>CP139758.1:2502500-5002500 GCA_034370585.1 Fragaria x ananassa
ACCTGGTTTGCTGATTACAGATATTTAACTTCATAGACTCGATTAAAACCGTTGTTTAGCATTAATAAGGCTAAAACTTAGAGCCATATATACCATATAGATTAATATTTGAACTACAACATTGATCAAAAGCTACACAAAGATCGATAATTTGATACACACACACACATATAACCAAAACAACAATTACCTATCTCCAACCAGTCTGTGCATCCTGTTGATCAGATCTTTCTCTTGTTCACTCATATTTACGAGCTTCCACTCCATACTGCTTACTTCTGCGCGCCTTAACAATATAGAATGAACATTCCATAGCTTACTTCTTAGTTCTTACTATAAAATTAAGAAGAAAAGAAGCAGTACGTAGTAGTACTAGACCTTCTGAGTTGCTGGAAGCAGTAGCACTAGTAGTACTGCTGGAAATGGAAATAGTATTATTTTGTAGAAGATTATCCATATTCTGACTATGCACCGACACAGATAGCTACCTTAGCTAGCTAGCTCAAGAGATAAGAGAATAAGATTTTGCATGGTAAGGTGGTCGGGCAACTGGCTATATATATATATGAGGACGTGCTTTAATTAACCAAAAGAGAAAAAGATTTTAATCAATGCTAACTTCTGCAATTGCCTAGCTGCTGCATGAACGACTGTTGCAATTGATTGACCTCAATCGATCAGACTCGTATATGAAGTCCAGTTGACCAGTAGTTCTGAAGTTGTTGCCATTATTTTCTCTCCATGCGGCTTGAACCGAATTCGATTAAATTTGATTAAATTAATAAAAAAACATAATTATGTTGAACTCGAACCCAAATTGTTCATGTTTATAAAAGAAAACACAGTTTTGAGTATCTTAATAATAACCAAATTAGCTGAAATTTTACAGAAATAATCTATACATTAGTATTTAAAAACTAAACGATGGAGATGTAAAAAATTGATTGAAAAATAAGTATAAAGTAGAAATCTGCACAATAAAAATAAACATAAACATCTTTACAGAGAAATACTATATATATATATATATATATGCGTATGTAGATTAAGTGGGGCTATGGTGGGAGACTTGGAAAGGCAATAATCCTAAATATTAATGTCCCCAAAGAGCCGGAGCCACTTGAGATATAGTACAATTAATATATGAAGCCGGAACATGACTTGACAGCTTTATAGAAGCCTAATCATACAAAAATACACCATGCTAATTTGTTTGACGTTTTGACGTAGGGTAGGGATCGATCGATCTGGTATAGTGATATTTCTTGGCAAATGGCAACAATTACTCTCCATTTCATATGTGTGTGTGTTTGATCAAGGATGTTTTTACTTTTACCATATATTTTGAGTTTTTGACAATATTAGTTCTAAATAAAAAAATTATTTTTTATGCCGTTTAATTGTTTGCCAATTCACAAGTTCAAATATTAATAACAAGAAATATTATTTTTAGAGACTTACATAATACATTTAATCATTTTCACAAACACTACGTAGCCACAGATATCACTAGGATATATGTTAAGAGGCACATTTATATATGTCGGTGCTTATTTATTCATTTATTATACATATATTGTGGCATGTATCTCTTCATTTCCACTCCTGATCATGCATGCATTTTGTTCTGCAATTTTCAATCAAAACAAATGTCATAATAAACAAACAAGAACTGCATGCGTACGCGTATACGCGTATATGCGATGACTAATTACCTTGTGTTTGCGGCAGTTGCCTTCGTTGTCACTGTCGCTCTCACTGTCGTCACTGCAGCTGCTATCACCAGAAATCCTGTCCTTGATCTTCTGAAACAGATTTCTGCCGTCTCTCTCCTTCATGTGGCGATCACCTCTAGTCTGCTTGGTCTTTCCATTGCATGCAAGCACCCCATGATCAGTAGTACTACCTACGTGGTACTTCGGGCCGCCCAAGCCCTGGTGTTCATCAGAGGTCTTGTAGGTTACGGTTTCGCTGTAGCATGCAGTGGTGGTGTGGGTGGTGGTGCTGTGTGGTTGTCCATGCATACGATGACCTCCTCCTCTCAAGAAGCCAGCCATCTCAGACACCTTTTGTCCCAGAGATGAGCTCTGGTTGCTGCTAGGCTTGTGGCATTTTTGCTGGCTTGCCTCATTGGTAGGCCTGTGGCATTGGATTGAGGCCATGCTACTGAGGATTTAGTTAAGGAATCGAAACGAAAGGGTAGTTTTAACTTTTAAGTTCTTGAGCTTTTGGATCGATCGCTTGCTTGGTGTTGAAGGCATGCCGCATTATATAGGCATTGGAGGACTTAGTGGGATTCGTTCTTATATCACTATCACCCTTAAAGAATCTGCTTTTGCAGTCTGCAGAACAGTCAAATTAAAACACCCTTTATTCCTTGAGATATAGAGGGTTCCGGTAATCATCAGGCACACGCCTTTTCTTTCTTCAAAATCCACAGAATGAGTCAAGTGTACGTGATCAATTCGATGCCTCTAGAGTACGAATTTCATTATAATTGACATAAATCCTTACAGAATTCCATTTCTTATATATTGTGAAATCATAAGAACCAAGATTGGCTACGTACTGGCCTACTGTACACATTGAACAACGATCCTCCACGAGTCACAACCTAGCTGCTTCCGGAGGTTGATCACTTGATCATTCCCGTCCCTCCATAGTGCTTTCAATATGCAGAGGACATATTCTCCACATTCTAAGTACTTTGCAAAAGCCAGATTCAAAAGATGATAATAAGATGAAAAGCAAAGGGAATCCAAGCTCTAGATCGCGTAGACAATGCCAATAACCACTACTAAAAGAATAAATGCTATTAACCATCAAGAAATGCAAAAGAAAAAAAAAAAGAAAGATGGCCAAACCATTGCCTATAAAAATGCAAGATCACACGACCAAGAAACCACAAGAGAGTAGAAGTTTAGAACTCTCACTTTCCATGGCCTCATTGCAGAACTACAAACCTTTTCGAGACAAAGAGAGTCGAAGGAGCCAGTTCTACAGTACTAATCAGCTATGATCATTATCATAGTGCTGGGAAGAGGATCACAATTGGTGATTGTGTTGGGGACACTGTTTCGCGTGGATCCTGTCAACTACAAAATAATTGATCTTCTAGTTTTATCTATCAAACTCAAATTATTGAACCTGATTCTGACATGCATGTTGTATCAATTATAAGAGATGATATCTCGGTCATATATATCCTGTCCCACTATATATATAAAAAAAATAACATGTGATGCATGCTTTTCTTTAAATAATGTAAGTATCAGAAAACGCTAATCAATCAGATGTAGAACATATATTCATTAGTTAGAAAGAAATCAAGAGAATGATGGTAACAGCTAACATGTCGCCTCTTCACCTAGGTCGCCGAGTTTAATACCGTGCGCCGGTGCCTCTGGTATACGTACATCGGAGATTACTGTTGGTGGGGATTGTCAGCTAGGTATAGGGCACATTTGGTTTGGCCCGACTGATGGAGGTGGTTTGGCCCTACTACCACTCACCGATCTGCTTATAAGTTATAATGATCGAGGGAGCCTTAATCCTTTAACTAGTATGAGTAGGAGACCACAAAAGGGTTCCCCAATCCCTCTCAAAAGCCCTAGACTCTGCTATCTGTTGTATTAGATTTGTTTTGCGTGTTTATACGAGTTATATTGGTCGTTCAAGGAATGGATCAATGGAATAACATTCCGAGTCGGACAAAGAAATAAGCATAACATGCGCGCACTAGGATAGTTGATGTGTTAAACATTTAAAACTAGAAACAACTTTTTATTCAGATACGTACATTCTTTCAAATAAATCCAGATTTATTGCTCATAGCAGCAGCCAACAGGAGGAAGAGGACCCAAACTCAACAAAGAAGACCAAATAAGGAAAGGCTTGTTCAAAAGAAGCAGAGCTTGTTTGGCGACTAATCTAACCATTAAGACCATTTAGGGGATTCATAGTGAAGAAAATGATAATAGTTTCAGAAGGAAATAATAATTTCTTGTGTTAACAAGAGATTGATACAAGCATTAAAAAGGAAAGAAAGCTAAACAGAGAAGCCATGCTGGGACAAACAGAGAAGCCATGCTGGGACAGAAGGACCATACTGAGACCATACAGAGAAGCCATGCTGAGCTGACATGAGGAAGAAGCAGCATGTATCCCAGCCGAAGAACAGATAGAAAGCTGGTCCGATTTCAACTAGATGAGATACATACATCTAGTTATTCCAACACTCCCCCTCAAGCTGAGCAAGGGAAGACCTTGATCCAAGCTTGAGCAGAAGACACTTAAACTGAGCACTTGGAAGATTCTTTGTGAAGATGTCTGCCAGTTGATCTGTTGAACGAATATAGGAGGTAGCAATAACCTTGGATTGAACTTGATTGCGCACAAAATGACAATCAACCTCAATGTGTTTGGTATGTTCATGAAAGACTGGATTGGCTGCTATATGCATTGCAGCTTGATTGTCACAATGCAGCTTGATTGGGGCAGAGTTATGAATGCCAAGGTCATGAAGTAGAGCTTTTAGCCAAATTAACTCACAAGAAGTGGAAGCCATAGCTCGATACTCTGCCTCTGCACTAGACCTAGCAACCACTGACTGTTTTTTGCTTTTCCAAGTCACTAAGTTACCTCCCACAAATGTACAATAACCAGTTACAGATTTTCGATCAATAGAGTTCCCTGCCCAATCTGAATCAGAGAACCCTTCTAGAGTGAAATGATCATTCTTTCCCATGTAAATTCCTCGTGTAACTGATCCTTTGATGTAACGTAATATACGCTTCACAAGTTGTAGATGATATGTTGTGGGAGAATGCATAAAAGAACTAACAAGACTGACTGCATATGTGATGTCAGGTCTCGTTATTGTAAGGTAAATGAGTCTACCAACTAACCTTTGATAAATTGTAGCATCTTTTAGCTTCTTTCCTTCTGTTTCCAACTTCACTAGACTAGGAAGTGGTGTTATGGCTGAATTGCTGCCTTTCATGTCAGCTTCATCCAGCAAATCAATGATGTATTTACGCTGGTTGAGGAACAAACCAGATTTGGTTCGATCCATCTCAATTCCAAGAAAGTATCTGAGTTGTCCTAGGTCTTTGATTGAAAAGGTAGAGTGAAGAGAGGCCTTGAGACTTTTAATCTCATCCTCATTGTCCCCTGTGACAATGAGATCATCAACATACACAAGCATAATTAGTCTTCCAACATTGCTGGTCCTAATAAACATGGAGGAGTCAGCAAAACTTCTTTTAAAACCAGATGCAAACAACACAGAGCTCAGCTTTGAGTACCATGCCCTTGGAGACTGTTTTAGGCCATATATTGCCTTGTGTAACTTGCATGCCATCCTAGCTCCTTCTTCTTGAGTAAGACCAGGTGGTAGTTGCATATACACATCCTCTTCTAGCTCGCCATGTAAGAAAGCATTCTTGACATCCATTTGGTGAAGAGACCAGCCATGATTTACTGCCACATATAACAAGACTCTCACTGTGTTCATCTTGGCCACAGGAGCAAATGTCTCCTTGTAGTCAATTCCATGTGTCTGTGTGAAACCTCTTGCCACCAACCTAGCCTTGTACCTTTCAATTCTACCATCTGAATGGAACTTGATCTTGTAGACCCATCTAGCTCCAACAAGCTTTTAGCCCTTAGGAAGGGGAACAATTGTCCATGTTTTGTTGTCATGTAGGGCTTTGAGCTCTTCGTTCATAGCTTTTCTCCATTCTGGAGATCGTTGAGCTTCTTCAAAGGTTCTAGGCTCAGTGACTTGACACAATTTAGTGAGAAAGACATGGTGGTCATTGGTCACTTTATTGAGGGAAGCAAAATTGTCAACATGATGCTTTGGTTTGTATACCTCATAGTCAGACAGCCTTGCAGGTGGTTTCCTGGTTCGACTAGGAAATCGGTTAGGTTGAGGCAGGCATGGTTGAGGTTGGGTTTGAGGTTCTGAGTTAGTAACATGATCATCAGACCTTTCTTCAGTTTCCTCAGGAACAAAATTCTCATCTTCATGTTCTGGTTCCACAAGTTGTTCTTCAATTTCTTGTTGTTGATCAGGAAAAAGAACTGTAACTTCTTCACCAATAACTGGAGTTGGTTTTGGATCATCAAACAACTCCCCCTGACAGTCACAATCATTAGGTTTAAAGAACAATTGGTTCTCATCAAACCTCACATCTCTTGATACAATGATCTTTCTTCTTTCCTGATCATAGCATTTGTAACCTTTTTGTGTTGGAGAGTAACCAAGGAATGCACATCTGACTGCCCTGGGATCCAGCTTGTCTCTATGTTGAGACTGCAGATGAACATAGCATACACTTCCAAAGAGCTTTAAGTGTCTTAGGTCAGCCTTCTTTCCCTTCAGAATCTCATATGGAGACTTGAAGCTCAATACCCTGCTTGGAAGCCTATTGATGATGTAGGCACCAGATTGTATAGCAAGAGGCCAGAACCTCTTTGGGATATTACCCCTATCATCAATGCTCTAGTTTTTTCAAGTAAATCTCTGTTTTTTCTTTCTGAGGTTCCATTTTGCTGTGGTGTTCCTACACAACTGGTTTGGTGAATAATGCCATGAGAGTTTAAGTATGAATGCATGATATTTGAAGTATATTCGGTGCCATTATCAGACCTAAGCATACCTATGTTAGAAGAGAAATGGTTCTTGACTAGGTTGTGAAAATCTTGAAAGCTTTTAAACACTTCATTTTTTGTTTTCAAGAGATAGATAAATGTTGTTCTAGAGTAATCATCAATGAAGGTTATGTAGTACTTGTAACCATCAACAGATTGTGTCCTTGCAGGACCCCAAACATCAGAGTGAATAATTTCAAACGCACAAGAAGCCTTGGAACTAGAGATAGGAAATGGTAATCTAGTAGATTTCGATTTTTGACATGTCTCACAAATACCACTTGGTTTACAAAAATCAGGAAATAAAAAGGACATGACATAAAAAGAAGGATGAGCTAATCGTCTATGCCATAGCTGTTGAGATGTGACATCAAAAGTTTTAGTCATGAAACACTTGGATTGATTTGGTGATGTTGAGAGATAATACAAGCCATTTAGGTAGAAACCTTCACCAATGATCTGCTTGGTAACTCGATCCTGAAACAGAACACTATAGCTTGAGAAAATGACAAGACAATCTAGGACTTTGGTTAGTTTTCCAACTGATAACAGCTTAAAAGGAAAAGCTGGAACAAACATCGCTACTGAGTCTATGTCTTTTGAAAGAATTTTTTGTTTTCCTTTACCTAGTATTGGAACTTTCCTTCCATTTGCAACTGACACAGACAAAGGTTTTAAGAAAGTTTGGAAATGAGTAAGACTAGTTGAATCATAGGACATATGATCTGAGGCACCAGAATCAATAATCCAAAAATCATGCTTCTTACTTAGCTCTAATGCAGTGGAAATGGCACTAATCATACCTAGGATATCTTCAAGTGGGGCAATGTCAGTCTCAGCCAGGAATCCAGCAAACTTTCCAAGCATAGCTGTGGCGCCTTCCTTATCACTTTGCCTTTGCTGCATGAATAAGGCAAACTCATTTATGAGGTTGACAGGATTGGAGGTGAACTTTTTTTGTTCATCAGGGCTGAAGTGTGCCCAGTTAGCCTTTGAAGTGTACATCATCTTGCCTTGATTCCTGTGGCCCTTGAAGTCATTACTGAATTTAGGCTTGAGTTCAGGATGCAGAATCCAACATTTTTCTTTCACATGTCCAACCCCTGTTCTTCCAATTTGTTCACAATGTGAACACTTCAGATCAGGCCTTTTTCCTTTGTAGGGACGATGAGCAGCAAATGCTCTAGCTTCAGTTGTCTGTGCATTTGTGTTTACTACAGCTGTGTCTGCACTCATCACCTTCCTTCTTACTTCTTCTCTTTGAATGGTGTTGCACACCATTTGCAAGGTTGGGAGCTCTGGTGACATCAGAAGGTGGCTCTTGAAATCCTCATACTCAGGACCAAGGGCAGCAAGAAGTTGGAACATCTTGTCTTCTTCAGCTCTCTTTAAAAGAACAGCAGGATCCACAGTGAGTGGCATGTATAGGTCAAGCTCATTCCATTTGGATTTGAGCATGCCAAGCAACTGAACAAATGATAAAGATCCGTGATGAATATCACCTAGATCTTTCTTTAGCTGAAAGACTCTTGCTGCATTGTTCAACTCTCCATACATTTCTTTTACTGTCTTCCACAGATCATAAGCAGAAGATGAGTAGCTGAATATTTCAGCCATTTTTGGCTCCATTGAGTTTAGGAGCCATGACATAACAAGCTGATCTTGTGAGAGCCAGATGTTGAATTCGGGTGAAGCTGGATCAGGCCTTCCATTTTCTTGATTAATAAAGCTAAGTTTGGTTCTACCACCAAGAGCAAGTGTAACTGCTCTTGACCATGGTAGGTAATTGAGTTCATTCAATAGCACTGAACTCAAACGCTGATTTGGGTTGGAATCATGCATTTCTGCTTTGGTGGAGATGTTGTTGTTTGGTGGAATGAGAACTGAATCCGTATCAGACTCCATGAGGTGTGATCGAATGATCTTCACTTTGAATGATTAAGGAAACAAAAAATTTCTTCAGAAGCAGTCCCTATGGATCCTGCTCTGATACCATGAAGAAAATGATAATAGTTTCAGAAGGAAATAATAATTTCTTGTGTTAACAAGAGATTGATACAAGCATTAAAAAGGAAAGAAAGCTAAACAGAGAAGCCATGCTGGGACAAACAGAGAAGCCATGCTGGGACAGAAGGACCATACTGAGACCATACAGAGAAGCCATGCTGAGCTGACATGAGGAAGAAGCAGCATGTATCCCAGCCGAAGAACAGATAGAAAGCTGGTCCGATTTCAACTAGATGAGATACATACATCTAGTTATTCCAACACATAGTAGCTTCAGTTCGAGTTTGTAGAACGTTGGCAGTTGGTTTCCAACGATAAAATGTGTCTAACCAATCCCTCCAAGCATTCATACGAGGAGCCACCTGGTTTGAAGCAAAGATCTGCCTTCTCCTTTAGATTTGACATATTTTGTCTGATTTCTTCACCTTCTTTCTCCACCATTAGTCTTCTAATTGTTTTCTCAATCTCACCTCTTTCTCTCCCATGCTCCAACTGCAACCCAACTTTCCAAACATCACTCACATACCGAGCATTTATCATTTGATCAGCAGAACAAGGCATACAAATCATAGGAACCCCTTCACTGATACACTCTAGTGTAGAGTTCCAGCCGCAGTGAGTCCAAAAGGCTCCGACTGCTGGATGTGCCAGCACTGCTTTCTGCGGTGCCCATTTCACAATGTGGCCCTTCCCGTACAAAGTTTCGAGCAACTTATCAGGCAATGCTTCAAGCCATTTCGAACCCTGAACAAACTCGGATCTAACCACCCACAAAAACGGTTGGTTGCTGTTGGCTAGACCCCAAGCTAGCTCCAAAAATTGCTCTTCACTTAATGTAGCAAGGCTCCCAAACCCAACGTAGATAACAGAATTTGGTGCTTGGGTGTTGAGCCATGAAATACAACTCTGGTCTTGTGGCAAGTTCAGTGTGCAACCTGGTCCTGAAGAACCAGTTGTAGGGAAAGGCTTATGAAATGGACCAACTCCAAAAATCGGAGCGGATAGTTCATCACGAAGTCTTATAAGAGCCTTCCCTTCGATTTCTTCAAAAGTGTTGATAATAACTCCATGTGAGGCATTCGCTTCATCGATCAAGCGACTGGCGGTCATTTGAAAAAACTGTTCTGGATTCTGCTTGGTTTTGATAGTTGGAAGATCTTTCACTTTCAGAGGCGGAAACTCTTTCACTAGCTCTTCTAGTTGAGAATCTAATGCCAAAACAAAAGGTAAAATATATGAAATCTGTCAAAGAATAATGATGTATGTATGAATCACCAATCTAATGCCAAATGGTCAATTGTTCCAAATACAGAGTTAAAAGTAATATACGTTACCTTGTTTAGGGTAGTAACCCTTTTCACGCATAAGAGGGAAGGCAATATAAACAGCCAAGGAAGAAGCACCCCCAGTTCTTAGCAGTAGCCTTGGTAGCTTCAAACTCTCAGCAAGAGATTGAGTGAAGTAAAAGCGATATTCGGTGATCAAACAGGCAACTGGCTCTTTCGAAACATCAGATAGCAAGTTGATCAAGCATTCTTTCAGTGGTTCAGCACATTTCTGATCTAAAAGAGTCAGTAGATGGGCAATGTCCTTTGTGGATGCCTCACTTTCAGATAAGCGTTCATTGATCAAGTGAAAGGTGAAGTGCGGATAGCTTGAAGGGTTGAGTTTGTTGAAGTGGGTGTGGACTACGGTTATGGAGAAGCCTTTGAAGTGTAGAAGGTTGGCTAGCTCTAGCATCGGTATTATATGACCTGGAAGAGGTACTGGGAAGAGTATCAATCTCCTACCCTTGCTTTGCTCCATCACAACTGAATTCAGAGCTCGATGATGAGAAAGCTTAAACTTTTTTGCAATATAGATGAAACCAGTCACTTGCTCAACTACTTTACATGTAGTCCACCCAACCGAATCAGTGAGGATCACATCAGATATATTAAATATAAAACACAGCCTGTAATAAAAACATGATTTTTCCTCCTATTATTGTATTAGTAAAATATCACAAATGATCATTCATCAACTCATTAATCATTTTATTTACTCATATTTTAAAAATATCACTCAACTCACTCATTTTTAATTTCGTTTCTCACTTAACTCACTACCGTTGGACCTAACGTTAGGGACCGTTAACATCACATGTATATTTGTCTAAACACCAAAAAAGAATTCCAATAAGTTTTTTTTTTAAGAAAAAATAAAAATTGTTTTATTCTCATCAGATTTTAATTCTAAAACATTTGTTTTGTTTTAGAAATTCGTGATTTTTTTTGTTTAAAGTGGAAAATAATTTAATAATTTTCAAAGAAGAAAAATATGCATTTATCGTAAAAAAACTTCTGCCAATCTACATAGAAAATCTAAATATGGTTTCGGATGAATTGTCATTATCTATTGGTTTGTGTGAATACAGCTGGAGGTGTTTCACAAAAAGAACTTGGGAGAAGGCTATCAGATGTTGGTAAGAGCAAATGCAACAAATGACCATTTGTATGAGTTGGACTGAGAGGTTGGACCAAAAACTGCATCGAGTAGCAAAAAATTAGATTGGGTTAATGCTGGACCCCATACGGGACCTACCATGATGGACCTAGGTTAAAAATTAACCTATCTCTCGGTCCATAACCAATTTCTCCACGGGATCCATGTGAGACCAAATTGCATATGGGGAGTGGACATGCACATGAGGCTGATAACTTTTTAAAATGAATCTTTAATATGAGCCGTTTAGATTAAGATCTAACGGTCCATATAAAATGTGAATAGTAATTTGTCTTATGATCGATCTTGTTGTTGTATTGTCGAACAAAAGACCAATGACTGAATTGGATGAATAGTAAATTAACCCGGGTTGAAAATTGGTCTAACCCACCTAAAATGGGTGCATTTGCTCTAAGGGAAAGAGTCAAGTCTTTTGTGTATTTAGTCCAAACTTTCATGTATCAACTAGGATCGATCCTTGTAAAACAATTTTTACAGAAAATAATGCATTTTCTGTTTAATTTAGATCTCAAAAATACAAAGTCCGATTTTTTTTTTGTTTCACAAAATGGTTTTTGAAAAATGGTACAAATGTATCGCGAAAAAAATAACTACAAATAAATTTGTTTTTTTCAAAATAATTTCAGATTTTATAAAGTCACTCTTTTTCATAAAATAAAAAGAGAAATAATTTAATAACTTTAGAAATAAAATAAAAAAGTTAGAAATGCATTTTATGTGGTTAGACAAATGTACCCTCAATTTTAACGGTTTTTAACGGTAGGTTTAACAGTAGTGAGTTAGGTAAGAGACGGAATTAAAAATGAGTTAGTTAAGTGATATTTTTAAAATATGAGCGAGTAAAATAATTAATGGGTCAAACGTTAGTTACCATATATTTGTAACCGTAGCTAGATTATTTAGTTTAATGGTTCATGATTAATTGTATAATGACGGCAGGTGGCTTTGAATTGCCATGTCCCGGTTGCTGTACAGATAGTGTTTTTGTCTTGAAATTTCGGATCCTTTTCACAAACTGAGCTTGAATTTCTAGTTAACTAAAAGTTTATACCAATCGTTTTACGTGTTCTGTCACATACACCTACAGATTGACTACGTTATGAATGTAAACAATCTCTACATTCATAACATCATACCATTATAAATAATCACATAAAACTCATTAATTATAGACCTAGGCCAGAAGCCCTAAAGAAAATCAAATTCTTCTTTTACTGTGTTCAACACAAAAGCAGCAAGAGAAGAGAGTTCATACTTAATAGACAACAGGATGCAACAGTTGATGTTACATTGAAACTCTTTGCAATATAAACTGTCACCTTTCTCCAAAAGAACTCAACAGAAAGGCTGCAATTGCCTCAACAGCAAGATCTTCCGCTTGGTCTTGCGTTGATCCAGTGGTTTGCAGTTGCTTCTTTCCAATCTTAAAAGAGTGGTCACCACCATCAATCACATGCAAACCACTAAGACAATTCATCTTCTTGCGAGTAACTTCTAGCTTTTCTAATGGACAAAGTGCATCTTTACTACCCTGAATGAACATCATTGCAGTTTGCAATCAAGAAAAGCGTATGAGATAAGAAGCATCAGCAAGATATTGAACATGTATAAGAAATGACTGTGATAAGACTCAATTCAGGTTCAGCAGTCATATATAAGAAGGATACCGAACACAACGGTTTGATCATTCTATATTATGTGATGCAAGTGAACAAATAGATAGGAAAGAAAAAGCAGACTACAAATATCAAAGGCATTAACCAAAAAACAGAAGGCAAATAGCAAATTCTGGTGAAACAATTACCTGTACAAACATTATGGGAATTGAAAGTTGCAACAGAGTTTCATCTCGCACTGCCCCATTAATGCCCTGAAATTTAAGGATCCAAACTCAAACACAATCAGTGGCATATTTTCATAGTTGTGTGTGTGGGGTGTGGACGCAGACAATTTCATCAACTATTTTACTTCCAACTGTGTTATTGAAAACTATGACTTGACATTTTTCAACCAATAAGCATACACAAAATGGAAGTGAAGAAGAAGAAAAATATATCTTGGACAGAAAATGTGATGTGGGGAAAACTTCATAACACCTAACCTTTAGTGGGTATCCTAAGCAAACAATTGCTGAAGCACGAATATCTTCCTTGCAAGCTACCATGCAGCTCACTCTACAGACCAATGAAGTAGAGAGATCAATAAAAGAAAGCACATAAGCAGTTTAGAATACAACAAACACTGAACTTCACTATTATTGCATTACTGAACACGCATGTAATGACCAAATTATGGGTTCTTGTTTTTACACAAATTCCACCATAGGAGGCTAAAAGGAAACTCAATTATGTATGTGATGCATCAACAACACTTCTGAATATCAGAACTCTAGGTTATGTAATATCATCCTGTGCTGACTTCCAAGCAAATTTTGTTTTTCCATTAGAATCCAAATTAAATCGCTAGCAAGGGGTGGAATTACAGTTTTTAGGCCAAAAAAGCATACGCCTCAATTTACATCTTCATCAGTTCTCCTACATTTTCTAGTAATACCATTTCAAGCATGCATTACTGAACATGCATGCTCCATCAGTATCAAGGATCCACCATACGTACAATACCAAGTAAATGACCAAATTACGGGTTTTTGTTTTTACACTGATTCCTAAATAGGAGGTTGAAAGGAAACTCAATTATGTATGCGATGCATCCAAAACACTTCCAGTCTGGAGATCAGAATTCTAGGCTATATAATATCGTCCAAAATCAATGGATGATAGCATTTCCAGTAATAGCATTTCAAACTACAGCAAGTAATCTTGTAGCAGAAAAGTCAGATGATTATAACCTTGAACCCATAGATTTTCCAGCCAAAATCAATGGATGACATGGGTACTTGGCAACAATTTGCTTCACAATATCGGCGTGAAAATCGACCAACTTTTCAGCCTTTGGAGGAGCTCTCTTCTTCCCACCAGACATATCTGCCAAAAATTTGAAGTTCAAGATATTACTACACAAGAGACCAAGCCATGAACAACCCAAATCATCAAATAGCCGGTAAAAGTAAACTCACCAAAAATTGCAAGCAAAACTCACATGGGTAATCGAAAGTAACAACTTCAACAGCATTTAGTGCTTTTCCCAACATATCCTTCCATCTAAAAAAACACAAAATCCCCAAAAAGCTTCAAACTTTAATCTCAACAATTCAAAGATCCAAACTTTACTTTTGTAATATCTCAAAACAAGAGAAGATTGAGATTTGAGGGACCTGATCATCCAATCAGAAGAAGAAGGAGTACCGGCGCCGTGAGCAAAGACGACCACAGGGGATGATTTCTCCGGCGATTTTGCCGCCGTTTCATTTGTATCGTCGTCTTTACGCCTGCGTTTTGGACTCGGTGGTGAGGCCATCCCTAGTCAAGCAAAAGCCCTTTGGAATTTGCAGAAAAAGATGAAAGCTTTGAAATGATTGTGGGTTTTCAATCTCAGCGAAACCCTAGATTTGAGACTCAATCGATTTTCGCGCCAGTCAAATTTCTATAGGCTCCCGGATTCGGTTTTTGGACCGATGGCCCGTACCCGACTATTACCACGTTTTTAGAAACCGCTAGCGGGCCCAACGTCCGCCAAGCACACCCGCCTAGCTATACCAAACTAGGCCTAAGTATTTTTAATTATATTTCATCAAATAAACCTGTATTTATTTAATATTTTACTTGTACATCAGTAATTATATGATTTAGATTTGAACTAGAGGTATAATGTGCGTCAGAAGAAGAAGGGAAATATAATGTATAGGTATTGATGCTTCTTTAATCTTTATGTCCACACTCATTGTCAAATAGTTTTTAGAATATGAAAAAAAGCATATGGTAATACATTTCCAGCTGTTCGAGCATCTTGCAATTATTTTGTATACATTTCAGCAACATATTTATAACACGATATAACCATATATAATTAATCGAAAGAAGTATGTCTTGACCATATCATGAATTGCATATTAACTTAAAATTTTGACCTGCATTTTGAGCTCCCTGTAATCAGATTTAGGCTAGACTAGAGTATCCAAGCTAGCTCAAACTTAGTCTTCAAATCTGATACCCAAAATGAGGAAGTTCCTAAAAAAAAACAGACAATTAACTAGCTAGCCAGCTAGCTATCTGACCAAATTGACAGATTTACATGCCTAGCCTCTTCATGCATCTGGAACAATATGCATGCAAATTACTGTCATTGTTCACTTTCGCAGGTATTAGATTTCAGAATCGATTTGCAAGTTCATTGTTCAGGCTTGTTCTCTGCCCCCCTTATTTGTCACAAAATAGAACATGTCTTTCTTGTTAAGAAAGTAAGAAACCCAGTATCTAATTAATATTGATCGATATATGCCACTGGATGTGAAGATCAGATAAGAAACAAAAGCTAAACCAGAAAGCCACACCTAGTGCCAGTGGGATAGCATGGAATGTCAAATAGGAATTGAATTTAAGATCTAAATTGACCTCTTGTGAATAAGATCAGATCTAAGACAAGGTTGAGATGCCTAATTCACTTTCCAATTAAGCTCCTTTAACTTATTCTTGCTTTAATATGCTTAAAGATAAGCCTAATTGGCTTATTGTTGCCTTGTCAAGGTTCGTAAGGGGCAAACCCCTTTTCTATCCCATTGTTTATTATCACACACAACTCAAGGTGTACAAAACTGATTGGTTCCAAAATATGCAGCAGTAGCCAAATCATAAAAGGGTATCAATTATTTTATCTATGGGATCTGATATAATGATATATCAGAAGCTATTAGGAAGCAGAAGGATCTGGTTTTGGCACTAGAGGTCAAGTGCTTAAGATTTGGAGTGCCCACCGTATATTAACAAATCATGTTAATTTAACCACATGATTAACATTGTGGCCTTTCATGGTGATCTATAAAAGGGCTTCTAAGCCAATCCTTTCTTCACCAAGTCAAATGAAACCAATGAGATATGAAAGCTAGATGGAGGAGCTAACAAGATGAACCTTGTACTTACAAGGCATTGGTTGATCACTCTCCCTCAAGGGCTTCTCGCCAAGGTGAAGTATTATATCCTAGGTCGTCCCCTTCTTAATTCTAAGGGAAGACTTGGGGTACTTACACAAGGCTGTGGAGCCTGCGAGGGGGAATGACCAAGCTTCTTGCCTTAACTTAGAGTGCAGCTTCTTTGTCTAGCTAGATGATTCAAACGAAGGTGCTGCAAGGCACTCTCGTTAACTCTCCCTCAAGGGCTTCTAGCAATGCTAGAAATGGCAAGCTCGAAGCTCTTCAGGGAAGTTAACAAAAAGTGTCTTGATTGATGTTATTTTATGCCATTGATATACTCGTCGGTGAAAGAAATAATGTTGATCGAAAACTACTCCAAGGCACTTTCGTTAACTCTCCCTCAAGGGCTTCTAGCAATGCCGGAACACACATAAGGCAAGCTTGGAGCTTTTGGGGAGAGTTAACAAAAAGTGTCTTGATCAGTGATATAGTATCTGCCACTCATGCCATTTGATGGTGTTCGGTGACTCGAAGGCCTTTCAATTTAGTTTTTTCTTTTGCAAAGAAGGCTGTGCTGATGATGCTTACTGTTTTGGAACCTTAACTCTGTGCATATACATACTACTTCTAGTTACAGTCATCAACATGCATTATCATGTATGTGCATATGGTACTAAACTTCGCCATATCTGATGAAATAAGGAATGCTAGTATCACCAAAATTGTACATTTGATGCAACAGCACAGGACTCCACCTCAGAAATATCGATCTGAAGTACTCCGGGGTACTTCCGTTCACTCTCCCTCAAAGACTTCTAGCAATGCCTGAACAGATTTATATGGCAAGCTAGGAGCTTTTGGGGGGAGTTAACAAAAAGTGTTTTGATATAAATACACGCCAATTCAGATTCTATGATCATGACTCAATTAGCTCATAGGCCTTTGTTATTTGAATATGTCTATATATATACACAAACACGGAGCCGTTCGAGAGCGGACGTCCCTACGTTCGCCACTGTACGGCGCTGGCGAGGACACGCCTCCACCCCAGCGGACTCTAGCAGCGTTCGCGACCACTTTCTATCTCCGGCGAGTCCGCCGAATTCCAATTTTCCGGACAGATCACCCAAAACTTCAAACTAAGTTGATCTGGCTGGAAAACTGAAATTGGGTGGACTCGCCGGTGAGAGAAAGTGATCGGGGACGCTACTGGAGTCCGCTAGGTGGAGACACGCCCTCGCCGACGCCTTACGGTGGCGAACGGAGGGACATCGCACTAACCTTCCTGTATATATATATATATATATATATGTACATATATATATTTCTTCTTCTGTTTTTTTTCTTTTTTTTCAGTGCTTACCAGCGCTAGCTCAGGTTAGTAGAAAAGAAGGGATATGTAATATTATAAAACTAGTAAATGACAGAGAAAAAAAGGTACGTACGAATGGCTGATGACAAACGTAGCTGGTGATCAAAACTCAAAAGAAGAGCTAGATCAGCTGCATGAACTGGTCACGTACTGGTGCGAGCTACCCTTACGTTGTGTCTTATTGATTGATCAAGCTTGGCCTTTTCATTACATGCATGATTGACATCCAGGTTTCCAGCAGCACAAAACTTAGCTCTTCGTGATAATCAAGATCAAGTGGTCCTTCGTGACCCTTGTTAATATAATACAGCAATAATGATCTTATATATTCAAAACAACTCTATTACAGCTTCAAACTTTTGTTTACTGTTATCCTTAATGCCATGTCGAAACGATGAAGAGGGAAAATGACCTAAATGAAGCTGAGCAGCAAGCAAGCTAGGGTAAGTGCGGTGACCAGAAGCTGACAATAATGCTAAAAGTATACTGGAAAGCGAATAGAGATGGAGGTGAGTGCATGTGAATATGTGACAGCAGCTACTGTTGAGTGTGAAAGATGGAGTGGAAGTGATGAAGGCAGCACATGAAGTAGAGAAACCATGTCAGCCGAGTTGCTGAAACTTTGTTGAACAATAGAAGGTGGTAGTAGCACAGCCATTTCTGCAATGCTGCTTTATAACCTAAACTATATATAGTGCTGCTGCATCATATAAACGAGTATGTGCATGTCACGTTGATGATCCATCAGTACGATTTAGCTGCTAGCTCTGCTCCAGTCGTATCCGTATACTACGTGCTGCTTCTTCATCAGCACCCGGCCCCGGGGTCCCCTTCGCAGCAAATCATTCAACAAGAAAAGGAAAGGAATCTATTTTCCTTGCAATTGCTAGCCCCAGATTGATTTATCTTCTAGCTAGACACGACTGCACGAGTAGTAGTGTTTCTTTAGATGATGAATGTGAGACTGTGAGTGAAGTGAGGCTAGTGCGAGTCTGGACTACTGTAACCAATGAGTTTCATTCTTGGAGTACTATTGTAATTTGATTAGGGAACTTTTATCAAAGACAAAGCTTTATTGAAATTAATAATTTTCACAGTTAAGCACTTAATTAAGCTTAGTTATATATATGATATACGTACGTATAACTCGGTTCTTGCAATCCGAAAGACATCAGAGATGTCCATTGCAAACAGATCGAAGACATTTTTTTCGATGATCATTAGAACTTGCAAACAGAGACATTGTTACACCAAGGAGCTAGCAATGTCACGATGAAATTACTCAGAAATACAGCTGACAATTTATTTTAAATTATAACACAGAGAGGAGAGAGAGTGATAAAGTAGTCTCGGTTTCATATCCAAAATCAATTGGCAATGAGTGGAGTAGCTTAAACCCTTATAATCTCACATGCAATATCATATTTCCCCGATGTGAGATTTATATCTTAACAGACAGAGAGAGAGAGAACCCATAGATATCCTTATTAGACTAATTACAACATTACATGATATTATAATAGCAAACCTAGATAGTAATAAACTCACAACTCTTTATTGATACAAAGAATTTAGGGATGTGAAATCTACACACTCTAAATTGTAATCCACACACCAACTTAACTTCTGAGCAATTAAACTCGTCCGAATGCATTTCACATTCAGACTGATATCTACTTAACTTGGACCTTCCCTTGTTAAGCAATCTCTTGGTTTTTCTCCACCAGTCTCACTCCCTTTGCAGATCTAAGCTTACTCGCCTGCCAAAGCAAGAACTAATGGTGAGCTCAGTTATGAACAAGAACACAGAAAAGAAGAGAACTGCAACCAACGTACGTTTAGCAGTGCAGTATATAAAAGTGTGTGTCTGTATATATATTGACCTGGTCCTCAGTAATTTCCACAGCAAAGCCATCAGCAATAACAAGAGAAAACGTCTTCCTGTAAGTTCCTGGTTCGAGGGTGCTTTCCAAAAGCTCGTCATGCTTCCGGCTCAGATACAGATCCAGCTCATCTGATGTCCCTTTCTTTCTTCAATATCATACGTACATACATACGTAAAAGTACCCATCATCATGAAGAAGATACGATATAAGTTAAACAGAAGAAGAAGAAGAAGAAGAAGAAGAAGAAGAAGAGAAATCACAGAAACTAAGTTAGTTAAAGAGTAGCAAATTAATCAAAGAAGTTGTAAAACGAACTGACTGATTAGATCGGAGGCTAGCGTATTGAGGATCAAAGTTCATGAAAACAAAGTATGGTTCGCTTTTTGTATTTTCCATTCTGCAGGCTGCTAGCTATTTCTATTCTGTTCGCCTGTTTGTTCTAGCTTGAGAATTGCTATCTAGGCTAGGAACTTATATAATGGCCTTGGGCTATCTATACGGTTATTTTTATACATGAATACTTGATGTCACATTTGTATATAGTTACCGACTATGATCATTTTACTTGGCGAAATTTAAAATAAAATAGTTAACCTAGAAAGTGATCATTCATGAATGAAAAAGTATATTCGCCCACGGAATACGCTAACACCAATCCTTATTTCAACATATACTTCACGAGAAAGAGATAGTACGTGGGAAATGAATGACTACAAATATTGAGGAAGGGCCATCATTCACATTTGGAAGTTTCATGCATAGTGTTTGAAATCTACATGTTAAAAATGTCTGCCACACGGTTGTGTTATACAGAAGTCAAACAATTACTAATCAAGTTTTCTGGCACTAATACTGTAACACCAACCTGTTCGTGCGACCGGTGCCCGTTCCTAAGGCACTAAAAATGTTAGTTTAAGGTAACAGATCGATAATCAATTCATTTGAGATGTCATCATCTAGATTCTGGTTGACGACGATAAAGAGGAAATCACCGCTAAACCAAGTTAATTAGTCCTCCAATTCACTAATTGATCGATCTTTGGAGCTAGCCGGCCGGTATAGAAGCATAGAACCGACTCTCTTTTTCTTTTTCTTTTTCCGGATAGATCAGTATAGAACTGACCTAATTGGGAGTCAATACGATAGACTGAGATCATGGTGGAATATATAATTCTTTAGGAAAATTCTGCTCTACGTTAATGTATGGCATACTTGCTTTTGCAGGCAAATTTGTGCAGCTATTTTCACCCCATTAAATGCTCAGTTCATCTCATTCTTTATTTTTTACTTTTAACGTTCCAATTCTACCTTTCAAATTTTGAGAAAATCTGGTTTTCATTCTCTTTTTTTATTTTCCTCAATATGATAAAATCTAAAAATATATACAAATACGCATCAATATATTTGACGCAGACCTCCATTCTTCTCAAACCACATACATCCTATATATGTTCTCATCGATCTCTTTCTTTAGTTTCTTTTTTTACAATTATGAATATATATATATATATGAACGACTACATTTGAAGCCAAAAATAAAATAAAAATAAGATCGAACAATGTCATCACACTGTATAACCACCTTGTTAAAGATTGAAGTGATTCTCAAATCTGATTTGAAAGATGTAGAGAATTTTATTTTATTTTCTCCAATGTAAAGATTAGATAATTGTTGTTGTTTGAATTTTATAGATTTTAGTTTAATATTATATTTTGACAAAAATTTTTGATTGTGGGGTTAGTATTGGAATATTTATTTTAAAATTGAAATGTGGGATGAACAAAGTATTTGATATGTTGACAATAGCCGTGCTCTTTTCCAAAACAGCTCACCCTGCACGTAATCTCCCATTTTCAGTTTTTTTTTTTTTTTCATTTTATATGTTATATATACACATCAGACAACTAATCCCTTAAACTACCACTACCAGAAGAAAGGTTATAGCCGACGAAAAAAAAAAAACCAGGCCGACGAAGCATTTTTTCGTCGGCTATAGTGGGCTTTAGCCGACGAAAATTTCCTTCGTCGGCTAAGGTAAATTTTCGTCGGCTATGATGTCCACTTTAGCCGACGAAATTTTATTTCGCCGGCTATTTTAAATTTTCGTCGGCTATGAAAAACTTTAGCCGACGAAAAAAAATTTCGTCGGCTAAAGAATTTATGTCGTCGGCTAAAGTGCACAAACCATGGCCGACGAAATAGTTAAAGGTTTAGCCGACGAAATTCATAGTCGTCGGCTAAAGTGCTTTATATTTGCAGATCTGGGCAGCAGCAGCTCATTTCGAAAAAAACGGGAGAAGAAAAAAGGGGAGAAAAAGTTTGGGTGTTGTCGAAATCTGTCCATAATCAGTTTGTGGAGCCATATATAGGTACGTATATGTATATATATGTTGATTAATTGAGTTTTATTTGAGTTGATCGATTTTAATTAGTGTGATTAATTGAGTTTATTGATTTTGATTGTGATTGAGTTGATTAATTTTGAGTACGTTGGATGTATATATATATGTGTTGATCAATTTGGTTGATGATTTGAATTGATAATATATATGAATTAATTTGTTGTTAATAAATAGTAAATATATATATATGTTAATATTAATTTATAATATTATTGTGTTGATATGGTATGAAGTTGTTGATGATATATATGAGTTCATAATGATAATTTTGTAATTAATTAGTTGTAGTACGTACGTACGTAGAATATATATATACTAAATGAATTGAGATTTTATATATGGCATGAAATTTTATTAATAATTAGCTAGCATCGTTATAAATATATATATTTTGTTATATTTTCAGGATATGGATAAGAGTTGGATTTCGCTTCCAAAATGGGACAAAAGATACGGTGCAGGAGTTATGAGTTTTCTAGAATATGCGATGGATAATGCTAACGGGAATACAATTTTCTATTGCCCGTGCACGAAATGTCAGTGTCGCAGCGATATGTATCGATTTCCCATTGACAAAGTATGGCAGCACCTGAGGAGTAACGGGTTTTGGGAGAAGTACACATGTTGGTTATATCACGGTGAAACATCATCAGGGGGTCCGCATGATCATGGCCAATTTTCCGAGACGGGCAGTGCTAGTACATCTAACGATCCAACAACGACATTCATCAACGACATGTTTCCTTATGAGAGCGGTGTATGCGCTCAAGGACAGTATATGTCTGACCCGGTGCAGCCCTTCCCTAGAGCTGTGAACACTGCTGGTATTGAAAAGTACAACAAACTGCTTGCTTTCCAACAGACCCCTGTGTACCCCGGTTGTCAGAAGACCGTTCTTGAAAGTGTGATGGACGTAATGAGGATTAAAGTTGAGACAAAATCGACCGTGAAGGCTGTTGATGAGTATCTACAGTACACTGCTTCGATGCTGCCCAACGGTCATCGTCTTCCTACCACTCATCGGAAGGTCCGATGTATCCTGAAAGATCTTGGGCTTTCCTACATCAAGATCCATGCATGCAGATATGACTGCGTTCTCTTTTGGGGTAAAGATCCAGAAGGGAATGACCTTGGTGGCCTTGACGCATGTCCGGTATGTCACACTGACAGATATAAGCTGACTCCTGCAGGCAACAGGAAACCTGTAAAGGTACTTCGGTATTTCCCTTTGACGGATAGGTTGGAGCGGTTGTACATGTCTTCACACACGGCCGAAGCGATGAGATGGCACGCTGATAGGGAATTGCATGACGAAGATACCCTTATACACCCTGCTGACGGGGAGGCTTGGAAGCATATAGACAGGGAGTTTCCTCAATTTGCGTCAGAGGTCCGAAATGTGAGGCTCGGGCTCTCATCCGACGGGTTCAACCCTTTTGGGAACATGAGTCTGCAATACAGTATATGGCCGGTGATTTTGGTACCGTACAACCTTCCCCCATGGATGTGCATGAAGAAGGAGTACAATATGTTGAGTTTGTTGATTCCGGGGCCCGGTTATCCGGGGAAGTGTCTCGATGTGTACTTGAGACCTTTGATTGAAGAGCTTAAATTTTTGTGGGACGTTGGTCATCCCACTTATGACAAGTACACGCACGAGATGTTCCAGATGCATGTCATGGTTGTTGGCACCATCAGTGATTTTCCTGCCCGTGGGATGTTGTCGGGCAACGTTGTTAGGGGATACAAGGCTTGTCCAGAGTGCCTTAGCGATGAGGGGAGCAGCAGTCATTGCAACAAGATATGCAGATTGGGTCACCGTGCTTTCCTTCCATATGATCACGAATGGCGGTTCGATGAAAAGGCATTTGATGGGACCGTAGAACACGGCGTGCCTCCCAGAAGATGGACGGGGGAAGACATTTTAGCGGTGCTTAATGAGTACGATTTTGGGCAGCTCAGCAATCATCCCAACATTGTGGCGGCTATACCTGAAAGACCCGACAGGTACAAATTCTGGACACATAAGAGCATATTCTGGGAACTCCCATACTGGAGTAAGTTGTTGATCAGGCACTACCTGGATGTGATGCACATAGAAAAGAATGTGTGCGACAGTGTGGTGGGCACAGTGCTGAATTTGGAGGGGAAGACGAAAGACGGTCCTAAGGCACGCATTGATCTAAAAAAATGCGGAATAAGAAGACATTTGTGGTTGAAAGAAGGGAAGAAAAAAATGCCTCAAGCTCCTTACACCGTGAAGCCTGACCAGAAGAACCTAATTTTCAGGTGGATGAGTTGTGTGAAGTATCCTTCAGGCTATGCAGGAAATATTGCCCGGTGTGTGAACTTCCGGGACAATAAGATGTACGGGTTGAAGAGTCATGACTGTCATATCCTGCTGCAACGTCTCTTCCCTGTTTTCATTCGACCGTTCCTTCCCCGTCAGGTGGTGGAGCCGTTAGTAGCGTTGGGAAGGTTTTTCCAGAAGTTATGCACACGGGAAGTGTCTCGATGTGACCTCCGGGAAATGCAAATGGACATCATTTATATCATGTGTAAATTTGAGAGGATATTTCCTCCAAATTTTTTTGACATCATGCCTCACCTGATGATCCATCTTCCCGAGCAATTGTTGCTTACCGGTCCAGTACACTACACTTGGATGTATCCCATGGAAAGGTACGTTTTTTACTTTCATGAATTCCTCAATACATATACATGTTCAATAATCATAACATTTTGCAACTTGATTTACAGGCAACTTGGAGACTACAAAGATTATGTGGCTAATAAATCCGCTCCTGAAGGATGTATAGCTGAAGCATATATTGCGCACGAGTGCGTCACCTACATGAAGTTGTATTTAGGAGCGTTGAAGGAAACTCCGCAAACCATGCCGGTAGATGTACCGAAGTTCAATCTTTCCATAGTCTCTAGTGATGTTGAAGTGTATGGAATTTTGCCAAACTCCTACAAGTTGCAACCACATGAGCTAGTCATTGCCCACTGGTGGGTATTGATTAACTGTCCAGAAGTTGAATACTGGAAAGACATCCATCTCAATCATCCCAACATTGCCGGTGATCTCGAGTACCACAACAGGGAGTTCGCAGATTATTTTGGCGGTTGGGTACGTAATTTAATTTTTCTCTACGGGTTTATGTTTATTGCATAATTATCCATATTTACAGTTGAGATGGTTGGTTGCAGATGAACCATATTCAATCTGATGGTCACCCAAATTGGTCGCACGAACTAAGACTTCTAGCCATGAAGCCGATAGTCTCAAGAGTTTATCCGATGTGCAAGGTGAATGGCGTGCAATTTATATGCGAACAAAGAGACAGCAGAAAGAGAACACAGAATTCTGGGGTCATGGCACATGGTGGGCGGAATGGAGTTGACTATTACGGTGTTCTTGATTCAGTGGTGGAACTCGTTTACGGTGAAGGCATGACAGTGCACCTCTTCAAGTGTAGATGGTTTGATACTAGGCCGCAGAGCATGAAGACCGATCAGTACGGAATATTATCGGTGAACACTGCTACAAGTTCTTACGAGGATGACCCCTTCGTTTTTGCCACATCGGTAAAACAAGTGTTTTATCTTGATGACCTTGCTAAGGGTGACGCGTGGAAAGTAGTCAACCTTGTGCACACTCGAAACATTTATCGGGCGGCTACACTTGGAGAGGCCGAAGACGAGGAAGAAGATGTTGCGTATCAAGAGCCCAACGCAATAGGTATTCCTAACTCCTCTACCATTCGCCTTAATAATTTTAAAGCGGGTCGTTCGGTGCGAATTCGTGATGAAGAGCCAAGGCTTGTTGATGTTGATCCAAATCAAGAGTCAGACGAAGACTCTGGCGATGAGGAAATACATATATTACCAGAAATTAATTCTGACACCGAAGAAGACTCATCGGATGATTCCGATTACGAGCCTTAGTTTTAATGTATGATTCCGATTAATTTGTATAATTTTTCAAAGATTGTTAAATTATAGTTTACACATGTTGAATTCATATTTCAGTTATGAATATATGAGATTTTGGTGATACATGATGAACAGGGTTTTTTAAATGTATGGTTTATGAATATCGTCTGTTTTTTTTTTCCCTGTTTTTTACTTTAGCCGACGAAATATACTATAATTCGTCGGCTAAGATGTTTTTTGCCGACGAAAAAAGCCTTATTTCGTCGGCCATAGGTGTGTAATATTTATTTTTATTACACGCTTTAGCCGACGAAATAAACTGTGATTCGTCGGCTAAACTACCTTAGCCGACGAAAAAAGACTTAATTTCGTCGGCTAAACTTGTTTTTTTATTTTTTTTAATTACTCACTTTAGCCGACGAAATACAATGTAATTCGTCGGCTAATATGGTTTTAGCCGACGAATAACCTAATAATTCGTCGGCTATAGTTATTTTTTTTATTTTTTAATTACATACTATAGCCGACGAATATGTTAGGGTATTCGTCGGCTAAACCCTAAAATATTTCTATTACCTACTATAGCCCTATGTTCGGTGGTTATTTTGCGTAAAATTTTTATACGACTTGTTGCGTGTCATCGGTTTGAAACTATTTTCAGTTGGAGGTCCGGCCAAAATACGTAATTTAGACGGTCGAACGACCTTTTCCGTGCGTTTAGGGGTTTGACTTACGAGATTGACCGTCCGGATCGAGCCCTTATTCTTTTCGGATCAAGTTGAATTTTTTCCCATATATGTATTTTATGATGGTGGTCAGATCTGACGGCTGGATTTGTGTTTCTCAAGTTTGATCATCACGATCACAACATGTGTACTAATGTTGTATAACTTGTTTACCAAGTGTTATGTAAATGTTCCGTTTCAAAAACAAACTATACGTAGATCCTTCAAACGTAAAAAAGTCGTGAAATAAGACATGACTAGAATGGTGAAATAAGTCTACGGTTGAAAAATCACGGTATTCCGGTCATGTCTCGGTGCCGATAGTTGCGGTTAATTCAATTTTCCATTCTTTCTCCCTATGGGTAGCCCCGGTTTCGGTGGTTAATTTGCGTAAAATTTTTATACGACTTGTTGCGTGTCATCGGTTTGAAACTATTTTCAGTTGGAGGTCCAGCCAAAATACGTAATTTAGACGGTCGAACGACCTTTTCCGTGCGTTTAGGGGTTTGACTTACGAGATTGACCGTCCGGATCGAGCCCTTATTCTTTTCGGATCAAGTTGAATTTTTTCCCATACATGTATTTTATCATGATGGTCATATCTGACGGCTGGATTTGTGTTTCTCAAGTTTGGTCATCACCAGAACAACATGCCAAATGTATAAAGGTTTAGCCGACGAATTTCAAAGGTTTAGCCGACGAATTTCAAAGGTTTAGCCGACGAATTTCAAAGGTTTAGCCGACGAATTTCAAAGGTTTAGCCGACGAATTTCAAAGGTTTAGCCGACGAATATATGTATAGCCGACGAAATTTTAATCTTTAGCCGACGAACAAATTATTTCGTCGGCTAAAGTCCTCGGGTTTTAATTGCGAACCCTAGCCTCCTCCCTCATTTCTGCAGTTTTTCAACCCTAGCTCCTCCCTCCCGGTCTCCTCCCTCCTCCCTCCGGTCTGCTCCCTCCTCCCTCCCGGTCTCCTCCCTCCTCCCTCCCTCTCCCGTCGCCGGCTCCTCCCTCCTCCCTGCAAGGTATGTATTAATACTCATCCTGTTGATTAGTTTTATGAGCAAATGAGAAATTGGATTGAAAATTCAACTATTTCAAGCCGATATTCTAGTGTTGAGGTCGTAGCCGTCTAGGGTTTGGGATGTTTTTCTTAATTTACTTTTTCTGCAGTTCATTTTAGGCTTTAATTTTGTTGGCCATTGGTTGCTTAGAGCACTTTGTAATGTACTTAGATTCTTGTGTTTAGGCACCTCTTTTTGGTGCAGACTTGATGTGGTCGTCGATTTGTATCGTTGATCGATATATTGAATGGAGCTTGAGTTGACTCCACTTCCCTACTAAAAAAAAAATATAAGGCTAACATATGCAAGGCAATTCAGTAATCTAATTTTATTCATATATACATATTTCTTAAAATTATAGGTACCGAAAAAACTTGTTAATTTCTGCAGTTTTGAATGGAAATATATAACTTAGATTTCTGGGTTAATTTTGTTATTAATAAAAGAACATTAATAAAAGAACATTATTAATAAATTATTAATAAAATACGTAAATTATTAATAAAAGAACATTAATAAAAGAACATTATTAATAAATTATTAAATTTATTAATAATTTAACACTAGATTAACTAGAGAATCGGGATGAAAACGCGAAGTTGAAGAAAGGAATAAAACTTGTAATTTAATTTTTATTAATTTAATTTGTGTTAATTAAATTTGTGTTAATTTAATTTGTGTTAATTTAATTTATGTTAATTTAATTATGTTAGTTTATAATTTATTTTTGAATATATGTGTTAATTTATTTTTGATTTCGAATTTAGTTTTACGATATGTTAGTTAATATATAATATTGTTATGTAAGTAAAATATATATATATATATATATATCTATATATATATTGGTATGTGCGTGTAAATTTTTATTGAATAAGTATAATTTTAAAAATGTATAATTTTTTATAAAACAAAGACAAAATAATCTAAAGCCTTTAATTAATATTATAAATAGGATGAGCGGCTTTTTTCGATCGAAGAAGAGTTCGAAGGGCCAAAGGTCCGAATCGTCTGAGGGAACCTCTACCAACCCTCAAACGACGTTTCAGGGCCACATGACAGCCAGACGTGCGAGCCTTCTGGAGACAGCGCCGGAGGTGCCCGTTTCATCGAGGCAGGCGGCCGTCCCTCGTTCCCCGAGGCCCTTCACGGAGGTGTCTGCACCTCGTATGCCCGAGATACACCGGGCGCCCACTCCGGGTCCTACTTCTTCGGATAGTGGGTCATCTGGGGTACAGATGCCGCCGCCTCATCTGTTCCTTCCGCGGATGATACCGGCGATACCTGTAGTCGATGACTCAGGGACGCCGATTTATCCACTGCCCTCGCCAGTGGCTCCATCAGCGGCGTACCGGTTCCTGCCTTTTGATACGCCTCTTATTTCTGCGAGGGTATCATCATCGGCGACAGAGCCAGAATCCGTCGCGAGCTCCTCAGGTAATCAGTCAGGCAACTTGATTACTTTTAAAGGGTCATATATATATATATATTTTAATAATCAATTTGGCCGAATCATGTCATAGGCACAAAGAAGAAGAGAGGCCCCGTCACAGGGAAAGCTCTCGAGAAGATGGTGAGTACCATGGGGAGGATCCCCATCGATACTGACGGGGATGGCCACGCAGTATCGGGCGGGAAGTCGAGGATGTACTCCGGCCGCGTGGGTGCTCTCATTAGGGATAGAGTCCCTATGCTGTGGTCCGACTGGGGCGAGGTCCCGCAGGAGGTTAAGGACATGGTCCACAACGCGATGTCGGTGAGTTTATGGAAGCATATTATGTATTAAATTGTTGATTTCTCGAAAAGCTAAACTTATAATAATCGGTTAAATACAGGTGTGGTTTGAGGTTCCCGAGCACCTGAGGGACAGCTGGGCCGACGTTACGCATGGGGGAAGGTACGTTGGGAAGTTAATGAAAAACAATTTTGTATGTGATATTAATAATATTTCTAATATTTTTGTTGTATCTGTAGGTACAAGGAGTGGAAGAACGAGCTGCGGACCCATTGGACTAAGCACGGGAACGCACGTTCTGGTACCCCTACTGAGTTCCAGTACAGGGAGTACGAGTGGCGTTGGCTTCTGACATCAGAATTCAACAACCCTCGTAAACAGGTATTTAAATAAATTAGTTAGTTAATTTAAAAATAAGTACGTGCGTTTTAAAATATTCTACTAATAGTTTACTTTTTTCTTTGAAGGCGGTTTCCCGGGTGAACGCTCAGAACCGGCAACGCAACACAAGGAACCATCATGCCGGTTCTAGACCGTTCGGTGTCTTCATGGACGAGGCGGCCAAGGAACATCCAGAAGTCAACCCCTACGTCTATACGTACGAGAAGGCATATCCTGACTCCCAGGAGGATATTGTAAGTCTCTTTACGTTTTTAAATTTTTAAATTTATGTAAAAATTTTAATTAATAATTTTTTTCCTATCCATATAGGCGAGGGTGAGGGAGGCTAGTGACGAGGTCCTGAGTACCTTAGTGAGGGAGGGATGGCCGGACACGCAGGATTCCGAGATGTCCGAAGCCATGTCCCGGATCGACAATTCGGATCCGACGATTGGGGCGAGGATCATGGGCACAGCCTTCCCACCGAGAGGAAACAACTTCTACTGCCGAGGTCTAGGAAAGAGAGGCGAGGGGGTCCTGAAGAACACTCCAGGATTTCAACGAAAGGCAACCTCGACCAGTGGCAGCACCACGTCCACGATGCACAGGACGACTCAGCTAGAGTCGGAAGTTCAGAGACTACGAGAACAGCAAGCTGCTCAAGCTGCTCAGGCTGCCTCGCATGCTGCCTCGCAGCAAGCCTATATTGCCTCGATGGCGGCCTTTAATACCGCGCAGGCAGCCTATGTTGCCGAGCTATATGCCATCCAGCAGGCCCAGCAGCAGCAGATGTTGCAGTACATGCAGGACTTTGCAGCTGCCCAGAGTCGGGGACTTCCGCCTCCGCCCATGCCTCCGCCCATGACGCTACCCCAGCCGCCGCAACCTCCGCAACCTCCGCAGCAGCCCCCAGAAGATGACTTCAATTTAGACGATATAGACTTTACGTAGTTGATAATATACTTTTATGTAAATTGATACTTTTATGTAGTTCATATATTCTTTTATGTGTTTGTTGTTGGTTATATGAAATTGTTAAATATGTCTTTTGCAGCTTGCATGGAATGGTAATTCAAAAATTTCGGGGTTTTTTTTTTTTACTGGAATGCACTTATAGCCGACGAAAAAAGCCATAATTCGTCGGCTAAAGTTTTTTTAAAAAAAAAAAAAAAAAGTTTAGCCGACGAAATAAGCTTTAATTCGTCGGCTAAATGTCTATAAGGCCGACGAAAAATACAATATTTCGTCGGCCATAGATGTTTTATATTTTTTTATTACAAACTTTAGCCGACGAATAATTTAAACTATTCGTCGGCTAAAGTTTGGAAGATAACCGACGACATTATTCGTCGGCTATAGTTCATACTATAGCCGACGAAATAATGTCGTCGGCTATAGTATGACTATAGCCGACGACATTATTTCGTCGGCTAAAGTATGAACTATAGCCGACGAAACATTATTCGTCGGCTATAGTATGACTATAGCCGACGAAATTTTTTGTCTCGTCGGCTAAAGTCATTACAGACGACCCTTTCCCGACGACACTATAGCCGACGAACCTTCGTCGGCTAAGGTTGCAGCCGACGAATTTTTTTAACAGGCCGACGAAAATTTTTCGTCGGCTAAACTGCCTGTTCTGGTAGTGTACTTATTGAACTTCTATTAGATACCAAGTCCCCCATCTGCCATGATACAAACTCTTAATCCCATTGCATCTGTGCATGCACGTCTGCGTTTAATTTTATTTTATTTACACTGAATCGAGTTAGAGACTAAGAAATTAAAATAAGATATATACTAGCAAGTAAACGAAGCATTAGGAAAATTTCAATGTGGATGAGATTGTTTATTTGTTTTCGGTCTATCTTCATAAACTGAGCATAAAAAAAGACTGATGATGCACGGGGTTTGAAAGTCATAGGTCGCAGATACCAAGCCAGAACATGCAATTTTTTTTTTAAGTCATAGATTTACCGTTCCAAGTGATGGACGAAGTAATAACTGGTGGAATAGGTCGATCATTGGCAGCAGGTGCTCAAGGAGAGCTCTCTCTCTCTCTCTCTCTCTCATATTTACAGTACAGTATCAGGTTTATTAGCATTCAGGGCTAAGTCTCTGACTGATCTGGTGGAAGCTTGAGCTTGTTGAATGGGTCAGCAGTCAGCTGCACCAACGTGTCGACCGTGTGAAAGCTGGTAGCCGGGTACTTTCTTCGAGATGAGATTCCGGAATCTCAGAGTCGGAGAGAGCTGGCCTGGAGAAAAACTCAGATAAAAAGAAAAGACAGAGAAACTAGCTACCTGCTACTATATATCGTCGTGTGCGTTTGCTGTCACTCACATGCATATACGGTGTTTCTCTAATTTTCTTCTCTTCTAGTCACAGCTGACCATTACTATATATTCAGTTTCAGTAGACTTTCTGCTCCCAGGACCAAGATTACGTTTAGCTAGGTTTTATTATACCTTGCATATACTCTACTGGATTCGGTCCAGCTTATCGCCTACCTACCCTTTAGGTGGCACCAGCGAGATCCAGCTAAGGTAAGGAACTTCGTATCGCGGCTGCTCCACTCCGCCGCGGTCTCATGAACTGAACTTCGTTGCCTTCCCGCGCGCGAAGCAGGTTAATCTATACCGATCATGCAGAGAACGTAGTCCAAGTTAAGGCTTCCTTCTTCTTTTGAAAGATGAAACCATTGGGTTATAAATATTTGTCCGAGGTTCTTAATTACGTACTATTGGAAAAGGATTAATTGGACAATCAATTAAGCTAGGGCTAATAACTTCGATTTCTCCAAGCCCATGCATTTTCGGCATGTATTTCATCATGATCGATCATCTAAATTAGTATATATATATATCTTCCTCATACCAAGTAGACGACCTCAAATACTCCAAGGCCTCGTTTGGTTTGCAAAAAGGAGAGTAGTTCATTCATCTCTCTCATGGAAAGTGAAAGTGAACGGGAATGAAATTTCAAGAGAATTTTTTATTCCGATGTTTGGTAACGCAATTAGAGTTATCGGGAAAGTTGTTAAAAATTATAATAAAATATTAAAATGTGAATAATAAATACATAAAAAGAAGAAATGAAAGTGATTCCATTGAATTTTTTTATGAACCACTTTCCCTCATATTTTCCTTTCTATCAGGAAAGTTTTTTCTTTCCTTCTACTTTCTCAAACACAAGAAATAAACAACTTTTATTTCTTGATTACTACTTTTCGCGAAATAAACAAGACACGATAACAATGAGACATTTTCTCTCAACATGGGTCCAAGATAAAACCCAAAATATATTATAGAGAAGAGAAGCCCAAATTATGTGACCCAAAAAAAAGAAGAGAAGCCCAAATTAAATTAGCGTAGGCAGGGGGTGGATTAGCTTATAGTTATGCAAGGCCCAACTTCATGTCGATTTTCAGGCCAGAGCAAAATTTCAAACGTATTCCGAGGGAAGGAGTACAAATGCTATACGATGTCGCCACGTGGGAATAAGGGAGATCATGTGTCGCTGACTTTTCTGCTCCAAAGTCATTCTCTCCCGACAACACGTGTCAACACAACTTGTTTTCCCACATGGGACAAAATAAAAGAACACAGGCACACGTCCTAAGTGATGTCATTTGCGTTTGTCTCTTGCCACACCATGCACACAGGTTGACAAAACTGCCCCTTCTTAATTAGTGTGTGGTAATCAAACGCGATACGAGACAAATATTTTTTTTCTTTCACAATTTCATTTACCAATACTTGTGGGCATCTTATTATAATCTAAAAAGATAGAAATAGAATATTTGACAGGATTAACAAAGACAGTGTTAAAATGTATTATGTTGAATATGTTTGTAGTTCTCATATAGATCATTACAAGTTCTAAGTACATAACTTTTATCGTGTTAATCCAACTTCTTAAAATGCTATACATCAAAATATATAAATGTGGTAAACTAATCGTCTTCAACTAAGTAAGACGTAAAAACAAATTTTCCCATTTTATTTAGGTAAATATCTTCTCTCTAGTGTACATTGTTTGAATTGGCTATATTTTGTTCCTTTAGTATATTCCAGTTCATAATTTTTTTTAAAAATTTATAATATATAGTTTCATGATTTTCTTGCTTTCGCTGATAAAAGGACTGAATGGTAATCAACCATTTGAACCTAGTATTTTCTTTATGAACAAGATCAGAACCAGCTAAAATATCCAAGTGGGCAAATAAGACTTTTTAATAATTCGCTCATATCCTTCCAGTCCACGCAACGTAGGACTGTCCAAGTGTGAACCCACAACGCCACACAGAACAAAGCCCCGAAATAACGGAACGCCCTTCTTCTCCGTCCAAATCTCCAATCCCGTGGGCGGTGTACCCCCTTGCACGCTGCCCGCTTTTCCCTCCTTCCCGCTTCGTCAAATCTGCCCGAAACTACACCTGTCCTATATTTCCGCTCCCTCTCCATATATAACCACCCTAACCACCGAACCGATCCACATATCCAAAAAATGGCCAAGCTCATCTCCGCCGCCGCCGCCCTCTTCCTCCTCTTCGCCTTCTCCCACGCCCGCACGCCGTCCGATCTCCCCAACGGCCTCGATGCAATCACAGATAACAAGATCCCCGTAACCGACGCCGAAATTAAAGCCACCACCACAACGGACAACACTCTTCGTTTACCGAGCGAGAGACCCGGATCCGAAACCGTTTTGGAATCGGAGCCCGAGACCGTCTCCGTCGCCGAGGAACAGAAACTTCCGGAAGCCGCCGAGTTCGCAACGATCGTATCGAACGAGGAGAACACGGCCGACGCTTCCAAATCCGAGACCCTCCCGTTGACCGTCATCAGCTTCCGCCCCGTCGGCCGCCACTTCCCCCGCCGTCCCTTCCCGTTGGGTTTCCGTCACGGCCACCGATGCCGCCACGGCCACCGCCAGGCCAAGTGGACCCCGCGCGTCCGGGATTTCCATAAGGACGCTACTCCCTACGGCGACGACATGATCCTGGCCTCCGGCGAGCCGGAGCTGAGGTTCGACCGTCCCTTCCGCGGCGGAGCGCGTCCTCAGATCCAGGCCAGGTGGACCGATTTCCGCCACGTCGGACCTAGATTCCCGCACAAACACGGCGATGAGATGGACTCCGAGAGGCCGCACCTCCACCACCGCCACCACGATCACGACGGTGAGATGGAAAATGAGGGAGAGGAGCACCATAAGGAGCATAAACATGAGCACAAGCATGAGCACTATCATGGTTTGTTCAGAAGCTTCCGCAAGTTCTTGAACGGCTTCTGAATTTTGCGAAATTTTGAAGCAGTCACAGTTGCTACTACATAAATCTATGATGATCTATCTGTTTTTTACTTCCGCATTTTGCTTGATTTGTAATCTTTTACCACACTTTTGTTGCTGTAAATAACCACGCATCCGTGAGAGATGTAGAATTCTATTTGTGTATTCTATGCTTGTATGTATGATCAGATATGTTATAGCTTCATATATAAAATGCTTGTGTTTATGCTACCTGAGATTGGCCTGATTATGATGCAAATCGAGGAATGCATAACCTATATATTACACGCCAGATTGTATGAATGGCGCAAGAACATTACATTTTGCAATAAGGTAAGGAAGATAGAAGCTCGATTCTCCCAAGTTTTGGGGAGAAAATAGAACTATAGAAGAATTGCACAAACTTTGTTTTAGTAGTTGGAGCATGAAGTTGCGTGTTGGGCACTGGTCAACTCGGAGCATTGGATAGGGCTCACCAGATGAGCAGCCCCGCTGACGTCCGAGCACTTCCATGGAGGTGTTCTTGATATTCCGGGCATGCCGTGGAGGTTGATGTTGGAAAGACAGATTCCGGTGAAAGGGGAGTTCTTGAGGCCTTGGATAAGACCTGCCTGCAGAACTTGAATACCCCAGATATCTGTTAATGTGATGCCCTTTACCACTGGGAGTGCATTTGGGTTGTAGTTGTTATCAGGGTGGTCTCCAACATCTCCTGCTATCTTTATACCCTTTCGTGCCTTTTCCATGTAGACATTTGAAACTGTTATGTTTCTTATGAAGCCTCCCCTGCCGATGTTTGTCTTTATATGGATGCCAACTCCCACATTGTAAAGGTTTATGTGTTCCACGAATACATTCTCCACCCCACCAGAGGTTTCACTTCCTACTGCAATTCCAGCAAATGGGGATGATCCTCTGATCCGGCGGATGGTAATGTCGGAACTAGGGCGACCATAAGCAATCCCGTACTGATCCCATCCACTCTTTACAGCCACAAGATCATCTCCGGTAGATATGTACGAGTCCTCTATGCACACATTAAAGCTTGAATCTGTAGAAAGGGTATACAAAATACAGGTTTTAACATAAGTGCTTCCCATATGAAATAAAAGCAAATAATGAACTGTGATTATCATAACTATTCTACAGTCAGTCCTGACAGATTCTTCTGGGTCTGGCTAATGACTTGCAACCTGATGGTGTCTCGGAACCAAGTCTACTTTCTATAGCTAAACGCAAAAATTATAAGCAAACAGCACAAGGCGCTTAAAGGTTGACAGTTATTGTCCTGCTTCTCAAAATACTGTTGAAGATCTCGCTTTTCAATATACACATAATGTTTATCTAGACGAAATTGCATCTCCAATGTTCCATGCTCCTCTAATCTAACCTCAAATCTAAGTGACTTCTGATGTATTTAATCTTAGCATGTAGCAGCACTAGTGTTTTCTTCAATGAACAATATGTGGTCTGATTAGAAAACAGGCATGTACCTGGATCAATTCCATCAGTGTTGGGAGAGTCAGCTGGAGCCAATATTGTGACATACCGGACAACAATATTGCTGCACAAAAGGAAGTAAGCATCAGATCAATTACAGCTCTACCCACTACTCTTTAAAGAAGATAGATTAGGTTATGGGTATATTACATTATAAACGGCACAGTATTACATTATAAAGGGTAGTTTAGTAAGAAACAATTTTAGCTGCTCATTTGTTTCCTGATACTAACTTATTATCTGGATACAAATTTTTCAATTAATTGAACTTTCGTGCACACAGAACCACTAAGTTAATTATAATTACATAGTATTTACCCTTGGTTGAACTGCTTATTCCACTTTTCTACCACCTAACTTACTATCAGAACCACTAAGTTAATTATAATTACATAGTATTTACCCTTGGTTGAACTGGTTATTCCCTCAGCTGATTAAGTCTCCATGCCAGACCAAACAGATACGTGATAAACTCAAGTATTAGATGTAATCTAACAAAACTAAATCCATGTTTGACTATTACCTGGAATAAACAGGGTGAATATTCCAAAATGGAGAGTTCTGGAAAATCACATTGGAAATGATAATGTTTTTTGAGTTGATGAATTCAAAGAGATTTGGTCTGGTGAACTGAAGAGTTCTTTGCCTCCACATGTTCCACCACACATCTCCTTGGCCGTCAATTGTCCCATTCTCACCTGAAAAGGAGCATTTAGTTAAATAAGATTTAGCTATCCTTCAAAAAGGTACACAATGAAGTCTGGTTGAGACCTACCAGTGATAACAACATCATGAATTCCATCACCATGGATGAAGCTCACATATCTGCCTCCAGGGCGCTCTCTCCCCCTTCCATAAGACGGCAAAGGAGCAATTAAAGGCCAATTTTTAGTGTCCTGATCAACCAATGAAGAGATTAGAACGAGACAAGGGCCAACAAATAAATCAGCATTCGTAACAACTTCTCAATATATCATATAGTACTTGCAACAATAGCATTCACAACAGGAAAGTTGAAATCAGTCCATCTTTAGTCTAGCAAAACATCATGTTATAAACTAAAACAAGTAACAAAGCAATGTTAAATTAACAATATTATTGCGCCAGTTAACTTCAAGTACAAAACAATATGGAACCATCAGGCATGGCACACACCCCTGGTCATCAGGGATTCAGGGTCACACCAGTATCGTGAATTAAGCACAAAATCATGCAATGATGTAGGAAAACTTGGCCTTTTATGACACAAATATATTCCCTACTGTAACAATTGATATCCAACCTTGCTTATGGCCTAACACAAATAATAAGGCTTTACTGATACCAGACATGACTTAAGAAGGGTGTTTTATTATAAAGCAGCAATAAATCTTACTACAGCCCATGATTTAGAAGACTAAACTGAATCCAAGCCATTCCTATCGTCCTTGTGGGAACAACATTCCACTAAATTATTGCCAGTGTTGAAGATGACAAAACCAGTAGCAACATATCTAGCTGTCCAGCTTCTTTATTGTTCATTTTTATAAATGTTATGCACATGCTACCATGCTATAATAGACCCACCATCCTATTTTTTTGCTTTCAAGCCTGGATCCACCATATAGCCTAACATCCACAGATCCCTTCTTGCCAAACTAATACATACTACACTCAACACAAATACACATTACTAATCAGAATCAGCATACAACACTAAACTTGAACCACATTCATCACGAAAACAAATTAAACCCTCGGATTAACTATAAGCAAACTAATTACTAAACAATGGGGTTAAAATCTACCTGTGTAGCTTTGATCACAGCACCTCTAGCCAAGTAAAGAGTCATGTGGCTAGTGAGATTGAAGCTCTCTGTCAAGTAAACCCCGGGAGGTATGTAAAGAAGCGTGCCGCCTCTCCGGTGCAAATGCTGAATCCGATATATCGCCGCCCGAAACGCCTTGGTGTTCACCGTGACGCCGTCGCCGACGCCCCCGGAATCCGTTATCGAAATCCTGTCGTAACGGTACTTCATGGGGACTATCCCGGAGCAGGTGACCGGCTCGGCTGCAGTGGAGGCGTAGCTGAGGGACAGGAAGATGGAGAGGAAGAACCAGAGTGGTGGCATTTTGGTAATTTCGAGTGTTGGGGAGGGTGAAGGAAAGACAGAGGGAAAGGTACAAAGAGAGATCTGGGGATTGTTACAAGGAGAAGGGTACAAGAGTTGAGCTCCAAAGGAGTTGTGATTCTGTTAATTCTGGGAAAAGTGTTTTTTTTTTTTTTTGCATTAATTAATTGATGGACAGGAGCTTGTGGTTAAGAGTTGAGAGCAGAGTGAAAGTGAATTCATACCAGTTGTGGTTGTCGGTTTGAGCTTAAAAGCTCTGCTGAGACATCCAACGGCTGAAATGAGTCAGACGGAAGTTGGGACCGGAGATTTTGATCCGGCGAGAGGAGAAGAAGTTGGGGAGAGTCTCTCTGGGTTGGGATGTTAATGGGAGCAGTGGCCTCTGTCACTGGAATAGCGTTTGCTAATAAATATGTGAACATTTTATACAGGCATCTCAAAAGCTGTGATTACACGTCACGAGGGGGAAGTGCCGTTATAAGTTTATTTATATATGTAGGGTCTTTTCTAATGGAGTCTCAAAGGCCCAAAGACTCAGCTCATCAGCCCAGTGTGGTGTTTGCTCTTGGTATTTTCTTTTCTTGTTTTGGAACCAATAAGATGATAAGATGAGGATGATTCTATATATAAAAAAAAAAAGTTAGTGCGTCTGCTTTTAAGTTTTGATTAATGAAACTGTTGAATGTAATAGGGTATTAAGCATAATTCTTTAATTACAAAAACCTGAAATAATATCAGAAATCTCTACAATACTCATCTACTCAAACAAGCACCAAATAACAAAGAGTACTGCTCTAATGACGACTCTATAAGATGAGCAGTGTTTTTGGTAGTGAGATTATAGCAAATAGTAGATCCCCTTTCCAATAAGTTATATACAAGACTAGATTAGTTACTTGGTATATAAGCAATAGTACATAGGGAAATCTTCTCGAATAAAGAAGGAAATCTTTTTAAATTTAGACTGAATTAATGTAGGAGGAGTGGTTCTGATGAGGACCACTAAATTGAGGATTAGTTGAGGACTTTCTCATTAAATCGTTTATTACACCTACTTTTCAATCATATTTTTTCTATCTCAACCATTCAGTTTTTAGGTCTATATAAGTATATCACTTATACTAATTTTAAGTCAAATCGGTGATGGTTATAGAATCGAATTAAATCAAATTAATGAACGATTCAACTCTGTCAAATATGAGTTGTTCAAGTTTATAATTAATAAATCACATTTATAAATATGAAATTTTGTAAAAATAAATACTACGGAGAGATCAATATACAGTGATGAAACGGATAAACCCTCAGCTGAGTGGACCCAGTCTCTCTGTCGAGTACAGTGAAGACCATGTGCACCCGCGCAGCACTGGACCCCAGCTCTTCCGATCTTTCCCGCCAACAAATACTCCAATCCCTACCCTATCCCGCCATTTCAACACCAAAACTAAACGGCGAGCCTCCACCACCACAGTTCAATCCACCGTCCACGTGTCCTCACAACACCGCACCCGCTCCGATTCCTCGCCGTATTCCGAGATCTCAACAGGTATCGCAATCTTACCCTTCCGATTTCTGTTGATGTTAATCTTGATTCCGTCACTGCAATTAGGTTAAGGTTTCGGTAGTTTTATGCTTAAATCTGTGTGAATTTTATTGACGGCGTTTAATTGATATAACGGCCGGTAGGTACTCGGCTGAAGAATGCCTGGACACGAAGTCGGTAACGATGAGGATGAACAGAAACAAGTGAATGCTGATCCTGATGGATTCAACTCTCAGTATCTCAAAATTTACTATGGTAAAATTTCATCCCAATTCTACTGAAATTAACTTTGTAATTGTTAGATTTAAGTCTATACTCAGATCCATCACATTGGCTTGTCGGATTGATTGGATTGGTATTTGTAAGTTGTAATTCAATATATAGAATCTGTGAAAATTTGTGCTGAGTTTATATGAACTTTGTAAAGAGATGTGTTATTTTTGGCAGGGAAGCTCTTCCCGTATGAGGAAATGTTCAAATGGATGTCCTATGCAAATGGTTAGTCACATGTCACACTCGTTCCATTTCTTATGGTTCCTTTTGGTTGTGTTTCTTCCTGGTGAATTTGTAACTTGATTTGCGGATTTTCAGATGGCAAGCATCCTGCGTGCAACCAGTCCTACTTTGGCCGGAGAGAATTTTCTTTCACACTGGATAATGATGTTTATCTGCGGTACAAAACTTTTAACTCCGTGTCTGAGCTTGAAAGTTCTATCAAAGAGAAGTGCCCCATCAAAATAGATATTGGGCCTGTGTACAATGTCGATGTAAGGTTTTCCTGTTTTAATCAAAGTTTACTTCATGACTTTTAATTTTATATTGTGTATATGTTTTGTATTTTCAGTTAAGTATTGTATTGACTTCAACCGAATCATGTAAATCTCGGAATGAACATAGAAACAAGATTTATTTGAAGTTCTAATAATAATGCACACGAATAGACCAAAGTCAGAATTCCTATGCATGGTGTTTTGTTCCCCTTCTTTATTCAAATGGTTGATTCTAACTGTTGTGTATGATTGGGTTTCTGATAAGGCCATGTCTCTGGTTTCAGTTCTAATATTTCTTATGTTGCAGCCTGCGAAGAGGCATTCGTATGCTCAAAGTGGTTGCTTTCCTGAGGAGAGGGAACTGATCTTTGATATAGTAAGAAATCGACCGTTTGAATTATGAAGATTGTATACAGTCAGAGTCTAACTGACCTTTTGACAATGAATGCTTTACCACATGTTTGACTACCTATTTTTCTCACAGGATATGTCAGATTATGATGATGTTAGATACTGCTGCTCAGGAGCTGATGTGTGCCTGGAGTGCTGGCCACTTATGACAATTGCTATCAAAGTGATTGACACTGCCCTTAGAGGTAGGAACATTTTTCCATTGGCTTCTGATGTATATGTTTTTAGACTTGATTTTCACTTTTATGAACTACTTTTCTGCAGATGACTTTGGTTTCAATCACATTCTCTGGGTATATAGTGGCCGACGTGGTGTTCATTGTTGGGTCTGTGATGTGAAAGCTCGAAGGTAAATCACTCGGTAGTAATTTTGGTTGCTGAGATGTGTCTATTGAAATAGCGGCCGATGTGGTGTTCTTTCTCTTGATTTTTGTTTCCTTTTGATTTTTTGCAGGCTCACAAATGAACTCAGAGCTGCTATTGCTGACTATTTTCGCGTCTACAAGGTGGTGTAGTGTTTGAAATACATTTTTGTTAAAAGAAAGATCTTATATGGTACACAATTTTCTGAAACGTGTTGGTAAAAATATTACTTTGTTCAGGGCAGCGAAAATAGTCATAGAAAGGTTTCTTTGATGGGTCCTGCTCTTCATCCGTTTCTTGCGTAAGTGTTAGCATACTCTTTTGGGTTTCTGATACTGGAACTTTTGTTGCTTTCACTAAGATGTATTCATTTCTACAGGAGATCATATACTGAAGTTCTTAAAGATTTCTTTGAGAAGACATTGCTTTCAAACCAAAAGATATTTTCGACTGCAGAGAGATACGAAAAGATCTTAGACATGATTCCTGATGAATGTATGCAATAATCATTTAAGTCCTATGCGTCTTTGTACCCACATCCTGAACTAATGGTCAGGTTATAATACTTTTGTTAACATTACAGCTGTCACTTCTGAGCTTCGGGGAAAGTGGCAACGAACCTCCAATGCAAAAGAAGACATCAATGTCGCTCGTTGGGAGCAGCTGAAACATTTGCTGCAATCTGGAAAACAGAAGGTACAAGACAGCAGTTATTTGCAACTTTTTCATTTTATAGTACATTACCCTGGGGCAAGAATCTTGTCTTTGCCATAGGATATTAATGTTTACATTTTCAATCAACCTCCTGAACTCTGCTAATTGATTGTTTCAGATGCAAGGACTGCGTAGATGTGTGGAGGAGATCGTGTTCTCTTATACCTACCCTAGACTTGACATGGAGGTTTGCGCAACAACCCCCCTGTTTCTTTTACTGTCTCCTTACTTTCAAGTATTAACAACTAGGTGTACCATTCTTAGGGCACAGCCTCCATTCTTGAAATACTGTCTAAACTAACTTTACATCTGTACTCTTTAGCATGGCTACTTGTAGTATGCATACTCTTTAGCATGTCTAAACTGTGAACCAATTACTTCAAAAATATATGCTTTTACAATTTCTCATGATATGCATTTGTTCGTGGTAGGTCTCAAAACATATGAACCATTTATTAAAGGCGCCATTCTGTGTACATCCAAAAACAGGTTAGTGCTTGGGTTATTTAATTTTGTTACCAGATATGATTGATCGTACTTTGTGAATGTCTCAGGAGCTCAACCGCTTAATATTTTATTAGGCGATTAATGTTCTTAAGGTTGCTCTATTGATAGCTTCTTTGTTGTAGGTCGTGTTTGTGTTCCGATTGATCCCAACTGTTGCGAGGAGTTTGATCCTACTGCAGTTCCAACCCTTTCCACTGTATGTGATAACCATGGTTTTATTCTGTCTCCATACATGTTTTCTTTTTTGGTGGGAGCTTCTGCTATGTATAGTCAAACATTCTGCTTATTCAGCTGTATAAAATACTATATGGTATTCTAGTTTTGAACATAGGTTGTTTTTATGTCATCTCATCTGTATTCCCCTTGCCTCTTTTATCCCAAGAATGCTGGGAAGGTACAAGCCAAGAAGTTTTTCACATGAATCTCCTATCACATTCTACTGTTTAGCCTGAGTCAAGTTTTCCACATTCATCGTTTGTGCGTTCTTGCAATATCTATCAATCATCTGAACATTTGCATTCAGCTACATAAACCAATAGAAATTTTTAGTGGTTAGTAGGCTAGCACTTCGAATCATATACCATTATGAGTCTGCAGTCATATTGCTCTAATCATGTGGGCACCGTCCTTGCTCTTTCTAGCTTTATGGGTGTTTGATCCTAGAGATTGAAAAGCATCAAGTTTTATTTTGCTTGGTATATGAGTTCTAGGTCATTTTAATCTTCACGGGATAGAACCTATTTGCTACTGGATATTTCTTTCCTCTTCAGACCTTTTTGTTGAATATTGTTCTCTAGCTACTGTTACCAAGTAATTTTGCCATATTCGTACTGTACGGCTGTACTAGATGATTCCAAGCATTCATATAAATGTTTTCATTGCCTTTTCATTCCGGTTCATAACATCAGCTGTCTTTACTTGCCAACACGATCTATTGTCTTCTTATTTCTGAGATTTGTGGTCTCTTACATGATTACGTGGAATCTGCAGCTTATAGAAGAACTAAATAATGGGGGTTTGAGAGCAGAAGCTGATAATGGTATGTCAATTTCATCACTTAAAATTCATCTTGTTTAGAATTCCTCTTGCCTAGACTCATACCATGTATGACTAGGCACTGTCTTGTTTGTTTAATTCTGGTTACCTACAGTAGGAAATGCTCCAACAGTGTCTTGTTTACTGCTGGAGTGCTGGTGACCTACACTAAGATGCTACTTGTGTGTTTCCTTTTATGATTGATGGTCTTGTATATATGTTGCTCAATCACAGAACGAGATAGAACGTCACTTGGGAAATCAATAAGGTTTTTCCAGTCATCCTTTTTGGAGCCTCTGGTAAGATCTTGCAAGGTATGTAATCTCATATTCTAATCTTCTTGAAAAGTTTTTAGAAACCAAGTCATGATTTCATAGTGCCTTTATATTGTAGTGTTAAGCTGTACAATGTACGTCTTTTTCTGAATTATACTGAACAAGGGTAAAACAACATTTAAGCTTGTTTCATTGTTTTTGATTCTTTGCAGGAGGACATGATAAGTTCCTACAATGCAAAACTGCAGCGGTCAAAGCTGCAGCAGTCAAAGAACGTGCTTGCTGCAATCTAGTTCATCTTTGTGGTATCCGACTTTCAGGACTCCTTTAGAATGTGAGGAAATATGAACAAAACTAACAATCATAGGTAAATGTTATCGAACGCCTATGTGCTGCAAATAGCTTTGCCTTCACATGGCTGCATCTTGTTTCACATTTCAAGTCAAGATTGTGGTTTGTTACAATGATTCGAAGGAACTGTTGAAGCATACTCTGTTGCAATCTTTCATTTGATCACATATCCAACAGAATACTGTGGAATGTGTTACCTATGGACATTTATACATGCTCTGGTTTCTTGTTTCTCCTGTCCTACGATAAATGATTGTACTGATAACTAACTGGTAAAAAAACCAAAATGGAGATGATGCTACACGGAACTGCCTTCCTCTGTCTAGTCGTTCATCAAAAGTGACTAAGCAGCTCATCTGAAGAGACACAACCGTTCACATGGTTTTCTTTCCGATATATGCACCCAAGGACCACAACCATCATCTTCATTTCAGTGCAAGATAAGCCTCAGCTGCTTTCCATACGTGGCTCTCTTCACCATCATAATCCTACAAATCTGTATGTAAATTCTGTATTGCTCTTATCAGGGCCGGTCCTCAGAAATTTAATACAATGCGGAAATTTATTTTGTGCCCCTTATATCATTTTTTTATAGATTAAAAAAATTAGAGTTATTATAAAGGAGATGCAAAATTGAGAGAACAGAAAAACTCGTAGGAGTGTGCTCAATTAATAAAGAGAGCATATTGAATTTCTTTGATTGTGGAGAAGATCAGTCGACTTTTTTTATTGCGCAACAGATCTTCGATGCACGAGTATATGAATTTGCAAGAAGATCAAAGGAGAAGAAGAGAATTTCAAGAGACCAAAAATGAAGATTGAGCGTCTGTCTTAGTATTAATATTTTTTTAATAATATATACACTAATTAAGCTGGCATAGTTAGCCATTGTAGGACTTTGAGCCTCCAGAGGTTGAATTTATATAGGTCTTTAATATGTGGAAAAAAAAAAACTAAAACGAACCCTAATATACAAAACACGGTAAAAAAAAAAAAAAAAAAAAAAAACAAGTCACCATGCATGGTCTATGATGAGCAAGCAAACTACTGGTGGTTCATCAGAGCCACCAATGCAATCTCCGGGTGCCAAATCAACAACTAATTAACATATTCAATTATGCTTCCCCAGCAAACCCAAATCGTGCTCCCTTTTGCCATGAGCCCCGGTGTGGTCGCACGGCCTGCACTGGGCCATGGCCGGCCATGGCTCTTATTAATCAGATTGCAGCAAAACTATTACTCTTGCAGGAAGAACACTAAATTGAAGTAATTATTATTAATAACTCAGATGATTTGTAACAGTCGACTTAGAACTGAGACGGACAATTGAATCCGACTCAGAACTGTTACTGGCAAGTGCCCTGGTACAAAAACAAGGGCAGCAAATTACAGGGGACCCAAAACATAATAAGACCTTAATAATTCCTTAGTTATTAGAACACAAAGGAACCATAGCTCATCTTGTGCAAGTACCATTTACACTTAGCACCAGTACCATTACTCTAATCCCCCAGATTAAGAAACTTAAAACTACTAATTAAGTCTGGTTTCTAATTAGCAAGGACTTCCCAGATCAACTCTGGGTCGAATGAAGGCATTCTTGCAAGTGAATCCAAGTCCTCCATCATCTCCATCTCCGCCACCGCCACCGCCACGCTCATCGGACCGTCGTTCGAAACCGACGGCGTAGATGAATTCTCACACCTCCATACCCCATCTTCCGACCCTGTAGCCGAAGACAGCAGCTCCTGTCCCAAACCATCATAGCAAGTCAAATGCGACGAGGTCGAGGAAGATGTCGTCGAGGAATCCACTATGGTCGGTTTCTCTGTCTTAACCGACCTACTCTTATTCTTCTTGGCCTTTTTGACTTTCTGACAAATGGCCTGAATCTTGGCGTCGACGGAGGCTTTGACGGCGTTGAGCCTGGAGCCGTCAAGCTTGGTGGGGTCCTTGAGGTTGGGGAAGTTCAAACGCGCGTACTCGCCGCGTAGCTTGTACGCGGCGCGGTCGTAGGCGTAGGCGGCGGCCTCGGCGGTGTCGTAGGTGCCGAGCCAGACTCTCATTCTGTTCTGGGGGAGTCTGATCTCGGCGACCCATTTGCCCCAATACCTCTGCCTCACTCCTCTGTAGAGCTTCTTCTTGGTTGTTGGGGCGAGGTACGTAGTGGAGGAGCAACTTGGGAGCTGAACTGGGTTGGCCGGAAGGCGGGAAACGGCGCCGTTTAGACGGGTTTGGTCGCAGAACTTCTGGAGGAGGTCACGCTGGCGGAGGTAGACGGAGGAGCCGAGAGGCTCCGAGACGTGGGCGGTGGGGGTTTGTGGGAAATGGGAGAAGATGGAGTCCAAGGTGTTTGTGCCGCCGGTGAGAATGAGGTTGGAGAGAGATGACCGGATGTCGAGGTCGGTGAACTCGAAAGGGAGGTGATTTTCTTGCATTGTTTCCACGACAAGTAAGAAACTAAAGGGGTAAACTTTCCCGGAAAATTGGAACTGAAATGTTGGAAGAAAAGGCACTAAAAATGAGACCCTTGTCTAAGTGAAGGAAAGAGAGAGTGATCAGAAATGAGAAGGGTAAGCAGAGCAAGAGCTTGAAGAACAAGAAGAAGATGGGGGATTGGAAGCCTTGGGTGTCTGAGAGAGAAGAAAGGAAGGAGATTTAATTTTTTTTGGATGTTGTCGGTGAGAGATTGTTCAGAGAAGGAGAGTGTTGAATTAACTATGCTTGAAGGCTGCAATTGGTCTCCCTATTTATAGCTGCAGTGTATTGCTGGGGGTTCCTAATATCTACCCCCCTCTGGTTAAAGATTTGAAATTTGGTCAAAATTGCATGGTGAATGATATGACTATGTTGCCCTCTATGGAGAGATTGTGTATTATCATCCTTTTTGCTCTTTGATTGTATTGATGGACATCTCCGGAGAAGCGTCATCACTCTTCATTCGATCAAAGAAATTACTTATTTTTATACTAATACAGATTCAAATGATCAATACTAGTTTCAACGATTCTTTACTTCCTATCATTCAATTGAGTTTACATTTGCATAAAGATAAGTAGATAAGCAATCTATGAAGTTGTGACATGTTAGAGTACATATAAGATGTGTTTAGGTGAGAAAATCTATGTGTTTAAGAATTGTGTAAAATTGCTTAATCTCATCAAATCGTCATGGTCTTGATGAAAATTTTATCATGAAAGATCGTTCAATTGTGACATAACAATACATTCTTACAAACTGAAACTTTTAGAGCATCACATCCTAAGCAACATCACAAAAATTCTTCTTTGTCATCTCTAGTAATTAAGAACAACACCATGGGAAAGCTAGGATTTGTAAAAGGGTGTTGTTGTAAATGGACGAAAGATACAGAAACGAAAAGGTAAAAGAAAACTGCATTATGTGTCTTTGTTGTGTTGAACTCTTGTGAAATGTGAAATCTTGCCCAGATTTTTGGCCTTTGCTCCGTGTATAGCCCAGTGGTCCCTTTTGTTGCTACTTTGTCGATTTATGATAGACAGCAGCACCAGTCACTAGTCAGCCTCAGCTTCTCGAACAAAGTCCACACCCTTCATAACTCCAACCAGGCCACGCGTCTTCTTGCTCTTCATCATCATCCTCAAAAAACCATAACACATAATCTCATCTGGGTTGTTCGTTAGGCTTTCGTTTCGTCTCGTGCAGGTACTCGAAGATATATGCTAAAACTATATATATGCCATGCCAGAGTTTTGATGCTGCGGAAGTTGCCAATTGCTACCTTTGTTTATAACGGTGATGGTGATGGTGATGGTGATGGTGATGTGAAATGTTGAGCCGTCGTAATTTTGAGTGTCAACTTTGATGAACCGTTCGCTTGCTTTCCAAATCAAGTTGTGAAAGCTTTTACCCTCCCAAATTGCTTAGCTACTAGTTCACAATACGACTAAGCAAATTGTCTGTCGAGTTTGAACACCATCCATATCGACACAAGTTGTGAGCTAGGAACTTAAGCGGATCTGCTTCTTCATTTTCATTGAGGTTGATGTAAATTCAGCACATTTCTATCTTCAACCTCTCGCAGAGTTAGGTTAAGCTATTAGGGAATATTAGAAATGTTAACTGTACTCAAATCATAGTTTCTTAAACTAGCTAGCAGATTCAATAAAGCGCAGACGAAGGAATAATCCGTGTGCTACCATTCAAAATCATTTTCTGATCCCTCAGACTACTCGACTCGTCAATTTGGTTTGTTATTTTCTTTTTAAGTGTCGTTGTAATGCACTCATTCGCAACAATCTAAATAAAAGACGATCGATATGACAAAATAAATTAAGCTAGTCTACTACTTGTATATGGAATTATTTTGTTAGATCAAACTTGTGGCAATGAGTAAGATTGATTGATCAGGTCCCTGTTAGTAAAAACAAAATTTATTTGAGGAAGTTAGAAACTTTAATTAGCATGTCACATCATGAAACTAAAGTTTGTTAAGGCATGAGATCCATAAAAAACATAAAGTTACTGCCAAAGGTCCAAGACAAGTGAATTTGAAGTCTGTTGAACACTTGGAACAATTGTAATAACTGTTTGACCTTTTTAGTTTAATTGCCAACCAGATTTCCAAAATCTCATCAACAAGTTTAGGCTCAGATCATGTTGAATTCGAACCCTAAACAGTGCCAGAGTTAAAAGAAGAAGCGTTAGGTAGTTCATAGCTTCTGGTAGAACTCTTCAATCAGCTCAGAGATTAGGCACTGTTGTAAGTAAGCCTAACTCTTATATCATGTCCCTTTGCTTGTATCTAACTCTTATATCTTCTCAATCCATCACCTTAATTAGGGAGATGTATTTGTCATATGGAAAATCGAATTGATCAGGCATAGGATCATAGGGTGTTTTCACAAATCTGTGCAGGCAAACATTGTGAGTATCCAATTCTTAGGAACTATAACATGGGAGCAAATAACTCGTTCATATCATTCTCCACGTCCATGCCCATATCAAATAGTTAAAAGGCCGTGCATATGTGTCTATAATAATTGACTAATAATGACTTGCAGTACATTCTATAATGAATTTCACTTACCAAAGCCTTTAAATATCTTCATTTTCAATAAATTTTCTTCTAGTACGTATACAGCTATACATTCCGTATGTTGATATGCAATTGTCAACTGTCAACTACTGTTGTATATGAAAAAGCTATCATCAGTCCGTGTTTGATATTACGAGTAAACGATTTCTATTTTGTTTGATTCTTTGAACTGGTTTGGATAGAAGTTTTTTTGTTGGTATTTAGTAGGGTTGTCGATTCCAACACGACTCGACAACACGACTCAAAACCCGCGTAAAATAAAGCGGGTAAAACCCGCACGATTAAAAAGCGGGTCAACAACGGGTCAACCCGTCATGACCCATTCAATAAACGGGTCAACCTGCCAACACGAAATGAACTTAAATAACACGTTTATTAGATGAGTTAGGTTATATAATATATAACCCGCGTACACGACTCATTTAAAAAGTAATATTACATGTGTATAAGGGTCAAGTACGTATTTCTTCACTTTACCCTAGGGTTGAAAAAACACTATAAATTCTCTTGTTTCAGTCTTGTATAAATACACAAACCCTAAGGTTCACGGCTCATTAGCTCTCTGCGTTTACGGCTCATTAGCTCTTTGTGTTTGCGGCTCATCAACTCTTTCCAAAGGTATTTTGATCACGTCAATGACAATTTTATATATGAGAATTATTTGACTGATTATTAGTTTTGTTTGATCAACTCTTGCGATGAGAGACATGATTGTTATCAATTTAGTGTTTCCCACTCTATCCTTGTTCTCTTGTTTTGTTTCACGTGATGCTTATTTCTTATTATAAATCTCAATTCAGTTTGCATATAGTCCACGTGCTAGTGTGAACCAAATTTTTACCAAATTCTCATGAATTTCTTATGGTTATTGTTTGATACCATTATTTATATAAACTACATGAAATCTATACATTTGTTATACATTCAGCCTTACTCACAATTAAGATAAAACGTTGTTCTGCCTATAGCTTTTTAGTTACTAATATATTTTATTATGTATGATAGATGTATGTTATTCATGACAATACTCAAGACGCTCAATGTGATATTACCGAGACCAATGAGAATGTGATGCAAGATTGCCAAGAAACAAATACTGCATCTCCAAAGTGTGGTAAGAGGTGAAGAAAACTCACATCAAATGTATGGTCTAAATTTGAAGTTTTTCCATTGGGTCTGGATGCCTAAGATGATGTGTTACCTACTTGTGCTCTAACAAGTATGGTACAAGGAATATGAAACGTAATATAACATCTTGTGTGAAATAAAAAAATTCTAGACCTAGGACAATTAGTTGTATCACATAATGATGATGGCTCTCTGATCACAAGGTCTGCTAGATTTAATCATGACAAATTTCGTGACCTATTGGTGACAACCATTGTTATGCATGATTTGCCTTTTCAGTTCGCTGAGTATGCTACGATTAGAAACCTATTTACTTATATATGTGCTGATATCAAGTTGATATCTAGGAACACTACTAAAGAAGATATTATGAGTATGCATGTTAGAGAAACGAAGAAGCTTAAGAAGACTTTAATTTCTATTCCTAGTAGAATTTGCTTGCAATTGACTTCTAATTTGTGGACTTCTATTGTAACTGATGGTTATTTTGCTCTGACTGCTTATTTTGTTGATGATGATTGGAAACTACAAAAAAAAGTACTGAACTTTAGTTTATGCCTCCTCCGCATACTAGTGTGGCTCTCTCTGACAAAATCTATAAGCTGTTAGTGGATTGGGGTATTGAAAGAAATTTTTTTTCTATAACTTTAGACAATGCATCTGCCAATGATTGTTTTGTTGAGTTACTAAAGGGACAACTTAGACTTAGGGATGTGCTTCTAATAGATGGTGAGTTTTTTCATGTTCGTTGTTGTGCTCACATTCTTAATCTAATTGTGCAAGAGGGGTTGAAAGAAATTGATGGTTCTATTGTGAAAATCAGGGAGAGCATCAAGTATGTTAGGGGTTCACAAGGAAGAAAACAAAAATTCTTAGATTGTGTTGCACAAGTTACCTTAGAATGTAGAAAGGGTTTACGTCAAGATGTACCAACCAGATGGAATTCTATATACCTTATGCTTGATAGTGCAATTTATTATCAACGTGCATTTATTCATATATATGTAGTTAAGTGACTCTAACTACAAACATCCACTTACTCATGATGAGTGGAAAAAAGTGGAAAAGATATGCAAGTTTCTGAAGGTGTTCTATGACGTTACTTGCTTGTTTTCTGGAACTCATTATATCACATCCAATTTGTACTTCTCTCAAGTCTTTGTGGTTGAAGATACTTTGAGAAATGCCAAGGATGATCATGATATGTTTATAAGTAGTATGACATCCCAAATGATCATTAAATTTGAAAAGTATTGGTCTAAGTATAGCTTGATTCTTGCAATTGCTGTAATATTTGATCCTCGATACAAGTTGCAGTTTGTGGAGTTTTCATATAAACGGCTATATGGCAGTGATTATATTCAATGAAAAGGGTACGTGACAAGTTGTTTTCTCTTTTCGATGTTTACATGAAAGTTCATTCTACGTCAATGAGTTCTGCCTCTGCATCATCAAGAAATCAAGATACTAGTCCTCCTCTTGCTGCTGATGCAATGATTTATGAAGAATGCATAGATATTATGAAGGTAAATAAAATATGTTTTTCTCTTTATATTATGGTATCTGTTTTTACGAATTTATTTAAAATAGTAAATAATCTCTTAAAATTCTAAAACTTTGTGTGTTGGACGCACTATGTATCTATTATGTTCTTATATATTTTCATTACTTTCTGATAAGTTATAGTTATGTTTTTAATTATTTTTTCATATGTTGTTCACCTGGTTATGTTGACATTGTGTAACTGTAGGATTTTGATGAGTTTGAGAGTGAAGAATTTGTTTTCTCTACCCAAAAGACTCAGTTGCAATTGTACTTAGATGAACCAAGGTTACTAAGGAATACAAACTTGAATGTCCTTCTCTTTTGGAAGGCAAACCAATTTCGCTACCCGAAATTATCTATCATGGCTCGTGATGAACTATCCATTCTGATTTCTACAGTTGCTTTCGAGTCCGCATTTAGCGTTGGTGGTAGAGTTCTTGACCAATATTGTAGTGCACTTAAATCTGAAACTATAGAAGCTCTTATTTGCACACTTGATTGGATATTTGTAGAAGAAGGTATTTGTTCTATACTTTTTCTATAACAGTTTTTTTACTTTTAAACATGCCATACTGATTTGTTATTTTCTTCTTATAAGTTGATGTTCATACTTTGCCACCAAAATTGGATGACTTGACTGAAGATATTACAAAATTAAGCATTAGTGATGCTAATAGTGAATCTGTTGGTTGTTCCACTGTTGCTGCGCATTCAATCTAAGAGAAATAAAGCCGAAATATATTAGAAAGTGACTTTCTCTTCTTGGTACGTAAGTGATTTTATTTTTGTTACTATTTATTTGATTGTGAGGAAGTAGATTTCCAGTTATGTATTTTAATGTTTACTTATGAGTTTGATACTAGTCTACTGACTTGAATTTGTTTTCGATTGTAGGTGGTGATTACTTGCTTTGCCTTTTATGCTGAATAAAATGAAGCTAAATAAAATGAAGACTTGGATTTTTGAAACTTGGAAGTTAGGATTTGAGATTTTTATTTTCAAAGTTAAACTTCAAATTTAATTATGGATTATATCTTTCAATTTCAGATCGAGAGTGTTTGACTTTATATTGGAAATTTAGATTTGATTATTCATGAGTTATAAAATTATGCTTTTGTAGAGTTTTTAATAAATATAATCAAGTGATGTTTTTTTATATTAAATAGATCACAGTTGTCATGAGTTATTTTGTGGAACACGACACGACTTATATATTAAATAGGTTAAACGGGTTGAGTTTGAGTTTAGATTTTTGACACAATTATTCAATGAGTTGAGTTTGAGTTTGTATCTTGTAACACATAAAATTTTTTGACCGGACACGAACCCGACACGACATGACAGCCTTAATATTTAGTATCATAAACGTATTTATCACGCGTCTAGCTTGCCGTAAAAACCGATTTTGTAAGACCATCGCTTAGATTTCTTCTGGTAATTTCAAATAGCTAGCCATGGATGTCGGACTTGATCGAGAAAGGTAGGGCTGGAGAGAGTTACACCAGAATGGACCCGATCACAGTATGGTGCTTTAAAGACGTAAAGGTATTATTGAAAAAAGGTGAATGGGGTAGAAGGACAAAGCTCGTGAAATGACACCCATGCATTATATAAACACAGCTCTTTCTGTCATCGATCTTCTTCAATGGCCCAGAAAGAAGAAAAGCTTGCTTTGCTTCCTGTATTTGCATGTGATCCCAGTACCTAACCAACCTCATCTCTCACAGAAGTCAAATCCCCAAAACAGTACGTGCTATCTATTGCTCGTCATCCTCTACTGCATGCTTCCCCGATCTCGATCTCAATCTTCATGTAAATCAATAGGAAAAGGCAAAAGGATCGGATCTTTCTGTCATTTTCGATCGATCTTTAGCTCCCATTTTCGATCACTTCCCTCATTTTGAAGCTAGCTTAGCTTCCACCTTATTCTGGCTAAATAGCCAAAACAGATGTAGATAAGTTGTTTTTGAAATTCATTCCGCTGGGCAAGTTGATCGATCATGGACCGTGGGATCAGAAAAAAGGAGAGGGGTATAATATTCTCCAGTCTCTACCGTCACTGTTACGTATATATACACATGATGACTGTGATTCTCGATCACATATGTGGCTATGGGACGAGCAGACCTAAAACAAAATACATTAAACCACAAACAATACGAGCATCGAGTAGTAGACTGTGTTTGTGTGAGTGAGTTAAAGAAGTTAATTTGTTTAACTATGTATTCTCAAATGAGATTTGTGCAATACAAGACTGAGCTAGTTACAATGTTACATCCTTACTAATTGTTCGGAGTCTGCATAAAAAGAAAACTTGTCAACAACTACTACTAAAAATGACACTTTATCTTATGAGGCTTACACTGTTAGGTTACGACATAAGTCTTGTAGAACCAGTCGTTTCATACATCTTTATAAGTTAAATTTAGTCATTCACACGACTACGGTGACGGTGATGATATTCCTTCTCACACCTCAAAACTGCAGAGAAGAAAAATGCAAATAAATCAACTTAAGAGTCAATCTTGGCACCTCAAAGTCGTGCGGGAGGAAATCTTGGCAAACTCAATTTAGTGATTTTACCCTACAAAACTACAAAAGAGCACACATAATTTTGCGCCATCACCAAGGGCAAATAGGTACTTTTGAATATCGAAAAAGCTGAATTTTGGCAGCATGCGGACTTAGTCGCAAAACAAGACGCCGACTATTTCACTGTGGTCCTATCTCCTGAGACGGACACGTCACACTCTGGGCCCCACTCTTCTACGTGTCTCGTTATCATTTCTTCAGCGGTGAAAAGAGAAATTCCAAAATCTCGTGAAAGGCGTCTCATTTCCGGAAAATATCATATCGCGCCCGCAACAGCAAACCCAAACGACGCCGTACGACACCCTGTTCACACGGTTTGGTTCTGCATTTGACGCCAGCCTGACGTCACGTAACCAATCAGTAGGGCTCGAAAATCCGATGAGCGCCACACCCACATGGGCCTGGGTTGAGCCTGTTTCAGATCAGAATAATATTTGGACGATAATGGGCCCCGCGTTTGTCTCTCCCCTGAGGCTGTCTGGTTGCCAAGTGTCCTTGCCAAGTAATGGGCAAAAAAAACACCTTAGCGATAGCCATCGTTGTCATCCCTTACCTACAAATATTACATCGTTGTCCTTGTATGATTGTTTGATCTGATTAGCTTATTTAGATTCAGAAACGCATGGTTGGTCTTGGCTTATGGTGAACAAGGATTCGTTTGCTTAGTTTTCCTCTCTGGTTTGAGACTATTAATCAAACATCTTGTCTCCTAACTTAAAATGATTGAACAAAATAAGAGATTTCACGAAATTGTCAGAATCCTGTTAGAGAAGACTAAAGACGGCTCGTTTTTGTAGTAATATGATTCTTCCGTGCATATTGTGTAGGGATAACCATAGAGATCAATCAACATAAATAGTTATAAGACATAGTCTAAATCACTGAACTTATTGTCATCAACATGTTATATATCTAGGCTTACCGTTTAATAAATTTTCATGGGGGACGATGTTAGTCCCTCTACGCTTACCCAAAAAAAAAAATCTAGGCCTACCATCAACAACATTTAATTTAGGGATACAGTGAAGGTTTCTATCAGTAATTCTGGTTCTGGATCATGGGATTAGATTGTGGGCTAGGCTAACACTTGGAGGGTTCTAATATTCTTGTATAAACAGACCAATTCTAGAAATAGTTGCGTGTATAGGATTTTCCGATGCAAGAAAACATAGAGCACTGCTATGGTCTCTGAAGAAATGGTTTGTGCTAGCTAGCTGGCTCATGGTTGAGTACTGGCACATGAACGCAAACGAGTAGTCAAAGATTTCACCAGACAACAGCATGAGAGTGAGAATGACCTATGAGAAACTGGACCCCTTTGACAATCGTTCTGCAGTAAGTAGTTTTGTTCTATATATGACACTCCTGTCTGTTCCAAACATAACTCTTCTACAAGAAAACAACTAAACTAGTGCTTCCCAGAAACGCGGTTGCTGTTGCTTCTCTGGATTTACTCAAGAAAATGCTTCTATAACTCATAAATTAAACACTTTTGGTGCGTTGTTCAAATCCAACGATATCGAAGGCATACTTCCATACCTAAAAATCTTTCTAGAAGAGCCAAGTACTTGCCGTATGAGACCTTATCTATGTCTCATCAGTGATCCTCCTTCTCCGGCCAGCTAACTGCTTCAGTGAGCTGGCCTGGTCTGGACTCTTATTTGGACCTCCTGCAAATAATACTTTCTTCTATATTCCTCTGATGGTGTTGCTTGTGGACCAAGGTCGGTTTGACAATGTCTGATACTAACATCATCATCATCTTATTAAGCCAAGTTCTTGGAGCTAGGGTCAGCTCGATCAACCCTACCCAACCTCCCAGAAATGAAAAGATAACAAAGAAAACCCTTAAATGCTCTTATCTGCCTATCAGGAGCCGTGGATTTTGGAGCTCTCAATTATTTCAGAACCTCAATGATTTAGAGAGATAACTACATTTTATATTCCCCTAACCATCCAGTTTAGACATAAAGATATATCTAAGACTTTTATTGTTACGTGTTAATCATCATGATTAGAACCCTCAGTTTTGGGTAAGTTGACCCAGTTGTGTTCAAATTCTTCACCGACATCAACCCTGGTCACTGGGAGACCAAGTCAAATTAAGCTGATTAACCGGGATTCGGATCTATCTAAACTAGTATTCTTATACGGTACTGTTACTGCAGACTTAATTAGTATATCGAAATTGACTAGTAGGTCGAGTTACAGACATCTCAGAGGTAGGTTCAGGCTGTTGAGCACACATATGCTTATTCTTTTGCTCCTTGCCCAACGCTGAGGGCAAGTATATTCTATGCTTAGGCAGAATACTAAGCATATTGCTATATTGCGCTACAAGTCCCGTTTATTGTATTAAAAGGGAATGCTTGTGCTACTTAAAGCTGTTACTTGTTCATACATACTCCGCTTAAAACTTAAAAGTAACAATTTCTTCCTCTCAACCCAACCAGTGTTCGATTCATCAAACTGTCAAAGTGGCCAGACACTGTGCCGCTGCGCATGTCCTTGAACATTCGACATGCGCAGGGCACTAATTTATAAATCTAATAGAACTCTTGTGATAACGGATAACCTAACACTATCGAATCAAGAAGTAAAAGAGATCAACAAATCAATCGGACTAGGCTAACTGGCTAAGGCCCATTTCGGCCCACACCTCTCTCGGATCACCCACCAAAGCTGCACCGGGTCCTTGAACCCCGGTTCTTCAGTCCCTCGAGTCTCTACTCTCTACTTTTCTAGTCTAGCCTGTTCTTCCTTTTCTTGGTTGACCCATACCACTTCATACCAAATCAGCAATATTTGTTTCGGAAAAAGATACATTCTTGTTTGCTCCGACCTCTATTTGAAGCCCACTTTTATGTCGTCAGTGACTCAAACCACACTCATGCTGAGCAAGCACACAGAAACACCCTCTTATTCTTGGTAAGCAATCTGAATCTGAGCTAGTTGATTCATCTTTACACAAGTTCTGTGTTCAAACAGCAGTGCCCTTTCATCACTTCATGTATGATGTTTGGTTCGTTTCAAAACAGGGTCTTTTTGTAGTTTAGATTAGTGGGCCTGTCTCAGATTATGGAGAAGCGTTTTGCTCTTTTGGTCGGGGTTTTGCTCTTGCAGCTTGTGATTCATTGCTCTGGTGCTGATTTGAAGGTAAAAGAATGAACAAGCTTTTTTTGTTGAGTAAAGTTTTTATTGCTTTGGGGTTTTACTTGATTAGCTGGAAATAATTGAAATAGGTAGAAGAAGGTGCAAAAACTGTAGTGGATCCAAAAGTTTCATTGACATCCGAGGGTTCAAATAGCTTGGATGATAAGAAGGCTGTGACGAATTTAGTTTCAAATGGTAATGAATTTCAAGAAGTGAAGAAAGATAAAGATCGGGTTGGTGGATCAAATAATGGTGTTGGGAAAGGCAAGGAGAAGACCGGTTCATATGGGGAAGTTGGGTCGACAGAAACACATAGTGTGGCAAAGGGTGAGAAAGGATCAAATGATGGGAAGAATGGGAAGTCGAGTGAGGAATCAAAGGCAATGGCTAAGGAGGAGGTGGGTAATGCCGGAAATGTGAACCCCATGAGAGAGGATGGTACTCCCCGTGAGGAATGTGGTTCTGCTAATATGTGCACTGTAGAGAAGAACAAGCTGGTTGCCTGTTTGAGAGTTCCTGGAGATGATGGTATGTGTTACACTTTGTATGTATGGAAGCTCTATGCAGTTATGTTATGTTTCTTAACTACCAAGTAGGTGTTTTACTTTTCAAATTTCATGTTGTGAAGCTAATGGTTTCATAGTATATACTGGACTAATGTGACTGTTCAGAATCAAACTGAAATACATTATAGTTTGCTTCTATGTGTTTACAGAACTACAGATCCTTATTTACTTCGCAGGCTGAATATCTATGATTTTACTATTTTCTTAGTATGATCTGTTTCTGTTGATAAGACTTGATTTGGTTATTTTCAGATTCTCCTCATCTTTCGCTTTTAATTCAGAACAAGGGTAAAGACCCTCTGGTGGTTACCATTTCAGCTCCTGAATTTGTCTGGCTAGACAAAACAAAAGTTCAACTGAAAGAGAAAGATAATGCAAAGGTAGTTTGTCAATGATGCCAAAGAGTTGTTTGACTCAGAAACATCTTTTGTTTGATGTGTTATTCTTCTTAATTCTTATGGTTATACTAATCCTTATTGTGTGCTCCCTTACTTTTAGACGTTGATGCATGATTGTCTTTTCAAAGTATTTTGCATTGTTTTACCTCCACTCTATACTGTCTCAACAGACCCTGGGTTATGAGATACTCCATCTTAAGCAATATTGTGGACCAATTTTGATATACCCACTTCACATAAAACCTGGTTTTTAATATTTTCCATGTAAATCACTCAATTGTCCTTGCAATTTCATTGGCTAAAAGTTTTCAGGCGCAAGGCATTGAATTCCTTTAATGACATTGTGCCATGTGCATTCTCAGGCTTTCCAGATACATATACATATATACATATACAGGCTTTCTCAGGTAAGGATGTCATTATTTATTCTTACTGTGCGGATTTCCACTTTAGACCAACTTTTCGTTCGAATTTTCACATCTCCACCGTCTAGTCTTTAGATACTAATGTATAGATTATCTCTACAAAATTTCAGCCAATTTGGTTATCATTAAGGCACTCAAAACTGCGTTTTTCTGTTATAAACATGAATGGTTCAAGTTCTACATAATTATGTTCATCCATTGGTTTAATCGAGTTTGAGTGCCTTAACGATAACCAAATTGGCTAAAATTTTGCAGAGATGATCTATACATTAGTATCTAAAGACTAGACGATGGAGATGTGAAAATTCGATTGAAAAGTGAGTCGAAAGTGAAAATCCGCACCATAAGAATAAATAAAGACGTGTGTAACAGAGAAGCCTGTATACATACACACACACACACATACATATATGAATGTATGTAGCTGTGGAACTCCTGAGTCTTCTTCTTAAGTATTTATTGGTTGATTCATTTCACCTATCCTCGCAGTCACGTAAGGTTTTCGATTGATGTCATAGGTGGTGATATGAGCATGCTTGATATTTATTGCCTTTTATCACCATGGTAGAAGTGGCTTGTGACTGGATAAAATAATGCAGGTGGATGTTTCTGTTGGAAGTGGAGGAGCTACCAGCATAATTGTTCTGAAGGCAGGAAATGGCAACTGCAGCCTTGATTTCAAGGACCTGATCACGCACAGTTCCCAGAAGGAGCCTGATAATTCTTCAAACACCACCTACTTGTTCCTCTGGACACACAGACCTGCCATTGGGATTCTATTGGTTGCCTTGCTAATGATTTTGGTATTTGCCGGGATGTATGTCAAGTTCATGAAGAGGCGGGTTTCCAGCAGTGGCTTTAAATATCAGAAGCTAGATGATGTGCACCTCCCAGTTTTGAGCAGCGAAAAGCCAGAGTTGCACATTAATGATGGATGGGACAACACTTGGGATGATAAGTGGGATGATGAGGAGGCCCCCCATACTCCCTCGATGCCGGTTACTCCTAGCCTCTCTGGTAAAGGGCTTGCCTCACGAAGGTTGAACAAGGAAGGGTGGAAAGATTAGTTTGTTAGGTAGACTTGGCTTGAACACTCAGAGAAGGGGAAAAGAAGGAGATGATAGACGCATGTTTTTGTTCCTTAGACTATATATTTATCATTGACTTAACATCATCAGTTCTTAACCACTTGAGATTTTGTTTCCCCGGCAAATATAGTAAGCTGAAAATGTTGTTTCTAATCACGAAGAGACTATGTGGATGAATCATCAGACTACTTGATTTCCAATCTTATCTGGGTAGCATCAGTTAAGGATTGCTAGGCTTAGTAGCCCACGAATGCCAGGCACATGTACTCCATTGTGTTTACATTGTTCCCATACTCAACACCTGCAACATGAGATGCATGATGTGTAATCATACTGAATTCATTTATAACCGAAGTGGATGTGTTGTGTGAAACTCAATGTTTCCCTACAGTCACAAAGTAGCAATGACTTGCAGCTTTATGTATTCAAGGTGATGTGAATACTGGTATGTAATACTTACGGTAGAAATGCCCAAATTCATGGCGAACATGATTACTTTTAGTCTGCTCAGATGTGCATCTCAAAACTACAATTCATTTGTTTCATTTGTTTATATTTCTGTTCAGTTTACTAGAATGTTTGAGGAAACTGAGAAAACAATTAAACAAATGAGTTTATTTCATTTTCATGATTCATATAATTTTAATTGATTTTGAAAAACTATAAATAGGAAACGAAAAAGTAATATAAACTTTTGCCATCGAAATTGATAAGAATGAGATTAAACGTAGACGTTTAAATTTGTTGCAGATTTTCAAATAGGTTACAGTTTCTCGTACTGTTGTGCTATCTAGCACCCACACAATTATATATTGAACCCTATTGGGCTCAACATTTGCTTTGATCCCGAGAATTCTAAGTTTTGGGCTGAAAAATTGTGAAGAACCGGACACAAGATATAATTGAGACATGTTGTAAAATTCATATATTCTTAAATTGTGTTTTTGGTGGTGCTCCTTTTGTGCTCAAGCCATGAATTGGCAGACTCAAAACGACATGTCACACAGTTCATGTATTCTGTTATGTTTCAGACAAAACGCCATTACCTCTCCTCACTTCTATTCCTTTCCGTTGTCGTATTTCCCAACTTTTTTTTTTCTTTTTTTTTTTTACAAATTAAGAAAACGAAAACTCGTCGTATGCATGTAACTCGGTTGGTAGGAGAGCACGTGAGGCCTCAGCTTCCCCGGCGGACCTCGTGTCGCCCTCTCATTGGACCATATCGCCGCAGCACGTGGAGGGGCTACTACCAGAATATCATGTTAGACACCACGTGGAGGGCCCCGCCTGCGCACGAGCTCTCACATGAGGGAAGGGTACGCGTGGAGGGCGGAGCGGAATCACCGCGCAGGGGATCGGCGTCGTACGTGACTGGCGGAGAAGAATGGACGGCTGGGATTCGCGCACATGACATTCGTTATCGTATTCTCGACCTCAGTTTGTCTACTCGTGTGGGTGGTAAAAAAGTCAAAAACGATTATTTTACTGTGGGAAGTCGGGCGACGACGTGTTTTGAGTTGCTCAGTGATATTCAGACCTATGAACTAGCCAGGGCAAAACCTTCTATTTTGGAGTTCAGCTGCCAAGATCACATTGTATTCCTAGACAATGTGATGCTCGCTCGTTCTATTTAGAATAGACTTATAAATACATTACGACTAGCTAGCTCGTGTAATATTGTTTAGCGATTTTTTAATATCGGAGACACTGATAAAATTAAGTGGTAATTTATTAGTGTAGACTTATAATTCAAACCTCCAAACCAAGATGCTGTTCAGCTTACATAATCTCTTCCCCGAGTAAAAGTGGTAATCTTTGTTATTAAAAATGACTTGTTAGACGGAGAAGAAAGGAATTCGAAATATATAAAAACCTACAGACGAAGACGTATCCCGGCAAGTTGCAGATAATAAGTCACAAAAGAGAAGACTGGGGACATCAAATCCATGGCAGTTCAGTGGGGACGTAAGGGCTATATTATCAGCCGGATTCGGATGTCGGCCTTTCCGTCTTCACTTTTCGATTTTTATCTACAACTTTGCTTCTTTTCTGATGATTATACCTTCCCGATTTCAAAAGTATGTCTCGGATTTTCAAAAGAAATGAAAACCAGAGACGATTGTTTCCTTGAGCTAATGAGTGGAGCATCCATGGATGCATATTCTTTTATGTTTGGGGAGGGAGGGGTTGAGTTCTCATATATGTTTGGTCGATCTAATGATGAATCTTCTTAATTGAAAACTAAAAAAGCTTGAATGATCGATGAATTGGTGAAAATGATTCGTGTTTTCTATGACAATTTTTAAGTAATTTCGTGACTGATTGTGCTGAGGTCCTTGTGATCAAGACACATACTAATTAGTACGTAATTAGTTTTGACAATGTGAAAAGGACGTGCATGTTAGAATTATGACGTCAATCGAGTATTAATGATTGGTTGGGGATATAAATCTCCAAAATCCTATTGATGCGTGCATTAAATTGGTTTTAGTATTTGTCATGGGGCTAAAAATGATGAATCTCTAATTTTTTAATTTTAATCAAGAGTTCGTTAATTAGCAAATCTACTTGACAACACAATATAATATACAATAATGTGCTAATAGCAACTACTAGAAGACAAGAACAATGACAGTGAGGCGAAGAAAATTGAACCTCTTCATTTACATAATCTAACAAGCATCATTTAATATAAAATGCATCAGTTACTCTCTTTGTTTTATAACTTTAATGACATACCAAAAAAATAAGAGTGCGTCTATTGCTACCTCACAAACCATTTTGTTTACCCCACTTTCTCTTCACACTCCACTTATATATTTTTAATTGTAAGTTTACTTTGTCCACCCATTTACAATACCTAAAATACTATTTTTCCATTTTTGTTTTGTTCACCCTAAATTCTTTTTTCACTGTACATATATTTTTTTTCCAATTTCAAATTTGCTTTGTTCACCCTACATTCGATCTCTTCTCACCCCGCCTATATATTTTTTAATTTTAAATTAACTTTATTCACTAGTTTTGATCGCCAATGCTTATATATAAAAAGACATTTATATAACAATTAATGCTTATATAATGTCTTCTTATATATAAGCATCGGCGATCAATCAAAGTCCAAAAAGGCAAAGCAAAACATATCGAATAATATTATACATAAAGCTTAAGCATGTATTATGCCATGATCAAAGGAGTCAATAATATCAGAAAAATAAAAATGGTTGAGTAGTGGGGATGCCAATATTTGTCCCTGTACGTATATATATAATTTTGTAAACTGGTCTAGTTATGAAATAGAAAATCAACGTCATCTAAAATCTACCTAGCTATTTGTATATATATAATTTTGTAAACTGGTCTAGTTATGAAATAGAAAATCAACGTCATCTAAAAATCTACCTAGCTATTTGTATATATATAATTTTGTAAACTGGTCTAGTTATGAAATAGAAAATCAAAGTCATCTAAAATCTACCTAGCTATTTGTATATATATGTTCTTGCGTGATTAGCTCACAGTAGTGTGTTGAGTGTTGACACCCTTTTAATTAGTTTAAATCTTCGATTCTGGAAATGTCTGAATACGCCTTGATTTGCGCTTAGTGCTTGCACTCTAATAATCCATTACAACTCAAACTCGTATAGTTGATTAACTAACAGATTAATCAGAGTACTGTGTTTTGTTTTCTCCCCTTAAACTGACAATTGAGCTTTAATTAATTAGCTGAACAAAGTAATGTTTTTCAGTGAGTGGATTAAGGTCTTCATCAGTAGTACTGTTTTGTTATTTGAAATCAAGATATGGGCGATTACATGATACTAAACAACTTTTACATTTGCTCAATCGAGTTGATAGTGTTTAATTTGTTATTCGATTCTAAATCATCAAGAGTACTCTCATTTATAATAGGACTAATTTCAATTTACCCCCATCAACTTTAGGTCGATCATCATGTTATTCTATTTTCTTTCAATTTCATCAAAAACACCCATCAACTTCTAATTTTCATCAGCCGTATTCAAACATCTGTTTTTCATCCAATTTCTCAATCGTAATGACTTGCATTAAGAATAAAACAAAATTTGAAGTCACTGGTCCCACAGAAAAATGTTAAAATAGACAAATTGCATTCAATCCCTAAAGTTAGGGAGTTGTGATGGGAACGAAAATGTGTATCGATATGGGGAAAAAATAATCAGAAAAGTTATTTTTTTTCGGAATTTGATTTTCTTCTTGATGTCACGTCATCACTTGACGGATGAATTGGATAAAGAACGGAAGTTTGGACATGACTGATGAAAATTAGGAGTTGATTGGTGTTTTTGATGTAATTGAAAGAATAATGACTGACATGATGGTCGACCTAAAGTTGATGAAGATAAACTAAAATTAGTTCTTTATAATAAATTTAAAGACTACACAGTTTTGTGTGTAACTTATCTTACGACAAGACAAATTAAAATTCGAATGAATTTGTGTATTCGCTAGCTATTCCAGAAGTGTACTGATAATCTGACATACAATTTTGTTCACCCGGTTACTATCATATGTAATATATATATGTACAATACAGGTAAAAGGGTCCCTCTCGTTACATTAAAAGGTTTCATCTTCTATCATTTTCAGTGGGAAACATATATCGGTATAAGATCTTCAAAGGGCCATGCATATATTTCTCTAACAACTGGTAGCTATGATCAGTTTGAACTGCACGTGTGATCTGGGACCATATATGCAAATTCATCTCCTCCAATTCGATGCCTCAGAGATTTGTTTGTTTTGAGCTTTTGATTTAGCCATGGTTATTGGGTCTCCAAACTCAGAAAAGTGTTCAAATGGTGATGATAGTGATGAAGGGCATGCGTTAAAGGGAAAATGGTTCTTCTGTGAACCTAAATGCATGCGGATTTTTACATAGAGCTTATAGCTGGGGACATAGTTGATATTATAATGCAATGTCCACAATCGTGGGAGTTGGGATCATGTATTCCTTCTTCGCGTGACTAATGTTTGTATCAAAAGCATGAAATGATGTATATTGGTCTCTATCGTGGCTATATATGTGTTTTCATGTCCATGAATTTTGAAAATGATTAAGTGCGTTTTGTTCTACTTCTAATTCTCATATACCATAGGAAGATTTTGGCTGTGAATTTGGGGTGCCATTTCCCTTTTCGTTTTCTGCTTCTACGTACATAATTATATTCGTTCGATAATCATATATGTTCGATAAAACGATCTGACACAAAGAAAAAATAAGGGGTTATACCTCTGGGGAAGTAAAGAATAAAAGAACAGTAAGATTACTAATTCGGAATACTACTTTTGGTTTGATACAAAGAAATTCAATTTGTTTTGGTTCCATCAATCCATCCCTCAAAGAAAAAGAAAACAAGAAACTGAAATGAAACATTTTGGACACACTCTTCGTCACCCATCTTCATATAAATAGATTTTCACATCATGAACTTGTACATACTATACAATTTGGATAAACATATATTAATTTCTCAACTAAAAGACGTACGTACACAAATTAAGTAGACGACAGAAAAAGAAAGAAAAAAACAATTTACAAAAATGAAATAAGTGAGTACGTACGTGTGTGTATATATATATATGATCGATCTATATCTTCCGAGTATATATCACAGCCAAATCTCAACGAACATAATCTAGTGCAAACTTCTGCCTTTTGAGAAATGAATTAGGCAGTTCAGCTTATAGTTTACAGGACGTATGTACGTACGTGGTTGCAAAGAGGGCACTCAGCTAATGTTTTACGTTTTCGAGTACAATTTTCATACCTGACAGGTTTGATCGTTAGTGAGCTGTGTCTCGGTTGGTTAAGGTGTTTAATTCACAACTTTGAGGTCATGAGTTCAAACCTCATTACATATGTGTGAGTTATTAATAAAAGTTTTTTTTTAAAATACAATTTTCATACGATTTTGAGTCGAATTAGGGCAGTTCGGCTAATTAATGTTCTTCGATTTATTTTAGTTTGATGATCAGGCTTGAGAGATTACTACTCTGATTTGCATATACGTCCTCTAATTAATCGATCAGCAAGGCAAATTAAACTTTGCCCAAATTATTCTATAAAATAGAAGCCGTACCCTTTAATTAGCACCTAGCTACGTACCAAGATGAGCCTTTGCCTTTTGTTCCTTTTACATTTTATATTTAATTTCCTGTTTCTTGGTGTAAAAGTCTAGCATATTGCATCATAATTTTAGATAATTTAAATGCCAGATGGGAGTGTTTGGCCATTTTAGGTTAGCTGCAAAACAAAGAACTTGGATCACAGATACCAAACATTATTGTCTATCAGCACATGTTATCTTCACAATTCCCTCAAATCCCTAGCTATCGTTCCATTATTATTTTCCTTCATGATATTTTTTGTGTTGTTTTTAATAATTGTATATAATGATAATGCTCCACTCTGGTAATGGAATATTGTACATAAAGAGGGAGGATAACATACAAACCCTAGTTAATAATTCCTTCAATTTCTTGTTTGGTAGCATATCCACCAAGTTAGATTGGCAACCTAAGTGCTAATCAATCTAACCAAGTAAGCAGATCCATCGAGTTACCACAAACCCATCAAACCCTAGCTAATCCAATAGCTTGACTCTTAAAGCCAATCAATTTTGGTTGGTTACTCGAGCAATATATACATTTGATTTTGAATGCTATAACCCACTTTACACACACAGTCATAGCGCAATATGAATCAAGCTAGTGACCCAGAATTCAAACTATGCAGGTGATCGATCACTCACTAGGGTTTTCCAAAAAGAGCAAAACCTAACCCACTCAAAACCCTAAACCCCAATGAGATCGAACACACACTACCTTAGATCAAGGGGATACGATACCCTTTCCCCTAAACTCCATTAAACCACCAGGAACCTTTGGCTAGTGAAGCTTCTATTCTAGTGTGAAGCTTTCAGCTTTCACTGAGCTTGGTTAGGTCGTTTTAGGTGAAATGGGAGCATTGATTCTGGGGCCGCCGCACTTAAACAAATCACCGTTCCTAGGGTTTTTGCCGTGGCCGTTACAAAACCGGCGCCAGCCGGTAATCGCGGAGGGGCTCTGCCGCTTTGTCCCGTTGACGTGTCGGTTTGTGGCTTCCTTATTTCTGAAGCTGCTTTCGGAAAAGTAAAAAGCAGAGACCCCAGAAAATAAGATGGATCCCTTTTTCGGGTTAGACCGTTGATTGCGGTTGGGGAATAAAGCGTAATCTGACATCGGATTTTGGGACCTCTCTTTTTTGACCACGTCTTTTTGTCTTTTCCAATTTCCTTTAATTTTTATCCCTATACAAATTAGGATTCTTCTCAAAAAAATAAAAATATACATATATACAAATAGGAGTAAAAACAAAGTGGCCGTCGTTTTAAGAATATATTACGGGATAATGCCACTGCCAGATGCCGAGTCATTCTAGCACCGCGAACATAATGTTATGGGATTTTTACCGGGTACTGTCGGTGGACTTCGTGGGGATGATTTATATTTTTCTGGAAATTAGGTTTTTTTTTAAATTTTTTTATATTAAAATGGAAATTAAAGAGAGGAGAAATTAAATGATTAAATGGAGCTGACTATGGTTTGTCGGGTTGTCGGGTATTCGAATCCCGGTTACTGGTCAAATCTTCTTCTTTCGTATTTTATGTGTCACATCCCGAAGCTACTGATCTGATCAGCTACGTAACCATTTTGTTTGTTTTTACTCTTTTTTTCAGCACGACGATATGAACTATAACATTTCATACGGACTTTGATTTGCTGGGATTATTTGAGTAACACACTTGCACAAGAGACTCCCAAATCGCCATGATCCACCATTGTTCAACCATCCCAACCTGGCAACTATCTAGGAGAGTTCGAGAACAACACAATATAATCTTAAATCCCACATTCAAACACCTCCATTTCTAATTCAGGAAATATCGACCTCCCGGACGAAACAAACTCATTTTGCAGGGTTTTTCTCCCAGGATCCTAGCTACATGGGAAAGTTGACATGTCATATCCTTCATACGCTACATTTATTGTTCAAGCTAATTTTAATCTTCAAAATCCCTTAACTTGCATTTTTCTAATCACCACGGCCAAATTAACTAACAATTTTTCGAAGAAGCAAAACATTTTGTACACGTGAATTAACCTGACAGAGAGTGATGAACAAACAATGATATTATTTCAAGTGAGTTTGAAACGGTGTTCATATTCCCAGTAAGCAAGGATATATAGCCAACCTGACTCCATAAGATTTTCTGCATGCATGAACAGCTAGAAGTTAATGCCACATTAGTGCAAGCAGTAGTCTAAAATATTTGGGGGAGATTGATGATCTTCTCTGCAACTATGGGTTTTTTCTGGAATGTAATATGATATCACAACTCTTCCACATGGATTGCCAGCAGACCATATTCACAATCTTAATCACTCGCATTTCAAATTTTGAGCATATGCTACAAAACTCCGGACGGCAAACGTGGTCAGTCTGTGTTGCTCTGTGTTCGTTTCTTCGAGCAACATGTGGCTTCACGAGTTGGATTTAACCTACATTGAGTTGCATTGTCTAGAAAAGAAAGTTGAGGCAGACAATATCGATCGTGTTAATATTACATGGCAAAATAATGATTCAATTTGTCTCGCTAGTCATTGATCGACTATACTTGTTTGTTTAGATTTCTAATCATGATGTTACATAAGTGCCATTATGAATCAAAAACACTGAAAATACGATCTAATTAAATTAACACTATTTTGAGAGATTTCGTGTTATGAAAGTAAGTCGGCATACCATTGTAGATCGACACATGGATGTAGACTATTGTTACTGTGATTTTTGTTTGAGCCCAGTTGATATTTCGGTCCAAGACTAGATAATTATAAGTTTTTTATAACATTTGAGCCAGTACTTGTGACCTTTTTTATCAGTACAAGGGTATGTTGGCAGTATGGATTCAAATATGGATACAACCACACCTAAAATCAAATTCTTGGGTCTTTCCGAGCCAATTCCCCTCAAACATACACATCCCCCAGTTGTTACTTTGTAATTAGAATCAAAGGGTATTCCCTTGGAAACATGAGTTGTAATTAAGGAATTTACTATATTCTGAATGGGTTGAACCAGACATAATTAAAACTCTATCTTAATTAATAAGATAGAGTGAAATCGTGTTGGGTATATATGTGTTTACAATTTTTGCCCAATAGACATAATTAAAACTCTACCTTAATTAATAAGATAGAGTGAAATCGTGTTGGGTATATATGTGTTTACAATTTTTGCCCAACACGGGCGAGTTAAGTCCTTATGTTACTCTGGTGGTAGAGTTCGAGTTGGATTGTAATTACATTTTTATCAGGTGGCTACGAACCCCTATAAAAGGGAGGTTCGAGGCTCTCTCTGGACACACAATCAAATCATACACAACTCAACAACTTTTCGAGCTTCTCAAAACTTTAGAACGCTAAAGTGCATCTCGCCTTAGCTTTCAGAGACCGTTCGGTCTCGCCCTCGTTTACTGTCTCGATTAATTGCTCTGCTCGCTACCCACAATGAGTATCAATTGCAAGCGAATAAGAGAGCTACTCGTAATCCCTCGTTCGCGAGGTGGCACCGGAGCCTTCTTCGTTCGATTAGAAGTCTAGCACACGCGCAATCTCGTTCCGCGTCCGCGCGGTGGCACGCCCCGCACCAATTGTTTACTTTTGGTACTGCTAAGTTACATTTATACCCCTGCTGAGGATTGTGGCCAAAACGATTTTATAAGAGACGTGTGGACACTAGTGGAAAAAATCACTTAGCCGACGGAAAAATAATATTTTCGTCGCCTAAGATCTACTTAGCCGACGGAAAACCTTCCGTAGCCTAAGTTTTTACCTAGGCGACGGAAAAATATTCCGTCGGCTAAGAAAATCTTAGGCGACGGAAATTTTTACCTAGCCGACGGAATATTTATATATAAATATGAATGATTATTTATGATAACTTAGGCGACGAAAAATTATTCCGTCGCTTAGGTTATATCTTAGCCGACGGAAATATCTACTTAGTCGACGGAACCAAATTTAAAAAAAAATAAAAAAAAAAAATTTTTTGGCGGGATAACTGCCGCTTAAATATTTTGAACTTAGGCGACGGAAAAATATATTCCGTCGACTAAGTTCAAAAATTTTAAGCGGCAGTTATCCCGCCAAAAATTTTGAAATTTTTTTCGGTTCCATTCTATAACTTTCAGCTCTCTCTCCCTCATCCTCTTCATCTCTCTCTCCCTAGCTCGTCTGCTGCTCTCTCTCTCCCTCGTCTGGTTGCTCCCCCACCACAGCGGCGCCTCCTCCTCCTCCTTCGCCGCGGCACCTCCTCCTCCTCCAAGCAGTGCCGCCTCCTCCTCCTCCTCTTCTCGGCGGCAACTCCTACTCCTCCTCTTCTCGGCGCCTCCTCCTCCTCCTTCGCCGCGGCACCTCCTCCTCCTCCAAGCAGCGCCGCCTCCTTCTCCTCCTCTTCTCGGCGGCAACTCCTCCTCCTCCTCCTCTTCTCGGCGCGCGACACCTCCTCCTCCTCTTCTCGGCGGCACCTCCTCCTCCTCCCGACAAGTTTAGCGTCGGAGGTGGAGTGGAGTTGTTCGGGAACATGCCGGAGAAGAGGAAGAGAAGGAAAAAAAAAAAAAGACCTAAAAAAACGAGAAAAAAAAACCGCGCCAATTATTCTAAAAAAAAAAATTTAAATTTTTACTTCCGTCGACTAAGATCTTAGGAGACGAAATATTCCGTCGGCTAAGAAAAACTTAGTCGACGGAAAAGTAATTTCCGTCGATTAAGTTCCGTCGACTAAAATCTTGGCAGACGGAACTATTCCGTCGACTAAGTCCCACTTAGCCGACGGAATCATCAATTCCGTCGGCTATTGTCTTAGCAGACGAAGCTTAGCCGACGGATCTTAGCCGACGGAAATTCCGTCGACTAAGATCTTTGCAGACGAAATATATGTCTTAACCGACGGAACGGTTCCGTCGGCTTATAGCCATAATCCAGTAGTGGGAAGTCCCAAAGTCGTTGGCCAGGTTTAAGTTATGTTTGATATAAGTCAGATTGTTTATGCATTTTACATTACATAACAATCTATAGTCATTTTTCACTTTCATGTAGGTTGTGGTCGCTTTTGATCACCAGAAAGTTAATAATCGACTGATGTAGTGATGTACTATTTAGGGCTGCATTGGTAGGTATACCGACTTTATTTACCAATACCATGTACCAACAAACTTATGATTGGTAAACAAAATTCTCTACCAAAACCAACCACCAAAGTTAGTATACCGACTTAGTTGGTATGGTTGGTAATAGACCTCTACCAAGTTTAGATTATGACCCAAGAAATGAAGTGATAAATATATTTTTTTCACAAATATAATGCAATGATAGCTTTAGGCTGATGATATGTGGTAATATTTTTCATCAAAGCAAACATGGTTTTGAAACATACCTCTTGCTAAAATTTAAACATTTTATATTTTAATTGAATTTATATGTATAATATGTTATAAATACAAAACAATACATATATTATATATTATACATATATTTTAATTATCTTTACATATATTATACATTTTATAGGTTGTTTGTAAAAGGTTATATGTTCAATTCTCGTTTCTTACATATATATGAGTGTATTTTTACATAATTACACATACATTGTTGGTACGGTATACCGATGGTATGAAAATCTCAATACCAAGTACCAACCGTGTTACCAAGACTGGTACGATATACTGTACCAAGTAAATCGGTTACCAAGTCTTTGATATACCAACTAAGTTGGTACGGTTGATACTCGGTTGGTTGGTTTCGACATGGCTTAAATTGCCAACCCTAGTACTATTCCTTTTATCAGAAGTTGTAATAGGCTAATTGAAAAATTCATTATAAAATGAGAATAAAAGGCTTGATGAAATGAATGCATGTAAAAATAACGATAATACTATACTTTTTGAATCATGTAAAAAAAAAAACTGCATAAAGTGTTAAACCCTAATCATATAGAAACCACGGTTAACCGAGATCAACAAGTAGCCGGTGACAAAGTACAGTCCGAGGTAAGGAAAGTTCTAAACATTAACAACAACGACCAAAGACAATAAAGCGACCCCCGTAAATCAAATCAGGACTGTTAACCTTTGCTTTTTTCCCATGCCTCGATTCACGAACTCATAAAAATTAAAATTATCCAGTCAACTGGTCAACCAATTTTCAATCCCCAATCCCACACAGCCACGCCGTAACTAATCCCTCTCCCCCGTAAAAACGCCACCTCCGACATGTCCTTCTACAACTTTCCAAGGGGCGCAATCGTTATTCTCACTGGGGACCATCGCCGGAGGACAGAAACTGAAAGCTTTTGACTCCTACTCCTGCAGTTTCCTCCACCCTTTCTTATTTTGGTAATTTTTTTAATTTAATCCGGCGGACAGTAACTTTTTGATTTCCCAGGTTCACACAGTGTTACAGAGTCCTCCAGCATCATAAATACACACTGACCTTCCCAGTAAAGAGCCGGGAACACCCACATGATTCTATTCTTTTTCCTCAACTGTTTCCAGCCCTCGAAAAATTAAGTTCAAGCTAATTAAAAATAAATATATAAAATAATTAATTTCTGCATTTTCCTTATTTTTGTCCATGCTGGTTTTTGGGCACTTAGCTTTTCTCCCACAATATATAGAGGCTCCTCCCTCTCTCCCAAATCCCCACCATTCTCTTCTCCTCCTCTCCACTCCTCTAAAGTCTCACTCTTTTTTCTCTTCCGGTGGATTTATCAGAATTTTTAGCTGATAAACCATCCGACATTGCTAGTATAGACCAGTGTTTTGGTATGGAGAAATTTGTGAGACTTGTTTCCTTGGCTCCTCTGTTTCTGCTACTCTGCTTTCCTCTGGCTCTGGCTGGTCATGACTATGGCGCAGCTCTCAGCAAGAGCATTCTCTTCTTTGAAGCTCAGAGATCTGGTGTCCTTCCCCATAACCAAAGGGTCACTTGGAGATCCCACTCCGGCTTATACGATGGCAAAGCCAGCGGGGTGAGTCATTTGTGTTATGTTTTTACTGTCAAAATTTACAGTTCCCCTGTCCCTGATACTTATAGATTTATTTCGGTGGTGTAATTTGGTCTGAAATTGTTTGAATCTGTAGGTGGATCTTGTTGGGGGATACTATGACGCAGGGGACAATGTGAAATTCGGGCTTCCGATGGCGTTCACTGTTACAATGATGTCCTGGAGTATAATAGAGTATGGAAAGCAAATGGCTTCAAGCGGTGAACTTGGGCACGCCTTGGACGCTGTTAAGTGGGGAACCGACTACTTCATCAAGGCTCACCCAGAACCCAACGTTCTCTACGGAGAGGTAGCTTTCAATTCAAGTTCCTCAACTAAAAACACTACCAGAACCATTTTTCTAATAACGCTTTCAGTCACTTCAAAATCTCTCTACATGGCTATCATCACTTTGAAAAAATCTCCAAGTTTCTATTCTTTATTGACTAATATGTCTTTTTTTTTTTTCCTAAACGGGATTCATTTTATTGAATTATTATTTACAAAACGAAACCCAAATAGCCAAAAGTAATATGATTGTTTATTGATGATGTTTTGTTTGGTGTAATAGGTCGGAGATAGGAACACTGACCACTACTGCTGGCAGAGGCCGGAGGACATGACCACCGACCGCCGCGCTTACAAGATCAGCCCGAGTAACCCCGGGTCGGATCTCGCCGGAGAAACTGCAGCCGCCATGGCCGCCGCTTCCATTGTGTTCCGCCGCACCAACCCCGCCTACTCCCGCGAGCTTTTACAACATGCCTACCAGGTTCGCCTCACTCCCTCCTTGACTAAACAAACGCAACTGTTTCATGAAAAGCTCTTTCACTTGTTTTCAAAAGGCGTAACTGTAACTCATGAGAGGCTTCTAGTTCTGTGTAAGAAAGTGCTTCGTTTCCGAGTTCATGCTTTCTTTGCGGGTGTTGCGCATGGCAGCCACATGTAGTAGTTAATAGGGCGGTTAAGCTTGACTTACCTTTTCTGTCAGTGTGGTCCTCACTACCAACCGGTTCAAGTTAGCATGTTGCAGGCATTTATATCACTAAATTTACATTTACTAAAGCACAGTAAAACAGTGAGTTACAATATTTGAAACGGTGCCGTATTGGGGACCCATACACTTGAATAGGGTAAATCTTTTACGGCGGACATTTAGGGGGACATTTTCGCCGATGTTCACGGGTACTGTCGCACTCGACGGTACATATCTGATACTACTGTACCGTCAGATCTGCACCGTTCGTAAGGGACTGGTGAGTAGAAACTAGAAAGTGTGATAGTTCATTAGCTCTCAGTCACGTGCGATTTTTGTCGTACGCCCACAAAGAGCCCCTACCTATTTATTTCCACTTGTATTTCCAGTAATACCCTTGTGCTTTTCTACTATTTTACGGTAAATACCACTGGGTTCAATCTGACACTGGTTCCTTTGTTTGTTTTGTTTTGCAGCTGTTTGATTTTGCTGACAAGTACAGGGGCAAATACGACAGCAGCATCACAGTGGCCCAAAAGTACTACCGATCCATCAGTGGCTACAATGTACGTCTTTTTGTTTGGGCCCGATTTCTGTGTACTTTTTGGGCTTCGAATCCAGAAGCCCAGTTGTTTGTTTCTTGTTTCTGATTGATGGTGTTTGATATGAGCAGGATGAGTTGCTTTGGGCCGCTGCTTGGTTGTACCAGGCTTCCAACAATGAGTACTACTTGAACTACCTTGCTGTCAATGGTGACTCCATGGGAGGAACTGGTTGGGGCATGACTGAGTTTGGTTGGGATGTCAAGTACTCTGGTGTTCAGACCCTTGTTGCCAAGGTACTATATCAGTTTTGCGACTTACAATTTGATTTGAGTTTACGACTGTGTTGCAAAAAGACATTGGTGATTTCGCTTCATTTTGTATATACATTGGTAGTTTATGTACGTTTTAGATTTATGATGCAAATGCTCCAATTAATTCGGTTGTTTGTCTTCCCCTGCAGTTCTTAATGCAAGGTAAAGCTGGTAAGCATGCTGCTGTCTTCCAGAAATACACAGAAAAAGCTGAGTACTTCATGTGTTCATGCCTTGGAATGGGCAGCCGCAATGCGCAGAAGACTCCTGGTGGCCTCATTTTCCGCCAAAGGTGGAACAACATACAGTTTGTGACAAGTGCCTCCTTCTTGGCTACGGTCTACTCCGATTATCTTACATCTTCCAGGAGAACGTTGAAGTGTGCTTCTGGCAATGTGGCACCTAGCGAGCTTCTATCCTTTGCAAAATCTCAGGTAATTTGGCAATTACATTTGAATTTTGCAATATGTGTTATGTGGAAACATGTAACTTGATACTATGGTTTTGTGAATATCCTCAGGTGGACTACATTCTTGGAGACAACCCAAGAGCCACTAGCTACATGGTTGGATATGGAAACAACTATCCTCAACAAGTTCACCACAGGGGTTCCTCAATTGTTTCCATCAAGAAGGATTCTTCATTTGTCAGCTGCAGGGTAGGTTATGCAACTTGGTTTAGCAGGAAGGCTAGTGACCCAAATCTCCTTACCGGTGCTATTGTTGGTGGACCTGATGCCTATGACAACTTTGCTGACCAGAGGGACAACTATGAGCAGACTGAACCTGCTACCTACAACAATGCTCCTCTTATCGGTATATTGGCTCGTCTAGGAGGTGGTCAGAGCAGCTATAACCAGCTTCTTCCAGGTATATACCGACTCTTCTGGTCATTATGAGTTTATTACTAAACCCTTTTTATTTCTATCATAATGCATGGTCATTGATCAACAACTTTTATCACAGTTGTTACATCCCAGCCAAAACAAACCCCAGTACCTAAGCTGACTCCAGCTGCCCCAGCTTCAACTTCTGGCCCAATTGCAATAGCACAGAAGGTGACATCTTCATGGGTTTCCAAGGGAGTAACTTACTACAGATATTCCACAACTGTGACCAACAAGTCTGGGAAGACACTCAATAACCTTAAGCTCACAATATCTAAATTGTATGGTCCTCTTTGGGGTCTTACAAAGACAGGCGATTCCTATGTTTTCCCAAGCTGGCTCAACTCTTTACCTGCGGGAAACAGCCTTGAGTTTGTCTACATCCATGCTGCTTCTGCAGCAAATGTCCTAGTCGCAAGCTACTCATTAGCGTAGTAAACGAAAGCACAAGCACTCAATGAAGCAAAGGAGAGAGGTTCACACAGTTTCTGGGATCGTAATGTAAGAATTGTGCAGTTATACAGAGATCAGTCCAGAAAGGTCCTTTTTTTTTTTCCTTTCGAATATTACTTTACTTATGATGATTGGGATCTGCTTAGGCTTTTTGGACGAAGTTAGGTCGAAAAATAAGTTTTGAAGATTGGAGAAGAAAGGAGTGAAGAGACGGTTTAAAAGGTGTGCTCATCCTCTTTCACCTCCACTTCAGTAAGTTATATAGATAGGTTTGAGAGAGAGAGAAAGAGAGAGTAAAAGTTAAAGTGTGAGGGGTTGAGGGGTAAAAAGTGGCTTCTCAACCTATTTCAACAAGTCTTTGTTTCTTTGTACTACTTCAAAGCAGTTCTCTATGTCTGTCATTTACTTTTTTTGTGTTGTGAATCTTGTAATGTTGTAAGCTTTGCAACATTTCTAAGTCTTTTGAATGGAATATATAGTTTGTGCAATGACAACGTGTCTCATACCTCTACATCTTTGTCTGATATTGGTCACAATTTACTTGCTGTCTCACGAGTAAACTCCCATTAGTCTCTCATGTATGCTCATAGTCATTCCATGCTTGAAGCACACATTCTCAAGGCTGGTGTCAATGAAAAGCACCATTCTCATGCCAACGATTTGCTGCATTTGTACGAGCTCTCTATTTAGAGATCCTAATTTGCAGCTGTTACATTACCTCTCAATATCAAACGCCCGATAAAAGTACTATATAGACCTAAAGTCCTAAACTACCAAAAACTTATTAGATGGATGTCTTGGTTGGTTTAGTTGTAAGAAGGGCTTATGCTAAATTGCTTGGCCATGAACCCATGATCAAGACATACCGATTTAGCATAATTCTTTGCATCTGAGATCCCCATTTTCATTTTTTTCTTTACTTAAAATCGCTTAACTCACCCCATTTTTACATATGTAACAGATCGAATATAAGCCCGGATATAATAATCCGTTGCAATAAACGTGCCCCGATTACCTTGAACATAAAAGTGTGAATTCCGATCACTTTCTAATGTACTGTACAATTTGAAAAAAAATTAGCCCAGAAATTGCTCTGCATATGCTGAATACCATTCACTGGATGTATCTGGAGACTAACCATACATCCAAAAGTAATAAACATGATATTTTTATAAGTTTTCTATAAAATGTAGTGCTACAAAGGTTGTATATGTTATTCATACAGGATGAGAAAGAAAACTTGATCAAAAGAAAGAAGGATGAGAGTGAAAAAAAAATGAAAAGAAAAACTAACAGATATATAAAAGCAAAAACAGAACAATACTAGAACTGTCGAAACATATAGTGAGTTCATTGTCTAGAGGAATTGTTGAGCTTAACCACTATGACGGTGATATTATCTTTGCTCCCTCGAGCCAGAGCCAGTTGCGCCAGCAAGGCCGCCGTATTTTCTGCCGGACCTCCGCTCACCCGGTCCGAGAACCTCCTCTTAATTTGTACATCCAAAAACCTCGTCACAACCTGACACGCACACTCGTTGGATACAACATCCCAGAGTCCGTCGCTCGCTATCACCAGAAACTTGCACGACTCCATCCTCTTACTGACGGTCACCTCTGGCTCCGCTATCACTTACGGCTTCAGGTAAGGGTCTCCGATCGAGCGTGAAGTAGATAGCACTCCCAGGACACGGCTGCCTTTCCAGTCTATCACTCTCCCTCCCGCCGCCTCCACTCTTAGCTTCTCGTCCGGACGGTCTGGCTTGTGGTCACGTGACAGAGGTACAGCAACGCCGTCGCGGCATAGAACGGCACGTGAGTTGCCGGAGTTGGCCACCACGATTTCCTCCTTACCCACGACTGCAACAACAGCGCTAGTTCCCACCGTGTTCACCCAACCCTCTATTTCGGCGCCGTCCTCGTTATCCATCTTTGTGAAGCAGGAGGCCAGGACCTTCTCCCAGTCGAGCCCTCCGGCGCCGCCGCTTATCCAGGGCTCCACCTCCTGAGCGACGAGCTGGTGCAGTCGGTCGCGACAGGCGTTGGAGACGGAGGAGCCGCCGTGGCCGTCGTAGACGGCGAAGAAGTTGTAGCCGTCGAGCTTGGTGAGGGCCAAGGCGTCCTTCATGACTCTCCGCCGCCCGATCACCGATATGGAGCCGTAGGATCCGCATTGGGAGCTTTCACTACTCGCATCCTTATCCTCTTCCTCTTGAGACATGATGATCTCGGCGGTGATGTCCGTCCCCTCCAACGACCATTGACCGGAGGAGGACCCCCCGGTTTCACGTAAATTTGAAATCGCACTACCGTGAATGCTCCGCTGCCTCTTGTTCTTGAAGCAATCATCGTAGGATGGAGGATCGATGTTCTGTGGATTCAAGCTCTCCATAGGTACCTTATCTTCTGTATCGTCTTCCACTTTTTTTGTTTTAGTGATCGATATCGATAGTCTCAACTCAGATGCATGTTTGGTTTGATTTGAGCTTCGGTTGCTGCCGTCTCTTTAAAAGGGAGAAACAAAAGAGACATCGAGCGTACGTAGGTGACAGGCGTTCCTGCAGATTGGCGCCACGTGCCAGGTCGAAGAGGTGGTCAGTTTAACTTGAATTTTGTGTGCGGGGGGTTTTGATGAGGATGGCGTATATATTTTTGTAGAGAGGTTATAATTAGGGTTAACAAGACACGTTGCCAGCACTGTGGGATGCAAGTGGTTTTTGCGTTTCGGCGGGAGAGAGGAGAAGAGGTGCTTTTGAATTGTAGCGGGTAGTGGGTGCCGCTGCAACAATGGCAGCTAGCTCTTATTCTTCGTTCTTCCTCTTCTGCTTCTTATTCTTCTTCGATCATCATCTTCTTCTTCTTCTTCACTAGTCAAACTTGGCTCTCCGAGTCTCTGATAGGGAACATTTTCAATTTCAAATCTCAAGCGTTGGGTCTTTCACACGTCAAAGGGACGTGCTTGGCGCTTGCCCCACGTGGCATTTGGAACTGATTATCTGTTTTAAGGAGTACCAAAACTATGAACACGTAGGTAGTATCCCTTTGGCAACGTTTCCAGACTTAATTGGGAAGGATCACGAACACGTAGCCACAAAAGGAAACCTAAGAATAACATAAAAAAAGGAAACCTTAGTTAAGAACACACGTCAAACAATTTGCCAATGCCACAGACTGTGATACTCGACTCATTTTTAAATTTTTAACTCACAGTTTTGAACTTTAGAAAGGTTTACTTCATACATAAGGACATGTTACAATTTTCCTAAGGATAGACAACTTGAACAACAACAATTTTTGTATAAACGACGTATACGTAAAATAAGTAAAATAAGCCTCGACTGCAAATTCCGGTCCAAACTATAAAGTAAAGTGGTCGATCATCTGCGGTAATCAAACTGAACCAAGCATGCCGGCCGCCTCCTTACGGTTGCGCTGCTCAAGTTATGGGCGACGGTACCAGGTCCACATTCACACACGCAAGAGTACTCTGCTACATATGCATCACTATTTTATCTAAATGCATACATGTTGACCGACAACGCCGCAATCTGAAAGGGAAAACGTTTGTCATCTCTTTTTCTAATGAAACTATGCTCTTTGTAATCTTCGTATAAAATGTGGCATCCTCAAGTATATCAGGGCGGTTTCTTGATTTATATGCAAGCTAAGGCAATGATGCATATATATTCCAAGCTAGCTAGCTATATAGTTCCTTCGAAGTTTGAACCCACCTCAGTACGCACCTCACACTCTAATCATGATCGATCAGAAAACCAGAAGCTAGCAATGCAGATCGATCGAGTCTCTTTACTAAGATAAAGCTACTACTATATATTATGTTCTTGCATGTTACTCATAGAGGTTATGATGGTAGTCTCAGTTTGGATTGCATACGTAAAACTCTCTCTGATTCTGAGTTGAATTTCCGTATATGCTTCAACATTGTCACCCTTATAATGCCATGATCACCGGCCACATATCTTCTCATACTCTGTGCCATTTATCTTGTGTGTAGAATCAGAGAGAAGAATATATATATATATATATATATATATATATATATACACAACAAGAGAGAGAGAAAAATATCAAGCAAGTTGCATACCAGGTTCTTTGAGTTTCATCGATGTCAGACAGTGACTTTCTGAGTTTCTGTGCGTATAGTAGAGCTGCGGTTTTAAAGCTTTCTTTTGCTGTCACCATCTATCTATTGCTTAGTGTGTTGTTGTCTACGTACTGCGATTGGGAATTTTGGATAATATATATCATCATTTGAAAGATATCAAATAATTGATTTTTAGCAGTTTCAGAGTTTCAGGTAGGCACGCAGTCCATGAAACTTCAATCATCTAATGCATATCTGCAACTATATATATCAATATATGTTAAAGGATAAGATCATTTGACAATTGAAAGGCTAGCGCTTTTTGTTCTTTTTGGTAGTAGCAGACAATTGAAAAGTTTGTAGTGAAGTTCAAGGTGCCTGAAACATAGGAGGGTAGAGGTGAGGGAAAAATCACCGAGGCTGGATAATAAGAAGAAAGGAATTGCAACGTATGTGAGTCGACAGTTTGCAAAGCTTACCAGCGTCCATGCGCTATACAAGCATGCCTCACTTAGAGAACCACACCATTTACCAATATTTGGAAAGGAGGCGGCACAACTAACAAATTAATAACATTCACAACAAAATTACTATATTTGTTTGAAAAATTCTAGTATATTATATGATATAGCATGTCATATAAAATGTGTGATTATCATTGATCGAATAAGCAACTAAAAATTGAACCAAGTTACTACAATGACAACAAGCTGTATGTTCATAAACTTGTAAAAGTCTATCTTAAGTTAAATAATTACCTCTAATAAAATAAAAATTACCGAAGTAATAATTATCTTTACCCAAATGACAACAAGTTGTTGTCGTAAATGTATGTATCACAAATAAACAGGGATTGCGGCTATTAAGATCTCCAAATTTGCTCACTTGACATCTTTTTATTATGAGTTATTGAATGACAATTATCTCCTTACATAATGACTATTAAGGACAATAATCAAACAAAAAGAAGTATATTGATTCTCTCTAAATTTTTCAATTCGATAATTAATTGATTGTATTATTTATTATTTTCTTTATATATTTTTAATTTACTATTTTCAAAATTTTACTATATATTATATATTTAATTAAACCTAAAACTATGATCAATATCGACCGTGTGACATAAAATTTTCTACTATCATACATGTTGTGAGCATATATAAACAAGGTGAAGGAATATATATGCAAAAACAAATCGATGATGAAAAATTAAAGAACTATTGAAATCATTTCATGATGTATATAAAAGAGAGGGAAAAAAGAACATACATAGTATACAATTGTTCCTTGATCGTTGTTTAGCACAAGTAAAATAGAAAAAGAAAAGCTAATTTATGTTAGAATATTTTCTTGGTGGTAAATATAAGTTTTTTTATCAGATAAACAACTAATATGCTACAACGAGTCTAATGTGAGTCGAACTCACGACCTCTCACTTATAAGGAGAGACTATACTTGGCTCGTAAATATAAGTTTTTGAAACGCAATATTTTGTATTGTTTGATTTTTAAGAGAAAAATAGACCTCATTGAAAAAAAATTCTTACAAATTGATCAAATAATGAAGGTTTGGTGACATTCTATGAGAAATAAAAAATATCAAGGAATTGAGGTCATGAAAGAGGTTTGAACGAAAAAAAAATCAAGGAATAGATGTCTCGATGAAAGCATGCACAAAGAAAAAAATTAAAAAAAGAATGAGAGGTCTAGAGAATAAATTAATAAGAGATATAATAAGTAAATTATCAAGATATATGTGAATAAACAAATGCATGTAGTTAAAATTAAAAAGGAGGTGTAAATAGCATCAAAAGTATACTAAGAAAATTTGGAGGTCCCAATAGCCACACTCATAAACAGGTACATGAGAAAATCTTTAATAGTCTTTACATAAGTAGAATAGAAACTTTTATAGACGAATTAAGAATTCATCTTTTCGAATAACTTTGTTTCCATTTATTGACGAATCTTTTATGCCGAATTTTCTACAAGATAAGATAATGTTGTCGGAAATACCAACTCGATCTTCTCTTTAGCTCATCTTTCACAGTCTATATATTCGTTCATAAAATAAAGAAAAATTAGGTACAACCTTTTTGTGACGAATTCTTCATTAACTCTTTCGCAGCTGACATATTCTGACAACATTTCGTCGAAAAGATAGAAATAATTATACGTAGGAAACAATCACTTGTGACGAAATGTTCGTCTGACAAAGATAGTTTAAATCTCTTTTATTTTCTATTTTAGCTCACATCACCTGTTTATATCTCCTTGATGCAAATTGAAAATTCTTTTAACAAATTATCATGAATAAAACATGATAGAAACTAAGGTAAAATATTGTATAGTCCTTGTGGTTTAAAGTCGGCATCTGTTTAGTCCTTATGGTTTTATTTTAATCTGAATAGTCCTTAAAGTCACGATTTTTCATCCAAATAGTCCTTATGGTTTTATTTTAATCTGAATAGTTCTTAAAGTCATGATTTTTCATCCAAATAGTCTTTATGGCCTTTAATTGAGAAAATTGTCTAAATGATTATTTGGATAAAAAATCATGACTTTGAAGACTATTCAGATTAAAAGAAACCCATAAAGACTATTTGGATGAAAAATTGTGACTTTAAGGACTATTCAGATTAAAATAAAACCACAAGAACTAAACAAATGTCGACTTCAAACCATAAAGATTAAACAAATTTTAATTCTAGAAACTATTACTCGCAAAGATCATTTATTATTCTGCCTATCTCTTCTAGCACTATGGATCTTACCATCCCCCTAAAGTTCACAACACCACTCTCAACACTCAACTTCTGAAATGGATTCCCCCACCTCATAATATCTCAAACTCAACTTTGATGGCTTAGTAATTACCAACTTTGTTGCCTCTGCTTTCCTTTTTCACAATGATAAAGGTCAGCTTGTTTTAGCATCCACCAAACAGGTCGGAATGTCAGATGTGTTCTTGTTGCAGAGGCCTTGGCTCTTCGTGCTGGTCATATTGCAGCCCAGTATCATGGATTCCATCATTTCATGGTTGAAGGTGACTCTAAAGTATTGATTGACGACATCAATAATAATGTTTACGCCTAAATTAATATTTTACTGGACAATAATTGTCTATGTAAATATTAATTAAGTTCTTGGTTTATGTCAGCCGGCGAGCCCAAGTTCCTTTAAAGTTTACAAATAATGGCCCGCCAGCGAAGACCACGCGGGATGATCACAAAGTCCGCGCGCGGAAGGACTTTACGTGGACTAACGGATCTCGCACACTTCCGGACAAAAACAGAGCTCACGCAGACTACAGGTCCCGCGCGGAGTAAGGATCTCGCGCGCTTCGCGCGGAATGCTTGCGCGGAATGACTTTGGCGTCAGGCGAAGCGGATTGCATCTAGGCACACTGGCGAACTGATTCGCTAGTTCGCGAAGTGCACATACGCGGAGTCCGCGCGGGTTGCTTGTAATCGTTTTGGACTTTTTATAGTCTTTGACACGCTTTGGGCCAATCCATGTGGCCCTTATCAAATAAAAAACATTATTTTGGCCCGCGAGCTGCAATAGCTCGCGAGGTGCAATAGTCTGCGGTCCGCGCGAGTTAGTATTTTACATGGACTGTGATACCTCGCGGGATAAGGATTACTTTTCATTCCGCTTCGCATGAGAGTGTAGACCTTATCCTATGCAGACTGTGCAAATTGGACATGTGTCACATGCGGATTGGTCTGCATGGGATGAACAGTGTCTGCAGGTTTCACGTTGCAGAGTCCATTAGGGATTCAGATTGTCTTTCGCAACAAGGTTTCCTCCCCTATATAAAGAAGCTCGAAGGCTGAAACACGGACACAATCAATCAATCAAACAACAACAAACAACATTCAACCTCGTTGAAACCCCTCGACCTCGTCGAAATCTCCAGCGCTCCCAGGAGCCAATCCCTTTCGAAGCCTCTTCGAAGCCCTGATTCTAAGCGCTCTGCCGCCTAAAATTCTTCAGAGCTCTCCGGACTCTACCCTGTTTCCTCGGAAACATCCCTATAGTTGCTCTGCTCACGCTGCAGTGAGTATCGACCGCTTGTGCTAGTAAATTCCTCATCCGCGAGGTGGCACCTGGAACTCATTCCGCCTGATTCAAGAAGTCAAGCGCAGCGCACTCAACACATTCCTCGTCCGCGAGGTGGCACGCCCGCAACTCCTCCTATCTCCTTGTTCGCTAATCACCTCGGCTCCGCATGCTGAGGATCGTGGCCAAAACAAATAAGACGTTATGTCCTTGGCGAATCTCTTCCTCTTTTTTTTTTTAGAGAAAAATGAATAAATTCATTAATCAAGGGACATGCCCAATTATAAATTTGTAAATGCAAGGCCGAAAAGCTACAGATAACAAAGATAATAAGTCTCCAACTCGATCAAACTAGAAATAGTGAGAGGAAACCTATAACTCACTAAACTATGGGCCGAAAACCTTACGATCAAAAATAAATATGCAACAAAACAAACAAATCTAACACATCTATCACCTAAGATCGTTAACATTGTGGTCGCCAAAATACATTGGTGGATCTCTTCCTTAGTTTATGGCATCAAGCAGTTTGCCAAAATACTGAATGTCTCATCTTCACTCATGTCAAGCGGGAACATAACTTTATTGCAGATGCATTGGTGAAACTGAGACATTGTACTAAAACTAGAGCTTGGCACAATGTCATTTCCCTCTCTGCTAGACCTGTTTTTTCTTTGACTCATTAGAAGTGGGTTATATTAGAGGTTTTAATTTGTAGTCTTTAATTTGTTTGTGGTTTGTACTAGAGGTTTTAGTTTGTAGTCTTTTGTTTTATCTTTGTTGTCCAATAAAACTATCACTCGCAAACATAGTAAAAGATTCTCAACAGCAAAACACTTTGAAAGTTTCTCCTAATACTCAAGTGGTAGAACCATAATTGAAATATAACGTGCGGGAGCATGTGATTGATGTATGTGATTTCTTGGGGCTCAAACCAAATTGTTGAACAAGTAATTCGATCAGAAGCCAAGACAAAATTCTATTAAGAAATAAAAAAAGAAAATATTTTAAAAATATATAAATCATATATCCTTCTTTTCCCACAATCAAAACTGTACCCGAAGATCAGAAACACAACACCACCTAACCGATTGACAATCTCAGATTCTCAGAAGACCAAACCAATCAGCTCAGCTATTAGCCATGGAGACCCAACTGGTGGAGCTCTGCTTAAACACCGCGTGTGAAAGCAGAGACAGCGTCGAGAAATGGCGGCGGCAGCGGCGGAGTCTAGAGCACTTACCTTCTCAGCTCGCTGACTCTCTCCTCCGTCGCCTCATCTCTCGCCGCCTCATCTTCCCTTCTTTGCTCGAGTACGTCTCCCATTAACTCTCTCTTTCATTTTTTTTTTTCCGAGGAAATTTGGTGTCATATTAATTTGGAAAGTTCGATTCTTTCAGGGTGTTCAAAAACAGTGCTGAGGAGATTGATCTGAGAGGCGACACCAACGTTGACGCTGAGTGGTTTGCATACATTGGAGCATTTAAACACTTGCGGAGTTTGAATGTCTCTGACTGCCGTAGACTCACAAGCTCAGCTCTTTGGGCTTTAGCAGGTATTGTTTCATCAGCTAAAGTTTCTGTCTTTTGAGCTTTTTATAAATATAAAACAGGAAAGTTTGAATCTTGATTATGTTTGCTAGCATTTTAGGATTATGTTGAGGAAATTTCATGGTGGGTTAATAGGGTTCATTACATAAGAGTGTTGTTTTGGGGAATGTCTTATGTTTTTTTAATGGGTTTTTCAAGGGATGGAGAGTTTAAGGGAGCTGGATCTTTCGAGGTGTCCCAAGATTAATGATGGTGGCATTAGGCATCTTTTATCTGTGAAAAGTTTGGAGAAGTTGTGTATTTCGGAGACAGGTGTGTCTGCTAAAGGGGTTATGCTTCTCTCTACGCTTAGAAACTTGTGTGTTCTCAACTTGGGTGGTTTTCCTGTCACTGATCAAGCACTGAGTTATCTCCAGGTAATTCAGAATTCAGATAGCGCATTATGTGTTGATCACTTGTTTATGAACTTTAATTTGAATGCTGATTGTATTAGGGCCGAAGCAAAGATATGATGTATTTTAGTTTGGATTCTGTGCAATGTGGTTCTTATCTGGACATTTTAGTTTTATGATGGTTCAATGGTGTAGTTTTATGAGTTGCTTTCTGGACATTTACATTTATTCAATTCGTGCCATATCAATTCTCACATTCCCTATTATGTATTGTTTCACTTAGGTACTTAATAAACTCCAGTACCTTGACCTTTGGGGGAGTAAGATATCTGACAAGGGTGCTGCTCTACTTCATATGTTCCCTAGGTTGACTTTCCTCAATCTTGCTTGGACAAGCGTCACGAAGTTGCCAAATCTGTCAACCCTTGAATGCTTAAACATGAGTCACTGTACAATAAATTCTCTACTTGAAGGTGATAATGGTAAAGCTCCTTTAGTCAAGCTTACTGTTTCTGGAGCTACATTTGGAGAAGATGTTGCTAATTTCCATTATATAGAAACAACCATATTAACCTTCTTGGATCTGTCCAAGTCTACGATTCAAGACTTCAGCTTCTTATCTCATCTCAATGTGCTGAAACACTTGGATCTCAGCTCGACCGCCATAGGAGATGATTCACTTGAACTTGTTGCATGTATTGGAGTGAATTTGAAATATCTAAATCTTAACAAAACCAAAGTAAGCTCTGCAGGAGTTGGAATTTTATCAGGGCATGTACCTAATCTTGAGGTGTTTTCTATATCTCATACATCAGTAGATGATGTTACCATATCTTACATTGCGATGATGCCTTCTGTGAAGGATGTTGACTTGAGCAATACCAACATTAAAGGTACAGAATTTTAAATAGAAATCCGACATCTCAAAGTTTTTCTTGTATCGTTTACATAGTAAAAAAAGGGGGGAAGCTTGAAGAATCTGATAGTAAATATACTGCATTATTCAGTGTTCCCCATAGCAGTTTTGAGTGCAATGACTATCTAGTCATTTTAGTTTCCGGAAAGAAAAGTTAGAAGTTTCAGTTATAGGGTATTTACTATTTTGATAGATGTTAAAAGATGAATGTAATTGTATATATGCATATTTTTGTAGGTGTCATTTACCAAGCGGAGCATGTACCTGAGCGACCTGAGCATGAGCTTGAGCCTGAGCTTGAGTCTGAGCCTGAGCTTGAGCCAGATTCAGTCCTCTCACTGTCAGCACTTCAAAGTCTCAGGCATCTGGAAAGGTTGAATTTGGCAGATACACAAGTTATGGATGCAGCTCTATACCCTTTAACAAGCTTTCTGGAGTTAAGGCATTTATCTCTTAAAAACGCTTCTCTTACTGACTTCTCCCTTAACTATGTGTCATCCATATCAAAGCTGACAAATGTCTGCATTAATGATGGTGTTCTGACAAATTCTGGGCTCATTTCATTCAAACCCCCAGCAACTCTAAGAATGATGGACCTGAGGGGTTGTTGGCTCTTAACTGAGGATGCTATCACATCCTTTTCTAAAACTCACCCCCAGATTGAAGTATGGCATGATCTTATTCACATCTCACCACCAGACCAGACTATTTCTAGTGCTGCACCTTCTTCAAGATCAACTTTGAAGACTTCACAAGTGAAGAAGGAGAAGCATGAAAGTATTCCCATGTTGGAATGTTTTTTAGGTAAGATTTGTACAAGATATACTTCCTAGCAGCTGCAGTTGTATGCAGCATCTAATTTTTTTTTCTTAATCTTATGAAGCAGATCAAAGATTGAAGTATAGCAGAGAAGAGCTTCTTTCTTTGCGGTTCTCGTCTGTTTCCCTTGCAGCTCCTATTGATAGAGACATTGGAATACGCAACACACAATTGGGTTAAGCTAGAGCAAATTCAATAGTTCCATCCTGAGTAGTTTTAACTCTTTTCTCTTGTATGCGAACCTTGTCTCAAGTCGTATTTAGTACTCAATGCCAATGTGCTTATGTAGTTCTTCTGTCTGTTTTCACATTCCAAATTCCCATGGATAACTAGAAGTCACTGTAGGAAATGAGGTTGACAATGTGCATAGATGGTACCGCTGATGATAAGTGGCACACTGTTTTAAGGTCAGCGTTTCGTAAAGATGACATCGTATTCCCATGCTGCTGTTTCAATGAGAACTTGGGTGGCATTTGGGCTCGGTTTGGGAACTAAAGATGAGGCTTACCTGGTATTTGTAGGATTTGTGATGGATTTAGGGTTTGAACATCTAGTCAGTACTCCGATACTACGATGGATAGTATTTTCAACACCACTCACCCTTCCAACAAGTTTATCCCATAGATACACCTAAGTTCATTTTTTAAGGGTAAAAGGAGCTACGTGCAAGACCTAACAAGAGACACATCGAACCCCAAATCTGTGGATCCAGAAATCAGATCAACAAACTCCCAGGTTTATAGCTATGGTCCTTTCTATATTGATTATAAAGATGTCATTGCTATGTTTTTTTTTTTTTTGGATAAATGGGGCCAAAGCCCAAACAAAGAACAAATAAGAACTAAGAAACTGTTATGGTCTTAAATTTAACAGAATCACATAAGTCATCATCAAGAGCAGTTCAACAACTTGTGGAGGAGGTTGCTGGAAGTATTGCATCCCAAAGTCATTTCTATGTTTTGCTACTTAATATCGTTGGGAAAGAAATCAAAGCAAGCTTGCAAGTGACAACACTTATAAAGTTCTCATTCATGAACATATAGCTGTAATTTCTACAATCTACAGTACGCACCCAAATTCATTTCTGAAGAAAGGTATCAGGTGAGTAAGTATGCTTATATGTACAGTCAAAAGAAACATAAATATATCAAACAAACATAAATTAGAGACGGAAACAGAGTGCGTCAAATTGAACAAGGCCATCCGAACTCTAGCTCCACAACTCTATTTTTCAGGCCTTAGGCTTTGGCTGGTTTACACTCTTGTACATGTCATCAATCACACCCTGTGCATGAAAAGTTCTAGTCAGCAGTTTCTTCAACACCACTATATCTTTTTATGTACAGGAAGTAACCAATCATAAATATTTTTCTCAAAAAAACTAAAGGTTATATAAAGATTGTAAAAGCAGCGTTTGGAAAATTCATAGAAAACAACAGGATTAGAATACCTTGTAGTATTTAAGCAACTGGGGCCTCTTTTTCTTGTATGTCGGAGTGATAAGGTCACGCTCCATGTCGAATGGTTCTGGGTCGAGGTGAACAGCTTTTATAACCTCAAAACCTTTCAACTGCCACGAACAACACAACAGCATCAGAAAAGGTTACATAATATTATTACTAAATGACCAATGACTACAAATAAAGGTCCTTGATCTAGGAAAGCAGAAACCTTTTTGTCTTTAGCAATCTTATTCAGCTCTCCAAGCACATATTCTTTCACCTTTGCATTTTCACAAAGAGAATTGAAGTCACCAGATACACCATTTTGTTGAGCCCAACGTTCAATTGCTTGCTTGTTGGGGTTGACAACTGCAACCAGGCAGGACTCAAAGCTGTTCCCATAAACCCATATCTAAGATAGACAGAACAAATCACATGCCATAAGATTAGTACATTTATATGGAGTTCGAGAGAATGAATTGTAAATTGGAAGTCATCATGAAACACTCTTCTTGACAAGCTTGTGTCATTTAAATTCACATGTCATTATATTTAAATTATCTCTGTAATTATTTATCGGTGAAATGGGGTTTTATAAACCCAACAGAAGAAAAGGAGCTAATAAGAATCCCCAAGACCATCTTCTATTAAGAAATAAATCCTGAAAACTAGACATGCAAGACAATAGCAGACTATAGTGCACTGTTTGAAATACAACTAAAGCAGAAGGGCATACCGCATCAATATCTGAAACAAGTCCATAAATATTTTCCAAGTTTTCAACTGCTACATACTCTCCTTGTGAAAGCTTGAAGATATTCTTCTTACGATCAATGATTTTGAGGCTTCCATCTTGTTGCCACTCACCAATATCCCCTGATGCAAGATAATTATGAGCAAAGTTGATTATTTTCCGCTTAATGATATAAGAGCCATAATTTACTAACCAATAAATCAGTATACCAACCTGTATGGAACCACCCATCAATCATGACCTCTTTCGTGAGGTCCTCACGTTTGTAGTATCCTGAAAACAAAGTTTTTCCTCTTACACATACTTCTCCACGAGCTGTCTCTGCCAGAGCGTCATATCCCATTTCAGGTACAGATTCTAGACATACATCCACATTTGGAACCGGAGGACCAACTGTGCCAAGCATGGACAGTTCATTTGGTAGTGATACAAAAGTCCCAGCACAAGTTTCTGTCAGACCTACAATTACATGATATTGAAGAATGTTATCGATCTCATACCAAAACAAAAAATAACAATTACAAGAGAATAAATGATGAATATAGCTGAAATAACACATTGACAAAAAAACAGGCAAAGATGTCTAACCATATCCTTGTAAAACATGAGCGCATGCGACCACACGTAAGTAAGATTCCACATGAGTAGAAAGAGGAGCAGCTCCAGACAGAATAAGCCGCACCCTACCCCCCAATCCTTGCTTTACCTACGGTTGTAATAGCATAAATGAGACTTGATCTCGTGACCGAGGAGATATATGGAGCGGTTAAAGTCATTGTTCATGGCATATAATGCAGAGAAAAATATACCTTACTAAACACAATCTTGTCAGACATTGGAGATGCGGCCCCATGTGCATGCCCATTTTTCATGTTATAATGCTTGCTGCAGCAATAGACAAAACATGTCACCTCAGAGCAGAAGTATATGGTCTCAAGACTAGATGCCAACTAACTCCCGAAAGGTTGTAGAGTATGCATTACAAAAAGACATGATACTTGAGGAGAAAATAGCAATCCACGTGCAGGTATAACATTTATTTCTTTAATAGCATTAGACTAGATAGGTAGAAGGGATAGGATTATTTGAAATTATGTTCTGCTTATTATGTGCTATCAATGAAGGGTACTTACTATGTATACGCAAAATTGAACAGCGTCTTTTTTATGATGCCTCCTGATGAAATCCTCTGTGTCAAGCCTGATAATTCACACAAAAATGATATGACGAGACAGTGGAAGCCAAAAATTGACACATTCATTTAACGTTGCATCAACGAGTAAGAAGCATAGTTCAGGTGACAAAAACACCAACAAGAGGACATATACTGAGGATTGTATCCGTTACTTTCAACATGTTTCCAGTTTATATTCTCATTAGGCCAAATTCATGGAATTAACAAGTTAAGGTCATAAAGATTCACAATTAGGGATTTATCTTCCTTGGATACCATATTATGAGTTTCTTTAGGTTTGTAGCGTTATCCAACAGATATAATGTTTCTATATTCTGATAGTACCTGCATAGATTCTATCTAAGACGCGAGGAACAGCACAAAAAATAGTTGGTTTTAGTTCTGCTATGTCTTCAGTTAATAATTTGACATCCTGCAGAATGACAAATAAGAAATTATCAGAACTAAAATATGTTGGTAATAGAACAGCTACTAGAAGTTGAACAATTGCACTCACCCCACGCCAGAACCCTATCGAGGCACCAGTCCAGATAAATAACTCCTCAATAACCCGATCAAAGATATGTGCAAGAGGAAGAAAGGAAAGATATACATCGTTCGCATCCAACTTCATGAATGAAACAGAGAAACACGGAAGTTTTGCAAAAGGTCAGCATCCTAGAATAAAAGAAAATGACCAGTTGTGTTTTCTGAAAATATCTATAAATTGAGATGAAGAGGAGGTCACCTCTTCATTTACACTCTCCAGCAGGCGTTTCACCCCAGCCAGTAGAGTGATGATGCTTTCATTGGATATCAGTACACCCTTGGGGTCACCAGTTGTTCCACTAGTATACATTATAGTACAGATATCACTTTTCTTTTTTACTGGAAGAACAAAATCTTTACTCTCTCCCTGCAGAAACAGATTTAGAACTTAGAAAACAGAAAAATGCTGATCTTCCGAAAATTTATAAATAATCAAACTACAAATGAAACATGACAGTTACAGGCGGTCATTCTGATTCAAACAACTTGCAGATACCCCAAAATCATCACAAAGGTTAAAGTCTTCAAGAGAACTTGATTTACTAAATTGCTAATCCTCTTAGATCAGGATGGACCTTCATAATGTTCAAATGGTGTTCTACTAAATCAAGGGGAATAGTCCAATATTTCACTACTATTTTCCCATTCTAGCAATGCAGAGACCTTTATTTGTTTTTCTTTTCTCAAACAAATTACATTGGTTCGAGAATATAATTAGTTACACAAGAAGATGCTTAGAAGATCAAATAAAAACAACCCACCAGTTGCAGAAATTCATTCCATGAATATAAGACAGATCCATGCTTTTCAACTGATTCCTTTTGTTCAGGAGTAACATTGCCAAAGCTTACAAGTGCTGCGTGATTATAAGAAAAGAGAAGTTATTTTGCATACTGACAGCCAAAAACGTATAAACGAAGAATTCTGAAAGATGTGGGGAACATGCAACATACTCTTTAGATATTTTGACGCGTTGGGAAGTGTCTTCAACAGCTGAAAGAGGACAAATATACAGTCTGAATAAGAAATTATAAATGACCATTCAAAGCAGTATAATATGCAGTAATTTCCATATGCCAATAGTTAGACCACTCTACAGTACTATCCAAAGTACCACATATAAAACTTTATTCAGTACAGAATTGTTGATGAAACACTTGTGTACCTCAGGTATCTTTTTTTCTTCTACAAAAGCAAGTGAAACTTCAGCATGGCATATGATAAACTCCACAGCACCAGCACCTAAACCATGCATCAGAGATTAAAACGCTATTAAAGAAGTCGATTTAAGGTGAAAGCACCTTGGCTCATATAAACCAGACGCGGAACCAATTGATAGGGATGATAAACTGAAAAGAAGAGATATTCCTACCTAGAGTGTCGTATAAAGGAACACAATAGAGCCCATGAGCATTGCAAGCCTGCATTAGATGTTCATTATTAGTGAAGCTTCCCAACATAAGAATACCGACTATCATTAAGGAGTAATGAAAGCAAAGAAAATAAACAACCCAGGTGCTCAAAGGTTACATATATTTCACCTAATAGGCTTAAGATTATGGACAAAGTATACTTCCAGGCTTAAGAATAAAGACAATAAAAGAAACTACACATGGAAATGAAACTTTAATAAAGACAATATACCTCCATGCTCATTATCCATTCTGGGCAATTGGCACCAAATATACCACATTTGTCCCCCTGCATTCAGCAATAGATTCATCAATCCAAAATTTAACACATATTCCTGTGGAACAAGACTTTCAACTACAGCACTAGCCAATCAGAGCAGATGATGACATACTTCTACCAAGCCAAGAGTGCGCATGGAATTTCCAACTTTTACCACAATGTCATATACTTGTTTGTAAGTTAACCACACATATTTACCAGCCTGCACAGAGCCAAAAAAAAACTCCAAATTAGCTACAAACTTAAAGGCAAGTCAGACAGCTAGCTAAGCACATGAAAGTCATACTCCAACACCATTATATACCTTCCCATTCACAGTCTCGCGATGACCAAGCATTCGGTTCCCGGGATTCTTCTCCACCGACATGCTGCAAAAATAAGCAAAATCCAAATCAACAAAAACTCACATCCAAAGTAACTTCAGTTTTCACTCCACTCACAAAAACAGAGTCCCCTGCCACACGAAAACTAAACCAATCCAAATCCAGAGCTAAATTTAGCTCCAACACCAAACATGACCAGAATTCAGCCAATCAAAAACACAGCATGTACTCTCCACATGGCCAACCGAACCGCGGTTTTAGCTTCATTGCATTTTACTGAAGCAATATAGCTCGGTCAAGACTCAAGACTCAATTCCAGTTCATTTATTACATCACAAAATGTCAAACCTTCCAATCTCATCAAATTTTTCTTTTTCTTTTTGCAGTCAAACCTAAAAACTTTCCGGCCACAGACATCAAAATTCGACACTCAAATTCTCCGTGAAGAAGAATCCTAACATGATCCGAAACTCAATCGAAGAAGAATCGTAATCGGAATATGCTCAACAACTCAGCAAAACAGTAACAGTAAAACTCAAAATCATCCTAATCCAGGCTCCGATAATAACAAAGGCACCAAGCGCAGTTAACTTTTTTCACTGAAAAATTCTCCCCTAATTTGAAAACTTTTACAGTTTAAAAAAAACTGTACTCCTTTCAAAAAAAAAAACTGTTCTTGAGTTTTTTATTCACCAAGAGAAAAAGTTCGACACAGAATTTGAAGAGTGTAAATATATATACCGGAAAACGTCCCAGCAGCTGTCCATTCCTGCAATCGGCGGCGGAAATCCGTCTTTAGCGAAGACGCTCCGGTAAACCGGACCGAGCGACTGCCGGCCGTCCTTGGCCGGTTTACCCTTCTCGACCTCGATCAGGTACTTGTACTTAGTCTCCGCCATTCTTCTCAAAATCTGAATCGGATCGAATGTGGCAGACTCAGCAAAATCCAGAAAATCCAGAAAGCTGGTTTTGTGTGTGTGAGAGAGAATTCGAGTCCACAATTTATATGATTTTTTTACCAGAGAAGACAATTGGGGTGGGCAGGGTATTGTGGTAATTTTACAAGGAGTAGTTTTTGACTTTTTGTTGGCTGTCAACGTGAGGTTTTGACTTGTGGGCTAAGTGAGGGTCTGGAATCCCGGGTTTCGTTGAGATTTAGTTTTGGACGGTTGAATTTCATCGTTAATTAGAAGCTTGTTCTAGGATATTAGTTAGAATAAGATTATGTATTTTTTATTATTACTATTTTGATACTTAGTAATTCTCTATATAAAAGGATCATATCAATGAATAAGATAATGATTCTCTATTGTCCTACTAGCTATCTCTTTCTCTACACTTTACCCTTTATCACGTTATCATGCACTTTGTTCTAAACCTATAACTAATAGCCCACCATTTGTTTTCCGAAACCTTAACTCTGACATCACCGGCTGCCAATCCCTTTGTCGCCGCCAGCCGACGATTTTTGGTTTCCTCCGACTACAATTTTCCACTTCTTCAAGTGTTTGAAGTTTCGAAATGTATGTTTTAAAACCCTAAACTTTTCCAAGTTCAATAACTCGAGGAGAATAAAATCCTTTCCTCCCTTCTCCATCTCCATTCTATGCTTGGGATTTTGTGCATGCAGATAAAAATCCTGAAATTTTATTCGCGAGTCAAGAGTGTGTTTGATCACTCTTGTTTCCATGTCCGGGTTGTGTGTGATCAACCCTGACCTTTCTCCATATTGTTTTCCGGATTGTGTGTGATCAATCCATAAGACAAACCATTAAAAAACATCATTTGTGAACTCTATCGAGTCTCATAACAGCTTGGTTTTATATGCAAGAACAACGTAATATTCTGCTCATCTAAGTTTTAACATAGTCAATGCCCAAGACGAATCTTCGTTTGGTATCTGTGGAACCTTTTATTGAAAAAGATTAAACCACATGTTTTGATCCCAGGCTAACAAGCCTAGATGTCGATTTAAGTACAGTAAGAAACATCAATGTACTCAACACAATACGAAAGACTTGACATCTCATTCGTTATAAAAAGTTGTAAAGCTAAGTGTAGCTATGCGCCCACGCAACGTCAATGTAATGGCAGTAACTCCTTTTCCAATACTTAATGGTATGAAAGGTTGAGGCTTATTTTATCCCGACATAAGAAAGACAGCAAAAGCGAAATCAGAATCTGCCAAGTTTCTTAGGTCAATTTCCACGGGACCTACAAGAAAGCTCACTCACTGAAAAACTGTGAAATTGGTACAATTGGAAAGGTCTATGTGTCTACTTTCTAGGAACACCAACTATTTGATCATATCTATCATATTGAGTAAGTTATGGCCGTTTTCGTAAAGTAGGACGGATCTGTCCGATAATCTAATTTTGCCAAAACAGTCAACTTCGACGAGACTTTGTGAATACATCGGGACAAACCAGAATGTGTGTAATATATGGTTGGAAAGCTAAATAAGTCTAGTTTCCAAAAACGTCTACAGTTTGTTCATACATATTTCCTAGAGAAAGTTATGACTGTTCTAGTACGGAAATCTGATTTCCAGCACGAACTTATGTTTTGAGTTCACAAGCGACCTTTTTCTCAAGATCTAAGTGTAAAAGATCATGTTTGAGGAAAATACGGCATGATATAGTTAATCATTGCCCAATGCCACATTTGAAGACATGATTTAACAGCATTGAAATGCTAAGTTATCGAAACTTCCGTAATTAGTAAGAATTTGAAAGAGCCATATGATTGATGTAACGATCAGGGGGAGATGCGAACTTCAGGGGGAGTATCACTATCAAATGTGAATGGTGCGTTGTACTCTTTTTCTCCTACGATCAAGATTTTGTTTTTCTCCCATAGGGTTTTTGTTCTTTGACGAAGTTTTTAATGAGGCGACGTATCAACACCACCAGCATACCAGCACGCGGCACAAAGAGGAGTGTTCTAGGATATTCCATATGTGTGTCTTGGTCTTATGCCATAAGAATATGTAGTTAGAATATGTAGTTAGAATATGACTATGTATTTTTTATCATTACCGTATTGATACTTTGTAATTCTCTATATAAATGGCTCATATCAATGAATAAGATGATGATTATATATTCTCTTACTAGATATCTTTGTCTCTACCATTTATTCTTATTCAAAGTTTTTTTATATTTTTTTTTTATGATTAACTCGAGTATGAAATTCTTTTATCTTATTTAGTTTGTCACAAAAAGAATAAAAAATAGACATATATTATAATTTTTTAATCTCCTCAATCGTGATGTTAGACTGCAGTCTAATAATTTCGTTTTTTTTTAAGTAGGGCTTTGTTAACATGTGATGACATTCTTGGTTTAATTATGTACCGTGAAGAACACAATTTCATTCAATTGTTGCTAGTCTGTCATCTAATTTTTCCATCTGATATCATTGTCATCCTTTAACATTGCATGTTTCCAATGCCACGGGTCTATGTCGTTTATTTGTCTTCCTATCTCTTCTCAACAAGTAAGTTTACATGATCTTTAGCCAGTTACCGTATTAGCATATCGAATATCACTACGTATACCTGATTTTATAACGAGTAAACAAAGGCTAAAGGCTTTCAACAATGTAATTTCAGACATATTCAACAATCAACAAGGAGAAGAAAAAAGACGTTAATCTTCTAACGAATGGAGCAAGAAGCAAGCTTGGTAGTTGTGGCCGTTGTCACCAATCTCAAAGGCAGATGGAGGCAAGTGACCGCAGTGACTTTGTACCGAAAGAAGTACATGATGCTCGGTCCACAAATCCCACTGTTGAATTCGAACCTTCCAAACGGTGGACCGACCTTCGAAGTCTATCAATATGGTAGCAACATCTACCAACCTTCCTCCTACAAATTTAAATTTTCATAACCACCCAACAACAAAAACAAAAATCTCATATTCTCACAATAAACACCATAATAAACGAGATGGTTGGTAATCAAAAAGCTTAAAATTAACCCAAAAATACAATCATCAATAGAAGGTGTCGGTAAGGATCAAATCCTCAAAACGGTCGATGCATCTTTCTTTTTTCTTGTTCTTTTCATCCAAATGAACACGTTAATGATGAGCAATGAATGAAGCAATGCATCATGCAGTTGTAAGTTGTAGCTACCTTGTGAAGGACTTGGTCCATCCTTAGAGCTTTTGTTAAGATGTGATCATCACCGACCGTTTCAAAGCATACTCTTCATTAAGCAGCATTGTCTATAATAATATCTGCTCAGCCCCATGACAGCAATCCAGAAGTGAAAACGAATTGAACTATAACTACTGCAACAAGATAATATAAACTTTCCAGATTTCTTATTATAATTCATATATCGTTAATATTGATGGGTATTAATATTTTTCGGCATGCAATTACTGTGAGTTAGCGAGGCAATTACTTTTGGCAACTCGATTGTGAGCTGCAACAATACACCGAAATAGAAACCGAGGGATATTTCCCAGAAAGGAATATCTCCCGGTTCAAATTTATGGTTAGAGTTCTTCAAGACAAACTAGAAAGGGATAGCTGATATGTTTTGACTTTACATTGGTAGATGGGAATTGAGGGAAATAAAAGGAAGATAGCATTGCATTTAATCTCATTATTCTGATATGGGGTCCTGAAAGGAGAACAAGATTTGATCAAATCCCCAGCTTTGATTGAAGAAGAAGAAGAAGAAGAAGAAGAAGAAGAGGCTTTGCCAATAGCTATCACTGTGGTCCTAAAATGTCACAACCAACAAACCCGGGTTCAGACCCGAAAAAAGAGAGAGCACAAACCCGGGTCTTTTTCTTCATTTTTGTTAACAATACTTGTGCTAAGAATGAAAAAAAAAAAAAAAAAAGGGTAAGGAGCATGAGAGTTGATGGAATGGAACAGATACCTACTGTTATGGGGTTCCACCAACACTTACAGGCAGCACAACTCCACAAGTTTTCAAGAAAACAACTGATAATGAAAAAGATGTATAACTTGATTTTATTTTTACAATACAAGGGGCCTTGACAATTCATCCACCGTAAGATACAAAAAGAGACCACTTCTCTGGACACGAGTGGTCGAGTAGTTCCACCAAAATTCTCAACCTTTTTCAAGCAAAAAGTTCAGGTACTGGTACCTTTCATGCTGTTTATTAAAACCATCCTATGCCCCAAAAGTACCTCCCTCTCTCTCAGTAAGTTAAGAATGGAGTCATCAATGTAAAGAATAATATATCAAAAATTTATAGCAATGAAACCTCCTCATCAATGGTCATGCTACTGGTTTTACTCTGTGAAACTAGCAAATTCTCTACCTCTTCTTGTTTCTCTTTTTTCCCTTTACTTTTTTCTCTAAACTTTTAATCCTTTGACTGAGATCTGATGTCGACGATGTTCTCCGGTCTTGAATCTTTGCTGTTTGAACGGTTGATGAGGCGGACTCTGGGGTTGCAGCCAGCTGTTTCATTTGTGAAAACAATGAGAATGCCGATTGTTGTGATCCTTGCGGTTGAGGAGCAGGAGGAGGCATGTTGGGAAGACCCAGTGTCTTCTTCACGAAAGGATTTTTCACCACTGAAAACAAAATGTAGAATCATACATTAGTTAAAAAGTGGGCAGAACGTTAAACACAGATGAAATTCTGTAGCTGCACATATAATGCACAGATCACTTCCCCAGAAAAGCGCACAGAATATTTTCACACAGTTGAATTTCAGTAGCTGCAGATAATGTGCAAATGACTTCTCCAGAAAAGATTCAACTTATATAACAATATAAACGGTGGAAAAGAAGAGAGGAGGGAGGGAGAGAGAAGGCTCCACTGTGCTTAAACTAAATAAAAAAGGACTCACCAAATCCATATCCAAGTGAAAACAAGTTGGATGTAACCCAGTAACAAAATACAGCCTGCAGAGTTGATAAGAAAAAGCAAAATTTTTCATCAGCTTGGCTTCAATACACCATTTTCCATCATGACTTGGTTGAAACTTTGAGAATATAAAAATGAAACCAGACAACTCAACACAATTAATATAAAATCAAAATTTCCATTCATCTTTGTTACGTCTAGAACAGTAGCTATTTTTATTTATAAAAACAGTACAGAAAATACTGTAAACCAGATACCAGAATGGACACCACTACAACCTGAAAAAATACAAGCAACAGAATTCAAGACTTGTATCAGCTCTCTCCTAATGGAACTAATATTGAAAAATGAATTTGCTTTTGGGAATTTTACGGCATTCGACACATTTGATTAGCATAACTTCTACTAGAGATTGACCAAAAACAGTATTTATAACAACTCAAACATTTCATATACTTATCTAGATATGAACATCCACAGAACCAATTCATTGAATTCAATGTGCAGCGCAAAATGCTTTGAGAACATAAACTGATGATAACACGCAGCTCTTGGGAATTGAACCCCGGAACTCAGCCTCCACCCTGGTTTCAAGGAAGAGGAGGTTCCATTAGGTTCAAAGCCATCGGCTTGACAGTGCAAAGCTTTACTCGTTTCATTCTAAAAAGGACCGGAAAGATGCTGATACAGAATACATCATGAAAGAAACTAAAACTCAGCCAAAGTACCTTTGGGAAACTCATAGTAAATGGAACTGTAAGAACTGCCATGCCTCTTGAAACATTCTTCATGGTTTTAGCAACAGGATTTCCCTCCATACCTTCTTGCAGATTGCACTAACGAAAAAAAAATAGTACAATTCAATTCATAAATTTGGTTGAATAGAGTTTCTCACCACATCTTGCAGCCTCCTCACCCAAAAACAAGAATTACCAAATGGCACACAAAGAACAAATAGAAGTAAGTTTCTAATAGCCTAAGTATCAGATGTACCAACCTCTACAACTTGGAAGACTATCAGATCCAGAAATTAACTATTGGATACAACTGGTCTTGGGCAGTTCGACTATTGTGTTCTTTTTCTAAATTTTAAGGGTGATTTTAGAGTATATCTGGTCTTGGGAAGTTGGGCTATTGTGTTCTTTTTCTCAAATTTTATAAAGGAAAGAAAAAGCTGAATTCAGATCTAAACCTGTGCACACTCACTCTACTATTATTTAAAGAAAAGATTTTAGATTATAACCGAGTGTCCCAAGCATCTCACTATTTCATCACGGAAAACAAAACAAAACAGATACTATGGTTGGGGAAAAGCTACCTCCACAGTTATTAAGAATGTCAATCCTGCCAAAATTGGAAATATGTACATAGGATCAGGAGTCGTCAGATCCACAAACCAATAGGCACCGCCATCTTTAAACGATGGCACTTTCTCTGCCATGTTCGATATCTGCCAAACAAAACAAGTTTGAGACACTGAAAGACTACGTCTAGAATCAGACTTATCTTCTGGGAAGATGTTAAGAGAGAGATCTTACTGCTAGGAAAAAGCTGATGAACACAGGAGCTTGTATAAAGAGTCCCTTCAGTGGAGTTAAAGGACTACAGCCGTATCTGCAACATCCAAATCAAATGAGAATTGGGAAAGAAAGGTGCTCAAAATGAGAAAATGTACTTGTAGAAGAATTATTTATTCTTTTGAGAAAATCAATACACATACATCTCATAACACAAAGCATTCAAGGAAAATTTGAATAACCAAATTGCTTTTTACCAGGAAACATCTAGTAAATATCATATTTCATATGATAATTGGTATTACAAGTACAACCAAAGTAAGGTGAAACAAAATGAAAGGGATTGCAGCACCAACCAACAGTTGGCAAGCTTAATGAAAAGTAAATACAGTAAAATTATAGCATCTGGAACTTCAAAGTTGATTTTATCGACATTACTAGCATGTTTTATTTATAATTACATGCTTATATTTTTGCTAAACTATTTATGTTCTTCAACATCAAACAAAAACACATACAATGGAGATAAAATAAATAAAATTATAAATAAATAACATGAAGCAAAGAAATTTCTGTAGATTCTATCCTGACACCAGGAAATAGTGGCTTACTCCTTGAACAGCATCTTAATTTTCTTTTGATATTCAAGCTTAGCTTCAAGATCCATACCCTGGTAAAGAGGAAAGAAAATTGATAAATATGCTTGCATATTTCTTCTTTAGTCCCCTGTGGGGACAGCTTAGTACTAAAATCCAGGTTTTTTCTTGCTCTGATCATCATATTCATGGTAGCTATAAAGCATCTTGTTCATAAAAAATTGCATGATCAAGAAAAGTATAGGCAACCAGAAAAAGAACAGAGTCTAAAATAGCACAAAGACAACGAAGTTGTCAAGGTAGTATTTGCCCAGCAGTATTAAATCATGCATTGTGCATTAAAGAGTAGATGGTTCGGTAATGACAGGATGAAAAAAGCCATGCGTGCAAAATTAATATATGATAGCTTAACACAAGAATCAGGCAGCATACCTTGCTTTCCATCTCTTCCTTAAGTTCCTCAAGGCGTGGCCTCATGAGCTGCAGAGAAAGTAACACCAACAACAAGAAGTCTCAATCAGAACAGACAGTAGTAACCCTAAACACTTCTCCATCACCAATTCCTCACTCAATGTGAGAGACATAAAACACAAACAGGTCACCGACATCGTTGTCATAACTAGAAAACTTCAACAGAAAATGCACCGCCAAGAACAAAACTTACAGTGAGTTTTGCGGTTGCTTTAAGTTGGTTCACTAGAAGCGGAACCGTGCAACTCCGAATCAAAAGAGTTGTTACAACTATGGCAGCCCACCTGAAACAAATACAGAAACCAGAACAAAAATACCTTCACTAAATGCAATACAAAATCCAAATCCACAGTACCCTCTAAATGCCGCTAACCAAATTCACAAACCAATCAAACTGAGTTCATTTAAATGATTGAACTATCACATTGGTTCCTCTGTTTTCACAAATAACACTAAAAACCACGAAAACTGAACAACTAAAATTCACATACAAATAGCAACTAACCAGTTCAACCCAGCTGTAGTATGAACAAAATCAATCAAGTACTGCAAGCCCTTCACCGGCAAGTAAGAATCAGCCGCCGCAATCGCCACCTCATTCATCGCCGGCAGCTGTTTAGTAACAGCTTCAGACAGAAGCTCCGGGACACCACCAAACCCTCCCCCACTCGCCGTCGACATGTTCCGACCAAACCCGAATCCCGCCGCCGACGAAAGCAAAGCATTAGAAACCCTCTGGTTCCGACCAAACCCCCCAAAGCCCGAAACTTTATGATCCAAAGTGCTTCCAAAGAAGCGCTTTTGGGTCAGGAAATGATTTGTGTTGGGGGAAGGAGAGGGCTCCGAAACGACGTCGTTGTCGTGTAGGTGATAGATAAAGGGATGGTGCTGCTTTCGCCGAGCTGCGATGGTGGCTCTAGACGAGAGGCCTCGCCAGTAAGCCATGTGGCTCTAGACCTACGTTGTCAGAAAAACTGGAATTGAATTGGGTAAAAAGATTGAAGCTTTAAACCCTGGTAAAAAAACACAAAAACAAATTGGATCTTGAATCTGGTTAGAGTTTGAGTTCCACGATTGTGGGAAGAGTGTTTGGGACCAAAACTGAGAAGCTGAGATGAGTTAGAAAGAGACAGTCGGAGGTTTGTGTCGGAGATTGAGATGAGGTGGGGTGTCAGTAGATGAGCTATGGCGGGTGTTCTTAGATTCGTGCGCGGCGGTTTTATGGTACGCTCAGTTCGTTCTGGGTTTGTACTTTGTAAGTTGTAACTGGGTGACCTCAGCCTCTCATTGTTAAAAGGGTATATTAGTCATAGTGTGCTACACAATTTTACTGCCTTATTAGGGTCATAAATTATGAAAAAAGGTATTACCCAAAAAAAAAAATTATGAAAAAAGGTCACTTTTTTAAAAAAAAAAATGAGTCAAGCTCGATCATTAGATAACGACGTCAATTGCGTCAATAGATACACCAAATTCCGTAAGACAAGTGCATAACAAGAAAGTTGTATAAGCAGTTAAACATTTTCTAACCGGCCTGCAAAAACAGACAACATTATTCAACAAACGAATGTTAAATGTTAAGCGTCGAACGTCAAGTGCAATTGTATATGAAATACTAAAAAAAATAAAGTCTCAAATAAAATCTTCCCAATCATTATTATCTCTAAAAATAGACACGTACTGAAATTATCCTCCAGCGTATTAAATGCCTAAGACCTTAATCAGTGTACGTTGTCATTTGTTTTTGATAACGAATAAAGTAAATTTACTGTTTGATGACCATATTCAACGAAGTATAAGTACAGACTTAAAGTAAAAGTTTATAGTAACGAATGTTAGATATATCAGTTCGACTGAGGTACTAGTGTGAGATATATTGTTCTAGCTCATTTTCATGATACCATATAGTTTTTTTCTAAGTTGGCACAATTTCTTAATTTATGAGCTAGGATGAATTTTGTTGCAGTTACTTTTGCCCTGTGTTATTTGATTGGAGCTCCCCGTGAAGGTAATTGGAGAAACCGAGAAACCCATAAGTAAGATATGCAAATAATTTCCCCGTAAAGGTAAGAGATGCAAATAATTTCACAATCTTTGGAGAAACCCATAGTATATTATTCTCGTTGCAATATATTTGTTGAAGTATTGATTATACATTACATCAACGCCATATAAGAACCACATTTAATTACTGTAAACTCGATCTGGCCAAGCTGTGGAGTACTCCTTTACTTCAACTCTACATGTTTAATCTGGATAAACAAGCCAAAACAGTCGTCAGTATTTTCTTTTGACAACATGATCATTAACAAAACGACAGTGTAGAAGGAAGAGAACAGAGCAAGTGTTTTGAAAATGAGTTCTTATTGAATACTTCTACTCTCTCTTATCTCGAACAGCAAGATTACATAGACTTATATAGCAACAAGACCTGACTCTGTAACTTCTTAACTTATCAAGACATTGAAAGACTCATAACAGTTGAAACTGAAAATACTGGAAACTAAAAGATTAAAAACTGACAGCAGCCTTATTCTAGGAAAACAAACCAGCAAATTTGGTTTAATTAGCCAACAAATAGAACAGATGATTAGTTAACAGAGAGCTAGGGTTGTGATGTTACTGTGAACAATCCATGTCGCCGGAGATGGTCGGAATCTTCAAGTCGGTGCCACAAACACTAGGGAGTGCAGCAAATCGAGGTAAATCAACAGGAGTCAACAACACTGAGGCCTTGATGCACTCACATTCATCCTTGACGTTAGGCATTATGCTCAGTGTTGCGACACCGTCGCAGCAAGCCTTGGATGGACTGTCCTCGCGGCCTGGGTTCTGCACCAGGTAAGGAAGGCAAGGATCTATTCTCCTCAGGATTGACACACAGTCGGGTGCACCCATGGCGGACTCGGAGACGAGTACGATCACCAAGAAGGCTACGATCTTGGTTACGCGAGACATGTTTGGCCTGATATTGGTTGCAAGAGTTTACAAGCTGATTCAAGCTGTTGATGATCGAAGTAGCTAATTAAGATTGGTGTGTGTGATTTGTTGCATTAGTAGAATCTTATATAGGCGTGTGTTACTATCTATGGTGGTTAGCTTGATCATCACGTCAATCTCATGCTCCGATTATAGGGATTGTTGTTAAGACGGGACAAATGTATTTTATGCAGAAAATTGTTCTTTCGTGGCTGGAATTTTGGAGTCACACTCTTCATTCATGCTCATCAGAAGAAAGAGAATTAAGTATATGCTGGGAGAAAAGTTGAACTAATGCCTCATAAAGAGTCTACTATCTGATATGTACAATAGTAGCGAAATTTTACAATCCACACTCGGATATTTTTCGTGAGTGTTTAAAAATATGTGTATGAATATAGGAAAAAGGGATAAAGGGGTGTCACTGGAGGACTTATAATTTCAGCAAGCCCTCCGGCGGATTTCGGCAAAGAGGGCACGTCGGATTCTTTCTAAGCCACTCGTATATGCAACTAGCATGAAAATAATGGTTGCAGTCTGGTATGATTCGTATTGTTTCCTTGGGTTGGTACTCACACAAACATATGGAACATATCTTATCATCAGGCTCGGGCAACTCCAAGCTCTCATCTAGTTGGAGCTTGGGATACGACTCGATTGTCCGACCATCAAGCCCAACTATAACCAGGGGAGATGGTTCTACTTGTTGATCAACTGCGGTGGATAATTCTGTGATGGACTGCCGCCGGTGGAGTCCATCTCGCACTCTCCCTACCCTGTCACAAACATAAAGACCCATCCCAAGAGTGCACAATATCCCTGGTATTCCCACGCCCATCATAATTCCATACTTCGCTGATCCTGAAAGACCTGAAAATTTCCATCGAACGGTACTTCACGGTCACGTAACTGTAGTATTAGAGAAACTCGATCTGTTTCCGACATGATTAGTTTGTATTATCGATAAATTATTTTAACTAACACATAATAAACACAAAAGCTATGTTAAAACGTACGGACGTACCAGTGTGTGAAGAACCGAAGCACCGAACTTGCGAGCTTGTAGCATTCTGAAACTCACAACGTAGACCTCCTGCTTCACAAGAACGACAATCAGGTTCGTTCCATGACAGATGAATACCAAGGACGTCGTCAAGATCTCTCCACTGAAGTGAATATATTGGAACCAAAGCCGTGGAGATGATAGAGCAAGGAAACCATGACGTTGGCCAATGTGGTGTAGGCACAAGAAGGACCTTATAGTAGTCATCGCTGAGGCAAGAGATGGATGCAGCCCACGTTCCATCTTGAGCCGAACAGTTGAGGAAGGTGTAGTTTCTGATGTCAGTTAAGAATGTGAAGGGTGAATCTGTAAGGTTGAAGTAGTATTTACCATCGAGGAACAGTTTTGGGAGGCAGTTTTCGGGGTTATTGATCGTTACGATTTGTTCTTTGTAGTTGATGTTTTGGACAACGAAGTCCCCCGAAGATGGGAGAGTGAGGATGGTTTGTTTTTGGTTATTGCATGATAGATCAAACCCTAAATACCCACAGTTTGAGAGTTTTTGTTGATTTGCTAGTCGGAAAGGGAATCGAATGGATGGGCTGTGGGAAGTGCATGTCGAACGAGGGCATGTGGCAGCTGTTATGTGAGGAAGGAAGAAGAACAAGAACAAGAAGAAGGTGATGAAAATGCTCAAGGCAGCCATACGAGCTAATAGGCTGTTAATTAATTAGACTAGTATTAATTTGGATATATAATGAGTCTAAATTACGTACAGGTCTCTCCAGACTGTGACAAGGATTTGATTAACGACCGGCCTATCATGATTGCGACAATAAACACCAAATACACTGATTATTATAGACAATCATATACAAAGGTGATTTATATAAAAAATAGGGATAAATAACGACAATTAAGTATAAATAAGATAATAGATTAAGCTCTATATAATTATATAGTGATGCAAAAGAAGATTGTGACATTACAATATGGAGTAAATACTTGTGACACCCTGTAGTTTACACCTAAAATCAGTTTTGTCCCTCACTTTTTTTTTAAAATTGGTATACCCCTATATTTTAAATTCTCAACTGATTTGCCATTGTCGTCAAGTGAACCCGTTATGTAGCTGACGTGGCTAACATGTTGACACATGTATGAGACCAAGGTATTGAGATGACAATTTTACCCACAGAGCAATTCCAATTCCTCCTATGCTGTTATATATAGTTAAGGTCATATATATTCTCTGTATCTTCTGCTGCACCAGCTATATATTCTCTGTATCTTCTCCTCCATTTTCTTGATCTGATTCTCGGACCTTCTTCTCCCTCATCTCCCCACTCTCTCTCTCTCCCACTTCTTCTCCCTCATCTCCCCACTTCCCCACCGCCCAAACAAAATGGAGGAGAAGAAGACCCCCATCTCTCCTTTTTCACTCTCCTCATCTCCCTCTCCTCTGCCGCCCTTGACCACCACACCCTCCTCCTCTCCCCCCTCCCCTCCACCCCCTCTCTCTCCCAACCCGAATCCTTTTCAGAAACATCTGAACCCGACTCCGACCCATCTTCCCTCTCCCTCCCTCTCCACCACCTCGACGCCTTCTCCTTCAACCAAACCCCCTCCCAACTCTTCCACCTCCGCCTCCGCCGCGACTCCTTCCGCTTCAGTGGTTTTCAAAATATTTTCGTGCCAACAACTGTGCGCTCAAACAGACCATTATCAAGGTATGCGAAGCTTTATTTTCACATTCTGGGGGGCTTATATCTCTGGTGCTTTGTGATATCTTAGCACGTTAAACCAGTAACTGTGGTTTATATTCTAATGCCAATTAAAGCGACATCAAAGGTTTAGTTGCGAGACCTTATGCGTACATGTGCAGCGATTCAAGCCTCTGATCTCTCCAGTAAGTGGATTGATATATATCTAGCCAACACAGTGGCTATGAGTTGTGCATGAATTGATATCTCCATCAAAGAATTATTATATTTGGAGCGAAAAGATGATTGAGGAGAAGAAGCTGCCAGAAGAAGATAATACAAGGGAGACGTGATCTTGCTGGTAGTAAATAAAAGTCCAAAGTGCCTTCATGCAGTTTCCCTTATGAGAAGAATAGTCTTGAAACCAGTATTGGGGTTCATGGACTCTGAAACCACCATTCGCTGAAGGTTCTACTATACTGGGGGGCTTTAGACCTCATAATGGCAGCATAGATTAATCAAGAGAAGCTTCTGCATGAGGTTGGTATCTCGAAATATGCCTTCGTAGTAAAGAAGAACTGTGCATGGTCCTCGACACCGGCTCCGACGTCGTCTGGCTCCAATGCGCCCCTTGTAAACGCTGCTACTCCCAAACCGACCCGGTTTTCGACCCGAGAAAATCCTCCTCCTTCTCCTCCCTTCCTTGCTCCTCCCCTCTCTGCCGCCACCTCGACTCACCCGGCTGCAGCTCAAAGTCCAAAACCTGCCTCTACCAAGTCTCCTACGGCGACGGCTCCTTCACCTTCGACGACTTCTCCACCGAAACCCTTACCTTCCGCCGCTCCAAAATCCCCAAAGTCGCCCTCGGCTGCGGCCACGACAACGAAGGCCTCTTCGTCGGCGCTGTTGGTGAGGCTTGCTGAAGGACCTGTAAAGCTGGAGAGCATCGAACTCGTCTCACAAAGCTGGTTAGTTCTTGGTTTTAAAAGTCACTATAGTCAGGGGTATATTGGACATATTATGTCGATGTTGCAGGTTTCTAGCTGAGTTGGAATCGCAAGACCGGTCATCTCAGCAACTTAACAGTCTTCTTTAACGGTCAATTGACGACAAGGACAAATCAGGCTAGAATTCAAAGTATAGGGGTATACCAGTTAAAAAAAAAAGTGAGGGACAAAACTGATTTTAGGTATAAACTACAGGGTGTCACAAGCATTTACTCCTTACAATATTGATCAAAGCCGTCTAACTGTAATATTATCACGAAAGGAAATAAAAATGTACTTGTATCTAGTCAGTGCTAGGAGTCATGCTTTGAACCGATTACATGCAAATTAATTAGACTTCAGGTTAGTTCATTGTTATACCTATGCCCTTCAGGGCCTAGCTAGCCTGCAGTATGATGAATTTTGTGATAGTTTCAGCTCATTTCTTTGTGTCACTAGTGACAGTTTATTTCTATGCTTACTTCTTTACCAAATACCAATGACCAACATATCTAAATTAAAAAGAATGGGAAAAGAAGATCAAGTACACACACAATATATATATATATATATATATATATATATATATATATATATTTCAAATATGTTATCAAAAGAATCCAAATGAATCATCTCTCGGTCTCAATCGAGGGGAGACTTATTTTGTTATTCTCCTGCGGAACTTTTCGACATACTGGGCACGTAGGATTCTTTCTGAGCCATTCATCAACGCAACCAGCATGAAAATGATGATTGCATTCAGGTATTGTTCTTAGAATTTCGTTTGGTTGATACTCACACAAACATATCGGGCAAGTGCTGTCATCAGGGTCTGGAATTTCCCATTTCTCGCCAAGTTGAATCTTTGGATATGATTCAAGGGTCAGATCATCAAGGCCTGTTATAACGACATGAATCTGTGGAATATTGGTTGAACTCACACTGGATAATTCTGTGAGGGGTTCGTTGATGCGATCGCGACCACGGTCCCTGATTAAGGTGAAGATATAAAGTGCGATCAAAGTGATGCACACTAGTCCTGGAATTCCCACGCTTGTTAGTAACCGGAACTTTGTAGCGTCTGAGAGACCTGAAAACCCTAAATTTGCAGTACTCAAATTAGTTCAAGATGAGCAAGTATATATAATATATGAGTACTATATGACTACAATATTGACGTTGAACGTTGAAGTTGAACAAATTTGTCATCCTGATTAACATAATTCATATCAGATGAAAGAATCACTACAAGAAGTATTGTACCATAAGTTTGCCTAGAGCAGTCAAGTTCCAAACTGGAAGCATTCTTAAACCCACAAACTCGACCACTCAATTCACAAGAGCGACAATCCGGTTTGCCCCATGTCAGCCTCACACCAAAGTCTGTGTCAAGCCACTCATAATTTACGACCGGGACCATAGCTGTAGAAATTATGTTGCAAAGAGAGGGAAGCGAACTCAATGAACTCGTTAACAAAGCAATGACCTTGTAGTTGTCACTGCTGAGGCAAGTGATAGGTTCATGTGTATCTAGCGGAGCTTTGGTCGAGCAGTTGATGAAGGTGTAGTTTTTCAGGCCATGCTCAAATTGGAAGGGTGAGCCAACAAGGCTGAAGTCGTTGTCGAGTAACTTTTTGGGGATGCACTTGTTCTGGTCGTTGATCCACACGCTTTGGTCGCTGTAGCTGATGCTCTCGACGGTGAAGTCCCCCGAAGATGATGGGAGAGTGAGAACGGTTTGTTTTTGTTGGTTGCATGAGAGATCAAAGTTGCTGGAATATCCGCAACGTGGTGGTTGACGGTCTCTTAACCGGAATGGGAATCGAACCGGTACCGGTGGGCTGTCATGAGTCTTGCATCTCAACTCATGGCATTTCTTAGCGGATATTTGGGGAAGGAAGAAGAGGAACAAGGTTAAGAATTCTAAGGCAGCCATACTTAGACCTGTGAGTAGTGAAGACTAGATCAACATTAACTAGGCAATGATCGACCGGCTCATGACCATAACTAGCTTAAAAAATGCAATTAAACAATAAGTTTTATATGTAACATAGTAACCTTGATTCATTCATACATAAGTGTACAATCAGATACGTACGTACAATATATAGATGCGTTGATGTACGTTCTGGTAGCAGATGACAAAGTAATTAATAATCCAAAAAATAAATAAAAATCTTACAAAGGATGCGAGAAAAATGATGAAATAGTCGGCCACGATAAGATTCATATATGTATTCGACCACATTTCAAAAACACAGAAGACTTGGTTAATTAGTTTAAGACAAGAGTCACCAATCAAGTTAACAAATTGGAAGTTTTACGGTACATATCACAATTAGTATATCAATGCTTTATGCACTTCCATTTTCTTTTCTGTGTAGCTTCCTAATTTGTTCTCAATTTTTTTAGGAGGCTGAAATTTACACACTTTTTTTTACAATCCACACATGCATGTCCCACTTTTTATAAAAAAATGTCTAAAATGTCTCTATCTTAGACAACTTGAAAAAAGATTAAAATATGGATAGTTTAAATATTTTCTTATAAAAAGTGGGGCATGAGTAGTGTGTGGATTGTAAAAATGGGTGTGTAAATTTCACTCTATTTTTTTAAATATGAAATGAACTTGATTAATAAGAATCTAATGTGATGACAATACGCATTTGAATTGACTTTCTTCACTAGCTTGATATAAGAGTAAATCACATAGTAACACATGATGACCAAATATCAAAACACAAAAAACCCACTTCTTATAATTTTTATACAAATTAGGACATGAGTCTAAACCCAAAACCAAGTTATCACATGCCTAACCCAAATTTATATGTGAAAAGACCAAAATGCCTAGTTTTTTTCAATACACCACTTCCCCGATCAGGTTCTCTGCAAATACTCTCTATCTCTCTCTCTCACTCTCACTCTCTCTCCAATGGCATTGCAAGCCTTCACCGTCGGAATCATCACTCAACCGGCGGCTCAGATCCCAGATCCCAAACCTAAACCGCTGTACCTTTTCCTCTCTCAGATCCCAAAACCGTCACATCCGACGGCTCCTTCATCTTCGGAATCATCACTCAATCTCTCCCTCTCGGCGCCGTCGCGCTTCTAGGTCTTGGAGCATCGATTCTCACGAAGACTTCAACCTTCGCCCCCTACTTCTCTGCCTTCGACGATCTGATTCTATGGATCATCTCCCTCACTTTCTTGTAGTTCGTATCCTTGTTCAATAGCTCCTCGTTGGTGCCAGCACGATCCATTGGCAGAGGAAGGATCACATTTAAGAGAGGAAAAGCTTTCGACCAACGCCGTCGACTGGGTTCGCCGAAGTTGCCAGAAAAGTTAGGGCGGGTCAGCGGTGGGTCTATTCTGGATTAAGGGTAGAGGAGGACATAGCGGAGTTGGGATTGGGGAGTAGCAACGAAGTTGGTGGGAGCATTGTTGGTGGTCGTAATGGTGGTTTAGGATTAGGATTGTGCTTGTGTTAGAATTTTTTATTTTTGCAGGTTTGTTTGGACAGTAGCAGCTTTGGCAGTAGCAGGATGCTCACATTAGCTTGGACAGTAGCAACATCCTAACATTAGAGTCGGTAGTAGCAACAAGCTAGCTAGCATCACAATCGATAGCAGAAAATGTAACAAAGAATCGAAAGTAGCAACAAAATTGCTAAAAAAAATTGCAATAGTACTGGCAGTAGCACTCGGGTATCAGTAGTAGCATATTCTTACTCGACAGTAGCACATAACACATTTCTGGTCGACAATAGTAGCATAATTTGTCGGCGGCATAAGCAGCACAATTTGTCGGCGACAGTAGCAATAAATTTACTATGCAGTGGTGCTACGTGTTGCTACTACGCGGTGGTGTTGCTTATTACTACCATGTCATCCTGCTGCGCGCTGCTATTGTGTCATCTAGTAGGTGTAGCAGCAGGAAATTTTCCAGTCGGTGCAGTAGCAGCAGATTTTCAGTCGGTGCAGTAGCAGCAGATTTTCAGTCGATGCAGTAGCAGCAGATTTCCGATCGACACAGTAGCAGTAGATATTCGGTCGGAGGCAGTAGCAGCAGATTCCCAGTTGGAGGCAGTAGCAACAGATTTTCAGTCGGATGTAGTAGCAGTGGATTTCCAGTTGGAAGCAATAGTAAGGAAATATGTTTTAATTAAGGACAAAATTGTAAATGTGCAATGTCACATGACAACGTATAACAGTTTGTCCTTATTTGTAAATGTTTGTCTTTATTTGTTTAGTAATATGCTTAATGGACCTTTTTGTTAATTGATATGTAGTTAGTAACTAATATATAGTTTACTATTGATATAATTATGTAAAAATCCAAACAAGTATATGTTTTATCTCTTAACACATAGCATGCTCATCATGCGGTCTCACCAGGGGCACTTCGGGTGTTCGAGGTAGATTCCGACAAAGTGGACATGTAGGGTTCTTTCTAAGCCACTCGTCTATGCAACCAACATGAAAATAATGATTACATTCCGGTATAGTCCTTACCGATTCCTTAGGCTGGTACTCACCCAAACATATCGAGCAAGTCTTGTTATTAGGGTCAGGTAAATCTAAACTCTCACCAAGTTGAGTCTTCTGATATGACTCAATAGTCTGAGCATCAAGCCCGGTTGTGACTATGGTGGATAATTCTGCGATGAGTTCTTGAAGCCGAACACGCCTATTTGTTTCTTGGTCGACCCGCCTCCTCCTGCCGGAAACATGGAATCCGTATCCAATACACACCAGCACTGCAACACTAATCAACACGCCAAATGCTATGCTTTTACTTGTAGCTCTTGAGACACCTGAAAGAAGCAGAAATAACAACATTATGTGCTAAAAGGACGTTCTTTGATGAAAAGAAAATAGATCTACCATTACTAGAAGAGTAGAAGTTTATCATACCATGATTTGAACTGGAGCACACAATTTGCGAACTTGTAACATTAAACCCACAAACTCTACCAGTTGCTTCACAAGAACTACAATCGGGAACGTTCCAAGTCAACTTTACAGCAAAGAACTCCCCACACTCAAAGGCGTCAAAGCTCCCGGACGGAAGCAAAGCTGTGGAAATTGCACGACAATGGGACTGAGGAGGTGGTTTCTGAGTCGTTGACCAACTTGACGGGACGGCAATGACGTTGTAGTCGGAACCGCTGAGGCAAAAGATTGATGCAAAAGGCCCAATAGACACAACTTCGGACGGGCACTTGAAGTAGGTATAGTTTTCCAGGCGATGCCAGAAATGGAAGGGCGTGCCAACAAGGCTGAAGTCTTTGTTAAGGAACGGTTTGTGCATGCACCAGTTGAGGTCGTTGATCCAGAAGGTTTGGTCACTGTAATTGATGCTCTCGACCTCGAAGTCTCCTGAAGATGGGAGGGTGAGAATAGTGTGTTGTTGTACGTCGCATGAGAGGTCAAAGCGAACGGAATAACCACAATTTAATGGTTGGTTGTATCTTAGCCGGAAAGGGAATCGAATCGATGGACCGCCCCGATAGCATGATGAACCACCACATCCGATAGCAGCTATCTGTGGAAGTAGGAAGACGAAGAATAATAAGAATAGTATGTCCAAGCAGGTTGTCATTTGACTATGGGGGATTTGAAAACTAAAACTAGTAGGTAGGTACGTGCGATCTATAATATATGGTATATATAACAGCCGGCCAATTATATATGCTATAGCTGAAGTTTTCAAGATTATATACTACATAGATATATATATATATATATATATATATATATATATATATATATATATAACAAGCAGGCTCAGGCGGGGTCGATCGTTTTAGCTAGTGAAAGTTTCATAGTACTTGCTATGAAATGTTTCTGAAGATATAAACAATGATATTGTAAATATTTTACGGTATGGATTATCTAATAAGCTAGTTGATTCAACGACTACGATCAAGTTCTAGAATTTTAGAGCATATAATTAATTGGAAATTCTTATATACACGACGTGTATTTACACGATACAATCTTAACCGTTCATAATAATTCATGTTTGACCATCATGTTTTTATATTATTTCTTTTAATTCTGATCGTCCATACATGTACGTGAAGATACACACCGTGTACTAAAAATACTCTCATAATTAATACAGATCTATAAAATACCTAGTCAATGTTCAGATCATGAGGAAGAAGATTGAGCAAAGCAGAAGCAACACAGGAGAAAGAACAAAAGAGGGGACGAACTAGTGATGATGGTTAGGACAATTATAGCTAGTATTATATATACTGTTAATCTATATAGCTTATAAAGGCAACTCGACTGTCAGTAGGAAATAAACAAGCTTATCTACATTAGGGTTTAACTCTTTTTCTTTCCTAGCAACCAATCAATAATGATATTGTCAAGTAAAATGAGAATAACTAAGGTAAAATGAGTTTACCATACTGTATGTAGCTTCAAATTCAGTGTCGACATACAAAGAAGTTCATGCTGTAGTGTACAATTAAGGAGATAGAACACTCATATCTTGCAAAGGTTGTCTAGAGAAACCAAGCCCTTCATTATTCGATTGCGTTCTGCAAAGAGGGCATGTCACATTCTTTCTAAACCACTCGTCTATACAGGTTATATGAAAGTAATGGTTACATAGGGGTATAGTTTTTATTGTTTCCTTTGGTTGGTAGTCGCACAAACATATAGCGCAAGTTTTGTCATTAGGGTTAGGCAGTTCCAAACTCTCATCTCCAAGTTGAGTCTTGGGATATGCTTCAGTAGTCACACAGTTGAGCTCCAATGCTAGAGGAGGTTGTTGATGATTTGTTACTCCCGACCATCCTGTGGTAGGTTCATCGCTAGGTGGGTTAGAAGAACAACACATTGGAAGCACGCAGACGAACAACAGCACAATTATTCCCCCGCCTATGACGTACGTTGCAGTTGAGAGCGTCTCGCCTCTTGAATTTCCCTGGTGTACTGAAATGACAATATTTAATCTTATTCTATTAAACTTTGTTTATATTCGTATATCAAATTCCAATTCTATGAAATTCATCTCAAATTGCCATGCTATGAATCTAAGCCGTTAGTTTCCTAAAATGTAGTTCACTTCGAATTCATAACGACGTACGTACGCTACATGTAGCATGAAACGTGACAAAATAGTAGTGCCACATAGTATATATTATGTATTGCTCTTGAAACATCACCTGAATTTGAAGGTCCAGAGCACACATCTTGAGAACCTGTGGCAATATCAATCCCACATAATCTCCCGCTTGCTTCGCATAGACGACAATCGGGCAGGTTCCATGCCAACCGAACACCATAGTTAAGATCCCACCCGTCAAATGAACCTGACAGTGGAATCAAAGCAGTAGAGATCACGGAACAAAGACGTGATAACGATGTCTGAGCCAGTGGCCTCGATGAAACACTGGATGTATTAAGACCGGCATAGAACCAAGTAGATTGCACTGCAAAGACCTTGTATTCATCACTACTGAGGCAATCAATTGGTGAAGACGGTGCTAGTATATCTTCTCCGGACGGACAGTTGAGGAATAAGTAGCTTTCAAGGCCGTAAAAGTATGAGAAGGGTGAACCTACAAGACTGAAGTTATGATCCATAAGCCTCTTAGGGAAGCAGCTTTCGGTATCGTCGATCCATATGATATGGTCGATGTAGTTGATGTCCTTAACGATGAAGTCTCCGGAAGATGGGAGAGTGAGGATGGTTCGCTTATGGTGGTTGCTGCAGGAGAGATCAAACCCTCGATCATAGCCACAAGCCAAGTCTTGGCCTTCTCTTATTAGTTGAAAAGGGAATCGTACCCATTGTTCCTTGGCCTTGCATCTAGTTTCATGACAGGTTGCTGATGTTTGATTTGGAGAAAGGGAAAACAAGAAGATGAAGAAGGTGATGATGATTTCTAAGGTAGGCATGAGAGCTGTAGGTGGTGAAAGTTAGACCACCATTTGGCTATTTATGGCCATACACCAAATAAAACCAAATTAAACATAGACATAGTAACCATAGTAATACATGATGATTATTATTAATTATGCATGAATGTCTCCTGCACCTTAAGAAGCTGTTGCCAACACAAGACGACCTTGTTTCTATATGCCAATTAGTAGGAGAAGATATATTGATGCCTTTGATGGGGAATCATCTCTATCTTCTAGGTGCATATATGGGTTCTAGATAGTGAGATCTTTTTCCTCTTGAACTACTAGACTAGAGTACAAGAGCGTATAAAAGTTGAAGTAGAAAGTGGATAAAACAAATTAATAATACCATGCATATTACATAACGGGAGTAGGAGAATAAGAAATCATACCAGCTAGCTTGGGAGCTTAATTGCTTCCAGTTGTACCATTATTTGATAAACAGCATCAAATGTGTTGCTTGATAAAAAGATCATTAAACTCTTATCATGGCTTTTAATATTTCAAACATAGAGCAACGTACTAATTAGTATAAAAATGAAGTACATCGATCTGTTCAAAGAATTTATTTTGTATTTGTACGTACGTACCCATTTAATTTGTTATTCAAAATACAAAACTATATTGTTCATTAATATATAGCATAATCGTCATGTGGTCTCACTAATGATACCTCCGCTGGATTCCGGCAAAGAGCGGGTAGATTGCGACAAAGGGGACATGTCGGATTTTTTTCCAAGCCACTCGTCTATGCAATTAGAATGGAAATAATGGTTGCATTCTGGTATAGTCCTCAGAGTTTCCTTCGGTTGGTATTCCCCCAGACATATTGGACAAGTTTTGTCATTAGGGTTGGGCAATTCCAAACTCTCACCAAGTTGAGTCTTGGGATATGACTCAATTGTCAAACTATCAAGGCCGGGAATGAACAGTTCTTGAGAGTGACGATTAGTTACAGTACCGGATAATTCTGTGGTGATTTCATGGAGCCGACCACGATTGCGCTCCGGCCGCTCCCCCCTTGGGGATGAAACATAAAGTGCACAACAGTTAATGGATAATAGCCCTGGAATTAACACGCCAACAGCTATGCCATATTTTGCAGCTTTTGAGAGACCTGAGGTTGCAATATTGACATTAGTCTCACTTATAAACCTAATTAATTCATAGTTAACTATGAATTAATTAGGTTTATAAGTCCCTAAAAAAAAAGGTTTATAAGCGAGACTAATGTCATTATGTCAATATTGTTTCTCAACATATATAACATATGACATAAATAGTTAGCAGAAACATTTCATACCATAAGTTGTTTTACTAGAGCAGTGAATTTTTGAACGTGAACCATTCTGAAACCCGCAAACGTTACCACTTAATTCGCAAGAACCACAATCAGGCACGTTCCAAGTCAGCTTCACACCAGGGTCCATCAACTCATAAAAACTTTCTGCTGGAACCATAGCTGTGGTAATCACATCACAGATGCCGGAAGGTAATGTCGAAGTTGACCGGCTCGAGACACCAATAACCTTGTAGTTGTCATTACTGAGGCAAGATATGGGAGACCACCACAGTGGCACACGTTGGGGCTTGCACTTGTAGAATGTGTACTCTTGAAGGTCAAGCGAGAACTGAAAAGGCGAGCCTAGAAGAGTGAATTTCTTGTCAAGGAACCCCTTGATGATGCAGTTGTCGCCGGTCGTTGATCCACATGAATTGGTCTGTATAACTGATGCTCTCGACTATGAAGTCTCCGGAAGATGGGAGAGTGAGAATGGTTTCTTTAAGTTCGTTGCACGAGCAGTGGCAGAACCAAGATTGCACAATGAGTATGGCTAATTTTGTATGGACACAAGAAATTTTGGAGAGCAAAAGCAAAAGCTAATTTTGTATGGACACAAGATCATACCTGCAGATTTCTCGTGCCGGTCAAACTCGGTGGGAAGATTTTTTTTTTTTTTTCAACCAAACAAGCCTCTGTAATTCATAAAAAGAAAGAAAAAAAAGTACAAAAAGAGAGGGGGACAGGAACCAAAACCTCTCCAAGAACCACATCAGGGAAAGTACTCAAAAAGAGCACTAAGGGTTGAAACAAAAGAGTAGAGAGTGAGTGAAAAGAGCAACAGCCTAAACATGACCTATATATATATGTCTGTAGAAGCAAATGAAGCAACCAAACATACATATGTGAAGACAATGCAACAGCCAAAATGATGGAACACACCTCCAAAACATCAGCAACCATGAAGCCTATACCATTAAAAACTAATCCCACATCTACTAAAGGTAACCACCAACCCAAAAGAGAATCAAGCATATCGAATTCAGGCAATGCGAAAATTAGGTAAACCCTGCAAATTATGAACAAAAGCAGCTGAAGCACATGAAGGGCAGGAGTCCCACCAATATTGTCTCTCATGATCCACCCCAAAATTAGCTAAACAATCAGCTACCTGATTCCCTTCACGAAGAATATGAGAAAAACTAACTTGCATGGAAGAGAGAATGAAACAACAATTGATCCAATCAGCTCTTAAGCGCTAAGGGACTGAGCCTTTGTTATTGGCAAGAAAATGAATTGCAATTGCTGAATCACACTCAATCCAAAGTGAACGTCATCCCTTTTCTCGAAGCCATAGAAAATGCATGAATTATGGCTTGAAGCTCCGCTTCTAAGGCAGTAGCAATGCCCATGGAACCAGCAAAACAACCCATACAATTACCCTAGTGGTCCCGGAAAATACCACCATAGCCTGCCGGCCCCGGAGAACCACGAGCAGCACCATCAGTGTTGACCTTGAATTCAAAAGCATTAGGAGCGTGCCAATTTACTTCACGAATTTGATGAGGTTTTGAGGTTCTCCCGTTCATACCAAGAGCACGTAGAATACAAAGCTCATCTACGGAGTTGCGCATTGTTTCCAAACCCCAAGAATCAACCTCACGAATTTGCAGCTTGATAGAGTGAATCAAATAATCTGGTGTTAAGCAGTGCTCATCAAACCGAATAGAGTTTCTAGCATTCCAAAGAGAATAGAAGCCAGCTCCCATCATTCCCACCAAAGCAGTTGCAATTGAGTACCAAAACCACATTGAAGAGGATAAGAGAAGAAAGTATATATATCCAGAAAATAAGTACCGACCTTAAACCAAGAAAATATTTCACTCCAGACCTTCCTAGAGAAAGAGCACTCAAAGAAAAGGTGGTGGGATGTCTCAGCAGATGCATGACAAAGAGAGCACCTGGAAGCAAAGTGAAAGCCTCGCTGAAGCAAAAGGTCATCTGTTAAAAGCTTACCATGAAGAAATTTCCATAAAGTAATAGAGTTTCGGGGGCGAAAACATTGACGTCAAACCCACCTATCCCATGGAACAATTGTTTGCTTACTTCTCTTAACCTCATATGCCATAGATAAAGATAATAATCCATCAGAAGAATCTAACCACACTAGCTTATCCTCCACATCTGAGTAAGGAAGTCTTATAGATAAGATTTATGACCATAGAGTAGCAAGATTTGTGTTCAAATTAGAAGGGCAGTACCATGTGCCATCCTTAATGAAATCTGAAACTTTAGCATTCAAAAGTTTGGCAAGCTGCTGCTCAATACCCAAATTTTCAACAACCGAACCATGAAGCCAATTAGCATGCCAAAAGTCGATTGACTTGTCGTTACCTACCAAAAATTTAGAGCTGTAGAAAATATCCAAAAACAAGGGGCGGATACCAGGCCATATAGATGATCTTTTATAGTAAGAACATGGCTTACCTGAGCGCCCAAGAAACCTAGCAGAAAAAAACTCAGCTGCCAATGAAGACTTGGTTAAGCAGTCCCAAATTTTTTTAAGGAGGAAAACTTTATTTAGAACCATAATATTACGAACTCCGAGCCCACCCTCATTCAAAGGAGCACAACATTTCTTCCAAGCAACTGGATGATAGGCTCTAGAGGACACACTACCTGTCCAAATAAAGTTTCGCATCCAATTTCAGACCTGTTGCAAGACAGTCTTAGGCCAAGCATAAATCATGAAACTATGAGAGAGCATACTAACCACCACAGAGTTCACCAAAGTTACCCTTCCCGTCATGGAAAGAGACTTACCCCTCCAATTAGACATAACATTTCGAATTCGATCAGCCAAAACTTGGAAGAAAATTCGCTTTGGTCGGCCCACAAAAATTGGTACACCAAGATAAATGAAAGGAAATTTTCCCACTGGAACACCCAACCAAGAATTTATTAATGTACGACGATGAACATCTGACTTACCCAAATAAACACGAGTCTTGGCTTTGCTCACCAACTACCCCGAGTTTATCCCGTACTCCTCAAAAAAAGCCATAAGACTTACTAGGCTTCTTTTATCACCTTTACAAAACACCATAATATCATCAGCAAATAAAACATGAGAAGACACTTTCACTGCACGCGGGGAGGAAATAGTCTGAACATTCCCCAAATCAACCAGACGCAAGATGCCACGGCTAAGAACCTCTTCAGCAAGACAAAAGAGAAGAGGGGAGAGAGGGTCACCTTGGCGAACTCCGCGGCTACAACCAAAAAAACCCACTGGAGAGCCATTGAAAAGGATGGACAGGCGAGCTGAAGCCAATATAGAACTGATCCAGTCTACAAAGGTTGCATGAAAACCAAAGGCAATGAGAACCCTTCGAAGAAAGTCCTAATTCAGAGTATCAAAGGCCTTCGCTATATCAAACTTGATAGCCACATTCCCTCCACGACATTCATTATCCAATAAGTTGATACATTCAGAAGTCAGAAAGATGCAATCAGATATTTGTCTTCCCTTTAGAAATGCAAATTGATTTGGCAATATAATTCTAGAAGCAATAGGAGCAAGACGGTCTGCTAGGATGCGAGTAATGATTTTAAAGGAAAAATTCGCCATAGCAATGGGCCGAAATTGGGTGATAACATCAGCTTCTTGAACCTTAGGAATGAGGGCCACAAAGCTGGAATTTAAATTAGGCAAAATATAACCTGTCTGAAAGAAAGAGGTAACAGCATGAACCACATTTAACCTAACAAAATCCCAACAAACCTGAAAAAAATGATCAGAGTAGCCATCCGGACCTGGGGCACTATCAGCATTCATGGAGAACACAGCATTTTTAATCTCTTCAACAGAAGGAATAGCAAGCAAACAACAATTTTCTGAATATGAAACCAATGAGGGAATAATATTTTCAACTAAACCTGTATCCCCAATATTTCCATCATCTGAAAAGGCAGTGGTGAAATGCCGGACGACATGATCACGCAAAGAATTGACATCCTCCACCAAGTCATCTCCAACACGAAGAGAAGTGATAAAGGAGCGTGATCGACGAATTTTTGCCAAAGTATGGAAGTAACCTGTATTTCTGTCACCTTCCTTAACCCATCTCACTTTGGCCTTGTCCGCCCAAAAATTTTCGTGGACCAATAAAGCATTCGACAGAGCATCATGGGCAGTAAGTTCTTCAGAATGACGAGCATCTGTAAACCCATCACGCGATATGGCTAACTGAATGTTTTCAAGAGCAGTGTGTGTCTTATCCACAGCCGTGTGAACATTACCGAAAATATTAACATTCCAATCCTTTAAAATATGTTTCAAAAGCATAAGCTTTCTTTGAAGAATAAACATAGGACAACCACTTACTTCAAAGGACTGCCATGCTGCTTGAAACAGACAGAGCATCGGTGGGAAGATCATTCGTCGGAAGGATTGGAGCCTTGTTAGCGTCTGCCGGTAGCCGGAGTCGACGCAGACGACGCTTCTTCTTAAGCCCGAGGAAATTCCGGCAAAACTCCTTAGGACTGATCGGAGAACGTCGCTTTAAAGTTCGAGAAGTGAGTCAAGTGACGCTCCGCGAGTCCGTGTGGAGGAGCTCGTCCTCCTCGGCAGCGCCTGATACGACTTGTCTGGTCAGCGCATCGCTGACGTCGGTTACGGTGGAGGCGACAGCGGAGGAGAGGAGGAGAAGGAGAGAAAGCAGGAGGAGGCCGGAGAGCGACATAGCGTGATGATGAAGAATGAATGATAGACTGCAGTTTGGTTTGAGACTTTTGAGGAATTGAGAAATGGGCTAATTGGGTTGTGGGCTATTTGATATTTAGTGGGTTAATTTGGGCTGTAGTCTGTGGGTTATTTATTATTTAGTGAGCTAATTTGGGTATGACTAATACTCCTATATGCTAATGTTGATTCAGCTAATTCTGGGTATGACTATAGCCCTGATAGCCACAAGAATGCTTCCGCCACTGTGCACGAGAGATCAAAATCAGTAGAATACCCACAAGATGGAGGTTGCTGATCAATTTCCGAAAAGGGAATCGAATTGGTGTGCCCCCGGCAGCGCACGGTGATACATAGCATGAGTTAGCTGCTAATTGAGGAAGGAAGAAGAAACAGAAGAAGAATGGCAGTAATGTTACCATGGTTGCCATATTTTCTGTAGTAGTAGCCAAATGAAAACTAACCATGCCAATATATAATAGGGGTAACGACCGGCCTATAACTATGCCCGGTTCTGTATACAAAATATATCACAATGAATTCTTTATACTAGATAACAATCATGTCCCTATCTATTAATTATGGAAACCTTTGTTAATTATAAGTAATACCAGATATTTCTCCCGAACGATGACAAAGAAAAAAAAACCAAACAGAATTATTATAACCTTACTTCCATTGATGGTGAAGAAGATGACGTTTGGACAGATTAATGTAAATGTTGGTACGATGAAGCATTCGTGCATACCAAATTGAGCTAGGTTCCTCTACTATCCAGTATTTTTTTTTTGTTATTTCTTGTACTCTACATCTTCAAAGTTTACAAAACAACTTTGCTGAATGTCGTTGAATTACATTATTGAAGGTTGAAGATTAATAAACTCATCTGTCTTCTCATTCAATTGTTCATACAGATATGCAGAAGAATGATGTTTTCAGTTACTCAATGGCTCCCGTTCTCCCTCCGGTGGATTTCGACAAAGTGGGCAAGTCGGATTCCTTCTAAGCCACTTGTCTACGCAATTAGCATGGAAATAGTGGTTGCATTCTGGTATAGTCCTTATTGTTTCCCTGGCCTGATACTCTCCTAAACATATAGGGCAGGCATTGTCACCGGAGCTGGGGAATTCCCGACTGTCACCAAGTTGAGTCTTTGGATATGAATCGATCGTTTTCTGATCAAGACCACCAGTTACGCCCACCGGAAGTTGTTCATCAATCGTTAAAATCGACATCTCTGTGGTAGACTGTTGACGACTATTAGTCCTTCTCATTGTCAGTCTCAGTGCAAGCCCAACCATCCACAATACCCCTGACAATACCAACCCTATCACTGTGGCAATCTTTGCAAGTCTTGTAGAGCCTGAAATTGCAACGTTAATTTCCTAGATCATGGCTTTGCATAACAACATTACATCTATATACAACAAACAATATTTTCATATCAGAAAACGGAAAGTGTGGAATACTAAAAAAGGCTGGATTGTCGATCTCATGATCTTGTAAAGAACAAGATGCTATAACAGAACAAAATCTCAAAAATAATACCATGAAGTTGACATACCAGGTATGCACCCGACTTCCGAACCCGTTATACCCGTATGAACAATCCCACAAGCTTGATCAACCGAAGTACAATACCGACATTCAGGGTCGTCCCACCGCAATTGAACACCAAAGTTAATGTCCTCCCACTCGGATGAACTTGGATCATAAATCTTTGGTTCTATTGGAACCATAGCTGTTGAAATCACAGAGCAATTAGGATCAAACGGTGAAGCATTCGTTGGCGCAACAATGACCTTGTAGTTGTCACTGCTGAGGCAAGACAGGGTTGGATATTGATCTAGGCTTTTTGCTTTGGGCGAGCAATTGAAGAATGTGTAGTTTGTAAAGTCATAAAGGTAGGAGAAGGGTAAAGGCGTGAGATTCATTTCACCATCAAGGAACCGCTTAATGAGGCAGTTATTGGTGTCGTTGATCGTTATGATTTGGTCATAGTAGTCAATGTTGTCGAGAATGAAATCCCCGGAAGATGGGAGATTCAGAATGGTTTGCTTTTGGTTGTTGCATGAGAGACTAAACCCTAGCCACCCGCAGTGTGAGGAGTCGTGATCTACTATCCAGAATGGGAATCGAACAGGTGGGCCGTCGGAGTTGCAGTTGAGGCGGCAAGTGGCGGAAGCTAGATGTGGAAGGAAGGAGAAGAAGAGTAAGGAGGTGAAGATTTCGAAGCAATTAGCCATAAGGAGCTCCTAGGGAATGGAAACTAAGTTACTCTTGGGCTCTCGGCCAATATGCTAATGACAGCCTTCTAAGATCAAGGACACTAAAGTAAAGCCAATGAAAGGAATTAATTAGGGAAAACGCCATCACATTCTCCGCATAGGCTCTAAACCAAATAGAACAACAAGCAATCGAGAAAAAACAAAAAACAAGAAACAAGTAATCGGCATCAGTGCCTCCGCAATTTTAGAAGTACGTAATTCTTCTAAGCTACACGCATATATAACCTCAAATGTTTCATAAGATTAAGTGATCGAGTAAGGTGATGATAGAATTTTATCGGGGAGAGAGCGATAAAGAGTTGGGAGAGCTTCTAATGAAAACATTGTATTTCAAATTAATTGCTAATTATTAATGAACTAAACTAGATCAAATCAACAGATGAACCAAATCATTTGTTTAACATGTTACCGTTTCATGTTTCATGTCAAAGAAGAATGGTTTAACAAAGTTGAAAATTCGAGAAATGATATATTCGATATAAGTAACTAAACATTTAATGATTAATTTGAGAAATATGTTCGAAAAGTTGGTCTCACAACCATTGACTATGAAGAAGTACTCGATCATTTTAATGGAACTCGCTAATTGAAGGTCGAAGATTAATAAACTCCATACGAGTTATCATTTTATTGCATGTACGTACATACATGCATACATTTGTCAAGAATAATGATGTTATCAATTAATCAATCTTACTTCTTGAGAAGATGAGAGATACACCGACAACCAATTTTAATAAGTTGGAGAATAGCTATTAATAAGTTGTCTAGCATGAGGAGGGAACTCCAACAGAATTAATTGAAATTGGGCGTGGAAGAAGGGATGAAGATGAAGATGAAATTGGGCGCGGAAGAAGGGATGAAGATGAAGGCCGGTGGTTGTCGCGCGCGTGTGTTTTGATAGAGTGATAAGGTCAGCAGATCGCAGATCGATCGAGAGAAATCAGAAGCCGGATAAAATTAATGACACCATTCTAACAAGATTTGTTATCCACCTCTGACAGGATTCTTGATTTCCGATCGATACAAATCTGGGTCTCCAAACAATACAAGGAGTCTGACAGGATAAATATTTGCCTGTCTGGTTGCTATATGAAGGCAAACAAACACCGCCGAAAGGCATATGTAAATGCTAAACCTAATAAAACAACAAGTAAACACCAATTGGAAACCATATTATACACTAGTAAACCACATCACTTTCTCCGCGTTATTCAGTTGGGAGAGAACTAAGTAATGATAATACAACATAGGAATGATAAGATTAATAATAATGTCTCCATCTCACCCTAGAATAACAAGACAAAGAAGACAAAAATTAAGTGTAAAGTCAGTAGGTGCATCAAAACCATTAACCGTGCAAAATACACACTCACGTACATATCGTTGATCTTCAAGCTTGTCCTTTAAATTTACGAGAGTACATTACTTCTCCATATGGCCAGTTCATTATTTCTCGATCAAGTTGGCTCTAGATGGTTCTTCAAAATATGGTTCATTTAGCATTATTCTTTCGACAAAGGGGACACGTTGCATTATTTCTAAGCCATTCGTCTATACATGTAGCATGAAAATAATGGTTGCATTCAGGTATAGTCCTGAGAGTTTCCTTTTCCAGGTACTCGGCCAAACATATGGAGCAAGTTTTATCACTTGGGTTGGGTAAATCGACGCTCTCACCAAGTTGAGTCTGGGGATGCGATTCGATGGTTGCAGCATCAAGGCCGACCACTATGACTACTGGAGGTTGTTCATTTGTTACCGTGGATAGTTCCGCTGTTGTGTGGTTTCCCCAACGACGGGTCCTCACCCTATCCATCATAAACATTACAAGCCCAGAGATTCCCACAAGCCCTGGGATTCCCAGGCCAATAATTAGGTCAGTTCTTGCAGCACTTGAGAGACCTAAATTAAGTACTTAATTAACCACAGTTTTAACACACAGGCACAAAATGGCATCATTCTAATATACCAAGTAAAATAAGGTTATAATATTTAGTATACCTTTTGGAGCAGAACAGCCAATCTCCATACCTGTAGGACTCTCAAATCGACAAGCTCTATGAACTATTTCACAGTAACGACAATCAGGCACTGACCATGCCAACCGAAAACCAAAGTTAATATTTTCCCAATCATATGCATTTGGTGGAACAAATGGTATGGAGTCTACCGGAACAAAAGCTTTCGACATCAGAGAGCAAAGATCAGATGGTATTGGTGGCGCAGACGACGGCAATAAAATTGAACTGGATGACACAGGAATGACCTTGCTGTCCTCGTCACGGCTGAGGCAAGAGATTGTTGGATAATAAGCTAGTACTTCCACTGCTTTAGGCGAGTAATTGAAGAACGTGTACTCTTCACCATTAGCATATAATAAGGCCGAATCTTTGAGGCTGATTTCCTGGTCCATGAACCGCTTGATGAGGCAGCCTTTCGCGGTGGTGTCGATGATTGATACGACTTGGTCCATCTAGTCGATGCTGTGGACGAAGAAGTCTCCTGATTTAGACGTGAGAGTGACAAGGGTTTGCTTCCTTTCACTATCGCATGTGAGACCAAACCCTGGATACCCACAACGGAAGTCTTGGCGGTTTGTCAGCCAGAAAGGGAATTTAACCTTTACCCCTTGGTGGGTGCATTTTGATGCGCCGCAGGAGGCGGATGCTATGTGAGGAAGCAAGAAGAAGAAGAACCTAAAGAGTTCCACGAGTGCCATTAGACATTAATGTACGTATTAGGATGACTGTGTAATGATCACCCCCTTATTATAAGACAGCATCTTTGGTTCTCTCCATTAATCAATCATGATAATACATAGTACCTGTCTCGGATGGAATATGTTTTGAAATTATTCTAATGCATGTACCGGCCTACGTACGATGGATAACTATGTTTGGATGACTTTTAGACTATATGTTTTGAGTTTTAGTGGTAAAGCTGGTATTGAATTCGGAATCTGGCCTGCGTACTATAGTACGTCCATGCAAGGTTGAAGGCTAAACTACTTGTTAAGACTTTCTTTCGCACAATAGGCGACCGTGAATTGGCCTTAAACATTTACCATTGGTGCTAAAATGCATTGACATAGTCAATTAGACTAGTAGAAGGCCATGAACTAATTCTAAAATACATGTTTCGTCCAAATGGAAGGTTAATTGATCATTGTTACTTTTTATGTACATGTGGGGGTATAAAATTTCGGCTTGGACCCCCACTTAATAAATTAGGCCCAATCGATGGTTAAAGCCCAAGATGAACACTATCATGATAAATGACGTGAAACATGATCGTTCATGGGGAACATGCTCCTCCCACTACTCCCATTACAACGGGAAGTGAGGACCAGAGAATCAAATGTCTATAAATTCGCACGTTTATGGAGAAGATAGGGGGAGGAAGAAGGAGGAACAATCAGGAGTAATAACAACGGTCCCTTCTCCCCAAGATCAATCGCAACACGGATGCGTCCAAGGTTTCTCAAGAATCAAAGGAGAGTGATTTATGTTGGGAAATCTCTCTCCTGAAATCTTTTGCACCAACAGTTGGCGCCGTCTGTGGGAATTGAGCAGAAAGCCGTTGAAGATATTGAGAGGCCATGGACGTTATTATCAAGTTTGAGCAGGAGATAATATGGTTCTTCTCATTGCAGGGGGCAAAACCCTAACTTTCATGGCTTAGTTCATTTTTACTTATGTTCATTCAATAGATTTGATTAATTTTGTTTTCTGTTTGATAAGGAATACAATTGAGGGCAGACTCGATAAAAAAGGCATATACATGAGCCACCATTGAATGCATGTATACGATGCGAAACGAACCAAGAGTAGTCGTGATGCCATAGCAACATTAGCCATGTATGAATGCACGCTCGGTAACCGAAGGAACAACCCCGACGAGCCAATTCAGACCAGTACCGACGTGGTTAGCATTGACGAATGCGGTGCCCCCGACGCTGTGGCACGTTGCCGATTGCGCCATCGCAAATAGTGTAAGCCTCTTCGAACACTCGAGACTGACACCCATATTTAAGCATACCATGTTGCGTCCAGATAAGAACTTTCTTCTTTGATTTATGATCAAGCATTCAAGCCGTATTAATATTTTATGATACCCTTGATTTCTTTTTCGATCAAAATTTGATATACTTGATGATACTACTGTCGTGTGGTAAATGATGAAGACGATGACTATTAACGCGGAATACCAAGTGTTCCGATTCAGACGAATGTAGCAAGGATTTGAGGAATTGATTAAGCAAAGACCAAGGTAATAGCTAGCAAATGAGGCTGATGGGGCCTGAAAATAGAGCAGGTTATCTAGAATCTCTATAATTGGTAACCTCTTTTTGAACTATTGGATGATTAGAAGAAAGCAGAATTCTTATCGATCATTTGGCTATTGAGGTATAGGTGTTTACATCTTTGTTTAATTGAGTTATATATGTGTCGAAATGGTTCATGGTCTGCATTGAAAAACCAAGGCCTTTGAATTGTTTGTCATTACATATGCACTGTTTGTCTACATGATATCCCTTTCTTTTATTCCAAAGCATATAAATCAAAGTTCACAGCATTGGACCATGGTATAATCTTCATGATTGAGTCGTGCTTTTGGAATTGAGTCAGCTACAAACGTCTCAATACTACTACATGTTTGTATTTTATGTTTATCTATGCCTCACATTTTATCAACTATCATTTATGTCTTTCTAAGAAACGCATCCTCTCAACCGTCTTGCATCATATTATATGATCAATACCCTGCGTTCCTTATCATCGTATGCTCGTTTGTGTTGAGATTTTAAGTAAAACTTCTCAAGTTTGAATATTAGAATGCTGGATATATTTTATTATCATTCTCTATTTATCGTTATGCTTTATTTGTTTTTAAGTTTTCCGTGTTTGCAGTTAACGTATCATGTTCATATGTTATTGGTTTATCAGTAACCGACTCTGGAGCTGATCTTTGCTTATTGCATCCATGATATAGGTCAATGACATCTTATATGATTCCCATTGATTGATATAAAGGTGTTGTTAAACTCAATGATTATTTGGAGTAATATGTGTTTGTGTATTTCATTTGCATGATTATAATTGCTCAAATACTTGCAATTTTTGCAAAGCGTACATGTGCAGGTCTTATAAACTAAAATATAAATGCTTTCAATGATCAAGTATTTAGTTAAATCAAATATTTGTCTTATATATTTGTGTTGGTATACTAACGATTCGTGATGATTTTCCTTGAGCAGCCTTATGGGACTATTGATTGAATACTCTTGAATGATTTATGATCGCAGCTAGCAACAACGAATGAGTCATCTAAATTTCTCTAACTCATGTCTTTAGTTGAATTTTGTGTTAATATATGGCATGGTTTCAATTTTTCAGCTATTCAATGCTAGAAGCAAATCGGTACTACAATTGGGGGCAGCATATTTCAAACGGAGTCATCAAACTCAAAGCGATGTCACTAAGGGGAAGTTAGAGTTTATAAGTTTGTCGTAATTACATTGCTATTGCTTATATGATATGAACTTCGATTGAAAGACCTCCTCGGAGGCATTAAATGATTCGTCCTCGGACATTAAAAGATACGCAGTCCAAGAGACAGTAAATGAATCTCAGTCCAAGAGACAGTAAATGATATCGCAGTCCAAGAGACAGTAAATGAATCGCAGTCCAAGAGACAGTAAATGATATCGCAGTCCAAGAGACAGTAAATGATATCGCAGTCCAAGAGACAGTAAATGAATCGCAGTCCAAGAGACAGTAAATGATTTCGTAGTCCAAGAGACAGTAAATGAATCACAGTCCAAGAGACAGTAAATGATATCGCAGTCCAAGAGACAGTAAATGAAATCGCAGTCCAAGAGAGAGTAAATGATATTCGTCCTCGGACGTTAAATGATTCGAAATTCAATAGATATCCGTCCCCGAACGTTAAATGATTCAAAATTCATGAGATATTAGTCCCCGGACGTTAAATGATTTGAAATTCACAAAACATTATATGATATTCAAATCATTTTCTAAGAGTTAGCAAAAGCATGTCGTAATTCTTATTTATCCTCATATACTTGTGATTGTTTTTTATGTGTTTTTCCTTCCCGCACTCGGATCTCGTACGGAAAGGAAAAAGGGGGCATTGTGGGGGTATAAAATTTCGGCTTGGACCCCCACTTAATAAATTAGGCCCAATCAATGGTCAAAGCCCAAGATGAACACTATCATGATAAATGACGTGAAACATGATCGTTCATGGGGAACATGCTCCTCCTACTACTCCCATTACAACGGGAAGTGAGGACCAGAGAATCAAATGTCTATAAATTCGCACGCTTATGGAGAAGATAGGGGGAGGAAGAAGGAGGAACAATCAGGAGTAATAACAACGGTCCCTTCTCCCCAAGATCAATCGCAACACGGATGCGTCCAAGGTTTCTCAAGAATCAAAGAAGAGTGATTTATGTTGGGAAATCTCTCTCCTGAAATCTTTTGCACCAACAGTACACGGGCAAATGTATGATCTAGGTACTACTATACTTCTGTTGCATTTCTTTCTGAATTCACAATATGTACTTTCTGATCACACAAGAGTCCTGAATTCTGAAAATGTTGCTCTTGCATGCAGTAATTAGTCTTGCATGCAGTAATTAGATACTATTATTTTTTTTGGAATAAATCGTATAAAAATTTGTTGGATCCCAGCATTATCAGAAATAGATCAATCTCTACATTGCATATCGCATTAATGCTTTACATGAAACCCAGTAAATCAAAAGATATTCAACAAATTTCGACAAATTGTATTAGTAAAATTTGTTCACCAATGCTAGCTTATACGTTATTTCTGGGCAAATTTCGACAAAGCGGACACGTTGGATTCATACTCAGCCATTCATCTAGGCAATCAGCATGAAAATAATGGTTACTTTCTGGTATAGTCCTCAATGTCGCCTTTGCCTGCTATTCGGACAGCATATCGGACATGATTTGTCACTAGGCGCGCTCCGGCAATTCCAAACTCTCACCAAGTTGAATCTTGGGATATGACTCTATAGTCGGACCATCAAGCCCCCTATGAGATTGTCCATTGCTTAAGTTCGACAATTCTGTTGTGGGTTGGAGGTGGGTTGGAGGAGTCGATCATCAGAAGCTCTTCTGTCAAAAACGTAACACGCAAGAGCAAGATGCAAAATACCCCTGAAATTCCTAAACCTATTGTTATATATATATATACCGTACTTTGCATCATTTGATAGACCTGAAATTCAAATAATCAACTCAATTCAATTGTTCCGGCCATTAATTAGCTAAGTGTCCCTAGCTGTGTGACAATTTTATTAAATATCAATGCATGTCTCATACCTTTTGGGTGGGAAGCACAAAACATGCGAACTATTTGCAGTCTCAAACCCACAAACTCCATCCTTTGATTCACAGTGATGACAATCGGGCTCGCCCCATGCCAGTTGAACCCCGATTACAACCAGTCCTTCAAGGCGGACATCGCCACTCGAATGATGTAAGAGGAACCAAAGCCGTCGAAATCACAGAGCAAGGAGTTGATGATGAAGCTGAAGTTAACGTATTAGTACTTGCAGGATCCTCATCATGATAACACTTGTTGGCACTGCTATGACTTTGTATGACTCGCTGCTGAGGCAAGGGAATATGGGGGAAGCCCATTCCGATACTTCTTCAGCGGCTGTTTGCGTAGGGCAACGGAGGAAAGTGTAGTTTTCAAGGCTATAAGCCATGTACAAGAAAGTTGAGTTTGCAAGATTGAAGTCATGTTCAAGGAACCGTCGAGGGAGACGCTCACCGGGGTCGTTAATGATAACAATTTGGAAGGAGTATCAAAGAGAAGATGAAAAGGAAGGTGAAGAATCCCAAGGTAGCCATATAGGTAGATTAGTAGAAGAGACATCAACAGTAAAAGAAAATACCTTTCACCATCAACTAAAGCTTAGTCAAGTTTGCCCAAAGCCTGGCAGTGGTAAATCGTATCCTTCCTAAGTTCCTTAGTCCCACAGGGACAAGGGTTTTTCCTGTTAAACTGTAAACCACACAAATTCATAAACACACTGTTTCATGTTTCAGCATTTATAACAACACATAGACATGTAAAATGATTGAACCATAAACTGCAATCCCGACAGTATAAGGACAGATGAACTAACCTTGGTTGTTCATGTTGAGAGCCATTAGACTTAAACAAAGAAGATCTTCTGCACAATTCTCCAGGATGCCTTTCACAGTGAGGATGAAACTTTTTGGCGTGTAAAGAGCTTATGCAGGGATCCCCTTATATATAGAACAGCTCACTTAGAGTTCCATCTCACAAGGCAACTCTAGTAATCCTGATCTAGAACTTAAGTGATAACTGATAAATATGATTCCATATTATCTTGAATTCCTTGTACTTAGCTAATCAGATAATTAGTTAAATATCCAAGTTAAAGTCATTCTATTAATCTCATTCACTTGTTCCACAAGATGCATATACATGTTGGACTCTTAGAGATATAACTGTGTCCATATCAGATTTTACTCCAACATTCTCCCACTTGGACCAGATATATCTCAAACAACAGAATACATGCTTAGTTAGAATATAGTAAATCCTTATTGTACATTTGAGACTAATAGACAACATATAAATTCACAACTTTGATCTGCAAATCTGCAGCAGTAGTACTGAACTAAGAAACGCATTGCATTTAGAAAATGCAAACACTCCAAAGCCACAGTAGTTCCAGCCACAAACCACATCAATCAAACAAGGTTATCAACCTGTAATTACATTTAGATTTCTTGATGTATCTGCAACAATCTACAAGTAATTTTGATCCACTTTATGGTTCTGTATGCAAGAACCTGACACCATCTTCAAAAGAAAATCATAACAGATGTCCTTTATGTTCTGAAACAAGTATTGTCCCAATAGACAAATAAATCCATATAGCTATATCATGATATATATATAATCACAGAAAATATGATGCAACATTACTGAACTTTATTTCCTCAAAACTGAAAAATTCAAAGTTGCAAAATAAACACCAAGTTCAAAACAGAACTAAAACATGAGATTACATCAAGGAAAAAACTCCAAACAAGACTAGCAAAAATACTGGAACTGTAAGTGAGGCTCCCACTGATCCCATCAATCAAGAGTAGGCAAAATGCCTATATCAGCTGCATGTTTTTCAAAAGCAGCAACAGTCATGGGTTTAGTAAAAGGATCTGCTAGCTGTTCTACTGTTCCAATCTTTAAAACATCTAGCTCCTTATGCTTGACGTTTTCTCTAACACTATAATACTTAAGATTTATATGCTTGGAATTAGTAGACCTCTTATTATTCTTGCTAAAAAACACTGCTGCCGAGTTATCACAGTAAATCTTCATAGGAATAGAGAGAATGCTGTCAACTGCATTAGTTTGTACCAGAAATTTTTTCAACCATAAACCCTCACAAGCTCCTTCATAAATTGCTATATATTCTGCCTGCATTGTAGATGTAGCAATGAGAGTTTGTTTCACAGTTTTCCATGCGATTGCACCTCCAGCCAAAGTAAAAACATATCCAGTGGTGGATTTGTTTGAATGTGGATAGCTGGAAGCAAAATCAGCATCAGTAAAGCCAACAACCTCGAGCTGCTTCACTCTTCTATAAACCAAAAAATGATTCTTGGTGCCTTGAAGATACCTCAAAATTTTCTTTCCTGCTGTCCAGTGTTCAATCCCAGGATTGGACTGAAATCTTGATAAAATACCAACAGCATACGACAAATCTGGTCTTGTGCACACTTGTGCATACATGAGGCTCCCAATGAGTTCTGCATATGGCTTGTTCAGCATCTGCTCTCTCTGCAAATTATTTCTTGGACATTGATTCTTATGCAGCTTGTCTCCTTTTGACATGGGGACTGCACCAGCTGTGCAATCCTGCATGTCAAACCTTTTCAAGACAGTATTAATATAACTCTGCTGTGACAAACCAAGCAAGAACCTTGATCTGTCTCTCTTAATCTCTATCCCCAGTACATACTTAGCCTCACCTAAATCCTTCATGTCAAATTTCTTAGACAAGAAGGACTTAGTTTGTTCCAGCAAGTCTAAATTTGTACTAGCCAATAGGATATCATCTACATATAAAATCAGAAAAATGAAATTCTTGCCCTCTGATTTCATATAGACACAATTATCCACCTGATTCTCCTTGAAGCCAAAACAACTGATGACTGAATCGAACTTCAAATACCACTGTCTTGAAGCTTGTTTCAGTCCATATATGGACCTGTTAAGCTTGCACACTAAGTGTTCATTTCCAGGTTCAATAAACCCTTCTGGTTGCTTCATGAAAATCTCTTCACTCAATTCTCCATTTAGGAAAGCTGTCTTTACATCCATTTGGTGCAGCTCCATGTCATAGTGAGCTACCATAGCCATGATAGCTCTGAAAGCATCCTTGGTTGAGACTGGAGAAAATGTCTCAGCGTAATCCACACCTTCTTTCTGTGTAAAACCCTTTGCCACAAGCCTTGCCTTGTATCTCTCTATGCTTCCGTCTGCATTTAACTTCGTTTTATACAACCACTTGCAGCCAATAGCTTTTTGTGACTTAGAAGGTTCGACCAACTCCCATACATCATTCACATGCATTGATTTCATTTCTGAAATCATAGCTTTCTCCCACTCATGTGAATGATCTCCAGAAATGGCCTGCTGAAAAGTCTTGGGATCTTCAATCTCACCAGCATCGTAATCCACTTCAACTTCATAAACTTGAAAATCAGCAGCCAAGGTTTGAAGTCTTGATCTCTTTTCTCTCTGCGATCTTCTAATAGGTGGTGGTGGAGGGGGGTTAGAGACAGGTGCAGCAATCCCATTTTCTGGAAAATTAGGGATAGGTGCAGATGCATCAGTTCCAGTTGCTGGAAGATTAGGGGCAAATGCAGATGCATCAATCCCACTGAAAACAGCTGGCCTAGTCTCTAATATGACAGCTTGAATTGATGGTGAAGTCACTACAGATGTAGGGGCATGCTCACTAATCTCTTCAAAATCAAAATCCTCAAAAGAATGAGAATGGTTGATCTCATTGAAGAACACAGCCTTGTTAGTTTCTATGATTCTCTGTGAATGACTTGGACAATAAAATCTGAAGCCCTTAGAATGTTCACAGTAGCCTATAAAAGATGCAGATACTGTTTTTGAATCAAGCTTGCTCTCTTTTGGATTGTAAGGCCTAGCTTCAGCCTTACAACCCCAAACATGAGTGTGGTAGATGCTAGGTTTTCTGTTCTTCCATAATTCAAAAGGAGTTTTAGTCGCAGAAACTGACTTGGATGGGGTTCTATTGCTCAAGTAATTTGCTGTTTTAAGAGCCTCTCCCCAAAGAAAATGTGGGAGACCTGAGGTGCACATCATGCTCCTCATCATGTTCATAAAGGTTCTATTCCTCCTCTCTGCGACACCATTCTGCTCAGGGGTTCCAGGTGCGGTATACTGCGCTATAATCCCATTCTCTTCTAAAAACAAGGCAAAAGGACCCTTGTGCTGTCCAGTTTCTGTGTATCTCCCATAGTACTCACCGCCCCTATCACTTCTTACACATTTCACAACTGCATTCAACTCTTTTTCTGCTTCCAGTTTGAAAATTTTAAATTTTTCTAAGGCTTGAGACTTTTCTGCTATAAGATATACATGGCAATATCTGGAGAAGTCATCAATAAAGGTGATGTAATACTTGTTTCCACAGATAGTTTGAACAGCAAACGGCCCACAAATATCAGTGTGAACCAAATCCAAAAGGGTTGTACTTCTACTTGCTTTCTTTTTAGATTGTTTAGCAAATTTACCCTTAACACACTCGATGCAATCCACCAAATCAGAAAAGTCTAAATCCGGCAAAATTCCCTGTTTTATCAACAATTTTAATCTCTCCTTTGAGACATGTCCAAGTCTCCTGTGCCAAAGAAAAGCAGACTTCTCATTCATTTTTCTTTTATTTCCAGTAATAGAATCATCAACACCATTCTCAATCAACAAAACTTCAGTGTGGCAAGTATTAGGTAAAGACCAGTAATCATCAATAAACTGAGCAGTAGCAAGATAATGAGAAGCACGACTTATTTTCATTCCATAAGAATCAATCAAAAACTGACAATTGTCTTTAACCAAAACAGCAACTGAAATTAAGTTCCTAGACATGGAAGGAACATAATACACTTGCTCTAAAACTAGAAAAACTCCTGGCCTCAAAACTAACTTAACAAAACCAACTGCTTCTATTTCTACTCTCGTGCCTTCTCCAACATGAATCCTGACTTCATTTTCCCTTGGCCTCCTCAGGCTTTGCAGCCCCTGTAGAGAATTGGTAATGTGCACAGGTGAGCCAGTATCAAAACTCCAAGTATCAGTATGAACATTAACTAAATTAACCTCAACATAAAAGTTTATTACTGGTTCATTACCTCTCTTAGCTTTCCAGGTCTTATACTTGCCACAGTCACGTTTCATGTGACCCTTAACCTTGCAGAAAAAACACTTAATGCCTCCCTTGTTACCACTGACCTTCATGGCCTTCTTGCCAACTCCCAAGTTCTTAGAAGGACCAGTTTTCTTCTCAGCTTTGTTCCACTGTGGTTTGGTGGTAACTAGGTGAATGGTTACCCTCTTAATCCTCTCATGCTCCTGGACACACACAGCAATTAACTCATTCAACGACCACTTATCCTTCTGGGTGTTATAGGCAGTTTTCAGCTGATCAAATTCTACAGGCAGGGATTTCAGAACCAGCATAACCACCAAGTCCTCCTCTATGGTCATCTTAAGGGCAGTAAGCTTAGAGGCTATGTCTATCATCTTCAGGATATACTCCCTAATGTTCAGCTTCATGTCATACTTCATGCTATGCAGCTGATCCAGCAACATGCTGGTTTCAGCCTTGTCACTCACAGCAAACCTCTCAGCTATGGCCTCCAAAAACTCACTAGCTACCTCTTTCTCAGGGATACCACCTTTCACAACATCTGTCATAGTCCGTATAATGGTAAGCTTACATATCTTATTAGCTCTCAGCCAATTATCTCTAGCTGCGCCAAGTTCAGTAGGCATTGGAACACTTAGACACCAATCTGCATTCTGCTGAGCTAGGTTCAGGTCTAACTCAGTTCTCCAAGTCTTATAGTTGCTGCCATTTAATGACATCACACTCCCTAAGTTCACTGGAGTCGAAACTGAAGAAGAAAAGAAAAGTAAAGAAAAATTTAGTATTTCTGGTTATCTATATCCATATATATAAAGATTTTCAAAAAGAAAATCACACCAGAAGGCACACCAAAACAGGCATTTTCCATACAACACTTCATGTGTCAAACCAAAACCATGCAATCTCATATAACACAAAATGTAAGTAACTAAAACTTTTCAGTTTATGCATTTCAGAACATACATATAGTAGCATACTTTCAGACCAAAAAAAAATTTCAGTCTGATTCAATAACCAGTCTACCTGTAGGCAAAGCACAAGTTATTCCTTAGTTTTTCTGAACTATAAAACATTTCAATTTCTACAACATGATCAGTCAATACCTGTAGGCAAAAAGAAAAGATCATGCTGCCCTTTAAGAAAATAAAATATCTCATATTCAGAACCACATTCACTTATTTTCGTAGGCAAAGTTTAAACCATCTGTGGATGATACAGTACCTATTTTAACAAGAAACATGCAATTTTCCAGGTAAGTGCCTTATAGCTACAAGAATCATTCAAAACAGTTTGCTGTGGCAACATATATTTCGAAATTTCCATTCAACTAAAATACCTGTGATTGTTGCTTTATATTTTCCCAATTTTAGTTTATCAAATTGTCAGAAAATCAATCATGCTTAATCTCAAAATTTCAACAAAACATATATAAATTTTGGGAAGAAGATACATATGCCTGTCAATTTTAATCATAAGCTGTGCATGATAATACATACAAGTACTCAGATTTACAACATTTTCATCGAACCATTCATAAGCACACAATCACAACAGAATTTTTACATCTCAGATCATGCATGCCAACTTTCAAACAATTCGAAAAAGTAAGTTTCATCTGGGCACCCCAACCTACTCCCCAGGCGAGTTCTAAGGTTCATATGCATGATTTCAATCACACCAAAACAGTAAATTTCAACTGATTTGAGATTGTAAACATACCAGAATGCTCTCGCGCTTGCAAAACAAAGTTAGAAGCAGCAATATATAAACCATAATGAAAACCGCATACTAACCATGTAAAGCCATCCATTAAGCAGCAAAAAAAAAATTCCAAAATCGAATTCAGGGCAGAAGAACCCTATTCCCAATTCTGGGTTTCTGTTTTGATTAAATGAAAACGGGTCGGGTCCAAGGATTCGCGCGTTTTATTTGGGTCATGGGTACATGCTTGTGCTGGGTTGTGTATTGGGCCTCGATATGTTCTTGGCCCAACAAAAGGTGTTCATCAATGTAAACAAAAATTTTCAGAAATATTGTTTTAAACCTATCACGTATAACACAACAAGATTTATGAAAAAATGTGGTTGGCTCTGATACCAACTGTTAAACTGTAAACCACACAAATTCATAAACACACTGTTTCATGTTTCAGCATTTATAACAACACATAGACATGTAAAAGGATTGAACCATAAACTGCAATCCCGACAGTATAAGGACAGATGAACTAACCTTGGTTGTTCATGTTGAGAGCCATTAGACTTAAACAAAGAAGATCTTCTGCACAATTCTCCAGGATGCCTTTCACAGTGAGGATGAAACTTTTTGGCGTGTAAAGAGCTTATGCAGGGATCCCCTTATATATAGAACAGCTCACTTAGAGTTCCATCTCACAAGGCAACTCTAGTAATCCTGATCTAGAACTTAAGTGATAACTGATAAATATGATTCCATATTATCTTGAATTCCTTGTACTTAGCTAATCAGATAATTAGTTAAAGGGTTAAATGCTTGTGACACCCTGTAGTTTATACCTAAAATCAGTTTTGTCCCTCACTTTTTTTTTTAAACTGGTATACCCCTATACTTTGAATTTTCGACTGATTTACCCTTGTCATCAATTGACCGTTAAAGAAGACTGTTAAGTTGCTAGAAACCTGCAACATCGACATAATATGTCCAATATACCCCTGACTATAGTGAGATGCAGCCAGGTGAGTCGAGGTGGCGGCAGAGAGGGGAGGAGCAAGGGAGGGAGGAGAAGGAGGAGGATTTTCTCGGGTCAGCCAAAAAATAAGGTCAACCCCTCCCACACACAAGACCTCCCAACAGACTCCACTGCTCCCCATTACTCTCCATCAAACCCTCCCACCACAACCACCACCATCACCACCGCCATGCTTCCTCTTCCTCCTCCTTAATAATGCCTCCCGCCGCTTCCCCATCCCCTTCCCCTGCACCCTCCCCCACCCCAACATTCTCCACCACCCCAACTCGCCTCCATGCATCCTCCTCATCTCCACCCTCTAAGCTCCCCATCGACTTCTCCCCTCCCCTCATCGCCATGGTCGTTGTCGTCGCCACCGCTTTCTTAATCGTCACCTACTCCCCATCGACTTCTCCCCTCCCCTCATCGCCATGGCGACCTTTCGGCAACCCATCCCTGAACTTTTCTTCTTTGCTGGTTTCTGCTGCACCGTCGGGTAACCCGTCGACTTTGTTGCACCAACCGGGTACGCCATCACCGGCTCACTCTTCTTGGCCGGCTGGGGAGAGGAGGAGGGGGTGGAGGGGAGGGGGGAGAGGAGGAGGGTGCTACATTTAAGATCGATCATGAAATCTTAGATCAATATATGAGTAAATGAAAGAATGGAGGTCTTATAGTATGGCATGTCATTTTGGCACAAAAACCCTTACATGACTTTGTCTTTTGATGGTATGAAATGCCAGCAAGCGGTTGCTGGAATCAGTCATATCTCATTTGGTGAGGAAGAGGGTGTTACTCCCAAAAAGCCTACTACAATTGCTGAAGTCGCAAAGCTGCGAGAGCTGAGTGGAACCTTGGAAACTGAGGCAGAGGCAGAGGCAAGGCTGAAGAAGCAGCTTTCAGAGTCTAAATATAAGGAGCTCAGTGGGCATGACATATTTGCACCCCCACCTGAAATTTTACCTAGGGAAACTACTGCTCCACGACAACTGGCTTTGAAAGGGAGCATTCAAATAGGAGAACCTACTTCACCCGTATACGAGTCTGCTAAGGTGCCTAAACACATAATGCTATCATTCCGAATTTCTTTATTCTTGTGTCATCTTTGGAAGCATCTGACTGATTCAAAATTTGGTTTCTGTATGTAGTCTACTGGAGGTCAGATCAATGTTATACCGGGTGAGGACCCTGTGTCCAAGACGGCGAAGAAGATTTATGAGAAGAAATTTTCCGAGCTGTCAGGAAACGACATATTCAAGGGCGATGTTCCTCCGTCCTCTGCTGAGAAACCACTGAGTGTGGCAAAACTGCGGGAGATGAGTGGCAGCAACATCTTTGCCGACGGGAAGGCAGAGGCTCGAGAATATTTGGGTGGTGTACGCAAACCCCCTGGTGGCGAGAGCAGCATTGCCTTGGTTTAACTTGCTAGGTGGCCTAACTTGGTGATTTTATCACATGGTGTCTGGTTTTGTTCTTTTTCTCTTCTAGTGGTGGAGGATTGTTATTATATAATTTGACCTTTTCATTGCACCAACCGGGTACGCCATCACCGGCTCACTCTTCTTGGCCGGCTGGGGAGAGGAGGAGGGGGTGGAGGGGAGGGGGGAGAGGAGGAGGGTGTGGTGGTCAAGGGCGGCAGAGGAGAGGGAGAGAGAGAGGAGGGTAAAATTGTCATCTCAATACCTTGGTCTCATACATGTGTCAACATGTTAGCCACGTCAGCTACATAACGGGTTCACTTGACGACAAGGGCAAATCAGTCGAGAATTTAAAATATAGGGGTATACCAGTTTAAAAAAAAAAGTGAGGGACAAAACTGATTTTAGGTGTAAACTACAGGGTGTCACAAGTATTTAACCCTTAGTTAAATATCCAAGTTAAAGTCATTCTATTAATCTCATTCACTTGTTCCACAAGATGCATATACATGTTGGACTCTTAGAGATATAACTGTGTCCATATCAGATTTTACTCCAACATTTCCAAGGCAGAGTACCGAAGGGAACCAACAAATGGAATTAGCTCCTCAGTCATCAGCGGCTGATGTGAGGATTCACTATGGTAAGTGATGTTAAGTTTTAAATTCCATATAACAAACAAGATAACCTGTGAGAATATAACAGTAAATTATGATTGGAGCATCAACAGAATCTTACCAAACAAAAAGGTTTCTAAAAAGTATTACTATGCATTATGCAGATAGGTACTTCATATCAATGTTAACACAAACAAAGCCAGCGGTTTCATCTGATTGAATCGTGTGTTTTCTTTATACAAGGAGCCATTATGATAGACAAGCATAGATGATGGACACATCAATTTTCAGAAGATGGCAGACTTTGTCCTGCGAAGCTGAGAGTGGGGTGCAGCAGGTATCACTGGCAAAACAGTTTACAAACAGAAAATGATAGTTAATAAATTATACTATTGACAAAATAGAAATTAACGGTAGAAGTCTTGACCAAATCACTTTCAAAAACAACCCCAACCTGCGATCGCTCTTGGCCAATTGTATGTCAGCAGTGGGCAAGGAGGACGATAGGAACCGACTTCAATTCCAATATCATCATCATCAAATCTCCCACCAGGTATATCGATTGGCCTGAGAAATAAACACAAATCATGCGAAAAAAGAAAGAACCAAAAAAGTAAGCTTTCCCAATTCAGTGAATCTACAAACACTGAAAAAAATAGCAAGAAAAAGAGACAGATTATAGTCATATACTACGAGTTGGCGGCTGGATGCTCAACATTCCTGCAAATTTAAAAGAAACAGAAAAGGTAAGCTTCCACAATTTGCAAACACTACGAAAAGAGCAAGAGAAAAAGAGTGATTACTGAGAGTTGGCTGCGGGAGCGGGATATTCATGATTCCTGCAATTGAAAAGAACAAAAGTGTAGCTTTCACTATGTGTAACACACAAAGAAAAGACAGCTGGTAGGGAATTAAGTTAGTTAATCACATATATTTCCTTTTCAGTTTTCACACACCATTTCACAATGCTGAGACGGCTTATATAAGATGTGGATGGACCTAAACAAGGAGATAAAAAATGTATACCATTGTGGGATGCCCGGGAGCAATAACCTGTGACGAGTGTTCAAAAATATAACCTGAGCGCTTGGACGAACAGGAAATGCAACCATGCTCGCCAATACAGTCAACAATATCTCAAATTCTAAATCCACTGAAATAATCTCCCATTCAAACTTCATACTGATCCAAGGCAATGTTATCACAAGTTAAACAAGAATCCCTTGGTAATCATTAAACATTACACAAGACTGTAAAAACTTAACTGGTCAGACTTAGCTGACATATATAGAACCGCCCAGTTACTGACCTCAATACAAGCAATCTATGTCAACAAATCGAGAACTAAATTAAATACAAGCAACCAACAAGAACATGAGGAAAACAAACAAAATAGTAAGAGTGATTTCATCCTAACACTTTATGCAAGGTCCTAGTTTAGGTTGTGAAAAGTTCAAATACAAAGTTGATGCTTATAATAAATATTGCAAATTGTCATGGAGATTCTCAATACTGTCTAACGATAATAATGACAGTTTATAGATAGAAATGGCTATTTAGAAATAATGATACAACCAACACCAAGAAACCTTTCACAAGAACAGTTTTACCAACATCTGAGACACAGAACTATTGGGACAAGTGGTCATGCCTCAAAACACCTTATATTTCAAATATCTAAAGGTTGTTGAAACCATTGTGATACACCAAATCTGCAAGCTGATATAAATATACCTTTCAATTTTAAAAGATAGAGGTTTGTATTAAGTAGGCAACATATATAAATTCGTTGATGGAAATAACTATAAGAAAGAATAGTTCTGAAGGACGATTTTCTTCCAAAAAAACTTCCAGTTTGGACAACGATAACTTCCAGTTTGCAAGTACAACATGTTGAGATATATATCCCACATCGGGAATATGAGACCTTGTCTGTGGGTTAATAAGAGTTTGGGCCACTCCACCTATTGCCAATTGGTTTTGGATGTGAACCCCAGACTACTTTATCATGGTATCAGAGCGGGTTACCCACGTCCACGTGTGAAGCCTAATGGCCACACGAACTCCACGTCACCCAAATGTTGTCCACGTGTTAGGCTTGAAGATTCGCCACACATGCGGGGACGTGTTGAGATATATATTCCACATCGGGAATATGGGACCTTGTCTGTGGGTTAATAAGAGTTTGGGCCACTCCACCTATTGCCAATTGGTTTTGGATGTGAACCCCAGACTACTTTATCACAACATTTTAACGATTCTGCAGAACTTAAATCTTAATTTTTTCAGACAATATAGAGTGAACATAAAATCTAGAGTGTCACTTAGAATCTACTGGTTATCTATCAAATTGTAAGCTAATTCAGTCAGCTAATTTCAAACAAACATGACTCTCAACTAAATTAAGCAGCACTACATATGTCAACCATATCCTTAAGCTGATTAGGCATGAACACTAGAGAAACTAGCAAATTAAGCATCAAATATCATCTCCTCGTGTTCCTGATCAAATAAACAGATGCTAATAGCTTCTAATTGAAATTGAAATGTTACCGGACCTGATTCTGTGGTGGATTAGGAGCATCCAACAGAAGCTTCAGTCCCTGCACGAAAGTATCTCAAAAATGAAACCTAGATCTACGAAATGACAAACCAGAGCTTCCTAGTTTGAAGAGACTTGATCGAACTACCTTAGAAAGGTCCATGAAGAGCGAGTTGACCTTCGACCAGGAATCCATGAAGTGCGAGTTGATCGTCGAGCACGAACTGAGTGAATCGGTGTCGGAGAGAGAGACGGAATTCTCGAAGGATCAGATTCAGAGCTCTGGCTTTGTCTGAAGCAAAACAAAGCAGCACTGAGCTAGCGGGAAACCAAATTTGTATTTATAAACAAAGTAACGGGTCGGGCTGGACCATTCTCAAAAACGAAAAACAGGTCGGGTTATATGAACCCGACCGGTAAAAAAATTGAAAATAAAAATTTACTCGTAGTAACAATAGAACTTAATTTACCTAGATGGAAACGCCATACTCTTGGAGTCTTGGGTCAGTCAGATCTACTTTGAGGTGTTTTTTTTCGATTACGAGGTTTGCCGTTGGAAGACGAGAGAAGAAGTTTTGAGAAGAATAATGTTTGGTTTGGAAGAGATCGAGACTTCGAGAGGACTAAAATGACCTGCAGCCACGTAATGGAGAGGAGAGTTCTCCTGTTTTTTTTGGGCTTTATTTTAATTGGGCTGGGCTTGCCAGACTAAGCAAATCCCAAATAAAAGCACAAATTCTCCTAGGAAAGCTAGTTAGTTAAATTCTCGAAGGGATGATGGTTAGATATCTTTCCGACATGGATGTCTCTGAACGTGCTCAGCCACCTATTATTGAAGAAATATTTAAGGTGGTTGATGTGGCCGTCCCCAAGCTGCCTATTGTGGTTGCTATTGTGGACATCACCGATGTGGATAGCTGCGGACTTTTTTCCTGCAACTAAACCAGCCATTCGAAGTTTGGAGAAAGTGAGACTTGATAGTTTGGATGAAGCTACTATTACACGGACGCCTTCATGTGTTATTTGTTTGAAGGACCTGGATCACCAACATATGATTACTCGACTGCCTTGCTCGCACGTTTATCATGCGGAATGCATTATTACTTGGCTGGAGACGAGTCACTATTGCCCAGAGTGCCAACTCTCAACTCTATCCCGAGGCAAAGGTGAAAACCCTTCAATATCGATATCCGAGGGTGTTGTGAATCTAGCCGTACCTTTCCTACGGTGCTTAGGTTTCGGCTTCATGTTGGGCTGGGTTGCTCTTAAGTCCATTGAGTAGTTAATTCTGTTTAGGGTTCTGTTAAGTTAATTAGTTCGGTACCGGGGGATGCTTGACATGTGTCGCAGATCTCTCCGTCAGTTGTAACTATGTAGGTTCTGCTAGGGTTCCTAGCAGCTCATCGAATATCAATTCGCTTTTTCCTTTCCTTCTTAGTGTTAGCTGTAGATTTTCCTTTCTCGATCCATTGATAGGGATAAGCCCCTATCAGACACACACTAGGGGGTGTGTGTACAAGTACTCGATTTATGTATTAAGGGCTCAAGCTCAGGCCAAGGTGCAAACTCTTCAATGTCCCGAGGGCTCAGGATCAGGCCAAAGTGCAAACCCTTCAAAATCCAAGGGCTGAGGCTCAAGCCAACGGTGGATTCCTCAGCTGCTCATGATTTCTGCTGCCGCCTGCCGGTATAAATCGTATAATAACAGGTACATTAACTATTACGCTACTTTGCAGATAGATTATGGAAGCGAAGTTAGGATTAGGATGCAATATATATGGATCAGCATAGTTATTGTATCATTGTGCTATGCATAGTGCCATGTTAGTTCATGAAACAAATTTCTGGTAATTAGTTACTCCATGCCGGTTGTTGTTGCTACTTTAGGAGTAATATCACAAAAATTACCGTGTATATATATAACAAATGCTAATAAATCCGGAAGAACATCTCAATCAAAAATATTAGGGAAAATATTGAGACATCTGCAGTAACTAATCCCAATTAGTTATAGCTTGTTATCTCCACATTGATTGTAACAGTTGTATAATCTTATTTTAGCAGTAATTAGCTAGAATCAAGGAGCTAACGCATATCTCCTATTGTGTATATATTGTAACACTCGATTCATTGCAATATAATAAACTGATTTCCATCCATATCAAACTTATTATGGTACCAGAGCCAATCCGTTTCTGAGCCAAACCCCATAACCTTGTCGACAAACAATGACAGGAGAAGAACAGAAACCCCAAACCGACTCATCTTTATCACAGAAGGGTCCGGCATGGGAGAATTCTAATCACCCTCTATACATCCATCACTCAGATCAACCAGGAGCGATCCTTGTTCCACAATCATTAGTGGAGGACAACTTCAGTACTTGGATCGAAAGCATGGACATAGCACTCCAAATCAAAAACAAAATTGGTTTTGTCAATGGAACCCTAACCAAACCCGTGAAGAATCCGAATGAATTGCTTCAATGGAATCGTTGCAACATTCTTGTCAAAACATGGTTGTTGGCATCAATTAATGTCAGCACCAATTGCTAAAAGCTTCTCTCACTGCAAGGATGCAAGGACTGTATGGCTTGAGCTTTACGAAAGGTTTGGACAAACTAATACTGTTCAACTCTTTCATGTTGAGAATGCTATTCATGACTGTATGCAGGGCTCTTCCTCCGTCACTACTTTCTTCACCCAACTTAAGAGCCTTTGGGATGAAAAGGAGGCCCTTTGCAATTTTCCTGCCTGCGTTTGTGATGCGGGAACAGAATTGAGGAGCTATATCGAGACACAGAAGATTATGAAATTTCTGATGGGTTTAACTGATGAGTTTGCCACAACTCGAAGCAACATCATAGGCATGGATCCTTTGCCTTCCTTGAACAAGGTGTACTCTATGGCACTCCGGCATGAAAAGCAAGCAGCTGTCTCGGCAAGTAAATCAATCACACAGCCATCGGACTCAGTTGCGTTCAGCGTTCAGCATGCAGCATCAACTCTTTCCAGCGCGTGCGCCTTCTGAGCCTCATACCGCGCGCAGTGATGAGCCCCTCACTGAGTCCTTCGCTGGTCATGTACGCCGATCAGCGCGAGGTTATAGCAGCAACGACGCAAAGCAGCGATGCTCAAAGTGCGATCGCACTAACCATGCCACTGAAAACTGCAAGGCTCATTTGCGTTGTACAACGTGCAACTTCAGGGGCCATACATCAGACACATGCCGAGCCCATCTTCGCTGCTCCTTTTGCAATTACAAAGGCCATACCTATGAAGAATGCAGGAAACGAAAAGCTATGCAATCCGGAGAAGGAACAAGCCGAGTGAATCACATCTCGGCCTATTGTGATAGCCAAGGCAATTCTGCCTCCTTTCCTTTCTCTGAAGAAGAACGTGCAAAGCTGCTCACTCTTCTAAGCAGCGCCAAAAATCTCAACCAAGACGGTAAAATTACCAATTATGAGGAACTTTTTGGTAAGGCTGCTTCCCTAGCCAATAATTGTTGTCACACACCTACATGGCTTATAGATAGTGGTGCAAGTGATCATATCATTTGTGACGACAAATTTCTTAATTCAAAGCAACCTATTGTGAATTATACTGTGCGGCTCCCCTCCGGTTCATCTGCTATTGTTACATATATTGGAACCGTATTGTTTTCATCCCAATTGAAGCTTGAGAACGTGCTATGTGTTCCATCATTTTATTTGAACCTGATATCTGTTAGCAAATTGGCTCGTGATTCGTTCTACATCACAATATTTCTGAGACAGATTTGTATTATGCAGGACCTACGATCGGGGAAGACGATTGGGACAGGAACTGAGAGGGAGGGAGTTTACTGCCTTGATTATCATCAGAAAGGAACATGCAATGTGGCTCAAGTCCAAACGCCAGATCTTTGGCATCAAAGGCTGGGTCATCCATCATAACGTGTATTATCGTTACTTTCTTTTTCCAAAAACAATTGTGCACCAAATAATTGCTTGATTTGTCCTTTGGCTAAGCAAACTAGACAGCCATTTTCTTTGAGTATTACTTCCAGTAAAGATTGTTTTGAATTGATTCATGTTGACATTTGGGGTGGTTATCATGTCCCTTCACTCACTGGTGCACAATATTTCTTAACCATTGTTGATGATTATTCACGGGGTACTTGGGTCTATCTTATGAAACATAAATCCGAAACACGTTCACTTCTTGTCAGTTTTGTTCATTTGGTCGAAAATCAATTTGATAAACGTGTCAAAGTCATTAGAAGTGATAATGGTCCCGAGTTTGCTATGCACGATTTTTATGCGTCAAAAGGCATAGAACATCAAACCACATGTGTCAATAATCCTCAACAGAATGGGGTTGCCGAAAGAAAGCGTCGTCACCTTTTAAATGTGGCTCGTGCTATTCTTTTTCAAGCTCATTTACCAAAACGGTTTTGGGGTGAAGCCATTTTAACGGCCAGCTATCTCATTAATCGGACACCAACCCCAATTTTAAATGGCAAAACACCTTTTGAAAAGCTCTTTTTAAAGGAACCCACACATGATCATCTCCGAGTCTTTGGTTGTCGATGTTTCATTTCCACACATCCTTCCAAACCAAGCAAATTCGATCCCAAGTCAATTAAATGTATCTTTTTGGGTTATCCTCATGGTAAAAAGGGTTATAAAGTTTATGATTTAGAAGACAAGAAAATCATCTTTTCCCGAGACGTTATCTTCTTTGAATCTGACTTTCCTTATCAACATAAATCTTCACATATTCCTGATTCTCCTCCAAAATCATATCCTAATTCTCATCTTTTTGATTATGGGGAACCAGTGCGTGCCACTAATGCACAGGCTGTACAAGAGACCCAATCTTGTGCGGCATCAAATCCATCTCTTAATCCTCATGACACCTCACCCGCAATCACTGCCTCTCCTTCCGTTGAAAATACAAACACGGCATCTTCACCTATCATTCCAAATTATCTTCCAAGTCTATCTACTTCCGCTGCTCACCAAACAGAACAATCTCATTCCATCTCACACACATCTTCTCCTCTTCCAACTGACTCAATTTCCTCCACCGAAAATCCTTCTCTCGTACCCGATAATTCTGTCTCTCCAACTCAGCCTCCACAACATCGTTCTACCAGACCTACAAGGACATCAAGCCTATTACAAGACTTTCACATCGAGGCAGCTCTCCCCTCACGTACTGCTCCATCATCTTCACTGATCGAGGTCTCAGGTACGGCTCATTCTATATCAAATGTGTTGTCTTATGATAGACTATCTCCTACACATCGAGCTTTTATTGCTGCACTAACCATGCACCGCGAGCCTACATCTTTCTCACAGGCAGTCCTTGATCCTAAATGGCGCACAGCAATGCAAGATGAAATTTGTGCCCTACAAGCTAATCGTACTTGGAGCCTTGTGTCACCACCAGCAAATAAACGTCCTATTGGTTGCAAATGGGTGTACAAAATCAAGTACAATCCTGATGGTAGCGTGGAACGATATAAAGCTCGCCTTGTTGCTAAAGGTTACAGTCAAGTTGAAGGAATTGACTACCGTGAAACATTTGCGCCTGTTGCCAAGCTTACTACCGTGTGCATCCTTCTCAGCTTATCCTCTCTTCAAGGTTAGCATCTTCACCAACTTGACATTAGCAATGCCTTCTTACATGGTGACCTATACGAGGATGTTTACATGCAGCTTCCTCCTGGTTTCGGAGGAAAGGGGGAGACACGAGTTTGCAAATTGCACAAGTCATTGTATGGACTTAAACAGGCATCAAGGCAATGGTTCATCAAATTATCCAATGCTCTCAGGGAAGCCGGTTTTCAACAATCCTGGTCAGATTATTCTTTATTTACCAGAAATCATAAAGGTCATTTTACAGTCTTGTTGGTGTACGTTGATGATATAATTCTAGCAGGAAGCCATCTTGATGACATATCAAGCATGAAGAAGTATTTATCTGACAGGTTCAAGCTAAGATATATGGGAGTGTTGAAGTACTTTCTTGGCATAGAAGTTGCTTGTTCTAAACAGAGCATTGTCTTGAGCCAACGAAAATATGCGTTGGAAATACTAGAAGATTCAGGTTTTCTTGGCGCAAAGCCTACCTCATTTCCAGTCGAGTATAACAACGCTTTAACACAACGAGAAGGGAAGCTATTATCTGATCCATCACAGTACCGAAGGTTGGTAGGAAGATTAATCTATCTCACCATCACAAGACCTGATATTGTGTATGGGGTTCATATTCTTAGCCAATTCATGGACAAGCCAAGGGAACCACATCTAGAAGCTGCTTACAAAGTCCTTCGGTATCTGAAACAAACGCCGGGACAAGGCTTACTCCTACCATCCAGCGGTACTTTACAATTAAAGGCATATTGTGATGCAGATTGGGCAAGATGTAAAGACACTAGAAGGTTAGTTACTGGCTATTGCATTTTCCTTGGTAATGCGCCTATATCTTGGAAGACAAAGAAGCAGAGTACGGTGTCTAGATCCAGCGCAGAAGCTGAATACAGGTCCATGGCCTCTACTTGTTGTGAAATTACATGGTTGCAAAGTATTCTGAAAGACCTGAACGTTAAAGGTACGCAACAAGCATTGTTATTCTGTGATAATCAAGCTGCTCTCTACATAGCATCCAACCCCGTTTTTCATGAACGCACAAAACATATTGAGATTGATTGTCATGTTGTGCGTGAGAAGATCCAAAGAGGCCTTGTTAAGGCTGTCCATATTCGAACAGCAGAACAACCTGCTGATATGTTCACTAAGCCGCTGCATGCTAAGCAATTCACAAAGCTCTTAAGCAAGTTAAGTGTAATTAACATACACTCTAACTTGAGGGGGAGTATTGAGACATCTGCGGTAACTAATCCCAATTAGTTATAGCTTGTTATCTCCACACTGATTGTAACAGTTGTATAATCTTTCTTTTAGCAGTAATTAGCTAGAATCAAGGAGCTAACGCATATCTCCTATTGTGTATATATTGTAACACTCGATTCATTGCAATACAATAAACTGATTTCCATCCATATCAAACTTATTAGAAAATGTCATTTAGCAATAATTTTAGCCCCTCATTTAGTACTAATTGTTTGTCTGATGCGTACGTAAGTTAATTGTTAGGTAAAAACCACAACTTGACTATACGCGCATGCACCATATATATACCAGATATATAGGTATAAGCTTCAATAAGAATCTAAATATTATATACATGCACCAATCTAATCACAAGCATACCTTGACAAGAACATTTGGGACAAAAAAAAAATGTATGGCATACAAACAAATAAAAGAGCAAAAGATCGACAGAATTAACTCTATTGTACTGATGCTAGAGACGACGATGTTGATGAAGACACTGAAGAAGAAGGGGTGACATGAGATGACACCTCGGGTGACTTCCGGCAAACTGGGCACGAGGCATTCAGTTTGAGCCATTCGTCTATGCAATTAGCATGGAAGTAATGGTTACATTCCGGTATGGTCCTCAGTGCTTCTTTGGGTTGGTACTCACCCAAACATATGGAGCAAGTATTGTCGTTGGCCCTAGGTAATCTTCGGCTCTCTCCCAGCAAAGTCTTGGGGTATGACTCAATGGTCGGGGCGTCGAGGCCTACAACAACGTTGGCGGATTGCAGAGCAGTCGAGGTGGAGAGTTCGTCTGTGCTCGGCTGGTGGCGGCGACCGAAAATCCTACTGTAGATGTAATTTGCAATGCCAATGATAAATATGAGCCCTGGTATTCCCACACCTATGATTATGCCGTATTTTGCACTTCTTGGGAGAACTGTGAGTTGAAGAATATTGAAACTACCAATATATTAGCTCAGCATTCACTTCAGTTTCTAATTACCATGCAGCTAATTACATGACGCAAGCTATGATATTGAATCAAAAAAAGTAATGCCAGCGTCAAGCAATGTAATTTGTTTTAGAAAGCTAGTCTTTCTTGATGTAATTACTAAGTTTCAGTCAAGCTTGTAACTTGCAGTCAAACTCCGCGTTTGAGCAACCTCGATCCTCATTTTCTGGGTTGACAAATGACAATTAATGAACATATATATGAGGATATGGACCAAAGCAATTGAAACCGCCATGAGACGTGTCCTTTAGCTTTATATATATATATATATATAAATATATATATATATATATATATATATCTCACTATCAGTGTCTATTTGAACTCTTGGTGAGCCGTGACTTAGTTAGTTAAAGTATTTAACTGATAACTTTAATGTCATAAGTTCAAATCTCATTAACATATGTAGGATATTAACAAATGTAGGGTGTGTGAGTTATTAATAAAAAGTTTTAAAAAAAAAAACTAATGGACTCTTTGGCAACATGAACCCCTCTGACAAGCAATATTGACTTTTTTTTTAAGAATAACTAATTGCATGTATTAAGTAGTAATATTGACTTAATGATTCAACAAACTGAACAATAATATTCTGTTCAATGAGTAGTTATCAATTGCTTGATCTTTCTCTCGAGGTTCATTCAACTCAGGTGGAATTTGGACTTTTAGACCACAGTGTCTGAAACTGTGAAATACTTGACAATTGAGTCTCATACTAGCTAGCATATATAGCCGCAAGTCTTAAAAACTATATATAAGTATATATGATCAAATAAATACGTACGCGGACAGAAATCTTCTGAAAAATACATGTAAACTAAGGGCATCGAGTTTTCAACAGTGGAAAATCTCTCTGTTTTTGTGATTGAGGGATTTATGTGTGTCCTACGGCATCTACCAAAATAGAATTATTATTGTCTAAAAATGATAATTCGTAAAGTACTGGTCAGTTGTTATGTGAATAAAATGTTTGGTTTTGCCAAATTTTCGACAAACTTACGTAAAATCAGAGTCAGAAAATAACCTACCATGGCTTTTCTTTCCTTCGTAGCACATAATCTGACTTGTATCTGTGTCGAATCCACAACGTTTACTCGTAGCTTCACACTCGCTACAATCCGGCTGCGACCACCCCAGCGCAACACCGCCGCGGCTAACCTCCCCACCCATATTTACTTCCCACTCATATGTCACTCCTCTCGGAACCAAAGCAGTCGAAATCACCGAACATAGTTCCGGTGTCGACCCCGAAGATGAAGGCGCCGCTGCCGGTGCAGAGGCATAGTACGCACTCGAGGGAACAGCATAAACCTTGTACCCTTCATCACTTAGACAAGAAATACTAGTCGCGGTGGCTGGTAACGTCGACGTTGACTGAGAGGAAGAGCAGTTGAGGAAGGTGTAGTTCTTGGAACCGGCAACGACACTGAATGGAGTGTCGTGGAGGTTGAAAGGATGGGATAGGAGCCTTTTGGGGAGGCAGGAGTTAGGGTCGTCGATCCAGAGCCTATGAGACCTGTAATCGATGCGCTTGACGAGGAAGGCTCCGGAGCCGGGGAGGGTGAGGGTGGTGAGTTGAGTCCGGTTGTTGCATGAGAGGTCGAACCCTCGATAGCCGCAAAGTACGCGCTGCATGCGTCTTAGCCGGAAAGGGAACTTGACTGGTACCTGTGTGCCGTTAGGGCAGCTTAATATGGAGCAGTCGGGCGGAGCTCCCCTTGTTCTTTGAGGAAAGAGGAGGAAGAGGAAGAAGAGTGAGAAGGAGAAGAAGATTTGTAAGGGAGGCATGGAATAAGGAGAGGGTGAAGTCATTGATCTAGCTAAGGTACCTGTCTGTGAGGACTATATATCTAGCTTAGACAAGTGAGAGAGGCATGGAGAATTGGCCTTAGCAGGCTAGTTTATTGTGGGTTGGAGGAAATAATCTTCCATGCAATAGTCACCTATGGTGACAGGTGTTGACCATGTGATCTGTTAGCTAGGCTCACAAAATGTCTTCGATCATTAGATAACTTTCCCGCCCCTTTCATTTTTTATAGTTTATTTTTATTTTGATTGAGAGTGAGATAGTTAACCCGCCATATCGGTATTTGAACTAAGATTCACGAGAATACCTCAGTAAAGTCAAATTAATTAATCTTCCTCTGCAAGCGTACGAATCCGGAGACCCGACCTATAAACTTGCTAGCCACAAACGAGTGAGAATTTGGATTCGAACGCTTAACATAGGGGTTCCATACTAAGTAGTTTGACTAATTAACTTTACCCCACCAGGATGGTTTTTAGCTTTGTAGTTAGCTTTTGTAATCACAACGTCACATATATGATATATGGTGCAGTCATCCTTGTGATATAAAACCAAGTGATTCCTAATTGTTGAGTTATTGTATGCTACACGTCCCTAATTATTTCTTTGATCGTCGACAGTGAACCTCGCCAACGGCATGCGACTGTGGAAATTAACTTGATTGGCAAATGTCATCGGCTTCATACTTGTTTAATTTATTGGGGTGGCAATTGGCATTGAAGAAGTCAAATTCCAGAGATGCAAAGAAGTTTGTATATATGCATCATCAAAATGTGAAAGCATTGAATCTGTTTCGAATAGACATGGAATCGTGATGTCGTGCTCTTTCATTAACGGAGAGGATCGAGTTCGTTTACTTTGGGGCTCACAGTTCACCGATCCCAATCTTTTCAACTCCTCCTGACGAATGTTCCAACTAAGTTAATAGAGACAAGAACGAACCATTTGACAAGATCAAATTAAACTAGCTGCCATTTTGGGAGCTTTTGATGGCTTTAACAAGCATGTTCACATCACATATGTTGGACCAACATTAATCAGACCCGGCCGGATCGATGTAGAAATTGTAGGCTTCAACTGTTCAATATTGACATTCGATATGCGAACTAATTAAAAGATGTTACCTCATAATTCCATGAGCGAAATTCCATGCATGATGAGTTTGAACAGGACAATTAACAGTGAGTACGCTCATATCTCTAATCAGGTGTTGATACTAATATGCATGACTTCTTAAAGATATGTTCAACAGTTTAACGATCAATTATGTAAGTCAAAAGGTATCAAAAGACTTTTAGAATTTTTGAATTGTATTCATTTTCTTCGAGAACGGAGTATTTATACAAGAGATACAAATACCTATTAGGAAACTAATTACAAGAGAATATTACACAATATTCCTAAGAACAACACAAATAATTACAATCCTAATATTATGGGTATTACTCATGTCAACAGTAAGTTCTAGCTACATCAACATATACCTAACAATTTCCTTAGGCCAGATGAAAACTTAGGCAATTTCATCTTACAATAATAAGTAGTTCACCTAATATGCAACCCTAACTACGATGGGAAAATACAACAACTCAAACTTGGCTAGCCACTACTGATAACTTCCTCGTTAATATCAAGATTTGGTCAATACTTGGATTAATCTGTTTTATAATCTTGTTCATAGAGCTACAGAAAGACTTCACTAATTAAAAAAAACTAATTAAAGAAAGAAAAAGTGGGCGTTCAATTATTCAGAGTATGCAAATAAACCAAGAGAGAATTATACCATTGACAAAAACAACGTGGATCTGTAGTAAAATATAATATTCCATGGATAAGATCTTGAAGCAAAGTCCATGACATCTGGGCTGTGATGTTCTGGGTTGCAAATTTCTCTATGCAATAAGTATATGAGTGATAGACTGATAGGAACGAGTCAGTCTTCTCTTCTTTCTGGTGTCTGTATATGAAAACGATCAGCTCCAATGATATTGCTAAACCTAGAGCTAAAGGATCAATACTTCAGCTATGCGAAGTTCTTTTCAGGCCCACTTTCTCAGCTATCTGTTTAGGCCCAAACTAGTAGTTCAAAAAAAAAAGGCATGCTTTAAGAGGAATAAAAAACATGCCAATTTTCTTTTAGTACACCTATGGAACACATAAATTTTAATATGAATGGCTTCGTCGAGGTTAATAAATGAGTTCTCTTGCATTACTGAAATAGTTTCATTCTAGATCACATATCTTTTTTATATGCATAAAACTCGACGAGTGAGTGACGTTTGTTATCATATTAAACAAGTTAACGATACTTTCGTATATATAAAAATGAAATTTAGTTTAACCTCACCTATTATCTCTTTTGTTTCCCAATTCTCACTACCACAATATTAAACAAAGGCCACACATCATGTGTGAGCAATATGGGTGTTGTAGTTCCCATATATGTGACAATTTTCCCTCATACTCTACCAATACCCACTAATACCCTTATTTGTCACATTTACGGAAAAATTCAACACCTCTATTACCTACACATGATATGAAAGTGTCTAATAACGGCTCTCTGCCTTAGAATACTTCTTCTATCTGATTTGATGTATCCATAGAAGGAGGAAAAACACAAGAAGCATGAATTAGACATTACATAGGAAACAAGTCACATAAGCAATAAAAATCCAAAAGATATTCATATTTGGAGGGAAAGGGATCCATCATTTTATTTGATCACATATGGCGGGAAAATGTCCTTATAGTCCTTCACCACTATATATAATCTCTATCCCTCTCTCACAGCCGACCTCACCCCTCTTTCTCTCTCTCTTCCAAACCCTTCTTCTGCTTCAATCCCACACCTGCTGTCCGCATTCTCTCCAATTCGAGTACCCTAGATTCACATCTCCCCTAAAGTTGGGTACTTTTTTTCCCAAAACACCCACTTTCCCTTTCTCTAAGATTCTAGGGTTTTCTATTCCGGGGCCGATTGCCCCATTCTTCATTCTAATTTATCGATTAATTTCGTCACTGATAATTTCTTTGAATTGGGTTATTGGTGATACAGGTTCTGCGGCGATTGTGTTAGGTGAAGATGGACCCTGCTTTCGAGGATGAGAGTCAAGACGGTGAGACAGTCACAATCGAAGAGTATCTCAAGGATGTTGAGGAGCAGGAACTGGTTAGTCTCTTTTCTGTTGCTTAAACTAGTTACTTATTCTTTGAGTTTATTCGGGGTTTTCGATATAAGAGATCTGTGAGATTGAATTGGTTGCAGATGCTGCATTTGTGTAGTTATGGTGCTGGTGCTCTTTTTGTATTTGATAGTTGTTTGGGGTTGAAAAAGGCTTAGACTTTATTTGTTTTTGGAATGTAGAACGAAACCAGGCTGATCTGTGCTAAAGATATATTTTTAAGGATGAAGGCTATTGGGTATGAACTAAATGGTATACTGTGTGAGTGTTAAAACATGCATAAGGTGATTCTGTTGTGAAGGAGAATTAGTACATTATTAGAATTGTGAACGAGGGGATGTATACAAGTGCTACGATTGTGCTATAACCATCGGAACTAAGCTGACTTTAGGCAGTTTGAAGCATGGATGGTAAAGGTAAGTGCCAGTGCTTGTCTAGAGGTTAAGTTGATCATACAACATGACTGGAGAAGGGTGTTGGTTAAAAATATTTGGTATTGAGAGCAATACTAATATTTTCTCAGCAAACTGAGCAAGTATTTGAACCAATGGGAAAGGATTAGCAAACTCTGTTCTTTATTCCACAACCCCTAGCTCTTCTACAAGTCAGATTGTTCTGGTGGATGAAACTTCACGTTCATCTATTTACTGAGTTTCATAATGATGTGCAGTTTGTTGTGTTTATTTAATAAAGACAATTTTTTTTAAGGTGCTAGAGTAAAGATCTTGTGGGACTACCTTGTTTTCACTTCATAGTCTTAATCTGAAAAGTGTATTACTGTCAACAATGAATAGAGTTTAAAATGTTGACTATACATTTCATAACTCTTTGGTGTTTGATTATGTGGAGGATGCTGATTTGGTTTTGGGGGGCGATGAAGGCAAGGAGTGTACCTATAATAATGGGTATATGAAGAGGCAAGCAATTTTCTCATGCTTGACTTGCACACCAGATGGTAATGCTGGAGTTTGCACAGCTTGCAGCTTGTCCTGTCATGATGGCCACGAGGTACTTTGATAATCTTATCTTAACTGTATTAAGGAAAGGATTCTATGGCCCAAAGAAGGAAATACACAGAGATAGCTATCAAAAGCCATGATTTTGTGATGACAAGTATTAATATGATGATCGATGTTTTAGAAATTAAAATTTTCAGCGACGTGTTGTTTTTAAGATCTAAACAGTTGAAATTTCTACCTTCTCAAAGTTATTGCTGAAATGTTGGACTGAACTTTGGCCAATTGGCATGATTTGGTCTTAGTTACTTGGTTAGTGGGTCTTCTATTTTGCTTACATATCTAAGCAAGTCACGCCATTCCATCCCTTTCACTTGGGTGAGAGATTCTCATATTGACACTGTTGACCTATAAAGTGACTTTAAATTTTGTGTCTTTCGTGTCCCGATCATAGCTTGAAAAATATCTCACTTAAGGAAAAAAATGAATGTTCAGAACCTAACCAAAATAATATGGATTTGATTTTAAGGTAATAAATATATATATAAAAAGATTATATGAGCTAAGAAAGGTGAACTATGAATATGATTTCAATTTCTAGGATTAGGGTGGAAGTGAAGCTGAGTCTGAACAGATATGTTATATAGTTTGAACCACCTTCATATTCTTTCAAACCAAATCTAGCAGTGCTTGCTTTTGCTTCACCATTTCTAGAAGCTGGTTTTCTTTTTCTAGCTATTTTGCAGGAAGAAGCATAGTGATATTTCTTTCCTTTTAGGAACTGCAATTTCTTTTATTATACGCACAGGTTTAGTGTTTTTAAACTACCATATCTCGATGCATCCTATTACTGATGGTGTTATTGTTGTTACTTGGACTAGATTGTGGAACTATGGACCAAGAGAAACTTCAGATGTGATTGTGGAAATTCAAAATTTGGAGAGTTCTACTGCAAGATTTTCCCAAGTAAAGATATTGAAAACGTTGAGAACTCGTACAATCATAACTTCAAGGGTTCCTACTGCACCTGTGGCCGCCCTTATCCTGATCCAGATGTGGAAGAACAAATAGAGATGATGCAGTGCTGCTTCTGTGAGGACTGGTTCCATGAGGAACATATCGGTCTTGATTCTTCTGATGAGGTTTGGAATTGTGGCTACCAATATGTCTTTACTTATTTGGTATCACATTCTAGGTGTTCTGTTAACCCCATGTTTCAGCAGTCTATTAGGGACAGTATTATTCATGTCCAAGTGATGAATTGATAAAATAGTACTGGGTGACTGTGTCTTACTGTCAAGTTCAGCAGCCAATATTAGACGTGACATAATCCTAAACTCATGTTGGGTGAGTTGGCTGCATGTACTTTAGAAATGATCTCAGTTCATCTGTTTTACTTTGAAACTGTTCTTCATATCAGTTGCCACATTGATAAAATCTAGTGTAGTTGCATGATGACATTACTAAGTCCTACTTTGAAATACATTTGGCACTTGAAATGTTGAGGTCTTCCTGATGTTATACTACAGAATTCTCTTTATTCGTGAATTTTAATTTCATAAGGCTTATCTTACAAATTTCATCGAGTTCGAGTCTACTTGTTTTAAAAAAGTTATTCTTCATTCTCACTTGTGATGTTCATTTCCAGAAGGTTCTAATTTTCCAATGGTTTAAATTATCATGGTAACATTGTACTCATCCTTCGTTACAGATTCCAAGGGACGGAGAAGGTGAACCTATATATGAGGATTTTATATGCGCAGCATGCTCAAAAGTTTGCTCTTTTTTAAGACTATATACTCAAATCATCTTGGAAGCAAGGAGCCAAAAGAATGCTGCTGTTAAGACTGGAAAAGATAAAGAAGTTATAGCAGATGAAGTCCCCTTATCCTGTGGATCTGGAAAGCTAGAAAGTATATCTCAGAGTTTGACTACCAACTCTGAATCTGTGACTGGAGGGGAAGTTTCAGTTCTTGGAGAAAATTCTGGGAAGAAAATATGTTCAGGGCAATGCAGCGCAGATGCTGATACACATGCTACTTGTGTTATTAGAGTTGATCTGGCAGTTGCTTCCCCAGGTTCAGAGAGCAAGCCAATGTTTCTTTCAAAAAACTGGCGGAGTGCTCTCTGCAGGTGTGAAAAATGCAGTGAGTATTATAAACAGAAGCATACTAGTTTTATAATTGACAAGGAGGATTCAATCATTGAGTATGAGAAAATGGCAAAGCGGAAGAGAGAAGAGAAGTTGCAGCAACGTGACGGGGCAGAGTTAAGTATGCTGGATAACCTTGGCCATGTAGAGAAAATTGAGATTCTGAATGGCATTGCAGATATCAAAGATGAGCTTTATTCTTTCCTGGTATGGCATCCATGATTTAAAATATAGTTTTCCCATGCATTCCTTTTTTATAATAAATCATGCAAAGAAGCTGGTTCCGAACATTTAATTTTCTAAATTATCAGCTTTATTATTTTTGCAGGGATCATTTGATTCATCGAAGGCAATCACATCTGCTGATGTCCACCAGATTTTTGAGAATCTAAAGAAACGCAGGCGTGTAGAGTGAGTAATACCTGGATCTTGGCTGCAGTTGCATGCATGTAATAATATTAACCTTCTGATTCTGCTTTTGGAGTTGAGCCAGGTTTCAGTAACATTATAAAAGGCCTTTGCATATCATGGGCTTTTTTAAGTTAAAATGCTCTACTAGTATCTATGTCATTTCTTTGAAGACTTATGTCCTAAGTCAAACGCATTATGATTTTAATTTGAATTTCCTCTAAATATCTTTATGACATGAAATCAATTGAATTTTCTAAATCAGTATGATAGTGTAAATTTCTCCGGTTGTTTTGGTTAAAATACAGTTGATGAAGAACTTGCTTTGATGTATAACGTATGAAACTAAAATGCTAGAGAAGACATTTCTAGTTGTGAGCTGACGAGGAAATTAATCCAACCTCTTGTGCAAAATAGTAGGAACCATATCAAGAAAGAAAGTTTATGCATCACCTGCTTATTCTACATTTACATCCTGTTGGTTTCATTCTGTATTGTCTTTTAGTGAAAATTATCTGTTTAATATGATCAAGGTGAGATCAGATGGTGATTTGTTGCATCCTTCTTCTTGTCTAAAGCTTAATGGCAAATAAATAATGTAGTTGGTTCAGTAAATCTAGGGGCCCTGATTTTGTGATTGACACTTAACCATTAACTATTCCCTTTCATTATGAGTTTGCTAATTTTGTCAACATTCCTTTAAGAGGGGACAAAAGTAGGTTTGTTTTTGCTATCTTGGGAAAGGGAAATGGTTGTATTCATCTGTTTTACAGTTGATTGAGTCTTTCAAATTTTAAAAGTTAGTCATTTCTCTACCTAAACTCTGAAGACTGTCGAGTAGTAAGGATTACTGTATCTGGTCGATGAAAGTGGATTGATCTTTATTTGCTTTAGACCCAGAAAATTTCTGATTTTAAATCAAGTGTTTTGAAGTTTAAGTACTTTTCTTTTAATCTCATATAAATAAACTATAATTCATGTAGTCCAAGTTGAGTTTCACTTGCATTTCATCAGTCGCATGTTAAAAAGTTGCTTCATTTTCTCCTTTGATTATGTTTTGTTTTGTAAAATGTCATTTATCGTCATGATTATTTAAACAGATTGAGCTAAATTAGTATAGATACTTGGGAATATTGGAATGTCCCAACTGTGTGTGCAATCATAGGTTGCATTGCCATTGTAAGGGAAGAAAACCTTAACCCTGCAAAGATTACGATGGTTCAGCTTTAATAAAGGTCTAATCATTCTTGCATTACTGTTAAATTTCGTTTGAAGTTTCTGTCATAAGCCTATTATAAATGGTCCTTAGTGGTTGCTTTACATTAAAGATGGATGAAGATATATTAGAGTTCACTCTTTAAGGAGCATACAATGTAGAAGTTTGAACTTTAGCCACTCTTTAACTGATCTAGGAAGCAAAACAGAACCATGTAATTTCCAGATTAAAACCGCACCCTTGCTTTTCTCTAACTAATGTGAGATTTGTTTTTGCATGTTGCATCCTAATCTTCAGTAGACAATTTCTGGTCATTTGTCTTACGATGGTAGTTGTCTTGCTTCATACGAGTTCTTTACTGATTCCACCCCGAAATCTGGCATTTGGTATCCATCTGTTGTGGTAATCGCTGTCGTGCTTTACGGATTCCTGTTCTGCTTTTGAACTTGACTCGTTGATGAAAAAGTTTGCTTGTTTTTCCTTGCTTTTGGTCGTGAAATGAAAGAAAGGCAGTGTTGTTATTTTACAGAAAGCTGCATATCACTATCCATGTTGAATTTCACTTCTAACAAAATCTAAAGTAGGTGAAATCCCTCGACTTTCTACGTAAATTATGCCACATTCACATGCACATGAAGAAAAAGATGACCTATTGCGTTTATATATCGATTCAATGAAGAGAAAATATTCGAGTGCCTCACTGGGTAAGCAAGATTATAGAATGGTATAAATAGTTGACGGTGACTAAATGTGACAAGTTCGTTTCTTTGTAGCATTAAACAAAAATGCTTGGGGGCTACAAATCTCTCTATTATATGATCATGTCATGGTGGGCATATGAAGTTAGGTCTACGGACTTTCCTGTATGCCCGTGTCATGTCGGGAAATGGGGTCGATCTCCTAATTTGATCGTGAAACTTCCATTGATTAATTAGTCTCCAGATTCCACGAAATGTCCAGATTGCCAACTATTTTTCTCATCCTATTTGGCTCGAAAACGAACAAATTAGTATGAAATTGTTTCTATATGTTGCTGTCGTGGATGATTATCATCAACCGTGAACTATATCTAATTTTTAATACATATGTATACAAATGTCATCAAAAATATAAACTTGAAGTACATAATTTACAACTTCGAGTGATAACTATGACGGTGTATCGTTCTATTCAAATGTCATCAAAAATATAAACTTGAAGTACATAATTTACAACTTCGAGTGATAACTATGACGGTGTATCGTTCTATTCAAATGTCATCAAAAATATAAACTTGAGGTACATAATTTACAACTTCGAGTGATATCTATGATGGTGTATCATCCTATTTAAATATCATCAATATGTCAAGTTAGTATATAATTTACTATTTCAAGTAATAGGAAATTACAAGTACACACCAGAAGAGACGAAATGTTTAATACCTTTTATGTTTCTTCCAACAACTATTTATCGTTAGCGCATAGATCAAGGCTGCAATGCTGCATACCCTATAGGCGTTTAGTATAAACTAAAAGGAAAATGAAAACAAGTGACAAAAGGGGTTTTGTTTTCTCTCGTGTTTGAGTTAAATTTTCAAACACTTCCCTATCAAAACACCTCCAAAAATTTGGCGGAAATGATTCTTTGGTCTGTGATTCCACAGTTTGTATTGTAGATAAGAACTCATTTTTGTTTGGATTGTGATTCCACAGTTTGTACAAAGAACAGTACTGATTCTTATGCATCGATATAGGTCAGAAAATTGGTGCCGACAGATAATTGTTTGTTCTATCATATGGCTTTCTAACCAAGCAATATATATAGAATTGATTTTCCCTTCTATTTAACAATATAATGAATACAGTAATTTTGATTTTGGTTCTTAATGGGACAAACAATTACTTGGCTGTATATCATAGAGTCTTGCAATCCCTTCACAAAATGTTGGAACATTGGTAGTGTGAAAAGAACGTTTTCACCTCTAAAGTAAAGAATTAGATTCCCACAAATCTTACAAATCTTTTTGTCTGTGTTGTTATTGTATGCCAATAATTGGACTTTCTCCCCTATAAGTACATGCTCTTCCTTCTCTCATCCCAGCCTTACATGCACTGCAGCTCTCTGTCTAAGCAAAAACCACTTCCACAGCTAATTTGTTGTAGGTGTTTTTTTTGCTTGACATCAAAACACCAAAAGAGTAGTTTTAAGGTTTTCGTGAATCGAAAAGCAAGTTTCGAGGATTCAGGAACCCCCAAGATCATGGGAAACTGCATGGAGACATGTGGACAGAAGGAGCATCAAGAAGAGGATCAAATGCAGCAGATGCAGAAGCAGAAAGGAGATGAGATTAGGTTTGAGAAGGAAGGCAGCAACAGTTCAGGGAAAATGAGGGTAAAGATTGTGCTGACAAAAGAAGAGCTAGAGATGTTGATGCTTCAGCTGCAAGACAAAGGAGGGAAGAAGAGCTTAGAGGAAGTTCTGGAGGAGATCCAGAAAGGCAGAGGCAAATTAGTACTGGTTGAAGAAGCTTGGAAGCCTTCTTTGGAGAGTATCATGGAAAGCCCTGAACTCTTTGAAGATATGGATAGATAGATCAGTACTCTTTAAATCCAAACCCCTCTTCTTTCTTTCTTTTTGTTCATTCTTTAACTCTAGCTATTTTGTGAGAGTTCCGATGTGGGTGATGACCCAGTTCTGTAATTAGTTAATTGGAATTTCAATGAGTGGGAGGAACCTCAAGCGGCTGAGATGGAAAACCACCTATATATATGATGTCTGTAAAGGAATTTGAGCACCAAAACATTTCATGTGTACTAAGGTTTATGAAACAATGCCGCTCAGCCCCTCTAGGCCACTTCTAGGCGCTCCAAGTCTGCCCTCCGCCCTGGGAGCACCTAGCGAGCTTTCACACCTTGCTCTGAAGTAATTGAACGTACACCTCCATCTCTATTATCATAGGGATTCAACTCAGAAAGTCTCCTGTGATAACATGCTTGGAGAATATTCAGTAACAAACCAGTGAAACTTTAAGCAATTACAAATTGAAAAGACAATTGAATACTGGATCAAATCAATCTTAATACATTTGGGACCCAATGTTGAAGCAAGCACCAAAATCCCATGTGGTTGTTGAATCAATTTGTTATTACTCTAACAACCAGACTTGGACTAATGATGCATTGTGATGTGTTGTATATATGGTTCACGAGTAGATTCACCGATTCACAATATGCATTTCAATATGAAGTAATGCAAAACCAACCATCTAGTATATATATATACATATAGAATATGATAGGAGCATAAAATGCGACATTCTTAATGTGTTATTACCTCTATTTGTATTTTGATTATCTCTTATTATCGTAGAATAGAGTCATAATGTAGAGTCGAAAGTTTTTGGTAGAGTTGTGTGTAAAACGTGTTAAACATAAAGGAACGATATAAAAATTTGTCAAAAGCCAATTTGAGGAGCCTTAGAGATGTTCTTATGATTCTGTAAAACTTTTACATTGTCACAAATTGAGTTAACTCTCTGATACGTAGGTGACATACATAAGAGTTCATGGGAGAAAGAATCAGGAGAATTGGAGTTATGCCGGAATCATTGCCGGAAGGTCAGACTGCCAGAACAGAGTAACCTATTGCCTGCTGAGAGAAGTGTTCCTGATGGACCTCGGGAAGCAAAACAGCTGATCCATGAAGCCTAGTCCATGAAAGGAGGTGTCCAAACCAAGTCCAATATGGAGAAGAAGATCAAAATTCGGCAGAATATCAAAGAATGTCCAAGTCTTGAAATTCCTGATTAATTTCGGGAAAATTCTTGTGCACGTCTCACAACTTCAACTGGCTCTCCAAGACATGCTAGATATGGATAGAGAGCTACAAGAGTCTAGTTTCCAAATCAATTGAAATAACCTCAATATCTATTTTCTAGATATGACGAAATCATCAGACAGAGGTCATTGGGCCGAATTGAGAAAAAAAAAGGAAAACCTAAACCAACTCGGTTTTTACTTGTGTGGCCGGCCTCTCTAGGGTCTTTCTTCTATATAAAGCATGACTTCAAGGGCAGAAGGGGATCATCTCTACCCTTGCAATTACATAGCCGAAATTCTACCAAACCCTATACAGAATATTACTTAGCCAATTCATCCACCACAAACCATAAGAATCACTTCATCATTCCACCGATTTTCCCCACACTTACTGAATCTTCAAAGGTTGTAAAAGTGTGATTTTCTCATGGCTTCTTGTATTATTTTCTGTTTAGTTTCGAACTCTATTGTAATATACTTTTCGATTTTGGTTTTATTTATCAAACATGGTTTTCAGATTTCTTTGTGATCTTTGATTGTTCTATGTTTTGATTTGTAACTTCTTGAATATATGATGATTTCGTGATTTAGGTTTTGGGGCAGTAGCATTTTCTTATGTGTTTTTTATTTCTAATTGATTAATTGTCATGAATTCATGCATCTAAATCAATCCTTGATGTTGCCTCGGCCATGGTTGTCCTTAAGATGCGGTTTCATCTACCATAATAATTTTCGATCGATTCATACGCAACGTTGTCTTGGTCTTTGTTATTAAATTAGGGCGGATTTAATTCTTATAATTTGCATGCTAATAGGATGAGTGACGACATGCTTTAGATCATGTTTCCGATTGATTCATGTGCTAAAGTGTTTTCTTGTTTAATCTCTACGCAACGTGTTTTTAAATGAGTTAGCATTCATGTTTAGAATCAAGCGCAAAGATGGTTCTAAATACCTGAGGAGTCTTAACAATTAGATAACCGCAAAGGCTCTAATTAGAATCGAAATTGGTTAGAATCAAGGACAATTTGAACGTTGTTGCCCGGCCTTGCATGGAGTTGTTATGTGTTCTAGATGGTTTTTCGTGTTACGTGTTACATGAGTATGATCACTTGTATATAATAATCTTAGGTTTAATTTTCAGTAGGTTATTCGTTAGAATTAATCAATCTTAAACCCCTAATATTTCGATGTATATATGTGAATACTTGTTATAAGTTGTTTGGTTTCTTTTCTTTTGATCGCCCTTTGGTTTCCCCTGCTAGAACGATCCCTATTTGTCCATATTACTATGATTGCAGGGTAATTAAATTGAAGTTGTTTGACCTCGGTTCACGAGTAGATTCACCGATTCACAATATGCATTTCAATATGAAGTAATGCAAAACCAACCATCTAGTATATATATACATATAGAATCATACAACGTTATGAACTAGTAATGGATGTACACTCTGAAATCTGATAACTAAGTTTTTTTTAGCAGCAGCAATCTTGAAGAACATTTAAACTTCATTCAGGTTTGCCGGAATCAAAACTCTAGGCAATCTGCAGGGTAGCATTTAGCGACCAGCAGTGATAGCTGAATAGTTTGTCGAAGAAAGTTGCTCTAATTTTGCCCCATGGTCTTTATATGACAAGTAGACAGAAATATCCATACTTCTCTTCATATTGTAGAGTGGAAACAACTAATTTAGAAAAACTCTCAACAAAAACTATGACAAATGCAGTATATGTAATGATGTTAACAAGAATACACTAACGGTTGCTATGTTGGTTTTTTGTTTCAAGAACCGAATATTCTCCTTGGTGTGTGATTTGCTGAAACGAACCATCTCGACATAACACGATTTATCTTTCTTTTACGAAAAAGCCAGCTCCCAAGGCTTATATATTAGAGAGAGTTTAGTACTGATAAATCAAAATTACACCTCCTCTGTGACTACTCCCACAACCAGCCGAAAGCAACAACTGGTAACCGATCTCGAGGGAGAGCCCCGTGGTTTTCTCATAACAGAATCCCCAATACTCAATTCTCACTAGTTTTTCCTTTTAATTTAGGAAAAGGAAACTAGGTAATACCTGAAATTTTCTCTTTTAATATAAGCAACGCTGTTTTTAGTGTATTCCAATATCTCATCTCTAGTGTTTGTAGTTGTATGTATGATAGGGATGCTGAAGATTCTTGGTTAGGCTAGGAAACTACAAAATTTATTGGACTAAATTCAGTTTAACCATCTCAAACTTTAGAACTAAAATCAGTTTGGTCCTTAATCTTTTTTTAAAATCACGTTGGTTCTTGTACTCTCAAATGACATCATCTAAGTCCAAAATTTGGATTTTAGTGCAAAAATGGGTGAGTTTGGTCCTTGAAAAAATAACATTTTTTCATCATTAGAATGTTTATTTGCCCTCTTTGTAGGTTAAAAAGCTCAAATGTGGATCCCCATGTCAGTTTCAAGTCAGCAAATGATATTATTTTAGAGCCATATTAAAATTTTGGACTTAGTTGATGATGTTTGAGAGTACAATGACCAACATAATTAAAACAAAAAGTCAGGGATCAAACTGATTTTAGCCTTAAAGTTCAAGGGGTTAAACTGAATTTAATCCAAATTTATTCTATTGAGACTTTGAATTTTCGGCTAATTTTTCCCATTCCAATTGATTCTTCCATGAGATAAACTTGTAAAAAGTTTTAATATACACACAGACTGCATATTGTATGATTTGGAGTATGAATGATATTTTCATGAGATTTTTCATGATTTTAAGCATTTAACCACTCATGCAAAAATCATTTATACTTCATCTTAATTTTAGAGACGTAAGCTTGGAAACTTGGAAGCCCTTAAGCATTGCCTAACAAGCAAAGTTTTGAACTGAGGGTGGTCACCAATGCTCTTTCGGTCAGTTTAAGCTATAAGTAAATCTCGGAGAAATGGGAGAATGAACCAACAATGAATTCACATAAAGAAATAGTCTGTTACAAAAAAATCTCAAGTGAAACTCCCCGGCCTGCTAATGAATTTGCTACCTTATGCTGGAGGAGGAAAGAACTAGTGCTAATAGTATTCTTCCTAATAATGAAAAGCTGCAAATTAACGAGCTTGATCCTCTCACTATTCTTCAGGGATGCTCTTCAGAACTGAACCTGCTGCAGCTGTTCTAGTACAAGCAGGGGACTGATCAAGGGTAACACGAGTGATCGGTATCTTTGTGAGCGCATTTGCCACATCCTTGAATTCAAGAACGCCTCCATCTTTGCACCTGGAAAGCATTCGAGCCGCTTCTTGCTTTGTCATTTTTACTTTTACTCTCATCACCACTACTCCTTTTCCATCTTCTTTTTCTTCCCTCTTGCTGAGCAGTGGTTCCGAGCTTTCAAGGCAACTGCAGTTAATCTTTTGACTGTAATTTGAAATTGGCTTCTTACTCAACTCATCTCTATATATAGCTTCTTTGACACCAGGCTTCGTGAGTTTCATTGTGTCGTCTAATGACTTCTTATTGAAGAAAGACAGCAAGGAGTTCAACATTGTTGTGAAAGAGTGAGAGATGGATATATGAATGCCATATCAAAGTTGAGGGTGCATATATATATAGAGAGGTCGATAGTTATACATTTTAAAGTGATGTAAAGGTATTGACCGTGTCAGTATTTTTTAATTAGTTCCAAAACTTCTTACGTACAATTTAATTTTGGATTTTGAAAATTCATAACCTCAGGTCAATTTATGAGTTCATTAGAGTCTAGTCAAGCAACATACGTAGTGGAACTAGTCGACCTTTTAATAATTTGGTTAGTCATGTTAACGACAAGACTTAGAGGAAGACTGTAATTAACTTGGTGATAAGTGATATAGCTACTTGTTAATATATTAATTGCACGATTGATCGATTTGGTTGATATTGATCCAACGATGGATCTCTAGCTAGCTAAGATCGATTGATTAACAAACAAAGCAAGAAAGCAACCACTTAGGAATTGGTCAGTGCCTTATAACTCTTTCTACACGTACGTTGCAACTGTGCATAGTCTAGCACTGATGTTTTCAACTTGGATAATTAAGACCTAATTAAGTTTGACTTCATTTAGAAAATATACACCTGGAAGAGTATTTATGTGGTTCATGGTTTAGGACTGAGCTTGGCATGGCAAGTGTGCCTGAGCACCACAGGCTTCCAAGTTCCAACAATAGTGATTCTGAAAATTTCAAACAAATTTTGATTGGGAGCTCGTTTGTGCCCTCAATTGCACGAATTTGATTGAGAATGATTACATTGACCTAGTCAAGTGCTTAAATACCAACAGGTAAACTCACTCAGTCTTTTATATTATTCACTGTTGTACATATTTTTGTTTCACCAAATGTAATAAGTGATATTCTTGGTTTTACGGTCATATTCCTCATGATGTACTGTGTTTTGTTTTGGTAGTAATTCAAATGTTATAAATGTGTCGGCTAATGTAATTAATCTAACAAAGGCATTAACAAAAATAATGGTTTTGGATAATCACATACTAAACCTTCTCACTAAGTCGATGATATATGTTATTTTACTCTCCTAAAGACAATCACGAAGGAATTCTTTCTTTCATGTTATATTTTTTTGATTAATGTTGATGAATCTTGTGTTCTTTGAAACTCATTATCCAATATATTCTTGAACATGTAAGTACTACGTATTTATCAATAACTTGACCAACCATAACCTGATGTTGATTTACCAGATATTTATTTTTGATAAATTTCCTAAACCCCTCATTCCAATTTGAGTTTCACTACTCCGGCCCCGTTTAACTCCCAATACCTTATTTACATGCAGTTTGGTAGAACGTAACTATATATAACTCGGTTAGCTAATGATGAGTTTATATATGAAGGTTTGTTATCAAGTGCATGATAATATTTGTTGTCATGTGAGTGATATTTCCACGGGTCACAAGGCCCTAGCTATTACCATCTTCACCAAAAATTCGCTTCCTACATATAGTCACTTCGAAAACATGAGAGTCTTACACATCCGAGTTAACATACATACTTTAGAACTGAATATACGTGCAGCAGTAACACCAACATGCATGTATGCTCGCACTGGTACGCACCCTGCACCATACTTATAAGTTATAACCCACAAAAACCATAAAAGAAAAAGAAAGATGGATTAAATTCAGTGTGCTACCCTGAACTTTAAGTCATTTTTCACGTGTGTCCCTGTTTTTTTTTTTTTAATCAGGTATACCCTTGTACTCTTAAGACCCATCAAAACCGAACAAAATCTAAAATCGCCTATAAATGTGATGTCATGCGCCAAGCTGGAGCCGACATCGGGCCCCAGTTTTCAGGTTTGTGCCCTCATTTGAAGCGCAGTGTCTAAAATACCCCTCTTACCATATTCTCTTCTCTTTTTCTCTTTTACTCGGTCCAACAATAGCTTATTTCTCAAAAAAAAAAAATTGCTTCTAGTCTTTTACTTCTCTCTCTCTCTCTCTCTCGTCTATCCCTTCCTCCTAACCGCAGTCGCCTCGCCTCCACCGCCACCACCTTCACCACTCCCCCGACCTAATTGAAACCCCGAACAACTATGACGAAGAAGAGGACCAACAACCCCAACACCACCAACTACAACCACCTCAAACCCCTCATTTTGCTATACCCAAACCTGAACATTAATCCTTGTTTAATTCCCTTCCTCATCCAATACACAAACAAGACCAAGAAGACTCCAAACCCACCTCGATCAAGATTGTCTCTTTCCTCTTCTTTCCTCTTCTTTCCCTAAACCCAAACCCTCATCTCTCTTCCATTACCTTCCCAAACAAAAACTCGAATCAGAGATGGAAGAAGATTAAGATCTCATACCCCCTTGTTCTTCTATTTTCTGCTCGCTTCCTCTCCCGAAATCCCAAATCCATAACAAACCCATCTCCAATTTCTCATCTTCTCCCCAAATCCCCCAAAAGGGTCGTCCAATTCAAGCCACCCATCAACCCGTACTTCACTGATTCAACCCATCGACCTCGATGATGGCAATAAGGAAGAATAGATATATGGTCTGAGCCGCTGAAGACATTGGAGGCCTCGGCGACACATACCCAGTGTTTCAACACACCCAGCATGGAGGAGGGAGTTGTGCAACAAGTTTCCGACAGGGAAGAAAGTTAGGAGAGAGAGAGAGAGAGATGAGACACAAAAGAAAAGGAAAAAAGAAAGTAAAAAAAGGCTCAAAAGACATTTCTACCCTTAATAGGGGTTAAAAAACTGGAAAGTGGGTCCTCTATGTCCTCCACATCAGATGCATGACGTCACATTTATAGTCAATTTCAGATTTTTTTCGGTTTTGATGGATTTTGAGAGTACAAGGGTACACCTGATTAAAAAAAAAAGAACAAGGACACACGTGAAAAATGACTTAAAGTTCAGGGTAGCACACTGAATTTAATCCAAGAAAAATAGATGTATTACTGTTGGCACAATAAAAATGTATAATATGTGAAACTGTGAATAACTGATATTATGGGTACGACAACAACAATTCCATCACCTAATGTGTACTTCTGGTCTTAGGAAAAAAAAACCATGTATCAAATAGGGGTCTCTAGCTAGCTTGTTTCTCACCTCGTTCTTCATTATAGACGTATAAATTTAACAACAATAATTATTATTAAATTATTCGGACGACACATGAGCCCGATAAATTGCATACGTGGCTCGTGAGTCGACAAAGTTAAAAAGTTGTCGGAATTGACACGTGGTAACGTGTGAATGATTGTCAACAATAAAACTATTAATCCCGATTAAAATCAAACATTAAATGTCAGTCGGTAATAAGATATCAATCAAATCAAATCGATTATCTAAAATGAAGTCAAACATTTAATCAAATGGGTGAAATACCTTACCAATCATAAATAAATCGATCAATTAAGAATGATTGATTTAATTATGGTAAATTGAATAATTGAATCAATCAATCAAAAGTGATTGATTTAATTATAGGGTTAAATGCACCAACAGTGTCTAAACTCTTGGAGGACTGTCAATATGGTACCCGAACTTTTAAATGTATCAAAGTGATACCTGGACTTGTATTTTTGTACCAACGTCGTACCTGTCGTCATTTTCCGTCACAGCTCTGTTAGTTCATGTCACATGTGACGCACGTGACTGAAAAAAAGAGTGACGGAAAATGACGTGAACTAACAGAGCTGTGACGGAAAATGACGACAGGTACGACGTTGGTACAAAAATACAAGTCCAGGTATCACTTTGATACATTTAAAAGTTCGGGTACCATATTGACAGTCCTCCAAGAGTTCAGACACTGTTGGTGCATTTAACCCTTAATTATATCATTAAGGAAATACAATTCAAATGGTGACTTCAATTCATTCCGATGACTTCAATGCATTCCATTTACGGAGAAGCATCGACACTATAAATATCTCATCTCACATCAAGAGGAGGACCTCTGGGACAAGAGAGAAAAATTACTCCCGAGAGCTTAGAAGTCTCCCAAACCCTTGAAGAATTATCAAGCTGTCAAATAGCCGATTCTTCATCAACCTCAAGCCTAGAGGTTGTCAAATCTCGAAGAGTCACCAAGCTATCAAATAGCCGACATCTTCACTAACTTCAAGACGAAGAACAAATCACCAGGTGGAAGTGCTCGTGGCCAAATCCGATCAACATCAAGCCTTCACGGCCCTTGATCAACCCTTGTCTTCAAGTCTTCAACAAATTAAAACTTCTACCAAGTTCTTCAACAAGCTCGTGGAGAATCAACAAGCACCGAACACACGTGCCAATTCATCCGTCATCAAAGCCAAAGAACGTTCACCACGTGACACCGCTAGTGGCCTAAGTCCAATCAAGAACAATCCTTTACGACCCTTGGTCAATCAACTTCTACAAATCCTCAACACAATAAGAAGTCCAAACTAAAACCATTCGATTCAAGATCAAGTGCTCCTCACCCTTGAATCAAATCGATGTCGGAGATCGAATCAGAGGAAATTCTTGTAAAAGAATACCCACAGAGATTGTAACTCATAAATTCATCAATACAAATATTTTATTTTGTATACATGTCTTTCTGTTATTCGTTACATGAATTTTCGTGTTTACAAAATTAGTACACCCAATGGGACAATCTCTGCCTCTCATCTCCTCCTCCGACAATCTCACCAGCTTCATCACATGGCTTCAAAGATGGTGCAAATCAAATCGAAAAACAAGACCGACAAGGTAGCTACTCTGAAAAGCAGTAGAAACCTTAGCGGTCATGTTGTTCATTGTGAGTCATTTCAATTCACAACATTTGACCTTCATTCTACAAAGCAGTTTCAGCCGATTGACGCTTGGACAACAATGAGGGCAAACCTCATGAAACAAAGACGTTCAACATCGTCAGGCAACTCGAGGAAACATTCTCCTTCGCCCACAACCAAAGTTGATTCGAAGATATGTCCACACTTGGAATTGCCTCTTGATAATCAGATTGAAGCGATTCTAGAAGACGACTCTTGTGCCATGCAAGTCATGGTGATATGAGTGATTAACGTGGAAGAACAAGCGGCCTAAATAGCCCAGTTGACTGAAGTGGTGAAGAAGCTCTAAAAGACCATTGAAGAGATGGATGTAGAAATTGCATCGCTCATAGAGAAGCTAGAAGTTCACCATGACAATGAATCAGAGAACAACCTTCATGGCGATAAGAAAGACACGTCTGGTGGATCATCTTTCGAGCAAAAAAGGGAATCAAATTTCATCCTAGCTTCATTGTCAGTTCAACAGCTTCAAGACAATCAAAGCTCAATATGGTGGTTCGTCTCGAGATACACAGACGTATTCCAAGCTTAACACCAAGCGGCTAGACAATTTGAGAATCTCAACTTGTTACCAACCTAACAATTTGATGGCAAATGTAACCCCAAGCAACACATCACACATTTCATCGAAATATGCAACAGCACTGGCACCGATGGTGATCATCTTGTGAAGCAATTTGTTTGCTCACTCTGAGGCACGACGTTTGAGTGGTTTACAGATTTGGAGCTTGAATCCATTGACAGCTGGGAGAAAATGGAAAAGAAGTTCTTGAACTGCTTCTTCAGCATATGTCGCATGGTGAGTATGTTAGAGCTCACCAACACCAAACAACCAAACGGCGAGCCTGCTGTAGAATTCATCAATCGTTGGCGTGCGCTAAGTCTCAACTGCAAAGACCGACTCTCAGAATTGTCAGCGGTAGAGATGTGTATCCAAGGCATGCATTGGGATTTATTGTACATTATTCAAGGAATAAAGCCTCGCATCTTCAAAGAACTTGCTACTCGAGCTCATGTCATGGAACTCAGCTTCGCTAGCCGTGATCGAAGAGAATGTGACATCATTGAACTAGAGAATCAAGACTCTTTGGCAATCAGCACAACTACTGCAAGGATCACAAAACGAGCCAAATCACATGACCAAAAGAAATTTCAGTCGACTCAAGATCAAGAAAGGAGGCAAACTCTAAAAGACTTGGAAGCTAAAAGTTACCCTTTTCTAGATTTCGATGTTGAAAAACTTGCTTGAAAAAGAAGTAATCAAATTACAAGACTACAAGCGTCCAGAAAAGATGCATCGTGTCAGTGATCCAAAATATTACAAGTACCACCGTGTCATCGGTCATCCGGTGGAGAAGTGCTTCGTTTTGAAAGACCTCATCATGAAGCTCGCACAACAAGGAAAGATATGTTTAGACTTTAAAGATGACGTGGTTCAGTCAAATCATGCTACATTCATCTATGAACAACTTAAAGCAGTGTCATCAATGTCTTTGCTGGGGGCATGCAACCTGCCAAGCCTCATATAGACCACTCCAAAGTCATAACACTCCTTGTCCACACGAGCATAAACTGCAAATGAAAAAAAAACGCTCTTTGTCTGCATGAGCTTAAATTGCAAATGACAAAAAAAAACCCTACCTTGTCTGCACGAGCTTAAACTGCAAAAAAAAAAAAAAAAAAAAAACTCCTTGCCCGCATGAGTATAAACTGAGTATGGCACCAATAAAAAAAATCTTTGAACTATGTCATGATTTGATCTCTTTCTCATATGAGTATGTGTCAAGACCCGTCCCGAATTTCACCCTGAAACCCGAGGTGAGTCCTGCGGGGACCACCTCCAAGGAAAACTTACCGAAGGACTAGGCAAACCTCCCTTGAAAATGGAGAACCCTAACCCGGAAAAATTAAAGAACACTTTTAACCAATAATATAAATTCTTCAACTTAATCCAAATAACCAAATAAAATAATACACAGATATTTTTCCGAAAGTATTCAGAGCTGCTACAAGAAATACAGCGGAAGCTACTAGAAATCCTAATGGGTTAAACAGATGACCTACTGGTGAACAGTAGTGGAGAAATGAGTGACTATGCCTCGTCGCCTCCTTCTAGACCCCACCCGAACTCTGCAGACTGGGCATTTAAAAACGAAGGAAAAGCCCAGGGGAAAATATTTCATCACGTAAGAGTGAGTGGACAAAATAATCTCAACAATAATATTTCCCCAAGAAATTTAACAATACAAACGACTACTTCTGGCTAGTCTCCAAATCATAAACAAAAACAGCCTCTCAGGCTCAAATTATAAATATATATCAGTATGTATTAACCACTCGTCTACTCCATGTATGCTATCTATGAATAAGCTTTAAAATAGATAGTCACACCAGGCTAATACGATCGCGTCTAACGCTCACGTCGCCCCACACTGGCATTTTTCCTCAGAATGGTGGTAATGACCGAGTGGATATAAATATGTGCTTATTCCTTGTACGATTTCTATGAATGAATGTAAAAACATAGAATAATCTCAAAAAGTAGAAAATCGTACAAGGCTACTACGCTCGCGTCTAACGCTCACGTCACCTCATACTGGCATTCGTCCTCAGGACAGGGGCTGCCACGTATAGCTAGCTAGAATTCTCTCTCATACATACTATTCTCGGAATTGTGCCTCGAGTATAATCGCCGAAATTCTCAATATTGGGAAAATATCCAACAAAGGAAATTACTCAACAATAAAAAAATTTAAACACATTATTTAAAACAAAAGTCCACTCACAACTTAGGCCTAAGCCTGACGTCGGTCGGAGGTCTCCTCTGCTCGAGCCTCCTCGCGTCCTGTTCCAAACATAAATAATTCCTTAAAATAAAACACCGACGCTTAAATAAAATAGGCATGATTAACTATGAGCTTCTAGCGCTCAACCATGCATATCGTCCTAAATCTTAACTTCACTGCCAACCACAAATCTCCATAAAAATACCAACTTCCTCAAAACCACATTCCACCAAATAAAATTCAATGGCCGGATTATAAATTAATAATCCGTCAAAAATACCAAACTTCAACAAATCTCAAACCTATCCAAAACTCCTCCAAAATTTTTAAAACTTATTCCATTAAACTCCTCACATTTTTCTCCACCAAAAACATTTTCTCGGCGGCGACCAACTCTGGCGACCTCCGATGGTCACCAAAATTTGGCAGCATCTTCCTCTCAACCTCCTCTACAACATTCCTAACTACCACAAACTCTAATTCTAAGTCTAAGCACATCAATCGAACGCAAAAACACAATAAGCCCTAGAAAATTCAAATTCCGATTTCTCCTTACCTAGCTCGAGACGGAGCGAGCCCTTTGGAGGGATTGAAGCACGGGAGGAGGGCTTCCTTTTGAGCCAAGGCTCGCCGGCTATGGAGGAAGGAGTTCCGGCGAGAAACTCTTCCCGGCAGCCGAAACTTTCGGGCTTGGCCGCTCCTTCACGGCGGCGTTCCACGTGCGGGCACCGGTCCAGGAAGAGAGAGGGAGAGGCGAGGGTCCGAACGGGACCGGTCCGGCGGGCTGGGGTGGCCGGACAGCGGCGAACGGCGGCCGGAAAGAATTCGGGCAGTGAGGCTCGGGAGAGAGAAAACTGGGAGAAGAGAGAGAATCGGGAGGGAGAGAAAACAATCCGGGCTTTGACCAAAAACAAGGCCCGGTCCAACTAAATAAACCCCAATCCAAAATTATTCAACACCCCAAGATAATACCCCAATAAAATTACTTTTACTAGCAAAAATTACCATTTTTTTACGGTCGTCAAAATTTATTCCTTAGAATAAACCCACAAAATAATCGTCCCCTACCCTCTCTGGGGATCAATTATATTTCACACTTAATGACGATCACGGTAAAAATTCTTATTACCACCATGCTAGTAATTAAGGTAAAAATTAAGATTTGGGGCGTGACAATATGTAGGCAGCTTGGAAAATGCTTCTGAGTTCAGTCATAACAAAATAAGAAAATGGGCTTACTCGGGAAATTGTTCTGAGTATTGTCGTGTCTAAACAAGGTAACAAGCTTGCTATCAAAGTCTACATCGAATTCATTATGGCCCGAGAATTTGGAGGTGTCTCCCAAGTCAAAGAAGGGACATACAAAACTTGAAAGAGGAAGCCTATGCACAATCTTCGGAATTCTACTCTTCCGGTCGTGGTCAAAAATACGCAAAGCCTAATCACTTTGAATGATTCCTCCCACTTTCAGAAAGTGGAAGAAATCAAGCATTTAGGTTGTCCGCGTTCTTCATTTTGTCGTCTGTCGTTGTGCATGCAAAGCCTAAACACTTTGAGTGATTAATCCCACGCCCAAAACGTGGAAGAAATCAAGTGGTTAGGTGTTCGCGTTCTTCAATTGCTGCTAAGGTACGCAAAGCCTAAACACTTTAAGTGATTAATCCCACGCTCGAGACATGGAAGCAATCAAGCGGTTAGATGTTCGCGTTCTTCAATTGTCGTCGAGTCATGCAAAACCTATACACTTTGAGCGATTTATCCCACGTTGGAGGTGGAATAAATCAATGGAATAAATCAAGTGGTTAGGTGTTCACGTTCTTCAATTGCCACCGAGTCACGCAAAGCCTAAACACTTTGAGTGATTTATCCCACGTCGGAGGTGGAAGAAATCAAACGGTTAGGTATTCGCGTTCTTTAATTGTCATCGAGTCACGTAAAACCTAAACACTTTGAGTGATTTATCCTACGTCAGAGGTGGAATAAATCAACCGGTTAGGTGTTCGCGTTCTTCAATTGTCGTCGAGTCACGGAAAACCTAAACACTTTGAGCGATTTATCCCACGTCGGAGGTGGAATCAATCAAGTGGTTAGGTGTTCGTGCTCTTTAACTGCCGTCGAGTCACGCAAAGTCTAAATACTTTGAGCGATTTATCCCACGTCAGAGGTGGAAGAAATCAAGCGGTTAGGTGTTCGCGTTCTTCTATCATCGTCAAAACCGCAACTCTTTAATGCCCACAAAATCAACCCAGGAGAGAGGCTTGCACGTTAACCTAATTTGTTTATCTCTAGAAACCTGCAATGGAAGCGTGCGCAAAAAAAAGAAAAAAAAGAGAGAAAAAGTCATTGAATAAGTGTGCAACTAAATATGCTGCTGTCAAAAAGAAGAAGAAACCAAAAAAAAAGAGAGAGAGAAAAATGAAGAAAAAATTGGCGTCATGAGAAGAATGAGAAGAATCACTAGTCAATTAAAGGGGAATCGTTCATCACGGCTCTTGTTTGCATTGCTCTTGTACTGCACCGAGATGAGACACAGATCAATGCACACATACCTTGTGAGCCGAAAATCCTGCAAAAAAAAAAAACCCCGCAAGAAAAGAAAGGATAGGAGTGTTGCAACGTAATTGCATGGAGCCATATAGCATACCTTGATCAAGCTCCACTCATGGCTCCAACATGCATCTTATATTCTTATGTGACAACAAAAAAAAGTAAAAGAAGAAGTGTGGACAGCTAGCTAAGGTAGAGGACCTGGTGATTAGGGCAAACCCTACTGTGCCATTTTATAAGGTGATTATTCATTCACTTTCCTATTTGGTCAAGAGATTATCAAGCCATTGCAAGATTTCTTACCTGTAGAAGACCCAATGGGTTTGGAAGGTGGTAATCAATTATACCAATTAAGAGATTATCATCCACGCAACATTGATAGGAAAATGAAAAGCTTTCATCTCTCATTCACAACCTACCAATTCAAGATAGTTGCAATATGGGGAAATTCGAAGTCAAATAGGGAAGCTGTTCAAATGAAGATCGAATCCAACAAGTATGCAGATTGCTCATGATTCTCAAGCGTTCAAAATCAAATTCTAAAGGCGATAAAAATGTCATCATGGTGAGGAAGGAATGTATCGAGGGATCTTTCCATATACATTCAGGGTTTAAAAATCTTACCAACCTAAATCAACATATTTGAGAATCCCTACAAAATTAAGGAATCTCTACAAATGCACGAATCCTTATAAATTCAAAGAGTCCCAACAAATCCAGGAATTCTTACAAATTTTAGAATTCCTACACGCATTGAGCCCAAGAAGTTGGCCCAGAATCGTCCAAATCGAAAGCATGGACTTCAAGCCGCATCTCCGGCACGTGACGCCGGTGACGGCGACATGACTACAACGCACCTTGAAGTGGGGGCATTTGTAGACGCATAAATTTAACGAGACTAATAATCATTAAATTATTCAGACGACGCATGGACCCGACAAATTGCATACGTGGCTCATGAGTCGGCAAAGTTGAAAAGTCGTCGGAATTGACACATGGCAACGTGTGAATGGTCGGTCAACAACAAAACCATTAATCTCGATTAAAATCAAATATTAAATGTTAATCGATATCAGATATCAATCAAATCGAATCGATTATCGAAAATAAAGTCAGACATTTAATCAAATTGGTGAAATACCTTATCAGTCATAAATAAATTGATCAATTAAGAATGATTAATGTAATTATGGTAAATTGAATAATTGAATTAATCAATCAAAAGTGATTGATTTAATTATATCATTAAGAAAATACAACTCAAATGGTGACTTCAATGCATTCCATTTACGGAGAAGCATCGACATTATAAATACCTCCTCTCATATCAAGAGGAGGACCTCCAGGACAAGAGAGAAAAATTACTCCCGAGAGCCCAGAAGTCTCCCAAAACCCTTGAAGAATCATCAAACTGTCAAATAGTCAATTCTTCATCAACCTCAAGTCTAGAAGTTGTCAAATCTCGAAGAGTCACCAAGCTGCCAAATAGCCGACATCTTCACCAACTTCAAGACGAAGAACAAATCACCACGTGGAAGAGCTGTGGCCAAATCTGATCAACATCAAGCCTCCACGACCCTTGATCAACCCTTGTCTTCAAGTCTTCAACAAATTAAAACTTCTACCGAGTTTTTCAACAAGCTCGTGGAGAATCAACAAGCACCGAACACACGTGCCGATTCAACCGCTATCAAAGCCAAAGAATGTTCACCACGTGACACCGCTTGTGGCCTAAGTCCGATCAAGAACAATCCTCTACGGCCCTTGGTCAATTAACTTCTACAAATCGTCAACACGATGAAGTCCAAACTAAAACCATTCGATTCAAGATCAAGTGCTCATCACCCTTGATTCAAATCGACGTCGGAGATCGAGTCAGTGTAAATTATTATAAAAGAATACCCACAGATATTGTAACCCATAAATTCATCAATATAAATATTTTATTTTATACACATAGCTTTCTGTTATTCGTTACAGGAATTTTCGTGTTTACATTCATCATCGATCATTTTGATGCACTTTTATCATCATTATCCAATCTATTCACTTTCGTTTCCCTGTAGTTTTTCTTTTTCAGTAGAACTGGTGAATACAAGGAGATCTCTAATGACGTTTATTATTGTCACAGTCAGGCAAGGCTGGCCATATTTGTCTGGGTTCAAATACAATTAGCTAGTCTAGCTTTAACCGCCTGCATATATATATATATATATATATATATATATATATATATATATATATTGTTCATATATGATAACAGCCGGCCACATTGGAAATCTTCATCATGATCTTCTCCTTCTTCCTATTCATCTCCTTCCTTCCACTCATAGGCATAGCAGTTGCCTCATGTCCTATATCCTTGTGTAATTCAAGCAACCCTCACCCTGATATTCGTTTCCCTTTCCGCCTAAGTAACCAATCCCCAAGCTGTGGCTTTCCAGGTTTTGATCTCTCCTGCAACTCTCAAAAATAAACGATCATCACTCTTCCATCTTCCGGTGACTTCTCGGTCGATATCATCGACTATTGGGAGCAAACCCTCTTCATCAACGACTTTGGCAAATGCCTAACCAAACGTTTCTTAGAAAATGAATTCAGTCTTGCAGGTTCACATTTCTCGCTCCCCTTTGATGCACTTGACCACTTCACATTCCTCAACTGCTCCTCTAACAATATCCCAAAAGACAATCCACCGGTCAATTGCCTCGGCGATGATTACGTCAGCTACATGGTCATTGCTGTGTCGACTAGTGCATTACAGAGGTGGATTTATATACTTTGATTAAGGCGACAAATTAAGTGCAGAACAATCATATTTTTATGAATGAACGAATGATCTCTATTGCTTGTAGTAATTAATTAGCACTCATATTACTGAGTTTAGGACGTCCTAAATGCAATCTGGAGGAATATCATACCAAACTGCACTGGAAATGTGATCAAAAGCTAGACTAGCTAATCTAAGTGCAACAACATTACATCTTCCGGAAGCAAAACTAATTTCCACATCATTTCTAGCACTCGTTCATAATTTCTGTATTAACCTAAGAAGAACCAACCTATCATCTATAGATCAACCGATATGTTACGACTTATGATAAATCGGCATCAACACGAACAGATAGCCAACATATATACATGTACCGATTTCACGAATTCGGATGATCGCATTCAATTATCGATTACATCCCCTAAAATTTGATTTGCTAAAACAAAATAATGACCTAACCTAACAATTCATTAGTGGGCCGAATAATTACGGGTATAACCCGGTTGATAGTGGGCCGAATATGATATACTCGCACGTGTTGATATTCCGCTACTTCTTCTTCTTCTACGTTGTCAATACACAGACAGACATCGGAAGCTTTCTTTCTTTCTCCCTGGCCTATTCGTCGCCGTCGCCGTCGCAGTGGCGGATCTAGAGTCTAAAAGTTAGGTGAGCGGAAAAAGAAATTCATCAATAATAGGTAAAACTCTTGATAAGTCAAAACACAATTCTTACATAAAATTCATCAAAAATTCAAAAGAGATATAAGAATTGTAAATCAAAAACATTATAAGTACAAGATGCTCTATCTGAATTGCGCCCTACGATCTCCAGTAGACTCGAAATGATCAATCACTGCCTCTGAATCAATACCGTCTACATATCCCTTTTCAATGTGGAGCATCATACAACCTGAAAGGTATCCGTCTTCCACCTTGTTTCTAAGCCTAGTTTTTATAATTTTCATAGCTAAAAATGCACGTTCAGTAGTTGCAGTGGAAACAGGAAGTGTCAAGACTAAACGAATCAATCTATCAACCAAGGGAAAAAGATTTGCCAAGTTTGTTTCAACTAAATGTCTACATAATTGTGCAAGAGAAGACAATTTCTGAAATTCTCTATTAGAAACTACTTGACACTTATAATGCTCTAATTGTAACCTTAAAGCTCTTACCTCTAATGTATCAAAGTCTTCAGGATAAAACTTCTCTGCAAGTTTGCAAATCTTGTCCATCTCAAACTTCTTAAATTGATTTTTGGGATCCAATGCAGAGCTCAAAATAAGTAGTTCTATAGCTTGCTCAGTGAACTTGTCATTTAGCTCCATCATTTGAACATCAATAATCACATTAAACATGTCAAAATGATAATAATGTTCATTTGTAACAACATCATATTGTTGACAACCACGACCAGTACCCATTGAATAAGCTGTATCCATATTAGGCATTTCAAGACCATGATCTTCACCAAATTGTAGGACACTTTGGAAAAAGCTATCCCAACCATCATCCCTCAATGCTTGAAGAAGTTCCTTTGTACTTGAAACCAAATTCATGGCATTAACAATGTCTTGTGATTGCTTCTGCAAGGCTTGAGAAAGTAAATCAGTAATTCCCATAATTTTGTTAGTGAGCAGCAAACAAAAAACAAATTCAAATGCTCTCAAGGCCTTAAGGAAACCTTTTGCATCACCTCTTATACTTCCAGTGAGCTCTTTATCAGTCATCATACTTTGAAGAAGTTGAGTAATTTCTTTAAACATGTGAACTAACGTATTAACCGAAGCAAAGTGAGAACCCCATCGAGTCATACCTGCTCTTTTCAAACTACGAATTTGGTTGAGCCCTTTTCCAGTCTCAAGATCTCTATCTGCTAAACTTTCTGCAATTTCTGCTTCTTGAATATCTTTTAACAGATTTGTACGCTTCGATGAAGAGCCAACAAAAACAACAATGGAGCTTAGCATTTGAAAAAACAATTGCATATCAGGAACATCTCTAGCACATGCATTCAAAGCTAACTGTAATCGGTGAGCGAAGCAGTGAACATAATAGGCATAAGGGCAGTCATGAAGGAATAACGTTTTCAATCTATGAAATTGACCACGCATATTGCTAGCTCCATCGTATCCTTGACCACGAATATTTTGCACTTGGAGATTGTTTCTAGAAAGCACACTACATATATGTTTTTTTTTATTAACAGAAGTAGTGTCTTCAACACTTACAATTTCCAAGTACCTTTCTTGAATAAATCCATCTTCATCAACAAACCTGAGAATAATTGCCATTTGCTCCTTATGAGATACATCAAGTGATTCATCAACTAGGATACAAAACTTGGCATCTCCAATTTCTTGACGAATTGTATTCCAAATTTTGGTAGCAATGGTATCTAGAATCTCCTTCTGAATTGATGGTGCAATGTACATGGCATGCTTGGGAGCATTTTCAAGAACAACTTTTGCAATCTCATAATTCATATCTGCATAACCCTTTATCAACTCAATGAAATGCCCTCTACTACTAGAGTTAGAAGATTCATCATCGCCTCTAAAAGGCAAGCCTTCTTTTCCAAGATACTTCACAGCTTCTATTGTTGTCTTCAAACGCAACCTATTATGCCTTACAATTTCTGGTGGAAGTTTGTCAATCACTCTATCAATGTGTTGAGAAGTTCTTAATAAATTAGCCCAACTTTGAACATTCTTTCGATGAGTAGAATTTAATAGTCCTGTATGCTGCTCACAAATTCCTTTCTTTCCGACCAACATTCTACTCCAATTGCAGCACCCTTCAACAGTGAATAAAGGATGCCTTGGTGGATTTTTTCAAAAAGGAAGCAAGGAAAGCAGAACACTCTCTAGCTTCTGAATACTCCAACCAAGGATATAGTGTAAACCATCTATATTAAAAACGGCGGTTATCACGTCCATCAAAAGTTTGTGGATAATTTTGTAACTTGGGTTGACAAGGTCCCATAAGGAGATACTGTCTTCGTATAAGATCTTGTTCGTTCACTGGCAATGTACAAATTAACTGACGTAATCCAGGATCAGCTTGAACATGAGGCTCTTTTGGAGCATCAACTATGATTGGAGGGTTATCCATCTCAGTTTCTGGTGGAATTTCTATTTCATTTATAGGCAAAGAATTAGGAGAATCAGAACAAGGCATGGATGTCTCTGATGCAGGTGCTTGATTTTCTGCATCTTTCTTATAGAAAGAAAAAAGTGTCTTCATTCGTTTCTTGGGATGATGATCAGACATCCTATTATTAAACCAACAAACATAGATTATACAATGTTTGAAATTAGAGCTCTCCCTGACTCCCTTTCCAATCTACAAATGCAAAAATGTAATTTTTTTAAAAAAAATCCCCAAATTATAACCCCTAGTTAGACAGAATTGAAAAATCCCAAAATCGTAACCCTAATGCAATTTTTGTTGGGAACAAAGTAGAGGGTTAAGAGTATAAGAAAAATACTTTTGTAGTTATGAGATGAAGAGAATTGAGAGAGTGGCTGAGATGGAGAGATTGAGAGAAGGAGTGAAGGACTCCTTCGATAAAGAGGAGCAGAACTATTAGTCTATCAAGAAAAAAAAAAAAACTAAGAACGAGAGAATGGGTGTGCTCAGCAAATGGGTGGTTTTTAAGATGAATTGCGTAAAACAAATAGGTTGGGCTTGGGTAGTTAGGTTAGGTACTTGGGTTTCAATTTCTGTGCCCAGCAGAAAAATAAAAATGAACTCTCTTTTTTTTTTCACCCAGCGGCTCCCATTGCGGTCCGCCCCTGCGCCGTCGTCGTCGTGAAGAGAAGAGAAGAGAGAGAGAGAGAGATGGGTGGGGCCCAATTGATGAAGCGAATCCCTCGCATCAAATTTCCCCAGAGACATCCAAAGCCCGCTGGTCAGTTTTTCCTTGTTGATTTTTTTTACCTGTATGAATTTTCAGTTTTTTTTTTTTGTGTGTGTATGCATGTATATATGGACTTAGTTTCAATGTTAAGTTTGTGTTAGTGTTGGAATTCTGATGGGTTCTTTTGGATTGGCCTATAAGATTGTGATTGAATTGGTTATATGATCAAGACCCCATAAGTTGTTGTTGTACTTTAGAAGTGGTTCGTTTTGTCAACACTTCAATGCTCCATGTTAATAGATTCCTGGGACACTTGTCAAGTTTCAAGTGTGTATGTTCATTGGCTTGGCTGGATCGTACAAATTGCTCAAATTGAAGCTTTGCAAGTCATGTATTGAGCATGTTATTAGCATTCTAACATTAAAACAGTATTTTAGACTTTAATTGAGGGTGCTTATTCGGAAGCAGCGGTACAAGTTTTAAACTTTCTGCTGGTTAGAGATGTTTGTGTGTAATAATTCTGTGTTCCGTCACTACACTGAGGAGCACACACCCTGAAATGCATCCACAGGTTTATGACTAGGTGCTTCTTAAATCGAGTTGACATTCATGCTTTTGGAAGAGAGACATATAGTACGGTGACTGGCCTTTGGAGCCATCTTGATTAAAAGTTTATTGAATCCCTTTATGCTCTCAGTTATGTGTAGGCTTGGGGAATCATGTTTAACTGTAATAAGTACATTTTCTTTCCATTCTCATCATATAGTGGATAAATAGGATTTCGGTCTTTGGTTAGACAGCTTAATACGTTGTACTGTTAGCCGGTTAAGGAGGATTATTGATGAGGTGAAACGATGTTTGAAACTCTTATCGTATTGATGACGATTGATTAGATAGGATGTTACTCTTTGTAACATGACATTAAGTACACTGTGAGTAGTTGAGTATTCTGTTCTCTGCATCCATGAGTAATATTTTGATATGCATGACAGCACCATTCTTTATTTTCTTCAGCTTAGTTCTGATGCATCTGTTGAGCCAATTCTTAAGTTTCTTACTTTTCTCAGTCTGTATGGACATAATGTTTTTAGCTGTTAAAACTTGTAATTTGCTGTGGCAGGTTCTGAATCCCAGACAGCAGCACCTTTAGCCGGCGATTCTGTTCAAGCTTTCTTTTCAGGTTCAAAGGCTTCTACAACTTTGGGAGGAAAAGCTTCTGAACAACCCCCAAGAACTCCAGTATCCAAAGAAGAGATTGAAGCTATTTTGGTATGTGGAACTTTTCGCTTGTATTTCAAGTATTTCTATTTATGATTTGATTCATCAACTTTCCCGGAGCTGAATTCTTCAGCCCTAATGCTTGCCTCTTCACTGGCCACCCAGTGGCATGCATTTAGTCGTCTAGATAGGTGAAAGTGATGAGTTGTATCACATTAGTTTTCTTCTCTTACTATAAACATATCACATATCAGTACTTGTTAATAATAATTTTCTGGTGTTGTGTAAATGGTGAGACGCATGAATTTACCAATTCATGCCAGTAAATTCTTTCAATTTATAGGTCAGGAGGATATTTCTTCCAACTGGTCAAGAGACTGGTATTTTTAGGCTGAGATTTTATGTTAATGAATAGTGTGTTTCACTGGTATCTGTGACTCATAAGATAGTAAAATAGAACAATGACTACATGTTGCTCATGAAGTGGTACAGTAGGCTATCTATGCGTGATTCGTTGCAATTTTTCAAAGTTACTGGTTAATTTACATCTGATGGTGTGGTACATATTCGCATAGTCTGATGTGCTTCTGCTTACATATGATAGCTGAAAATCTGCATCATCAGTGAATAAATTGATAATCATGCTTGTTCTTAGATTTATCATATAGATGTGACTCAAGGACTAAAATATCGCTAATCTCGGAAATTTCGACACTCCGGAAAATGGAAATTTCGATGGAAATTTCGGGGAAATATCGATTGTGGTAAAAAAATTAAGGAAATTGACAGAAATTTGAAGAAAAACATGGAAATTTTAAATGAAATTTTAAGAGATGTTTGTTTCCAATATAATGTATTATATTTGAAAATAAAACTTTGAATAAACATTGATTCATATGGAATTATGGTAGTTTAAGGAGAAAATGTAAGTGCTAAACCGTAAATAATGCTTAAACTTTTCTTTAAACATCTTTTTTTTTTTTGATGGCTGGAAACCCAAAAGGAGGCTAGGACATCACGCCTTATATACATATTATACATTTTACATGGAATTAAAATAAGTATATTGAATAGGATTTTAGAATTGTAGATGAAGATTAGACGTTTACCTAAGTTTTTCTTTTTCAGATTTGCAAAATAACCTTTTATATATTATAAATTTACTAATATGGACAAGAAAGGGGGTTAGCAGAGTTGGCTTTGTCTTGTTAATATGAAGATCTTGGTTAACACAAACAGGGTTCGATTGCTGGTGGGTGCAATTTTATGTTTGAATTTTAGACTTTTAGTTGGGTGGGTAAGTGGAAGGAAAAACTGACCCGTGAGGGACAGATGGCGAAATTTGGGGGAGTGAGGGGGGTCAGCACGGGAATGGGTGGGCAAGTGGAAGGATGAGGGACAGATGGCGAAATTTGGGAGAGTGAGGGGGGGTCAGCGCGGGAATTAAGGAATTTGGCGCCAAGTTTCAGAAGAAAATATGTAAGATCGCGATATTTCGCCCGATTTCGGAAAAATCGTAAATTTCGACGAAATATCGAAAAAATCGAGCAAAAAAATCTTGTGGGAAGATAAAATATCGGAGTTGTGGAAAAACGAAAATTTCGGCGAAATTATAGCACACGAGTCCTTGATGTGACTGCTTTTCTCTTCTAATCTTATTTGCTTTATTTTGCAGTTGGGTGGCTGCATCTGATCTTTTGTGGAACCTGAATAATGGAGGGCCATATTCTGGACATTGTTCTGACTATTTTAAGCTCTTGGAAACTCTTAGTTCACTTTACCTTGTTTAAATGACAACTACAGTCTACTGGTCGAATTCATGTGTAGTCAAACACCTTACCGATGTGATATTGAATTCCATCCTCGACATATCTTTTACAGTTTTGCAACAAAGACATTGTCATAAAAGATAGGAATTTCTTTATTTGCACATTCCGAATTATACACATGCTTATGGTACAGAAACTAAGAGAATGACTCATTCAGAATCCTTTTGAAGCAGAGGTTCAAGAATCACGGATCTGGGATTCTTCCCTTCTCTCTGCGAGTTAGCTCTTCTAGTCGGAAAGTGATTAACCGATCCCAGTTTCCTCCCTCAAAAAGAACCCCAGCTTTTCCATCAGTAATTCTCTGAACAATGCCACAGTACATGTGATAGGGGTTATTTGGATTGCTAACAATGGCGATCATACCAGGTAGTAATATTGGCAATTCAGGTGCTTTCGGCTTCTTTGAGCTCACTAGCGCTGCTGTTGCTCCAGAACCTGCAGCTGGTGGTTTCTTGGGTGGTGGGTTTTTCTCAATGAACTTTCGCAACCCAGTTTCACCACCAGGAAATCCCCCGGTAATCCCCATCAACTCCTTTTCAAAAGCAGCTTCTTGAGCACTGTCAATTGCAGTAATTGCCGAGCCTTCTGATTCTTCTTCCCCCTCTGCTTTCTCTGTCTCATCACCAACAGCTGCTGGTGCTTGTTCTTCGACATTTCTTGTAAGCTCTTTCTCGACGCCTCGCTCTCCATTTAGGAGCCCTCTGCCTCCCAAGATTTCGAACAGATTAAACTTGGCATATGTTCTAAGGTGATGGGGGGATGGCCTTCTTTGAACGGTGAAACAAGGCTTGGGGGCTAGATTAGAGAGGTCATTTCTTCCAAGGAAATTGGATTTAAGAAGAGGGTTTTGAAAGCTAGGGAGACTGATGTTGGAAGCCATTGGTTGACAATTGCAGGCTCTGAGAGATAGAAAGAAGTTGTGGCCATAAAGAGCTTTTGTTTAACTGTGTCCTACGATCCTATCTTCTCAACTTATATTGATGTATCCAGGTTTGTCCTTTCTATCACCAATCACCAATAAACAAGATGCTAGACACATGATGGGTAATCCTTTGATATACCCAGGTCCAATCCAAGCCAGTCCATTTATAAGTGGATTATTGGATTTATAATTCAGTGGAGTTATTAAATTTGACTTGTTACTTCATGTCGACGAGGCATCAAATTCAGATCATATAGTGCAGTTCGAACAAAACAAAGATAGAAAATATCACTGATACATTCATCTAATATCGATAATTTTTCATGGGTATGATAGGAGAAAAAAGCAATGTCGAAATATTCGTTTTCTTTTGCAATGTAGTGAACAACTCCATCGAAATACCAAAGTAGTGACAGTTCACAACATGAGCCAAGAAGCTGGAGTAAATCGATCATTCCAGCCAAAACCTACAAATGAAGTCTACAGCCTCAGTTGTAACAAATGATTTTAATTATGATCACTAGTTGAATGAAAAATCGGTGTATTTGCAATGTAGGCTATGTTTTATATAGAGTCTTATGTGCACAAATTGAGCCTAGGTCAGTGAGTTCAAGTCGGATACATGATGCTCCTGTAATTACACATTGAAACAGTTTCTAGTTTCTTTTCCAATCAAAATTCAGCCTCCTCATACCTGATTTGCTGCCTCTATCTAGTTCATTTCATCTCATGCTCTTTTTCAGCCATCATGGTTCCACAGGATGAAATTCACATCATAATGCATCTTGGATCATTTCTGTTTATGCATGATCGCATGTTAGGAAGCAAATATTGGTTCGCAATTTAGCATATTACCATATTGTTGGTTTAGATCGATTTTCGTTCAAGCTATCTACCAGTTACCTACTTGTTCAAGGAGCTGTGGTCTGAAGTGCAAACCATGTACTAGGTGGAATCCAATGTGGATGGACAATCTTATCTTGTTGATAGCTATGATGTGAAAAGACCCCCATCATCGATCAGAAATCATTAAGGTTGGGAATTGGGATCATGTCTAAATCAACTTTGTTTTTTTAAATAAAATTGTTTCTTGTTATTAGATAATCAACTTGTAAGTACCAAACTAAAAACTAAACGCTTATACATTTTGTGAAAATAAAATTATACCGTTAAATCAAATGATATTAACAGACACGATAATTTTATAAGAGAAAATAGTTATTTAATACTAATTTAAACTCTTTATTACTTTATTATAATAAATTTAATAAATATGAGTCTATTAAAAAAAATACGCGGCGGATCCTAATCATCATACTAATCAATCTAGGAAAACTATTCTAAACCAGCACAAAACCCAAAAGACCAGCATAGCATGAATCTACGTAACCGAGTAAAACACGATGACGTAAGGGCAAAATGGACATCTCGCATCGAGAACTGAGCAAACTATACCAAATAGTCAACCTGATTGTGAGGTCAAACCACTTTCCATGAACAAAGATTACCTCGCCATCAAGCTCGTGTCTTGCAGGTCTCTTTCTACTTGGGTATGTCTTATGTCCTCTCTCTCTCTCTCTCTCTCTGCTTCGCCTTTCCTTGTTTGGCTGTTAGTTTCGTTAATACCCCTTTTTCTGAGCCCAAAGTTTATATATCTTTGCTTTTGCGATGCTGCAACTTGTTATTGAAGTAGCTGATGAATTCATGTAAGTACTTGATGTTGTATTTATGATTGGATCGTGGAATTTGAGGTTTTTTTAGACACTGCCCATTAGATTGAATTGTATGCGAAATTAGCCTGTTGTTGTTGTTTGTTAGAGCCTTTGTTCATGAAGTTTTGTTTTCCTTGTCATGTTTCAATGTCTCAAAAATTGGGATTAACTGGGTTCGTATAGGGCTCTTTTCAGAGAATTTTAGGTTGTTCTGGAAAAACAGAAATTGAAATTTCATTTTGTTATTATTGAGGTATTTCGTGTTTTTCCTATAATATATATTTTTTTCTTTTCATAATATGGAGATGCAGAGAAATTAGATGTGGATCTCATGTAATCTTTTCTGGTTACTGAAATAGTTATTATGAGACTTTTCCTTTGCAGTTTAGTTTTAGTTATTGGCTTTCCGAATTAATAAGCTGTAATAATGAATGAGGTTCTTTTGTTATATCATGGGATATGGAAACTAGCTATATGCCTAATCCTGGGTGAAATCAGTTGAAAATTCCTATTTCGCAATTTAAAGTTATAGCTCATATTAGAATATCAGGTGGATAGTATGCTCATAAATCAGATAATGTTGATCAGTTATCCATTCTTATCATGCTATGGTGGACGCAGGTTTGCTCCTTACTCTAGAACTGATTAGCTTCATGGATGATGGTCTTGGGAAGATAAAGGTTATTCCAGATCATTTTAAGGCGTCCCCACCCAGTGTTGATTCTTCTCAAAAAGTAACTTCACCTATTTCACGTCCAAGAACAGATTATTGCTTGAGGTTACTTTCATCTGTTTAAGATCGAAATGTGATTTAAATTGAGAGACTGTATGTTGATTTTATTCACTTTGTTTGATCTGGTGTAGGATAGGTCTCATAGCTGGAGTCGAAGAAAATTAAGAACTGCTGCACACATGTTGAAGTTGAATTTGTTTAGTCTAAGGGGGTTGCCATGGGGTTCTAGCACAGATGGTGAAGAAAAGGTTGGTTGAGTAGTTTATGTAGTTCCTCAATTGGTGTTTGTGATTTATCCATGTGTCTGACTGCTAGAGTAATGTAACTGGTAGGTTGAGCTATCTGCTGTAGAACTGGAATCACTTCGAACAGAGCTTGCTGATATAGAAGAGAAGGAAGCTCACTTGAAAGCTCAGTAAGAAACTTCATGCTTGACCATTTTATGTGATGGAACTATTATAAACTACAGATTAGTGCTAATTTTGAGCTTTTTGGAGACAACTTCTGTTAGCTGTACCTTGGTTCATAAACTCTCAACAAAATGTAATACTTAAGTCACTGAAAGGCTTATGTTTTATGCAGATTGGAACACGTTGACGAGATTCTGCGATCTGCTCGTCTCTCTGGCTATTTGTACATTCGAACTGTAATGACTATCCTCAAGTCAAATTTTACTGTGAATGAATGATGCCAAATATGGTATGCTCATATTTTTGTTTCATTTTTTTTTCTATATAATAGAGGTGGACAGCATTACCAGGAGAACCTCCTCCCCTTGATGATTCTGATGTTGATGACTGGCTTCCACGCTTTGTTGTCTTACAAGGGACCTGCATGTTCTTCTACTTGTTATCCACAGGTAAGGAATCATTTAATTAGACTCCTGTAGTTCTGTTGCTTGCGCCACCTTAATTTGTTTGTTTAAGATATAGTTTAGTGCTTAAGACATTCTGGTTGGATTGATTGGCCCTTGTCTCATTTTTCATTGCATTGTGTGTTTTCGTTCAAATTTTCGTTTATGATCAAAAGCTCAAACTGGGGTATAGTAGTGCTAATTTTAAAACTAAGAAGCTCATACGACATTCATCATCATGATTTCTCCTATATTCTTCATCATGGTTTCTCCTATAAAGTGTGACATATTATGATCACTGACGAGCTTCATTCCTTTTTCATTCATCATTCAGATATAAGTCCTCAAGACTCCACCCTATTATCTGATATTGTTGAAATAGGTCCCTTGCCAAGCTTTACACCAGATGATGAAGGGACACAATATGCATTTTATATTTTAACTCTTCAAGGACTGCGGTACGAGTGTTCTAGTGTTTCTGAGATACAGGTAGGACAGATTTTCTGTTTCAATGGTACCTCTTCTTTTTGCTTACTCTCAAAATTGTATGATCAATGCCCTGGTTTTCTTCCCGGCCTCTTTTTTCAGTTGAATTCCTGGTTGGCTGCATTACGAAATGACTGCAAATTGGACAAGTCTGATGCTACAATACCAAACGGCTCATGTTAGATGTGAAGCTGTGTGCTTTTAGTAGCAGTAAGTCGTAGATTAAGATAGAAACTTAAACATATAGTTCATTTAACATCTGACTGACTGATGTTCTGGGCTTACAAAGTCCGACCCTGCTGCCATTAAATTCATTCATGTTCTTTGTACATACGAATAGCACCTAACTGAAGTAGCATTACAATATATGATGCTACTTTGAAGTTGACCGATGCATAATTACGCTCATCGACTTATGTAGGATTTGTTGGCCCTCGAGGCCTTTAGTTATACAATGTAAATAGTCAGATATCTTTAAGCACATCATCTCCTGCGTCTGCAACCTTCTCTACTGCAATGAGATGCTTGAATTGTACTGGTGTCTTTCTGGCTAAAGCATTCCAGCAGACCAAGATATTATTGCTCTTCTTTCTTTTCTTTTTTTTTTCTTTTTCTTTTTCTTTTTCCTATATAATTGTTTGAGAAATTTTATTTACACATATCTAAATACTTAACACACACCTCATTTCCACCCCATTTCCCTAAACGATGGTGGATAGATAAATGGTTTTGTGCAAGATGGCACGCTAAGCTTGGAATGGCATTCAAGATAGAACCCCCGAAGGTTGAACGGTTGCTTCTACGCCTCTACCAGAGCTTCACCTCAAAATTTTATTAAGATGGTCGTGAGTTTATACTTCATCGAATTCATATCTGCGCCGCAAAGGGCGGCAATTTGATGAAGCTGCGCTTAGTCAATAAGCGACGTATTGTCATCTTGTGATTTCTATCACGCAGATTTAGATGAGTAGGCAAAATTGTAATGAATCTCAAAATTGTTTATACAAATATTAGATGGTAAGATGGAGTAGGCAAAACTCTAATGAACGTTGCGTCTCATGCTACTTGCATGAGAATTTTGTATATTGTGACAAACATAACTCGCTCATGTTGTACAATGTACACAAGTTATATGGAACCGCTCTTTGAGATGTTGGTGAAAACTATATAGGTTTGATGTTAGATCCGATGTACCCTCTTGAGTTAGTTGATGGTAAATAGTTGTTTCAATATGAAGAGAAAGAATGACGTAGTATTAATTTAGAGGACAAAATATGTTCCAATTCATATTCATGCATTTTTATTCATTTATTTTTTCTTGGGCAGTAAGTAAATTAAGTAAATATCTTAAGGCCCCGTTTGGTTGACATGAAATTATGAAATGTGAATTAATTTGGTTTCTCATTCAAAGGTGTTGATTGATCATTTGGTTGTAAATAGAGATTGAGAAGGAAACAAACAAAAGGGGCCGATCACTTGGATAATGACTTCTTCATAAAGTCTGTATTGAATTATCTTATTAGAAGTCGTATTCTATTTCCATTTCTCACAGTTAAGATAAAGTTACAAAAATTATCACTAAAGAATTTTAGATTCTACCGCCCATCAATGATTCTCTCATTTCTGTACTTTACAAAAAAAATAAAAAAAGTTATTTTCCACGCCAAGTAAAATTACAAAAATTATCTCTCTAAAGTATTTTAGATTGAACGGGACTTTTAATTCGACGAGCTTCTAACCTGGGCATTTCCCTTTCTCGCCAAGACAAAGAGAAGAAGCTTCCTTCATGCTTTTCACTGTCAAAAAGTTTTGGTTCAAAAATTCATTGATGGGCCTACCCCGTACCCGCCCAGATAATTAAGTCCAAGCCCGAACCCCGTACCCGCCTAAACCGTTAGTCGGCTCGCTCACTCTTACGCATCGTATCCAATTCCCACGCGTAGAGTTCGGATAGGGTTTTGACCCGTACCAACCAAAAACCCAACCAACCCTTTCTCTCTCTTCTTCTTTAACCTCTCACACACTCTCATTCACAGCTCTCACTGCAACTCATCTTCTCTCTCTATCTCACTGAGGCCTTTTCAGCTTCCGAAAATGAGCTCTCAGCTTTTCAGATCGGCTTCCAGAGCTGCCAGGTCCTTCCTCTCTGCTCCCAAGTCCTCCCGCTTCTTCTCCGGTCAGTTTCCATTTCCCTCTCTATATCTTCTCGTTTCCAATCCTCTTATATCATTTGGATTCCGATCAATCTCACATCGTTGATCGCGTTGCGATCATATCCGTTTCGGCTGGTTCGGATATTATTGAATTTACTGAAACTTCCGGCGATTCCAACGATTTTGGAGCTAGATGGCCGATCTACGAAGCGGCGATCTGTTTGTTTTTGTTGAGAGTGGAATGATTTTGCATATGATTTAGTGTTTAAGCTTGGAGTTTTGACCTTGAAATAAGTGGATTTTGTTAGATTTGTGTTAGCTTTTTCTTTTTAACGAATCACTTTCCAGGGATTGCTTTTCCTCTGTTTAAAAATAGAGGTGCTTTTGTATGTAATAATTGCTTTTGGTAACTATTTGATGCGCAAGGCTTTCAATTTTGGCTGTGGATTTGGTTAGTGTGGAATCCACTGTGAAATTGATGCTAAGTAAGACAATTTGAGATTCGAACATGTTTTAGTAGGTGATTTTGATAATCATGAAGTAATAATTTGATCTGAACGATCAAATATGTGGATTAGTCACGATCATCTTTAAAGTGAGACTATGAGGACTGTTTAAGACCGCTAAAGTAAGGACTTATTCGTAATAAAGGTTTTAAAAGTATGTAATTAGTTAGTATATCACAGATTTGTTAGTCTTTGTTGCAAGGAGTAAAATATCGACGATCATGAAAATTTCAATAGTTCAAAAAAAGGAAATTTCGATGGTTCAAAAAAAAAAATCTCGATGGATATATCGAATATCGATGAAAATTTTATCTAAAAGTTGTATATTTGACCAAAAATAGACTAAATATAAAATATCGGAAATATATGAAAATTAATATCGGTAATTGTAAAAAACAGAAATTTCGAGGATATTTTAGATATTTTACTCCTTGCTTTGTTGTGATTGATTACATATATTAGTAAATCTATTGTCCCAATTATATATGGTTGTATAGATTAGTGTGGAAACATGGAAATTGAAGTGTAACTGTGCAATGTTTTTAATTATCATGTTGTCTCCATTGCAGAAGGACAAGCTGTAGCTACTGTGGCAGCTGTAACCTTGCGTGGAAAGGTGCCTGCCTTTGCTTCACATTTTGGAAGAGCTGGTTCTGAAAATGCATCTTGGATTTCAGCAGCCTTCGCTGTTCCTGCTGCAGGTATATAATACAAATTTCATTTTCCTTTTCATTTTTTATTATTTTTGTGTTTCAATTCTATTTAATCTCTGAAAGAAGGTTAAGGTATGATGTGTTCATGCTAAGAGTTAATTGCTATGCCTGGTCATTTTTATTTCAAAATTTCTTATCTGTTATTTTGTAATGAATCCACTACTGTAATCCTAACAGATTTTTGTTTCCTTTTCTCTATTGTCTCTAGCTTACATGCTCCTGGACCAGGAGGTTCATGCTGCAGAGGTACTTTAAATAACTTGTTCCAATTTTTTTACTGTTAGTTAATATATATCTTCGGTGTTCTTATAAAGCGTTTGTTCTCTAATCAGTTTGAGCGCACATTCATTGCTATCAAGCCGGATGGAGTTCAAAGAGGACTAGTAAGTTACCCATTTGACCTGTGTTCATCCCCCAGAAGCGTATTCTATAGCTGCCACAGTCTATTTGTTTATCTGTGCTAAGCCTTTTAAGTTTTGATTCCAGATTTCAGAAATCATAGCTCGATTTGAGAGGAAGGGTTTCAAACTTGTAGGCATTAAAGTAGTTGTTCCTTCAAAGGATTTCGCACAGAAGCATTATCATGATCTAAGTGAAAGACCATTCTTCAATGGCCTTTGCGACTTCCTTAGCTCTGGCCCTGTTATTGCTATGGTCAGTACACCTAGAAGTTCATCTTTACTTTTGGTCTGAACTCATTTCATCTTAATATGACTAGTTTCTTTCATCCTGACACGCTCATTTTTGTAACTCTTACAGGTCTGGGAAGGAGAAGGAGTGATCAAGTATGGCCGTAAACTCATTGGAGCTACAGACCCACAAAAATCAGAACCAGGAACTATCAGAGGTGATCTAGCTGTTGTTGTTGGAAGGTAATAGCTTGAACTTTTTAAACTGTTAACCTTCTACTTGTTGAACCTACGTACATTCTGATGCTCATTCCTTCACTGACATGCTGAATGTATCCCTCTAATGTGGTTTTCTTCTTTTGCCATCAGAAATATCATTCACGGTAGTGATGGTCCCGAGACTGCCAAAGACGAAATCAACCTGTGGTTCAAACCAAATGAGTTGGTTAGCTACACCAGCAATTCAGAGAAGTGGTTGTACGGAAACAACTAGTGACGGTTTTTTGTTTTCTAAGATCTTCCGGCGACTTAGGTCCCACTCCCACATGAAGAGTGGGGAAACGTAGAGATTATTGTTAGAATAAAATGTCTTCATTGAGGTGAGTTGAAATTTCAAATAAATGAATACAATTCTCAATTAAATTTCAAATAATCCAGATTTGGTTGCCTCAGTTCTAACTAGCCAGTATGTCTCATGCCTGTGTAACCGTGTTCTCTAAATTTGAAGAGCCAAAGAACGCTAGTTATGGCCACAGAAAGAATTGGAACATTCACAAGTTCTACCGTCACTTCTGTTTAGATAGAAAATGTGCACTTACCATAGTAGAAGGCACTCGGCGGGTTGGGGATGAGGAATGGAATAACATCACCATTCCCAAGTTTGTTCCCTACCCACATCTCACGTCCGCAGCTACGCTCCGTACTTCATTACATGTTTTTAGAGAAAACTCTTCTCGTGCCCATTTAGGACTTGTCCCCCATTGACCCTCTCAACCTACGGAATGTTTTCAATACACCGCGTGTATTAAAACTTCATGTGGATGACTCAATTAGATGACACTAGTAGATGCATAGAGGTTCCTATATATGAATGAATAAGATTATACATTGTTCTTACACTACTGGTTCTTACACTGCTGTGTAAATAAGATTTTTTGCTCAAACTGTTACGAATAATTTGTTGAATTTAACATTTTCTACACAAGATGATCAACAAGCTACTACATAGAATGTTTTTCTTTTATTTTGTTTTATTTTACAACACCTCCCTACTTTTGTCTGATTTTAGAAACTAAGATACTAGAATTTCTCACTCTTCTTTATTCTATAGTGTTGCAACTTGTAATTTACAAATGACATGGTTATGGATCTTTGAAGTTCGGATTGTTAAGATCTTAAGAAACAAGACATATGCTATCGATTTTGAGATTGGACCCACTTTTCTTCTAACTTCATATCATAGCAATACAAATAATTAATTGGTCCCCTAGATTAAAACATAATAATATCACAAACTAGGCAAATCTAATTGTCCCAATCTAATCACAAGGGAAAGCCCTTATTAAAACAAAAAAAACAAAAAAAAAAAACAAGAGAAAACTTCATTTGCTGGTGACAGCGCAAAACACTATTCTGGTCACGACCACAGAGAATATTAGGGTGTTAACCCTAACTCACTGGATTTGAAAAGGAAATTGAAGAACAAAAAAGAAAATTGCAAGTAAAGAAAGAAACTGATATATTTATGGATAAGTTCATACAATGAGGGCTACGTCTTCATATAGATAAGACACGCGCATGACTGTGACGTGTCACCAAGACACTGGTTACAGATAGCTCATCACAATCGAACCTATCACCACCTAAACGTTGCGTTTTACTTAAAGAAACAACTCTCCTAGATAAAACAAGAATGCTAACACTCGGCTCCCTAACCAATAACAATCCACCCTCCTACAAATAAAACAAGTTTTCTTGATATAAGCACTTGCAGTAACTCAGTTATCATCTTGATCAAAACCTGGAAAACGTTTTGTCATCATCTCTGAATCCTCCCATGTGGCCTCTTCTAGAGAAGTATCCTTCCACTGCACTAACCATTGAGTACCAGCTGCCCCTTTTTTCTTATGCATTCTTCTGTCTAAAACCACCAGAGGTACCCACTTGGGATTGGTTGGATCCACAATTGGAGGCAATTGTGGCAAAACAGGCACTGCATCTCCCAATTTTTTCTTTAGTAAAGACACATGAAACACATTGTGGATTCTGGTTGTGCTAGGCAATCTGAGCTTGTATGCCACCTTCCCAATTCTTTCCATGACCTGAAAAGGGCCAAAAATATCAAGGTGAGAGTTTATGCCACCCTTGCTGCTTCACAGATTGTTGCCTGTAATGCTGCAATTTCAGATAAACCCAATCATCCACATTAAATTCTCTCTCCGAGTGTTTCCTGTCATAGAAACATTTCATCCTTGCTTGTGCCAATTCCAGGTTCTTCTTAAGAGTAGCCAATAGAGTATCCCGATCTTGCAGATCCTGGTCCACTTGTGCTACTGCAGTTGAGCCTAGCAAGTGAGGTTTGATGGTTGGAGACTTATAACCATACAATGCTTGGAAAGGACTCATCTGTACAGCAGAATGGAAAGCTGAATTATACCAAAACTCTGCCCAGGGTAATGCCTTAACCCAATCACCTGGATGCTCCCCAATAACACATCTGAGATATTGTTCAAGAGTTCTGTTCAAGTTTTCAGTTTGACCATCTGTTTGTGGATGATATGCAGATGATTTGGTCAACTTGGTACCCTGCAGCTCAAAAAACTTCTCCCAAAATAAACTCAGAAAAATAGGATCCCTGTCAGAAATTATGTAATCTGGCATACCATGCAATTTGAAAATTTATGCACAAAGAGCTGAGCTACTGATGCGGCTGAGTAAGGGCGTGACATTGGTATGAAATGTGCAACCTTTGTCAACCTGTCCACCACCACCAAAATCACAGTTTTTCCATTAGAGGAAGGTAATCCATCGATGAAATCCATAGAAATACCAGACCAAGCCTTATCAGGTATTGGATTTGGCTGCAGCAAACCTGGAGGCATTTGGGCTTCATAGTGGTTCTGTTGGCAAATATGGCAGTTGGCTATGTAGCGCTTAATGTCTTTCAGCATCCCTGGCCAAGCAAAACTACGTTTCACCCTTTGGTAAGTCCTAGTTATTCCATAATGACCACCTAACACTCCATCGTGGAATTCACTGATAATTTTCTTCCTCCAATTGTCATGTTGTGGGACAAACACTTTACCCCTGTAAAGCAACTGAGAATTCATTACTGAAAAATGTTTCTTAGAAAAGGTACCTGGCTGCAACTCTTGTAAAATGTTCATTGCCTCACCATCCAACTGACAAGCCTTGTGCAACTCTTCCACAAAAGAGTGAACTGGTGATGACATACCAGTTATAGCAGCTAATTCCATTTGCCTAGATAGAGCATCCGGAGCAGCATTATTTTTTCCAGCCTTATAATGTATCGAATAATCATTCACCATTAGTTTAATCAACCACTTCTGCTGAGCTGGTGTGGTGATCCTTTGCTTCAGAAAATGCTCTATTGTTCTCTGATCTGTATAGATTTGAAAATGATTTCCCAGCAAATAAGGCCGCCAATGTTGCACTGCGAAGACCACGGCAATCATTTCCTTGTCATACACTGAAAGTACAGTGTGTTTAGGTGCCAATGCTTTGCTCAAGAAAGCTATGGAATGCCCTATTGAAAATGAATGGTAATACCTCATTTTTGATACTAGAATTGTTCAAAAGATGTCAGGAAATATTTATAAGCATACCTGAACTAGAAAAAGCCTGATTTCTAAAGATAGTGAAACTGGCCAGAAACTCGTGTGCTATGTAGCTAGATGTTTTGGCTCGAATTGGATAAAACATGAAAATGAGTGGTAATACCTCGTTTTTGATACAATAATTGTTCAAAAGATGTCAGGAATTGGATAAAACATGAAAATGAGTAGTAATACCTCATTTTTGATACTTGAATTGTTCAAAAGATGTCAGGAATTGTTTATAAGCATACCTGAACTAGAAAAAGCCGGATTTCGAATGATAGTGAAACTAACCAGAAACTCGTGTGCTATGTAGCTAGACGTTTTGGCTCGAATTGGATGAAACTTGAAAATGAGTGGTAATACCTCATTTTTGATACTAGAATTATTCAAAAGATGTCAGGAAATGTTTATAAGCATACCTAAATTAGAAAAAGCCGGATTTCTAAATATAGTGAAACTGGCCAGAAACTCGTGTGCTTTATAGCTAGACGTTTTGGCTCGAATTGGATGAAATTTTAAAATGAGTGGTAATACCTCATTTATAATACTAGAATTGTTTAAAAGATGTCAGGAAATGTATATAAGAATACCAAAACTAGAAAAAGCCGGATTTCTAAAGAGAGTGAAACTGGCCAGAAACTCGTGTGCTTTATAACTAGATGTTTTGGCTGGAATTGGATGAAATTTTAAAATGAGTGGTAATACCTCATTTTTGATACTAGAATTGTTCAAAAGATGTTAGGAATTGTTTATAAGCATACCTTAACTAGAAAAAGCCGGATTTCTAAAGATAGTGAAACAAGCCAGAAACTCGTGTGCTTTATAACTAAACGTTTTGGCTCGAATAGGATGAAACTTGAAAATGAGTGGTAATACCTCGTTTTTGATACTAGAATTATTCAAAAGATGTCAGGAAATGTATATAAGAATACCTAAACTAGAAAAAGCCGGATTTCTAAATATAGTGAAACTGGCCAGAAACTCGTGTGCTTTATAGCTAGACGTTTTGGCTCGAATTGAATGAAATTTTAAAATGAGTGGTAATACCTCATTTATGATATTAGAATTGTTCAAAACATGTCAGGAAATGTATATAGGAATACCTAAACTAGAAAAAGCCGAATTTCTAAAGATAGTGAAACAAACCAGAAACTCGTGTGCTTTATAGCTAAACGTTTTGGCTCGAATTGGATGAAACTTGGAAATGAGTGGTAATACCTCATTGTTGATACTAGAATTGTTCAAAAGATGTCAGGAAATGTTTATAAGAATACCTAAACTAGAAAAAGCCGGATTTCTAAATATAGTGAAACTGGCCAGAAACTCGTGTGCTTTATAGCTAGACGTTTTGGCTCGAATTGAATGAAATTTTAAAATGAGTGGTAATACCTCATTTATGATACTAGAATTTTTCAAAACTTGTCAGGAAATGTATATAGGAATACCTAAACTAGAAAAAGCCGAATTTCTAAAGATAGTGAAACAAGCCAGAAACTCGTGTGCTTTATAGCTAAACGTTTTGACTCGAATTGGATGAAACTTAGAAATGAGTGGTAATACCTCATTGTTGATATTAGAATTGTTCAAAAGATGTCAGGAAATGTTTATAAGAATACCTAAACTAGAAAAAGCCATATTTCTAAAGATAGTGAAACTGGCCAGAAACACGTGTGCTTTATAGCTAGACGTTTTGGCTCGATTTGGATGAAATTTTAAAACGAGTGGTAATACCTCATTGTTGATACTAGAATTGGCCAAAAGATGTCAGGAAAAGTTTAAGAATACTTAAACTAGAAAAAGCCGGATTTCTAAAGATAGTGAAATTGGATGAAACTTGAAAATGAGTGGTAATACATCATTGTTGACACTAGAATTGTTTAAAAGATGTCAGGAAATGTTTATAAGAATACCTAAACTAGAAAAAGCCGGATTTCTAAAGATAGTGAAACTGGCCAGAAACTCGTGTGCTATGTAGTTAGACGTTTTGGCTCGAATTGGATGAAACTTGAAAATGAGTGGTAATACCACATTGTTGATACTAGAATTGTTCAAAAGATGTCAGGAAATGTTTATAAGAATACCTAAACTAGAAAAAGCCGGATCTCTAAAGATAGTGAAACTGACCAGAAACTTGCGTGCTATGTAGCTAGACATTTTGGCTCGAATTGGATGAAACTTGAAAATGAGTGGTAATACCTCATTGTTGACACTAGAATTGTTCAAAAGATGTCAGAAAATGTTTATAAGAATACCTAAACTAGAAAAAGCCGGATTTCTAAAGATAGTGAAACTGGCCAGAAACTCGTGTGCTTTATAGCTAAACGTTTTGGCTGGAATTGGATGAAATTTTAAAATGAGTGGTAATACCTCATTTATGATACTAGAATTGTTGAAAAGATGTCAGGAAATGTATATAGGAATACCTAAACTAGAAAAAGCCGGATTTCTAAAGATAGTGAAACTGACCAGAAACTCGTGTGGTATATAGCAAGACACTTTGGCTCGAATTGGATGAATCATGAAAATAAGGGGTAATACCTCATTTTTGATACTAGAATTGTTCAAAAGATGTCAGGAAATGTCTATAAGCATACCTAAACAAGAAAAAGCTGGAGTTCTAAAATATGTGAAACAATCAAGAAACGGGTGTGCTATAGGTAGGAGTTTTGACATAAATTAGGTGAAACTTGAAAATGAGCTGCAATACCTTATTTTTGATACTAGAATGATTTAAAAGATGTTAAAAAATGTCTATAAGCATACCCAAACTAGAAAAAGCTGGATGTCTAAAAATAGTGAAACGAGCTAGAAACTCGTATGCTATAAAGCTAGAGGTTTTGGCTCGAATTAAATGAAACTTAAAAATGAGGGGCAATACTTCATTTTTGATACCAGAATGGTTTAAAATATGTTAGGAAATTTTTATAACCATACCTGAACTCTAAGAGAGAACAGCTCCAATACCCTTATCTGATGCATCACATTCCACAACAAATTGTTTTGTAAAATCAGGGATGGCTAATCCAGGAGTTGTCATGAGAGCTTCCTTCAATTGGTCAAATGCAACCTCAGAAGTGTCTAACCATGTAAAACTGTCCTTCTTAAGCATATATGTCAATGGTTTGGCTATTGTTCCAAAGTTTCTAACATATTTTCTATAATAACTAGATAAACCAAGAAATCCTCTCAACCCCTTCAGAATTTTCGGTTTTTCCCATTTCCTGATGCAACTGATTTTGCTTAGATCCACAGTGACACCCTTGGAGCTGATCACATGTCCCAAATACTCCACTTGCTCCACTCCAAAGCTACATTTACTTTCTTTAATCTTCAAAGAATGCTGCAATAACTCCTCGAAAACCAATTGCAAATGAACCAAGTGATCTTCCATAGAAATGCTGTAGATAAGGATATCATCAAAAAATACCAACACACACTTCCTCAGATACTTCCTCAAAATTTCATTCATTACAGATTGAAAAGTAGATGGTGCATTTGTCAGGCCAAATGGCATCACCAAAAACTCATAATGTCCAAAATGAGTTCTAAAAGATGTCTTCTTAATGTCATCCTCAGCCATTCTTATTTGGTGATATCCAGACCTTAAGTCAAGCTTGGTGAAGACTCCTTAATGTCACCCTCAGCCATTCTTATCTGGTGATATCCAGACCTTAAGTCAAGCTTGGTGAAGACTCCTGCATCATGAACTTCATCTATCAACTCATCAACCACTGGAATAGGGTATTTGTCGTTCACTATAGCAGATTTCAATGCTCTATAGTCAATGCACTCCATCTTTTTTCTTAACCAAAATCACAAGAGAAGAAAATGGTGACACACTAGGTCTAAACTCTCTCATTAACATATCTTTAAGGTTGTGTGTATGGATAACTATGGCTGGAAAAATGTAACAGTGTAGGTTATGTGGTGCTAACATGTGATGTTGGAGCAAATCCCACACCATTTTGATTAGCAGCAGTGTTTGTGACAGGAAAAGGACCTGTTATATAGTTGAAAGGGTGTGTACCAAAATTCGTATGCTGAAAATACTGGTTTGTTGAAGGAATATGAGCACTTCCCTTAACATTCTCAAAATTACTGCTAATATTCACATCACTATAAGGCACAGTAGATACAATAATTTTCCCACAATCAAAAACAGGAGAACTATATATGGGAAGCACCAGTAGTAGTATGAGTAGTGTTAACCATAGCTGGTGTAGCTTCAGAGTTAAGACCAAAAATAACCTCATGATGAGCCAATGCACGATATCTCAGTGGTTCAGAATTAGGTAAAGGTGGTTTCAAAGTACTACCCATAGAGAAGAAACCGAGTCACGCAGTAAGAGGAGTTGCGCAGCCGTCTCATCTCGATGAGCTTGAAGATCAAGTTGAACTTGTGAGCTCTCTGTAGCAACCTGTGGATGAGCATTAAAGGTACCACCACCCCCTTTCTTGTTTGCCATAATCGAGAGCTCTGATACCAGATTATTAAGGTGTGAACCCTAACTCACTGGATTTAAAAAGGAAATTGAAGAACAAAAAAGAAAATCGCAAGTAAAGAAAGAAACTGATATATTTTTGAACAAGTTCATGCAACGAGGGCTACGGCTTCATTTAGATTAGACGCGCACATGATTGCGACGTGTCACCAGGACACTGGTTACAGACAACTCATCACAACCAAACCTATCACCACCTAAACGCTGCGTTTTACTTAAAAACAACTCTCCTGGATAAAACAAGAATATGCCCCCTCTACGCGTCAGCACGCCCCTTGTTTTAGGGTGGTTCCAGCTCAGCCTAAAACCCCATTGGATTCCCAATTCAGGTCCGCCGAGCTTCGCGACTCTCTCTCCCCTCGTATAAATACTAGACTTTCCACACCAATCTTCTCCTCCAAAATCACACCTCTGCGTTTTTCGTCCGACCCTAACCCTAATTTCTTCGTTCCGTCTCCGTGTTCGATTCGTCGACGAATTTCTGCTCTCTAATCCGGTAATTTATTCTCTATAATCTTCCTCTGAACTTGCACGAACTCTAGGGTAATTTGCGTTTGCTTTGATTTCTTTGTATGTTTGCTTCGGTTTCAGTTGACAACTTCTGGGAGGTTAACAGAGATTGTTGTAGTTTTAGGGTTTCTGAACCAATAATGAAACTGAGAGTTAATTCTTGCTTTTCTTTTTCTTTTCGTTTTGCTAGTTCTCAGTAAAGAATGGCTTTCAATTTTTGATGTATGCTGGGATTCTTGAGTATCTTCTTCTTTAAAGAAGAATTCCGTTCTGATTTTCGATTGGATTGATTATCTTACGTAGGGTTTCTTGTTGCCTATGTGTTTGTTTTTCCTTTTGATTTGTTTGCGGAGACTAATGTTTGTGTTTCCATCAGATGGCGGCCGTTAAACCCCTTACAACTGAGGCTATAGCTCTTACAGAGAAGAAGATGGACATGGCATTAGGTATTGTTTTGGTCCCTGTCGTTTTGTGTTGTGTATGGTTGGTTTATGGTGTTTTCTTTTTTGTTTATTGTAAGTTCGTAACTGATAAGTGTGGTAATATTTGTTGATGTAGACGATATTATTAAAATGGCCAAAGTTGCTCCCAAGGGTAAGAAGCAACGGAGGGTTTCCGTAAGTTTCTTTCTCTCTTGATATTAAGTTTGTTAGATGAACAAATCTTATGCAATGTATTGCTCTAGTAGAGTGAATTCTAAAAAGTACAAAATATTTCTTTCAATTCAGAACAAAAGTCAGACTTTTGCTATAGGCACTGCTCAAGATAAACCAACAAAGCTGCGTCGCTATATGGACTCAAGATCAACCATGAGACAGGTTTGGGACTGACTTTAAAGAGTTAGTTTTCTCATGATGTTTGCTTTCTATGCACAAGTCACTAATGTTATTCACCATATGGTAATTAGGGAGTTCTGGCTCAGAGAAGGTCAAACTTCCAGGGGAACCAATTCCCGGTTGCAACTGAGGCTGCACGGAAGGCAGCAGTTGTTCCTGTTCGCAATAGAGCTTTTAATCGTAACCAGGTGCCTAACTGGAAACCAAGGTATTCTTTTTGAAAAAACCTACTCCTTCAAAGTTGGGATTGTGTTTGGTTTTCTTAAGGTGGTTGTCTTCTACCTAATTTTAGTATATGATTCTGAACTCACTACAGGTAAATATCGGTGCTTCTCTATAAGTGATGACCTTCTGCCATGTGCTTCAGATAAAATATTTCACCTCCCATAATAAAGGAACTCCTGCATATGATTTGCTATGCGGCAAGCAGCCAATTTGGGGGTGTACTGAAGTGTTTATTGTTTCTATTGATGCCATCCACAATAGAATATCTGCATTAGCATTTTTGATGTTTGTGATCTGCAACGTATTCATGTGTTGAGTGGTGCATATATGTTATCATTATGGATATTCTTACTGGGAACGGAGTTGTGGGTTAAGTTTACTGTTGAGTAATGAAATTGTTACAAGACTTGGACATGGAACAGTTAGAGTGGAGAAAAGAAAACTCAGTTTGATTTCTCGAAGTATGTGGATGTAGCACCAAATTTTGCTTGAAGTAATCATTGTGCATTCTTAATGGCTCAATGAATTTATCCAGATGCCAAATGGATGTTACCGTCTAATTGGTTTGGAAACTGACACGTGTTTAGTTTGAAGTCAAGTGTGAAGATGTCAATGTTCCTGCAAGCTGTTATATCACTAATCGTTGGTTCCTTCCATTTTGGTTTAGTCTGTGTCTTCAATTGTTGGTCTTGCAATTAAGTATTGCCATATGCATGATTTGGGAGGAAATAATGGACGATTCATATCCTTTATTATGAGATGGTTTTCAGGAGGCTTCTGACCGGACTTTTCACTCTTTAACTGATACTTCAAACCCCTTTGTCTTGTGGTGCTTTCTGACTGGAATTAAAATGGGTAGTTGAACCAGCACCAGTTTTTGATTACAGAAGAACAAACTAAAGAACCTTTTGTCAGGTTTTTGTGTATTGTAATCTTTTTCACAGTGGCTAACAATGGGGATGAATGTTCAGGTGGGATGAATATTCAGTTGATGACAGTAGGGCAAAGTTTTCTGCCCCTGCTGTGCTTTCGATATTTTATTTTGGGTGGCAGCTGGGTTGGTTCTTGGGTATTATTTGTGGTCCGTGAACCATAGTCTTTGGTCTTCATTCACTATGTTTCACTTTCTGAGCTGGGACTGGAAGTCCTTGGGGAAGGCAGTTTGTCCTTCAATTGAATAGGGAGCGAGCCCCCTGTTGTGAATCATCTCTTCTGCTGCAACAGTATCTTGAGGTTTTGTGAAGAATTTGCTTGGTAGTTTGAATTCTGATAATGGTCTGTTGAGGGAGCTTTTACACAATAAATGGGTGCTACACTGCTGATAGATCATTTTTTCCATTGACGGTTTTGTCCTGAATTGGTTTGTCATGTTAATTGGGTAGTGTATGATATAATGATGGTGAGGCACTTTAAACTTGAAATCCAGGCGTATGCATATCTCCACATGCTTCTCTTACAATTACTGGGTTTTGCCGATGCCGTCCTATCTGTATCCTAACTTAAATCTATTTAAAAGTGGTTCTACCCGTTTCGTCAACATTTACTATTTCTGGGTGCAGGGCTGGAGCTCCTATTCAGAGAAGGGCTGGAAATGTTGGCTTTGGTACCAAGGTATTATATTTTGCCCTCCTTTATCTTATTCTTGTCAAGATACTTTGGCGTTGGGGGGTTTAAGAGGCTTAGTGGTAACAGTTGCTTTTCCCTGTTCAATGATGATGCAGTGTGTGGGGTTGTAAGAATGATAGATGCAGAGAGGCCATGGGACTTGTAGTATTTATCGTCATTATTTATCAGAGTTCCATTCATCTATGCCCTTAGTTAATAGTGGATATTGTTTGAATGGTTTTTTACTCTAGCAATATCTCCTCTTGAGCTGTTGTTTGATGTCTGTTCCTCATGAAGTTTGCATTTGGTATGCAGCTTCCCCCACAACAGCAGCAGCAGCGGCATCGGCAGCAAGAGAATGTAGTTGCTAATCAGAAGCCTCAGACACTTGATCTGCTGTTTGCAAACATGAAGGAGCAACGGATGAGGGCTCAACCACCACACCAGAACATTGCTGCACCACACCGTAATAGGGGCCGGCCAAGGCTCCCTTGGGGAAGAGGCGGGCGATTTGGCAATTAATTCGTGCCAAGTTAATGGACTTGCGGGAAGACGATAGCTTGAACTGATCCTACTACCAGATGCTGCAAGAAAACTACGAAGCAGCTGAAAGTAATCATAGGCACACAATATAAAGGCCTGTTCTACTAGTCTGTCGGCCATTATTTTCCCTTTCTGCAACATTTCGTAATGCGCTTTGTTTCATTCCTGCTGTGTATATAGTAGTCTCTTGGTTTTGGACTACACATTCCCTTTTTCAAAGTCTAAATTTGAAGTTTCATATCCGTGGGTGTTTGATTGTGATTTGCGTAAATGGAGGAACTATGTAGTTTTGAAAGTTTGGTACCTGCATCTATCTGCTTTGTTCCCATTTTTGGCACACCTGAATTACAGAAATGAAATCAGTTCTAGAAAAAGTGGTCAAACCTGAAAAACACTTGAGAGAGCACAGTGCAGCCCAATTGAGCCAATGGCTTTGTGGTATGGAAGATCGGCATCTGTAATTGTACAATGACTTGCTACAGGCAAGACCAACAAAGAATTCGAGGAACTTAATAGCTGAATGAAGATAGTACCAAAACGTTTTATCCCTAAGGTACTTGGCGGCCAGTGCTACTCCTAATGGAAGGATTATGCCCCGTCCAGTTAAGCCAGAATGCCACGGCTCGTTTTCATTTTAGATAACCAAGACTCGAGAGAGAGAGAGAGAGCCTCTTTCTCTAAAAATTAAAAGAAAAAGAGAGTGGTTGACAACATATGTTGAAGCGATCAAACTAAATGATCAAATGACAAGACAATCCGAAATGCTTGAGTTGTAAGAAGGTGAGTCGGCTAACAATATATATCAAATTAACACTTGCAATACGTACAAATCATAACCCTATATTAGATCTCGATAAATTGACAAACAAGTATTTGTTTTCATAATACCAGTTGTAACCTCTCAAGATGTTTCGACCAAAAAAAACCTCTCAAGATGAAAAAGAGAAATAAACGGTAAACATGTGGCATAGGAGAACAAAAATGAAAGCCAGAGCCAGTAACTTCCATACCTGTCACTTGTGTTGTCCCGTGTCCCAACTCCTACTAACCACCTCTCATTCCTCATCTTCTTCACCACAACACATAAAACGTTCTTCTCCATTCTTAGTCCAATCCCATTTCAAAGATCATGACTTTATACCTGAGCTCCCCACCATGGCTCTCTCGCCCATCTCCACCTCTCCCCACTTTTAACAACACCAACGCCTTGTTCTTCCGGCTAAGCTTCACTTCGGTCAGCTCCCCAAAGCTCATTACAACAAAGGCGTCGTCTTTGGGCGAGAGTGAAAGTGCTAATGGGATTGCAGAGGACTCTGTTTCTGAGCTTTTGGACGAGGAATTGTTAATTAAGGTTTCGAGTGCTAAAGATGCCCAAGAAGCATTGAAGATATTTGATGAAATGGCTGAGAGAAAAAATGGGGGTGTTGTGAGTGTTTCTGATTGTTGTAATATTATCTCGGCTGCGCTGAAAAGGAACAATCCGGAATTGGCTCTCTCTGTTTTCTATGAAATGCGTGCCAGTTTTGATCAAGGTAGTTGTTTTATTTGGGTTTTGATATGGGGATCATGTCATAAATTCATTATTCCTGAGTTATCTAGGAGACTTGCATTAGCGTTTGAAGATAAATTTAAGTTTGCTGAGTTTCATTTTCTAGTGTCGATTTTTGTGTTTAGTACATTATTGTGTTGAGGTGTTGAAGTTGTTGATCTCTTGTTTTGGGGCAGCTGTTGATGAAAATGGTCCAAGGTGGAGGTGGTCCAGACCAGATGTGAGTGTTTACACAACATTAATTCTGGGACTGGCTGCGTCACTGAGAGTTTCTGATGCCCTTAAGATTATCAACAATATATGCCGAGTGGGAGTGTCTCCAGCTGAGGAGGTAAAACCAGTTCTTGTTATTTGGTATTCGTATCTGCCACCAGTAATTAGACTTGTAATGGAAATTGTACCGTCTTCTTTCTTGGTCGCAATGGAAAACTATGTGACTGACTTTAAATCTTTTGATGGGGGGTTTTCATGTTTAGGTCCCCTTTGGAAAAGTTGTGAGGTGTCCAAGCTGTATGATAGCTGTTGCTGTTGCACAACCGCAACATGGTATTCAGGTAGGCATGTTGATAACCTTCAAACTCATTTTTTTAGGAAGGTAAGATTGGCTTCTTTGTTCAAAGATGTTACTCATGCCACAAATGTCATGCAGATAGCATCGTGTGCAAAGTGCTCCTACCAATATGAACTTGTTTCTGGGAACATAGACAGTATTGCATCAGAAGAAATTGGGTTGGATTACTTATCTGCTTTTGTTTCGCGTGTCTGATTGAATCTGTAGTGGCTACTGTATTTTTAGACACAGACAGGAGCATTGGCAGTACATACAATAGGAGCATAATTACAATGATATGTGTTATTATGTCAATTATATCAATCACACAATCTAATTATGTGTGGTGTTGATCCTGGATATTGACTTTCTCTAAGGATCTCCTCCTGCCGAACGCAGCATGGATATTCCAGCTTGGAAAAGGGCACTAAGATTCCTTCAGATATTGAAGCAAAAGATTCCTGCTGCTGTTCACTCCATTGTGGTATTATATGATACCTTTGGAATGTTCAACTGCCAGTAAAGTTTTCTGTTTCTTAATGTATTCTTATGATAGTCAAACCCAATGATTCATACTTACTCCAACCTTTGGTAATTATATTTTCTTTTGCACTCATTTTCAGGTACAAACCCCTTCAGGTATGGCTCGTACACATAGATTTGCCACTGAAACAGTTGATCTCCCAGCACAGGAAGGAGAAAGGGTCACCATTGCTCTTGCAGCTCCATCAAGTGTATATAGAGAGATGGGTCCCTTAAGATTTAGTCCAAAGGCCCCTAATTTTTACCCTAGTGAGTCTATCTGCTTGACAAACCATGAGGATGGCCGGGAGTCACAACTGTTAAGAGCCCCTACAAAAGATGGTGGCACGTTGCTTACTAACCCCTCCATACTTTTTCCAATTGTTGCTGTTCTGGCCACTGGCAATGCTGCGTCTGGAGTTATAGACCCCAGCCTCCCCCAACTCCTCTCTGTCACTGCAGTAACATCTCTTGCTGTTGGAGTTACTCTCAAAACATTGGTCTTGGCCCAATTGAATCGTGTAAGCAGTAACCTTGATTTTTTTTTTTCTATTCAACCAACTGATTTTTTTTATTTTTTTGAAATCCAACTGATTTTAATTACATAGCATGTACAGAAACACTAAATATTATAAACAAATAAAGGCAATGTTATTGAGGTTCAGGTCCTTTGTGACTTTAATTTGGTTCATTCAACCACTTAAGAAGTAGTTACTTGTAGGTCTGTCTACTATAAACAGAATGAAACAGTTGCCCAGTTGTGTAGATCTGTTTACTCAATCTAAGACAAATATTATGTTTATGCATGTTCAATCCAATAATTTCTTGATATGTTGTCTATACAATGGATTGCTTTCTCAGCTTCCTCAGAGAGTAGTGGATACAGTTGCTATCAAACAGCAGCTATTATCTCAATACGACACACTCCAATCTCGTCTAAAGGGCCTAAAAGAAGCTGCTGAAAAAGAGGTAAGCTCCCATGCTAGTTGGAACTGTTACTTAGTAATCTCTTCCGGTGAAGCATTTATATGAAGTTTTGTGGTGTAGTGTCTTCACTCTTTAGTGAGTTCAAGTGGGGTAGACTTTAGGATCTTATATAAAGTTTATATAAACCCACTTAATTTTTGAAGAAATCTTCAAGTGGGGCAGAAACAATGTCATTTTAATTTGGTCAAAACAATGTCATTTTGCATTTTTCCTTTCGTGCATCTGTTAACAGAATGGCTTGAACTTTTAAGCGGTAAATATTTCCTTGTAGGTCTGGATGTTGGCTCGGATGTGCCAGCTTGAGAACAAGATTTATGCTGTAGGAGAGCCATCTTATCGGTGAACACTTTAACATCTTCCTTTCTTAGTTTATAGTTATTCACTCCGCATTAGTAGTAGCAACTAGCCCGTGAGCATGATAGGTCTCTGTTTTAGATTTGCATTGGTCTGATACAATCTGTATGCTATATATAGTGCTCGGAGAAGTAAAGTCAAAAGGGTTCGAGAAGGCTTGGAAAATTCTCTCAGGGGAAGAATTGAGCTGATTGACAGCTATGCGAAGGTAAGGTTTTGTCGTTATACACCAATGAACCTCTCCCCCTCCTTCACTTTACAAAGGCCATCAAATTGATACAGTTACACATTGCCCAATATATCAGATTTCTTCGATGATCGAGATTGAGGTAGAATTGGACTCTGATGTTCTTGCTGCTGAACAAGCAAGCAATGTGGTAAGCTCAAGTTAGTTACATTATTCTTCCCCTTTGATATGCCTTTCCACAAGCTAAGCAGATGATATTTACTTGCAGGAAAATATTGCGGAACAAATACAACAAACCATGGAACTAGAAAATCTTGAAGAGGTATCTCCCTTGATTTGATACATATTATTGTTTTTCAACTTGAACACAAATGACAGCTTTTAAATTCATTTAGAAAAGTAAGAGAAAGAATATAGTGGTCTGTAGCCTGTCTCAGATACCTCTCCTTTGTCCTCCATCATAGTCCTGAACGTGAAAGTATTCTTTTAGAAGTAACATCGTTGGATGAAGCATCTGTTTAATAAGAAGTACTAGATGCCTCTTTTATAGGATATTTTGGACGCTAATGAGAGAGGTCTATTTACATAACTAGAAACATTTTCTTTATTCTCTAAATAATCTGCTTTTACTTCATGTAGTTGTTTGTTAATTATTTTTTTTTCTCTACAGAGATGGAGAATACAAGTAGAAGCAAATGATGAGGCAGAAAGACTTCTTAGTTCCCAACCACTACCCACAGAACAATTTTAGGATCTTTATCTGGTGTATCTACTCCAAAATGATCTTTGGTTCGATGGTTGGATCAATCAAAGGGCATGCACAAATTATACATTCTACTGAACAAAACCGATAGATATATGGCTATGTTTGGCGCAGCTGAACTTTTAACATAAGCTGGCTTCTGCTTATTTTTTAGAATAAGCAGCTGAAAAGCAATGAAGCTGCGTGTTTGGTAATCTGGCTTTTTATAAGTGCTGTGAGTGGTAAAAGCAGTGGTAACGCGTTTGGTAAAATGTGAATGAGCTTGTGCTTTTAATTGCAGAATGACCAATTTGGACATGAAATATTATATTGGGTTTAGGATTGATTGTTTGATAATAAAATTTGAGACAATTTCAAAAATCATAATGACCATATGATTAATAATAGGAAATTTCAAAAATAACTCATATAAATATATTATTACCATTATATATTAATATATCATTTTTGACTACACATTGATTCATGAGTAAAACCCACATTTTATTGCAATAAAATTATAGTCAGTATACACAAAAAGAACAAGGGAACAAACTTGGAACAGTTTTAAAGCAAGCTAACTATAACAAAGGGAATCAATCTAGCCTTGTCTTCTCCTTAAGATGGAAGCTCCTTTTGTCACATCCCGACCCGTAATTTTTTTACCTTATTTACTAGATTGGTTATAATAAGAATTTTACCGTCTCCGTCATTGAAATTATAGTTTAATTGGTCCCTAGAGGGGTTTCGGGGACAGTTATGCTCGGAGGATTATTCGTAGGAGGAAAATATGACGACGGTAAAAATGGTAAATTTTAGCTAGTAAAAGGTAATTTTTATTCGGGTATTATTTTTGAGGTGTTATTTGTGGAGTTGGGTTGTTAATTGGTGTGGGTATTAAATTATAAGTGTTGGTCCGGTTTGGGGGTGTCTCTTTCTCCCCGATTCTCTCTCTCCTCCCTCCCGACTTTCTCTTCTCTCTCTCTGCTCCACGCCGGAGCGCCGTCGTCCGGCCGTCGCTGGTCGAGCTACCACCCCCAATCGACTTGTCTCTCTCTCCTCTCTCTACTGCTACCCATCATCTTGCCAGACATCATCTATCCCGTCTGATCGAAGCAAGAACCCTAAATCCCCAAAACCCAAATTCCGGCCGAATCTTTTCTTTTCCGGTGAGCTTGTGCTTCGGAAGGTATGCTCCTCACTTCCCTCTAGTTTTTCGGTCTTCCTTGAGCTTCGATTTCCAATTATAGAGCCCTAATCAGATTTTCCCCTTATTTCTTCTCTTGCCTGCCTTTTTCTCTTCCCAATCGGTGGTTGATTCAAGGTTGCTGCCCAACCATGAAGCCGCCGTCGTGATCAAGGTGGTCGAGAGAGAGAGAGGTGAGAGAGAAGGACGAAGAACAGGTTGGTCATGTAATTCTTTAGGCTTGATGAGGGTACCCATTGGTATTGTGAAAATTTCATTTAATTTCGGTACAGTAGAGGCCGCGTAAGTCGCGGCTTGTGCTTCTCAAAGCAGGGGTTCAGCTGCTTCGGCTTTTTCGGCTTAAAAGCCTTGGCTTTTGGAAGCACCTTGAAGAAGCAGACCAACCAAACGCTCTCCCCTACTTTTGCTTATAAGCAATGGAGGGAAAAGCCCTCCCAAACGCAGCCATAGTATGTTCAGTGAGCCTATGCGGAATCGATGGTAGCCATGACTGTTGGAGAAAGAAGATGGTGACTTCAGAAGGTAGGTGATGATTGTTCATGTTCTGACGAAGAATGTCTTGGAGAGTTGGAGCCACTAATTTGCTTCAGAGCTCGACTTGTATCATCCTTTCAGGTAAACGAAGAATATACGTACTGAGAATGGCCATTAAAAAGTTTACTATTCATTGCCAGATTTTTAAGCGTGTGAAGAGATCGTATTCAATATATATCAAGCTCCTTTTGTTTTGGAGAAAGATTGTGGATAAAGATTTAGATATATCGACCATGTAACATACATGCCATTATCGAAATCTGTAGTTCTGTAGTTCTATACAAGAGAATGGTTTATCTGAAAGCTATAGTCTATAGAGTAAAATCCTCGAGCAATTCATTGGCTCGGGTATCAGTACCAACATATGAGTTTGCCTGTTACAAGATGTCCCTTGGCAAATTATGGAGAGACTGAGAAGCATTCGACTCAACAAAGCAAGCTTAGTTAACAACTCTATCAAACCAAGTGAGAGCCTCATAGACCCGTCAAAAGCAGGGATTACAAAGCAACAGTTGAATTGATCTTTATATTCTGCCAATAGTATCTGATAGAATTATTCACTGTAAGTTACTCAACATCAAATTATTGTAAAACGACTTTGGTGATATAAGTAGCAACTAGAAAACCAAGCATTGAAGGTTAGCGTGTTTTGTATCTCCCATCCAAATCTGAAACTGTATTCTGGTTATATACTTTTGCTCAATGAAATCAAAAGAAGCCTTGTGAAAATTCTGTGAGGGGAAGAACTGAGCTGATTGACATCTAGTGGCGTAGTTAGGTTGGCAAGCCTTAGGAATGATATAGATATTTCGACAATGTAACATACGACTAGCCAGATAGAACATGTTGATTGGCAATTGTAAGCATTGGACTTAACAAGCAAGCAAAAACAACACTACTGCCAAACTGTTCGTCGAAGGTCTACGTTCTTTGGTTATATACAGCGCTCAAAGAAGTAGAGTCAAAAGAAGAAGGCTTAGGCCAATTCTATCAGGGGAATGACTGAGCAGACTGACAGGGTCCTCTACACCAAATATGATGACATGAGATTCCAGCTAATTTTCATGTGGGTTGGCATCGATGCCACAAACCGAAGGACATCCGGCTTCGAACTATCTACAGTGTACCGGTTGTCGAACTTCTGATCCAATAAACAAAGGAACTTAGCAATATTGGGGAGTACCAGCTCTCTACAGTGTAAATGTAAAAGATAGAGGACCTTCGTAAGAGGAGCACATATTAAGCCTTCCTTTTCCTTGGGCGACCCTATAACCAATGCCCAGTACCTCTGACATTTTGCTCTACATGCATCATTCCAAGCCTAGAATTATCCAAATCATGTTAGTCTTGACAATTAAATCATAACAGTTTTACACATTTCATATTACAAGTTAGTGGCTGGTGCTAAACGAGTTATTATAAACAAGAGGCATGATACCCTGCATGATGATTTCCCAATGTTGATGTCAGTGTATAACGACTGAAGAAGAGATAAACTTTCTTTTGTTCTTCCCATTAAAAGGGCGCCGCTGCTCTCTCTGTCAAGCCGATGTACCTGATAATATATGTGCATATAAACAGACCCTTCTTAAATTATGGAATTAGAAACTACATGTATTAAGAATGAGATAGAAAAGAAAACGAATGAGTTGAAGAATGCTGATATGAACAGTCTATAAATCAGTAAACTAGTAACTAGGATACAATGCTGCATGTTCTTCTTAATATCCCCAAGAATTTTATCTGATGGGAATCATATAGAACTAAAATCTTACCAATTTAGGACCTTCATCGTAATCATAAGACAACGCTGCAGCTGCCAATGCGTCCATGCTGTTATGGACTGGCACATTACCCTAACCAAATCATTACACAAGCACATAAATCGAACGGTAACACAAGATTCTGATGTAATGAAACAGTAGAAGACTACAAAGACCAGCACAGTATAGATTCTAACCTTGACCGGCAGTTTTGGGGGCTTGTTCAGCACTATTATAGCAGAGTCCTGACATATACCCCCAAAGAAAACAATAATCAGAATCGTAAAAATAACTCAACGCAGCATATGAAAGGCAACGCCGGTACACAAATTACCAATGTATATCAGAATACAACAACTAAAACATTCAAACAAACAAAGACAATGTAAAGAGTGCAGGAGTTAGACCTTGTACTTGACAAGCCTTTGCAAGTAGTCAATCTCATCTGCATTCGGGTACAATGTCTCACTCGGTATGCAGTCGAACCTCCTCGAAACTTTACTCTCCGCGATCGATACGGGTACATATACTCTTGCACCTTCCTCCATCACCTCACTAGGCCTAATCTATTCCAAACACAATCATCACAACACATGAAAAAATGGGAAACGCTTTCTTGCAACACAATCAACCTGACCTCAATGACCAAGACAAGATTTCAACCTTTCTCATATGCTTCCCAATTGAACTTGGGCATTCCATTTGAACCTGTAATTAAAATTAAACAAACCAAATTGAGAAGACAAAATAAAAATCAAAACTTTAGAGTTAATCAAGTTTTGACTTGCTTACAAGGCCTTTGTTGAAATGGGACCGAATTGCAGCGTCGTCAATCTCATGGAAGTAATACCGGAGCCAACTGACAGCTGCGACGTGTGAAACGGCGCCGTCGGGGTATGACTTCTTCCCCGGCAAATGTCGACCGGCGGGGAAAGGCGGCAGGGAGAGGAGCTGCCTGGGCTTCGGGCCTGCTTTCGGTGGGCCCAGCTTGGTCACGTGTACGTCGGTACTGTGGGGCATTTCTTCCTCCTTTACCAAACTATACGTTAAATCTTAAATACACACACATCGTTTCCATTCTAAATTAGGCTGGTGGCTTTTTTCTTCTTCCTACTTCAAACACGACCCATAATATTTAACCAAAACAAAGAACGCAATGAAGAAAAGAGAGATTCAACTGAATTGTCTTCCTGAAGAATCACGAAAAGGAGCATGTAAAAAGTGACGTGCATTGCACCTCCACACAAAGAACAAAAAGAAACAGAAAAAAGGGTGACAAACTAGTTCCTTGTCACTACGTTTTGACGTGCCCTAAACTCAGGAGACGGTCCACCAATTTTGGCCCCCTTTTATTGCATGACAAGGAACGGGGGAATATGATCCTCGTCACATCAAGAAAGAGATGGAATATAATCATGATGGAACTTGTTCCGTTTTATGTCAACATCTTTCCGTATCAAAGACCTCATTTTCGTTTTGGAAATATTATGTTAATGAATAAAAATATGACTCATTAATAAATATTGAAGAAGGTCGCAATTTCTTTCTTCTGTCTCACCATTAGATGGCACAAAAAAAATATTCCCCCATAATGTCACCCTATTAATGAAAAAAGATATGGACCTTAAAAATAAAAACAATAGCAATAATAACCCCAAAACAGATCAAACCCAATGGACCCCTTCCCCACAGTCGTCATCAAGATTCTTGGAAGATTATCCTTCTCGCCCTAAAATCCCAGGCCAGCAAACTTGGCTCCTTGCGCTGGTGGACATGTGAGCCTCTCTCGCACCACGTGGCAGATCTGGTCCCACCATGAAGCGGGTGGTTACTCCTTTCCTTGTTCTTCTTCCCGGGGGGGTTTCAATTTTCGGTTAACCACCTTCCTTGCTGTGACGGACTAAACTGCTCTCCCCAATTTGGGATTTTAATTATTTTTTCTTTCTTTTTGGAATTAAAGTCTGGCGTGGTCTACTGGAACAGCGTCGATTCCTATATATTGGACTTCCTGTCATGCTTTTCCTGCGCTCCCCAACTCACAAACCCTCTCTTCTTCTTTCTTCTTCTTCCCACTTTCTTACAAATTGTGCTCCTATTCGTATTATTATTATTATTCTCTTTCTTTACCCAAATCGGCGTTGATGGGTAAGACCATTCTGGTCACCGGCGGTGCCGGTTACATCGGTAGCCACACCGTGCTGCAGTGCTTGCTCGGCGGCTTCTGCACCGTCGTCGTTGACAATCTCGACAACTCCTCTGAAGTTGCTATAGACCGTGTCCGGGAACTCGCTGGCGATTCTGGCAAAAACCTCAGCTTTCGCAAGGTCTGTTTTTTTTTTTTTTTGGGATTGTGGGTTTTGATTTTTGCTGATGATTAATCCTGGGTTTGTGAGAATTTTTGATTTGGGGGAGGGCTGAGTGACAGTTATGTGCCTTCTTGTTTGTACATAACTGTCAGAAACTGCTTTTTTATTCAGTTATTTTTTGTCTTTGTTGTGTTAAAGAACTGTATTTTGCTTCCTGGGTTTTCTAAGTTGGCATATAAGAAAATGGAAGTTCGGAACTTTGGAGGCTTATAGATACTTAGGCTTGTCCTGCAACTTATTGGACTTTTAATCCTCAAGTTTTTGGCAACTTGTTTAGAAAGTCTAATGCAGAGTTGATGGAGTTGTTTGGAAGTTTTGAACTTTGATGTTAATTGGACATGTTTATGGGTGTGGTTACTCATGGTTTCATGTTGATGTGCAGATTGATCTCAGGGACAAGCCTGCACTGGAAAAGCTCTTTACTTCAACAAAGTAAGTATCTTTAACCCGGAAACTACCTACCCAAACTCAAATCTGTAATTGTTCCTAGTGTTTATGTTCATATGAAACTACTGCAGATTTGAAGCTGTCATACATTTTGCTGGGCTGAAAGCAGTTGGTGAAAGTGTTCAGAAACCGTTGCTCTACTATAACAACAATATTGTGGGGACAATTACTCTGTTGGAAGTCATGGCAGCCCATGGTTGCAAAAAGGTTTTTTTTTTTTTTTTTTTTTTTTTTGTCGAGGCATTTGTTTCTACTGTTTTGATAGAGTTTTGATGAAAATTGCTTTGGGTGATTGTATTTGTATATGACTTGGATCTCTTTGAATCATTTCAGATAGTGTTCTCATCATCAGCCACTGTCTATGGTTGGCCGAAGGTGGTTCCATGTACCGAGGAGTTCCCTCTTGTTGCTGCAAATCCTTATGGACGAACTAAGGTACATAGGTCTCATACTTGGGTTGCCACTCCATTTGATCGTTCTTGTGATACTATGTGTATGCAGCTTCTTGGTTATTGATTTGCATTGTTGTTTATCTTTCAGCTCTACATTGAAGAAATATGTCGTGATATATACCACGCAGACTCTGAGTGGAAAATCATATTGCTGAGATACTTCAATCCAGTTGGTGCACACCATAGTGGCTATATTGGTGAGGATCCTCAGGGGATCCCAAACAATCTCATGCCATTTGTGCAGCAAGTTGCTGTTGGAAGGCGTCCAGCACTGACGGTGTTTGGAAACGACTATAATACCAAAGATGGTACTGGGGTATGTGCTCATTAACCTGTTTTCATTAGACATATTGTGTTTTTATATTTTTATATATATATATATATATATTTTTTTTTCTCTCTCCATAGGTACTCAATTTTGAACTAGTTTATTGTCCTAGGTTGACCTTAGCTTTATATTGTTTTATTGGATTCCTTTGTATGTAAAAATAGTAACAGTTAGAAACAAAGCATATGCATTCGTCAGAAATCCTGGAAACTAGTTGTGCATCATTTGCGTTGCCTTAGTCTTTAGTCCTGTACTATTGTGGGACGTTCAATTTTGATTGTGCTTGTTGTATTTCAGGTGCGTGATTATGTTCATGTCGATGATTTAGCTCATGGGCACATTGCTGCACTGAACAAGTTAGAAGCAGCCAGTATAGGTATGGGTTGAATCTGTTTCTATCTTTCCCACCGGCCTCACCATTATAACTTTTCAGTATCTCTTGTGTGATTATATTCAGACATTGGCTCATCATAGAACTTAATTTAAATGTTTCCACAGGTTGCGAGGTGTACAATTTAGGAACCGGTAAAGGAACATCAGTCTTGGAGATGGTGGTGGCATTTGAAAAGGCATCTGGAAAGGTTAGTTTCTTCTTGTCGAAAGTTTCAGTGTTACCAGTCCCACCGTTTGTGTGGTTCATTTGAATTATTGTCTGAGGCCAAGTGCCCTTCCCACCGATTGTGTGGTTCCAGTCTGATTCTGGTAGTGTTATGCAAACTCTTATGTCTTAGACATGTCTTATCTGCATAGTTTGTTTTAATTTTGAAACTGACAGAAGGGTCTTTTGGAGACCCTCTCTTCTCAAATTCCAAATGGTATCACTGAAAATGAGTTTTGTGAAGGTCTAGAATATTTCCTTTCATTATGCCCTTGTTGCAGTTACCTGTCCTGGTCCGTAATGCTCAATTTTTGTTTAAACATGTATCTTTTTTGTTATGCTCATGTTCTTGTATTGTTTCAGAAAATTCCTCTTGTCATAGCTGGCCGGCGACCTGGGGATGCTGAAGTTGTCTATGCATCAACAGATAAGGCAGAGAGGGAACTGAACTGGAAGTAAGTAGACTTGCAAACTTTTATGCACTGTTCATCAACGAAATTATCGATAACTGAATGTCTTAGGACCTAAGTTGGGTGCATTCATATTATCAAATATATTCTGCACCAAACTTGTTGCCATGCTCGACCCACACCCTTCTACCTGATGTAAAGCAATAGATTTTATATCTTACGTGCTAAATCTCGTTGCAGGGCAAAATATAACATTGATGACATGTGCCGGGATCAGTGGAATTGGGCTAGCAAGAACCCATATGGCTATGCACCTCATGCCAATAGCGACTGAAAGCTGAAAGCTAATAGTTCATATGCTTTACAACTTAGTTTAGTGGTTATCATCAGTGGAACTAGACTAGGCAAATCCATATTTATGGATCTCCAGACTCTAGCTATAACTAAAAGCTGATAGTTTCATATGCTCTATATTTTAGTTTAGGGTCATCTCTCACCCTCCGTGTAAATCTTATATGGCCATCCAGAGATTAGGTTTGTGTTCGTCGACAGTACTTTTAAGCCTAATAGTCATTGTGGTGTTTATGTTCTGGATTACTTGGCCAAGTAATGTTATGTTTTTATCATCCCGTAATTTGATCACAGTTTTAGTAGCAAAATTGTAACCTTTGGATATGATCATGAGATCAGATTGCTACCTACTAATATATGTGCTATACAAATATTTGACTTTATCTCAATAAACTCGTGCGTAACAGTTTGATTTGTGGTTTGCTTACTGCTCTTTAACTCTGAAACGTTTTGGTTCAGAAAACCCACTCTTGACTCCTTTTTGTTCTTCTCCTTGGTCTTTACTAGAATGATACTCCTTGCAATGATGCCCTCTCCCTCATAGTGTAAAACCCTCGTCATTCCATTCCAATTCCTCCAGAACTTGAAATCATTCTTTTGTGTTGCAGACCAACTATGTGTATCACCTTGCTTTCTCTCCCTGACCTGTTTTAGTGCCCGAGGGTCTGGATAGTATTCAAGAGTAGTCATGCCGAGTTTGCCTTTGTGATGCAAATTAAGTTGCGGAAGCTGGAACATAGGTGCTACAAAAGTTTTTTCCAAATTGTACTTCTTTTTTCTTATTCAACCACATATCAGAAGAAGATAGAAGCCACAAAGTTCTGATGCCAATTATGTAACACCTCACCTCAATACCCTAAAAAGGCTGAAAGAGTTGGCAAGAACAGTAATGGTCGATTGGAAGGGAAGGCAAATGTGTTCATCAAACTTAACTCATGGGCAATGTCATTGATTACACATACCCCGAGTCCAGAGGATTGCTCATACAAATAGGCAACTGATCGGGCTACGTACACGCCCATACAATGTCCATATTTACTCTAGAAACCAAAGCTGCAAGCATCTCCAGCATTGGGAGCTAAGTTTTTGTTGTTCTACTTCTACCCCAAAGTTTATTTGAGCTTCATTCATTCAATTTGTGCTTGTCATATGGTTAAATATTTTAATGCGGACATTATTTTGTGCCGTTGAGTTGGACCGTTGGGTTGTTGGAGTAGCACTTCAAACTTGGAAAGATGGAGAGCTTTTCTGTATCAAGTTTGAATTCAAATCGAAACAGAAGTAGCTGTTATGCAATAGAGCCCAAAAGCAAATGCACGGGTTGGAGATATGGGGCTCAGAATTTCCATTATACCATTTGGTGTCAATGGTTTAGTGGTTGGTGTTTTCTTCAGTTTCTAGCCGCGGGGTAGTTTTGCAACGGAAATGCTACCGATTTTCTCTTTATTATTTAAACTGTTTCACTCCAATATCTGTAAAAATGTTCACTTTGTGTGTCTCTTGCTCTAATACTAACAGAAATGAAATTCATGTTTACATGCAGTGAAATGTTACCAAGTTAGTATAAGATTATGTTTTGTTGTACAACACTTAAAATTCTCTATATAAAAAACTTATATCAATGAATAAGATATAACAGTGTTACGATTATCTTCTCCATTTTACGAACTACGATATAAAGCTTTTTGTTAACCAAATTTTAGAATTTCTTACCGACCACTTTTTTTTTTTATAGCGCTGAAGAGTAAAAGAAAGTTTTACCCTATAAAAAAGTTAAACGAGCAGGCAACAAAACGCGACGCGCTCAAATACAGAAAGAGAGGGACACGGCAACGTAGACCTAGCGAGAGAAGGTCCAACGACTTCAAAACGCTTAGTCGTTCCAATTTCACCTCTCTCTCTCTCTCTCTTAAGCTTTTCAAATACTCTCTCTCTCTCTCTCTCTCTATATCTCTCTGGCCGGCTCCTCCTCACCGTCGCAGATCTACCTTCTCCGATTCGTCGACCGTTCCTCAGCTCTCGTCAGATCCACCGCGATCTGACTTCCTCCGCCTCCGCCGCCGAGACTTAAAGCTATGGAGAATCTCATCTCTCTCGTCAACAAAATCCAAAGAGCTTGCACTGCTCTCGGCGACCACGGCGAGGCCAGCGCATTACCAACTCTCTGGGACGCCCTCCCCTCCATCGCCGTCGTCGGTGGCCAGGTCAGCTTCCGATTCATGCTCCTCAGCGTGATTGATTGATTGATTGATCCAGCTATATGATCTCTTCTTTGCTCAGCTGTGTAACCTAGTTGTTAGTAGATGCTGTGTGAATGCTTTGCTTGCTTGAACTCTGCTGCGTAATTTGCTTATCGACGAAGATAGATAGTTTTGCTTAATCAAATTCTGGACTAGTTTTAGTAATTGAGCTGTGTAGCTGAAGTAAATTGCTTTTATGCGTTTCGGTGGAAGTGGACTTTTGCTCATGTTAGCTGAAGCATGTGTGATAATATGAAAGGAATATGATAAATTTTGAGAATGAGGAATGAATTTATTGTGATATTAATGGATATATTGTTTCCTTATGTTTTGGTTTTGTGTTGCAGAGTTCAGGCAAGTCTTCCGTGTTGGAGAGCATTGTCGGGAAGGACTTCTTACCCCGTGGTTCTGGTAAGATTCTCTTACTTATCTGTGAGGGCTCGGTTTGGTCGATAGGGCGGTCGTATTTGTTCTACTCTTTGGCTATGCTTGCCATTCTTTTATGTGGATGTTTTGATTTATGCTAAATGACACATGGGCAAATGATTGCAGGTATTGTTACTAGGCGTCCTCTTGTGTTGCAGCTTCATAAGATTGATGAAGGCAGCAGAGAATATGCAGAGTTTCTCCATCTCCCTAGGAAAAGGTTCACTGATTTTGGTAAATTCTTACTCTTTTTCTGATTTTTCCCATCTGGATTTAATTTGCTATGTTTCAATGCTGTTTAAATTTTATTGGTATCCTTATTAGTTGAGGTTTCTTTATTACACTTTCAAAGTGTGTCTTGAGGAATAATGCTATGTTTCAATGCTTGTTTATCTTATCTGTTTACTTGTTTATTTTCTTCACATAACTAACATGTCATTATTGATCATGTATGTAACAGCTGCTGTAAGAAAGGAAATTTCAGACGAGACAGATCGTGAAACTGGCCGCAGCAAAATGATCTCCAGTGTTCCAATTCATCTTAGCATATATTCTCCTAATGGTAAGATAATGGATATTTGATTTGTGCTTGTATTTATTTTTATCCTGCACTCTTGGAATGGGAATGAAAAAGAAAATGTGGAGGTATTCTTAGACTATTAGTATAGTAGTTTGACTTGGATTTTGACAATCTTATTTCTAATGTCCTTTACAATTTTAGGAAAGTCTACTCAAGTTTTGCAAGTATCACATTTCTTAAGATAAACAGATAAGATGTTAGGCTGTTCTAGGATTTCCAAAACTAGTATAACCAGAACTAAAGTGTGCCACTTTTTGAATGAGTGACCTAGTCAAAGATTGCTAGAGTAGTAGCATTTTGTGATTACCACATTTCCTCTTCTCTTCTACTTACATAACAAATTTATGTTTGATTCCGCAGTTGTCAACTTGACACTTGTTGATCTTCCTGGGCTTACAAAAGTTGCTGTTGGTAAGTATCATGGCTCTTATTTTTGTACATGTATTTCTTTGTCATTATATCTGCCTGTGGAAAAGTGTCCAAGAGCTATGGATGGAAAAAAGAATAGTTGATCATAAATGTATCTCCAGTATTGACACATTCCTAAGGATCCTTGTATATATTGATTTTCAAATTCTATTAATCGTATATGTAATATGACTCTTAACAATATGCCATGGTAAATGTAGAGGGTCAGCCAGACAGTATTGTGCAGGACATTGAAAATATGGTTCGCTCCTACATTGAGAAGGTAAAGTCCTTTGGAACTTTTATCTGCTTTCTTCTTCATCATCTTCTTTTTATTTTATATACTATTTTTTCCCCTGAAGTGTTACTATGTTTAATCATCTTATTCTTCAATATTTTATGCAGCCCAACAGTATAATTTTAGCAATTTCACCTGCCAATCAAGATCTTGCTACATCTGATGCAATTAAAATCTCTCGTGAAGTGGATCCAACAGGTGAGTCTAGAGATCCACATCCAATTTCCGTATGTGTTGCTTTCCAGAAAAAATTCATCTAGTACTTCTGAATCTAAGTGTCATCAAGTCAGTCTAATGAAATGGGAATGTCATAGCTGATATGAACCTGTGGTTTGTATGAGAACACATGTTCTAGATGTTTTAGTGTTCAGTCTAATGTTATTCTTTCACAGGGGAGAGGACACTCGGAGTCTTGACAAAAATTGATCTTATGGATAAGGGTACTGATGCAGTTGAAGTAAGTTGGCCTAGTATTTTGGTATTATTGTTTGATACTAGATGGTTTGGTAATCCTCCATTAAGCTATACATGTTCAACTGGAAAGAACTAAAGCTTACTGTTCATGTGAAAACTTTATTTGACTTTTATATTGTAAGAAGGTGGTGCAAGAAGGTTTTATAAGCCATTTCGATGCATTGTGTATATTAGAAAACTTGTTAAGGAATCCAGATTGAAGATGCTGCTTAAATCTTGCACTATACATTCTGAGTTTCTTTTCCTTTTTGTTTAGATATTGGAAGGAAAGTCTTATCGCCTAAAATTCCCTTGGGTTGGGGTTGTGAATCGCTCTCAAGCAGATATCAACAAGAATGTTGACATGATTGCTGCTCGGCGTAGAGAACGTGAGTATTTTTCAACTACCCCCGAATACAAGCACCTTGCTCACAGAATGGGTTCTGAGCATCTAGCAAAAGTGCTTTCTAAGGTAGACAACTACAAATTCTCTATTAGATTGATTTAATTTTTTTAGCAGGAAGCAACGATGGTAGATCGTTATTACTTTACCTTTGGTTTTTTTTTTTTTTCACTCACTTTCACTAATAATGTTGATTTGTCAGCATTTGGAGACTGTAATTAAGACAAAAATACCAGGCATCCAGTCCCTTATTAACAAGACAGTTATTGAACTCGAAACTGAGCTGAGTCGTCTTGGAAAGCCCATTGCTACTGATGCAGGAGTAAGTTTGTCCTGTTTTTCTAGTAAAGTGTGTGTATTGCTCGTAATGTCAAAGTCATTAATTGTGATGTTATTCATGAATTGTTATTCTCTCATCAGTAAGAGGGGAAGGAGTCTTCACATTTAGATCACATTCTTTATTTACAAGATCTGCTACTAATCGATTGCTTTCAATTGCAGGGGAAACTGTACTCAATCATGGAGATTTGTCGTATGTTTGATGGAACATATAAAGAACATCTTGATGGAGTGTAAGTATCACACATTAGTCATTTTCCTATATATGGGGCAATGCCTTTGTGCAGCTCGGTGTTAATTTTCGTCTGGCAATTTATTGATAAAGTTATCATATTTAATATGTTCTTTTGCTACAGGCGTCCTGGAGGTGATAAGATTTACAATGTTTTTGATAACCAACTTCCTGCGGCTCTGAAAAGATTGCAATTTGATAAGCAACTTTCAATGGAAAATATAAGAAAGCTCATCACCGAAGCTGATGGATATCAACCTCATCTAATAGCACCGGAACAAGGATACCGTCGTCTCATTGAATCCTCGGTGATTAGTATAAGAGGTCCTGCTGAGGCTGCAGTTGATGCGGTGAGAAACTAGCTTACTCTTCCTTCAGTCAAAATTGCGAGTTCTACTTGTTTACTTACACTGCTTGTAGCCTTGTACTAAGATGATTTATTTTCAAATTTGCTGGATACCAGGTTCATGCCCTTTTGAAGGATCTTGTTCACAAGGCTGTAAATGAGACTCCGGTACGTTCGCTTCCATGTTCAAATATATATTTTTTTAATTTCTTCCTTTTAGTGGTGTCGTCCGGGCAGTTGTAGTAATACTCTGGTATTCAATATTTGTCTTATTGCCTTTTGTTATCCCCAGTCTTGGGTTCATTATTTCTCAAGGTCTTAAGCACATGTTTTTTTTTTCTCTAATATCTTTTTGGCCCTAAAAGCCACAACTGAATGTTGCTTAGGTTCTGACTTTTCAAGTTGTTGGATTGTTGTGCTGGTTGACTTGCAGGAGCTAAGGCAGTATCCTGGTCTTAGAGTAGAGGTGACAAATGCAGCTTGCGAGTCACTTGAGAGAATGAGAGAAGTAAGCAAGAAAGCAACGCTACAGTTAGTTGATATGGAGTGTAGTTACCTGACAGTTGATTTCTTTCGGAAACTTCCTCAAGATGTTGACAAGGGTGGCAATCCATCACATTCACTGTTTGATAGATACAATGATTCTTATCTCAGGCGAATTGGTGAGGGTCCTAAACTAATAGTTAGCCTTTCTTAAAGGCAATTGTGGTCAAACTTTGGGGTTTTTTAATCTTTTTTTTATGAGGGATTCATTTGATGATAAAAATACTTAATCAGTCACTTTACGTTTCTTCTAAAAAACAGGATCAAACGTTCTGGCATATGTCAATATGGTTTGTGCAAGTTTACGCAACTCCATTCCCAAGTCTGTTGTTTATTGCCAAGTCAGAGAGGCAAAACGAAGCTTATTGGACCGTTTCTTTACGGATTTGGGTAAACTAGATGTGAGTATAGATATTTCTTTGCCAGTGCTTGTGATGAAAATTGATTGTTGACAGTGGACTGACTAAATTTCTTCGAGCAGGCAAAGCACTTGTCCTCTTTACTGAATGAGGATCCGGCAGTTATGGAGAGGCGTTCTGCCCTCGCGAAGAGGCTGGAGCTATATAGGAGTGCTCAAGCGGAGATGGATACAGTTGCTTGGTCCAAGTAGAAGTGCAGCGGGGATGCACTGTTTCTTTTCATGTGGATTTTGTCTTGAAGGCCACATGATTCATTCATTTAAAGACTTGGTTCTAACGGGAAAAGAGGAGTCGGCAGCATCTTTTTGTATTCTATGTACCGACGAATTCCCGGGGAGCTTATGTCATCATCTCTCACATTCACGTCGTTTAAACATTCACATTTTCACTTTTGTAACGGCCACAATATATAGTATATATGATTTGCTTGACGGATGTGCCTTCTTTTAATCGATTTTTTGCCTTTCTCCCTTGTGATGTGTAGCTGGTCAAATTTTACCGAGCGGTGAATCTTGCTTCTTCTTTTTTTTCCTGTTTTAAACGCTTGACCCATTACCCGTTTAGGTCACGCCTAGGCGCAGCTCGTTTCCGTCCGGCCTGCAGAATTCTCGTTTAGTTTTTTTTTTTTTTTTTTTAAGGGTGGATTAACTCGTCTATACCCACGCCACTTGTCACCGCCTAGCCCGTAGGATTGTCGTTTGCATTAAGGAGCGACCTGTCGTTTCTCTTAAAAGTAGGACAGAACTTGGTTGGGGAAACTTGTACGACGAAGACATCCTAACGCCCACGCCTCACCAACGACCAACCAACCGCTCCGGTGAGTCCCTACATTTTTTCAAGCCCAGAAATTTCAATTATTTCATCTGCATTTTGGTTTAGGATTTCAGATTTCATTAAGAATCTGGCTTTCCTTTCCTTCCCCATTTTCACTGATGGTGGGTTCGTTGAAGACATTTGAATTCAGAATGTGAGAGTCTCATGGGATCTGTCTGGGTTTTGTGGCTACCCAAAATGGCTTCTGATCAGATCTAAATGCATTCAGAGAAAAGACTTGGCCTTTGATTCATATTACATAGGATTGAGGTGCTTAGTGAAGCAAACTTTTCAAGTAAATAGAGGAAATAAGGTTAACCCATGTATTGGTTTCATATTGTTTAACCTTGTGCCTTCTCAGCACTTACTCTGGTGTCTGTGATTTTCAGTTAGTATTTGTGTTTATGATGTTTTTTATTGTGTACTGAACACTTTTCGTGGACCTGTGGAATGCAGATCAGCTTTGGAGGATAGTATAAGGAAGCAGAGAGAGTAGCGTTGGTTGTAAATGGCTTCCGAGAGGGAATGTTTTGAACTTTCAGGACCGTTGCACCTAACTTGCATCGACTGGTGAGACATTTTACATTTGTATAGGTCTTTTTTGGTTCTTAATATATTTGTTTTAGGATTCTGAAGTTGGTGAAGAGCTTCTGAGTTGTGACCAATAGTTGCTAATCAGCAAACTAATAACTGAATATGTATCTTAAGCTAATAACTATACCACATGAAGATGGATTCTGTTAAGAGTATAGAACTATTCCATTTGCTTGTTAGGTGGAAGTTGAATTATATGTTTGACATCGATCATTGTCTCAAAAGACATCGATTATTCTTTTCTGGCAAAATATTGTTGACATGCCTAAATGGCTGCTTATATAAGCCACTTGAAAACTTGCTGTTTATTGCAATTTATCAAATTAGAAATAACAGATGCACATGTGAATTATTCATTGTAGAAGTAGTTCATATATGAGCTTCTGTTTCATTAGATTTGACAGATTACAGCCTTTCTTATATGTCGCTTCACTGGAAGGCAGCTGTGTAGTTTTTGGGCCTTTAGGGTGTTATTTCTGCAGCCATATGTTTGCATTTGGAGTAGTTTTCTGGTTTTTGTTCAGTTTCTCCCTGTTGTGGACCTCCTTTCCACCCTTATTGTATCATCCATATTGATCATTAAATATGTAGAAAGAAATACAAGTAGTTCATATACTTGCCTGTGCAGTACAAACTTGTTGCTTGTCTCATCATTGTTTTCGTTTCAATTATTTTCAATTGTGTCCTTAGGGAACTGAAAATTTATGCCATCCTATGCAGGGAGAACACTAATCATCAAAGGTCTGTTGCTGCTAGTTTGGTTCAGGGTGTCTACATTGTTGAGCGTGACCGCCACGAGAAGCGTGAAGGTTCTGAGGCCCTTGCTCCTCCTTGGTGGGAGTTTTTTCATTTTAAGTTGCTTCGTAAACTAGTGGATGATGTTGGTTTATCCATCTTTGGTGCCATTTATGAATTCAAGCCTCCTCCGTCTTTGCGCCACCACTCACTAGAGGGGAGACCTTGTTATGTCATTGCCTTCCGTGGCACCTTGACCAAGTCCGACTCTGTGTCACGAGATCTGGAGTTGGATGTTGAGGTCATCCGCAATGGACTTCACCGAACGTCTCGTTTTGAGATTGCCATACAAGCTGTCAGAAATATGGTTGCTGCTGTAGGGGATTCAAATGTTTGGTTAGCTGGTCATTCCTTAGGGTCATCCATGGCAATGCTTGCTGGGAAAACTATGGCCAGGAATGGTGCTAAACTCAAGTCTTTTCTCTTTAATCCACCGTTTGTTTCTGCCCCGATTGAGAGGATTACTAATAAGAATGTGAAGCATGGGATTCGATTTGCAGGCAGTGTAATTACTGCTGGACTGTCTTTTGCCATGAAGGCTAAACAACAGCAACATCAGGGAAATCGATCAGTTGAAGACCCATTCATGACTCTGTCTTCATGGTTCCCTAGTCTGTTTGTCAATCCAGGAGATGACATCTGCTCGGAATATATTGGCTATTTTGAGCATAGGAAGAGGATGGAGCAGATTGGAGCTGGGGCCATTGAGAGGTTAGCTACCCAGAATTCGCTCGGAGGTCTACTTATGCACGCAGTGGGAAAAGCCTCAGATTCCGAGCCAGCATTGCACCTCATTCCTTCTGCCAACCTGACTGTAAATCTAACCCTTGCACGGGACCTCAAAGAAGCTCATGGAATTCACCAATGGTGGGCAGACAGTATGCATCTGAGGTCTGAGGTTCACAGATACAAATAGTCTAAAGTGAATATTCTTGGATTATTAGTGTCAACTATGCAGAGGCTATCCACTTCTTTTTCATTCTCATTAGTAGTTTCATCTGTGAATCAGTATTCAGGCTCATTCATGAAGAACATCAGAACCTGAGATTGTGTGAACGGTAGGAATTGTAAAGTATTTTCCGAGTTGCAGCAGGAAGGAATTTCTTATGAATCTGCTGGTTTGATTCTAGACTACATGGCCATCATTATTCGTTTCATTAGTGTTGTGCTTGTTGGCATATTCATAGCTTGTAGCCTATTTCTAAATATGATTGTGATGTGATTAAGAAAGAAAGAAAGGATGAGTGAAAAAAACAACACCAAGGAAATTAAGGTAATATTTGTGGATGAACAAGGTCAACAAGGCTTCTTTCTCCAACTTGTCTTTATTCTCACTGTCTGAGCAAGGTTACATAGAGACGTTGGTGTCTAATGGTTTCTGATAAGGCATCTCTTCTATGTTTCAGAACCATCACATCTAACTTCTATCGACTGGTGAACCCTCACTACTCTTCTTTAAAATTTTAGACTGCAATCCCTGAAGTTTAAACTGTATGGGGGAAGCGCTTGTGATTATCTCTATGTACTTTTGTTTGGTTTACTGTTCGAGTGTTTTCGACTTCAGAATATTTGAGCCATAGATCAAGTAGTCTTGTATTATGTAGTCATCAATCAATACTCTTACAATTGCAATGATCAAATAATGCCTTCCACTTTGACCAACCCTATAGCCAATCGTACCAGGTGTCTGAATTTTCACAATCCAATGCATAGCATATGAGTCGGCCTAAACCCTAGTTGCATACTGTACGAGTCGGCCTAATCCTTGTTGTGTACCAGTATCTCATCCAAAGCGCTAGATGAGATTGACCTATATACGTATGGAAGAGAGTCGGAGTCGAACCCAAAACATACTAAGCAAACTTTCCATGATAATATTACCTATTTTTGACTATCAATTACAGACATCGGAAGAGAACTTATACAAGGAACCTCAAATTTCCAAGGCCTAGTATATTCAGTAGGTCTATTCATTCTCAAAATCACCACAAACCTCTTATGTGACTCAAAGTCACCATGTCCATGGATCCTCATAAGATTTCGAAATAAATTGAAGTACCTTATGAGGAACATATATGAGATAGTGAGGTATCGGAGAGAGCTCGACATTTCCTTGAAATTAGGCACAATACACAAACCCTAGGATTTCGAGCAGTAGAAACTACAAGTTTCCGGCTCGTAACAGTGAGGAATAATGACACTATAATACTATACATGCTGGCTGCTGCTATATGTCCAGAGAGGATCAGTAGGTCAAACCATTTTGACCATTATATGGGATTTTTGTTCATCACAGACAAGGGTTTTGTGAAAAATTATCAGTTTTGGGATTCTTGTCTTCATTTTTGTGTTTGTACTTTGTACCCATAGTAGGACATGTATCACTCGACTCATCTCAAGCCTAGTGTGTTCTATTGTACAATTAGAACACAATGTTACATTGATATTCGAAAGGGATTGGACTCGTGTACCTATCCTCATATAACCTCATTTTGCCATTATGCGGTCACCTTGCGCTGGATGGCTTGAATCCGAAAAATTAAGACTAAAGATGAACAAAAACTACATCACCATTTAACTTATCAACATATTCTCTTTCTCACACTCTCTCACTTCTCAAAGCCAACTTTCACCGCGATAACCATGTGGGAAGTAGCAATAGTGGAAGCATGGCTAGCAAACCATACTGCACAAATGAATCCGCATCTTCAATTTTTCTGACTTTGTCATTGAAAGTGTTCCACAAATGTCTGAAAGCACTTTGTTGATCCTGCAGCGATCATTCCTTCCCATAATCAGTGTTGCAGAGAAACAAAGGTTCATGCATTAACACAAAGGGTTATAGAACTGTCACCTCCTTTTTCAAATCACTGAATTGATCCTGACCATTTGAATCTGCCAAAGTTCTTTCATCACCATCAGCAGATTGATCAGAGGGTGTATTGATTTCAGCTCTGCGGCAACTTTTCCTTGAAAGGGCTTTATAGGCTGAATCAGTGTGTATGGTTTCCATGACTGATCCAAAGAAGTTCGTCACAGGTACCTGAAAGCAAGTATCAAAGTCAATAAATAGTATCTCAACCTCCTAGGTTGCTACTCTACCAACGTGTTCCAAATGCACATTAGAAGTTAGCTCAGTAAAATTTATGAAGGAAATAGCTGTTGCTGAAGATTAAGCCTGAAATATAGCTCAGTCAATAGCCTTATGATTTTTTTTTTTTTTTTGAGAAAGCAGTTTTGCAACTATGAAAAAGGCACTTCAAGAAGCAGTATGATATAACATCTAAATGATATTGTGTTAGGATAAAACATGCCAAACAGTTCAAGTTGCAACAAGATTCATGAGAAGCTAGGCACTCTTACAGGTAATAAGTGGTCTAATTAGCATAAAACGACAAAATATTTCCACCCACTCCTATAGCTCAGAATGAGAAGGTAAGTTTATATATCAATACCTCTTCAAGGCGACGCTGGTATAGATCTGTTCGATAATATGCAGTTGACATCAAGAAGCTTGGGTGATACGAATTAAAAAGACTGAAAAACAATAACCAAAGGACTCAGTCGATATATACTATCTCTAAAATGATTTTAAGGTATAAATTTGTTCAACGGGATGAGCCACTATAGTGGAAGAAGAGCCAAATTCACATAGGCTTTTTTTCCCTGACTATATGGTTTGATCTGAGTCACAATCATATCAAGTAGGCATAGGCAAACATTGTTACAGAAAAGTACAGTCAAAGGAGAAATTTTAAAGCAAGTCTGGCTGAAATTATTCTAACTGAGAAACATGCGGAAAAATTCTTAAATGCCGCAACTGTGATCCTGACACAAGAACGCCTTTATTTTGACTAAATTACTGAGAAATACTTTTAAGTAGCTACAAATATAACAGAAAACCACTATCATATCAGTTGAATATACCTGCTCACGGATGCATTGGCATACATATTTAGCTTCTCAAAGAATGCAAGTGTGTAAAATGTAAAACGATCCACAACAGAGACACCAACCTGCATCAATCAAACAGTACAACAAGAATTAAATTATATGCAGTACATTGTATCTAATACCTTGATTTGAGTTAAATTAAAGAACACGGCATAGCATTCTCAGCCAAATGAGTTCATAGGTTATATGAGAGTAATGCCATACATCTGAGTCCAAGTGATGCGAGTACGAATTTTCTCCTTTCATGCTACTTCCAATAGCCAAAACACCTGGTGATTGAAGCTGCAAATCAGAAAGGGGCCTTTAATTTAGTAACCAAGCCATTCTCAAACAGGCCAGGTTAAGGAAAAATACTAAAATAGTCACGTGAAAAACATATTTAAAGTGCAATAATGACTTCGCCAATTGGTTACCAGTGACTAGATGATATTGAGAAGGGCATCATGCAAATGCAAAAGAACAGAGATTGTACATAAACAAAAGTACCCCCAACAATTCTCACAAGATAATATAGCTCTCAGAATCTTACAGTAAAAACTTAAAAGTATCTAGATTTCATGCACTGGTAGAGCAAATCACAAACCTGAGAGAAGAGAGTGGCAGCTTGGCAAGTGTCCACCATTATCAGCAGCTCCTTGAACCTGAAATTTCAATCATATTCTTGAAGTTAGATGAGTTATATCCGGTGGTGATAAGCAATACGACACTCATCAGAGCTACATTTTAAAAATATTACATGCAAAACATAAATGAAAATGTACCAAACTAGATTTCAAAAAGACAATATCATAAGAAATGCAAACTATTGTATGTATGTCTAGAAACAGTTGCAGAGGTAAATTTTTCTTACCTACGCTTTTCTTTCATTTGTTTCACAGCATCAGCTAAATCATGACTCTGGAGCTCTTCTGAGTCTTGAAATTTTAAAAACTCATCTCCTCCATGCCCAGTCATATACAAGAGAATGTGGCTTCCTTCATCACTTAAAAGACGCTTAGATCTTGGAACAGCAGTTTCATGGCGCCCATTTAATACACGTAGAAAATTTTCAACAGTCACTTCATAACCTCGATAATCTACCTGGCAGATTCAGTTTCATTAATTTCATGATTGGAATTTAAAAAATGTAATTGGAAAACTGCTATGTTTAGAGTAAAAGTAAACAACCTAACCAGGAACAAGAAATCTCACCTCAACATTATCTCCATACAAGTTGAGTTTGTGGTTTTCATTATTGAAAACTTGGGCAGGGTACTTATTTCTAGCATTACAGGCCATGTCATCTGCCAGCATAAGTATTATCCTCTCATCAGGTATTCCAAGTCGCTTAACCGTCCTTCAAATCAAAAGAAATCATATGTAACTATCTACATGAGAAAAGAAAAGAGGATCTTCCAGGAGGAGAATGACTTGTGTTGTTTACCTGTACAGGGATAGAGTATTGGCCATGTGTCGATAATTAAACCTGACAGAAAAACAAGCCATTTGGAATAGAAAAGTCATATTGCCATTCAATAGAAGTATAGAGCCATCAAAGCTTGAAGTACATTACAATTCAAGATTTTTGCACTACCTCAGTATGATTCTTAAGTCTTAACCAATATAGTAATGGCATAGAATGAACCCTTAAGATTTAACTACTTGTCTTAGTACCCTTTTGTATTTGCTAGAGTAATATTTAAGCTAAAGTACTAATGCAGAACAAAAGATGAAATCTCTGTGGGTTTCTTACTTCCAACAACACCAACTTATGTAAATACAGAAACTTTATTCAGCTCTGCGCAGCCCCAAAATAGATGACTATCACACAAGTTTAAACCAATCCTAAGATGAAGTTAACTTAGAATTCTGGCACCACTTTGATTCCAAACTATAAAATGGTGAAGCATATCTTTCAACTTCTCTTATTCTGCATTGTTGATATTGCACAACTTAGAATTTGAATACAATTATGTCTAAGAACTCAAAACTAAGACCATACAAATTTCATAAGAAACCAAACAACCATAACCTAATTCATGGGTATCAATTTGTAACACAAAAAACTGTAAATACAGATTGATCAAAGTAAAGTGAAGCTTAGAATTACCAGAAACGAGAGGTGCAGACAAGAACTGCCCAATTGTTAGTGTGCATAGTGGTCTCTGAAGATGAAGGAGACCCAAATGCATAGACATTGATCGAACCCAGAACCAAAAACGCAGCCATAACCAAAAACCCAGAACAGCAATTGAACAAATAGGACATCTTGAAGCGTAAAGTTTAGAACTTTGGCGCACAATTTGATAGAGAAGTGAGAAAAGCAAGAAGCTTTGGGTAGTAGATATGGAATTAGAAAAGGTGAAATGGCTGAACTGAAGGAGCCAACCTTTAAGCACCAAAACGGCATCGTATAGTCTCTTACTCTTTTTCCTTTTTTCTTTTCTTAAGGTTTAATAAATGTCATTTTTATTGATCAAGTAGTGCATTTTGGGTTATTTCTCCGACTCAATTATGTGTTGTTTTAAGAAGATGTTTGTTGTGCTTAAAGACACCAAGAAGACACACACATCTAGCAAGAAAACAAAAGTAACTAATACACACAGTAGCAGCAAATACAAAATACTCAACCACAATCGAATAAGTGTCAAGCAAACACAGCAATGTATGAAAAATAACACATAACAATTTTACCAAATTCAACAATTTGCTTACGTCCGGGGAGCAGATGAAATCACTCATATTTCACTATTAAAGAGAAGGATTGTTTTACAGTTCTCTCACACCAAAGAACAACAAAGAAGCACACTTATATATATCTCAATTCTTTGTTTTCTCTAATACTAAACTGCTGCAGTTATGCAATTTTTTTAAATTACAGATTGGATAGTTATCACCCAATTCAAATCACCAAATAATCTCTACATATGGTTGTTATAACTATGTCCATTTAAACACAGCAAACAACTACTTTGCTCCATACAAGTTTGAGCCAAAAAACAACAACGTTTCTTGTTATCTATATGAAGACATCTTGACTAGGAGGTATGATATAATATAAGCAATCCTGTTTTTAGTGTACTGCAATATCTCATAGAGTGTTTGTAACTTTGTATGATAGGGATGTTGAAGATTTTAGATTAGGCTATGAATTTTCTGTTCATTTTCTCCTAATTATTCTTCCATGAGATCGGTAATCATGAAAAAAAATTAATATATATAGACACATACATGGCATTTGTTATATATAGACACTGCATATATTTTCATGAATTCCACGACTCATGCATATTACTAGGGACGGAGGCAGTATAGAAGTGGGTGGGGCTCAAGCCCAACCAAAAAAATGGGGCAAAAAAAAGAAAAAACTAGGTATTGATTTTTTTTTTGGTGATATATCATATATGCCCAGCAATCAAGTGACCAAGTCCAACCCACCCAAGTCCACAATTAGACAATCTCATGCTCGATCTCTCATCACTTATCAGACTTGCCTCAAGTCCTCAACCTCCTCCTTCACCCAATCACCCTCCTTCAACTTAAACACTAAAACACGTATGACCTATCACCTATCCCTCTTCGGTTCTTCCCCTCCGCCTCCACTCCTCTAGAAGCCCAACCAATTTTTTTGGAGTTAAAAAAAAACTAGGTATATTATGTTTTTCTGTTTTTGATAGATGCATTTTTGTTCAGTCAAGCTCACCCGACTTCCCGACTAGTTATGTATCTCCTCTTTGTTTATACATGATTACGTCTTTATTCTTCGGTTCCTCAGTTCATCTTTCACTATTCCTTCTAGTTTTCTAGTCTTCTCCTCCTTAAATCTCTAAAAATCCAAATTTTTGGGGAAAATTTTGTTGGGTTTTCAATTTTGTCTCTGATTTTCAAAATTTTCTTCTACTTTCATTGATGCCTACTTTGTTTTAAAGACTTATTAACGTTTACTTAATTTCTTCCATTTTACATGGTTGTATCTGAAATTCTTTTTAGCCTCCGGTCAAATTTGAAACCCACCCCAAGTACATATTACACGATGTACTGAAGCATCCAATATGAGCTCCGGGTACTTCCTCCTTTTTACACCATTTCGATACCATAATCAAGTTCTTCACCATAGGTTGCTGACACCTATTCACTTGTTGAAGGCCACGACCAGACCGAAAAAAATGTTGCTAGTTGGGTGCACTTGGGTCTGCAACCAAGGTTTTTATGCAACATAATGTCTCACCACTTGAACAGTTATATTAGACTATTAGTACCATTTTGAAAGTGGCACATACCTCTTCGGCTTTCAGCAAGTATATTTCATACAAAAAAAAAAAAAAAAAAACCATAGCTAGTAGCTGACAACATAATTTCGCCTTCTAGTCTAAGTTTGGGCAGCAAATATCAAGATGGGAAGCTCATCATCAAATTTCCAAATAAGCAAAATATTGGCTTATGATTTCCTACTATGATAACCAATATTAAGATAATAATAATTCAGTACTATCAAATTTTCTTGTTCAACAAATTAATATTTAATATGGCGGCAGTAAAGTAAAGAAGCGCGCATAAATATTTACCCGCCAAGACAAAATTGACTGTGAATAAAAGACGGAAAGAGTGAAAAAGTGCATACTCGCATCCCAAGGCCCTGTCTGCACTTGTCCCCAGTCTCCACTATCTCTGCCACACCTTCTTGTCCCAACATTTACCATTTACCATACCATTTACCCCCCAAGCCTCTTCCTCTCACCACTCTCTAGGCATAAAGGTACTGACACCGTAACTTTATTTTACTACTCAGCACATTTGTATTGGATGATTGGGGACCCAAAACCCAACTCTCAGTCCCTAATCCCCAAATCATTGGCTCTTTCAATTCTTTATTAATCCAAATGTGAAGTGAAATGTAGGACTAGCTAAAGAAGAAGAATGTAGGATCGTAACTTTACTTCCACTCTAATTAATCTCCCAGCATATTCCACAAACCCAACAAAAGTAGAACAAAGCAAAGTCCTTAGCTTTATGAATCATGCCAAAAAAAAAAAAAAACCCAGCTCAGAATGCATAATCACAATTTAACAGTCAAGAATTACTTCCATTTTTTACATTTTACATTCCTTCATGGGTGGTTAAACAAATCCAAGAACATTACAAATTAAGAGGCTACAATATTTGATCACAAAAATCAAAATCAGCAATGAAAACCCAGCACAGATCCATCACTCACAGCAATGTCGACTCTACACCCGGAATTCGCCTCCGCGTGGTGGGTAAAAACATGCATGACCCGAACCCGACCCGCCATCTGAAGCCTCGACTCAATCTCCATCGTGGGTCCCCCTCCGCCTCCGACTCCCCCGCCGCGAAACCCGCTAAGCCCGTCCCCAAAGTCGGGGGAGCCAATCGGGCCCTGGACCGCCCCGGAGAGATTCGGATCCGAAACCGGGAAGGAGTTCACGGCGAAAGTAGCGGCCATGAACTGGGTCTGGCCGGGCTGGATTACGCCGGCGGGGATGAACATGAAGCCGACTTGGTTGCCGGAGTAGAGGAGCTGGAGGGTGGAGTCGTAGTGGCGGAAGGCGGCGCGGTTGGGGTTGCGGACGGCGACGTATTGGGAGAAGGTGAAGTTGACGGTGGAGTTGAGGATGGAGAAGGAGGGGAGCTGGACGGCGCTGACGGAGATTTTGGGGTCTTTGGGTTTGAAGACGGTGAAGTAGACGATGAGGGAGACGATGACGATGAAGATGAGGAAGATGGTGGCGACTATGCAGGAGGCGAGGTTGGTGCGACCCGACGGGGGCGGTTTGGGTCTCTGAGTCTGAGGCTTGCTCATCGCTGATCACAGTGCTCAGCTCAAATTTGAAGAAGAAATGGAGTGGATCTGTGAGAGTGAAAAGTGGAGAGAATTGGGGGGGGTTGGGATTTTTATAGCGACTGTGTGTGAAAAATGGAGAGACCAAATTGAGACAAAAGTGTGAAACTGTGACTTTGAGAGTGAGATCTCTGTTTTTGTTCTTTTGTATTTGAATTATTTTTTGTTTAAATGCAGGACAAGGTGGAAGGTTTTGGGGATTAAAGGGATGATGGGGCCAAGAAGGAAAAGAAATTAGGAAAGCGAGTCTTTGATAGGTGACAAATCAGGACAATAATCAGTTTTTACTGCACGGTAATATTAAGAAAGTTCTTTACTGTTTCGGAGCTGTTAAGTTGCAGACGAATTTGTGATACGCTTAAATTCATTTGGATGACTAGTTTACCATCTATTACTGTAGCAGTAACATTTCCTTGCAATGTGATGAAGAATGTTAGCTGTAACAAAAATGGACCATGAAGATCATTTAAAACAAGAAAACTGAATTCAATTTTCAAAATTGAAGAAAACTCATATGGCCTTGGCAGGGAACCGGTACCTATCACTCTTCAGTTAAATCATTGAGGTCAGAAGGTTTCCAAAACCAGCAAGACGGAGTTCTGAGTAGAGAAGTAATCATTCATAGCCAAGAAGACTGCTACAACAAGCTAGGCTTCTGCTAATAAGTGGAGCCAATCTCATAATTCTCAATGTACATTCTATTTATGAACACACAGTTTCAGCATTTGAACACAAGCATGGGTCATGATGCCCAACCTTTAAAACTTAGATCACTATAGATGATAATGCAAAGCAGAAAACATGTATGTACACCTCCATATTCTAAGATCCTATCAAGTAGCTAATATGGCTTATATTCTATTACAACACTCCTGCAATTCATATATATTAGGATAGGAATTACATATTATTCATGATTTACTTTAGATAACAGCACACAGAAGTCATGGTATATATCAATCAATATCCTGTCAGTTGACAGAAATGAAAGGGAAACTTGAGGCTTAACATCCACATTTCATACAATCTTCGGTCCATCTAAAAATGGACTAGTAATTTGTTCCATTACGTACAAATATATACCTATAAGATAGAGGAAATTACTTTGCAAGCTTGTCAAGCCGGGAATCCATGATCTCGGAAATGGCTTCGAGAAACGCAGCTTCACTCATGCCGGGGAGCAAAGAATCCTCAGCTTCAGTCACAATCTCCTCAATCACTGATTTCTTGTTAATATTTTCCCTACACATGAGGTTACCAATGACAAAGGGTGTGAGACCTCTCTCCACCCCTTTCTTCAGAAGCATGGTTGAGATACGAAGAGTGCGGGCACACTTAAGAGGAATGTCCCACCCGTAGAACTTCAGAAGAGCAATATCTTGCTCAGCATCTAAAGATTTTACGTACTCGACGGTGTCAGCTGCATAAGGCTGGCGGGCTTGTGGCCAATAAAGCCAATCGAAGGTGCAATCTTCAAACTGCAAATAGAGTAAACAAATAAGCTTCTAGAAAGAACAATGCAAAAATCAAACACATGCTAAAGCCATCTAATGGTGAAGAAAACTAATCATAGGCCTTGGGAAAATGCTTCACATAAACTGAGGCTAGAACATATCCAGTAAAATCAAAAGGTCAAAAAGGTGTCTTGAGTTGCGATTCTATTGTGTACAAGGATGAATGTGAGAAGCTTATGTTAAAGTGCAAAATTCATTTCGTTGTTAAACTGAACCCAATGTTGCTAACCATCCTCTTAGCCTTGTGTATGGTTGAGAGAACAAAAACTATATATCCTTGAGTAAAGAGGTTCATTAATCTATGTCAATCAAACATTATTAAGAGAGCTCATGTACCATAAGCAAACTTTTCCAATCAACACGGTAGCTATGGTTTTGTTCAAAACTAACTTTAGACAACATGAACCCTAACTTTAAGCGCATCTAAATTGCACCTATATGGAGATTGAGTTAACTTTAGTAGTGCCTGGATATTAAAATCTAATGTAAAAGCTTCACCATCCACAAACATTATGTAGAGGCAGTAACAGGAACAATGATATGAAGTTATAAACAACTGAAGCATTACTAAGCAAAGCATGAAAGAAAGAAACAAAAGTGGCGCTTACATTCTCAGGCAGGCAGTATCCATGATCAATTGGAATGAGCACAGTTTGACCATCTTCGCCTTTACCAAACAAAATATTGCCAGCATGCCTATCTGCATTAGCCATTCTGATATCAAAAACACTAATCTTGTGCACCTCCTCCATGGGAAAACGACCAGGACCCATGTCCTCACAACTTCCATCATTCTTCATGAACATTTGCAACGATCCTATCTTAACATTCTTAGATAAGCTATCGAATCCATCGGGGTGATTAAAGCCTTTGTGCAAGCACCTAACTAACATTGTAGGTGGCACCCCAGCAAAACCCATAGTCTCGCCAGATAATGTGCGAGGCCCACTTTTGGGATGATCCAACAAGAATGCAGCCACTTCCCTGATGGCTCCTTCTCCTACCCTTGTTCCTCTTTTCAACCCTTCACCATCTGGTGATACAGGTAAGCCATGGGGATTGTTGACTGCATTAGGCTCCTCATCGATAGGCTTGAAAACCGAAATGATCTCCTGAGAAGAATCTTGCATGAAGTAAGTTCCTCCAGTCCCCTCAGATGACCTTATGGGCTGGCTTCCCTTCACCATACCATCGAAGGTGGAGTTGATCATATCCCACACATAAGAGGGCAATTCAATCTTGGGATTGACAATGATCGGTTCCAACAACAAATCTGGATATCTACGGGGTGAATCCCACGCAATGGCAGGAACCCCATTGCTCCGATGGTTATCTTCTCCATTAATTTCTTCAGCCCTTTCATTTGAAAGAGATGCCACAACCGAAAGCTCCAAATCTTTCTCAAAATGGTTAGCTCTCACCTTTGCAGACTTCTGAACCACCAAGTGAACAACATCATCATTGTTCTTGCAAATGTCATCAATGAGCCTCTGGTCCTCAAGCCTTTCGCCGTTGCAGAAGAGCTCCTGATTCTCAGGATCATAACCTTTCCCCTTCTTGACGATCCACTGCTTCAAATACCCCACATTTCGGTGCCTATCAACATGGAACTCAAATTCCTTGCCGCAAATGGTCCTAACAGTTATGTGCAGAAGATCGGAAAGTCTGAGGACCAAATGCAATACATTCTCACCAGTAATGCCATACTCCTTAATGAGAGTATCGTTCCGGGCCAATTCCCTGCCTCCAAACACAAGCTTCTGCTTCTTCACCACAAACCCTTTGCAAGTTTGGATCCTCAGCTTCACCGAAGCAATCGAGTCAGACTCAAGAACACGCATGGGGATCACAGAGCCGGCGATCCTGAGATACAATATGATCGTTTCGCTGGAGCAATGCCCGAGCTGGCTGGCGCAGAACCCGGCAGAATTCACCGACTCCTTGCGAACAGGGCTCAAAGCAACACCAGCAACAGACATTTTCAAAAGGACAACCAGGATGCTCTCTCTTAACTAGTGCCTAGGTTTTGAAATGAACAAAAAGGCCTCTCTAACTCAAACCCAAAGGCCCTTCAATCACATTGATTCAAAGACCCAGAAACACTCCTAATCAATCAAAAACTGTCACCAAAAAGTAAAAAATCTGTAGTTTATGTACACGAAAAAGGGAAAAATCGAAAATCCTCAGAAAGAAACGGAAACTCCCCCTCCCCTGGGATTCAAGAGCAACCCTTTGAGACCCAAGACGCCGCGAAACTAATTTAAAGAAGAAAAGGAATATAACAACCCCGAAACCTCAACCTTTTTTATCCCAACGACCCTCTATCGATTTTGCAATGAGATGATCTGGAGAATTAGGACACACAGTGTGTAAATGCGGTAAACTCTCAGAAAGAATTGGGGCAGAGAATTGTTATTTTGAGGAGAGAGTGGATTCTTACCTAAGGGAAAGAATCAAGAGATTTGGGCAAAGGGATGAGAGCTTAAATTGCTGGAGTTGCGGGGTTGCCGAGTTTTTGCGGAGGAAGTTAGCCGAGTTTTGTCCCAGAATGGAGAGTGTGATCGGTCTTTCTTCCTTGATCTTCTCCCCGGGTTTTTCTGGCTCCGACAAAGTGAAAGAGTGAGAGACCGGAATAATAGCCGTTGCCTTTATAGGAGGGGTTTGACCCGAACGACTATAATCTCTCTTCCCCATAAAGTGGTACACCCAAAACGACGACGTTAAGCGGGTTCGTTAACGGCCGTGGGATCGAAATTTAGCAACTCATGGGAAATAGTAATTAGTAAATTTAAAGATTTTACTATTGTGGTGGAGGGAGATAGAGTCCTCATCCATTTTAGTACTAATGCATTACCTCATTGTGCTAAAATGTAGGTGAGATTTAGTTGACTCATCTAAAATAGTTAATAGGGTTTATAGTAAGCTCAACTTCCGTTAGGAAAGTCGTACATATTGGATAACGATTTTCATGTATTTAAACTCAATTGATTCTATGAGCTTAAGTATCTAGAAAATAAGCATTCTAGAAATTATGCAAGAATTCGACGAGTCGAGTATTGAAACACACATACGATAGTTAGAGCGTTGTGACTAAGAGGACGAATGTGTAACTCATGATCATATATATTGATATGTAAGCCTTTTTTATTTCATATTTGAGTCTTCTAAACAAATATCTAAACAATATAATGCATAACTCATTCGAATGTTAAATCTCATCTGAATAATTTATAATGTTTAATAAAAATCCAGTCAAAAATATAAGGAACCAGATCATGTTAACGTTAAGTACTTCCAAACTACACTCGAATATATAAAACTTCCCAATAAATAAAGGGTACCCGAATCACTTATATTAAGAGCCCCATACAGTCACATACACTTGTCTTAGCGTAACAATTTGAATTATCAAGAATAATTGCTCTACATGTGCACTCTGACTCACACGTGTACTTGTCATCACTACGGATAAAGCCGAAGAATTAACAAAGCATAGTATAACACTACAACGTAAACCCAATTTGTCTCTAACCACTAGACACTGTTAATTAGTTTAATACAAAGGATTAAGATTTAATAAACATTGATTAAAGTGGCAAAGCACATGGATTGAGGTTCATACCCCTTTCGTTAATCCCCCAAGTTCATTGCCGATGCACTCGAAATCCACATTACATATCTGCAAAAGGGGCTCCGGCATTGTTTTCGGTTTCATCGAGTAATCGTATCTTTCGTGTTTGATTTTGTCGCGTACTTAGCAAAGTTTTAGAAGAGTTATTATGATTAGTAATAAGGTGGTTTGTGGTTTGAGTAGTAATGTCACCATAAGCTTTGTTTATTAGTTTCAGCTACTCTATGTGCGTGTAAAGACTAAAGATGTGGCTTCCTCAGTAGAATTGGTAAAGTGCCCTGACATGAGCTAGCTCTGCCTTCTAAAATTGTATTGGACTGCCTTTAAGATAAGTAATTATGAAGAAATATGCTTTAGTTAGTGTAATGGACTTTATACGACTAAAAATATGGATATTATCTTCAATCCAATCCTCTATTTAGTTGTTGAATAATGAAGTACTGAAAACATGGGGAAAACCCAAAAAAATGAAGATCAATTATTAAAGGTGTGCACCATATAATTACTATAGTAAACTAATTAAAGGGTAGCAAGGATCATCATGCATTTTGAGTCTTATTGCAGGAGCATTATTATGGTTCTTCATGTGCCAAAAGACCCTATATTTCATACCTAAACTATATATGGTGCATGTATAATTTGATATGGGAAGCAAGCTCAAAAGCCAATAAAGCTCAAAGCTACACAAGAAATAATTGCAGCTGCTACCGTGATCAACAACCATTGCATTTGTTAAAGTCACACTTGCTCAATAAAAAATTAAAAATCTACATATATTATACAAAAAATTAATGTCAATGGTATTATTCTTCACATAGATAGATCTTTCTTTATACCGTATACGTGTTTATAAATATAATACGTCATAAAATTTAGAACAATAAATAATGCAATTGGTGTGATGAAACAAAACGCCCCCCGATTCTACGATTTGAATACCCGTCTAGGTTTGAAACGAGAGATCATGGGAAGCATCATGGAGGATTCGTATTATGGTCCTATAAATGAGCGAAAATTCTTGCATATACCAAGGTACAAGTGAACTAAGTATTTATTAGAAAATCTTAACCGTTGATATTTATACTTAACTTTTTATTTAAATATTAAATAATAGGATAAATGTAATCCAACGGTCTATTCATCTTGATTTAAGTACACCTTGATGTTTTGAATCCTAGAACAAAAGTCTGAATAATCTACTGTGCAGAATCACCGACTTTCTCAGTGGGTGACCGTTGAATAATGATATTAAAATACACGGCGCTCCTCCTAACGGTAAAGTGACCCCCGTTGGTGGACAGTTGTGTCCCTCTGGTGGGAAATTGGGCACTGTCTCCCTTTATCTCTTTTAGGCATTTAGGCTGCCCCAAACGGCCCACATATATTGTCACGTGACTTTCACATGATCACACCTCTCCAATCTCCATGTAAACTGGAGTTTAAAAGTGTCCGTGTCTCTCTGTTTCAACTCGCCAAGTTCATAGGAATTTGAAGCCTTCAACTCACCATTTTGATCACATATTCATCAGTACCGTCACATATTCATATGGGGCAAAAATATGTAAGTAGGACTTGGACGTATCACAAGATTTCAAGAAATAACTGCACTAACAATTCTTATGATTCTATTTGCTTTAATGATGTTGGTGTAAAAGTAACAATAGTTTGTTTAACTCAATTTCGACGAAACTAAACATTGATCGAGAAAATATCTATAAATGCACAGGTTTACAATTGGTAAATGCAGAGGCGTATTGGTCATGATTGTGATGACTTTTCTTTTTCAGAGATTTGAGTTACAAATCCTCATTAAAGAAAATTGTGTCAACCTTAACGTATTACTGTTTTTCTTTTCCTGAAATTAAAGAGTATTCAATGTTCTTTTCAGAGCTCTAATCCCGAAAGATTTTTCAGTGTAGGACATATATCATACATGGTATATAGTTTACTTGTTTTTAGTGTCTTCCAATTTCTCACCCTTATGGTTTGAATGATAATAATCTTGAATATTGATGTTGAGTTCTATGTGTTTTTGGTAAGGAACTTACATAAATTACTCTATTTCATTGATTTATATGCCTTTCAGTTTTTTCATATTCGATTTTCTGGACTCTCCATGAATTTTTGGAGCCTTTTTCCCTTTCCATATTTTTTTCCCCTTCCATATTGATCATGAGATAATGTTGTAAAAGTTTTAATATAGTACGTACTTTGTTGTTTACATGATTTCTAGGATGAAGTATATATGAATGATTTTTTTTATGAGTTTCACACTTCATTCATGCTTCTTACACTTCATTTTTTTTTTAGAAGAAATAATTTTATGGATAACAAAAAAGAAATTACAGCATAATAGAATGACCGGTTGTGGTAGCTACACTACGACACACATTCTCATTAAAAATATGTAGTTACAGATCCGTTGCCAATAACAACATCTATGAGCCAAATGGGCCTAACCTCTAACCCAATGTCACGCTCAAAAAGAGCTACACAACCACAGGAGTAACAGTACAATCTTGTCACCAACACTATAACGAGCAAATTCCCCCTTTTCAACATTGTGTACAAATACCACCAGACCATGTGCAAAGGCAATCCACCCTCATGTTGACAGCACAACACCGATTTTAAAAATAATCCCTAGGAATGACGCCACCGAAGTAGCATACCGACTAGAACACAACACCTAAACCCTTGCTCAAAAGAGGAGGGACCGAATAAACCTAACCAAAAACCTAAAACAACCAACCAAAAAACAATAAAGGACCACAATAGGCCCAACACCACTTCCCAGGCCCAAGCCCACCCATGTACACAGTAAAGGGGGTTCGTCATTCACACATCACCCATAGTCTTGAACCCAATTGCAAAACCAACCCCTTACCCGCCAAAACAACCCCTCTTCCTCTCATGGCGATGATCAATCTTCTTCTCTCTTTCCTCTTCTTTCTCACCACCGCCGTCGTTTCACAACCCACCACTGCTCCGCCATCTCAAGAACCCATCGCCGCCGCCCCCATCTCTCCACCCTCTCCTCCTCTTCCAATCTCCCTAACCCCACCACCCAAGACTCCTCTCGTCCCTGCCCTCTTCGTCATCGGCGACTCCTCCGTCGACTCCGGCACCAACAACTTCCTTGGGACTTTCGCACGCGCCGACCGCCTCCCCTACGGCCGTGACTTCGACACCCACCAGCCCACTGGGCGGTTCTGCAACGGCAGAATCCCAGTCGATTATCTTGGTAAGAATCTCGCCTTTTCTTGATCACAATCAAATCTCTATGAACTTTAATCATCTGGGTTCTTGAAACCCCAAAATACCCAGAACCTGATACTCGAGGACTTTCGTCGAACAGGTTTTGTGCATTACAGAATCTTGGGTTTTGATGAAAATGGGTTTTAGGTTATGAGGGTTTGTTAATTTGTTTGTGGAATTTTGGATCAGCATTGCGGCTTGGGCTTCCTTTTGTACCCAGTTTTCTTGGGCAGACGGGAAGAGTGGAAGATATGCTTCATGGATTGAACTTTGCTTCTGCTGCTGCTGGAATTATATTCACTAGTGGTTCTGAATTGGTATGCCTAATCTTTCTCTTTTTCGATTGTTAATGGTGAACCACAAAGCTATAGACTTGTGTTAGTTATGAAAGTAATGTAGAATTTTAAGGCAGGCTTAAGATGATTGCATTGTGATGTAGAGAATTTGATTCAAATGTAGAATGGAATTAATGGTTTTAGAAATGTGAAGGAGCTTAAGTAGAATCGATGCGCTTTCATTGCTCTTCACATCATCTAGAGCTTAATAGCTTCTTTGGTTTCTTTCAGGGACAACATGTTTCGTTGTCGCAGCAGATTCAGCAGTTTACAGATACTTATCAGCAGTTTGTGTTGAGTATGGGGCAGCAAGCTGCGGTTGATCTCATCTCGAATTCAGTGCTCTACATTTCGATTGGAATCAATGACTACATACATTACTACCTGCGTAATGAGTCCAACGTGCAAAATGTATATTTTCCCTGGAGTTTCAATCGGTTTCTAGCATCCACTGTGAAGCAGGAAATCAAGGTAAGGTGATTTCCTAATCCATGATGATGATGGTGGTTTCTATTAGTTTTGCCAATTTGAAGTCTATCTGATTACTTAGAGATTTTGATTACTTTTGGTTTTCCGTTTTGCACAGAACTTGTACAGCATTAATGTCAGGAAGGTGGTTGTGATGGGTCTGCCACCTATAGGCTGTGCTCCTCACTACCTATGTGAGTACAAAGTGAAGGATGGACAATGTGTTGAGGAGATAAACAACATGGTAATGGAGTTCAACTTTGTCATGAGGTATATGATTGGAGAGCTAAATGAAGAGCTTCCATATTCCCATATCATCTTCTGTGATGTGTTCCAAGGATCCATGGATATGTTAAAGAACTCTGAACAATACGGTGAGAGGTTATCCAAACTTGTTCCTCTACCATTTACCAAATCTGTTTGTGGTATCCACATACTTATGCTGTGGATATCCTCTTTCTTTGTTCAGGTTTTAAAGTCACCACCGATGCCTGCTGCGGATTGGGTGACTACAAGGGTTTTCTCATGTGCTTATCACCAGACATGGCTTGCAGTAATGCTTCTGACCACATCTGGTGGGACCAATTCCATCCAACTGATACAGTTAACGCCATTCTGGCTGATAATGTCTGGAATGGCCTGCACACGAAAATGTGCTATCCGATGAACTTGGAGGATGTGGTGGCATCGACATACTAAAGGTTGGAAGGAGAAGCTGCAACAATCACCATACTTGTACAGGCACCAAAACTCCAATGGAGAAGATTCAAAGTTTGTCCTGGAAATTCTTTGATACTTTTACTTGCTACACAAACTACTGACAAAACTAATGCACTGCACTTGCCCGGAGTCATTACCAGTTATGGTACATTTTGGAAGAGAAATGATAGTACCAAATTGTTGAAGGGTTGTATGTTTAGGTTGTAGATTACAGCATGGTGATGAAATAGAGGTTTCAAAATTGTACAGAGGTTTTTACTATCATACTATGGTGGATGTCAAACAGAAGACCCAGACAAAGCAAGTAAGCATCAGTCTGGCGTTGTTGTCAAGTAATGTTGATTCTGATTTTGGTACGATTTGTTACGTGCGATTACTCATCGAGGTAGAACACCTACTATCTCATAGACATTCGAAATTGTAATAAAATTATGCATAAGAATGGATTATCAACTATGATCATGAACTATAATCGTTACTCTTTCAGAAGAAACCTAGGTGTCAAGGAAATGTGGTTTTTTGTTTGTTTTTAAATCAGCTATATCCGGCATTGAGGCAGAAGACATCAAACCTCAAGAACAACCCTCATTTTGGAGAGGGGAAATTAATCAGCCATTGAGGTGTTATATATCCTCATCCACTGCAGAAACAGTTCATCAAGCGCCTTGGATCGAAGTGTTAGTAATACAATGTGATCGAAACTTAATCATCATGCTTTCTCTTGATCAGGCCTCTGGAACATGAACTCACACATCAATCCATTTACAGGATATATTAGAAGGACCAAAGTTCAGTATGGGATTGGGTTTCTGAATAATGAGTTGATGATTCTCTAAGTATTTAACCTTTTTTTTTTCCTGCTAGATAGTGCTAATCACATTCACTCAAATGGGCGAGTCAGCTGAATCAGTTGTTTGTGTCATCTTCTAAGTGTGATTTCTGCACAAAACTAGGAAAAGCAGTTGTGATGTCCCTGCATTACATTAAGAACTTCATCAACTTAAATAGTTAAACATAGCTTTGTGAATTGTGATGGTTGAAACTTGTAATGAAATGGAACATGCAGCACATATTGTTAATATATGGGTTAGATTTGGATTTACTTGAGGTATGGAATAGTCATGTTCTTCAATAAGGATGGATTTCGATCCACGAGTTTGTTCCACTCTTCCAAATCAATCCTTCCATCTCCATTTAAATCCGCTTCCTCAAATGTGTATGAAGCGAAATAGCAAAAGGTGTACTTATTATTTCCATTACTAAGACAGATACAAGATTAGATAACACCATCTTATATGGCTTAATACCTTATCAAGAATGGCTTCAACAATTTCATCAGATAAGATCAAATCAGACTCTTTCAGAAGTGCCATAACCATTTCTTTGACCTATCACCACGCAAGCACACAAGAGAGAGTGCTTCATGCTATTTTCTCTTGTAGGAACTAGACTGTAGGTGTGATTTGAATATTTATACCTGGTCACGTTCGATGAAGCCCATCTGCCATTTATCGTATAAGTGAAATGCAACTGCCAGACCACACCAGTTCATGCATGTCAAAGTCAAGATAAAACATATATACTCGGTGAAATGATAGTGTCCAGAATTTGCATACATGACACTTTTTCTGCTCTTGGTGCTGCAGGGTGGAAGACACTTAGACATTTAACAAACTCTTCGAATTCTATTACCCCGTCGTGCTTTGAATCAAACATATCGAAGATCTATTGGGTTAAACAATTAAGGGTAGCTAGTTAAGTTGTTACCACTCATGCTCAATGTAATTTATGTTATTTTCAAACTGATCGAACTCAACGAAGTGAGGAAGCTAGGAAGCTCACCCTGTCAGAGAAGAGACTTTGTGTTTTGCTGTTCCTGAACAATCCAAGCTGAAACTCTTCCTGAAATCTTATAAATATGTATGTAAATTAGTATACTAGGGGGTCAGGTTTCAATTATCAATTTAGAAACTACAGTTAATAATAATCTTTTAATGCAGTAATGTATCAGAAGCAAAGGGTTTCTGATAAGATCGATCAACATGAAAGTATGAAACGTACTTTGCTTATAAGCCCATCATCAACTATAGAACTGCTTAACTTCCTGAACAGCTCATACAGAGTTTCTATCTCAATCACCTTAACTGCAAAACACAAGAAAGTAATGCAAATAATAACTTTAAAGTAATTCCAACTAACATAATGAGGTCGTGCGAACCCAAATTAATTGGCTAAGTTGCAAACTGAAATAGATTTAATATATATGGAAGCTTACAATACGTTTGAGCAGCAAGAACAGTTGGGTTTTCACAGTCAAGTCTCTGCTTCATGCAGACACAACCCATCAGGCTTTGTCAGTACTAATGCAGACACATCAGGCTTGACATGGGGGGCTAAATAGGGAAGCATTCTACTTCTGAATTATGAGAAAATATATAAGCCAGCTGAGTTTTGTTCCTAATGTTTTACCAGAAAAACTGAAGGATGTATTGTTTTGTGGCCAGTGTTGTATGATTATGACCTATCAGAGACGGATATATGCTAATCTGAATTGATTTTCGGTACGTAACATCTTCGTAATCACAATGGGATCGAATTTATGCCAAGTAACGTGCATATGTGCTTTGAATGAAGATGATGAGAAAAAAATTCCATAATAATGATCGATCATGGTCTCTTCTATTTGAACTCTGGAATTTGGAATCTAGTTCTTCTTTTTGGGTGTTGAGCCTCCCAGAATGGACGATGCACATCTAACCAACTCTCTTTACAACATTCCTTTAACCATTTAAGTTAGAGATGAATGATGAGACAAATCCTAATTTTCACCTAAACTATTGAATTGAAAGTTTCAAGCAATCCAAGTTATTTGTTTGAGCATCTCATAATAGAAGTTGCACATATAATCAACTCTCTTTACAACATTACATTCCTTTAACCATTCAAGTTAGACTGAATGATGAGACAAAATCCTAATTTCTGATACAAGAAATACAATTTAGTAAGAAAGCAAACAGTACAGCTACTACTGAACTTTTGACCAGAGTTGAAGTTATAAACAATCTAGTTTAACACTACCGTACATTTTATGGAAAAGAAAAAGATTACAAAACCCACAAGGTGAAACACTGAAGTGCTGGAAAGTGGAAACTATGCTATGAAGAAAACTAGTGATTTCTTTTTCCTTTGGCTCCTCATCCTCTTTATGCTCCGCAGAGGCTAGCACTTAATTTTCTTCTGTATCTGTCGGTTGAGAAAAGGTATTGCAAGTGTCTGTTAGGTTTGCAATGCAACTATATCTATTCTTGAACAAAAATCTGAGAAATAGAAACTAAAAATCATTATGCTGATTAAGTATTGGATATTTTATTTTTCACTTAATGTTAATATAAATACTAAGATGGAGTTGGAAATCTATGTGTAGAGGGGGGAGACACCAAACTAGAAGACCGAAATAAAATATGAGGGGCCCCGAAGCTGTGAGAAATGTGTCGTAATAATGTGTTTAGAAGCTATGAAGAAATCATATATGTGATATGTAAAGAGTTCTGTGTTGTAGGTTAACTGAATTAAAATTGTAGTTTATGGAGAGCTATATCATACATTGTGGGTAAGATGGAGATTCATATTAGAGGAACCTAGTATATTAGAAGTTTTACTTTACTCGATGTCTGGATATAATAAGTGGAATAAGCATAGTAAAACGATTTCTTGAGTTAAACCTGGAACTGTTGGTCTGTTGCAGATGAGCAAGATAGCCTTCACAAACTTTTCCTGTAAGTCAAATTAAGGGGTGGTGTAAGTCACCTCATTTACTTGATTGTATGCTTTTTTCATGAACCTTCAAGTTGAAATGCCGAAATTATAACCTAACCTACTTCCATCTTGAGCTCCCTTGTAAGAACCCGCACATTGCAATTCAAAGCCACAGTGCTACACTTCAATTATAGAGGAGAAAAGCCCTGTAATTGCAAGCATCACATAGCTCCTGAACAAATCTGAAGGGGGTGATCATACATGTAAAAGTTCAAAGTTCAGTACTAATGAAAACTATACAGAGTACCAGCTATCCAAGCTAACAGGTGCAAAGGAAAGAGTAAAGAAAAGAGAACTTCCTGGCACCAACCTGGCACCAAAAGCAACCATTGACGAGATGTGCACCACGGAACTGAAGGAAGAATAAGAAACTGTTAGTAGTAACCGAAGCAATTAACAAACAGAAGAGATCCCTCTACAATCAGCCAAGATAAGTACTGTCACGCTTTTAACATGTTAGAAGTACTACGTTATTTTAGATAATTTTACTTGATTTCCAGAATTCCACAGTAACAGAAACTTAGAGAAAGTTGTACGAAAAGACACCAACAATGGATACATAAACAAAATATAATATATATAAGTTCAAATCTGTTTACATCTAATTTTGAAAATCCAAAAGCTTTGAAAAACTAATTTAACAGGCAAATACATGATGGCCACCAGCACTCAATAATACATGATAGATATGCTGATGTTTACATCTTCAGCTTCGGTTCAACAATCTGGGAATGACTGTAGCAGTCAGCATACCAACTGCAGACATCATGAGCATAGGCCAATGTAGCCTCAATGGGGGCTTTGGTGGCTTCCCCACAGGGGATCGGCACAGGGGACATACGTAATTTGTCTTTAGCCATGGGATAATGCAATCTCCATGATAAATATGTGAGCAGGGCAAGCGAGCAATTATATGCTGATGATCAGCCACTTCTTCTGCAGCAACAAAGTGATCTAGGGCCTCCATACAAATAGAACATGGCATCTGTCTAACAACATCTTCCAAATCATCAAGTCTCACTTTCTTCAAACCCTCAATCAATGATTCAGTAGCAGGAATGGGCTTGGGGAGACCCGAACACACGGGTTGTGTTCCAAACCACCCGAACCGACGCTGATCCTGATATGGACGATAATCCATATATCTTCCGTTGCACCATAAGGGGAAGGTCACATCCCCTAAGCCAAGATTACTTTCACTGTCTAAGAGGCGGAGAGTCACATCCGCAATACACACAATAATAGGCTTACCAGGGATGGCCGCTTCAGCATGATAAATCACGCTTTCTATGATCATATCTTGCTCATGTAATGGGACACCAATGCTAGAGAGATTCTCGACCATGATCTCTGTGTAATAACGCCTATTGGATGATCTTCTGACAGCAGAGAGACGAACTGAAATAGTTGTTTGCGCAATAAACTCTGGAGCATCAAAAACAGTGGCGTCTGGAGCCTCAACCCAGCTGTGTCCAAGTACCTTGCACAATTTAAAACTGATTTTTGTGTCTGCACCACTTGGGACTTTGATCCATGGTTCCGCTCTTATATCTTTTGGGTGAGTTTGAAACATTGTGTACGAAAAATAACGCTGCTCGGTGGGCATGCTTAAAGAAAACTGGTATTCAGTTTGTAATGAAGAGTATCAGTAATCTGAAGAGGTCATTAGGAACATGTGCTTATATAAATAGCTTAAATCAACTAAAATTTACTGAATTTGCAAAAAAAAAAAAAAAACTTGGTGGTTTAGGATTCCAAGTAGATAAAGGCATAGAACTCATTACCCTAGTCAATATGGAATGAATCTGCTTTCCTAAGACTTTAAGAAAGCCGTGCAGAATCGGAACCAAACTAAACTAAGGCCCAGTGTGGAAGAGACAGCAAACGAACTAAAAGTGAAAGATTAAGCAGCTTATTTGTTTCATGACTAGATTGCTATTGTTAAAGATTGTAAGCACCAGTTCTGTTGCCCCTAGTCCTAATTGAGGACTAAGGAATCTATCCCCAAACAAGACCATACAAGTCTGGGTTAGGAGCCTTGAATTAATAAGTAATTCCCTTTACATAACAACAGACCCAATAGGCGAAATGAAAGTATGAAACTAATAGAGAAATTAAGCAAGTCATTAGACTTGTTTGAGCTATACTTGCATATGGAAGCAATTGTTTTCTTGGCAGAGAGAGAACAGACAATGGTGATTGTTTCGTCTTTCTAGGACCCTCTATTTATCTATTGGTTTTACCATAAACGATCCCAACCCACGAACATACAACCCTAATTCAACTACACCAAAGTGATTCTTCTCCTTCATCACACCCCCATTCAATTGGGCCTTAATTCCATCAGTTTTCTTAAGGCTTCAATATAAAATCAACAAGAAAAATAAAAGCCAATACAGAAATTCAAGGGGGTGGTATCAACATGTACAAATTGGAGCACACTACTTACATGATGGTCCTTCGCCAAAGAGGCAGGCAAGTTCACGATGGCGCGTCTCTCCTTGTCTAGGGTTTTCTGGGTGCGTCTATTATCGAAACCCCTAATACTAATATATTCTCTCTCTTTTTTTTCGTATCAAAAAATATATATATTTTTTAAAAATTATGGGCCGGGTCGGATGGTATCCCGACCCGAAAACAATACGGTGCGCTCTAGCGTATATATATAGTGATTATGTAGCTCCCGCTTCAGTTCTAAATTTCAATTTGGGGATTCTCATTTCCACAGCGACGAGTGGAGCACAAGGTAAGCTCTCTCTTCTCTCTCTCCTAGGGTTTCGAATTCAATGTGGATATCAGATTTGGCCAGATTTTAGTGCAGGTTGAACTCGAACTCAGGCAAGCTCTGTTTCCGAGCTGATTCGTCCGACCTAGGTAAGCCATCTCCTTCTCTCTGCTAGGGTTGCTTATTCAGTGTCGATTTCAAATTTGGCGAGGTTGTAGTGCAGGCTAGCTCTGTTCTCCGAGCTTCAGATTCCGACCTTGCCATGCCGATTAACACGGTAACCTCGACGATGTGCTTATTTTGTTGTTTGAATTTCTGTTTGAATTTTGTGATTCTTTAAATTCATAATCATGATTGCATTTATGGATCTTTGAATCTTGTGGATCTTTTTTTGCAGAGATTTCCGCATAGAAATGAAGCACCGAGTCAGGTCGGTAACATTTCTAGTTATGATTTTGACATTTTTGGTTTTCGACTCCATTTCGATTTTTATTTATTTGAGAATTCAGGAAATCAGATTCAAGTGTTTTTGATCTGAATCAAATCAAGCTCTCCTCATGTTATGGATCTTTCTGAGTTGTTAGTTTTACTTCTTTTTGTGAAAGAGTTTTTGCTGCCTAGGATATGTTCTCATTTTTGGTTCCTTCTCTGGCCTACCTTACAATTGCCTATCCTCTTGCTAGTACTTAATTTTAGGTGCATTTCAAGTTTGTAACTGTTTGCTTATTTAATTTTTTTTTGTTCCTTGTTGTTCAGGCCGTGTTTGTTTGTTTATTTACTGTTAAGTTACCATTTGCTGAAATAAATAGTAGTTTCATTTATACACTTGGTTGGGTTAGTTTATCATGAAGTGAAACTTCTTCTTAGGCTCATTCTTCACCTTTAGTGGTGCAATGTAGCCTACTTTTGTGAAATTTAGTGCCAATATATCTGTTTGCTTTCTTGATTGGTTGTTCTGAGTTAATGTAGCTTGAGAATCTTGTATTTGTTTTCTGTTGGTTTTCTAAAGATAGTTAGGACCATCTTAAATATAGTCTATGTAGTGATTGACTTCTGTTTTTTTTTTTCCTTTACTTTCTTCTTCTGCTGTAAACTTGTAATAGGTTCACCTTCGGACCTCTGTGCTGTATGTTACTCTCAGTCTCAGAGCTCAACCAGTTCCAAGGGCTGTACTGGCTTGTCCGTGGCCACAGATTCCCCACCCCCACCCTCCTCCTGCGCATATAGGTGAACCAATACACCCCCTTTATCTGGCATTCCCCATTGTAAATCACTATGCTGCTCCAGTAGAGATACCTGATGCTCCTCGTGATGAGAGGTACTTAAAAATCAGTTATTTTTATGCTTTATTTTTTGGTTGACTGTGTCCTACCCACTATGCTTATTAGAATTGCTCGAAAAAAATTGGATATTGAAATTGAACAAGTTCCTATTTTGTTTGCTGTAGCAGAGTGCTACTTAACTTCAATCATACAAAAGTTATTTTCTGATTGCTAGTACCTTTGTGTCATGAAGCGGTCCCTCGTGTATAGATTCCAAATTTAACTAATTAGTGGTGTCACCCTAGCCGTGATAGTCAATTTTGTGCTGCCCTTGTTAAACTGATAAATTTGGTTTCAGTTTAATCTACAACACTGCATACAGTTTACTTGTGAGTTGCATAATGGCATTACACCATTGTAATTTTCTATCCTCCTTCAACTTGATAAATCATTCATGTTCTCCTTTTAACTTATGTGAATCGAAATTATTTCAGGTCGATTCCTTGGATGGGCAGGCCGATAGTGGTAGGAGGTTCATTGGTTGGTCTTCTAGCCCTACTCTTCACTTTTGCGCCGGATAGTGTGAGTGCAGCTCTGAATTCATATATGAGTCGATTGATTCGCTATGTTGTCGATATCCTGGTGAGTTGGGGATATGGTCCTTTCATTGGGTTTGCCGGGGCTAGTGCTCTCTCTCCTAGATCCGCTGCATCTATCATGTGGGTCTTCTCTAGACTCCCTTCTTTTGTTCTTGTACGATTCCCTACCATGTATCTCATTCTCTTGCCGCCTCGTGCAATCGAGAGATTGCCGAATGCGGCCATTGAGATGCTGCCTGTCTCTACTATTGAGCAGTTGTCCCCCGCTAGGATTTCTCTTCTTTCTCCTAGCACCATCGCCCGCCTTCCACCTGCTGTTACTACCACCTTGAGGCTTACTTTTGGTAGTCAGGCGTACCTTCGGTTTCTAAATTTTAGGAGGATGGTTGATGGCTTGGGGTTGAGTGTTGCTGGCTTCCTGCCTTGGATTTTGGTTGACATTGTGTTGAGTGTGACCCGTTTGGTTGTGTCTCTTGCTACCTTTTCTACACCACTGATCATTTGTATGCTGGTAAGTTACTAACTGTATTATCAAATTGACTTGTCTGTAATAGTTTCCAACTCTTTTCTTATGTTTGTTTTTTACAGGTGTACAAATACTTTACACGATGATGTCACGGCTCATGAGATTACTCTATGGTTTAGGTGGAGACATATTAGATATATACTGATTGACCTATGATTGTCACATATTAAGGATCATGCGACTCTATGATTTTGGTCGAGACATATTAGATATATTGATTGATCTATGATTGTCACATATTACGGATGATGCGACATTATGGTTTCGATCGAGACATATTAGATATTGATTAGTTTATGATTGTCACATATTATTAGATATATTACATGATTGTTTCCATATTTTTATGCTAGCTAGTATGATTGTATTCTCGGGGTCATTGAGAGGGACATTGGCCGTGCTCCATGGCTAATGTTTACCTGCCATTTGATTTGGACTGTGATTATTCCAAATCATTCTTCCATTCGGCCTTTGGATATTGGGGTTCATATGTCTATGCGCTATCAATTACCAACCGAAAGGGCCGTAACCATTTCTTCACCCGCCAAAACTCCAACAGCAATAAGTTCTTAACTATTTCTTTAGCCGCCAAAACCCACCTTTTCCTCGGTCCAAATCTCTAAACCCATTGCGGTGATGGATCTTCTCCTTTCTTTTATCCGCATTCGCAATACTGCCGTGGCTTCACAACCCATGAAAGCTCCTCCGTACGTACTCTCAAGAACTCCTCAATTCGCTCATTAGCTTCAGGAATAACATATTTCCTAGTCAAAAATTTCATTTAGTCATCTGAATACAGGGCTTCCATTGCAACCCTTTGTAGCTTACCTTGAGAACAAATAAAATATCGTCCATTGAACCATTAGAGGCAGGTCACATCTCCTACGCCAAGATTGCTTTCACCAAATGTCTTAAGAGGCCGAAGGTCACATTCCTACCCACAAGATAGGCTTACCTGGGATGACCACTTCAGCCAGGTCAGATGATTTTCCTGCTGCTCGAACGACCATGATCTTGGTATAACGATGACTTTTGGGTGATCTATTGAAACCAAAGCGAAAAGCTATAATTACTCTTTCAGTTACAAGCTTATCATGGAGCAAGAAAAACAAGAACCAGTATAGATTCCTGTTAGAAGGAAAAGACACCCAGTATAAGATTTCTTGAGTTATAGCTGGAACCGTTGCAGCTGAGCAAGATAGCCTTCACAAACCCTGCAAGTCAAATTAAGGGTGTGTGTCAGTCACCTCATTTACTTGATTGTATGCTTTTTTTCATGAAACTTCAAGTTGATAATTGAAATGCCGAAATTATAACCTAACCAACTTCCATCTTCAGCTCCGTTGTTAGACCCCACACACATTGCAATTCAAAACAGCGCTACGCCGCTACACTTCAATTATAGAGGAGAAAAGCCCTGTAATTGCAAGCATCACATAGCTCCTGAAAAAATCTGAAGGGGGTGATCATACATGTACAAGTTCAAAGTTCAGTACTAATGAAAACTATACAGAGTACCAGCTATCCAAGCTAACAGGTGCAAAGGAAAGAGTAAAGAAAAGAGAACTCCCTGGCACCAAAAGCAACCATCGACGAGATGTGCACCACGGAACTGAAGGAAGAAGAAGAAACTGTTAGTAGTAACCGAAGCAATTAACAAACAGAAGAGATCCCTCTACGATTGGCCAACATAAGTATTGTCACGCCTTTAATATGTTAGAAGTACTACTTTATTTTAGATAATTTTACTTGATTTCCAAAATTCCACAGTAACAGAAACTTAGAGAACGTTGTAAGAAAAGACACCAACAATGGATACATAAACAAAATATAATATATATAAGTTCAAATCTGATTACATCTAATTTTGAAAATCCAAAAGCTTTGAAAAACTAATTTAACAGGCAAATACATGATAGCCACCAGCACTCAATAATACATGATAGATATGCTGATGTTTACATCTTCAGCTTCGGTTCAACAATCTGGGAATGATTGTAGCAGTCAGCATACCAACTGCAGACATCATGAGCATAGGCCAATGTAGCCTCAATGGGGGCTTTGGTGGCTTCCCCACAGGGGATCGGCACAGGGGACATACATAATTTGTCTTTAGCCATGGGATAATGCAATCTCCATGATAAATATGTGAGCAGGGCAAGCGAGCAATTATATGCTGATGATCAGCCACTACTTCTGCAGCAACAAAGTGATCTAGGGCCTCCATACAAATAGAACATGGCATCTGTCTAACAACATCTTCCAAATCATCAAGTCTCACTTTCTTCAAACCCTCAATCAATGATTCAGTAGCAGGAATGGGCTTGGGGAGACCCGAACACACAGGTTGTGTTCCAAACCACCCGAACCGACGCTGATCCCGATATGGACGATAATCCAAGTATCTTCCGTTGCACCATAAGGGGAAGGTCACATCCCCTAAGCCAAGATTACTTTCACTGTCTAAGAGGCGGAGAGTCACATCCACAATACACACAATAATAGGCTTACCAGGGATGGCCGCTTCAGCATCATAAAACACGCCTTCTATGATCATATCCTGCTCATGTAATGGGACACCAATGCTAGAGAGATTCTCGACCATGATCTCTGTGTAATAACGCCTATTGGATGATCTTCTGACAGCAGAGAGACGAACTGAAATAGTTGTTTGCGCAACAAACTCTGGAGCATCAAAAACAGTGGCGTCTGGAGCCTCAACCCAGCTGTGTCCAAGTACCTTGCACAATTTAAAACTGATTTTTGTGTCTGCACCACTTGGGACTTTGATCCATGGTTCCGCTCTTATATCTTTTGGGTGAGTTTGAAACATTGTGAACGAAAAATAACGCTGCTCGGTGGGCATGCTTAAAGAAAACTGGTATTCAGTTTGTAATGAAGAGTATCAGTAATCTGAAGAGGTCATTAGGAACATGTGCTTATATAGATAGCTTAAATCAACTAAAATTTACTGAATTTGCAAAAAAAAAAAAAAAACCTTGGTGGTTTAGGATTAGGATTCCAAGTAGATAAAGGCATAGAACTCATTACCCTAGTCAATATGGAATGAATCTGCTTTCCTAAGACTTTAAGAAAGCCGTGCAGAATCGGAACCAAACTAAACTAAGGCCCAGTGTGGAAGAGACAGCAAACGAACCAAAAGTGAAAGATTAAGCAGCTTATTTGTTTCATGACTAGATTGCTATTGTTAAAGATTGTAAGCACCAGTTCTGTTGCCCCTAGTCCTAATTGAGGACTAAGGAATCTATCCCCAAACAAGACCATACAAGTCTGGGTTAGGAGCCTTGAATTAATAAGTAATTCCCCTTACATAACAACAGACCCAATAGGCGAAATGAAAGTATGAAACTAATAGAGAAATTAAGCAAGTCATTAGACTTGTTTGAGCTATACTTGCATATGGAAGCAATTGTTTTCTTGGCAGAGAGAGAACAGACAATGGTGATTGTTTCGTCTTTCTAGGACCCTCTATTTATCTTTTGGTTTTACCATAAACGATCCCAACCCACGAACATACAACCCTAATTCAACTACACCAAAGTGATTCGTCTCCTTCATCACACCCCCATTCAATTGGGCCTTAATTCCATCAGTTTTCTTAAGGCTTCAATATAAAATCAACAAGAAAAATAAAAACCAATACAGCAATTCAAGGGGGTGGTATCAACATGTACAAATTGGAGCACACTACTTACATGATGGTCCTTCGCCAAAGAGGCAGGCAAGTTCACGATGGCGCGTCTCTCCTTGTCTAGGGTTTTTCTGGGTGCGTCTATTATCGAAACCCCTAATTTACTATATATATATATATATATTTGTCGTGAACAGTGCGAAGGCTTCTTTGGGCTTCTTTGCGCACGATGGGCTTCATTGTGCACGTTGGGCTTAAGGTTTTGAGATCGTGAAATTCTGCATAGATCTGCAGAATAATTCAACATTTCTTTGCATTAGTGTTAATTCCTGTGTGAATGAATGTCTAACATTGTTGCTCTAGTACTGAGGTAAAATATTTGGGAAGCCATCAGTCTTGATCTTCTGCCCAAAGAAGTAGAAAAGGCACATAAGGTAAAGCAATCTCTAATTTTGGTACCTACATATTGTTGCTATATGATTCTATATAGATGCTTATTATTCTGTTTCTTTTCAAGGCTTCTTTTATCAGGTTGCTTTGTAATTACCTTTCCTTCCCGAAGCAAACGGTCATCTGTTACTTCTTTCAAAACATAGACAGAGGTATGTAGCTATGATAGAACATGGCCAATCCACTATCAATAACTACATTACTCAATCAGTAATTGTTATTGGTCTAGAGCATTGCAAAGGAAGGATAATTCTAGGCCAAAGTAGAGTTAGTCTGCTTATGAAACTAAATTCGCTTTTTGTCAACTTCATGTTATATATAATCAAACTGAACACATGTTCTAAGTTATTTCTGCAAAGGTTAACATGTCAATAACTTTATCAGCTACCCTAGCTTTCCATCACCTTTTTTGTGCTCATGTGTGTCCTTAATGTAGCAATGACATTCTGTGGTTTAAGCTTTTATTCTATTTTTAATGTATTTCAGACATTTTCATGTAAATATATCTACAGTTTGCAAGGATAGAGGAGTTCCAAGAAGAGATAAAAATATTAACCAAGAAGAGCAGACCTCCAGGCTTCGCAAAATGCATGCTTCTCATCTGCTTAAAAGTATAAATTCAGAACTCTATAATAACATGCCTTACTAACACCACATGTTTATATATATATATATATATATATATATATATATGTGTTACTTATAGTTATACGATGTCGTAGCAATTTTGGATTTCGCTCAGATGTGACTTCACTTTTGCACATAAGTGCTCTAAGGACAAATTGGTGACATTCACGCTTTATGGAGATGGTGCTAGAAATCAGGAACATATGTTTGAGGTGCTTATGTCACTGGTCTGTGAGAACAATCGCGGTAAGTAATCAACTGTCTCAGTTTTGTGATTTTAGATGCATTGCTTTAGGAAATGACAGAATCAGTTTTTTATTTATATTTAGTCTGTTTATTTATAACGAGCGATTAATCTAGAAAGAACCAAGATAAACTGGAATCTACCAGAGTTTGAGAAAAGTTCTCGTTTTTGATTGATAATATGAAAGATAAATCTAGCAGCCACAAAGAGGCGCTTAAATACCGAAACAAAACCCTAAGGCGCTAACAAAAGGCCTACTCAAGCCCATGGGTCGAAAATAAAATAAAACCAAAAATAAATAAAGTCTTTAAAAGGTCCAAAAACACAAAAACACGTTTTTCGAGGCCTAAACGACCTCAGATCGAAAAACGGAGCATAGTCCCCATGAGCAAGCTCCATGGGGATCTGTTTTATTTCGTCGTTCCCTTTCCAGAAAGGTATTATTCGCCCAGATCGGACACCGTTTGCCAGACCTGTATTTTATCGATTTTACCTTTTCTGCGAGCAAGCTGTTATTCAATCTGGAATGCCATCTGTTCTACATCATCACTGGTCTGTGAGAACAATCGCGGTAAGTAATCAACTGTCTCAGTTTTGTGATTTTAGATGCATTGCTTTAGGAAATGACAGAATCAGTTTTTTATTTATATTTAGTCTGTTTTGTCCTTGGTTTCAAAAAAATTTTTTATTCACCTTCGTTAAGATTGATGTGCACTGGCTTGAACTTTCAGCTCCATTTTGAGTTCACAATTTTTGCATTCAGTCTCTACCAGTTCGCAAATTTAATTGGATCATATATGAGAATTGCATTTGCAACTGTCCCAATGTAAAATCTGGATTCAATAATTTCATTGTAATAGATGAATCATGTACAGAGTGTGTGCCTGATTGGTTGCCGGGAAATTTTTTGAAGCAGCATTGGTAGATGTCTCTTTTGAGTTTTATTCTTTTGGTGATGTGTGTAGCATCTATATATAGATAATTAGATATGCATACAAAATTGAACATTTCTTTGCATGTGCCTGGGTGAAATGACTGACTGACATTGTTGCTCTATTTGGGAGGGAAAAGATTTGGGTAGCCATCAGGATCTTTTGCCTAAAGAATTAGATAAGGCATGTAAGGTAAAGCAATCTCTGATTTCTTGCACTACTGTCTAAGAGTTGGACGGTCACATTCCCTAATAACACAACAATATGACTCCCAGGGACGATGACATCAATCACACCAAATATTTTTTCAAGAAGAGCCTGCTGCTCATGTCTTGGGACACCAAAGTTTGAAAGGTGCCAAGCCATCAACGTGGTATAATGACCCCTTATGGATGATTTCTTGGCAGCAGAGAGAGTAGCGAAAACTAGTTTACGATCTATGAGCATTGGAGCATAGAAAACGGTGGCATCTGGAGCATTGATCCAGCTTCGTCCAGATATCATGTAGTAACAAAATGCAATTTTTGTGTCCGCGCCTATTGGGATTTCAATTTCTAGTCCTAATCTTGGATCTCTTGGATGTGTATCGGTCACATTGCTCCAAAAATAACGCCTCTGCCTAGACATGGTTAAAGACCTGAGATCAAGTAGTGAAGAATTAATGGAGATTATTAGTTATTTGTGGTGCTCAGAATTAGGGTCAGTGTGTGTGTGTGTGTACACATACAAGCAAGCTATAGTTAGCCCTAAATCAATAAGGAAAGGCCTTTCTCCTAACATGTGTTTATATGTTTATGTTTATATTTGGAAAGTACTTCAAGATCCAAATTAGTTCTGATAAGCTCTTCCCATTGTTTTTCCTCAGAGATTCATAATTTGAGTCATACAGAACTGTGATGAGTGAAGGAGGACCTCATCCAAACTAAAAGAAGCTGCTCTATCTCTTGAATAAACGATCAAATATGATATCCCAACCCACAAACATACAACACTGATTCAAATACACAAAACTAAATTCTTCTCCTTTATCACACCCAATTCAATTGGGACCTTGAATTTCATCGAGTTCGTAAGGCTTCAATATAAAATTAACAAGATACATAAATAAAAACCAATAAAGCAATTCAAGGGGGTACAAATTGAAGACTATATTTTTTTCATAGCCTTTCAAGTAGTTTGGGAAACAAATATTCAGTCAGAGGGTTACAGATTATAAACAATCTAAACTTACATATACATTTTTTATTTAAATCAATTAAACATATACTGCTGAACATGGAGGCTATGCTATGCAATAAAGCTCTCTTTCTTTCGGTTCCTTCCCATTCACTTTGTGCTGATCTACACATGGAAGTGATGGAACCTCATTACTATATGTTTATAGACATCCAAGGAGAAAAGGCTTTGCTACTGTCTGGTTTCTTTACCATGCAACCGTATCTAATCTTGAACTTCGGTGTTGAGCACAAAGCTGGGAAATGCTATTGTTATGTCCCTAGAAAACACAAAACAAAACTTAAGATTCTGAAATTTTGATGAAAATGTATTTTCAAAATAGCATAAAAAGTTAGTGGAAATGACTACAGAAGTTCATAATTTGGGACACTGGCGAGTTAATCAGTACTTATATAGTTATATACACTCTTTGATCTCTTATTTCAGGTATGGCTATATGTTCAGCGTATGCAACTCCCATCAAGATTAAGGATAATTGGCTCAGAGCCGAATAGAAGAAGTACATGAACCGGTACAGGCTTTTAGGACTCACTTTAGATATGGAAGAGTCATGTTCTTTATAAGAGATGGATGTTTTGCCACATATTCTTTCCACTCTTCTTGATCAATTTTTCCATCTCCCTTTAGATCTGCCTCCATCATTGTCTATATAGAGAAACATTCAGCTAATTAGGGTAGAATCATGAGTAAAATACAACATATAACAAAGACCAGAGAGAACAAAACCTTGTCAACGATTGATTCAATAACATCATCGGTAAGAGCCAGGTCTGATTCACTCAAAAGGGCTAGCAACATTTCCTTCACCTACCACAGCAATATTATGGACAACATGCATAGAGGCAAAAGAAAATTCAGATCTCTTAAAAAGATGAACAATAATGTGGAGATATGTGAATGATAGGATATATAGCCTACTAGATTAATAAGTTCTTCAGAATCACAATTTGCTATGCAGGAAATGTTCACAAACATTGACACTCCTGTTTATCTGAATGTGATAAGATGGATTGCATCATATGTTACCCCATTTATCATTTACAAGGAGCAATGTGAGAGTAAGAAACTAGCATAATAACTAATGTCGCACTAGTTTCATTCATTAACTGCACAAAGAGAAGGAAATAGCAGGGGATTCTCACCTCATCACGCTCGATGTAGCCCGTCTGTCGTAGATCGTACAATCTAAATGCAACTGCAAAGTATATACTTGCACTGTTTAATAGCTAGCTAGTCTTACAGTATAATTGATACTGAATTCTAAGGAAGAATACAATCCCTTCTACACACTAAATGCATCATATATACATACATGAAATTTTGTCTGCTTCAGAAGCATTTGGGTGAAAAATGCTCAATGATCTAACAAATTCTCCAAACTCAATTACCCCATTACGCTTGACATCAAACAAATCAAATACCTGCAATGACATATTGGCCAAGCGTTAAAACAGAATTTAGATTTTTAAATTTGGTAACTGCTTTATTCTTGAATAGATTATCAGAGAACGTTTCTTAGGAAAATAAGTAACTCTAGCTTCGTAGTCTTAATTTGTCCGAATGAAAAGCGAAAAGATGCATTCAAGCAAATCAAGAATGATAAAAAATACACCAACCCTGTCTGCAAAGAGATTCTGCTTACTGCTGCTTTGAAATAGTGCAAGTTGGAATTCTTCCTGTTCATATGATCATGTCAAGCATTTAGTCCCATGCCAATTTTTAAAAAAGCGAGTTGTTAAATATTTTATTTTTTACTTCAAGGTATATCTATAGCTTTCAGAGTTCATATCCAACAGTAAGTCCTACCAAACAAAGATTAAAAAGAACCAAACAGTAAGTCTCAGGGAACATATCAAAAAATTCAAAATGCAAACCATAGCTAGAACTGTACCTTGTGTAAGAGACCATCTTTAATGATGGAATTGCTTATTTTCTTATACAGATCATATAAGGCCTCCACTTCATTTACGGTAACTGCCAAGTAATTGAAGTACTAGAAATTTAGAAACTTAGCAAACTAGATTGCAGTTCTAAGAATCTAACCCATATTACTGTTGAGTTCTGTACTTACAAGCAGTTTCTGAAGCAAGAATAGTGGGCTTCTCATACCCAGGTCTATGTCTATAAACTCTTGAACTCTTGAAGCAAAAACAGCTCATGAAAGGAGGCATGATTCCAATGGAAGATTATCAGAGGCTTCAATCTGCCACAATCCAATGAAAAATTAAGGCATCAACAAAATGTGTAGTCTTTGTTGTAGTTTCATCTGACCATTCACAAAAGCGAAAGAGAATCCCAACACCAAGAAATTGATAGAATCTGACCCGCCCTACAAGTTTTGCATGTCGAAAATAAAATTGAATTGACCCTGCTTAAAACTATCATCCAGGATCAAACCATATACAATTTCAAAAATTTCAGGCAATCGTTTTCAAAAATGGGGGTGAAATCAAATCCTCAGTAAGATCATGATCTCAATCTGGATATATGGTTGCATTTGGATTCAAAGCTAGCACCTTAGTCCTTTACATAACATGAACAAAAAGTCAACCAGGACAAAAAGGGGCACTGCTGCTTTCACAGTCTAAAATCTTCAACCCCCCAACAAAAAAAGAAGAAGCATTTTCAGATATCTTCTTTCCATTCAATCTTTCCCCAAGAAACAAAGAGACTGGAATAAACCCAGAATCTCTACCTGGTTCAGATCACCACCACCAATCAGAACCATGCAAACCATTTTCGAGCTTCTTCCCAATACAACTCAGAAAAGTAATACTACTATACTGAAAAGTGCCATATATGTAACTCATGAAATTAGGCAAAGATTGGTTATTTTGGGAAACTGACCTGACCTGGGTGACTACTCATTCATAAGTAGTACTCCATGAGTCCTAGAACTTCAAGTTTGTTTCTTATTGCTTATTGGCGTATAGTCTTCTCACCTCTGGTGTCAAATATAAATTAGCGTTTTCTGAATCTAACATCATTTTCTCCATTTTGCCTCCCACCCTTTCTTTATTTATTCTTCATTTCTAAAATAAATAGTTGACTACACGAGCTTCAAGTGAATCTTGCTCCTATCTGTCATCAAAATGTCACTTTCGAAGCTGGTACTAAAAAATCTGAATTGCTGGCGATCTGGCACTCCTGCAAGAATTATGCTATCCAAGTATCAATATATAATATGAACATCAACAAAGTAGGTGAAATTTTAGAATATATATGAAAATGTAGGAAAAAATTATGATTTTAATCTCAAATCAACTCTTGCGTGTGCGAGGTTTAGATCATGTAGGCCAATTCTCCCGTATTACTAAGAGAAAAATACTATATATATGTTTTCACTCATACAAGTGATACGAGTGTTGATGTGTTTTAATTTACTTATTTTTGAAACTATTATCTTTAAAATCTCAACTTCTTTTTATTTTCCCTTATAAATCGTCACATGAATGGCTTGTTAACGATCATTCACCACTACGATTAGTTAAGCTAGTTGAGTATGAGAACCATAAGTGGAAACATGTGTCACGCAACATTTTTTGTTTAATTTTTGAGGTGGCTTTACATATAAGATAGAAACTAAAGGAAACCTAATCAGAATTCCGTAACCGGTCGCAAAACTCCGGTCTCCCGTTCGCCTGATTAATTATACAATTTTCTTCGGTTTAGTAATAATTTTTAAGCTATATTTGTATTTCTTTAAGAAAAATAAACACCTACTGGCGTGTGCATAAATCAAAACGCAGCGTTCCGAAGCCACCAAAGCTCTTTCGCCGCTGGGCGTTGATCATTCGCTTCGCTGAACCCAGAAAAAAAAAATGGTGCTCCCTCTCTTCCACAGGTATCAATTTCCCTTTTTGCCCTCCACGATTCTGCTTGTTTCCATCGCCACCCAGCTGATCTCCAAGCTCAATTCTTCAGATTTTTTTTCTGTAAAATTCTCAACACAATTTTTGATGTTTAAGGTTTTGATCGGAAGCAGTGAGCTCAATTTGTGAAGAAATGGAAGTGGATTTAGTAGGAAGTGGAATCCAAGACGAAGACGCTTTTGGAGTTGATGAGAATTACAGCAATGTAAGCTTCAAGTTCGTTTTGGTTGAATTTTGAGCTAGCTGTAGCCGCTAGTTAAATTTTTGAGCTTGAATTTAATGAAGGAGTGAATGTATATGTGAAATGTGTTTAGGTTTTTAGAGAATTGTGGTATGATAAAGTTGAGTTTTGGAAGCTTATGAATGATGTTAATTGTGGATAAGCAAGTTTTTGAAGTTGAGGATTGAGATTAAGCTATTGGGATTTGCATAATGTGCAGGAGAATCTTGTGTTGGAGGGCGAAAATGAAACGTGTGGGATATGCATGGATACCATTATCGATAGGGGTGTTCTGGATTGCTGCCAGCACTGGTATATATGCGGTTTAAGACTGTGTCTTTCGAGATTGAATTGTTTATTTCTTTGATTCTGGGCAAGAAAGTTTGGTCGACGATGTGGTAGAAGTATATTAAGTGTTTATGTGTTTCTTAGAACCTACCATTTTACGTTATTTTGAGATTGCAAGAGTTACTGGCGAGCTCTTCGAGTTACATTTCTAATGTCCTGACAGTCACATATAATTAGTGGAATTTTACCCTCTAATTTGACCGATTTGGTTGTTTAACTTTCATTATCCATGAATATCAAGAGTAGAAACTACAAGCTATAGTAGAGATTTATTATAACTGAGAAATAAAAGGCATCACTTTTCTATGTATTATTCTCCTGCTGGACATTTGGACAGATGAAACCTTTTTCTGAATGGGGGTTCATCATGCTTTTTCAGGTTTTGTTTTGCATGCATTGACAATTGGGCTACGATTACAAATCTTTGTCCGCTTTGCCAGAACGAATTTCAAGTGATCACATGTGTTCCAGTGAGTGATGCAAGTGAATGATATTTTGTATATGTACCCTGTTTGGACAATGGCAATTATCTTTAAAGGATTTAATTGAAAAGTTTATATAATGAATAAATGAAATGCAAACTAGTGCTGAAGCTTGAAATATTGATTTTTATTATGAAGGTATATGAAACTGTTGGGAGCAACAAATTGGACGATGATTCATATGCCAGGTACTTTTGAAATTAAGAATAACGTTCATTTTAAGTATATTGGTGAGTGAATTATTGCACTTGTATACGACTCAGAAATCGTTATCAGGTGGTTGCTACCTATACTCCTTTTTTCACATGCTTATGATTATGGCATTTAAGATTTTGTACTGTTCTAGAGTTGATAGGTTTATCAGAGACTAATTTCTTCATTTTATTTCTGCAGAGATGAAGATTGGAGTATTGAAGGGACGAATAACACTGTCTCATTTCCATCATACTATATTGATGAAAACGTACTTATCTGTACATTTAGATCTTTCATTGTTATATGTTCTTACTTGGGTTTTTGCTAGATCGCTGTCCTCTTATACAAGTGTATGAAGATGAGTTCAGATGTTTATGTTACTACTTGGGAAACTGTGAACATGACTGCTCCCATGAGTCATGACCTAAGAGGCTAAGAGTCGTACTTCTTTTTTTGCTTCCCTTTGGTGCTTATCTCATTCCAACTTCTAAGTGCATGCGTCAATTTCTCCATAGCTACTGCTTTACTCAATTAAGCAATTTTGTGCTTATAAGAATCATCAGGGAAACCTGTAGCCAATGTTAGGGACATATAGCCTTCGTTATGGAAATTCATAGTCTTTACTAAGTTCAAACCAGTGATTGAAAAGGATCAGCTTTGCGTGATCCCTTCCCTTCCCATCTCATCAAGATGCAGAATGTTGGTCGATGGAGATTATTAGTGGTTTACATGATACGACCCTTTTCAAATCAGGAAATTTTGTGCTTTTTCAAAAGAAGAAAAAAGGATTTTGGGAAAAAAAGATGATTTACGATTAGTGTGATTCTAAAGTAATAGAAAAAACTTAACTCTGGATTTTTGTATTTGTCACATTTTCACCGTCCTCAAATCTATCTCTCAACTCTGATAATCTGATGCTGTATGTTTTGTACTTAATCGTGGTGCAGTCAGTTATCTGCTTGGATGGAGATGGTTGCAAGGTTCGAAGTGGATCAGCAAAGATGGAGGAGGATTCCAATCTTGATACATCAATTGCCTGTGATTCATGCGACTTATGGTAAATGAGCAATCAGTGTGATTTTGTAAAAAAACTTGCACATAGATATATGATGTATGGAAACTTTTTATGAAAACTTTCTCAGGTATCATGCTTTCTGTGTGGGGTTTGATCCTGAAAGCACATCTGAGAGTACGTGGTTATGCCCCAGGTTAGTTACATAAGAGATGGTTATTTTATTTATTCTTAGAGCACTTTTAGTTTCCTTGCTAGTCTTTTTTTTCGTTTGGTCCAACTGTTCCTTTGCTAAGTTTTATTTGTGAATTTATTGTTGAAGCTCCATTTTATAATTACCTAATCAATAAGCATTTGACATGTATGTGCAGAACCTTACCTCTAAAATCAAAGGAGAATAAAATGTTAAGTGGTAACAGATTAGTTGTGGGTCTTTTATTTTTTAAAGTTAACTAGGTACCTAGGTTCAGGTTTGTCAACTAATTTTATATGTAATCAGATAAGATGATGATTAGCCACCTTGTATAGCTTGGGAACAAAGAATCCTCTTATCTTTGACAATTACTGCCAATTGTATAGGCATGTGCATAATATTCGTTCATTGAGTAGTGAACCATTGGTGATCCTTAGTTATGCTCCTTTAGATGAAGAGACGTTTCATGGATTTATAATATTTTCTCATTTCTTTTTCTTTGATTGTGGTGATTATTTACTCATGTAATTATCAACTTTAATTTGTGTTTTTTCTTCCTTTCTGTAGATGTGTAGTTGGTGAAATGTCACAAAACTCAGACGCAGGTTCAGTACAGAGGCCCGACGGCCAGTGTGATCTTGAAAATTGTGATTCTTTGACTGAGGATACTTTTTCAAGAAAGGTGTCTGTATCTTCTGTGGATACTGATGACACGGCTGTTGTAGTCTCAATGGTTGGAGATTCAGATCAGAGCATTTTGCCAACCCTCGAAGTTGGCAAGGACTTTGAAACTGAACCACTGGTATCAGCTTCTGAAGATTGCCACAAGTTGGAAAAACCTTCAGGGATGAAAACTATTAAACCGGAACCACAGGAATTAGAACTGTACCCATCTTGTGATACCTCCTTCAGTTTACCTTCAAATGCTTTAGCACATAAGCAGCGTTGGTCGAGTACTGTTGAATCAATGAATGAGCTTAGAAGCTTTGATGGCGTCAAAAGTTCTTCTGGGAAGCTTAATGAATCACATATTAGTAAAAGACTATCTGACAGCCACTGTAGTATGGGTCTAAATCTTGAGTTATGTGCGGGTTCCTTTTTGTCAGGTAACTTTACTTATTTTGACTTTCAAAAACGATGAGTAGTTTCACTATTGGGATTGCCTGAATTTGAAGTATTCATGTGCTGCACATGTTCAACTCATCTTGATTTGATGTGCATCTAGTTGACACGAATAGTACTGGAACTGAACACCAAGACATTAAAGATGTGAAGCAGTTTAATCCTTCAGAACAATATTTGCCAAAAGGTATGGAATTGCTCAAGGCTTCATCTATTTGCTTGTGTTTTTTTTCTTTTGGTGTGGGGAGTGAAAATCTTTTCATTGAATCAGTTCAACAGCCACTCATACCCATTACCTCATTGTGGAACTGTTTCCAGCTGACAGGATTGTACCGGATGCTAGTTCAAATGCTCCTGATGTGATTGGTGGAAAGAGAAAACACACAGATTGCAGGTCTCATGTCACCCAAATATATCCGTTGATTCTTATACGGTTTTCCGCACTTAATGCTCATAACTATGTTGCCTCAGGTTTTGTTACTGCTATCCTCATGTCATAATCTTCCAGCATCAATTGTGTAACTGCCACAGTGCCACCCTAGTTTTTTTAAGTTTTGTTGGATTATTGTTTTCTTTATCCTTGGTTCATTTTGTGTTTTGGTGGAAAATCTCCTCTTCATATCTTGTTTGGTTCTATTATGGTGGTTACTTCACTTGCGAATACCAATTCATTCATGGTGGGGTGTTGATAAAATTGAACCATGGATTTTATGGTGTCAAACAATTGGCTTGTTTGTAGACAGGCTAATGTTGGTTCCTCAGAAAACTATAGGTTTTTGAGAAATCCTCTCTAGAAAAGCCTTGAACTTCAAGGGAAAAATAGGAAAAGGAAGGATAGACCTAAGAACTCACTGAAATGTCTTATTTGTTGCTTAGATAAACTGATAGGACTAGAGAATGTACATGAACCTCTAAATGCATGAACATAAACCCATTATGCTACACCACAAGCATTGAAGTTTTGATTTTCTGCATTCCTATAAGATTTTCCCCAACTGCCCTTATATTCAACTTAACCTCATTAGTAAAATATCAAAGATATTTGTCTGAAACATTAGAGGAAATGTCTGCATAAGTAGTTTCAAATGGTTGAACAAACTATGCAAATTTCAAAGTTGGTTTTTATATGCTTGTTGTCAATTGGTGGAAAGATTGTGGTTTAACTGAAATGTTTTATGGGTTGATGCCATGTAGAAGCAAAGTTCTGATTTGTACTTCACTTGCTTTTTTCTTTTGAAATGATAGTGATGGCGTTAGTGCTGATGAAAGAGATACGAACCCTAAGATTAAAAACAGAGTTGCTGTAAAGAAAATCAGAGATGGGGAGAAGATTCTACAGATTGCTTCGAAGGACCAAGCCAAAGCGTGTCTTTCAAACTCTGGAAATGGCTCCAGCCTGACTGTAGTTCCCAAAGATAGCGAGCTAAAGTGTCATCCTGTTCTGAACCCTACTTCTGACATATTGAGCATTGTTCGAACTACGAACCGTAAGTCATCCAAGGGGCTTGCAGGCCCTAATTCTGCTATACAATCATCAGAAGAACAGGATTCAATGGCTAGTTTGAGAGTTAAAAAGATAATGAGGAGAGATGCTGAGGACAAGGAATCATCCGTGGTTGTTCAGAGACTAAAAAAGGAAATAAGAGAAGCTGTCCGCAACAAATCTTCAAAAGATATTGGTGAAAACCAGTTTGATCCAAAGCTTCTTGACGCCTTTAGGGCGGCTCTAGCCGGATCAAAAACTGAACCTGTAAAGAAGCTATCAAATTCAGCACTGAAGGCAAGGAAGGCAATGTTGGAGAAGGGAAAAGTACGTGAGAATTTAACGAAGAAAATCTATGGGACATCTAATGGAAAAAGAAAACGTGCATGGGACCGGGACTGTCAAATTGAATTTTGGAAGCATCGTTGCATTGGAGAACCTGAAAAGATTAAGACTTTAAAGTCGGTTCTCGGCCTTCTGAATGGGAGTTCACAGGGTTTGGATACAAAGCATGAGTCTGATACGCATGAGTCCACAAGTCCAATTCTTTCCAGGTTGTATTTAGCGGATACATCAGTATTTCCCAGGAAAGATAACATTAAGCCTCTTCTAGCTCTTAAAACTGCTGGTAATTCTGAGCAGAAGGATAAACAACTCACTGCAAAGGAACCGTGTTCAAAGCCTTCTCTTGATAATATTGTACCAACTTCCACAGATACGAATAAGGTTTCATCAAAAGTTGGGCTTCCATTATTAGAAACAAATGGGAATAAAAACGTCCCTCCAAGCTCAGACAGTGATGCTGCTTCTAACCAAGTACATAAAGATAGACACTCAGAAGGGTCCTTGGTTTCTTCATCTGGTGGTTCTAAACTGAAAACCAAGAAGGATGTAGTTGATAAAACTGGTGATATAAAAGTTGATAAAAGGAAATGGGCTTTGGAGGTTCTTGCCAGGAAAATGAGTGGTACAGGCAGGAACACAACAAATGAAAAACAGGAAGACAACTCGGTGCTCAAAGGAAATTACCCTTTGCTAGTAAGTAATAAAACTGCTTCTAAAACTTTCTTTTAAGCTGTTTGGTTCTCCTGGTGACCTAATCCTATTTTGTGATTTCTGTGAGCAGGCTCAGTTACCAACAGACATGAAACCAGTGTTGTCTCCCAGTCGTCACAATAAAATTCCAACGGCAGTGAGGCAGGTATGTAGTTCCTCTTCTAGTAATCGAGATGGATGTGTGCTGTCATCACTTAAACCTTTACTCTAGATGCTGCAACTCCAAGTAGACCAACTCAACATTTGAAAATTGTACAACAATATTCTTATAAAACTTAGGCTGTTCGGCTTCATGAATTTGAGCCTTAGAACTGGAATTGATAGCTGCAATTAGTCGGTTATATGTTTTTTTAGTTGTAATTTGATTTAAATTTATATTTAGAATAGATCCTTTAATTGTAAACCTAGGAATAGTGAACTCCAGGAAATTGAGTTTATGAAATTTGTGTGCCATTTTCATCATTACCTGAACATACTCAAATCCAACATATCTGGTCAAAATGACCAGTAAAGATTTGAAGTTCCTCTAGATCATGGCAGTTCCTCCACATGTGAAATTCACTTTCTTATGATACTTCGGTAAAAGTTGCAATAGTTTATTTTTCAACAACCATCATATTTCTCATGGTTTAGACTCTTTCTGAATTGTGCAGACACAGCTATACCGTATGACAGAGCACTTGCTTAGGAAAGCTAATCTGCCAGTGATTCGTAGAACTGCGGACACGGAATTAGCTGTTGCAGATGCAATTAATATAGAAAAGGAGATTGCGGATAGGTCAAACAGCAAGCTAGTGTATCTGAATCTATGTTCCCAGGAGATACTACATCTTTCGAAAGGTAACAAAGCTACTGGAACCCCAGTTCTTAGTTCCTCCCCATTTTCAGTCTGTGCTGATAGATCAGATGAAGCTGTGCATGAACCTTCAACTGATTCTGTAACTGAAGCGGCACTGAGAAATGCTGGTCTTCTGTCTGATTCTCCTCCAAACAGTCCACATCCCAATATGGAAGTTCCTGCTAAAGAATATGATTCCTCATTAGTTACCAGAGAGGAAGGGCCTGATAATGTATTCGAAATGGATGTAAATCCTGATCTGGACATCTATGGTGATTTTGAGTATAATTTGGAAGATGAAGACTACATTGGTGCCACTGCTACAAAAGTCTCTAACATGCAACCAGAGGAAGGGGGATCAAAAATAAAAGTTGTTTTCTCTACTTTTCAGCCAGAAATAACAAATCATACTACATATTTTGGAAGTAGTGAGAAGGTGGTTGACATACAAAAAGATTCTTCCTGTATGCTTAAGAATGATACTTATTCAGGTCTGGAAAATTCAACCAGGGAGTGTGAGACTGACAAGTCTTGTGTTCCTTTGGAGTCCATATTCGGTAAAGAAGGTGAAGAGCTTTCTGCTGCAGAATGTGAAGAATTATATGGACCAGATAAAGAACCACTGATCACGAAATTTCCAGGAGCATCTGAAATTCTATATGGATCAATAGATGCAGGTTTGGTTACAGACAACAATACGAAAGAGATTGGAAGTTGTCGACCAAAGCCAACTGAAGAAAAAACATCTCCGTCTGGTAATGGGAACCATGCAACAAGTATGACGGTTCCTAGTCTTGGTTGCAATTCATCTGGAGAAGATTCAGTGAATCATCCCCAACCAGATGTTAGTGGTGAAAGGAACAAAAATTCCAATACGGATGCTAAAGACCAGTCTAACAACATCAATTCTATATTCAAGAAGGTTTCTCCCAGCCACCTTTCCCTAAATCCTATATCTTTTACGTTGTTTGTTTGTCATTCTTCAGATGAATCTCAAAACATGTTACTACGTATAAAGTTTACGTGACTTGGTAGATAAGAGCTGGGTTTCTTCCCCAATACATGATTTTGACTGACTTGTCATTACAATATACAGGTTGAAGCCTACATCAAAGAGCACATCAGACCACTATGCAAGAGCGGTGTGATTACAACTGAACAATATAAGTGGGCTGTGGCGAAAACAACTGATAAAGTCATGAAATACCATTCTAAAGCCAAGAGCGCAAGTTTCTTAATTAAAGAAGGTGAGAAGGTGAAGAAACTTGCAGAGCAGTATGTCGAGACATCCCAAAAAAAGGAGAAAGGTGACGCCTTATAACAGTTGTCATCTTTCAGCTTTTTCATTATTCATCAGAGCTTCCACTCCTCCGGTTGTAATATGTGGATGGTAATAGTTATTAACTCATGAAAGGCAAAGTACAGGCCCTCAACATCAATACACAGATTATTGTGCATGACATTTCGATTTAGGTGACCAGCACTAGGGCCATTCCGAATCCAGGACTTGAGACTACTAACAAATGAGAAGAAATTGGGGCTGACCATAAATATGGTATAGCTATTGGCTTTGTTTAGTTGCTTAGTAACGATGGAGCAATGTCTAGCGGACTCTGCAAACTCAAATTCGGCAGAAAAATTGTATCTCTAGTCAGTCACAGACCTCATCCTGGCAAGTCCTATTGGCCTCCTTGTCTTGTAAGTACATTTCCCTATTCACTGAACCTAAATTATCTGCAAAATTCACCACACGTCTTCTTTGCATAACTTGAATACAAACACCCACAAAACTGCTCTTGCGGTCTTGCCTATGAACTTTAGCTCAGTGGTGAGCATAGCTATCCAGAATTCGCATGTAATAAACAAAACCAGAAGTTGACACAATAAGAAGAAAGGAATATATGTGACAGCAAAGGGTTCAAGTCTTCTAGATGTTCAAAGTGCTCTTAGCCTTCCATATCCGTCCGGTGACCCGAAGCTTGAGCTCCTTCCTTTCTCCAGTGGAGAAAAAGAGTGCCATGTTACGCTGGATTATGAGACCATCGTGGCTGTCCCTTACCTTCTGATGGCTCTCACGTATGCTTCGAGGGGTTCCTTCCCATATGAGTTTCCTTCCATGTGCTCCGACTTCAAGTCTGTAGCTAAAGGTTCGTGCTTCGACCGCATTGCCCATGAAACGGAGAAATGCAATGTAAACTGGTGCAATGCCAAGTTGGAAGGCTTCAAAATGCAGGAAGAAGTAATGGCTGTAACAGTTGAATACCTAGCAAATATGAAGATAGTGAAGGTGATCAGCATCTAGGTAAACTGGTAAAGAGCCACAATACCACTTTTACTCTATAGCACAAGTAACAACAATAGATCAGATTCAATAGTACCTAGATTTCAATAACCAAAACGGCAAAAAAGAACCTAATGTAAAGTTAGTAAATAACTGAATATTCTTATAGCAAAATCAACAAAACAGTATCAGAAAGCTGGGGTTAGCCCTTGATAGGGTAGTGATCGAGTTCGGATTAGGATTTAATCCCTTCAAAGTTCGAAGTAACAAAAAATATAACACAAAATCAAGTTTAAAGGGTGAAATCAAGTTCATAAGGGATCATATATATAACTCACTTACCTTAAGCATCTTGGCTGCATTTTCTGTCTCCCGGGGAGTAGGCTTAACATAAAGATGATCAAAGCTGCATCCATTGTGCATATCAACCTTGTGATCAACTATGAAATGGTCAACCAGAAAAGCAATATCCCCAATTGCTGAGCACTCACATCCAGGGTAGGGGCAATTATATGGTCTGAAGTCACACTTAGCCTCATGCTTAACTTTCTTGTAGTAAGGAAATATCTCTAAGCATCCCAAAGGGCCATACTTGCAAGGAAGTTCCAGTGACTCGGCGACTTTCTCTAATGCCAGACATCTGATGTCTCCAAGTTCTTCTCTACAAGTTGGGCAGCAGTTCTTCACTTTCGATTTGCAAATGGAGCACAGAGTGTGCCCGTTTAGGCACTGCAGAAATGAACACAACTTAGAAGTTAGAACTCGATTAACTACTTCCAAGTTCCAACCACTCACATTGAATCAATCTGAAAACTATAGTAGTGGCATGCGTATCATCTTGAAAGTAGTTAACTTGTGGAGTTGTTATACATTGTTGATCCATTCCGTAACAACTTGGGTTTAGAGTAAATCCAACATTCGTAAGATCACAAAACTCTCCAAATCAAAAACCACATCCATAAAGACTCTTTCTTTATGAACAAGGAAATGGTTATGAATCCCCAAGCTACATTTTCTCTACTTCATCTCCTAGAAAGAGTCAGACCTTGCAGTAACGAATATTATACATCAAAGATTTACATGTCAACCCAAAACACACTCAAGATCAGATGCACCTGAAAGCAAGAATGATCCTACCCCCAAAGAAAAATGTTCAAAGTGAGTTATGTGATCCATTATGACAAACAAGAAAATGAACACGAACGCACCTGGTTGATTGGTGGGTACATAGAATTTGTGCAGACAGGGCATTTCAGAAGTTCATGGAGGTTTTTAGCCCGAGACTTACCGGCAGAGGCCAATGAAAGACGGTGGAGACGACGGCGGCGGCAGAGGCGGCGGTGATAAATGTGTTCCTGATAGATCTCATCACAGGATGACAAACATTCCACACCATCATCCTCCATTGCTAAAAGCCTTAATAACTCGTGCACTGCAGGCACAGAAGTGAGATGAGAGTAGCATAAGCTAGTGTGACCTTTTCTTGTCTCTTCCTTTATTTGTTAGCCAAGGTTCTTGGTAAGTGAATTGAATGAGGTTTGATAGTGCCCAGAAGAGTAAAGGAAAAGGAACAGGGAGCAGAGCTGGCTTTCTTGGTAGTATTTGATCAAGGAGACAGACCAGTCGCCATCTAACTTGCCTAAAATATAAATGTCTCTCCTCTACCAAGGTGCCAATGCAGTTAATGCTCAAAACAAGCACCAACTGCACCTATTTGGAAATTGTTACTTACTTTTATAAAAAAAAAAAAAAATTGTAATGCCTTGTCTGCACAAACTTCTGCAATCCCTGATGTTTCAAACTTTCAATGTGAAATTTGAAACTTTCCTTTGTGTTATCGTGCTCCATGCCTCCATGTATGAATACCAACTCTAATGATTGTGAGGATAAGTAGTCCTCTGAGAAATGTAGAGTACGAAACAACATGTAAATCCAGATCAAGGTCTTCTTGTACAGGATGTATAAATATAAGAAAAATTGTACACGGTCTTATTTTTCCGTCAATTAGAATAGGTTCTAAAAATCATGCCAAGTAACAATGGTGTTAACAAGGTATAGCATGCTTTGGTAGCTATTGCATTTCGTAAATTCTCTTATGATACATCCTAACATGTCAAACCACCCAAATCCCGTTTCTATTAGTATTTTCATATTTGCTCATGTCACCATAAGTATAGTATGATTATTCGACTGTGTCGACGAAAAATAGCATCAGGTGAGTATATTTGTTGTCAAAATGTATTTGCGCCAAAAATCATAAATCCCCTCTTCTCTTTGGGCCTCTGCGCTCTTTTCAGATTGTAACACATTTTCATTTGTTGATAAAACCAAACCCGCTTTGGATAACACTGAAAAACACAACCGGAGCTCTCAAAGTTCCAAACTTTCAGTTCCCAGCTCAAACTTCCTTGAACAAAATGAACCATCAGACTCAATCATCATAAACCCTTGAATGTCATAAACCCCAACAAAACCATGAGCCACGTTTCCATCTAAATTCAATGGCATCCATTGACATTCTAAACTCACCCAGGCTTCACATTCCCAATCCTCACAGCCACTTCAAATCCCTAGCCCACTCAAAGCACCTCAATTTGATAACAAGACTCCGAAAGCAGTCACCTTTCCCTCGCCGGTCACTCACCGTCCTCTGCTCAAAGTCCGGTGACGCTAGCAAAGCTTCCGGGGATGATTTTATGACCAGGGTTTTGAAGGAGAACCCAAGCCAGGTTGAACCCAGGTACTTGATTGGTGAAAAGTTTTATACTTTGAAGGAAAAAGAGAGTTTAGGGAAGAAACCCAATGTGGGTTTTGCTGAGTTCTTGGCAAAGAGGTTGACTTTCAAGAAGGCAGAAGAAGATGTGAAGAAACAGAGGAATGAGGAGGAGGGTGTGTTTTTGAATGATATTTTGAGGGAGTACAAGGGGAAGCTCTATGTGCCTGAGCAGATTTTCGGAGCCGAGTTGCCGGAGGAGGATGAGTTTGAGAAGAGTTTGGAGGAATTGCCCAAGATGAGCTTTGAGGATTTTCAGAAGGCTATGAAGAATGATAAGGTTGAGTTGTTGAGTTATAAGGAAGTTAAGAGTGGTGCTTATGGGTTTAGTGATTTTGTTGTTGACTTGAAGGAGATCCCAGGAGAGAAGAGATTGCATAGAACCAAATGGTAAAGTTGACTGATGTTTTTGTTACTTGGAGAGTAATGTGTTTTTGTAGTTGTTTAGTGATATGGTTTGTAATGTTATAGGGCAATGAGGCTGGATGAGGGTGAAGCTCAGGCTCTTTTGGAGGAGTATGCGGGTCCAAGATATGTGATTGAAAGACATACCACGGTGATCAACTCTTTGAACTCTTCTGAGCTTAGTTAATTATAGCTTGTGATGAATTGTGTTCTGGTTTTAAATCTTCGTGGTGTGCAATTAGAGTGTCTCAAATGTAGTCCCATTTCAGTTAAAGCCTTAAAGGTACTGGCATTAGTGTTCAGAATGGTGATCATATAAGCATTGATTTTCCAATTGTTAAGCTGAATTAGTTATATTGAATCATCTGTCTCTAGTTTTTCTGTTTTCTTAGACTTCTGTTTGTGTGACCATATATATTCTGGACTTGAGGTTTGTGTTATAGAAAACAATGTACTGATGGCATACACTAGGAACCATATCAATGATTGAAGGAGTTGAGCAAATCTGCTTTCTTTTCTTTCTTGCAAATTGGTTAGCTTTCCTTATGGTTTGATTCTGCTGCTGCAGTCTTCGGTTGGAAGCTTACCGCAGTACCCTCATCCAGTGGCATCTTCCATTTCAAGCAGAATGATGGTAGAGCTTGGCGTGGTGACAGCTCTAATGGCTGCTGCTGCAGTTGTTGTTGGAGGGTTTTTGGCTTCCGCAGTATTTGCTGTTACCAGTTTTGTGTTCGTGGCAACTGTATATGTTGTGTGGCCTATAGTCAAGCCATTTATCAGGCTTTTTCTTGGTATTCTCTTTGGTATTTTGGAGAGAGTATGGGAAAAGGTTGTTGATTTTTTCAGTGATGGAGGCATTTTCTCTAAACTATATGAATTTTACACTTTTGGTGGTGTCTCTGCCAGCCTTGAGATGTTAAAGCCAATTTCAATTGTCCTTTTGACTATGGTCCTTCTTGTCCGTTTCACACTCTCAAGAAGACCTAAGAACTTCAGGAAGTGGGTAATGCTGCATTATCATTTCTTGTCTTGTTTCATATGCATCGATCCCTTGCCTTATTTTATGCGGTGCATATGATGACCAAGAGTTGCACTTAATTTTGCAGGATCTGTGGCAAGGGATTGATTTTTCGCGGTCTAAAGCAGAAGCTCGTGTTGATGTTAGTTTCTAATGGCTACTGATTTGTGCAACTTTCTTATTTTGTAGAAGTTCATCACAAGGCTCTTATAATTGTATATTATATTGATATGCTTGTTGTAGGGATCGACAGGAGTCAAGTTTGGTGATGTGGCAGGGATTGATGAAGCAGTAGAGGAACTCCAGGAGGTATTCCTTATCACTAATCTTTGAGAATGAATTGCTTTTTATATTGTGATTGTACTCAAGCTTAAATTATTAGCTATAAATCCATGATACAAAATGAAAACTTGTTAACATATATAATATTCTGCTGTGTAGTTGGTGAAGTACTTGAAGAACCCAGAATTGTTTGATAAGATGGGAATAAAGCCTCCTCATGGGGTTCTCTTAGAGGGCCCTCCCGGATGTGGCAAGGTGTGCAATCTGTCCATATGTTTAATAAATGTGTGTTATATTACACTGTTGTAGTTATTCAGTTTTCAATCCTGTTTTCAGACCTTGGTGGCCAAAGCAATAGCTGGGGAGGCTGGTGTTCCATTTTACCAAATGGCAGGATCTGAGTTTGTTGAAGTTTTAGTTGGTGTTGGGTCTGCTCGTATTAGAGATCTATTCAAAAGAGCCAAGGTGATCTTACTTCAGATTTGTAGTTGAATACTGTTAACTGTGATTGCATTCCTATAGTCTAACTTTAATGTGGCAACTGATTTGTGGGGACATTATGGTATTAACCACATTGGCTCACCCCTTGTAATCTGAACGTATTTACTGCAAAATGAGTCATGCTCCTTTATGAGGAATATTGTTTAGACTATAAGGGTCTATTATCATTGCTGAGGTTGTTATTGTCCTTGGTGCAGGTGAACAAACCATCAGTTATATTCATTGATGAAATTGATGCATTGGCTACCAGGTATGCATATATCCCTTTATCAGACCCATGAATTTAATCTGGATGCCTGTAAACGTAAATGACATTTATCTTTCGTTGTATGTCAGGCGTCAAGGGATTTTCAAGGAATCTGGCGACCAACTGTATAATGCAGCCACTCAAGAGAGGGAAACTACACTAAACCAGCTCTTAATAGAACTTGATGGGTTTGATACTGGTAAAGGTGTTATCTTCTTAGCTGCTACAAATCGCAGGGATTTGCTAGACCCTGCACTTCTGCGACCAGGTCGTTTTGATCGCAAGGTTTGTTTCTCTTTCTGAGTAGTAACTGTTAAAAATCAACCAGAATGGAATAGTAAAATACTGTTAGAACATTGGCCAACAGGCAAAAAAATTTAAAGTAAGGATAGAAAACTAGCTTTCTTGTTAGAACTGGACCACTGTTAATGGAACTTTTTTTTTTTTTAACAAATCTATATTAGAGAGTTGATTGACTTGTTATGAACTAGTAAATAGAATGTAAAGCACTAAAGCATGTCGAATTGGGCATGTCCTGCCCAGTTATCCATAACTTAGATATATCAGCATTGTTGAATGAAATTTCATTGTTCTTTGGTCATATTCTACAGATTAAGATTCGTCCTCCTGGTCCAAAGGGAAGATTGGAGATTTTAAAAATCCATGCAAGCAAAGTGAAAATGTCAGAATCTGTTGATTTGTCCAGCTATGCATTGAACTTACCTGGTATGCATCTGTCTTTGGGGTTCTGTAGACTTTGCTATTTGAATGCCTGAATCCAATTTGCTAGTTATCAGGATGGACGGGAGCAAAGTTGGCACAGCTGGTCCAAGAGGCTGCACTTGTTGCAGTAAGGAAGGGGCATGATTCAATTCTTAGGTCTGACTTGGATGATGCAGTTGATAGACTTACGGTAGGACCAAGACGGGTTGGAATCGATTTGGGTTATCAAGGACAATGCCGTCGAGCTACTACTGAAGTTGGAGTCGCATTGACATCTCACCTGCTTAGGCAATATGAGAGTGCAAAAGTTGAGTCCTGTGATCGCATTTCAATCATTCCTCGTGGCCAGGTGCTCTTTCTGCTTCTTCGTATTCTCCTTTTTGTTCATTAGTTGTATGTAGCGGCTTCTTTGACATAATGTTGATAGAAGTATTTGACTGGTATATCTGTTCCACTTATGGTCTAAATCTGTTACGTAATTTGTCTAGACACTGTCACAAGTTGTATTTGATCGTCTTGATGATGAAGCATACATGTTTGAGCGTCGGCCACAATTGTTGCATCGCCTTCAGGTTAGCTACTTTCTTTCATTCCTCTTCATACTGCATCCTTTCTTTGATTTGAATAATCTTTATCTTTAATAAGCTTTTCAAATGCAGGTCTTACTTGGAGGGAGAGCTGCGGAAGAGGTCATATATGGACGGGACACATCAATGGCATCAGTTGACTACCTTGCTGATGCATCTTGGCTTGCGCGTAAAATCTTGACTGTGTTAGTCCCTTATCCACTTCTATTTTTTACTTTTGCTCCTTGCTTTCTTAACTGCTGTGATGATCTAATTATCTCCCGCAGTTGGAATTTGGAGAATCCAATGGTCATACATGGAGAGCCACCACCTTGGAGGAGGAAACCTAAGTTTGTAGGCCCTCGGCTGGATTTTGAGGGGTCGTTGTATGATGACTATGACCTAATTGAACCACCAGTGAACTTCAATTTAGATGATCAGGTTGCACAAAGGACTGAAGAGCTGGTACAGAGCATGTATGCAAAGACACTTTCTTTGCTTAAGCGTCATCATGCAGCTTTGCTTAAAACAGTGAAGGTAAGCACCTGCATTTCTGATATAATTGAACACGTAGTCCGATATCACTTAAACACCATCCAAGAAATTGATTAACAGGCTTTAATGACTTTTCATTTCAGGTTCTTCTCGAACACAAGGAAATCAGCGGTGAAGAAATCGACTTCATACTGAACAAGTACCCTCCCCAAACACCAGTGAAGCTTCTATTAGAGGAAGAAAATCCCGGTAGCCTCCAGTTCATGAAACAGGAAGAGAAACATGAGCTAGAGTATGCCCTTCAAACCCAACAGAAAGGCGAAACCTTATAAGGAATCCACGAGGCTCCAACTCCCTTCGAACACAACGAGTGAGATTCACAAACCTGTAATTTTTGGTGCACCGCCATAAGCTATAAGCTGTAATGTACTAGTTGTAATTCAATACATAGGTCCAACGTTTTTTCTTTTTTCTTTTTTCTTTTGTACTCTCTTACTACGTATTAGGGAAATCTTTTCTTAGAAGGGTTAGGTGGCTCATCCAAACCACACGTATTCACAAACTGTTGAAGTTGCCGTTGGATCATAAAAGTTTGAAACCTTCACTAGGAAAAAAAGAGTCAGACCTAAAATTAAACTAAATATTCAAAAGCGAATTTCATGCGCCTTTAAACGGGAAAAATCAGTTTTCGCAACACTAGGGAGTGTTTGAGCCACAAAAATCAGACATGGCTTATTTGGGGAAAAAAAGAAGCCCCCATTCTCATTCTCAATCTCATTCTCTGGTTTGTTTTTTGTGTGATGAAAGAGAAACCACTTGGTCTTGGTGTTCAGAACATGAGAGAGAGATGAAGAAGCCTCGTCAGGGTTCTTTGCATATCAAAATCCAGAGGAACAACAACTCTGACATGAAGGACAACAAAGTAGACAAAAACAACAAGAGTATCAACTACAACAACAATAAAGGGAAGAGCTTGTATGAGCTTTCTCTGTCTTTGATCTTCTCCCTCTGGTGTCTTGCTGTCTTGTTCCACTCTAAGCTTGGTATTGGCCATGGAGGTACTTTCTTTTATTCACTTACTCTATAGATACTAGTTTTGAATACCCAATTAGTAGTTTTGAGTTTCCTAGCAAACCCATTTCCCCAATGTTTGTTTTGCATCAGATCGATAGAGAAAGCTGAACCCTTTAATCTTGTAATGTTCCCATGATTTGTATTTCTAATTAGGAAATCAATGGTTTTAGAAAATGGTATTATCATAAAATGCTTATGTTGCATTGCTGTGATTAGGTTAGTAGATGGCTGACATTGTTTTTGACACAAAATATTGGTGAAATTAAGAGTACCAATTCACAGTCCAGTTTTGAATGCTTTTTCTTTATTGGTAAGAATGGTCTCTAGATACTATATGGTGTTTAAAATCTCATTTAGATTATCTTGTTTTATATCTGGTTTCTTGGTTTTCTACTGTTTATGGTTCATTTGAATATTTTATGGCTTCCATCACTGGTGTGTGTCTGGTCTGGAAAATCTCTTCTGGTGCCTTCATTCGTAGAAATGATGGTGGTTTAACCAAATCTTATATTGTTGCTGGGATGAGAGATGTTTCTTATAGGAATCACCATTGAGTTTTGTGGATTGGTGATTTTGGGAATAAGCTATATAAATGGCATTCCAGCTTTCATCCTGGTCTATTTTATTCTGGCAGAATTAAGTTAACTTGATCCTCTTTCAGGGAATATATCAAGTCCTAGTAACAGAACTGCACATTGTCCTGTTGTTCACAATGGTAAGCATGGTGAGCATGCGAATTCATTTGTGGCAAATAGAGGCGAGAACCAGACAAATGGGATGCTATTAGATTATAGTTCGTCTAAAAGCTGTAATGATACTGCTGTCGGTCACAACTTGCCAGTTCCGAAGTACTCACTGCCAGAGACAAATGGATTAGGAAAGATAGTTTGGAGAGTTTTGGGCTATAGCAGTTTGGTTTGTGAACTCAACCAAGAACAAGAAGAGCAGACCAGAAATTATCCAGGACATTGTCTGAATAGAACTACTCACTCTACCTACCTCAATCTTGATGAATTTCGAAACAACTCAAAGCAAGAGAAAGACCATGTAATGCCTAGTCAGCTTGTTAACATTACCCATGGGCTTGAACCTGATGGTACGGAGTACAACTATGCCTCGGAATCCAAGGGGGCAAAGGTGGTTTCTCACAACAAGGAAGCAAAAGGAGCAAGTAACATATTAAGCAAGGATCATGATAAGTACTTGAGAAACCCTTGTTCCGTAGAAGGGAAGTTTGTTATAATTGAGCTAGCGGAGGAGACTCTGGTAGATGCTGTCAAAATTGCAAACTTTGAGCACTACTCTTCTAATTTCAAGGAATTTGAGTTGTCTGGCAGCTTAAGCTATCCAACAGAAGCGTGGTCACCACTGGGAAGCTTTGTTGCTGCTAATAGTAAGAATGCTCAAACCTTTAAGCTTCCTGAACCCAAATGGGTGAGATACCTAAAGTTGGATTTACTAAGCCACTACGGAGCAGAGTTTTACTGCACACTAAGTGTTCTAGAGGTGTATGGTATTAATGCAATTGAACGAATGCTTGAAGATCTCATTGTGGAGTCTGCAGAATCTGTGACCAATAAGTTGTCAGAGCCTAATGCAACTGCAGTATCTTCTACAAAGCAAGAGGTTGGTCCAACTGACAGGAGAACAAGCATCGAAAGTCAAAATGGGGTTGGTGCAGCTGTAGGGATACAAAGCACTGAAGATGTGCAACGAGCCAATTCAGATGCTACCAAGAACTCAGTAACTACCAACAAGATCCCTGATCCGGTTATGGCAGTTAGGCAGCAGCCAAATGGAAGAATTCCTGGTGATTCTGTTCTGAGGATTTTGATGCAGAAGGTGCGGTCACTTGAGCTGAACTTATCCGTGCTGGAGGAGTTTGCCAAAGAATTGAACCGAAGACAAGGTGATGTTATGCCAGAGCTCGGTAAAGAACTACTAAGAGTATCGTTGCTGTTGGAGCAAAGCAAAATGGAGATTAAAGATCTCATGCAATGGAAGGAAACTATGGTACCTTCATTTTTCTTTCCTTTACAATGCTTTTTGGAACTGAAGCTTATTTCATATGCTTGGTTGCTTATCATTCTTCTGATTCTTCAGGAAAAAGAAATGACTGACATTGAATCATGGAAAGCTGCAGTCTCGTCTCAATTGAATGCATTGGCCAGGGAAAATAACAACTTGAGGTTAGAGACATGTCCAACTTTTCAGTTAATTCTTCACACTGCTTGTTGCTTCATATTTTGACCGACTGATATCAAATTTTTGGAACTGCAGGTTAGATTTCGAAAAGGTTGTAAATGATCAAGCCAGTCTCGAAACCAAAGAGCTTGCTATTTTAGCAATTAGTCTTTTCTTTTTGTGCTTTGCGATTCTCCAACTAGTTTCGTTTCAAATTTTGACATTTTTCAGAACCTCTCAGCCTGACAAGGAATGCAGGAGTAGTAAAGGGTGGGTTTTAGTCATTGTTAGTAGCAGTATGACAATATTCATAACTTTGATATATAGCTAGATCCTCTTCCTTTAGTGCATTTTGGAGCATTAGCATAGGTGTTGTGGAAGCTGTGTATGATTATAGATTTTGTATAGAAGTGTTCTTTATTTCCATTTTTTCCAGACTTTTGGATTAGTCTCCAGGAACTGTGGAAGAGCTCCTATATACATTTTTTTAAAATAACCTAAAACTGATCAAAACTGAAAATTCAATTAATCATTAGTCATACAGTTGTACATATGGACTATGGAGGGTTCATCAAAAGAATGTTAGCTGTTGCCAAGCAATTTACAACATATAGTTGGAGGACTTGTATGATCTGTGTTTTGGTGAATGATGTATGGTAAATAGAGTGAAATAGTTCTCATCATGATACTACAATACCAAAGCAGAGTTATGTGTTTTGGTAAATACAACGATATGAACAAATGTGAATTCTTTGGCATCTGTAACTTTCAACCAATCGACCACCCTCATTGTAGTCACTATCCAAAATGATTTGAATCTCTCCACCAACCGTTAGAATCCTCCTCTTTCCTTCACATTTTCTACAATTCTTGCTTGCACTAATGATAGAGGCCTTAAATCTGTGACAGTGAAATGTACAAGGTTCACATCAGAAACTGGCTTGAAGGAACAAGTCTGTATGGGTCTTTCCATTTTTTTTGGATTTAAAAATGGCTGAAATACATTTGTCTAATTGTCTCATAAGTTTCTTAAAACCATCCTTAAAACCTATCAAAAACTTTGTATTTAGTATCTGGTATACAAGTCATTCGAGTAATCAGTCATGTTTGATCAGCCACAGTCAAGTCAAGTTCTGTATGCTGTCATCAGTCATGCATAAATTGGGCTTGCATACATGAGAAAAGCTGCTATTTAAAACATCTCTAATCAATTGCATGAACTATTAAGCAAGTAGGAGCAACCAAGCATTCAAACTGTACCTGCAATATTCAAAAGAGTGCAAAAGATGAATAAGCAAACATCAATCTCCTCTATGTGGTTATGCACCACTACTAGTTATCTCCTAGTACTAAGAAAAGAGTCATGTGGCAACTGACTTGTAATGCTAAACATTACAGTAACCGTATATCTACAACTGTACTTCTTCCAATTGTTCACATCAGCAAAACCTTGCATACAGATTTTGTTGACAACAAATCTAGTGTTGCACCGAACCAGAATGGCAGCACCAAAAATAGGCTAGTGTTGCACCTAACCAGAATGGCAGCACCAAGAGTAGGCTCACTATCTACAAGAACAGAAACTTGTTGTAATATTATTGACATCAGAGTTTTAATTTGTTGGTGCCTCCAGATTTAGCTTTTGAAAACTTTGTTCTTCAACCAGTTCCACAATACACACAAGCAGCGCCAGACCAATAAAAAAGCTCAACAAAGTACATGAATAGTTAGTACGATAAAAACAGTAAGAAAGGATAAATAACAACAAAATATATGACTGATTAGCATAAAAAAGATATATAAAATATGCCAAGAAACATACCAGAATTATGCACAAGATAGGTGCAGCAAAAGAGGCTACCCAAAACAGGAAGGCCAACCCAAAACTCGACCGATATTTCTTGGAGACAATCTGAGGAAGGTACAATATGATCTTATCTGCCAAGCTATGAATAAACCCATGATATTTCATAAAAAGTTTTCCACACCACTCAGCTGAGAAAACTTTAGGTTCACGCCACCAACAAATGTAATTCTTCAACCACGTGGCAACAATACCAAGAATTTCAGCCTTGGAATACGACATCAGATATGATAAACTGAAAATAACGATCCATGTAGAAAAAGGAATAGCCGACACCAAAGACCTCAATATACCTCCATTATGACCTGCATCCTTTTCACCCTTCAATTCTTCAACGCTATAATTCTTCATTTCTATGGTGCCACATTTTTCACACACAACTACTTCTGAACCACAACCCTCATTTAAAACATCTAGAATATCAATCTGCTTCTTGTCATTCAAGATAAAAGCCATAACCCACAGCAAGATGACACGGTTAAGAAACAAAGAAGATTCATCAATCTCAACCTTCAGGCCATAACCATTCTTCATTTCAATTGGGCCATATTTTTCACATATAACTTCTTCTGAACCACAACGAATACCAAATTGCGTCTTTTCATTCAGGTAGAAATAAGCCAGAACCCACAGAAAGATGATCCGAGTGAGGAACAAAGAAGATTCATTAATCTCATACACTTCACCAGTTTCTTTAACTCCTTGACAAACATCTCCTGAATCACATGCAGTTTCTGGTTCAGGGCCACCAACTTTCACAGGAAGAATAGTCTCAGAGCTATCAGCATGCATGGATACAAGTGGAAATGGTAGAAAGTCGGGCTGTTTGGGTTCTATTTCAGGTTCATCCCCTGAAAGATGGTTGGTGACAGAAAACTTCTCATATATCCGTCGCTGTGGTATCAGCTTAATTGGTGGACACAGCCTTTTCGAGAATCCATTGTTAACTGACGTGATAGCTGTACGTGTAGAGAGATTTAATGCCTATAATATCAAATGGTATATCATTAGTTTTGCAGGAAAAGAGATGACATAACCAATGCAGTTTGTCAGTATATAAACCACAATGCAAAGATGAACCGAATACATACAAGCCTCAAATGCAGTAAAGCAAATGCCATTCCGAATTTCATTTGAAACAATAATCAATATGACAACAGGTATGATGCGACCTGAAAATGCACTCAAAACAATGTGAAATTATTGAACAAACACAGAAATCACAATTTTAAGAGGAATCAATCACTGCCATAGAATCAAATATCAGACCAAAACCCTAATTCCCAATTTTAAAAACACAAATCTCAGATAGTTATTGCAATACCAGCAAAGTACACATTTCAAAGTCTCACACAAAGCACCTCTCGAAATCAGATCACAACTCTAAGAGGAATCAAGATCACTGCCCTAGAAATATCAAACTAAAACCCTAATTCCCAATTCCAAAACAATTCCCAACTAGTTATGGCAATACGATCAAAGTATACATTTCACACTCTCACAAAGCAATTTCTGAAAGCAAATCAACAAATCAGATAACTAAAAAGCAAAATTTCCTCACAAACAAATAAAGACAAAAGAAAAATCTTGAAAAGAAGATCAAGAATCTGCAACGCCCGAGGTTATTTACCTTTGGCAGGGGTTTCCGCACAGAGAATCGACCGTAAAAAACTGGATTCCGGAAGCAATTTGTGGATGCCGCCATGAAAGCTCCTGATGATCAAGATTTTCCCGCCAAAAGTTAGAGCGCAGAGAAAAGACGAAAAATGGGAGGAGAAATGTTTTTTATTTTTATTTTTCGGAAGGGAAATAAAACAATGGTTATCTTCGCGGGATATATAGTATTTGAACCAGCGTTACATAAACGCGGTAAATTTCTGGGTTACAGCGGTAAAATAAACTTACATGACCCACATCGGAATCCGGATCGAAAGCTGTGTGAACATCAGAGAAAAAGGCAGATCTACTATGTTCTTCTCCTGGCTGCCCACGGAACGACCTTGCTCCCATCAATCTGATACGAAGGGTTTGTAGATTGCTAAGGAGAATGATGTGGGTTTTGCAATTATAAGAGATGTGCTCACAATGGTGGGTTTGGGTTTGGATTTCCGATCCCTATCCCCATCCCCACATCGGAGATGGAGAGGAGGGGCAACGGTGGTTGTGGGTAGAACATGGGCGGAAGGCGGTTTTGCCATCAGACTCTATGCTCGTTCAATACACGATAGCTTTCGGGAACTATATATTAGACTAGGTTAGTGGAATTAACAAATTACCCCTATATCATATTTACCAACACATAGACATATTTACCGAAACATGAAAAAAAAATAAAAAATTGACTATTGGACGCTTAATTACCTTTGGATGTTCTATAAGAAACAAACGAATTAAATTCAGTTTACTCCATTGTGGTTTATAGGTAAATTCATGTTAGTCCCTTGTTGATACCCGAAAAATTATGCACTTTGCCACGCGACAATTTGTTACGCAATTCATGCAAAATCCTATAATAATTAAGATTTTAACACGCTAAGCAAATATGTTCATTGATGTGGACCCAAGCTACATCCACGCATCTTTGGGGCTTGCAGATATAGGTGTGGTGTGGAAGGTTACAGAAACGTAAAATGCTCATTTGTTGACTTGACATCGTTGGTGATTTCGGTCTTGGGCCCGAAATCCAAGCTCAATGACTTCAACCGACAAATGAAATGGTGAACATGCATGAGAATATTAGGCCGATCATTTTCTTTTCTTTAGACCTAAGACCCAACTATGCTTAAACCAAAGTCAGTTCTCGTTTCCCAAGTCTTTTGACTTCTTCTTCCCCGCAGCAACCAATTACCCAGATTCCTCCCTCCTTGCAGCAACCATATACATAATCCAAACCATGATCTCTCAAAGCTATCACCTTATCTTGCTAAGGAGAACCCTTGAAACCGGTCAAGGAGTGTCATCTTCTCCCCAAACCACAAGCTCAGTCTTCACAATCTCTCTTGTCCACATCGTTCTGGGTTTTGTGCTATCATGTCTCTATCACTGCAGCAATTAGCAGTTATCACAAGTAAGTTTCTCAAGAAAGCTTATTTTTCTTGGTTTTAAGGCATAAATCATGTACCCATAATACTACTTTGTTTTACCAAGATATTCATATGCTTTTGTTCATCAAAACCTTATCCATTGAGCCTATAAAAGGCGAGTCCTTGCAGTAGAAAAAGGGGGGGAGATAATCTGGTAAAACCCAGAAAACGCCTAGAAACAACTTTCATGCCCTCAAGCATTCAAGTCTTCAAGCCTCCAAGCACCAAATCCAATCCTTAATCACCATTCCAAACAGCCACCTTCAATCTCTATTTTTCCAAAAATCCCTTACCTAAGAAACCCCCTTAGATTCTCTCACCGCAGTGCGTTTCTAGCTCCCACACCATGCTTTCATGTTGTCAAGCTCTTTTCGATTTTCAGGCCATCTGAATCGCGAACGAATTTCTCTCATTGATTGGATTATTGGGTGGAATTCGGCCTAGTTGCAATTTAATTCAAAAAATCCCCCTTACATTTTGGGCGCGTCATATAATTCAATGGACGAGCAGCCCCCTGTTGAACATTATCATGCGAGTTGGATAACAGTTCGCATGCAAAGATGACCTCGCTCGGAGGCTGAAGCCCTAAAGCAAAGGCGAGATGACTTCGCGTCAAAACAGATGTCCTAAGGCGAGGCGAGGTGACTTCGCGTCAAGGCTGAAGCCCTAAAGCAAAGGCGAGATGTCTTCCAGGCGAGGCGAGATGTCTTCCAGGTGAGGCGAGATGTCTTCCAGGCGAGGCGAGATTGCTTCCAGGTGAGGCGACATTGCTTTCAGGCGAGGCGAGATTGCTCCTTGCAGGGGACTTCGCGAAGAAGAAAGACGCGCAGCCCGCATGCACGCCAAGCCCATCTCTAACACCAAATTCAAACCTTCAAGCCAAAACCCCACAAGCCATCATTAAATCTCTATTCTTTAAACCCAAATTCTTTCCTGAAAATCCAATCCTAAAACCCAGAAAACGCCAGTCCGATTCTCATCACTGCGGTGTGCCTTTAGCTCCCATGCCGGCTCACGCTACAAGTTTCTTTCGTCTTTGAATCACGCACAAGATTAACCCAGTAATCCAAGTATTTGGATTAATTTTGGCCTAGTTACCTTTCAATAAAAAAGAACCCTCACATCCCTAAACTTTCAATTTCATCAAATTACCCCCCGAGCTCTTGTTTTTCTGATAATTTAGCTTCTCAACCCTTAAACTCTTTAACGGGACACGTGTCCCTTTCTCATTGGTGTTGGTCACTTGCAAGTGACCATACCTGGTCACCAAAGTCGAGTCTCGTATCTAAAGGTGATAGCTAGAGTGCTCATTACACACGTGTGTTCACATGTGACTTTTTTTAATGTGATTGTTGTTGAGACACAAATGCTTGAAACATACAAGACATACTAAGATGGTCTCACAGACAATTTCTTGTTAGCCAGGATTGTCTCTACTGCAAATAAGAGCAGCTCCGTTGTGTTTAAATAAAGTAATTCCAATTTTCATATAAATTTTAAAATCATGGGAATTACAATTTCATGAATTTAAATTCCATTAATTGATAATTCTATTGTTTGGATTTTATGATGTAGAATTTTAAAACAACAAGAATTTGTATTTAGATTAACCTCAGTTAAGGGAATTGACAAATGACACATATTTTGTGAAAAATTCAAGTCAGGAATTTAAGTTCCCAAATTCTACAATTATTTTCTCATAAAAATTACTAATTCCACAAGATAAGAATCAAAACGAGAGAAACAATCAGAAAAAATTAAAAATTCCATAATTTTGATTAAATTCTTAAAAACTCATCCGCATCCAACAAAAAGTTATAGTAAGTTTAGGATCCGGGTCGGTCAGTATTTTATTTATATACCGTACCCAGTAAACTTTCACAAACAATTTTGATGGCAACCGCGACAGCTAATTTGCTCATCCAAACAAACACATGGAAGAGGAAGCAAAGCTACCCTAATCTACTCCGCCCTCTTCCGGCGGCCCGACTAGTTAATCTCAGGCCAACTTTCAACCAACTTAAACTCAAAGCCATCGTCTCGCCGGCGGCGGCACAGAAGAAGAGCCATTTAATCACCAATCCAACCCAATCTCTGTTGCAACCTACTACTGTTGCAAAAATCCGGCCACCCAATAAACTATGGAAGGCACTGAAGAAACCCATCACGGCGGCCGTGCTTTTGGGTCTATTACTGATGCACAGACCCAAACCGGCGCTGGCCGGCTCCGTCGGGCGGATCGGTGCAACATGCTCGCCCTGGGATTCTCCTCCGAAATCCGAATCGCGGAAGCGGTTCGAAGAAGCGATGGAGGTCAACATGGAGGAGAGGTCTTTTGCAACTGTGTGGATTATCATGTATCCTATTGCGGCATACTATTGCGGACTCGCTGTGCTATTTGTATTGTGCCGATTGCTAAAATTGGTCGACCCTTCTTGGCTCGACTCCGCTAATCACCGAACTAAGTACTTGTTAGTGCTGCTAATTCTTCACTATGCTTGGGTCACTACCTATGATCCAGTAACCGTTTTCAAGCTTAACCTGCAGGTATGGCATGTTGTTTGTATATGTACATATTAACATGATAAAAGTTTTCAATGTACAATAAGCTGTTTCGATCACCATCATTATATTTCATCCCCCTCCATCTGATTTCTTAGGCTAATTTGTCGAACACCGGGAGAGCACTCCAAACAGATCTTAATCGAATAGCTGAAAATCCAAATACTTCTACCTATGAGGGTTTAAACAGTATCTTGACAGGTGAATTAGCCTTATCACTTATTCTCTGTGATCTCATTGGTTTTCATCTAGTAATATCTTTACAGGAAGAGGAGCCGGTACAAGTTAACTTGTTATTATCAAGTGTTTCGCAATTCTGATATGATTTTGTACTACATCTTTGGTTGCAGAGACAGCAGTAGCTTTTCTCAGGCATTCTGATTGTTTCATCTCCGCCAGCTCATTTGTAAGTTCAACATTGTTGACACCCACCAATCTGGAGTTCCTGCTAATTTGAATTATATTGTACACCTTATGACATGGATGCTTAATTTTAGGTGGCTGAGAAATACGGAATGAAGCGTGCACAAAAGTACTTAAGTCAACTATCTCTCGAAGGGATGGTTAAATTACGCGAAAAGCCGCTTGTCAACGTGAAGAACTTAATAGCAGAAAGCTCAACGAGCCAAAAATCAGCTGATGAAGTCCAAGATGAATATATGGAGGTAATTGCCAATCAACTTGGTATATATCTATAGCAGTATGAAAGAGTATTCTGTAGATATATAAATTAAATTTGTTACTGAATTAACTTGAATGGTTAGGTTACAATATTGGTGGCTGTTGAGGGGAGGCACAAGTTGCCCACCGTTAATTCCATGGATGACCTGAAGAAAGTATTGCGAAAACTCGCATCCATTGATCCTGATGGCAACATATACGTATATGTAAGAATAAACTTCCTATTTGTTTATTACACAACAATTTGTTGTTCTTAAGACGAATTAAGATCATCCACTTAAAAGGGGGGGCTTACGCACTAAAACAGCTGGTCATGGACAAAGAGATATTACTATTGAGTAAACTTTCATAAATGTTTCTTTGAGATGTCTATGTAGGATACAAGAATATATTCATAAGTTTTACCATTACTCTATTTTTTTCTGCAGGGAGTAGAAGTGTTGTGGCATCCTCAATCCTCTCTGAGCAGGACAAGATTATGAAGATGGCTCAAATGAGGAAAGCATTATTTCTTTTGTTTTTACGAGATAAGTTATTGCTCTAAAAAAAGTTGTTTTAGGGGAAAACAATATCTAGGAAGGGTGTATGTGCATAACAGGTTAGATCTCTAACATTCATTGATTGAACAAAATATAACTCCATATTTCTAAGATTAGTGTTCTGTAATTTGATTTAAATTGGGGATGGAAGACGGAAAAACTTCACATATTTTCCTTAGCAGATATTGTACTTTGATTTAAACTAAACTGATTGAGAATTTGGGATGGAATTAGACAGAAACTTTACATCTTTTCCTTAGCTGATATTGAACAACTTCTTATTTTTATTTTTGTCATTTCTTCTATGATACACCACTCTCTCCAGTTGGGCACTGGTTCCATATCTTTTACATCCATATGCACTATCCTAAAGCATTTACACCTTCAATATTGGATCCTTTCTTCTTCTTGCTGAACATATGACATTGCACAAACCGTCCAGGTCGTGGTTCACGGTGTCCTATAGTTGCATGCGAATGGGATGCAACTGTCCGCTTCTTGGACAGTGCTAGTTGTAGAGGATGTGACGCAGGACTTAAGAATCACTCGACTATTCGCTGAGGAAGACATAGGATTGCAATGGAAGACCAGATGAGGGGAAATGCAAACATGTCTGTCCATTTTTTTTTTATTCTTCACTTATGGTTTAGAGTGTGATATTCGACAGTTTTGATATCCTATTGCTGCAGAACAAGGGACTTATGTTCACCTAATGCTTAGTTGCTTACTCTACTCGCCCTGCTTTCATGTTTATCATGAAGATTGTATTGTTCAATGGCTTAACTAAGAAGAGTCCCTTGTGTCGATACCCTATGCCGACTAGGTCGCAACATTGGCGTTCGTTGAGTGCTGGTGGTATGCTAGCTACTGCGTGTACGTGATGGTTTGTTATATAACACCGAAATTTTAAACATGTATCTCGACGTTTGCTAATTAGACTTACCAATCAATAGAACACGACTAGAGTTGATACCCGCGCATTAGTATCTACATAATACATATTTCATATATGTATAAGAGCTATAACAAAAATAACATTTATATAACAAAACATCTAGTCTTGTGTTATACATTTCTACCAAAAATATAAATGTTTCAATTGTTTTAATTTGTACGTATACAAAATAGAAGAGAAAATGACAAATAGTTTCGTGAAACAGCGGGGTAATAGATTAAAGTGTATTGCTATTAATGCACTCATTTTTTCTATTAACACACCTCATCTATTTTCCTATCCACACATTTTTATTTTATTTACAAACTTCTCACTTGAATTTAATTGATGATTGGTTGTCACTATATATAGGGTGTTAATAGCAAAAATAAGTGTGTTAATAGCATCACACATAAATTATCGCAGTAATATATTAATATCTCTAGACTCTTCTGCTTTGTGAGAAATGTTGGAGCTATTTCGAGAAGAGTTTGGAGAGTGTGAGAAAGATGGAGAAATCTTGGGCGAGAGAGAAAGCGAGAAGTGGCGGAAAAAAATAAAAAATTATACCTAGAGTTGAAACGAAGGGTAAATACGGAATTACACAGCCCATCGACAAGGTAAAAAGGTCTGCACATTGTTCGCAGTGCTTATGAACAGTTAACCAAGCAATAGTATATAGACACAAAATAGAACAATAGTGAAAGAGATGAAATGAAGCGGCGATATTCTATAAGATGCAAAGACAGAGAGACAGGAGAAATAAAAATAAAAGAGGTCTGAAGAGGCAAGATCGATCTGGAAGATTCAAGAGGCAGAAGAAAAGTAAAAAATGGAGGGCAAAAAATTCTTTGCTGAGAGAGAGCCTATCTAGAAAAATCTAAATTACATGTTTCAGAACAAAATAAAATAAAAAATCACGGTTGTTAATGAACAGTGTTTTCACATTGTTCACATGCTTATAAACAGTCGACCAACAATGTATATAGTTAAATTGGCACAAAATGGAACAATAGTGAAAGAGATGAAATGAAACGACGATATTCTCTGAGATGCAAAGACAGAGAGATGAGAGAAATAAAAATAAATGAGGTCTGAAGAGACAAGATCGATCCGGAAGATTCAGAAGGTAGAAGAAAAGTAAAAAATGGAGGGCAAAATTTTTTTTGCCTAAAGATAGCCTATCTAGAAAAATCTAAATTACCTTTTTCAGAAGAAAAAAAAATTCACGGTTGTTAATGAACAATGTTTTCACATTATTCACATGCTTATAAACAGTCGACCAACAAATATATATAGTTAAATAGGCACAAAATGAAACAATAGTGAAAGAGATGAAACGAAATGACGATATTCTCTGAGATGCAAAGACAGAGAGACGGGAGAAATAAAAATAAATGAAGTCTGAAGAGGCAAGATCGATCCGGAAGATTCAGGAAGCATAAGAAAAGTAAAAAATGGAGGACAAAAAATTCTTTGCCGAGAGAGAACCTATCTAGAAAAATCTAAATTACCTATTTCAAAAAAATAAATAAATTTTTAAAAAATCACTGTTCACTGTTCACATACTTATAAACAGTAAAAAAGATAACTGTTCACATGCTTGTGAACAGTCGACCATGCTATAATATATAGTTAAATTCGCTATCACATTAAAATATTCATATGAACAATCAACCATACTATAGCATATAGTTAATTTCGTTATCAAATTAAAATATTTCTCATCCACCAGTTTCACCATATCATTTATTTATGTGTTCATAAACTGACAACTTGAGCATATAAAGAGTGTTAAATGTAGTGTTAATTATTACGTACTGTCATAATTTTTTATTTTTGTCTATTTTTTTAAGAAACATAAAGCCTTGTATTTAGATTTATTCTTAATAAAAATGAAAAATAAAATTACGTTGCAATGACGAAAGTAGCCCTGTGCAAATGTAACCGTCCCAACTCACCAGTACTGACCCAAACCCCACCATCTCTCTCTGAGAAAAAGCCTGAAACTCTCTCCTCTGTAAAATTCAACTGCAAAAATTAGGGTTTCCAAAACCACCAAGAGCTCCACTGATAAACGCCGCGACGCTTTCCTTACTGTGAGCCTCGCCGCACCAGATTCCCTAGCGTTTGAATTTTCAGCAAAAAGCTTTGATGTCTTATCAATGGAGATTACTTCCTTTACTCTCTTCTCCTCCCAGACCTTCTCTGTAGCCCTCGCTTTCACTTTCCTATCTCTCCTCCTCGCCGTCCTCGCCGTCCGATCACGCTCCTCCAAACCCCGGCGCTCCCAATCGGACGGCGGCTCCTCGTCCACGGAAAACGATAAGCTCTGCAATTGCTTGTGTTACTGTAACGGCGTCGTCACGGGATCGGAACCGGTGGACGTGCCGCACTTGAACGGCGAGACGGAGAAGAAAACGGCCGTCGCGGAGGCGGAGGCGACGGGCGCGTCGATGATGGAGCAGTTGGTTCCGGAGATTACCACCCACGCGCTCAGTTACCTGGACTATCCCAGCCTCTGTAGGCTTTCGATGACGAATTCACTGATGCGAAAGGCCGCGAATGACGATAATGCTTGGAAAGCTCTGTATCATAAGGTAGTGTATTTACTTTTTGTTTATGAGTTTTATTTGTAGTTGCTGATTACTAATTTGAGTGATAGTGTGCTTAGTTTTAGAGCAATGTGTGAATTTGCGGAGACTTTTTAAGCTGAAATTGGCTGTAAATGTGGTATTGATGTTGTTTATAGTGTCGAAACTTGGAATTTAGTTGGACATGTGCGGCGAGATTAGGCTATAGTGACTATCCCATGCTGTGTTTGGTTGGTGAAAATGCAATGTGTCGAAACTTGCATTGTGGTTGGACATGTGCGGTGAGATTAGGCTGTTGTGACTATCTCAGCTGCATTTGGTTGGAATGTGGTTTGACATGTATGATGGTGACTTAACAGAGGAAGATAAATAGCGTTTTGTTAGTTTATTTAGTATTGGATTTGCATTGTGGATAAGAGTTGAGTTATGATTTAATTGCAGTAGAATGGAAGTTCCGTTACATGAAATGAGGAAATGTCTAGTATCCATTTCTTTTTCTTGTTTGATGTGTCAGCAACTGTCGGATTCTAGTTGTAATATGATTTTAATACTGCCAGTTTGGTTTGGTTTTGTCGGCTCTGGATCATGCTATCGATTGTATAAAATTGAGCAAGTGTTTGTTGTTATGAAATTGTATATTTTGAAGTTACTGATAGTTTGCATGTCTGGATATTTGAAACGTACTTCTCTTTGTGCACTAATGCCTTCCTTTCTGGCATTTCTTGTTAAATTTTTGTGAGACTTTCTATTTATCATTATCTTTTCTGAATATTCTCCTAGGACTTTACGTCGGAACAGGATAGTGTAACTCCAGTTAATGGTTGGAAGGCTTACTATGCTGCTACAAGAGCAATTGTGAATGTCAATGTCCGATTCTTCAACTTCATCAGAGATAGGTCACTTCCTGAAATGAGTCATTTATGGCTGAATGCAGATTATGTGAAGTGTGTTCATCCCTCAGGAGAATTGTTTTCAGGGTATGGTTTATCTTATCTGCATGCACTGTTTAGAATCTACAATTCCGCAGATGTTTCCTTCTGCTTAGTCTGTCTAGTAATGGGCACATTTCGTAGTTCTTTTAATGACTGATAGTTGATTCATAAGGTTTTTCTTACCCACTCTGAAACGTAGATTTTCTTTTTGTTGTTTTGATTATACCATTGTTCTTTACATAAAGGCTGTAAAATATTGTTTTCTTAAACTAGAATTTAGAATGAATCTCATCAATCAAATTTGCCACATGGCAGTTGATACGATGCTTTTCAGTAGGGTTTAGGGCTGTCATGTGAATTGGCTGATATTGTTCACATGGTTGTTGTCCTAAAAAGCTCAGTTACTTATTTTTCTCTCCTTGTTTTAAGAGTGAACATGTCTCTTTGGTGTGCAAATTTGTGTTTATTTGAATGATAGAGTCATTGTATTCTCTCATTTTCAGGTATAATGCTGTAGTACAGAGTTGGCAACTCGCTTTTAATTGGGAGCAAGGAGTAAACTTTCAAGTTCGGGATGTGCGTGCTCGCGTTCTGACTGACATGGCTTGGGTCACCATGAAAACCTATGTTGGTGATCACCTTGATACGGGTCCATTCAGTGTGACGAACATCTTTGAGTTTCATAATGGGCGGTGGTACATGGTGCATCATCACAGCTCTGTGTTGGATGAGGTAGAACACCAGAATGCGTAATCAAAAGGAAAGAAGGAAAATTCTAATTATATACTTAATACTAGTTACATAACTAGTGGTTTTCACTGCACAAGCAAGTGCTTAAACATTCACTATCATTGCCTGCCAAGATCCTTTTATTATTCCAACCTCAGTTTTGGTTTTTTCTGATTAAGAGGTTTTTATACCTTTTTCAATTGCATCCTTTCTTCTACTATCGGTATTGTTGACCTTTTTGCAAATCAGTTGCTTGCATATAAAAATGAGACGTAAGCTGATATTGACAAGTCACCAAATCTTTCTGGAGACATTAGTGTTTGAAACTAGTAGGTTGAGGGGGGGGGGGGGGGGGGGGGGAGGGGGGGGGGGGCGAGGATATGAGAAGGCCAGCTTCTGAAGTATTTTTGTTTCGACAGTTATTGAAAATTGCTTTCGACTTGCAGCAAGCAACTTATATAGTAATTCTAAACAGAATGCAAGGTCTATTTGAATGGTTTTGTTTCTCATCCACATTCCCAGTAAAAAGTAACAGGTTTGTGTTTCACATCCACATTCCCAGTAAAAAGTAATTTCCATTGCATACGTTATTAGGGCACGAACTAGACAAGTCCTTCTGAGTTTCCAGAAATAATTAAATTAAAGATAAGGATCTTATCAACATTGGTTCTATGGTCTAGTGGTCAGGACATTGGACTCTGAATCCAGTAACCCGAGTTCAAATCTCGGTAGAACCTTTCTTTTTTCTTTTTTAGATTTTCTTCTTTGTTGATGTTTTAGTCTGAGCGCTTTTTAGTCATGTTATCCATTCCTCCACTCATCACTGAAACATAATCACATACTGGAGAGAATGGGAATTGCCCTTCTCTCAGTTCAAGCTCCTCATTAGAGCAGCTGCAGCGGGAGCCCTCCATCATGTCAATTTGGCAGGAGAATTGATGGGCTGACGGAAGAAGATGATGCAGCGCTGAAATTGGAAGAAAAAAAACGTGTGGGACCCGCTCCTCAGACCAGCAATCGGCAAGCCAGCAGGCTCTCGTCGCCTGCCTCTGTGATGAAGGCAATTGAGGTGGGACCCACGCATGTGGGTGCCCGCCTGCTTTTTTTTTTAATGTTGGCGGGTGCAATGCACGCGCCTAAAACAAAATTTAAAAAAAAAAGGTGGCCGACAGCTTTTAAACCGTTGGCCAGTCATTGAGTGCCACATGGCACCAGCGGCTGCAACGGCTATGTTTTCGAATGGTTACTTTAAAACGGTCATTTTCTCTTCTATAAATACCCTAACTCTATTCTTCACAATTTACACCACTTCTAATTTCTTCTCCTCTATCTTTCCTCATATCTTCCCCTATCTCCTCAAATAATTTTTTTCAGTGTTCTTAGAAAATGACTACTTGGCTTCGCTCCGAAGACTTGCAGCTATGTGTTTCTTGGGTACGACAATCCAGTTGTAACATTACCGGCCGATATCAAGCGAAAGGCAATTTGTGGCAAAAAATATATGAAGATTATGAGAAAAATTGGTGTGGCAATCCCGATGATCCTTCACAACAAGCTCGTTCCAAAGTTGCACTTGAGTCACGTTTTCCGCGCTTGAAGAAAATGCTTAAGAAGTGGTCTATTGGTTGATTATCATATACAAAATTTTAAAACTTAAAAACTTAATTGATGAATAGTGATTGCCTCTGTGACGGAGTTGTACTGGTGCATAAAAACGGGCTTAGAAATGCAATTTGTAGTGAATAGTAACTGATGGAAGCAATTAAATTGATGGATTGAGGGATTGATGGAGGGTATGGAGTGCATATGCTCTTACACCCCACTCCCTCAATTCCATTATACCAACACCACCAAGTCATGGAGGACCTTCTCTCGCCCCTACCCATTAGAATCCAAGTCTACCATCCTTCTCTGCTCAACCTCCTCATCCTCAGTTGTAGAAGACACTACTCCTCCATCTGATGATTCACTTGCAGCCAAATCTGAATCATCCATCAAAGAGCTTCCCTTCAGGTTTCTCCTTACTACTTGGAACCATAGCTATAACTTGGAGTTCATTTTCATTTCATAATTCATATACCCTTTTGTTTGGCTTACAAGAACACTTCTTTTCTTGATGTTTTGTAGATCAAATTAACTTTTACATAGCAATATGATATTATGATCACATAAATTCATTCAGTTGTCAAATTTATACACGCTTTGTATGTATGCATCTGTCTCTGTAATATAGACTTCAAATGTTTGGTAGTGCTCTCAGAGACTGTAGATATCTACAGTCTCCGTTGTAATATCGTCTGCACTATGTTGAATTTTGATGACTGGTTATGTAGTAATGACAAGAAAAAACAAAGTGTGACGTATGTTGTTTATGGGGAACCAACTTTGGTTATAGTGCTTGCAAGTCCTGCGGAAGAGAAGAAATGGAGAAGGGATGCAATGGTGAAGGAAGTATTCAAGGTGGAATTGCAACATTTCCAGGATTCGGTTGGTGGCCGATAAAGGCTTACAGGCCATGTCCTGGATTTTTGGAATCAGGCGGCCGGTATCGGCGACAAGGACAAAGCCTGGATGAAGTTGCCTTTGGAAGAGGGGGAAGAGGAGATAACTAGCAATGACAGCATAGGTGAAGTTCTAAGACCCCTGTAAAAGCTAGGGGGATCTTTGCTTCTTTTGTACTCCCTTGAAAATTTGATTACAGTGATTGCACTTACAGCTTGTATTCTTGACAATGGATAGTGTTTGACTACTGATGGACTAAGTTGTGACAATGGATAGTGTTTTTGTTAAGCTAAAAACTCAATGTGTTTCCTATATGCTCTATGTGAATTGGTTGGTAAATATTGTTGAAGTAAGTGTGAATGTGGACTCTTTCATAGGCTAGTTACTGATCTTGCCATGAAGCACTAGAATTCACGACCTAATATCAAATATGGAAGCTGAGTTGTTGTGCACCTGCTCATAGTAAACTAGTAGTGTACATCTTTGTTTTCTGCATTGCTATCTGTTGACTTACAGTGTGCAATGGTTGTGTAGTAATGATGTTTTGACACTTGTTGTCATGTTAACCTTTGCTTACCTCTTTCTTCGTTACTATCTTCTATTGTGTGATCCTTCACACCATGGTTGAACCAGAGATTACTTGTTTCTAGCTTTTGTATAATTTGCTTGGATGCATGTATGGACCTTCTAGGGCTGATGGTCTATTATGCTATTCTTTGTATCCACAGGTATAAGCTTGACTGAGGAGCAATGGTCAGTATTTAAGAAGAATGTACCAGCTATAGAGAAGGCCATCCAGAAGATGGAGTCACGGATTAATTGAGAAATCTCCTGAACTTTTCAACTCCTTATCCTTTGCAACATTTTTCCTTGTCAGTTGTATTGTAAGTGATGACTTGGTTTTTGGTGAGTGTTTAGTTTAGAACTAGAACTGGTTTCTTAGTGACTTGTAAACATCATCATCCGTTTACACATTCAAGCAGTGCGACACCTTTACTATCATTCACATATTACATATGAAGTGGAAATCTTAATCCTTCGTTTTTCCAATTCAGTTTTTGTATTTAGGATGCTCAGTTTTCAGTTTTTCCTTTTCAGTTTCAGTTCGACGTTTTTATGTCTAATGATTCCAAGCTCTAATTTGTCAAAGTTTGTTCAAGCACTTGTGATAGTGTTGATTGGAACACGAAAAAGTAGTTGTTTCAGTAACCTAAAGTTAATTTCCAAACGAAATAATAAGAGTCAGATGCATGCATACTCATTAAAATGTTCATAACAACCTTCACTTTCATTGTATCTACAAGATAGTAGAACAGAGTTCACCTTCATAATCTAACAGTGAAAGAACTAAACTGAGGGGATCATTGATCTTCTAGCAGATTGATTCACTCTCAAATCTCATATAATGGTACAGAGAAACATGAAGTTTCATAGCACCACACACAACCTAGCAAGTAGTAGCAACCTACTTGGCCTTCACATCCCACTGCGATCTGTTATGGCCATAGGGGCCTTAAACATGTTGGAGAAGATAGGTTTCCAATTCCAACCCCCTCCTCCTCCTCCTGAACCCCAAAGGCTCTTACTCTGCAGCTTTGGTGTAGTTGCAGCCATCCTCATCATCTCTATCAGAGCCAGAGTGTTACCTTCAGACAAAATCTCTTCCAACTGCTTAGTGTCAATCACAAGCTTCACTCTCCAAACCCCATCTCCGCCGCACGGCAACACTTCCAGACCTCCTCCTGACCCATTCCCCAAATTCTCCACATATTCTGAAGCACCCCCAAATGACTTCTTCACCGGCTCAGCTTCTTCGGCATCCTCCAAACCTTCCTCAACACTCACTTCTTGAACTTGTACAGAGTCCCCATTGTCAGCAGGCACTTCCTCTTTAGGCCTCAGTGGTAGAAGATAGAACTGACCACTAGTTAAGGGCTCTTCCTCAGGCAATGGCACCGAGGCCTTGCTCTGCTGGAAAATGCCATGGCCTGGAAAACCAGCAAGGATCTCAGAAGCTAACTTAGGACCTTTAAACTGTAGGATGCCCCCAGAATCTGTAAGGACCCTAATAGAGTTAGGACACTCCGCAGAGGTTCCTTTGAGAGAAGAGCAATTTCCCATTGTGAGTATTTCTCTCCCACCTTGATCACAATCGGAGCGGTCGATCATATTTAAGCTGACGAATCTTGGCGAATAGTAAGTGGAAGCAAAATGGAGGTGTGTCAGAAGAGACAGGAGTAAGTTCAAAAATTAGGAATGGCTGCATGTGAAATCAGACCGTGAGGGCAATTACTTTAGGAACGATTCTGAGTTGATCCGAGGCAAAGGAATAGAATATGGGGGGTAGATTGATGTGTTAAAATAATAGTGGGATTGAGGGAAACGACAGGTAGAAGAAGAAGGCTACGTTCAAATTTGAGTGACAGGGGGTTTGTATTTAGTACTTACCTACAGTAGGTGTTTGATATTCCATGCATCATATATATCTAAGAGAAATTAGGGCATCCTGTAGCTCTACACTGATTGGAAATATGAATGTTCAATGTATCAGTGTCACGGCCGGAGTAAACATATTTTGAAGAAATTAAATCAGACATTGTGCATGGAGAATAATCGGTTCATGATCACCTCACACAAGTCGCATATATATGAGCCGAGAGATTTCGGGTATATCTTCACATGTAAAATGAGAGAAAAAATCATCTTAGAATTTTGGCCCCCCTACATGGCCTAACCAGTCTAGCTCAAAGAGGCACATAGTTATCTCATACATGACAGATAAGTGTCCATTTTTCTTTCATATCACACGAAACTAAACTTGTGGTATGCAACTCTATGACATGCATCTTCATTACAAACCACATCCCTCGCCACAAAGAACCAAACTCATTCCCACTTGGCACAAACGTACAGCTCCACCCGATTTATCCAAGAACCACTCACAAAAATCCCCCGTTTAAATTCAAAGCCACACAAAAATCCCTCCCCAATCCCTCCATAAAATCCCACACGTAAAACACCACACACTCTAGTAGTGACACATTCTCGACGGTCCAAACTTCACAAAAAATGGGATGCGCCTCCTCCAAACGGGTAGAGGTAGCCGTAGATTACAAGCCGGCGCCGGCCAGCTTCGCCGTCTTCAACATTAACGGCATCCAAGAGCCCTGGCTCGGCCTCGAGAACGCAACTTCACAGCAAGAGGAAAAACCAGTACACGTGCCCGCGCAAATTCTCGACAAGCTCGACGAGTCCGACGCCGCAGCGCCGCAAACGTGGGACGAGGTGAGTAAGACGTTAGAGAATCTCAAACCCAAGCTCAGCCCACAGCCAAGCCCAGCACCGCCGCCGGTGGTCAAGAAGGAAGAGGAGCAGAGGAAGCCGCGCAAGAGCTTGTCGTTCGACTCCTTCCACACTCTAGAAGAGCTGGACAACAAGCTGACCGCTCCGAAAGGGAACGGTTTGAAGAAGAGCGAGTCCATGCGTTCCTTGCAGTGGAAGAAACCGGAGTTAAACCGGTCCGAAATGACATCGCCAGACACACAAACTGAAACCGGAGTTGTTAGGTCAGTGAAGGAGAACATATTCATAAAGAGAGACAGAATGGAGAGGCAGAAGGAAGGGCGGGTGGCGGTGATAGACAAGCTGATAAGTCTTCGAGACCCGCTGAGCGACTACCCGGAGAAATGTCCGCCTGGGGGAGCTGACTCCGTGGTGATCTACACGACGTCGTTGCGTGGAGTACGGCGGACGTACGAGGACTGCCAGAGAGTGAAGTCGGTGTTTGACGTGAACAGGCTGGTGTACGACGAGCGTGACGTGGCGTTACACGGCGAGTTTCTGACGGAGCTGAAGGGTTTGGTGGGGGAGGGTTTAGGGGTGCCTAGGGTTTTTGTGAAGGGGAGATATGTGGGGGGAGTGGAGGAGGTGGTGGAGTTGAATGAGAGTGGAAGGTTGGGGAGGATAGTGAAGTGGGCACGTGTGGAGAGAGGGGCGGGGTTTCAAGCGTGCGGCGGTTGCGGCGGGGCGAGGTTTGTGCCGTGCATGGAGTGTGGGGGGAGTTGTAAGGTGTTGGTTGGGGATAAGAAGGAGAGGTGTGGTAAGTGTAATGAGAATGGGTTGGTTTACTGTGTGGCTTGTTGGTCTTTGTCATGATTTGGATAGATGCAGCTATTATGTAAGTAAGGGCTTTGTATATGACTACATTTTGTGGTTTTTATGGGTTTCTTTTTTTGTTGCTTATGAATTTTCCTTGGTTCAGTGGTTTCTTGAGTTTTTGAATGGGTGTTTGAAACAAAAGGAAATATAAAGGTGATTTGTAAAGAAAACTGAACCAATTTCAGTCTGTGGTGTTTTGGTGACATGGAGTGGAGTAATGACATATAACAGTGTTTTGGTAACATTGAGCAGGGTGTTTAAAACATTGAGCTGGGTGTTTAACAATGGAGTGAAGTAATGACATATAGCAAAAAAAGAATTTTTTATTTTTTTTAAAAGTGTTTTGGTAACATTGAGCAGGGTGTTTAACAATGGAGTGAAGTGATGATGACATATAGCAAAAATGAAGTAATGACATATAGCAAAAAAAGAATTTTTTATTTTTTTAAAAAGTGTTTTGGTAACATTGAGCAGGGTGTTTAACAATGGAGTGAAGTGATGACATATAGCAAAAATGAAATTGAAAATAAGGGCCCAACCGGGTTCGAACCGGTGACCTCTTGATCTGCAGTCAAATGCTCTACCACTGAGCTATGGACCCATTTTGATACTTGCATTGTACTTTTCTGTTTAATCCCGTAGGATTATCTAAGGATTAAATGCTAAAGATTTACAACTACCTTCAAGCACAGCTTCTGCAACGAAGAGAGGGATTGAGGTAAAGTCTCCACATGCCTAACTCTTGGCCAATGCTTCTCTTTGCAAGAACAAAGATCAACCACCATGTTCAATCAGTCAATCACAATATCATGATAGTTGAAATACATCATCAAACAATAAAAACGACGATTCATATGAAATTCAGAACCATAACATTTGCTTTCGAAAACGTCATAGAAAGAGCATAATGACGCTTTTGATCAAACGACATAATTAATGTTATTGGAAGGTTTTTTTTTTGTAGTAGTGTCGCATACCACATAGTACTCAAAAGCATTACAATTCGATAATGGTGCCAAAAGGGTGATACTCCATATTATTACTACTATAAATATGGTGAATGAACACAGAAGAATCGACCACTTGACAGTTTAATTAGCAGCCAGTTATGGTCATTTACCCTTCCTTTTTGTGTGGCTTAAGCCTTAACAATAGGTGATAAAGAAAACCTAGCAGTCAAGATAGTGAACATGGGAATTCCAAGTTCAGAATGATTCGTGTGAAACAATCAAGGGACATCTAGAGCTTCAACCCGTCGGAATCAAATTTGCCAACAATCATGGTTTTGATGGTCATAGGACCAACAAGTAAGATGCTGCAACGTTTGATAACCCACAACTTGAGTTAACCATGGTTACTTCAATTAGTAGATCCTTAATTAATTATAAAAAAAGGGTAATTTATTAATATTAAAACAAACATTCCTAGATCCTCTCATCTTCTACTGGTTTACTATTGTGACTTTCTTCTTTCCCATTCGTCTTCTACCATCGCCATCACTTTTTTTTTTCTGTTATGAATAAGGCCATCACTTATCACATCTTTATTTTTCATTGCTTACACACTCACACTCCATCACAATATCAAAACTGCAAATTGAGTCAGTCGCGTTACTCGCATATACGTTCACATATATTTCTTCTATTTTTGTTTACAAAGGCCTTACAAGATTAACAAAAAAAATAATAGCATAAGTTCTTAGCGAGCTGAATAGAACCATGATTACTAACATAGGTTCCTCTATCACCCTATAGTTTGATAGACCCAATAGACCAAATACAAACAAAAGAAATCAAACAGTGTTGCATTACTTATATAAAATGGCATCAAAACTCCTTTTTTTTTTTCAAATCCTAGCGAGCTGCAACAATGGTGCTTAAGATGTCGATGGATCTGAAAATTTCAGTTGCCGAGACGGTCCTTCATGTCTTGGTTGGGGGATAGCCTATCAAATTTTTGACATAGTTAATGGTTAAATTTAGATAAAAATTCTAAAACCATATAAGGTAAAAGAAAAATAAGATAGTAGGTATACAAGAGAGCATACATGGGAATACACAAGAGAATAATCAGATAATATTAGTGGAATAAGTTGGTAACCAAGTGAATAACTAGGAATTGGATGAATAGTAGAAGCTATTGGTGGAATTCCATAAAAATATTACGAGGGAATGTCATGCGATTGATTAGGCCTTGCTTGCACACCAAAAGTTGTTGGTGGAAGTCCGTAAGGATACTACAAGGGAATGCCGGCCTTGAGCACCAAAAGTTGTTGGAAAACCATGATGTATGAAGGGCATATTTTCTTGATTTTGATTAACCTAAGTAACAATATTCAATGTAATATGAGATTATTTTAATTTAATAAACTATGAGCTGTAGATTTCATAAATGAATGAAAATAACATGAACATGGTCATATGAATTTGAAGGACCCATGTTCTCATGTTCATATGTTTTGTACTCCTGACAATCTATATATGGATAATAATTATTAGAATGGTTACTTTATATATAAATGAACAAATAATGCAAGATAAACAATACAAAGAGCATTGTAATGTTTTACCGACCTTTTTTTTAGGTGCAACTCTTTTTTTCTTTCTTTGGTGCAGATACACATTGTTCATCAGGGGGGTATCATAGTGTCTTCTTATTCCTGCCGTATTGATACAGATCTTCTTTTTGGCATTTTCTTAGATCTCAAATCATTGATAAAGGGAACCGGAGCATCCTCTTGTTCTTGTTGTGCTGATGAAGATCTCTTTTTCGACTTCTTCTTATATCCCAAATCATTGTTCCTCTTACCTTTGCCGTGCCTTTTACTCTTCTTTACTTTTGGATCACGCAAAAATAAATTTGCATTATTTTCATGCACTTGATCATCGTCTGAATATATATCACCAATTGCTTCATGTTCTTATCGACTGGGTAAATTGCCATCCAATTCTGCCTCTAGCTCCAACAACTTAGACTCCACCAAAGTTGATGATTGTTTATCCTTTACACCTTTTGCTACAATTTTTTGTGCTATATGAGACAAGTGACTATATTGAAGAGCTGAAGATGCGCTACGATCACTTAAATTTGCTTCCTCATGACAATGAAAATGAATTCCTTTTCTAGCATCTCATCTCCATCGTTTTAAGTAGTACTTAGATGGTAATGTTGACAAATCTAGCTCATGGAATAATTTAGCACATGTGCACAAAGAATCCCTTCAAACTGAAATCTCTTACAACTACACTAATTAACTGACTGATTTGAAGGTGAATATGTGACTGACCTTCTCAAGTTTAGATTTCCTGGTCTTTGAACCACATATGATTCTATTATCGCGTCATCAATCCTTCTTTCTACTATCAATCCAAACATTTTTGATACTCTTCTTGAAAGCAATTGAAAATGGTTTTTATTTACAACCTTGCTGCTTCACCCTCCACCTGCTTCCAATTGGACAAAAGTTTTCACCTTCTTTGTGTAGTTGCAAGTTCTGCAAGCCTCTCCTTCTCTCTTCGATCAACTAAAACATGCTCATAGTGTACGACCCATTCACACAAAATAAGGTTCTTAGAAAAGAACTTTTTGAAAGTCTTGTTTATGCTTTCACTTCTCTGTGCTGTTGTCATACCTGCAAAATAAATGCATGCAACATGCTTGAGTTTAATTTCACTAAATTTCAGAAATGGTAATTCGATAGGTGATCTCTAACAAAGTAAATGATCTGTAAAGTCTATATTCTAAGGACCTAAATGTACTATATTTTTCTACAGGTGATAGTATAAAGGACAATATTGAATTGAAAAGCACTACTACACAAGAATGCAATCAACACAAACACAGAGAACAAGATTTAGTTGATTGATAAGGTACAAACCCCAGTATGCTTGATCAAGCTTATAACAAAATAACTGAACAAAAATAATTGAAGGAAAGAAGAGGTTGTCATACCTGCACAAAAATTTGACCGACCATAGATTTGTGCCCACTTCTCACGCAATTCATACAAGTCTTTTAGCCAGTCATTTTCTGTCAGATCATAATAATCAAGTAGATCTTTCCAACTTGATTCAAACTCTTCAACACTCTCTGGATCATATATACACCTTTTGAAATATTGTGAAAACAACGAAAACTTCTCAAATCCTTGATTCAAGTGTTTTGCAGCATTCTGATATATGTGCCACAAACAAAGGCGGTGGTGAGACTCAGGTAGTATTTCCCTAATTGCACTAGCAATTGATGCAGCTTGATCTGTAAATAGTCTTTGGTTTTTTTTTCCTCCCATAGTTTATAGGAAGACGTCAAGACCTATTTGCATGCCTTTGATGTCTCCCCATCTAATAAACCACAACCAAATAGGATTGCTTGACCATGATGATTAACTCCAACAATTGGAGCACAAACCATACCATACTTGTTGGTTTTAAAGGTTGTATCAAACACAACTGCATCACCAAATATAGCATAATTAGTCTCTGACTTTCCATCACACAAAAAACAACCACTTATTTCATTCTCAATATTTGTCCGAATTACATAAAAGAATGTTTTATCCTCCCTTCTTTTTTTTTACCATACCATACTTGTTGGTTTTAAAGGTTGTATCAAACACAACTGCATCACCAAATATAGCATAATTAGTCTCTGACTTTCCATCACACAAAAAACAACCACTTATTTCATTCTCAATATTTGTCCGAATTACATAAAAGAATGTTTTATCCTCCCTTCTTTTTTTTTCAAAGTAATCAAGCAAACATTTAGCATCACCTTTTTTCAAAAACTCTGCTCGTCTTCTTTGAATAAAGTTATTGCAATCGGTTTGAAGAAAATTTAGATTTTCCGATCCTCCTGCTTCAACTTTCAGGTATGAAAAGATTTGTGATGGTGTGAACCCTGGTAAGCGCATTTGATTTATCAAACCAGCTTAAGCATGCTCTATTCCTCTTTGTGACCTCATGGCATGTGAACTTGATCGAGGAACAAGATCATGTGTATGCTCAGCTTCAAACTTTGTGACGACAAATTTCTCATCTTTATTAAGTTTGATCTGAAACATTGCTTTGCATCCAAATCTTGTTTCTTCTCTTTTCTTCTCTGGAGTGTTCTTTTTTTGGTAGAATCTTTCACAAGAGCAACAAAACTCTCTTTTTCATATCACATTGGTATGCCTATATTTGTTGCTCCTTCGCTTTTGCACACTAAAGCCAACATATCTAGCATATTCATTGTAATAGTCATATGCAGCTTCATCACTTTCAAAACTCATACTAAGAACTGGGATATTCCCACTTTCTACTTCCTTCTCACCAACACTAAGATCCAAGTGTTCCTTATCACTCAGATCCAAGTATTCATTATCACTGGGATCTTGAGTATCATCATTAACCTCTGGACTATCATGTTCTAGCTCTTCATTCATTTCTCCAAGAGAATAAAATTCATCATCTTCAATTTCCATGGATTTGGTACCAATATGCACTCTGTCGTACATGGAAAAAAAATATCTCAATGATTCTTATCATTATCTAACATGAACGATTATTACCCCAGAAAAAAAAATCTAACAAAAATGATTGTCATATATAAATGAGAAATTTTATTCATACATACTAGATTTATAAATACACATTCCTATTTTTTGAAACTTTTTTTAATACAATTTTATCCCTTTGATAAAGATGAACAAAAAAAACCTAAAAAACAAAAATTTATATACAAATCTACAACTCTAAGAAATTTACAGTCTGTAAACATCCTGGTGATATCAAATTTTCATACTATTTCGATTAATGGAAAATTTTAGAGTTTTTTTTTGTATGTAGAAAATCTTAGAGGTTATTTGAATGAAAAATTTAAAAAAAATCGCCAATCACTTTGTTTTTGTTGATAGTTTGTTAAGCTTCATTTGCTTACCAATTCGATTTGATTTTAGTTGAATTGGTAGTATTGATCATAGAAGTGAGAAAATAGAGTAATAGATTCATGAGGAGCAATCGGTTGGCAGTATGAACAAGTTGATAAGTTAAGGGGTGTGTATTAAGTAAAATAAAGAGGGCATAAAAGGAAGTTTAAGAAAAAAATTTAGATAAAAAATAGGAGTAAATGCTTGTGACACCCTGTAGTTTATACCTAAAATCAGTTTTGTCCCTCACTTTTTTTTTAAACTGGTATACCCATATACTTTGAATTCTCGACTGATTTGCCCTTGTCGTCAATTGACCGTTAAAGAAGACTGTTAAGTTGCTGAGATGACCGGTCTTGCGATTCCAACTCAGCTAGAAACCTGCAACATCGACATAATATGTCCAATATACCCCTGACTATAGTGAGCTGCAGCCGGGTGAGTTGAGGTGGCGGCAGAGAGGGGAGGAGCAAGGGAGGGAGGAGAAGGAGGAGGATTTTCTCGGGTCGAAAACCGGGTCGGTTTGGGAGTAGCAGCGTTTACAAGGGGCGCATTGGAGCCAGACGACGTCGGAGCCGGTGTCGAGGACCATGTAGAGGTATTTAGGGGGAGAGCCGAAGCCGATGCCGATGCCGGTGAAGTACTCGCCGTTGCCTTGGGAGAGGCCGGAGACGATGGAGGAGCTAAACCGATCACAAGAGGTTATATATACCTCATCCCTGCCCACATCAACACACCTCTCTTCAGCTTTAAGTAACCTCTGCTTAACAGTACATCTTCAGGATCAAATCTCTAAACCAGCATCAAAGGAAGCATAACAGACATAGAAAGAGGAGCCTTCACTTGCAAGTTAACTGTAAGAAAGTATGTAGCATGTTTCCAAACATAGCCTCCATCATCTTTGGCCACTGATTCATTGTCATCCTTGGTCATCAACAAACGATGGATTGGGGAGTTGGGTTTCCAACAGGGTGTTACAGTTAAGATGGGGCAGGAAGAACATATGATCAAGCAAAGCAATGATTAGTAATTCTAGAAGAAAGAAGAACGTGGCGACTACATTAGCATTTCCTGAAATACTCGACTGGCTTCGAGAAATATACTCTCACTACAAAGCCCATCAACTAAAACGCCATAAGTTTCCTTGTCAGCTGCACAACCACCTGCTTTTCCAACTTCTTCAAAAACTCGAAAGCCAGAACTGATTGCTTTTCATGACGAAGGCCTCCCACCACCATACTGAACAATTTCACAGTTGGAACACAGTACGCCCACACCATCTCCTTTTCAATCAGACTCTGTTGCTGCTGAGGCTGAGGAGGAATCGGTTTCCGATATCCACCGTGATCGGATCGCTCATCATCGGAGACGACCCGATTCAGGTAATCAGGCGGCGAAGAAGAGCTCACCGGCGTAGAGGAAGGCATAATAGTAGTCGGCAACGGCGGCGGTGAAGACAACACCACAAAGCCGCCGCCGTCATCTTGCTTCTGCTGCCCAACCAACCCCACCGTCATCTGAGCAAACTGCTCTTCAATCCCCACCTTCTGATCCTGCGCTCTATTCCCGCCGTGACAAATACCACCCCCGCCGTCTTCCACGTGGACCCGAATCGGAGGCAAATTCGCCAGCGACGGAGACGACGAGGTTGATAGTCACCCCTCACGACGAGGTTGATAGTCACCCGATTCACGACGAGGTTGATAGTCACGACGAGGTTGATAGTCACCCGTTTCTGAAAAGGATTCGGGTTGGGAGAGAGAGGGGGTGGAGGGGAGGGGGGAGAGGAGGAGGGTGTGGTGGTCAAGGGCGGCAGAGGAGAGGGAGAGGAGGAGAGTGAAAAAGTTGATGATTCAAAATGGGTTTAGAATTGCTGTGGGTAAAATTGTCATCTCAATACCTTGGTCTCATACATGTGTCAACATGTTAGCCACGTCAGCTACATAACGGGTTCACTTGACGACAAGGGCAAATCAGTCGAGAATTTAAAATATAGGGGTATACCAGTTTAAAAAAAAAGTGAGGGACAAAACTGATTTTAGGTGTAAACTACAGGGTGTCACAAGTATTTACTCCTAAAAAATATAAGAGGTGTGTATTAACTATATTAGGTTGTGTGAATAAAATTTCTCTATATAAATAAGGTGAAGATGATAAAAAAAACTTACCTTTAGTGACGATGATGGTAGAAGACGAATGGAGAGAACAAGAAAAGCCAAAATAGATTATGAGAGGATCTAAAAATACTTGGTTTTAATATTAATAAATTACCTTTTTTTTTTCTTCTAATAATTAATTAAAAAATTATTAATTAAAGTAACCATGATTAACTCATAATTATAAGTTGCCAAACGTGACATATCTTACTTGTTGGTTCTATGACCATCAAAACAATAATGGTCGGCAGATTTGATTCCAAGTATAATAACCAGTCACCGAACTAATTAATGTTCTACGCCTGTCATCCATGACGTGAAGTTGATTTCCTCTCTCAACTAGAGCAGGAGGAGGAAGTCAATGTTCCAAAACATGCCCAAATTTAGAGCTTGCTAGATCCTTGAATGGGGCGTTACCAAAGAAGAAAATAAAAATTATTGTAACAAGAGTCGTAGATAATGCTTGGAGAATATTCTTCTCGGCTATGCCGTTGCTATCTATCACTGCTGTTGATCGAAGAAAACTAAAAAGATAATGGAAGAGAGTGACCATCACTGGAAAAAGATGGGGTAGCTGGCTTGGCTTCACTGATCGACATACCCTTTATGCAGAGCATAATCTGCATTAGATGGCCTAACAGTAACAACCCGTTGAGCTAAAGATTGTCCTCAACCATACTCGACAACACACACGTCCACCGACGTCGTTTTCTTCTTTCTTTTTGGTTCCCCTCGCTCCTTCCTCTCTCTTTTCTGTACCAAAACAACCTACTCTTGCACCTGGGTTTCATCGATTCTGGCCTCGGAAAAGTTGGAAGTGCTTTTGTCTACAGGAAGCATGTTTCTTTTTTATAACAACTTTAACGGACTTTTTATTTTAGTTTTTAACTATTTTAGAAAACGTGTTTAGTTTTTTTTTAATATTTTCAGAGCTTCAGCAGACTAGTCAAAGTTTAGCTATTATGACTTTTAGAGACTAGTTAAAATTTAATACATTCGTTGTAAAATATTTTATATGATATATAAATATATTTAAACTATTTAATTTCTATTTAAAGAACAATGTTGATGTAATGCTAGCTAAAATAGAAAGCATTGATACAGCCCCACATTTCTAAAGTGGCGCTAAAATGATATTTTAGCTAATTTGTCTAAAATTTAACTTAAAAATAGCTAGCGTTGCTAAAGATAATCTTAGAATCATAGACCAAATACTAACTAAGCACTTTTATGGGAAGCACTAGAAAACTGATCATGTAGTACTTTTATGGGAAGCACTAGAAAACTGATCATGTAGTTTGAAAACACTTGGATGCTATCCTGGGAAGCACAAATTGAGGAGCACTAAATAATAATCATAGACGCTATCAAAATCGATTCCTGAAACGTTTTTTTTAACAGATATTTTTTTTTCCGACCAAAAAAGAAAAAAGAAAAAAGAACTCGATATGTGAAGATTCTCACTTGTGCATCTTCATAGACAATACACAAACCAGAAGATCACAGAGCAAATAGAAGTGTTTGGGTGGATAGATATTGTTATTACACCTCATAAAACAAATATTTGCTTCTCATCACTTAGAACTTGCTTAAAGTTGCTTATACATATTATAGTACAATACATTGTTTACTTTGATTCACCATCCTCTTGAATCTTGCCTCAACATGTCGATCACGGCAAACGTACTACTACTCACTACTCTGTGTTCACTCTTTCTTCACTATTTTGTATGTTTCACTTCTGTACGGCCCCTATGTTTGTTCAAGGGGTTTCATTTACAAATATATCATCTTGGTCTGCAAACTTGTCCAACAGAGAGAGAGCCTGCAAAATTAAGGTGATAAGTTAGAAATTGAGACCTACCATATAGAAAGTGCCTCTAGCGGGCTTGAACAAGACTAACTAATGTTTTTGGCTATGGAACATCAATTACCTCTGGCACGCTGAGTTCAAGACGGAATTTAGGGCCATCGTAGTGATGAAGAATTGGCCTGAAGGAATCCTCTTCCAGTGGTTCACAGACTTTCCTCGTTAAAACTTTCACCTGTACATAGAGTATATGTTAGCAGTGAAACACTGAACAAACTAGTTGTAAATCTCAGCTAAGTGGACAATTCTATCCAACACTTGAGCCTTTCTTTATATTTTCAAGTTAGGATTAGAGGACAAACCTGAGCAGGGAAGCGCGATTCACCAGGACATTTCTTGTCTTCCCAAGCAGATGGATCAAAGTTGGTTCCTCCAAAGCTTGCAGCCTAAACATACAAGATTACAACATTGTTAGCTATTGGTCTCTCCAATCATCAATAACATAAACTTCAATCTTACACATTTGACCAAGCACCAAAAGAGTTGCACAAAGTAAAATTCTAGATTCTTAACAAATTGAGATAACATCATGCTAAAGAAAAGTCACAAACCTCAAAAATTCCATGGAGTTGGTGAGTGGAGTAGTTGTAAAGGAAAAGGGGCAACCCTGGAGTAATGGCACGGACTGAGTCACGATAACGTGGAGGCAAACCTGTAAACATTGATGCAGAACCACAAAATCAATACCAATCTATCAAATTAACAGCTAAATACTTTCTTGATACCAAAGACAGAGATTTACAAAACAAACTAGATTGTTTCCAAATTATAATCTCATAAGCAATTGAACCAGAAATTGAACACAAGCAAACTCAATGAACAGAATTAGGGACAAACCAAAAAGCTCCCTCTTGAGATTCTCTTGCATGGTGTCGTTGTTGCAGACGAAGATGTAACCACCAATGGTCTCATTTCTAGGGAGAGACTCAGACGGTGGAAGGGTCTTGAATTTCTTGTCACCCTTAACATCCTTGTTATTGTCATCACCGTTCTTCTTCTTGTTGCTATTGTTGTTCTTCTTCCCAGCTTTAACTCCCAGATCAAACTCCTCCCCCTGGTTCTTGTACGCCTTCAGGTTAATATTATTGCTATGAATCGCAGGCTTGGAGTAAATCCCCTTGTTGAAGCCTCCATTGATGCCTCCATTAGCAGAAGCCCCAAGCTTCCACCCTTCATTGAACCCATTAAAGTCCTGAACCTTCTGGTTAAACCCATCAAAATCCATCACCTTCTGGTTAAACCCATTAAAGTTCGGGACCTTCTGGTTGAACCCATTAAAATCGGGATTGAAAGAGTTGAACTCTGAAGCTTTCGGCTTGAAAGAGTTCCACCTGTCGCTGACCACGTTCAGCTCAGAAGCCTTGGGCTTGAAGCTGTTCCATCCCTCATTCGGGTCGGATGATCCTTTCTGCTTGTAATCCAAACCATTGAAATCAGACCCTTTGGGAGTCAAATTGATCAGAGAGTTCACCTCACCGCCGACCTTGATATCGAAGTTCCTTCTTGCATCCGGCCTCTTGCTGCCGTATGAGTTGCTCCAGATTGAATCATTGACAGAAAGATTTGCGAGATTAGATGTTTGCACCCTAAGCTGGTCGCTGAACTGCCAGAAAGATTGGTTGTTGTTCTCCATCGTACCTATTAAAATCTTTGATCCAGATAATCGGAAAAAGAAGAATATCTAAACTTGTTGTGAAGAGATGAAATGAAAAAGAAGGGGTAAGGGGGTATATGTATCTGAGCTCTGGAGGAAGTTGCTGGGAAAGTGACAGAGGAGAATGGCGTGTCGACTGTTTAAGGAGAAAGCTACGTCCAGGACCCGTTTTATTTGTTTGGTGTTGAAGTGAGGAGGATGAAGTTACAGTGACGAAGGCAAAGACGCGTGAGTAGGGTTGTCAGGTGGCAGAGGAATTCTAGAAGGTCTAGGAGGTTCGGTGGGAGTTCACACTGGGTATGACTGTCTAAGCTGCGTTTGATTTGCTTAGGAGGTAAGACTGAAAGGGAAAGCCGGAAAGGGGAGGGGACTGGACGCGTTACAGGGGTGACTTGGCCATCAGGGGTTACGAGTACCACTGTAGTTTCTACATGTGGAGGAAGGCTGGATTTTTACCCACTTTGTATTGGGTTGGTATTTACCGTCGTATTCAACAGTACATTAGTTTGTTACCGAGTGTTACTATTAGAAGTCATTAGCTTGTTACATTGATTTATTACCGAAAGAACGGAAAATATGAGAAATATTTACATTTTGTACGAATAAATTCTCAATGATTACAAACTTTCTAATGTAAATACTCTACAAGTCAACGGACCTTGCTGTATGAGGCTCGAGAAAATGGAGATAATTGGTAGAGGCTATGCTCTTTCAAACACACATTCCTTGATGTAGTCATCAAGTCATATAATTCGGTAACTATACTATAGGCACCATATTAATTAGTTATTAGGTGTTGTTACATAGAAAAATGAATAAAATGAGAGAAACCCACGCATTTGGTACACCGTTTATGATATGTGATTTCTTTTTGTATCGTGTTATTTGGTTTTATGACTTTTATCATCTTATAATTCGTTGATCACCTTATTATTTGTAATTTATAGTATGATAGGTAAAAAGGCCTTGAATCACAGTCTTTTAATTTTTTCTAATATCTCACTGTAAAGTATAATAATATTATTCCCAGGATGACATAAACTAATTCGTTTTTGTGTTCATTGTTTCCACTCCCAAAAAAAAATGAAGCTTCTGAAAATATGCCATTGTTACTCGGTCCTCTGACCTATAAATACAATTCATCGTCAAGTAATTAGCATTTTCCAAACCCATGAGCTTGTTATGATTCTCACGACAGACTATGTTCACACCAAAAAGAAACAAGAACCAACTAATAGATAACTCATGAGTCATGACATTGTTCTGCTACAATTCCATTGAATAAAGAGTTAAGCCGATGAACTTAAGAACAAGAGAGAAATTGACAAACAACTAAAGACTATGCTAATTGCTACAGAGTAAACATAATGACTGTTGCTTATAACCAAAACTTCACCAACAAATGTTGATGCTCATGAATGAATCATGTTACTATTCCGCATACAGAGAGATACAGGTTTCAACTTGATAAACAAAATGAATCAAATCAAGGACAAAACTCTGATATTGGGTTTGCTTTGGTTTCACGTATGAAATGCAAACATTCCCAACTAGATACCTTTCCCCTGATTCCAAATCCCGCGTCACTTTGACTTAGATAGTGGGTGCAAAGATACAAACTGTTGGTTCACAACAGATCCCCAATCTCTGAATTCACAGCAATGTCTACTGTCCTGGCCAATTCTATTGCTGCGCCAACATAACTATGTGGTGTCAAGTTGAGTAGAATGGACTTTCCTTCATCAGGTAATTCCAACCCTTTGGTAAATTCTCTAATACTCTCCTTGGTAACTGCTTTTCCTCTGGTTAGTTCCTTCAACTTTTCGTAGGGCTCAGGAACACCATATCTCCTCATTACTGTTTGTATAGGTTCGGCAAGAACTTCCCAACACTGATCCAAGTCCTCGAAAATACAAGCTTCATTGACCTGGAGTTTTGATATTCCCTGAAGTGTACTTTTGTAGGCAAGAAGAGAATGCCCTAATCCCAAACCCATGTTTCTCAAAACAGTTGAGTCAGTCAAGTCCCGCTGCCAACGTGAAACAGGCAACTTCATGCTCTGCTGAAGAAAATTGCCATTAGCCACACCAAGATTACCTTCACTGTTTTCAAAATCAATAGGGTTGACCTTGTGAGGCATTGTTGATGACCCAATCTCACCAGCCTTGGTTGTTTGCTTAAAATAACCCAAAGATATGTAGTCCCATATATCTCTATCAAAGTCGGTTAATATGTTGTTAAACCGGAAAATTGCATGAAAAAGCTCCGCCATATAGTCATGAGGTTCGATCTGAGTGACATACGAATTATAACTCAACCCAAGAGATCTTACAAACTCTTTATTAACTTGGGGCCAATTAACATCAGGATATGCAACTTCATGAGCATTGTAATTTCCAACAGCACCAGCCAATTTCCCCAATATATCCACACCAGACATCTCTTTCCATTCTCTGCTCAATCTAACAGCAAATATAGCCATTTCTTTCCCCAAAGTTGTAGGTGAAGCAGGCTACAATATGAAAGGAATAAATCATAAGCCTGAAGTAGAAGGTACAAGTAAACGGAAGTCCAGGAAGCTAACAGTATCAGAGTTTCCTAAAACTGAATTTCGTTACCTTTGAAAAGCTAAAAGAACAGCAAGAGAGAGTATGTATGACACATCTAAGTGCGCATGTCAATTACCACTTTTTACCTGTCCATGAGTGCGAGAAAGCATAGGAATATGAGAGTACTCCTTAGCCATGGTACATAGAGCCTGAACCAATTTACCAATGACAGGGAACATGACATTGTTCATAGCTCCTTTCAGCATCAATGCATGTGCAAAATTGTTGATGTCCTCGGATGTGCATGCAAAATGAAAAAACTCAAGCACCTTCAATAAGAGGAAACAGGTTAAGAAGTTATTCAACATTCAGAACAGCGAATATTTTGATAAAAACAAGTACGGTGTTCGGCATTTAAAAACCACTAAAGTGAGTTTTAACCTTTGCTATCTCTGGGTGATATTTGCATCTCTGTTTCAAAAAATACTCCACCGCTTTTACGTCATGGTTTGTCACCTTCTCAATCTCCTTAATCTCTAGTGCATCATCTGTGCTAAACCCATCGATTATTTCTTGCAAAAATGAATGAGCAGTTTCACCCAAGCCGGTTACCTCTATCACTTCAGGAATTTGTGAAAGCCATAGCAACCATTTGATCTCAACTACAACACGGAAGTAGATTAAACCATATTCACTCATATAAGGAGCCAATTCCTTCACTTTACCCCAATACCGGCCGTCCAACGGCGACAAAGCCAGCAAACTTGAAAGCTGAAGATCACAAAAAGAACTATTAGCCACAATCTTCACCTTCTCAGCAGGAATGTTGGTGTCTCTTTTGGTGGATCCAACGGCCATATCTACCATCTTGGCCAATATAACAGCAGATCCAACATAGCTGTGTGGTGTCAAGTTTGAGAGAATGTTATTTGGTTCTTCAGGTAATTCCAAGCCTTTGATAAACTCTTTTATACTTTCTGCGGTGACTGTTCTCCCTCTTGTAAGTACCTTCAGCTTCTCATATGGCTCCGGAACATCATATCTACGCATAACAGTTTGTATTGGTTCTGCAAGCACCTCCCAAGATTGATTTAAATCTTCACTTATGCGAGCTTCATTAACCTGAAGCTTGGATATTCCCCGCAGTGTGTTTCTGTAGGCAAGAAGAGAATGGCCTAATCCAACACCCATGTTCCTCAGAACAGTAGAATCAGTCAAGTCACGTTGCAAACGTGATTTAGACAACTTATCACACAGAAAGGAAAATACTCCACTAGCCATGCCAAGATTACCTTCACTATTCTCAAAATCAATGGGGTTTACTTTGTGAGGCATTGTTGACGATCCAATTTCACCAGCTTTAGTTGTCTGCTTAAAGTAGCCCAAAGATATGTACCGCCATATATCACAGTCAAAATCGATCAAGATATTATTGAATCTGGTAAAAGCATGAAAAAGTTTTCCCATATAGTCATGAGTCTCGATCTGGGTAACATATGGATTGAAACTAACCCCAAGAGATGTGACAAACTCTTCAGCAACTAAGGGCCAATCAATATTAGGATATGCAACCATATGAGCATTGTAATTTCCTACAGCACCAGCAAGCTTACCCATTATTGCCACCTGAGAAACTTCCTGCCTCTGTGTGCTTAACCTGACAGCAAAAACAGCCATTTCCTTCCCCAAAGTTGTGGGCGAGGCCGTCTGTCCATGAGTACGCGAAAGCATGGGAACCGCAGCATGCTCCTTTGCCATGTCACATATCGCTCGAATCAAATCATCCATGACAGGAAGCATAACATTCTTGACAGATTCTTTCAACATCAAGGCGTGTGCAATATTGTTGATGTCCTCAGAAGTGCAAGCAAAATGATAAAACTCAAGCACCTACAGCAAACAACCCACATTCAAATCTCGAAAACTCAAAACAAACATACACTATCAAAAACCATAATCAAATCAAAACGTCAAGCACATTCGACCTTAGCTATTTCCGGATGCGAACTGCTCGTTTGCTTCAAGAAATACTCCACTGCTTTCACATCATGGTTAGTAGTCATCTCAATCCTCTTAATCTCTCTAGCATCATTAATGCCAAACCCATCAATGATCCCTTGCAAGTAAGCCTGAGCTTCTTCGCTGAAACTCGGCACCTCTACAACTTCAGGGATTTGTGAAAGCTTCAGCAACCATTTAATCTGACACACAAAACCTCTACAAATTCAATCACAACTTTTCATGCAAAACATGTCTGATCAAATCAAAAACACTTGAATTAAAGTTTTAATCTTTTCAACATTCTTGAATTAAAGTTTTAATCTTTTCAACATTAAAGTAAACTAGAGCATTACCTCAACAAGAACACGGTAGTAGATGAGGCCATACTCACTCAAATAGGGAGCCAATTCGTTCACTTTACCCCAGTAACGGCCGTCGAGCGGAGACAGCGCCGTCAAGTCGGAATGCTCGGTTTCGGCGGGAAAGGCGGCGACTTTAACGGCGGCGGAGGCGGAGGTTAGAGAGGGACCTCTGCGAGAAAGTGGGAAACAAGCATTGTGAAGATTGAGGGTTGAAGGGTCGATGGGTTTGTGGGTTTTGGAAGGAGGGAGAGGACTGAAGGTGAGAAGGCGGGAAGAGACGGCGAGGTCCATGAATCGGAAGGAGTTGAGGTCCAGGAGGACTGGGGTGGTGTGCTTGGAGCTCGTTTGGAGCTGTGTTTGTTCGTTTTGGCGGTTGTTAAACCCTAGAGTTTGGTAAAGGAGGGGTTTAGGATTCAGCGGGTTTGGATTCACCCGGCTTGGTATTTCCGATTTCCGTAGACAAAAGTGTGTTTACTCGCAAGATGGTACACAGTACAAACGGCATGAATTTACTATATACTAAAGCTTGATCGACTGTTTATAAGCACTGTTTATAAGTTTATGAACAGTGTTTTTGTGAGTGATGCGGGCACTGTTCACAGGCTTATGAATAGTGGTTCGCGGGTCACTGTTCATAAGCTTATGAACAGTGTTTTGTGAGTGGTGCGGGCTGTTCGCGGTCACTGTTCACAGGCTTATGAATAGTGGTTCGCGGGTCACTGTTCATAAGCTTATGAACAGTGGTTTTGTGTGTAGTGCGGACTGTTCGCGGGCACTGTTTACAGGCTTATGAACAGTGGTTCGCGTGGTACTGTTCCTAAGCTTATGAACAGTGCTTTTGTTTGTTGCAAGCCACTGTTCATAAGCTTATGAACAGTGATTTTGTGTGTTGTAAGTGACTGTTCACAAGCAAGTAAGCATTGCTTTGTGATCTCGCCAGAGAACAGTGATTTGTAAACAGTAATTTATGAACAGAATCCGCGCCTTTCTATTGAACGGAAAATAGAAAAATCTAGAGAGATTGAGAGAAAGTTCGCCTAAAAAAATGATCTTCCAGCGGACTCTGCGCCCTTCTCTGGGGCGGAGAAATAGAAAAATCTAGAGAGAGTGATAAAGAGTTTGTCCAAAAAAAAAATATCTCGCTCAAAAGATATAAAAATCTAGAGAGATTGAGAGAGAGTTTGTCCAAAAAAAAAATTAAGAGATAATGATATCCAAGCGGAGTCAGCGCTATTCTCTGGGGCGGATAAATAGAAAAATCTAGAGAGACTGAGAAAGAGTTCGTCCAAAAAAATAACATAAAATAAGAAATAGTGCGCGCATACATTTGCAGAAATAGAGAGAGGAGAGAGTTCATCCAAAATAAATAAATAAATAAAGTATTGATCTCGCCAAAGAGATAGAAAAATCTAGAGAGATTGAGCGAAATTTCGCCCAAAAAAAAAAATGGTCTCCCAGCGGACTCCGCGCCCTTCGCTTGGGCGAAGAAATAGAAACATCTAGAGAGACTGAGAGAGTTCGCGCAAAAAAATAGTAATCTCTCTAGATTTTTATATCGCGAACCGAGAAGAGAGGAGGCGAGGCGAACCGAGGATAGGCGAGGGGAGGCGAGGCGAGAAAATGATAGGCGAGGCGGAAAGAGATTAAGGGGGGTGAGGAAAGGATAGGCGAGAGGAGGCGAGGCGAGGAAAGGATAGGTGAGGAAAGGATAGGCGAGAAGAGAGGAAGCGAGGCGAATCGAGAAGGGAGGGGACGAGGCGAGCAGGGAAGAGAAGAAGCGAGGCGAGAAAAGGATAGGCGAGGCGAACCGAGAAGAGAAGAAGCGAGGCGAGGAGAGAATAGACGAGGCGAGGAAAGGAGAGGATAGGCGAGAAGAGAAGAAGCGAGGCGAGCCGAGGAAATGATAGGCGAGAAGAGGAATGGCGAGGCGAGGAACAGTGAGGCGAGCCGAGGAAAGGATAGGCGAGGCGAGCAATGGCGAGAAGAGGCGGGCAGAGAGGAAGCGAGGCGAGGATATGCGAGAAGAGAGGAAGCCAGACGAGGACAGGCGAGGGGAGACGAGAAGAGAGGAAGCGAGGCGAGGACAGGCGAGGGGAGGCGAGAAGAGAGGAAGCGAGGCGAGGAAAGGCGAGAAGAGGCGAGAAGAGAAGACAAGAAGCGAGGTGAGGTGAGGATAGGCGAGAAGAGAGGAGACGAGGAGAAAAAAAATAACATAAAATAAGAAACAGTGCGCGCATACATTTGAAGAAATAGAGAGAGGAGAGAGTTCATCCAAAATAAATAAATAAATAAAGTATTGATCTCGCCAAAGAGATAGAAAAATCTAGAGAGATTGAGCGAAATTTCGCCCAAAAAAAATAATGGTCTCCCAGCGGACTCCGCGCCCTTCGCTTGGGCGAAGAAATAAAAACATCTAGAGAGACTGAGAGAGTTCGCGCAAAAAAATAGTAATCTCTCTAGATTTTTATATCGCGAACCGAGAAGAGAGGAGGCGAGGCGAACCAAGGATAGGCGAGGGGAGGCGAGGCGGAAAGAGATTAAGGGGGGTGAGGAAAGGATAGGCGAGAGGAGGCGAGGCGAGGAAAGGATAGGCGAGCAGAGAGGAAGCGAGGCGAATCGAGAAGAGATGGGGCGAGGCGAGCCGGGAAGAGAAGAAGCGAGGCGAGAAAAGGATAGGCGAGGCGATCCGAGAAGAGAAGAAGCGAGGCGAGGAGAGAAAAGGCGAGGTGAGGAAAGGAGAGGATAGGCGAGAAGAGAAGAAGCGAGGCGAGCTGAGGAAAGGATAGGCGAGAAGAGGAATGGCGAGGCGAGGCGAGGAAAGCATAGGATAGACGAGGCAAGTATAGGCGAGGCGAACCGAGGAATGGTGAGGCGAGGCGAGGCGAGCAATGGATAGGCGAGGCGAGCAATGGTGAGGCGAGGCGAGCGGAGGAAAGGATAGGCGAGGCGAGGAATGGCGAGAAGAGGCGGGCAGAAAGGAAGCGAGGCGAGGATAGGCGAGAAGAGAGGAAGCGAGACGAGGACAGGCGAGGGGAGACGAGAAGAGAGGAAGCGAGAGGACATGTGACGCGAGAAGAAAGAAAGGGAGGCGAGGCGAAGAGAGGCGACAAGAGAGGAAGCGAAGCGAGCTAAAGCGAGGAAAGGTGAGGCGAGGCGAGCCGACGCGAGGAAAGGTGAGGCGAGGCGAGGAGAGGATAGGCGAGAAGAGACGAGGACAAGATAGGTGAAGTGATGAGAGGCGAGAAGAGAAGAAGCGAACAATAGTTTTTATAACAAATCCTCTATGTCTCTTTATATTTCTCCACCAAAAGAGGCGAGAAGATGGACGCGGAGTCTGCTGGAAGTTTTTTTTGTGTGGAGATATTAGTTATAACTATACAAATGTTTTCCATGTACTGTACATACCGCAACAAGGCGCGGGTATCTTCCTAGTTATATATACTAAACGAGTGAATTCGCACACCATTTTTTTTTTAACTTAAATTAAGGAAAAAGGGTGTGTGAATAATTTAGGGTGTGCGTATTTCACATCCCTTTAAGAAATAGTAACGTATTCTTTATAACAAGCTTTTGAACAAAAAATATGCATAACATTTTAGTGTAGCTACAAATTCTCTTAAGCATAATGACATGGGAGAATTGTCATTCTAGCTCAAGAACTGGTAGTGAATACTTTGTTTACCATTTGTGGCCGAAATCACTTGAAATATGTTTGGTGATACTACCAAATGACAGTAACTCAATATTATATTTTATTTTGACGTATATCAAGTAGTTGAGTTGAATATTTGAGTTTAGCATCGAAAAAAATTAGAACTCTGAAAATACAAATCGTCAATGTCGATCTATAAACATCTATTATCCTTATTATCATTAAAATTCATCTCTTTTTAGGTTTCAAAACACCATTACAAAACGTATCACATTTAACACGGGTAGACTAAATCATTTCATATCTTGTTTTTGATCACTTGACACAGCCGGAGACAGAGATGTCCCGCCGACCATTCCCAAATTCGAGAACCCTTCGATGCTTCACAATTTACAGATTGTTGCGTGTTTCGAATTTGGTTGTGGTTTCGGAATATAGAGAGAACGTAACATTTTGGAGTTCTTTGCCAAAAAAAGAAGAAGAAGAAAAAAAAAGACAGATACGGGTTTAAGTTGTTGACCGTCTCGTCCGAGTTTGACCCTCCTCCCTCCAGTTCTATAACTCTGCACCTCTTGTTTTTTCTTGAAATTTTTATATGCACGACGTGTATTTACACGACACAATTTTAACCGTTCATAACAATTTATATGTTTGACCACCATATTTTTATATTATTTCTTCTGACCATCCATGTATGTACTAAATATACTCTCCTTTTTTTTTTTTCCCGCATTTTCTTCTTCTTCTCCCTGAAACCCAAATCCGACCCACCACACATTCTCTCAGAATCTCACAAATCCCAGAAAACCCAAATCACCCAATGGGCGACAACAAGCGCAAACGCGGCCGGAAGCCCAAAACTCCCACCCCCGAAACCCTAGCCACCACCAGCGCACCCCCACCACCGCCACCAACCACCACATCCGCCGCTGACGAAGACGAAGACGTATTCTCCGTCAGCAACGTCGAGATAATCGACCCCAAATCCCCCCGCCGCGGCCGCGGCCGCCCCAAGAAGCTCCCCAAGCTCTCCGAAAACGGCTCCCACGACCCGCCCGACCCGGCCGATTCGGATCCCGGGACGGCCTGGGAGGGCGGCGCGAGGGTGGTGCCGTCGATGAACGCGGTGGTGAAGGTGTTCTGCACGCACACCGAGCCGAATTTCTCGCTGCCGTGGCAGCGGAAGAGGCAGTTCAGCTCGAGCAGCAGTGGGTTTGTGATTGGTGGCCGGAGAGTGCTGACTAATGCTCACTCGGTGGAGCATTACACCCAGGTCAAGCTCAAGAAGCGCGGCTCCGATACTAAGTACTTGGCCACTGTTCTTGCTATTGGCACCGAGTGTGACATTGGTACTCATGACATTCTAGTTTTCATTACTTTTTAATGTCTTGTTAATTGGTTTTAGTGTGAATTATGCAAGAGATGTGTTGGTTAGTGTTTGAGTTTTAGTGGAATTGTTTTGTGTGTGATGTTTTGCAGCAATGCTTACGGTCGATGATGATGAGTTTTGGGAAGGTGTGTCGCCGGTGGAGTTTGGGGAGTTGCCTGCGCTGCAAGATGCTGTTACTGTCGTGGGTTATCCCATTGGGGGAGACACGATTTCAGTGACGAGTGGTGTTGTTTCGCGGATTGAGATTCTGTCGTATGTTCATGGGTCGACTGAACTGCTAGGTTTGCAGGTTGTTAAAATGCCTTTCTCTGAGCTAAGCAAGAAAATGTAATTTTAGTATTTTGATAGACATGTTAGCTGTTGAACCTTTGACGTAATACATTCTCCTTTGCATTTTCCAGATAGATGCTGCTATCAACTCTGGAAACTCGGGTGGGCCTGCTTTCAATGATAAAGGAACTTGTGTGGGTATTGCATTTCAGTCCCTTAAACATGAGGACGCAGAGAATATTGGTTATGTCATACCCACACCAGTAATAATGCACTTCATCAAAGATTATGAGAAGAATGGAGCATATACAGGTAAATGTGATACATGTTGATCTGTTTAAAGGATTTAACTTTTATTACTCGTGATTGGAAAATTCTGTGTTTCCACACAGCAGAGTATTACCAGTATATGATGGCAATTGTGGTAGTCTGGCAGCGCCTTGTTATTATCATTTTTTTAACATACTTTGCATCTTATAACTGTATAATGTGCCAGGTTTTCCAATTCTTGGGATTGAGTGGCAGAAAATGGAAAATCCTGATTTGCGTACATCAATGGGCATGAAACCTGATCAAAAGGGTGTTCGTATCAGAAGAATTGATCCCACTGCTCTGGAATCTCAGGTGTTGAAGCCATCTGATATTCTTCTCAGCTTCGATGGAGTTAATATTGCCAACGATGGAACAGGTATGTCTTATTCTTATGTTCAACCGACACATATTGATATGTATTATGTGTATGTTCTACAACTGTAATCTGTTTTTATCAAAAAAAAAAAAATCCAATACATTTGTAGAGTTTGTTGTTATTCTTGCTTTTATATGTTTCTTCTATGATTTCTGATAAGATGTCATAATTGTGTTGATAAGTATTGTATTTCTCACTTATATATTGCTCTGGAGTGTCTTACATTTATCCCTTTATCTGCATATAAACTCTCTTGTACCCTATGTGATTTGGCATTTCCCATGTTGATTTGCAGTTCCTTTTCGGCATGGAGAACGCATAGGTTTTAGTTATCTCATATCCCAGAAATATACCGGAGATAACTCAAAGGTTAAAGTTCTGCGCAATTCTGAGATTCTCAGTTTTGATATAAAACTAGCATCCCACAAAAGACTAATTCCATCACACATCAAGGGCAGACCTCCTTCATATTATATTGTTGCAGGATTCGTTTTTACAGCTGTATCTGTTCCCTATCTTCGATCTGAGGTTGGTAGTTTAACTTGGCATCACTCTGCTTGATATTTCTATATTTTTTTTGCTTGAATTGTGATCTTAAACCTGTTTCTATACCTGTTCAGATTGATTTGTTTGCTGGTTTATCTTACTAAAAGCATGTTGCAGAATGGAAGTTTAGGGGTGGGATATTCAAAAATTGATATTGTGTCTTACTATGTATATTTTATCTACAGTCTTTGCCTGTGTGTGATCAGTAAGTAATTTGAGTTGCGCTAGGGTTAAGCAAGACTTGACTCAAAACTAAAATGATATGATCTGAACATGATAGGACATGGATTGGATGCCACTAAGACGCACTATCTTTGCCTCATTTGCATTTTGTAATAGTTGCTTATAAAGTTATCGCAATTCTATTCATAGCGTTTAGGTTTCGTTGAAATGAGATCAATTTTCTCTATACTAGGTTTTCATCCATCTCCTTTTACTTGTATTGACAGTACGGAAAGGATTATGAGTTTGAAGCTCCTGTCAAACTTTTGGACAAAATGCTGCATTCATTGCGACAGTCACTGGATGAGCAGCTTGTAGTGGTTTCTCAGGTAACCTATATCTGTCTCTCAACTTTGGTGTCTACCTATTTCGGTAGTGTTGTTTTTTTTCTTCCCTCAATCTGCGACAATGTTTCAGGTGCTTGTGGCTGATATTAACATTGGGTATGAAGACATAGTTAACACACAGGTAAGCGGTTGCACTCTTTGCCCTTTTACTTTTATATTTTCATTTTGCAAATTAAATCATAGCGGAACTACTTCAAATAGCCCTCTTGGATGACATTCACTCAATGTTTGTGTAGGTTCTAGCTTTTAATGGTAAGCCTGTGAAGAATCTGAAAAGCTTGGCCAGCATGGTAGAGAACTGTGATGATGAGTTCTTGAAATTTGATTTAGAATACCAACAGGTTCTCTCTCTGCTTCTCTCCCCCTTTCTCCTTCCTTTCAGCATCTCTTTTTATTATTATTATTATTTTTTTTTATCTTTGTCTCTATCTCCAATGCATGTGGTGTATGCATACATTATACCTCTATCATATGTTAAGAACTGGAACTGGTCTTTTTGCAGGTGGCGGTCCTCCAAACCAAGACTGCAAAAGCAACCACTCTAGATATTCTTGCCACACATTGCATACCATCAGCAATGTCTGATGATCTGAAGACTTAGGGTTTCACTGTACGCCGGTTCATCATTTTTCTAACTTTTTGTAGTCCTGCCTACTGCTGCGGTTCTGTTTTATGCAACATATCATATAGAAATTGTAGGCCAATTCAGGATGGACATGCTTCATATGCTTTCATAGTGATATTAGTAACTGGACAGCCATAGGGAATTTTTGTTGCTCTGTGAACTTGGTTGCCGAGGTGTAGCATTGAGGATTGTTATTTTTTTACTTATTCTTTCAAGTAATTGATGTAAACATGAACACCATATATTGCTGTTTTAGCATGAGAGACCAGAGATGTAAGAGTTGAGTCATTCAACTCAGAAAATGTCAACTTTAAAGTATAAGGAAACAAAAAAGAAATGTTTACATGTTATCAATTTGGTTGTGCCATAGGTTCTCCCAATATATACTTGAATTTTTCTTCTTGTTGCTAGAATTATATATAACGCTATAGTGTTATTGACTTATTGTAGTTAATATATGATGTTGAAGCTTCAATGATACAGTGGTAATTGCATCTAGTCATGAAAAAATTCAGACATGTACTTCGCTCCCCAATAGAGGCTTCTTCTGAGATGATGAGTGCAGCCTATCAACCTCATAATCCTCCTGGGATTCACCATCTTCCTTTGTTTTTAAATCCAATTCTTTCTCCTCTTTCGATTGCGCCCAGATTACTCCGTAAAAACCCACAACAATTACCACTGCTCCAATAAGGCTGCCAGAAAAGAGAGATGAATAACAATCGTATCTATTCTACACCCGCAAAGCTACTTTTGTGCTTTTGAAGTCAGTATGCATAGACAGAACATCATACTATCTGCCCTTTATGGTAGATGAAACATGCAATTCATTATGAATGGTTGTGTAGGACTTGAAAGAACGTTTCTAAACAACCCTGGAAACGAGTCTGACTGGCAGATTAAAGTCATTTTCATGTTTTCCACCCTCCCCATATAAATAACTACTCATTGTAGCTTTTTATTGTCAACAAGTCTTCACAACCAATGCAATCTTTAACTTCTGGAGCAAGAAATCCAACAAAAGAATTCAATCCTACAATTTGTATTGGACACACTTAAAACATTTTCACACCAAACACACGAGTAATGCATTTGCTGCTTCATCACAGTATCTCACTTAGCAAGCACCATTACTCTTTAACGATGATTGAAGTCATGAAAGCATATTAAAGTAACATCAGAATAAGTCCTTTAGAGTTTGGATTACATAAACTTATGTTCTTGACTAGTGAGATACTATTAAGGGCGTGTCTATCTAACTCGCTAATGGTGATCAAGGCACCTACTAATCTCTAAAGTAGATAGCATGATCTGAAAAAATGACACAATTGGGAGAGAAAGAGATTGTTACCTTCCAACATGGAGTTCTTCCCCTAGAAAGATGGCACCTAGCATAGCAGCAATGGCAATCCCCAAAGGCTTGAACATGACACAGGTCCTTTCTCTTTTATGCACCATGTTTGCACAGAGAATGTTACCACACCTCCACAAATGGCCTGCGCATCACAGAACCAATGCTATGAATCAGAAGCTACTTCAATACAAAGCTAAAATTAGAAGAGTAAATAAGGAAATCTATTTCTATGTGCTTACTGAATAGAAGATAGAGACAAGCTCAATGTCAGGCTTCAGTGCCCAGGCACTCGGATTCCTTTCAAAAAATAATGAGAGTATTGCACATTGAATGGTTCCAAATAAGGAATAGAAGGAGACTATGGTCATCTCTGATGGGTATCCTTTAATAATGGCAGCCTTCAGATAAATTGTGAACAAAGATCAGCTCCATATATTCCCACATAAGTCTTCGAAAAAAGCAGGAATATATAACTGCACATTATAAAGGAATTTACCTGAGCAGTATTCCATATTGCAAGACATGAAGAAGCTGTTGCAAGAAAAAGGCCTCCAATGATCCAATTATTCATTTATGTCAACGAAGAGGTGTTAGAGGGAGAAGAGTCTGGAGTTGATTGAACTGGTGTGGATAAAAGTGAAGCACCCTTGTAGAGAGTTACAACCAATGCTCCTGAGATAGACACCAGGGTGCCAATGATTTTGATCTGACTTCTTGAGTTCCTCAAATCTAACTTTTCCATTCTATAAGCAAACACAAAATCTCAAGGTTAATTTCATTAATTGTGCCTAGAGCCCTTCAACATATGAAGGCTGGGAATTTTTTCTGTCTTTTGAATGAGGCAAAGAGTCAGACCTGAAAATAACAGCAAGAAAGAAAGTGAAAGCTGGGACCAAATTGCTCATTGCAGAAGCAAGAGTGGGAGAGCTGTAGCTTACTCCAGTAAACACACAGTTCTGCATCACAGTTATCCTGAAAAGAATTGAGTAAAGTTAACAAAACAAGGATAAAAATTAAGCCCTACATGTCTAATAGATGATAACAGTAACTAGATTCACATACCCAGCAAGGCTAAGAAGGAAGAATTTACAGAGAATGGAGAAAGTCAATGGTGGTCTCTTATTTCTGCAAATCAGAACAAGAAATGATATGAACATGAAGATTCTGGAACCTTCATTGAAGATGAAGATGGAGAGAATTGTAGTTAGTTACTAGCTAGTTAGTGAAGTAGTATAGTACCTGTGGATGATGAAAGAAGAAGGGAGGAGGATGAGAGTGGCAAGAGCATTAGAGTAGACAACAAAAACAAAGTGGCTCATTCCTCTGGACATGGCTGCTTTGCTTAGTGTGGTCAGTCCCACATCCAAACACTCCACCATTACCATCCCTGCAAATGCCAAGCAACTCTTCTTCATCTCTCTCCCTTCTCCGTAGTCCTTACAACCAAAGCTGAAATCATTGGTGCTACATATAGTAACATAACTGGGCCGGGTTGGGCTTGTGTCTAATTTTAGGAACAAAGCCCGTGACCCGGAAAAGGAGCTCCAACAAGTACCAACCGCCGGAAAGAAGCCGCGTCATTTGTTTCAACGTAGTCTGGTTTTGGATTCCAAATTCTCGATTCAATTTCTGCGTTTCTATGGAGAAAATGGGGGAGATGGAGCCCAGTTTGGAAGTGTTCTTTGAGGAGAAGAAGAGGAAGAAGAACCCTCTTGTACCAGTTGGTATGTTTCTTTTTCGATTCCTTTTATGATTTTGCTGAAAAGGTTTGGTCTTTGGTGGATTTGGGATATAATTATATTGGGTTTGTTTTGGGGTAATATATTAAAGCCTGAAAAACTAATGATTGAGACTCATTGTAGTATAAAGTGTTGAGTTTGCTTATCTCTTCATCCATGAGTTGTTTATCTGCTGTATATGAACTGGAAGAGAAAGAATGTTTATTTGATGTACAGTATAGTAGAATCTCTGTCTAGGTAATTATTTCCACAATCTTCGTATGGCACCATTTTAGTTCTTTTGCTTTGAGTTTCCCCTGATGGAGATTGGCTGATTGGGTGTAGACTGCTTTCTTAAGACTAATCTTTGTTGTAGTCTTGCAAAATGAGAATCGAGGGAAGATTGAGAGGAATGTAGAACTGTGTATAGGATAAGTTCTATTTAGATTGATAGATTGAAGGTCACTTGGAAGATTGTGGAAATAATTTGCAAGACTGGAGATGTGTGTATGGCGGATATATTAGTTTGGGAAAGGAAATAAGATGTTGATGGTTGTCATTCATGGCTCTCCACTTCGCCTTCCCTTTGAACAAAAAGCAAAACTATTCTCCTTTGTGTATGGTTGTAACATGTAAGTGATGAATGTTTGAATGTGGCAATTCATTATTAAGAACTGAATGATATCGAATTAAGTTGCTTTCTTCTCTTTCTTTCATCGGTGTCACATTGTGGAGAGGCATGTGGGAGGAAAATCTTATCTTGGACACCACCATGTGTTTAGGAGTTGCTTACAGCCTCCACAAAAGGCTGGTGTACTATCTGCAGTTTGGTTCATTATTGTTCTGGGCATTGGAATCAACATAGAAGAGGATTTTCCAAGAGTCTGTTGGCTGTTCTTTTAAAAAGCTGCAGGGTTGTAATGCTTATGCCACCTACTTTCTTCGGGGGACTGCTTTATCATCTGTCTTATGTCTGTCCATAGTCTGATAATCATATATATCTGCCTACTATTTTGTTTATACAATGGTTCAGTCAACTTGAGAGTTGATAATGAACTTTTGCACCTGAATGACATTTTACTCTTCATTTTGTGATCATTCCAGTAACGGTTTGGAATTGAACTTTTCAGGGGCCTTTTTGACTGCTGGTGTGCTCACGGCTGGCTTAATCAGTTTCAGGCAAGGGAATTCTCAGTTAGGCCAGAAGCTAATGAGAGCTCGTGTTGTTGTCCAAGGTGCCACGGTAGCACTTATGGTTGGCACCGCATACTATTATGGGGAGAATCCATGGAAGAAAAGTTAAACTAGTGATGTCTATTGTTTCATTCCTTTGATGCTGTTACAAGTTGCCAAATACAATTTTGTTTCATTCTTGTTGAAGCGAAATTTGGTAGCAGAATGAATTATATTTTTATTCTCCTCAGAAATGGAACGTTATAGCGTGTGTCAAATATATAATTAACATCTTTCATATTAGGAAAAGAGGAGTTCGAAGAATCTGAGTTCCGACTTTGGGGTTTGAAGCTCAGGAGCAGTGTCTGGGATTAAGATTCAAGGCAACTGAAGACTCCAAGTTCTTTGGTTTGGGGTTTGTGAACAACCTCAAACAATGTGATGTGCATTTGTACAGAGTCAATCAGTTGTCCCAAACTGTGCATTATCATTCAACTTGAGGCAAAACGAGGACAATCCACATCTCAAAATGAACCATTTGACATGAGAAGTTGATCATCATCATATCTAATATAAGCAAATCAGACTGATAAGATTTGATATGGATTTGTATGTTTAACTAATAACTTTGAGGTCATGAGTTCAAATTTTACTAGACGTATGTAAGGTGTGTGAGTTATTAATAAAAATAAAAAATTGATATGGATTAGGGTTTTGAAGAAAACAGGTCATACCGTATTCAATACAAACACTTGTATATCATCCACAATGGTATAGACTGGTGAATGAGGTCGAATATAGAATAGAAGATGTTATGGTATTTCTTTTTTGATCAAGAATATCGTAACTACCAATTATGATCTACGAAACACTGGCAATTGCGTAAAATAAGATTAAACTTGGTTAATTGTAAATGAATTAGATACCCCTTACTAAAATTAGAGCGCCTCTCAAACTTGCTTTCCACGTAATAAGACATTCACCCCAACTCTCTCTCTCTCTTTCTAACCCGCAGTTCATCTTTCTTCTCTCCAAATAAATTTCCCATCTTTTTCTCTCTTTTTTTCTGTTTGGTTCTGCAATTCTCCAATCAACCAAGACAAGACTCAAATACGCAGTGTTGTAAGTTTCTCTTTGTCTTCTTTCTTAGCCGTTTGTTTTCGTTTGAGAAAGGAGGAATTCGAATTCCTGTTCCAGCAAGGAATCAAATCGATATCAGATTGTTCTAATCCTTGTTTGTTCTAATCCATTTGGGAATCAAATCCATATCAGATTGTTCTAATCCTTTTTGTTCTAATCCATTTGTGATACTAATCCTTGCAAGACTCATATACTTGCTTGTTCTAATATCCTTGTTTGTTCTAATCCATATGTGATACTGTATCCTAATCACTGTTATACTTTCCCTCATTCTATCTCCTATATATTACTTCCATCTCTTTTAGCTTTTGATATCGGAAAATTTAAGTTAGGGCAAGAACATCGAGACAATAAAGAAAGATGCCAGAGACGGAAATTCTCGGGAGGAAGAGGCATGCCACCTTGCTCAAGAAAGCACAAGAATTATCTATTCTATGTGATGCAGAGGTCGCAGTCATCGCTTTCACAAGCGACGGAAAGCTTCATGAGTACTCTAGCAACAGAGTGGAACACACTCTCTCAAGATACAAGAACTATAAGGGACGAGGAATCAAGATGGAACCTAATCATCAGCTAGAGGAGCGCCGCCGCGGAACTGTTTCAAACGAGGAACACCCAAAATCAAGTGACGAAGTTCTTCATGCACTCGAGGGACAACATGCAGCGCTGAAATTAGACAAACTACGAAGAACGGGAAAGGCTTTGGATGGCTTGAGTAGGGAAGAGCTGTATGCCCTAGAACAAGAACAAAAAGGGGCGTTAATATCTGTCTTGAAAAAGAAAGAGGAACTACTTGTGCGGTTGTTGAAACAGAAAGAGGAACTACTTGTGCGGTCTGAGGAGCGTGAACATCAAGCCATTCAAGAGAAGGAGATTTTGAGAAGGGGTTTTGAGGAGAGGAAGGAGATACCCTGTCTTCAACTGTTCCCAGAGAACAGTACGGGTTTGTGCACAAGCTCGAAAGCTGTTGCCCTTTCGAATTCTCCAGCACAGGATATGGACATTGATATTTTGCGCCTTAGTCTTTAGGTCATAACTTTCAACAGGAACTCAAGTTCTAGTGATCGATTAAGACCGAGATCATCATATGATATTGTTTAGTGTTTAATGAGATGTAAAGTATTTACAAAACAATTCATTTACTTAGTGGATTTAAGAAACAGATTGAACTCGTGATGCTTAAAGCAAGTAACAAATATCATGTCTCTCATGAAGCCAAGGAAGACATTGACCTTACTATATATCAATGATATTCATCTCATCTAACTCAGCGCTCTAACGTGAGCATTGTCTGCAACCAAAGAGGGCACTAAGCGCTATTTTCATGTTGCCACCTTCAACCTCCCTTGTGTATAAGCAATCACATCTCAAAATGGACCATTTGACATGAAAAGTTTTAATTTTTATTTATTTTGGACGGTGTTTGAGTAATCTTAAAACCTTTTAAGTTAAATTAATTTAGAACTTAAAATCAATCAACGTATTTGACATTATAAACAATCAACAGATAAGACTGGATATGAGCTAGGGTTTCAAAAAAATTAGGTCATATTCAACACATTGTATATCATCCACAATGGTCAATTGATGGAAGTCTGAATACGAATAGAAGACGTTATAGGAATTCTTTCTTGGATAAGAAACATCATAAATACCAATTATAATTACAATAAGCTTATGATCTACGAAACATGGCAATCGAGTAAATTAAGATTAGAAAATGACATTTCACTATCATAGACAGTTACAAAACACAGAAAAACCATCTTACAACAGATTTAAACAAATAAGGACATAAGACCAAGCCTAATATCAGATAGCAAGACATGTGACCTAGATCTGATGTGTAGAGTTACCAAGATACTGAAGTTTTCAACAAAATTACGTGATATGTTATACCCTTCTCTCTCTCTCTCTGATCGATTTCTCTGATCTCGGTGTCCAATCGATCAGCTTTACTCTTATTCCAATCGTGTTCGCTATGGCTATTGTGAATTGTGAGCTTGATCGATCCTCCCATTAATTATGTTTGTTTTCTCTAATTGTGATTTTTTTTTTCCGTTCCTTTTTTAAGGTTTTGATATGCAAAGTATGGATTATAGTGTTATGAGATAAATCTGTATGGGCTATGGTTGATGAGATAAACCTGTATGGCTTATGGTGTTATGATATGCAAAATTGCTTTGGAACAAGCAGTAACAGAACTAGAAGATTGCATAAGCATATTTGAGGAATGGGCAGTAGCAGAATTAACCTTCATTTTATAAATCTTCAAGTAGTAGCATAATTGGACGACAACGTGTGAGGTAGTAGCATAACTGGACAATGACGAGTACAATAGAATTATTATGTGCTACTTTGTTATGATATGTGCTTGTTGTAACTAAATAACTTGTGCTAATGTGTTATGATGTGTGCTTGTTGTAATCAAATCACTTGTGCTATTGTGTTTTGATATGAGCTGTTGAAGGAATGTTAACCCTCTACTACTATATTTACTGGAATTAGCTGCAAGGAATGTTAAAAACCCGCTACTGCATTAGCTGATCCACTAAAACCCTACCACTACTACTTCTAGTAATATGTTAACCCCTGCTACTACTTTCTACTAAAATGTTAACTTCTGCTACTACTTCTACTGGGATGTTAACATCTACTACTACTTCTACTAGAATGTTAACTCATGTTACTACTTCTACTGAAATGTTAACCTCTGCTACTACACTAGAATTAACTGCTACTACACTAAGTTAATGAAAACATGATATTGTATTCTATTTATTGAAAAACCTCAAAAGCTGCTATTACTGTACGTACTGAAAATAGTTACTACTACATTTGTTGAGCCACTCAAAACCTGTTACTGCACTTACTGAAGCTGCTACTACACTAGCTGAACCACTAAAATCATGTTACTACATCTGTTGGAAGTGTAGCTTTTCTAGCATGTTCATGTTACTACATATGTTGGAAGTGTAGCTTTCCAACAAAATATGCTACTACATTAGCTGAGCCACTAAAAACCTGCTACTTCTAATGAGATGTTAACCCCTGCTACTATTTTCTACTATAATGTGAACCCCTGCTACTACTTCTATTGGAATTAACTGCTATTATTACTTAGATGTTAACCTCTGCTACTACTTCTACTGAGATGTTAACCTTTGCTACTACTTATACTAGAATGTTAACTCTTGTTACTATTTCTACTGGAATGTTAACCTCTGTTACTACACTAAAATTAACTGCTACTACACTAAGTTATTGAAAACATGTTACTATATTTTATTTACTGAAAAATTTCAAAAGGAGAAACTTTTATTTTCTAAAAATATATTTAATTAGTGTAGGGTTAGTTTGGTAAACTAAATCATGACACATGACATACAGATAAAATATTATCCTTAATTGTTAAAAATTGTCATTATTTATTTAATAACAACAATACAAATAGATTTATTTTTGTGTTTCAAATAGATGTATAAGTGATTTGTTAAATTAAGATTAATACTTAGTAATCGTAAATGATTTAGATACCACATACTTAAATTAGAGCTCTCAAACTTGCTTTCCACGTAATAAGACTACCATCTCTACACGTGCACCCGTTTTTGTCGACATTCACCCCAACTCTCTCTCTCTCTCTCTCTCTCTCTCTCTAACCCGCAGTTTCATCTTTCTTCTCTCCAACTAAATTTCCCATCTTTTTTTCTCTGTTTGGTTCTTGCGATTCTCCAATCAACCAAGACAAAGGTCAAATACCCAGTTGTAAGTTTCTTCTCTTTGTTCTTTCTTACCAATCTAAAACCACCTTAACTTTAATCTATGTTTGTTTATCTCTTTTCTGGGTATGTCATAGATCTTAATATCATTGATTAACAACTTATATGCATAATGTTAATACTTCACTGAACTTGTGTGATACAATGAACAACTTGTGGTTTCGGTTTCGTTGGCAAGTTTTTGTTTTTTGGTTTTGTTTTCTGGGGTCAAATGTTTCAATGCGTCAAGCTGGGATGTTAGAGAATTGGGTGAGAAAGAAAGAAGAAATTTGGAACTTTGAGCGCATTGGATAAAGAATTCATCGCTGCTCAATGTTATATTTCTTAGCAGTTTGTTTTCGTTTAGTGGCATTGTGGTTTTTCGTTTGAGAATGTTCTGAAACTTAAGGTTGTTATAAGTGCGATCTAGCAATCCTAGTATGCTTGCACAAGACAAAGTTTCAGAGGCATTGGGATTGTGGTTTATAGTGAAGGAAAGAAGCGTGTTACGGCTTGGATTTTTATCTGTAGTCCAACCATAGGAGTTTACTTGTCCTATTGAGGATTGGATGTGATTGTAATTCAATGTTAAGCGACCATGCATCAGTCTTAGTTTGTTTTTAATGGGGAGGCATTTGATTTGCCTATTGGCAATCCAAATGCATCTTATGCTTGGGAGATTTATGATACGGCATTGAGTGGAGACTTTCAACTTTTCTTGAAAAAGCATGAATTCTGTAATTTCAAGCTTTACCTGAAGTAAAAGATGGTTTGGTGTCATTAAATTGCAATAAGGGTATGCTGATATTGATGTCCCTGTTGGTTGCTGATATTGATGTCCCTGTTGGTTGCTGATATTGAGTTACTTACGGGAAGTATATGCTCAAGGGAAGTATATAGGTTTGTCTAATGACTGTTGAGGTGGTTTTCTTCTTCCATCATCCAGAGTATAAAAGGTCCCAACAAATGAAGTTTTATATATTTAGACTAACGAGTGTTAAGAGGACCTGTTTTATGATATGTGTATGCGTATACAATTCCATATTTAAGCAGTGTTTTGAAGTTGTTCTGGCGAATCTTATTGTATAGAATTCATCCTGTTTTGTGTTTGGATCTACAGATCTTCGTATAGAATTCATCCTTGTTCTGAATATTAAATAGAGTCTGAGGCTTATTCTATCTACTGCTTCGACACTATCTTTCATTCATCTTGACAACTTCTGGAAGGTTAGTGCAGTTAGACTACTTCATTTCAACCATTACAATACTTGACAATTCAATTAATTTTAGTAGGTTTAGTATTCATTCCCTTGAAAAGTTGACTTATTTTATTACAGGTTGAGGATTTGATATTGTTAAATTCAAAATGTCTTCTCCAAGCAAGAGGAGAGAGATGGATGTCATGAAGTTGTAAGTTATAGTCACCACAGTATCTTCAACATCACAATAGTCAATGGTCTTATGTTCTTTTAAGAGTGGATTTCTCTTTTTTGTTTACATAGTGGGCATCTGTAGTCATGTTGGTTCAGTATCTATATCCTTTTGTTACCTTCTTCTTGTGCATAACATTCTTTTTGTTGTTCTAGTGCCACTGCATTTACCATAGTAAATATATGGTTAGTCATTTTCTTCCAAGTCTCAGTTTTTTCACTGTTTTTCAGGATGATGAGTGACTATAATGTGGAGACAATAAATGATGGGCTCAGTGAGTTCAATGTGGAATTCCATGGTCCAAAAGAAAGTACTGTCTTTACACACTTATTATCCTTTTTCTTATGCACAGTTCTCTATATAAATTCTAGATTTCACTGGCGTGTTTTGTGTCACGTTATAACAGAACATTGTATAAGTTGCTCTGCTTGCAATATTACTCAGTCTTTTGAAAGTTTTCATCTTTGGTTGTCCCTCAGTAGACATAATTAGAGTTCCCTAAAATTGGAAAGGGTTATAAGAACAAAGATGTCGTTTAATTCCGGATTTCTACTATCAGCAGAGACTAAATACGCTTTATATATACATTCTTTAATATTTCTAGTGTTGACAATATACATGACTGTTGTGGTTTCAGGCATTTATGAAGGAGGAGTATGGAAAATTCGTGTGGAGCTTCCAGATGCATATCCATACAAGTCTCCTTCTATAGGCTTCATGAACAAGATTTTTCATCCAAACGTTGATGAGCTGTAAGCATTTTGCAGCTCTCTAATTATCTCCAATAGCAATATCTTCTCTCAAAAGTTTAGAATGCAGAATTAGTACTGATTGATGTTTTTAGAATAATTTTGTGTTACTGCCAACATACCATCTTTCTTATGTATTTCGTAAGCAGCTACAATTTGATAATGGTTTATTGATGCTGTAATCTTCTATGAACTGACTGTTTTGATCTGTTTTCCTGAGTGACTGCAGATCTGGTTCTGTCTGCTTAGATGTAATTAACCAATCATGGAGTCCAATGTTTGGTACTTATTTTAGCATTATTGTAGAATTTATCAATCTCATTATATACCGCTGAAATGCATTAGATTTGATATCTTTTACTCTCTTGAATGAGTCAGTGGCATTTGACAACTATGTTGTGCTGTACATTTTGACATTTTCTTTTTATAATGTTTTCCATTGGATTGGCTAGTATTTTAACATACATAACCATGGTTCTTATTGCAGACCTTTTAAATGTTTTCGAAGTTTTCCTTCCACAACTGTTGCTCTATCCAAATCCATCAGATCCACTCAATGGTGATGCTGCATCATTGATGATGAAGGACCGAAAACTCTATGATCAGAAAGTGAAAGGTAAAAACTATTCTGTATATTGTACGCTTTTTTGCAAAGGATTCTCAAACTATAAAAAAGCATGCTAGTTTAAACAACTTTTCTGCAAACTGTTCCACTTCTTTGATAAGTGGGGACGTGGACCTTCAAAATAGTACAATGTGTGAGAGAGAACTGTTGCTAAGAAAATTGCAATCAGACAATTAAAGACTGCGAACATTTGTGGCCCTTTGAATGTCTCTAGAGTTAGAATTTAAGTATCACCTCATAGCCATGCAAGAGAGAGTAACAGTTTATTCTTGCAATGGTCCCTTGACTGCACAAATAACTTGGCTAATATAAGCTGCCCAAGTTTAATGCTTTCTGCCCAATGCTCGCATACAAGGTTCTGGCCTAGACATTCTATTGGACTCTTATCAGATATTCTCAAACACATAAAAATATGTTTTGTAGTAAGTAGGTTCTTTCAGCTCAATAGCATGAAATTGTTTCTTGAACTTGCTGACAGTGTGTAAGTAACAGTGAAGGTAGGAATTGTCATATTTTGGTCACTTCAAAGATTTCAGTTTGTGTATATTTTCACTGTCACAGAGTATTGCGAAAAATATGCAAAGAAGGAACATATTGCTAATACTGCACCAGAAGAAGAGAGTGGTGAGGAGAATATTAGTGATGAAGGAAGCGATTCGAGTGACGATGACATCGCTGGACATGCAGACCCGTAGTCGGTCAATTGCTGGGGGAACATTATTTGTGACTGAAAACCCCCATATTACATGTTTACCAGTAACTACCAATCTTGTATGACTAGATTACATTTGCTTGTAAAAGTATCATGAATGATGTCAAATAATGCAGTCATTGGATCTTTAATGTTATCAATGTTAGAAGAAACGAGAATTTATACGCATCTGAAGCCTGATATATTACGGTGTTCATGATATATTTGATTCTTGTTATGAGCATTGTTCTCTGGGCAGCTGAAGCCTGAGCTTTCGTTCTTTCATTCTTAGTCCGTGGAAGGTTACGGCGGAAAGAAATATGTTATGATCTAATTTTAATGAACTCTGAAGCTCTAAAACGATTACATTTGGGATACTTTCCAGACAAGTGAAAAGTATGGAGCATTGATTATATTATTGACCAAGCTAATGATCATTGATTAGTACACTTGATGTGATTTTTGTCGAATGTGCATTGTAGTTAGGAAGAGAAGGATTACCTCCTGTGTTATGCTTTCTTGGTTGACTCGGCGTCAACCCTCTACCTAGTCAGTCACTCAGATACACCAACTGGCAATCGTTAGCGCTTGGCATTATCTAATTCAAGATTTTGGGACCTACAGGAATCCGTAAATGAAATATTGAGTAACCTCTTTCTACAGTAAACAGAGAAAGAAGCTATGTTGATTAACCACAAGTTACCTTTATTGACAAGCATTGACAATTGGCAGGGTAAGAAAGCTTCATGTGGGTTACTTTCTATATATCAAAGAAGGCAAAAGCTGTGCATATATTGCAAAGGTTGTAAATTGATATATTAACAGATGCCATGAATCAGTAAATCACAGTTACTATGGTAATTGACCACCTCTTGGAACTTCTATATGAGTCGCTGTAAATGATGATTTATAATAATATTGGAATCACTCAAATTGTTACTTGCAGAAACGACTATGGAGAAGGACATAGCCTAAGAAATTGGACTGTTTCAGACTGCCGGCTCTTATTTTTAAAAACTGCTACAGTGCATTTGAGGCTCATTTGATCAGTAGTGCTAGTCCATTACGAGCCTACACACAGAGGCGGATTCAAACTCTTTATGTGTATCAGCCAATTGGCACCAAGTGATTCTAGTTGCTTTCTTTTTGTTTTGCTGTTCCAAGTTACAGTTCTGCAAACCCTCTTCATGAAAAGGAAGGCAAACCACATAGCCATTTTTCACTAAAACTCAACTGGTGCAAAGAAAAATGAGCCGTGTCTCGATTTGGGTACTCCCCATTGTGATCTTTCTCATCTTTCATGTTGCAAATTCCGAAGAAAGTGAAGTGAGGCAAGCCCTAGTGCAGTTCATGCAGAAACTTTCACCACGAAATGCAACAAGAGGTGGCCAATGGGGCTGGAACATGAGCTCAGATCCTTGCACAAGCAACTGGACTGGCGTGGTATGTAACAACAAGGGTTTTGTGAGGAAGATCATTCTCGAAAAGGCCAACCTCACCGGAGTACTTGATGCAAGCTCTCTTTGTGTAACAAAGGCTCTTACTGTTTTGAGTCTCAAAGACAACAACATCACTGGTCTGCTCTCAGAAGACATTGCACTTTGCAACGAGTTGACTCACTTGTATTTGAGTGGGAATCATTTCTCTGGTGACCTTCCTGAGTCTCTCTCCCAGTTGAGTAACCTGAAAAGGTTTGATATATCCGACAACAACTTCAATGGTGAGCTTCCTGATATGCAAAAGATTTCAGGCTTGATATCTTTTCTTGTTCAAGACAATCAACTCGAGGGTCAAATCCCGGAGTTTGATTTCTCTAATCTTAAGGAGTTCAATGTCTCTAACAACTTGTTCAGTGGTCCAATCCCTGATGTCAAAGGCCATTTCATGGAAAGCAGCTTTTTAGGTGATCCTAACCTGTGTGGAGAACCACTCACTGCCTGCCCACCAGTTCCAACTGTTCCTACAAACCCAATGAAGAAGTCAAAGAAGCCCTCATTCCAAAAGGTTCTTCTCTTTTCAGGCTATGTAGTACTTGGCCTAATTGTGGTGTTGTTTTTGGTGTATAAGATTCTTAGAAGAGAAAAACCATGCGAAGAGAAAAAACAAAAGCCTAAAAAGAAGGCTGTACCTCTTGAAATTCCTAGCAGCATACCTAGTACTACTGCTTCTAGTGACTACAAGGCTGGTAGGGGGAATCAGACATCAGAGTATTCCTTGACATCTGTCGAATCTGGAACGTCACCGCCGCTTGTGGTTCTCACTAGTCCTTTGTTGATGGGACTGACTTTTGAGCAGTTGCTTCGAGCTCCAGCTGAACTGCTTGGGAGAGGAAAGCATGGGAGCCTGTACAAAGTGTTGCTTGATGGAGGGGTTAACTTGGTTGTGAAGAGGATGAGCAATTGTGGGATTTCGAGAGATGATTTCAAGACCAGGATAAAGAAAATTGACCAAGTGAAGTGTCAAAATGTGTTGCCAGCAATTGCATTTTATTGTTCAAGGCAAGAGAAGCTCTTGGTTTATGAATATCAACCAAATGGAAATCTGTTTAATCTTCTTCATGGTAAAAAGCTTATTCTATTATGTTTTGCTACATATAATATATTATGCAAGTAACAAGTACTAACTGTTTTGTGTGCATCATTTTCTTGGTCACAGGATCTCCAAATGGCCAAATCTTTGACTGGGGAAGCAGATTGAATGTTGCAGATAGCATTGCTGAGGCATTAGCCTTCATGCACCGAGAGCTTAATGAAGATGGTATTGCACATGGTAACCTAAAGTCCATGAACATTTTGTTCAACATGGCCATGGAACCTTGCATCAGTGAATATGGAATAATGGAGGCTGAAAATCAAGAACAGTCAATCGTTTCTCCCAATATTGAAATCCGAAATGACAGTACTAGTAAAGGCCATGCATATGGCTCCTTCAGTGGTGATATTTATGCTTTTGGGGTGATTCTTCTTGAGCTTCTAACAGGGAAGATGGTCCAGAAAAATGGATTTGATTTGCCTAGCTGGGTGAACTCAGTGGTCAAAGAGGAGTGGACTGTTGAGGTTTTCGACAGGGCTTTGATCTCGGAAGGTGCAAGTGAAGAAAGGATGGTGAGCTTGTTGCAGGTAGGATTGAAGTGCATAAATGCTTCTCCAACTGATAGGCCAGCTATGAGTCAAGTTTCGTTGATGATCAAGTCGATAAAAGAGGAAGAGGAGAGCTCTATATCTTATGATTCATGAAGGAAAGTTCAGAAGTTGTACCTTGATTTCAATAAGTTAGTATCTGCCTTTGCACAAAATTTCTTTGCTACTGCATTTACCACATATATATATGGTTGTATTTTCAGTTCTAGGATTAAATTATCACTTGGCCTGTTACTTGTTCTCTGGTGCATATGAGTAGTAAGTTCTTTACATGAAAACCGAAACTACTTGGTACCTTCTGTTGAACAATTCTCAACATATTCTCAGGTTCAAGCATTATTGATGCTGGTGAGTGGTGACCACTCTATGAAGTGTCACAGCATATATAGACCAAACGGTAAGACAAGCACTCACTTGTCATATGGAAAAGAAGAAACGGCATTTTAGTTTAAATTAAGCATAGTATTTGCTTTCAAAGAAAACAAAATGGAGTGATTCCATGTCCACAGGGTGGCCAACAATGTGTCTCAATATTTGTCACATAATGTGCAAGCCTTCAGCTTTATCAGCTTCTCCAGGCATGGCCACATGGGGTAATCAGAGGAGTGTAAATCAAAATTTAATGATTTTGTCATGGATGGTTTGGACATTTAGGGTTTAAACATCACCATCACAATTGGCAAATTCACAACAGACCTTTCTGGTGACTTACTTGCTGGATATCAAGTCATCAACTACATCAGACCAAAATTGATGGATCACAGTACCCCCTTAGTGTATGTTCCAACGATTAAGGTGGGTACTCTATGGTTGAGACATATGTCCTCTCATTGCTGAAAATCAATATCAAAGTGTGTTAATTGGACCAAACTGATATAATTTTGATTACAAAGGTAATTTTACTTTCAGGTCTCTAATCTGCAAACAAAACAGAAGTATAACTCTTCCTGGTGCTCACTACAATCATGTCATTCATGCAAGGGGAAAGCAAATATTACCCTACCATCTCATTTTGTCTACCCTTTGAAAAATCTTTTTTGTCATCATATCTACGCGTGTAAATGATTTGATTTGAAGAGCCAGGTTTTGTGTTCTATCTGTAAAGATCCAAAGCCTTGTGTGGTCACTGAGTGTAGCCTCATAGGCTCATAGCTAATCCCACCAAGAGAGACCAGATATTTCCTATTTTTACCACTCTTCCTACTTACGCACTTGATAATTTTGGAGGGGAAGAAATCATACTCACTTTTTATTGTTCTGTAAGTTTTCTGTTCTCAAAACACTGTAAAAATCCGCTATCAATCTACTTAAAGATCTCAATTCAAGGCTTTGTCCTCAGCATATTATGTTGTATAGTTAGTATGTGATTATACTTAGAAGAGTGTAGTAATATCAAACACTCCCATTGATGCCAGGATTGATTGTAATGATCACCACTGAAGGAGGATCATTCTAATTAATTTTTTTTGACGAAGAAGTTACAGGTGCCCAATTTGGACAATCAAACTAGGAGGTGGACCTCATCTATCTTTTGCTCAATTACATATGTGACTTGTTTTCCAGACCTAAAAGCCTTGTCTTCCGGGCTTGTTTGGTTTTGCTGTACAAATACAAACTCGTCAGTCAGAGCTCAGCAACTTCTGCCTCTTGGTGTAAAAAAGTTTTTTGTCACCTTGAAAGTGAGTTCTGTCATCCAAATAGGCTCAACTGCATTTGGCCTTTCCGCTCTTCCTGGTTAACATTCCCTCTATATATATTCTCTTGGTGATAAGTTATGTTAAAAAGGTAAGATGAAGAATGACCCTGCAATTTCAAAAGTTTTATCAGTTTCCCTATTCGATTAATTTTGTTTGTATGAAGTTTACCATTTTCATGTTTGAGTAGGATATTGGAATAAGCTAAAGGCTGGCAAAATTTCGAACAAAATCTCAATGGATATCAATCATGATTTAGTTTATATTATTTAGTCTGAAATTTGGAAACGTATCAAAACCTTAAATAATAGCACATATCCGCAAGATGCATATTAAAATCTCGTGTCACATATCTCACATGTCTTTTAAAGTGAACATATCATTATTTAAATAAGTGTGAATACCGCAACACGATCGACTTGTGTCAAATTGAACCTCAGGTTTTCAGGATATTGTCGCCGTTAAGTCGAGAAACACGATCCAATCATTCTGCTAGTACACACCCAGAGCCTTCTTTACATCAAAATGTACGAACATGAAAGTATCAGAAATACAAGAGAATATGTACATGACTTCATTTGTAACGTATGTTGAGATTATTAATGAAACATTATATGTATAGTTCTATACCACTTTTTTCTCATAATATCATGAATACGATTCTGATTTACGTTAATGTTTTCACACACACATGCATATGAACTATCTATCAGATTTTAAATAACTAATAACAAACTATTCAGTGCACACGTCCGCGTATCCAAAACCTTAACACTTCTCTTCATCATACCTCCCATGCATAAACATCAGAAAAATCAAAACCGTAACACTTCTCTTACATAGTTAGTGTTACTTCAAACTTGCTTCATTCTTCACTCGAACAAAATAGTTCTAGTCTTGTTGAACATAAAACCTTTGAAAAGCATAGTTGCTTTTTCAGAAATATCATAAAAAACACAAGTCAAAACGGCGTCGTCCGCTGGTCCTTCTATATGCGTTGAAACCTTCCCTCTTCCTTTTTCCCCTAAACTATACTTCTCTCAGTCCTACACTCACTGATCCCAACAAAGCTCTGCAAAAACCCTAAATCCCAGAAATGGTCGCGGCGCCGCCGCCGGAGAGACCCACCGTCCGAGTCACCAACATCCCCTGCACCATCACCGCCACCGAGCTTCTCCACTTCCTCGAGTCCACTCTCGGCCCCGACTCCGTCTTCGCCGTCGAGATCGTCAGCGACCACAAGAACTGGAAGTCCCGTGGCTACGGCCGCATCCAGTTCACCGCCCTCCGCCACAAGGCCCGGGCTCAGTCCCTCTCCTCCTCCGCCGATCTCGTCTTCAAGTCCCACAACCTCCGCCTCTTCGAGGCTCACGATGACATCATCCCCCGGCCGCTGGACCCCAGGCACCGGCTCAACGACACCGTTTTGCACGCCGGGTTTTTCGTCAACGACGAGACCATGAGCGTGCTGGAGTCGTGGGTGGGGGTTCGGGCTTGGGTCATGCCCGAGAGGAAACGGGTCGAGTTTTGGGTCTGGCGAGGCGGTGACTGTTACAAGATGGAGATTGCGTTTGAGAATATTTTGGAGTCCGTTGGGTGCTGTGTGGGTGGTGATAAAGTTAATGCGCTACGTTTGAAGGTTAAATTCTTCTTCTTTAGTTTTTTGCTGTTTGAGTTTCGTGCTTATAGTTACTGTAATTGGAAGAAAATTACTTGTTTTGGAGTGAAATGTGATAGTGTGGAGCTGTTTTTGTTGTCAAGATTGTAGCTTTGTTACTTGTTTAGTGTCAGAGTTAATGATTTTGGGGGATTTTGATTTTCTCAGCTAAAGTTTGGCCCGAAGATTTTTCGGCAAGTGTCAGGGCCTAATGTAGCTTCGAAATTTAGCGCTGATCGGTATCACGTTTGTAAGGAAGACTTTGATTATCTGTGGGTGAGGTGTACAGATTTTTCTGAGATGAAGTCGATTGGGCATTCGACTGCCTTTTGCTGGGAGATTCAGGAGGACGTTGTGGCAGCGGGTGTTTTTACTACTTTTCCGAGCTTTAGGAAAGATGTGGTGGATCTCATGTTTGAGGATGGTGAGGACTGTCTTTCCATATCTGAGACAGTTCCGCTTGTGAAATGCGAAGCGGATATGAAGTTTCCTTATGAGATTCTTTTCCAGCTTAACGCGCTTGTTCATGCTCAGAAGATTAGCCTTGCTGCAGTGGAGAGTGATCTGATTCAGTTCTTTGGTGGTTTGAGTATGGACACTGCTAATGTGCTTCTTGAGAAGCTGCAGAAGCTCAAGACGACTTGCTATGACCCTCTGTCATTTGTAAAGGTGCAACTGCAACTCTTAGAGAGAAACTCTAAGAAACGTCTCTCTCCCCATCAGAGATTAATGGAGCATAATGTCATGAGTTGTCACAGAGTCTTGATTACCCCATCAAAGATCTACTGCTTGGGTCCTGAGCTTGAAAAATCAAACTATGTTGTGAAGAACTTTGCTCAATATGCTTCAGATTTTATGAGAGTTACATTTGTCGAAGAGGATTGGAGCAAGCTTCCTGTAAATGCTCTCTCCGCAAGTATTGAACAAGGTTTCTTTGCAAAACCTTTTAGAACTGGAATATATCAGCGGATATTGTCTATTCTTCGAGATGGAATTGTGATTGGAGATAAAAGATTTGAGTTTCTGGCTTTCTCTGCAAGTCAACTGCGATCAAATTCTGTCTGGATGTTTGCTTCGAATGACAGTATGAAAGCAGAAGATATTAGAGACTGGATGGGTTGCTTCAACAAGATCCGCAGTGTATCTAAATGTGCAGCTAGGATGGGGCAACTTTTCAGTTCTTCAACACAAACTCTCGCTGTCCCTCAGAAAGATGTGGAGCTCATTCCTGACATTGAGACTACTACTGATGGTGTAAGTTACTGCTTCTCTGATGGTATTGGAAAGATTTCCTTGTCTTTTGCCAGACAAGTTGCTCAAAAGTGTGGATTGAATCACACTCCTTCAGCATTCCAAATTCGATATGGTGGATATAAAGGGGTGATAGCCGTTGACCGTAATTCTTTCCGGAAGCTGTCTCTACGTAGTAGTATGCTCAAATTTGATTCGAACAACAGAATGCTTAATGTCACTAAATGGAGTTCTTCCATGTCCTGCTTTCTGAATCGGGAAATAATAACCCTCATGTCTACACTGGGGGTAGAGGATGAAGCATTTGAAGCATTGCAACAGGAGCAATTGGATCTGTTGGGAAGAATGAGGAAAGATAGAAACGTAGCACTGAGTGCCCTAGAGAAACTAAGCGGTGCTGATTCTAATAACATTCTTGTTAAGTTGTTGCTCCAAGGTTATGAGCCTAATCTTGAACCGTATCTGTCGATGATGCTTCAAGCACACTACGAGCACCACTTAGCTGATTTGAAGAGTAGGTGCCGCATGTATGTCCCTAAAGGAAGAATCCTGGTAGGGTGCTTGGATGAAACTGGTACTTTAAACTATGGCCAAATTTATGTTCGAATAACCATGACAAAAGCAGAGCAAGAAACGGGGCATCAGAGTTTCTTCCAGAGGGTAGATGAGGCAACATGTATAGTAACAGGGAAGGTGGTTGTAACCAAAAATCCTTGTCTTCATCCAGGAGACATCAGGGTACTTGAGGCTGTCTATGATGTGGGACTAGAAGAGAAGAATATGGTGGATTGCCTTGTATTTCCTCAGAAAGGAGAAAGGTAACATTGATGGGATTCCTCTTGAAATCAGTTTCCTTTTTATTATTGCTTTCTTTTCCTTTCTTTCTTGGGGATGAAGTAGCAGTGTGGAAATGGGGTTCCTGTGTAAGCTGCTAACTAGGTTCCTTGTGAAAGAGTAGTCTTACTCCCTAGTTATCAGCTTAATTGTGAACCCTTGATCCAACTTTGAATGTGTTTGTCAGTCTTAGTTAAGCAATGCATTGGGGAGCCGGAAAAAAAAATGCTCTTTGTATTTACATGTAACTGTATAGTGATTGTTGTTGGGATTTTTTGCAGGCCTCATCCAAATGAATGCTCTGGGGGTGATCTGGATGGAGACTTGTTTTTCATAAGTTGGGATAAAACTCTCATCCCTCCTACTACTGTACCTCCGATGGATTACTCTGCACGGAGACCTCGCAATATGGATCATGATGTGACTTTAGAGGTAATATAAAAATTCAAGTCAACTGTTGCCTTATGGTACTGAAATGAACTTGACCATGTGGAGACAATTATCCTATATGCTCTATGTATGTCTAAATGTCCTTCTCTGTATGACTATATGCAGGAAATTCAAAAGTTCTTTGTGGATTATATGATAAATGATAATTTGGGTGCCATCTCTACCGCACATCTAGTTCATTCTGACCACGAACCAGAAAAAGCCATGAGTAAGAAATGCCTGGAGTTGGCAGACCTGCACTCCATGGCTGTTGACTTTGCCAAAACTGGTGCACCAGCTGAAATGTCCTGGATGTTAAAACCAAGAGAATTTCCGGATTTCATGGAAAGGGTGGAGAAACCGATGTACGTCTCCAATGGGGCATTAGGAAAGTTATACCGTGCAATTCGTAGCTCAGTGGTTCAAGAACAAACAACTGTTGTCTGGTCACAGCAGAGGGCTGAAGAAGCTTATGACAGGGAGCTTGAAGTGCAGGGTTTCGAGTCCGTTCTCGACATGGCAGAAAGTCACAGGGACATGTACATAGAGAAGATGAGAAGTCTGATGAACTATTATGAAGCCACAACTGAGGATGAAATACTGACTGGTAACCTCAGAAACCGTGCAGCCTATCTACAGCGCGATAACAGGAGGTACTTTGACTTGAAGGATCGCATACTGCTGTCACTCAAGACCCTGCAGAAGGAAGCAAAAGGATGGTTTGAAAGCAGCTGCAAGGTGAGCGAGCAGCAGCGACTGGCCTCAGCATGGTATCATGTCACTTACAACTCAGCTTATTTCCAAGAAAACATGAACTGCCTGAGCTTTCCATGGATGGTGGGCGACATCCTGCTCAACATCAAGTCTCTGAATAGCCGAAGAAGCGGCATCGTTACAAGTGCATAAGAACATCTCAACAGGGTTTATGTAGTATGTGATTAGGTCTAATTTCTCTAACCATGAATGGTAGGTTTCCCTGTGTTGAGCTTGGACAATGTAATCTGTAGGGGTCTGAAGAACATTAATGGTATCTAAGTTTACCTATCTAGATTATAAAAAGGTAATTTTCTTTGATGAGGAAGTAAATCAGTAAAAAAAGGACAGTATCAAGAACAATCATAGCAAAGATTAAAACTTTATTAAGTAATTGATTAACCCTATAAATATATATCCTCCACGCTATTTCACATTTTGGCTTTGTACACCAATCACCACCAAAAAGGAGAATCTAGAAAACAAATAAATAAAATATAAGTGGCGGCGCCACGTCAGCATCCCGGTCAAACCTTCCACCATCCGCCACCCATTTCCAGCTCATCGAGTGTCCAATCCAGCAAGCCATCAAAATCACACCAAATTTCCGGCGAGATTTTCACGCATAAACCGCCACGTCCTTCCCGGACTGAACCGCCTCCGAGCTCTTCACCGGAGCAAACCTCGCCGAGAAATCACGAAACCCGCCGGACTCGTCCACCTCCTCCGCCACTGGACCCTCGTCGAAGTTCAAAGCGTAACTCAACGGATCGTACTGAAACTTCCCGTGCCTACCTCCGCCGCCGCTCTTGCTCCGATTGAACCGCCGGATGAAAGTCTTCCACTTGGGGCCGGCGACGATCTCCGACCACTCGCGGACCTTGTAAATCGCCCTCATGCCTCTGGACCACCATCCGTCGTCGTTCCGGACGCGGTCCCACCACTGCGACGAGGAAGGGATGCAGAAGCAGCAGCGCGAGCTGGTTCTTCCGTGGCCTATTGACTCCAAGTCATCCATGGCCGGAAAATAGACTGAGAAAAAGAGAAGAAGAAGAGAGAGAGAAGGCGGAGAAAACGGAAAGGCGAATCTGCGTGTGTGAAACTGTGAAGCAGCGTTTTTTTTTTTTTTTTTTGGTGAAGCAGCGTTTATATAAACGGATAAGGGAAACAAAGGGCGTAACGGAAACTTGGAATTTATTATCGCCGATCGGGTTTGTGTTTGTGCGCTTTGGAACGACATGTCGCTTGCAGTGGTTAAATGATGGTTATCTGGAGAGGCGGGACCCAGAACGGCAGCGTTTGGGGCGCGTTGGGCGTGACGTTTGGCCAATAGGAAATGTGGGACCCGTGAGCTTAGGTGGAAGCAATCAACTAGAGAGAGAGAGAGAGGGGTGAAGGGTGATTAGAGCATATGCACCCATGTTTAACCATCAGACCATCAAACCATCAATTTAATTGCCTCCATCAGTTACTATTCACTGTAAATTGCTTTTCTGAGCTAGTTTTTATACAGCGGTGCAACTCCGTCAAATTAGCAATTACTATTCATTGATTAAATATTTTATTTTTTGAGATTTCATATATGATAATCAACCAATTGCTAGATGACAAGTGGCATTTATTTGATATCCTTATCACCGAAATAATTTTATAGATTTTCGATAGGATTTCCGACCAACCAAAAGGTGACACGTGTGTGTTTGTCGGCCAAATAATTTCATTGGATTTCCGATAGGATTTCTGATAAGATTTTTGACGAATGACAATTCGACACGTAACTTTCTTCCACAAATTATCCTTGCATTGATATCGGCCGGTGATGATGCAAGTGGATTGTCGTACCCAAGAAACACATAATTGCAACTCTTCGGATGGAAGCCAACCAGAACCCATTTGATGAAAGGAAGATGGAAGAGAGGAGATGAAAAGAGAAGTGGTACAAATTGTGAAGAATATGATGAGGTATTTATAGGGAAAATAATGAGTAATTTGTACATTTTCGGAGTAATTTGAAAAGAAAAAAAAAATTTGACCGTTGGCTACGCAGGGAGCCGTTGTACCAGTCTGGCGCCACGTGGCAGCCTGTAACTGGCCATCGGCTCTGCAGCTGTCGGCTATATATTTTTTTTAATTTTTTTTAAAGGCCCGTGTAAAACACGCGCCAGATTCAAAAAAAAAAAAGAGAACGCTGGGCGCCCACGTGCGCGGGTCCCAGCCTTTGCTGCCAATCACTCCGGCAAGCAAAAGTTGCCTGCCTGCTTGCTGGTTTGATCATTTGACATGGGTCCCACTCATTTATTGCCTCTTCATTTTGCACGGCTGCATTGGAATAGAGCAGCAAACAAGCAAAATTTATGCTTTTTGCTATGATGGTGATGCACGGCTGCATATGCTCTTAGGGGAATCCTAACCAACGGCAGGAGTCGCTGGTATTCCATTTAATCTCACCAGCAGCACTCAATTATTAATCCTTTTTTTGTTTTTTAGTATTTTTCCCACATGGTTCGAAAATAGGAGCTACGTACGTTTCGTATATTGTAGGAATTGGATACGCGTATGATACACCCCGGATACGCTTTAATATACCTCGGATGTGCCTTGGAATGCCCCGGATACGATCATATACGCCTCGGACATGTCGGATACGCCTTGGATACACCCCGGATACATCATATACGCCTTGGATACACCCCAGATACACCTTAGATACGTCGGATACGCCTTGGATATGTCTGGAGACTAGGTCCAGTTAGATAAAATGTAAAAGCCAGCTAACTGAGAACTAAGCAAACATATGAAGAATCATGTAGTTTCTTCACACAAACGAAATTAACATAGCAAAATATCATTCCAAGGACAGCATTCATTGTCATACAGGTTTCAACATGACCAGTACTGCTATACAAAATATAAACAAACAGCGCGATGAAATACTCTGTTTCTGCAGACAGGTAGAAACTAGAGATAGAAAAGGCACAACACCTTCTACTAGAGAGCTACATTCAAATTGAAGCGACTCCTCCAGCTTCACCACCATGAACAGCCCAAAAAATGCTTCCAGCATCATCAGACTTGCCAACATCTAAAGCGATAGCACCAAAGACTGCTCTGAAAGCCCCACAAACCACCGCTGGAGATGAAGAGTCAGTCTTGGGAGAGACTCTAACAACCTTATGCAACCCCAATCGCAGCCCATCAGCAGCACAGGAAGATTCAACCTTGGAGATCTCTGATATGTGACGGTTCATTTCTTTTGCAGTAATCTCAATGTTCTTTCCAAGTAGTCGTAGAGAGGCAGATGTGTCTATGATATTGGCACCCAAAATGCTCAGTGCCTTGTTGTTCTCTTCGGAGAATGAGGCATGGGTCATTGCACGCCGAAGCAGACCAATGTTTTGGAAATTATAGCTGGAAATATCAAAATTGGCACCGTGAGAGTCATTTATCCAATGTTATTCAGTCACCATCTCACACTAGTATACACAATTCAACGGCACACATAAACAGATAGTCATAAGAGCAGACATAAGAATCCAGGCAATTATCCATGCAGATAACATCCAAACTATCAAAGATCATCCGAGATAAGTGAGTTGGTTAAGTTGTATCGGGTTCTATTAGTTGTTTAAATCAGTATATTGCTTCATGTTATGCTAAAAAAGAAGATGTCTTTAACCATTGCATGAAATTACACAGAAAGATCACTGCAATTTACTCTGTTTCTCATTTCCTTGCAACAATGTTCGGTTTCAAAAGCAGATATTTAGCTAAAGCTGCTAAACACAGTTTACAAACTAAGGATTTGATTATCGGCACATCCACAATCAAACTTTCCCCTTTTTTTTCCTAAAGAATTTCTGGGAAAACCAAACAGAATCAATAATCCACCATTTTGAAACCCAATGAAATTAAGTAGGGAAAGTAAAGAGAGTTACCCAATTTGGTTCTGGAGGGTTAGGAGTGCGGTTTCAAACGGCGATGATCGCATTGAGATTTGCCCATCTTGTTCGTTAATCACATAACCCTGCACAAAAACCCAACTCACTTTGAGAAGCATAGACAGAATTACTGATGACAAGTGTTCACTCGATTTAGGGTTTAGGGGTTCGTGTTTAGAGATATGACGCATCTGTTTTTCCTTCAAAGTAACAAACAGGAGGTTAAGGATTAGAAGCAATGCCTGAATAGATGAAACGATTGCGAAGACAACGACGGTGAACACAGCGAGAGTACGAGGAACCATAGTTACTGTTCTTGGTTTCTTCCTTTGTGAGAAACTGGAAACTCTCAGATTGACTATTGTACTCCAACCATGAGTATTTATTTATTTATTTTTTTTTTTTTGATTGAGAACCATGAGTATTTATTTTAAAGACCAACACAAACCCAATAACTCCTTTTTTTCTTTTTTCTTTTTTCTTTTTTCTATTTTTCTGCATTGTAAAATAATTAGGTTTACAAACATAGGTGGAAACTTGGCCACAATGGGCTTCATCCTAGTTTATGAGGACTCGAGGAGTAAGAAGAGTTGTGACATTTCTGCAACATCTTATGTACACTAAAACAAAGTTTCAATCTTGATAATCTGTGTAAGTCTATCATTTCATAAAAGAATGGCTACCATTTTAAGGGTAAAGCCGGTTCATAATTTACATAAACTGCTACACCTTCCAACTATAAGGAAAAGAAAAGTCGTGTCTGATATTCTCCAAATCCACCTTGATCCCTTGTGTTCATCATCTTTCTCTTCGAAAAATGTCCAGAGCAGTATCCATATCGGCTTTCCACCATGCAAAGAATTTGTTAGTATCAAAAAGCCAGGAGTTAATCTTGATTTATACTTCGTATCCTGTTTCAAATGTCCAAGCTTCCGTCTCAGTAGATATGCTCAAAAGAGACTTGATCGATTTCTGCATTACTTCTTGACTTGAGGCTTGAATCAGTAGTGAGGCCACGAAGCAATGTCATGACGTCAACTGTGTCGTCGAGGTAGTACCTAGCTTTACTAGGTTTCTGGCCAACAGTGCATGCAAAGATCTCGGGAGGTGTATGTTGAGATGAACTGTAGGCTGTGCTTGATATGCTTTCAAACATGTCCTCATCTGATCTATCATCCCCAATGCACAGAACAAAATCCGGCGTGTTCCCTGTACCAACCATCATGGAGAGAACTTTCTCTGCAACCAAGCCTTTAGTAACTCCCTGAGATATTAATAAGCCACATGGCATGCTTTAGGTCACTAGAAGAAAACAAACATAGAAGACAAAGATAATCAAGAAATTGGAGCACAGGATAATGAGGATATATACCTGTGGCTTTACTTCGACTATATGTTGCCCCCTTTTCACAACTACAGGCTCGTTTGCAAGGACATTTTCAAGATGATCCAACATCTCCTTGGCCTGGCAGGAACCGAAATCAGGATCAGCATCTAGATGGTGCCACACCAAGGCACTCTCCTTGCTCTCTATGTACGAGCCATCGGTCGCCTCTGTATATAAATTCATCACAGGTTCTGCGATATGTTTCCAGTCCAAATCAACTGCTAAGGAACTGGTTTCCCAATTGGACTTCCTACTCCATCTACAAGGACAACCAAAGTAAACATGGAATCAACACAACTATAAGCAAAGACAAACAATTCTTATCAGGTGTATGTGAGAAAGGAAACTAACCTTATAAAGTATCCATGTTCCGCTGCTATGCCAAGATTCTCACACTGAGCAAACCATTCGCTAAGAGAGTCTTGACCCCTACCACTAACTATAAACACAGTGTTCTTGGGGTCACTGCAAAGGTTGTTCAGAACAGAAATGACTTCAGGACTTGGAGTTTTAACAATTGAAGTTTCAGGCATTATTGTTCCATCATAATCCAAGAAGATTGCCCTTCGACTTGACCTCTTATATGCAGACAGGATATGGTCAATGGAAAGCTTCCTAAAACTTGGAGAAAGAGACAAGATTCTAAAATGCAGACCAAAACCAATTCCCCAACACCGTTTTCTGTAGTGATCCTTACAGGCTCGCTCTAAGTCCTGTAGAAAACTGCGCGCCCAATAAGCCACATCATGAGAACTGACATACTTGTAATGTTTCTCATGCCGCAACTGCTTTTCTAAATCAGGCATTGTGATGGCTACATTTAGTGCATCAGCTACAGCTTCAATGTTCCAGGGGTTCACCCTGATTGCTCCGCTCAAAGATGGCGAGCAACCTATGAACTCTGAAATAACAAGTGTACTTGTATGAGAGGAATCCAAAGGACTTCCTATAGCTTTATCCATATCTGGAGTCCCCTGCCTGCAAATAATATATTGGTAAGGGATTAGGTTCATGCCATCCCTCACAGCATTGACAATGCAGCATTCAGCCAATGAATAATAGACAGTCTTCTCATGGAAGGGAACGTTGCGATCAATCAAGACAACTGGTTCATAGCCTGGAAAGCCAAAGACTTCATTTATCCTTCTGGTCGTTGAATATGTTTCATTCTTTGCTTCCTGAACATCTTTCCCTGTGCTCCTGGCAGGGTTTATAATTTGAACCAGGACTACCTTGCCCCGCAACTCCGGGTGCTGCTGCAGAAGTTGTTCCATGGCCAATAACTTTAGGCTGATCCCCTTGAATATGTCCATGTCATCCACGCCCAGAATAAGCTTCCTCCCCTTAAAATGTTCTTGAATCTCTTTGGCCTTCATGGAAGAGGAGGGATGATTTAAAGCAGATTGAAGTTGACCCATGTGTATCCCTACTGGCAGAATCTTAATGTATACCGTGCGGCCAAAATATTCAAGTCCAATGTAACCTCGCTTTGATTCATAATCAAGGCCAAGCATTCTACTGCAGCAAGATAGAAAGTGGCGAGCATAATCAAATGTATGAAAACCAATCAAATCTACATTTAGCAGGGCTCTCAATATTTCATCTCTGACAGGCAATGTCCTGTAGATTTCTGATGAAGGGAAGGGACTATGCAGAAAAAAGCCAAGCTTAACTCGCGTGAAACGCCTTCTCAAAAAAGTGGGAAGAATCATAAGGTGATAGTCATGAACCCAGACATAATCATTTTCAGGATTGACCACCTCCATGACTTTATCGGCATATATCTTGTTAGCAGAAACATAAGCCTGCCACAGTAGCCTGTCAAAATGATTACTGTGGTCCAGGCACATGGGAAGCATGTAGTGAAACAGCGGCCACAAATATTGCTTACAAAACCCATGATAGTACTTCTTATGAAGCTCAGGAGGAAGGAACGTTGGCACACAATTAAAGTCCTCCAGAAGTTTCTGGGAAACTTCTTCCTGTTCACTTGCATCTATGTCAACCTTCAGAGACCCTACATACATAACCACATCACCAGATGAAAAACCATCTTTCAGCTGCAACAAAATTGAATCCTCAACAAAACTAAAGCACCATCTCCCAGATTTCGCATCCTTTTGAGCATGTAAAGGAAGAAAATTTGCCACTATGATTTTTTTCTCACGGCATTCAGAAGGGACAACGTTTGTATCTTCATTATTACTCCGATCACTATTTTTGACATCAGGAATTATTCCCTCAATATTCATAACTCTTGGAAGACTTCTAGGGGTCTGAGGGAAATTCAACATGTCCCCAGATGCCAACTCTAACAAGCTTATGCAAGATCTTGAGAACATTTTTTCTCCACAACGTTCTTATGCCAGCTTAGTGAATCAGAGGCGTTCGAAATCTGTAGGAGAAAGAACCTATGGAAATGGCAGGAAGGAACAATTATAACTTTATAAAATGTTTGCTTAAAGAACAGATATTTGCTTCTTACTTTCCATAATGTGTATAATTTGGGTAGAGGATGTCATATGCTTCACCTTAAATATAGGCAACATGGCAAACTTAAAAACAATATGACATGATTACAATAATCAAAAGGTAACCAAAACATACACAAAGGAAAATATGATAATATAAACCTATTAACAGAGTTATAGTTATATGATTGATATAGTAAAATCCAGAATCAAAAGAAAGCATAGCACGAGACACAAGATTGCACATGTGCATATATATACCTTGTTTATCAAGTATCAGCTACAAACATATTCTGCTTCTTTAGTTCATTGTGTTTCCATTTTCAAAAGCTCCAAAGCTAATGTTCAAGTTGAGATCTCAAGAAAACTTCCGGACCAGGGTCTACTGATGAAGTGAAACAAAAACCATGTAATCAAACCTTTAAATTACCTTACCTGTCTTCTAAATCTACACAACAGGAATATAATATCATCTGACTATATTTGGCTAATTCCTCATTCCTCCTTATCTTCATTTTTTTGGCAACTACTCCCTATCTTCATTAAATTTAGAATATATCCTCATCCAAATTAAGGCAGAATAAGAAGTTTAAACTTACAAGCAAACAATTTCATGGAGGCTCCAGAAACCAAAAGCAAATGAATCATCACTAAATTTCATGGAGTCATTTTCCAATTAATGCAATACAGCTCCTGATTTGGCTACACAAGGGATTCGTCCTTATCTTTGATCATTATTGATATCCACACGCAAAAAACTCAAAGAGGTACAACTGAAAATAAAAAGGCATTACTTGTGATAACAACTATTCCTAAAAGTTCAAAAGCTCTGTTTTTCACAACAGAGTTGAGCTAAATATACTACCTTTCATATGAACAGAGCTAGTAGTATTGATCAATGAAAAATTAGAGAGAAAGAGAGAGACTGTTAACCTGAAAAAAACTCTGATCGATCTAGCAACAGAGCTTCAAGCTTGGTTTTTGATATCAGCAAAGAGCAAAATCCTGCACACCATAAACGTTTAGACATGGAAAACACAGAAAAACAAAACTGGGTCATAAACATGAACACCAACAACCCAAGTGTTGATTTTTTCTCTTGAATTCACAGCAAAACCAACATACCCTTTAAATTTTGGAGGAAGAAACTGAAGGGGGTCACAAAGTTAGGCGATAAAACGGATAATATGAAAGAAACGCGTGTAAATTTAGACTGTGTATGAGATTTTTATATGTAGAAACAGAGAGAAAGAGAGTTAGGTTGGAAACCGGTGAGATTTGTGAGAGTTTTTAATGGTGTCGAGAAGGGTCATTAAAAAATGAAAAGAAAGAAGGAAGGTGAGAGAAAGAAAATGGTTAAGGGGAAAAGAATTTTGGGACGGGGGGATTCGTGGTCAGAGTTTGTTTGTTGCTGTTGAATAGTTTTGTTTTTCTTTTTTGTATGGATTTGGTGTTTCGTTTCGTTCAACAAAGAAAGGAAAGCTCGTGGAGTGTTGGAGATTTTTGTATATAAAAGCGTACATAGTAAAAAAGAGAAGATGAAGAAGATGTCGATCGAGATGTGAAGACAAGTCTGAAGACTCCAGTTGGATTGCAACCCTCCTGGTTGGTCTTACGTTATAGTCCTGCGTGGCCTTTCTCTTCTACTACTGGAACTCGTCTCTGTTTTATTTACTCGAATGCCCTCACTCCATTTTTTTTGTGTTATTATTATTTTCGATGAATATTTTCCGTAATTTTCCTCACCGAAATGTGGTAAAGTTCACGAAGACAGTGTTAGTATTATTTAGCGTAATGATACAAGTCTCTTTTGAGCGAGTGAGAGATCATGAGTTTAGCTCATACGTTAGTAAATTAATAGTTTTTGTATTTCTCAATAACTTGTAATGAAGAAATAAAAGTGACGACATACTCGAACTTGGAGCTTTACTGACAAAAATGTTTTACAGCTAATGGCTAAACATTTTGGTTGAGAAAGCTAACAAGATTATAATATATCGTATAAGATAGTCTTTCTTTAGTGCGCGTGTCACATTAGATTAACAAAATATTGCTCGGTTTTTACGTCATCGACTACGTAAATCTTGTTGATTGTTTGATTACTATCACATAATAGAAACCCGGAAAATATGGTAAGATGAGGTTGTATGTGGTCCTATACAGGTTGTTAGTGCCTCAGTACTTGGTTTGGCTAATTAGGTGCAGAATAGTACAAGGTTCCTAATAAATGTTAGCTCAAGAATAATGGCTAATCTCATGTACTTAGTCAACAAACCCACCACTAACCCCTCTTTTAACATGTTTTACTCGCACATCTGTTTTACCAACTATTTCTGCAGATAGAATGTCGGATTCCCCAAGCAGAATTCCTCTGGTTTTTAACACATTACCTCAAATCTTTCTTAGATTACACTTTAATAACAATGGCTCTTTGTGGGTTAATTTCCCTAAACCTAATTGTTTAGGTGGGACTTAGCCACTTAGGTGGTGTTATTAGTAGTTTAAGCAAAGAGGGTGATCCAAATGAATTAAGTATATGATAAAGTTTGACCACCCTTCTTAAGACAAATCAAAGGGAACTAGTTGAATATTGCATGTGGATAATTGGATAAGCATAGGCTAGGGATCCCCCACAGAAAAAGGGACACTGATTGATCGCTATACATGCCTAAAAAATAAGTGACATTTCCATTGTTGATTTGTTACTCACACGTTGTTGTTATGGTAACCAACAAGAAATGTATCCCAGAAAAAAGAGACCAGCCTGTGGATTATGTGGGTGCAGGATTTTATATCTTTTTTATATGGATAATCTTAGATAACCGGTTCAGTTTATCTCTATTAATAAAATCGAAAGGTTTTTTTGATTTTATCAACGGTTAAATTTTTAAATAATATTAAAACTTTAAAATATGTCTTCTAACAAATGAATGATAAATTAATAATTGTAAATATTAGAAACAAGAAAAAAAACAGAAATAAAGAAGCTTAAAACGTGGAAGGTGGGAGAGAAAATTAGGAAGAAAAATTAGACTTTGAGTGTAAAAAAAAAATCACACACGCACGTAGTGCGGGTCAAGATGTTAGTACAAGTTTAAACTTAAAAGTGGACAAATATACAAAGGGTAATGCTATTAACACACCTCATTTTACTATTCACACACCTCATGCATTTTCATAACACTACAAATTTAATTATGTTTACGAAATTGCCCTTTAAAGTTGTTTTATGATTGATCCACATCATAAAAGGGGTGTGTAAATAGTAAAATTTGATGTGTTAATAGCACCACCCATATACAAAAGACAGAAAAAACAACAATATTATCCACATTAGTTTTTACGACTTATTTCTTATAAATTGACGTGAACATGCATAAATATTATGACCGTACTAAAGTGACGTAAATAATTTTGGAGTAAATACTTGTGACACCCTGTAGCTTACACCTAAAATCAGTTTTGTCCCTCACTTTTTTTTTTAAACCGGTATACCCCTATACTTTGAATTCTCGACTGATTTGCCCTTTTTCCAGCTGGTTATGACTGTGACATGCTCATTAACAGTCTAAATAACCCTTCACTCTTATCTCTTCTAGCATAGTAATAGGGGGCTTAGACCTTGCTCTTAAAACCCAACCATTGAAGCTCTCACAAGAATTGTTAATGAGCATGTCACAGTCATAACCAGCTGGGAAAATGGTAAATCAGTCGAGAATTCAAAGTACAGGGGTATACCAGTTTAAAAAAAAAAGTGAGAGACAAAACTGATTTTAGGTGTAAACTACAGGGTGTCACAAGCATTTACTCCAATAATTTTTACAAGCCCAGTATATATATCTCGCGTCTCTAGTTAATATCATGGCTATGTTATGTGCATATGCATGTACAAGTTTGTTTGGTTCTGCCTTGCTAGATTGATTAACACCAGTAAGTTCAGTATCAACAGGAAACATCGTAAAGGAAATTAGTTGTTCCATTCTTCAATTGAAAGGGGATGAATCATAGTTGTCTCAACTCATGAGTTCTCACTTAGCATCGGTTCTCGTATGACACTTATACAAACTCTTAACTTGAACGGTTAACATGTTTTTGATAACTTATTTTTGTTTTGAAAAATGAATTACCGGTCTGATTCAAATACGATACTTTAAAATAATTTTTATTAAACTAAATCACTAAAACACAATCTAGCGACTAAGTTGTATGAATATAAATTGTTGCTTTTTTAAAATCTCAAGTCATTTACAATTTAAGTGACATGCCGGAGTAGAAGGAGAGGTGCCTGCTAGAGTTGCGGAAATGAAAGCGGATAAAATCTAGGAGACAAGGATGTTGAATATCAGCGGCCCATTTGAAACCCTTTCCCATTCCCATTGCGTGATGATTCCGCGTCCCACGTCTCCCTCTCCCCCTATTCAATGTTGGCTTGGCTTCTCCTTTGCTTCCATTCCATTATTTCCATTCCAATTCCTCCTCAACATCAACATTCAACAATCTCATTCTCGTACCAAATTGACGTGCCACGTCATGCACTTGCTTGCGAGGAATTCTTACGTGCGGCCAACGTACCACGTCACTCATGCGACCTGCCATTCAGGAGATGACACGTGCCACTTCTTTTTTTTCCTCGCCGGCAACCTCCAAAACTCCCCCGACTGAGTTCACCGTCGTTTAAAAACCGGATAGCAAGTTCAAGAAACCATACTTGATCCAACTAACTTGACCCAGGTATCAACAACAAACATAAAATCCTTCCTTGATCCGATTGAATTGACCCAAGTTACAAACTCAATAATCCAACTAAAGTTCAAAACTTTGGGAGGAATATAAAGAACCCACCTGAGATATCACTAGCAACAAACACAGAAGAATCAAAGAGCCCAAAGAAGGGTTCTTGAATCAACAGCCAAGCTTCCCAGAATTGAACAACGTTGGTTGCCACCACACCCCAGATTTGAACAACAACTTCGCCGGTTTCAATTATTTGAATCAGATATAGGCTTTCGTAGACTATAAATTGTTGATTTACACTAGAGGCAGCCGTTGAAGGACTAGGAGAAGCTGCTAGAGTGCAAAGGGAGGCGTGTTGACGGCGGCGACGAAGATGGAGGAGGAAGAGGAACGACGGTGAACTCTCATCAAATGAAGGATGAGGAAGCTGAGTAGGAAAAAAAAGAAGTGGCACGTGTCATCTCCTCAATGGCCTGTCGCAGGAATGACGTGGTACGTTGGCCGCACGTAAGAATTCCTCCTTGCTTGCTGGTTGGTCCACGTTAAGATCTTCCCTACAGCCTCTACATTTTTCTGATGTCACCATTTTGGAATGGATAAATGCAACAAGAAAAAACAGCGGAAAAGCATGATAAATGAGAAAATAAAAAATTAATTACAAAGGATAAAGACTCAACCGTTATTTTTGCTATTTGAATGTTTAGTTGATACATTAATTATGAAATAACGGTTGCCAACCACTGGGGAAACGGTGGGGTGGAAAGCACTGTCTTCTCTAACCAAGAGGTCTGGTGTTCGAATCCCCATTAAGGCCTTGGTGGCCAGCCGGCGGTGGCCCGTGCTAGGCAAGTGTGCCTGGTGTGTGGTGTTCGCTTTCATGCCCCGTGACGATGCAGGGATTAGTCCGGCTGTGCTGGGATACCCTGCATGGGTGTGTGTTACCTAATCTAACAAAGGCTAACCCCCCCAATCAAAAAAAAAATAACGGTTGCCTTGCCGTGAGGGAGCCCATTAAATTGGTTAATGTTCACCGACCCGTCCATCGTTTTCATACCATGTTGTCCTCTTTAAAACGTTTTTTTTGTTTTGGACAATTAGAATATACGACAAGATCAATCTCACAATCTTTCGTTGTTTTTAGAAGTTAATTTTTTTTTCTTTTGTTTTAGTAAATATAGTGGTATCATATCGTGTCACCTCACGTTTATTATTTTCTATTATGATGTTTGGCATGCGTGAGTCTTTTTAATGAAAATTCTTAAGTTGATGACTTTTCGGCTTATCTCATTTTCCGATCTTATATCCACATCTTAACCGTTCAGTTTATAGATATTTATGAGTAGATCATTTCTGTACAATTTCAGCCATATTAAAAATCATTAAGGCATTCATAAGTGTGATTTACCAATTACGAACTTGAATGGATCATGTTTGATAAATTTGGTTCGTCTATTAATTTTATCTAGTTTGTTATCTTAACAATCACCGATTTAACTGAAAATTTGTATGACTGATCTACTCATATAAACCTAAAAATTGAACGGATAAGATGTCAATATGTGATAAAAAAATATATTTTTAAAATCATAAACCGAAAAATCTTCCATTAATCTTTAACTTAAAGATCGTCGTTAGAAAGACCGTCTCAAACCCTCTTTTTAATCTTACTACGGGAGGGGAGTGGTATTTGTTTCATTAGAAAATTGGACTAATGTTTTTGCTATCCATAAAGAAATGAAGAGGATTTGTACGAGAATAAAGAAAGGCGGGATTTTATCTGGTTGGCGCGTGGTGGCGCGACGTGTAATGTCAGGGACGTGAACGCGTGTGGAGAAAGGGGAGCGTGGGTCTACAGTCCTTATCCGTTAAAAGTGGAAACAACAACAACAAAAACAGTGGGGCCCCACACTCGTATGAATTTGATATATCCAACCACGGAAATGGTCTGGTGCTCTGGTTTCGGAATTATCCTTCACAATCCTTATCCTCCCTCCCTCTCTCTCATTGTGACACCCTTTTCATTTGGACCAAGAGTGGAGATAGTTTGATCTTGTCAAGTCTCCACCAAAACTAGATCAACCTTGTTGACAACTCAACCTACATATCAACCACTTCTTGCTTTCTTGTTCAAATTACATGAAAGACTTTGAGGGATTTGTTGGAAATTCTTCACTATCGTTATAATAAGCATGAAGATGAACTTTTCGCTTCTCTGAATCAGTCTCATTGGAGTCGGACGTGGAACGACGTACTTCTTTCTTTAACTTATATTATATAATCAAGATCTGTATACGCTCTTATTAAATAACAACCTACAATAGCGTGTTCATGTAAAAACTAAAAATGAATGTTAATTTTTTGAAATTATAAAGAGATCAGACGTTCTCAATATACTCTAGAGTTATGTTTGGATAAATTAATTCTAATTTCAAGAGAAATTTCAAAATTATGGGAATTACAATTCCATAAGCTTAAATTTTATTAATTGAGAATTTCATTTGTTTGTATTTTACGATGTAGAGTTTAAAATCACAAGAATGAGTATTTAAATTAACCTCAATTGATGGAATTGACAAATGACGCCCGTTTTGTGAGGAATTCAAGTCGGGAATTTAAACTCCCAAATTCTACGATTATGAGTTTGACTAGTGGCATAGTCTCACATTTAGTAAATTGGAGATTGTGAGTTTGACTCACACAATTGTAATTTACCTAATAAAAAAATTCACGATTCTTTTCATGTAAAATTTATAAATTTCACGAGATAAGAATCCAAACAGTGGAAAAAGTGGTAAGAAATTAAAAATTTCTTATTTTTGCCCGATCCTAAGCCCAAACCCAAATACACCCAAGACAGAGCCCAACATAACGACCTTAACTACTGTCTCTCTAACCACCATTTCAATTCCCCAGACAATTATGGTTGAAGTGTTAAACGAACTCAGAAATACAAAACTCTTGATCTGATGGGAGCTCGTGTTTTGTGTGAGACGATGGTAGATACTCATACGACAACATCCAGCCTCAAACACATCTGATCGCAGCCTCGTCGTCGTCGTCGGAGCCATGCCGGGTCCCGGACCTCACCTGATGTACGCCATGGGTTCGGGTCTGGCTCTCACCACTCTCACCAACGGCAGGTTCAGCCCCCACCACACCCTCATCTACACCATCAACTCCTTCTTCGGCCCCGACATCGGATCCTTCACCGAATGGCTCGCCTCCCTCGTCGGTGGCTTCGGCTTCGACTTCGGCTCCGAGCTCGCTGACGCCATCCACCACCCTTTCTACTACGTCATCATTCTCGGCCTCCCTCTTTCTATTCTCTACTCTTGGCTCTCCACATTCTTCCTCCTCAATCGCCTGCTCGATTCCTTTCCTCCGGTGATGACGACTCTCGTTTCCTTTCTTGTTTTGCTAATTGTTGCCATTGCATTGATCTTTGTTATGATTATAAGACCTTGAAACAAATGTGACAAAACATGTTTTGAGTTGCATGCAGGTGCCCCTATCAAAGTTGCAGTGCATCTTGTTGGTGTCAGCTGGTTCTTTCTCGCATTTTTTCCTAGATCACTTGTTCGAGGTAATACAGATAAGCGAATGTTGCTTGATTAATTTCGTCTATGGATGTTTGTATGTTTGGTATTTTTTTCTATGCTAGCTGGATTGGTCTAGTCCTCCAGCTTCTTGTACATTTTTTTTATCAATAAATTTTCGTGGAGGGATTTAGGGTTAGTCCCTCTACGCTTACCAAAAACAAAACAAAAAATCTATGCTAGCTGGATATGATTTAGTAAGAATGATCCATTTAGAATAATGTTCTTTATGAGGAGAGCATTAATGACTTGAGTTTGGCATTACAAATGGGGATGAACTATATCACTAAGGTTATACATAAGAGGAGAGAAAGCATTCAGAGTTTTGGCTGCTAAAAGTAGTTTGGAGGCTGCCAGACAGCTGATAGAAGCAATGGTTTTCTGTGTGACTGGTCTTGCAGTTTAATTTAGAGCTAAGATACTTTATATGCTTGTTAAAGTCTCATAGTCTTTTCTAAATTATGCACTTCTGATAAGAGTTTTGTCTTGCCGGGTATGTGAATGTGCATTCTCTTTACTTTTCAGGAAAATGGGCATTCTGGTACGTATACATGGATTTTGAGCACTGGTTGGTGGGAGGGCCGTGCACCTATTAATCCAGATGCTGTAGTTGTTATTGGCATTTTATGCACGGCCTTAATTGGTGGCTTTATATACATCAACAGGTGATTGTTTGAGGCAGTTCATGTATGCTTTGTTTTTTCATTTCCCCAAGAAAGTGACTGATCCTCGAAATATATGTTGATCAAATGTCTTGGCATGCAGAGTTAAGCCTCCCAAGTCTGGTAATAAACAATCATCAATTGAATCCTTGAAACTAATCATCATTATAGCGACCCTGTACTGCTTTTGGTGCGCAAGCCAAATATACTTGATTGATCCTCGTAAGCCAGCAGTTGGTGAAGAAGCGGATCTTGGGGTTCTCATGTTTCTAGCCACTTATCTCTTTTTCCCTCATTTTTTGTGTATATTGTCCATGCACACAAGTGGTTATGATGGATTGCAGCTTCCAAAATAACAGTATAGTCATATTGATAAAGAGGACATGCCACGCTTGCTTTCAAGTATAACCAGAGTAGATTTCCCAAGCAATTGCCACAGCCCTGAGTTCTGTTATGTTGTAGCTTGTTACTGTGATTCATCAGGTATATTTCAAGTTTTTATCTTTTATTTTTTGTCCTGATATATAATTTTGTAATTATAGCTGTACTGATAGCTGTACCTTGTAATTCACTATGATGAAGCTTGAATTTCTGCTGATTGCCTTGTGGAAACCCTTCATCTTGTAGTATCTCAACAAATGATCAGTACTTTTCGGATATTGGTACTGTGTGAAGATTTCAAATTTCTAGTGTGAGTTTCTTGGTATCACTTTGGTGATTTTGTCCCTCATGGTAAGTGTTGTTATTACTTGTCTACCTAGCTGGGAACTGGTCTACAGTCTTATCTTGGTCTTTGTTTGATCAAGGTTTTGTGGTAACATGAGTTTAAGCTTCGCACATGAAGAGGCACCAACACTACAAGGGAGGGTTTGTGCCGAGGAGTGATTTAGGATGTGAAGAGTCTGCAAGACACATATTTAGGATTCTAGGTTTGGGGTGTAAGAAACTTGAAAGCACAGGTGCTTGTGAACTCGAGAGCACAATGAACATTTGAAATTTGAGATAAATACCAAACCATAACTGAAAATTAGCATTTCTTCTACATAATTATAAGTTTATTAAACACCACATATATGATAAACCGATGCCATCATCCTTTAGTTCGGTATTTCATCATGGTACATTCGTCAGAGTTTGGAGCTAATAGCCTCCTCGATGGCCTCTTTTGCGAATGCGGGGAGCTGAAATGCAGCAGTGTGCATCTGAAACAACGAAAAAGGAGTAAAGCAAACTTATCAGTTGGTGTTGGTTAGACCAGCACCCACAATAAGCTAAAATGAGTACATTGTAACGATTCCGAAACAGGGGGGAATTTACAGTACCTCTGAGTTGTAGAACTTGAGGGGTACCTTTGCCACACCATAATTGTCAGGGTTGAGTGGATTCACAGGGTGTTTGAAGTCCACTACTGGCCCTTCAGTGGAGCAAAGCATGAAACCAATGATGCCGCTGGAAGCAGAGATTCCACGGTAGAATACATTAGCAAATAGCAGTAGTTTTAACAAATAGAAAAGAGTTAATAGCAAGTTAGAGTTCTTCTGCTCTTGCCTTGAATATGCAGGAACTGTAGTCCAAGCATAGTTGACAGAACCATTGAAAACTTTGCAACAGTTCGATATGCTATGTGCAATTTCTTCAAAATCCTTATGCCAGTAACTCTCAGCTGGTGTAGACATGACACCGCCAGGGCGAAGAGCACGCGCAATTGATTTCAAGAAGTTTTGATCAGAAAGCTCTTTGTCTCCTGGCCCTGTAAGTTTTTGGTTTGATGCTTTGAGTTTCTGAAACGGAACTTCAGAAAAGAAAGAGAAAAGGGAAATTACCAATGTTCACAAATGCATCAAGTATAATGGCATCATAGGTGCCTTCAGGAACTGACTGCATGAATTTAACTCCTGCACATTTACAATAGTAAGGTACACACACAAAATGTGGTAATAGACTTCTAACTAGGCTAATAATACAGATTAAAAGCTTTATTATACCGTCAGCGATGTGCACATTCACTCTTGGATCCTGATATCCAACTGCTATGTTAGGGAAAAAGCGCTTGTAGACCTGAAATATATCAAAATCCCATACAGAGGTCATGGTTCAGATAATACTCGGTAGTATATCAGTATTGGAAAATGTCTTCTTCACATTCAACTAAGAAAACATGAGCTGTTTTGAATGAAGTCTGTGCCTACATCTATGACCATCTTGTCAATTTCACATATGTCGATTTGTTCAACAGAAGAATGGCGTGATACTTCTCGCAAAATCCCACCATCTCCGCCTCCAATGAGCAATACCTGAAGAAAAACAGGTGAATGTTATCAAACTTGGTACAGTATGCAGGACATTATTGGTTTGGTCTGAAAAATTGTATGTTACCTTCTTTGGGTTTGGGATGGAACAGAGAGCGAGGTGAGTAAGCATTTCCTGGTAAGCAAACTCATCCTTCTCTGTGAGTTGAAGATAGCCATCCAAAATGACTACCTTTCCATTCTGCTGTGACTGTTATATACATGAAAAAACCAAAAATCATAGAGTTACATTAGGCACTTCCCTCTGCTAAAAAAAAATACTTGTGCAAGTTATAACTCATACACAAGATTTAGACGAACCTGGAAAACCAAAATGTCCTGGAACTCTGATCTCTCATGGAACAAAATCTTTTCCATCTTGTACATATCAGCATGCCCTGCACATACCATATACTTTTACCGTTCTTTTATATTTTCATAAAACAAAATATATCTAAACAGACTTAAGAACACACATGCATTCATAAGACTTGGAAGGGGGTAAGGCTTTACCAGGCCAATCTGTGGTAGCAAGAGCATACCATCCTTCAGAAAATGCAGTAGTACTAGATATAATACTACCATTCTCTCCCTCCACTACCTCTCCATTCTCATGAGAAGCCAAAATCTCACTAGTACCATTGTTACAAGTACCAGTCTCTTTAGCCATTAGAGTTTTGATTTCCTCCCCGGCGTGACAACCTGCAGAAACCATAGCAAGAGTACCACCATTCTCTGTAGCCATTCTGGATTATTAGATCAATTTCACTACTCCTCTAGTACTATTAGCTAGCTCTCTGGTAATGTTGGGCTGCTGCACCACTGCTGCTAGCTTGAGCCATTATATAGCCAACTATACCAGATACTCCAACCAAGTCACTCGTAAAACTTATCCAGCTTGGTCTTACCTAATGACATCATTTCGTAGCAGTTACAAGCCTGTGTGGATTGTGATCCATAAATTAGGGTAAAAGGAAGATGAAAGTTTAGGGTGGCTCCAAATCAGAAGGGGGTTGTCATGCATGAGACTCGTTTTAGGAGACATTAATTCGGTGATTACGTGCCTCACTGCATGTAGTTGTGGCTCCAGGTGTGTTACATATTTGAACCTAGAGAGGCTTTAAGCATGTTTTAGGAGCAACTAGCAAGCGTTACTATGGTTTGGATTCCATGTTATCCAAAAAGCTTATGAAATTTCTGTCAAGCGTCCTATTTAGCTAAATCCAGACAGAATAAAGAAGAGAGAAAGAGTTCCTTATGACATCTAGATAGAATTCTGACATCTATAGCTCGTTGCTATTTTTTTTTTTAAATTTTTTTTTTATTATTAATAACTCACATACCCTACATATGTCGTGAGATTTGAACCTATGACCTCAAAGTTGTCAGTTAAACACCTTAACCAACCAAGCCACAGCTCACTGACAATCTCGTTGCTAAATGCACTTGATAATGTGACAACTCTATCTCTAATTTAACTAATTATTAAGCGTTAATTGGTACGTAAAACCTTTGTCAGCCATTTTCGTTTTGATTTCTTTCTTATTAAAGCGAGCAATTTCCTAAGTTTTTACATAATCCTGACGCAAATTTGATGTACATTTAGTTAATTAGTGACGAGTGACGATTGTCTCTTGAACTGACTACATACTCTCCGAGTTTGTTGATAGCCGACAAATGGTGTTGGAGGCGATCATAGTCGACTAGTCCAAAACGTGTTTAGTTGAGTATTGTGCACGTAATCAAATAGTTTCACTTTAAAAGTAGCTAAACGATACTCGAGAACTTTATGGTTTTGAGCGAGAAAGTAGAAAGTACGTGTTACTTGTACGTAAAGTGCTCTTGTACTTTTGAATATACTAATTTATTGAATTGTCTAAAGTAGAAGGATTTAAATCTCTGGGAAGTAGGACAAAGTAAATTAATTCTATATTGAAAAGTTGTATATAGAAATCAAGAACAGAAGTGTAGCTAGTACGGTGAGGAAACTGGAAAATTTTGTTCAAACTAGTTTATTTATAACGTATGTGTAAGGAAACAAGCAAAATTACTCAGAATTCATGACATTAATTAGAGCCTCCATGAAAAGACAGGTACCTTGTTACATTTGCATTCCTTCTCACCCATGAATTCGTCTTACATTTATTCCTTGTTTATGTAGGACTGTAGGAGAGTTCAAATTGTGTATCCTCATTTGTCGTGGGACTTTGTTTGTCAAAAGTGTCAAAAACATTCACACTGTCAGTATCAGAGGATGTCAGATCCACAAGATTCAAAGCCCAAATCCACCAACCTTGCTCTAAAAGAAGAAGCAGCCTCAACTGATGAAAAGCCCTAGCCCATCAAGCCCAACCAGACCACCACACACAGTGGCGAGTCATTTGCATTTTGCACAGTGCAAATCTGAAAATACCCAAGCGGGACAATTTACAACCAATGTGTACAGTAGATGTCAATGAGTCGTATTCTCAAAGCCTCGTTAGGAACCTCCATTCCAATTTTAGGGCATTTCAAATTTTGGTAGGGTGAGTTCTCTGTGGTTAACATCAGCAAGACAAATATTGTCTTAATTCCAAAAGTCTCTCCTTCGGAGAATGTTGGTCAGTTCAGGCCAATCAATTTATGTAACAGCTCCATCAAGATTATTTCCAAACTGCTTGCAAACAGACCGAAGCCAATTCTCCCTCAGCTAATTTCGGAGCATCAAAATGCTTTTGTGTCGGGTCGTCAAATTCAAGATAACCTTGTTCTTGCCCATGAAGCCTACCGTTACTTGAAGCTAAAGAAATCAAAGGTCGATCATGAGTTCGCTTTGAAGTTAGACATGAATAAAGCTTATGATAGGGTGGAATAGGACTTCCTCGAGGCTGCGCTGCTTAAATTTGGCTTATGTCCGGGCTAGGTTCGTTTGGTTATGAGAGTTGTTTCTTCTGTGTCTTTCTCCATTCTAATTAATGGGAAGCAGAGCCAGTTTTTCAAGCCTACTCGAGGACTCAGACAAGGAGACCCTCTCTCTCCCTACCTTTTCCTTATTGTGGGGGAAGTTCTTTCCAAATCCATCACTGCGGCTATTAGCAGTAATAATCTTCAGCAAATCAAATTAAGTATGAGCTGTCCTGGTTTGTCCCATCTCTTGTTCGCCGATGACTCGTTTTCCTTCCTCAAAGCCACCGCTGCAAACTGCACTTCTCTTAGAGCTATTCTCGATTCCTACTGCAAGGCTTCGGGACAATCAGTCAATCTGGAAAAATTGTCTATTTTTTTTATCAGCTTGCACTTCTTTGCACCTTAAGGAATTGATAGCTTCTGCTCTTAATATCCCTATTTCAGAGAAGCTAGGAGTTTATCTTGGGCTCCATACTCTCTGGGGAAATTCAAAAAAGAGTGCTTTGGCTTACATTCGTGAAAGAATTAAGAAGAAATTGGAGGGATGGAAAGCGAATGTGCTCTCTCAAGCTGGAAGGGAGGTGCTCATCAAAGCAGTGGCCATGGCAGTCCTTTCCCATGTCCATTTTCCTCTTGCCAGTTACTATGTGTAAAGCTCTCAACTCAGATATCTCAAATTTCTGGTGGGGTTTTTCGGACTCAAAGGATAAGCTTCATTGGAAGGCTTGAGACTCTATGTGTAAAAGTAAGTTAGAAGGTGGCATGGTTTTAAAGACCTCCGTACCTATAACAAGGCCTTGCTGACCAAGCAATGCTGGAGGTTAATTAATAGACCCAATTCTCTATGAGGTAAAGTTATGAAAGCCAGGTATTTCCCTAACACCACTTTCTTGAAAGCCAAGAAAGGGTCTCGGCCTTCATGGGTTTGGAACAGCAACCTAGCAGGGCATGAGACTATTAGTGAGCATGTTTTGTGGCAGATTAATAGTAGAAGAAATGTGGATGTTTGGAGTGATAGATGGGTTCCGAACTCTAATCGGGGTCTAATTAAACTCATTATTACTTCTAATTGTTTCACTGCTTTGTCTGTGTAATTGATGAAGATAAGAATTGGAATATTTCACATATTGAGCCTTTCTTGGAGGAAAGTGATATTTTGACAATCAAGGTTATTCCAATTGGAAGTGCAACTGATGATGATTTGTTGGTGTGGCCTCATTCAAAGTCTGGGAATAACTCAGTAAAAAGTGGCTACCATAAACTGTTTGCAAGCCAGGGGAAGTCATGCACAGGGAAGCCTTCCTCTTCTCATTCTTTTGATATCAGAATCTGGAAGTTGATTTGGAGGCCAAATATGGCTCCTAAGGTTGCAAACTTCATGTAGAGAGTTTTGTCGAACGCCCTGCCTTCCTTGTGAGGCCTCTTCAAAAGGAAAATTGTGAAAACCCCAATTTGTGCTATTTGTGGTGATTAGCCAGAGACCATTGAACATTGTCTGTTACACTGCCCTTGGACTCTAGCTGTGTGGTTTGGGTGCTCTCTGGGTTACACTCCTGATAGGGGGAAAATTTCTCATCTTGAGGAATGGTTGTTGGAGATCCATAAGAATGCTGCTATGTTTCCGTGTGAAAAAGAGGATGTTCTTAATTTTGTCTGTTTGCATGTGTGGGAGATCTGGAAACACAGGTGTTTGGTGGTCATGAAAAATGGCTCTCCAAATCCCAGTCTTGTCATTAAAAACATCAAGAGAGGTTTGTTAAATTGGGAAGAAGCAAGAGTGTCTGTGTTGCAGTCTTCTCAGTCAATTTCAAGAGCTCCTACTTTGTGGACTCCACCTTATGTTGATGTAGTAAAGATCAACTTTGATGGTGCTTGGAAGGTGTCGAATCTTAATAGTGGAGTGGGAGTAATAATTCGCAGCCATATGGGTTTATCTATTGCTGGAGCGAGTCTTTTTCGTTCCCACAACTCAGCAGTTGAGGCTGAAGCTGAGGCTCTCTTATATGGTCTCCGAATGGCTATGGTGTTGAAGCTGGAAAAGATAATTGTTGAAGGGGATTGTCAGGAAGTGATCAAGGCGTTAAGGGACTCTTCTTCATCTCCTAGCTGGAGAATCTCCCCAATCCTAAAGAAGGTTGCTCACTTGGTTCCGTTTTTTAGAAGTATTCATTGGAACTGGGTTCCATGAGAAGCCAACCGCCTTGCAAACGCAGCGGCCAAGCTTGCTATTTAGAGTTTGTGCTCTCAGGAATGGGCTAACAGGCCCCCAAATTCTTTGATTTCAGTTTTAAGGAATGATGGATTGGCTGCCCCTCCTTAATATGAATTTGGAGCTAGCTGTACGAGCTAGCTATTTGTCACGCCCCTAAACCGAGACTAATATCATAAAGAAATATGGTGTCCGAATTTGCGGCATGAGTTAAAACAAGTAAAATTTTCTCGAATAATTTATTAGAAGAAGAAATATATATATGTCTGAATAATACTTTTATTAGAAAGCGAAGATATTAATATTTTACAATACGAGAGTTTTAGCAAAAGTATATAAGACATTACATTTATTCTCAAAATAGCAATAAAAAACATTCTTTTATTTAGTAGGTTCATCTCATTCCCCAAACATCTATTCGTTACCTGAAAACAAGAATGTGTAGCATCATGAGTAACACAGACCCAGTAAGTACAACTTACATTCTTATAATAACGTGTCTTATAGGAAACCAGAAATAAACACAACTAAGTAAAAATATACCAAGAATCATTTTTATTTATTCATACAAATTCTTATTTATGCATACACACACACATATACAAGCGTGAATAAATTCATCCATGTGAATATTTAGAAAACTGGTAATAAATCACAAAAATCACATGCTAGGTCCACTATATCAAAGCACAAATAAGCCGCAGCATACTAAGGACAATACCAGAGTATGTATACTCAAGGTCGATACTTTCTTCTTATGAGTATAATATTGCACTATCTGTAGGGACTAGGGCCCAGACTAACTCCACGAATCACAAAACGCTTTTACCAGTAATTCACTTAAGCACGGGGTAGTACTAATTACCCGGCTTCACATCTCCAAATATAATTACGTCAATAAAATATAGAAAATTTTAGTAAATAAGACAATTACTTCAAGACCAACAAAGTATATAAGCGTTCATCAATATACTTTAAAAATTGTCAATAACTTAAGGTATGCACAAGTTAAACAATTTAATAAACCTGAAAGTAAATGTGCAATAAAGTAAATGTACTTTAAATTAAATAAACATAAAATATTAGTTAGTAGTCAAAGAATTAGTAGTCATATTTCCCATAGTGAGGGAAATCTTTGTCTAAAGAACCGTCAACTTATCTTTTTCATATCTCATTCAATTTATGTCCAAATTAGGCAAGTGAGGAATCCATGTCAAAGGATTTTTCGTAAGGAATCCAATGGGATAAGTTATATAATCTAGTTCGAAGTCATAGAGTCCAGAAATGGTAAAAAAACAGTAGCAGTGCAGAAAGCTGCTATCTTTTATATTACTTTTGATGTCTAAGTCTTTACGTGATTTATATTTTACCATTGCTTTTGAAATTTTCCAGATTTAAAATAGAGGTCCTAAGCTTCAATTTGATATAAAGTTTTGTAGAAAAATGTTAAGAAATGAGCGAGATATGAATTTTTGAAGTTGTGGTAGTTGTAATGGATTTTCAGCGAGTTTATTAGTTTGGAAGTTTGATTAGCCATAACTTATTCATTTCCAAACTTTTTTAAGTCATTCAAAAGCCTAAACTGAATAATTTTTCATGAAGAATCTAATTATGTGATCAAATTTTACAAAGTGATACTTAATTATATACGAAAATATAAGTTTCTAGAAAACATACTTTTTTCCTTTTTATCCTTAGTTATGCATTTTGATAATCTTTAAGACAAAATAGTATAGGAATGTAACCATGTACTTACACTTGAATTTTCAGAAGTGAAGTGAGGGTTTTGGTGTTGATACAAGGTTGGACTTCTTTGACAAAGAGATAACTTCTCAAGAGAAAAAGAGTGAAATGTATGATTTTGGTGTAGGAGCTTTTCTATTCAACTAAGGAAGTTTGTGATCATCTTGACATTTGATCTTGGAGCGTGAAGAAAAGATGTTGCAGCTCCCAAGTATAAATAAGCCATGAAGCATGCATTGTAAATTAGTTTCCACCGATTTTATTTGACTTAAAAGACCAAACATTAAGTTTGAATGATAGTTTAGCTAGTTAGGGTGATTGTTCACAAAGAAAACCAAATAGTAAGAGGGGTAAAAGAAAAATCAGCTAGTACATGAATCTATATATGAGGTATACCTTATATATGTATTGACATGAATCTATAGATACACAAATATTTATATATGCATATATAGATATATATATGTCTACTCAAGCTAATAAGTAAAGGAATATGATGTTTCCCTTTCTTAAGATCTTGTAAATGTGTTAGTAATATTTAAGATTAGAATATTATGCATGATAAAAGCAATACTAACTCGAGTCTTAAATTCGATCACGAGTATTGATTATATGTAAGAAATACGGGTTAAGGTATTTAAGTAGTTTACTTAAATTCTAATACTCAATAAAAAAATATATCTTGTAAGTATGATATTTGGAGTTATTGGCTTCTAAAAGGAATACTTTAGAAGATATTTGGATTACTATATAAGGTTAAGGAGTCTTAGTGTGCTATATAATTAGTACTAAGTTTTGGGGTACTACACTATTAGTGCTCAATTTTTCCTTTTAATTATTTTTTTACGTTTAATCTGTGTTTTCTTAGCTTTGTTTCTGCTATACTTCTCTGTCTGTCTTCTGGGCTTTGTTTAATATACGGCTTCCTTTATTTTGTCATCATAAAACGCCGACTCGTATCGAAAAAACACATCTTTTCTACGTTATACAAGCTGAAAAAACAACCAAATTATCTCTACGTACTACTTGTAATCATGTTAAACACTGTACACCGTATTCTTCATCCAATCATGCACTCATTTTATGCTCCTCTTTTATACTTTTCTCTCATCCAATCGTTTCCTTCTTATTTCTTTTCCCACCCACCAAATAATGTGAGGGGAACCTGTTTAGATAGAAGTTGGAACACACACTTGGCCTGATCTCAGCTGGTAACAAACAAAACATACATGTCCTCGTGCTTCCAAGATGACGATGAAACCGAGAGCAGGATATTATTGAATTATTTGTTTCTATATAATGAAATTGTAGGATACAACAACAAAATTCTACAATGTGTTAATAAATGTCATGCATAAATTTGGTCTTAAAGTTTTAAAATTGATCGTTAAAGTAGTAATATTAGTCCACAAAATTATAACTGAGTCGTTAAAGTTGTAAAAACTCATATTTACAACATTAGTCCTTTACGTGGTAAAATGTGTCCTTAAAGTGGTAATTGAGTTCTCAAAGTGATAAAAGAAAAGTTGATGCAACTTTGAGGACTCAATTACTACTTTAAGAACATATTTTACCACTTAGAGGACTAATGTTGTAAATATGAGTTTCTACAACTTTACAATTTTAAGGACTAATATTACTACTTTGAGAATTTATTTTACAACTTTAAGACCAAGTAGATGCAGGACACACGCCGTAACCTTACCCAGAAAATTGAGTGAATAGTAGTGTGTACATATTTGTCATTATTTGATTTAGATGATTTTGTTTGTCTCTTTCTTTCATTCACATTCTCATTGTTTATCATTTGGCTTTTGGTATATTATAACAAAAACCTTACAACGAAGATTCTTAAGTTAAAGACTTGTTAAAAACTTTTAGGTTTATCCCACTTTTCGATATTATATACACATCTTGACCGTTCAGTTTATAAGTATTTATGTGTAGATAATTTCTCCAAATTTTCAGTTATATTGAAAATTGTTAAGGCATTCATAAATGTGATTTATCAATTATGAAATTGAACGGTTCATATTTGACATATTTGGTTCGTCTATTAATTTGATCTTGTTTGTTATCTTAACGAATACTAGTTTGGCTGAAATTTTTTATAAATGATCTATTTATATAAACCTAAAAACTGAACATATGAAATGTCAAAATCTGATCAAAAAATGAGTTTTGTAAAACATAAACCAAAAAATCCTTATTTTAAAAATGACTCCTATGTTATAACGTCATGCAGAGTTGGTGTCACTCAATGGTTCACTCAATGATCTAGAGAGAGAGTTGAGAGTTGAGAGCTGAGAGCTGAACTGTCTGTTTCCGGGGAAGTTATATGCGCAGCCAGCAAACTTCTGTAATATAAGAAAGGAGGAATAGGAATATAGGATAAGGCCCGATCTGAAGTGAGATTAGTTTCTGTGGACATGGCAGCTCGGAGACTCTCCTCCTTACTCTCTCGCGCTCTCTCTTCTGGTTCTTCTTCTAAGCTTCTCTCTCAAGGTGACGCCACCTTTACCTTTCTAGACTTTCAGTCATCTGTTTAGCCTTTTGGGTTCTCTTCATTATATGTTATGCTGATGATGTCATGCATTCTTTTACCATATATATGTGTCTGAGTTTCATATATATGCTAGCTAGTTTTCTGTATTTCTTTTGATCTCATGTTTTCTCTTTTTTTGGTTTTAATCATATGGGAAGTGATTAACAGATTCCAAGATTTGATCTTTCTTGATCTTGCAAGACCCCCCCAGAAATGAAAGATTAGTGATTTGGATTACTTCTGATGCATTAAGCTTGTGATATTTGTTTCTTCCATTTATGTGATGAAATTGTTGATGATGTGATCTTTAGGGAGAAGTGTCAGCAGGTTTAGCACAACTGCTGCAGCAAGTGAAGAGTTGATCACCCCACCTGTTCATGTTGAATACACTAAGCTTCTAATCAATGGCCAGTTTGTTGATTCTGCATCAGGTAATGATCCTGAAGAGCAGAAAAAATTAACATTCAATCCATTTTGGAAAGATGTAATGTTGGAGATTTTGTTGATCAGGAAAAACATTTCCAACCTACGATCCTCGTACCGGAGAGGTGATTGCTCATGTGGCGGAGGGTGATGCAGAAGATATCAACCGTGCAGTAGCCGCTGCTCGAAAGGCTTTCGACGAGGGACCATGGCCCAAGATGTCCGCATATGTAAGAGCTATCGTACTGCATTGGCATAAATTCTGTAGTACATTGTTGTTATTTTCCTTTTTGTTACTGGATTAGTAGATGAGCGGTTTGCATATTTCAAGATCTTGACTTACTCTTGCACCGAATCAGGAAAGGTCACGGATACTATTACGATTTGCTGATTTGGTTGAGAAACACAGTGAAGAGCTTGCAGCTCTTGAGACATGGAACAATGGAAAGCCTTTTCAGCAGGCTGCCCATGCCGAGTTGCCAATGGTGGTCCGTTTGTTGCGGTACTATGCTGGTGAGAGTTCTTAAACATTTTGATTTGTTTTCTTCTATTAGTGTTTAATTGCATTGTTAATTGGTTTTACTAATGCTTTTCTTCCTTAATTCTTCCAGGATGGGCAGACAAAATCCATGGCCTAACTGTTCCAGCTGATGGACCCTATCATGTGCAAACGCTGCACGAACCAATCGGTGTTGCAGGACAGATTATTCCATGGAACTTTCCTCTGCTCATGTTTGTCTGGAAAGTTGGGCCTGCACTGGCATGTGGTAATACTATTGTCCTAAAAAGTGCAGAGCAGACGCCTCTCACTGCCCTCTATGTGGCAAAGCTATTGCAAGAGGTAAGCCTAGCTGCCGTTAATGTGTTGTAAGCTCAATTCACTTTATTCAGTTGGAAACTTATCGAGTCATTCCAAGTTACCATCCCTGGTAAACTTTGTTATCTTAATGTGTTATAACTCAACATCAGTTCGTACATGTGCTTTGATGGGAGAAACTTTATTTAGTTCGTACCATTTACAAAATTATAGATGTATTATGTGTGCGAGTGCGTGCCTAGTTGGCCCTGGATTTGATTGAATGTTTATAGTTGGACAAAAGACTCAGATCAATGTTTTGTTATTATGTTGATCGATTCATTCCAAATGAATCGAGTACTCGTAAAATGTAATGTTATAGTATTAAAGAGGTTATTTGAGATTCTCTCTCTCTCTATGTACTTCTGCTCCAGAGCAGGATTTTATTAACATATAGAGTTATCAAAGATTAATACTTGGAAGAGGATCAAACATAATATGATTTTGTTAGACTAGTCACGCTTCTAGTGCATTTTCATAAATGATGTCAAGAATTTGAAAGCACTACTCCTTCACCTCCTACAAGTCCTTGTTTCGGATCTTCAACAAGAAGTTTATATGTGCTGAATCTTTTCCTTCTCTGTTCATCTTGTAATCTATTCAATATTCTCTATGGCAGGCTGGTCTTCCTCCTGGTGTTTTAAATTTAATTTCAGGTTATGGGCCAACTGCTGGTGCTGCTCTTGCCAGTCATATGGATGTGGACAAGGTATTCTTGAAGTGCAGATGTGAAATCAACCATTAATATCAATTTCAAGATGCTGATCTCTTAGAAAGCATTGCAATATTCTTTACAGGTAGCTTTTACTGGATCAACTGACACTGGTAAGATTATTCTTGAACTGGCTGCAAAAAGCAATCTTAAACCAGTGACATTAGAGCTCGGAGGGAAATCGCCTTTCATAATATGCGAGGATGCTGACATTGATCATGCCGTAGAGCTTGCACACTTTGCTCTCTTCTTTAATCAGGTTCCTTTCAATTATTTTCCTCTAGCCTGATTTGTTAGATACAAACACATCTAATTCTAATAAATCTAATATATAAATGTGGTTAACACACAGGGGCAATGCTGCTGTGCTGGGTCTCGTACATTTGTACATGAGCGTGTATATGACGAGTTTTTGGAAAAAGCAAAGGCTCGTGCTCTGAAACGTACTGTTGGTGATCCCTTCAAGAAGGGTATCGAACAAGGTCCCCAGGTAACTGTCTCTCACCAATGATATCTTGTGTGACAAAAAAGAGGGATTGATTTGTAAGTAATGCTTCCTCTTATCCTTGTGGCAAATACAGATTGACTCGGAGCAGTTTCAGAAAGTTCTTAGATACATAAAATCTGGAATCGAAAGCAATGCTACCCTTGAATGTGGAGGTGAACAATTTGGCTCCAAAGGCTACTTCATCCAGCCTACTGTATTCTCAAATGTCCAGGTACTTATTTGTTCATCTAAAATTTACTGCTTCAGAGGAGATGTATCGAGAAGTATCATTTCATGACATTACTCTTATTGTTATTTTAATCAGGATGACATGTTGATTGCACAAGATGAGATCTTTGGCCCTGTGCAATCAATTTTGAAATTCAAGTGAGTTAAAAAGTCTACTATTAGTACGTGTAAGTATCATCTTATGTTGTGTTCATTACCTGACTTATAATTCCACATTCTGTACCAGGGAGCTTGATGAAGTAGTACGAAGAGCTAATTCAACGCGCTATGGACTTGCTGCTGGAGTTTTCACCAGGAACATCGACACTGCCAACACCTTGACACGGGCGTTGAGGGCTGGGACAGTGTGGGTGAATTGCTTCGATGTGTTTGATGCTGCGATTCCTTTTGGTGGCTACAAGATGAGTGGAATAGGTAGAGAAAAGGGAATCTACAGTCTTCATAACTATTTGCAGGTCAAGGCTGTTGTTACTCCTTTGAAGAATCCGGCATGGTTGTAAACCTCTCAAAGGGCTGTGTGATTTATCTGCTTTTAACAAATGAAATAGCCTGTCTGTAAAGGATTTTGTCATTTCAAAATTTTACTAATACTGATGCACTGTCTTGTTATCTGGCATCTTGGAGCATGCAGAAGTAATTGAACCACTCTTAGTCTTATCTGAATGTAAAGCAAAAGCCTTCAGACACGGTTGATGCTGATAAAGATTAACAACTTTGGTGCTAAAAAATATGACAGTTTGCAAATTATTTATTTACTTTTTTTCGTCTGAGCATCTGTACAGAAATTACATGCTGCAAACTTCACGTACTCGCACAGTGCATATTCACATCATTTGCCAAAACCATACCAAAATTAGCGTACTTATTAGTCATTTTTCTTCTCGCATGAAGAAAACACGCAATTTGACCTTAGACGTGTGATAACGTCCTCACCGTTCTTTTTTCCGAGAAGATTTCAGAGATGTACGTTTAGTAGGAAAAACATGAATTCTGCAGATGCAAACTAGCTACCAAGAATTTGAAGGTCAACATCCCAACGCGATTGTTTACAAAACGGTGAGTGGCAAGCTGGCATAAGACCATTAACATAAAAGTAATCTTTGATAATATGAAAATGGTGATCATGATTCCTGAGTTAGGGAGTCTAATCCATGCAAATCCCCATCACAATCTGAACGCGCTTTGTTCATCTCCAAGTGCAGAGAAGACAGGTGCGTTCGATTTGTCATAAACTGATTGGTCCACCCGTACATTTCCTATTGTGTAGATTAATGAAGAGGAACACAAGCAATTAGCAAGTATTAGTGGCCACAAATCAGAATGATCATCGATTAGTTCCATGGACCAGTGTGATCAGTAGTCTCTATCAGATATACATGCCATCCAAAAATGACACACGTCTACCTCCTCACACCGGCAGCTTCATTTCAGATGAATACAAATTTAATTCACATACAATCCAATCATACAGAGAGACGATTCAAAATAGAATATCATAGTCAAGAAACAAAAGCGACTCTACTATAGCTGCGTCATGTGAAATTTAATTCATACGTGTAACTAGAGACTAGAAGAAGTAAAAATATGTCTTCGTTTAAGCTAAGAATTATCATTTTAAATCCTTATTCGAGTAAAACCATGTGGAGAAAACTCTGAATTGAGACGACGCTCTTTAGTTTACAAGCTACTTGGAACACTAAAGAGGGCAATGAATTGATTTTATATTCAGTTTACCCCCGAGGCTCGGGGTTAACTCTCAATTTTGAAAATTTACCCCCTAATGTTTTTAATTTTCATAAATCATCCCTAATTGTTGAAATTTCGTTTAATTTGAACTTTAATTTTAACTTCATAACTCACATTAAGAGCTAAAATAGTCATATAACAACATAAATAACATTTTATGACTTTTTTCTTCTTCTAAGATTTCATGCTAGCATTTAACATTCAATTAGGCTTGATTTATGAAAATTAGAAGCTTTAAGGGTAAATTTTTAAAATTAAGAGTATTAGGACTGAAATGATGTTAACCCCAAACCTCAGAGGAGTAAACTGAAATTAATCACTGATTTTATTAGGCCATACCCAAGTTCGATGGTCATCAACTCCTAGTCTTGATAGGAGGAATCTTACCATGTACGCACTGATCGTGAGTTAGCTGATCCTGTTAATAAAAGCCATTGAATGAAGTTTTAAGTTCGAATTAAATTTTATCAAATTAACGATGAAGAAAAGCTTTTTTATAATTCAAAAAACAAAATTATATTTCCTTTTATGAAAATTATTGTACATACTAACAACAATGACAGTGATACTGTGATCCCACCGGGGCTCTTAATTATATTTATTTTATAATTTAAGTCCATTTATACACCAAAAAACAATAAAAGTCCATCACACACGGTTTTACCCCAAAAACACGTCGGTCAGCCATTCATCCACGTGTCCCAGTCGGTTCCTGGTCCCACAAATATCAACGACAAACAGTCCGTAGACACGAAACTGTACTCAAATCGGAACCCATCATTTTGACCAGGATCCAAGACACTTGAAATTTCCCAATCACACCTCTCCACGTGTCCGCGAACCTTCACTCTACCCGCACTGTATCTATCCGCTCCAAAGTCGTGGCATTACAAAACCACGCCACGTGTCCACAAGACTTTCCTGAGCAAACTATCTATAACTCTTCCTTCTCATACTCGGATTCTCAAAGTTACCTTAAAAAACAGCAACTCCGCTCTTCTCCCAAACTCCATAACCTCAATGATTAAACATTTCGATCATAATGACCGTCGGATTCTCAAGTTTCCGGCGGTAAACCCTTGCCAAAGTGTCCCTTCGGCGACCCTTCTTGCCTCTCTAATAATTCTCTCCGGAAAAATACTCGATTTCCAATCAAAAAGCTTCGCAACACAAAAGCGAAACTGCAGAGAAACAATCCGGCAGGTTAGTCTTCTACACATTTTCTTTGAGGAGCTTTTCGCAGGCGAGAGGGTTCTCTCCGAATCGGTGGCTCTCAGCTTTTCCGAGCTCCACCTCACCTTGCAGAAAGTCCGGTTTTTAATGGAGGATTGCAGTAGGGAAGGCGCTAGGCTTTGGATGCTCACGAAATGTGAGTTTCTCACAACTCAGTTTTGGATTCTGATACGAGCAATCTCTACCGCTCTTGATGTTCTCCCTTTGAGCTTGATCGAGGTGGAGGATGAAGTGAAGGAGGTGGTTGAATTAGTAAGGAGGCAATCAAGGAAGGCGAGATTTGAGCTAGACCGAAGTGATGGAAATGCTAAGAAAATGTTGCTTTCGATATTGGATCAGTTCGAGAAGAGAGTTGAGCCTGATTCGGGTGATGTGAAGAGGGTTCTTGATTACGTTGGAATCAGAAGCTGGAGTGAGTGCAACAATGAGATTAAGTTCTTGGAGGAAGAGATTGCTTTCGAGTGTTCGGATTGCAAAGGAAGAGAGGTTCCATTTCTGAGCAGCTTGGTTGGATTTTTGAGCTACAGCAGGGGAGTGATTTTCGAAACGTTGGATACTCGAAACCTCGATGAAACTCAAGGCGATTTCAGGTCCATCATGGAGGTGTTCAATTGCCTAAACACCGAGGATTTTAGGTGTCCAATTTCGCTGGAGGTAATGCTTGATCCAGTGATTGTATCTACAGGGCAGACTTATGATCGTGCTTCGATTCAAAAATGGCTCAAAGGTGGAAACTTGCTCTGTCCCAAAACAGGGGAGAAGCTCACGAACACTGACTTGGTGCCCAATTTGGTTCTCCGAAAGCTGATCAGAAACTTCTGTGCATACAATAGCGTTTCCCTTGAAAGCTTGGGAAAGCAAAGCAGTGACATAACGCGAACAGTTGTGCCGGATAGTCAGGTTGCTTCGGAATCGATGAAGTTTCTCTCAATGTTTCTCACTACTAGGCTTGCATTTGGTACTAGTGAGCAGAGAAACAAGGCTGCATATGAGACTCGTCTGCTTGCGAAATCGAACATCTTCAACAGGTCTTGTTTGATCAATGCGGGAGCAGTGCCACCTCTATTGAACCTGCTGTGTTCTACTGGTTCATGTACTCAAGAAAACGCAATGGCGGCCTTGTTGAAGCTCTCGAAATATGGAAGTGGCAAGAGATTGATAGTTGAATGCAGGGGACTGACTCCAATTCTTGATGTACTTAAACATGGACTGACTTGGGAAGCTAGGCAAAGTGCAGCCGCAACAATTTTCTACCTCTCATCGGTGAAAGAGTATCGGAAATTAATCGGAGAAACACCGGATGCTATCCAGGGTCTTGTGGATTTGATGAAGGAAGGAACACCTTGTGGGAAGAAGAATGCTGTGGTTGCGATTTTCGGGCTTCTTCTCTTGCCCAAAAACCACCATAGAGTTCTTGAAGCAGGCACTGTACCATTGCTCATTGACATACTAGCCTCTTCAGAAAAAGTTGAGCTTCTAAGTGACACATTAGCAGTTATCTCCTTGTTAGCTGAGAATACAGAAGGAACATTCGCAATTCTAAGCTCGAAATCCTTGCATCTGATCACCGGCATTCTTCAGTCTTCGACATCCCAAACTGCGAAAGAGTATTGCGTTGCGACATTACTAGCTTTGTGCATCAATGGTGGTGCGGAAGTTGTAGCTCTTTTAGCCAAGAACCAAACGTTGATGGCTTCTCTGTTTTCGCTTTTGACAGAAGGAACCGCCAATGCAGGAAAGAAATCGCGTGCCCTCGTCAAAATTCTGCATAGCTTCCATGAAACCAGCTCCTCCGGATGGATCATAAGCTCTGCAGTCCCATGTCAGGAACTTGCCATTCATGAACGGTGACACATAGTCTCAAATTCTTCTAGCAGTATAATGTAAATAGTATACATACATTTCAACATAGCTCAGTTTTTGCAGGAGCTATTTGTTATGGAACTTAGATACCATTATAGGGTTGTATTCGACATTATTTTTTCATGGAGTAGAAAATAAGATAGGTGTGATGAAATATATGTAGCACTCATGGTTTTGAAACATTCTGTTGTGTGATTTGTTTTACTGGTTGTTCAATAGCTTTCTGAGATCTCAGAAACAGTGATAGTGATACTACTTATTAAGGACAAATATATGGGTTGGATTCTGTTTACAAGCCAAATCTACCCTCTTTGTCATTTGGGTTGGAAGAGTTCATACGATTCTAGAACGATAATGGAAGCTTCAATCGTCACTTCAAAATAGAACTTCCTACATGTATATAATCTACTATAGCTAGTTTAAATTTAGGTTAAAAAACCACTTGTTAGAAATTTATTTGTATTTCTCATAGTCATTACTCGTTGATTTTCACACTTTTCTTTACCATGACTAAAAAGAACACCTTGATTGGATAGAACATAGAAGCGAAGGTCTTACTCAACTACACCAACACAGTTCACAGGCTCTTATAATTGAAGGGGACTCCAAGATCTTGATTGATGTTCTCACGGGTCGTGCAGAATGCCCTTGATAGTGTCGGGGTGGTGTCGATGGGTGTGTCATGGTTATGGTGTCGTTCTCATGGACTATTTTAACGTCAGTTAGTTTTTGTTGTCAATGTAATGAGAATGTTACTTGTGTATATATGCCGGTAGTTTTGGTCTATAGTTTTACTTAAGCTTAAAAATCTGCTTGATAGAATTTTCACATGAGCTGTTAGTAGTTGATTTACATATTCTTCAATACAATTTACCATAACAAACAAAACCCAAAATAACAAGAACACCTTTCTCTAAATTGTACTTTGTCAATTTTGGGTTTTGTTAGGGTTTAGGGGTTAAGGTCTAGGGTTTAGAGTTTAGGGTTTAAAAAACAACAATAAACCCAAAATTGTCTTTGATAAAATAGCTGATGTAATTTTTCGTTAGTAAAATCCAAGTGTCAATATTTGATTGGAACATAGAACGACGTCATACTGCCACGTGGTCTTCTCGTAGCGCTGAAAAATTTCTCGTACTTTACCCCCTTATTTTTAATTATTTTGGGTCCAAAAATAAAAGAACAAAAACAAAATAAAAAATACAGATACACGTTGTTCTCTCTTCCTGACCAAAAAGGGCATTCCCTAACTAAACGCTGCCGTTTAATGGCTGGAAAGAGTGAAAGACCTGAAAGGCTGAAGAAACCAACAGTCCTATACGTTTCTTTTTTCTTTTTTAAAATGGACCGATCACCTTGCCTAGGCCCAACCCAAATAGCTTTCGCATTGGCCCAGTAAGACAAGTGCGACATGTCGTTCCCTAGCTTCTGCTTCCTTTCTTATGCCTTTGTTTGAGCACAGCTTCAACTCCCGGAGCGTCTTGCTTTCATTCTTCTCCGTCCAAACCAGAAGGCTAGAGCATCACCGCCGCCGCCGCCTCAAATCCGCTATTCCGGTTTCCGTTTCTCTAGTCTCTCTCTCTGTTTCTGTAAGTTGTCTCCGATTCGCAATAGTTAGGGTTTTCTTTTCAATTCGAGCTGAACTGATGAAGTTGAATTTTCACTTTTTCTTTAGTTGATTTGAAGTTTGTTTACAAATCTAAGAAACAACAGAAATCAATCGATTGTTAGTTTTGGTTGATTTTGAAATCTGAAACGGATTTCGTTGTGACAGTTTAAGATGGCGGCGACGGAGCCAAAGGCTGTGACTGAGGTCGCCAAGATGGACCTGTTTGAAGACGATGATGAGTTCGAGGAGTTTGATATCAATGAAGGTATGTGATTGCACCTCTTTCGATTTCAATATCAATTTCAATTGCAATTGTGCTTGTTAGGGTTTCGAGGTTAATAAATTGGAGAATTGGAGTTGCTGAATTGAATGTTAGAGTTTCATTTGGCTGCCTGGATAGAAGTTTCTGGTGTCTCTTGGTTTTAGCCTTTAGTATGATCAGACTGTTGAAATTTTGTTAATTAGATGATAAATTCGGACTTGGAGACTTCTGTCGAAACTCTTAGTATTCTGATTCTCTGTACTCGTGGTTGTCGTACACTCGATGCTAGGTTTCTGTGTATTTGAGTTGTTCAACCTTGGTGCTGCCTTGTGTAAACTAATTAGGTTTCTCGGAGTGTTTTTCTTGGTTTTAGCTATTGATAGGTGTTAGTCTGTTGTCTCTGCTTGGTTGGTTTCTGGATCAATTAGGAGTCGTGCCGCTTCTGTCTTATTTGCTTTGTGTAGGATGCTGCCTGCATTTGCTCGTTAAAGTGCTTGCATTGGTCCTTCTTGTTCATACGTAATATCAAATGATACTCAGTCTGCTAAGTAGGTTGCGTAGGAATTCTGCTGCATTTTTATTGTTTATTTGCTTTGTTTGGGTGTGATGTTGCTCTGCATTGCGTGTTAAAATGCTTGCATCTTGTTCAAATAGGAATTCTGCTGCATTCTTGTTTGTCTGATAATTGTTTTGAATTGTACTAGAATGGGAGGACAAAGAGGAAGGCAAGGAAGTGACACAACAGTGGGAGGATGACTGGGATGATGACGATGTTAATGACGACTTCTCTCTCCAGCTGAGGAGGGAGTTGGAAAACAACACTGAGAAGAAAGATTAGGCTGCAATCTCAGTCATTTGCTCAAGTCTTTCTTTTCTTTGCACTATATGAGATGGTTTTGCTGGTTTTTCTTCCAAAGCCACCAGATAGAGACATATGATGTTGACATTTGTAATGTTCTGTATTAAGGATGCTGTAGTTTGAGTTCTCAAGTCTGTTCAACTTCCCTAAGCTTTGTTAACTTGTACTTGATCATTCGGTTAATCTCTTATAAAGTAGTCTGCAAGTGCTTGCATTCTATATGGCTTGGTCTTAAAAGGGTGGAGTTGATTCCTTACTACATGGTATACAGTGCTACCATGAACGTGCTAGTTTGCCTCGGTTTTTTGTTGGCTTAGTGCTGCAGTAACCCTTGGTGCCCGAAATTCATGAAGATCTGCCTGCTATAGTATCGATCACAAAAATGCCTTTTGTCATTGTGTATCAACTTCCCCAAAGTCGACTGATGGTTCAAAATGGGTTTTTCAAATGAGGTAAATTGCTTCATATATGGTGTCTTGCAGAGTGAGTAGCAGTATACAGAGGGGACTTTGGAACCCAATTACAGAAGTACAGAGCATACAATTACTCCACAAGCACAGAAACAAGAACGCTTGCGAGTTGCGTCCAATGCCTACTGGCAAAGAACGAGCATCAAATTATGAATTTTCGGCAAAAGAAAGAAAAGAGGCAAAGCAAGAAAGCCTTTGCCTCATATGTTGTATCTGAAAAGCCAACATTAAGATCATTGTTAACAAGAAGATCAATATGCACAAAGAAAGGTGAACTTGGTTCTACGTCATTTCGATACTAAACTCACCTGAAACACTAGCTCCCTCACCCACACTCGCATCAATCTTTGAAGAATTGACACCACTCCGGCAAACCGGACAAACCGGCGTCTTCAACAACCACGAGTCTATGCATTGAGCATGGAAGCTGTGCCCGCAATTTGGCAGCAACCTGCACTTTTCTCCCGTCTTGAGATCTTCCAAACAAACTGCACATTCCACAGGGCTAGCAGTACCTCCTTTCTTGTAGTCGAAGCAAGGAAGCATATTCAATTCCTCAATGGACATCCTTTTCATCCCAATGCTTCTTCTTTGAACCACCGTATTAACTCCTTGAATGTTACTGCCTCCATTGAACGCTCTCCCAACTATGCAAACATGAATCACCACCAAAACAGCAATCCCAACAAACAGTAGAATCACAGAGATAACGATTTCCATGACCATTACACAGAGAATTCTCGTTTCGATTCCAGAAGATTGTTAGCGGCCTTCGAACTTAATCATGTACCAACAAAGTTCATGCATCAAAATCATCGATCTTACCCTCGTGGAGAATCTTCAGAATGCTTTAGTTGAACCCTGGAGAAACTGATGTATCTGGGGAAAAAGAAGGGTTGTTCTTACATGGTGTTTCCTCCCTTGGGGTTTGAGTTTGTTTGGTTGAATCTGGCATATGTGTTCCAAGTGGGCTGCTGCTTCTGTCTTATTTGTGTTAATAAATTACAAACATGCATGGAGCATCCTGACCTAATTACCAATAATCATCAATTTAATTGTTTATAAATGAAACGAAGACGACAGATTAGACCTTATAGAATGTTTAACCATTTCATTCAAGGCAAAAGCTGCAATACGCCTTTGTATGTAAACGCCGTTTAAACGGGAGGGTACCATCGTAATTTTGATGAGCTGTTAAAATCTGTTTTAACTGAGATAAAATGAAAAGGAATAATATTACTTTATTCATTTACCGTGTATTTGGATAGACTCAAATACCCGGGAATTTTAAAAAAAATCTGGTATTTCCCGATTCCTTTCCTCAAAGTCTCTTGTTTGGACTAACATTATTTCGTGAAATCTGCAATTCCCCTACTCATTAGTTTTATGTTTCGCAAGTCGGATTGCATCTGTTTAGGATTTATATATACCGTCGTTTCTTACAGGGTAAATCAATTCCCAGTGTTTCTTTATCTACTCAGAGATTCTAATATGCAGTTTCTACTTGAGAGGTAGAAGGTTAGATTTCAAAATCTTTTGTTTTCTTTTATATATTTCAATTTAATTAGAGTAATCTGATTTTGAATTCTGAAATCATGGAGAATGAAATTGTTATTTTGATGCTATCTGGAACCAGTTGTGAGTTTTGATGCTATATGGAATGAGATCTGTAATAATATGCGAATTCTGAAGTTCTATGTGTTTCTTGCTCCTATGGGTCTTATGAGAATAATCTTTTGTTCTTGACAAATATTCTTCATCTCTGCCTAATAAAATAAAACTGGTTTATGTGTTTCATCAAACTATGTTAAAGTTGCTTTTGGTACTTATAACGTTGCAGAAATGAATGAGTAATCCTGGAGGAAATGGGATCAAAGATCGAAAACTACCCAATGTCAAGAGTGAAGGAAATGGCGAAGGAAAGACTGAAGGCAAAAACTATTTGCAGTGGAATTTAACTATGGAGAGTGTTTTGGCTGAAGTACTTCGTGAGGAGCGCAGTTTGGGACATAAAAAAGATAACGGTTGGAAAGATGTAGCTTATACTATAGTTGCTAATACTTTATCTGCACAATTTGCAATTCAAATAACTGCAGAAAATATAAAAAATCGGGTCAAGTCGTGGAAAAAGTATTATGGAGTCGTGAGTGATATCTTGAGCCAAAGTGGATTTAGTTGGGATTCCTCGACACAGATGATAACGTTGATGAAAATAGTGTATGAGAAGAATATGTAAAGGTACGAAATTTTTATTAACTTTTTTTCCCATCATTGCTTGTCTATTCTATTAAAATTTTCTTATACGACTTTAATTTGTTTGCAGTCGCATAATGATGTTGTAAGCTTTCGATATAAGAGATTCCCAAATTGGGATGATATAGTTGATCTGTGTGGCAAAGATAGAGCCATTGGATAGGGCGTTGAAACTGGTTTTGAAGCCACTGAGGTAATGACTCCTCCTCTTGCTAGTGAGCATAATCATGTCGATTTGGAAGATGATGACCAAGTTTTTGGAGATATTCACATTATTAAAAACAATTCACCCGACCAAGCAATTGAAAAGAAAAAGAGAAATGAAACAACACCTTCTTCTAGCGTCCCTCTTCAAATGAAAAGAGTTACAACTAAAGATGTTTTGGGCACTTCGGTGGATAGAATGACTTCATTATTTGAAGAACTCATTCGTCCAACTACTAAAAGTCTTGCCTTGAAAGATGTATGGAAGGAAATTAGAGCAATACCAGATCTCTCTAGAGAAGAACAAATAAAAGCATGTGTTTGGTTCATAGAGAACAACAAACAATTTCTCATCTTGAAGGAAGTCCCCACGAAGATGAAAAACGATATTGCATTGATGTTTATTTCAAATATACTTGCATAGGATTTCTTCTTAGTTTGGTAGAGGATGGTATTTTTTTATATTTGATTTAGACTTATGCTTTTGATTACTAGTTTTGAGTTCTAAATATTTACTGTATGAAATTTGATTTGAATTCCATTAAATAAAAAGTTATTCAAACTATAAAATTCTTAATAAATAGAATTTAAAATCAAGATATTATAATTCAATTGATTTTAAGATTTTTATGAAAACTTAAAATACTCCGAGTGGATTTTCCCTTCCCACGTGTTCAAAGGAACTACATATGAAACTATTTTGAGTATCACCACGTGGAGAAGCACATGCTTTTCACCAGAGACGCCTTCTAACCTTTTTGCCATGCTCCTCCTCTTATTTCCTCCAGATTTCCTCCTCGGAGGGGAGCGACTCTCTTTGGCTGATGGCGTTGGCTTCGGAGGATTTGGGGTACCTGAGCCTTGTGGACCGGGGAGGCGGAGGCCGTGGTGGTGTTGGGACGGGCAGGCGGGTTTCGGGGGAGACCTTAAGTCTTCACTTGACGGGTCTTCGAAACTAGTTGGTTGGCTGGGGACAGGAGGGTTTGGTTTTTGTGATAGGTTTATTGATGTAACGGCAGTTAGTTGATAATTTTACCTATATACCCTTCACATTCAAATTTGTGGCTGACATTTTGCCATGCGGCAAGAACCCACTTTGGCGTACGCTACTGTGGCGTAGTCCAGCGCCTTCCTTCATTCAAAGTCTTACCAGAAAAGAAAAGAAAACAAAGTTCCAGACTAGCTAGTCGATCATAAACTAAACTTTATAGAGATTAGACATAAAGAAAGTTTGATTTGTCCTCAAACCCATAAATTAATTTTAGGTTGATTTTTAAACATTTGAGTGAACCACAAGGTTTCTGGAGTTGATATGAGAGCTTCAAGTGTAGTATATCTAGTTACATTTCAGATTATTATTCACAATTTCTGCTACCACGAACATCATCATGCATAATTGAGCTAGAATAATATCTCACTACTACTCTAATCATACTTATTTAGATGACTTTTACTTTAATTGGTCTGCATTATAATTAGGCTGTCCACACCAGAATCTATTCTCAGGATCAATTTCATGATACAGCACATCAAATGATTTGTCATGGCTGTCTATATATAATTCTATATACATAACAATGTATGTATAATTATTGATGATCTAGATATGACATGCAGGTTGAGTCATACCAGTAACATAGCGCAATTGTTACCATGAAAGCTAAGTAATTGAAGCAGAGATGAAGGAAGAAGGAGATAAGAGAAAGAGAGATAGAAAACGTAAAAGACAGAATGAGTAATGATTTTTACTGACTTGAAGTGAATAATACATTTTGAAGAGCTTTTATACTATTCTAAAATAACCATATCAACCTATTACCTATTATACTCTTAACACTTCCTTCATAGAAATATTAGTATAGAATGGTACGTGGCAGTTGAAGAGTCATATAATAATCTCATATGTTGTCAAAATTTTGATAATGATACATTATAAGTCAAAAACACATGGATTGATGAACTACTAGCTTGCCAAATTTGGATGATTGCTCTTCAGGAATAGGATATCTGGCATCGAGATTATAACAATGATCGCTACACTATGATCTTTCACAGAAGTGAAAGGTAATTAGGCTCGAGATTAAACCCTGAAGCTATTTACTAGCATCTATTTGATATCGTCGGCGATGGAGCTACCTATCATTACTCGCCGGCGGGGAATTATATAGCTAGGGAAGTCAGAGTCTTCTCTGATTTGGTGTCCGGCAAGCTTTGTGTTATGCTTCCACTTTCTAATTTATTTTTAAACATATACCATGAAATGGAAATGAAGCATTTTTCGTACAAGAGAGAAGTGATCTATCGATCACGACTTACGAAAATAACATATGAAGTAGTTGGTTGTCTAACTCTAACACCATGTGAAAGATGGTCTATGTTTGTTTGAGATGTACGTGTAGCAAGCCAAACGATATGATTGTTTGATTGTGTTATTGTTCAAATGAGTTATAGCGCTCTCCCTCCTTCAAGTAAGGCGTAAGAAAAGATCACTCAACTAATATTAGTTCTTATGAACTTGAAGAGAGAAGAAAATACCCACGATTTCAATTTTCAACGTCTCAATATCTGAAGTTGATAAAAATGTTGTTGTTTAACCATTACCTTGAGAAAATTTTCTACCTAGTTTTGGAACACTGATCATTTAACGATCGAGGAAAGAAAAAGAAAAGGGGGTGAAAAACACAAGAAAACAAAATACGCCCACGTGTACGATAATCGACCGTTAGATAGAATCATCAGAACCAATCCGACGGTGGATAATCAGTCCACCAGCTGCTTCATGTTTGTCCACAACAATTTTGAGCACGAGTCATTAGGAAGAGAAGAATCATATATGTGGAATCCTTGAATATGTGTGGACAAAAGGTTATTCATGTTTCTCGGTGATTTGTGTGTATATATATACATTTCAGAAAAGGTCGTCTTGTTCAACATAATCTTCAAGTTTCTCATCACCTTTCAAAGTTTCTGATCACCTTACGTACGGAGTGCTCGTAATTTCTTCCTCCGAAACGCCAAAATGGCGCACCCCGGCATGATCAGAACCATCGTCGGCATTATCGGTTAGCGCACTATGCTTCAATTTTCTCTTTACCTGCAGTTTCATTTCTGCTTCTCCTTCGTTTTCTAGGTTAAAATCGTAGAAGAAATGAATGGATTTGCATGCAGTAGAATTGCAATGCATGCATGCATGGGATACATGTAAAAACATAAACATGAAAGAAGTACGAGTTCTGCCATATACAAATACTCCATTTTCTCGATCATTATCTGGATAAATATTCAGTCTAACCCTTTGAACATATTTTACCAATTAAACAATTTACTAGTGTTCCTTATTTGTTCTTTTCCTCGTAGGTAATATCATCTCGTTGGGTTTGTTTCTCTCTCCAATGTAAGCCCTCCGACCCTGTTTCTAACAATGGTTAATCCTGATGTACATATATATAGCTCTATTGTAACTGTCTCAGTTGATTAATATTAAGAAACTATTGCATGCATGCAGTCCAACTTTTATGAAAATTATCAAGCAAAAATCAGTTTCAGACTTCAAGCCAGATCCTTATGTAGCAACTCTGCTCAATTGTGCCGTCTGGGTTTTCTATGGAATGCCATTTGTTCATCCTGACAGCACTCTTGTCTGGACAATCAATGGTGCTGGTTTCATTATCGAAACCGTCTATACTACTATCTTCATTTTATACTCCCCTGGATCAAAACGTGTAAGTGATGATAATATATATGAAGTCTATGATTCTTGCGATTAAAAATGACTTACACTTTTTGTTGTTTTTTGTTTTCAGAAAAGAATCTTCATCATTCTTGCGATTGAAGCTGCATTCTTTGCTGTTGTGGTTTTAGTTAACATGCTCGCTTTTCATACCACGAAAACCAGAACTCTGGTAGTTGGGATCATCTGTATCGTCTTCAACATCCTTATGTATGCTTCACCTCTGACGGTCATGGTATGTACAATAAAGCTTTCCTATATCGTGCTAAAATGTTTGAATATGTTGATATAGTATATGTTTCAGTGAGAAGAATAATTCAATTTTTTTCTCGGGTGGCAGAAAATGGTGATCAAGACAAAGAGTGTCAAATACATGCCCTTTTATCTTTCATTAGCTAACTTCTTGAATGGAATTGTTTGGCTTATTTACTCGCTTCTCAAATTTGATATCAATATTCTGGTGAGTATATATTCTGTTTTGCAAAACAAAGTTGAAGTTTATATGAGCATTGACACTCTATAAAGCATGTCAGTGACAATGCATGTACACTGATCTTATATTTACCTGATTTTCATATCAGATTCCCAATGGATTGGGAGCTCTATCTGGTTTAGTGCAACTCATTCTGTATGCTACGTTCTACAAGACCACCAGATGGGAGGACGACGACATCAAGTCAAGATCAGAAGTGCAGCTCTCGAATGTTTAGAGATATCGATCCTGGGTTCATATGACAAAGATCGAGCTAGTTAATTACTCAATCTCTTAATTGGATCAATAACATTTGAGCCAGGTTTTTTTCTTTTTGGCCGACCAGAATTCGTGTTCTTGTGTTGAGCCAAATATAGGAGAGCAGATTGTCAGTTTTATGTTAGTCATAAGAATAAATTTTATTTCTTGATTAATCATGTCAGTTGTTGTCTATTTTGGCTAATAAAAGAATGAGTAGTTCTGTTTTTGAACCCTAAACTTTGCACCTACTCATGGCACATATATTGGAACTACTTCCTCTTTCACCCAACAAGATCAATGGGTACGTACATGCTATAATTCTTGCATGAATCACAGTGAATCATGAATCATCTTCTCACCCTACTCTTAAGCCTGATGAGAAACAAGACAAACCTAAATAGAAGCTATAGTCTCCTAGTCTCCAATGTATAAAGCAACACGATGAAGATTTTCTTGATCAAAGTTTTGGCCCTCTACTTATGGCCATTGGCCAACACATTTCTAAGCCAGATTATCTTTACCTCAATTGTAATCTGCAACATTGGTCTTGATAATCATTTTGAAGTTTAACCAAGGGCAAACACCAAATGAATACTGATAACATATATTCAACTCAATCATACCAATATAACTATTGTATAATGGATCTTACAAGGGTTTGCTGGTGCCAGTCAGATCAAAGACTAGCAAGTTAAAATAAATACAAATTTGGGGTTTGAGAATAATAAACAATAATCAACTAAAAAGCTTTACATCCTCCAACAAAATGAGAAATAGCCAAGCATTGCTCATCATCAATGTATACCCACCACCCAATCTGTTCAAGTTGTTCTGATAACCCGAATTTGTTTTTCTTTTTTTTCTCCTTCCTATCATAAATACAAATGGGGAGTCTTTGATCTTAAAAATAATCATGTCCCATTTGTTCTTCTAATATATATATTTTACGGTCCTCTTTTTTTGCGAAAGCAGAGACAACCCTGAGACTGATCTTGAGGGATCATACCTCCACCTTTAGTTGTGTCAATGGCCTCGATCATTGAGACAACCTCATCCATCTCTGGCCGTTTGTCTGGGTTAGCATCCCAACATCGCTTCATTACATTTGCTAAGGCACTCGGACAACATCTTGGTATGTCTGGTCTCAAATTCTGTCAATGAAAATAGGCATATTATTGCCCAACTATAATAAGATGTGACAATGGTTTAAAAACTTGATATTGGAGAATGCTTTACCTGGCGAACCACAGCGGAAGTCACTTCTGAGAAGCTAAGGTCAGGATATGGCATGTCACAGCAGTATATCTCCCATAGACAGATGCCGAAACTATACACATCACATTTCCGATTATATGGGTTTCCATTCAGAACCTGTAACCAACCAAGTTACAAGTTATGAAATATCTGATAAGCAGTTTTTTTTTTCTTCCTGATACGTATTTTATGTATATATTTATTTAGAGAAGTTCTTCCCGGTATATAGCGGAAAACATTAGCAAAACAACGCTATTCGCATCTAGTAAACAAAGGTTTACAACTTAAAAGGTCATTAAATGCCATTTTCACATAATATGAGTCTTGTGCCTAGTGAGTGGTAAATGCCTATAACAACACAAGTTTAAAAGCAAACTCCAAAAGATACTAAAACAGTTTTTTGCGTGCTTCTGAAGTCCTAGATAGAATCTCTAAGCCAGCATATTAGACTAAGTACCTCAGGAGCCATGTAACCAAGTGTACCAGTCTCCCCAGTCATGTCATTAGGATTTGATGCTTCAACACGAGCAACACCAAAATCAGCAATCTTGACGGTACGTGTCTTGTCGAGCAGCATGTTCTCTGTCTTTACATCTCGGTGGACAATCTTTTGTGAGTGTAGGTAACTTAACCTGTAATATAGAACAAATACCATCAAATCTCTTAGCTGGACAAACACAAGTCCTTCATTCTTTATCTAACAAAATAGAATGCTCTGAAAAAGAAAAAGTAAACTACAAATAGCAGAAACTGATACCCTCTAGCAAGATCTAGTGCCAACTGGACCACGACCTTGAAAGCCAACTTCCTTCTCCTATTCTTTATAAGGTATGATTTTAGAGCACCTCCAGGTAGATATTCCACGACGACACAACAGATATTACTTGGCATGCCAATTTGACCATTTTCAGTCTGAATTTGTAGTTCTGATGATCCCATTGTCGCCCCTATAAACTGATGGAGCAGAAGATTTCAGTGAAAATGATAAAAGCACACTACCGAAAAATGAAGGCAGTTAGGATCACTCTTTTCCGCAATTCTATATATATATATATATATATATATATATATATATATTAAGACTCCAGAAAAAAAATATACATACATAGATACATACAAAGGATGTTCATGTAAGCATTAATGTTTTGTTTAGCCATTCAAATTAAGTAACAAATAACTTTATTAGAAGTTATGGCTCTGACTTTATTGCAACATACCTAAAATTACTTGGCTAGTTCTGAAAAGTAAAATTACAAAACCTCTTGCCTCTACCAAAAACAGTAGTGAAGGATAGAGCAGAATATCAAATATTACTAGGAAAAAAATCCCCTGATCTTGGGTATAAGTATAACATTAAGTTGTGATACTACATTGGGGATATTGATATGAGTCGGATCAAATGTATGACAAGAAAATATTATACTGACCTAATTTGGAAGATAAACCCCCTAGTTCAGGTAGAATATCAATTTTAATGTTGCACATTGTTACCTTTTGGTTTCATCACACAAGTTAGAAAATACCAACTAAAATCCAATTGAGCATTACGCATCTCGAAGGCAATGAGAATAAATTGCAGAAGTAGAAATTTACCTTAGTAACATTAGGATGGTCTAGTTTATGCCAGACAGCAACTTCTTGGGTAAAAGCTGCCCTTAGAGAAGCAATTTCAGCGTCCGTCCTGTTACCCTCTTCACCCCAATCGAGTAATTTCACTGAGGTTAAGAAAATGGCCAAAGAAAGAGAAGGCAGAAATGCCATAAGAGAATTGTAACAATTGCAACAGCTTTGTATTATCAACAGTTTAATAAAGAGAAGGAAGAAAACAAAGACCCTAACTTAGTATCAAGAGAAACGACTTAGTAAGCGACAAAATACTTTACTGAGCTAAATCAGGTAGGCCGTTAGTATACTTCCATAGTCCATAAATTAAATTAGTTTTCGCAATGCACAAATGCAGAAATAGGCTGGCGAGGGCCGCTTATCGGACCCTTTAAAGAGGACTTCCCGCGATGTAGGATATTTAAATTTCAGAGGATGATGGTGATGATATTAATAACAATAATATTCCGATAAATAACAATCTTCAATCTTAGTTAAGCAAATAGAGTACTTTTCTTAGTTAGTTGTTCAATAGGTTTCAACCAACAGGTGGGATCACATGAAAGTACACTAATACAACAACATTATAGTTGTTGCTCTCACCAGAAAACTCAACATATACCCGTGAAAGAGTCACAGATTCCATAAGAGTACAATTACAGTGGACAATCAAGAACCTTCATTGCAGTCCATTGGATATGAGTTTGGAATTTTGCCACACATATAAGTATGCCTAAAGTAATTGACTTGCTAGATCAACCATAGAAGTGCCTTAAAACAATAAAGATGAATTGACACTATAGTTCACCTAATCCAACATTGAACCGCACAAACTAAAGTAACAGCATCAAAATCAACCTTACACATCAGGTCTACATTTTACAATGCCAAAACAAAGTGGAAATGAACAAAGATCTCTAATTTACGCGAAAAATGAAGGTAGACCAAAGTCCAAATGAAATGGGTGTTGCTCAAATCATGAAATTGAAGTAAAAAGAAAACGGGAAAAAGTAAAAATTAGAACTTTGAGAAAGTTGAGAACTTGAAATGATTTGACAGAAGAAAGCAGGTAAAAAAAAAGAACATACCGGCGACATCTTGGCCGTCGTAGACGCCACGGTGGACGGTGCCGAAAGTGCCACGTGCAATGACGCTCTTGATGATGAGCTTGGAAGGGTCGATCTCCCACTCCGGGCGGTGGCGCTTGGGGATGGAGAGAGTCATGCCGGAAGTGGACGTTGCAGCGGCGGTGGTGGTGCTGAGGTTGAGACTGTTGAGATTGTTGGCGGCGGAATTGGTGGTGTCTTGGTCTCCTCCTGCTCTCATCTTGGTCTTGTCCAAAGTCAAAACCTTGTTGAGATGTCTCTCCAGCTGCTCATCCAAGCTCTTGAGATCAATCTGATCCGCCCTCACGAACCCATCACTGCTCTCCTTCATTGTTGCTGACGTTGTTGGGTGTTTCTGGGGCGATCGGAGTTGGGTTGTTCTGCTTCTGCTTCTTCTTCGTTGTTGGTGCTGCTGGTCTTGGCTATCTATTCATGTTCCATGTGACATGTGCTCACATGGTGTTTGCCTTGGCGCAACGTGTTCTTATGACCCACTTTGGTCTCCTCCTTCTCTTTACTCACCAAGTCTCTACCTCCCTCTCCTCCCCCCTCTCTCTCTCTCCTCGTCTCTTTTTATCTGCACCTATTTTTTTCCCCTTATTTTCTTTGCTTAAAAAGAAATATTCCATGCTATATACATCATATATTTACTTTTATTTTCTCATATACCTCTTTCGGGACATTTTCTTGATTCATTCTTCTTTTATAGTAATAGAGTGATTAACTCAACCCTTGAACGGTAGAAACGAACATATCCGGATAAAAATTAATAAATTGTTGTAGAGATTTGTATTTGGATTTCAGTACTAAATAGACAGATTATGTGATCCGGTTATGATTGTAAAGTTGTAAAATCAACAATAATGTTTTGTTTTAACCATAAATGGAGATATGTTTCACAAATTATGGATTGTGCTATTTTTTCTTCAATCAAATTGCTTAAATTTTTGTTTGCGTGAACCACGCTTTAGCATAGGAATAATAGCTTCCTTGTAGAAATTGGTTCATCAAGTTTTTTTATTACATTTTCTTTCTTGTAGAAATTGGTTGATCAACCCCCCTCTCAGTCGGCCGCCAACTACGAAATTTCATCCTCATCCGACGACGATCTAACGCTAGGCAGGTCTATAGATCTGCTGAAACCGTATGACTTTGTTACCAGATAAATGATATGTTAGCAACTAAATGTTTTGAGAGGTAATTGGTCAGAGGTTCTTAACAGCTTTTGATCAGCGTGGCTTTTCAGATCAGGGTGGAGGTATAACACCATGAACTCGAGGAGCAAATCTGGTTTCATCTTCCCGATTCCATCTCCGTCCTTGTCTATTATTGGGATGAGTTTTGGTTTGGTGGAGATGTCGTTTAGTCTCTAAGTTCGTGGCGACGATGAAATTTTTTCTTTCTGGGGTGTACTTGTGGCTGCACGGAACAAGAGGCGGGGTCTCAGGACGGTGACGTCTCACAAATGCAACTTCACCTCACGGCGGCGACGGCTATATGGTGTTCCTCTTCCATGTCCTTCCTGCAACTGTGAAGGAAAATTTGGGCTAGATCAACTGTTTTGGGTTTAGGTTTAATTTCTTTTTGGGCTTTGGATGCTTTTTAGTTTATAGTTTTCTAATACAGTAAGTTCATTTCATTATGACTCTAAGCACTTTTTGTGTCTCATGGCGTTATGAGTCTATCTCTCTTTTAGTCTTTTTCTAGTTTTCTAGGTGGGATCTTAGCCTATGATCTATTTGTTATTATATTATAGGCTCCTCGTGAGCCGAAATTTGTAATGAGGATGCAACCCTCATACATATAAGATGATCTTGTTTGTCTTCTGTACGCATAGCAATGGATCGATTCGTATTGCACCCTCTACTTTAGTATTAATGACAAAATTGTCTTTGAGTTCAAAAAAAAATGGTTGATCAAGTTTCTTTTCTTGCATTTGATACAGTTTAACACCCGATTAGACCTTTCATATATAATCTAATTGAAATTCTTCCACTATCTGTTTTACAATTGGTTAATGGTCACTACAATGACATGTATCCCAAAAGAGCTTTGATGTTGCCTTCAAACTTGCCACACCACCATCAAGGCATTAACGCTCTAGATTTTATCTCCTTCATTTCCTATTAATGAAACAAATCTTATGCTAGCTAATTAGTCGATTAGACGGGGAGTAGATAGTGATAACTAATGTAGCTAGCTTGGGTGATGTGCTTGGTTTACTCTAGAAAAGTTGTCTCATTTTCTAAAAGGGTCAATGTTGACGTTTGAGATTGATTACTTCGTCGAAACATGAACACAAACACATCACGCACCAAAAAGAACTAGACAAATGAAAACAAAACGTACTCCAATCTAATCACCAATTGATGGATTAGATATGATTAAGTGCTGGGATTGAATTGTCCGATTATATCTGCGCCCTTCTTGTTTGACACAAAACTACTCGACTTAGAAGTCAGAAATGCTCACAAGGAAAAACCAACAAAAACGTATACAAATCGAAGTGTGTTTGCTAGCTTTTGAGCTCAATGAACGACCACTAAATCAAATCACCCTCCTAATACTAATTAACATGAATATAGTCATGGTTGTGTTAGGTTAAGCAGCACTGATATGTAGTATATATTACTAGTAGATAAGATTATATACATTAGACTAATTAACCATGTTTATAGATTATAATTTATAAAACACAAAGTCATAATAGGGTTACCTTGTGTTGGTGTTTCTTTCGTGCAGGGTGATTATACAAGATTTGGTTTTGTTTGTCATCATTTTATTGACTTTAAGTGATTCCACTACCAGAAAATGGGTCTTGGGCGACAAAAAAAAAAAAACCGGGCGACGATTTTTTTTTTCGTCGCCTAAGTTTTCTCTTAGGCGACGAAAAAAAAAATCGTCGCCTAAGGAAAAAAAATCGTCGCCTAAAGCCTAAGGCTAAATTTCGTCGCCTAATATAGAAACTAGGGCGACGAAACAATATTTCGTCGCCTAAGATATTTATATCGTCGCCTAAGTTTTTTAATCCTTAGGCGACGAAACTCAAATATATCGTCGCTTAAGTATTTTATTTTTTTATGTTTACTTGGCCGACGAAATAAAAGAATTTCGTCGGCCAAGAGTAATCCGAATAATTAAAATAAAATAAAACACATTTAAATTTCATTGTACAAGATTTTTTATTTTTACTCTTGGGCGACGAATTTAACAAATATCGTCGCCCAAGTATTATCTTGGCCGACGAATTACCCTACTTTCGTCGGCCAAGTCGTCGGCCAAGAGTAATCCGAATAATTAAAATAAAATAAAACACATTTAAATTTCATTAAACAGGATTTTTTATTTTTGCTCTTGGGCGACGAATTTAACAAATATCGTCGCCCAAGTATTATCTTGGCCGACGAATTACCCTAATTTCGTCGGCCAAGATAATCCGAATAATTAAAATAAATAAAGCACATTTAAATTGTAAGGTAATGTTTTTTATTTTTATAGCCCCGTCAGCGTCTCGTCGATTGGAAACTATTCTTAGTTGAAGGTCCGGCCAGATTACGTGATTTGGAGGGTCGAATAGCCGTTTTCGTCCGTTTAGGGGTTTGACCACACCGATTGACCGGACGGATCGAGCCCTTATCGTTGTCCGATGGAGCTAAATTTTTTCCCACCTACGTAATTCGTTATGCTGGTCATATCTGACGGTAGGTTTTCAGTTCCTCTTCTCCGATCACCAAACTCACGTTATATGTACTAATGTTGTATAACTTTTTTATATAAGTGTCGAGTTTAAGTGTCGTTTTGAAGACAACGTATACGTAGAGGCCTCAAACGCAAAAAAGTTGTGAAATAAGATATGACCGGAATGGTGAAATACGTCAACCCGTGAAAAATGAAGATATTTCGGTAAAATTTCGGTGCCGGTTGTTTCGGTCAACGAATTTCTCTTATTTCTACCTAGTGGTAGCCCTATCCCGGGTATTTATTTTTTACCAAATTTTTATAGCCCCGTAAGAGTCTTGTCGATTGGAAACTATTCTCAGTTGAAGGTCCGGCCAGATTACGTGATTTGGAGGGTCGAATAGCCGTTTCCGTCCGTTTAGGGGTTTGACCACGCCGATTGACCGGACGGATCGAGCCCTTATCTTTGTCAGATGGAGCTGAATTTTTGCCCACCTACGTAATTCGTTATGCTGGTCATATCTGACGGTCGGTTTTCAGTTCCTCTTCTCCGATCACCAAACTCACGTTATATGTACTAATATTGTATAACTTTTTTATGTAAGTGTTGAGTTTAAGTTTCGTTTTGAAGACAACGTACACGTAGAGGCCTCAAACGCAAAAAAGTCGTGAAATAAGATATGACCGGAACGGTGAAATACGTCAACCCGTGAAAAATGAAGATATTTCGGTAAAATTTCGGTGCCGGTTGTTCCGGTCAACGAATTTCTCTTATTTCTACCTAGTGGTAGCCCTATCCCGGGTATTTATTTTTTACCAAATTTTTATAGCCCCGTAAGAGTCTCGTCGATTGGAAACTATTCTCAGTTGAAGGTCCGGCCAGATTACGTGATTTGGAGGGTCGAATAGCCGTTTCCGTCCGTTTAGGGGTTTGACCGCGCCGATTGACCGGACGGATCGAGCCCTTATCTTTGTCAGATGGAGCTGAATTTTTTCCCACCCACGTAATTTGACACGACCCACCCCGAGTTTCACCCTGAAACCCGGAGTAAGTCGTGCGGGGACCACCTCCAAGGAAAAATTTACCGAAGACTCAGCAAACCTCCCTCGAAAATGGACAACCCTAACTTAAAAACTTACGAATCACCTTTTAATCCAAAACAAATAAATCTTCAGCTACACTCCAAAAGTAGCCAGAATACAAACATAAGAATTCCAATAGTATTCAGAGCTACTAAAAATAAAATAAAATACAACGGAAGCTAACAAACTCCTAGTAGATTAAACAGGTAACCTACTGGCAAAATGTAGCTGATAGCTGGGTCACTATGCCTTGACGTCTCCTGCTGGACCTCACGCGAACTCTGCAGACTGGGCATTGATAGAGGCATAAAATGCCGTGTTTACAATGTGTTTCCTACCCTATTTAGCTACGTTATTACCTTAACTTTATCACTTTTGACTTGTTTTATTTATTAGAGGCTTAGTGAGCATTATTTACGAAAAGGATGTTAAAAGAGGAAATTTAATAGAAAACCTAGTTGTTTCGAGAATCCTACTTCAACTAGGAAACGTTGAGTCATAAAGTCAAATCCTATTCGGACCAGGAAACCTCTAAGTCGCATAAACCCAAACCTAAGTGGATTTGGGCCGATTGCATGATCCATTTAAACCCCAAAACCCTATGGATTCGGCTAGGCCTTCTTGGCCGATTTCTTGGAGTCCAATGGACTTTCTTTGCCGATTTTTAGGGTATTATTTTAAGGAGTTTTGCTTCATCAAAATCTCTATTTATTTAGGGGAATATTCTGATTTTATTTATCTTAATTCCTATTGGATTGAGCATGTCATTATGCTTATTTGTAGGATTGCTATTGGATGAAAAACCCTACAACAATAAAATCGGCAGCTTTACAAGGAGAATGAGTTCTTTGCCGATTTTCCTTGGTGATTAAGCCATGCATTCGGTCATCATTCAAGCTACATACGAAGGAGTGGTGCGCAAGAATTCTAGAGAGTTCCATGGAGATAATTTCCAGATTTTATGTGCAATTAATTGGAGCCATTGGATCAAGAATAAATCAAGGGTGGAGAGCATAACTTGGTTCGGCCTAGACTCTATATAAGGGGCTGTTTCTCTACAGAAAAATCATCATTCATTCTCACAAAAACCCTAGAGAAATAGCTTCCTCTTGCCGCAGCCCTCTCCCCTCCTTTGCCGAGTTCTCTCTCCTTGCCAAAGCCTTGGTGATCTTCACCCTTGCGTCGCAACCTTGGAGAAGAAGGAACCTTGAAGCCACGTACCTCTTGCTCATCCTCAAGCTTCTTGAAGATCGTCAAAGTGTAAACTATGCCTCTATCTTTGTTTAGTTTTCTTTACAATTTTAAAGACATGGATTCGGTGTTCATCATTGGTGTTGGATGTTTGTTGCGATTGTTTTGTTATTAGTAAATTCTTTTCTTAGTTAAGCATGTTGATGTTTTGTTTATGATGTTTTAGTATTTTGTTCTTGTCGATTTATGCTTTAGGAAGGAAGCGTTTCTGCTTTAGTAGCTATATAGTTAGAATGCATGCTAACTACCGTCAGAAATTCATGCTAAGCCGCGTAGGTAAGTATGGATCGTAGGTGATGGAAGCCATGTCGTAGTGGCTGGAAACGTGGACTACAATGATTTAATGCGGTGACGTTCACGGCAGTGGTCGTGTTCAATCTCGTTCTTTATCTTAATGATTCATGTAGACGTTCTCATGAAATTCTTAGTTCTAGACTTTCTGTGCTAAGTACACTTAAGAAGAACAATAAGATGCGAAGACCTCGTAGGCTCGTGTCTTGAGATTGTTTCTAGATTATAATTTCGACAAGTTTCACTTTACTAAGATTGAAGCATGATATTAATGTGTGGTCGAGATCTGAGTTTCTCTCTTTGGCTATGTGTTGAATGGATTGATCAATTGTACATATTTAATATTTATTTTCTGTTTTGCAGGAATTTAGAACCAAACTCTCTAAACCCCCGTTTATCTTTGTATATATGTAAATAATTGTTTATAGTTCTAATCTTTTTATTACTAAATGCAAGAGCGCCCTATAAGTCCCCGGCCTTTCGACCCCTTACTTATCATATGCTATATACTACACAAAGGGTTTAAATTGCACGATTGCCCCGGTGTTTTCGGTGCACGTCAATTTTTGGCGCCGTTGCCGGGGACTTAATAATAAGTTTCTTGTTATTTAGTGCTTTGTTTATATTGTCTAATATTTATTTGTTTTATTTGTTTTCAGATTTGGACTTTAAGAATCAAAATCGGTGGGACTAAGGTCACAATTGTTAATAGGGTCTTTCCAAATCCTTATTAACTCTTGTCGAATTGTCTAACACATAGTAGCTCTTGGCCGAATAAGTCTTTTGAAACCACGGAGTTATTTATGTCTAGATAATAAACCTAATTGGTCCATTTTCGGTTTGCTTCTTAAAATTCGGAATTGAGGATTTATAAGCCTTATAAATTGTCGATTAACATTTCTAACCCTTGTAACGTGTCAAAATACGAGCTCAAGTCTAAATATACTTATACTTATACTCAATTTATACTTGTTAATAATAATGTTGTTTCTTTAATTTTTATTTCAGTACTTATCTATTTGTTTGAAATGTTTAGGGTTATGAATGTCCAATGAAAGTTCCTTGCCACTCATAACCGCAGAGTTTATAGCCGATCTAGAAGCTCGCTTGAAGCGCATTCAAGGTGGAGGAGCAGCATCAACTTCCAATATCTTGGAATACCCCATTCAAACACCCCAAACATTCCGAGAGCTGAATTTTGATAGTGACGAGGAGGAGGCCATCGTAGTCAAGTCCGTTTGTTCCGAACATTCGAAGGAGGTTGCATCTCCGCACTCTATCTATCCACCCGAAGGATTTTTCGAACAAGAAGAAGTACAAGTGAATCAACAACCCGCAACCATGAGTATCCGAGCACTTTCCGCGCAAGTTGATGACATTCCAGTCGGTGGATCTCCAAATTGCATTGTGTATCCGGCGGCTGCAGCTGGAAAAGAAGGAGACTTTGAACTGAAAAGTGGATTTCTCCACCAATTGCCGAAGTTCCATGGATTGCCGAGTGAAGATCCAAACAAGCATCTGAAGGCTTTCGAATTTGTGTGCAATAGCATGTGTCCAAGGAATGCGGACATGCAAGTACTACAATTGAAGGGATTCCCCTTCACTCTTGAAGACCCCGCAAAGTCATGGTTATTTGATTTGCCCAATGGGCACATCACCTCATGGGATCGCATGAAATCTGAATTTCTGACGAAGTACTTTCCGGCTTCGAAGGTCACTCTCATGAGAAAGCAAATAACCGGAGTTCAACAAGGAGCGGATGAATCTTTCTGCCCCTTTTACCAAAGATTCAAGGCTCTTGTCGCATCATGCCCCTCTCATGGAATCAAAGAGAGCAATTTATTGCAATACTTTTATGAGGGACTGTTGCCCTTGGAACGCCAACTTCTAGACGCCTCATCTGGAGGCTCATTTGTGGACAAGACGCCTCAAGAAGCATGGACATTACTAGACAACCGAGCCCTCAATGATCAACAATTTGCGGTCACGCTTAATAGTACAAAGAAAGTGAGTGAAGCTAAGGCACTCGAAAGCAAGCTTGATGCCGTACTAGCCCATCTCACCATTGGAGCAAGCCGTGAACCTGTCAAAGTATGTGGTGTTTGCTCTTTGCAAGGACACCCCACGGATCAATGTCCCCAACTGATTGAAAGTGGCGAATGGGAATCTGCCAACGCCATCGGACAACCAAGATACAATCCATTCTCAAATGTGTACAACCCTGGTACTCGAGATCATCCGAACTTTCGTTGGAGCAATACGGAGAATGCAACAAGCCAACCCCCAAATTTCGGAGGTCAATTCCAACGCCCATCCGGATTTGTTCCAAGACCCCAGGTTCCTCAAACTTTTGTTCCAAATAATCCTTTTATGGCAAATAACGCTACTCACCCCTCTTATGATAAGATGCTAGAGAATCTGTTCCAAACACAAGATGCACTTACTAGGGGGCAACAAAGCAATGTGAAGGATATTGCCGACATCAAGAACCAATTGGGGAAGATTGTGGATTTCATGGGAAAGATCACCGAAGTAGGGAAGCTGCCATCCGGTACCATCCCTAACCCTAATCTAAATTTTGAATCCGCAAAAGCTGTACACACAAGAAGCGGACATGTGCTCCACGAAGTACCAAGGAAGGACCCAAAGAAGTCCAACGTAGTTCATGATGAGGAGGACGAAGTCATCATTATCAACACCAAAGATTTGGAGAAAGATCCGGCTACTTCAAGAGCCGAAGCTTCTTTGCCAACAACCAACCCGCCAATAGGTAATGACCCTAACTCTAATGGTTCGGTTACAACTAACCCCCCTTTGGTGCGCCCCCCATTTCCAAGTAGGTTTCAGAAATCGAAGAAGGACGAATCCGATCAAGCCATCTTGGAGATTTTTAAGAAAGTTCAAGTGAACATGCCCTTGATCGAGTGCATTACTCAAGTTCCCAAATATGCGAAATTCTTGAAGGAGTTATGTACCACAAGGAGACAAACAAGAGAGAAAGAAGTAGTAAAGATGAGTGAGACGGTTTCTGCCGTTCTCCAACGAAGAATGCCGCCCAAGCTCAAGGACCCAGGGAGTTTTTCTATCCCTTGCGTAATTGGTGACACTAAATTTGATAATATCATGCTTGATTTGGGTGCATCAATTAATGTTATGCCATATAGTTTATATCTCTCCATGGACCTTGGCGAATTAAAGAAAGATAACGTAATTATCCAACTAGCTGATAGGTCCAACACGTATCCTAAGGGGTATGTGGAGGATGTTCTGGTTCAAGTTAACCACTTGATATTCCCTGCAGATTTTTATATCATAGATATGGAGGACGACTCCCATACAAGTTCAATTCCTATACTTTTAGGACGTCCTTTCATGAGAACAGCTAGGACCAAGATCGATGTGCATGCCGGCGCGTTGACAATGGAATTTGACGGTGAAGTGATTGGCTTCAACATCTTTGAAGCAATGAGGTACCCCTTGTCCAAAATTAAACCATGTTATTCCATTGATATTGTTGATTCGTATGCGCAGCATCATTTAGACACATTGATCGATGATAAGTTGGAAGTTACCATCTCCCAAGGAGTTGGGTTCAATGTGAAGGGTGACAAGGTACCTATGGAAGATTTGGAGGCAGTTTGGGATGAATACGTACTAGAAACCGTTGCGGCCTTAGACAATGTTCCATTCGCCCTACACAACGCACCATTCATCGGCCTCCCTGCTTCTACCACTAAGATGCTACCATCGGTAGAAAAGGCCCCTACCTTAGAGCTTAAGCCACTACCCGACCATTTGAAATATGTGTACCTCGGAGATGATGAGACACTACCTGCAATTGTGTCCTCTAAGTTAGATAATGAACAAGAAAGAAGATTGGTGGAAGTGTTGAAGAAAAACAAGACGGCTATCGGATGGACTTTAGCCGATATCAAGGGAATTAGCCCTACCACTTGTGTCCACCGTATTTTGCTAGAAGAAGGAGCTAAGCCTACCCGTGAAGCCCAAAGACGCCTTCACCCGCCAATGATGAAGGTTGTACAAGATGAAGTGATCAAATTGCTAGATTGCGGAGTAATCTACCCCATATCGGATAGCAAATGGGTTTCACCTGTTCAAATTGTTCCCAAGAAATCCGGAATAACCGTAGTGAAGAATGAGGAGAACGAGCTTGTACCCCAAAGACTTGTAACCGGTCACCGTGTTTGCATAGATTATAGGAAGCTCAACGCCACCACTAGGAAAGATCACTTCCCCTTGCCATTCATTGACCAAATGCTTGAACGGTTAGCCGGCCATGAGTTTTACTGCTTTCTAGATGGATATAGTGGGTACAACCAGATTTGCATAGCCCAAGAGGACCAAGAGAAGACGACGTTCACATGTCCGTTCGGTATATTTGCTTATCGTCGTATGCCATTCGGTTTATGCAACGCACCAGGTACGTTTCAAAGATGCATGATGTCTATATTTTCGGATTACATTGAAAATAAAATTGAAGTTTTTATGGACGATTTCAGCGTTTTCGGTAAGAGCTTTGATTCTTGTTTGGAAAATTTAGAACTCATTTTGAAACGATGCGTTGACACAAATTTAGTTTTAAATTGGGAGAAATGTCATTTCATGGTAACTCAAGGTATTGTCTTAGGTCATATCATTTCGGCTAGAGGCATTGAAGTTGATAAGGCTAAGATTGATTTAATTCGTTACTTACTCTACCCCACAACCGTGAGGGAGATACGTTCGTTTCTTGACCACGCAGGTTTTTACCGCAGGTTTATCAAGGATTTTTCTAAGATATCAAGGCCTCTATGCCGTTTGCTCCAAAAGGAAGTCGCCTTCGACTTTGACGACGAATGCAAGCTTGCGTTCGAGAAATTGAAGGAATTGCTGACCTCGGCGCCCGTGATGACGCCCCCTGATTGGAATGAGCCCTTTGAGCTCATGTGTGACGCTTCGGATTATGCCGTTGGCGCAGTGTTGGGACAGAGGAGGGACAAGAAGCCCTGTGCGATCTATTACGCATCACGAACTTTGAATGATGCCCAACTCAATTATTCCACAACGGAGAAGGAGCTTCTTGCCGTTGTGTTCGCTTTAGATAAGTTTCGCCAATACTTACTTCAATCTAAAGTAACTGTTTATACTGACCATGCAGCATTGAGGTATTTATTTGCAAAGAAGGACGCCAAGCCGAGACTCATCCGCTGGATTTTGCTACTCCAAGAATTCGACATCGAAATCAAGGACAAGAAAGGAAGTGACAACGTCGTTGCGGACCATCTTAGCCGGCTTGTGCGAGAAGAGGATGCTCTACCTTTGACGGAAACATTCCCCGATGAACAGCTTTTTGGAATCGAGGTAAGTGAACCATGGTATGCGGATATTGTGAATTACTTGGTCACTAGGACATTTCCAACTGACTTGCCTCGGTCACAAAGAGAAAAACTTAAGAAATGGTCTAGGTATTACATTTGGGATGAACCTTACCTTTGGAAAAGATGTGTAGATCAAATAATTAGGAGGTGTGTCCCTGAAAATGAGCATAAATCCATTCTTACCTTCTGCCATTCTGAAGTTTGTGGAGGTCATTTTGGATCTCGTCGAACTGCCCTCAAAATATTAGATGCTGGTTTCTTTTGGCCCACGATTTTCAAAGATGCATACATGTTTTGCATATCTTGTGATAGGTGCCAACGGCTAGGTAATTTAGGACCTAAAGATCAAATGCCTTTACAAAATTTTGTAACTGTTAAAATATTCGATGTATGGGGCATTGATTTTATGGGACCTTTTCCCGCATCTGACGGATTTTTATATATATTAGTGGCGGTTGATTATGTCTCAAAATGGGTGGAAGCAAAAGCCACCAAAACTAACGATTCTAAAGTAGTTGCAGATTTTCTCCGCACTAACATATTTTGTAGGTTCGGAATGCCAAGAGTGATTATAAGTGATGGAGGATCTCATTTCTGCAACCGTACCATCGCAGCATTGCTTAAGAAATACAATGTTACGCACAAGGTGTCCACCCCGTACCACCCTCAAACAAGTGGACAAGCCGAAATTTCGAACCGAGAGATCAAGCGGATTTTAGAGAAGACTGTAGGTCCTAACCGCAAGGATTGGAGCCAAAAGCTAGATGACGCTTTATGGGCCTACCGTACAGCCTACAAGACACCCATTGGGATGTCTCCATTTCGGCTAGTCTATGGAAAAGCATGCCACCTACCAGTGGAGTTGGAACACAAAGCTTGGTGGGCGGTAAAGGAATTTAACATGAATCTAAATGATGCCGGCCTTCATAGGAAGTTGCAGCTGAGCGAACTTGAGGAAATCCGAAATGAAGCCTTCGATAGTGCGTGGATTTACAAGGAGAAAACCAAAGCTTATCATGATAAGATGCTCCGTCGAAAATCGTTTGTTGTTGGACAAAAAGTCCTACTATTTCATTCTAAACTCAAACTCTTTCCCGGTAAGTTACGTTCTCGTTGGATTGGCCCTTTTATTGTTACTCAAGTTTTTCCTCATGGTGCCATACAGATCAAGAGCGCAAAGACCGGTGAGCACTTTAAAGTGAATGGCCATCGGCTCAAGCCCTACTATGAGCCGTATGAACCAAATGCGGAGGAAGTACCCCTCTATGAGACACCGAATACAAATTGAGGTACTACCGTCTAGCCAATGGACGTAAAACGAAGCACTCAATGGGAGGTAACCCATTTTCAACAAGAAGATATGGAGGAGCCGTCAACGCAGATTTGTTTTCCTTATTCCCTTTCTTCTTGTTTCAATTTATTTGTTTATTTGCTTTATTTTTGAGTCGTAGCTCCCAACTTCATGCTTACCTCTATACTTTATTTTATGAACATTGAGGACAATGTAGAGTTTAAGTGTGGGGGAGGGATTTACATTGTTTTATTGCTTTGAGTCAAATTATCGAAAAACCCAAAAATATTTTAAAATTTTCGAGTCTTTATTTTTGTTTTGAGTCTTAGGAGCCCTTAACAGTCTATGACGAAATTATTCTCTGAAATAATGGACGAAATGATCACAAGATTGAGTTGATTTCTAACTGATATTCTGCGGTTAATTGAAATAAATGGAAATCATACGATTTGTAGTGGATATGGTTTGTAAACATTGGTACAGATTTTGAGCATGGTAGGACAAGTGTGATTCATATGACCCTATTGTGAGCTTTTGAGCCTTATATATGTGCCATTTTTGTTGAGCGATCATTGAAAAATTCTTAATTCGTTTTCTTGGCTTAATTTTTGCAAACCTCATTATTCTTTCATGTCGATTTACTCACCATAGCTTTTAATGGACTAGATTACTAGAACTCATCCTTGTGGATTTTCAAAGCTTTTATTCATAAACTACCCTGATCATGGAAGGGATTAAATGGACTTTTTAGGATAAACACCATTGCCAAATGAGCTTGTGTCCCTATTTGTGTGCGCTGCACACCCCTTAGTTGAAACCCCTTTGAGCCTACATTAAGCTTTTTCTTTCATCACCCATGATTTGTACCTTGAGCTTAGTACAGCATTTCTCTACCCTTGTCCTTTGGGCCTAGTAGAGCATTTGGTGTGAAGATTGCTGGAAGTGATGATCAGAAACAAGTGTGGGGGAAATGACTTGTCCTTGTGTAAAAGAAAATGCCATGAAAATAAAAAGAAAAGAAAAAAAAAAAATTTTGGCAGAAAAAGAAGAAATCTGGACATTGTCTTTATATTGTGAAATGGGAGGCCTAAAAACAAAATTATTCGGCCTTTGTCCCTTTTCATGAAGTTATAAGGAGGTTAGAATGACGAAGGGCCCAAAAAGATGATATCTGGCCCTCAATTTCGGAGACATAAGGTGTGCTTAATTGCTCTGCTAGGTCTTTAGGAACTTTGTGATTCCTCATCCTTCAATTCATACCCCTAGCTTAGCCATGTTATATAACCCTAAAGTCCTTTATGATCTGTGAGATGGGTTAAACTTGATCTGTGGAGTCTATTCCAAGAATTGAGCATATGGTTTGGGTCCATTTGTGTGAGTAATTGATTCCTTCATGAGGTTTATTTATTTATTATTTAACATGTGCTTTTTGTTCATATAAATGCAAGCATTATGAATGCCTCAAAATATTTTCTCTTGCATACATTTGAGTGATTGAGCCAGAAAATCTGAGTGAAAAATCGAGTGCATACCTTGTGAGGATGGATCACTACTTGTTTGAAACATGCTGAGCTATAACCATCACCATTGTTCTTCCAAGTCCTACTAATATATGTGATCTATGCATGGCAATTAGCTTTGGAATGTTTTGGAATGATTCTTTATTAAGTGCTAATTTTGAAGCCATGAGATAAGAGATGCTGAGACAAATGTTAAGGGCATTAGAGTTGTTTTTATTTATTTTGTCGATTGGTTTTGCTAAGGGACTAGCAAAAGCTAAGTGTGGGGGAGTTGATAGAGGCATAAAATGCCGTGTTTACAATGTGTTTCCTACCCTATTTAGCTACGTTATTACCTTAACTTTATCATTTTTGACTTGTTTTATTTATTAGAGGCTTAGTGAGCATTATTTACGAAAAGGATGTTAAAAGAGGAAATTTAATAGAAAACCTAGTTGTTTCGAGAATCCTACTTCAACTAGGAAACGTTGAGTCATAAAGTCAAATCCTATTCGGACCAGGAAACCTCTAAGTCGCATAAACCCAAACCTAAGTGGATTTGGGCTGATTGCATGATCCATTTAAACCCCAAAACCCTATGGATTCGGCTAGGCCTTCTTGGCCGATTTCTTGGAGTCCAATGGACTTTCTTTGCCGATTTTTAGGGTATTATTTTAAGGAGTTTTGCTTCATCAAAATCTCTATTTATTTAGGGGAATATTCTGATTTTATTTATCTTAATTCCTATTGGATTGAGCATGTCATTATGCTTATTTGTAGGATTGCTATTGGATGAAAAACCCTACAACAATAAAATCGGCAGCTTTACAAGGAGAAGGAGTTCTTTGCCGATTTTCCTTGGTGATTAAGCCATGCATTCGGTCATCATTCAAGCTACATACGAAGGAGTGGTGCGCAAGAATTCTAGAGAGTTCCATGGAGATAATTTCCAGATTTTATGTGCAATTAATTGGAGCCATTGGATCAAGAATAAATCAAGGGTGGAGAGCATAACTTGGTTCGGCCTAGACTCTATATAAGGGGCTGTTTCTCTACAGAAAAATCATCATTCATTCTCACAAAAACCCTAGAGAAATAGCTTCCTCTTGCCGCAGCCCTCTCCCCTCCTTTGCCGAGTTCTCTCTCCTTGCCAAAGCCTTGGTGATCTTCACCCTTGCGTCGCAACCTTGGAGAAGAAGGAACCTTGAAGCCACGTACCTCTTGCTCATCCTCAAGCTTCTTGAAGATCGTCAAAGTGTAAACTATGCCTCTATCTTTGTTTAGTTTTCTTTACAATTTTAAAGACATGGATTCGGTGTTCATCATTGGTGTTGGATGTTTGTTGCGATTGTTTTGTTATTAGTAAATTCTTTTCTTAGTTAAACATGTTGATGTTTTGTTTATGATGTTTTAGTATTTTGTTCTTGTCGATTTATGCTTTAGGAAGGAAGCGTTTCTGCTTTAGTAGCTATATAGTTAGAATGCATGCTAACTACCGTCAGAAATTCATGCTAAGCCGCGTAGGTAAGTATGGATCGTAGGTGATGGAAGCCATGTCGTAGTGGCTGGAAACGTGGACTACAATGATTTAATGCGGTGACGTTCACGGCAGTGGTCGTGTTCAATCTCGTTATTTATCTTAATGATTCATGTAGACGTTCTCATGAAATTCTTAGTTCTAGACTTTCTGTGCTAAGTACACTTAAGAAGAACAATAAGATGCGAAGACCTCGTAGGCTCGTGTCTTGAGATTGTTTCTAGATTATAATTTCGACAAGTTTCACTTTACTAAGATTGAAGCATGATATTAATGTGTGGTCGAGATCTGAGTTTCTCTCTTTGGCTATGTGTTGAATGGATTGATCAATTGTACATATTTAATATTTATTTTCTGTTTTGCAGGAATTTAGAACCAAACTCTCTAAACCCCCGTTTATCTTTGTATATATGTAAATAATTGTTTATAGTTCTAATCTTTTTATTACTAAATGCAAGAGCGCCCTATAAGTCCCCGGCCTTTCGACCCCTTACTTATCATATGCTATATACTACACAAAGGGTTTAAATTGCACGATTGCCCCGGTGTTTTCGGTGCACGTCAGGCATTTTAAAAACGAAGAGCCCAGGGGAAAATATTTAACACGTCAGAGTGAGTGGACAAAACTGAACTGACAACAAATAAATATTTCCCCAAATCAATTTCTAAAGAAAAATCGAATGCATGCTGCAAGCGATAAAACTTTCATCTCATAATATCGAGCCTCTCAGGCTCTATAAAATATGTATGTATTTACACACGTCCATACTCCCTATATAGATTCATGGGTCTATATAGGGCTACTACGCTCGCGTCCAACGCTCACGTCACGCCTTAATGCGGTGCTACACTACGCCATCAAGGTGGACAGACGGTGTATAAATATGTGTCCATACTCCCTATATGAATTAAACACTCAAATAGGGCTACTACGCTTACGTCCAACGCTCACGTCACGCCTTAATGCGGCTATATGCTACGCCATTAAGGTGGACAGACACATATGGCTAGCTAGCATTTTCTGTACATACTCTCTCATAAATACATATTTATATCCACCGAAAATCTCATTTTCGGTATCTCTCCAAGAGAAATAAAAGCGTCAAATTAATTGACGTCAAAATTCCAACAAAATGAAATGTTCAATCATGAACCATAGCATGCATATTATTTTAAAAATAAACGTCCACTCACAACTTAGGCCTAAGTCTGACGTCGGTCGGAGGTCTCCTCAGCTCGAGCCTCCTCGCGTCCTGTTCCATATACATAAAACCTTAAATGAAACATCGACGTTTAAATGCAAAACATGCATAATTAAATATGCTTTGCGCTCAACCAAGCCTAACACTCCAAAATCTTAAATCCACTGCCAACCTCAAAACTCCACAAATTTTACCGACAACCTCGAAAAACATTTTTTACCAAATAAAATCCAATGGCCGGATTATTAATTAATAATCCGCCAAAAATACTAAACTTCAACAAATCTCAAACCTATCCAAAACTCCTCCAAAAATTCTAAAACTTATTCCATTAAACTCCTCACATTTTTCTCCACCAAAAATATTTTCTCGGCGGCTCCGCCGGAGGCGGCGGCCGGCAGCCATTTTTCGGCGACCTCCTATGGTCACCAAATTTTAACAGAATCTTCCTCTCAACCTCCTCTACAACATTTCTAACTACCACAAACTCCAATTCTAAGCCTAAGCACATCAATCGAACGGAAATACACAAAAAGCCCTAGAAATTTCAAATTCCGATTTCTTCTTACCTAGCTCACGACGGAGCGAGCTGATTGGAGAGGTTGCTGCACGGGAGGAGGGCTACAAAACCGTACCAAGCTTGCCCGGATTGGTGGCCGGAGGAGGGAGTTCCGGCAAAGTGACGTTTTGGACAGTCGGACCTTTCGGGCGGCACCGCTCTCTCACGGCAGAGCTAGGGCTTCTCTCACCGGTCTAGGGAGGTTGCTGGGTTGGAGGTCGACCGAACGGGACCGGTGCGGCGGCGGTTGGTGGCCGGACGGCGGCGGACGGTTCTCCGGAATTTTTCTGGGTGTAGAGAGGAGAAAATCGGGTGAGAAGAGAGAGAGAAAATCGGGAGGGAGAGAAATGGACTTGGGCCATCAGCCCACCCAGTCCAACACCTATATAAACCCAAAAATCTAAAATTCAACACCCCAAAATAATACCCCAATAAAATTACCTTTTACTAGCAAAAATTACCATTTTTACCGTCGTCAAAATTTCTTCATTAGAATAATTCCCTCAAAATATTAGTCTCTCAACACTCTCTGAGGACTAATTAAATTACACACTTAGTGACGAACACGGTAAAAACTCTTATTACCACTATGCCAGTAATAAAGGTAAAAATTAAGGTTCGGGGCGTGACAATTCTCCCCTCCTTATAGAAATTTCGTCCTCGAAATTTACAAACTTGCTACTCAAAGAGATAAGGATACTGCTGCCTCATCTGCTCCTCTGGCTCCCAAGTAGCTTCTTCTACTTGGTGGCTTCTCCAAAGCACTTTGACGAGCTGAAACGACTTGCTCCTAAGCACTTGCTCCTTCCGATCTAGAATCTGAACCGGTTCCTCTTCATAGGACAAATCCTTCTACAGACTAATCGGCTGTTCTTCCAGCACATGAGAAAGATCGGCAATATACTCGCGAAACATGGATACATGAAACACATTATGTATCCTGGACAACTCCGAAGGCAACGCTAACCGATAGGCAAGGGAGCCAACTCGCTCTATTACCTCATAAGGACCAATATACCTCGGACTAAGCTTCCCACGCTTGCCAAAACGTACTACCCCTTTCCAAGGAGATAGTTTCAGAAATACCCAATTACCTACTTGAAACTCAAGGTCCTTCCTACGGACATCGGCATAACTTTTTTGCCTACTCTAAGCAGCCTTGAGTCTATCTCTGGCTACCTTGATCTTTTCATTCGCAAGCAGCTCAGCCAAATTATCCAGCGAAAACTTTTTTCACACCGACAAGAAATGAGCAAATTTAGTGAGTCTATCCACTATCACCCAAATACCGTCATGCCCTTCACGGGTACGAGGTAAACTGAAGACAAAATCCATGATGATGTGGTCCCACTTCCACACTGGAATAGGCAACGGCTCAATTCTCTGCTCTTTCTATCAATCGAACTATGGAAGGATCATCATACAGTGCTTCCCGCACTCTATCAACCAAAACTGGCCTCACATGAAAACTGGCTATCAAAGCACCAACGTCATCTACTGAAAAAATCCACTCCTGTAGCTCGCAACTCACAAAGAAGCGGAACACGAACCATCTTTATATGAGATAAAGATATGGAAGGATTTCGACTAAGAGCATCAGCTACCACATTAGCTTTTCCAGGATGATACTCTATCGTGCAATCATAAACACTGAACAACTCCATCCACCTTCTTTGCCTCAACTTCAACTCCCTTTGTGTGAACATATACCGAAGACTCTTGTGATCGGTAAAAATCTGACACTTGGCTCCATAAAGATATTGTCTCCACAACTTGAGAGTAAAAACCACAGCTGCAAGCTCTAAATCATGAGTGGGAGAATTCACCTCATGCGGCTTCAATTGCCTAGAAGCATAGGCAATCACTCGATCATGCTGCATCAACACTCCACCTAGACCTCGTCTAGATGCATCACAAAAACACCACATACTCCCCACTATCGTCTGGAAGTGCCAAAACAGGAGCACTATTCAAACGATCATTTAATTCTTGAAAACTTTGCTCACACTGATCTGACCATTCGAACTTGACTCCATTTCTGGTCAATCTAGATAATGGAGCTGCAATCTTCGAAAAGTCTTGCACAAATCGCCGATAGTAACCTGCTAACCCCAGGAAACTATGAATCTCAGTCACAGTTGTGGGTCTTTTCCAATTGGACACCGCTTCCACCTTCTGGGGATCCACACTAACACCTTCAGCTGAAACTACATGACCCAGAAAACCCACCTTATCCAGCCAAAACTCACACTTGCTGAACTTGGCAAACAACTGCGCATTCCTCAAAGTCCGCAAAATCAATTTTAGAAGTTTGGCATGCTCCTTCTCACTTTCTGGAGTACACCAAAATATCATCTATGAACACGATCACGAAGCGGTCAAGATATGGACTAAACACCCTATTCATGAGATCCATGAACGCCACGGGTGTATTAGTAAGTCCAAAAGGCATTACCACAACCTCATAATGACCATAGTGTGATCGAAAAGCAGTCTTGGCTACGTCACTATCCCGAATCCGCAACTGATGATAACCAGATCTCAAATCAATCTTTGAGAACACCGAGGCACCTCCAACTGATCGAACAAATCATCGATGCGAGGCAACGAGTACTTATTCTTCACATTGACTTGATTCAGCTTCCTATAATCAATGCATAGTCTCATGGTGCCGTCCTTCTTCTTAACAAATAACACCGGAGCACCCCATGGAGACATGCTAGGCCGAATAAAAACCCTTATCTACTAACTCTTGCACTTGAATCTTCAACTCTTTCAATTCTGCTGGAGCCATTCTGTAAGGTGCCTGAGAGATAGGCATAGATCCAGAAGGCAACTCAATGGAAAAGTCTATCTCCCTTACAGGAGGCGAACCAGGAAAATCCTCGGGAAACACGTCCGGAAATTCTCTTCCTACAGGAATGTCTCCCACTTCCATCACTCCTACACTTGCATCTACAACATGAGCTAAGAATGTCTGACAGCCTTTGCTTAACAATCTCCTGGCAGCCACAGCTGAAATCAGGCAACTCGAAATCACATCTCTTTCCCCTTGAAACATAACCTCCAATCCATCCGGGCTCCGAAACACCACTTCTTTTCGGAAACAAACCACCATATCTAACGGGATTAAATCTGCCTTAAACTGAGCTCTTTCCACCAAAACTTCACAACCACTAAACACCCAAGCTATTCTCATCACCTCACCAGAGGGAAGAGATACGTGCCACTCGCTTGGAAGAGACGATGATAGCACATTGGCATGGAGAGCGAATCTACTAGACATGAATGAATACGTAGCTCCAGGGTCAATTAAAACAAATGCTGGTTGACCAAAAATTAACAACGTACCAATGATGACATCTGGGGAAGTATGACCCTCCTGCTGGGTCATAGCATGTAGTCTAGCGCGAGTCATGAGACGTCCACGCTGACCACTCCCCTGCTAAGAACCACCCCTGGCTGCTGAACCACCACTAGCTGAAAACTGACTGCCTTACTGAGAAGGAGCGGTCATCTGCGCCAACAAAAGGACAGTCTCTCCTGAAATGATCCAGACAACCACACTCAAAGCATCCAGAAGACTGCTGCTGACCAAAAGAGAAAGCTTGACCACCAGAAGATCCCCACTGGGAACTACCACTAGCACTAAACTGACCGGCCTACTGCCTGCCCAACTGGCTCCTGGAGGGTCTCCTGAAACGTCCTCCAAATCTATCCCGAGAATCAGAACCTGATCCTCCACTACTACCACTGCCCGCTGAAGATCCAGAAACTGATGAGGAAGCGGCCTTCTTCGATGGACCCTGGCTGGGACCACCGAAATCTCTGGGCCGTGCACTAAAAGTTCTCCTGGTCTCAATGGCCATGGCTGCAGTAACCGCATCAAGAAAAGTCGGGTAATTGCCACCGACCATCTTATCTGCATAAACCCCGCCAAGAGCTCCAACAAACATGTCAATCCTGGTCCTCTCATCAGGAATCAAATAGGGCACATGGTAGCTTAAGGTAGTGAACCTCTGCTCAAACTCGATGACACCCTCATCATCCCCCTTCTTAATGTTCAGGAAATCCGACTGAATCCTGATACGCTAAGCGTGACCGAAATACTGACCCAAGAAGAGCGTCTTAACTCCTCCCAAGTCATGTCTTGAGCACCACCACGATTTCTACTAGCAAGGATCCACCAGTGATGCGCTGAGTCATCCAGAAAAGTCACTGCTATCTTCACTTTCTTTTCTTCCGGCAGTTTAGTGTTCCCAAAAGCCAATTCCATCTTGTCCACCCAAGAATAAGCATCAAGGGGTCCCTTGACACCCTTGGACTCTACTGCCCCTGCATCAGCAATAACTCTTTTCTTCACAGATCGAGGGGGCTGAACCCTATCCAGAACACACCTCTCAGCATGCTCCCAATCGAATCAACCAATCCTCTAACCTCATCACCCTCACTGGCATTAATCGAGGAAGCTACACGGGGTCGGCGCCTAGGAGGCATAGTACCCAAGGAAAGAAGATATTAAGTAGTCTGTCCATAAGACTAACAGAACTATCACACATACCCAATAACACATAGTATCAAAAGCAGAAAACTGCCGATGAATCCGCCGCGGTCGGATCATCACTCTATAGACACTATGGCTACTTAGGCAAATACGATAGTGAATAAGAAACAGAAGATGAAACCTAGAGCTCTGATACCAACTGACACGACCCACCCCGAGTTTCACCCTGAAACCCGGAGTAAGTCGTGCGGGGACCACCTCCAAGGAAAAATTTACCGAAGACTCAGCAAACCTCCCTCGAAAATGGACAACCCTAACTTAAAAACTTACGAATCACCTTTTAATCCAAAACAAATAAATCTTCAGCTACACTCCAAAAGTAGCCAGAATACAAACATAAGAATTCCAATAGTATTCAGAGCTACTAAAAATAAAATAAAATACAACGGAAGCTAACAAACTCCTAGTAGATTAAACAGGTAACCTACTGGCAAAATGTAGCTGATAGCTGGGTCACTATGCCTTGACGTCTCCTGCTAGACCTCACGCGAACTCTGCAGACTGGGCATTTTAAAAACGAAGAGCCCAGGGGAAAATATTTAACACGTCAGAGTGAGTGGACAAAACTGAACTGACAACAAATAAATATTTCCCCAAATCAATTTCTAAAGAAAAATCGAATGCATGCTGCAAGCGATAAAACTTTCATCTCATAATATCGAGCCTCTCAGGCTCTATAAAATATGTATGTATTTACACACGTCCATACTCCCTATATAGATTCATGGGTCTATATAGGGCTACTACGCTCGCGTCCAACGCTCACGTCACGCCTTAATGCGGTGCTACACTACGCCATCAAGGTGGACAGACGGTGTATAAATATGTGTCCATACTCCCTATATGAATTAAACACTCAAATAGGGCTACTACGCTTACGTCCAACGCTCACGTCACGCCTTAATGCGGCTATATGCTACGCCATTAAGGTGGACATACACATATGGCTAGCTAGCATTTTCTGTACATACTCTCTCATAAATACATATTTATATCCACCGAAAATCTCATTTTCGGTATCTCTCCAAGAGAAATAAAAGCGTCAAATTAATTGACGTCAAAATTCCAACAAAAGGAAATGTTCAATCATGAACCATAGCATGCATATTATTTTAAAAATAAACGTCCACTCACAACTAAGGCCTAAGCCTGACGTCGGTCGGAGGTCTCCTCAGCTCGAGCCTCCTCGCGTCCTGTTCCATATACATAAAACCTTAAATGAAACATCGACGTTTAAATGCAAAACATGCATAATTAAATATGCTTCGCGCTCAACCAAGCCTAACACTCCAAAATCTTAAATCCACTGCCAACCTCAAAACTCCACAAATTTTACCGACAACCTCGAAAAACATTTTTTACCAAATAAAATCCAATGGCCGGATTATTAATTAATAATCCGCCAAAAATACTAAACTTCAACAAATCTCAAACCTATCCAAAACTCCTCCAAAAATTCTAAAACTTATTCCATTAAACTCCTCACATTTTTCTCTACCAAAAATATTTTCTCGGCGGCTCCGCCGGAGGCGGCGGCCGGCAGCCATTTTTCGGCGACCTCCTATGGTCACCAAATTTTAACAGAATCTTCCTCTCAACCTCCTCTACAACATTTCTAACTACCACAAACTCCAATTCTAAGCCTAAGCACATCAATCGAACGGAAATACACAAAAAGCCCTAGAAATTTCAAATTCCGATTTCTTCTTACCTAGCTCACGACGGAGCGAGCTGATTGGAGAGGTTGCTGCACGGGAGGAGGGCTACAAAACCGTACCAAGCTTGCCCGGATTGGTGGCCGGAGGAGGGAGTTCCGGCAAAGTGACGTTTTGGACAGTCGGACCTTTCGGGCGGCACCGCTCTCTCACGGCAGAGCTAGGGCTTCTCTCACCGGTCCAGGGAGGTTGCTGGGTTGGAGGTCGACCGAACGGGACCGGTGCGGCGGCGGTTGGTGGCCGGACGGCGGCGGACGGTCGGCCGGAATTTTTCTGGGTGTAGAGAGGAGAAAATCGGGTGAGAAGAGAGAGAGAAAATCGGGAGGGAGAGAAATGGACTTGGGCCATCAGCCCACCCGGTCCAACACCTATATAAACCCAAAAATCTAAAATTCAACACCCCAAAATAATACCCCAATAAAATTACCTTTTACTAGCAAAAATTACCATTTTTACCGTCGTCAAAATTTCTTCCTTAGAATAATTCCCTCAAAATATTAGTCTCTCAACACTCTCTGAGGACTAATTAAATTACACACTTAGTGACGAACACGGTAAAAACTCTTATTACCACTATGCCAGTAATAAAGGTAAAAATTAAGGTTCGGGGCGTGACATAATTTGTTATGCTGGTCATATCTGACGGTCGGTTTTCAGTTCCTCTTCTCCGATCACCAAAATCACGATATTCTGAATTTTATGATAGAACTCTTGGCCGACGATTTTCTTCATCTTGGGCGACGAGATTTATAGTGAAGAACATCGTCGCCCAAGTAGAGTATCTTAGGCGACGACTTCAAAAATCGTCGCCCAAGATTATCTTGGCCGACGATTTTCAAAAAACTGGGCGACGATTTTTCAAGAATCGTCGCCCAAGAACTCCAATATAAAAGACAAAAATTCGGAACCCTAACCATTCGCGCTGCCGCTCACAAATCCAAGCCCTCTCTCTCTCTCCGAAAATCCACCGAAGCCCTCTCTCTCTCCCTCTCTCCGACCCCGACCCCGCAACCCGACGCCGTCCCCGACCTCGAACCCGACCCCGACCCCGACCCCGACCCCGACCCCGACCCCGACCCACAATTTAAGGTATAACCCTAAAACCCTAAATTGGTTATTTCATGAAAATTTTAATTGTTGTTGTTGTTTGAAATTGTTGAAATTGTTTGAAATTGTTTGAAATTGTGAAATTGTTTGAAATTATTGTTTGAAATTGTTTGAAATTGTGAAATTGTTTGAAATTATTTGAAATTTGGGAGAAGTACAAAATTATTGTTGTGTTGTGAAATTGTTGGTGAAATTATTGTTGTTGTTGTTGTAATTTATGAAATTAATGGTAAATTAGGGTAAATTTGTGTAAATTATGGTAGGATTTTAAGGTAAATTATGGTAAATTGTGATGTAAATGATAATTGTAAAATATTAGGGTTTAGGGTTTAGGATTTGTGGAAATAATTTGTAAATATATTGTAAATGATTAAATAATTTTTGATTAAATAATTAAATAATATAAATTATAATTGTGTAAATATATTGTGGAAATTTTGTAAAAAATAATGGATTATTTTTGAGTAAGGATGTAAATATTCGTAAATTAATTTTTGTGATGTAATAATTCTGAATTAATGTTAATAATTTGTTATGTGAATTAAAAAAATAATAAATCCTATAATAATTATTACTTTTTATTTGTGCTGTTATTGTTGATAAATTTTTCGAAATTTATGGTTATTTTTTGTTAAATTAATTATAAGACGGTAAAATATTTTTAATAAATATATGGTTATTTTAAACAGGATGGGCATGAGGAGAACTTCTGGATAACGTCCGGGTGCGAGGAGCGAATATTCCTCGGACGGTACCTTAAACAACCCGCCGCAATCACCGTCGGTCGGGTTTCCGTGGCAGATGACGGCCCGACATGCGGCGCTTAGGGGTGGCGCGAGCGGCTCGCGTTCTGCTGGGCAGTCGGGCCCCGGAGCGACGGCCTCTCGTCATCCAGATACTTCCACGGTCGCGATCTATCACCGCCCCCACACAGTCGTCCCCGACCGACGGTGATGGCGGGTCATTCGGGGTCCCTACGGTGCCGTCCGACCTCTTCCTTCCTCCGACGATACCGTTAAACCTGAATTTTTGTAATTTATTACATCCTGAATTTATGTAATAAATTATTTATAAATTTATAAATTTCTGTTATTTTTAATTAAATTTTAGTATTACAAAAATTTAAAGAAATGTCAAAAAAAAAAAATTCCAGCAAAAATTAAAAAAACATTATTTATATATTTAAACAAATTATTTAAGTATTTTTAAAAAAAATTTAAATATATCTTAGGCGACGAAATTGCTAAATCGTCGGGCAAGGACTTACCATATAAGACGACGAAAAAAAATTATCATCGCCTAAGATGTAGTGATCTTAGGCGACGAAATATTTAGTTTCGTCGCCCCAGGTTATAACATCTTAAGCGACGAAAAAAATTTTCGTCGGCCAAGGTGCTAAATCTTGGGCGACGAATATTTTTGGGCGACGAGAAGTATATTTTAGGCGACGAAATTCGTATCGTCGCTTAAGAATTACTCTTAGGCGACGACGGAATGAATTTTCGTCGCCCAAGTTCTTGGCCGACGCACTTCTGGCGACGACGTCTTGGCCGACGACGTGTCGTCACCTAAGTACTTAGGCGACGAAATTTTTTAACAGGGCGACAATTTTTTTTCGTCGCCCAAGTTGAAATTTCTTGTAGTGTTCATACAACAGCTTAACATCTTCTATTCACCTCAGAAGAGTAATAGACGAAGATAAGTTACTAATTTAGCAATTATATGGCTCATATATTTAGAAATTGAAGGAAAGAAATAGTAAATATAAAACGAATCAGGATCTCCAAGGGACCAGACAAGATTTTACAACATATATTGTTCTTGGCCTTTTGTTTTCGGTGATATACTGATGCGTATATGCATGCATATATCCACCGATCGACCAAGAATTTGCGGCCAAAGACTTGGACAGTACATTAGACTGAACCACCCCCTACTTGAAATTGACACCTTCCAAGAGCTAGCTAGGTCTCCTACCCTTCATTTATCCAAACCATAATGAGGAATTGATCATACATATAGTTAGTAAATAACATTAATTCCATCCCCACGGCCATGCCAGGAAAGTGAGGAAACAAAAATGTATACGAAAGAGATGATGAATAAGCTACAACAACCAAAAGAATTACTAGTCAAGTACCATATTTGTGCGGTAGCTAGCTAGTCTCCCCATATGTTATCTTCTCTCGTATCAAAATAGTCCATACGTAGTAAAGTCAAAGTCACAAACAATGTCGTTTTCTTGGTAGCAAAGTCAAAGTATATATGAAACTGATTTTATGAAGGCCAGCCTGGTTCCTTTCTGGGTAAGGTTCATCTAGACCCGGCGAGTTCATCAATATATACGCTTAGGTAATTTGTTTATGAAGTACCACCTCGGCACCCGTTGATCTATAAGACTCAACAAAATATTGCTCGTCAGAGGATCAAGATGGTGGAGCTAGGGTTCGTAAAAGGGCCTCAGGTGAAGCTCACAACGAGTAGTCTTTCTCGTCTTCAAGATCGATCAAGACGACGATGGTGGTGCCAGGGTTAATTTGTGATCGTGAGGTCGATCACCACCGATAGTGTCCTCACTTAGGCATGCACTTGATTGTTAACGAATATTCTGTTTGGGATTTTCAAGTGTGAGGTTTTCTTTTTAGGCCTCAGCAGATATTACTGAGGATTTGTTAACTTATAAACTGCGTATCTCCCATATGGGATTAGTTTCCACTATACATATTTCCCCACATATTGTAATCCTAGGAATACTGAGAGTATCTTTAGTACACGACGTGTATCTTCACATACATACATGGATGGTCAGGATTAGAAGAAATAATATAGAAACATGGTGGTCAAACATATGAATTGTTATGAACGGTTAAGATTGTGTCGTGTAAATACACGTCGTGCATTCAAGAATTTCCAATGAATACTGGGATATGCAGCGTATGGATTACCTTAATTTGCTGCGTGTACTAGTTCATAGAGAATATTGCAACAAGGTCTCGCATATATATATATATATATATGTATATATATAGGGCCCTTCCAATGAGGGATTCCTATTTTAAGCCATTTATAGGGATATGACATTACACCAACTTCCCGATTATATTTTTACATCTCCACCGTTCATATCTTAGGTCTATATGAGTAGATCACCTCTACAAAATTTCATATGATTTGGTGATCGTTAAGGCTTTCAAAAGTTCAATTTAGTTTTAATGACCTTCAACGGTTTTAGTTTGACATAAGCTGGACCGTTCAAGATCATTAAAACTAAATCAAACTTTTGAAAGTCTTAACGATGATCATCAAATCATATGAAATTTTGTAGAGGTGATCTACTCATATAGACCTAAGATATGAACGGTGGAGATGTAAAAATTCAATTAGGAAGTGGTGTAATGCCTTATCCCTAGAAAGTGGCCAAAAATAGAGATCCCTCAATGAAAGGGGGCTATATATATAATCGATGCCATGCATGCCTGGACTTGCTGTTTAAGGATATGCGCAGCTCGGAAACTACGTACGTACGTATTCATCGTTTGAATATCACCTGGGAAATTTCAGGTCAACTTGTTATATGATAAGTTGATAACCTAGTTGATTACTCGGAGATCCAAGAGCCAAGCCGATTGACCATACTTCTTTGGTGGCAAGTCCACTCCAAGATACTCGCATGCAATTAATAGAGCACAAGGTTTCTAAATTAACAGTACATGTATGGTTGACATGCAACTTATCAAAGTCACGGAGTCACCTGGTTACCCGTGTCATATATATTCTTCTTCTTCCTCCTTTGCCGAGTAAGGGTCAATTAAGCCTGAGGCCTAATTACGTTGAGCGTCGGAGCGTGTGCTTTGACTCTAAATCTGTTACTAGTTTGATTTTTACTTAATCAGGATTTGAGTCATTTGACCCTTTCTTTGTTACTATAATAATGCGTGGTGCCGTACTAGTGGTCTTGCACAGAACAAACTCCAAACCCTAGCAAATTCAAGATCCAGTGTCAACTTATAACATACATGATGAAATCGTCGATCAGGAGAGAACGATCAATTATCTAAGTTGAATTCAATTATTTAGATTTTTTACATACAGAATTCCAAAACCCTATTGCACTGCGCGCATGAAAAAGTTTAAAACATGGACTAATTAATATTTAAGCTTAAACCCTAGCTACATTTTTACTCCTCAGCTACTCCTTGTCGAGTTTTGAAATGAAAGTGTGATTTCAGTAAATCAAGTTCTGCAGTCTCTGCCATACCCTCGTAGTCTCCACACCAACCCTAGAAATTTTAACCTGCAAATTCCGATCATGAAAACCAAACTAGCTAAGTCAATGTAATCCATGATCAAGTATCTGTATTGAAGAAAAAGTTACAGAAGTGCACAAAGAAGTAATCACCTGAGCATGGAGCGTATGGAAAACCTTATCACCCACAATGGAAAAGTTAGCGCTGACAACTTCGGCTCCTTCTTCCTCAAGTACACTGATAACTTCATAAAACATGAAGTTCTTATTCAACCCACTGATCAGCATTACTTCTATGCAAGAACCTGACTCACTCATTTTAATAACAGGCAACCTTGATCAGACCACCACAGCTTTATTATTAGCACGATCGACATTAGTAATGCTCGACTTGTTACTAGTCCCTGATTGTGATCTCAGTTCTTTCCCCTTCCTCTCCTTCAGATTCTCTATTCTTTCTGTCAATTGCTTTATGTAGGAGGCTGCAAGATCGAGCTGACTTTGCTGCGTCATCATTTCCTGAATATATAGAAGAAACAACAAATTAGCTATTGAAGTATAACAATAGGGTTTGACACATGCATAACAAGAGGTCTGATCGATACATTATAAACCCAGTTCCTATAACAATATATGCGTCCGATTTATATACATTTCACTGTGATTTGCCGGTACAGTACTGGAGGAATGAGTTCTTGCGTACGTGCAGTGATGAATTAAGTAGAGTACGTACCTTGGATTTGGAGGATTTGAAGTACTGGGGAGGAACCATGGAAGCGAGCTTGAAGCAGAGACCTTTCATTTGGATTCTCCGGTTCCTCTCCACCGTCTTTCTGTCCGGTTTGGACGACGTCTCACTGGTACACTTCTTCATCGATCCCTAATTGCCTCTCTCTCTCTCTCTCTCAGAGAAAGAAACAAAAACCAGAACAACCAGAACGTACACCGAAGCACGTTCAATGGAAGTGGGAACACCGAGAAAGAGATGGGAATTCAAAGTGGGGGAGATTCGGAAGAGAATGGAGTTCGAAGCTTATATATAGTAGAGGAAGATTGCAGGTCAAGTCCAGGGCAAACATCAGCAAATAAGCGAGTAAAAGGAAGCCCAATCTGAAGCTTCCACAAAAGAGTAATCGGCAGGGGGCAGGGTAAGTAGGGGACAGGTGTCAAAATCATGGAAGGGGACCGTTTGATGGACGGTAGTGAAATCTTGGATGGGATTTTGTTTCTTGTATGAGTGGGACCAGTGAACCTAAGTGGCGGGCTCTTGACTTTTGACTGTTTTGATGGTACTGAGAAATCCGCGCTTTCTTCACCGGCCATAATTTTGAGAGCTAATAATCAAAAATTCTGAGCCTCTGTTGCAGAACTGATTGTTTTATTTTCCCACGGATGAATCAAATTTCATTTTAAGCTTCCTAGCGGACGCCTTAGCTCATATTTCGGCCACTCAGTTGATGATTCTACTTCATGGTTGTATCAGTTGCCGCCTCAAGCACAGCCAGCCTTTCAGTTTGATCTGTTAGGTTCTTGATACTTACGAGGCATCTCGTTGTAATATTTTAGTTTTCTAATCAGAGAAAAAATTTAAAAAATTCATTTTGAGCTTCTTTTTCTCTTTGATCTGTATATATTGTGGTTGTGTCTCATAGTATCGGTGTAGTAATATTAGTCTCCCGCGTCTCAAGATGAGCTAGGTTTTATATTCAATCGATTCAAGGACGTACCTAGGAGATGGCTGATTTCAATTTCCCCGTTTCAACCTTGATCATTAATATATCCAATGTTGACATTCTCATCAACAAAGAGTGGATGAGAAAATGTTTTGACCTTTGCTAGATTGGGTTAGATAATCCATTTTGTTTGAATAATGTGGAACATTACATTATTGTTACCACATATATGTTTGTATGCGATTTTAATCATCAACTTGTTTCTCAACCCGGCCATGCCACCAATTAAACAATCCAGAACATACATTAGCATTTCATTCATTTCATTAGCAAGCTAGAAGCATCCTTGAGCTTATAATAAGATCTTAATTAATTATAAGAGGAGATATACGAAAGCTGCTTACATGTTGAGAAACATCAATTCAATATGAAGCTGCCATAGCTATCATACTGAACGGGTCCGATTTGCATATATATCTAAATTAAGACACACACGGTACCATAGTTTGAATTACTTGAAGTTCGGACAGGGAAATGAACGAACTGTTGGAATTGATCATTGATATGACTATTCTCACCTATAATCGTTACTGCAAATTAATTTGAATCTTCATGATGTTCCTTCGATTCGTTTCCTTTCATTCACATCTACCAAATATTAGGACGGATCATCACGATTATTAGGTATGTATCTTAAATATATAATCAATTCTGAATAGATGTTTGTTGAGAAAAATCTAACATGTCAACTGTTCTAGCTAATTGCTGAAGCACGTACGTCGTACGCAAGGCCGGCCTTGAGGCAAGACCAGGCAGACCCAAGCCTAGGGCCACAATTTATAGGATGGTCGTACGCAAAAGCCAATAAGAAGTCTTACACAAACCATTTCAACATATATGAATTGTGCATGTGAATTCTTACAAAAGCCAATAAGAAGTCTTGAATAGGTTATATATTCCTGTTATAAAAAGAAAAAGAAAAAAAAGAATCGGTTATATATAGGATGGTCGATCGACACTGAAAATGAAAGAAGAAATTCAACGTCAAAATGTCCATCAGAGTAAAATTATGGTATTAGTACTAATTAAGCGTGGCAAGCCTGTCAAAGCCGGCTTAGACTACAAATTATTGTATTAGTACTCCAGTTTCCTATCCTTAATCAGTTCTGTAAATCATTCTTCTCATGATTAATTATATTATCATCTCAATTCTGTAAACTGTTTCCTCCATTCACTTCTAGCTATCTGGTGGAATATGTTAGCAAGAAAGCTAAGTACAAGAGTAAATAATACAAGGCCGGGTTTGGTAGTAATGAAGCAAGCAATGTAATGATTCTAACTATGTACTGGGATAACAACTCCAACAAACATTAGCAGACCAGCAAAATAAAGAGTGGTCGTGTGCTCTGTCCAGCAAGTTATCATTTGACATTTTCATCGGATTTTACAAATCTAACATTACCACGTCAAATATCAAATTTAAATTTGACGAAAAAAATTTGATCTCTTGGTTGGAGTTGCTATAACTAAGAAGATGCTTCCGACGGCGAAGATGATGAGCAAAATAATAGGTATGACAACCCACCGTGCATATTGAAGACCGTTAATGATGATGAAATTAAGCAGCACAATGATCCCAGTCAAAAAGCAGAACAAGAGTAGACCTACGGAAAGCAATATCACAGCCAACATCCCAACCAACGAGGATGTAGATATGTTCTCTTCGGCGAGCCATAACATCAATCTTCTTCTGTACGAATATATTTTGGTGCTTAAAGATCTTCTTAACTCGCCGGCGGAAGGTAGGAACATGCGGGCTTCGTGTCGTGTCACTTGTGTGTGCCGGTTTCCTATGAGTCTTGTTGGTGGCGCAGGAGCAGGAGCAGGAGCGACCTCCACAACATGCATTGGGACTCGGCAAACGGGGCACAAGTTACCATTGCTACCGATCAACCTCCATTTTTCTACACAGTTCGCATGAAATATGTGTGGGCAGGAGGTCAAGCGAGCAATAGGCTCATCATTATCAAAACTAGAAAGTTCATCCATACAGATAGCACATTCCTGGATCGTATCTTCTGACCTTCCATGTCTTGCTTCATTGGTATGCCAGAGGTTATTTGCCCCGACCATTAATAACTCACGCGTCCGATACTACTAACCTTAGTCCTTAGCTATAAAGTTTTAGCTCCTTCGCACAATGGAGGTTATATAGCTGATGATCGATGGACTAATATCAAGTAATGGAGAGTCTAGCTAGTGCACAATGGAGGTTATATATATAGTCCCTAAATCGATGAGGATCGATCGAAATCGGTAAGCCTAAACTGACTAAGATTAAAAATTTTGGTAAGCACATATTGGTAAGTTAATCCTAAATCGATTAGGAGAGTTAACATTAGGATAAAAGACGTAGCCTGTATTCGTACCAATGTTTGGATGGTTATTACACCTACACAAAAAATGGGCTTTTATGGCTCATGATGCGTGCCGTAAATATGTTTTTAGATCTATTTAAGTATTTATGACGCATAAAAATAAATAGTACAAGCTTACGTCGTAAAAGATACAACTCATTACACAGCACGCTCTCGCAAGCCAAAAATAGATATGGACGGACGCCGTAAAATTGTCCCCGCCAATTCTATAATATCAAATCAGTCATATAAATATGCCGTGAATGCTCAAAAAGCGGACCGTAAAAAACTTGGAGTAGAATGCATTGACAGCATGCTGGCATGCCGTAAAAGAGTATTTATTTAGTGACACTTACGGTGCAGCAAGCATAAATAGCTAGCAAGTGAATCTAACTAATATTTAAGAGCTTAGAGAGCCCTTAACTTGGATTTCTTAATACGAATGTCAGAAGGATACCAAGTCCAACAAACATTAGCCAGAAAAATAAAGAGTGACCAGTGTGCTGTCTCCATCCCCACGAACAAACAATGCACGCATTATTTTGCTACTAGCTTGTGGAATCGTTGAACTTGCATATATGACCAAAATGATAATTTTTCATAAAGGTTAAATTACGATAGATAATTTTCTGAGCATATTTGATGATCTTCGTAGTTTTGTGATCATACTTAAAATGGGAACAAAAGAAAAAAGTGAAGTCCTAAAGAGTTTTCCTCGAATAATTTCGAAAGAAATCCGATAAGCTAGCAAGACCTGAGTACTGCGTGAGTTCGATGCAGATCGATCGGAATGATCAACTCATGATACACACTACATATATTACAATGCAGTATGCAGTTATGCACTATATATGATCCCTTCTGTGCAAAAAGAGCGAGAGAGAAGATTGAAGAAGAGAAGCTAGCTAGGTGCAAGTCTACCGATTTGTATCTGCGTGCGTAGTGCGTACATGATAATGGTCCCGGAAACATTATGCGCTATATCCGTATGTAGTAGCTTATGCTTATATGTATACCGTACCATGCCATAAAGTTCTGAGAGGCACTAGCAGCACATTTGGACCCTCAGTGATGAATAAGTGGTGGCATGCACGTGATCGATCGAGTGCAGTCTTTCTTTGGCTTTGGGTGCACTGCACTCTACAATTTGCACTCAAAGCTGCAAAAAATTGGTGCATGCTTGCGATCGATTTGGATCCCTTTTTGACTACACTACTACCTAGAGTGCACAAACAAACACAGTTTTCCCCCACACCACGCCAACTACTAGCTATAGCTCGCACCAATATACTTTGATTGTATCATGATCACTTCCATCACTAGCAGAGCACGTAGTGACAGTGGACTTCCATTTGACACCGCAGAAATTTACTTTGGGATCAAAAACCTCCGCGGCCAGCGGCATCGAATTCTTTGCTAGCTTCTATCTAGCTTCAAATTCATTTGAACGCTGGCTCGATCTTGATGCTTTCTTTTGCACAAGTAAAATCCCTTCTGTGATAATTTAGTCCGCCCTTATTCTTTTGCCTTTTTCAGCATGTAGCTACTGTTTGATTCGTAATAATATCAAGGAAGGTCAGACATAATATTTGCAAAGATTGCATATGTTTTTGATGGATTGCTTAGTGCCCGTTTGGCTTTTAGCATTGCTTCCAGAACCCAAAAGGGTTTGTAGAAACTGTCAAAAGTGCTTCATAGATAAGCACATATATAGTTAAAGTGCTTTATACACAAACACATATATTGTAAGGAAAAGAAGTCGTACACTGAAAAATCATATGAAAGCAAAAGAGGGCAAATCCCATTGTAAATCGAAAGGCTTCAGACAACAACAAATCAATTAGGCTCTGTAAATATGTAAGACGAAACCAAGCTAGGCTACTGCATTACGGTCAGTTATCGGCTACTGTCCACGTCATGTCGTTTTCAAAAATCCAGTGGCACACTTCAGTATTTCCAGGGCTGGAACCCAGTGCCACGAATGCGCCATGACCAGGGCTCCAGGCTGACGTGTCAAGATGACAAATCGCAACAGCATGATTGATCTTGTTTCGGCTCTCCACGTCAACAACGTCGGCCTCGTAAACCCTAACATTTGGTACAGAGTGGCAGTAATATAGCAAGTATGGGTACAAACTCTGGTGACACGAAACGGATTCCGTCACTTGTCCCCCGTTGATCCCGATGACCTTGCCGATCATCACATTTTGCTTGGACCCGCGCACATTCTTCGTAGTCCTGACCACCACATTGTGGCCTAGGACTGACAAGGAGAAGTCTATCATGTCCTCGACCGAGCCCACACAGCGTTTCGTCTCGCCTGAGCTCGGGGCCCTCTCGCACTCCGTGAGCGCGTTTGTTATCACCCGTTCCGTAGCGGAGTTTTCACCAACGTGAAATAACTCCTTTAGCTCCGACATCCTTGACGTCGAAAAGGGCAATTTCGACAATACGGTCCGGGGCAGAAACGACCTTTCCGGCATTTTGTCCTTAATGTCAGGCATCACCATTACATTCCCCTGCTTCAACATAGATTCTCTAAAGAACTTACCCGGCTCAACCCATCTATTTACAGAACTGCCACTACTCCCACTCTTCTCTTCAGAATCAGCTGCCACGGTGGTGAAGTTGCTATACTGAGCAAAAGTGACGCCGTTTTTGGCGTACTCTTTGAACGAGCGGCCCAAGCTGTAAGATTTGAACCCGACAGATGTCCGACCCGTCGACCCGGCTCCGTACTCTTTAAACGAATCGTTTCCGAGATTAAACGACTTGCCGTAATTCGAGAAAGTCACTTTCCCGGAGTTGGCATTCCTCGCGTAAGACTGGAACGAATCGTCGCCGACGTTCGCGCCGTTACGGTAACTCGAGAAGCTATCGATCCCGGATTTCCCGCCGGCTCCGTAGCTCTTGAAGTTACTGTGCGGGTTGTTACCGTTGAGACCGTACCCTTTAAACGAGTCGTTCGCGGCTTTCCCGGAATCTCCGTAACCCGTGAAACCCGACCCGACGATGTTGGCGTTTCCGGCGTAGCTGTTGAACTCGTTCGGGTTGGCATTGCCGTTCTTGCCGTAGCTGATGAACTTCTCGGCGCCGGCGTTGGTGTCGTCGCTGTAGGCGGTGAAGGAGAGCTTGTGGTTGCTGGAGCCGGAGTCGTAGGACGCGAATCGGAGATTGGGGACGTTGACATGGTCGTGGTAGGAGTTGAAGCCGCCGGATCCGGCGACGGCGCCGGCGGCGTAGTTAGTGAAGGTGTCGTTGGCGACATTGGCGTCGTGGGCGTAGCTGGTGAAGTGTTCGCTGTGGGAGTGGGAGGTTTTGCTGTACTTGGTGAAGGAGTCGTGGGGGGAGTTCAGGTCGCCGGAGTAGTTTTTGAACGAGTCGGCGCCGCCGAGCTGGGAGGTTCCGTAGGTGGCGAAGTTCTTGTTGGCGTAGCCGGCGAAGTTTGAGTCTTTGGATCGTGACGTAAGGAGTTGGTCACTTTGTGAAGATGCGTCGAAGGAGCAGTAGAGGTTGGCGAGGGAACAGAAGGAGGAGAAGTGGGAAGAGAGTGAGTTGTGGGCGGCGAGTTTGGTGATAATCGCTGAGTCGACTGGGTTTAGGGTTGAGGCTTTTGAGAAGAGGAAGGTGGGGATTGGGAGATGGTTTGAGACGTGGGTGTCCCAGTAGCGGATCAGTGAGGCTCTGTGTGTAAATGGGTTGAGTTGCTTAGTTGTAGCTTCATTGTTGGTAATATTGCTAGTTGAGCTGCCCAGTGAAGCAGAAGGTGAGAGTGATAGGATGAGAAAGAACAAGAAGATGATGCTCATCTTGTTCAGCTGGAAGCAGAAACAGAGGCAAAGGAGAACTGAGGTATTAGCTTTGGTTTCTAAATAGCGTAGAGCTTTTTCAGAATGCTGAGTTGCTTTCTTTGCCCACAAGTTGCTTTTATAAAAAAGCAAATATGCCGGGTCTTGTAGTGTAACTGTCTAGCTAGCGATCTGCATAAAGAAGTAATGAAGCAGCACTCGTTAGCTTTTTTTGTTGGACACAATGAAAGCAAGCGTACTGTCATCAAGTGTTATGTAATGCTTCGAAGTATTGAGTTATATCGAGATTACATAAGAAATGAAGGTAGTAAGTAGTTTACAGGGTGATTCTAAGTGCTGCAAATTATTGAAACTCCAGAACTGAAAGTTATTATATTAGTTCATTGTTTGCCGCATTGCATACTGTAGTAAGTAATAATGGTTTGGTTTTGATCTTGTAAAACCCTGGAGAAAATGGTGGCCTGAGTTGATTTAGGGTTAGGGAATCAAGGGCATAAATTAAGCAAGGAGTGGTTGCTTTTCAGTGAATCAAGTCAGGTTGTGTTTCTGAGATGAGTCAGATCAGTTATGGAAAACAGGAGTCAGATTTTATAGAGCGCATATTCTAAAGGGACGCTGATATCGAAAGGGTGAGCAATGTGTATAAATATATGTGACGAATCCGAAGATAATGTTTGCGACTTAGACAAGGTTCATGGAGTTGTTAAATCCCAGATCAGCTTCGAATTAGAAAAATCCAAACTCAAAGATGCTTCATTTTTGGCTGAAGTAGCCCACTAATTTGGTGCAGCGTGCATTTCAGTTGCAGAGTCAGTAGTCCCTGCTATCTAGGGAGTCACTGGTGGACAAAGATGTAGATCGCTAACCAACAAGTGGTACATGGTTTATAGCTGTGATGCCAATATTTTTTTCTTACTTGAACTTTGGGACGGAGGCTATGTTTGAAAGGAAGATGTACCAAATTTTACTACTCAATTTTGACACATATTATTACTAGTTTTTGAATAAGTTATCCTATAAGGTGAAAAATTATATTGTGTTTTAAGAAAGTGCAAGTTGAAGTGGATTTGAAATTGTTGACTAGTGGCACATTCTTACTTGTTCTTTTCTGTGGCTAACTTCATGGTTGTATTATAGAGAATTTAATTTCATTATTGATTGTGCAGCTAAATTAAAACAGAAAATTCTAATATATCATATGGTATAACATGCCTCACAAGATATATGATTTATATTGATTGAAGAAACAACTAAATGACCATGTAATGACCATTTACCCCTTCAAAAACCCCTATATGTTTAATTATAGACACATTTGCAATAAATATGTCATACTATATGGTATGATAGACAAACTCAATTAAAACACTTGGAGATAGTCTTAGATTCTTAAGAAGAACCTCAGTTCAAGTTGAAGAAACCTTATCATTTGGAGATAGTCTGCCCACTTCCAAAGATAGGAATTTAGAAGAGTAGAAGTGGAAGATGATTACAAGCTGGTCATTGATGCAGTAATTGGTGCGATCAACCAACCCTGGAGGCTCCTAAAACTAATTGAAGACATTCACTTGATTGCTACTAGCCTTGAGAGAATTTTGTTTGGACAGGTCTTTACAGAGACCAATTCTGTAGATGATGTTCTCTTAGATCTAATGCCCTTGTATTTAACATTTTAAACCATGGTTGCCATAGAGGTCTACAAATTCAAAAACGACATGTTGTGCCATATAATCAAACGGCATTCGTTTCGGTCCATCAGTTGGGATTTGGTGGGAGATGAAGTGAAAAGAGTAGAGCAAACCAAACCCATAAGTTTGTTAAAGACGAACACCCGCCAAAAATGATAGTAACATCTTCTTCCTCCATTGCAAACCCTCCTCCTCATCTTCCTCCTCCGACTCCATCAACAACGTCCAAAAACCCCAACAATACATTCCTACCCATCAGCCGCCGCGACCTCCTCGCTGCCCCCACCGTCACTGCAGCCCCTTTTGCACTCAACCCCATGTCCCTACAAGACATGGCTTCTGCTCATGGCCTCTTCCAGATGCCCCCAGTTAGACTCATCAACCGGTAATTCACCAAGCCCAGAACTTTTTTCCCCATCTTTTCTTCTTGAATTGCTCTTGGTTGCTCAGAGTTTCAATGAAATGGAAACATTGGGGTTTATGTTGCTAGATGTTTTAAATTGAAAGTTTTGACAATGATGTATGTGATTTGATTGAGTAATGGTTTAGTGGGTTTGAAATTTGAAGTGTTGTGCATTAGTTGTGGAGGTGTTGCTAACTGTTGTTGGTTGGTGTTTGTGGGAAGGTATTTTCTGGTGAGGGCTGGGGAGTCTGAATATGAGAGCTGGGGAGTGATTAACACGAATCCGGTTGCGAAAACTTCTGTTGACAGCGGGTTGCCTGAGAAAGGGAAGAAGCAGGTGGTGAGGGCAGCTTTCGACTTGAAGGAAATGGGGGCTTGTGACACCAGCTGTTGGATTTGGCCTTTTATCACTCAGAGAGCTTACCAGGCTGCAGAGATCATTGCCTCAGTTAACGGGGTCACTCGAAGGTATGCAAGTTAATATTGGATTGGTTTTGACACGATGAGTACTCAATGCTTCCTCATTTAGAACCTTGCTTGAATTTCGGTTTGTTTCAAATCCGGAACATCATTTTATATGATTTGCTATTATGAAACATGATACTATTATGTATCCTGCTCTCTTAGTTAGCAATCGAAGCCTAAACCGTTCAAATTGGAATTAATGATGACATTGCTATGATAGAAACCTGTTGTTCAAGACTTCAAGTACAACTTTATATGATTACTGCACATGTCCCATTTTCTTATTCTGTTCTGTTGCAGTAACATTGTTCCGGAGTATAGCTTTCTAGATGCCCGTGGCTTAGGAGCTTATGAAGGAAAGAAACTAGAAGCTGTTTCAGAAGTAATATTTCCATCTGCTTACTTTCCAGAATAAATCTTGAATTTCCTTCTAAATATTTTTTTTATAGACTTTTAATCTGCAATTCTCCTGCGACTCAACCAAGTGGAATACTACTACTGCTCAATAACATCAAGTCATTAACATCTGTGTTCCTACTCAGGTACATGCATCAGATACTATTTCTCCAAGAATCAAGCCTCCTCCTATTGATGATGGAACCCCAAATGAGAGTGTCTCCGATGTGTTTGTTCGGGTGACACAACTCATGTCCATACTCGAGACTCAATACTCTGCAGACACGGTGATAATTGTCTCACCAGATTCGGACAACTTAACAATCCTACAAGCTGGCATAGTTGGACTTGACTTGCAAAGGTGATACATGAATTCCCAGTATTCTCAGCAAGATACATGTCTTTTTTATTTGGGATAACGAAGAAACTTATTTCTATATTTCAGGCACAGAGAACTTTCTTTTGCACCAGGAGAAGTCAGATTTGTTGATACCAATAGTGTACCTACTTACAAGCAACCTGCATCAGCTGTATATAAGTGTTTAAATCCACCAAATTGTACCTAAACATCATTCTGTCTCATACTATGTGAAGTCATGTTCACACTTGTTTATAATCATCATCAGTTCTCACGAATCATAATCCTTTTGCTCATTCTGTTTCAATGATTTATTTCTTTTCTCATGAATGAGGAAAAGAGGCATGAAAAATACTAATGTTATCTACCATACATATGCTACCAATTCTCATAATTCCACTACCCATTATCATGAATCATATTGCTGACTCCTCATTCAGTTTCCATGATTTATTTGTCTCTCCGGGTAACATTTGTTTACGGTTTTACTCATCTTCCTTTATCAATATGAGTTATCTAGTATCCATGAATCGAAGAAACTCCAATGTTCCGACCAAAAACAGAAGAAAGTCTTTTGTAGCTTTTTGTAGTCCATTATAGTTTTGGAGCATTAAACTAACAAATCTCTAAAATATATGTCTGTGTCATTTACCATAGACATTTTGTGACGAATAACCAAAAAAAAGAGAGTGAAATTTACACTTTATTTTTTACAATCCATACACTCCTGCTCTATTTTTTAAGAAAATGTCTAAATTATCTATGTTTTAATCTCATCAAGTTGTTTAAGATAGAGACGTGTGGATTGTAAAAAGAGATGTGTAAATTTCGGCACAAAAAAAATAATTTAAAAAGTGAAGTGGATGACTCATAACGCCGTAACGGCGTTACGGCGTGGACGGAGAAACGGGAAAAAGGTAAAAAATAAAGATACAGTCAGCATTTTCGTGTTTCCGAAACTTCCAAAAGATCAAGTCCATCTCAGCGTACACACACAGAGAGCGTGACTCCGACTCGGCGACTCACTCTCTCTTTTTTCCGGCGAGCCTTGTTCTCTCCGGCCGCGAAAGATCGGAGTCCGATTCCAGCAATTCCCTCCCTCAAATGAGTATCGTCCGATCTTGTAACTCACTCGCAGCGATTCGTGTATAGCTCGACCTCCATGGCCATCCGAGGCGTCGATTTCAAGTGGTCAGTACTACTTTTCTTCTATGCTCCGGCTAGGTTAAACTGCGGAAGTTGATTTCGATTTCGGATTGTGATTTCTTTTTGCTTTGCAGGTACGATGGATTCTTCTTGTCGATGCTCGCCACCAGTGTGTATCCTTTTTCACTGTGAAAGTTAGGGTTTCCGGTTCAATCTCTGCAATTCTTTTTCCGTTTTTGGATTATCTGTTTGTTGTGGTTTTTCCTTAATTGGATTTTTGATAGAGTAATTGTGGCGATTAATTGGAAGCGGTACCATACTTGTACATATCCGTTGCATATATGGATCGTGGTAGGTTCTTAGTTGTTAATATCGAGTTGTTTTGGTATAATATTTGCTTTTGAATTTCGGTTGTGGTTCTTATTGGTTTTTCTTTTTGTTTCTTTAATCTTCAGGTTGATTACACTACAGTGTTTGTTTTTCGCTTGTTGATGTTTGTTGATAATGGACTGGCAGCTGGAATGGGATTGTAAGTTCATTTCTTAGTGAATGTATATCTTTGCACTTGCTTAATTTTCGTACATAGAAGCAACAAAAGCTTTTGATTAGCCTCTAACTTCGTTTCGTTTGTGTACATCGTAAGTGAAGTAGTTGCATGTTGAGTTCTCGATGTATCCTAGATTTAGCTGTGGTTTTGATATTGGCGTTTTAGAATTAAAGAAAAAGAGGCCTTGATAGTCCAAGAAATTCCTATGCGACTCACCTCAGATTCTGCATAATATTGCCCTGATTTTTTTGTACTCTTTTACTTAATCTGGGTGGCAATTTTGGATAGCTGAGTCCCTTTAAATTGTTATGTTTGTAGGGATTTTGGGTGGCAGCAAAGATATGCTCGTTTCTGTGGAAGAGTAGTGGTCATTTCAATTCTTTCTCTGCTACTCTATCCATTTCTTTGGGCTTGGACGGTAATTGGGACTCTGTGGTTCAGAAGCTCGAAGGATTGCGTAAGTTGATATTCTTTGTTCTCGGCAGATTAGTAATATGCAAATAAGCTATACAATGGTGCTCATGGATTTATTCGCTTGCAGTTGCCTGAAGATGGACAGAAATGGGGTTTTCTTATTTGGTTGCTCTTTAGTTACTGTGCACTGCTTTGCATTTCGTGCATGTCACTTGGGAAGGTTAGTGGTGCTATTCATACCTGTTTTTTTAGAATATACCAGGAGTTTGTAATGGTACGTTTTGTTTTCAATGTCCCTTATCGCTCCTCTTTCCAGTGGTTGACACGAAGACAGGCACACTTATTGCGTGCTCAACAAGGGATTCCTATATCAGAATATGGGGTAAAAATCCTCAAACATTTGTTTGTATTGCCTAATCGTTTTTCCATACCCTGTGTCATACTGATGTTATTGGTTTCTCTTACTATTAAAGATTTTAGTTGATATGATCCGGGTGCCAGATTGGGCATTTGAAGCTGCGGGTCAAGAGGCAAGAGGAATGGGTCAAGAAGCTGCATACCAACCTGGACTTTACTTGACAACAGCACAGGTGGATCTCCCTGTTCTATTGATAAGGATGCTGCTTATTGTCCATGATTTCAAACATTTTGCAGTTTCAAGTCTAATGATTATGTCCTTTACTTATTTTGGGCGTTAAACCATATACTATAAGCTAATATATGTTATATTTTTTATTTTTTTTTGGAATTTGGTATTAGTGTAGTTAAGCTATGTATGTATAGCAGCCTAAATGATTCCGTTACTCAAAACTAATGTTCGAGAAAGTAGTGCTTACGAAATATAGGTTTGGGAATTTTAAAGGGTGTTTGTTACAAGCTTGCTTGTCTGCCTATGCATGTAGTCAGTTGGAAACTGGATAATCTGTATCAAGCTTCTGTCAGATGTTAGAGACCTGTTTTAAGATTCTTTTTTCTTTCAATAGTGTATTATTATTGTGCTTTACTGGTGGGCAATATATAGGAGAAAAGGTTTTTTCTTTAAATTTTATGGTGTGTATGATAACTCACTGTAATATCTGGTGATTACAGAGAGAAGCAGTGGAAGCACTCATTGAGGAGCTTCCAAAGTTCAGGTTGAAGGCCGTTCCAACGGATTGCAGTGAATGTCCAATCTGCTTAGAAGAGTTCTATGAAGGCAATGAGGTAAATCTTAAAATAATCTATCTTTTGAAACCATTAGTTGTCTCAAGTTTTGAACCAAAATCTTGTGTGTTCACTATTGAGATATGAATTGCATGGATGGACTCCTTCTGAGAACCAAGTATAGCTGTATCACTACTTTGCAGATCACTGCACCCACTCTCACGAATACTTGCCCATAAAGATTCTTAACGGAAATGATGGTGCAGGTTCGGGGCCTACCATGCGCTCACAACTTCCATGTAGAATGCATCGATGAGTGGCTTCGATTGAATGTGAAATGTCCTCGGTGCCGTTGCTCGGTCTTTCCAAATCTCGACCTCAGTGCTATATCCAATCTCCGTGCCGAGTCTGAACGGTCATCTGTCATGTTGACTGCCAACCGGTATGTTAGAGCCCAACCATCCAGTCAGAGCTATATGCTGAGATTGCAGGGTGTGCTCCAGCCAGTCCATTCAGAAACTGCAAGCAATGACACAGACACTGCTTTGGCAACTGCCGAGAATGGGGATGTTGCCTCGTCTAGCCAGGATCCATTAAGCCAACGGCAGGTCCCGTCTGTTGGACATGTTATAGTTGTTGAGCCCACCTCCTCTTCACAACAGCAACAATAGACAGTCTCAAAACTTAACTGCGGTTTCTAACCCTCGTGCCAAAGAAGGCTTATTGGTGTTATTAGTCTGTACCAGGCCATCACCACGGTTATCTTTGTAATGAATACAGATTCATGGTTAACAAAATGCTGATTAGATAAGATAGTTCAATGATCCTTTTCTCTGTTGGCTCTTTCCAGAATTTTTCTATTTCCATCTAAACCTTCAACTGAGTGAATGAGAGAACTAGAAAACGATGGAGCCTTGACCTTTTGATAATCCAACCCAACCATTAAAGCCAGCCTGGTTCCCCCATAATGATAACTAATTAACCATGATTAAGCTTCAGTGAAGCACCTCACATCAATCGGAAAAGTTTCATTTTCACTTCACAGAATTGCGAGATTAGTGGTGTTACGAGGATTGACGTAAACGTTTATCTCTTCCCTCAAGATAAACTAATTTCCTGGTACATTTTCTACTTGTGTGCTTTTGAATAATTTGTTTGGCCATTTAGAATTTTCTATTCCGTGATCCATCCCACTTTTTGTGACAACAAATGTAACAGTAGATGTGTCTATCCCATATCAATAAGGGCGGGCTCTCTTAACTCGAATATTTGAGACAGAAAAATATTCCGATCTTAATCGTTCATAACAATTCGTATGTTCACCGCTATGTTTCTATATTATTTCATTTAATTTTAATTATTTACAAAAATGCCACGTTAACAGACGTGTTGTTCTTGTTTTGGTAAAAAAAAAAAAATCCAATTCCCATACCCACAGGAAGAGAATGGGCCAGGGCCTTGCATTGTTGATTCTATCCATACATACATAATATCTTGGTCATCAAATCCTCCGATAAACCACCGGGCACCAGCTCACCCTCTCTCTTCTCCGATACACACAGAAGCCATGGCTGCACCCAATTCCTGGGGGGTCGCGGTTCAGGCGGCGATCCCAGTCGCTCAATTCGGACCTTTCTGTTGCTCCTCCGGTTTCCTATCCCATAACAAGTCCCTCAAATTCAACCCCGCCACTACTAAAAGCCTCGGCTGCCTCCTCACCTTCTCTCTCCAATCCAAGCCGAGGAACAGAAGACTGTGCTGCGGCTGCGGCGAGAGTAACGCCGCCGCCGCTAGTAGTGTTGACTGCGCCGCCGAGTCTTCTCTGCAATGGGATTGGAATCAGTGGAGCCGCCATTTCTCTGAGATTGAACAAGCCGAGAGCTTCGCCTCCGTCCTCAAGGTTGGCTTTCGGTTTTTAAATAACAGAGCCTTGAATTTTGTTCATGTTTAATTGTGTTTTTGTAGTTTCAACTGGAGGATGCGATTGAGAAGGAAGACTTCCAGGAAGCTGTGAAGCTGAAAATGGCGATTGCGGACGCTACAAGGAAGGACACGGTTTCGAAGATCATGGCTCAGTTGAAGGTGAGATAAGCATTTGCCTCACTGTAACCCGGTGCCTGTTTGTTTATAGGAATTTGATTGTTGACAATGGAGTGTTGTGTGTTTGCAGATTGCAATCGAGGAGGAGCGTTACCATGATGCTTCGAAATTGTGTAAACACACAGGAAGCGGACTGGTAAGCTTGGCTTGTATATCTATTAATTATCGCAATTTCGTAATGTGCTTGTCTGTTTAGCCTGCTTTGAGGTGAAGGTTTTGATATGTGTTGAATTGTTCTCTCTAAATGAGCAGGTAGGTTGGTGGGTGGGTTACCCAAAAGATACAGATGATCCCTTTGGGAGGCTCGTACGAATAACTCCTGGTGTTGGCAGATTTGTTGGCAGGACTTACAGTCCAAGGTAAGATACTTTGGTCTTTGAGGTTTTGAGTTAGGTAATGTATGTCGGACAACATTCAAGTGAACATTATTTGCTTGCAGGCAGTTGGTTTCAGCATCTCCTGGTAGTCCTCTGTTCGAAATTTTTGTCGTTAAAAATGCAGATGGGACATATGTTATGCAGGTGATGTGAAAATTTAAAAATGCTTCTGTTTTGATATACGTGCTCGAACTTAGTCTTTAGTGTACAATATGGCATGGCTCTAATTTGGCTGATGATGCTTTGCTTAAACTTCATTTTATGATTGGGGAAGTTAATTTGCACCAACATGTTCCTACGTCATAGCTCCATTTGAAAAAGCACTCAGAGTGTGTAAATTCGCTTCAAGTCTGATGCTGTGGAATATGCAGATTTTATGTAGTTTCTCTCTGATATTGGATCTGTTAGCAGGTAGTGTACTTGCAAGAAGTCAAAGCCAACACCGCTGCTTCACCATCCAAACCTGAAAAAGGCTCATCTACTCCTGAAGTTCAAAATGCAACCTTAGTAGATGTTCAGAAAAATGAAGATAAGGTAGAGAGCAGCGATGAGAAAGGACTTAATATTGAGGGAGCAACTGAGGAGGGTATAAAAAGTGTGATAAATTTTCTGAAGAAAAAAATTCCAGGACTGAAAGTTAAAGTTAGGAATGTTGATGTTGCTAAGGAAGTAATGGAGGACAACAATTCAGTTAACCGGCTGATGCAGGAAAATAGTGAAAACTCCGAATCTGATGAAAATTCTGAAGATGAAGGTGATAATTTGGATGAAATTCAGCCTGATGAGGTCACTCTAGGTGAGAGTAGTGATACCACAGATGATGAAAAAGATTTGGACATGAAACTTTTTATTGGGGAAATTGTACATAATGAGGATACCGCTACCAAGGATGAGTACGTACGTCGTCCTGCTGAAATCAAGGATATGGAGAGAGAATCTTTTGTGCTGCATATTCCGGGGAGAAGCCTAGACCATGATACTAGAGAAAGTAAAGCATCCAAGATCAAAGTGGCAGCTCAAGCAGCTAAAAGTGTCTCCGAGCTAATGCCATCTGATGTTGCCAAGGCATTTTGGAACTCTGACAAGGTTTCTCCGAAGGTCAGTTTAGCGCTTATGCAATCAGGAATAACTGGATAAGTATGGAATTTAAATTTAATTGAAAACTCTGCTCGGTCTTTCTGGGTACTTGAATAGACTGATTTAGTTAGATACTTCGGTTTATAATGTTAGACTCATCGTTTACAGTGACTTTAGAGCTAGAATCTCTAAAGATTATTCATTCTTAATGCCTTATAGATTATTCATTCTTGATGCCATTTTTGTAATTATTTTATTCTATGCCCTTCTTGTGATGCAGCATATAATACTAAAAGTTGCATCAATGCCTATTCTGTAAGATTTCATTTAATCAGTATTTCAAATGACTGTTGTAAGTTTTTTAAGTCAAAGCATAGAAAACAGTTTAACATACTAAACGGTTCAAAACCCTCTGTTTGAAATGTTAAGCGTTCCGTGGATAATTTGTTTTTCTTTCTTTCATAATATGTATGTAGGTTACCAAAAATATGCGTGAAATAATCAGACTTGCAGCAAGTCAAGCATATAAGCGGAGTACATTATCTGAGTATACAACATTTAATCGGATCAGCACCTCAGGAGGGGATCTTGATCCATTTGAAGGTGAGTTTTCTTAGTGTCCGTCTTCATATAAAATTCTCCACTTAAGTTGAAGGATAAATCTCAAATGAATTCCGGTTGAATGATAGGTCTGTATGTTGGTGCTTTTGGTCCTTATGGCACTGAGATAGTGCAACTCAGGCGTAAGTATGGGCACTGGAATGGCTCAGATGACAAAGACGATTCTGGCGACGTGGAGTTCTTTGAATATGTTGAAGCGGTTAAGCTAACTGGGGATCTAAATGTTCCTGCTGGCCAGGTTTATAACTACTCTGAGCAACCATGTGTTCACTGTATGCATTCATTTAAGTTTGTCATACTAACCATGAGATTTCTGCATATCCCAGGTGACATTTCGTGCCAAAATTGGGAGAGGAAGTCGCCTTTCCAATCGTGGAATGTATCCAGATGAATTAGGAGTGGTAATGATATATGCAACTACATGTTCTCGAGGAATATTTCTATTGACTATATCATTAATATAGGATCTGGTGCTCATCATGCACTCTTGCGTTGTCCCTATTTTACATATATTATCCATAGAATTTACACTTAAATTAACAAGTAACTTCATTCGCATGTACACTATTTAATGCCATGTTTTTAGCATTAGTTTATTAGACCTTACAATCAACTTAGTAGCGTGCACAGTCGGGGCTAAAGCTGACTGCATTGAACTTGAAATTTTAGGCATGTGCTTATAAAGAGTTCTTTTTTTAAGGTTGCAAGTTACAAGGGCCAAGGGCGGATAGCAGAAATTGGCTTTCGAAATCCAAAATGGATTGAAGGAGAACTACTCCAACTCAATGCCAAGGTGATTAACCAGTTTCAGGATATTTACTAGCATTCCTCGACTATAAATGACCTTTCTAACTTTTTTCTTCTGTGGGCTGATTTTTTGTTGTAGGGTATTGGACCTTATGCCAAAGGTGCAGATCTTGGTTTTCTTTACATTGTCCCAGAGCAAAGTTTCCTAGTATTATTCAATCGCCTGAAACTACCAGAATGAGCTGATTGTCATCATTGGCTTGATTCTTACACTTAGATATGGCATGTCTTCAGACGTGAGAGATGGGTTCTTTAATTGTACCATGTCCAAGCAAAGAAGGTTGGTTTACCCTGTTAAGTAATGCATAAGATATGTTAGTTTCTGGCATTTTGTTTCCACAAAAATTCGACCTCTTTTCGCCCCTGTAACTTCTAGAGCAGTATATCATTTTTGCTAATTGACCAATATATAATGTGACTAGCACTGAAACTACTATGAGAGTCCCAAGTTGTGAACCGATTCCAGATTTTGCTGAGGCTCCCGTTGTGTTGTATGTTAATATATATCCACAGACTACAGGCATCTTTGCTTGTCATGTAAGAATATAGAGTACCAAGTTAAGAAACCAGTAGATTCTGATATGTGATTTCTTAAAGTTGATGGTGTGTCTTCCTTTTGTTAATTTAAGCACTAAAGAGATTATAGTTAGTAAACGCGTTTCATTGTTTATAGAGATCCTTTTCTTGGTTGTGTTAGGCATAATACTTTCCTCCAAGTAGTCTTTTGTCACTGTCGACTAGTTTCAGATTGTGATTGAGAGTCTGATTCACAGTCTAATAGCATAACATATTCGACTCGTAAATATCAGTGTACTTGATGAGGTAGGGGAAGAGGTGTGGAGTGGAGTCCATTAGCTTGAAAGATCCTGTAATTGATTGATTATTGTGAATGTTACTGAACCCAGGTGGGATCTGTATTCATCAAGAAAAAATGTAAAAAGTGAGGAGGGAATTTTTGCCTTTCGCTTTTCCACAAAGGATAGCGCACCACTAAAGAAACCCAAACCAAAAGAACTTTATATAAAGTTTCCACTCAAAGCTTTGCTTGTATTTTTGTAAGCTCTATTTTGTTTTCTCTTGCCTGTTCTTTTTCTTTTGCTTTCGAGTATGATGAGGGAATGCTAATCGTTTCCTTAATAACATCGGTTTAATTATACTCCTGTGCTTTATTGCGTCCCACGTTTGTCGAACTAGGATGTGGATTCGATTTCTTCTTCACCTAGTCCAACATGAACGCCAATAATTTTCTTACATACACAAAGTTTCATATGGTTATGGATGGGAAGGAATCGACTTTCTCAAGGCCTAATGTCGCCGATGAAGCACTAGGAGCTTCCACCAACAAATCCAAGACCGGTTTATGATTTTTAAATTAATGTTGTTACGGCTCGTAGAATCTCTTAATGATTAGTTTAGGAAATTAATACACTCTAATCTCTTAATGATTAGTTTAGGAAATTAATACACTTTAGAGTAGGTGGGGGAGTAATCCACGTGGCCCGCTAAAAGCATAAGCTTAAAGACTCCCAGGTCTCCCTCTTCTCTTCCACTTCCACTTCCACTTTCACTTTACTCACTCCTTCTTCTTCGCTCCGCTTTGAATCAATAAAGAAATCGAAATGGAATCCCTGAAATCCAAGCCAAGCATGATGAAATCCTCCTCCATAAACTCCGACGACTCCGCCAAATCCCCCCTCCGCTACCTCTCCCCCATGCGATTCGACGCCGGCGACCCCTCCGACAGCCCCCCCTACGCCTCCCCGGAGCTCTCCCCACAGAAGCCCCCTCCCGACAACTCCAAGGCCATCATTTCCCTCGACAAGAACCCTCCCTTCCGCCCTCAGAAACCGCCGGAGCAACCGCCGTCGCCAATGGTGGCGTACTACAGCCACCGCGCGGCGAGGGAGGACCCTACGCCGTCCGTGCCGAAGGTGGCGGCTCCCAACGGCGTGGCGAGACAGGCAGGGGACGGCGTTGACGGCGCCGGGGTTGGGAGATCGAGGGCGGCGAGGCGGCCGCCGAGGAGGAGGGAGGATGTGGTGAAGACGGCGGCGCTAGGGTTTCGTGTTAGCGAGGTGGTGCTGTGTTTGATTTCGTTTTCGGTTATGGCTGCTGATAAAACTCAGGGATGGAGCGGCGACTCCTTTGATCGCTACAAGGAATACAGGTTTTAGATCTATCTCTCAAATTTTGAATTTTGAGTTGGAATTTCGTAGTTTGCTCTTCAATTTCATTTAAATTTCGATTCTTTGTGGACTGTAATCTCTGTTTAGTATTAGTTTGCTTAGTTCTAGAATCTAATTGTTAAAGTTAGAACTTCAAACCAATTTGATTCCTTTGCTTTTGGAAGTTCAAATGCTTGGAATAGCAAAAATGAAACGTAATGTATATTCATAGAATGTTAAAAGTTCGAAGCTCTTCTTATTGGAGAGGAGGTGATGATCAATGTGATGTTCTGACAGGTATTGTTTAGCTGTGGCTGTTATTGGATTTGCGTATGCTGCCTTTCAAGCATACAGTCTATCGTATCTACTAGTCACCGGGAAATATGTGATCAGCCACCACCTCCGTCGCCACTTTGATTTCTTCATGGATCAGGTGAGTCATGCAGCCTACCCCTTTCAATCAGCTTTGTATGATTCTGTGTTTTTCGGTTGGCTTGGTAAAAACTCAAAACAAAATCAATGCAATGCACACTAGTGATAGTAAGGACATTATTGAGAAAACTATAGGAATGGAACTTGGAGGGTTGAATCAGTCATAGTGTGATGGATTCATTTTCGGATGGGGACTCCATTTTTGGAGTTGTACCCCTAGGAATCACAGTATTGGTTACTTTGATGATTATAAGGGAATGTTGTTCATGACTTGTTGGGTTAAGGTTCATACTTTCATACTGGTCTCTCTTACTTGAAAATGTGATGTTGCACAATTACCTTAATTCCAAGTATCATCTTTATGTTTCTACTTAATGCCAAGTAACTAAATTACTTTAGGCACTGGGCAACCCTCTGAACTCCACAGTGATCTTGTTTGTGGTATGTGGGTCATCTGAAATTCTGAATACGGGGACCGGCTCCTCCCACTAGCCTCAAACTTTTAATCTTTTCTTGGGTTGAACACTTGATGGAATGGTCAGTATTGGGGTCTTAGTAATCATTAGAACTGCATCAACTCATAGGCTTATACTGAGTAATAATGATTGCCGTGTTGATTCAAAATTTGCAGGTACTAGCATATCTTCTCATTTCAGCATCATCATCGGCAGCCACCAGGGTCGATGACTGGCAATCGAATTGGGGGAAAGATGAGTTCACGGAGATGGCCACTGCTTCGGTTAGCATGGCCTTCCTCGCTTTCATTGCCTTTGCACTAAGCTCCCTGATCTCTGGTTACCACCTTTTTACCCTTGATTCCACATGATCTTCACAATGAGCTGCAGACGCAGTTTTCATCTTGTGAGAAAATAATCTATAGAATGTGAATGAAAATTATTCATTTTCCAGTGGTGTATAGCTTCAAACTACTTAGCTACGATTTCAGGATACCTAGCAATTCCACGGTCATTGTCTCTCAGCTTTAGACATCTCATATATATACAAGGTATTTGTGGTTTATAAGTAGAGGCTTCTTAATATTGGAGGTGATACTCTCAACTGAGCTGGTCTTAGATTTGGATCCGATTTTGCTTCTCCCCCTTGATTTATCGGTGCTGGGTTGGTGTATAATGGAAATCTCTTTTTGGGCTTTGCATGTCGGCTTTCTCTTGCTCAATTGTCTTACATGGTCTTATAGACACACTAGTTGATCTATGCAATTCATTATTGATGCTATTGCATTGTTGATGTTTGTATCATCAGACATTTGACATAAACCAAACAATAGATTTCCCCACTAACGAGTTCAAGTTATGCTTTGTATGATTAACAAGCATGTTACGTTTGTTATCCTCTAGTCTCCAGTCCATTCATCAACAAAGCAAATGGTGAAGTCTCTACATAGAAACAACAACATTTCTTGTTGATTGAGACCGATCATGTCACAATCCAACAACCATGATGACATTTTCATGCAAATGTTCTTCCAAACTTGGCTAAGAGCAAGTCCACCGGTGGGAAAAATATCCAACCCAGGTTGGTTCCACATAGGCAAAGTAACCCAGCCAAAATTTTTTTGCTTCCACCCGTAAATGAGTTATCTCCCCAATCCAACTCAGGCTAGATTTTTGGGGAGATATCTAACCCAGGCGAGAGGAGAACACCAGCTCAGGCGACTTGCGCCACATCAGCTGAACCCACTACGTGGAGGACGCCAGGGGGCTGCCGGGACGGTTGCGCGGCTGATCCAAGGCCGGAGGAGGCCCGGTGCACTCGCTGCCGAGGTCGCGCAAGGCAGGGGGTCTGCTTGCTGTTGTGCGTGCGGAGCGGCTGGGCGTGCGGAGGAGGCTGGAGTTGCGCTGCTTGCTGTTGTGCGTGAGGAGCGGCTGGGCCTGCGGAGGAGACTGGGGTGCTCGCCGTCAGAGGAGGCTGGGGTGCGTGCGGAGCTGCTGTTCGTCGTCAGCCCAGAGAAAAAATCTGGGTGCCCAGAGAAGAAACGGCAGCCCAGTTATGAAGAGAAAGAGGGACCAGGCTGGGCAACTAGAGGGACGAAAGCGTCTCTGGGCTTCTGGGTTTGGGAGAGATGGAGATGGGGAGGAAGGAGAGGAAGTTGCAGAGAGGATGAGGCAGCCGTGGATTGAAACAAAAACATTCACTATCACTTTTTTTTTTAGAGGATCACTATCACCATTTAACGTCACACAAAAATGTCAAAAATAATTGTATTTTTTTTAGCTTGGCATGTCAATTAATATCATGGAATTAAAATTTAATTTCAGTATGTCATATGCTTTATTTCATAATTATTTTATTAATATTAAAAACCATTATTTACATTTAAAAACGTATTTTAAAATTTAATAAACAGTCACTGCCACGTGCCAGCAATCTCACATTTTAAACGGGTGAAAACTGCTGCCCAGTCACAGTGACCCAGAGTGACCCAGGTCACTTAAGTAACCAAGGTCACTGTATTCATTCTAACCCAACAGGTGAACTTGCTCTAAGGCTAGGGTTTGGTGCTCCATCGATTTCTATAGTCTAGCTATGGCCCGTGGGTCTTGTTTGTATGCAACTATGCACTCGATCGCCACCAAAACCCACATGCCGGCTTATTATTCCTTGCTATTTCCGGTCTGTGTATCAAAACCAATATATAGTCTTTCCGACTCTTTCTTTTCATCATTCATGATTTTTTCCTCCTTAATCCCAAGCATATCATTCATCAAGTGGATAGCAGAACGCCAGAACCATCAAGTTCCAACAATTATATAAATCAAATAAAAAAAACAAAAAAAAACGAAGTCGATCATTTTACCAAGAACAGTTTCACGTGGTATACTCCATCAGCCATGTTCATCCAGAGCTCAAAACCAAAGCTACATGACAAGCCTTCTCTATCACAACCCCGTCGTCTTCCTCTAACTCAACAGTCAACCTCTCCCTCTCTTCCACCACCACCACCATCATCATCCTCTTCTTCTTCCTCCTCTCTTCGATCACATTCACTTGTCCTCTCCAGTACCAGAGATCTGTACCCAGCACTGTTTCCCCATGCAACTCCCATTCTCAGCCTCACGATTCATAAATATCCACGAACATGTCCCATCTCATGCAAACCCTGAGCTTACCCTACCTCTCTGCTGCTTCCTTATCAACCCAGAAACCCCACCTCCTTTAGTCCATTTTATAATGAAAGCAATGACCCCTCATGCTTTACACCTCCTTAATCCTTGTCATTTACGATTAATCAAATTCCTTAATCATGCTTTAAGTAATCATCACCCAACACTAATCAGTACGGTAAGGGACATATTCTGTACCATAAGTTTTCCTGGCCACATTATCATCGAATCTTAGCTGGTCCTATAAGGACACTTGGCTTCAGCAATCAACAGGATACCCAAGCATATGTGCATGTCCCCCCCAGATCTTAATATTATATGCTTCTTCTTCTTATTTCTGGTTCTGATCAATCAAAACCCTCTCATAATAATAATGCAGGTAAGCATTTCTTCGTGTTCTTCATTTGTTTTATTTCTTGGCCCCTCATGATTGATCTTATAAATCTGCCTGTGATTCTATGCGATAAACAAAAACAAATGTAATCCTCTAATGCTCCCAGCACTAATATATATGCTATTAATAGGTAATCACTGTGGGAATTTGACCCTTTGTGACAATGAGTTGACACCTAAAATGCCTACAGTTGTTGGAATAATTATGCTATGTGTTTAGCTATCTACAAGACTACAAGTTCTACTTACATGAAATACCAACTTGATTAAACTGGTATGGAGAATTAATCGTCAACGACAGCATGCCAACCTACAAATTAATAATGCAGATCCTTTTAATAGTGGGTGCATCTTTTTTCTTTGATCTACCAATATTAGTGGGTAGATCTTGATGATAAACTCAACCCCAAAACTATATATCAACCAATAAGCAGCATCTAATTTTGCCTAAAAAATTTGTATAAAATATCATGTTACATCAATGAACTATATCAAAGTACGAAAATGATAAGTCTAAAATTCTGATTCAGGTTTAGTTATACGCAAGAATCCATAACCCGCATTACTGTAATTTGCGGATTCGAATTTAGAGTTTTATTATAAACAAAATATCTGACTCGATATCTAGACTTTTAAAATTGTTTATATATGGATACATCACACGAGTTTTGAAATAAATAGATATTTGATCCAAGTTAACGTGTGGACGAGAATGTAGAACCCTAAATAATGCAATCACAGTTGGAGGATTAGGATTTAGAGGACTAAAAATGCAACAAAAGAGTATGTGATAAATCATTTCATGTCACATAACAAGCACCTAATTTTGTTTTGTTTAATTAGGCGGTGGAATGTATAGTCGGATCGGGCTGGCAAATTCGGACCCAGCCCAGTTGGAACTAGACCCACCCGCACAGCCTGACAGCCCTTTGCAGCCACCTCTTCCTTCCCTTGTTTTGCCTCTGTGGGTGCATTTTGAGCTGTCCCTCTTCCCCTGTCCGTCTCAACCTCGACAGAGCCGGGGGGCCGGGGCTGGAGCGTGTAGAATGACGCGCCCGGAATGCGAGTGGGGTTCGAGAAATCAATAAATAAACTAAAAGACCGTATACGGAAGAGGACCATACGGCCTTTCTTCTCCGACAAGCCCACGGATCCCTCTTCTTCCTGAGGAGCGTGGGACCCACCTGCGCCATAACCGTCCATCTCTCTGTTTTCTGTTGTAAGTTTTTGCAACTTCCGTCCTTTCCCCCACCTCGGGAATGACTATAATATCCTTCTAAGCAGATAAGTTTGACCGAAATGCCTCGGGAGTTGGTGCTTCTCGTTACCTCGACAAAATTACTTATCGATCCATTGGTAAAGTCGCTCAATATAATTTTTTTAACTTTTTCTTTTCTTTTGGTATCAAAATCTTTGAATCCAGACTAGGAAGTGTGTCATGTATGATATGTTTGGGTAAAACGTTTGGTAAAATGATCATTCATGATAGCTGTTAAACTTAGTAAAGTTAATGTGGTAAGAATGACGGTGACGTATAATGGCTTATGGATATGTTGATGTCATATCGGTTCTTATCACATAATGAAATCGTTATAGGGCTATCAGCTATACAAAAATGAAAAATAACTAAAAGACAGGGTAAAATAATAATATAGAATTTTATTTTTTATTTTTTGGCAAATACAGAGAAAGAAACTTGGTAATGACTAATGAGTAGAGGAATATAAAGAGACCCTAGCATATTGTTGGTTCAAATAATTTTCCAGGTTAATTGCATCATTCCAGAGAGAACACACCAAAGGCAAAAGCATGCAAGACAACCAGAAAAAAAAAAAAAGCTTGATGAAAAGCAGTTCCAGTTTGGATATAAACACCAAGAGATGAGGGCAGAATAGGAAACCCGAATAGGCCGAGGTCATAATGAAGGAGGATCCGATTTGTCTCCTCAGAACTGGATCTTCGCACGTTATGAAATGGTGTTTCTCTCTTTCTCTTCTAGAGAGAGAAAGCCAGTGAGTGATGATGAGTGAGAGAACAACACCAACAAGGCAACAACAACAACCCGATTCAATTCAACTCGACCCAACCGAACCCGACTCAGTCTTCCTCTTTCCTCTCAGTTAGAGTCAGAGTTTTGTTTCTTAGCTTAAGCTCAATAGCTCTCCCCCATTATTACAAACCAAACCTCTCAGCTTTCTTTTCACTTTCTCTCTGTAATGAGAAAACAACGCTGTATATTGTCAGTGCTGCTTTTCTCTCTCAAATGGTGCTTCACTTCTTGAGCCTTTGAAACACAAAATAACCAAACTTTAAAAACACAAGAAACGAACTTTGTAGCTTTTCTGCTTAAAGATTTGATCTTTGCAGCTCTGTTTGAAATGTAGTGTACTGGGTCGTTTTCGAAACTCTGAGCTGCGGTGGCTTTATATTTGGGTTTTGGGATTTCTTTTCATGGTGTTGATGAGTATTGCTTCAAAGCCATGAAGAACTTTCAGTGGTATAAGCAGATTTCCAACAATGGCAAACCAGAGAGGAGGCTATCACTTGGAGAATACAAGAGGGCGGTTTCGTGGTCCAAGTACTTGGTTTCTCCAGGGGCTGAGATTAAAGGCGAAGCAGAAGAAGATTGGGGTGCTGACATGTCCCAATTGTACATTGGCTGCAAGTTTGCTTCAGGGAGACATAGCAGGATTTACAGAGGAGTTTATAAGCAGAAGGATGTGGCGATTAAGCTTATAAGCCAGCCGGAGGAGGATGCCGACTTGGCGGTTTTGCTTGAGAACCAGTTCACTTCTGAAGTGGCGTTGCTGTTTCGATTGCAGCACCCGAATATCCTCACTGTAATCTTTCTCAATCTTTATCTCTTTAGTGGGTTTGTCATTTGTGGTGGTTCTTATTGGCTTTTCAGGTTTATGGAAAAGAAGAAACGTGGTCCTGATTATTGTTTGTGGTTTGTGATCTTTGTCTGATATGCAGTCATCTATCTACTTTTTTCGATTTTGTGTTCTTTGGTCTAGTGAAAACCGGATTCTTGATTCGTTTTGACCTTGCACGCATGATTGTAGTGAAGAGAGTACTCGAAAAGGGCCTGTAAGCATTTCGATTACGGATTTAGGAAAGAAATTGTTGTGCCTAGTGTTAGAGAGATGCTCATCTTCTAAGCATTAAGCTGTGCTTATGTCATTGTTTTTGAATGGTTGGTATAGATTCCTTGCTTAAAGAGCTGTCCATCTAAGTTTCCAAGTGAATTGAGTATGCATTCTTTGAAATTTTGATGTATATGTTTGTTGACGGCTATTTGATTTTGCAGTTTGTTGGAGCTTGTAAGAAGCCTCCTGTGTTCTGCATAATCACCGAGTATTTATCCGGGGGATCGCTAAGAAAGTATCTCCATCAGCAGGAGCCACACTCTCTTCCACTCAGCCTAGTTCTCAAATTAGCCCTTGACATTGCACGTGGGATGCAGTATCTTCATTCTCAAGGTATACTCCATAGGGATCTCAAGTCGGAAAATCTATTGTTAGGAGAGGATATGTCTGTGAAAGTTGCGGATTTCGGTATCTCGTGCTTGGAATCACAGTGTGGCAGTGCAAAAGGGTTCACTGGGACTTACCGTTGGATGGCACCTGAAATGATCAAAGAGAAACACCATACGAAGAAAGTTGATGTTTACAGTTTCGGCATAGTTCTTTGGGAACTTTTAACAGCGTTGACACCATTTGACAACATGACTCCGGAACAGGCTGCATTTGCAGTGTCACAGAAGGTACTTTCCTCTTCATATTTTAATTTAGGGTATAATCAATGGTATATTACAAAAAGGAGTAATCTCAAAATTAGATTTTGTTTGAAAACAAGGGTAAATTTGTTGAAAAATTACTATAAATCATAAAAATAGATTGTATTTGATATCTGTAGATGTTATGCATTTGAAACTCATTTGTTTCTTTCTTCGTCTGATTCAAATGTTGATACAGGCACCTTATGTTGTATATAAGTTCCTAGGTTTGGCGATATATGAGACCTAATGATAACAAAATAAAAGTCCTCTGATTGTTATCCCAACTCATTTCAAATTAAGATCAACATGATCCCTATTACTCAAATAGTCATATTGCATAAGAGAACTAAATAGGAGGTATTCTCATAAAAATAAAATAAAATTTACAAACTGCTTTGAGATACATACAGTTTGTGAGCTCCACATTTAACTATTAAGAGCGTCTGATTGTTACACAGCCGCTCACATAGCTCATAAGCAGTGATAGTTTTAGAATTTTATATATCAGTCCTTCAACAAGGTAATTATATTCTTAAATTTGGATGCAGCAAAAGTAAATATTACCATATTGTAAATGTGAAGTGTATCAAAACATCAAGTACCATACTGGCATATCCTTTAGTGGTTCTAGTCTTCCTGATGCATCTGCTACACCTGTATGTTCCTCACATGCATCATAAGTAGGGTGAGCGACAGTCATTTATATGCTTGTCCCTGGGGTATAATATTGCAGATCATGTGGGGACCTGCTGCTGTGGTCATCGTCCTTATCTTTGCAGGAAATGATTTTTCCAAAATCAAAGAATCATCTTAAAGCCACTGATCATTTACAAAAGCATTGAATTATACTAAGTATGTTCTATGGTTCTACCTTTCCAGTCCAGTAGTATGAACATTTCTAACTCTTAAAGAGAGTAACTTGAGGATTTTGCTAATCACCTTTTACGAAGTAGGAACAGGTTGACATCAAAATCTGTGTTTCGATCAGTGTTTGCAGTCAGCATCTTCTTACACCTGTGACGAGTTTGTGGAACAAATGGCACTACATTGTCTTAAAGCTTTTGAAATTCACACTTGCCACCCATGTTAAAAGGGTTTCATGCCTATAATAGTATAATTTTAAACCTTTCACAATGCTTGTGTTTTTGAGATGCACATGTCAACCTTTGTTGTACGTGGTATCTGTGCCTGTGTTGCAATGCATGATCTCAATGATAACTTTATTCATTAAATATAGGTTATGAAACTCCATACATTCAATTCTCTTTGTTTGGTTTACCATTTTGAACAAACACCGGAATGAAATGTCATGATACCTATGATTCATTAACATAAAAGTGAAATGTTTTAAGCAGATTATTAACCACCTGAATGAGTGAAGTGTTTCAGTGTGCCTATGATCGATCATAGACTAAAGAGCCAGGCATTTAAAGTTGATCAACAATGTTTTTTCTCATCTGCTATATTTTGTGCAGAATGCAAGACCTCCTTTGCCGCCCACATGCCCGCGGGCATTCAGTCGTCTCATCAACCAATGTTGGTCGAATCGTCCGGAAAAGAGACCACATTTCGATGAGATAGTTTACATTTTGGAAGGTTATGCAGAGTCCATTGAGCAAGACCCAGATTTTTTCTCATCCCACAAATCTCCCCAAGATCACACCCTTTTCCGATGCTTTCCACAATGGATTGGTCGCCATTGATCTGCTTATTGAAAACTGGGAATTTTTCTTCTAGGAATCTATCCATGTTAAATACCATATGCTTTTCTTCTCTAGGTTCACATCTTCAGACGATTATTATTGATTATGATTATGAACCTTTCTCTTTATGTCTTGTTTACCATCTCCTTTGAGAATATTGAAATGAGTGCACTTCCTTCTATCAGTGCTTTAGAGCAACTGTACTACAGTATGTTCCTATTATTGTTCTACCTTTAAGTCACTTTTGATATGACAGACAGCAAAGTCCAGAAGCCTTTAACTAGTCTCTCAAACGTCAAATTCTAAAACCCAGATCATATCCGTAATAATTGAACTTGCATTCTTTTTCAAGTGAGAGGTTGGCAACCTAGCACTTCATCTGAAGACTTTATCAGTAGTTGACGAGAAATGTACATATGACATTAGTCCCATTTTAATTTTGTTCATGTAGTAGATGTGATACAGAGAACCTGTTGAGGGCTCAGGAATCAGTAACGTCGAGACGAGCACAGGTAGAATTCACCACCGATATTATCCTCACTTTGGCACTTGATTTGTTTATGAAAATTCCCTTTGGGATTTTCAAGTGTGAGGTTTTCACCTTAGGCCTCGGCAAAGTTAATTGAAGAGTATTAACTTATAAACTATATGATTTCCTACTCGTTTGCGATGTGGGATTAATTAGTTTCCAAAAAAAAGCATTTTTCCCACATACTGCGTTGTTATCCTAGGGCTATTAGGAATACTTGGATATGGAGCAGGCAAATTCTACTTATGCAAAAGATGTGAAGTACTATGACATGCGACAGTTTGGCCGAGTGGTCTAAGGCGCCAGATTTAGGCTCTGGTCCAAAAGGGCGTGGGTTCAAATCCCACAGCTGTCATTTTTAAACATGAAGATATCCTTTTTTTTTAGTACTTAAAAATGATCATTCCCCACGTACATCATTGTTATATCGACTTTGAGTCTTGAATATACGATGCTCCCTCTTTATTGTGTTTCACCGAATTCACATTTCATCATCAACAACAATAAATGATGGCACAAATTCGTGAATGGAGCACAAACAAATTAAAGGAAACGCATGACTAGCACATAAATTGGGCACAATGTGTGAATGAGATAGGACATCATTGTAAGGTCTCCAACAAAGGTGCATCCCATGTCCTCACCAAACGATCATACCCTCATTATTTACATGTCACAGTCTCTAATATATGTTGTAATCTTACCTCATGTTTATTAACACTACCATAAGTGTGTGTACACACGCATATTAGACAACTAATTAATCGCGATCACACATATTTTCAGCTATGTATATCTTTAGATAAACACATATTATACGTACGACTATTGTTCTCTTTCGCATAATCGTCTAAATATATGTATATCTGATTGAGAAACTTTTGAGATGAATGTTATGTGGTATGCATCACAAATTCACAATGTCTCTCCTTTGCTTGATAACCAAGTCGAGAAGAAGCAAAGTTTACCTCAAGCTAATGACCTTCTGTCCATAACAAAACCTACATCCCACCAAATAAGCAAGGTAACAAAATAAAAAAAATAAAAAAACCTAACCCAAAAAAGGAAAATACAAGTCATTTAACCCTCACACCCAATCACCCACCTCCACGTGTCCAGTTTCAGTTTAAATTACAGTGAAGGAAAACACAAAATCGGCGGGTGAGGAAGAAAGTCTGCAACTTTTTTCACCATTTTTTTTTTTAATTTAGATTTATTTTTGTCCATTTCTCCCATTTCGGTTCTGGCCATCTCTGTCATCTTCGTCCCAATCCAGCTTATATAAGCTCACCCACCAGCAAAAGATTGGATATTTAACCTTGTATATATATGGGTACGCATTATTGTTGAGACCCAGATTGATCAATCTCTCCGGTGTCGTTTTGTCATGCTCTCTTGATTGTTCTTCAGGTATGGGTTTTCCTTTTCCTCTTTGTTTATGGTGTTGTTTCAGCTCAACCCTTTGTTTATTTTTGCGTCATTGGAGGTCAACTGTGCAAGAAAGTTAGAAACTTTGATGTTGTTGTTGATGGGTTTTTGTTATTCTTAATTGGGTTTTGAACTTATGTGTGGAATTTGTATTTATCTAGGTTTGGTTGTGAAGATCTAATGAGGCAATTTTAATTATTGGTTTTTTGTTTCTGTTTATGGACATGTTGAAATTTGGTAGCTTTGTAGTTATTGCTTGGTTTTTTTTGCTTTGTTAAGTTTCCTGGGAAAGATACAAAACTTCACGAGCAGATTACCGACAAGGAAAGCATGCGTTTTCTGATGTTGTGTTTACATTATTCAGTTTTTGTCAGCTATAGATTTGAGTATGCGTTTGGAGTTTTGCTAGAAATTTCAGGCCAGTTGTTTCCTTCTTGTTTTGATCCTTTGGTTTCGAATGTCTGTTGCAGTGAAGTGAGGGACTTTGTTGATTTGGGTAGACAAAGATGCCTGGAATTGTTGAAGGGGTGGTGAATGAACCGAAGGGGAATTCTCCAACTCAAAAGGAAAACTCGGCGATGAATAGATCCCCAAAAACTACTCTTAGTGCGCATAGCCCTCGGAGTATGGGAACTGAAGTTCCGGTTGAGGGGGTGGTTGACACCTCAATTGAGCAGCTTTATGAGAATGTGTGTGACATGCAGAGTTCTGATCAGTCACCTTCAAGGCGCAGTTTTCGATCGGATGGGGAGGAGTCTAGGATTGATTCCGAGTTACGCCATCTTGTTGGAGGAGAGATGAGGGAGGTGGAGATAATGGAAGAGGAAGTGCGTTCAAAGCCAGTGGATGATTCTCATAGTGATTCAAGTTCCAAGAAGGAAGATTCACCCATTGGTAGAAAGTCAGGAAAGATTGATAAGCCTCAGTCTCCAAGTACAAAATCTACTTCTCCACCCAACTCAAAGAAAAGTGCTCGCTTGCAGGTGGACTCGGCGACCTCATCTAAATCAGCTGCCAAGGGAAAAAGTCCTGACAAACCTCCCCTCCGTAAGCATAGTGATAAGAATCTACCAAAACCTGTGGGTGCCACTCCTGTTAAGAAATACAGGAAATCACCTGCTGGAGGGTCGAAGGTGCAGACTGGAACTGCGGATTCGGCTGAATCAGGATTAAATCCGGATCTCGGTCCATTTTTGCTAAAGCAAGCAAGGGATTTGATTTCTTCAGGGGATAATCCCCAGAAAGCTCTTGAGTTAGCTCTTAGAGCTACGAAATCGTTTGAACTATGTGCAAATGGGAAACCCTGCTTAGAGCTAGTAATGTGTTTGCATGTTACGTCGGCAATTTATTGTAGCTTAGGCCAGTACAGTGAGGCAATTCCGGTTCTTGAGCGCTCGATTGAGATTTCACCCGTTGAGGAAGGCCAAGATCACGCCCTTGCTAAATTTGCTGGTCACATGCAGTTGGGTGATACTTATGCTATGCTGGGCCAACTTGAAAATTCACTTGCGCATTACACAACAGGATTGGAAATTCAGAAACAAGTTTTGGGAGAAACAGATCCAAGAGTTGGTGAAACTAATAGATATCTGGCAGAAGCTCATGTTCAAGCATTACAATTTGAGGAGGCTCAAAGGCTTTGCCAGATGGCTCTTGACACTCATAAAAAGAATGGTTCCCCAGCTTCTTTGGAAGAGGCAGCGGATAGGAGACTCATGGGTCTTATATGTGAAACAAAGGGAGATCATGAAGCTGCTCTTGAGCATCTTGTTTTAGCCAGCATGGCTATGGTGGCAAATGGCCAGGAAGTGGAGGTAGCTTCTGTGGACAGCAGCATTGGAGACACATACTTGTCCTTGTCTCGGTATGATGAGGCTGTTTTTGCTTACCAGAAAGCACTCAATGTGTTCAAGACCACTAAAGGAGAGAATCATCCATCTGTTGGTTCAGTTTTCATCCGTCTAGCAGATTTGTATAACAGGACAGGGAAAGTTAGGGAATCAGTATCATACTGCGAGAATGCTCTTCGAATTTATGAAAAGCCCATGCCTGGAGTCCAAGCTGAGGAAATGGCGAGTGGTCTCACAGATATTGCAGCTATCTATGAATCGATGAATGAGCTCGAGCAGGCAGTCAAGTTGTTACAGAAGGCGTTAAAAATATATAATGATGCCCCTGGTCAGCAAAGCACAGTAGCAGGGATAGAAGCCCAAATGGGGGTCATGTACTACATGTTGGGGAATTATTCTGAATCTTACGAGTCCTTTAAAAATGCCATCACAAAGCTACGGGCTACTGGAGAAAAGAAATCTGCCTTCTTCGGGATTGTTCTGAACCAAATGGGGCTTGCTTGTGTACAACGTTATGATATAAATGAAGCTCAGGAGTTCTTTGAAGAAGCCAGAACTGTTTTGGAGCAAGAGTGTGGGCCTTATCACCCTGATACACTTGGTGTATATAGCAATCTTGCAGGCACTTATGATGCAGCTGGCAGGTACTTTATCTCTTTTCTTCTGCAAGTGTTATCTTTATCCTTCTTCTTCCCTTAGTGTTGTTGTGTTTCTGAATGCTCATTTGATTGCAAACTTGCTTTTGTTCTCCCTTATTCTTTACCAGGCCGTGTTACAATTGGTGACACAGTTCTTATTTAGAGGCTGCATTTTGGTTCATGTCCATGTAGCTCTTCCTTTCCTTCATGGACTTCTTGTTCGATACCAAGTTGTAATAGTATCCATAATGTTAATTGTTAGAACATTGTTAACCCACCAAACAAGGGCTAGTCAGAAAAACAAAAATAATTAAGCTATGAAAACTATTGAAGTCTTTTGCACTTCCGGAAGTGATGTATTGTGATATATATGTATTGTTTCTAAATTAGCCTTTTCAGTTTGATTAATAGTGTATATAAATCGATGTACTAATTCTTGATATTATTCTGCTGTCATTGTACCCAGGTTGGATGATGCAATTGAACTCTTGGAATATGTTGTTGGGATGAGGGAAGAAAAGCTAGGGACAGCTAATCCTGATGTGGATGATGAGAAAAGAAGGTTGACCGAGTTATTGAAAGAAACAGGCAGAGTTCGGAACAGAAAAGCCAGATCACTAGAGAACCTCCTTGATGCAAACTCTCATGGTGTAAACAAAGATGGAATTAAGGTATGATATGAAAGGTTATAAGTTCAGGAACGAAATGAATGTATTATAGGACACACACATTTAAGAGGAAGCTGATAGGGTAACCAAAAAAAGAATGGGTTGTTGGGTGTGTTGATACGAATGTTGCTGTGGAGAAGGTGAATGTAGTCCCAGGGTAGGGTTTTTGGTGTATTGTTAATTTATATTGCTGGAGGATATTACATTTTGTGACAACACTATTTATGTAATTGCGGCATGAATCTTTAGTTACAAATTCATCTTGTATTGAAGATTTACAGATATGTTCATGATTTCAAGTAATTTCCACTTGGGTTTTTGTCCTGTATTTTGCAGTCTGGGAAATCTTATTTGAATGATCAACTTGCTTGCTGAATGATAGTGCCTGACTGGGAATAATTGAACATTCATATAAGATATGTGGATTACATTCGAGATTTAAATTCTAACAAGATATTTGGTGGAGTCTGAGGGCACTAAACTGAAATTAGTACTGGAAAAAAGAGGACACCAAATCATCTAGTGTAGATTGCCTCATAACTAACATAAGGTACATAAGGATTGCACAAACAGCGCCATAGAAGATCGTTCCTCCATTCCATCTTCATTCCTTGTCTTTCATTGCAGACTTTCATCTGGTGGTCACACTCACTAGACTTTCTTACTACACATTTGGTTTGGATTCAGCACTAATTGGTCCATGATGATGACAAAAGCCCAAAAAAAGTACTGTAGGAACGGGACATTCAATAATAAGGAAGATACAGATATCAAGTCATAAAAACATTAAAAAACAAAAATAAAAAAGAAAAAAAAAAGAAAAAGAAAAAAAGCTGCAGATGCAGTAACATCTAAGGCTGGGCATGAGACGGGATAGGACGGGATAGAGCTAATCTCACGGCCCGTCCCGGCCATTGAAATCTGGACTGGACGGGACGGGACGAGCTTTGCGTTTTTCAGATTTCATCCCACCCGGCCCTATTCCGGTTGGAACGGGACGGGACGGGTCTAATTCCTGATAAAATAAGTTGAAAATAAACTTGTAAGTAAAAGAAAGAGTTTCATAATTTTATAGTGTTTTTTACTCTATTATGTATTAACAAGTACTTGTAACATATTTACAAGTACAACATGGTGTAATAAGAGAGTTTATACTACTTACTTTCTCTAAACTTATCATCACTACTAAGGTGCAATAAGAGTCTACTACAATCAACAAATTAAAGTATTAAACATCACTGTTATTGAATTGGTGACAACTTAGTAACTTACGTTGTGTTTGGATGGAGTATTTTAAGTTTTCACAAAAATCTTAAAATCAATAGAATTACAATATCTTGATTTTAAATTCCATTAATTAAGAATTCACATGTTTGGATGAAATAACATAGAATTTTTTAAATGACTAGAATTACGAATTCTATAGTTTAGATAACTTTTTATTTAATGGAATTCAAATCAAATTTCATACTGTAAATATTTAGAACTCAAAACTAGTGACCAAAAGCATAAGTCTAAATCAAATAAAAAAAAATAATACCAGCCCCTACTAAACTAAGAAGAAATCCTATGCAGGTAAAATACCAGCCTCTAAATCTCATCCCGTCCCGGCAAATTTTGAGAAGGGTTTAGAATTACGGTTTTTTATGCCCACCCCTAACATTTATGATCCCATCAACAAAGAGTAAATTACTCTATATAACCTATCATTTTGCACAGAAAAACGAAAAAAGAACAGAAAAAGAGATTTAATTCAAAGAACAAAACTTGATGCAATAAATAGAAACCATCTCAAACACTAAGAAAGCCATAGCAAATCTAACAAAACACCCTTCTCTATTTATTAATTCCACGGGTAATAAGGTTTATCAGCCATTTTCTTGTACAAACAATTAAATGCAACCATAACTTAATTTACTCGAGTAGCAAACCCGAGTCCACCAACTTGAAATATCAATTACACAGAAGATACCGACTGTCTGGAGGCTATTAAAGGAAGATACCTCAAATGAATGTTCATGGGGTCGAAACAAAATGTAATACCATCTTCAGTGGCTATTTCACTGTTTCACCATATTTATGGCAAAATATTGAAATAGCCAGTTAAGACTACTCATTACATTTTGTTTCAATCATAGAGATACATTTGACGTATCTTCCTTTTGTAGCCTCTAGATAATTCAACTCGTAACTTGGCAGCAACAGAAGTCAAGATATTGCTATTCTTATACTCTGATGTCTGCAACTTTGCTTTATCTGGGTAATGTCAGTTGGAAAGAAGACAAAACATAAACTAATGGAGTTTCTGAAACGCTCATCATAAAGCAGCAGTAGATTTCTACACTGGCCTGCAGATGAAGCAACTAGAATTATGAGCTATCTTTGAATTCTAATACATTTATTCAGCTTATATTTCAAGCTTTAACTTGAGAAATAAGAACTACCTTTTTGTCTCAACACTTCAGCAGATGACAATCTGTTCTCCTCTCAGTTTACTGAATCCAGTAGAAAACAAACGTAATGGGACTGTATCATGTGAATGTTAAACTGCTTGTTCATGGAGCTTGGTCTACTTGCTGCATGTTCATGAATGTTAAATGCATCTGGGTGCAAACAGTTCCGTCAAGCAACAGTCAAGAGAGCCAGAGCGAATCATCTTTGCGAAAGCAGTCCAGAATTTAGTCCTATCAATAAAATAGAATTGAACAGAAGAACTGAGTAGGAGAACATAGCAAAACCAAAATGAAGGTTCAGGAAAAAGACCCAAGATGTAACAAACTAACAACTGGGAAAAGAACTTACCAATCATCTAGAATAGCTCTTCTAGCTCAGCTAGGTGAAAATCAGTTGTTTTCTAGACCTTACATTTAACTCGGTACATGTCCTGAGTAACCAACTTACTTTTAACATGAGGTCTACACTGATAAAAGAATAATTAAAAATACAGAATTGCACCGTCAGCTAGAGAGATTCATGTTAAAAATTACTCGGGAAGTAATCCAAAAGGAAAACGCAATCAATTGCAAAGATGGATGAATAGGTGTAATAAATCATTTATGTGCTGGAATGTAGTCATTCAGTATAAATTATCTGAGTTGGCCTCAATCACTTGGAACAGTTAATGGCCTACCTGTTTTATCCAAAGCTGCATGACCATGCTTTGACTGAGAATCATGTCTATTGAACCTGTTGGTGATTGTTTGTACTTGTAGACAAAAACAACAAACCCTTGCCCTTGTCTCTAAATGATGTGAGATCTTCATCAAGAACCTCATCAAGCCCCTTATCAACAGTCAGTAATTGAGGGATATATCCTGCCTTCCTAATTGCAGTTGTAAGATTTTCTATTGTAGCATATATCTCCTCCGACTCATAATGAGAATGATCACCCGCAGTAAAGGTATGAAGATTGCTATCAACTTCAATCCAACTACACCCAGGCGTCTTCTTGAGTCCCACACCTCTGATGTCTGATCTAACCTTGGTAACTTCATTCCATTTCCTACGCTCTTCATACAAGTTTGAAAGAAGTGTACGGTAGCCAATATTAGTAGGATCCAGTTGAAAGATATGATCAGCCACAACTTCTGCCAGTCTTTCATCACCATGAATTTTACATGATCCAAGCAACGATCCCCATATACAATCATCGGAGGCACAAGGCATTGTTGAAATGATATCATATGCATGCTTTAAATGGCCAGCTCGGCCTAAAAGATCAACCATGCAGGTGTACTGTTCAAGTTGAGGCTCAATTTTATAAACTTCGACCATATGCTGAAAATACTTCATCCCCTCTTCAACCCTCCCTGCATGGCTGCATACAGAAAGAAGAGCTGTAAAAGTTGCATGATCAGGCTTCAGTCCTGCTGCTTCCATTTTTCTAAATAAAGCAAATGCTTCGTCTGCATGGCCATGCATTCCTAACCCCAGAAGAATTGAGTTCCATGAAACTTCATTTCTTTGATGCATTGTCTCAAACACGCTCCTTGAGCTCTTTATGTCTCCACATTTTGCATAGGTAGTTATCAGGGAATTGCTCACAAGAACATTGGAGTTAAATTCTTGTCGTAATAGGTAACCATGAACCTCCTTGCACAACATTATGACTGACAACTGAGCACAAACTGATAGAATACTAGCAACCGTCACAGTATTGGGTCTAACTTCTTCTAGTTGCATCTCAAGGAATGCCTCTAAAGCTTCATCTAGATACTCATTCTGAGCATATCCGGATATCAAGGCATTCCATGATACTAAATCTGTAGCTGGTAGTCTATAAAATACTTTTTGAGCAGACTCGACATCTCTGCATTTAGCATAAAAATCAACTATTGCACTGGCAACAAAAACGTCTGAATCAAACCCCAATTTCACTGCTAGGCCATGGATTTCCATCCCTATAGACTTAACAGCCAAGGATGAAGAAGCCCGCAGAACAGCCAAGACAATGACAGAATCCACAAAGCCATATTCTAAAATATAGTCATAAAACAAACTCAATGCCTCATGAGGATGACTACTTTGAGCCAAATTTGAGATGGCAGCGCTCCACATGACCATGTTACGTTTCGGGGACCTTCTAAAGATCTCAAGACCAGTTGTAATATCACCACATTTGAAATACATGTCCATAAGAGCTGTTTCAACTCTCACATCAGTGCTCAACTGAGTGCTCAAACAAAATTTATGAATCTGCTTCCCAAATGCTAAATCCATTAGCTGAGAGCACAAACCTGTAACGGCCACCATTGTGGAAGTATCCGGTAACAATCCAATCTCCAACATCTCCAGAAACAACTCCACCGCCTGCGGCCAACACCCATTACTTACATACCCCGAAATCATCACATTCCAAATCACCGTATTCCCTCTAACACGCTCATCATCAACAACCCTCCTATACACACATTCCGCGTTCTTCACATCCCCACATTTCATATACATATCTACCAACCCACTAACCATAAACTGATCACCATCCAGCCAACGCTTCACAACAAACCCATGAATCTCTCTCCCATGAACCAAAGACATCACCGAAGCACACGAAGTAAGACCCGAAAGGCAAGCCACCCGATTCGGCAACACCCAATGGTCCCTAACCATCCTCCTAAACACCTCCAAACACCTCACATAATCACCCAAATGACAAAACCCAGAAATCATCGTATTCCAAGACACCAAATCCCTCTCAGGCATTTTCTCAAACAGCTGGACTGCATCCTCAACCGACCCACATTTCCAGTAAACCCCCAAAATCGAATTGGCATCGTAAACATCGCCCAAAACCCCCAATTTCAACACGTGCCCATGAACCTCCCTAGTCTTGGCCACATCACAGAACCCCCCAAACGCCTTAATCAAGATCGGAAAGAACTGAAATTCCTCAGCTACAGGCAAACCCAGCTCAAGCAATTTAACATAAACCGCTACTGCATCTTCGCAATTCCCGTTCTCAACGTGCCTCTTGATCACCTCACCGGCCGAGAGAACGTCGTTAACGGAACAATTCACCGGAAACCCACCTCGAATGTTCGATTTCCGATTTGGGTTTTGCATGAACTGTGAATTAGAACGTAAAGATTGAAACTTTGAAGTGAAAGAAACTGAGCAAGGCGTCAATGAAGCACCTTTGAAATTGTGGCAGAGAATTGGCTCCGATGGTCTCACCCAGCACGAGCCTTGTGGTCTCACAGCACCCATTTTCTCCAAAACCCCAAAATGCGAATTGGGAATTTCAAATTGAGATAGGTGACAGTACGACGCCGTTTGCAATTAGGGCGCCAGAAATTAAGGTTTTAAAATGACTGAATTACCCTTTCATAGTCGTCTTCTTCTTCTTTCTACCCATACCCTGCTCAGCTTTACACAAAACCTAAAACTCGCCGATCACTAGTCACAGAAACTTACGGTAAATCAATGGCCGAGATAGCCCCGGCGAACTTCATAGACCAATCAGTGGTGAGGAGTCTTTCTCTTTCCTTAAACCCTAAACCCTAATTTTTAGTAATTTGACAATTCCATGGTGAATTAGGTTCCAGGAGATGTGGTGCTTGACCTAACAAACATGGCGAACCAGACCATCAAACTCGGCGGTGGTCTCCGGCAGGATTGCGATGCAATAGCGGCGATGAAGGCCGGAACATTGAGGTTCTCAAAGCCCAACAAGTACTGGGTCGAAACGTCTCAGAAACGGGTCGGTAAAGCCCACATTCGAATAAAGTTTCAATCTTTACTTGCCCACATTGTACTGAGTTTCGAGTGATGATGGTTTGTTTTGTGCAGTATGTGCCTTGTGTGGAGGATTCTGTGCTTGGAATCGTGGTGGACTCAAAAGCAGATGTAAGAGCTTTTTATTGTGTAGTGTTGGTTTTCCGGTGCCGGCGGCCTTTTGATTATGATTTGTTTGGTGTGTGTGTGTGGGGTTTAGAATTTTCTGGTGGACATTAAAGGGCCTTCGTTGGCGTTTTTGCCTGTGCTTGCTTTCGAAGGAGGAACCAGGAGAAACATACCGAAGTTTGAGGTCTGTTTTAGAGTTCGAATCATGTCTTTGTTTTTTCTACTTTCAAGTATTTTTTGTGTAGTCTACAATGTCGATGGTTTTGGAGAGTTTGCGACCTAAACTTAGTATAGGGGACTGGAATCATAAGATACTTGTATGGTTTGTTGAAGAAGTTAGGGAAAAAAGGTTGTGAAACAGATTCAGTAGGTAGTTATATTTCATAGTAATGAAAATGCTATATATCTAAGAATCCAGATCAAAATTCTTGTTGCTAATATAAGAATTTGCAGTCCATTTGAACTTAATAAGTATGAAGTGTACCTTATTTCTGTACACTCAATTGAAATGCTGTGTGTGTGATGATGATAAAATAGACATTAATCTTTGAGATATAGGATAATGTTTCTGCGTAATGATAAATTAGAGACAGTCAAAACATGAGTACTTCAAAAAGTATGCTTGATAGTTATGGTTTACATACAAAGTTTGTAGTACTAAGATCTCAATAAGTCAGTTGTGAGCATCACTATACCTTGTACGTATTTCGCAAACTAAAACATAATTAATATGTATTCCTCGTACCAGCTATCCATGAAGCAGTTGTTTTCTCACTGCAGTGGAATCATGAAGCCTCATTTGTTATACCAGTTTATGAGAAACAAAATTATGCCTGGTGGTGATGGGATTCTTTCTATATCAGGGTTTTATATGTTGACTTATCGGTTACAGAAGCCAGCCAGAAACGATCACCAACAACAAGATACAAACCATGATTATGCCCTGTTTTTGTAATGATATATGAAGTAGCTCTTAAAATGGTTCTATATAGGATGTCAGTAGTCTACTATGACTTAAGAGACAAGATAACCTTTACAAGTAAATTGCAGAGGGGAGGGGAGACTTGGTGGGAACTACTGTACTAAAACAGCTATAATTTCATGTTATAAATTTGGTCCTTCCCTTTTTATGCAAGTGTAGAACAATATTTGAGTTCAGGGCTTTACAATATCTTCTTATGGCTTAATGAGTTGCATTGCAGGTCGGTACATTGCTTTATGTTCGGGTCGTGAAAGCAAACCCTGGCATGAACCCTGAGTTGTCATGCACTGATGGTTGGTTTTTAATCTTTATCTTTATCTTTCTCCATTCCCCACATGCCTTATTTGCTCTTTGTTCTTCCCTGTTTATCAGTCTTCTGGACTTTTTGTTGAGTTGATTTATCTGATTGATTGTTCTAAATTGTTGTTTGATCTATAGCCGGTGGAAAAGCAGCAGAGTATGGTCCCCTTAAAGATGGCTACATGTTTGAATGCTCAACTGGCCTTTCAAGAATGTGAGATGTAGCTCCCCTTGCTATGATACATAATATTTGATTGAGTGCTTGGCTACATGTTTGACTGCTCTTGTCTAAGAACATAAATGAGCTACATGTAGATAGGTTCTTTTCGGTATAATATCTAATCTATAATTTTTTTTTTCAGGCTGCTGAGTTCACCAACACGTCCAGTTCTTGCAGCACTTGGGAAGAACATCTCCTTTGAAATAGCAATCGGTGTAAATGGCCGTGTTTGGGTAACCTTCTTGAGGACTTTTTTCGACCTTTTTCTCAAAAAAAAAAGAAGGAAATAAAATGAGATTAAGCAATTTTTCACATATCAGTAATTTATTTGTATTTGCATCTATTAAGCCCATTGCTTGCTAGGGTTGATAACCCCTTGCTTGGCTCTTGACTGAACTTATTCACTTGGGACATATTCATGTTGCAAAGTCCTTTCCTATTGAAAACACAGTTCTTTTCTTATACCACTTCTCCTTACAAATTTTTGTCAACTTCTAGGTGAACGCTACTGAAGCAGATAAGGTGATCATTGTTGCCAATGCAATTATGAACTCGGAGCACCTTAGTGGGGTACAGCAGATTGCTATGGTGGATAAACTTCTGAAGAAGATCAATGACTTAGCAAGTTAGTCCATCACGTTATAATTCAATCAGTCTTTTTTGTATGTGTTATTGTATTATTGTTCAGACTCCTTCAGTGATATGAACTTACTGTATCTGTAATGATTTTCTTGTAGCATGACAATTCCAGAAGTGCAAGCTTTGAAGCAATCAAACTCGCCCATTTTGTTTTGGTACAAGAGATTTTGTCTTGAAGAAGTTAAGTAGACACCAGAATCAGGAAGACCGCAATACCGTTCTAATATGATCTTGTACATGAGCCTTCCGAGTCCCGTCAACCCTTAATATGATCTTGTTTTAGTGTTGTTATTTACGGCTTTAGAACTTAGAAAGACATTGTTATATAAGCGTGAGATTTCATCATGTAGATATTTTATTTTTCAAATGAAACTTGAACTAATATCCCAGCATTACTCAGAGAGGAAACTTTTCAATAATGTGAAAATTTTCCAGAATAGAAAGACTGCAACATTACTGTTTGTTTATTTGCCTCCGGTTCAATATGACAAGGTGCTGCTGAGTAGCACAGTAAACCATCATTGCATAAGTTGCACAATCGCTCAAATCTAGGTTTGAGACCTGTACTTGGTTGCGACCTTAATTAATAAATTGTTTTGACGACAAGGTATGCACCAACGTAGTTAAAGTGTTTAACCCTTATAATCTTATACCAATGATTGTTCCAAATGAGTTTGTAGTTATGTGTTAAGAGCGTTTATCCCTATATTTGTGGTCTCTGGATTGCAATAACCTAGTTGAGTTTGGCGTTTAGTTGTTAAGAACATCAGTGTGCTTGGATTGGAAGCAGAATAGCAGATTGAGGTCCCAAAAACAGGATTAGTACGCATGCAATATTAAGGCACAATTTTAGCTGGATAAAAATGTAGTCAGAAAATTCTCTAACATACAACTTATCAGAACTATCCAAATGAAACACACTGATTGCCACAAACTGAATTAATCTTCATGTGCATTACCAAAGAACCTCAGAAAAATTGGAGCAAAATGATCACGGACTGGTTCGGCCGTTTAACAGTGCATTTTCTGATCATTCAGGCATTGTTTGGAAATCTCTGTAGCTTTGATCACATGAAGGTGAAGAAGGTGGTGCATGGTATGAGTGAGAGTGAGACTAGAAAATGGATCAGTACAGGTAGTGATCATTGAACGCGGGCCTTTGGTTTTCGTTGGCTTTAGATTTTGAAGCTTTTCACTGTTGCTTAGTACGTAGCGTAGCTCACGACAGTGATAAACCCAGTTTTTTCTTTATTTCTCTTGTTCGTGTAGTCTTACTCACTCGCACTCTATCAACCAGAACAGGAACCTATATCGGCCATCCTAGATCTCCATCTGACTCTGTCTCCTTCTTAATCTTTTGAACTATGATTGCGTAGGCTTTAATTGACTCTGTCACTTTCTTCATTGGATCGTTGTCGTTTTGTTTTCATGATGATCGAGCTAGATGAAGTACCAAAACAGCTGGTAGTATGCAGTGCATGCCATGCATGTGATTCTTATTTGTTAGAACGAGATGAAGAATTAGAACGAGATGAACCATATCCATATGTGTGTAAAGAGTAATATAATCTCTCTCTCTCTCTCTCTCTCTCTCTCTCTCTCTCTCTCTCTCTCTCTCCACACGGGGGCATTTCGGGGGAGAAAGAAAAGAAAATCGAGTGATCCAGCTAGTGTACGGACGACAAGAAGATCAGACCCTGATGTTGATGATAAGTTACGTCATGAGAACCTAGAAGAAAACTTTGGAAATCCATTTGCAGAGATCGAAAGAGAATCTCTCTGCGTACGTATATATATATCAACATGATCGAAGTTCTTTCTTTTCCAATTTCAGTGGCATGAAAAATCCAGTTCACCTGCATGTGCTGGAAATTCGTGTACAGAAAGAGAGAGCTAGGAATTGACTGATCGAATAGCTATAGGTGCATGGTGCCCCCCAAGGGATATGACAAGTAAAAACTGTTTCACTGATACGTACATGTATGCGAATATATGCGAAACCAAAATCTTGTAAAGATTTTTTGGTGCTCTTTATGTTTTTCTTTTGCATTCAACTCGATCATCATTAGGTGATTTAGGTCATTGTACTATATATATATGCCTCAATCATTGACCTGAAGAATACTCTATATGTATACGTACGTATATAGGTAAATTTGTCATTTCTTGTCATTTAAATTTTAGACCAATGTGTTTCACGTATAGGGTCCATTGTTGTGGTTCTTGTTGTTTTTGCTGTTTGTGTGTCGGCAATTTCTTTTCAGATGTGTAATGTTTTTAGGGCAAAAGAAGCAAAAATTTTGCCTTAATCTCATTAAGAACTGCGGGGTCATTTTGTTAAGCTGGATGCCGCGAATCCTATTTGATTATTCTCTAGGTTCATACTCAGGAGAGTATGTTTAATACACGGCGTATATCTTCACATACATACATGGATGGTCAGGATTAGAAGAAATAATATATAAACATGGTGGTCAAACATATGAATTGTTATAAACGGTTAAGATTGTGTCGTGTAAATACACGTCGTGCATACAAGAATTTCCACTGTCCTGCCCTCTCTCGAGTTGGTACATAAGAGAAGATAAACTAAAGTGGGACTAAGTCATGTATTTGGTGATACAGGGGCAAAGAAGCTGCATAATTGAGACAAATTATCCTCTAATAGTTTGTCCGTTGGTAAGCAAGACAACTTTGCTAGCTGTCAACATGTATACCATGATCGCCTTTCTCTATATCAATGAAATCAGGCTATCATTTTCTCTTTGTACATCTACATATGAGTTATGGCTTACTGTTCCACATCTCTGGTGGTTTTTTTTTACATGTACATCCTTTGCCACACAAATCTTCAATAGTTGAACCCTCCATCCTCAATTTCTCTTCACTCTTCCAATCTTCGCGTATCGTCTAACAATGGATTTAAATGAAAAAAGCCTCTATTCAAATATGTGTGATTTGATTCTATATATCTCATGAATAACTTTATTGTCATTTTCTACCTCTTTATATATACTGGGGAGAAGAAAAGGTAAATGATAAAACATCACCTGAATTATGATGTTATTTTCATTTTCATATCTAACTATGAAAAACTTACATTTTCATACCCGAAGTTTCATTCCGGTAGCATTTTGATACATTAACCGCTAGCACTGTTAAATTTTAAGGGCATTTTTGTCATTTCAATAAATATATCATTTTTTTACATTTACTTTAACAAAATAATTTATTTTTTGAGGTTATCAAAAATAAAACAATTTACTTTAGCAAAAATATTATAAAAAAAAACTCTAAAATTAAATATTTATATTTGCAACAATAGTAAAAAACTATTTTGTTAAAGTAAATGTAAAAAATAATATATATATATATATATATATTTATTGAAATGATGAAAATGCCCTCAAAATTTAACAGTATTAGTCGTCATGGTATCAAAATGCTAACGGAACGAAATTTCGGGTATGAAAATGCAAGTTTTTGATAGTCATATGTATGAAAATGAAAATAATATTATAGTTCGGGTGATGTTTTATAATTAATCCAAAGGTAAAAAAGTTAGAAGATGACAGTTTACCAGTCATATATTACCATTAGGAATCGAGGCACCAGCATATGTATACCTGATTTTAGTAATTAAACTGCAGGGTTGTGTACACTCTCATGCATCTGCCAATTAGGAAACGAGGTCCCCAAGTATTCGATCAGTTGGCCTCAACCTTGTTTGTGGAATGTCCAACACTCAAAGTAAGTTTTGAACTCGGTTTTATTGTAGAGTTGTGAAACTAGAACCGTGAAATTGTAAATGTACACACGTGACTATATAGACTTTGCAGTATTGCACATCAACTGTATGTCACAACATTGCAAATTAACAAGCATATGAGCGACCATATATTAATGACGGATAGCCAGGATTTTATATTGTGGTTGACTAGAATTTTATTTTAATATACGCTAACTAATTGATGTTACAAATGCACGAATTCTAATAATATGTGTGCTAAATTTATAAATTTGAGACCGGTTAGATTCTAAATTTTAGCGTTTTGGACTAAATTAGAGATGAATGTTTTTTCAAAATTTGAGGTGGGTTGTAGCCCACTGGAGCATGTATGTAGCTACGCTCTTAGACTATATATATCAAAGAAAAATGTAGTGCATGTTTCACATGGTACATGTATTCAATGATAAGTGATCTGCTAGATGAATCACAATTACGGAGATACAATCTAACTTATATGATATACAATCTGATAGATCACATTATTTCATTAAATAATGTGTATGTGTCATATCAGTCGTCACATAAAACGTCATATATGAGATACCTAAAAATGTTATATAAGAGCGATTATTTAGATATCACATAATATGTTTAATTAATAACTGAAAATAGATATCACATATATATATATATATATATATATATATATAGACACGCACTCACACACGTCCTGACATCCACATGGATTGGTCGCCTTAGTCTTTATTAGTACTTCAGTCTGTATGATTCCCACAATAACAATATATATGATCAGATGAGATGCTATAGAACTATACATACGTACAAGCAGAAGAAGCGGTAATTCCAATATGTCTCTGTAGCTAGCTGATGGCAGCAGATGTTGATATTAGATAGCCACCCACTAACCATCACAATTCACACACACATACGCTAGCTCTCTCTCTCTCAGGTCCCAACATTTATGCTAGCAGCTTCATATCCACCGCCACAATAATACTCTAGTGTTGCTCTCCCAGGTCCCAACTTTTCTTTACGAGTTATAAGCTTGATCTCTACCTTACTCTCTCTCACTTTCTATCCCTTTGTGCTTTCCCACTAGTACATTATATCTACAACTCTTGGGGTTCTTGCTTCAGAAGCGAGGGAAGTCAGGAAACTGTGTGCTAGCAGCAGTAATGGAAGATGGTGGAAGGAATCATGGATATAAGAAAGGTCTATGGACAGCAGAGGAGGACAGAACTCTTACCGAGTATATCAACGTCCATGGAAAAGGCAAGTGGAATCGAGTCACCAAAGTTACAGGTACAGTTATCTTCATCATTCTACAACTACGTTCATTTGTTCTCCGATATATATTTACAGCAATGTGATGTATGTAGGATTGAAGAGGTGCGGGAAAAGCTGCAGATTGAGGTGGATGAACTATCTGAGCCCCACCGTGAAGCGCGGTGACTTCTCTGAGGAAGAAAACGATCTCATCATTCGCCTCCATAACCTCCTCGGAAACAGGCCAGTCTGCTACAACCACTACTTCATATTAGTTCATTATCATGCTTTCATTTTCTATACTTATGATTATTCTGCTTAACTCGGTCAGTCTTTCCCTAAAAGGTTGAGATCTGGGTACAGCTAACTGAACTGATACATGTTCTATATACATGTTCTATACAGTTCGAAACATTTATTCACCAGATACTCTTTTTAAGCCAAACCAACTGATATTGAATGCAAAAAGAATAAAAAATAGTGGTGTTAAAACTGCACCAAGTGCCTCAAATGTATATTCATCGTGAGTATCTCTAGTGAAATGAACTATCATTTGATTCAAAAAAAAAGAAGAAGGTATACTCATATATAAGTCGTGCAACTTTTATTGAATCTGGGGATCCATCCTATTCCTATGTATATCAGGTAATTTCTCTAAAAAAAAAAAGTATATCAGGTAATAATTTTTGTTTTTATTAAGGGGGTAAAATACAAGACAGTTACATAGAAGCATCAAGTATTAGCCACGAGAAGGATGACTATGGTTGATTCCTCTGTCGATTGTCGTCCTTATCGACGGTCTAATGCACTTGCCATGCTTGGTTTTTATGCCAAAAATGTTAAACCCATCACTATTTTACTATAAAGCTCCGCAATTTCATGACCACACAAAAATTGGCTTAAAGGGTTCTGTTTCATTTGCTTCTCTTCATCCCTCTCTGTCAATCTTGTTTGGTCTTTTGGACTTTTGGATTGTAGAAGGTTTTGAGTTTTGAGTTTGGAGGGATGGCTCTGAATCTGTTGTCTCCAACTGAGATTAAAGCTATCTCTTTCTTGGATTCCACCAAGTCCACTCACTTGCCAAAGCTTCCAGGTTTCACTTCCTATCTTCTCTGTTTTTTAGCTTTTCCAAAAGTGCATGCTGACATTATTGTTCAGTTGGGTCACTGGGATTCCTTGGTTTCTGTGTTTGTAAAAATATGGTGTCTTTTTACTTCTGTTGTGTAATTAAAGTTCTAATGATAAAGTTGCATGTATGTAAAAAGCTTGGAATTTTACTTGTATGAAGCTCTGAATTGTGATTATATGATTAAATGGTATATAAATTTAGTTGCTTTTGCAATATGGAATGAGAAATGATGGTGTTGTACCCATTTGTGGATCATAGGTGGGTTTGCTTTGAGGAGGAAAGATTGCAGAACAGTGATTGGAAGGAGAATTCAGTGTTCAGCACAAGCACCACCTCCAGCTTGGCCGGGAAGTGCTTTTCCGGAGCCGGGCCGGAGGACTTGGGATGGTCCAAAGCCTATCTCTGTTGTGGGATCTACTGGTTCTATTGGAACCCAGGTATGGAGGAGATCCCTTTCTTTCTTTTTAGTATCATTGTTGAGGTTTAAGATAAAATGCAAGACACCGGACAAATTCTGGGAATTTGCATCCGTTGGTTATAATCGTAGTCTCATGTTTCTACAGACATTGGACATAGTTGCAGAGAATCCGGATAAGTTCAGAGTTGTGGCCCTAGCAGCTGGCTCAAATGTTACTCTTCTTGTGGATCAGGTAATCCATCAGATGGATAGCATTTCTTAGACTCCAAAATTTTGTTTATTCCAGAATACAAATCAGTTTTGGAATTTGAGTGGCAAAACTTTGCCCGACTCAATAATCATCCATCATAACTGCTACTAATGTAGTTATCTGTAGTTTGGAATGTTTATATCTTACATATATTTTCATGGTGCTGATATCCTATTTTGTATTGCACAGGTGAAGAGGTTCAAACCCAAACTAGTTGCTGTTAGAAATGAATCATTAGTTGATGAGCTTAAGGAGGCTCTATCTGGTTTAGAAGACAAGCCTGTGATCATTCCTGGGGAGCAAGGAGTCATTGAGGTGGCCTCAGCATCTGGTTTCCTCTGCTAATGAATTTCATTCTTATCCTCTACAAGAAATTGCTAATGGTTTTCTTTTTCAGGTTGCCCGGCACCCAGATGCAGTCACAGTAGTTACAGGAATAGTTGGTTGTGCAGGACTGAGGGTAATTCTTTGTTATTTATTTTTCCTGAGAAAACAGTGTTGACTTTTACACTAGCAGGCTGAAAATATTCCAGTTGTCTTCCTAATCATAGCCTACAGTGGCTGCAATAGAAGCTGGGAAAGACATCGCTTTAGCCAATAAGGAGACTCTTATTGCTGGAGGCCCATTTGTTCTTCCTCTTGCGCACAAGCATAATGTGAAAATTCTTCCTGCTGATTCAGAACATTCTGCAATTTTTCAGGTATAAAAATGTATCCATATTGATAACCGACTCTACCTAATAAGTTATGCTGTGATGTTGATGTATCTATTAAAAATGCTAAATTCTTGTCGGTACTAGTCAAAGCATGCTTAAATTACTTGATACACCTTATTTTAGTCCTTGCCTAATCATTCCTTTATTCATGCATTCGATATCCTTTCCTGTGTATACTAAAGAAGCTGAATACTTATTTCTTCAGTGTATCCAAGGCTTGCCAGAGGGTGCACTTAGGCGTATTATTTTGACAGCTTCCGGTGGGGCTTTCAGGTGAGAAAAAATAATATAAGCTATAATCTGTAAATGAACTGAAAACCTCGGCAAGGATCTCATCCTTATGCAAAATAGGAGGAAATTGTTTCAAAGTAGCAGAATTCATCATTTCTCCAGTTTGTAGGGCATATGTTGAGAACATCGTTGTTTCCTAATGTGTGCAGTTCGACTTCAATTCTTAAAATTAGAGAACTTGCGTAGGTTACTTGTTTTCTTTCTCTGTAAACACTTTTAGGGAAAGAAAAAGCAGTTTGAATAGTTAATATCAGATTATCAAAATTAACTCTGTTTGTACATAAGATATATGTAGTAGCTTATGCATTTACATTATAGTTGTAACATCTTACTTAATAATTGAGGACTCTCACCAATAGTTTTCAATTATGAATGAAACCTGATTTCCCTCGGTTTAATTCTTTAATTAGAAAATTTGGGATTGTTGCGTTTCTCTGTTTGGGGATATATAATCAGGATCTTGACAATCTCTCATTGTTACTCATAGGGATTGGCCTGTTGAAAAACTCAAAGAAGTTAAAGTTGCTGATGCTCTGAAACATCCTAACTGGAGTATGGGAAAGAAGATAACTGTTGATTCAGCTACTCTTTTCAATAAGGTTGTCTATCATCTTTTATTTCTGTTTCATATGGCACCACCAAGAAAAAAGCAAAACAACACTTTGCAGTTGCTTATCTGTTTTACTTTTGACAGGGACTAGAAGTCATCGAAGCCCATTACTTGTATGGAGCTGATTATGATGATATCGAGATTGTAATTCATCCACAATCCATCATACATTCGATGATTGAAACACAGGTTCAGCACTTAGTTGTGGCTTCTGCTTTTGTTTTTAGATGCTAACTGTTCTGTAGTTTGTAAAATGACTGCCAACTCATAAAAATTTGGAATATGAATATGTTTCCAGGATTCATCTGTTCTAGCACAGTTGGGGTGGCCTGATATGCGCTTGCCAATCCTCTACACCATGTCATGGCCAGAGAGAATCTATTGCTCTGAAGTAACCTGGCCCCGACTTGATCTTTGCAAGTAATTAACCTTTTTCTTTTTTAACTTTCATGTTTGCACCTTTATGGCTATGTATACATCCAGTGGCGGAACCATTCATGTGGCTATCAGGGCTATAGCCATACCCAGATTAGACCACAACCCAAATTAGCCCACCAAACCTCACAAAGTATCATTCATCTTCACGCTCTCCTCCTCCTGCTTTCTCTCCTTCTCCTCCTCTCCTCCAGACTCCAGTCCTCCGCCGTCGCCTCCACCGTAATCGACGCCGGCAACAAACCTCACAGAGTATCATACTATCATTCATCTTCACGCTCTCCTCCTCCTGCTTTCTTCTGTCCATACAAAATTAGCCATACCCACTGTGAAATCCTGGTTCCGCCACTGTATACATCTATAGTGAATGGTTGTGTTATATTAAACATCATATTCCATAGGGCTCTTGCTTCTTTATACTCACCAAGTAGGGCTCTTATCTATCCTGATTTTCCTGCTATATCCTTTGAACTCTGTATCCTACTACATTAATAACTCTACCTTCTTGTCTGATGCAGGCTTGGTTCACTAACCTTTAAAGCTCCTGACAACGTGAAATACCCATCCATGGATCTTGCCTATTCTGCCGGAAGGGCTGGTGGCACTATGACAGGAGTTCTTAGTGCAGCAAATGAAAAGGCTGTGGAGATGTTTATCGATGAAAAGTATGTGCTGTTTCTTCATTTATTTTTTTGTTGATAAAATATGTTTACACTCAAACTTCAATATCAAATCATGATCATCTGGACTAGTGATCTTGGAAATCTTGGCGGGTATGCACCTTATTTATCATGTAAATCGTCAGCTAATGAAATCTTTGCCGCTTTTGCAGAATTAGTTATCTGGACATTTTCAAGGTTGTTGAGCTGACATGTGCTAAGCACAGGGCTGAACTAGTGACCTCACCATCCCTTGAGGAAATCATACATTATGATTTGTGGGCACGAGATTATGCTGCTAATCTGCAAAACTCTACAAGTTCAACCCCTGTCTTCGCATGAGTGATAGCTCGACCTTGTGGATCCGAGTAGTAGATATGCTATGAATTGAGAATGGGCCAGCATGTTCTAGTCTCTGGTAGATGTGGCGTAGATGGGATTGTATATGTATGAATACTTCGGCCATTTAAAATAACCATAATGGGCAGTAGATTTCAAAACACAGAATCAAGAAAATCAATGAAAAAAAAAAAAAAGATGATCAGAATTAATGAATTATAGTGAAATTGTCTCTTTGTTTGATACTAGCTTCTTTGTTCTCAAATGCTTAGCTGATTACTATCCGCATGGCCCATTGTCATTCAGGACTTTCTGTTGAACCAGGAGTTTCAGGAAGTGATGCAAACCTATAGCATGCAATGGCAACATTGTATGTACAAGTAAGATGATAAATGGTGTGAACCAAACCCTAAACCCAAGCTTAGTTGTAAGAAGAAGGTTGGGTTTTGGGTACAAACTTCTTCTCGTTCTCTTTCTAGTTTGTCTGGGATTGAAATGAAAGTCCAAAATATGATCCTCTCAATTCTATGACTTTCCCTAGTATATTTGGGTTCTGAAGAGTGAAGACTCACCGCCCTTCTCTTCTCTTCTCCATGGTTTTCAATTTGGTTTGTAAATTTTTCAACTCCTGCCGGCTTTGCACCCTTGTTTTTCTTGTACTTGCACACGACACTGGGACATAGAACTTGTCACAGAAGATTGGCATAGTTTGACAATACTATTTTGCTCGCTGTCCACATCCATACTTCTTTCAGAGAAAGGAGGTAGATTACCGGAAAAAATCCGACTAAGTGACTGACCTCATGGAGCCATCAGATACATGTTTAGTGATCGAAACCGAGGATATATCAAGCTCACTGTCAAAGGGTCATCTGTGCAGTGTGCATGAGAATCAAACAGAACAAGGCTATCTGTAAACATGTAGCTGTGCAACTCCATTTACCAAAAATATGAACTTATCATTAACAGACAGTAATGTCTTGCAGAATACAAATTAATCCCATCTTTAATCTGCAAGCATCTAATTCTGCCATTACTTTTTCGAAAGCTCTATTTCTGAAAATGAGGAAAGCAAATACGATACTTTGCAATAGCTTTTCCATTATATGCAGCAGAAGCCTCTGAGATTTTGAGAGTCTGAGAGCTACATGTCTCCCTTCTTGTGTTACAAGTTTTGTGGGTGCTGATTGAGATTGGGACAAGTTATAAGTGAGGATAATAATAATGTGGGCATGGAAATTAATAAACCCTGCTGGTCTGCCATTTTAAGTGAGAATTATAAGTGGTTCTTTCTGTGAGGAGAACATGGACAGGCCATCTATTTCATTATGGAATCCTACCCACTCTACATACATATACAAATACAATACATATCTCCAATCAAATAGAGACAGCTACCACATTATTATTCATTACAATCATACATGCATGTCAACCAATGTACCACTATGGACCAACACCCTTCTATTTTGTTTGTCAACAAAGCTTGCTGCAAGCCATTATGTAGGTGAAGATTACAAGTTGCTTAACTGATTCGACACAATGCATCAATCCAAGTGACCCACACTGGATGAAGGGAAACCATCTTCAAATTTGAGTCCTACTGAGATGATGTGATGCATGAGTTCTTCTACTGAGTTGATAATATGACACTGTTTTAGAAGATAATCATACAATGTTGTAACATAGTTACTTGGTAAATAACAAATTAACAGTTATGTTTGCCAGACTACATCTTGTATCATATAACCAGAAGGTCAGAAGAACTCAGAATGCAGCCAACCTAAAACTTCACTTGAGGCAAATATGGAGATGTAGTAAAACACTAAAACTGGAGTTATTTCAGCTTGAAATAGGTAGGCTAGCTAGAATATAAAATGAAGATGACAAAAATATACAGAATTTCTATGTGGATTTGGTTCTGAACCCAAGAAATATATCAAAATGGGTACCTGATAAGAGTGTTTTTTACAGCCTTTGGCATGTATGCTCCAAAAGAAGCAAAAAGATATAAAGAGGATGTGACGTGAAAAATAGTAGAATACCCTACACACCCAGAACCAGATACCTCCATACATGTTCTTCCGCTGATCAAAGTCATTTGCTTTGTTCATTTCTTTATGAGAGAACGTGAAGAAGAAGCTAATAGCCTAAAAGAGCTGATTGATTAAGCTCACCTAAATCCAATCATTAACCAATAATCTTCCTTTGTTTCTTTATGTTCAGAATGAGCCAAACCCTACTTAAATCACTAATCCTTTTCACTAACTTTTTATTGATATATCTTCTAATTTATAATGTCTGTTACTGTATTATGAATTTACATATATGTTCCTGATGTCCAACTCTTTCACTTTTGGCTCTTTTCCAAAGTTCCCAGTTTAGCAAAATCTGGAGAACTATTAGAACCAATCCAGTACTGCTACTACTTGATTGTTTGACATAACCTCTCATTGTCTCACTTCAAAAAAGAAGAAGAAAGAAATGAAGGAATCTCTGCTTTATACAATTTCCGATGTTTTAGAGAATTGGAGCTCAGCTAGCTTTAGCCGTGGGATTGGCTCTGGCAAAGCAAAGAGTACGAATTTGCAGGTGATGAAGATTCAAGACCAAGACTAATATTTTACTTTGATTGCTTTTTCATCCTAATGTGGGATTCATAGTCATCCAGTTCATGATCTTTTGCTTTCTTTCCCTCTGTGCAATCGGCTTTTTAGTTACAGGGGACCCGATTCAAAACTTTAACCAAAGAGCTAGCTGCCTCTTGTATTATTAAAGTTTTTCCTTTTATTATGAGAATATAATGAAGAAGAAGACATATCCTATGAAGAAGTATCACAGAAATGGAGTTTGTATGTCTCTATTGTACGGATATTCTCGTCAGGAATTAGCTAGTTTTTACGGATTCTTCATGTAAATCGAATGGCAAAATGCGCCGAATAAAAAAACACAAAACGGTGCATAGCGCGTAAAGTTTGTATCAAGTTTGTGATCAATGCGACAAAATAAACATCGTTGATGAATATTCGACAATTACGTCACTTGAAAATAAGTCGAACTTAAAGAGATATACTTGGATCGTTGTCAGCTTTCTTTATCTTCTCCAAGTGGGTTTACAGTAAGATGATCAAAGTCAAAACTATGTAACATATCTAGTTTGGGAATGAAAATTCAAGTTGCGATGCAACATACGATTGTGTAGTTTCTTATAAATACAAGCAAAATGAGACTAACTTGCTAATGATGAATAGTATTATCTCCTCTAAAACTTTGATATTGACTTTGTAACTTGGATTTAACACTACCAATATTTTTAAGATTTTTTTTTATTTTTAAAAACCATGTTCCGTGTATTGTGGAACTATTTCTCTTTCGAAAGGCAAAACCATGGTTTTGCATCCAAGGCGGCGGAGGTTCATGATCTCGTGCATCGCCCAACTAAGGGAAGAGCTGTGGTGACTAAGGCGTGGAGAGCCGATGGCTGCTCGGACAAAGCTGCCCAGATCTCAACCCAACTAATCCAAGATCCTCGGATGTCGAGAGGGTTGTTGGTTGTGAAGACTAAGGATGAGAAAGCCCCTTTCGTATCGGGTTTTGACGATGGCGGCCATATGCCGGCAAAGATGAACCTTATGGTTGTGATCGAGTTCGGAGAGAGCTGCGAGGCGGTGTTTTTCTGGGTTGTGCAATTATATCTGGAGAAGAAGCCGTCCGTACAAGTATTATAGGGGGGTTGAATTTGGTTGCCGCCGGAGAAGAGGTTTGTCGGAGGAATGCAGCACCACCCTCCTAGGGTTTGGATGTGGACTTGGGCCAGTGGGCCTTGGTCTGGGCTCATATTGGGGTGTGCTTCAATTATGTGGGCATATAGCATCTGAATTGGTTTCTAGATTTGATGAGAGTTCTGCATCTCTACTTCTTCAATTAGAAGATTTGATGATGAGGCCGGCGGGGGCAGGGTCGCTGGTAACGAAGCCGTCTTGGTCGCTTTTAGTGTGATCAGAGATTGTCGGCAAGCGACGATGCTAATCTATTAGGGTTTGAGAATGGACTCGGGTTTTTGGGCCTGAGTCTTGTTTCAAGTCCATCAAAAGTCAGATTTGGAATTGGGTTATTAGGCCTAATTTCATATTGACCGTGGTTTAAATCGTAATGTTTTGATAGTTTGACAGACTCAACAAGCTAGCTGCAGTTAGATGGATTCATGAGGCTTGTAGTACCGCAATTGAGCCTTTTAGCTCCAGTTTTTATGTTTTTGTAGTGTCTTGTTTTGTATCTAGTTTGTCCTCTGTTAAGCTCACTTATTGTCTAATGTAATTGTGTTTTGATGTCATTCTGGCATGAGTTTATCAATAAACTATTTGGGGCTACTGCCCTTTTTCCTTTAAAAAAAAAGATTTTGAATTTTTTCAAATCCAGTCCCTTTCCTTGCAGGACACCCTTCACTAGGTATAAGCTAATCAATTTACAATAAAATTCTTCCATGACCAATTTACAAATAAATGAAGTAATAACATGCCCCCGAAACCTAGCATTCCACCTAGTTTATTCAAACATTCATTTTGGGTTCACACTCCATGCTACCAACTCCTATTGATTAACTACTTTTATTATCAAGCATAATCATTGACCTACGAAAAAGCATTATCCTCCTATTGCTTTGCTAATTGTATTTAAGGTATGTTCGAATATACGTATACAAATAGTGCATTTCTTAGTCGTGATAAAAAAAAAAAACCAAAAACAATGTGTATTCTTATGAAGTGAAGTGATTGATCACATCCCATCAAAACTAAAAGGAGAAAGAGACAATTGTATGTATGGCTTTTGTTTCCCACCTTCTCTTTTCATGAGTTTCTTTCTTTCTTTCTTTACAGCTTTTGTGTTCAATTAGAGTCGTATGGATCATCACATTGAGAGGGGTATTAGCTTTAATTCTTGGAAGCTTCTACAAAAGACAACAACAAAAAAGCGTGATATATTTTAATTTTCCAAACTAATTAAAGTGAAAAATCAAAATAATATGAAATATATTCCACTAAATAATTTACAGAAAATGAAGAAACAAATTCTTTTGAGTTGATTAACCCAAACCTATGAACTAAACTGGATAGGAAAAAAAAAATAGAGCTGAAATTTCGTTTTCAGAATGGATGCAAATTCCTGCTAAGCCCATTGACATTAGAGAAAAAACCCACCAGGTCCTGCTTGTACGGCAAAAACGACCGTCGTTTAACCCCATCAGCCGCGCCTTTGCCGCTCCTCCTCACTTTCCGGACGACCACGACGTTACCGCCCTCCTTCTCCGCGGCCTTTGGTGCGAAAAAGGCCAAGTTGTCCTTGGAGCCGTCGCTACTGCTCCGAGAAAGAAGGTCCCGAAACTTCCACCTCTTCGACGACCCGGTCGAGCCGCTCTTCCCGCAACCTCCGCCGCTAATTTTCCCACCTTTCTCGGAAGACGAATCAGCCTTGGGCGGGGCCCACACGCAGTAAGTGCCAGGTGGCAGGTTCTCGAAGTCGTCGGCCTCGGAGGACGAGCACGACGCCGTCTCGCGCTCCTCCTCGATCATCAGCATTCTTAGCGGCCGACGACGCGGCTTCGTTACCGCCTCCCCCTCCGCCGCCGAGGACTTCTCGGAATCTTTATTTACGGCGTCCACGTCGTCGTCGTTTTGTAGAAGCAAGCTCTGGTCGAAGACGGGGTAAACCGGCCGGATCTGGCCGTTGTAGAAAACCTCCTCCGCCGCTATCGGCGACGTCGGCGCTTCTCTGCATACAAAAGCGAACTCAAACTCCTCCTCCTCCTCATCATCATCATGTTCCACCACCTTTACGTCGTCGTTTCGCGCTTCTTGCTCCAACCGCGGCGGTGAGAATTGCCCGCCGTTGTTCTCATACACGTCATCAATATCCTCCAAGCCAGCCTCGTCAAGGTCCTGACGAAACTCGCTGACGACTCTGGCGGCGATCTGAGCGAGGCTGTCGGAGGAAGAATAGGCGTTGAAGCTCGGAGATAACGAGATTAACGAACCTCCGATAGCAGCACCGCCGCTCTGCATTTCTAGGTTGTTATTGATATGCAGATTTTTTAGGAAGAAGAAGATGTGAAATTGAGAGAGAGAGAGAGAGAGAGAGAGAGAGAGGGAGTTGGGTGGAAATGACACAAAGTGTGGGGAGTAGGGCTTTTTGGCTCTTCACTATGGATTTAGGGCAGCTATATATAGCAGAAAATATAAAATTCCCAAAATTGAGAACAGTGCGAGTGGTTGTGGAATTTGCCCTCTTATTATTAATTTTTGGATTCTGGTCCAAGAAATAGAAATAAAAATAAAAATAAAATATTCGCTTTCAAATTTGTAAAGTACGCGCTTTCTACGGTGAGTGATGCGCGCGCCAAAAAAAACAACGGCTCCCCCGTCTCCGTCAACGGAATGAATATGTTTATAATAAAAACTAATCCTAATGACGTCATTACCCAGCCTCCTGGCTGCCTAGGTGGTCTTATGACGCATGTAGAATTTTTGCTGATGTCACAAACAAAATCTAAATTCACACGGGCAGCAGCTCCCGTATATTTTATTTTATGTTTTAGTATGTTTGGTCATAAAGTATTGAGTAATTCTCGCTTATATATATAATTCTCGTTAATGGATTCAAGCACTTTTTGAAAATTTAATTTTTAAGCGCTTGTATAATTCTTATGTAATGAAGGTATGGGAAGGAGAGGAAGGACGGTGGTTAGCTGGGCTACTTTTGATTCGACGGGAAGTTACGGTATGGAAAGAAAGAGATGTGCATGTGTTAACCGGACGGAGCTCTCACTCATCTGAGTCAAAATTAGCTGCCGGAAAAAGAGGCTGTTGCTATTTGGCACGGCTGAGAAAACAACGTATGTGGAAACTTGCTGGCCGGTTTGTTTATTGAAGCTCAAAGTTGTCTACGTATGAAACTATGAATATACAATATTACATGTATGTGTATTTTATTTGACAATCCATCCCTCCCAATAACCGATAAGTTTGTTAATAGTTTCTCAATCCTGGTTAATTGGGTTAAGTATATATCTGCGTGTGAACAAGAGAATATATATATATATATATATATATATATATATATATATATGAAGCAATTTAGCGACTGGATCTCTCTAATCAATTTAAGTTGATACTTGGTGTAGTGCTACTAGCTACTTGGATTCAAATTTGCCGCAGCTTTTTGTTGGTCAAAGTACCATCCAATAAAAAGTTGCCGATAATTTACAATTAGTACATGGCGTGTATCTTCACATACATACATGGATGGTCAGGATTAGAAAAAATAATATAGAAACATGGTGGTCAAACATATGAATTGTTATGAACGGTTAAGATTGTGTCGTTTAAATACACGTCGTGCATACAAGAATTTTCACTAACTATAGTTACCTGAGAAAGAAAATGTATTTTAATAACAATAAATACTCTTCTATAATTATAATATATATATATATCTCAAGCCTCTCCCTCTCTCTGCTTTCTCTCTCCACCTTCTCCCTCTCCCGTCGACAACTACGTACCTCCTTGACTGCTGCTCCTCCGTGGCCTCCACCTTAGCCGATGGTCGCCACTTTGTAAAACCCCATATTAGGGAGGAGAAAAGTGAAGAAGGATTGTTAACGTGGATTCTGGAGGAGAGGAGGTCGTGCCCATTGGGCACGGAGGTCGGAGAGATTCGTGGTGTTCTGCTTCTGCTTCTGCTTTTGCTTCTTGGAGAGAATGGAGGCCATGGTGAGGCTTGGCGGGAACACAACTTAGCCGACGGCCGCCGGAAAATTCTGGCGGTTTGGCAGATTTGGGCGGAGTTGGGGTTGGGTTTCGTTGGCAGGTTATTACTACTGAGACATGCATGTTGGGTTTTCTGATATTACTTGGACATGTTTCTGGGTTTTCTGATAAGATGGGCAAGAGAGACAAGGGAAGAGAGAAACTTAATTACATTATTATTATTTCATTTTTGTCATTAATTAATTATTAATATAATTCACAAGAGTTATCAGTTAACCATAGTTATGTTATAGAACACATGGCAGTTTTTTATTGGATGATCCTATGACCAACAAAAAGTTGCTGGTTGGCAAATTTGCCACTTCTTCTAGATCAAGAAAGAAAGAGATGTCTGGAAAGTCTGCAGATGACAAAACACCTTGATTTGGAAAGGTGTCCAACCTCTTCGAACAAGACAAGCTTTCTAGTTCATAAAATATAAGGGACAATATCACATAAGCCCTAAATATTACCTAACATGATATTAATTGTATTATAAGCAAGATATGTTTGATGATGATTTAATGTACATTGAATCATTAGAATAATGAATGTTAATTCCTTTCAACTCCAGCCCGTCTAGATTAACTCATGCAATAAGACGAGAAGAGAGCCGTAATATGAGAAGAGCTTAGAGATACACGGTCAGTCTGTTAGATTTATATCTAAAAGGTTGAAAATAAAACAACTTTATTTAAAAATAATTCTCCTCACCTTTGTATTTAAATATAATGGTGACTGACCATGGATCTCTTGGTCAGTCACTAACTAGGCGAACATGACTGCACGTTTATATTTCTTTCCAACTGACTGAATTGAGTATACCTGTATATGGTTCACTCTTGGTGTTAAATAGTAACCATACATGATAAGATTAATAACAGCTAGCTAGCCTTTGGGAGCAAGTAAAGTACAATTCTCCAATTGCAATTATATGAACAGCTGACCAATTAAGCTAGCGTGATCGAGTAAGTAAAGGTTCGTACATCTTTCTGGTATATATTTGCATTTTTATGAATTAGCTATAGGCGTTTATAATTAGCTTTATGGTTGGCCTAGCCAGAGAAGGTATATAATTCTCGTTGCACCTAGTCATAATTATGAATTCTTGAGCAAGCGATTTATATATAATTGCAATTGAATCATTATTTCTCCAATCACATCATATAGATATATAATTATCATTACTATAAACATATAACTGTATGATACGGTAAACTAAAATTAACCGATCAAGTTTCTTTTTAGGTGATTGTGATGCTATGCAAATGTACGGATAAAAAACTAGGAACTATAAAATGAACATTAACCGACGAATAATAATTTAGTATGAAATAAACCCCTCATTTAGCTGGTTTTGTCAAATATCATTTGGTCTAGCTGCATAATCTCTTCTTAGTAAGTGGCATATGCGTTAAGTTGTAATATTTAAGTTGTTTACATGATAAAAACAAAAAAAAACAAAAAACTTAGCTGGTTTCCAAAATCCTTTTCAAGACTAACATTAACGGTTGGGGCATGTTCTATCCTATTCGACATCAATCACGTAGTGGAATTCTAGACAAGTCAATGAAATGAACATTGTATTGCTTTCATTCTAGAACTTATAATTATCATAGAGATGGATGGAGGACTAGCATTACACTAGTACAGGGTTATGGATCAGCAGGGACCCTTGTTACCGAAACGAGTTGTCCTTTTCTAGATCTTATATACATTTTGGACCGACCATTCTTTGAAATATTGCATAAATTATAAGAAACTTAGAGTGACAAAAGTGGTAAATATTTTTGGAGGGCTGGTCACATTCAGTGTAATTTTCATGGATAATATGAACTTTCTTAATTCATCTTTTGGCTTTTGGCAGAGCTCATTTAGATTAAACATCATTGTCTCTCCTAATTGTGATTATTGATTTCTCAATCACTTCATGCATTCATGATGAACACTAGTTATTTCTAATCCATCTCCTCAATCAGCAAGAATCGAGCAAACCGAGATCATCTGATGGTCTAAATAAACTACGTTTGAATATAATCTCTGACTTGGTTATTAACTTATTATACTCGAGCCCAAATTCTCTCAATCGCGTGCTATAGACTATAGAGTTCCATTCAATTTTGACAAAAGCCGAAGCCCAAGGAATAGCTATGAAACTACATATCCGTAATCCAAATCAAAGTCCAAATGCAATCCTTTTGTCCATATTTTCCTGTTAAAAGTAGGAAATATGGAGTCCATGGCCATCGGAGGTTTTATAGTCAAACGAATAAAATGAACCATTAGTGTGTGTAAGGTCCAAGATGAAGGAATCACTAGGTGCTGCGTTGGCTTTGGTACATCAGCAGGATAATATGTGGAATCAGGAAACAAGTCTCACAGTGGTGTTGAAACTTGAAAGAATATACAGGTAAATCATCCTGATCAATCTTGTCACCAATGGCAGTTTTACTTTCAGTGCCTGGTGATCCAGAAGTTGATAGTTGTTAAAGTTGAACTGTATGGAACTTCAATGGAGGTCATCAGGTCCCCTTTCCAATATGATCTGGGACAACGCACAAGCAACAACACAGTAGTGTCTGCCCCCTTTCGGAATATGGAGTTAAATTTCTCTCTGTATCTCCGGATCTGTAGACTTAGGCTAGTTTTTCTGAACCCGAAAAGGTATGCCAAAGTTTCAATCTTCATATTCTGTTGCGATTGAATACCAACTAGTAGTGATCATATGTGTTTTGGACCTGAGAATCATCCATTCTAACCAAATCCAACAAGCAACAGATGCTTTTTCTATGGTGTCAATACATTGGCCTGAAATTGGTCTCCAATCAGTGATGAAATTAGTTCAAAGCTATATATATATATATATGACCTATAGGGAATATTTGAAGTCAGCTTAAAGAAAAAAAGAAAGGTGGAAAAGGAATAACAGAAACAAAACATCCTCATCAACCATTCATGGTGGAGACACCATTTCAATGTTTTTTCATCCAGTACAACAACTATGTATGATTAAAAGAAAACTAACATCAGATAAAGCACTAAAACTTTGAAGTGCTGGAACCCCTCACTTGTGGTTAGATAATGTCAGTCGAATCCATCCACCACCGTATTACCCTCGGCTTACAAATTAGAACTGTTTTAAGTTCACCCCAAAAAGCATAGGTCCGTCTACACCACCCGCACTACTTTTGTACTCCATCGCGTTCCTGCCTCCGTCTTGAGAAGCCCCGTGCAAAGGTTTGAGTTGCTGCAATGAAACATCTGCAATGAGATATGATTCCACACAAATTCGCATAAAGAGAACCAAATTTGAAAAGGGGCAGAATGGAAGCTTAATAAGTAAGCACAACTTCTCAAATTGGGTATATGCAGAAATTCCCAACCAAACATTATTGATTCTTAAGCAGAGAATAATTAAAGAGTCAAAAGATCAACAAGGAAGCTTCATTACATAGCCCTATAAAATTGGTCATAATAGCGTACTTTCATTTTTATTGACAAAGTCTACTTTTAACAAAGTGACTCTCAAACCTTGTGAAGCAAGTACACAAGAATAATTGGCAAAGCTCCTTTCTTGGAGATAAAGATTCAGGTTTAGCAGAACACATCAAACTAATCGGAAAGATGCCTGCTACATTTCAACTTGACACAGACACAAGGCAATCAAGCAGACCCTATTTCAAAAAATAGTATTTGATGCTAAAACAAGGGACAAAAGATCGATAATAGCATTTGTTGTATCAACTACTCTATGATTTTTAAACGAGACAATCGATTGTATATTACCTTGGTTCTGAAAGACTTGATGATTGTAGCCAGTAACTTGTCTCCTGCTATTTGTCTAATCCTTTGTATTAGTTCACTCCTTGAGATCTTATTCTCCTGTAACAGAGAAAAGGATGCACAAAATGAGGACAATGATCCATAGTAATAAAAAGAGTAGATACAACTGCAATAGGAACTGGGGATCGAGTACTTACTCTGTGGGCCTTGTGGTACTTGATGATCAAAGCAATGCTAGGCTGAGGCAAGACCTTTGAAAGTACACCGATCAGAGTTGGAACTGGCATCCAAGGTGAAGTTGGTTTTCGAATTGGCTCTTGAGTCTTCAAGAACTCTACAACCATGAATGAAACAAACAATTAGAACACAATGTTATGAACTCAACTTAGCCGAAACAAATCTACAAATGTGAATGATCTGCATACCTTTCAAGCAAGTAGGAGCTCTGAAGCTGATGACATACTCAGGCAAGATATGAGTGTTCATGTGAGTACTCCACACTATATACTTCTTGGGAGCGAAAAGCCTATCCACACCCGAATCAAACTCCGACGAACTGGGTTGATACTGTTCAGCATTACCGGGCAGCACAACCTCCGGTTTCCCCAAAATCACACGGCAAAGCAAAAGATGCCGCATACCGTCTTCATCAGCACTCAAGCTTTCCAAACTAGAAAAACACAACCAAAACTATGTCAACCCAAAGTTGGAACACTTGCTCCTCAATTAAATAAGACCAAGAAAACTAAAAGCAACACAAATTCAAACACACACAAAAGTCAAAACTGCATCACAGTATCAAATATCAAACCAAGAAAATGTGACACACGCTCACCATTCCAAAGGAGAATCATCAGGAGCAAGATAGACACCTCTACCATAAACCCCATTAATCTTCTCACACTGACCAAATCCATGGCTAACAATCTTTGAAATCTCCTCTTTCGAACTCGGCGCATACCAACCGTACTTCACATTGGCGTCGCCGCCACACTTGTCCTCCACGGCTTTCAAGTAGACCCGAAACGCGTTGAGCCGGGCTTGACCCGTGAAACCCGAATGGGAGTTTCTATTAATCGCCGAAACCGTTACTTGCGATCCAAGCAATCCCAAACTCGCAAGAAACCTTTTCTTGATGAGGTCATAAAATCTGTCCCCTTCTCCAAGTTTCACCAACCCCGCCTCCAACGCCCGGCTGACGTCACCGTGGCCGCTTGTGACGCTGCTCTCGCAATCGGAGACAGACGATTCTTGATACTCAGAGCTCCCGGATGACGTCCCGGTGGTGCCGGAATCGGAAACGTGATCCGAGAGCTCGCAATCGGAAAATTGAGGCGGCGGGGATGTGAAATCGGAGAAAACAGAGGACAAAGGACGTTGAACACCGCTGTATTCCATTGTAGAAAGCTAGATGTATTGGGAGTTACAAGAATCCAATAGAAATTTGGGCTATAAAAACAAAACGAAAAAAGAAAACCAAGTATTGGGATTTCGTGGAAGCTACGAAACAGAATGAAGAAGCCGAGGAGGGTTTGATATAGACCCAGAAAGCAAATTGATCTGTGAAAGTATACAAGGGATTGAAGAAGAGTCGGCGAATCTATGTAAGTCTATACATTTCTACACAGTTTTGGAGAGGAAGTTTGGTCTAAAAGAAAAGCCTAGAACAAGAACCAATTAGAAGGAGTTGAAGAATCCAGAGGTATTGGTATTAAGATCAAAGAAGCAGGGGGTAGTAGTATGATGCAAGAAACTTGTACATGCAGACATGGGGATTGGACTAACTTGGGATACGAAATTGAATTTGTATACGTTGGTGTTGTGTGTGGTTGTGGTTGTATATATGGACCTGTTTCTGTTTCTTGGAGAAGAGGGATTTATGAAGAAGAAGAAAAGCAAGAAAAACTAACGGAAACCACCGCCTCTGTTTTCGATCGTTTTACACAAAGGCGGTGAGCGGCGCTATTGGTTTTTGCGGGGGATCCCCAAACTTTAATATAAAAGTATAAAACCCAATCCCCACGGTATTTCATTTGCCTTGGTCAATTACTATAATGCCCTTACAACTATCTTGAGATTTTTTATTTTATTTTGTTTTGGGAAAAGAAAGGTGACTCACTGACATGGTCGGTGTGGGATAGCCGGACAGGGACGACGAGGGTTTGGTTCTCAAACCGTCATGGGTTAACTAACTGGTTAAAAAAATCTGTGTGTTAAAGCAGAGGAAAATTTGTCTTCGGTGTTTTAGGGTTTTGGGGAGGTTCAGAGAGGCACGTAATTTGAGTAGGCTAACACATCAACGTGTTACGAATTTGGTCACGATTTGTTGCGTATTGAAATGTGGCAGTGCAAGATAATGATGAAAGATCACATTGTTGTATAAAATAAGAGACGGGGGTAAGAGCCAAGATGGAAAACTGGTGGGAGGGTCTGAGACTGTGTGCTAGACTGCTAGCTTGCTCTGGGGGTTTAGAGAGGGGTAAAGCTAGCTTGGCATAATTGGGTTGGGTGGAGGGGGCGGCACCTTTGGTTTGGTTAGGTAGGCATGCATGGTGCTTGCCTAGCCATGTCTTATTGGTAGGAAGATACTATTCTTGTACCATTTTTGCGACCACCAGAAGTGCGTCATGTGTGTTTTGATGCTGTATGCTCAAGGGTCTCAAACATGGGGAACCTATGCTCTTCAATTATCGGTTTGTTTTCGATTTTTATTTGATAAATATCAGAACTATAACCGAAAATCATTTTAGAAGAGTTGGCAGTACCCACAAATGTGCGTACATTTACAACATATGTACACTAGAAAATCATTATTTTTATCAAAATTATTCAATATATCAAAATATGGCCAGTGTCCTTATTACGAAAAGTTGAGAGATGGTGTCGAAACTTCCTTTGGTCTGGTGATATTGATAAACGTGGAATTCCTCTGGTCTCTTGGACGTCTTGTTGTGCACCAATTGATGAAGGAGGTTTGGGGCTTAAGAAACTTGATGTGCTAAATAGCTCTCTTTTGCTCAAGTGTTGTTGGGAAATTTTTACCTCATCTTCTGAAGGTTGTTGCTTTATTCGACATCGTTTTTCAAAGCGTCGTTCTTATGCTCCATCTTCTATATGGCCTGGAGTGCGCAAGTTTTGGGGGTTAGTGAAGAATAACACTCGGTGGTTGATTGGTACAGGTGACAAAATCTCTTTTTGGAGAGACAATTTTTTGGGCAGACCTCTCATTGAATTTTTTGGTAATCATGGTGCTTTGAATGATAATTCTTCCTTGGTCTCAGACTATATTGATAATGGTTCTTGGGTTTTGCCTCCTCTTTTACAACTCAACCTTCCGGCAGTGTGCAATTTGATCTGTCAAGTTCCCATTTCCATAAATCCTTCAATGGAGGACAAATTGATTTGGCAAGCTTCTTCTACCGGTGAACTTACTGCTAAGCATGCCTTTCTCTTTCTGCAACAAGCATCTCCGGTAGTGCCATGGGGTAAGCCTTTATGGTCTAAATTTATTTTGCCTCGTATGTCTTTACATGCTTGGAAGGTTATGAGAGGTACAGTAATTTCAGATGATCTTTTGCAACGTAGAGGAGTAGCATTGGCTTCACGGTGTGAATTTTGTGGTAATAGTACTGAATCTCTAGATCACATCTTTCTCCATTGTTCTTTTGCTGCATTAGTGTGGAATCACTTCATGTACATTTTTGAAATTGGACTTGTTCCAAACACAATTGCTGAGGTTTTTAGTTTGGGTTTAGCCATGGACAGAAGTCCTCAGCTTAAAGAACTTTGGTTAATATGTTTCACTTCTATTCTCTGGTATATCTGGCATGCAAGAAATCAGATCAGGTTTGAGAGCAGGACATTTTCAGTTGCTGGGGTTTGTCGCCTAGTTTCAGGGCATATCCAAGCTTCTAGTAGATTAGCAACTGGTCACATGCATAACACAATTCGTGATTTGTGTATCTTGAAAAGCTTTGGTGCCTGTTGTCGATCGAGGCGTATTCCTAGAATGGTTGAGGTCATTTGGCATCCCCCTTCCATTGGATGGATTAAGATAAATTCAGATGGTGCTTGGAAGCATGAAGAGGGTATTGGAGGTTTCGGCGCTGTTTTTCGCGATTATAAAGGTCATTTTGTTGGAGCTTTTGCTTCCAATATTGATATTCCTAGTTCCGTTGCGGCAGAGGTAATGGCAGTGATCACAGCTATAGAGCTTGCTTGGGTTCGTGATTGGAAGCACGTTTGGTTGGAGGTAGATTCTTCTACTGTACTCGACTATATCCGTACTCCTTCACTTGTGCCTTGGCAACTTCGAGTTAGGTGGTTGAATTGCCTATACAGGATCTCTACAATGACTTTTAAATCTTCTCACATTTTCAGAGAAGGAAATAGGGTAGCAGATGCTCTAGCTAATCATGGAACATCTCTGTCTGAGCAGATATGGTGGGATGTGCCTCCTCCGTTTATCTTGTCCTATTATGAGCGAGATTTTTTGGGAATGCCAAATTTTAGGCTTCGGTAATTCATTTGTTTTCCTATATTGTTTTTCTCTCTTGGTATTAGATGTTTTTTATACTAGCTATATGGCTGGCATTGGCCTAGTCCTCCGGCTTATTGTATTTTTTTCTTATTTTTTCAATAAATTTTCGTAGGGGGACGAGTTTTGTCTCTCTACGCTTACCCAAAAAAAAAAAATTCAATATATGAAGGGGCAAAAACGTAATTGACTTCATACAGCATACTAAAGTTTGGGCTCGTATGTAACTGGTCAACAAACTGTGGGCTGTTCGTTCTTATCTGCCTTGTGGAGAAAGACATATCCATTTTGCTTTAGTTATTTTTCTTTTTACCAAACAACGTAAATAGAAAAAAACGAGTTGAGTAACCAAATAATGACGCCTCCAATTGATTTGATTTTTTTTAAAAAAAAATTTATTAATAACTCACACACCCTACATATGTCGTGAGGTTTGAACCCATGACCTCAAAGTTGTCAGTTAAACACCTTAACCAACCAAGTCACAGCTCACTGACAAACAAAGATGATAGAAACCTCCAATTGATTTGATTTAACGTCGTTATTATCACGATAATACAGTAATTTCCTCAACAAGTAACAAAAGTTTCTTGGCCTCTACGTTTTGAGGTAAATGTTGTGAACGTGAAGCCATAACACAACCGGTCAGTATCTATAAGTAGCACGAATTTAACAACTTCCCACATTTGCATCAGATTGCTTCCTTGTAGAGCAAGGAAAGCCTAACCGACAAATAGGGATGTGACCCTTCTCTGTGTAGAGGTTGATAAAACTGGACACATTTATGTTTAAGGCAAAATGATGTGACCATATTGTGTGAAGCATTAGTCGTGTACGTGTCCAAATACGAAATAATCTGTTTAAAGATTAAGTGTAGCAAGTGTCGCATAAATATTTCCAAAAAATAATAATAATAATAATAATGTGTCGCATAAATCTATCTTATAATTTCTTACTTGGTAAATGGTAGCTAGTATGTATTCAATATGACTATATGAGCCCTACATTCAATGATTTCAATCACTCCAATACGATAAGGTTTCAAGATCTCAAATGAACCTCAAGCAAAGTCCAATTAAAATTTGGGCTCAGACTGAGCCCATTTTATGAGGGCCTCAGTATATGGACCCAGGAACTTCAAACTGAAGAACAAGTCTTGGAATGTGAGCCGATCTGGTGAGAATGAAATCTTAGACAAACCAAGCTCTTCGACGTTTATAAGAAATATATGTTTGAACTTTGAACAGACTGAACGAGTTTCCACCTCGTTTGATTCAGTTGTTCACTATTTCTTGGATTGCATATACTCATTATAAGTTGGTTGATCATGAAATTAAGACCCATTATCCAAACCCTAGTGTGATCCAGGTTGAAGAACAAAACAAGGGAATTTTCTTGATTCTATTATAATTATTTCGAATTATCGAGGACCCAGTATACAAACCCTAATCATATTATATATTTTTGATTAGGCCAGGGTCGACACTGCTTGATTTGTCATTAGAATCTTTAGATTTGCTTAGGATAATACTATACTAAGTTTATCAATCCTTAACGAATGTGATGAAAGCTATATATCTACATGATCCTCACGATGTATGCTATATTTGCAAATCCAAATTGTGTGCTAGATAACTAGCTATAGTTTAAGATATATAATTAGGTAGATATAAGTCACTAATTTGATTATACTCTGATTAAGGTTGAAGCGAAAAGCATGATGCATGGAATAGACAATTAACAACAGATCGATGGAAGAAGGGTTAACCCTTGGATATCCAAAGGTAGAGATCGAATATAGCTAGAGAACAAAAAGAGACGAGAGCATGCAGTAAGGTTCAGATCGACAGAGAAATAAGTCGATCGGGGATTAAGATCTTGTCCACCGACCCAGGATTGGCTTCTTCTTCGTCAGTTTTACATATCTATTTCCTGCGTGGCTGCGCCGCAGGCACAGTTGGAAGTGTCGTGCATGCGAATATGAGTCTGACCTTGGTGTTCTTTTGCAGCAGACTTATGCATACCAGTTCATGCAATTGACCAAAATATATATCTGCGGTATATTGGTTATTACATTATAAAAACAAGTGGAAATCGAGGAATGAATTTTGAGTTCAAACTTCATCATTAATTAAGGAATCATAGATGAAGAAACTCATCACGCTATGAGTGTTATTTTACTCATTTATATGAACCAATTCAAGGTTTGAGAATTCGTTAGCTGCTCTCATAAAAGAGGCTAGGCTTGGAGCGTCTAGAAGCCGTCTAGACGGGTTAGACGGCCTTATTTTAGAACAAGGCATATATATATAACCAGGGTCAGAAAAGGCAAATGGTTGGCTTGAAATGCCTAAACGGGATACACGGCCTTGTTGTTTTGAGTACACTAGCTAATTTGTACTATGGTTTCACAATACATTATGTACATTCCATTCTCAATACATAGCAACTTATATGAGTTTATGTACATTCCATTCTCAATACTTAGCAACTTATATGAGTTTTATTGTTCTTTGGAGCTTAGAACACTCGAGGCTCTTGAAAATGCCAGAAACCCAAGAAGATCGAGCACTGACATCAGGAAAACTTTTCCAACCAATTATAGGAAGGGGAACAATGTTGAGTTTATGGTCCCAAACCCAAGTTGGGGGTTTTGGCATATCCAATACATTATGCATCATTAGCTTACATGTGCCCTAAAAGACTTGGGGATGGACAGAACTCGTAATAGGGACCCGTCTCTTGGCCCTAAAGAACCTGATTGACTGCACCCTTAACGAGGTCATGCTATGCGCTACCTTGACCATCGTGATCAAGAGGACCACCCCCAAAATGATCGATCAAAGGCTAGGAATGGTTAGGAAACTATTTGGTATTTGGTATAATATAGTAGTATTGGAATGGAATTTGAATTCGAACTCAAATCATGGCTATGTATAAGTTTTTTGAACCGTGGCAAGGAGACACCAACATTCCATTTCATGATTGACATTCTTTGGTTTGAAAATAAAGAAGAGATATAAAGATGTTAAGAGAATTTAAGAATCAACTTTGTGATGATAATTAAGTGTACTGTCCTTTCCAAAACTTTTATTTTGAGTGTAAGAGAAGATCAAAGAGAACTAGAAAAGAAAGGATCGGAGACAAAGGAGTATGTGGATAAAGAAGCTACGATTATGGTGAGGGTAGGATTTGGAGAAGCTTGATGCTCAAGATTATCACGTCGACGCACTTATATATGTTAAAATGATGACTCAAAAGGAACCCGGCCCGTCTCTCTAGCTAGGGTGTTCTTTATTTATCTATCGACGATTCAAACATGTAGTGCATGGCATGTGAAAACCCAGAACAAAATCTATTGTGTATGTTTGTACGTAGATCCTACTAGTACTACTTGATTATGATTAACAATGCTTGATTATAATCCAGTAAAACGTGTTCCATGAATCGAAGATCATAGAGCAAGAAACATAATTTGAAAACGAACGCATGCAGTAAGTGATATGTTAACTTGCTTGTGAATGAAGGTTTTTTACTACATTCTCTGAACGTCTTCTTAGACGTGAATGTTGGATGAGTAACACAAAGTGAATAACACCTTTGATTCATCTAAGAAATGAAAATACATATACACGAAAAGCTAGTCTCTCTACGTGGTCCTTAATTGATTGCTCAAAATTTAGCAAATGATTACTTACTTTCGATCAAAACCCCGCATGCATGCAAGGTCCTCACAAAGTAATGAAAGTTTCATTGGTTTTTTTTTTTTTAAATTAAACTGACAAGGATTAGGCGATACGGTTTTTTACAAAGGAAAATGAAGGAATAAAACGATCAATAAAACGAAGTACTTGATCCAGAACGGTGTACGTTGATCATCATCATTGAGACCATAACAAAAAATAAACCCTAAATCGTCTGGATGAAACATATATAAAAGGAAATGATTAATATGGATAACATGCAGATCGATCGGATAGAGCTAGCTAGACAGATAGATTCAGTGTTGTGGTGAAAATAACGCGGGAACAACACAGGTCGCTTTATTCTCTCTGCACCTTTGGACCCCCTTTGGATTTTGAGTGTCTTCTTCACGCTGCCAACCTCGAGCTTCCTAATGGCTAGCAAGCCAAGATAGAGCATCCATGATTTTACAATGATGTGAGCTAGATCGCTAGCTTCGGATTAGATCATTTGTTCTTGGGTTTGCAATCCAATTCTAGGAATCCAATCATCCAGACCCTTGCCTTCTCAATCATTTAATTGCTTTGGTTTTTGAAGTATGAACTATCTATTTCGAGCAATTTTATCACCATCTTCCCTTCCACGACTGAAGAATAGTATTGTGATCGAGAAGGACGTACGTACGTTGATTTATTGATAATGTTTGTCCTATCATAGTTTACAACACTTAGTCTTATGTTTTTATATGATTTCATAAATTACTGGATGTCGATATAACATGTTGAGTGGTGAAACTTTTTCAACCAGTCTAAAATAAAAATATTAGATAATCAAAGCTCTCGTTAACAATGACGCATAATATTAATCGAGTTAACCGTACCATTGAAACCAGACCCAAATAGAGAGGAATCGATGATTGAAACCAGGCCGAAATAGAGAGGAAGTGATGATTTTACTGATCTAAGTAAGGAACATTGAAGTCCAAACAAACTGTGTGCGGATACACTGAGGAGTGAGGAGTAGTAGAGACTTAATACCCTAGCTCGATATATCAAGGGGCAAAGAGCCCTAGAATTAGAGGGTATGTAGTGTCACGTGACTTGCGGGGTGGAGGGAGGGCCGGGGAGAGGGAATCTATCCCTTGCTTGTAGGAGGAGGAGAACGATCGGGTCCTACCCGTTTGGACCCGCAACTTGGAGTGCTCTTTCGGTATGCTCTTTATCGAGTACCCAAATATTCTCCCTCCCTCTCTCAGTCCCTCTCCCCAGTCTCTCTGTCACTATATTTGGTGTGACGACCACGCAGTGATCTATGACGTCATTACTATCACCATCGACGGCCCGTCTTGTCCCATCCCAACATCCCTGACGTCCATCACGGCCATTGGTTTTCAACCAGCAGACGTGGTGGTCAAGCTGAGCTAGGCCATGGGGCCTGTGTTGGGCCTTGTGCAGACAAGGTGGGGGCTCACTGCTTCTGCTACCGACGGTGTTTACACCCTAAACCTTTGAAAGAGAGAACTAAGCTAGCAGAGCTCTCTCTCTCTCTCTCTCTCTCTCATCCACTACTGCTGCCTTTTTCTTCCTTCTTATAGCTCCACCAGCCCAACCCCCCACTCAAAAAACCATTCATTCTCTCATCTCCTCCAACACTTCCCGCTGTTATATACTACTCTCCTCAGTCCTCATCTCACAAATAGTAGCAGAAGTCTAACCTGGTGAAACTGAGAGCTAACTCTAGCTAAGCTACTGAGATGAAGTGTGTATGAAGGAAAAGCTCTGTTAGTGTGTTTCAACTGTTTCTTCTTGTTTATCAGTAATCTGGGTTAGTTCGCTTTGTTTGATGGGTCATAATTCTCTTCAAGTTTGCATGGATTCATCTGACTGGCTTCAGGTATGGTCCATCGATCACCTTAATGCGCGCATTTTGTTTGATTTGTTATATTAGATCTGATGCTTAGAGCATGATCTTCCTGCCCCATTTTTTTTTACTTCCTGCCCCATTTTTATGTACTAAATCAGTCTATATATGCTCATTGATCTTGGATTCATCAATCATGATTTTTCACCTATTGAAAATGCGGTAGAACAGGAAGTGTATAGTATATACTGTGATATATGCTTCTAGTCTCATATAAAACACTTATACATAATTACATACATACGCATGGAAAATGCCATCAGCTAATTCTGGATATACTGCATGACATTCATAAACACGAGAAGGGTACTGGCTAGAGACATTTATAGTTTTATACACATCTTTAGGTAAAAAATTACCCATTAATTTTCACTTGCCTATGTAAATTTTGAGTCTTTGAGAGATAGCTCAAATTTGATAAAATGGAGAAGTTCAAGTTCAAAATTTATAAACTAGAGCTATATGTTACAATATGAAAATGACAAGGAAACAGAAGCTAAATCTGGAAGGTAATGGAACCCATCTCTGTACTGTTACTACTGTGATTCAACAAGAATGTCTTCTTATTTTTCTATCATATTTTCCGTCTGTTACGTCTAAAATGCCAAGTCCTAGCATTATTTGATTAACTGATATTTATCTCAAAGGACAAATTAGAATGTCTTGTCCCGGAGATAGTGTTAGAAACATAATTCTGACGCGATCTCTCTATCTTTATATCATTCAGGGCTCGATTCACGAGGACCAGTCTCCGATGGACTCCTCGTCACCACTCTCCGGCGACATCTTAACATGCTCAAGGCCCTTGATAGAGAGAAGGCTGAGGCCACCGCATGACCAATCCCTCAAGTGTCCTAGGTGCGACTCCACCCACACCAAGTTCTGTTACTACAATAATTACAGCCTCTCTCAGCCTAGGTACTTTTGCAAGACCTGTAGAAGGTACTGGACCAAAGGAGGTACACTCAGGAACATTCCAGTTGGTGGTGGTTGTAGGAAGAACAAGAAGGTTGCTTCGAAGAAACAAAATGAAGACCACAGTCCCTCGATGAACCCTAACCATCTCGGTTCGTCATCTACGTCTTCTCATCACAACCGTACTGATCTCCAGCTCTCGTTCCCGGACCAGATGCAGTTTTCACATCTGAATAACTTGATGCTTGGGGCTCAAGGGACAGGAAACCCTAGTTTCATGGATGGCAGGTATGGGAACATTAACGGTATGCTTGAGAATTCCAACCCGTTGAGGCCAATTGATTTCATGGAGAGTAAGTTGGAAGCTATAGTGGGAAATGCTAGGAACTATGATTTCATGGGGGGAGGTGGTGATAGTTTGGGTATAGTAGGTGGCCTTAGCAATATGGGGGGTGGTGCTCATGGATTAGAATCAGCTGGGTTCCATGGTTTTTGCTCTAGTCCATTTGGATCAATGTCTCTTGATCATCAAGGGAATAACAATGGGAATAATTTCATGGAGAATTGCCAGAGGTTAATGTTACCATATGAAGCAAATGAGAATCATCAGCATCATCAGAATGAAATCCATGATGTGAAGCCTAGCACTAAGCTCTTGTCTCTTGAGTGGCAAGAACAAGGCTGCTCCGACGCCGGAAAAGAATCATCATATGGTTACCTCAATGGTCTTGGATCATGGACAGGCGTGATTAACAACTTCGGGCCATCGGCGACGAACTCATTAGTCTAATGAAATTACTAATTTGTGTGAGATTAGTGACTTTAATTTAATATCAATTACGATGATTTGCATTAATCAGAGAGTGTAGGTTAATTATTCAACTACGTACTAGTAGTTTCTTTTAAGTATATGAATATGCATGTATGCCTTTGTTTGAAAAGGGTTTTTATTTCTTTTCTGTTCTTCTTTTTTTCCCTCTTCTTCTATTCCCTTTCATGTATGAAGGTGTTCCAGTTATTCATGTTGTTTATATTGACTTAGTTAACAAGGAGGGTGTGTGAATGAGAACCTGGAGAGTCCAAAAATGAGTACTGCTTCTTACTTTGGTGGATTCGTTGTTTATGACTAGTTTGTTCTTTGGTTTCTTTTGGTCTTTCTCTTACTTTGTTGTACTCTTAGTCTTGGCTCCAAGTGCAAGCAAGCAATATAATTCAAAGGTCAAAGATTTTGTTGTTGTAGTACCGAGATTGGATACACTTCTCATCTTTCTAAGGGTGAAAAATCTGCTATTTTAATACTTAGGTAACTCTTCTTTATGTGATAAGCTATTATGATTGGAAATTTGGAATTATGCTTTATGCATGCTTGTAAGATTCTTAGATTCACAAGATGAGAGCAAAGCCTGCAAATCCGTTCTTTCAAGCTTTATTTAGCATGACGTATCTACAATTTAGAACCATTAGAAGTGAGTTTTGAACTTTTCATTTGGTTAAGAAAAGAAAAAGAAGGCAAGCTGGAAACTTGTACTTTTGCGTGACTGCAGCTGGTTAATTTAGAGCCAGGAAATGAACAATATGCAGCTCTTCAAGAGTGTATATTGCTCTAGTTGTTTGGAATATGGGTCGTCGTCCATGAATAACACGACTCAAGATCTTAGCTAGGGTGCTCATGAGCGATTTGGAGCTAGCTTCATGAAGGCCAAGGTGTGTTACTCGCATTAATTACTACGGTTCATTGGCACTCTGACCCGATGATTTCGATCCCCTCTAAATGGTTGGATTAAAATAAATACTAATGGAACATGAGCACATCTAATTACGCTGGTATATTATGATGCAGTCTTAGATATCATAGAGGAATTGTTACAAGTGTGTTCAAATCTTGATATTCCGAGTTAATTCGTTTGATGCAAAAGTAACGACCATTATGATTTGGTTTGAGTGAGAGTTGGTTGGAGGTTGATTCATTATTTGTGTTAATTAGATCTCTTCGTTCTTGTCATCTATGTCTGGGTGTTGCATATAAGATAATTGTTTTTTATTTTTTGTTTTAAATATAACATGGGATAATTATTTACAACTTTGCATCAAATTGTTTCCGTCTTTGTATGTTTCCCTTTTTCTTTCTTTTTTAAGAATAAATTCGTGATTTGATAGTTCACCGAAAAAGAAAAAGAAAAAGAAAAGAATAAAAACTGGGCTAAAGAGAAGCTGAAGACCCAGGAGGGGAAGTCTATTTTCACTAAAACTAGATCCACACTCATTACCCCACCCAGGAGGGGAGTCATCTCTTTCGTCTCTGGCTCTCTGCTCGCTTTCCCTCATTTCGCTCTGTTGGATTTGGCGGCTACTATTCCCCATCAGTTTAAAACCCACGGTGAGTTTCTTCGTCATGGGTTTACTTAAATCGTGGTAGTTTCTTTTTAGTTTCATGTACAAATTTCTGAGTTTCATGATAAACCCAGAACTAGTCGTTTGGTTTTACAGTATAGAAAGGTTGGGTTTTAGTTATGTAATCGCTTTGTAACGATGTAGCAGTTTGATTTTGAATTGGGTTTGAAACTTTTGTTTCCCAGGAAATTGATTCGTCTTTTTACAAGCCACTGACATCTAGTTCCGTTTTGCACACCACTTGTTTTTGTAAATGCCTCAATGAATCTGACAAATCTGTATATTGAGTCCTTGACATTTATTATATGCACAAAGATTGAATTTTTTCATTCGTAAAATGAAACATTGTGTTGGGAAAATCAATGATCTTGGCTTTGCTGACTGAAGTTTCTTCCTTTTCTTTCTGTACAGCCGAGAGAGTTGCCAATATTGTTGAGCAGTTCAAGTTGTTTGAGAGCAAAGGAGGTTCCTTTGGGGTTGCATATCTTGTATGAGGCATTATTTTCAGTTACCCAGAAGAAAATAATGAGGATCATTGCAGTTGCCAGATCGTTTCGTGCCCGTCCCACACTGCCTAAAGCAATTGGTCATTTGCAGGTTCGTGCGTTCCAACCCGATTTCAAGCCCAGGGATCCCAAGGCCAAGCCGATACGCTATAAATATCCGGAAGTTTATAACCCTTATGGTCCTAGACCTCCACCCTCGGATAAGATTGTTCAGCTTGCTGAAAGAATTGCGGCACTGGCCCCTGCAGAACGGTGCCAACTTGGTCCTGCACTTGTAGAGAGGCTAAACCTTCCGCAGATGCAGCACATATCAACAGAAGGCATGGACTTAGGTCCACAAGGAGGGGCTGCTGGTGCGTCAAAGGCTGAGGAGAAGAAGGTTGAGAAAACTGCTTTTGATGTCAAACTGGAGAAATTTGAAGCTTCTGCAAAAATCAAGGTGATCAAGGAAGTGCGTGCTTTTACCAGTCTCGGATTGAAGGAGGCCAAAGAACTTGTTGAGAAGGCACCTTGTGTTCTCAAACAGGGGCTTACCAAAGAGGAAGCAAATGACATGATTGAGAAATTAAAGGCTGCTGGAGGAGTTGCTGTCATGGAGTAGAATTCTATTTATTTTGTGTTATATTGTTTGGTAATCTGGTGTGCCTCAAATGAGCTGCATTGTCGTTTCTGTTCTTATGATACATGGAAAGTTCGTTGCAGTTTCAGTGAATTTTGAATGTAGGAAGAAATAATTATGTGGATCTATCTCACATTGTTTGGTTGAACTGAATTCTGTAGTTGAGGCTGCAAAGTTTTCGATTCGTTAATGTTATTGTACACTGCAGAAGTAGTGGGAATAAGCATATACTCAAAACCCGGTATGACTTCAACATAGGGAACATTTTACAAATGGTATTTGGGAATGTATACTTGCTCGTGAAACATGTCAAAAATGGCATAATAGACATTGTTTGTGAATTGTGACTGTGAGGAAGGCATAGACAGTGAAAACATATACAGGAGGTATGATGGGAGGAACAATGCTGGACTCTGGATATAGTGTAGGTCTTGAAAGGGGAGGTTGCAATGCAGTAAGGCCCTCTTTCAAGGCCTATTGAGCATATTATTTTTCTGACTACAGACGTATTTCTGGGAATGAAACGAAATACTGTACAAGACACTTAATTTGTGTGTTTGTCATAATCAAATCCGTTTCATAACACCATCACTGTGAAATACAAATTACATGGCATTGAAGATATGAAATTGATAAAATGCCGTCTTAGTTTTCATATCTTTCTCGTTTTCCAGGCACATTCTTTGTGATATTTAAGGCACTTCCAGCTTTGTTGAATTGTATTACTATCGAGTGAATAATTTAATATTATATGAAGAGAAGTATATATTTTATCTTTTATTTCAGTCTTTTTTTTAACACGTCTCACAGCTCCAAATTGAATATACTTAGTCACTCCATGAGATATTAGATTACATTAAAAGATTATCTAAATTTGAAATATGAACTAGAGGTCCACAGTATGTTTTTTCTTGCATAAAAGAACACAACATTCTGTTTTCACATTTGTCAATTTTTCCAGAAACACTCACATGAGAAGAATTGATCCTTTATTGTCATCATTCATTGTCACATGCTCTCTATCGCCGTCACATAAGATTTCAGCTTCAGATTCTTTAAATTTTCAAGGTCAGATCCAAGGCTAGAATATAACATTTCATGAGCTTAGCTTCAGTGTCACCTACAACCCTCCTTTGAAGTACTGCACGCCGTCATCTGGGTGTACAAGCTTGTTGTTTGTCGTATTGAATCGACCATCGTCTTCAGCGCCATGGCCTTCGGCACCATTCGTCACCCGTCACCGTCATGATTTTTGGCATCTCCCTCATTCATGGCATCGTCGTGTCAGCCTCAAAGCTCTCGTTTTCATTCGAGCTTGAATCAGATCGAACTTGTTGGGCAACAGAGTAATGAGTTATGACATTAGGCGTAAAACAGAAGCAGGCAACCCACAATTCACATAATTAATTTCCTCAACATAAAAACTTTTTTGACGAGTGCTTCCCTTCTCATTTCTTTAAGTAAGATATCTGCGTAGATACACGGTTCAGTCAGACCTACCACAATCAGCACATCTGTGTTACCTTGATTATTTCTCAGATCAGAAGATGGAAGAGAACAAGATAAGTTTTATGTACATCTACAGCCACATCCATAAAATCATTTCTTCTCAAATACATAGATACTAAATAACCTATTTAAATTATGATTCCACTATAAATTAACAAAACAAAAATTACTGCGAGCAAAATTTTTCCAATACATGTTCATTTATCATTCATATATACTAACGCATAAAACACAGATTAGGGTTTAACTTCATGTACAGAGCAGGTCATATTTCTTTTGTAAGCTGCTAGAAGTGGTAATCACTGAAACGTGTTCCTGAGTACATAAAAGCAACAACAATCTACAATGTAACCCAAGCCAATTATTAGGAAGAGAAATACAGAGGACGAAAGAGGTAAGGTTGTTGCATATTAATCTCACATATTATAAGGTACTGAATAGATTGCATTTTATGCATAACCTTGTAACTACAGAACATACCTGGCCAATATTGTAAGAAATCATTCGTAAGAGAGACAGGGATATATCTTCAGGTCTGTAGTCCTCAAGCTCCTTATTTTCTGAAATAGTCTTCCCAAAACTAGAAGCAATGGTTGAAGCTGAAAGACCAATCTACATGTTTTATGATCACAAGATGATTAGTCACTCAAATACAGTTAAATAGATCATAATGCCTGGACTACTTTACCACTTCAAAGTGTTCAGAACAGCATATGCAAGTTACATATCTGATATTACAGCAAGAAGATCATATTAGTACATACCTTTGAGTAATCCATACCGCCATAAATATCCCCTACAAGCATGTCTATAGTCCTATTATCTCCCCTTTGACTAAGCTCTAATAACTCATCAAAACTGAAATGGAAATGAATTAGTCAAAAACGTCAAGAGATTTTTTAAGAAGAGATATGATGAAGTGGAGAACACCAGAAAAATCAATTAGCAGAACAAAGTAACCTATTGCATTTTGTTAACAGCCTTCCTAAGCCCCAATAGGTACCACCACCTACATTTGTTCCACTTACTCGCTGAAATTTTCCTTCCCCATCAACCTATACCAACATCATTAATTGATAAATAATACTGAAGAAAGTCTCCACAACTGGCAGACATAAAAGCATAACAATGACTAACCTTGATCATACTAACACCGGACCCAATATTAACAAGAAGATAAGGATATAAGTCGTTCTGGTCAATTTGCACAAACTCTTTCTGGCCCTCCATATGTGTGAAAGCTTCATGTCGAATTGCCTACTAGAATCATGGTAGAACATCTAGTTACATTTCTCAGATGTATGGTCATCGTGCAGGAAAAAATGTAAATTTTGAATAAGAAGTGCAAACAACTGTAACTGTAGTATACATGAGCACTTTTAAATGTCCCTAGCATAAATTACTGGACAACAAGTCCCAGTAAATACCAGATTTTTCACAAATGATACTTTGCACACAGAATAGTAAAGAAGGAACCAAAATTACATCTCATATAGAAAATCCACCTTGAGTAAAAAATTTGCTCCAGCTACAAGACAATTCATTTCATCTTCTTTGTCAAGGCCAACCCCCAGCCTTTCCTTAAAAAGGTCTGCAAACTTGTACGCCCCACCACCTGTTGCCTTCAAAGAGGAAGGACCTCGTTAATATCAATATGAGTGAAAGTACACAAACAGAAAGAACTTCTGAAATACAAGTATGTTTGATAAAGCAACTATAATACCTTAATAACAGCATTTTCATTGATTGGGGCATCAGGATTCCAAATACGAGCATCCATCCCTATTAACATTTTTCAAACATGATCATATTGCAGCCGGAGACTTGATAAAGTTACATAAACCCGTATGCATCATAAACTTTATGAAAGTTCAAAATAAATACTGTCTCTAACAATAGAATAAAACAATAAAACCAAGGGCAAAAGACAGCAAGAGGAGAATACCTCCACGGTGAAGTTGTTTAGAATAAATGAAGTCTAAGCACTCATTAATCTTGATCGTCTCAAACTTCACAAAATGAAGCCTTCCACCAAGAACAGGGTAGCTCCGTCGACAACCATTAGAAATTCCCAGCCTCTCCTTCAAAGTTTTCTTCCTTTTGTCATCAATTGCTTGGTCTTCATGTCTAGAGAAATACACCAACTTGATAAGAGATCCTGCCAGTACACCACATAAAGTTTTAAATGCAGAACATATATCATCAGGTTCAAATAGTTTTCAATCTTATCACAGTTGAAAACATTCAACAGTACAGAGAGAGAACTATTGCAACATGTAGTTACTATAACTAAGAAGATAGATGCTGAACTGAAGAGTGACAAGGAAACAAGTTATGTATGTGATCAGAATACTATCTTCTCCTCCGTCAACTTTGATCACAGCTTTGTAATTCTCATTGGATACAAATAATAACAAACTGAGAGAGGTTGCAAAGTACAATTGCATGCAGTGAAAAGTGAAAACCTGTAACTCAATAATTCCCAAAAACACTACTGAATTGAATTGATGAGCCATACCCCCAATGTCCAAAGCGAGATGAGACAAGTGATCAGACTGATTAGGCAACAGAATCGTAGGGTCCCTCTCTTCAAAAGTGCCCTGAATAGCAGCTTTGCTGAGGTCCAACTGAGGACGAGAGCCCGACCGGTGAATGGAACTTCCGGTGACCGGAGCCATATCTTTCTCAGTTTGACCACCACCACTCTCAACAACTTTGTCTTCTAAAGAAGATAAAGGCTTCTCCTTTATAGGGTCGTTACTTCCAAGAATTGGGTGCTGAGTTAGACCCGCCATTAATCCAAAACCCCCCCAAATCACCACCAACCTCACAACTGTTTTGCTTGGCCTATTACATCAAATACAAACCAAATTATTTGACCAAACTAGATCCAATTCCAGTCCAACTTTGAAAATTTATTAAATAAAAACGGCCACCCAGTTAAAAAAATAGAGGCGCCTTTCGGTAACAGTGAATGATTACAGCAAGCACATCATTTTGGACCCAGAAAGCTATAAAGATTCAATCTTCAATTTTTTATAGATATAAAGATTCAATCTTTACTTTTTTTATATAGATAAAGAGAATGAGTTAGGTGAAATGAAAGAGAGAGATGTAGTTGAACTGAATATCAAACCGGAACTAACTGTGTGTGAAATGTGAAGCACGAACCTTAAAAAAGTGTGGAGCTTGATGATTGCGGTGGGGTGAGGATTAAGTACGAGGATTTAGGAGGTTCTAGGAGAAGAGGTTAACATGGGTCGTGCTGTGTAACTGTGTTGTGTAAGGATTGGGGGAAGTCAACAATGGTTTGTGTTTCTTGATCGGGTTGGGTCTCTTTTCGCGCGCCGGGTGTTGGCGTCCGTACTTGCAGGGGGAGCGCGTGACATTCACGGCCTGGACTATAGTCTATAAGTCTATAACCAACCTGCGTGGGCCCAGTCTAACTGAGTTCCGCCTAGGCAGCCCAAGAATCCACCTAGCCCGCATAAGTCCAGTTCTCCACCTCGTCTTCAGCTTGACATTGTCAGTCTGGGGAAGCAAGCACAGCTCTTTGCTTTGCCATCAGAAGAAACGCAACTGCTAGCTCCTCCAACCCCGTTTTCCTGCTGTTGAGGCTGCTCTATCCCAAATTTCTGTTATGTTTAATCTCAATGTCAATGACAGTTTGATGCTTAGATGGAAGCATGGACTTTGCTCCGAATCTTCTATCCTGCTCAGTATATCTGGCACCACATTCTGGCCCTTTGTGAAAACCTCATCAATTATGCTTCAAAAGAGCTTGCGAAATTCGGAAGCATGATCGGAGCGGATCTTGATAGGCAATTGAAGGAAACCCCAAAAAAAACACATGCACTTGTTGATTCAACTATATATGGCAGCACCTTTAATTTCATTGATGTCTCTCGAGTATATTACTGGTCCCGGAATCAATGTATACAACATGATCAAGTTGAAACGGGGTAAAAACTAGCAAAGAAAAACCGAAGCCTTCTTCATCTATCTACTATTATCTAAAAACAATCAAGTTGTTAATGACTGGACGAAACCATATCTAATTTACATTATGACTTGAGAGTTGTGTGTTCAAAAAAGTGTCAATACCACACTGAAAGAAAAGAACATAACTTTTTTGTTGGTAGTTAACACTTGACAACATACAACAACTTGGTGCTAGTTTAATCCAGTGGAACCATTATTGTAGCTACTACCAAGCTTAGCAGGTTGAAAACTGGACAGCAGATATTGTTCATCGTCATCTCAAAACGAGTAATCAAGCACTAGCAGCCTTGTCCACAGGTGAGGCCTCTGAGCTGCCATTTGATGATTTAGCCAGCTTTGTTTGGTAGTCTTTAACAGCTGCCTTGATGGCATCCTCGGCAAGCATGCTGCAGTGTAGCTTGACTGGAGGAAGAGAGAGATGTTTGGCGATTTCCCTGCACGACATTCATAGACTACTATCAGAACAATAATACACAACGTGAACAAGCAGATATAGAATACTCTATATCAGGCACCAAGGAAAGTTATTTGCTCATACATATTGCCTACTTGAGGAAACTGACTTGAGCAGGAATTAGACCAACATGCTAAGAAGGCAAATAAAAAAAACAGACCCTGGCCACTCAACACAAATAACTAAGAAAAAGGGGCAATAAGGAACTGTTTTCAGGTGAAGTAAGCATCCAAAAATGCTATTCAACGACATAACCCCAACAAACAGCCAACACAAAACCTTTCAGGGTTGCATAAAACATGGATTTGAATTCCAGAAACATAAACTGGTGAAAAAAATAAATAACATAGAGCTCTTCTAATCATGTTTCTTACTAAAAAAGTTGAGAAGATCATAGCAGCAAACTGCAATCAAATGTTTCATCCTGGGAAATAAGTTAATAATAATCGAATGATCTAACAGGACACCGCTGTAAACCCAACTAGGTATCGAATTATAAACAACATCCCTGTTAAATTATATAAAGATACAAGCACAAGTGAAGAACTCAACCTGTTCTTAACCATAGGGATAAACATAGTACAACGATTAGAACTATGCGACCGTGTCAAGCACACAACATCCTCAACAAAACAAACAAAAGCAATTCAATAAAAACATAAACAGGAACCAAGAACTCACGTGTTCTTAATTGTCAGGACCTCCTCCATTTGCCTGCCCTTCACCCATTCCGTAGCTGAAACAAGAACTCATTAGACAAATAAACAACACCAAAGCTATCAGTTCCAAAACCAATTAACTGATTCACAACGAAACTAATCAAAATCAATTCCGAAATTCCAGGTATCTAAATCAATTCGGAAACACTAACCGACTGAAGATGAGGCGATGGCGGATCCACAGCCAAAGGTCTTGAAGACGGCGTCAGTAATCTTGCCCTGCTCGTCGACCTTAATCTGGAGCTTCATGACGTCACCGCAGGCGGGAGCGCCGACGAGTCCGGTACCAACGGAGGGGTCGTTTTTGTCGAAGGAGCCGACGTTGCGGGGGTTGTCGTAGTGGTCCACCACCCTCTCGTGGTAGAAACGACGCGGCGCAGCCATCACCGCCGGCAACTGGGCCTCGCGGGAGCCCTGGAGGAGCCTCTTCGATACCAGCCTCATCATTTTTAGGGTTTCGGAGAAAGTTTCAGGTGGATTGGAGGTTTTGATAGAAAGCTGGAGAAGATAGTGACGAAAATTTTAGGGATTGAGACGGAGAAAGGGCGGTTTGGGGGTTTAGGGGGTTACGTGGACGGTGGAGATGGCTCCACAGAGGTAGAGACTCAGAATTTTTCACAGATATTTTTGGTTTCCCAAAAATGGATGTCCTTTTTTAGTATTTGAAAATTTACTAAGAAAAATTCCCACTAATCTTAAATTTAGGGATTTTTTTCCATTAATAAAAATAGATTTTAATATTTCCATCAACTGACACACTGTTGACAGATTTATTCCCACTAACAAGATTTACAGCGGTCAACAGTCATCGGTTGCGGGAATTTTGTCATAGATATTTATTTCAAAATAGACTTTTTATTATTTTTATAATGATTTATTATAGGTTATTTAAATTATTAAAGATATAATTATTTATTTCTTTTTAAATTGGCACTTGAGAATTTTAAAATCTGATTTTGTTTGTAAGAATAAAATTTTTAAAATTAAGACTAATAGGCATTGTCTCATTTTACTGCTGAAGGGAAAAGCCTGTTTAAGACCATGATTAATCTGGGCCAGATAAGATTATTAAAAATCATCATGGGCCTTCTCAAATGTATCTGATATCATTTGATGCACGTCTCTTTTATATTATCAAGTGTTCCATTATGTGAAGGAACCTTTGGTAACATTCATTGTAGTCACCTTTTGCTTGACATTCATGAGTTACAGTTTCTGGAAAATATGCGCAACGGAGTAATTAGTAAAAATGTTAGCATCTGTTTTCGTTGCTAAAGACAGATTATAACCGGGGAAAATTATAAGCCAGTGACGCAATGTAATTGTTCCTTAATAAAGTTTTAGTTTTTTCCAGTATCTTAAAATTTGATGCATAAAATCTAGGGTGCTATTAACACACTTTTTATACGGTGAGAACCAATCATCAATCAAATTCAGGTGACAAATTTGTAAATAAAATAAAAATGTGTGGATAAGAAAATAAACAGGGTGTGTTAATAGTAAAAAGATGTGTGTTAATAGCAATAATCAAAATCTAATATGTATATAAACAAATACAAGTTAATTTTCTGTCCTCGTTCTTTCCAAATCCATTTGGATACATACATGCATTTCAAATTTCACATGGCATTCACCACATTATTGTTGGATTTCATCAATTACGTACATAATTTGCCAATTAATACAAAAAATCAGTGTAGAAATTTATCTGAAAACATTCAGACAAATCATTATGCACATAAATTTCTACATGCTTTATACAAAAGAGAACAAAGTATCCTGATAGCGCGCAATATATGAAATTTCCCTTCAAATTTGCAAGCATGTTTGTTATCATCAATACAGGCAAACTTGACTCATTGGTATGAAGAATTGAAGATTTGTTATACAACAAATTAAAGCCATGCATATTCAAGGGAATAAAGGTCGACGGTGTTAATAATTTCAGCAGCTATTCTTGACGCTATAAACATCATCAGGGCCTCTCGATCATTTCTTGAAAGTCTTCTGCTCTTTAGCTTCAATATCTCTATCACGATCAAGTATCCTTGACAAGTTATATGCTCCCCGCCTACAACGTAACAACACAAAACCACATCAAATCGATATCCTATATTGATTTCACCATCCTTTGGCAGTTTGGCTCCATATACGATCAACTCAATAATGCTGGGGACTTAGCTTAGGTTTTGTTTGTACCCTATCAAAGATTAATTGTTTTCAGACAATCTGGATATTCTTAGTAGATCAGCAAGAGATGGTTGAATATAGCTCCTACGAAATGATCGAGCAGCGCAGGCAACTACATGCGTCAAACTCATGGTAATTCGTAAGAACTTCTCATCTTCTATGTTGTCGATCATGTACGTTTTTACATGGGATGAGATAGATGTATACTCGATCAGGTTTTAAGGCCAGAAACACATATACTTAAAACATCCCAGAAGGCTTGGTGAAAGTGTATGTTGATTAACGAATCCCAGCTGAGCTGAGCTACATATATATAATTGATCACCACAATGATCTAGCTAGGTATATAGTTTCAAACTAATTAAGCTAGATGAAGCACTTGCATTATTATTTGTCCATCTTAATTAGCGCATTAGAGTATGCATATATACTGATGAAAGTTGACGTGTAAATAACAATGATTACCCAAGGTTAGAGTTTGTTTATAATGTTTTTTGCTTCTCTATTTGGATTTATGCTGCTTGGATTTGCTTGGATGACTTCTAATCATTGGATTGAGTACAATCTAAGACCACCATGTCATCCTTATGTCATCCTTACTTCATCTAATGGTTATAAGACCTCCAAGTAAATTCAAACAGAGAATCCGGATCCGTCGATTAAACTCAATAACAGAGAAAAAATCACACTTAATTACTGTCCGTTACATATTAATTAAATTAATCGATCTCCTCAATTACTTTAGATTATCGTTTCACCCGAAGATCAAGTCTCAAAACGTTCCTATCACTCGTGCCTGTGTTACATCATATTTTCGAATTGGTAGGGCCACAATTAGGACATTACCTAATTCTATTGAAAATGAAGCATCGGTGGTTAATTGGTTTTATTTAATTACTTTCTTTTTAACTAACTTCTGGTATATACACTGCTTAAGCTAGCATAAGAAGACACCAATGGCATTGTTGCGAAAAGAGATCGAATGTAGTTTTCAGAACTGATCGACCAATTAGTTAATGACCTTCAAAACATTTAGAGCCAGATCAGAGGAATCTATAATCTGGCTGGCTAATGCCTGTATATGATTCATTCATTCGACGTCAGTTTGCAATATAAATATTTTATATGATCTACCATATTTTATGATCTATTCCTATTGTTCTATGTACTGCCCATGATAAGAACCCTCCTAATTAGGTACACTGCCTTTTCTTACGTATGTATTTTAGCTGCTCAACTCATCCATTTGAGCTTTACCTCTTTCGTACCTACAGAATCCCAATAATGATGCATGAGTTGGAAACGTATGTAGCAATTCTGAATCACACATTCGCTTTTCAGGAAATTTCCAAACGAACAATTTCAATTCAATTTCTTATTTTACTATGTTCAACGTACTGTGATTATATATCTTGCAGCTAGCACTTAATTTTTAGCAGTTAGAACACATTACAATTAAGTTGATGGATGATCAACATGTAGTACGTACCCAACATATATTATAGTTGTTGGTGATCATGAATATTTCCTATCAGAAACACAAATACATAAGCTGACAAACTCCCACAGAAAGCAAACGCACATTGCTGAGGCGGAGGAAAACACAGAGACATGATCCCCTTATCTCTCCGCTAAGCAAAGGCTATGTTGTCTCTCTGCTGAATGCCAGCTTTGTAAAAAGAACCCTAGCTAGCAGCTATATATAAGACATACATCGTCCAACTATTCAAACTTAAATGACAGATACATATATATGCATATATTACTAACTAGGACAAGAATCTGGGTACGTACGTACGTGATGAACTCGATCGGTTTTATCTATGAATAGGAAGGCTAGAGACCTTATGTATTACCGATGAGCAGAACAAGAACAAATACTATTAGCTTACAATAAACTGATGAGCATAATGCTAATATATATAAGACAGATCTTGAGAGAATAAAGGAAGTAATGCTGGCTGGCATGAAGGATTCTAGGTTGCATTATTCTGATACTGATATGGATCCTATAACTAAAATATTATTAGATGAGTTGCTGCATGCATGCTTTGCCTTTCCACTTTTGGTCCTCAGATTCAACTATTCAAGGATAATATCTGAAAAGAGATTATGATGAACAAATTAAACTGTTGTGGGTTCATGAGAGCAACCAATGCGATCTCCCAGCTGGGTGGCGAATTAACAAGTAATATATTCAAATATATAGCTAGCTAGGGGAATCGAAAGTAACTAAGATAAGAATGCGAATGCATGTAACCTGAATTCAACCCAAAAATGAGTTTAATAAGTAGCAAGAAGAAACAGCGATGCTAAAAATAGCAAATGGCCGGTTAGATAGAGAACCGGTATTTTATATAGGAATGTCGTAATCAAAATATATGGGAGTATTGCGCGGTGTAGAACTGATCGAGTTGAATTACGTTTAGGATCGGACAAGGATGGCGTACGTAGGTTGCCCAATATGTCAATGTAAAGCGACACAAAACGCACCCACTAATCATGTTTAGTACGTACGTAACTGTGTTGCTAATATATACTCTTACCATGTTTGCTGGCTGATGCAGTCATGCAGTTGCATCTAAAATACAGGGTTAGGAACTTAGGACGCCAATGGTTTTGTAGTCTGCAGTGTGACATAGCCTGCTTTGTCTTAGCTAGAATGGAGCAGTACATTAGCTAGAGTTGTCTAGCTAGCTGGGACTTTCTCATCCTAATAGTGTTGATCGATATGTACTTGATCAAACCAGCTTATATAACCAACTCATGCATTGTGATAAGATGGAAGTTATTGTACTCTAAACTCATGTCACTTGTTACAAAAAGATTGTTTAAATCGCATACATATATCCCATATGAGTTATATAATTATATATGCTGTCGATCAAATCTGTTATTCTAAACTTCAAAATCATGGGATGAGGTAGCGCAGTATAGTGACATATAAACCACTCAACCTAATGTTCTATACCATTCATAGTTCAGCTCACCTAGATTTTCATTTGTAGCTCCGTCACAGTGTCTCACTTGTAGCCTTGTAGGTACAAACTACTTGGATGTATAGTTGGATTCATGCATACATATAAAAGTGAGTGAGTAAGCAACTATATACTATCATGATTTGACTCGTCAATACATTTCTGTGTCATTTTAAGTTGAACATCTAATTAATATCTTGATGTCTTGCTAGAGACAAGGCATATATCCGATTGGTATATATTAGGCCTATATTCAGATCTACCACTTCCAAAGTTACAGATCCATATATGCATACAACAAATTAAGCTAGCATTTTGAGTATAATATTGTAATACATTATTGACATCAAATCCCAGCAAATAATAGTATCAAATCAATACCTTACTTGCTAGTGTAAATATTCTCAACTGTTGCTAGCTGGTGTATATATTCTCAGCTGTTCATTAACAAAGTTATCTGATCGTTTGAGAGCAGAACATTATCAGTTCTTGGGGTTTGTCGCCTAATTTCAGGGCATATCCAAGCATGTGATGTATATGCATAACTCAATTTGAGATCTGCGTATTTTGAAAAGTTTTGGAGCCTGTTGTCGATTGCGGTATATACCTAGATTGATTGAGGTCAATTGGCATTCCCCCATCATTGGATGGATTAAGATAAATTCGAACAGTACTTGGAAGCATGAAGAGGGTATTGGAGGATTCGGTGCTGTTTTCCATGATTATAAAAGTCAGTTTGTTAGAGCTTTTGCTTCTAATATTGATATTCCGAGTTCCATTGCAGCAGAGGTGATGACAGTCATCATAGCTATAGAGTTTGTTTGGGTTCGTGATTGGAAACACATCTTCTATTGTACTTGATTATATCCGCTCTCCTTCGCTTGTGCCTTGGCAACTTCGAGTTAGATGGTTGAATTGCCTGTACATGATCTCTAAAATGACTTTTAAATCTTCTCACATATTTAGAGAAATGAATAGGGTAGCATATTCTCTAGCTAATCATGGAACATCTCTGTTGGAGCAAATATGGTGGGATGTGCATCCTCCATTTATCTTGTCCTATTATGAGAGTGATCTTTTGGGTCTTCCATAGTTTTGGTTTCGTTAATTCATTTGTTTTGCTTCTATTAGTATTTTTTTTAGAAGTTATTTGTACTATACGACTGACATTGACCTAGTCCTCCAGTTTTTTGTATCTTTTTTTTATTTTATCAATAAATTTTCGTAGAGGGACGATGAATTATTCCCTCTACGCTTACCCCAAAAAAAGAAAAAGAAAAAGTTATCTGATCGTTGTATATGCATGCTGGTTCATAGACTCATACTCATGATTAACTAGTTTGTTTAACTTAACCATTAATTTAGTACTAAGTCTTAGTAATTAGGTTTCAATTATCTGTACGTAGAACTTAATTTCTTATACAAACTTGTATCATTATCGTAATTTTGATCAACTCTGACTAGTATTTGAGCTCGAGTTTTATCGTGCTCGATCACTGCGCGCTGTTCATCAATTCTTAATACAAGTTTTATTAGCGTCCGTATAATTTGTTCACTTGCTCTCACTGTCTATATATCTGCATGTATTTTACATATATTTTCTTTGATTAGGTTGAAACTCTGACAGTACGTACTCCTTGTTCTTTATCGTTGATTAAATTCCCAGAATGCAACCAATAACTAAAGGTTGGTTTCTGCATATATGGCCACTGAGAATCACATGGAGGTTTGAAGCTCCTTTTTTTCAACATACAAAACCTATAATTAACGTTCTTAGTACAATTAGCTTTTGAGTACATACCTGCCAAGATATTATCAGATCGAAGATTTGTCGATCTACAGCTCATTGAAGATTGAACTTTGTTTAGTTATATAGTGTAAAAGGAACAGGCAGAAGGCTTGTTTTCCCTAACATTAGTGATTAGTATCACCAAAAGGTTTCATCAACTTTTGACTGAATTGTTTAGATATTAGTAAAAGCTTATAAATCTAGATCGTGGAATATTGATTCTGATTGCTTCAAATTGCATCCAACTTTTCATCCTATACAAAAGGTACACTAATATAATCGAGATGGATCATGTTATTATGCCAATTACCTGGGTTTCTAGAACTTAAAGATGAACTTGGGGTATAGAGATTGAACAAACATAGATTAAAAATAAAAAGCTAGGCTTTCATTTGTAAGTCGCTATCTTTACATACCGATATAAAGATTCAATTACGTACGTACATACCTAACGAATTGTGTATCAAATCCCTAAATAACAACGTTAAACCAAACTTGCTTGCTGATATGTAAACATCACTTGCATATTGATTATTGTTGTGCTAATAAATGTACAAGAAGTTTTATCTTCAAATTTCTTAAAAAAGATTAGTCAAAATGGAATTTATTTTTTCAATAAAAAATGAATTTCTTTATTTATTTATTTTTAAAAAAGAGAGAGGTAAACTTACTTATTTTGACAAAAAGAAAATAGCTAACATGTAAAGCATACAAGTAATTGTTAATTTGTTTCTTTTTGAATTGTCTACATCAATGTGGTGTCATATGAAATTCATGGATGTTGACAACTTGATTGAATTACTAAGGTTTGGTTTTTGGGTCTAAAGTGGGCTGCTATACATAATTGTATGACATACATTAAATCGTGAGTCATTCAATCATTTAACAATTTAATATTCAAGAGCTCATATCTTAATGTATTCTATGCATATATATATATATATATATAGTATAAGTTAATGGTTTTTAGGCCAAAATTTGCATTTTGGCTAGTTGGCATAATGTGGCTCGACTCAAGAAGGGTGTATATATTTTGGCCGTTCTGTTAAGCAAGAGGCGTAATTTGGTCATTTCATTAGAACATGGTTCCTGGATTTCTATCTTTTCAATGGTTTCTGTGAGAGCAGAAAGCTTTCAGTTACATCACTCCTTTTGTCTTTCCCTCCCACCTCTTTTAAAAATACATCGTTTATTACGAAGAAAAAAAAACAGTTTGATAAGAAAGTGGAGGGAGGGATTATAAAACCAAATCTTGTTCATCATCCTATGTTAGGTGTTGACCCCAAATACTAAAGAACTAGGCTTGCATTTAGGCAAAGTGTTTTGATATCTTTCTACAGAAAAAATGGTGGTAAGATGATGGGGTTTGAGAAAGTTTTTAATTTTTAATAATCCTTGATTAGTTACAGAATGGACAGTTTATTAATCTAAGTTGAAACTGGCCCCCTTGTGCCTTGCCTCTGTGAGGGTCAAGGACTCAACTCATAGTTTGTTTTTATTCAAGTGGCAGGGAGAGTTCTATATGTCTACTCATCACACTATCTCATTCACGCTTTTAGTTCAAGAGTTTAATCTCCCCCACATTTCTCTCTCATTTATTGTTTGCCTCAGAAGTCAGTTTGTACTAGTTCTTGGTATTCTGGGCACACATTTCAGTCTCTCTGCCTCAACTGCTTCTTAATCTATATAAAACCTCTGCTTCTGAGTCTCAGGTGATGTAGTTGCAAAGCCTACATAACATTCTCTGTGAGTCCTTGAATTTCTATGTGTTTTTGCTCCAAGGGGTATTTCTTGAATAATGTAAACTTGATTCAAGTGTTCATCTTGGTTCTCTTATCTGTTTGGTTAATTCCCATTTGCTCAGAACTGTTCTGAGTCAGTTGTAGCATGAATTCAATCATGGGTTCTCGCTAATCTTTGCTTAGCAGATATCCCTTGTCTAGTTTTGCTGAATTTGCAGTCTTTTCTCTTGTTCAATCAGCAAAAGAGGGTCTCTTTTTGTGTTCTGTGAATGCCCATTTGCTTCAAATTGTTCTGAGACCTTCCAAATGCAGTTTCTGATGATGGGTTTTCGCTAAATTGCTTGTTCTTGCTCTACCAAACCTTCAAAGTTTGGAGCTTGATTGTGACATTTGCAGTTTAAGTTCACAAATTTTCTTCAAGCATCTGTTTTTTAGCATTCTTATGCATCTATTCACTATAGGAAGCTTTTCTGATGAAAGAAAGGAGAGGTGATGGATCTAAGTTTTGTCAAAGTTAACCGCTAGATTTGATCTGAGCATAATGGAGGGTGCCAATTCATTTCTTTAGTTTGTCAACTTCCTGGTTCACTATGAATCCCATTCGCTAATTCACTGTGATCCTGAACTTATATCAGTATGGAGTCCAAGTAGTTAGATTCATTCCTATTTTGATTCTTTTGTTCCAAGAACTGTATACCAGTCTATTAATTCTTCATTGATTCCTTGAAAATGTAAATTTCATCTACCCTATTAGTTCAATTGTATATGGACCTAATTAAGGGTCTATATTACTTCAGATGTTCAATGAAACATCAATCTCCTTTACCGGTAGTTTTCCTCGTTAAGATTTCTGTTATGATCAAGAAATCATTCTTTCTCCTCCCATAATTCTGTGCATATATACTAATGCAAACTTAGACACCAAACTCACAAGTCCATATCACTTATTGCCCTGGTTACTTGTCACTCAAACAACAACTAGAAAGGTCTTTGTTCCTTCTTGTTCACATAGTATTGAACTTATTATGGAAGAAACGTTTGTTCCTTTTCGCGGGATCAAGAATGACCTCAAAGGAAGAATTCTTTGCTACAAACAAGATTGGACTGGTGGTTTAAGAGCGGGTATAAGGTTTGTGAATACCTTGCTTCTCATTTTTATATCAAGAAACAATATAGCACTGTTATGTTCTGAATAATGAAAACGATCTGAGGAAGCATAGCAGTATAGGAATAGCATTGATTTTAGTCCATTCATTACTTAATGCCTGTGAATATTGGCAATATTGACACCTTTAATTTGTACCTTACTGAAGTTCTCATAATGTTGTCATTCGTTTAGGATCTTGGCCCCAACAACATACATATTCTTTGCTTCAACAATTCCAGTTATATCTTTTGGGGAGCAGCTGGAAAGAAATACAAGTTGAACAAAACCTTAATTTTTTCCCTCCCTTTTGGTTTTCTATTCTCTTGCAATTTTTCTAAGGAGAGTGTGTGTATCTTTATACATACAGATGGAACTTTGACTGCAGTACAGACTCTTGCATCGACTGCAATTTGTGGTGTTATCCACTCAGTTGTTGGAGGGCAGCCCCTGCTCATACTAGGGGTGGCAGAACCAACAGTACTGATGTATACATTTTTGTTCAACTTTGCTAAGGACCGGAAGGATTTGGGTCAGGAACTCTTTTTAGCTTGGACTGGATGGTAACTCCGAATATTTTGCAGAATTTAAATCACGAAAGAAATGCTAATTTTCTGATGAAACTGATTTTTTTTCCTTTCCAAAATAATACTATATAGGGTATGTGTGTGGACATCCATTTTGCTCTTCTTGCTGGCCATTCTGGGTGCATGCTCTATAATCAATAGGTTCACGCGTATTGCTGGTGAACTATTTGGTCTTCTTATCGCAATGCTTTTTATGCAGCAGGCCATTAGAGTAAGTTGTCTTTGTCATCCTGAAGAGTTGATTGGATTAAAGGATTTGAAACGTTTTAGATTTGATCATGCACGATTTGCTATGGGAATCTCCATTTATTTATAATAAGTTTAACTAATTAACGTCCTTCTACAGGGAGTTATAGCGGAATTTGGTGTACCTGAAAGAGAAAAGCCAGATCAGACCGCACTCCTTCCTTCTTGGCGGTTTGGCAATGGAATGTTTGCTTTAGTCCTGTCGTTTGGCCTTCTATTTACTGCATTGAGAAGTCGTAAAGCTAGATCGTGGCGTTATGGCACAGGTATGCAGCATTAAGCCCTTCACTTTCCAACTCTCTAAAAAGTTGAAATATTAAATCATATTTTTGCATTTTATGTGTTAGAATGAACATCTACTTCTCTTGCTGTAATGTTGTACAACTTTAAATGGTGCTCTTGGGAGAAAGATTAATTTTGTATGTCTACTGAAATCTTGTCTGATTATCTATAGGTCGGCTACGTGGATTTATAGCGGATTATGGAGTCCCACTTATGGTTCTTGTATGGACTGGCGTATCTTACATACCAGTAAATGATGTCCCAAGAGGAATCCCCAGACGACTTTTCAGTCCAAATCCGTGGTCTCCTGGTGCTTACTCAAACTGGACAGTTATCAAGGTGCTTAATTATTGAAGTGATTTGTTTGCCGTATATTTCATGAGACATTTCCTCGCATACTCATCCTGTTTAGTTGTGCAGGAGATGATGACTGTTCCTCCTTTATATATAGTTGGAGCATTTATACCTGCAACTATGATTGCTGTGCTCTACTACTTTGATCACAGTGTTGCATCTCAACTGGCCCAACAGAAGGAGTTTAATCTAAAGAAACCAGCTTCATATCACTATGACCTTCTCCTCCTCGGATTTCTGGTAAACAGCTTTCAGATTCGCTGACATTGGAGAAAAGATCTTGCATCCACTTTAATCTTGTGAAATTTTCCTCTTAAGTTCGGATTTTTCACTTTCAGGTCATATTGTGTGGGCTTATTGGCATTCCCCCCGCCAATGGTGTAATTCCACAGTCTCCCATGCATACAAAAAGCTTAGCTACTCTAAAACATCAGGTGCTGAAAGTTATCTTAATCTTGCATGTATAATAGTGGAACTGTTATTGTTCTCTAGATATAGACAAAATGTATAAACTTGCATGGTTTTAGACTCATTGAGCACATTTTTGCTGTAAACACTAAACAGAGAGGTAATTCCCTTGAAATATCTGATTTTAATGATCATGACCATTGATTACTCCACAAACCTTGTTTCTAAACTCTAAAACTTGTTTTGATTTCAATATTTTACTCCTTTTGATTCATATATCTGAAATGCATAGTTTGTTCTCTTTTGAATAGCTTTTGCGGAATAAGCTTGTAGTAACAGCAAGGAAGAGTATACGCAAGAACTCAACTTTGAGTCAATTATACCAGAATATGCAAGAAGCATACAATGAAATGCAGACTCCACTAGTCTACCAACGTCCATCTGCTCTGGTGAATATACTAACACATGGTTTTTGCTTCATACAGAAGTTTGCATGCTTTGTCTTTTATGTTATCATTTGTGCTTGGCAGGGACTAAAAGAGCTGAAAGAATCCACGGTCCAATTAGCATCAAGTGCTGGCTACATTGATGCCCCTGTTGATGAAACAGTTTTTGATGTGGATAAGGATATTGATGATCTTTTGCCAATTGAAGTAAAAGAGCAACGCCTCAGCAATCTGCTTCAGGCATTGCTATCTGGTGGTTGTGTAGCTGCCATGCCTCTTTTGAAGAGAATCCCAACCTCTGTTCTTTGGGGTTATTTTGCTTTTATGGCGATTGAAAGCTTGCCTGGAAACCAATTCTGGGAGAGGATATTGTTTCTATTCACTGCTCCAAGTCGAAGATACAAGTAAGTAGAAGAATTCCTTGTTATTTGCAGCTTCTTGGACTAAATCCTTTTAGGTCCATTGTTCATTTTACCTGCACCAAACATGTTGTACACTTTTATAATGAGCACACAACTCTTTGTGTTGGCCAAATCTATAGATGGTAATATCTAAATTAGAACACACATATCAAGTTTCACAGATAGTTTGATTCAAATTTTTTTAGCTATTTTTGTTAGACACTTGTTTTAGATTGTTCATTGTAAAGTATTTTAGACAGTAACCATCATCTGACTTGATAGGGTGCTGGAGAAGTATCATGGAACCTTCCTTGAGACTGTGCCTTTCAAAACAATTGCGACCTTCACCTTGTTCCAGGCAGCTTACTTGCTTCTGTGTTTTGGCATAACATGGATCCCAATTGCTGGGGTGCTCTTCCCGTTGTTGATCATGCTTCTAGTCCCAGTGCGGCAGTATTTGCTCCCTAAGTTTTTCAAGAGGGCTCACCTTCAGGACCTGGATGCTGCAGAATATGAGGAAGCCCCTGCCATTGCTTACAACATGTCCTTTGAAGTGAGTCATTCCAATCATTTCTAAAAAAGTTCTGCCTTTTCCTTAACATGTGTACTGATGAGTGATGCGTCATAATCATGACAGGACCAGGATGTTCAGGCAAGAATAAATAGCATTGATGGTGCGGAGATACTTGATGAAATTATTACAAGAAGCCGTGGTGAGATCCGGCGCTCTCAGAGTCCAAAAGTATCAAGTTTGACCCCTACTTCTTCAGTAGAAGGTATGAAATCAGCTTATAGCCCAAGGTTAACGCAGAGAGTATACAGCCCCCGCTTAAATGAATTGAGAGGAGAAAGAAGCCCCCGACTAAATGTACAAGGTCTCGAAACTGAGCACACTCCCAGCCACCGTTTGAAGGAACTAAGCCCCCGAATGCATGGACAGGGACTCGAAACACTGCAGACTCCCAGCCCTGGGCCATCTGTCCTCAGACAAAGCACTCCTGGTTCTTCAAGCTACCAAGCCTAGTAGTGTGATTCAGGTGAGATTATTTAGCAATGGTACTCGAGAGGTCATGTGTAACTAAGTTACATAAGTATCATACTATAGGTTAGTGCTCTCTTCTAACCTTTCCTGACAGTGTAGGTTGTTTGTCACTGCTGTTCTTTCTTTTTTATTTGTGTCTCCCATAAGGGGAAGAGAAGATAATTTATAAGCTGTGATTATATGTACAATTTGATGGCAGACAACCCAAAAACCCTTTTGCATCGACCAAACTTTTTATTACATGATATTCTTCTCCACATCTTCAAGAATTCAAGTGGCCAAGTTCTAATGTCAGATAATTCATACATGATTACTGTTGACATGTCGTTGCTGATAGAAATCTGTGCTGCCATGTTGACATGTCGTTGCTGATTACTGTTGACATGTCAACAATTACTTCCTTTCCAGTTTATTCTCTTTCTCCCTACACTTGATCTTTTATGCAAGAAAGAAAACTATAAAACAAAACCACGAGAGATACCCATGTCTAGCTGATTCAAAAGGAATGCCAAACATGTAGAAATGGAGAGGCAAAAGAAGCAAACCGAAAGATTCCGAGTCTCATGACCTAAAAGCCATCTAAATATCTGAACCACTATCATGAACTACTTTCGGAGTTTCAGTTTTTTTTCAATACATTTTTTATATAATTACATTAATCTAATTCATCATATTCCAATGTAAAACAATGCAGCTGCAAGCCACAAGGAACTTAGTTTAGCAATACTTTTCACTTTCAGATAGTCATTCCTCGAATCCTCCTAATTTCATGTTAGTTAGGAATCTTTTTACTGATACTGTACTATGATAGATATTCTGAATCTTTTTCGAACTCTCTTCTAGAGTGCAAGTAAAAATAAAGACTGATATATTATGCTGATGCAATATTAGAAACACATTATATATATGAGACTGCATACAAGTTGGATGCAAGAAAACAAACATTTCTTCCTCTATATCCTTATGGGTGCTGATTTGGTGTACCTGACCCTCTTATAGTCTTATCCTGCATGCCACTATGTTTTGCAACTCTTGTCTGCCTCTGGTGACTTGAGTGATATGGAATCAAAATTAGGATTAATTACAAAACATAACCCGAACTATGATGTTATTTTCATTTTCATACCTAACTATCAAAAACTTACATTTTCATACCCGAAGTTTCATTCCGTTAGCATTTTGATACCCTGACCACCAACACCGTTAAATTTTGAGGGCATTTTTGTCATTTCAATAAATATATCATTTTTTACATTTACTTTAACAAAATAATTTATTTTTTCAGGTAATCAAATACAAAAAAAAACAATTTACTTTAGTAAAAATATTCAAAAAAAACTCCAAAATTAAATATATATTTTTGCAACAATAGTGATAAAAGTTAGTAGAACTCTTGTATGTATATTAATTTTTGGAGTTACATGTTAAGCAAAGCAAAACAAAACAAAGTAAACTATATAATTAAAATAAATTATATCGAGAAAATATCGAATATCGATGAAAATTTTATCAAATTTTATATAAACATGTTTAATCTATTGTTGGTTAAATATATACCATTGTTGCAAAAATAAATATTTAATTTTGGAGTTTTTTTTATATAATATTTTTGCTAAAGTAAATTTTTTATATTTGTATTTGATAACCTCAAAAAATAAATTATTTTGTTAAAATAAATGTAAAAAATGATATATTAATTGAAATGACGAAAATGCCCTCAAAATTTAACGGTGTTGGTGGTCAAGGTATCAAAATGCTAACGGAATGAAACTTCGGGTATGAAAATGTAAGATTTTGAAAGTTAGGTATGAAAATGAAAATAACATCATAGTTCGGGTGGTGTTTTGTAATTAATCCTCAAAATTATATGAACTTTTGGATACATAAACTGGTGGATTACATACCTAAGTCTCCACTATATCCATCTCCCTTTGCTTTGTTTCACTTCAATGCATGCTTGCCTTTCACTCAACTAGATTTCTGGTACTGATAAGATGGTTAACCCACTTGGATCAGTTCAAGGGTTGCTTTTGCTTTCTACTGACGCTCATATACCTGATGACTCCGTCGATCGATCTCATAGCTGATGTAGCTGGTGTTGCTCGTTACTCATCAGTCATCACCATCTTGATTTTCATTCAAATACACCATCACCTGACTAAACTAGTACATGTATGATGTATGATGTATCTAACACATAACTAGGTAGTTAAACCATCCTAGATTCCATATGTTTAAAAAAAAAAAAAAAAAAAAAACTCGTTGACATTAAGAGTCAACAGTGTCCACTCCAAAATAGAAACAAAAAGAGAGCAGGAATGTGGATGTGATTTCTGAAGCATAATAAGAAGCAGAATGGCGATGAGGCCCGAAATCGTGTTGTTTGGGGACTCAATAACAGAGCAGTCCTTCAGATTAGGAGGATGGGGTGCTGCTCTTGCTGACACCTACTCTCGCAAGGTCTGGGGGCTTTTCTCTTTTTCACTTCCCTAAGATTCAAACTTTTTAACAGTATCCAATTTAAAATGCCAGCTGTGATTGATAGGCTGATGTCAAAGTTCGTGGCTATGGTGGGTACAACACCAGATGGGCGCTGTTCTTGTTGCAACAGATCTTTCCTCTGGTATTTGGTTGTGCTTGTTCAATTGGGTTGTTGGTTTGGTTCTGTATTATGTTGATCATATGTCTCATTCTGCATTTGGCATTGGGAAGTTTACATCTTTGAAAATTGGATTGCATGCCTAGTATGTACATTGCGTAACTGGTGCTGTGATAGGGAGAAAGAGAGAGACTTGTTTGTATTCTATGGTGTTTTAAGTTCATGAAGCTTAACTTGAACTAGAGCTTGGGTTGAGGAGTATTATCATAGGACTAGATGGTGTGTTATTGAAACTTGAAGGGGTCTGTATTGCATACTAGAGCATTGAAATAGTCATCCTTTGTGAAGAACCCTTCCAGAATCAGTGCCTGATAGTATCGCTGATGAAATCAAGTTACTGTTTTGATTCCATTGCTAGTATGAAGTGAAAGGATATGAATATGCAGGATTCATGTTCATTTTTAGACATTTGTAAATTTGATCGCTTATCCCCAGTATGAATGTTCAGGATTCTAGAAAACCTCCTGCCGCTGCCACAATTTTCTTTGGGGCCAATGACGCAGCTATTTTGGGGAGAACAAGTGAACGGCAACATGTTCCTCTTGAAGAGTACAAGGAGAATCTCAGAAAAATTGTTCTTCATTTGAAGGTTCAAGTTGTTTACCTCTTCTACTTGGATGACATTTTCAGATTTTTAAATACAGTGCATATGCTTGTTGTCTGATAGATGCTATTCCAGACTTATGGCAGGCACGATTCATTTCAGTTATCTGAACTCAGTACATGATAGTTTTCATCACATCTCATAAGTTGCTAGTTCACTGCATTTGGTCGCTTATCACTTCCTATATATTTAGTCTTGTGATCCCAGAATCTTATCATGCAGTCCATACATGTTCTTGTAAGGGGAATATTTTTTCAATGTTCTTTGTCCCAAATCTCATTATGTAGGGATTATGATTGCAGGAATGCAGTCCCACTATTCTGATTGTGCTTATCACCCCACCACCTGTGGATGAGGAAGGGCGTAACGAATTTGCACAGTATTCTTCTTCTAACTTCAAAATTCACTATGCACAGTCACAAACATTACCATGTTTATGTGATTCCTTACTAAATTCATGGTGGCATCTCCATCTTGCACTTCTGCTATCTACACCATTGTATTGCCATTGTTCACCCGAGCTCTCTGCTCAGTTCTTTTGCTGATCCACCAGGACCACCACCATCATCCTCGTTTTTCCCTGCTCAATCTCCATCAAATCCTAATATTTACTTCCATTTCTGCATCATGGGTATGATCATCATTAGCACTTCACCATCATGCTGTTCATCAATGTTTGGTGTGGGTTCTGCAGATCGTTATATGGCGAGGATGCTAGGAAACTGCCAGAAAGGACAAATGAAGCAGCAGGAGATTATGCAAAGCAGTGCCTTGAGCTAGCTGAGGAATTGGGTGTCCGCTTCATCAATCTTTGGTCCAAGTTGCAGGAAACAGAGGGTTGGCAGAAGAAATTCCTGAGGTTGGTCATCTTTGAATCTTCAATTATCAAGTTTCTTGAATATTTATAAATGTTGTTGGACCAGATTTTTCCCTTGCTGTTAAGCACTGTGAATCAGTTTATACCTTTTAAACTGCCAAAATAATCATGCAAGGCAAACCTCTGACTGATTACACTTAGAAAACTATCTTGTGTTGATAAAACTGAGACCTGTACTTAGAAACTATGTTAGCTACATCCGTTAAGGTGTTCACCAGTGGAAAGAATGAAGATTCTTGAATTGATATATTCTCCATTGCAGCGACGGGTTGCACCTAACACCAGAAGGCAATGCTGTAGTCCACCAAGAAGTTGTAAGAGTTTTCAAGGAAGCATGGTTTTCTGCTGATGAAATGCCTTATGATTTTCCTCACCACTCGGTCATTGATGGGAAGATCCCTGAGAAAGCTTTCGAGCAAAGATGCATATAACAGGTTATTATTTCATTAATCAAACTTTCCACAAGAATATCCCCCCATACAGAAGCATCATTATGCCTTCATCTTTATTAGCCGAGTATGCACAAGTACAACATAACTCCAGCTGAAACATTTGCTGTATGACCATACTATGATCCTATTATGAATTATAGCAGCTTTATTACAACATTCTGTGTGTTTGTTGACCAAGTATTTACACATCCTACTGGGAAACTTTTGAAAACTTTTTCTGGTCTATGTACGTTGCTCAATAATTTTCATAAGGAATGACCGCATCACATTATTTAGACTAAAGCCTATTTTGCTTAATTTTTTTTTTGTTTTTTCGGAATTGAAATTTTGTGCGCTTCATGGACTTCGTTGTACATCTTTTCAAGCATTTGCCTCTGGCCTTTTGGCCCTGACATTGCTGTGCTTGACTGCTTGTTCTTGAAGGGCTGCAAGCTCTCTTATTCAGGTCAAAACCCCATTACTGTTCTCTTTTATACTTCTTATTAAGTGATAATACTCCTGATTTTGTTTGTTGAATTTACTCAATAACAGTTTCCACTACAAGGTAGTAAAATGTTTAACGTTAGGTAAACACTCACTCTTAATGGCTGTGTTTAAGTCTAAGTAACTCGACATGCATTTATTCTGTCTCATTACTTACGACTAGCTTTTACCATAATACTTACTACTCACATTTCTTACGACCTCCGTAGATTTTATGACAAATGAGGTAAACAAATATGGTATCATTAGTTTTGTTTGGAACAATTTACTCACTATTTTGACCATAAACTAAGAAATTGTTCCCCAAGTAGAAATGCATAACGCCATAAGAACACTTAAAGAACTTAATTAATTGGATTTTATTGCAGTCTGGAATATAGCCAACAAATATTCGAGATTAACCATGAAAGCAATACAGTCAAAATTCTTGTCCAAATCAAAGCTAATTAAGCTACCCTTGACCATTTGATTAGGAGTCAATGGCTATGATTAATGTCCTTCCAAACATACATTCTTGATTAACAAATAAAACCACACCCTATTGTCCAAACCAAAGCTGAATTGAGTCCCCCTGGTCATTTGATGAGTGTGAATCAATGGCCAGGATACCTCGTTATAATAAATGCCTTCTATCTCACCTATTAAGCTAAGAAAGCACATATGTAACACAATCCACCCAAACAAATAGTTACCCTTTTCTCTCCTAGCTGGTACTAAATTTTCATTACTCCTTAATTTTTCTAATGGAGCTAAACAAGCTGAGAGACAACCTGGCCTCCCAAATCCCATTTCTTGTTCCTGAGAACAACAACAGCTACATGATGAAACCCTACAACATGAAAGAAGAGTTCATCCCATTTGAACCTTCTTCAGCCTCAAAGGGTTACCTTCAAGATTTTCACCATCTTGATAATCAGTTTCATCAATATGCTAGTGGGTCTTCATCAAATCCCATGTTGGGGGTCCAAAACCCATGTTTTGAACCTTATTACAATGACAACAACAATGCCTGCTACACTTGTGACCAAGGCTCACCCGCAGATGTGAATTTCTATGAGTGCAAGCCTCTGATTATTTCAGAGAATTTGGGACATGGCCAAGTCTTGGACAATTTCCAAAGTGGGTCTTCTGGAGGAGGGTACTTGAATTTCCCAAATCCCAGATCAAATCCCGTTGGTCACATGATGGGGATTTCTCATAGGAGTGGTACTAATTTCCTGCCACTGACAAATTCCCAGGACACTAACCCTGTGAGTTTTGTGGTACCAGATGAAGTCTCTTGTGTGAACTCAGAAAATGGGTATTACAAAAGAGTTGGGATGAATCATAAGGGTACTAGTAGATTGTCCACAATATCAAGGGCAGGGTCAACTTTCAAGGGTCGGAAGAAGAACAATGTGGTCAAGGGTCAGTGGACAATTGACGAAGATAGGTACAATATTTAGTGAATGTATTCCCTTTTGTATAGCTAGTTTTACATAATATATGATCCAGATGGGTTTCTAATTATCTATTTAAATGTTAAACAGGGTGTTGATTCAGCTGGTTGAACAGCATGGTGTGAGAAAGTGGTCTCATATTGCTCAGATGTTGCCGGGAAGGATTGGCAAGCAGTGTAGAGAGAGGTGGCATAACCACCTCAGGCCTGATATCAAGGTTGTTTTGATTGAACCCAAAATAAAATAAAAAACTATCTAATTGATCCTAAATTCTTCATAACTAAGCTTGATTTTTGTCCTGATTTATCTCAAGATGCAATGCAATCTCTATTTTGTTAAGTTTTTACTTCAAGCAAAAGATATATAAGATGTTCGATAACATGTCTTAAAGATATATGGAGACTTATAACTTTAGTGGTTAAGAACACTGTATAATATATGAGAATCTGAGTCGGGGTGTTTACATTTCTCAATAGATTAAGACGAGCACACTTGTTGTACACCTTATCGTTCAATACCACACAAATCAAATAGGATCAACTTCTATGGAGAAAATTGGGTGGTGTTGAAATGGATTAATTTTCTGGTATCATAAACTACTTTTCCTATATGCAGAAGGACATATGGAGTGAGGAGGAAGACAAGATCCTGATTCAAGCTCATGCAGAGATAGGAAACAAGTGGGCAGAGATTGCAAAGAGACTTCCTGGAAGGACTGAGAACTCCATCAAAAACCACTGGAATGCAACCAAAAGAAGGCAATACTCGAAGCGAAAATGCCGCTCCAGGTACCCCAGAGGCTCTCTTCTTCAGGACTACATCAAGAGCTTGAACTTGGACGCGGCACCAAACACCGGCCGCCAGAGAAAAAGCAACAACAACAACAGTAACAGTTCACCTGCCGATCACAGCAATGCCACTACTGCCAGCACCAAAGTTCAGTCACAAACCAATGTAGGTTTCAATAGTGAGAATGACGGGTTGGTTCCAAACTATGAGTTCAGTGAGGAGGAGGCGGATTTTTGTTTCGATGAGAACATGTTTGAAGAGGGCTACAGCATTGATTCTCTACTTGATGACATTTCTTGTGCTACGGATTTCGGCCAGAATGGTAATGGTTTTGGGAAAATGATGGGTTCATCAGCTCATGATCCTGTTCCTGTTGATGATGAGAAGAATGTTGAGATGTTGGATGTGCACGTGAATCTGGGTTCCACAGTGATAGAAAGTAATGAAGTGAAGCAGGAGCTGGATTTGGTGGAGATGATGACACAAGTTAATGAAGCCGATGATGCCTAGCTCCTTGATATATAGCTATAATATATACACTTTCAGAACATTACATACCTATATATACACTCATATATAGAAGTAAGCTTTGGAAGCTTTTACTTGTATTAGTTAACCTTGATGATTTTTTTCTTAAATTTAGAAGTTTAGGTGGGTTACATGAAGATGAGAGGAACAAGTTAAGATGAGTTTTGAGTCATTACTTGCTTCTCAATAAAAAGTTAAAAACGATTTTAGTAAACTGAGTTTCTTGTGCTACTCTTGCTGCTTCAAAATCACTCTAGTAACTCTGGCAGGGGAATGTTGAAACAACAAATGGTTGAACATTTCTCTTATTTTAAAAGAGAATCATAACTTAAAGATTGCCAAACTACTCTGTTCTAAAGATTTACCAAACTTCATTACAAAACCGCACAGATCGAGTTCAAACTTGAAAAACACAACTCAAACGTGATGTTCGAATTTTCTATCAAAACAAAGGTAATCAACAAACCCACTCTATTCCTAAGTTATCAGTACTTCACCAATCAATAATACCACAGCACAAATTATAACAGTCCTTTTCTCCTGCTCAACTGTCTTCTTCAGTTTTGCTTGCGAAACTGAACCCAGCTTCATCAGCTATGCTCTTCATCAGACATGCTCTTCTTAGAAGCAGCCTGTATTGATCTTCATCGTTTTCCATATCTGCATCGCTGCTACGGAAAACGATGGCTTTCCCTCTGTTCTTCTTATCGTTCGCCGTTTAAAAAAAAAAAAAAAAAAAGAAAAGCAAGTTGGGTTTTAGCGGGATAGGCGGACAAGTAACACGTCTAGGCGGTATGGGCCTTGGTGGGCCTACGGGCTGGAGGGGTCCGTCATTTAAAAACAAATTAAAAAAAAGAAAAGAGAAACGATAAGCAAATCGGGCCTTAGCGGGGCTAGGCGGTAGGACCGTGGTGGGCCTATACGGGCTCGGGGTCCACCATTTAAAAGTCACTGGCGCACGTGTGGAGTTCTAGTGAGAAGCCAAAACCAACGGCCCTAATTAAAAGTCATAATTCCCCATCTCATCCAACGGCTTCACAAAAATCAAGCCTTTGTTTGTTCACCTGCACTTCTGAAGAACACGCCCTAACTTTTTGCCTTTATTACATTCTGCAAACCCCAAAATCATGGAGGAACCAAACCCTAATCTAGAATTTAGAACTGTTATGCATGTATTACAGGATCATTTTACCTAGGATCCTTTTGCAGAGCCATCTCAATCAAACTAGGAACATAACAGAATTTCAGCCATGATTTCAAAAACCCCTGGAAAATTTCATTACAAGTAGAACCAAAGACTACAGATGATAGTGCACATATTTTAGGTCCACGGGAAAAAATATCAAGCCAAAAATTTTAAAACTGTATGATAAGAACCAAACTAAAGGTTCGCTGCCATCTATGAGGGTTAACCTCTTTGAAATTAAGTTTTCTTTCCACCAAAAAAGAAAGGTTCCAGCTGCCTGATCTACAATTTCATTGAACATTGTCATCTAACTCCATCAAAGAACAAACTTCGTTCAAGCAGTCTTCGGCTTTGCCTTGATGCGCTTCACCCTTGAATACAAGAAAACTCCAGCAAGTGCAATCCCAGTTCCTGAATCGTATAAGACATACATTATATACCGCTGAAAACCTCAGTGTGTTGTGGTAAATAAGACAAATTCAGGTACAAGTTACAACTCCAGCAAACATCAATTAACTATCTTAAAAAAAATCAAGCACAGATGATCTTACCAAGAGAGTTAATAGGTGAGACAGGTGTTTTGAAGAAGATAACAGAGCTCACGATAACCACCACTCGCTTCACACAATTGCCGACAGAGTGAGTAACAGGTGATACCCTCGCCAATATCATATATGAAACCTGCATTGTTCACCAACAGTCATCAGTTTCCATGAGCCCGATGGAGAAAATAACAAGCAACATGTCTTTCCTTGATTCGGAGATGTTATATACTTCATATGAGAACAAGCACTTCTATCTATTCCCTTCAATCCATTCTGTGGACCCTTGTTAATATGCATATATTAATCTCGCATTCTTCACAGAACATTCAAGTCATCAAGGCATACAAAAATTATCTCATTTATCATACAAGAGTACACCGTTCTCATAAACTTATCCAGCAACCCCAAAGAACAGGAGAAAAAGATGCTGAAGATTTTAGTTCATTGAAACGAAGAGCACAACAGAATTGAAGGACAAAACTTAGGGGCCACAAATTATTTAAAAAAAAATTAACAAATAAAAAAACTCAAGGTTTCTGGTAATTTGAGTTGACAGATTGAATAGGAATGCACCGACTATAAACAGTTGAAAGTAGGCAGTAATCTGAAGAATCACTATACTTGCTTAGGACTAAAAATAAGCTGAATGCATCTCAAGACTGGAGCTCATAAGAAGTTCTACGAATATAGTTAAAATGAAGAAGTACAGCTAGTTAACTGCAGAGCAAAGAAAACACTAACCTGCTGATATGCGTGGAAGCAGAGTGCAGCAATAAATGACCTAATATATAATTGGTTAACATTCAATCCCTGTCATTGGAGATTAAACATTGATTAGCTTTCAGCAGTCTACAACGATTTGTAGCAACTTTTAGCACCTAAAAATTACTTACAGCAGATGTCATTGCTGCAGGAGTAAATTTCACCCCTTCCAAGAAGATGGCCACAGGGGTCAACAAGAAAAAGGACATGACTGTTATTATCGAGAACAGTGTAATGTTGTCCATAGATGCCTGCACAAAACAGAATTCTGGTTATGGCAATTGCCACTTCTGAGAAAAGCATAAACCCCAAACAAACTAAAGGAGAGCAAGATAAAAGGTAACCGCATGTGACTATTTACCCAAGGTCCACACCAATCCAAAATCTTATGACTCCTTCCTTACCACTACCATAATTTATAGTTATTCATGACATGAACATGGAAAACAAATATTACCTTGTCTTTAACCATGACTTTCTTGCTGAGGACATTGCGAGATTGGTTTGTCAAATTGGAAGCCATAGCACTCCAGAATCCTGCCCTGTTCACACACAAAGCAATAATATCATATTTTAGTATACACTCATATCTTTGATTTACCAATCAAATGATTCAAATCTATATGCTCTGGTTTCTTGTCTCTATTATTTCTTTTTCTCTTTTCACATTTTTCAAATATATGATGTAACATCATACCAGTTAAATGAGGCCTCAGTAACCGATGCCAGTCCCACTCCACCAACAATTGGTAGCAGGGAAGCGACCACCCAAGGAGTTGGTATCTATAAAAGCATGAAGTTACAAAATGCGACAAATTATTAAAAGTGAACTGAAATACAATCCATGAAATGCTATTAAAATTGTGTTTTCATGCTGGATTGAGAATCGGTAAGTTTTTTACTTCAGTATTGCAAATTTGAAAGAAATCCATTTTACAGAATTTAGACATGCAAGAGTGCAGTCAATGTACTCATGGAAAAAGAGAGCAAGGAGATTCAAATCCAGCATATTGTTGTGCAGTCATTCAAATGATGGAGCAAAAGAGTGTATAAAAAACCTTACCTCACCGAGAAACATGGCAGAGAGGATAACCGAGAAAAAGGGCTCACTAGCCTTGATCGTGTGAGTGAATGAAACAGCCACTTTCCCAAGACTCATATTAGTAAAAAGGTTACCCAAAGTGTGAACAACGGCCAGTGGCAGAATTGCTGCGAGCTGTCAGTAGGTTGTTTCAAAAATAAGAATCACTTAAAAGCGAAATCACTACAACAAACACAATTACTTGACACCGATTCTTCAACAAACTAGGAGATACCTGTGCACCGGTGATTTTTGGCTTCTTGTAGAGATTCAAACCCCACATGAGCAGAACAAGAACAGTCCCGACAGCAAATTGTATTCCGGTAACAGTAGCTGGGTACGGGAACACCTTCAACACCTGTGAATAACAATAACACATTATTATTCATTTCGTTACAAAAAAAAAACTACGACAGATCATCAGCATAAATTGCCTGCTTAATTCTAAAATCGTTAAACCTTCATATCCTTTCTAATGCCTTTTCAATCAAATTTGCAGTTAGCAGTAAATCGAATTTACTTTTCATCTTGTTTCACTTTTTACTTTTTATCGAGCGAAAATATCTAATTTCTAGTACACACCTTCACAGGAATTCTAACAAACAACTTGTACAGTTTCAATTTCAAAGCGATCAACTCTCTCATTCACCAAATCCAAGTAAAAATCCACATTTCCAAAACAAAAGCAGCGAAACGCTACCTGCTTGTTATAGATATTGAAGTAGATGTTGAACAGGTACCAGAGCCCGAACAACGACCCGAGCTCGAGAGCCTTGAACAAGCTGCTCTTCGGCTCATCGATCTCGCCGGAGCTCTCGGCAGCAGCCGTAACCTCGAAGCGGCTCCGATTGAGCGCCGGGGAAGTCCATGGCCTGAGCTTGAAGTCGGAGGAGGAGACAGACCAGGATCGGCGGGAGAGGAGGAAGGAGTCGTCATTGGCGGAGGAGTTGAGCGCGGCGGTGTTAGGCTTGAGGGAGGCCGAGACGCGTGTGGGAGCGAATCTGAGGGTGGAGGACTGGGCGGAGAGGCGGCGGGACTTGAGGAGAGGGAGAGACGGCGTGAGAGTGAAGGCGGCTGTCTGCATTTTGGAGGCTGAGTCGCCGAGATCTGACCGCCGGAGACTGAGAGAGGGCGAGCCTCGAAGAGTCCGTCGAGGCAGAGAGAGGAGAGAGAGAGGGGTTGGTTGGCTGAGTTGGTGGAGCGAAGTGTGAGAGTATTTGTAAAAAACGGAGCGGCCTGGAAACTGGAAAATCGGAAATGGAAAATTATTTTAAAAAAGAAAAAATGGCAGGGGCAGGATCTATGTATATTTTAGGGGGTCGAATCTGAAATTCCGAAAAGTCGGATATTCTTATGCATTCCATTTCTTCATTGTGGCTGCGAGGTAACACATTTTCTTTCTTTATTTATGTTCTTGGACGGTCATGCTGACCTGATTCATTAACAAATTATATGTAAATCACATTTAAATTTAGATATTTAGTTGTCTAGGGTTCAATATGAATTCAAGGATGATTGCACACAAAAAAAATTTGGTAAGTTATTTAGTGAGTGTCATTATGTTTTCAAGTGTTCACGGACTATTTTGATTATGAAATATGATGCAAATGAAGTCGGTAAGTCATGACTTGGTTGGTTAAAGTGTTTAACTGACAACTTTGAGGTCATGGGTTCAAACCTCACTTACATATGTAGTGTGTTTGAGTTACTAATAAAAAGTTTTTTTTAAAAAAAAAATAGTGATAAAACTAATGCTCAACACTAGCAAATTGTTGAAGTTTTGAAAGTTTTGAGATTAAATAAACATTAGATTTTGTGAAAATTTGACTCGCGTTATTATCTCAAAAACAACTTAATAAGTCTTTTTAGTATGAATCGTCTACGATGAAAGTTAGTTTTAATTCATAAAGTAACCTTTAAACGTATATCGATATATGTAAATAGTTCTTGAAATGTCTGAGTTTTTAAAGATCATCGTAACTGTGTAAATTATGGTCCTGATGTCCTCAACCGACTGATCCCGAATCAGGAGATTGCACCGAAACAGAAGAAAACACACAGTGATCAAAATCTAGAGGCAAAATTGAAATTCAGTTCCAGGGAGGGCCTAGATCGTGAAGACTCATTTGTCATTTGTGGGTAGGTAGGTAAAGGCACATGTCTTTTTGTCCTGGGATTGCTTTGAGAATAAAGAATGCGGTAGTAGGGTATGTAATTGAGTAATTGACCCTCGGGTGGGACTGTGTCACTGTGGGAGGTAGGCGGCTTGGAAAATTGGATTTGATCATCTTCCCCTTCTTCTTCCTCGCCTGCTTCTCATATATTTGTGTGTGGAAATGTTGTTTCCAACAACCGTGAGTTAGGGACTACGCACCAATCTGTCGCTGGGATCACCAAATTGTTTGAATTCTTAATCACACTTGGATCGTGATGGTTCATTCATCTCTATGGAAGTGTCAATAACAAGTTATCAACACCATGGACTTGACCATAATTTCCACTTCTTGAGATTAGTCCATACATAGTATTATAAAACTATGTCAATGCTTAGTGAGTCGGATCGAAAAGGCAAGACCATTTTTAAACCTAAGGTGACAAGGAGAAATTTTTATGTTTGTATCAGTATTTTGTATGAGCTATAAACGTAGGTATAGGATTTGAAATGAAATTGTAATGGAGGGTGACACTATATGTTATTAACCCGGACATGAACTCATTTAAATTAACTTACAAAGAAAACATACATATACAAGCAGGGTTGCCATGGCCCCCTTTGGTCTTCAAGTTGCTCCCCCACTGATTGAAATACATAGTTAATATATAACTGCATATCAAATGAGTGATTATATAAGTCTAGGGATTTGTCCGCTAGCATGTCTTATGATTAAAGGAACAGGGTGGTAGTTGGTTTAATTTTTGGTCATAGAATTTGCAAGGTATACTATACCGAACGGTATAATATAATTTTCATTAGTCTAGACCATTAAGATACAAGTTGAATAAGTGTTGATATTCAAAAAATCATGTGATCAATTAATACTTCGTCTTTATGCAATCTTAGGTTAAATCATTGATTTAACCCAAGCGAACATACTTATGAATTCATGTGGACCCAACCCGCATACACGGATCATTGAGGCTTGTAGAAGTGGGTATTGTGTGGATGGTTACGGAGACACATAACGCTCGTTCGCCGGTTTAATGTTGTTAAGAAGTTTCGGTCTTTGGCCCTAAACTCAAGCCCAACTACTTAAGTAGGCGACGAATCGGTGAAGAACGTGAGAATTAGACTGCTCATCTTTTAAACCCAAAATACATTTGAATTTGAAGCCCAACACCCTTTTAGGAAAAGCCCAAATTCTCTTCTTTTAGGAAAAGCCCAATCCTTTTTTTCTGTAAAACCAGACACCACTTTATCTCTTCCTCGCAGCAGTACGACGACAAGCTTTGTACAGCAGAAGAGTGTCATCCATTCCCAATCCGAGGAAGAATAAAGTCAGTGACTGGTTCCAAGGTAGCTCTTTCATCCTTGAATGACGAAATCGTGGGATTCAAGTCACTTGGTCTGTCTCGTTCCAGAATTTCCGTCTCTGCAGCCGTCCTCACAGCGCCCCCAGTGAGTCGTCTATTCCATCTTTCAAGGTCAACTTCTCTCTGCCAACTTTTGGGGCTAATAAGGTCATGTGCCTGAGGAGAGCAATCCTTTTACCTAGCAGAGTAAAACATTGCAGTGCATGTCAAAACCCTCGAATTTAGCTCTATAAAAAGGAGGTTTGGGGAGCTACAAAGGGATCAAGAAACAACCCAGAAAAATCCCCAAACACTCAAGCTTTCATGCCTTTCAAGCCTCTAAGCCAAAACCCCATTTCTAGCCATCCTTCAATCCTCATCCTTGAAACCCATATCCTTCCCATAAATTTAACCCTAAAACTCAGTATAATTTTCATCACTGCAGTGTGTCTTTAGCTACCACGCCGGCTCACGCTACAAGCTTCTTTCGTCTTTGAATCACGCACAAGATTAACTCAGTAATCCAAATATTTGAGTTAATTTTGACCTAGTAAAAAAGAACCCACACATTTTGCCAACTCTGTTGAGGACTAGGTTGTGATTCAGACAATTAGTTCATCATGCAATCCTGCAATTCAAGCATGGTTTATGTTATTCACGATTGTTGTTTGAGATTTTGCATCATTCACTATTGTTACGTTTCAAATAAAAAAGAACTCACACAATAAGAAGTGTAAAAACCTTGATAGAAGTGATTTGATGTCTCATATGAATGCAAACAGTCATAATTGTTAATGACAATTAAACACTCTATAAAAAGTTAGTTACATTTTTAAGAAACATCATGAAGTAATTAGTATAGTGATAAGTATTGCCGGAAAAAAGAAAGCCCATAATAAAACTACAAATGGTTCTAAATGGACATTGCATGAAGAAAGACACACCCTAACATATATTGAAAATGCCACATACATTCATTTTATATACTTATATCTTCTAGCTAGAATGGGTTTCAAATCCCCTTAAAAAAAAGTGATGATACAAATTAACATGTCATACATAAAAGTTTTATAAATGAAGCACATATGGCTGGAATGGCTGGAAGTTGACTCTTCTCTGATGAAGTCTCCTTTGTTGGTTCCATGGCAACTTCGTACTAGCTAACTCAATTGCTTGTATCAGAATTCTTAAATGATTTTTTTTTGTATCTTATATTTTTTGTGAAGGTAATAAGGTGGCTAACGTTTTGATGAATTATTGTACGTTTTAATGAGATATTCGTTATCGTGTATCTAATAAATAGTCTAAAACTCGATCTAAACTACTTCATTACCTGACTGAACAATTTCTTAAAATAAAAACGAAACGAAAGCTCCCATTTTTCAGGTCTCGATTTGCCGCCTTAAGTAGAAAAAAGGAACATGATATTTTTTTCCCAATAAACAAAAATAAAAATACCCAAAAACAGAACACAAAAAAGAAGAATGAGACACGTGTAACCCCTCCTTCCATAATAAGCAAAAACCCCACTTCCCCTCAATATGAGGCTCAGCCGCTCAGACACACAGCGCCTCACAAGCAAAGCCCAAACAAAAATATCCAACAATTCCCCCATTTTCCCAAACCTACCCTCCATGCTGTCCTAACTCAACCCAACGACTCCCATCTCAACAAGGACAATGTCGTCTTTCCATCCTTAGGATTTTACGTTATATCCCGAAAATCCCGCACGTGCGAGCATTTCTGCCGCTCTCTCTACCCAACCGCTCTCTAAATTTTCGCTCCCTATAAAAGCTTTCCGGATAAAATCCTTCCAGAATTTTCAAACGCCAAATTATGCATTCCCTGAGCTTCAAGGTTTCCACTCACTACTGCGCCCGGTGTCGTCTCCGGGGCCCGGAGTCGGAGCTCCGGCCCGGACGAGTCGGGTTCGGGTTCCGGAGTTTCCGGAGAGGCGTTAGGGTTGCGGCCGAGTCGGAGAGGAATGGCTGGAGCGGGAGCCGGAGCTCGAGCCAGAGTCTGGGTCCGAGACCGAGTTCGTTTCTGTCTCGGAGCCAGACGTATGCTTTGTTGAAGCAGCAAATGGAGGTTGCGGCGAAATCTGAGGTCAGTGATTTGGAAATTTCGGTGTTTTGTTTTAGTATATGTGTTGAGTTGTGGTTTTGAATTGTAGGATTATGAAGAGGCGGCGAGGATTCGTGACTCGTTGAAGATGTTGGAGAAGGAGGAGCCGGTGTTGTGGCTCCGGCGGTTGATCAAGGAGGCGGTGGCGGAGGAGAGGTTTGAGGTAGTTTAATTTCATTGCATCGGTGTTTATTTATTTATCAGCAATTGAGCTCTAGTATATTCGATGTTGGATTAGTTTCGCAAGTTTGTATTGATTTTGGTGACATTGGATTCGTTTTGAAATTCTTATTGATTATGTGGTCAGGATGCGGCTAATTATCGAGATGAGCTTAAGGAAATCGCACCGCACGCTTTCTTGAAATGTTCAAGTGACGCCACGACCTTGGTATGAGAATGTAGAGTTATTGTGTTATCTCTACTGCATTTCTTGCTTGTTTTTTTGTGTTTGCAATGTTGTTGTCCATTTTCTCTTCCGCGTTGTTGAATTTGTTATTTTTAGGAGTCCATCATGATAGGTGTGAAGTGGACATTTTGAGTTTTGGCAGAGAACTGCACTGTCTGTGCAAGTTAATTTATGTATCTCAAGTGAGGGTTTTGTTTCTTCAGGGCATTCGGGTTCAAGTTAGGAGTGTGTACATAGAGGGCCGAAGTCAGCCTTCCAAGGGGCAACACTTCTTTGCATATAGAATAAGAATCACTAATAACTCCGACCGTCCTGTTCAACTTCTTAGAAGGCATTGGATTGTCACCGATGCCAATGGAAAGTCAGAGAATGTGTGGTTAGTTCAATTATTTCCATGCTACCTCTTAATTTCAATGTGGTCCTATCAGTTAATTATGATTTTCCCCCTTTCCTTTTAACCAATATCTCATTGAGTTTCCTCTTCATCGTAGGGGAATTGGTGTTATCGGTCAGCAGCCAGTGATTCTTCCTCAGACTAGTTTTGAATACTCATCTGCGTGCCCATTAAGCACTCCTACTGGCAGAATGGTAAGATCTGACAATTCTCTTGTTTTTTGTTCTTTGATGAAAGTTTGTATGAAAATTACGTTTTCATGGTTGAAGGAAATAGTAGGTCTGCTATCTTCTCTAACATGGTTTCTGTAATTATGATACTCTTATCATTTTCATTTCAAAACAAGTTCCGCTAAACCTTAGACAAATATTTTAAAAGCTACTAACTAATGAGAATGCAGTATTTCTGATGTTATTATTTCTCAAATTGCTTTCAAGAGTGCATACATATAAATTGGATAGAATACTGAGATTACCTACCACCAAGTGCAGTTTGCATCATACTGCATGCTGATATGCTCTAGTTTCAGGCATAGTATGTATCTTTTGACATGTGTCGGATTAAGTCATCAATAGTAATTCAGCATGCTGCATGTTTAAGCAGAGTCTAATTTAGGGTTGGGTAGCCCATAGGCAAACCATCATTTCCATGTTCCCTTTTCTTCAATAGATGGTGGAATCAAATTTCATTCGATCAGTATTCTTTCATCGGTGGTTGCCAACAACTAGGAATCTAAACTTTGAATTAAACTACTCTTACGTTTTGTTTGGCTTTGTGTATCTAGAGACAAGAGATTTCAGTTCTCAGTGTAAGCAGTTCAATGAGACTTTAGAAGAACTTATGGACATTAGAGAAATACAAATGTGAATTTGTTTGTATGGAATAGAATGATTTTCAAACCCAAAAATGTTGATTTTTAATTGTCTATAATGCAGGAAGGTGACTTTGAGATGAAACACATCAATAGGTTAAGTTCACAATCGTTTAACGTGGCTATTGCCCCATTTTCCCTCGCCATATTAGGAGATGATGATTCCTTGTGAATTCTGAGAAGTGAGTTGTGGCACCATTCAGAGAGGCGGGTTAAAGTAAATTCAACATTCTATTTGTTGTATACAGCTAGGCGATTAAATGTACAAAGCATTTCAGATTTTGGGGGTTAAAGTATTATATAGTATAGTTTCCATATAAGAAATTATGAGAAAGCTAAATTTGTAAAGATGAACGTATAGGATTTGTAACAGTTTTGATGAAATCTGTACATATTCTTAGTAGCCTTGGATGGATGTAGTGTTTTGGAATTAAAAGTCCCTATAGCTAAAGCTATCTAGCAGGCCTTATATGATGAATCGATGATCAGTCATTCTTCGCTTCCTAAGTTCGACGTCCTTTAGTATTGTGATACACTCAATTTTTATTATTTCCATCTCCTCCTTTTAGTATCATATGCATTACATTCCAGCTTATCATATCATTCACATTGCATGAGCCCACTTCTTGAGTTGCATACATGTTGAACTTCCCTAGCCAAAAGGCCAAGCCAAGCAAACCAGTTTGTCATGCTTGTCTAACTTATCGAAGTTCATGTTTTCCCGTTTAGCTAGCTTATAAAAATGTAAGTTTCTTCGTTCATTTCTTTATGTGAGAGTTCAGTAAGCAAAGTTCTGGGGATCTTAAGCGATATTAGTCACTCATTCTAAGAATCTAAGTATCAGGTGCTGAAATTGCTTTTGGGTGTCTTGATCTGTGGCCTTTCATTATGAAGAGCAATATAATGGGTTTGTTTCTCTTTCTCTATTCCTCTTAAAAAAAAAAGAGCAACATATCAAGGAAATATGAGTATAATCTTTCAATTTAGACATTCACTTTTTGTGCCTAAATCTGGTATTGAATTATTTGCATCAGTTAAAGTTAGCATGTATATCCTCTACTTTCATGTATTGTATACCAAAATTAAGGAGAAAACTAGTTTGCATGGCTATAGGCTTTTCTTAAATTTAGTTGTATTATGAGCTATCAAAAGCTGAAACTTAATTTTAACACTTTATGATTGTTAATCTTTTTGATTACTTTTCAGGTGTTTTAGTATTTTCTCTAATGTATTCATGCTTTTCATACTCTTCAACTGACTGAAGGTTCTTGTTAAGTACAAACCAAAACTATTTCGGTGTCATGTTGTGTGGAAACTGGTTTGTTTTCCCCAAAATCTGATTCTAATGATTTTTCAAAAATGTTGTAGCACAACTACAATAAAACCATGGTGGCGGAGCTAGAATTTGAATTCCGAAGGACCAATATTCATAGATTTAATCTGAAATTCACAAAAACTACGTAGAATCTTGGAGAGCTGGAATGCCATTTTAAACCTCAATAGAACTCCAACTCCACTGTTGGAGGTGTAGGTCTGCAAATATATTGTGCACTTCTTTTTGTCTGATGGGGATAAGAGTTGGTGTGTGATTTTGTTGTCGTTTACACCATTTTTGTTTAATACTCCCCAGGTTTAAAACACCTGATTAAAGAAATAATGATCATATTAATTAAAAATCCTCAAAATTATAATCATATGTGTTGCCCATTCTCCAAGTAATTAGTAGCGTCTGGCCTTGTTTTGTTCTTGCTTTGGCTTGGTTGCTACGCTTCTCCACCGCCTTGGACTCCCTCATTTCTTGCAACACGTTATTACAACTTCGTTACCAAGTAAAAAAAAAAAAGAAAGAAAAGGGAATAATATGATCTGCAATCTCCACTGGTTTTAAACTTCCACTTTTATTTTTTTATTTTCCATTTTTTATTTTTTTTTACCACTTTCTGCTTTTTTCTTCTTCCCCTCTGTGTCTCTTTTCCTTTTTTTTCTCTTTACTGATTCAGAAGCTGTGAAAGCTGTAAAGCCACTGCAGGCGGTGATTTTTTGTTCCTACTTCTTTTTCATTTCTGCATTTTCCATTTCATTTCCGAGGCCAAATAAGTGTGAAGCATTTTCCAATTCTGGGTCTCACAGGTGAGTCATGAGTTAAGTCAAGGAGGGGGTCAGTTACGAGTCATATCAGCAATAATCTCATGCTTTAACAGAAAAGCTAACACGATCATTGCTCTTTACATATTATTGACCCATCATGTTCCCAATTACCAGATACTTATACCTTAATACAGCGAAAATTCTTCTATGCACCGAAATACACTCGGACTAGCACCTATTTGCATCTCCAAGTATGCGAGTTTAAGAAAAGATAATGAGGTTCTTTTCTTTTTCCTAATGTAAGATAGAGGGTGTTTTGGATATGAATCAAAATCAAAATGGACAAAAGCCGTGGGGGTTTGAGCAATTTATCTATTGATTTATTTAATTGGTGAATACTCATTTCAGGTTTGATTGAATAATGATGACTTCTTGGATAAGAGTCCAAAAGCACTGGTCAAAATTTGGTCTTCAAGTAAATCATGGTAACACTAAAACAGATCACATATGTCCACCTAGGGACCCCATTTGGCTTTCTTTTTGGTTAACTCATCCACATAGGCATGAGTTTGCTTTATTCCTCCTTTGCATTAGTATAGTAGCTCTCAGACCAGTTCTGTACCCAGCAAGCATCTTCAAGAATTCCAATAAAAAATCCCAACACCAATTGTTCCCTCTCCGGTCTCTCTCTCTCTCACTTCCTCTCTCTGTGTGATATTGGTAACTTAAAAGTCTGGTTATCAAGAAAAAGGTGACAAGGGCATGTATGTCTTGTGGAGTTTAATATTTTCATGGAAGTATGGAGATTGAGACTGCTCAGGACTTTGGTCTGTTTGTTTAATTAATCCATTACAAGGTTTTAGATTTATATATATACATACAAGAAAGGAAAGTGAAGCTTATGCTCAAAGCATAGCACCCTTTTCTTCTCCATCCCTGTCATTTAGTTCCTCTCCATTTCAAAGAAGCAACGCATCTCCTCCTCTCCTCATTTTTCTTGCTTTCCCTTGTAAGTATCAACCTTTCCTTTGCTTAGAATTTAGCTGCTGATATGCTTCCTTTCATCTCATTTTGATTATATATAATATGTAAGAAAGAAATGTCGGTTTTGTATCTTTCTGTGCAAAAATACGCGTAAAGCTTCGAATCTCTGCTAAATTCAAGTTGCAGTTAACTGTTAATGTGTTCAAATAGGCCATGGATGGTTTTGTTTGCTTTCAACTTTGTGTTTGAACTTCTGGTTTCGCTTAAATGTGGTGGCTTCATTGCATTAACATCTTGTTATCTGTTTTCTCTGTTCTTCCTTTTTGGATTTGGGTCTTCATACACTTGTTTGTGATCTGGTTGTTGCTTTGAGCATTTCAACTTTACCTTTTTATCATATAAATTATTCCTTCTACTTTATTCCTGAGCATTTTCTTTTCCTGGAATGAGCCTGTGTCAAAGATCAGTTTTTTGAAGCTCTGGTTTTGAAAAACAGATTCTGCCTTTTGATTTTCTCATTGGGAGTGTGGTTAATGTCAGATTTTTTTGTAAACCAGTGGTGCTCAATATAGTTTCACCTTGGAAAATCGTTAACTTACAAATCCCATTTGGTTTTTTTACTCTTTGAGGATTAATTTGGAGACAAAATTTGCTGGAAATCTGAAAATCATTGCGAGTGAGAAGCAATCAGACAAGTGAAACTGTGAAAGTAACATCATGAATTCTTTAACAGGAACAAAAAGTTCTTGGCAGCCAATCATGACTGCAGATACAACAGCCTCGAGTTACTGGCTTAACTGGAGGGTTTTGCTTTGTTCTATATGGGTCATGATCTCCCTGGCTCTTTCAGTACTTCTCATATGGAGATTTGAAGGGCTTCGAAACTCGAGGCGTAGTAATAACAGCAGAGTAACTCAGCAAGAAGAAGAAGAAACAATTGGAACTTTGTATGAGGATGAAACTTGGAGACCATGCCTCAAAGGAATCCACCCAGCTTGGCTTCTGGCTTTTAGACTTGTTGCTTTTGTTGTGCTTTTGGTTCTGCTCATCATCACAGCTTGTGTTGATGGAGGTACCATCTTTTATTTCTATACACAGTAAGCTCTCATTTCTTGAACCAATCTCTTATTTTCTCTCAATTCTTAAACATGAATGCAACTTTATCTATGAAGAGGGTGCCTCACTAAATGGTTTACTAAGCTTCGTATTGGTTTTTGTTTTTTGGCAGGTGGACGTTCACATTGGTTACTGTTTACTTTGGGGTAAGTTGTTGCATCTTCAAAATGCCTTCTCTAATGTCTGCTCATCTGCTGTAGTATCTTCATTGATCTTTCCATTGGTGCTGATTATTGAATTTCCATGTCTAGCTTGGATCATTGCTCTCCATTCGAGGATGCTACCGATACCATAAGAAAACTGCTGGTGAAAGGGTTGGTAATGTAGAGCTAGATACAGAACAGGGCACCATAGAGAAATCCATAGTCTCTCATGTTGCACAACAGAATCAACCACGCCATCCTGCAGGCATTTTGGGTTATGTCTTCCAAATAATTTTCCAGGTAAAGTGTCTGAGAATTCACAGATGTATGTTTGATCTTCATGCTTAATTTCATAGTTATGTCTAATTAGCTTACCCAATTTATCAATTATTGTACAGATGAATGCAGGAGCTGTCATCCTCACAGACTGTGTCTTCTGGTTCATAATTGTTCCATTTCTAACAATCAAAGATTACAACTTGAACTTTGTAAGTACCATTCAATATCAGTTTATACTGCTCAGTAAATTCTGTGATCTATGATTATGATAGTAAACAATATACTTCATCCTTTTTGTGGCAGCTGATTATAAACATGCACACAATCAATGCTGTTTTCTTGCTTGGTGAAACTGCTTTGAATAGCTTGGTAAGTCGAACAAACTAGTTCAAATCACTGTTGGGTTTCAAATTCTTACCATGGTATATTCATTGATGGATATGTTTTTAATTCTTTGCAGCCATTTCCTTGGTTCAGAATAGGATATTTCTACCTGTGGACAATCACCTATGTAATATTTCAGTGGATATGTCATGCTTGTGTCAAAATTTGGTAAAATCTTTCTCTCTTTGATTTGCTACATTACAGAAACATCATAGCTATACACTTGTAGTTATGGTTTTTGTCTTTCAAAACAGGTGGCCATATCCATTTCTGGACTTGTCATCTCCATATGCTCCATTGTGGTATGTAGTCTCAACTCCCAAATCCTAACGCTCATTGCTTTGTACTGGTTTTATGTCGATTGCTAACACATGCTTCCTCTTACTGAAAACGCTATTTGAAGGTATTTGTCGGTCGGTCTACTGCATTTCCCATGCTACGGCATTTTTGCTCTGATAATGAAGCTGAAACACCACTTGTTTTCGACAAGGTGCCCCGACTCTTATCAATGCGGGAGGTAACTTGGATTACAGAGTAGCTGGTTGAAGACGTACAGAAGTAGAGTATAGTACCAAGAAAATACTTGTAGATGAAGGAGAGACTAGGAGAACATGCACAGAGCCACCAGAAGGCACATTTCAGAACTATGGATTCATATGCCTTCCACACAGATTCATTGAAGATATTGTTTGGTACTTGGTAGTTTAGTTTTGGATGATGCTCTGTAGTTATACAAAGATGTAAGCGGGTTTTTTCTTTTCGACTAAAAAGAGGTTGTATTAATAATCCAAAATCTGAAAATATTGAACAAAGTAAAACCCAAGTTGAGACTGACCATGTGTAGCTATTACTGTTCTAATGTAGTATGAATTATAGAAGTAAAAAGCAAGAAAATAACAAATGTTCTTTTTAAAAGCACCATGTTCTCACATCTCCACAAAATGTTAAGAGTTCATCTGGGATTCTCACATCTGAATTACATGTCATCTTGAGTACTAGGTTCAAAATTACAAGGTTAAAAATAACATATATCATGTTTTGGCTGAATTCAGGGTTGGCCAAATCCCTGATGCATTGCATCTTCCAACCTATTTCCATTGATGTCAGGTGAAGCCAATATTCCTCCAATCTCTCCATAATCAAGCGGTCCAGAATAACCTGCTGCATCCAAATCTTGATGATCAACTCCAAAGGGTTGTAGTTGACATGCTGCTGCGAGGTTGTTGCTGCAGTAGAGGATTCACCGCCCAAGGGGTTGTAGTTGACAGGCACCAATGGTTGCTGAACCATGTGATGCTGCTGTGAGGATGTTGCTCTTTGCTGCAATGCTGTATTAAATAACTGCCGCACCTGGGTTGAGCAGAGGAGCCGGATGAGGATGCATGAACTCTTGAAAGGCGTCCAAGACGAGTGGGCTGGGGATTAGGCTGGGCGACGTGCTGGGGTTTGTATTTCTTTCCTAGGGTATTCTCATAAAATCTCACAGCAGCTTTGTCACAATTGCCATCTGCCATCAGAAATAAGTCAATGCGCCACTTGTTAGCCCCACTGTTCTTGTAGGAATACGTCTTCTTCGACCCCACTATCTCCCCAGTTTCACTCTTTATATCCTTTTTGCTTTCTCCTATTGGTGTCCACGGTGAGCCTTTGAGTCTGCTACGGCTGAAATAGAAGTAGAGCTCATTCCTCTCTCGCCCGTAGCTTTGAGCAGCCGCAAGAGAAAGTTAGTTCATTACTAAATTTGCAGACACCCGATTTAAATGTACCTATAAAATCCTGAAGGGATCTACCACCAATGATATGTATTTATAGAGGTGGTATATATATCAAGCAAACAAAATCCTAATACCAATGAACATCTGGTGTTAGGGGTTAGGTTTTCAGAGCAACAATGAACAGTTTGCTTATGTGTTTCAAGCACGAAAGCTAACACAGACTTGCAAATGTATCATTTCAATTTTCAAACAGACTCACTAGACAACTTGATAAACTAGTTCCAAAAATCTTCAAACACCACTTTTGTGGTTCCTGGGTGTGACACTAGTGTGTGAAAGGCACAATGGTGCTTCCCACTTTCTTTCATTAATTCTAGACATACAAAATCAAAATCCTATAAGAAATATACTGAATTGTGAGACATACCGGCAACTTGGTCTGGGTTCTGGAGGAATGATAGACCTGTAATCTGATCCGGGTCCTCATGAAAGGCATGGGTGACTCCGTGTGTGAGCTGACCTTGATTCCTTTATCTCAGAAACGGGGAAACCTCCGGGTCCGACAGCCGGAACTCATAGTAGCGTGGAGCTGGTGGGAGCTGCGGTCCGGCGGCCATTGAGAGTTTGAGACGACAAAGCTTGTTGAGAGAGAGAGAGAGAGAGAGAGAGAGAGAGAGCAGGAAGAGAAAGTCGTTCTCAAACAAAAAGAATAAAAAAAGAGATGCGGAGATGAATTTGGCTCATCGGTTATGTCGGTTATTCGAGTTGAAATGAATAATCAAGTCAGTTGACTTGCATATTTTTGTCAAACATGTAGAAGTTATTTCAACAATTTCAGAAAAAAGCTTTATAAAGAAATAACTATATTAAGTTTCATATGGTCTTCTTTAAAGGTTCTCAGGGCACTTTGGTAATGCTGAACTTACACAAATACATATGAAACTTGTTCCCAAAAGAAAGGTATCTGAACTTGATAGATATAAGTTTTTTTGCCAGTCTACTACTACTACTACTACTAACAAGCAACACTCTTGCTAACTCATAAAGCCTCCTCCGGGCATATTAGGCCCTTGTTGTGGTCACTGCGGCTGCTGTTGCTGCATCATGTTGAAGCTGAGGCTTCTGTGGTTACCTGTCCTTGCTCACCACCTGTTTGTGGCGCTGATAGAAACAAATCCTGAACCCACGGTAGACTTGGCTTTAGTAACAAATTCAGACAAAGTCACAATGCCGAGCCACAACCTCGACCATTCTCAACAACCCATACGCCTCCCCATTTAAATTGAAACATTATACAAATAAAAACTGCATTTTGATGCATGGAACCTTCAGCATCCAAAGCAACTTATGCGGCCAAGAAGATGCCTACAAAAGCTTCCCGGAAATACATGTTTACCTTACATCTATGTTGGGGATCTCTACGAGCTCAGGGTGGTGGCAGTTAAAACTTTACTTTGAAAAAGGAACCATAAAGCAGTAATAAACTGGCATAGGTACATAAAAATCTTACCACTGGGCACACCATTCCAACCATGCAGTTAAGTTTATCCAAAACAGATAGCAGTAGTATCTCAGACGGCAATTTGATGATAGCACACTGAAAAAGTGGAAACCAGCTTGATTACAGTTTGTATATAAAACAAAATTAAAATGATCCTTAGTTTCTTATTTTCATAGCAAAACAAAAAAAGCAAGACTAATCAAATAATATAAGAATACATTGACTAGGTTTGACCTGAAGCTCAAATAAATGAGCACCAGAACCCAAAAACCAGTCCACTTCAAGGTGAGCATTATGCACACAAATATATCGCAGATAAATAACTCAAAGGGAATTGTTTTTATCACAGGATTTGAACATATAATTTAATGAAGTTTCATTTCCAAAACTAAGTATTCTACAATACCAGATTATGCAACTTGTCATTCTAAGACGATCAATTTCATACATATATAATTATAGGCCGCTGGAGGTAACAGAAAGGAACTATCAGAGAGAGAGAGAGAGAGAGAGAGAGAGAGAGAGAGAGAGAGAGAGAGATTACAAGCTTTTTTTCTTGCAACTTCCAAAAAAGGTCATTCTGATCCATTGCGTGAAATAGTAGATATTTTACCCCTCTCACAAAATGCCTGAAATAATATAAAAACTCGGGATAATCAGGGAAACTCAGAGACAGACACCTCGACTGGATGAATATATATATATATATATATATATATCTATATATATAATAAAAGAGGGAAGGTTTTTACTCGATGAAAAATTACCTGCTATACATGAGTTCCTGAGGTGTGACCCTGACTATTTGCAATGTCGGTGGCAAGTTTGTTGCAAACCTGAGGAGTGCACAAGACATTCGTCAACCAAAATATAGCTAAGATGCCCTATATATGTTATTGACACAACACTTCCCATAATTAAGGACATTCAATATAGGCCAGCATACTATATTGCATAGAACCAGGACTCTAACAGTGGAGGTTACTTTAAACACATTCACCATATCATCCAATATCTTTGTAAAAAAGGTGCCAAAAGTGAAGTCAAGTATAAAATCAGTAAACAACATATTATTTCAGCTGTGCAAAACTAGAACCTTGTTTCCTAAATGAAAAAATGTTAAAGAGATAAACTTTGAACATTAAAGCATCGACTATATGCCAGCTAGTGTATTTAGAAGAAAGTAGGGAGCTCTGAAGACTTACGCCACAGATGCTGAAAAACATACCTGAAAAACAAAAAGAAAGCAGATGCTGATTTTGTAAATGATAAATGGGCTAATTATAAAAGGTAAACAAACAGAAGTTACTGTGAAAGGGAAATTCGGGATACATACTTCCAATCTAGTAATAAACACAGGTGGTCCTTGTCTCCGCCCAGAAAAATATAAATTTCCCTGCATGTGTTTGGATATCCAATAACAAGTAAGAATCACATACAATAGAGAGCCAACCTGGAAGTCAAGACTACATAAAAATCTCCCCGCTGTCTTGACATGAAAAACCACTAGAGCATATACTAGACTTACCTCCCAGACTTTTACAAATTCGAATTGTGCAGGATGCAGATCACTTGACGTTTGTTGTGACAACGGATTAGATACCGAACTATTGTCTGCACCAAGCGACTGTATCCCAGATTGGGCTTGTTGAGAGATTCCACGAGTAGGATTCATTGTACCGGTTCCAGAGGAGGAACCTGCTGAACGAAGGCCGCTCATCATGTCAAATGTGTAGCATAAGAAAAATGCTGAGGTAAAAAGGAATGAGAATATTGACTGCATATAGCACCAGATGGATTAGAAGTTGGAGGTGGAAGCCTGGTAAGGCCCTTCTTATTTGACATTTTCCAACCGGGAAAATGTTCATGTGGCTTTGTTACTGATCCAACAGAAGCTTTCAGATACGAGGGCAAAGTCGTACTTCCAGGACGACTTAAAGTAGCCCGCGCCTCAATAAAATTCTCTGAGATTAGAACAAGAAAGTGTGGGTTTTTCACATTATCAATTGGTGGATCTGCTGCCCGGGGGTTGCGCTTTCCCTGCATATACAAAGTGGTCATTATCGTGCCCAGTTTCTAGCAAACTTCAAAAATATTCAGTCCTGTAATATTCAGCCCAGCTGTAAAGCTCACCAGAGAACTATGGCAAATAAAGAAAGGTTCGTCAAGATTCTGACTTAGCAACATATACAGTAGTCAAAAGCTTACAATGAAGGACAATAAATAGAGAGTTAAGCTATGATCATACCGCATTGTAAATAGCACTGAGTTTGGGAAGCTGTTTAGGACAGATGACTGACAGAGAAACAAAGCACTGTACAGAAAATTAAAGAATTAAGGCCCATCAATGATAAAGTTCCACCCTCATGAGAAAAGGAACAGCCACATCAACATCAACGTTATAAACAAACTACCTGCGCAAATGATTTCGCAACAGCCTCAGCATCATACAGATGGCTTTCGGTTTGTGCGTCAAAAATTTCACTCTGCTGCACGTTTTGCATTTGTGGTCTATAGACTGGCGTGGGCAGGGGATAAGGGTTACTAGCAGCAACAAGAATGCAATGCTTTTGAGAATCCACATTTTGAATGGTAGAGAACATCTGAATTGCATCAGTAAGAACGTAAATGTTAAGCACATTACAATGAGAACACAATCATTTACGAATTTTAAACTTCAATTTAATTCTAAAAAATCAATAGATTACAGCATATACTACTTGTAATATAAAGTTTAACTCATATGCATACGTATGATACATTTTAGCCAACAGGGAAACAAACATATCTCTTGAGTATAGATGGAAGCATTGCCAAGATACAGTTTTACTTTAGTTTTTACTTATAGATAGTTTAATACAGACTAATGCATACCATTAGGGCTTCAGACAACCCCTCTGCAATTGCAGCATCACCACAACCACCACCTGCTAAGGGAATAGCTGATAAGCATTGTAAGAAAAGCTCAATGTCTCTTGTCCAACCACTCCGTTGTACCAAGCAACCTGCATACAGGATGTATGATTACATAAACATACTGAGCTACAAAAATTACGGTAAGGGTGTGGAACTCTCTAAGGACACTGAGCTAATACTGGTTGCAGTTAAGACATTAAATTTTGTAAATTAGAGTACTCAGTTTGGTAAATTATAAATGTTACTGAATGGCACCACCCATTTGACTAGATGCATAAGAGGCAAGGCACGATATGTGTTACATAAGTGATAGAAGTACTTCAAATTCTATAGCCAAGTTTTTCCTACCAAGAGAAAGGGAAAGATTACTATTTTTCCAGTTCATGCATCTATTTGTGTTCCAATATAAACAAGGCGATATTATGCATAAAGAGAGACTACAGCTTTGTGTCGGCAGTTTGAATGATGTCAGTATACAGGAGGAATGCTAGCAGCATCTTAATTCCGCATTAAATTGAGGAAAATATAAATCAAGAAGTCATAATCGATTAACACTTCATAAAGCGAGTGAAAACTGAATACCAGATTCATGAGTGTTGAATGTGACCAGAGACATCTGAACGGTTGGGGAGGAGGGGTTCTGCGTTTCCAAAACCAAATAATGACCAACTATGAGTTGTTAAAGAATGCCTTTAAATACAGATATGAGATAAAAAGGAGATTCAAGTAGATTAGTAGAAGAAGAAAAAACAAGAAGCATATATACCTGACCACATAACTCGTTTCCGGGTAAGGACCTGCAGGCAGACATACATGAGAACTGGCAGATAGACATGGTAACATACAATCCAGTTCCAAAATCAAGCTCAATTCAATCACCGAAACCCTAGCCATTCAAAAAAAAAGAAAAGGAAACGATAAGCTGATCGAGTGTAAGAAAAAATAACGACCTGATGATCTTCTCGACGTAATCGCAGAAGACGGTGGGCCAGTAAGGCTCCATGGTTCAACGACCACGATCAACTGCTTCGCCGCCATCGATGAAGACGAAACGCCGTCGTCTGCGGAGAAGGGGTTTTAAAGCGAGAAGGAGAGAAGCGGAGAGGCTTGAATTTCACAGAGGCAATTGTGGGTCTTCCTCTTCCGAATAGGAGGGAAGAATTCCAATTGTGGGTCTTGCCTCTTTTATAAAAATAACAAAAAACAAATCATTCCAAAACGCTGCGTTTCGGATGCTTACCATCCATTGCCACATTTAGATTGCCATACGCTTAGAAAAGAATTGAAATTTGTTCGATCCTTGTAGTTTAAGTTTCATTTTAATCTGAATGATCCTTAAAGTCAGGATTTTTCTTCTAAATGATCATCCCATCAATTTTTACTGTTAAAATGCTAATGTGACCGTTAAAAACATAGTAATTTTTAATGGCTACGTCAGTAATCTAACAAGGAAAAATTGGTGGAAAGACTATTTAGAAAGAAAATCATGACTTTAAGACCATTTAGATTAAAATGAAACTACAAGAACTAAACAGACGTCAACTTCAAATGATAAAGACTGTACAATTGTACCCTTTAGAAAACGTGAAACTGCTGCAAATGCATGCAAACCAATTCCTACACATTTCATGTAATTAGTAGCGTCTGGCCTTGTTTTGTTCTTGCTTTGGCTTGGTTGCGGACAATCACATCACCTAATGTAATATTTCAGAGGATATCTTGTGTCAAAATTTGGTAAAATCTTTCTCTCTGATTTGACTTGCTACATTACAGAAACATCATAGCTATACACTTGTGTGGTTATGGTTTTTGTCTTTCAAAACAGGTGGCCATATCCATTTCTGGATTTGTCATCTCCATATGCTCCATTATTATGTAGTCTCAAACTCCGAAGTCTCAACACTCATTGCTTTGTACTGTTTTTATGCCGATTGCTAACGCATGGTTCTTCTTTCTGCAAACCCAATTTGAAAGTATTTGTCGGTCGGTCTACTGCATTTCCCATGCTACGGCATTTTTGCTCTGATAATGAAGCTGAAACACCACTTGTTTTCGAGGAAATCAACTCCATACGAGTAGCCATAGCTTTACAGATACCATCAGCTTGCAAAACTTTTTCTGCTAACAAAAATCGAACAAGCTATATATGAAGCACAAAACCTACCCGTCTCAACAGAATAGGCAAACCGCATGGCGGCAACTTCCTCCTCCGCCAGCAATGACCGCTGCCTCTACTCCACACACACAGCATGCCATCAACACTAGCACTTATTAACGCGCCGGAGCTTGTTAATTTCCAGCTCATCATTGCTCGGTGAGTCTCTCTTGCTATCGGCACCAGTTCCTGCCACCGAGGTGGAATCGGAGGAGTGGAGTTTCCGCCAGATGAGGGAGCCATCACGGCTGCCGCGGCGACCCAGTGAGTCGGATCAACAATCAGACAAAATGCAGACAAAACCATTCAACAAAATGCAGACATGTCGAACAAGAGCTTCTGCTTCCTTTCTAGTTCTTCCTTCTTTTTTTTCTTCTTTTTTTCTTTTTTTTTTAAGGATGGCCCCCAGCCCCGTATAGGCCCACGTCACCGCCTAGCCACTCGTGGTGTCCGCCTAGCCCGCAGGATTCTCGTTTAATTTTAATTTTCTTTTTTTGTTTCTAGACCCACGCCACATGTCACCGCCTAGACGCAGCTCTAGCTCATTGGATTGTCGTTTATATTTTCTCATTAACGTTTGTGCGACATGTCGTTTGTGCTCCCAGATTTTTGCATTACTTGGCTCTCAGTTTTATTATGTGCCAAGTGCCAACTAATGCTACCATTCTTAAAATAATAATAATAATAATAATAAAAAAAAAAACTAATGCTCTGTTCATCGAAAAGCATTCTCCGAGGATGAACAGCTGAGGACATAATACTCATCAACCTGGTAATGATCTCAAGTAAAAGATCACACTGTTGAACAAATCAAGATGGCGAGTACGATCGTCGAAGAACATAAAACGTTAATATGTATGTAAAATACCCAGTCTACTCACACTTGTATCAACTTTCATTACAACAAAGAAAGACCAGCCAGAAAGAATGTTTTCACGTACAATAGATTTACTTACAACAATGAAGGCCTGGCCGGTTCTGATTATTTGATACTGAGGAGCAGCAAATGAAATTTTCCACACTTCCCATCAGGCCAAAATATGTATGATACAGGCGGATATAGGTGCGTTATAATGAACTAGGTGGAAAGGAACCCATCAAAATGACATTGTCGCCGTCTTTATGTTCCCTTGGGCTATCTGTCTTCGCCTTTGAAAATAATCCCGAGAGTAATCCAGAACCTGATCCTTTCCCAAACAAGTTCAATACTCCACTAACCTCAAGTCCAAGAACAGAGCTTGCCCTCCTACCGAGCTCTGCAGGCTCATCGGGTCTCAGTTGTTCTCCACAAGGGCAGTTTGTGAGCTTTTTGAAGCAAAGCTTATGAAATACTGATTCACAAGATGCGCACCTTTCAATTTCATCTTCCTGCCAAGGGTTTCTACAGTTAGATTTAGGACATCTATGAGGAATTCTCGGTTTCAAGTTGACAAACAAAAACTTCAGTTGCTTTGCAAAATGAGTAGATTCCTATTTGCTTACAGAAATATAAAGCATTGTGCAACTTATACTCATTCATTTAAAAAGGCAGGCCACAAACTCTTGATTCACCATCAAATGTAATAATCAAAGGATTTAGAGGTGAGTATTGTGCGGTAATGACCAAAATCATGAGTGAATTTATATAGTAGGGCCTTCTAAAAGAGAATTAACTAGACCAAAATAAAATATATAATTAGGCCACCGGTGTAACCAACAAAATGACAATCATAACCAAATAAAGCTAGGATGCCCCACCTGAAAAGGGAAAATGAGAGATGAAGGGTCATTGCATGCTTGTCGTGCACCACAGGGAACTCCCACATCACAGCATATGAGACACTGCTCTGTTATATGCCCACGAATTTTACTTAAGACAGTTTCCATCATCACAGGCAGCACTGCCACAAAAACAGTATGTAAGGAAATATGTGACACACATATATTCGTAAAAATTGCAGGTAATTCCAGTATGACATGCATGGCACGAGGATAAAGCTTGTAACTGAAAGCTAACCTGCAAAGGCTCCTTTTGAAAGATCAATGAGGTCTCTCAGTGCAAAAAAATCATTGCTTTCTAGGAGATATTTTCTAGACCCAAGACCTTTGTTGATTGACCTGCGGAAAGGGCAGCGAACATATGGAAGCATAGCCCCTATTTTCTTCCTAACACCCATAACCTGAAGCAAGGCTGGGACCTTTGTGAAAAGGAATGGATTAACTGCACTGACACATAGCATTGGCTGCAAAACAAAAGTTCATTATAGACATGAGACATTAAAGAGAAATTTGCAAAACAAAAGCTCAATTCTTGATACTGCCTATATTTTAAAGAGAAATTTGTAACTAAGACGTTTTACTGGCGCTAAAAGGAAAACCAAGTTTTAATCTTCAAACCTATCTGTAAGTTGGTCAAGCAAACTACCAAATCATACTATAAGACAGGATAGGCTCACAGTTTTAGATTGTATTACTAGTCTACCACACACAGCTGTTTCCAGAAACTCTGGAAGCAGTTCGAATACCAACAGATATAACTGGAAATGGGAAACTGTAGCGGCTATCAATACTCGGCCTTCCCTGGCCTGGCAGCCAGGTTACAGTTACAAGATTTGTACCACCACCAAAATCTGGGAGTTAAATGCTAAACAAGATTCCACACAAGAAAAATCTTGTTAAAAGATATATCAGTATGTTTCCTATTCATTGGATTTCAATTGATTGACCTAACAGAGATAAGGAATGTAATTGATAAGGAGGGGCTCTCCACTGTCTAACTTACTTGGTCATGTATAGAATCGAGATAAGATTTAGCCAACTGTGACACTGAATATTGAGTGAAATCCCAGTGATGCAAGACTCTTGCTGGTATCACCGCAATCTCATTCGTATGGCATGAAGAGCAAAATAATTGACCTGTATATTCACACAATCGAGGTTTGCCCCATCCAAATGTCTGTGCAAAATCCCGTATCAAGGTCTTTCCATCATCAAAATGTTTGTGGCATCCTGCACACATATAATGTTGTGCTTCTAGCATCTGCTTCAAAGATTTGTGTGGTCGAACTTCAACAATAAGTGATATCGTCTTTCCTAAAGTGGACACATTTTCTGTATTTGCCTTTCTATTAACAGAGTCAGGTGTATTTGATGACATGGAGCTAGGAAATGAATCTTGAGGAGACAAAAACCAAACCAATGCACTCGGAGGACTTGAAAAGAATCTATAATGAAGAACAGACTGTAGACACTCTTGTATGAGCATGCTTCTCTCTGCAATAACATCGGGAGATGCATTTCCAAAAATCTTTCTGGATTCCTTTTCTACAGCAAACCAGGGAGAAGGTAGATTCCATCCGTGGTCAGCAAACAACGTTTTCAAGCGACGGTAGAGTGTAAAGAAATCACGATACCGACGTTCAACCTCCCACTGATCATTGCCACTCCACACTCTCATTTTATAAACAGTGTATTCCTTCACTCCTACCAGTCTTTCACTAAAGGAGACATCTCCCTTCTTCTGCCTTGCACCCACCACTTCAACCCCATCAATTCTGAGGGAATGCTGATTAAACAGGTAAGCATCATCTGTACCAGAAGTAGAAGCAGTCGATCCACCATCTCGTAGTGGTAGAGATAGTTGTGACTGTAAGTTCCTGTTACCTTGACTGAACCTTGCTCCTGGGGACTCTGCAGAGTCGAGCAATATTTCTTCCATGTCATTAACAAACTCATCATAGAACTCGTTCAGCTCCAAATTATCTGTCTGCAGCATTGGTCAAACAACAAATGAGATACAAAACAAGTCAGACCAAAGGAAAGTACTATATGCACACAACCCATAGCACACGAAAACAGTAATTAATCAACATAACATACCCTTAATATGTTTTGAAATACCCTGTGTCAAACTCAAGCTACCCTGATAAAACTTTCAATTTACGGAGACCACAATAGTCATAATTCATAAACAAATAAGGTAATGTAATATTTTTGTGTGTGTTTGTGTGTATAAACATTTGACGCCTTAGCACCTCATCTGAGTTTTCTCAAAGCTATGGCATATACTAACGATTATGCAAGTTGATTCAATCAGATACCAATGTCCTGAACTGCTAATATACCAAAAGATGGTGTGCACATCTCCATAAGACAACCAAATCTACAAACTTAATCATCTCCTTGTACCATAATCATCATACTATAAACGGATGAAGCATATTCTAGAAAGGAAGTTGTAAAATCAGAGTGAGTTTTGGACTCAAGAAGCTACTATAAGGAAAAGATACTAATGAACCTCCAATCTTCCAAGGAAACACATATTTCTATTTAGAGTAAGGAGGATTTGAGTCATCCAATTGACGAGGATATTTGTCGCCATTCTTGGATCACATAAATGTTATATGAACTTGAAATAATGTGTATGTAGCTCCGCGCAATAAAGAATGAAAAGAAAATAAAGGTGGTACTAATGATGCACGACTAAGCATGACTAACCTTAAGTGGCATAGGATATTCTTCAGAGAGATCTTCCGAAACATGAGCATTTTTCCTCATATTATTTTCAAAAGTTAAGGTTGGCGTACTTGGCTTATGGTCTTCAAAGAATTCTTCCTTCATACTTTCAGGAGGTCCGGTTGAATGGATACTCAGTTGACCACTTGATATCTCAGAAAGGGGGTCCAGTTTAACTTTTATCTTCCCCAAATTTTTATTACATAAATCTTGACCATCATCAATCCCAGTGACCTCAGTATTAATACATGTATGCACATCAGATATGTCGTCAACCACAATGTTGAAACCCTTTTTCCCCGGAGCTTCTTTTGCTTCTGAATGGAGCTGTATTCTGGAGAAATTGGCAAACAACGAATCTTTAGGATCATTTGCTGATTCATCAGGACCTGGACTTTTATTCTTGGTCAATACAATATCTTTCACATCTTCCTGCTCTGGTTCTTCAACGCTTTGAAAACCAGTTGGCGTGGTAATAGAACTTTTGGTAACTTCAATCAAATCATCAATAGCTTGGACCTGATAACTGGCCACAGGAATGTCCCTCACATCTACTCCCTCTGGTTCAGCAAAATTTGGAGACTCAGCTGGTTTTCTGAAACTTTTAACATTTGCTGCCAGATTGTTATCAGCTTCAACGTGTTTGCTACCTCTGGGCATGTCAGTCACATCCTTCCCTTGCTCAGTTTGACACGCACCCTCATGTGAAGTGACTGAATGAGAATTCAAACCTTTCCTTTCACTTTCCATATTCAGTTCTATCCGGTCCTGGAACACACTCTTGGAGAAAGAATTTCTATTACTTTGTTCACTCTCTTGCATAAAATCATCCCAATCGTCAGAACCAAATGCCACAGATGAGTTCATAAGAAATGGATTCTCATTTTCATTCTTCGGTTTTGATTGCTCATAGTATTTTACATCCCTCTGATGATTAAACTCACTCTTAGCCTCATCCTCAGTACCATAGTTGTACATAGACCCCTCATCCTCCGAATACTCATTTCTAGACGACGCCCCTTCTTCCCTCTCCACCTCTCCATCAAAACACCTCTCTTCAACTTCCATCCCCAGCTGAGAACCACTTCCAACCTCTCTCGTGTCCTCTCGATCCATCACACTATCTTCCCCCACAACTCCTCCCGACGCTCCCCTACCTTCCTCACTCTCCTCATCACTACCATCCGAACCACACTTCAACTCCGAACCCTCCATCAAACCAGGCGGTCCACTCTTCTCAACCTTCCAAGACATCAACTCATTCGCATCACCGCCACCAACTCCAACATCATCATCCTCATTTCCATACAGCTCCAAGCCACTAGACCCATACTTAACACCCGGACGCCCTCTTACACCATCCTCCTTACTAAACTCAGCCCCACCACTATTCAAAAGCCTCCGATCCTCTCGATTACTACTCCTATCACTCCTCCCTCCCAAACTGAAACCCTCACCTTCTTCCACAAACCCTAAACTCCTCACCGAACCGAAATCCGGCTCCGGAAAATCGTTGAAAACTGTGACCGTGCTACACATGCTCGGCGTCCCCATAGCCGAGTTGGCGCTGCAGTAGCGCTCGTACTCCGACTCCCCGAACGAGGAGTACCGCGAAAGAGTCGACGACGCGGCGTCACCGTCGCCGATGTCCGATTTCCGATCGAACGGATTTGACGGATCGGACTCGACAGTCGGAGTCTCTCCGTTCATTATGAAGCGTAAATTTTAAGGTAGATAAAGAATTTGATGAGATTGAAATAGAGGAGTGGACCTGGAATCTTCGGACGGCTGCGATGACGTGGCGGGAGACGATGGAGGTGAGCGGAGATGACGGAGTTGCAGATCGGAGAGTGAGGTCAGCATTCGGAAGTGGATAAGCGAGAGCGGGAAGCGTGGGAGTCGGTGAAGATTTTATGAGCGATGGTTTTCTGGTTCCATTTTAGAGAGACGATTTGAGATTCTCAGACAGTCATCTCGATTATTAGAAGTATGAGAGTGACCGCATCGGATTGAAAAGTCGTGGGAGGCCTTTTCTGGTAATTTCGCTCCCCGCTTCTTTCATTTCTCCGGTTTTCTATCTTAGTTGGATATTTTATTTTTACGGTACAAGATTAATAAAATCTTTGAAATTGGATTTTTTTTTTTGAGTACAAAAATAAGCAAACTACAAAGAGAATACTCTTAAAACAACCCTGTCGAAGAGCATCCGCAGCTTGTGAAGCAACCACGTTCATCCGGATGTGATCAAGGAAAACCGATGATACATGGAGGAAATTATCTTTTTTTAGGACATGAGAAAAGTTGATGAAGGTGAAACTCTCATCGAAATCTTGAATCTCACGAACCAAATCTTTAAATTTCTTACGCACAACTAGTAAAAAGTTTTCAATACAGGTTTTATACAAAATGAACCTAGATAAGTGAATCAATTAAACTGTCATGTTTGCAAGCAAAATTTGAGCATCTACCTCTCATCACACATAAAAAGTGATTTTCTCTAATCTACACAAGTTAGAGAGTTGTGTAAATAAGTTTAGGCTCTTGGCTAAATTGAACGGAATTTTTTTACCAATACAAAATTAAATTGTTGACATGAGTTATGTCTTACAACTTCAATTTTCAATACAACATAAAAGACTTCATCGAAACAATACAACATAAAAGACATTTACAAACTTGAGTATTGAAAAGTAGAAATTAAATACGCAATAATTATAGTAAAATAATTTTATCTTAGGTAAATTTACATTTTGGCACCCGTCATAGTCACTAGTTAAACCAATTTTCAGTCTCGGGTCATAGTTAAACAACCCGCCCAATCTAAAACCCTAAACCCAAAGCGCAGTACACCACAACACTACCCCCACACAGCTCCAACGCCGCGGAATCATGGCGGCCGGTAGCGAAGCTCTGAACACGGTGAAAGCGACGGAGCCAACGCAGTGGCTGGCGCCGAGCCCGGAGCTATCAGAAAACGCTCGAGCCGCATTGAAGAACCTCTTCTCCTCTCTCAGACCGTTCACGCCGAAATCGCCTTTCAATGAGCTCCTGGTGGAGGAGGACTTCGACGCCGAGCAGATATGGCAGCAAATCGACATCCAATCCCAGCCGCTCATCTCGAGTCTCCGCCGCGAAGTGAAGCGGTACGAGAAGAATCCGGAGGAGATCAAGACGCTGAAGGTGGTTGTGGAGGGAGAGGAGAAGGTTCTGGAATCTCAGAAGGAGGTGGAGGATTTCGATGAGGGATTGGAGGAATCTGATGATGAAGAAGAAGAAGAAGGTGATGACGTGGAGGAAAATGAAGATGATGATGAAGATGAGGAGGAGGAGGAAGAAGAGGAAAATGTAGAAGAGGAAGAAGAGGAAGAAGAAGAAGGAGATGGAGAGAAAAACGAGATCGAAGATGGTTTCTTTAATGTAAAGGAATTAGGGAAGTATTTGAAGACTACCGAAGCGGAGGAATACGAGAATGAGAGTGAAGAAGGAGCTGATGAAGATGAAGATGAGGATGATGCGGAGGAGGTGAGGCTTTTGTTTTATATATAATTTTTGTTTTCGTTTTCGAGTTTTACTGTCTTTGAAGGTTTGATTTTTCGTGTTGCTAATTCAAATTTATTTTGCCTGTTTAGCTCATGAATCTAGATGAAAGCGAGGACGACGGGGATGGCAAGGATGCAAGGTACTGCATTTGTTTAGTTACTTGGTTTTGCAATTAAAGATTGATTGTGAATACATTGTTCTTGTATATTTGTTTGTTTGATTGTAATGTGTTTTAGGTTGTTCCTTTTCGTTTTGTTTGTTTTGCATCAATGTTACAACATGTGTCTGTGTATCTGCATTGGTATATGCTTGACTCTGCATTTGTGATACAGATATGAAGACTTCTTTGGGAAAAAGGAACTTTCTATCCACAAAAAGGAAATCTCTATCCACGATAAGGATCTTTCTACCCATGAAAGGGAGCAACTGAAACTTAAGGCCGAGATAGAGCAAAGGGAAAAGGCAATGTTAGATCCCAAAACTTGGACCATGCAGGGAGAGGTATGCTGTTTCTCTGCTCTTTTTTATTTTACTTTTGACACTAATTGGACCCCATTGTAAATTAGTTATGTAGTGATACATGAGTCTTTAAATGGATTACAAATTAGTTTTGGCTATGGACAGGTGACTGCAGCAAAAAGACCACCAAACAGTGCGTTAGAAGTTGATCTAGATTTTGAACACAACGTTAGACCTGCCCCTCCAATCACAGAGGAGGTTACACTAGCAATCGAAGATATGATCCGGAAAAGGATTGAGCAGGTAAACAACATTTGTGATAGATACATTGCAGAAATGTGCTTTCATCTGATCAGTTCAAAGTTCAGTCATTTTTTGTTTTCGGTCTTTTGATCAATCACGTATGTACAGGGAACTTTTGGTATGTTATAAAGAAGAAAAATCATCATTCTGTCATTGTTTGACTTGTATAGTTGCATTGTTGTTTGTATTTTCAAATTCCTCTTTTGTTTTAATTAAGTGGATCATAACCAGTCATGAAGTGGATCTTGATTTGTTTTATAGGAATTGTTTGATGATGTTCAAAGGGCTCCTGCTTTACCTACTAAAGCACCAAGAGAAAGAAAGGAGATGGTAAGCATTATTCTATAATATCTTTGGAGTCTACTTATGGAATATTGTGGAAATATTAACTTCTTCAATATCTAATCTTTCTTTGTTTGATATATAGGATGAGAATAAGAGCAAGAAAGGTCTGGCTGAAGATTACGAGGTGTGTATCTTATGCAAAATCCATTACTTGGTCACCAACATGCTTTTCTCCTATCGTGCCGGATTTTATTTCTCTCTCAAGATCTATATGTTATATTTGGAAGTTGTTTTTATATGTTAGTATGTTCAATTACAAGGAAAAGGTACTGAGTAGCTATTGTTATCAACCTTCTGCAGCAAGAGTATGTTCAAAAGATGAATCCAGATTCTGGCCCATTGTCATCCAAAGACAAGCAGAAGCATGAGGTGCATGTTTTGATTGCTGTTATTTCTTGATTTTATGTTTCTTTGTAATACATTTGAACTTTACTCTCCTTGTACACCCTAATATACGCATACCTTTATTAGTATCTTTTGAGGATTTGTCTTACATGTTTCTCCTTCTGTATTCATAAAAGTGCTGATTCATTAGCCTTCTGGTCTATGTCATTGATCAGGCAGAAATGCTGTTCAGGAAACTTTGCTTGAAGTTGGATGCTCTTTCTCATTTCCACTTCACTCCAAAACCCGTGAGCTTCTCAATTAAGTTTTATCTATGATTACTAAAGTTAAATTTCTCTCATTGGTATTTACTCTTTATCTGCTATCTGTTGGGTAGGTTATTGAGGATATGTCTATACAAGACAATGTCCCCGCTTTGGCTATGGAAGAGGTAACGTGAACCATGCCTTCTCCTTCTTTTCAACTGTTATTTTGTTTTTATTTTTCCTCTGGGAGTATCATTCTACTACTCTGAAGTTTGAAACAGAATATCATGCTTAAGTGTGTGACATGTCTTCCTTGGGCAGATTGCACCTGTAGTGGTCTCTGATGCAGCAATGCTAGCTCCTGAGGAAGTATTTTCTGGCAAAGGTGATATTAAAGAAGAAGCGGAACTTACACAGGCAGAGAGAAAAAGGAGGAGAGCTAACAAGAAAAGGAAATTTAAAGGTAAGATGGCACAATAAAAGTTATTTTTCCCACTTTTTTATTATTTTTTATTATTATCTCTTATCATTTAAAAGAGTAGTGAGGAGTTCAGTATCCCTCTTGGTGCCAGAACCAATAGAGGTATTCTTGCTGCCTTCAGCTGCCATACATCAGATGATTGCTTTTGTTATATACAAATTGAAATATCATCTGGCTTGGTGACTTATTGGAGATCTAGAATGTCTGATTGTGCTTGTACGTTTGGCAATATTACCCATGTCATGCCTATTTTCTTTTCCTTTCCTATATTTTTGTTGATATGAATAAAATACCAATATCTGCGTTGAGTACTGATTCTGCACATCATTACAGCGGTGACAGCCAAAAAAATGGCAAAGAAGCCACGGGACAGCAACAAGGACATCATAGAAGCCATGTGACAGCAAGGTGCATTAAGTAAATGATGGCAGTTTTGCAAGATAATTTGACTTAATCCTGGCCGCAATACGATCACTGCAAGGCAGAGCACTTGTGTTGGTTGGGAGAGGGTTCATCTTGAAGATCACACTTGCTCAGTACCTGTTCACCCTTCCCAGTCAAGGAATATGAAATGTGTGAAAATGATTCAAGGAAATTTTAGTGGACCCTAATTTTGATTTGATTTCTTTTTACAACTTCTCAGTTATAATTTTGGTAGATAGTCTGTTGTCTTTGAGGCCATATAAATCAAAGGAAGCGAGGTACTACAATCAATGTTGCAACTTTTGCTTCTGTGTGCCAATATTGTAGTTCTGTATACTGAAATCAACAATCAAAGATTCAAACTTGATTGTTTCCAACAAAAATTAAAATCTGAATATCTGATTAGAGTCAACAGTGATTGTTCTGAAATCCTTTGTTTTCTGTTTGACTAAATGTCAAAATAAATAAGATCAGAAAACAAATGCGCCAAGGAAAATTTCAAAGCTAATTCTGGCGTGGTGAACATTGGTAGATTAACTGAAAAGATATGGCAAAGTATTCAGGGGTCAAAACCACTTTGTAGAGATCAAAATTCATTAACATCCTCGCTTGTTACTAGGTGCTGTTATTTCTCAGCATATAATGTCACCATGGAACATGCTCAGAATATACAAGGAGAAAGGTAACACAAAATCCTGTCATACTCCACTTTATCTTAAAATCTCTTCATACTCCTCCTTTGCATACGTCGTCGTTGTTCTACTTATTCAAATTTTCTTCAAGCCTCTCAATAGCAGCACCAACACCACTCTGTGGTTCTCTTTGATGCACGGCGGGATTCCCTTCATTTGCCATCTCCACCAGCTTCAAGTGTGCCCACCCTGCCACAAAATGCATCAACCTTTATTAGCAGCATACGATCGATCGACATGTGTAAGAGAAGCAACAGGCATAATGTATTACCAAGTGGGAAACCAATGGCTGCTCCAAGGATTGACCCCAGCAACATATTTCTTCCACGCCATTGTAATGATCCTGGCACTAGATAAATTAGAAACAGAATGTGAGATAACAAGAACTGAAGAACAGTGAAGTTCATAGATTGTTTCCACATTTTTAGGCTTTAAACACCAACTTCAGAAGTTGAAAACCATACAACAGAAGTCAGTAAAATTAACCCGAATAGTAAATGACTCGTACATAATAGCCCAAATGTCGCAGCAGTGGCAGAACCAGCTCCGGCAATATTGAAAACATCTAGCACACCCCTTTTCTCAGCAAGCAGATTCTGCAAACCATAAAAGGTAGCAGTGAACAATCCAAGACGCACTCCACCAATTATTGAACCCCGCGTGACTCGGATGAACCTTTTCTCCATTGCATCTCTCATCAAGCGATATTGCTCACGCTTGTCTGGTGTGCTCCCAAGCTTCAACATAACTTCAGCATCCTTGCTCTGGCAAAAGAGGCAGAGTTCTCACAACTTTAGTAAGGAAAAAGCTACTTTTATCATGTTGTGTACATCCAATCTTTTGAAAGATAAATATGATAACCAAACATCTCAACTAATCATGATTTACTGCAAAGCCTCAAGTAAAAGAAACTTACAACCGAAGCAGATGCCTCCTTGCTACCACCATACAACATGCCTGCAAACACTCCGGCAACAGTTGCTGTCCCCCAGTTGACAGTCCCAGCTAGTTTCGGAGAATGCTGATTCAAGAGAAGACAATGTCAAACAGTAATGCATTTCCACTTCTGCTCACACATGTTCCAATGTTCATGCTAAAACTTATTCTAAACAATGTCGTAACATGGAAGAAGATCAGTGAACACGTATGAACCCGGGGTTGGGCTAGCAGGCATTTCATCAAACACATGGTGGGCAATTCTGAATTCGATGGAAAACCAAAACCCAGAGTTCAGATACATATAACACCCAAAACCAAAGCTCTAACTCACAGAATTAACAACCCAAAATGAAACAAGTGCCTCTAAAACCCTAAACCTGATCATGAATTTGAACAACTGGGACTAAAAATGATTACTTGAATCCCAAAAATCAAATCCCAATAACTGGGTTGATCGGAATCGTCATATAAGAATAATATACAAAGAGAGGAGAGATGATCCATTACTTGGGATACAGTTTCTTCGGGTTTCTCCTGAGCTTCCATTGGCACTGGAGACGAACCACTCAGAAACGACGTCCTTGATAATGTCGTACTTGTTTCAAAGGAAAGTTCTGCTCTTTACTCATAATGTCTAAACTCGTAATTCTGATAAAAATTAAAAATACAAATTTTCTCCAATTTTGGATTGAAATCAGTGTAAGTTTGGATTTCTCTTCTCTTTGATGAATATGAAATTATACATAGTAATGAATTGATTTAGTGAATAACAAACACTCTTCGTAACGTTTGGTGGTTATCTACTTATTAGCTCGACATAAAAAAAGAAGTCGATTATCATAAACAAGTTGTTTTGTATTCAATCATAATATATGTATTTGAACTGAAATCAAGTGAGCAAATTAGATGAGTATCATACTCAAACATAAATCGATATCTACAAGTCTACAACTATAGACACAATACAAATGCAATGTAATTCAAACACGAGGAGATCTACAACTATACAGTTTGACACAATCCAGATGCATTCTTCCTCTAGGGGATTGGTAATCCTAATGAATCATGCAACATTACTTGAGTCATGCCTATTAGGCTATTAACCATATGCAGATCTTCACTTTTGCTTTTCACTTTAGATAGCTGTACCAGTTCTGTTGATATAGTAGTCATAGAGAAGTAGAGAAGGAAGAACAAAAACATAAAGCAAAGCCATGAGTATCATTTCATGCTATTTTTATTGCCCTGCAGTACCAAAAAGCAATCTAAAGCTTAATGCAGGAATTTCAAAAGCACCCTAAATCCCTAATGATATTTACATCTAACAATTTTCCAACCAAAAAGAGAAGCAAAAACCAAAAAACAATTCACCAAGATTCTCAACGTTGCATAAAGTCCCCCAAATCATGCCCACTAGTCCAAGCAAAGTATATCATTGCATTTTCTTTCACTCCCACTTCTCAGTTCTCACTATCCCTTTCCTCTCATTCACAGAATTACAAACCAGTTTCTATCAAACTCTCTGAGTCACATCCATGAGTACTACTATGCTTATTCTTCTCAGCCTCCTGCATCTTCTAACACTAATTCCATCAACTTCAGGCAACACATGTAGATCCTTCTGTGGAAACATAACCATAGACTACCCCTTTGCCATCCATTCCGGGTGTGGCCACCCAGGTTTTCGAGAACTCCTATATTGCATCAACGATGTTCTTATGTTCCATATCAGCTCAGGCTCCTATAGGGTTCTGGAGATAGACTATGCATACCAATCTCTCACACTACATGACCCTCACATGTCGACTTGTGACACCATTGTGCTAGGTGCTAAGGGTAATGGCTTCGCAGTCGAGCAATGGCGGGCGCCATACATGAATCCATCCGCTGACAATGTGTTCATGCTGATAGGCTGCTCAGCTCAGTCGCCACTCTTCCAAGGCTTCCCAGGAAAGCACTTGCCATGTAGAAATGTTTCAGGCATGAGCTGTGAGGAGTACTATGGTTGCCCTGCTTGGGACCTTTTGGGCCATAGAATGGTTGGTTCCAAGTTCGGGGCAGGCCCACCCGAGTGCTGTGCTGTGCCCTTTGAGGCTATCAAGTCAGTGAACCTCAGTAAGCTTCAGTGTGAAGGTTACAGCAGTGCTTATAGTCTAGCACCTTTGAGGCTTGATGGGGCTAATGGATGGTCTTATGGGATCCGTGTGAAATATTCTGTTCAAGAAAATGATGAGTTCTGTAGGTCGTGTGAGGCTACCGGAGGCACCTGTGGGTATGGTACTGATGGCATTAGGCAATTGTGCATGTGTGGGAGCTCAAATTCGACATCAAACTGTGATTCTGGTTAGCAACAGCAACTTCATTGTCCACCTTTTATTTTGTCGATAGAGTAATTCTCATGTCAAAAATGACATGTTATATTGTTAGATGACAAATTAGAAACATAATCTAGTGTTGTGCATTTTTTCTCGCAATAATTGATCTTTCTGGTGATGTGCAGTGAAATCATCATCAAGAAGAACATACTCAAAGGCAGACACAATCACTGCAGGTACCTTCTTTTAGTTCTTATAGTTTCCGATACGTGTTTTTCTATCACATCTATCATCTGGTTTCTGATTTGGCAACCTGTTTGTAGCGTTACTGATGTTCTTGCTAGCGTGGATTGCACAGAAGTGAAAGAACTGTTCGTGATATGGAGTGCAGCATCAGCATATGTGATGCATATATCATGATGTAAATGCCAGAGTTACAGATATGTTGGACTGAGAGAGTTGTATACATATTTTTGAACATTATATGCTTTCATATATAAATATGTAATTGTTCCTCATAATCCAAAGTGAGAGCTACTTGATTTTGGAGTTGACAAAGGGAAATCCAAGAGTCTACAACTATTTTATTTTTATTGAAACATACATTAGACATATGGAACTGCCTTATCAGCCCTATCTAAATCAGTGTACAAGTACATTAGAATATTTAACCGCCTTAGTTTGTTCTCTCAGTTTTGTCCCGAAATTCCTTGGCTCTATTACTGGCTCTCATCTTGAAAACTCTTAAGCACCTTAATAAACAACTGAATCTGGCCTCATTGTCTGCAATCATTAATCAAAATGAATTAAACGAAATAACACTTACAATCAAATAGTTAAGATGTAGCTAGATCACTTCACTTACTTTTGTGACAGATACCCAATGATCGAGTGTCTTGATAGCTTTCCCTGAACATTGTGTATCACGAGCCAAAAGAACTCCTTCAGCTAAATTTGTAACACGGCCGCTAACTAAAAGAGCTGCTGCTGCATTCAGGATCTAGACAAAGTTGACAATGAATAGATGTTCCAAACATATGAAGTAAGCAATGACATTGATATATTGCTGAAGGAGACTTACGAGTGCATCTGCAATGGAACCTTTTTCTCCTGACAGTACACGCTTTAATGCCTCAGCATTATACTCTGGACCTCCACCTCGCAAATCATCTACAGTGCATCGAGGAATTCCAAAGTCCACTATAATATCAAAATTTTGATTTTATTAGAATGAAAATGAAGACAAACGTTAGCAATAAGGATAATGAATTATTCCCAAAGCACAAATAACAACAAGCATAAGAATATGCCAGTTCATAACTTGAGCCTAATCTCACATGGATCAAAGGAGAACTTCTCAATCTTGTTAGGAGTCACGTCAAGGATTAGTCCAGGTCCTATATTCAAATTAATTAGACAAAAGTTAGGATTTCCATATTGGTGCATAGTAAGATGCTAAGGAGTACGGAATAACTATAAGTTATACAACAATAGAAAGTAAACAAGTGTTTTAAAAATGCCAAATAATTATAATCTCGTATATAAAATAGAATGTCTACCGAGAGGACTCATTTCGTCCAGTCCCTCAGAATGAACAACCAATGCTCTTTTCATGCCAAAGCTTTGTAACGCTTCAGCCATCTTCAAGACCTATACAATTAAGAAATAAACCACATGCATATGAAAATAGTTAATTTTATGGTAAGGTCTGAACTTTAGCAACATGTGCATTGTGTCAACTAAAGTCTAGCGCATTCTGTTCTTTGAAGCCCTTACCAAATCTTCTGTGTATACACCAACTACGGCAAAAGGGACTTTTGCTGGATTCAACATAGGTCCCAAAATGTTGAATACAGTTTTTACTTTTACTTTTTTCCTCACAGGACGAACGATCTTCATTGCTGAATGATACTTTGGTGCCATCATAAAACCAATGCCTACTTCATTAACACATCTCTTGACCTCCTATTTCAAACAAAAACCAATATAAAAATTTGCATAAGCATATGTGCAAGTTGTTAACTTCTGAACTATTTCACCGTTTATATTCACACAAAAAAATCACCAAAGTTAATTTGTTGATGGAATTAGAAAGTTTAATGCTATTCTCGAGTCAATGTAATGTGCTTCTAAACAACTATAGTGACCAATAGGGTTAGGATAGGCCTTGTTTATGGCATTCAACCTGCCCATCTGACTAGAGAAGAAGATGCAAACTAACTAGACTATACCATCAATCCATCTTTCTAAAGCAAATGTCCAAAGAACCAACCTGAGGGCCCAATTCAATGACTATGTCCAATGCTTCCAATACATCTGCACTTCCACATGCAGAAGAACTTGAACGATTACCTTGCTGAAATACAAACAACTTTCTAACATTATTCATAGTTCAAGTAAAGTAGTGCAGCAAAAGAAAGGAAATATCGTCAATGATTGAAGAAATGTAACCTTTGCAACTTTAGCACCACATGCTGCAGCAAGTATTGAAGCCCCTGTGGAAATGTTTACTGTGTTTGCGCCATCACCTCCAGTTCCGACAATGTCAACTGCATCATCCAATCCCTCAATCGGCAAACTGTGCTTCATCATTGCCTTTGCCAATCCCACAATCTGTTTAATTATAAAAAGTGAGAAACAAATTATAGACAAAATCAATAGAGAGGGACAGTTTAAATCATAAAAATAGAGTACCAGCCTCGGGCAACAACACAGAGAAAAACAAGAAAAATTAACTATTGAAAATAGGAGGAAAAATAACAGAAATGATAAACACCGTTTAACTCAACCACTACATTTACAGTCACACAATAATAGAACAGGAAGCTAATAACACAGGACAATTAGCTCACCAAATAATATCAGATGTCCATATGCCATTATCATGCACCATCAAAACAGACCAGAAGAATACCAGTTGTCATATGCGAGTTGTTTATAATTCAAGAGGATGCCTAAATTTCAACAGATTTAATCACCATTCTGCTGAATATTGGCATGTAATCTTTCATATCATATTCTTTTCAAAATAATCCAGCATCTAAGTTGCCTTCGAAATTCCAATCACAAAGATAACCAATTTCACATATCTAGAGGAACAGATGGCGTTCCTGATTGTTTTCAGAATTCACAAACAGGAGTAACATAAAATGCTGACCACATAGAACATGATCCAACCCACAATGCTACTTCTTTTGGAAGTTCTTTACTTTAAGATTTTACTTACTTCTTCATAAGTCTCTCCTTTGGCTCTCAACAACACAAGAAAGGCGCTAATCAAAGCCTCATTAGTATCACTCAGCAAGAACTCCATTGCAGCTTCCGATTCCGACTCGGACAAATCCTTCTTATCAATCAGGGACTCAATCAACTGCAAAACACAAATCTGTCACAAACCCAATTGTGTTCCAATTCACAAGCTAAACAAATCCAACTGGCATACCTCATTGAAGGAAGAAAACGGTGGTTTTGGTCCCTCGGAAACAGTGGAGTGTCCAGAGAGCACAGCACTGCACAGCGTTGATGGGCTTGTTTGCTTTGCATTGGGAAACAGGGAAGTGCAGCAGGAGCTGTTGAAGTGGAGCTTAGTGGGGTGAGTCAACGAAGCAAAACTTGTAAGAGAGTGAAGATGTGTTGACACTGCCATGGTGGGTTATCTCAATTTGGCTGCGATTTAATCCAAACCCAGAACTGTGCAACACCCAGTTGCTAATGACAACTCCCCATTATTGGCAGAGACAGGTTTCAGAGAAATCTGTTGTGAAGCGTCAGTCTCTTTGGCTTCGCCTTCGCTTCTAGAAGACCAAAGCCTGGGAGTGTATATATGCAGCACGAACCGGTTACATAATCATTTATTTTTTTATATTATTTGTCTTTTATTATTAGGGAAAAGGTGTATTGGTTGAATTTGCCAAAAGAAGGAAACGAGAAAAATGATCCCATGTTTGTTAATGGGTGTGATGGAAGCTTATTCACAAATATAGTAGTGAATTCCATGTTAAATCCCAGGTCTACTCATCAAACCATTCAATGTTATTTTTGACAACTGATAGTATTTATTTATATTTGAATAGGGGCTAAATGGTCGCCTTCATGTCTGGATCATTAACGAAACCGCAGAATGCAAAAGGGGTACATAAAATCTAAACCTCAAATTGCCTAAACATCCTGAAATAATATAAAGAGTTTTCAATCATATGCATTCTAACAAACACCATTTAACAAAAAATGCATCGTTGACTACTCCATTTGCTTTACAAATTTGACGACATACCGGAAAGACAATGCTCATGCAGAGCCATAAGTTACTATGTCTAGCAGTTTTCCTATTATGTTGTCACTAAAAGATAATACCAGTGACAATAAGTTTCATCATACCACTAGAAGGCTGCGACCATTTGACAAAACAAAAAACTCATTGCCCATCTAAAACAGACATGGTATGCAAAAAAAGCAAACCGGGACAAAACCCACACCTCTAAACCAACATTGGGTTAGGAATTATTCTAAACAGAAAATAAAATGCAGCTAATAAACTAACATAAATAAAACTAATACCCCAGGTCTGTGGTTGCAGCTTTAGACTTGAATATACATAAACTGAGCAAGCAACAAAAGTATCTAGTGAAACTACTCTTATGACAGTAGCTAGGAACAAGTCGTTTTGGATATGTTGATGAACAGATCGTTATGAATGAGATAGGGATCAAGAGTAGTATCAACCCATAAAGTAACTCATCCTCATTCTTTTTCTCTTCTGTTCTGCGTTTTGGTCTTCTGTCATCTTTTCATTGTACATATTGATTTGGTTTTTCAGATTTTTTCTTCTTTTCTTTTAATTTGATTTAGAGGAAAATTCAGTTTAGTACCCTCAACTTTGGTGTTAAAATCAGTTCAATCTCTCGTTTCGAAAATTCATCTTTTTAATTTCTTAACTCTCAAATGACTGCACTTTACTCCAAATTTTGATGTTGGTTCCGAAAATAACTAAAAAAAAGCCGATATAATCCAAAATGAATATCCTCTTAAAAAAATCAAATTGAATTCAAACTTCCACGCATTAACACCGGATCTTAAACTCCAAAATTATCTAACACAAGCAAAAACACCAGAAAATAAACTAAACAACATATAGGGGCAAAACCCTTAAATTTGCATTCAAAAACTTGTCAATAAAAGCTACTGCATAACAACCAAATATGTGCATAATTCTGAAAAATATTAAACAATCAAACTTAGACAACACCTCATCGGAGCCAACATCAAAATTTGGACTAAAATATAGTCATTTGAGAGTTAAGAGACTAAAAAGATGGATTTTCGAAATGAGAGACTGAACTGATTTTAACACCAAAGTTCAGGGTACTAAACTGAATTTTCTTTTTTGATTTATTATGAAATTATATAAATACCATATCACGCCACGTCAGTTTTTATAAGTTAAAATCATATTTACAATTAATTTAGACCTTTGAATTTTTACAAATCTAATGAATAGAAAACGGTGTTAAATTTAACGTCAAATTTAATGTTCTTGAACCGTACGTAATTAATTGGTTCATCTTAACATCCCGAACTCCATTTTTCTCTTAAACTATGAACCGGTCCTAATCGGTACTTTTAACGAAATGCCCGATTGACAATAAAGCCCACAATTAAGTCAATAAATGATTTGCACCATCCTCCACTAACTACTTTTGGTAACTTGAAAGCCCATTTGGAAAATGAACATAAAGATACAAAATCCAGTTTGCCAAAATTGACAATTTCCTTTTGGGTCACTTTCACCATTTGGGATCAAGCCTAGTTTGGGAAACAACTAAAAAAATTTCAGGCCAATACTGTTTTGTACCTGGTCCTTCATAGATACTGTAACCAGATCCACATTTCCAAAACTGGAAAGCCAATCATGAACCAGGGGGATATTCCGCTAATCAATTATCAGAAAGAAGCAACGAGCATTCAACTTCGGTGCATATTCATGTGTATCTAAAACCATTTCTGTTTCCGTTTGATAAACATACTCGTTTTCGATTTTGATTTCTGAACAAGCATAGACCAAAAGAACAAAAAGAAAAGGATCTATGCTTTATAAGAGATATCAGAAATGAGGAAGACAGAGGAGAAATGTAAATGTATGCTGGCACATCCAAAAGAGGTTTTGCAGGAAACACATATCAACCTCTTAAAGAATAGCAGCTAATTAAAGCACTCATGTATAAACAGGCACTCAATTTTTCAGTCATTCTGTGCAGACCATGGCCGCTCTGCCCATCAGATTGGTGCTTGCGGATGGAAGATATTTGCACATACGTAGTACAAAAAGAAACAACATAGAGAAAAAATAGAACCAAAGAGATATAGACGATCAAACTGCGAAGCTAAAACATGTTTTGAGAAGAAAACGAAGCTGGAAATGAAAGCATGGAGGTTGAAGAAAAATGAGAGAGGCTGTGAAATGAAAGCGTCGCTTTGGTATTTATAATGGAGGATCTGAGATCTTGATCTTCTGCTTCGTCTAGGGTTTTGGTCAGCGGGCAGGTTGGTGTTATAGAATGAAGGGTGGGTTCGGGCAGCGTTGTCGGAGCTGCCCCTGTTATAATAAGAAAGTTTAATGCAAGTTGCACGTCGGGGATGGCCGGTCTTAGCTTATAGAGAAGCTGTGTGTCAGGCGTGACGTGTATGCATGTGCATGATATGAGTGTGTGACTCATCCACAACCTAACATTTGTCAAAATCCTAGAGGTCCATCTGGTGTCAATACAGGGTTGTAATTTTTATTTTTATTTTTTTATATACAGTACACATTAGACAAGAAATTTTATTCACACATCTCAAATTACTCAATACACATCCTTATTTTTTAAAAGTTTTCTAAATACAATTTTACCCTTTGATACATTTTAAAACACCAACATAATTATAATTACTCTTGTCGGAAAAAAAAACTTAATTATAATTACATTCTCAAATCATGAGCCCTAAAAATTTCCATTTATTCTTCCCTTGATGAAATTGACAGCACAATCCAATCCCTAAAAGCCATGCTCCATCTATGCGCGCGTAGTGATGAGATTGCAACAAACAAAAGTAAATCTCATAGCATAACCAATAAATTGGGCATGTCATGTAGTTAGATAATCATGATTCATGAATGAAAATTAAAACATATACAGGTGGTCACTTAGATTCCTTTCCATGGCTTTGAACATATTTCATTGGATGAACTTAAATTTGTGTAGTTTTGAAAAGTATTGATCTAGTTTTCTTATATTTGATTATATTCATTACATAAATAGTCAAAAAGATGATCATGCCAAGATGATTAACATCATAATTCCATGAAGTGGCTTGCTGTGATGAGATGACAATGAGCTAGGCGTTTAGGTGATGGTTTTGGAGGATTTGGGGCAAAATAGGTAGTTTATCAACAAAAAAAAATTAAGACAAAAAAAATTGAGATGTGTATCTAACAAGTTAGGTCTCTTTAGAGACCTGAAAGAGTGAAAGGTGTTTAACATTTTTAAAAGTTTAAAACTTACTAACGAGGAATATTATATTTTAATTCGGTGTATTATAGCTGGTATGATATTAGCAAATGTAATTTCATCACCAACTGTCACCGGCTGGTCAAAGCTTGTATTGGGAAGCTCTTCTTTCTTTTACATTTTTTCACGAGATATGAACAATAATATTGTCACATTTGGAGTCATTAGCCTTTGTTTGCTAACGCCGGTGCCCCCCACAGAGGGTAACTACAGGACTTTCAAGTTACTGCCTAGTTTATAGGGAGAAGTTGAGAGCCTATTTACAATCACTGTTTTTAGTCTAGTCTGTGTACAAAGCTATGCATAATACATGAACAAGCTATTCCCAGCTGCACTAGCAATTAAGTTCGCTTCTGGATGCCATGCCACCTGTAATAGCTTGGAGCTCAAGTCGTAACTGATATCGTTCCCAGTTGAGCTTGAGTTTTCATGCCCTGAAAAAGCAGAGCAGATGGATTTAGTCATGAGAGACCAACAGATGTATCTACAAAAATAAGTAATGAGGTTGAAAGCCTAACCATGCCGGTAAAATCCTCGTGCCAGGTTGCTCAAGGACGACCTCCTAACCCTAGGTGCAGCCCGGGGAATTGGTTTCCTAGTTTCAAGTTCACAAAAGAGTTCAGAAAGCTTTCACAGGGGTAAAATATAAGTTCCTAGGTGATAGCCAACTCAGTTTCACAGAATACTGACTTATCCATTTGATACACAACATTATAGATATACCATGAATTTCCTCATTTGATGAAAATGTTTCAATTCCACCAATGTTTTGGGGGAATCACACGTGAATAGAAGGAAAAAGAGCCAACCTGTTAGGATTTTTGCTAGCTTCTATTGTAGTTCCTTCTTCACCTCCAGTACCATGGGAGAAAATGCGTATTAGGTTGCTGTATTAAAATTATAGAATGTTATCAAAAAAGCTGAGTGAGTTAGCAGATACAAGCAAAACAAAACTACTAGTGGTAACAGTTCCATGACTGGATATGTTGTAGCAGGTCCAGTCCAACTGCATACCTATAAGATCCAGTTGCATAATGAAGTCCATCTCCACTGAAGCAGCACCCGAATTTATCAAATATGCGATCATTAGTATACAACTCAGATAACTGCAAGGAGAAAATAGAGCTGTCAGCTGGAGGGAGAAATGGGCACTGAAATTGAACCAGCTCATCAGAAACTCAGAGCACAAATTACTTACTAAAAAAATTTGGGAAGATTTATGCATTCCAACTATCCATGGATCTAATTCAATACATATTAACAAAAAAAATAAAATAAAAAAATAATAAAATAAAATAAAAATAAAAACATCTTCAGTTTGGAGTCCAAAAGATCTTTTAGTTACCTTAGGGCGCAGGTGCTCATGAATCCTGTACACTGCAACTGGTGAAGAATCCATATGCATGTCCCAGAGCTATACAATGAAACAAAAACATCAATGTAAAATTGCATCTACAAAAAAGGGTAAAGACCTCTCTCTAAATCCATAGAGAAGAAATATTTTCAAAATGTCACCACAAATCTGTTAGGGACATCTCATCTAATTTACCTTGGAATTGTCTTTTTCATATTCCAAGATAACACAATACCTTTAGATTCATGTAGTCACGACTTAAGATGTACCGCCCATCTTTTGAAAACTTGATATCAGAGATGGATGCTATAATTTCCGTGAAAAACGACTTCAACCCATGCGAATCTCCATCTTGTAGTCTGTAAACCAGTCCAATTAACAAGTATCAGAACATCTTGTGTCAGATCACAAGTAGATAATCTGTCCACAAAAATGAACAGAAACTGATCTAAACTCACATTCTTGCACTGCTATCACATAAAGCTGACTGCCTCATGTCGACTAAGCGAATAAAACCTCTTGAGCTGCTGTATGCAAGCAGATTACAATGAATGGGATGGAACTCAGCCGATGTTATTACCTCTGAACAAACATTTCATCAATCAGCCTAAAGATTCCAAACTAAAGAAACATGTATTGACCTTCAAAATGAGCCAATCGACTTCAAATGATGCAATCATTTATTTATTCGATTGATAAACAATTAAGCACCAAAGCATTGGTTTAAAAACTGAGTCAACCAGGTTTGTCAGACCCTGGCACCCTGTTGGTTATTGCTTCTCCATCCTAAAAACAATGATTGAAGACTCCATGGCTAAACTTAGAGATGATGTTTATACAATATATGCTCGTAGTTCAAATTTATGTAAAGGCATGCTTTTCATTTTTAACTAGCATGCAGTAGTTTGATAATAGGAGCTCAGAGGATGCAAAGACTACAGGATGGAATGAGAGGCTACCAGTAAGGTCGTCCATGTTTGGTGGCTTCATGTCTATAATATTGAAACATTGATCACTGATATCAAGGTTCCACAAGTTTATTCTAAGGTCATCCGATGAAAGAAAAGTTTCACCATCACTGCATAAAAGTTGAAACCAGATTATTTCTGATATGCATATACAATTTGAAGTCTATAACTATCTACTTAACAACATTCAAGTTGCTTCTGCATTCAAGGATACCAAAGTAGAACACTGAAGAAAGATGTATCTGCATGATTAAACAAAATGGCTTCTCTCTTATTATAGCTCTCTTGTGGCGATTTCTAGCTATTAGAGAACTTAACACATGCTAACAAAGTTTACCTATTATTTGAGATGGAGTGAATATTAAAATCATGAGCATGAGCATACACCTTTCGGCATGTTGTTTGAGCAGTGTCCTCAATGTCAGCAACCTAGTCACAAAACAAATTACAATCATGACCACGTACTGTGAAAACACATGAGTAGTACAAATAAATAGCTTTACTAAAAAAACACAGTTATCAACCTTCGAATGTATGTCTTGATACTGGGACACGCTATTAGCCATCTTCTCCACCCATTCTTGACGATAACCATTGGCAACGATCGGTTTGTCTTCTCTACTGATGAAACTCTTTTCAGATAAAAGCACATTATCTGAACTCGGAAGTGGACCAGGGTTCATCTCATTTACTTTCTTCACCTTACCTTCCTTGACCTGATCACAGAAACCATAAAAGCACACAGATCAACATTTCTAAAGCATTAGTCAACATTGTTTCACAAAAAGGACAATCAAACTAGCATTGAAAACTTCCATACCTTCCACAGTTTTATCGTCTTGTCATTAGTTGAAAGAATAAACTGAGATCCGTTGGATGTTGCACACCATTTTACTTTGTTGATCCTCTCTTCGATTTCGACACTCTTTAAGTAGTCAAACTACATAAAACGAAATAACACAGCAAACTAATCCTCACATTGCACTAACAGAACAAATTATATGGCCTAATAACATCACAACAGTCACTGACACTAGTCCTACATAATGCAGTAATGAAAAAACAATAGTTCCAAACTAAGCATACCTCCGGTTCATGACTCTGAAACTCAGTCTTGAACTGGAATTCCGGATGCTTCGTGGACGTAACATCCAACTGCTCCAGTTCATGCCGAGAACGGTGCTCCTCCAAATTCTAAGAAGCCAATTAATAATTAACATCATAAGTCGAATTTTCATGCAAAAGCAAAAAAAAACAAAAAAAAATGATGCACTCAACTAGTTTCAAAATCAAACTATATAGCTAAATTCTTACATGCTTCCCATCCTTCCTGCCGAAAATTACACAGCGGCCACCTCGATCTCCAATGGCTAGGTGATCGCCGCTCTTGTCGAATCCAATCGCCGATATCACATCAACTACACACACAGAAAAATCCAAGCTTATAACTAACTAAACTTTAATCTCATTTCTGCATTGCTTCACTTCATAAAGCTCACAACAAGCAAAACGATACTAAGCATGATAGAAAATTCTCATCAAACTAACATTTTGGAGCTAAAGCGAAACCCTAACCTTCTTGAAGCTCATCGCCGGGAGCTCTTTCGCCGAAAACCTGAGAGAATTTCCAGTCTAAGGGATGGTCGGAGCTGAGAGCCATGGCCGGCTGAGCTAAGCTTATAAGAGTCCAATTGGAAAGTGAGAGAGACTCTTTGGTTATTTTTTGAAACTGAATCTCTCTGACTCTCTTTCAGATTCCTCTTCTCCGTCAACTACTCGATTTGGGAAGAATATATGCGCCAAAAATAAATAAATTAAAAAAAAAAATATATATATATATATATATGCGCCAAAATTAAAAAGACCGGGTTCTCCTACTGGGCTGGCCCATTTCGAAGGCCCAAAAGTGCAAAAGGTGGGGTAGGTTGGTGATGCGGGCCCCTATGAGATTGCGTCACGTTCACTCCCAAGGTGCCGGCAAAGCGAAGCCCAACCCTCCTCCGGCGCTTGATAAGTAACTTCCTGTCCCTGCCCATCTGATAGGCCCGGGCGGTGCACCCATTGACGGAGGTCATCTTTACGACTCTCTATCTGTGCACCACTACGTCGGAATCTTGACCGGCGAAGTGCTGGCCTGACCGAGTACGCGTCACCACCTGAATGCGCCTCCGTAAGAGCTGGGCCCACTTTCCCCCGGAGGTCCGCAACGCCTTAGGGTTCCCCGCACAATCCAACCTCCAAAGTCCTTAGAGAAGGACCCACCTTTAATGCCCCCACTTGAGTTACAAGCCCACATTACCAGGCTCGGCACACATCTCAGTAATTCGTTTGAATATAAATGCCACGGCTTGACGCTTCTTATCGATGTGGGATTCTTTGTGTGCTTAATATTTCGTTCACCATGTGAGACCTAAAAGTTACGCTATTCATAATCAAACCCAGTCGATCGGTGTCTGCTATTCTTGCTTCAAGTACCTAGAATCAAAGCCAAGAGACTGATAGAACTCTCTGGGATTACAAGTTTACAATTCTATCTTATCAAGACGTAAAGAGATATGGCTCTAGTCAACTTACAACTCTGTCAAACAATTTGAAACAAGATGAACTTCTAATTGACATGAGATAATTTGTGCGATTGAAACTCTCATGGCTATTCCAGACCTAAAACGTTGTCTTTAAAAGTCATCGAGTATCATCTAGGAAGACATTTACAAGAGCAAAACTTTCTATACATGTGTTGCAAAGTTCCTAACTCATTGTTTTACAAGAACATAAACCTTGGACAGATACAGTTGCATCCAGTGCTACTACCTTACTTCTGATACTTTGATTGTTTGAGTAGCATTATATTCCGAGCCGGCTTGATCTGTGGATTTTAGAGACTGTCCTCCCTCTTTTGCTTGTGACAAATAGCTCGGTGTAGTACTCGAATAAGAATCCGAATTAAGTATGCTGGCATTCAAGAATGGAGGCTGTTTTGGTGAAGGAATGCTACATTCTTTATAAGTCAGCACTTGAATTACTTCGGACATGGATGGTCTCAGTGCAAGAGAAGCTTGAGTGCACAAAAGCCCAATTTCAAGTACATTCGATGCTTCTCTTTCGGGGTACTCACCTTTCAAGATGGCATCAACAGATTTGGTATTAGTATTAGCCCTGTAGTTCTGATAAACCTGATGCCACGGTAAAATATTATGTCATTTGGTATATTAGGAATACTACTTGAATATGAAACTTGGCCTAAATGATGATCATGCCAATAGATAAACATGCAGTGACCAAGATAGAGATATGAATCTTACAGAATTAAGAACTGAGCTTGAACCCTCCATGAAAACATGGTTCTTCATGCCACATACAATCTCAAGAACAAGCACACCAAAGGCATACACATCAGGCTTATCGGTTAGTTGTCCTCGAACAAGATATTCAGGAGCCATATAACCTCTGCAACAAAAGAAACAAACCAAGTTAACGACTCCACCTTGTAGTAACTAATATTGGTTTTAGTAAATACACTAGGAGCTGGAGGTGGTTTCTTCTTACAATGTGCCTGCAATTCCTGTGCTATGATGAGACTTATCAGGACCAACACAGCGCGCAAGTCCGAAATCAGCAATCTTTGGAGTAAGATCCTCATCAAGGAGAATGTTGCTGGATTTTATGTCCCTGTGAATAATTTTCTCGCTGCAACTATCATGAAGATACACAAGTCCCTCAGCAATGCCACAAATGATGTCAAATCTATGTTGCCAACTTAGAACTTGCTCACTGCAACCAAAAATGATTTTATCTAGGCTTTTGTTTGGTACATATTCATAGACTAGAAGGCTTTCTGGGCCTTCAATGCTGCAACCCACTAATGAGGTTCACTTCGGTGAAAAAGTTGTCCGCCCATTGCCTTGTGTTGAAGAATAGTCTTTTCACTGCTACATTGCTCCCATCTGGAAGTGTTCCCATGAATACAGAACCAGCTCCACCTTGCCCTAGTTTCCTTGAGGCATTGAAGAAATCAGTGGCCTTTTCGAGCATTTCATACTTGAAATTCAATCTGTTCTTGTGTTGAGATTTTGATGTCCCAACTGGGGCACTGGCCAATGAAACCACAACAAACAAACAAATGTTAGAAACTGTAGAAAAGATCAACAAATGATTAGTAGTTAGGAGTACAGTTCCAAAACTAGATGTTTACTTGCTGTCTTTTTTTTGTAATCTCTGGTAGGCCATTGTGAACCCAAAGAGAGACAGAACAGAAAGAACCATTCCAGCTAAAACCTCCCATAGTCCAGCTGAAAATACATGACACCAAAATGAAAATTAAACTACCATGACATTGAAATCATTATGGTTTTGTGTTATCAATAAGAATTTCTGGTCACACGTTTTCAATTTTGATCACCAAATGCTAAAATTCATGAACAACTAGCTAGTCCGATTTGAGTAAGAGTCCTAAGACAAAAACACAATTTGGAAGTGAGGCTCACCATTTCCATTTAGTTCATCTTCTTGAACGTCAAAGAACTTCTCAGTAGAGTACCTCATATAACACCCTGCCAGCATAGCCCTACCTTGCTTCCCGGGCAAGCAACCCTTGAGATTCTTCCCAGCTACTTCCAAACAATATCTACACCCTTTCTCGCCAATGGTCCTCCAGCACTGAGCCAATGCATAAACACTCTCAACTCCACCTCTCTGCCCCACCACAGCAAACCCTTCATTCCCCACAGCATTCTCCGTCACGTTACCAATCACATCCATCACCTTGCTGTTAAACCCCTCCTTCATGTAGTTATATTTCGAAAGATCGACTGGTGTTCCACATGTCAAATGCTTGTGACCTTCGTGGAGGGCCTCGCCGGAGAAGTCATGGTCGCCGTAAGCGAGGAAGCAGCCGTCGAGGTAGATGCGAGCTGAGGTTGAAGGCAGGCATTTGGGGAGCTTGGTTCTAGAAATTGCGAAACAAGTGGAGCAGTCATTTTGGGAAAGATCGGAATGGCATTGCGCAAAGGCGAAAATAGTTGGAGGCGGTGATGTGGTGTTGTATTGTCCCCATGTTTTCTTGTTGACACTGTTGGAGATGGTTTCCATGGCGTCTATGAAGTTGGGAATGAAGTTGCTGTCACTGGCGGAGCCACACCAAGACCAAGGGGTGCCATGGCACCCCCCACACATTTTGATGATGGTCAATTACACCACTGTTGTAAGATTAAATGGTTACAATTGTATAATCTGGCCCCCTTTTTATGTAATAATATGTCACGTAATAATTACTTGTTTGATATTTTGGACTATATAATCTCTTTTTTTGTTGCATCTTGTCATATCATCACCATAATCGATTAGTTATTAACTAATCATTTTACATGCATGTAAACTTTCAATATATAATCATTTACATATACATAAATTAAACTATATATACATCAACAAAAACAATAAATTCAATTTTAATTAACATATAATTTTGACAGACAATTTAAAATTTTATATATATTTTTTCGTATTTTATATCTCGGCCCCCCTAGACTTATAGTTCTGGCTCCGCCCCTGGTTGCTGTCAGAGGTGTCGGTGGAGTTTCCACAAAACTGACCGGCTTCGGAGGTTCGAGGGTCTGATTTGGAAATGGAGAAGAAGAAGCAGAAGTACATTATGAGGAAAATCCATGTTGAGCAATGAAGTTTTGGGATTGGGAATGGCATATCATTCGAAAAATGCAGGCCTAATTCTCTGTTTTCACCTCCTCTGTTTCTAGAACAGGGGAAACAAAGTGAATTGGAAGACCATTACAGGCCCAATGACCAGTGTTTTTATCAGAAACACTTCAGAGTTGTGGATTTTGATTACAAAAAAGAATGTTTCCTAGAGGATTTGGTTCTTTGGTTTCTATATTTAGAGCATGTTGGAGTTTGAAGCTGTTTCAGTTCGAATCAAGAAGGAGGTTGGTGAGCCCTCAGCATCTGTTTTCATCGTTGTTCATGTAGGACATTTTTGACGCTTTTAACGAAAATAAGCTAACTGAGGAGGACATTTTTGACGCTTTTAACGACCTAGACGATTATGAACAATAAAAATGGTTCCGGTAGAGAAGGGTACGTATTATGGTTAATTTAGACATGGAATCATTCTGTATAAACAATTCAGAATGAGAATGTAGGCATGCTGCTAAACACATTGATTAATGTATCCAATTCTGATATCACACTGATGAGAATCATGTATCAATTAAAATTGCGGGCTTAATATCAGTGATTAAAATGTGCAGCCTGTAGTCTATATCTTAACGCTTTAAAGTTTTTGTCAAGTCTCACGATAAGATAACATCATGATGTTTTATCTTTGGGTTTATATATCTTTAGTTTGCTATAGATGGATTTATTCATTACTTATTTGGATTGTATATGTTGTAAATGACATGGGATTTGGAGGAAAAAGATACATGGTAGCTTCATTCAAAAGACTGTTAAAGCTTTGAGGAACATGACACTACGACAGCTTGAACTTCAATGCCTAGTTGCATGCCCAATCTGCATGTTGTGCAGAGTGTAAAGGGCACTCTCGAGAGTTCAGACCTTGAGTCTTATGCTGAAGGGGGTCCGAACTATCTCAGCCCTAGCGATGACATTTTCGGACTGCGAGGGTTAGCTTGATTGTGAATGGTCAAAGAATAAGCAGGTAATGCAAGTACTTGGGGAGAACCAAAAGGAAGTAGGGATCTATTCGGGCATTAGCTAAATTAAGGTCATGTTCAAAAGTTCATTTACAAATCAAGTTAATAAGGGACCGGATGAGATCCCACTCTTATATATATGATCTGTGGCTGGAGGCTATCCAGTTAGTATCCCTAAACAGGACGAGGACCATAGAGGCTTTCCATAACAGTAAACTGCATGTTTTCCGATGGTTTCCAGTGGCGCTTCCTTTGATTTATGAACCAGTTATTAATTTGTTTCAGATCCAAACCCGTCACTTGAGCCAGTGTCATCTTGTCTACTTCCTGCACCATCAAATTTCTCAAAGTAATCATTCCATGCTTTTTTTTTCAAATCTATGACGTATAACAAAACAACAAAAGTTAACAGAAACGAAAGATAAAAAGCCCCAACCAATCGTTATTACAAAATGTGATAGCAAGTCCCATCACGTCAGACCTCAAGACTAACAAACACAGTTTAATAAGAAACACGTACCGTTGGATATGGCCATTTATAGTGAACGTTCCACCAATCCGCAAGGATTTGTTTAGCATCTTTGGGCAGCTTTCCCTTCTTCTTTTTCTGAGAAAACTCCTGCTTCAGAGTGCTTATATAACCACTGTATTTACGCAACAGCTTGTCCTTCAATTCATGATTTTCATTTCTTTGCTGATGATCAGAGTCCTGTACATCAATCTCTCCTCCACTCACGTCTTCGTAATCAGAAGAATTACCAGCGGGAGCATCATCTGCAAACATATCAGAATTACAGTTAAAAATAAAAGGGAACATTTATGCATGCCAAATGAAATACAAAACACTTCCTCACTTCTTACCTAAGTAGTAGAATTCTGAAATATATACAACATAATTTCATCATGCTCTTTCAGAATATACGAAATCAGACACTCAAAGGGACCATATCCAACCCAGAGTACATAAATGATAAACCCTAGAACCTCCTAGTTGAAATTAGTCATCATATGGAAACTAGCAAATTAGAGGCCATAACAAATGTCGGGTGTCCCCACTCTCCACAGGTTAGCCCATATTGTCATGGAGCCCCATTTCATAATCCAGAAGAGAGCACAGAAAAGGCCAACATGATGACTGTAGGACCAGGTTGATGATATGATTATGTATAAACTACACACATGGAGAGCAGGATTTCATGTTTCCAGGGATGTGATGTATCATAAAGCCATCAAATCCCAGCTACATGGACGTGTAGGGTCCACTATGCACTCAGATCTAGCAAACAGAAACCCTGACAGTAAAATAGAAATTAAAATTTGAATAATCTTTTCGTCTTCTATCTTATCGTTCTATCTTATCGATCAGTAGAAGGGGGAGCTCTTTCAGACTTGAAGACAATCTGGGCGTAGCCTGTGAGGTAAAACCCGCAGAGCACACACCATATTATCCTTTACCCAATGGAAGTATGAAGCCCAGCTTCTATGTTGAAGTTCCCAGGAGGGTTGCAGAGAAAGCTGCACTAATGGGTGTGGTGTAGTTTTCAACTTTCAAGGTATTACATTACTGAGGCTAAGCTTACAAAGCCATTCTTCCTCTCTGCCCAGATCAGTGTGTATAATCAAAGAAACATGTATACTCACTCACACGCTCACCTAGGGGAAGCAAAAGCACAGCCTAGGGGAAGCAAAAACACAGCCACCGCAGATTGAACCAGTAGTAGTAGCACTGTGGTTTCAACAGCGGAAACTACGGGAGTCCATGTAGTCAATGATTCAACCTCACAACAGTTGCATATATCACATCATAATCCCCATTCTACCCTTCCCAACTGGTCTATATGCTCATTGTGTCCTAAGCTGGGGCATACATAAAATATCAATCTCCCATGCACGGTATTATTGAAACACAGCCTGTTAACACAACCCAGTTCCATTTTCTCTCCTCCATGATCAAAACACCAGTAATTAAGCTTCATCAATCCACTAATCCTAGAGTCCCTTGTTTGCATTTCAACACACTTTTGGCGGATCAAAAACAAAGTGTAATCAGACTTATATTATCAAGAGGCAATAACCAATTCAGCAAAGTTCTACTGTATGCAGATTGCAGAGATGCATATTTTAGAGCACGTTTCAGCTGAACAGCATAAAATGCTTACGCATGCATCCCGTAGCATATAAACCAATATAGTACATGCACACCTTGGAATCCCGATGCCATGAGCCTGGGTACTATTCTATATACGCATTTTAAAAACAAAACAATGCCACATCAAGATCAGTGTAGTCAGACTCTAATTACCGTAACTACAGTTCTCTAGATCAATTATAAGTGCAAACCTACTCTATCAATGATTATCATAATGAATCTTTGGGTCAACAGCTTTGATCCACTTGAACCAAACCTCATGAAACTGAGGACATTAGTTATTCAAAATGCCAGAAAAAGATTGAGCTTACTGATACAATTTACAGCATTTGGCAGCACAAAAAAAAAATGGAGATTTAGTTTGTCTCCCAAAAAAAGATCTCGCGAGTTAAAACCAAGCACCCAAACTATCTACCTATAAGTCACAAAACAAATTCTGCTCCTCACCACTTCTACAACCTATTACGGACAGCTGCTTTAGCATGACCAACATTCAGACATGCATAGCAAACATATTAGTGTAGTGCAAAGTAGCCTTACAATCACTTGCTCACGCGCTTTACCACCTCTATAGTTGGCCATTGATAAGCAGAATAATTCCATAACTTAAAGACATCTAATGCATCCTTCTGTAAAATTGAATAAAAATTGTGTGGACATCCCTCTGTTCTCCACCCTTCGGCACCGACGACGGCGTGCCTCCTCACCCCAGAAGACTCCAGCAGCGTCCCCGACCACTTTCCCTCCCCGGTGAGTCCGTTTTTTTTCCAGTTTTCCGACGAGATCACCCAAAACTTCAAACAAGATCGATCTCGCCAGAAAACTGGAAAAGAACGGACTCGCCGGTGAGGGAAAGTGGCCGAGGACGCTGCTAGAGTCTTTTGAGGTGGAGGCGCGCCGCCGTTGACGCCGGAGGGTGGAGAATGGAGGGACGTCCGCACTTTAAGGACCGTGCGGACGTCCGCCTCTGAACGGCTCCGTGTGTGTATATATATATATATATATATATAAGTTTCAAGCTCAATCACCTAGTCAGGTGCCATATAAAGGTAATCCTTTCAAAAGTTCAAACTATAGTTTATTCACATGCCCAAACTAAACCAATTAATTATAGTAAAAACCAGCTTTCCACACCTAAAGGTTCAACAAAATCCATAACCTCCAAGCCTCACAACTAGACACACATGCACCATGAGAGCAGCTTCTTGTTTCAATGTTTTGGCAAAAAACAACATGTTACCAGACTATATCTGTAATTTTTGTGGCTTTGAGCACATAAAGTAATGCTAAAATACGATCTCAGCGACAAAACCCATATGGACCAAGTACAGAACTCTGTGGATTCAACAAGTATACAATAGATGCATAACCTCAAAAGTAGAAGATTAACAGTTAAATTACGGAATATGAGATCAATCATTCCACATTATATTTTACAAGTACAACCAAGTGTACTTAACCTGCCATTACCTATATATTACTGGTGTTCTTCACAGGATTCCATACATGGAATCTTTCGTTGACAACGTGGTTGATTAAAAGAACAGTAGTTTTCTTTCAACTCAGATTGAATTTTACATGGCTGAAACTGCCAGAAGCTATTCCTGACAATTCTTTTTGGTATTCATAATTCGGAATGGAATTACTTGACAGTAGAATACTTTTTCCCACCCATGGCATATACACCAAAACTTAAGCTATGTTAAAGTTAATCAACTTCTGGGTTAGTATACAATACTAGCATTTCCATAACAATATGCACCTACAATGAAAACCAGACCAGCAGGCCAATCACTTGGTAGAAGCCTTTGTTAACTATCCAAGACATTTAATTCTTCCCCATAAGCATGTCAGCTTTAGGCTAGTGCAAGAGCTACTACAACTGACAATATCAACTTGCTTAATTTCAAGCTGACTTTTCTTAAGAACTCACATGTTGAGCAGCTTATAAAATTTCATAAATCCTCAAACAGCGTCTACAGTTAAGAATATAACTGAATGTCTTTTCTTTTTCTTCTTGTTTTTTAGGTAAAACAGAAAACATTATGGTAGAATCATCTTGCTATTTACGAGTTAACCAAGAAAAAGAAACAGTGAAGGATGTTTCAGACATCACAAACTCACAAAGTAAAAGGGTATGTGTGCGCGCGCGCGCATGCAATAAGTCGATAATACCAACCTATGCTCTGCTCAGGTATAAAGCACAATATCTTCACAGGCCAATATAAATCTACAACAGATAAAGTAAATTAAGATTTCAAACATTAACAACCTGGTCTGAACATGTCTAAACAAACAGACAACTTAGCTATATTAAGGTATATAATCAAGCATATTTTCTGCTCTCCCCAAATCTCTTGCCACTTTTACTTTCAAAACTAGGAAAGTTAACCCTACCAAAGTAACTTAAATGTATCCAAACTATTGCGTAGAAGTGCCATCAGGATATGCAAGAAGTTTGGTCACCTCAAGCTGAATCCCTAAACATATTTCTTGCCCCATTATTCAGTTATCTGGTGTCAATATTCCAAATAAGAAATGTCAAAATCTGGTTTTAACCTTCGGTCCTTGTGCACACCTTCGGTCCATTAGTTGATTATGCGGATATTTTTACAAGCTTTCCAGTAACACTGGAATTTAGGGTTTCTGATCTCACTTAAAATTTTGATTTATTTCACTATTTCAGTAAGAACAAACCCTATTTTGTTTTTCTTCCAGGTGTCGTCTTTTATCAGAACAAGTAAAAAAGGGGACTCATCATAGGAATCAAAACCAAACTTCTTCTACATATCATCAGTTATTTCCTGCTAATTTGCACCGAGTTTATCCTAACCTGCGTCTACCTAGCTATCACCTGATCTGGGTCATTGGAAGAACCCCCCAAAAAGTCATAGAAAATAAATTGAATTAAGAGGGAGTTGAAAGAATACTGGTGTTGGCGAGATTGTTGAGCTGCGTCTCCATGCTGTTCAAGAAGGTGATTGCTTCGTCGAACGGCTTTGTCAGATCCGATTTGTACTTCAACAAAATACCACAGTAGGTTTCCTACACATCAAAACAGACCAAGAAATCAAATCAAAGAGCAAAACACAGGCATATAATACGACACAGCGTCTAAAGAGGAAGAAGGAAACTACCATAAACTCATCGAGCTCAGGATCGACACCCATGCAAGTCGAACCGCCGGTTCTCCTACTGAGTTGATCACTTTCCCGCCGGATTTTCTCCAAAATATGGGCTAATTCCGGCGGCGCTCCAACCTGTACATGAGATCAAAGTCTCAAATGGATGATACAACCGTCCTTGTTCTTATGCATAAATAAACCGTATCTAAGTTATACACATAAGAGAGCGACGTAATACTAAACTACCAGCTAGTACTCAACCTTTTGGCAATCGATGTAAGCCTGAAGTAGGTTAGGGTAGAGAGGATGAGAAGCGATCTTAGCATTAAAATCAGTACACGAGACCTCTTCTCCTCCTCGTTGATTTCCTGCCACCGCAACCGAAACACAATCGGACACGGTGGACGAATTAGAACCCGAGTAATAATACACCGGGTCGGAGCAACTTCCGGGTACAACCGCCGATAGAGGCTCGAAGCTCGTGTAGTACTCCAAAAGTGGCAAGTGTTCCGGTGGCATAGCCATTGAAGAAGAAGAGTAGTAATTATCAGAATTTCCAGAACTGAAACCGTAGAGTTCTTCCATTGTTACTACTGTTTCCGAGGAGAAGTGAGAGAATGAGGGAGAGAGTTAACTAGTTAAGTGTTAAATCATAGATGGAGGTGGGGAAGTGTGAGGCCAGAAGTGAGAGCACATCCCATTTGATTATACTTTAGTTGAAAAACTGAGTAACTAATTAAGTATAGCACGATAAAAAGACAAGTCAAAAGTCAACTTGGAGTCGCATAGAGCCAGAGGTAGGGTTCTTAGTGAATATGGTAATTATTGGGCGGATTAGTATATTAAATACTGAATAATTTGAGCTGTGTTGAGTTTCATTGGGAACGAAGCTCTGTCAAAACTGGAAATTAGGAGAAGGAAGAAGAAGTCCCCCACTACTTACGCAACGCTGGCTATTACGAGTCTCTGTAAGACTGACGGTAAGTTTGCCTGAGCATGACTATGACGAGAGAGAGAGAGAGAGCGAGAGAGAGAGAGAGAGAGAGAGAGGGAGCAGTCAGTCAGTCAGTCAGTCAGTGACCGGTGCTTCGTTGAATGAATTGGTCAGTATTATTACCATGCGGACCAGCCTCACCGTATCGTAATCGGATCACTTTCTTTCTGCTGGTGATGATGAAGTTTCTCCTCGATTCTCATCTTATAATGAAAAAACAAACAAATAATGGCTGGATTCTGAAAAACACTGGCGTTGCTTGCATAGACAGATGTCACTCTCGATCTTTTCCCATATCTAACGGTTTAATCAGATCTTCTGGTACAAATCCCTGTACATATTTTCCTCATATAAACCTAATTGAGCAGAATAATGGAGGTATTAATTAATTAAACCAATATATTATCAGAGGAAAACGAATATGAGACTTTGAATGAACAGAAGTGTGGAGAGACAACTATATACAGTACTGCATATATAATAAGCTACGAAATGGTGGAAAAAAGTAAAAGATTAAACCGAGTAGAGTAGATTGAATGAATGGTCGAATTAGGGTTGAGAAACGTGATTAAAACCCTAAAATATATATAGAAAACTGATTCCCCACAAGCTTATGTCTCCAAAAGCAATTCTCATGCGATGTGGACATTCTCCCACCATATACTGTGAGTCTGTGGGTTTCAAATATAAATCGTTAATAAAAATGATGTTTCCCATACGAATAATACGATACTGTATGTAGTTAACGACAATACCAGAATCCCTTTTAGTGCAGAAGTTGTGAAATGTTGTTGCATAATTGATTTATCAAGAGGGGTTTTTTTAGAAGACAAGGAGAATCATTTTTTGATACAATATATAAAGAAGTATAGTTCTACTAGTACTGCATTCCAAAGCTGTGAAGTATTTTTGCAACATTCATGTATTGAGAGTAGTTTGGTATACCATTTGTACCTTTTTAAAGAGAAAAAATGGAAAATCATTTTTGATATGATATTTTAAGAAGTATGTCTTCGATCAGAGAATTCAAATATTATATTTTATTATCGTGTTTATATGTATGGTTATGTTTAATGCGAAACATGTACAGAAAATGTAAGTACATAACACACAAAAATACAAAATTTCATACCATTTTTAACAACGGTGATGATAAAATATGCAATGAAGATTAATGGTTAATCTTATAGATTGATAATTAAAGACTAAAAACGGTCACACACTATCCACTATAATCTCAACAAAGAGAAGATTTGAACTCGGGATCTCTAATAAGAATCACGTAAAAAGAAGCATGATTTAAACCATGAAGAATTATAACATCATCCATTGACACGAATTAGTATACGAGCCTAGAATATTCATGAAAAAACCGTATAATCTCAATCAAAAAGGAAAAACATGATTTGAATATAAATGTTGGAGGTGTGGCGCACATACAAAGATTTTGATCGGGGATTATACGGTTTCATGAAGATTTGAACTTAGGATTTTACGCATCATCTGAAGAGAAACGATTTGAACTTCGAAAGCATTATGACATGATCCTTTTGGGCTGATTAAACAAAGTATTTTGAGGAAACCGTGTCTACATCTAGCTTTCGTTGTACTTTTAAAAGTACTTGGGTTTACTGTGCACGTCGTGAAGTTGAAAAGCTTGGGCTCATTGCATAAAGGTTGGGTTGAGGATTACTAAGAGCCCAAAAATAAACTCGCCTGGTTGGTCTTTAAAGCCCACAGACATAACACCCGCCCTTTTTTCTGTTAACAGCCGCCAACGAACAACGGTAATATCATCTTCTCCTTGTTGCCAATTTCTCTAATTCCCTCCGTGGATAATAAGATTAAGCTTAAGCTTATACCAATAACCCATGTATGTTACAGTATTATCATTACCACCCATTTAAGTTTGACCTTGTTTCGAAACAAATCCACACTTTTCACGTGGGTTCTTCTCGATCACTCCAAATTGTGCCCAGAAGGTGTTTGACAAAATGCCCAACTGAAATTGCGTTAGTTTTCTAATCAGTTTGAAACTTGACCAGGAATGGATGTGGCGCATTGCCATTTAGAGGGCAACGCTGATGCCGTAGAGTTTTGTCCCCACGAATCGTATCGCCATGTTTTGGCAGCTTCAACTTACACACTGCAAGAGGGTGATCAGCCGAGCCGAGCAGGAAGCATATCGCTTTTTGATGTTGATGCTGACACGTCTCGCCTGGATTTGTGTCACCGCGTTGAGACGGCGGGAATCTTTGATATAAAGTGGAACCCAGTTGGAGAATGTGGTGTTGATCCTCTTCTTGCTCAAGCTGATGCTGATGGTTACTTGAGAATTCACAGTCTTGGGTGCTTTGCAGATGAAGTGAAAGGTAAGGGATTGACTATGTTCAAAGCGAAAACTCCAATGTGCTTGCTAAGTTGTGGCAATGATCATATTTTAGCTCAAGTTAAAGTTTGGCACTGATATATCAGAACTTTCGTTTGTGCTTGCTGTTCTTTTATTTAGATGTTATAAATTTTTGGTGCAGGGTGGTCTTTGAGAGAGATAGGTGATGAAAAGATCAGTTCTTCCATGTGCCTTTTCCTGGACTGGAACCCTTCAGCCACAGCTATCACAGTGGGGCTTTCGGATGGTTCTGTCTCGATAGTTTCTCTAGCTGAATCCCAACTTGAGACACAAGAAATATGGAAAGCTCATGATTTTGAGGTTTGGACAACTTCCTTTGACATCCACCAGCCACAGTTAGTATACACCGGCTCAGATGACTGCAAGTTCAAATGCTGGGATTTGAGAGATGGTCCTTCTAAGTTGGCATTTCAGAATTCCAAGGTCCATACAATGGGAGTTACTTGCATAGCCAAAAACCCTAGTGACCCCAATACTGTACTTACTGGTAGCTATGATGAGTACCTAAGGGTATGGGATGTGAGATCAATATCAAAACCAGTCAATGAAATGTCTACTTGTTTGGGAGGAGGTGTCTGGAGAATCAAGTACCATCCCTTCGTAAGCAGTCTAGTCTTGGCAGCTTGTATGCACAATGGCTTTTCTATTGTCAATATTAACGGTGGTAAAACTGAAGTCATTGAAACATATTCGAAGCATGAGTCACTTGCATATGGAGCTGATTGGCATAGAGGGGTATCATTCCATAAAGGCAAAGGAAATGCCACTTTAGTCGCAACATGCTCGTTTTACGACCGGCTTCTTCAGATATGGATGCCCGAAAGTGATTTGAAATTGCACCAGGACATTGTGCTTTGATCACAGGTTTCTAGTTGAATTGGGAACTATGGTGTCTCTTTTGGGGATTCGGCATTCGCACTTGATTAGGTATGCATTACCCCTCGAAACTTCAAGTTCTGGTTATGTTAAGGTTAAACAATTCATCATGCTTTACAACTTTCTACACTAAGCTCAGAGAGCAACACAACCCATTGGAACATGGGTTTATGCATTAATCATGGTACCCATGCTTGTCTTTTTTCTATAAATTGCTTCAAGTAATTCAAGCTCTGGCTATGTATTAAACAATTAACCATGAAAACAGGGGTCCTGGTTTTACTGCTACTTTGAGGTTTGTAAACAAATACAAACTTGGTCTCGGGTCACCTGGATTTGGACCTAACTTTACTTCTGAATAAAATTCCTAATGATCCTAAAGCTGTTGGGCATTTGGGGAACGTTTCAATAAACTAGAGCTACTCATCAGAATGGTACTTTGAATCTTTCAGCTAGTTTAACCCTATTTTGACCATAAACACAACGATCCAACTGAAGAAAGATTTGGAGTAAATAGCTCCAAGGATTATTCATTCGTTTTGTCACCTCTTCTTGTCACGTCCTGTTTTGATCGATTCGTTGTTCTATTTTGAGAAGGAGAGATAATGTTTCTGAGGTTGAGCTTCCATAATCTGTATACCTCATTCCAAACCATCACTGCAGTTGCTATCACTGTGGTTCATAATCGGACAATCACCTTCCCTAGTTTTTGTCTTTGCCATATTTCCCATTTGTGTGGGGACTAAAGTATACCACAAGAAGACGACATCACTCCCTGTGTTCATTGAATTCCCTTCAGGTTAATGAAGCCATTGGTCCCATAAGCAAAGTTTTTCACCCCTCCTTTTGAAAAATGCAGTAGAAACCATACAAGGCAACAAATAAATGGTGTTCAATCAATGAGCATTGGCTTGGTCCACAAATAATCACAATTTGGATCATTCACCTCTCGTGATCTTGGTTATATTGGGAGGGAATCATATGTCTAATCTAATTATGTGGCCTCTCGTATTTACTCTTTTGATCGAAATTACATGATTTCCTTAAAGGCTTACCCTCTGCCTCAAATACTTATTACCAAACGTAACTGAGCATCGAGACATAAACGAAGAACAAATGAGAATCAAATGACTAGAAAATCGATCCAATTTCTTCATATCCTTCAGAAAACAATGTGAAAACTTGATCAATATATACAAATTGATCAATCATTAAGAGAACAAAATGGTGTTGGACAGAGAGGTATATGATATATCTTACCAAACTTGCTTATATTGGCTAGTCAAGTGGGATCGTTGGACAAGATCTGCTTCATAATTGGAGCTGCATCAAATATGAAACAATAAAATTATAAAGTTCTGAGAAGTATAACATATTAACATGGGTCTCTGTCTTTGAAGCTCTAGGCCACTAGCTGTCCATGCACGTGAAAATGTTTTTTATTTTCCTCCAAAATTTTGAACAAGAAGAAACCACTTTGAGTACGGAGAGGGTCCTAAGCTCCCTAATCTAAAGCTTGATTCTTTTACCCAAAATGGTTTGTCTTTCATGTTTTTCTGGCTAGAAGATTATGTTATGTCCTGTACAATAAGTTTCTTGGCTCTTTTGAGTATCAAGGATTTAGAACTACTCCTCTGTCAAGTCTGTTCATCCACTTTGAACCCTTTACATCAAATCTATGACCTTTAAGATTTCCAGCATTTTGATCAGGCTTAAGCTTACACAGTGCAACTTCACAATTGGGACAAAGATATTGAATACTTACCAACTCTTGGTTTAGGAGACCACATGAAAATTTAAAGTCCTAGATTTTGATGATTTGAACCCACTTTGAACTATTTATAGCCTAGAATAGCTGATGGTTCTCTTTCTCATGTCTCTGTCAGCTCCCCCTCTCTCTTATCTACACTTGTACTGAGCTATGCCAACTCTTCTAGTTCACTGTGTTTTGTGATTTTATCTGAAGGTTTAGCAACCACTAAACAGCCTAACCTATCCTGCTTATGTCCTTCTCTCACCTCCATTATATTTCTCTCTCTCTCTCTCTCTCTCTCTCTCTCTCTAACATATATACAAATACATTTTCACCACTCTTATATGGTGCCCTGTTATTCTTTGGACAATTCTCAGAAATGAGAAAGTCTCTCATTTTGCTGTAGATGTCAGACTCTAGGCTTCTCATTCTGAATTTGAGGCTTCATTTGAGATGGGTTTGCTTGGAGGTTCTTGGGCTGTTTTGCTTCTTTGGTTTTACTCAGTCTTGTGCTTAAAAGCACTGTCTGATAGTTCAGAGGTCTCTCTTAAGTTCTTGAAAGCTCCTCATGCCTTTTCTCATCTGAACTCAGCCACATTTTCATTTGAAGCTTTGGTTGGTGGCAATGCTAGCCCATGCACCGATTGCAGTTTCAGTTGCACGGTATGTCAAACTCTGCAATTCTTAGCGTTGAATTTGGTGTGTGGTTTTTAGTGACTGTCATATCTATTTTATGCATTTCTCAAGGAAATTAATGAACATTTTACCCAGCAACAAATTACCATCAGCGTTGGAACCGTTTTACCAGAAGAAGATTTTCTTTGTTTCTATTAAAGATTTTTTCTTTTGAGTAGCCCAGAATATCTACCTTTGTTTTTATGCATTGCATGCTAAAATTGAAGAGCTTGTGGTTCTTCTATGATGCAGCTAGATGATGGCAATGGTTCAAACTGTGGAACTGGGAAAGCTTTATACTCAGGATTGCAGGATGGAAAGCATACATTTGAGGTCTGCACCAATGGGACTCAAGGAGTTGGTTGTGCCTACTATAACTGGACAGTTGGTTAGGAATCCTTCTTTTATCTTCTCTTTATTTTGTGTATTTATCTTCTTTTCAATTAGTGTACTTTCCGAACCCACATAATGCCATGTTTCTGCAAAATGAAGTTTATTGCAGTGATTGTTATGGTAAATGTAGTGTGGGGAAAATGGGCAAGCTATCTTAAAATTAGAGTTTTTTTCTTTTTCTTTTGGCTCTTTCTGCAGATACAGTACCCCCAACAGCATCTGTTACTGCCTCTAGATCTTTTACAACTGCTACCAATGTATCAGTAAATATTTCTTTCAGTGAATCCTGCAACGGTGGAGGAGGTTTTGGATGTTCGTCTGTAAACACCTGCAACGTGAGTTGGTGCCAGTTTTTTTTTTAGTAATTTTTTTTAACTCTAGATTGTTCAGCATGTTTTGTCCTGTGCCTATGATATGATTATGATGAACTTTGGTTGCGCTTCATGGTAGGCAAACCTATACTGGACATTCTATTCTCATTAGCTATGATAATTGATATTACAAAGATATGTTGGTAGAGTTCACATCAGTAATCAGTGCATAAGTACTCTGTCACAGTTGTTAATGTAGCTATTGAACATTTCTGCTCAAGCCGAAATTTGTTAAGAGACCTCTGCCAGTAGACTGTGTTGTGAGGCAAAAAAAAAAGAAAAAAGAAGAAGAAAGAAATTTGATAGATTTCTCTGTTGAATTTTTGCAGCTGCTAGTCTATGGTGCTGGCCAAGTTATACCATCTTCACTCAATATTCTGGAGCCAAACCTCAAATATTCTGTTGTTGTGGGTTTATCATCTTCTGTTCAATATGGGCGAGTGATCCTGGTAATGGATAAGAATTTCTGCTCTGATGTTGCTGGAAACAGATTTGTAAGAACCGAAAATTCGAGTTTATATGTACGTATTGGTGAGTGTTTTGTTCTTTCCCTATTTTTTTAGCAAAAGATTATCAAAGATATGACTTTTAAAAAAAATAAAAACAAAGAGGCTGATAAATTTTAATTTTCTTTTCCTTACTTAACAAGCTGTGTACTTTGTCGCCAATTGAATACATGACTGATTGATGTAAATGTTTTCTCTTTTATGGATTCATTCTACAGATAGAAGACCTGTCTTTTCCAACCTGAGGATTCATATTCCTGAAACACTACTTCAGCTAAATGGTGAAACTCGAACAGTGCAGGCCACACATAATCATAATAACCTAAAGATTTATCTATATTTCTCAGAACCTGTCCTGAATACATCTGCACAAATTTTGAAGTCTATCAACATAAGTCAGGGCATACTTTTACCAAATAGCACAAACAACGCTGGGAATCGCAGATTTGGCTTTACGGTAATTGGTTCATGAATTTGATGCGCCTTAATATGTTAGACCGCCCTGTTCTAGTCCTTATGTCATGGTTGCCTTATTCTGTTTCAGGTTTCAAACATACCTAGCATTGCTATAGTCACAGTGAGCGTCAATTCAAATTTGATAATAACCAGACAAGGGACTCCAGTTTCTCCAATTTCACCTGCAACTTTCCTTTTCGGTATGAACTGGCTTTTTCTTATTGACATGTTGAAATGTTTATCTGACAAAATTTTATTTTGGCATACAGTAAATTTTTACATGTGAGTAAACATGGTTGATAGTTGGTTCTTTTTCTTCTAATGTATTAGATTCTCAAAGGCCTGCGGTAAAGTTGAGTACAACCTCAAGCATGAGAACAAGAGAACACAGTATTTCCATATTAATAAAGTTCATGAAGCCAGTATTTGGTTTCAACTCCTCTTCTTTAGTACTCTCAGGAGGACATTTACAGAGGCAAGTAATTCCTCTTTGCAATTTCCTTCAAATATACCCCTAAGAATATATACCTTTATTAATGTACATCCTAAGAGAATCTTTACTATTCTACAGCTTTCATGAAATAAGTAGGAGTATGTACACTGTCAATATAGAAGCAATTAATGATATTGTTTCGGTTAATGTTCCTGAAAACGTATCTGGGGATGTTGCTGGAAACAAAAATCTAGCATCAAATGTTCTTCAAGTATCACACTGTAAGGATTTCCTTTTCGTCTTAGTTGTAATCATCATTGGCAACTGTATTGTTTGTGAATTTGAAGGATTTTCATCTAAAGGCGTGGATGTTTGTCTGTTTCTTTTCCCAGTCATTTAATGATGTAAAATATGGCTAATTACAGATACAGTGCCCATGATATCTTCTCTGCTATCTGCATTTGTGACTGCTCTTTTTGCACTGACATCCATAACTGCGGGGCTGCTTTATATTTCAACTGCAAGCCTTCAATCCCTATGGACATTTAGGAGAGCATCTTCTTTGGCATCTCATCCAGCAAGAAATCTTTTTGTAAGGCACCAAAGCTTTTTGGTTTCATGCTTAGGCAAATTAATGATTGGAGGACCTAAGACAGTGTAGATTAGGTATCTAGAAAACATATTTTTGGTTTTGAAACATTTGAAGACCTTGTATACAGTGACCGGTCTGTGGCATCGTTTGACCACTAACTTTTCTGGACAAATTTAAACAACAGACAGTTCCTTGATTAACCGTCTGTCTTAAATTGTAAAATTGACTGTCCTCTGTTTGCCCTTTTCCAGAGAATTGCTTGTCATATACAAATCTTTGCACTCTCTAGATGGTTGGCAGTTACATTGCCAATTGATTATTATGAATTTTCAAGGGGTTTACAATGGAGTATTCCTTACTTCAATCTCCCATGGGAATCTGGGAAGAGCTTCCAAGCCTCAAGTCCTTACACCAGCTCGAAGTCCTACACTAATGAAGGTTATGATTCCGAAATTTTCAAAAGCAAGCAACTAGAAGAAGAGAGTTCTGATAAGGTTACTTCAGTATATGGGTTGCCACTTACTCCAATGGAATACAGAACGTTCTTTGAGGTGATAAATGTGTTTGTTTTTCCTTGTAAAGTTGTAATTAGTTGCTTCATATTAGTATAAAATAATTGTATATGCTTATGGTGGTTGCATTCTGCAGTTGGAGGGTGAAAATTTTAAACCTGAAGCCAAGTATCTCTCCGGTTCTTATAACTCTAACAGGTAAGTTAACTGGATGCATCACTTATACATACATATCCCTATATACAGGCATTGCAAAATGGCCGAATAATCATCCAAATGACAACTACATACATATCGTTTATTCATTTTGACTAATAAAAATTATTGTGTTTCTGTAGGTGGAGGAATTTTGATAGAACCATGTTCTGGTTAGTGGTGATTAGTGGTAGCTTGCTCCTAGTACATATTTTACTCCTTTTCATTCTGAAACTGAGGAAGAAAAATTCTGAGAGACAGAGTGGTTATGGAGCACTCACATTCCCAAGATTTGAGATATTTCTTGTAATTCTTGCACTACCTTGTATTTGTGAGGCCTCCGCTGCACTAGTTAAAGGTACTTCCCAAACATTTTTAACCTTTTCTAGTTCTCATGCTTTGGTAAAGACATGCATTGTTGGAACTAATGTCCAGATAGTCTAGCATATGGGAGCTTGTGTCCATAACTCTATATTGTCTTGCTTGCTCTCTTTTCATGACTTTTGGGAAGTGATAATTCTTACTTCCATTGTTCTAGGAGGAGCGTCATCTGGAGTTATAGTTGGCTGTCTGTTGTTGGCTATCACATCTTTTCTGCTGCTAGTCTTGTTCCTTTTCCTCTCAATCGGCATTACATTTGGGAAGTTACTTCAATACAAGGAAGTACATCAAGAAGGCCAGCAATTTCTCTGGTTTCAAGAGATTGTCCGAGTGACACTGGGTCCAGGAAAAAGAGGTCAGTGGACATGGAAAGAAAAACCAAGCTCTATATATCTAATTATCTTTGGCCCTCTCTTTGAAGATCTGAGAGGCCCTCCAAAATACATGCTCTCTCAGATTTCTGAGGGCAATGCTCGCAAGCAAGGTGAGCGTATTATTGACTCTGATGATGAAACAGAAGATGCAGAAGCACCTTTTATCCAGAAACTGTTTGGAATACTCAGAATATACTACACACTATTAGAATGTTTGAAAAGGGTTTCTGTTGGGATCATGGCTGGTGTCTACATGGACAGATGGAGTTCAAGAACTCCTTCAATTACCTTACTGTGCATAACCTCTTTTCAACTTTTCTTCCTCGTTCTTAAGAAGCCGTTTATCAAGAAAAAGGTTCAGTTGGTTGAGATCATCTCGGTTTCCAGTGAAGTAGGTTTATTTGCAACTTGTTTAGTTCTCCTGGAGAAGGAATTTTCAGCCAGTGACAGGACTAAGCTTGGTATTTTCATCATACTGCTGTTCTTAGTTGGATACATTGCACAGATGATTAATGAATGGTATGCCTTGTATAGACAAACATTGCTTCTGGACCCTGCCGAGAACTCCTTCTTTATTGGTTTGAAATTAGCTGCAACTGGCTGTGTCTTGTTATTCATCCCGCGGAGATTCATCGATAACTTGGAAAGCAAGTTCCAAGCAAGGCAACAGGTGGTGGGAGCAACAAGGGATACTAGCCCTTCTGAGTTCCGGAGATCCGGGAGTAGGGGCACCACTCCAACTGATAGACCATGGCTAAAGCAGCTGAGAGAGTTAGCAAAGTCAAGCTTTAGCAAAGAAGGAAGTAGTGGATTTGCAAATGATCCTTCGAGCAGTAACATTCGAACTAGATGGAGCGGGTTGTGGAGCAGCAAAATGAGTGGAAGCTCATCCAAGTCTTCTAGTGATTCGAAATCAAAACCAAGAGGGTTGTACAAAGACTTGGAGGCTATTTTTGCATCCAAGTGAGACCATTTTTACCCTAATATTTAGGTTTACATTTGCTACTACCACAGTGGATACTTTTTATGATATTACCCTAACAATACTACTAATTGCTAGGAGCCAAGGATTGAGATCCTCACAAATGATTGCTTGCGGTTCTTTCTGTGTGTTTTTCTCTGTCAGTTCAACAGTATCCTTTTACTGATGCATACGACGTCGTTCCATCTTTTTTTTTTTTAAAGGTGGACGGACCAGGCTGCGTAGGCCCAGTCCACATAACTACCGCCTAGACGCGCATTGGTTCCGTCTAGCCCGCATCAGGCCCAAAATCAATAAATTGATACGACGTCGTGTCGGTTCCCACTAAAGTCCCAGAAGCTGAAATTAAACTCTTGATGCAGAATCTGATTCCAACACCTGTGCTCCTTCTTCCAAATCTTCGCCACGTAAACCACTTCCTCTGTCGAACACCTGGTTCCGATCTCTTTGTCATTTTTCGTTTTAAAGCGCGCACACAGAAATGGGTTCGTTTTTCAGCCACGGTTTCACTCGGGAACAGCTTGCAATGGCTCTCGATAAGGTCAAGACCACCGTCAACTCCACCCCTGTCGTCGTCTTCAGGTAATCAAGTATCCAACCCATTCTAAAAACTGGCCAACTAATTGGGTCTGCTACCAATTCAAGTTTGATGAGCAATCACATGGTCAATGTGTGATTTTCGGAGAAGCAGGTTGTTACTGACGAAATTGATGTGGTTTGGTTTTCGTGTTTTGGCAGTAAAACCTACTGTGGTTATTGCAAGAGGGTGAAGCAACTGTTGACACAGGTCGGAGCAACGTACAAGGTTATTGAACTAGATGAGGATGGTAAATTCAGTCTCTTTCTCTCGCACCCTTTTCACCATTTTTGATTGAAGTGAATTTTCAACTCCTAGATTATTATTTGGCTGAGGAATTCATGTTTTTGTTTTTGAAGTTGATGGAGGTGAAATTCAAGCAGCTCTAGCTGAGTGGACTGGACAGAGGACTGTGCCTAATGTGTTCATTGCGGGGAAGCACATCGGGGGCTGCGACTGTAAGTTCACGTGTTTCATTTTTAGTTGTAATGTTCAAAGATTCCACTACACAGGGTTTATTTATTTGCTTGTTTTACTTGTTGGTTCAATGCAGCTGTCTTAGAGAAGCAACAGGCAGGTCAGCTTCTGCCTCTTCTCCGGGAGGCTGGTGCGGTTGTTAATAACCCTGAATCGTCGCAGAAAAGATGAAACTAAGCAATCTGTAGTCGTGCATCAAGGTTGGACTAGTTAAATAAAATGAGTCTAGCTACTGAATGTTATGTTTGATAAAGTACACAGCAAAAAGAAGAAGCTCTTCTATGGTTGTACGAACTGTGTGTTCCTGTTACAATATGTAACGAATTGCTACTAAGTTTAGGTTGCAGATTTGATATGTCATGTGTTGGGTGTTGTTATAGGGTCCAATTTTACATTCCAGTATCTGTACTGTTTTAATACCTCAAAACTAGTCCACATCTTGAGGTATCAAAAATCTACTAGTTACATCTGATGGGATCATAATCCATCAAGAACAGAAAAGAAGTAAATTGTAGAGAAATTAAAGGAACTAAAGTTAAGAAATATTCATATTCATTCCATAAGATCTTACAATGGAGGCTCATTGTTTTATATGATGGTTTCTACAACTAACCACAATATGACCCGACCCGAGCCCAATAAGTAGTCCATTCAGGTAAATTAACACACTAGCCCACAGTGATATATAGGAATAGCATAATGGTCCTAACATCCCTCCCCCCTTAGAATAAGGCATGTCCTCAGGCCTTAAGTGTTTAAGATTCAGAAATTCATCCCTTGATACTTCATATGCCATCTGCTTCAATCATCTTTTCTTCCAGAATATGAGGGAGCAACTTGTAAGTTGATGTAGTGGTAATTATACCTATATGCAGCAGCAAATACCCGTCTCCGGAAACATGAAACAAAAGCACTTGAGCAGTATTTTGTGTAGGAACAGAAAGAGTGTCTGGTGGCATTTTGAACACATAAGACCACTGTTGTGGAGACCCCCATCACAAGCTCAGCAAAGCAAGGTGTTGTAACCATACATATCACTACAGTTGTATATCTGCTAGCATAATCTCCACGGATGACAGAAATTATGGTGACATGCAACACCAAAGTCCCCAGACTTGCCATAGCAAACACAAGTTTGTAAAGTAAGGGCAAGATCCCAAGACAATCCGCTTTATGTCCAACTTGAGGCACAAGCAACATAAACTGGATCTCATCCCTGTCTGTGCAACAACCACATGTAGAGATAGTCCTCGCAAAAACTTGTATCATGTAGTCAGCGATTGTAGGCTGCGGGAAGCCCCATGAGGAAGAATAGACCATGCTTGACACTGAAGTGATGTTTCTCAAGACAAACAGAAGTTCATAAGAAGCAACCGGGAAGTATGTGCATGTATAAGTGGTGTGAGATTGTAGAGACATCACCTTTATGAGCAGCCAAAACAAGGGAGAGTGATGCATGAGTGAATATGAGTTGGTAAGGGACACGTCTGCACCACAATGACCAACAAGTCGGACACCAATTTCTCCAGTTGGAGTGGTGTCACATGCATCAGCAATCATGAGCTCTCGTATAAAAAAGGCATCACCAATTAACATTTGAGCTGTGATCAAATTCATCCCATGCAAGTTAAGTTCCCAAACCTGTAAACATAACCTTGTTGTAGCAAGCCAAATCCAACTTGTAGCTATCTCTTTCTTTGCCATGTAAAGTCCCAGAAATTCCAATATTTGAGATGGAAAAAATTCCTCTGCAAGTGGTAGATACAGAAACACAGAAGCAACACAAAAGATGGCAAAATGGGAAACGACATGCACTGCTTCTTTCTTATATTTCAAGTGCACCAACTTTGTGGCAGGGATAACACGTTTCAAGACAACTGAGGTAACTCCAAACACCATAGCTAGCAGTAGCAGCAATATGAGCTTCAAAGCAAACAAACGTGCAACCCTCATAAAGGATGGTGAGTTGGGAAACACACGATCCTTAGCAGGGCCTCGCTCATGTAGATGAAGCAAGAACGACCAAGCTTGAAAGTTGAGGTGCACAACTGAATTAATATCCCTAGCATACATTAAAAGAATTGGAGCAGAAGAGTACCTCAAAGAAGATAACTCCGAATTGACTTGGACAATCTCATTAAAGCCACTAGAGAATAAAATTCTTGCATCTCGCAACTCTCCCAGGCATGTCAATGTAACCTGGGATAACAAAAATTTCATCTGCAACGTAGTGACTACTGTGTGTTCCCAACTCCTTGTAAACCAGCCAATAAAATAACACTGCGGTTAAATTGGGCAAAGGCAAGTTCAGAGACCTCTAGAAGCAAGTTCATCACACCTTGAAATGAAATGTGATTTCGCAGGTCAGCCAATTTATGCTCCATTTGCTTAACTTCAACCACACATATTTCACCATTGCTGCTTCCCAGAGCAACACACTTTGCATCCTTGCTAACAACCATAACAACAACCAATTTTCTAAGTAGCCTTCTGTCTAATGCGCTCCAAATTATCAGCAAGAGACAAACTCGCCTTCTCAAATCTGTCCTCAAGAGGTAAACAAAAAATGTTACCATCCAAGTTCAGGGTACCAACCTGTGTAGAAACTTTCTTTTTGCAATCACAGAAAAATAAGCAACACATAAGCCATAGAGGTGGAGGTGCTTCAGTTGGCTCGCCAGTGTCCAGTCTAAACCCCTTGAAAAGTAAAATTTCCATCAATGACAAAGAAATGACAATCTGTCGCTTTGTTAAGCTCTTACGAATCATCGTAGAGCTACCAAGCTGAGACAAGGATAGCGGCCCCATATTAGGCAAACAGAACATAGAATAGAGCCACACGGAACCAGAGTAGCCTTCATCCACTCTTCTAGTGTGAGCATAAGAGTAACTATAGTTCCCAATGAGGTCAGAATAATCATCACTAGAATCACGTCCGTCCATTTCAGCATAATGTGCCAAATCAATAGAAATATAACTCCCAGTATGCCCATTCTCAGCTTTCCCAATATCTCTGATTATCTGAGTGGTTCTCAAAATACAGAGAACAGTCGGTAACTCTCCAATTGTCATCATTTCTGGTACAAGTTGAAGCCGAGTCACTAGAGGCACACACACAATTGTCGTGTCCCCGTAATTCCAAACAAGCATAAAACACTCATCACAAAGAGGAGGCTGATTCGGTGCCCTTTCATTGTAGGAAACTTTCATGGCAGTGGCGCCTTGAAACTTATGGGAAACCGCAGATGCAAACCACACAAAGTAACCTCCGTGTCGCAGTACAGGATTAAGCCGCATGAGCAGGTTACCATAATCAACATCAAACACCACACTTTTTCTTTCACCCCACACATCAAGAAGATATTTTTGAATACCAGTAATATAGTGAAGAGAACCATACTTAAACTGAGCGTCAATAATAAGACATGGGGCAGCAGAGAACAAATCAAATGCCCAGTAATCATACAGAGAACCATCGGCACATGAAAATGCAAGGGTTGAATAATCATTGACTAAGGCCGCAAAATCAATAATCTCAGAATGCAAGTGCCGTTCAAATTTCAGTGGAAGTGCCCTGAGCGCATAAACTCTGAAGTGAGGTGTACTTGGTGCAGTGAGGAGCTTGCCATCAGCTAGTTTTCTGTAACAGTGGCTGAGACCAAGTTGGCCTTTCGTTAAGTCCCTGGGTGTTAGGTCCTTGATGAACCTATCAAATTGAAGTTGAACTCCACTATCCCGATACTATGCCCGTGGACGAGTGTGGGAACGGTGGGCCTGGAGTGGAGGACCTCCATTGGCTCCACATTGGAGAGTAGTGGCGCAGTAGGTGCGTGTGTTGCCCGCAGCTCAGATGTACCTCTCATAGAGCTGAAAATTCATCTCCATAAATGCTGGGAAGACACCGTCATTTTTGGCCTTGACGGCCCAAAGACCGTGCTTGCTGTTCATCTTGGGTCTCGAGTACTTACCCACACCACATAGTAAAGCTGGCTTTCGGGACTTTTTGACAACTCGCGGTTTTGCTGCCATAGAGACTCGACGGCGGAGAATTCGAAGCTGCTTGCGATGGAGATAAATGGGTTGGGTAGGGTGGATTATTGGAGGGGAATCAGAGGTGTATGGTGGAGGGTTAGAGGGAACTGAGGAGGTGAAATTGGGAATTGTTGCGGCAGTGGGAACCATAACGCGAAGTTCCTGAATCAGACGACGACTCTCATGAAGTCGTTCTTGAGTCTGACGCATACCCTCCCTGAAGTCGTTGAAGCATTCATTCACACCTTGCTGGAAAACAGCAAAAGCATTGATGATTTGCACTGCCGCAGGATTGGGAATGGAAGCTGGGACTGAGGGTGACTGAAATGGTGGAACGAGATGAGGTGAATAGTGTGGTGGAGGTGACAGCGGTGGGTTAACAAGGGTGGAGGAGGGTGGGACATAAATGCTCCCAATCGGAACCGGCCGTGGGTAATGGAACCTGATAAGCTGGCTTGTCAAACTGAGTGGCGTTCGTCTCAGTGTTCCAGTAGTAAAATCGACCAGCACCGTCGATGACCTCTTTCCACGGTGGTGGGAGGGAGGGTTCAACAGGAGCACATCGCACCTCGCCCAAAGTGGATCGAGGGCTCTGATACCAGTTGATGATCTCTGATCTCAGCGATGGAGGCTGTTAGATTCAGGGTTCATTATTTTTAGTTTTGGGCTTCTGTGTTGTGTTGTGACTAAGTTCTTTATGAGTTTTATTTTGTTTAGCCCAAGTGCCTCTTTTGTTGGGCCTATGTGCCTTTTTATGCTGGGACCAATATGTCTCTTTATGGTGAGACCTATCTGTCTCTTATGTTGGGGTCTTTTGTATCTCTTGTTAGTGTTGTGTTAGGTTGTACTTTTGGACCATCTAATACATTGCTTCCATTGACCAAAAAAAAAAATAATGGTCCTAACAACATCATTCATGATATAAACAGGCATGCTTTTAAGCCCTTGGATTCTAGTTACATCAGATCTGTTTTCTTTCCGTTCCATTTCAATTTGCAATAGTGTTGATCAGTGGAGCTTTCATATGCATATAGAGAGAGCAAAAAATGGTCGGGGATGAACTTGCCATGTAGTTCTCTAGTCCCCAGCAACCAGAAGCTACATAGACCTTCAACTCTGTTTGGTAGTAGTCTTGTTTTTGCTTGCTTGTTAAGTACAACGCTTACAATTGCCAATCAACATATTCTATCTGGCTTGTCATATATATGTTGATCAACTCCTTACTCTTTATGGAGGACGTTGCAACGCCAGGTTATGTACCTTGTTCTGATACCCTATGCCAATTGTGGAACGAGCCTGTCGAGCCGAGGGTTGAGGAGCTATGTAGCTTCTGGTTGCTGGGGACTGTTAGCTTCTAGTGCCGAGTTTTGCAATAGGGGTTTGTCCAAAGATTACTAATGTAATGATACATGGAAGTGTAGCAATTCGATATTGAGATCACATTAGTCAGCTGTATTATGTGTCACATTAGTTTGTGTTTTGAAGTCGGCAAAGTTTGATCACTCTGATGTGAAGCAACTGTCCCAGGGGACGATGCTTACAAGTGACCTGCGTACTAGTCTTTCGATGATTGGTGTCACAGAAGCTCGACAGCAGGGTGTTGTAGACGAAATATTGAAGGTGCTTCAAGTATCCCTGCCCGCGCTTCCTATTGATGTAAGGATATTGGAGCAGATTTATAATATATACGTACCGCGAGTTTCACCGGAGGCTAGGCTGGAGCCGGACGTCAAACCGGCGACGGAATCATCGATTGAGAGTCTGGAGAAAGTAAGGCTTGATAGTTTGGAAGAGCCAGAGTCACCGTGTACTATTTGTTCCGACGACCTCACATATCCACTCGTTCACACCGATTTCATGCACATTGCATTATCCGGTGGCTGAACATAAATCACGTGTCCCTTGTGCCGATATCCCTTGCGAATCAAAAAGCTAGGCTAGGTTTAAGCACATCAATGATTCGTTTTACATTCATGTTGTTTACACTGTATATGAGTTTATGAGTTTATCTGTATCAAAGGGTGCCACGCTGCCAGCTAGGTTATGTATCTATGACATGCACTGTATAAGACATCTGTTTGAATGCCAGAACCTGCTCGATCATCAAACAACAAATATCGAAAAAGTATGTATGTAATATAGTCATCAAACAACAAATATGAAGAAACGAAATTCATGTCCGTTTGTTGTTGCGAAAACTACTTCAGAGCAAATCATAAGGAATAGGCAGAGCGATACTTGTAAGAGGAATGGAGCGGCTAGACTCCAGCAGTAGAGAGCAGAGCATCACTCCTCAAAATCTCAATGAGAGAGATTGGGCCGGCGCAGTTTAATGTTTCTCATAGGTCTGAAAGACTAAAACTATATGTAGAGACACTTATTTACATTTATTGGAAGAATTTTATACGCGAACTACCGGCTCCTGCGCAGATGTTTCAGAAATGAGGGTGATTCGTAAGCTCCAACAATCAGCTCCCCATCACGATCACTGCTATCAGACCCAGATCCAGAAGATTGAGAACCCTCAGACTCAGCTGATTGAGATCCTTGAGGAAGGGATCCACCAGAGTGACCAGACCCAGCAGACTCTGAAGGTGAGGGCCTATTGTACTCAAAGCTTGGTCCACTATCATTAACCAGCGCACCCTAACCCCAAGCACCAAGACTGAAGCGGCTAAGCAATTCTTGAGAAGAACTCCCCACAGGAAATTAAGAAGTTCCTGGACCTTCCAATTGAGAGGTTCCAGCAAACTGAGAACCAGCCACCTGAGCAAATGATTCGCCGGCTGCAATCAAAGAGTTCCCAGGAGCAGACAATCCAACCACTACTAGATATTCACCAGCAGCCTTCAAAGAAGTTGCAACAGAAGTACATGCCCCAAATGTTTTGAGTTGCTGACCAGCAGCAATCAATTGGACTCCAGCAGCATGCACATTGTTATTCCTGTGACATGGGAATCCATACAAAATGTCATACTTAATAAAAGATCCCTGCTAATACTATTACATATAGGTCAACAACATCAGATTTCATTTGTTGCAGCATATTTGTTAAATCGATCGGTGTGTAAATCAACAAATGCCAGCGGAATATAAGTATACAAATGGCTAAAATGCAGTTAGAAACACAGATTTCAATGACTTGATGCAAAAACCTCAACGAGGGAAAAAAACACCAAGCAAGATTATTCCATTAATCTTCAAAACTAAATACAAAATGTAATTTTCACACAACTACACAATGTTGAATACAATGCTCTCTTCTTACTTCTTACGCAAGTAATGTAAATCAAGTAGCTTTAACAAAGGGAACTAAAATGATAAACTGAGATCTCACACACTCGGCTATACTAGTTCTCACACAACTAGATCATGCTGCAACTGATTCTTATACACAATCAGTAAATATGCAGCAGCACTGAAACTAGATCACTTTCAGTTTTATATCAACGATTACATGCACAGTTAGGATTCCTTGGTTTTGATACATAACCAGTTTCTCCTCTTCCACCAAAACTAGGTTCAACAATCTCAAATGCAATTCATCTGCAAGTAAGAAGGATAGACTTAGTTGAGAGGAAAACACACACAGACAGTTTGTAACACCAGTATCAACAGAAATCAACTCAAAGACTATGTTGCCAAAGTCCTTCTACAAAACATACAAAAAGCCTATGTTTCTAATGACAGCAGAAGCAATTTATAATGTGTGAAACACTCCCCCTTAACTGATGCCTTTCAATGACAGGATCAATTTTTCGTTTATGAAAAGATGCAATCAGACACCATTATTTTGCACTTTCCAAAACACATATATCAGTTTCTTGCTATAACATAGCCATAAGATAGAACACAAATCAATATGATCAGATATGTTTATGCAAGTACTGAAATGAATATTACTAATATGAAAACAAGATATCCTGCAAATTGTCAATTAATGTTCCTAATATGGCAGTCTTTAAAGAAAAATATTTTTCCATAACAATTTCTCAATCACACATCATTAACTTTTAAGAGGTGAATCAACTTACCATATATGAGATTCTCCAAAAAAATCCCATTACCTTGATTCTTGAGTGATACCTCTTATTATACAGATCTTGTGGTCAAAGCTTGGACTTCCGGATCTTGCATTGCTTCTTTCCTCTTTTTCCTTCCTTCATTAGGAGTTCTTGTGTTGAATAGAAATAGACAATAGGCCAACATTCTCCCCCTTTGGCATTGCTATTCAACACAAGATCAAGACCTGGAAAACAAAACACATAACCAACAAATATATGCAGAAAGGAAAGTAGTCTTGAAGATTTGTCGAATTAGTTTCCATCCTTTTCTCAAGGAGGATCGCCAACGTGTTTCCGGTTAAGTCTTCTACCATATAGCGGATTTTCCATCATCAATTGTTCAACTAGGCTCATCCAAGCTCAGTGTGATGTCTTAGAATTATCCGAAATTAAGGAGATAGTGGTTTCAAGTGTGCCTCGCACTACTGACCCTCCACAGACATGTCTGATCATACTGACTTGGAGTTACCGAAAGTTTTTGATTTTGGATCCCCCTACGCTATTAAACCAATTGTCGTCTTGCAAAAGACGTTGAAGACTTATCAAAACCGGACAATCATCATGATCGAATCCTCTAGGTCCTCTGAGTTAATTTATACTCATGTCAAGGAGCTTTTGCTAACTAGTCATGGAGTTTACGACCTTAGAATGATCAAAAAGACTTGGTTTTGACCATACACACGTCACTTTTGGCTAAAGGCAAAAGCCTACACGTCATCTGCAAGCTTCACAGCTTCGCATATGCCAATTTTGTGAAAAACAGCAATCTGTCCCTTCTGGACAGTCAACTTCGTTTAAGCTTTTTGAACAGCTCCGGACGAACCAGACAGTGAGCTTTATATCATTGGAAAACTCTACGAGTCTAGTTTTTAGAAATTTTCGTGGTTTATCCATATCTATTTTAACAAATAAGTTATGGCTGTTTTAGTGCGCAAATGTCATTATGCACGGAAATTTTTATGCACTCTCAGGATTGCAGCTTTTCGTAGCTTCTTTCAATCCCTATAAATGCACTATGCCATTTTCTGCATCAGGAGACACAACTGTAGTGTCGCCTGATAAAAATCGTAAGTGTCGCCTTCTAGCATTTCGTTGATGAGGTTCTCCGACGACACAAATGTTGTGTCACCTATAAGAACCTCAGACGACAGAAGACTTTTTTCATTTTGTGTCGTCTGAATTGAGATAAGACGACACGGTATATACGTCGCCTGATAGTTCAAACAACGACATGCTGGAAGACGATGTATCTTTTTTCTGCCGTGAGGCGGCACAGCTCTTTATGTCGTCTTATAACTGCGAGTGAGAGAGAAATACGCTTTACAACAACATATAGGTGTAGGTTAATTTGTTTAAAAATAACATTTAAACATCATGTGAAAATGTTACAGGCGACATATACTTGGTGTTAGAATGTAAACTTTTTCACGCTACATTTATGTGTTGCTGGATGAACCCACATGACATACTATTGATGTTGTTTCTGGTCTAGACGTAGTATGACCACACATATGCATTGGGTGAATGATCTTCAAGCAATGTATATTTTTTCTTTTTTCATTTGGCCTCTTTAAGACAATAGGTATATGTCGTCTGATATGCTTTAAGCTTTCACTACATGATATCTTTTAGGCTTTCTACATTTTCAAGCGACATTTGTCTATCATATGAATGAGCTTGAGCTACATATAAGTGATGCCTTCTTTTAATTTAAACTCTCCACTTACGTTGCTGGTTGTTCTTTATGACCTCACATTTCTGGTATCTTCACTTAGTAAAGACAATAGATATTGTTATGTTTGTGTTGCCGGTTGTTGCTTTATGACCACACATTTATGATATCTTAACTTATTAAAGACAATCGATATTGTTATGTTTGTATCCATCCTCTGTAGTTGAAATCACACATATTGATAGTCATGGCTTGTTTGAAACTACACAATTGCTATATTGAAACATCTTGATAATTTAGGTTTAAAAACACCATCCATAAATAAAATAAGCATCCATGACTACAATAAGCATTCAACATCCAAATTGATAACATAGACTTTCAATCCACCATATATAAACCGTACGCAAACCTAGCTAGGCCATAAGAGATTAACAAAAAGCACCATCATTATGTTCAACTGCCTCATATATATGCAGTCCAGCATGGTAACACAGCAAAAAAAACAACATAATTTGGGCAAACATACAAAAAGAACTATATAACTAAAAAGAACTACAGATTTGATTGTTTAAGTAACTCTTTACCTTTCCAATTGAGAGACCTCAAGTAACAACACTGACATCTTCTAGGAGCCCAAGCAACATTTCAGGTCTGAGAAAAAAACATGTTCTTCGGTCCATGTCATTGCCAATTTGTCATTGTATGTGCTACAAAAGAGCTGGGGTTTATCTTCAGTCCTTTCCATAAGTTTGGTTATTTTGCAGCCTTGACCCTGACCTAACATATAAGTACTGCACCCGAAGTAGTTCCTGCACTTAGAAAAGTTAAACTTATTTAGCTTGAGTACATACAAACTATACATTCATTATGTGATTATAAGAAATTAATATTGCAGTAGCGTTTCAGCTATATATGGGACCGGTAAAAGATGCTAGTCTCTCAAAAAGAGCAAAAATAACCAAGAAAAAGCCAAGAGAAAATTGTACTCTGATGTTCGTACTGATACGAAAGGAGTCACATTCTTCATACAAAAGTAAGACAATAACAATAGGATATATTTTTAGCACCTAAAAACATCAAAAAAAAGAACAAACACAAAGATCTAGTATGTTCAATCCATCTATATCAATAATTCACAATGAAAACGATTTCACATGCAACAATTGCAGATATTTATTTACAGTTGAGCTTATCCTTGTAGTTAACTTCAATTTCATTTCGTTTGATCATAAATTTTAACATTTTCCATCAAAATTTCCAGCAAAATTGAAAGCAAGATAAAGCAGATAATCATAATCAAACTCATCAGCAGTAAAGTAAAATAGTGAAAAGCAAACCTTGATAAGAGCATTTCAGCAGAAGCCTAAGAACTTATTCGGAGCTCGACTCGTCATTATTGCAGAGCAAAATCCTCACCTTGCTCCTATCTATAAACCTCTCACCGTCGCCGCTGCCGCAAACTTCAGGTCCTTTGTTCAAATTGAGCTCCTTATGATAATCTATAGCTAAACCAAAGACTGTTGTATATACTTGAAGACACTAGAGCAGAAACACATTTCATCAGCATCAATCAACTAACTAAGGAAGAACAAGTCTTTCATAATAGATTTTATGCGATCTCTATGCAAGTATCCAACAATACCACAGTTAAGGATCATGTTGCTTGACAATTCAAATGACTTGATGCACTCTATGCAAGTATCCAACAATACCACAGTTAAGGATGGCAACACATGATTTCAACAGCAGAAACAAGTATTCTCACAAGATCAAGTAGAAAAGCACTTTAGCAGACATTTCCAAAGACTTCCAATAGAGATCGTTTCCCGGTTTAAAAACCAAATGATTTATAAGCAAACACATGTCATCATAATAACACTAAGATTAGCCACAATATCTATAGACATATAGAAGCAAAAGCAACAACATGAAAATTTCAAACGAAAGGCAATAACAAATCTAACAATGTACCTGTAATCAAGATCCCTTTCCCATATTTTCTTCTGTTGAACTACCATCGCTGCAACATAACACACGTTGATCATAAGTCCTTGGTTACTATAATCAAGATCCCTTTCCCATATTTTCTTCTGTTGAACTACCATCGCTGCAGCATAACACACATTGATCATAAGTCCTTGGTTACTGCAACACAAATGCAATTTAGAGAAGCACCTTCGCCGAAAATTTAATTGTGATCATGAAAATTCACAATTTACGAAGCACAAAGTAATCTAATTTGCAAAGTCAATCAATGTAGGGAGCTCAGAGTCAGTACCTATATCCTCAAAGTGAGTATTACGGCATAAACAATGACCAAAATCAAATCAATTTTTATATAATTCATCTGCCTCGCGTGGAAAATTATGATCTACGAAACATAGCAACAGGGAGCTGAACTGATCAGCCATGAAGTCATGGCACAATACATGATAAGACGTAAACAAAGCAAACCAAAATAAAAGAAATGAAACATGGTTCCGACAGAATTCTCACACATTGACATCTGAGAGTTATTAAGTAGATACTCTAGCACTTAAGGTTCCTCAAAGTTTTAGACTATACATGCCATTTCATAATATGGTTTTGATCAAGAAGGGAGAAATTTCGACATGGACCATAAGGGAGAACTGAGGCTCAACTTAACTCCTTAGCCAAGAGCACCACAGCTGCTAGCCCTCTCCTTTCGACAATAGCCAAAACAAGGAAATCCCTACCCTTGTCAACCAACACAGGAGCTTCGCTTTGCTGTTTCAACTCCAAATCTGACATGGTGTCGATTTGCATCAGAAAAGAACCGATTAATACCACCTACAGCTAAGAACAACAACACAGAAACCCAAAAATACAACCCTCACCTCCAGTCTGCCCAAAACGACTCAATCTCCATCTAACATTCTCCAACTCGAAGCCGGACTCTCTTCAGCTTGTTGAGCTTGTCGGAAGCCCGAAGAACATCGTTGCCGGAAGACCCCAACATGAACCCAGAAAATAGAGGAAAAGGAATTCCTGAGTTAGGGCTTCATTCAGGTAGGTAAGACATCGAAATGAAAAGGAGGGAGAGGTACAGAAGATTCTCACCGGCGTTGGCCGAATCCACGACCGGAGCAGTGGGTTTCGCCAAAAAACGATATGCAGACAAAAGGGGGTCAAGGGTTAGGTCTCAAATCAAACATCCAAGAACACAAAAGGAAAGAGAAGATGAAGAGGAGCAAGAATACACTCATTGGAGTCGCATTTGCTGCCGGTGTCCGCCGAAATCCGATGAACACAGTGGTGTTCATCGATTTCAATCTCCAAGGATTCGGGTTTGAGTGAGGAATTAGATCACTGGGTTTTGAAGAGAAGAAGGAGGAGATCGTTTTGACAGTAGTCTCACCGTCTGGCGTGGCCGGAGACGGCGGTGCTGCGCCGGAGAAGAGCGACAGCAAAGGGAGATGAGGGAGGAGAGAGAGACTCGGTCAGCGCCCGAATTGGGTTCTTTGACTGGAGTCAAAAATCTCTTCCTTCTTAAAAAAAATGAAAGGCTGAGATTGAAACCCTACTGATCCAACAACCCAGATTAAAAGTTAGATTCCAATTTCAGAAATACCAAACTTTCGATAAAATATAGAAAAATCAAATGTTAGGGGGAACCAAACTCAATTGTTGAGGGTATTCCCTCCAAAAGTATTTTAGAAACTAAAAAGTAACTATAAGACAACACATAAATATTGTCCTATTAACAAAAAAAAATTTGTTTGCAGAATGAAATGGTTTGGAAGGAATCCACCTATAAGTTAAAATTAAGGCTAGGGTTTCGTTTACCTCCAAAGTCAGAAATTACATTATTCCAGTATCAGCCAACACATATATATTGTCTTATTAACAAAAAAATTTGTCTGCAAATTCAAATACTTTGGAGGGAATTCACCTAACTTAAAAGGTTAGGGTTTACCTTCAAAGTCAGAAATTACTAAATTCTAGTATCAGCCAACACATAAATGTTGTCTTATTAACATAATTAAGTAAAATTTTCACACAAGTTGTCAATTCATAAAAAATCAATATCAGACAACACATAAATGTTGTCAGATTAACATAATTAAGTAAAATTTTCACACAAGTTGTTAATTCAATATAATTCAATATCAACCAACACATAAATATTGTCTTATTAACATAATTAAGTAAAATTTTCACACAATTTGTTAATTCAATAAAATTTAATATCAGCTAACACATAAATGTTTTCGGATAACATGAGTAAAATTTTCACACAAGTATTAGTCAATTTGGAAATTCCTCCAAAAGTTGAGAAAATATAACCTTCATAGCTAGACGACTTATAAGTGTTGTCCGAATGTAACTTTCATTTTGACAACTGAGACTAAAAACAGACCTCTTTCTTCACCAACATATATGTGTTGTCCCAAACACATACTTTTTTTTCAAAGAAAATAAGTATTGTCTAAGTGGATATTCCACCAACACAAAAAAAAAAATGTGTCGCCCCGAAACCCTGAACCATACTTTTTTTTTTTGTCGCCTGATGGATGTTGCCTGATGCAAGAAATGGTATAGTGATGGTTCAAGTGGAACTATTTACTCTCCTATCTACTTTATTTGTATATTTGTCTCATAAAGACATTGAGTGTCTCGCAGATAGTGGAACTATCCACAATATTTTAAGGAACCGGTAACTATCTTTGGATTTTGTGCCTTTGTAAATCTTTTGTGACTACAATGATTGAATCATACCGGTCATTCAGGGACGCGTTTTAGCTTTCATCTTGATGTCTTATGGCACCATGATCAACGTCATAGATTCTCTCTATGTATTGAAAGGCAACCGAACCATGTTGGGTTTTAAAGACATTCCTGCTAATTGTTTTCATTTGAAAACATATTGTGAGAATGAACAAGAGTTCTTTTGTGTATACCTTCTCATGAATGCGGACTGAAATGCATCTTAGAGAAGTTTATGAGTCAATCTAGTGGATTGTATGTCACTATGATTTGAATATCGAATCACATGTTGTCGTCAAACATGATATTTGAGACATCGACTCATATATGCTTTTGTTTGACCAAATCAGTCATCTTGGAAGAGATATAATGGTCCAAATTTTTGAGAAATTCTCATGGACATCCATTTTTCCACTCAAAACGAAGACATTCGAGATCTAGCTTCTCCATGAAGCATGATGGTGACGCCATGGTTGTAAATGACGGCACTTGGGGGACATTGACGTCACCTGAACACGGCTCCAACTTCCCTGAGGCCGTCCCGTCAATTCCTATAGCAATTGAGGTGCACCGACCTTCCCTCGATGTCTCATTGGCCACATGCAATGCTTATTACTCATTTTGAGAGTGAGACTCTCCTACGCTAAATGACACAAAAGTAAACATTCAATTTTTACATCAAACTATATAGATAGATACAACCAACTTGCGGACACATTTTTATACTTTATGGTGTTAGTTGAAGTGATAACACACTAGTCACGTGTTATACTATTATCTATTGTTTATGCTGCTTATACTTCTACGGGCTCACTACCCATTCTTTAAAGAAGTTTATCGGGATATAAGTTGAAGTGTCATGTATCCCATATTCACACGCAATACGGTCTTACCGAGGCTACGACCAAGCAACTTTAGCTTGTCGCTCAAATATTATTGATACGCACCGATCTTTCTATTGTGTCTTGGGGCTATGTAATATTTGCATGCAGCTTTACTATTCATCTACGACCTATCATCATTTAATATTGTTGTACTACAACTCGTGACTGTGTAACAAGATTGATACGAAATTGCAATCCTTGAGCTCAAACATGATTGAAACGGATTTCCAATCTTTCAGCTCGGCTAGATGTTATTTCTAGATGTCAAATCGCAATGTCACTGCGCACAATGATGAGTCATTTAAGATGAATAAGTATTTAGGTTGGATATGAACCTCCACCTATAATCCGCATATGTAGAAACCTTATCGGGCGATCTCATTCACTGCTAAATTACCGATTGTTACTTTGATAAGACAATATTCCCGCCGTTCAGAGGAGATAAGAACACAAGTGTTCAAGTGGAACGACGTAAATTGTCGTGGTTTGTCCCCACTAAGTCTCATTTTGATCCCAAATGCTTAAAGTGTTAAAGTGACGAGATCATATGCTGCAAGGATTGATGTCCAACAAAAGGACAAGGAGCGACCAAAAGGTGTTGGTCTTGACGCCATCACCATGGATGGTGATATGGTTGTTTTGGCCATGATCCTCAGCTGGGTGCGGAGAGACTATAGCAGTCAATGCTTTTGGGAATGCGGGACGTGCCACCTCGCGGACGAGGAAAGGGAGTGGGTGCATCAGGTCTTGACTTTTTGAACAAGCGGGGGGTTCCCGGTGCCACCTCGCGAACGAGGAATTTACAAGCACAAGGCAATTCGATACTCACGGTGTCGCGAGCAGAGCAATCAAAGGGAGATCAGAAGTGATCGCAATAGAGTCCAGGAGGGCTCTGAACTAAGGCACGGACGCTCGTAGGGTTAGGGTTTCGAGTAGCTCGAACGGTAACTGGGTTGCAGTTTGTTTGGTTTATTTTTTTAGAGTTGTTTGTGTGTAGAGAGAGAGTTCTGTAAGCCTTCGAGCCCCCTTATATAGTAATTCGACTTGTGCCAGAAAAGATGTAATTAGAATCCAAGTCGAACATTGTTCTACGCCTCTCAACTGTAGAGTCCTATGCGGACTCGAACTCATCCAGCGGGCTGCCACAAAAGGCTATCTCGCGTGCTCTTGAAGCTTGTCCCGCGTGCCCCCGAAGACTATTTATATGTCGCGGGCCCTTGCAGCTCGCGGGCCTTAAAAGGCTTTTTCCTTAAAAGGGCCACATGGATTGGCCCGAAGCATGTCAAAGACTTGTAAGAATCTTCAACGATTAATAGTGGTGCACGCGAACTCTGCCTGTCTCTTGTTCGCGGAGCCTCGCACGCGGGCCAATTCGCCAGCTCGCCTCGCGTAATCCGCTCGTCACCTACGCGGAGTCATCCCACGTGCGAGATCTATATCTCGCGCGAAGTCCATTAAGCGCGCGCGCGAAGTACGTTAAGTGCGCGAAGTCCGTTCCTTGCGCGGACTGTGTAACTCAGCTCGCGCGGTCCATTCCGCACGCGGACTGTGTAACTCAGTCCACGCGGCCTCACTGGCCGGCCATTACTGGTAAACCCAAAGAATTTGAGCTCGCCGGTGTGAAGTGGACCAAGATCTAATTAATATTCACATAGACATTTACTGTCCAGTAAAATATTAATTTGGGCATAAACAATGGTGACACCATATAGTGGCAAAATTGGTGTCACAAAGCCGTATGGCTCCCTAAAAGGAGAGAGACCCTTAGGTTTGATACATTCTCGCACTAGGAAGAAAGCGAGCTTGGTACAACCTGATCCATTGATCAGTGATACTCAAATCCGTCTCATGAAGTCTGAATTGTGATTATCTTTGGGGAACGCCTCAATGTCAAATCCAATCCATATAGAGATCTCTACAAGTATTAAACTAGTGTACATGAGGACGTAAGATAATGAGTCTACTATCAAATCACCCTTCGTTGATGGATATAAACTTAGTTGATTGGCCTAATGGAAAGATGCGATCTAGCATTAACAAAGAGATAGGTCCTTGGGCAGGTGATGCCGACACCGCAAGCTAAACCCTACCAACTATGCATTTGTTAGATAGCGTAGTGAGAACAAGAGCTTAACTCACCTTATGGAGCAAGGTCTCTCACTAACATGCACTAAGATCGACTACGATGAGATATGTTCTCGTAATGAATGTCATTGAACTCCACTACTTTGTCAGTTTGGTAGTTTCCGAATAATTGAACATGCAACCTATGAATATGGTCATAATAACATCTCTATGTGATTAGAGATATACATGATGGTCTTAAACGAACTTCATTCATCCGAATCAAGTGGCTCCAGACCACAGGAGAACGCGTTTGCCAAAGGTATTGGAACACACATAGACTCTACTTGATTTGGAAGGGATATTGTGAATTATGTCTTTGCGTGTTCATTCCGGATTTACATGAACTCTTGATGGATCAAGAGATGCCAATATGTATCAACATCTGAAGAAAAAGATCTTGGGAAGACACAATCTCGATAAGGCACTCGATGACTGTTTTGATTATGATTTTCCATCAATCGGCTTAGGCGCTGTATAACTAGTAAGGCCTACATATACTCCCATGATTAGTCAAGGTCTTTGCTCTAAAGAGAGATCCATTGTTTTGTCTAAAGCAAGATGACAAATATGTTTTAAGATATGAAGTTCTCATTTAAGTACAATAAGACACATCAATGTACTCAACACAATGTGAAAGACTTGACATCTCATTCGCTATGAAAAATTGTAAAAGATAAGTGTAGTTATGCGCCCATACAATGCCAATGCAATGGCAGTAACTCTTTTTCAATACTTAATGGTATGAAAAGTTGAGGCTTATTCTATCTCTACAAAAGAAAGACACATCAATAGAGAAATCAGAATCTACCAAGTTTCGTATGTCAAATTTCATGGGACCTACATGAAATCTCACTCACTGGAAAATGATGAAATTGGTACCATTGGAAAGGTCTATGTGTCTACTTTCCAGGGACATCAACCATTTGATCATACCTATCATATTGAGTGAGTTATGGCCGTTTTTGTAAAGTATGACGAATCTGTCCGAGAATCTGATTTTGGCAAAACAGTCAACTTTGACTGGACTTTGTGAACAGCTTCTGACGAACCAGAATGTGTGTAATATACGGTTGGAAAGCTAAATGAGTTTCCAAAACCGTTTACGGTTCATTCATATGTATTTCCTAGAGGAAGTTACGGCTATTCTAGTACATGAAGGTCATGCTGCCCGGAAATCTTATTTCCTACACGAACTTATGTTTTGAGTTCACAGGAGGCATTCTCCTTAAGATTTAAGTGTAAAAGATCATGTTTGAGGACAATACGACATGATCTAGTTAATCATTGTCCAATGCCACATTTGAAGACATGTTAAAGAGCATTAACATGAAGTTATTAAAACTTTCGTGATTAGAAAAAATCAGGAAGAGTCATATGATTGATGCAAAGATCAGGGGGAGGTGCGAACTTCAGGGGGAGTCTAGCACATACATACATGTCACTATCAAATGTGAATGGTGCATTGTACTATTTTTCTCCTACGATCAATGTTCAGTTTTTCTCCCACAGAGTTTTTGTGACTTGACGAGGTTTTTGACGAGGCAACAGATCAGCATCATCGGCATATCAGCGCACGGCATAAGGGGGAGTGTTCTAGGATATTCTGTATCTTTCTAGATATTTTGTATGTGTGTCTTGCCCTTATGTCAATATGATATGTAGTTTGACTAAACTCATCTTTACCATATTGGTATTGTGTAATTCCCTATATAAAAGGCTCCTATCAATGAATAAGATGATGATTCTCTTGCTATCTCTTTGTGTGATTAAACCCTAATCATATTAGAGAGCTTTAGCTAGATTGTTTAGGGTTTAGGATAATTAATTACAAATATATATTTAGATTGTACCTACAGTTAGTAGGACTACTAATTATTTCTCGTATATCAATAATATATACATTGCTTATGTATGAACTACTAATCCTAATCAAATCTTTTCTAGAATGTCCGCCGCTCGAATTTTGTCTCAATCCGACGTGTACTAGGAAACATGTTTGAACTCAAATTCTATAAATTCTCCGACGTGTACTAGGAAACATGTTTGAACTCAATCCCTATAAATTCTCTTCAATGTCAATGCCGCCTCTAAACCCTAAGAGATCCCAAACCCTAAACCCTGAAAGAAAAAAGATGCTTCCTCGTATATGTTGCACCAATATCAAGCAGAGAGAAACTCCCGATCCCGACATGATGTCAAAAGAGTTGGGTTATATCCGATTCCACATGTGGAATGGCATGCACTATACAAACCGATTAAACTTTACGTTTGTTCACTCTGTTGTGAAGCAACCGTCGGGCGGGACGATGCTTACAAGTGAGCTGCGTACGATTCTTTGGAGGTTTGGTGTCCCAGAAGCTAACCAGCCGGGTGTTATAGACGAAATATTGCAGGTGGTTCAAGTATCCCTTCCCATGCTGCCTATTGATGTAAATATATACCTAGAGCCGGTTCTAAGACTTCCACCGGCGGCTAGGCTGGAGCCGAACGTCAAACCGGCGACGGAATCGTCGATTGCGAGCCTGGAGAAAGTGAGGCTTGATAGTTTGGAAGAGTCACCTGAGTCATTGTGTACTATTTGTTCCGACGGCCTCGCAGATCAACTCATTGCTCGCATGCCTTGCTCACACCGTTTTCATGAACATTGCATCGTCCGGTGGCTGAAGATAAGTCACTTATGTCCCTTGTGCCGATATCCCATGCCAATCAGTAAGGAGGGCTAGGTTTAAGCGCAGCAGTGATTTGTTTTACATTACATATATGTGTGTGTAATTCTTTTATGCAACCAGGTTAAACCACTTTAGCTCTAGGTAACTAGATTATAAGTATAATTATAATTAAATTCACAGGAGTCCTGCATGTTTTGCTCACACTGATCTCTTATCGATTGCATGTTTGTTAACTTTACACTGTATGTTTATCCTTATCAAAATAAGGGTGCCACTGTAAGACGATGTACGTACTGTAACGCAAACGTATTACTTGGCTTCACAAAGATAATTGAGATGAATGAAAAAAAAAAATGAATTGCCTAGTTATAAAAGGAAGAACCTCCCCTTCAAAGAAAAAGAAAAAGGAAGTGTGCAGAACCAGCTCATCACACAACAAATATCATGTACCTTATTCTAATAAAAAGTATATATCTAATATAGTTTTCCGCAGAAGTGCAAATCTTTTTCATCAAACAGCAAATATGAAGAAACGAAATTCATGTCCATTTGTTGTTGCGGAAACTACTACAGAGCAAATAAAACTAGAATAGAGCATAGAGCAGCTAGACACCAGCGGAACTTGTATGAGGACCAGGCAGATCGAGCATCACTCCTCAAAATCTCAATGAGAGAGGTCGGGCCGGGCTCTTACACATGCGGTTAATACAGTTTAATGTTTCTCACAGGTCTAATACTATATGTAGAGACATTTACATTTATTGGAAGAATTTGATAACCAGACTACCGCTTCTCGTACACACCTCTCAGATAAGGGGTTGGTCTGGGAGATCCAACAATGAAATCCTCGTCCTGACCATTATTATCAGAGTCAGACCCAGCCGGAGACCCAGCAGACGTCCCAGCAGGAAGAGATCCATGAACGGAAGAATCTGAGGATGAGAGCCTATTGAACTCCAAGGTTGGTCCAGTATCAGTAATGTGACCATCATTCAAAGCACCAAGGCTGAAGTAGTTATACCCTTGTTGAGCAGAAATCCCCACATAAAATGCATCAGTTCCTGGAAGTTCCTCAGTTCCAGGGCCTTCCACTTGAGAAGAAGTTCCTGGATTGCCAATCGGAGAACCAGGCACCTCAGCAACACTGCTTGTCAGTAACGAATAGCCGGCGGCAATCAATGAGTGCCCAGCAGCATGCAATCCAGACGCTGCTAAACTTTCACCAGCAGTTTTCAAAGCAGTTCCAACAGAAGTAAATTCCCCAAAAGATCTCCCAAAAGATTTAATTTGTTGACCAGCTGCAGTTAGTTGCTCGCCAGCAGTAACCAAAGGGTGGACTGCACTCACTGCACCCCTGTGACATGGGAGGAAAATGTCATACTAAACACAAGATCCCTGCTTATTCTATTACATGTAGGTCAACAGGATCAGATTTCATTTTTGCAGCATATTTGTTAAATCTATCAGTGTGTAAACTAACAAACGCAATTGGATTTGAGCGACATCTTGACATCTGTCACGAACTATCCATGGATACTAAATAAAAAGAAATCAAGTTATGCTCATAACTACAAATTAAACTGAGAGAGGTACTAAACTGATCTAGTTTCATCAATATATCGAACCATGAAAGGGAAGCAAACTTTGTATCCCTCTGAAGTAGAAACTAATCACCAACCCTTTTTTCAAGCCTTGTGCACCATTGAAATAGAAATTATGAAAACTATCCATACCATATTAGACAGAAAGAAGCTTAGGTCCACAGTACCATACCATATCAGACAAAAAAGAAAGATAAATAAGTTGACAAAACTCATACAACACAATTCAGGTAAAGACTGAATCTAAAACTCAGAAACCCCAAAATCATAGACTTAACACTCTTAACATAGAGATTCGAACAAGAAAGCCTAAGAACTAATTAACAGGCTCGAATGGTGAAAGAGCTCGAAAATCACAGAACTTGCATGGTACAATAACTTAAACATACACAAAACATGAGGATTTCAAGAAATATTTTGAAAATTACGCCTAAACAATAAGCTTGCAGAGTGAAAATCCCATGTCATGTCTTGTGCATTTGAAATACCCGCTCAAATTTGCTTAACATGGCACATGATATTACACCTCATTGCATAAGCTACTCAGTTAGTAGTGTGAAGGACAAAATACCTGGTAGTTCCCTCGATGGAACTCATGGAAGTCATGGAACCATCCTTTGGTGTATCAGATTCAGCTTTGCCCTTTCCCTGACCACAGCAAAAAAAAAAAAAAAACAGGTGTCAACTCCCAACTGTACAATCATCATGCAAGCATTTTATACCATCCGAATCAAGTATCAATTCAGATTTCATTTTCACCTACGAAGCCTGAAAGACAAATGCATTTCATAGATTCACACATTAATTTTAGTTTGACACAGAGGTTCCGGCTTTAATCCTACACTATATTCTCCATCAATTGCTATTTGTATAGGCTATAACGCAAAAATCATAAACCTCACTCTGTCATACACAAACACCACACCGCTCCTTCTGAGTCATTAACCATAAACACATACACCTACACTCACACATTCACCATAACCAAAAACAACAAATCAATCTCAAAACTCAACAACACATCAAATTCCAAACAGATCCATTCCATAACAGTAAATTGGATCCACTATAGAAGTATAGAACAACGAAGAAATAGCAACCAGATCGAATCGCAATTACATCACACGCAAAGCCTCATAAATCCTAACTCACTGGAAACGCAAACAAACACCGATCCATTACAGAGTGTATTCGAAGAAATTCAAACAGAAGAGTATAAATGCTCAAAGAAAACCTACTAGTTTTAAACAGAAAATCAAAGATCTGAAAGTTTAAACACATTCAAATGTGTGAAAATTAAGCACTCATACAGAATCTGTCTCAAAGTAAAGCACTGATCCAAACCGAAATTCTCAGAACATAGCACATCTCAAGATACAGCACTAATTTCAAATCGGTTCAGACCGAAATTCAAATAAGAAAACACGTCTGAAAATTGTGAGGCAAATTACCTTGTTCGACATGGCTCGGAGAACAGAAACGGTGAAACAGAGCAAGCCTGAGTTGCGAGTTGAACCTGCACTAAAACCTCACCAAATTTTAAATCCAAACCGAATTCGAAATCCTAGGAGAGAGAGAGAGAAGGATAAGGCTTACCGTGTGCTCCACTCGTCGGACGAATCAACAGGCCGGTGAACAGAAGCGGTGAAACAGAGCTAGCTAGCCTGAGAGTTGCGAGTTCAAACCTGCACTAAAACCTCACTAAATGTGAAATCCACACTGAACTTGAAACCCTAGGAGAGAGAAAGAGAAGGAGAGAGCTTACCTTGTGCTCCACCTGTGGCCGTGGAAATGAATTTCGAACTGAAGCGGGAGCTACATAATTGCTATATATACACTCGAGCGCGAACAGCATTGTTTCGGGTCGGGTTACCATCCTGAATAGAGATGGGTAAAATATGTATTGGGTTTTAATTTTGGGTAATGGGTATCCCCATTTTCAGCAGTGGGTGGGTATGGGTATTAAAAAAAAACTCATGGGTGATGAACTGGGTACGGGTAAGGTACGGGTAATACCCGTGGATACCCAGATAAACCCACAAGAACCGGATCGGTATAATCTCGGTATAATCTGGCCATTCGTAACAAATATCTCCCTCCTCCTCCACACATGAACATTCCCAATCTCTCTCTTCTCCTTCACTTTTGGCCTCACGAAATCCAGTAGGACATAGAGGCGGTCCAGCCCATCCTGCCGCCGGCACAATTTCATCGGGATCAACGTGTACATCCACCGCAGCGAGAACGGGACCATGGACCCGACCCGGCCCGGGTACACATCCGGATACCCTTCGTATTTATAGCGGAGGCTGTTGAGGTCTTCGAAGGAGTCGATCTCGGCGGCAGCGTCGGTGAAACGACGTAGTTTGGTGAGGGCGAGGATGTTGTAGGTGAAGTAGATGAGATGGTCGTGGGGCTTGGTGAGGAGGGACTGGGCTCGGACGCGTGTGACCTTGTAGAGGATGGAGTGCCAGGAGCTGCGCATGGGGAGGTCTTGGAGGGAGGCGAGCTCGTGGGCGAGGCCGTTGAGGGAGGTGAAATGAGAGGTTAGGGGGTCGGTGGTGGAGAGTGTGAGGGATTCGGTTGTGGGTGGGTCCATTTGGGTTTTGTAGTTGTTGGAGAAATGTGGCTCATCATTGGCTAAAAAAGTCAGCATAAACAACCCCTCGTTCCCTCAGTAATAGAAATGTGTAACGGGTAATGGTATTTACCCTTTTAAAGTGGGTGGGTAATTATCCAAGCCTAATATTTACAAATATGTATTATCCGTGAATTTTTCTTAGGTGGATATAAACTCGTGATAATTGATAAGCAAAAGATCAAAATAGCATACGCAAATGTTATTATTAGGCAAACTCAACAATAATGTTAATTCTTCATCTATAGAAAATGGCAAAATGCTATATAACTACATTACTTATTTCCATAATTAAAAATCATCAAATGAGACAAACAGCAAGAACAATATCACAAAAGAAGTGTCAGCATCAGGGCCGGCCATGGGGCTGTGCGGCTGGTGCGCCGGCACAAGGCCCCCAATCCCGGCGAGGCCCCCAAATCCGATCATATACTGTATATATATTAAATATAGTTATTAAGCTGAAGGTTAACGTACTCTCTGCTAGCCCAGTTGGATGGGTTGGTTTTTTTCAAATTTGTTGGCAACTGAGTCTTGGGTTCGAAACCCAGAGCTTACGCGTTTACGTTTTTTTTTTCTCATCCACTCATATATTCCACGGTTCCCACCACTTCCCTCTAACCTTTCTCATCCATTCATCCCACCACGTCTCCAAAACCTCACCTTCTCAGCCTGTCCGTCTCTGCTCCAAACCAAAAGCCAAACACTCATCTCACAATCTCTTTGTCTGATTGTCTCTTTCGTTTTGATTCATGGCTCCCACAAGAAAGTATCCATCTGGTGCCTCTAAGATTCGAAAGACAAGAAGAATAGAGAAATTGAAAAACTCTCAAAAGGGGGCTATGCATCAATTCCTTACTAAGAAGCCACAGAATTTAGCTATTGAAGATGCAGCTGATGCCAGTCAAGAGCAAAGCCCCGACGAGGAATTGAATGATGTTGAAGAAGATGTAGAGCAGGTTGTGGAGGAAGCGGCGGAAGAGGCCGAAGAGCCGATCGAAGAACCGGTTGAAAACCCGGTTGAAGAACCTGTGGAGGAAGCGGCGGAAGAACCAGTCGAAGTTGAAGATGCTGATTTAGTAAGTTCTGTTCCTTTCAATATTTCTGATCCTAGAAATTGGGATGATCTTGATTCTAAATGGAAAGATTTACTAGTAGAGAAAGGTCCTGTTAGAGATCTTTTGTCTGGAAAAGGGCCTAGAGATAAATGGAATAGGCGTTTCTCTTCTGAATTTTACAGTCGGTCTTTACCAAATGGAGAGAAGCATCATCGGGATTGGTTGGTATATTGTAAAGATCTTGACAGAGTTTTTTGTTTCTGTTGCAAGTTGTTCAAAACAAGACGTCAACCAAGTCAGTTAGCACATGAGGGTTCGAATGATTGGCAGCATATGAGCGGGAAACTGAAAATGCACGAGAGAAGTGCAGAACATATATGTCACATGATCATTTGGGTTGATTTGGGTGAAAGGCTGAGAAGGAGTAAAACAATTGACAAGGCTGTGCAAGAGCAAATCATGAAAGAAAAAGAGCATTGGAGGAAAGTGTTGCAGAGATTATTCTCAATTGTGAAATACTTGGCTAGGCAGAGTTTGACATTTCGGGGAACTAATGAGAAGATGTATGAAATGAGCAATGGGAATTTTATGGCCACAGTAGAGATGATTGCAGAATGGGATTCAACCATGATAGAGCATCTTCGAAGAAAAGAAAATCATGAGATTCGTAACCATTATCTAAGTCACAAGGTGCAGAATGAGTTAATATTTTTGCTAGGTTCAGAAATCAAATGTGCGATCTTGAAAAAAATTAAAGAAGCCAAGTACTTTGCAGTGATATTAGATTGTACCCCTGATGTAAGCCATCAAGAGCAGATGACGCTGATTTTGAGATGTGTGGATGTCACTAAACTTCCGGTAAAAGTGGAGGAGTATTTCTTGGAATTCCTAACTGTGAACGATACCACTGGTCGAGGACTTTTTGAGGAGCTGCAAGATGTATTAAAACGTCTTGGTCTTGATATTGATAATGTTAGAGGCCAAGGATATGACAATGGGTCAAATATGAAAGGGAAGCACCAAGGTGTACAAAAGAGACTCTTAGACATAAATCCCAGGGCATTCTACACCCCTTGTGGCTGCCATTCACTCAATTTGACACTCTCTGATATAGCACATTCTTGTCAAAGAGCAAGAGATTTTTTTGGAGTTGTGCAGAGAATTTATACATTGTTTGCTGATTCTACAAAGAGGTGGAAGATATTGAAAGACAACATAAAAGAGAAAGGATTGACTCTCAAGTCATTGTCAGTGACCCGCTGGGAAAGTCGTATTGAAAGTATAAAACCAATTGTGCTTCAAGCTTCAGCGATAAGGGAAGCTTTACTTGAACTTGCAGATAGTGAGACAGATTACAAAATCATAAGTCAGGCTAATTGTCTTGCCTACCATGAATTGGGCAACTTTGAGTTTATAGTTGGCATGGTTATTTGGTTTCAAATATTGGCTAAAGTTAATATAGTTAGCAAAGACTTACAATCTGAAGAGATGCTTATTGATGTCGCAATGGACAATGTGAAAGGCTTGATTTCTTTTTTTGAAGAATATCGACAAAATGGGTTCCAAAAGGCTGTGACATGTGCTAAAGAAATAGCTGCTGAGATGGAGATTGATGTGGTGTTTCATGAGAAGAAGAAAAAAATAAGGAGGAAAAAACAATTTTTTGATGAGGTGCGTAGTGAGTCATCTGAACCAACACTATCAGCTGAAGAATCTTTTAGAATTGAGTACTTTGTCTACATAGTGGACCAGACCATTGGTTCATTAAAAAGAAGGTTTGAGGAGTATGAACAATATGAAAATATCTTTGGGTTCTTATTTACAGCAGAGAGATTGAACTCTTTGGATGAAAATGAATTGAAGACAAGCTGCAACAATCTTCAACAAAAGCTGCAACATGACCAGGTATCAGATGTAGATAGTGAAGATTTATTTCATGAATTGCAACTCTTACAAAAGCATTTACCTAATGAGAAAAACACAGCCATTGCAATATTAAATTTTTTAAAAAGGACAAACTGTTATCCATCTGTGTGTCTTGCATATAGAATATTGTTGACAGTCCCTGTCACTGTGGCTTCGGCAGAAAGGAGTTTTTCAAAATTGAAGTTATTGAAAACCTATTTGCGATCAACCATGACGCAAGATAGATTAAATGCGTTAGCTATGATTTCAATTGAAAGCGAGTTTCTAGAAAAACTTGATTATGAAAGATTGATTGATGATTTTGCTGCTAAAAATGCTAGAAGATCCATCTTTATTAAGTAATATTGCAATGGCTGTGTTATTCTCTTTTGGTAAGGCCTAGTGATTGTTAAAGTTCTTGAAATTTGGATGGGATTGCTGGGGAAGTTCATAAGGTAGATATAAGGTTTTTTTGTTTCTCATCTCTTTGGTGAGAGAAGGTCTTTTGATTTCATTGTTCATATGATTGTCGTGATGTATGCAAACAATGATTCAAGTTATATATGATATAAAAGGTACTTATTTACACTATTTAGATTGATGTGGTGACAATTACACAATATGCTTGTACGTCGTTTTTATTTCAAGAACATCATGGGGCCCCATTTTAGATTTCGCACAAGGCCCCCGAATTCTCAGGAACGGCCCTGGTCAGCATCGTTAATATACCCAGCAAAGTGAAGAAACTATCATAAGCAACCACACTAAACTGTGGGGTGTAAACTTTCGGCTTTGAGCCCCTACCTATTAAACCGAGTCCAATGGTCAAAGCCCAAGATGAATAACATCAAGATAAAGTAAACGACGTGAAACATGATCGTTCATGGATAACGTGCTCCTCCCACTACTCTCACTATGACGTGAAGTGATGTCGAAGTTGTCGAAGGTCTATAAATTCACACGCTTTTGAAGAAAAAGGGGAGGATGGAGGAACAATCATGGGGAACAATGTTAACAAGTATCAAACCGATTTACTTTATTGTTATGCTTGCTTGAATCGAAATTGACATAGACGTCGAAGTGTGTTTTATTTTACAGATATCTTTCCCATGATCAATTGCAAGATGACCGCGTCCGCGATTTCTTAAAAATAAAATAAGTGAGATTTATGTTAGGAAATCTCTCTCCCGAAATTTTATGCACCAACATAAAATGGTTTCATTCATTCCAAACAAATTCTTCGTTCCTGATCTCCTGAGATTCAACAAAAGACAAACAAATTCAAATCAGTGCATCAAAACAAGACAATATTGTAGACAAAACATAGTAAATTGACTGTTTTCCAATAATATAAAGCCACGTATCCGGTTCTCCTCTTTTTGCTTTATTGGACCGGGCTGCCCGGACCAATCCTTATGCAAACAAAAGCACAATTTTGAATTTTCCTAGTTGAAGCAAGTTTTCGTAGAATCAAATTCAACAAAGAAAATTGTGTGTTTATTTACTAGCTGCTGCGAAGAAAGTAAATAGGTCACAAATATTCAGGACTTATTTCTCTATATATATGCAGCTAGTAATACAGTAGTATTACTAGCAAATTAATAATCAGGGTACGTTCGGGTTGAAGAAGAATGGTGTATGATGTCGCAGTATTTCAAAGAGAAGAAATTGTCCCCAGCTTGACCACTCCGTCCGGAAAGGATTTGCCCCCTTTCAGATTAGGGCTCTTCACCATGCTCGCGAGGCGCCGTTGGATTTGTGCGGATCCGACTGCAGATTCTATTTATGAAGAACCAAAGCTTATAACGGAAAGAGGAATAATCAGAGTCGAACTCGATGATATCAAGCTCTTATCTCGAAGGAAGAAGTATACAAGGATGATGGTTAGGTACCTTTCCGACATGGGTGTCCCACTGTCCCTGAACTTGTGCAACCACCTATTATTGAACAAGTATTTAAGAAGGTCGTTGATGTGGCCGTCCCCAAGCTGCATATTATGCATATGGTTGCCATTTTGGACATCACCTATGTGGACAGCGGCGGACTTTTTCCGGCAATTCGGCGTTTGGAGAGAGTGAGACTTGATAGTTTGGATGAAGCTACTATTACACGGACGCCTTCATGTGTTATTTGCTTGAAGGACCTGGATCTACAACATACGGTTATTCGACTGCCTTGCTCGCACGTTTATCATGTGGATTGCATTGTTACTTGGCTGCTGGAGACGAGTCACTTTTGCCGAGTGTGCCGATATTCAATGCCGTTTGACATCCGAGACTATATAGACCAAGGTGCAAGCCCTATAATATCGATATCCGAGGGCTCAAGCTCAGGCCAACGTGCAAACTCTTCAACATCCGAGGGCTCAGGCTCAAGCCAAGGTGCAAAATCTGCAATATCCGAGGGTTCGGTCTCAGGCTCAAGCCGACGGTGGACTCCTCCGCTGCTCATGATGATATCTTTTGCTGGTATAATAGCAGGTATAGTAACTATTACGGTACGTACTTGGCAGATTATGGAAACGAAGTTAGTATTAGGATGAAATATATATATATATGGATCAGCATGACGTCGGCTATGCTCGGCTGGAGGCGGCGACCGAGAATCCTGCTATAGATGTAATTTGCAATGATGAATAAGAGACCCGGTATTCCCACACCTCTATGATTATGCCGTATTTTGCACCTCTGGGGAGAACTGAGAGTTTAAGAACACTAAAACTTGAATATATTAGTTCAGCATTGACTTCATATTCTAATTACATGAAAAGTGATGTACAGCGTCAAGCTATGCAACTTGTTTTAGGAAACTTATTAGAAACGCACCCTTACATATATCGTATAGATGCAAATATATATTGCTTCGAATTCTCACATATGTTACTGCATTATAAGTTTACTATATATTATTAACTTAGTTCCAGATACTAATTTACATACAAGATTTCAGGAAGAGTTTCAGCTCCGGTTGTGTTTGATTTGAATTCTGATATAATAGTGGTCTTTGTAGTGTCTCCTACTGTTTCATTATATATCAGCATCTTGTGTTACAGTGCATGTAAAACGATTTGGTGAGGGTATATATTGTGCTAGTCCATAACAGCATGTATGCTTTGGCAGCTGCAGGGTTATCTTAATTATAATTATGACGATGGTCTCAAATAGTCAAATTGGTAAGATTTTAGGTCTATATGACTTTCATCAAATAAAATTATTTGGGTTATTAAGAACATGTATCTATGGCTGTAAAAGACATCTGTCCGACTCCGGAAACGTATTACTTGGTCTTGGTTTCCGTTCTCTGGAAGCCTTCATTACAAAATCAATGATATTTGAGATTGAAAACAAATGATATTTGAGATGAATGAAAAAATAAATTGAAGAACCTATCCTTCAGAGAAAACAGCAGAACGCCATCAAACAACAAATATGAAGAAACGAAATTCATGTCCATTGTTGCGGAAACTACTACAGAGCAAATCAAACTAGAATAGAGCGGCTAGACTCCAGCGGTACTTGTAAGAATACTATTACATATTCACTCGGTACGATTTCAATTTTAGTTCGACAGAGGTTTCGGCTTTAATCCTAAACTGTATTCTCCATCCATTGCTGTTCGTATAACGCAAAAACATAAACCTCACTCTGTCATACACACACCACACAACTCCTATCAGGTCATCATCCAAAAACACATACACCTACACTCACACATTCACCATTTCAATTACAACCATAACCCAAAAATCAAAAATCAAGCTCAAAACTCAACCATACATCAAAATCCAAACAGATCCAGTTCAAAACAATAAATTCAATCCAGTATAGATCAACAAAGAAATAGCAACCAGATCGAATACAAGACTCATACTCTACACCAATCCTCCCTTAGGGACACGCAATTACATCACACGCAAAGCCTCATAAACCCTAATTCACTGAAAATGAAAACAAACACCGATACATTACAGAGCGAGAATCAGAGGGAGCTTTCAGTATACCTTCAAATTTCTCTTCGAACTTCGAAGAGAAGACTATAACTGTATAAATGCTCAAAAGCTAATAGTTTTAAAACGGAAGTTAAGAGAAAATCAAAGATCTGAAAGTTACAAACAGATTCAAATTTCTGTCTCAAAATAGAGCACTAATCTCAAATCATTTCAAACCAAAATTAAGAAAAACAACATCTCAAAATAGAACACTACTCTCAAATCGATTCAAATCGAAATACAAATAACAAAACACATCTCAAAATTGTGGAAACAAATTAACGTGTTCGACATGGAAAGGTGAGGGGAATCTCAACATGATGTCAAAAGAGTTGGGTTATATCCAATTCGACGTGTGGAAGATTATCGACGGCACGCACCATGTAAACCAATTAGACTTTACGTTTGATCACTCTGTTGTGAAGCCACTGTCCCACGGGACGATGCTTACAAGTGACCTGCGTACGATGCTTTCGATGATTGGTGTCCCAGAAGATCGACAGCCTGGTGTTGTAGACCAAATATTGAAGGTGCTTCAAGTATCCGTGCCCATGCTGCCTATTGATGTCAGCATATTGGAGCAGATCTATAATGTATTTCCGCCAGTTTCACCGGCGGCTAGGCTGGAACCGGACGTCAAACCGGCGACGGAATCATTGATTGAGGGTCTGGAGAAAGTGAGTTTGGAAGAGCCACCCGAGTCACCGTGTACTATTTGTTTCGACGGCCTCGCATATCTACTCATTGCTCGTATGCCTTGCTCACACCGTTTTCATGCAAATTGCATCGTCCGGTGGGTGATCATAAATCACTTATGTCCCTTGTGCCGATATCCAATGCGAATCAAAAAGCAAGGCTAGGTTTAAGCACAGCAGTGAATAGTTTTACATTATATGTAAATAGAGGTTATTAAACCCTAGACTATAAACTCAGTGGAGTCCTGTAGTTTTGCTCACACTCATCTCTTATCGATTTTATTTATTTATTTATTTATTTCTTTTTTTAAAGAATATCTCTTATCGAATTTAAAGAACATGGAGTTGAGGAATTCATGTTTGAGGCTATATCCTCAAAATATATAAGGGTTGTGCCGCTGCCAGCTAGGTCATGTATCTATGGCATGCACTGTACAAGACTTTTGTATAAGATCGACCTCTGTTTGACTCTGGAAACGTATTACTTGATTTCCATTCGCTGCAAGATGATATTGAATGAAAAAATAAATTGTGCCTAGTTATAGAAGGAAGAACCTATGCAGAACCTGCTCATCAAACAACAAATATCGAAAAAGCATGTATATCTAATATAGCAGAAGTGCAGGTCTTTTTCATCAAACAACAAATATGAAGAAACGAAATTTATGTTCGTTGTTGCGGAAACTACTACAGAGCATATCAAAAGAGCATCACTCTTCAAAACAACAGCAGAACTTGTAAGAGGATCAGGCAGATCAGGCAGAGCATCACTCCTCAAAATCTCAATGAGAGAGGTTAAGCTGGTGTGGTTAATGCAGTTTAATGTTTCTTATAGGTCTAAATTCGAGTATTTACATTTATGGGAACAACTTCATATCCACACTACCGGCGGCGCATATTTTTCAGAAATGAGGGTCGTCTGTACGTAAGATCCAACAATCACCTCCCCATCATGATCACTACTATCAGACCCAGAACCAGAAGAAGATTGAGATGCCTCAGACCCAGGAAGGGATCCACCAGAGTGGCCAGACCCAGCAGCCTCTGAAAATGTGAGCTCATTAAACTCAAGGGTTGGTTCACTATCAGCAATATCCAGCTTTCCCTGATTCGAGGCACCAGCAGGACTGAAGTAGCCAAGAAATGGTTGAGAAGAACTCCCCACACAAGATTGAGAAGTTCCTGGTTGAGAACTACCCACAGAAGACTGAGAAGTTCCTGGTTGCCTTTGAATTTCTGGGTGTCCGATGAATGCTGGCCGAGAACTAGGCACCTCACCAAATGAATCCCCGGCTGCAATCAATAAGTTGATGGACCAGACAATCCAGAGGCAATTAAATGTTGACCAGCGGTCTCCAAACAAATGGAGACACCAGTAAATTCCCCAATTTTAAGTTGCTGACCAGTTTCAGTTAACTGGTCGCCAGCAGTGTAAATCCTGTGACATGGGAATCCATACAAAATGTCATTCTAAAAATAAGATGACGTACTAAATTGATCTAGTATCGTGAAATATATCGAACCCCAATCCACTTTTCAAGCCTTCTCTACTGTTGAAATAGAAAAAAAAAATACCATGTGGTTTTCTGAATTGAGCCATTCTTGGCATCAGATGATTCTGCTTTGAATTTTCCCTGTTCACAGCAAAAAAAAAAAAAAACAGGTGTAAACTCCCAACTGTACAATCATAATGCAAGCATTTTATACCATCCCAATCGAGTATCAATTCAGATTTCATTTTCACCTACGAAACCTCTGAAATCCAAATGCACTTCATAGATTCACTGATTAAGATTTCAATTTTAGTTTGACACAGATGTTTCGGCTTTAATCCTACACTGTCTTCTCCATCCATTGCTATTCGTATAGTCTGTAACGCAAAATTATAAACCTCACTCTGTCATACACAAACACCACACCACCCCTATTGAGTTCAAATATAAACACATACACCTACACTCACACATTCACCATTTCAATTACAACCATAACCAAAACCACAAATCAAGCTCAAAACTCAACAATACATCAATTCCATTACAGTAAATTCGATCCACTATAGATCAACGAAGAAATAGCAACCAGATCGAAACTCATACTCTACACGGTACACCGATCTACCATTAGAAACACGTAATTACATCACACGCAAAGCCTCATAAATCCTAACTCACTGGAAACCGATCCATTACAGAGTCTATTCGAAGAAATTCAAACAGAAGAGTATAAATGCTCAAAGCAAACCTACTAGTCTCAAACAGAAATTAACAAAAAATCAAAGATCTCAAAGTTACAAACACATTCAAATGTGTGAAAAACACTCAAACAAACAGAATCTGTCTCAAAGTAGAGCAATAATCTCAAATCGATTTAAACCGAAATACTTAGAAAGAAGCACATCTCAAGATAGAGCACTGAATTCGAATCCATTCAGACCGAAATCTAAATAACAAAACACGTCTCAAAATTGTGGAGGCAAATTACCGTGTTCGACATCGCAAGATCGGACGAATCAGCTCGGCGAAACAAAGCTAGACTGAGTTCGAGTTCAACCTGCACTAAAACCTCATCAATTTTGAAATCCACACAGAATTAGAAACCAAACCCTAGGAGAGAGAAAAGTAGAGAGCTTAGCTCGTGCTCCACTCGTCGCTCGAAATTGAATTTCTGACTGAAGCGGGAGGTACGTACATAATTACTATATATACTCCAGCGCGCACCGTATTGTGTCGGGTCGGGTAACCACCTGACCCGGCACACAACAACAACAACAACGGGTCCCCTTTCTTTAATTATTACTGATTTCTTTATTTTTAATATATATAAAGACAAGAGAGACGCTTCCCATGTAAGTTGTGTTCTCCAATTTGTCTGACTGATTTGCTTTGTTGATTTTGATACCACCCCCTGCAATGGCTTTATTGGTTTCTATTAATTTTGTATTGAAGCCTTAAATACTCAGACCCCACTAAAACTGGGTGTGTGATAAAAGAGAGGAGTTCACTTTGGTGTAGTTGAATTTGTGTTGTATGTTTCTGGGTTGGGATATCATACTAGATCCTTTATGGTGAAACCAAAAGATAGATAGAACTAGATGAGGATGGTAAATTCAGTCTCGTTCTCTCGCACCCTTTTCATCGTTTTTGATTGAAGTAGATTTTCAACTCCTAGATTCCTAATTTGGTTGAGGAAATCATGTTTTTATTTTTTGAAGTTGATGGACTGGCCAGAGGACTGTGCCTAATTTGTTCATTGCGGGGAAGCACATCGGCGGCTGCGTCTGTAAGTTCATGTGTTTCATAAAAAGGAAAGTTTCATTTTTGCTGTAATGTTCAAAGAATACACAAGGGTTTATTTATTTGCGTCTTTTACTTGTTGGATAATGCAGCTGTCTTAGAGAGGCAACAGGCAGGTCAGCTTCTGCCTCTTCTCCGGGAGGCTGGTGCAGTTGCTAATCACCCGGTATCTGCCTGAATGATCGAAGAAAAGATGAAACTAAGCAGCCTGTATTCCTGAATCAAGGTTGGACTAGTTAAATAAAATGAGTCTAGCTACTGAATGTTATGTTTGATAGAATACACAGCAAAAGAAGAAGCTCTTCTATGGTTGTACAAAGTGCAAACTGTGTTTCTTTTAATATATGCAATCGGTTGCCGCCAAGTTTAGGTTGCAGATTTGACATGTCCTGTGTTGAGAATGCCTCTAATAGGGTTGTGTGTCTGGAATCCCAATATTTGACATTTATGTGTATAGCCGAGGAACCTGTGTTTCTCTATTTGATAGAGCACCAGACCAGTATCAGTGCACATTCACTGAAAAGTTCCAGCTTTGTATCAACAGCCTCCAGTTTATGCTTTCTTTCAAAGCTAAATTACAACATTCAGAGTTATTATTATATGGTCCAAGACTCCAAGTTTACATTCCAGTAATTGTACGGTTCTTAATTCCTCAAACTAGCTACATCGTTCATGAGATAAACTGGAATCCTGCTCTATATTCTTTCGTCTCCAATTCAATCTTTTTATCAGAATACTAAGCAACCCATCATTAGTGTTGATCAGTGGAGCTTATATATGCATATAGAGAGAGCAAAGATGGTCGGGGATAAACTAGCTATGTATGGTTATCAGATTATGATTGATCCCAGATGAACATTTGCTATGTAATTCTCTAGTCTGTATGTGTCTCTCTTAGGCTGTGTTGCTTTAACTCGTCAAGGTCATTACAACTCTTAATATATGTAGTGTTTTAACCGAAAATTGGTTCCATCTGTAGCTCACAGAAATAATAAGCTCACAGGCGTATGAAGAATGTCATTGGAGTTCTTTTCACAGTTTTGCTAGGGTGTTAAACACTTAAACTAGGATTCTTTTGGTCTGCAAACCTCGTAGTAAAGTTCCTCCACCATAGCCAACAGATTGTTAGAGAAAATTGGCTGTTTGAAATTTACTGCAGGCCTAGACAGAAAGGAGTCGGGATGTGGTGCTAAGTGCTAACAGTGAAGGATTCCTCTACAAAATTTCATTTCAAATCTATCTTAAAAACTCAGACATTGTCCTTACAAGGTTTCGTGAATTGAAATCTTCAAATCTTTGAAATGGATGCACCACTATCTAGCAACAAACGCAAAAGTTTCGCAGGTATATGTATTACACAGACGTGAAAATCAACATGCAGTGAGCTAATCAAATTTGCATCAATATCTGGAATATGAACATAGATCTCCCAGTCTTCACAATGAAAATCTCTACAGCTATACATTCAATGGATACAAATCTTCAGCCTCATAAAATACAAGATATCTATACACTCAAGTTTACACTCCAGACTATCCTTAATACTGCAACAATGAAAACCAGAATGACATAACATATCCAGATAGAAAGATTCATCTGAGAAGGGAGATTGTGCAACAATTCAAAGAAAACGAAAGCAAAAAGTTTGGTGAAAAACCATGAACTTCTCTCTTCACTTTGAAGTGGTGTAGCATGATGCACCTTTCTGTTTCTTCATTTCTGCAGTTTCCGAAGGCACCAGCGCCACGGAATTCACTTTCCAGTACTCACCAACCATCTTCTTCTCATTCCCAAACCCCCATTTGTCCTCTTCTTTTCCTCCAGAGCCATCTGAGTTTGAAATAGAAACTTTTCTCCACTTGCACCATATCCTCAGCATGATGTAAATCATTATCAAGCATATTGCTGAGGATGTCAACACAATGGCCACTGTAATACCAGTTGCTGCAGTACGCGAAAGACGCTTTACCCTCTGCACGTCGGATTCCTCACACGATGCTAATGGTGGGCCGCAAAGTTTCTGATCATTTCCTAAGAAGGAGCTCCGTGGGAATCCTGAAAAGGTTGAAGGGATTTGGCCCTCGAGATGATTATTTGACAGGTTCAACATGTGCAGACTGGTCAGCTTCCCAAGTGAAGTGGGGACTTTTCCTTGGAGCTGATTGAAAGAGAGGTTCAGTCTCTCCAACTTCATAAGATTTCCTAGAGAAGATGGAATTTCTCCAGAGAACAAATTTCTGCTTAGATCCAGGATTACTTGCAGCTCAGTCAACTCTCCTAGCTCATAAGGGATCAAGCCTGACAACAAGTTTTCTGAGAGCCTCAGTTCATATAGCTTCTTGCAGTTCTGGATCGTCGATGGAATTGACCCCGTAAAATTGTTTTTCTGAAGATTTAGGACATTCAGAGAAGAGAGATTCCCTATTTCCTCCGGGATAATACTTGAGAGACTGTTGTCATGCAGAGAAAGCTTGAGTAGTTTTGAACAGTTTCCGAGATTTGCAGGAACTGTTCCATGGAAGTTGTTGCATGAGAAGTCTAGTTCTCCTAGTTCCTGTAGGCTACCTAACCATGGAGGTATTGCTCCTGTGAATTGGTTATTGTTAACCAAGAAATGCTCAAGTTTCTTACAAGAAGACAAATGAGGTGGGATTTCATCTGTGAAGTTGTTGAATGACAAGTCAAGAAAGTTGAGCTGTGTGAGTTGGCCAAATTCAGAAGGCAGGGTGCCAGTGAGTTGATTATGTGCAAGGCGAAGACGGGTTAAGTTTGTGCACATGGAAAGTCTAGAAGGTATGGAACCTGAAAAGCTATTGTTGGTCAAGTCCATTGCAATCAGATAACTTGAACCAGAGAGAGGGAAGATGGTTCCACTAAATCGATTGTGAGAGAAATTTATTTTCTTGAGGTTTTTGAGAAGGAAAAGAGACTGAGGAAGAGGGCCTTGGAAGGAATTGTTGTAGAGAGTAATGGTGCTTAGTTGTGAAATGAATCTGAATGTGGGTGGCAATGTTCCTGAGAGCTTGTTATCAGCTAAGGCCAATAACTGAAGGCTTCTGCAGTAGCCTAAGCTTGGTGGTATAGGACCTGACAAGTCATTCTGCCTCAGCTGGAGGACAACAAGGTTCTTGAGTTTTCCAATTGTGGCAGGGATGGAGCCTGAGAAATGGTTACCAAAGAAATCAATTGCTGTCAAGCTTGAGCAGTTGGTTAACTCACTTGGTATCGGTCCTGACATCTGGTTGTCGTAAAGGTAGATGGCTTTCAGCCTTTGCAGCTTTCCTATCTCCACTGGAATTCCACCTGTGATCATGTTGTCAAACAGAAACAGGTTTTCCAAGGAACTCAAGTTTCCGATTTCAGGAAGTAGAGTTCCTGTGAAGTTGTTATTGTTCAGCACAAGATCAGTGAGATTCCCTAGTTTGTCCAGGGAAGTAGGTAGTTCCCCTCCAAAATGGTTTTCTGAGAGGTCGAGCTGTTGGAGCGAGGAACAGCTCAGTACTGCTAAAGGAAACTGTCCAGAGAGCTTGTTTCGAGCCAGAAGAAGTTGTCGGAGATTTGAAGAACTGCCGAGGCAGAAGTTGCTTGGAATGTTACCTGTCAAAGCATTATCAGACAGAACCAAAGCTGCAAGATTCTTCAATTGTGTGCTGAGAAGTTGTATGCTTCCTGAGAGATTGTTCATTGAAAAGTCAAGCATCTCAAGTTGAACCAACTGGTTAAGCTCCGAAGGAATGGCGCCACTCAATCTGTTTCCAAGCAGATTCAAGTACTTCAAATTGCGTAGCTGACTTAATGCAGTAGGAATTGATCCAGAAAGGCTATTGTTGGCCAGGTTCAGAATTTGCAGTGATTCAAGCGATCCCAACAAAGGGATGTCTCCTTCAAGCTTGTTGTTTGATACTGCAAAGTTCACAAGCTCTTTGCAGCCACGAATCTCTTCTGGTATGAGACCACTGAGACTATTGTTCTGCAAGTCAAGAGATTGTAGATGCTTCAAGATACCAATTTCAATTGGAATGCTTCCATTTAATTGGCAATAGGCGAGCGCCAACACTCTCAACTCAGTCAAGTTTCCAATGCTTGGTGGGATCACACCTGATATAAAGTTATCTCCTACTCTTAGAACTCGCATGTTCTTCAAAGCACCTATTTCCTCAGGAATCTCACCAGACAGAAAATTGGAGTATAGGAGAAGTGCTTCAAGATTTTGAAGCTGTCCGAGCTCAGGAGGAAGTGAGCCGATGAAGGAATTTGAAGACAAATCAAGTGTTTGGATTGAAGTGAGGTTCCAAAGCTCATGTGGGATGGGACCTGATAGTCCTGATCCAGACAGGTTCAGACTAATAATATGCATCTGATCATTTGAACATTGAAGACCATTCCAAGTGCATATATGAGCTGTTGGAGACCAGTTGTTCAGAACTCCTGATGGATCAACGAGTTCTGACTTGATTCTCAGAAGAAGGTTGGAGTCTCTCGAATTATCACCAGGAGCAACAGCAAGAATGGAATGGAGTATTGCAAGAAACAGTATGAAATGAGACATTGCAATGCCACCCATTACAAAATGCATGCACAAGGTGTAACTCAAATCAAGGTATCAGATAATGATTCGGAGGATCTAGTGGATTCCATGTAAGAAGGAATGGAAGAAATGAGAAGTGGGATAGTTGAATAGGAAATCAAGGAGGGAATTTGATCAGGAGAGGTAAGACAAGTTTAAACCTTTGGTGGGATAATGGGTGCGTGGAGTTTAAATAGTCCACTGAAGTAGGCCTGCCTAATCAGTTTGCTGAGAAAGTTGATAATCACAATGCATCAAAAGAAATTAGGCTTTAAGTTAACCACAAGGCTTTTTTGAGGATTCAGACTATTTTTACCTTTTCAGCAGTTGCTCTTCTGCTAAAAGATATGATGTTTCTCTTCCTTTTTTTTCTTCTCAAGGCAGATATGGAATGTTGAAACATGTTTAAGAATCTTATGGGAGGAGAAAGTGCATGGAGATAAGGATAGTGTAAGCATGCTGAAAAGAAGGGCAAAAGGTTAGGAGGGGTGGACCTCTCTCTCTAGGCTCTGTGAAATTATTCAAATTAATAATAAGCCAACGGCCCATGTCACATTCAGAAATCTAAAATCATTCCCAAAAATGGAGTCACATTTTTGGATTTGGTCAATTAATTTTTAGGATGGTCAATTAATTTCAACAAAATAGGGTATAAACCCATCATCGAGTTCCAACTGCAGAACGCAAAGATGATAGGTTCATGCATCTTTGCATTTTTCAATTCATATTCACAATGTTCATTTTAAAGGGTGAGATTGTATTTGAAGGCTTTCCTTTTGATTGATGGACCAAGATTTAATTGGCATCTTTCGTGTAGAAGTTTTCGGTTCACAATTTTCTTGCTAGCCCTGCACAGTTTTCTTCTGTTTGAAGTTTCATTCTGCAGTAAATGTGTCTATTCAAACATTAGTTATAATTTCCAGTGAAACCTAAACCACCAAATACCAAATTAAATACAAGAAGAAAACATAGAACTCAAACTACCACATTTGATTTGAACAATCAAGTTTCACAGCACTAACCACTTGATCAAATTATGTTGAAACACACAATAGAGCCATAGACCATGTGAGGTTTGGTGTAATAAGTTCAAACATTAGGACTAATAAAATGAACAGAATATATAGTTTGCCTCAGTATATATATTCAAAGGATTCTTGCTACAATAGAACCCAAAGGGAAAAGGACAAAAAAGTTTGCTTAGAAGTTGGGGTTCCTAATCTTTGATAGAGAATTCTAATTGCTCAGCCATCAGTAATAGCTTTATATCTTTCATGCACCTTTGCTAGAAAGGAAATCAAGTACTTGCAATTAGCTGGACCATTTATATTTGTTACCCAAATGCACAAACAAAAAACAAAATATGCCACCCAAATGATATTTGTAGAGGAAATCAGCACTATCCTTCTTTTTCAGAGTAGATGTATGATTACCAAATAGACTACACATGAGCCCTAACCTTTATATAAAGTTAAAATGCAACATGTTGTACTAGGTCAGAAACATTTTCATGAGTGCAAATCTATATGCTCAAGATATGTCATATTTCATTCTCATAGTGCAGCTGCATATGAATTGGTCAAAAACCAATTGATCTTGTTTTTGGTACAACATATACTATCTGCCTAAAGACTTTTATGGCAATTTTCAGAATATTACACGACCTAATCTGGGTTTTATTGTAACACCACAAGAGAAAGAAGGTCCACCAAATGAGAAGACAATTGAGTTTAATTATCAGGTTACTCGAAGACAAAGGGCAAATATCAAATCACACATAGACAAAGGAGAAGGTACATCATTGAATTGAAGTCATCAAAGCAAGTATTATCACTAAGCAACTTCTTCAATTATTTCTAAGAAAGATTCACCAAAAGGTGCACTTTTTATTAAAGTAGTAAAGTATATTATTAACAAACATATAAAACATCAATATAGCTTCATAAACAATAGGTTTGCATACCAATACTATGCTAAAGAACATGGTTCTCCTGTCCCTAGTAATGTGATACTTATGTTCAGTACACAATAAATTAAAAATAAATATTCATGTCCAAATTAAGAAGAAATCACTTGTTCATGTTTCTTTCCAGTCAAGTCAAGGATTATCTGTTCAAATAGAAATACTTGGTAGGTTATATCATTTAGTGTTGACTTCATTATCTTAATCTAATTCTTATTATCAGGAAATGTTGACTTTGGGCCTCTTTCTATCAATAATCATGTAGTTTTGGTGGCCAACTCTATTTGTACAGGCTCTAATTCAAAGCTGGACCAGTGCAAGAGAATCAGAAAATGGATTAAACTGAATAACAAAGTACCTCTATAGAATATATCAGAGAAGAGAATATGGGCTCTTCAGTGCAAGATTGAAGACTACAGCTGAGCTTTCATCAGAAAATGTGACAAATTTATAGGAATGCATTTGATCCGTTAGGAAAGATAGATTCTTTTGTATTTCTATGAGAATAATTAAATTTAGAGGGTGAACCCTTTGTCAAATTCTAAACCAAAATGATTTTTACTTAAAAGATCAAAATAGTCGTATATACAATAAAAATAGAGCGGAGCAAATTATATAGAAATAGAAGCAACAAAATTTCACCAGCTTGTTCTCTTGCATTGGAAGTCCTTGTTTAGAAAATATCACCTATCATCTTTTAGTTTGCTTGAGTCCAGTCAAATTCTTCATTTCCCATTTTCTGTCCAATACTGATGGAGCAGAGCTAAACTGCAAGAACGGAAGTTGGAGCCATTAATTTTCCAGAATAAGACCAATAGCTGCATTTCTGAATTCAACAATCCTCATATGATATTGATGTTCTCACTATGCAGTAGTGGCGCTAGAAGAGAAATACTTCATAAGAAAACTTGAGAGAGACCAGATGCAGATAACTCCGAGACATTGAAGGACATTCAACAGTGTACCCAACGAGCTATTTATTGCCATGTTCTGTGAGGTCATCTCAGCTCCTTTGACTGTAAACGACAGAGCAGTCACCAGTTGTGCTGCTCTGTTCAGTTGATGCAATCTATAAACCTGTCGAGCATGATAGAAAAAGAAGTCTTAAGTCTTAACTTGTAGCCCAGCATATGAACAAAAACACTGAACGGGAGGTGACTTGTATAAAGTTAAAGATTGATGCCCAAACAGCAAAACAGTATCACATTGCAAATTCACATGTGTAACTTATTTAAGTGAACATAAACAATGATAACAACTATCACCCAACAATTATGAAAGTGGTATACAAGATTGGCCTTACTTGAAAGATGACTGGGATAGCAGGCCATGAAGGTGACTTCTTATATCTTGCATACTGTTCAAATGCAAATTGGACGACTATACCAACCAGATACGGAGCAAGAGTAGCAGATGCTGCAGGGCCAGTCCATGGCCAGACATAGCCCATAGTGACCATAGGAATTATAAGACTAAGTGCCAAGGCAGTAACAGATAAGATTCGCTGCCCTAACTGAGCGGCCAGGGTTCTGTTACCGTATGCAGCCGATTCCAGTTCAGCTGGCCTCCTTAACTTGTCAATCAGAAGAAGAAACACCGCAACACCACAGTAGAAGAGAGCTTCCGTGAAGAACAAGATGAGGAAGTCTGATAAATAAATGTGTTTAGTTCCTAACACGAGAATCAAATGCTCTTATAAAAGAAGATAGGATACAGATTAAGTAGCTTATGAATGACAACTCTTCACATAGTACAGAGTTTAAGAACATATGAATTCTTTACGAATCCCAACAGTCATCTAGTTTGCAAGAGTGCATAACTTAATTCTCCAATCAACTGAACCATGTCTCAGGTTACTTCTTAGGCCTTCACACATTCTTCTTATTTCTCCTCTACCCTAACATCATACATTAGTTATGCATTTGGTATATCTAGAGTTCAATCTACGGAGACCAGTCACAGAAAAGCCACAACTTCCATTCATTAGAATCCAAAGCTATCTCAAATTGCCTATATAGCTATCCAAAGCTATATATATATGTCTCTTTTTCCCTTGGTCACTTGAGTGGGCAGCTTTAACTTTCCTTTTGGTGGAATCATTATAGTGTATAAAGCCTATCCCCTCTACCTCTTACCAATAAATTATAGAGAATGGCTATCCAAGTAAAAATATCTCAAGATGATGACATAATCTTCCTGTTCTTTTTTCTTTTTTTTTCGATAAGTAATCTTCTTGTTCTTCACAGCAGTTCAGATCTTAATTAAAGAACACAACAAAATAATATCTGGATTTCAAAATATAAATAAATACATAAATAGATAAATAAAAGACGCAGAAATAGAGGCACCCTCACCTGTCAACAAAGAATCCTCAAATATAGTCAAAATTAATTTGCGCAGATAAAGTGAGGGGAAGATGAAAGAAGCTACAAGAACGCCAGGACCAACGAGCCATAGAAAGTTGCTATTCTTCCTCTCAGGAGTATTTATAGAAACATCATCTTCTCTTTTATACGGATGGTTATAAAATGAGATTAAACCTGGTTTCCCACCAGTACCATCAAAAAGGACATATGAATTGCTAGCAGGAGATATATCACCATCAGGATTGTCATTTTCTTGATCCAAAATTTCTGGTATTGTCTCACTGTTTTGTGACTGATCTTCAGAAACAGCAAAGAGTACACTCTGACTCTTTGGGATCCTTTTGCTCGACTTCTGTACTTTATTTAGGAATGTGCATGACCTGCCTACTCAGAGTACCAAAGAAATAGACATAGAACACAAGCAATTAGTAACCAATCTGGCACAAACCTAATAAGTAATGGAATTACAGTTCATAACTTGATTGAAGTTCTATAGCAGTGGTTAACTTATGTCAGTATATGTAATAGCTACAGTCGAATAAAGTTCATTTTGTCCACCTATAGAGTTAAACTATGATTTGAATGCTAAGTTTCTTAGGAACAAAATCAGATTGTGTGCTGACCACATTGCACCCTATATAAGAATTTGAAGGCTTAAAAAATTATATAACGTATATGAAAGCTACCTTTAGCATATCGTAGTTGCTGAGCACTACTTTGTTGGCTGCCATACCGTGCTTGTAATAAGCTCAACTGGACATCAGATGGAATAAAATTATATGAGTTGAAGACAAGGAGCTCATCTAGATAACACAGTCCTTTTATATATCAGATCACAGTGAATAGAGATAACTTAAAACTGAATTCAGAAAACAGTCAAGAAGTGAAGCAGTAAGTTCTATATAGAAATGTAGATTTAAAAAAAGGAGAATTTTGATGTGTATTGTTAAAAGACATTAAATACATCTTTGATACTTGTTATGGTTTCAAATGAAAAATCTGTCCAAGAGGATGAGTTTAAAATGACAATATTTTTCCTATAGTAAATTCAATACTGTACTTAGAAATATGAAGATTTTATTGACATTAGATACTTCTAAACTTTAACCTCTCTCAAACTTCCAATGGTCCATCTCAACTTACAATCACAGTTCATCAAACCAACTCCAGGTAGTCAAAACTGCTAAAATCCATGCATTTTGGAGTTCTAACATACTACCGTGCAGAGCTCCACTCCTCAGTAGTACAAACATAATTAACAAAGTATGCTTCATTCATGTTCAACATAATCCAAAATAGTTATGAACTAATCATCAGTTATCCCATAAAGCCGAAATCAGAAACATAATCCTCTAGTTCACAAACTCATGCCACCAAAACCTCACCCAAACTAAACTCTTTAGCATCATCAAAACCCCTGTTTACTTCATCCAATAGCTAAAATCACACTGCTACGTAATCTAACCAACAATGTCTAATCTTTGCTTCTTCTTTTTTGACCTTCCAATTCAAAAAGTCCAAAACTTTAACCTACCAAAAACCCCAACACAAATTTTTCACAGCAACAATTGAACTTCTCTATGAAGTAAAACAATTAGAGGGTAGCCAAAACACGCACCTGAGAACCTCTTCTCAATTGGGAATGGGGAGCAAGAGAAGGAGCCAAGCATGAAAACGAAGAACCAAACTTGAGAGCCATAACTGTGAGAAAGCAATAGACAAACAAAAAGGCGCAGCCTTTTCAGAGACTGCAAGATTCTAACGCAAACCCAATTGCTTAGAGAGGTATTTAAGGGCACCCATTAAGGAAAATGAGAAGGAAACAGTGGGAAAGTAGAGGACTTCGGAGATACTGAGGCAGTGGGCTGTTTTTTTGGAGAAGGAAGAAAGAAAGAGAGAGCGGCTTTGTTTTTTGTAGCTTTCCTCTGTGTGTTTTGGACACAATCCTATTCCGAGTCTTGGCCCTCTCTTGTTTACACATGTATATGCCGATATTTTGTTTTTATTTTCGTTCTTTTCTCACATTTTGTTTTGTTTTTGTGTTTGCAAAGCTAATATACCAAGAGCCAAGTTTGACATTCTGGTTTTCATATGTTTGAGCAGAATCAGATTTCTTCATATCTTGGATGACAGAGTTTTATTGAATATATAATGAAAAGGAGAAGACCTGTTACAATGTTGAACTAGTCTGCGCAGAAAGCTTCTGATGGAATACAACCACCAACAATGCTGTGCAGCTATCTGGTTTTTGCTGGACTTCCACTAGCCGAGTCCTAGAAATTGATCGATGCAGAATTACGGTAATTGAATTAATCGATGGCTAGATTGCCGTGATGAAGATTATAAGTACAACAACAGGAGTCAGAAATGATAATACTTTCTCATTATATAGAACCTCAAGAACATTCGCAGCAGCTGAATACAATACATAAACAAAATATTACGGACCTCATCCAAAAATAAGAATGCTAATGCTGCTTTATAAAAAAAATTACAGAATCCCGGACAAATCTGCTTGTCGTGATCGTTGACTAGCTAGACATCAAGATGAAACCCAATCTAAAATGGGACTGGCTAGCTCTTTGAAAGAAAAAACTTTTTAACTATCATCAGGAGCAACTCCAACTTCAGCTGATTTGATCTAACAAAGGACTTCTAATCTTCTAAATGAGATTCGCCCTCTTTAGGAATCTGATTGCTCTGCAGTAATATGGCCATATTGATTCCACAAAATCAAGGTACTTCTCCACTATCAACTCTTGTAATACTTTCAGCTTTCTTCTGGATAGTTTCTTGTAATCTAAATTCTTAATATCAACTACAGGTTGCCAGAAAAGAGCATATATATCCTCTTTAAGCTTCCCATGAAAAATGTATCTATACACTGCCAGGTAATAAGTGGGCAAGTTCATGACTACTTTAACAGTCTGCTTGAAGCTGAAAACATAGAGTGTACACAACCACTGAAGCATCTTGATGTAGAGAGCTGCAATGAAGGGTCCCAAAACCCACAAAGGAGTCAACTCCTTTGAAACTTCGGCGCCATAAAGAATATTCACTGCCAGGTACAAAGGGATGCTGCAGACAAATCAAAGGGTTATAATCATAAAAATGAGATGCAGAACTATCAAGTTGAAACTATTTTAATTTATGAACACTTTTCGTGATAATAGCAAAAGAAAAAAAAACCAGAGATTTTTTACTTTGACTACATAAAATCAAACAAAAGCTAGTGCATGAGAAATGCAAGAAAATTTTGCTGAAACCCTCAAGTCTGACATCCAATTTCGGACAACATCAGGTACAGAGTATACTAAGATGCAATAAAATTAGCACATGCATGATAGAATGCAAGAGTTTTTAATTCTTCACGAACCCAAGAGAGCATAATACTTACAAGATAAGTAGGGGTATCTTTATTGTAGAAGTTAGACTGAGAAAATTGCACCAGATGATCCTTAGAATACCGTCTATATCCTCGTTTTGAGTCTTGTGCTCAGTTTCTGATATCATCTTCCGAGGAGGTTCTTCTGCCAAAATCCCGTCTACCACTTCACCTGATGATTGAGTTCGGAGCATTCTCAACCATTTCTTAAACAGGTTATTATGAATGGCAGGGGAAGAAGTAATACTCTCATTTGCTTCAGAGGCATAGGAAAGGGGGATATCATTTGCCTGGGGAGGGCCCACTGTTGTATCCTCATTCTCTTTAAGTTTGACCGAATTCTTGGGAAGCTTTGATCCACTTTTTCTACCACCAGATTTATCATTCTGAGCACTGCCCTTGAAGGCAGAAACTCTCAACGGTTTAAGTTTTGGTCCACGTATGGGAGAAGCCCCTACACTGAAACAATTTCTCTGAATTTCATTGATCAAGATAAAGAAATGTGTATTTGGTGTAGTGCGAATTCACTACCGGGGGCACGTGACACAAAATTGTGGGAGTAAAAGAGTTTGAAGAATCCATATGTGGCAGTTACAAATTTAGCTGGTAACGAATGACAAAAATAAAAAATAGAACAAACAGTTAACATAACAAACTTGAAGGAAGTTCCCACCTCAAACAAATATTGTGTTTCATAATAGAGCAACTATCTGTCCTTCCAACCATGTGAAGTGTTGTTACATACCGCTTCAGCTTCATCCCCTTGCTCCATGACAAAGGTCTAGAAGGATACGTCACAAACGAACCCTGCAATCAATAAACAAAAACAACACATAGTTCAAGTTTCTATTAAAGATAGCAATTCGCTTGGTGAACTAAAAGGCAGCAATATTTTGGTGCATATGAAGGGAAAAAAACTCCACAGGGACAGTGCTTGAAATTACCTGCATTTGATGGGTAACCAATGCCATTGTCTCCACCTTAAAGACCAAATCATTTACTCAGCAGGGCCTAATTTCATAAACAACCGCAAATAAGCACTTACTTCTGCATTAAAAAAAAATACACATAAGATAACAAGAAGTAAGATACAGAAGATAAGGTCGAGAATTCAACCAATTTCAACTCCAATAAGAAGAATTTATGGAACCCATTACAATACTAACTGATATATCAAAACTTTGAAAGACTAATTCCTCTCGAGCTAAGCTACCATCAATTTCAGAAGCAATGGTTGAAACAAACCCAAAATACCAATTGGACAAGAACTTGAAAACCCATAACCTTTTTTCTTATCCTCAGAAATTTCTCATAACAAAATAAAAGGATTCACAAATCCTACACAACTAAAAAGAAGCTAAAAAATTCACCAAAACCAAATGTAAAGCTTCCAACTTTGGTAATGAAACACAAAAAAGCTCAACACTTTGTGTTCAGATAACAAAACCCTAAGAGATTCAAGTTCAGAATTGAAATCCAAATTGAAACCCAGAACCCAACAAACCTGTCATGAGCTTTAATTAACAAAACATCAGAATTGGGAATTGGGATGAGATTGAATGAGCCCAATTTGTCTGTCCCTCGCAATTCAAGTTATAAATAGAGTGTGGATAGAAGAGAGAGAGAGAATGAATGTAATTGGACTCTCTCTGGGGGTTGTGAATTTAGGGTTTTATAGGGGTTACTAATTTTTTCTACTTTTTTTTTTTTAAACAGTGAAATGTGGACGGTAATGATTTAATGAAGCACCGAGACCCAGACGGTTAGGTAAACCCGGAGAGGGAAACCGACTCCACGCCGTTTGTGAATTAGTAAATCTTGTACAGGGCTGCTCTTTTTTGGGTTTTTTTGTGTTTTGTTTTGTTCAAGAGTCCTTCGTATTCTATTTCTATTTAGGCTCTTCGTTGAGAGGTTCAGCCTTACGCTTAGGCTTAAACAAAAAAATATAACATCATTCCGATGTTTCAAGGCGCGAGGCTGAGAGCCTTCAAGCATCAGTGCTTCGAGCATCAGAGGTTGGTCTAAGAATAAAAATTAGCATCCTCCACATTTATACACGTAAGAGACAAAGAATGTTACTAAAGGTTCATTCGAAGCTGTAGCATCTTTTACGTTTAAATGAAACTTACAACGCTAATCTAAGCTACTCCGGTTTCACTTTCAGCAAAAGCACATAAGATGGCATCGAACGGAACGGGAAAAAGGGTACAGGCGTACAGCATCCGGGGAACCGTATACCCCCTAAATATGTAGATTTTTATGCAAAAGGCAAATTTTCCGAAAACTAGAGAATTGAACTTCACATTCTACTGATCAACAAAGGTACAGGGGCACAAAGCAAAGCAGTCAATCGGAACTTCCTCTGATTTCATTTCCTTGCCGCTTCATATTAGAAGCAAAGGGGAATTATGAGTCACTACAAGTAAATACAAGGCTTAATAGAAACAAATAAAATGATAAGAGTTCCACAGGAAACAGAGCATGACCAAATCGCAATGCATCACATCAGATTCATTTCAATCCAAGAGGAAATGCATCAATCTGGCTACCTCCAAAACGCTAAAGAATTCAACACCATCAACTTTGCCATGAACCCTGCAAACAAGTCTTTAGCTGTCTGCTCAACAAATATAAACAGTTGCAAATGGCATCTCTATAACTACAATACCTGGAAACAGTTAAGATCAAGCCACTGACACTGCTACTGCCACTGGCTCACCATGCAATAGTGGGAAGGAGCGGTTTCATCAAAAACAACCTCATCTTTAGTCATTTTAATTTTTTTGCCACTACTCCATATCCTGCACTACTCGAACAGTGCCAGTCTGCTGTCCATGAAAGTTACCCCCACCATGTCTCAAATGACCCTGCCCTCTTTCCTTGACCCTTCCACCACCTGAGTTCTGAGAACCATCTCTAGGTCCCTCGGAATTGTTATATTTGTCACTGCTGTTGTATGGCCCAACTGGCTGGTACTCCAAATGGGCACTGTGCCTCTGCCTGTCCCGATTTGCAGGGGGGTTTTGCTGCCTAGTATCATGCCCCGAGTAATTCCAATCCCCACGAGACTCTTGACCTCTGCTGAAACGGTTGTTTTGGTTTCCATTCCTGCGAAATCCTGTTTGAAACTGATGCTCTTGTCTAGCATCCATACTGGGAGGAGCCAGTTCGACAGGGCTTACAGGACCATGGTGTGGGGAGCTCGGACGTCCCCTGTGTGTTGTTTTCCTCTCTCTCCTGTTCTGTCCTTCCCCTGCATGGTTTCTTTCAGACTTGTATTGATCATGTCGATGCTGAGCCACATTTTCAGTGGTATCTTTGTTAGGTGTTGATGACAGTGGGTCTGCACCTTGGGGACCATTAGCTCTGTTTCCCCGATGATTATTGGCTGCAAATGCCTGAGATTTGGGCTGCCAATGAGGCATTGAACGTTCCCCGACAGCTTGATTCTCTATGGAAGCAGACGGTAAGTCTGATCGACTCATTTCAGAGGTTGGAGATTTGCTGTAGATTCTGTCAGCATCCCCCCTATCATTTTTCTTTTGCTCATGATCATGATTATTTGCCATAGTTTTTTGACCCTTAAATGGATGTTGCTTTCGTCTTCCGGGTATTCCCTGTTCTTTAACAACAATAGATGCAGAGACTGGTACAACGGTGTTGGGTTCTTCAGGCATGTTCCATCCATCATTCCATTCACCAGAATTCTTTGGTTGCTCTGCCATTGAGCCAAGAACACTCTGACCAACATTTGAAGTGTATGATGGTACATCTTGGAAACCTTGAATGTTGGTTGGTTCTGTTGATCCCCGTTGTCGCCACGACCCATGTGCTTTTCCCTGCTTATTTTGCCTGTTACTCACATTCCTGGAATCTATGGCTAAACCTGTTTTTCCAACAGCCGCAGCACTAGGTTGAGAATTTTCGGGACCTTGAGGACCAGAATCTGTTCCCCTTTTGTTCTCATTTATTGCAGTCTGATGCACTACAGAAATCCCAGGTTGAGTGCTTCCTTGATGTGCCATCTCTTTAGCTACAGGTTTTGGTACATATCTCTCCATCTCCGCCCTCTTATTTCTTGAATTATTTTGCACTTGCTGGTCGCTCTTTACAGCACTGACACCCTCAGCTTCAGTTTTGGGGTTGGTATCATCAGTTACATCAGTTTTGTTCTGTGACCGCACTGGTGCCCAGATAACAGCATTTTCCGAGTGCCTGACAGCTTGTGAACTCCTAGGCATTCGGCGAGAATGCTGAGATTTCCAATGGCCACTTAATTTACCTTGAGATTCTTCATTTGGTAAAGACGTGTTCTGCTCCGTCGACTGATGTGCATCCCTAGAAAGGGCCTGTGACTGAACTGAGATAGGATCTAAATCCCCCTTAGATGCATTTGGTTTTCCACTTTCTATATTGGTGTTTGCACGCTTTGTATCATCTGATATGGATGATGGTATAGCAGCCACAAATGCTGAATTCTCTGCTCTCTGCTTGTTCTTGCCACTTCTGTTACTTTTCTTTCTTGGATGAGAGGATGACTCGAAAATCACACTAGAGTCTGTAGCCAGGCTCAACTCCGTACTCAAAGCAGTTGAAGTAGCTCCAACTCCACCAGATGAGGACACATTAACCACTGCATCTGTCTGACTAGTTGTTGTGTCAGTTATACTAGTGGAAGTATTCTTCCCAGTAGACTTCTTTTCCAACTGAGTGTTCTGCTTTTGTTTAGGTGTCTGCTTCTGCCTTGAGATACTGCTATCATGAGCCTGAGCAGTAGTGTTCTGATGAGCAGCATTAGCAACAGTGACCTGCTGCTGCAAAGGCACAGGTTGATCATGCATGAAAATGGGCTCCTTGTAGGCACTCTTTGGTCTCTCTGGAGGTAGCTCAGTTGATGGAACAGTTGATTTTTCAACTTTAACACTGGTGCTCTCACTAATCTGTGCAACAGCATTGAGGCTAGAACCCAACGCTGGGACTTGCGAATCATATTCCCTAACAGCCACTAGTTGTTCACCAGAAGTTTTAGATTCTTCTTTTTTAATCTGGACATCTCCACTGGAGGAATTTTCAGACGTTTGATTTGAACCTTCCACCACTTTGGTACGCCTGTTCAACTCTTCCAATTTTGCCCGAGCCTTGGCCATCTGCCTTCTCGTCCGCTCCTCTTCTTCCTCCTGAAGCTGTCTTGTACGCTGCTTAGCTAGCTCCCTCATCTTAGCACGCTGATGAGGTGGGGGAAAATGTAAGTTTCAAGCTTCTGATACATTACAAATAACCATAGAAACAAAACGCATATTACCTGTGCCTCAGAATCATTTGGATCAGCCATTGGTGTCAATAAGTCGTCTTCACGTCTGGCTTGTGGATAAGATCCAGGCTTTTCTATAGCTTCCATGGATGCAATGTTGTCATGCACACGATCATTAGAATGAACTTTTACAATTGCAGTTGACACCACAGATGTTGGTTCAGAAACCAAGGATTTCTTCCCCCAGCCGTCGCCTTCTTGGTTATTAAACCTTCCTCTACCACGATTATCTGATTTACCATGCACACCATGGGTAGGTCGCCTGTAGATCAGTAAATCAATATATTTTATCAGTCGATAAACCAGATACATTGTTAAAACCTACAAGTTACCAACCAACCTGGAGACAGAAATTCCACTGCTGACTTCATGAGAGGAATTTATGGTTTCAGTGCCTGAGCCACTACCAGGTTCATTTACTGAACTGTTAGATTTAGGGTTGACTTGGAATGTCTTCCTTTGGTCCTCCCTACTGGAAACAGATGCAGTATCACCATGTCCATCAGAAACTCGTGCTTTGGCATTTAATCCCTCTATTTTCTGAATCAGACTGGATTCTTTTGCTGAGAGTGTTTGTGCAATATCTTGTGGGCCACAGGCTTCAGTTTCCATTTTCTTCACTGGAATGGTATCAGCTGCCCTCATATTACCCAAACTTTCAGGGGACTTGACTTTGACACGAGCAGAAGAAGCTCCTCTGTCTGAACTCTGTGAAGTAGGCCTTTCACTCCTTCGTTCCCTCTCTCCCTCCTTTCTACGATCTGATCTCCAATCATTCTCTGATGACAGTGCTCGTGGTTGGTCCTCGTTCTCAAGACATGACGCATTGGTTGTTACAGCATCCTCACTTCTTTGTTCTTCATTTCTTCTATTCCAACCATCATGCAGCTTTAGAAGAACTTTGTATGGTCCACGTGTATCATGTGGATGACCAGATTCTATTTTCTCCGGTAACCCTGTTTGGTTGGTGGGACCATATCCACTAGGTCTGCCAGACTCGGGAGCACTTTGGCTAGGGTACCTGTTATAGACAGGAGGACCAGCCGGCATTCCCACGAATGGGACATCTCGTTCATTTGAATTGCAATATCCCATTGGTGAACCATAATATCCCTCGAAGGGCACAGGAACCGGGTAAAATCCAGGTCTAATTGGCATACCGGGGCGGATATACGCCTCTGGCATATGAGGTCTGTACATCTCTCCATTTTTAGGATGGTGTCCCCTTGGTCCCGCCCCAGTTGGAGGAACAGGCTGTGAGTTGGCAAGAGCACCAGCTGGAATTTGAGGAGGATAATATGGAAATGGTTCCATCGGGAAGCCACCAGGAGGGACCTGAGCCCCAAAAGGAGGACCCCCTGGAGGACCTCTAAACCAAACACCACCTTGGGGGTGAGGTACTGGACCACCTTGCGGGTGAACAGGACCACCTTGCGGGTGAACAGGACCACCATGCCATGCATCATAATGTTGGGGAGGGACGCTAGCACCAGGGTAAGGCTGGGGATTCCCTTGCCACTTCTCCATCCCAGGTCTACCTTCTTCATTGTACGGACTCTCTCTTTTCCATGAATCACCAGTTCCACTCTTCACACTTGCATTTGCAGAAATATCACCTGAACAAGAAAAACAAGCACAAATCATATGCTAAAGAGAATGATAAACTATAACATTCAATCAAACAGGAATCAAGAGCATTTAGACAAACCAACTACAGAAATCCCAGTAGTCTCTTTTGCCACTCCACCACCAGAAGATGAGCCGGGGCAAGAGTAAGAACTGCGATCTATCATAAATGATTAATCAAGTGATCAGTAAAGAGAAAAGTTTAATAAACTGTCTGACCAACCAAAACACCTAAACAGCAAAGACAAAGAATATAAATTCATAGAAAAGAAAAGACACTAATTGTCAGAAAGCTACACCACAGCACCCCTCGATTTAAATCAACTTGATTTTCTTCCCTACCCAAACAACTCAACCATTCACTAATAATGCAGCATAAGATAAAGGAATATCCCAACTAACATTTCCCTCCCAACACAATAAAGCCATAAACGCAAGGTACACGAGTACCAGGCAATGCATAGCAGTAGAAACAAACAATAGCAGCTGCACACATGTGCTTCACCACATTTGGAAAAAAAAAAAAAAAAAGATAACAAAACAGAAGTATACTGATTTCATGGAATGATGCTTGGGGTAAAAATCTCGAGAGCTGTTTCTTAAAAAAATGATACGGCAGTACCACATCAATTGATGAAAACATATTGTAACTGCAAAAACAGGTCGATGAGATAGTGTAATATATGTGGCATGTTATCTCAACAACCACGTGAGTTACTAAACAGGTTTTGTAGTAGCAATAGTGTCTTCCAAGATTAAATTGTAAAGTTAATAAGCATAATACCTTCTGAATCTGCATTCTTTCCAGAATTATCCTTTTCTGAACCAAGTGTCGGAAAGTCTCCAGAAGTTAGAGAAAACCCTTCATTCTTTGATGACGTCACTCCCTGCACATAACAACCAATCACCAACCACTCATATATGTAATGCACAGACTGCATGAGAGTAAACATTGCAGATGCGGAGTTCAACAACAAATGATTTTGATGGGTTTCAGCATACAGGGAAACCTCAACGCTAACCATGTACAACATGCCACCTCAGTTCAACTCCCTAAAATTAAAAACTTCCTCCTCTTTAAGCGGCAACTTAACATCAATTACCTATATATGTAGTCCCCTAGCCACCTATGATTTAACCAAGGTGTAAACTAAAGCGGACTTTGCAAGAATATATATTTAATGTAGCCGTCCTTTTTTTTATGAAGAAAGCAATATGAACATGCCACATAATGTTCTAGACAAAGTGCCATGTAAACTTTGTACAAAAAAAAAGGTCACGTAAAATGCAGACTGTGCCCAAACCGGTTTTTCATAATACTGACCAATGAAATAAAGTTGGTACTTTGAAATGGTATGGAAGAAAATACCAATTTTTCTGCAGTCCCAGGAGCACTCCATGCCACTGGATGTTCAGAGTGTTCAGCAAATCTTGACAACTGTGAACTCCCAGGCCTCAGCTCTGCACTGCGAGGGCGCAATGATGCCAGGGACGTCTGATTTGATGTCAATACCCCAGAGGCCGATGATGGCCTAGAGTTTGGACCCCATGCGTTGGAAGTAGGTTCATGAGATTTATCACTACCAGCAGTTGATGGTCGAGTGCCACTTTCTGATGAAATGTGGCCACTGAGATAGCTTGGTGAAGTGGTGCCACCACCAGTATTTGGAGAAACTGATGAGGTACCCCATGCATTTGATGCAGATGATGATCTACTGCCCCAACTGAGAGTGCCCCTACAAGTAAACAATTCAAGATAGACAAAAGATATCATTTTCCCATAATGTACTGGTAGCATCCAGAATTTTATATGCTCACAAAAAGTAATCAATAAACTGAGAGTGAGAAAGAAATAACTCACTTGGGAACAATTTCCACAAATGGATCCATACCATGATTTTCTAACCTTCAATAACCAAAAGAAAATAATTAAGAATTTTAGGGAAACAAGGGACCACAGTACACAAAGGACAACTTAGCATGAAGCAAATACCTTTGACTGGGTAAGTTTATCGGCTTCGGAACTTTTCCTAAAACAGTCATTGCACCTCTTCTGGAAGAAGCCCACCTGAAACATTATTGACGGCATTAGATTACCACATAAGATGGGGACATGCATGTGGTTATGTGGTTTTAGAACAAGTTATTTCTTGTGAACCAAGAGAATTTTTCTTCACAGAATAACTCTCCAACTAACACAAGTACAGGTAATTAATTTTCCTAGGCAGTACCAATGACTTTCACCTAATCAGTCCAGTTAACCCAACAATTCTGCAATCTCTAGTGAAACATAGTGAATGCCACCAGATTAAGATAGGGAGTTGCAATGAAAGACATACCTCCGATCCCCAGACAACATACTCGACGTCATGTTTCAATTGGTGCCGCAAGGTCATTCAAAACAATTTTGATAAAAGCTGAAAACACAAGTAAATATATAATTTGTCATGAGCATATTGTATTGCAATCAATATATGAGGTCTCATATGAAGCATAAATATAGAAAGCTTATCAACTGAACACAAGCAATGATCCAAAGTTCAAATTCCACCTTCTTTAAAGTGCAAGTACAATACAATAGAAACAGCCACACAATTAGAATGCTATTAGCTACTTCAGGTTCATGTACCTATTATCCAAACTTGCTCCATGCTTTTAGCTCCTTCTAAGATATAACATAAGCGCACGGGCAGCTAAAAATTGCCTCCTAAACCTCTTCACACCCAGATCACAAACCTAGGTGGCCTCATAATACTCTCTATCCTCACCCCCTCAAGTTTCTTATCTTATTTCCAGCTAAACTAACAGCACGAACACCGCAACATACACAACACACACTTTTATTCTTCTCAATGTCACATATAAAACACTAATTCAGAGCTTCTATCATCCCGATCATCTTTTACAGCATTGATCACCTAACCTAAAGTCACTAACAATAAGCCAGTCCCCAATTCTGAACTAATTAATGCAAAACACCGGTATCGGAAACAAAAGCTATGCATTCTTGAGCTGCTCTTTCAATATCCCAATCCATACATTAGCAATAATAAACAAAAACCTAACATTACATAACAAATATGCATATAAACACCAAAGCTACACATCCTACAACACCAATACTCGGCTCGGTTTCTACCAAAGCATTGCAAGAACAACAACATCACAGAAACAATTCAGCCAGAAATGACAGTTACAGAATCTTATCGTCCATAACAAATCAAGAACAAAAATCATTACCGCGAAAATCAGAAGATGCGGTTTACTTGCCTGGAGGAATATTAAGCTTCAATGAGGCCGCGGAAACCTAGGTTTTCGAAGAAGAAGGAGGAGGAGGAGGAAACCGATCGAAACGCAGCGTTTTGAGGATTAAAGAAGATCGCGAAGGAGATTGAGGGAGAGAGAGAGAGAGAGAGATCTCCGTGAGTTGAAAGCGATGGAGTTTGGGATCGGAGAAGAAGAAGGAAAATAAGGGAGGCAGAGACAGAGAGCTCCAAGGAGTTCGAGGATTTACGAGTTGCAAAAGCCTTTGATATATTAAGACAGCAAAATCCTTTTTGAATTTTGGATTTCTATTTTTATTTTATTTATAATGTGAGAGTTTTAGATAAAATTTGACATAATTACTAATTTGCTACCTTAACTTTTATTTTTGTGTTAATTTGCTACCCTAGCTTTCATTTTAACCAATTTCATACCCTAATTTTTCATAATTAGTCAATTTGCTACCCTAACTATTAAATCTGTCAATTTGCTACCATTCTATTAAATTTGCTACTTTAGGCTTTCAAGATTAATCAATTTACTTATCAAAATTTCAATATCGACCAGCTTTAATTTTCGATTTTCAGAATTAATTCATGTTTAGATGAAGAAATGAACAAAATAAAACGACAAAAATGTAGCAAGTTAGCTAATTTTAAAAACATAAGGTAACAAATTGGCAGAACTAATAGTTATTGTAGCAAATTGGCTAATTATGAAAAGTTAGGGTAGCAAATTGGCTGAAATGAAAGTTAAGGTAGCAAATTGATATTAAAGTGAAAGATAGGGTAGTAATTTGGTTAAAAAGTCTTAAAATTTTGGCTATGAATCCTTGTGGATTTGTGTTTTTGAGTTTGGTTTGGTGTGGTGTCCTTATCATCAAGCCAAAAAGGAAGCTACTATCACTTTGTATGGTATTGGATGAAGGGTAGGGTCAAGTTTGGATTGTGTGTGTGCATTTTCACAAGGTATTGAGGTCATGAAGTTTCATCCAATGGAAGCATAAGTGATCTCATCATTCTACTAGATTTTTTTTGTGTAATGGGCACATATAACATTCAAATGACATGATCTTGTAGTGTGGTTATGTTGTTGAGACCAAAATTGAGATTCTCTCTGTTTTTTTTTAGTAATGTTGCGACATTGTTATACCTAACTCATTAACGTCATTGTCAGTGTCATTTTAGTTATTATCAAGTTAGATTTGTAGCATATGTTCAGTTATTTATAAATATAAAAAATACAAATTGTAACGAGTTCTATTTTTGTACTATAACTCTGTTAAAAGAAAAATATTGAAATCATTGCTATTCTAGACTGCATGTCTCCACAATTAAAATCACCAAACTATTTCATATCTCAACTTAAAAAATAATAATAATAAAAAGCGCATCATACAACCAAACAAACGCCAAATTTGAAACCTAATTGAATGTGAGGGTTTGTGAGGGTTCAACCAAAAATGCATTTTCGTAGCTCAAAAATATCACTCGCGCCAAGCTCTTAATCAAGTATATAAGTTACAGCCGAGAAACAAAATGAAAACAACAATTAAATATCCTTAAAAGTAAATTTTGCTCCTTGCATTTGTTTAATTTGGCTTCCTTTTTACCTCACACAAGTTTGTATTCGGGTTCAGACCAAAAAAAAAATCCGTATTCGGGTACCTGAAAACCCAACGAGCGCAACTTGATCCGTTTTGCGTCACCTTCATTAGCTCCATCGCTATTTAAAAAAATAAATAAATAAAATGTAGCCAAAGTGGGCCTATGCGGGCAAGGGGAACGGGATTGGGCCTAGGCGAGCTGGACGGGTCAATCTTTAATTTTAATTAAATTTAAATGAAATGACTTTTATACCACTCATCATCGAACGCTCAGCTTCTTCTTCTTATTCTGTTGCTGCTCTGAGTTGTGATCTGACCCAGCTCTGGACGGGAAGCTGATTTCATAGTAAAAACCAGGTAAAGCTTTGCTTGTGTGATTCGCCCATCTCTCTCTATGGTTCACATCTATTGGAATCAATTCCAAAACATTATGCCTTTTCTCATTGTTTGCCAAATCATATTGATTTCTTGTGTATGGCCATTTTGAGCTCTACCTTTTTGTCTTCTCGTTGAGAGTGTGTCTTTTGGTCAAAGCATTGCAGATGGGCGTGTCTGTTCCCTGTTGGGTATATAAGAATGTAGACACAAGGAATAGGAATCTAGTTCTGGAATATTTATCTGGGATTTGAAACACAGTGTTGTTGACTTTTGTTGTTTCTCTTGTTAGTACTTGTGTAACATTTTCCTAGTGTGATCTGTCTTATGAATCTGAAGTTGTTTAAAGCATGATAACTTTTTTTTTCTTTTTCTTTTTTTAATTTGCAGCTTGCCTGTTTTAAGTTTCGATTTCGATACAGATTTGGCTGAACTGGGTCATTACTTAACTTACAGTAGGGGGCACTTGTAGCACTAGGCAAGTCGAATGTTCAATGGTCTGATGATATTGTTTGTTTTGCTATATCGTAATGAGTTGTAGTGTAAGTGGATTTGGATGGAACTTTGAAGTGAGGAGAGAGTTGTTAATTAGATCTGGGATGCATTTATGGCAGTAGTCTATAGATGGAACCTGAATCACCTTCCAAACTTAGGCTTTCAGGCATGGGTTTTACTCAACATAAACAGGCATTGAAAACAAGTATTCTGGTTTTAGTTACAGGGCTCCTCTTGTTTGGTGTCTATTTTGCATTCAAATATGGGAGAGGCCATAGTGTATCTAAAGGGCCATATTATACCGTGGTTGTGGATTGTGGGAGCACGGGGACCCGAGTGAATGTGTATGAATGGCAGGTGGAAGAGAGTAATAAGGAACTACCTGTTTTGTTGTATACTTATCCTGACAATTCAACTGAGGGTATGCTTTTGAAAAGTTGCAAGTATCACTGTCTGCAAACTGAGCCTGGTTTGGATAAATTTGTTGGTAACTTGTCAGGTATAAGAGCGTCTTTGGAACCGTTAATCACATGGGCAAAACATAAGGTTCCAGTTGAAAGACATGGAGACACCCCTATTTTTGTTCTAGCTACTGCTGGATTACGGAGGTTGCCTGTGGAAGATGCTAGACGGGTTTTAGATGATGTGGACGCTGTTGTGAAGCAACATTCTTTTTTTCATAAGAAGAGTTGGATAAGGGTGCTGAGTGGCAAAGAAGAAGCTTATTATGGTTGGGTGGCTCTAAATTATAAAATGGATAGCTTTAGGGATCATTCAAGATTGCCCACTTTAGGACTTCTCGACTTGGGAGGTTCGTCATTGCAGGTTGTTGTGGAAATTGAGGATGCAAGAGAAGACACACACTTCGTGAGATCAAAGTTTGGCTTCGTTGAACATGATATTTTGGCATACTCGTTACCAGCATTTGGATTGAATGAAGCATTTGATAGGACGGTTGTTATGCTCAGCAACATGGAACAACTCAAAGAAAGTAGAATTGGTAAAATGGAGATCAGACATCCTTGTCTTAGCTCAGATATCGTGCATAATTATACATGCAGTAGTTGCTTTCAGCCACATGCTGGCGGTCAGGAAAATATGACTAGTAAGGTGCAGGAATCTAAATTGTCTTCTGTGCGTCTGGTTGGAGAACAAAACTGGGAGCAATGTAGAAGACTTGCAAGAGCTGCTGCTATGAATTCAAGCACACCGGACACAGCAAGGTGCTCTGATAGGGGTAAGCACTTGATTTACTCACCCACTGAGCTGTTGAAGAAGTTTGTTGTTTCTTTTATTTGTTTTGAAACATCTTCATTCTTATGCAATTTGATGGGACAAGTGTATATTGTGTCATAAAAAAAAGGCAGTTATTACTATGAATTCGACTCACCCACTTATTTAAGGTTGTTTATTTTCTGAAAGAGCAAACACTTCCGGTTTGAAACCAACCTTTATGAGTCCTACATGCTCATGATAGATTAACAGAAACCAACCTTAAAGCGTGGTATTTGTTTATGTAAATGACATCAGTAAAATTGCCCTCTTGCTATTAGTTACACCAATTGATTGCAAAATGCATCAGTGACTGGAAGACAGGTCTCGGTTGTTGTTTGCATCACCATACCTCTATGTGTAGTACTAAGCATGCTTTACATGCTGGTCGTTGGACATTTTTCCCTTTTCTTCTTATTAAAGCGAGTTTAAGGAATGCATCACTCTTTTAATGCTCTGCTCATGTTCACAGGCAGTGATATAATAAACCTGACGGCTGTTGCTCATCCCACAGCCCACTTTCATGCGTTATCTGGTTTCTTTGCTGTTTATGACAAACTAAATTTGAGTTCAAGAGCCACCTTGTCAAAGGTTTGGGAGAAAGGCCAGCAGTTATGCTCTAGATCATGGACCAACCTCTCACAAAATGGATATTTTGCTTGGCAATATTGTTTTCAGGTGCCTTATATGGCATCACTCATTGAAGATGGTCTGTGTCTTGGTGACAAAGAGATAATTTTTGGTCCTGGGGATATTAGTTGGACATTAGGAGCTGCATTGGTAGAAGGAGAATATTTATGGCTAAGTTCTTCTCAATCTCAAAGTAGCATTTTGAACTTCAGTTTGAAGGTTGTATCCTCTCCGATTTTTGTACTGGTTTCACTTCTGTGTCTTCTACTCATTGTCTACTGCAGTAAAGTGAAGCTGCCTATGATAGGTAGCAAGGTTGCGGCTAGAGCTTCTTTGTCAGCAAGAGGACAGAAGATAATGGATTAGATGGTACGTGTTACCTGAAGTTGGTGCGACGTCATCTCAAGGGGGTCGCCTTTTGGTGTAACTATGGAGACAATACAACTCTTATTTTCAGCATAGATTTCTCTATGAGATGAGACTTCTAAACATATGTGAGTCAGTTTATATGTACTGATGCAAACTCAGTCCATTCTACGTACATTTCATAAAAGAAAAGAAAGAAAGCAAAAAGTTCCCATCTTTTGATTTTAGTTTCAACACCAGCACAAGTGAGAATTGACAATGTAATGCTAGTTCGTATGAGCATCCTACTGTTATTGTTGTTGAGTATTGCTGTGCTGGTATCAGGAGAGACCCTAAAGAGAAAGAGAATTGGGCAGGTGTTAGTCGACCCTGCCAAAGAGCGCTTTTGTATTTTATTGTACAATAGAGAGTTAGAGATAAAAGTATAGAAATCATATTGTCTGCTTGCATGTAGAAGTTATTAGGTTCATGCTATAAACTTACAGGGCTAGCTTTGTAGGAGTACTAAATTGATACAGGTATAGCAAGAAAATAATTCTACTACTACCTACCAAAATGGTAAAGAAAATTAAAAGGAACCTGATTGAAAGTATCAGAATATAGTTGTTGTGGATTGATTGGTGATGATCATCATCTGTTTTGATGTTTGCTCTAGAAAGAAAGAATTTCTGATTTCTCTAGTTTGAGCTATATATCTATATCATTTAGTTTGATACATCAGGACTATCTATAATATGTTTCTTCGAACTTCAAGATCATTGTTTTTATGAATTTTTTATGTCGTTCTCATGTTATTATCTCTTATTGGCTTAATTTATACACAAGATTAGAAACATATATTATATCTTTTCATCATTAAAGTTCTTTTTTTTTCCTATGGATCCGAGGACGTCAAGATCCAATAAGAAATGGAAAAATAACCTCAAAGCTACGTCTAAAAAACATATTGGAAAACTTAGAAAGTAAATGAACCTCCCAAAACCTAATGACTTGCAATCGATTAAGGCCTCATACCCAATAATGTACCTTTCATCGAATGGAAAGACAAAGATAAATTGATAGGGTTTAGAACGAGTCTTTCCTAGCTGCACTAGGGGACTATTCTACTTCAACCTTGGACTTGAGGCTTGGATCTTTTGTGGATGTGCCCTTGACGTCCTCAGATCCATATATTTCGAAGTCTCTAACAATTCACCACAAGCCTCATTTTTGTTTATGTTGCCGCGCAGTCAGCCTCTCTTCTTTGGAGACTTACCTGATCTAGCTATTCTTAAACGGTGCCAATTTCACTAGGGTTCAAAGGCAGCTGTGACACAACTAAAGCAAGTCGAGGCCTCTTACCATAAGGTGATCCTTCTTCCTCCCTTTCACGACGGGGTCTAATACTTTTGGTGGGAGTAGGGAATACTGGAACTCACTTGATGTTTTACTGTCCGCTTCTATTGCGAGGACAAAGAGGCTAGATAGGAGTAGTAAGAGGTCTCGTGACACCTCGGTTCTACAAATGGCGGATCTATGATGAAAATTCCGTCTAGGCTAATTAGAGTAGCCAAAACAAATGGAAGTGAGAAACACTAGTAGAAATAGGACAACTATGTAAGAAAAAGAAAACAGAGAAAACACAACAAAGAAGAAAAGAGGGTTGTGATTGTAAGAAAAAAGAAAACAAATAAAAGAAAAAACACCTCGGTTCTACAAACGACGATATATAGAAAAAGAAAACAGAGGAAACACAACAAAAAAGAAAAGGAAAAGGGTTGTGTTTGTAAGAAAAAAAAACAGAGAAAAGAAAGAAAAGAAAAAAGGAAGTGGAACAAAGTGCTCAGGAAGAATCGAACCCAAATTATACAAATTTTAGGCTAACGACTTGACCAACTCAACTACGATAGACTATCTATCCGTCTATACAACTACATTGTGAATTTAAAACAAAGTTTTTGTGTAGGCTTAAAACCCATAAAACCTTCTACATGTTAGAACTTGTTGGGATAGAGTCCTACGTTGGAGACAAGTCTCCCTTTTGTATTTGGACTTGATTCAAATTCCAAAAAATGAATTTATTTTCTTTGAAGTTTTCAGATAAAAGAAATAAAAATACTAACTGTTTTTATCAACAGTTACATCTGTTTAACTCAAACTCTATTTGTGAACAGTTGTGTCTTCTTATCTAACTTCTATAAAAGAACGATCAATTCATTTAGAAAGATGCATCAAAACAACGATTTTTTCTGATATATCTACAATCAAAATTCCAAAGAGAAACACAAGTGAAGTTTGCTAGGGTTCAAGGTATCTGTGCAAAGGCCTTGGATCGAGAGTTGTATCCTGCAGGATGGACGTCTACATTCAATCAAGCACTGTACAGGTGCGGGGACGAACTTTTGTCTTAGGACATTGCTTTTGCAAGCCTCTCTCACAAGTTTGTTCTTATAAATTTCGTTGATATATTAGGATTGATATCTTTCTGAATCTTAAATTAGTATACGAATTGTTTTCAATTCAGTTATCTATTTTTCTTTCAATTTGCTGTAGATTTGTTGTTATATATATATATATATATATATATATATATATATATGGCCCTTCTCAGCTGTGGACGTCCGCACCAATGGTTTTGCTGCAGATTTTTATTTTTGCACCACTTTTCGATCGAATTTCCTCATCTCCACCCTGTAGTATCTAGATAATATTGTGTAAATCATCTCTGTAAAATTTCAACCAATTTGGTAATCGTTAAGGCCCTCAAAATGACGTATTTCTATTATAAACATGAACGGTTCATGTTTGATAGAATTCAATCCGTCCATTAGTTTTTCGAGTTTGAAGGCTATCAAAAATCAACAAACTATCACATTTCCGGAATACACACCTACTAGTGGACATCATTTACTATGTTTTACAAATTACCGCACAAACAACTATAACAAATTAGCCTTGAAAATTAAAATATGACAACTTACTTTTTAAACACTGTACCACCACATCGATGTTACTCAGACATAATCAATTTTATTTTTAATTTATGATAATTTGTGGTTCTGAACCTAATGCCTGTAACTTTGGTTGTTTCCACACTTTGTAATTCGAGTTTTCAATGTTTCTTTTAGATCTAATTCCGTTTGTTATGGAATTTGTATGTTTTCTGATTTCCTGATTATTGGATTGTTGAATATCTTTTTATCTGTGTGTTTAGATCTAGTAATTTGAGATGGAATTTGTGTGTGTTTTTGGTTTTTCTGTTTATTTGGGTTTTGTTTTTACCCTCCTGTTTCTGTTTATTACGTGGGTTTAGTTCTAACAGATTTTGAGATGTAATTTGTGTGAGTTTTTGGTTTTTTGAATCTTGCTCATATAATGTAATTTCTCTTATATTGTAATTTGCAATTAAAGTTGTCTTTAATGTAATTTCTCTTAATCGAAATACTGGAATCACAGGATTGTAGATCGCGTCATCCCTTCGAGGACAATGCAAAACTCGCGAGGGGTCAGGGCCGCCGAATCCGCCACCGAGATCGCTGAGGGAGGTGCACTCACATGCATGCACTGTTTTGGAAAAATAGAGAAATATATGAGTTTGTATGAATGAAGCAATGATAGATGCGTAATGGATATATGTGATGTAAAAACAGAAACAAAAATGAACTAATTGGAATGTTGTTCTTCTAGATAAAAAAAAAAATGTTAATTTGTGTTTTTTTTTTCTCAATGTTTTTTTAGGAGATGTAAATATGTTCATGATGAAACAAGGGTGTTGTTATTGCCATCATACAAAATACCTTGTTTACCCAACATGTTTGTTTCACCCTACATAATTATTTTTAATTTCAAGTTTACTTTGTTCACCCATCTGCAATACTGAAAATATCATTTTCCAATGTAGGGTTTACCTAAAATTCCTTTCCTTTTGTCTGAGTATTCACTTTCTTTGCTTTCTTGTGGTTTTTTTTTGCTTCATCATCATCTTTCTCAGTCAATCAATCTCATAGAGAGAGAATAAGGCACAGAAAACAAAAAAAAATTATACATATCACACAAGACTCCCAAAATAGTCTCATTTTTGTAACATTTGTATATGTTTTCATCGAAAAAGAAAAAATTGTATATGTTATCTTTGTTCAAAATTACTTTTGTAGTTCTGAACTCCAATCAACATTTCTCGGTTGTACTAGTTGTTCACAGTTTAGGTTACTAGGATAATTCATTGACCATCGACGACTATTCCAATATTGTGTTAAAAAAGAAAACGATGATGATACTACCATCAAAATAAGATGTCGTAATAACTGTGACGGCAACTCCATGTCGTAATAACTGTGACGGCAACTCCATGTCGTAATAACTCAGTTTTGTCAGTAACTCAGATATGAGATGCCCAGGCCCGAATTTGAATAGAGGCACAAGAGGCTTGGGACTCAGGGCCCAAAAATTTGAAGGGCCCAAAAATATTAGTTGTCTTAAAAAAAATTAATAGTTTTTTGGCTATGCAATCTGACATGAATTAAAGACAACTATCATAAAACAAAGACAATTACACGTGATGAGGGGACCAAACCATCAATTATTGTTTACTACTTTAAATTTGTACCCATAAAAAAACGTTAAAATATTAAATAGAAGCAGTCAAACACGATTATGTAAGATATTGTTGTATATATAGGATTTATAAAATAATTAGGATTACGAAACCATCAAAGTTTTGGAATCTTATTTGCATAATAAGTATTTTGCATAAAAATCCTAAGTATTTTTGGATGTGTTATATGCTATTTTATATATAAAAAAAAAATTAGTGGCCCAACTCTGGAAGTTTGACTCAGGTCTTAAAATCTCAGGTCCGGGCATGAAGATGCCTAACTTTTCTTTGCACAGAGTCGCCGTCCATAATAACTGACAAAATTGAGTTACTGGAGTGATATCGGTATTCTTCCTCATTACCTTGGTGCTGAGGATGGTGGATGCGGCGGTGGAGCATGTAGGTGGTGGTAGAGTTCCATCTTTTACGACATGATCTAGGGTGGTTTTGAAACCATATATGTTTCAATACCTCGCATAGCATCTGTGAATCCTAGGCCATAAACCTCGTCTCCTCGACACCACTTTTTTTCTACTAATAACTCTTTTAACTCTCTTGTATGTTGAACTTGTTGATTCGTTTTGTGGGGGTTATCAAGACATTACTTCGTAAATACCTTCTATCACTGTAAGGAAACCACTCCAACCATTTGTAAGACATTACTTCGCAAATACCTTCTACAATGCTTCGTTCTGCTTCCTATGGTATACCTATCAATTAATTAAATACAAATAAAAACACATGTTATAGATGATCACTAACAGATAAATCAACCAAATAAGTACATAAGTCAGTAAACCTTAAAGATAAAAGTTCATATTCAAACATTGAAGGTAGAACCAGGCGCATCAACTCATGTGCCAAGATTGCTCTTGTTTCTATACTGTATTATATGGAAGGACAAAGAGCTTGATATAGGTGAATTGCGACGAATAAACAAAAAAATTAAGCAAAAAACTTGACTTTCATAAAGGGGCATATGATCATGTTATAGAATTTGTAAACAAGGTATTTGACAAAGAACAGATATACATACTTTGGTTTTCCAAACAGAAGTAGAATTACGTGTCCTAGTACAAGCTTCACACCCTTTCTGATATCTCCTCCACTACACGAATATTTTTCTATCTGTTATAGAGGAAAAAAAACATTTGTTTGTTTACCATTTTACTTCACATCTACTTAATCTTTATATGGGGTCATCTTTTTTCTTTTTCATTCAGTTATATCATCTATACAATTAACTAATGAAAAATGATTCAAATGTTCAACATCATTATAGTGACGAATGCATAGTTTTGGACACATAATACTAGACTGTTTGATTGTTTTCGACTTATCTTAAACGTTTGTAATGTAATTATCTTTTTTTTTAGAGGTGTAATGTAATGTAATTATCTTTTCATGAGTAATGGAGACATAAAAATTAAAAAACTTTTAGATCATCTAAATAGAACTGCATAAGAGCATCTCCAATAACTCTTGTATTAATTCTTTATTAAAGAGGAGGACAACACAAAATCTATAACAACTCTTCTATTAAAGAGGAGCTGTTGTTTTTCTATATAATTTAGCGAACAAAATCAGATTTTAAAATTTGCAAGAGTCAACTTAAACAGCAGAAAGACAATTATATTCTTAATGAATTAAATAAACTACAATAAAACATTATAAAAGTCTATTAACAAAAAAAGATTCTCTAACGGGATTCTCATGGTCGATGATGTTGTTCAGGTTCCAGTGACTGTTGAACGGACTCCATCGACTGTTGATCGGACTTCGATGACGGTTGATCAGATTCCGACGAAAGCTAGGAGATCTATTGGGGGCAACAAGGGGTTTGTCGGGGGTATATTAAGGACAGTAGAGGGTCTTTTAGAGGCAATATGCGTGAGGTCTGTCTGAGGGTCTACTAAGGGTAGTAAGAAGGTCTACTAGAGACAGTATAAGGGTCTACTAGGGGCAGTAGAGGGTCTTCTAAAGGTAATATATATGAGATATGTCCGGGGGTCTACTAGAAACAATGAAAATGTCTACTTAAGACAGTAAAAAGGTCTACTGAGGACAGTAAAACAGACGACATGCGTTCTCTCCACCGCTCCACCGCCAAACCCCTCACCAACAACAACAACCAAAACTTCTCCACCGCCAAATCCCCCACCCTCACCACAGCGGGTCCTACCACCGCTGCTCACCTCTACCAATTTCAAAATCCCCGATCTCTTTGAAAAGAAGACAAAAAGAGGCAGAAATTCTCAGAATAATATTAAGCTACGTGAGCTCAACATAGTTTTATCTTATATAGTTATATGTATGTGTAATAGTTCCCAGACATCAAACAGTGGCAAGCAAAACAAAAAATAGTGGCACGATTTGACCAAAAAAAAAATATAGTGTTTAATGGATTCAAATACCCATCTCAATCTGGAGCACCAACCCCACCAACCCAACTCTGGGTTGCTCCAGTTTCGCTCTGCTCCCAGCTCACTCTTCGTCGAGAACAACGCCGCTGATTTGGGCGTCAATAAGGGAGCTTCAATCAAGGGTTCTGACTATGACAGACTGTTCTCGAGATTCGTGGGTTATAGTCATACCAACGACTCGGAATCGTGGTCGTCGAGCTTCCAGGAGTTTGAGGACAAATCTATGGTGACGGAGGCGGCTGTGACGGCGAGTTGTTTGAGCTCACAGCAGCAGGGGTGCAGAGTCCGGATCTTGGCGCCGAAAGGGAGGGACTTGAGTGATCGGAGAGGGAAGACGACGGGGAGGAGGTGGTAGCAGAGAGAGAGAGAGAGGATAAGAAAGAGAGGAGATAATTGAAAGAGAGTGCTGGGTAATTCGGTCACGAAAAAAACAAAAGAAGTCAAAAATTTTGTTAATGGGGGAATAGTCTCTTAGAGTTTATGAGAATTTTAGAACCTCTTTTATTAATGAGAAAAAAATTTCTAAATTTAGGACTATTGAGAATTTTCTTAAATATTATATATTATTCAAATCAAACACAAAATCATCTGTTAATGTTTTAATTTTATGATTTTTTTTAGGAGAGAGATTGAATTATGAAAGGCAACCAATAAATTTTAAAAATCTTCAATATACAAATTTTAAAGTTTATATAGATATAGAGAGCATATGTTTGTCACTTTTTGTATTATAGAGAATGTTTTACCTGAGTTGTTGGAGCCTAAAAATAATGTTTTCCCTCTAAAATATATATAATTCTAATTTTACATGAGTTGTTGAAGATGCTCTAACATATATATATATATATATCCCATTTGGGTATTCACAAGAGAAAAAAAATAAACTAATCTACTGGTGATACCATGATAGGGCTTATAAAAATATTGAACATTTTCTGAGACGAGACTCTTAGTGTTTCAATTTAGCCGAAAATAGATCTGGATTATTTTAGCTGATAATTGTTTTGGCCACGATCCTCAACAGAGGTAGAGAGATGGTAGCTGTCAATGCTTCTAGGGATACGGGGCGTGTCATCGCGTGGACGCGGAATGTGAACTGCGCGTGCTTGACTTCTAATCAAGTGAAGGAGGGTTCCAATGCCACCTCGCAGACAAGGGATTACGAGTAAGCCTCTATTTACTTGTGAATCGATACTCACTGTTAGAGCGAGCAGAGCAACTACTTGGGAGGAAAAAGCGAGTCCGAACGGGCTTTGAGAACCAAGGCGAGATGCGCTTAGAACTTAAGGTTTCGAGGATGCTTGAAGAGTTTTGTAGTTTGTAAGATTTGATTGTATCTTTGTCGAGTTGTTGTGTGTGTTGAGTGTTGTGTTTAGAGAGTATCCTCGAATTTCTTTATATAGAGTTATTTAGGGTCACATGTATTGGCCCAAAACATGTCAAAGACTTGTAGAAGTCTTTAATGATAAATGTGGCGTAGGTGATGTTAATCACTTGCTTAACACGATTATCCTTTGGCAAAGTAATTAGCTGCCTCTATGTAGAAGAGTAGAACTCTCATGAAGATGTAGATGTGCACTGTTGATTATCCATGCAAACACAATTAAGGAGTAGAGTCCTTAACTAACACATACACCTTCACGTGCATGGGAAACCCTGAACTCTTCAATTATCCCTGACATGGTCAAGCGATCAAGGACACTTGCTTCCTTATCCACTCAGTCAACAATATGCGGTCAATACCTTAGCCCTCCCCCATATGAACTCTTCTTTTTGCTTCCTCGCGAAGTCTTCTACATACGCGAAGTCATATCGCCTCGCTTTCATACTAGGACCCTATCTACGCGAAGTCCATTTCCTGATCCCATACGAAGTCTTTGCAGGCCAACTTTTAGTTCGCATGGCAACCTTGGCTTGTAGCACGTCTCTTTTCCATGCATGCATTGCAATCCATGTCCAAGACTTCTAGGTGAAGTCCTCCTCTCCGCATGCAAGTTTTAGACTTTGTAATTCGCGGATCATCACTCAATTGAATGACCAACTGCATCCGGGGACCAGTCCGCCAACAGCTCATGCGAAGTCTCATGCTCAGTCTTATTACATGTGAACTTCGTCCAGCTCGTATGATATCGTAGACGAGGTAACCCGTGCGCTTCTAAACCCAATATTACTCGGGCTCGCCGGCATGATGTGTACTATGAATTTAACTAATATTCACTTAGACAATTATTGTCCAGTAAAATATTAATTTGGGTGTAAACAATAATCTCCTAGTGTGTGGCGCTCTTAAGTAAGTCGACATACCTAGAAGGAAATAACCAACGAGATCACCAACATCTGTACCACAACAATAACAAATCCAAAACGTTAAAACAAATTAAGCTTGTAGTTGATTACTTGTGTTCTTAAAAACTTGTGAGAAACATCCATTCTTAGAGATCAGTAGTCAAATATCTTGCATAAACTGTTTAGTAATATAATTAGCCAAATAATACATCTTAACTTTTTTTACCAAGATATCTTTTGCAAAATTTGGATGACTAAACAATCTGAATTTGATTGATATCTTCAAGTTATAGTTAAGCATAGAAATTGATCTCTAATCTTGTGCATGTAGAGTAAAGCGATGAATCATGTATGTATAATTCTAGAGTTTAGTTGCGTTACATTTTTGTAGATATTTTTGTAGATATTGTTCATTTGAATTTTATCGATAAAGAATAGTGTTGAAGGAATTTACATTCCTATATTTGATGATGTGTCTTGACCGAATTTTCACCTTATTAGACTAGAATATCTGTTAGATATCAAACCCTAATTTACAAGGATTCTCCATGTAATGCTTATATAAAGGTCATGATATCAATGAGATGAGTAGACCTTTATTCTCGTATTCACATGTTCTCATATCAAATTTTTTTCATTCACTTTTAAGTCCTTTTTTGAAGAAATCAAACAGACTTTGGATTATAAAACTGCATTCGTCCAAATTCGTGACTGCTATAGAAGAGCAATATGAGCATAGCTCTCGGCCATCACCAAGGTTAAGACATCTTCCATTTTTCTATATACATTTATATACACAGGCAATCAACGAAAAAGTTTCAGTTTGCTTATTTTATATCTAGATAGAATATAGCATCGGGTAATATTTTTTTGTAGGACATTTAATCTTGATTGGAGGAGCCAATGAAATAAACCTCGATTCTGAAACAAGTATTACACCGGTACCATACGGATGCCAAACTCGTATCATGCTTTACTTCCTCCTGTACAAGGGAGTTCAAAGAAAGAAGAACGGCTCAAGATCGATCAATTCAAAATTAGAGTTTGATGAAGAGAAACTCTACAGTTTTGCAAAAAGTAAAGAGTTTCAACGGACATGGATGAATCGGAAGTCATAGAATAAAAGAAAAGAGGGAAACAATACTTGCAGAGTCGGTATTCTGCGACATATCTATAGTTCTATACGATCGTGGATTAGGGTTTAGGGACCCTGAATGTTCGAGTCCCTTTTAAATATACGAGCAAATATATCCTTTTCCTAGACGATACAAAAAAAATAAAATCCCACATTAATAGTGTTCTGAACCCCCAGCAAAAAAAAAAAAATCCGATCAATTTCATATCTACCATGGCCACAACATGTCCCTCCTCTTCCGCTGAACGCGAAGGGACGGTGGCGCCGTCGTTGAAGCTCCGACATTGGTGAAAAGTACCCTACACTTTATCATGCATGTGTGAAGAATGAAGATGGGTAGTTGAGAAACTATGAGATATAGTATAGCAAAAACACATTTGTTGATTTGTGGTATGCTACATGCATGGGTCACAACACTTCATATAAAAAGTACGTTGGTCAAGATACAGTATGTATCACACTCTACATGGGTATGTACGTAGCATAATAATCGATAATTTACAAGTCAGAATTTGCATCCTAATCAAGTTAAACTCATTAGTAATCACTATGAGATTTACTGTGCGTGATACTTAAAATTGAGTTGGATCAACAACACTGGTTAACTATCTTCTGAGAAATCAGGCTCGTTAGGCTTAAACAACTTTTTGGGCATTGTGGCACTGCTCGTTGCTTCATGATCAAGCCGTGTTGCCACCTTGCGAAGTCCTTTTTTGGTGTTTGCAGCAAACTTGGAAGCCAAAATTGCAGGCCCGAGTGGAATGTGCAACTGCTCTGCCGCACTACGCAGCAATGAGGTCTTGCTAGGACCTTCACCACCGTCGTCGTCATCTGCACCACTAGTTGATTCATTGTTATAGTCAGGGTCTTGGTCCAGAACATGTGTGTAATAGTACTCCTCCTCTTTTATCAAATCCAATGCCAGCTTTCTCTTTTTGTACCGTCTCCATGCTACTTGTATATAACAAGCTCCCCATGTCCTCCACTGGTGGGAGTAGTACCTAAACGCGTGCTGCAGTTTTTTGCTGTGAAGGCGCTTAAATTGACTCGCAACATACTTGAGGTCTTCAGCTTGGAGTGCAAATGCCTCGACTTCAGTGAGGGACTTGACAGTCCGAGTTGAAAGAGGAAGGTTTAGACTGGATGAAGGCACTAAGGCCCATGTCAGCAACTCTTCGCCACAGAAGTCACCGGCTCTTAGGGTGATGGAGTTGAAGAACCCTGTCCTTCCACCATCAGTCGTGGAGCTCTCGAGTTCCCCTCTGACAATGAAAAGCATCTCACTCACCGGATCACCCTCGCGAAATATGTACGTGTCTCTGGTGTTCAAGGATGACTTGAGGCGTTCACATATGGCATCCAAGAGCTGATCATCCATTTGCGCGAAGAAGGGCACCTGAAATTGAATTTAACCACCCTTTAAATCAGTAAATGATGCCAACTTATTCGACTGATTGAGCAACAATGTACATATAAGCTGGGGAAGTGCCTACATATATGACATTGTGAAATATACACATTCATTTGCCATGAGACTAGGGTTCATGGCAAGACACAACAAAGACTTACTCGGCGAACATGAGCGAGGCATAGATGCCTCTGAATTTGACGTCGTATATCTAAAGGCAAGGCATTTAAGATGGCTTTTTCATTAACACCTTTTGTGGCAATCCACTGATATTGAACAAACCGACGCACGCGTTCCTGCAACTCTGGTGGGAGTTGCCGGTGCCTCATCCACTCCTCTGTGTCTCTTCTTTTGACCCTCCACTCTTCAAGTCTAGCCGTCGTAGATTGCAGAAAAGTCTTGAGAAATTAGAAAATAATACATGCCATCAATGTCAGAACATAGAGAAAGTTACACTTAATCACTTGGAATAAGAAACTAAACAGTATTCCTTTGGCTTGGACTCAGTTTTTGCTTCAAGCAAAGTAACTAATAATGTTGCCAGAACATTACCAAGCAGCTGATAGAATAATGCAACCAACTGTAACGTATCTGAGAAAGAACAATGCAAGTGTTACCTGCATCTGACTCATGAGATGCGAAAACAAGACGAGGCCAATTGTCGCAATGGCAATACAAAACGAGGTCTCACTAACGTAAGTACTGTTTTCAATATCTTGTCCATATGCACTGCATATCATGAAATGATTTAGAGAAAATTAGCACAAACAGTTTGCATTTCAACTATATATTATGTGTATATGTAACACAGTATAACAAAATGACATACCATAGATTTCTCATACCCCACCAAAGGCAATAGAAATACTTATTAATGAAGGATGCAGAAGCGACGTCATTGTTGAACGCCTCTTTAAACATTCCGAAAGTAAACTTCCCCTCATCTTTTATAGCATCGCAGTCTGAAACCACCTTTGTGTTCCTCAACCAAGCATCGCGTTCAGGACTATTTAATTTACAATCAAGAAACTTAAGATTACAGGAGGGAGAGTGTGTCCCATTTCGTTCATCAAAGCATTTCTGGCTCCAACACTCGTACTGCCGTTTAACCGACAACACATACCACGACGATCCAACAATCTGCCCTGACAATTTAGAACAACAATGGTTAGCTATTTGCTTCCAGTTAACTATTCGTCGAATCGGAGAAAATGCAGGTCTGTTACATGTGCAGTTAGCGTGAAAATAACAAGATTGTACACTGCCCCTGACCAAGCCGTCCTCGCTACAACACCAGTGTTCTTAGCTATGCGCCGGTTCAGAGGGAAAAGCTGAATGAATCGGGGAATGTATTGAATGAGAACCATCAACGAAAGCGTATGGTTAGTATAAGCAGCTGTCGAGTTTCTCGTCGCTGGTATTACAAACCAAATCACAATCTGCAGGCATCAACAAACCAAACCAATACTAACAACGTAAAAATATGCATTATAAACTCAAAGGGGTATCTACGGTTCATTGATGTATAATATGCACTCATTTTACATTACAATTGAACTAAAAAACTTTACGACATGAAAACAAAATTACAACATCACTTTCATATAATTATATATGATTAGTCCAAGCTACCATCGATAACCATTTGTTCATGAACTTATAAAAATGTCGTATATGAAATAATTACAACTAGTAGTATTAATCACCTAAACAATAATTCTATTTACTTCAATGACAACAAATTTGTTTTAATATCTGTAAATGAGTTTATGATATTAATGGAAGCCCGTAGAAATTCCTATAAACTCATACAGTACATGCATTTTTATCGATGGTGCATACACTATATGCATTAATCTATAAACCAAATCACAATCTACATTAACAACATCAAAATATGCATCAATGTATCTTATACATGAATATAAGAACATGCATGCCGTGACCTGAGGGATTGGTAGACAGGCGGCTAGGTCGATGGAGAAGTCCTTTCGGAGGTAGCGGCTAGCAATGGCCCAAGGGTCAGTAACGAGCTGGCCGCGGCCGAAAACCCTAGAGCCAGGCTTAATGAAGGCAGTGCGAAACTTGATGAGGACTTGAAAAATGTAGAACAAATCGGCCATTGTGCGGATGGAGGTGACATAGATGCTGATTTTGAGGTCGACATCCATGCAGCCTTCTTTGCCGATGATGGGAAGGAATAAGAAAAGAGGGTCTAGAAAAAGGCCGATGATGCAGATCACGAAGAAGATGTGGTTCCACCGCGTCACCGTTTCGGATCCCGGATCGTATATCTCAGACCACCATGCCTTCTTCTTTCGGAGGCTGAAGGGGACTGATGAGATTTGCCGGAATCTGGCAGAGGCAGCAGCGTAGGGGTGGAAGCTGTGCACCATGTTCGGGGCATCAATGTCGAAAGCAGAGGGAGAGGAAGTTGTTGCATGGTGAAGAGGATATTATGGCTTTTGGTTTCGTGACCGTTGGTTGCATATGCGGAAAAAACGCCTCAAATGTTATTAGAGCTTTCTATATAAAGTGCTTATTATTCCAATGGGTTTTATGAGACGATTTTCTTTTTAGAATTTAGGAATATAGTGCTTATTATGTGTATTCTTATTGAGCTGGACACCTCAGTCACTTGGCAAATGTTCATTGAACTACTTGAAGAACACCTTAAATTGTTGTTGTTGTCAAATGCAAGCATTGCGTGTACGGATTTGGCTTGTCTGCTTGAACAAGCAGATGCTTAGATCTGCTTGGACATCACTAACAAGCTGACACGTCATTTCTAAGCAATCCAATGGACACAAATCAATAAGGACCAAAACACAAATCAACCACCAGATCAGCCTTTTTGGCAACTCCATCCTCTTTCTCTTTTTTCTGGTTCCAGATGCAGCCCCTTGTTCATAGGATTCATATCATTGATGGGCATCATAAGTCAAATATATGGCATCAATGGTATGTATGAACTCTACCTTTCATATGCATGAGGATGTAAGATATGTAAACGATAATTATCTATTTTCATGTCCACAGTCTGGAAATTGTGTTCCGCTGATTCTGATGTTTTGGATGCCATATCAAGACTTGAAGTACTTGGACTCTCACTCTCTCTGATCTACAATTGATGATTATGACTTGAAGTACTTTTTCTACTGACCATTCTCCATCTGTTCTCTGTGCGGCTATTGAAAAAATCTAACACCTACAAAACCAGAGAATTAATTTTGGTCCAGTCAAATGCACCAAAAGGTGATTAAGAGATATACTTCCCGCTTGTGCATTATCAAATTTACGACTTGCACCAATGTATAGATTAAGAAATATGGAAACCGGACCATGTACTCAATCCCTCGAGTAATACAACGATATCTCACATGGATCACTAACACTGAAAAGAATGATACCTCAGGATTCCGTTATGTCAAAATTGCATTTAATATTTCAAGGACAAGTCTAGACTCAAGAAGTCGGTATATATATGCATCTCTGTTGACCGCAACGGAAAAGGTTCCAGCTTAGAAGACAATACAATAATATAGGGTGGCTGCTTCAGCTTCCATGCAACCGATATTACTCGCAAACTCCGTCGCTTATGGAGCTGGAAAGAGGAACTCATCAGTCAGGGTAAACCAACTCGTACCAACTCTTCATAGGTACCCTAATATGAAGGTGCGCTCCATGGCTGAGGTAAACAGCTCTCTACCTACACTAGTGTTTCCTTTGTCTTCAAAGCAAGTTGTTCCAGAGTTCAAAATAATTAAAATGAGATATCGGTGTTTAGTTTAATTTTGTCGGGAACTCTTGTATTAACAATTTCCAATTTGTCCATATATTGCAGGGAGGTGTGTGCGTGAGGAGAAACCATCTACAGTTTCAGAACCATCAAAGATTCCAGCTGCAGAACCTACACCTACACCTTTCCCATCACCACCTAGCTAGGACTCCCAAGGTTAGCACCAAGTTCGGAGACGCGCGTTTTCGCCTTCAGCGGTCCGGCACCGGAAAGAATCAACGGCAGACTCGCCATGGTTGGATTTGTCTCAGCTCTTGCAGTAGAACTATTAAAGGGCTAGGATGTGTTTTCTCAGATCTCCGACGGTGGCGTCTCAGTGTTCCTTGGAACTAGCATTTTGCTATCTGTTGCATCCGTGATTCCACTACTTTAAGGAGTCAGCGTGGAGTCGAAATCAAAGGGGCTCATGACCTCAGATGCCGAGTTGTGGAATGGAAGATTGGCCATGTTAGGTTTGGTGGCTTTGGCTTTCACCGAGTATGTGAAGGGTGGAACCCTTATTTAAGTCTCTTTAGGGACAATAGGGTTGTATTTAGCAGTTACAATTAATGAGAAGGTTACATTTTCATACTCCAATGTGAAATATCCTAGCCTTATCGTGTTTTACCATGTCAATAGAGATAAGGGCCCCCTAATGAAAACTTACTTCATTTAGCCGCGATAAATGTAGGGCATTGAAATTCTCATAAGAAAATGCAAACCGATACAAAAGAAAGAAAGAAGCTCTACGGTTCCTACTTCTACAAACAAAATCAAGGTCAAAAGTCATCTGGCATAGAAAATTACTCATACCTTTTAACCTATGCAACATTAAGGATAAAAAAAACGCAGTAGCCTAGAGAAGACACTTTTGTTAGCTCAGAGCCTCAAATTTAAGAAATTGATGAGACAAAAGTTAGATAAAGTAGTCTGGGTTCACTTCTAAAGCCAATTAGATATGAGTAGAGTGACTCAAACCCTTATAAACCAGAGACAATGTCTCATTTTCCCGATGTCTGATTTATATCTCAACACGCCTCCGCACGTGTGGCGAATTTTCAAGCCTAACACGTGGACAACATTTTAGGTGACGTGGAGTTCGTGTGGCCATTACGTATTCATAAGTGGACGTGTGTAACCCGGTCTGATACCATAATAAAGTAGTTTGGTTCACATCTAAAACCAATTGGCATGGCTATGAGTGGAGTGGCATGGCTTAAAAAAAAGAATTAAATTCAGTTTACCCCCCATGAGGTTTAAGGTTAATATCTTTTCACTCCCCATACTCTTAATTTTAAAATATTTACCTCCTAAAAATTCAAATTTTCATAAATCATACATACTTGCTGAAATTTCGTCTAATTCAGACGTTAATTTTGATTTCATAACTCATTAAAAACACTAAAATAGTCATATAATTAACAACATAAATCGCCTTTTAGAACATTTTTTCAAAGATTTCATGCTAACATTTAACCTCCCAATTGGATGGAATTTTAGCAATTGAGTTTGATTAATGAAAATTGGAAACTTTAGAGGGTAAATTTTCAAAATGAAAAGTATGGGGAATGAAATGATGTTAAACCCAAACCTTAAAAAGGTAAACTGAAATTAATCCAACAAATAAATAATGTAGTTTTAACACACGCAAAAGAGACAACTTAAATTAGCTAGAGATCAAGGAGAAATTTTCTTTTTCTTGGATCTTTGAAGAAAAGTTGTATAGTGATAAACATCATTCAAGTCACTGTGTGATACAGTCATAGCCTGTGAGTCATCAAGGAAAAACAAAACTCTGTCTAGCACATTCCTTGTTCAAATAGGAGCACAATTCCTTTTCCTTGTTCAAACAGGATCAGCTTTCACTATTTCCTACTAACTAGTATACGTAGCCTACTTAATTATGATTTTGATGTCGATTGCGAATCAGATTTCAGTATGTTTCTACCTGTCTCATCCCGAGGTCCCGAGCCGGGAAGGGGTGGTGAGTCGGGGTGAGGTAGAATCTTTTGATCATGCACTTGGTACCTACACAAGTAACAGCGTCAGGAAATCGAGACTGGGTGGCCCAGTCTTCGACTCTCCGATGCTTAAGTTAGCTTTAAGCTACTTGTGATGTACGAGAGAGCGGGAATGAGTTGTGTGTGTCTTTAATAGGAGTTTGTGCATGTTTTATAGGCCAAGGTTGGACACTTTGGCCTCAGTCTCTGATGTGAGATTACTTGTTAATTAACCTTTGTAGTGTCTCTCCTTTTAGGGTTGTTTTGCTGCTAGAGTGATTTTGGCAAGCGGTTTGTTACCGGCCCTTTACTCTTTGGATATCCGTGAAGGGCTTACCAGAGCTATCTCGCCTGGAATGATCTTCGGTGACCGGGTAATTGCGCCTTATTCTCGACTCAGCCAAGTATTTTGGCTATGTACTAACAAGTTCCCAAGTCCCCAGTCCGAGAGAGCTCTTGGGTGGGGAGTTATTCTATAGATACCGAGAATAGATTTTACCCGGGTGTTGGAGGCATGGTGCCGAGTCCCTAAGTCCCCACGCGAGGGTCGCGAGGTGGCAGGGGTGAAGTACCGAGTTAAGTTGGCGAGATGAACCGCGCTAATGGCGTGGCATGCCGCTATCGGGCGAGACAGTTCGCGCTAACTGACAAGAGGAACCGCACTAGTGGCGTTGCGTGCCACTACCGGGCGGCGCATGTCGCGTTAATTGGCGAGAGGAACTGCGCTAATGGCGTTGCATGCCGCTACCGGGCGACGCAGCTCGCTCTAGCTGGTGAGGGGAACCACGCCACATTTATCGTTGAAGACTTCTACACGTTTTGACATGTTTTAGTCCAATACACGTGGCCCTAAATAACTCTATATAAAAGAGTTAGACGACACAACAAACACACATCACAACTACTCAAAAAAAAATACAATACAATTATCGACCTAGTCGAACTTAGACGCTAAAGCATCTTGCCTTAGCAACCATTTTCCTTTCAAGCATCTTGCCTTAGCAACCCTTTTCCTTAGCAACCCTTGCGTTCTCGTTTTTCTTTTCTTTGGTTGTTCTGCTCGCTACAACCGCGAGTATTGATATTGGTGGCGGAGAAGTTACTGTAAATCCTCGTCCGCGAGGTAGCACCGAAGCCCTACTTTCATTTGATTAGAAGTACAGGTTAGCGCACTACAACAACAACTCTACTACATTTCGCGTCCGCACGGTGGCATGTCCCGCATCCCTAGAAACATTGACTACTACCATCTCTCTGCCCCCTGCTGAGGATCGTGGCCAAAACATAAAGAACTCCTCTGGATTACTCTCTTGTTCATATGTGAAGCGCAACTGGGTGAACATCTTAGAAAACAAGATTATGAAGGGAATATAAACAACAATCACCATGAGCCTATTTCCTCCTCGACTTTGCGCACCATTTTCGGTTTTGAGAAAGTTTCGAGTTGGTTTCAAGGGAGTTGATGGTTTACAGATATGAGTCCAATCAACACCAGGACTTGTTTAACTTTTGAAGATTGTCTATTCACTAAAATTGCTGAAACACTGGTGAGGCAAGGTCGATTACTTCTGAAAAAGCACTTCTGATCCTGAACTTTATGAGGGCCAAATAGGATTTCCTTGATGGCTTTCCCTTGTAATCTTCCATCACAGTTGCCTGTATTTGATAGTAGAAACTCATTAATCAAATTTACAAAGCTCACTTCGGGCTACAAATTTAACATGTTCGTGTAATCAACCAACAGTTGGCAAGGGCCATACAAAGTAAAACCAAAACGAAGATGACAGCAACCCAATAATGTTCTGCAACACTCACGTAAAAAATATGCACGATGAGGTGGTTAAGTTTTAAGGGAAGAGAAACAATACAAACAGCAAGGATTTCATAAATCACAGGAACAGCTAACTCAACTTCAGATTGCTTGGATATAGCATTATTGCAAAGCAGGTATAGCATTTTGTTCAATTTGTTATTTGCATCTATTGTTGCATACCCCAACCTGTAGGCAGCAAATAATCTTGTGTAGCTAGAAGTGAAAAGATATGAATTAATGCAAAACACCAGAATAAGAGATACAGAAACATATGGAATTAGCACCTTTAGTGTCAACATTCAGAATCTATCACAGAGAACAGAATGAAATCCCTATTGAAATCAAGTGCAGCATAATTTCTAGTTCCTCTGCCCAAAACCTCATCCTAATGCTGCTAGAATAACAATGATAATGCATAACTACTCCATCTTGGAGATAATGCTCATGACCCTGTCAAATACAGGTGCCGGCCTGCCCTTCAACACCTCCCTCACAGCCTCGGTATCAGGGACAAACCCCTTAGCCATCATGACCTCCAGAAACTCTTTTCCCTCTTCATCACCTTTCTTGTCCTCCTGCTGAGCAAAACCTTCTAACACTGCAGTGTAGGTAGCAGCATTTGGATGCATGCCCTTGTCCAGCATCTCAATCAAATACTTCTTGGCATCTGCAACGAAGTTGGCATCAACAGCGAGTCCCTTGATCAAAACACTGTAAATGTAGTAGTTAGGTGCAAGTCCAGCAGCTAACATGTCCAGATAGGTCTGGAGAGCATCCTTGTTCAAGTTACATTTGATGTACGCTTCAATAACAGTGGTGTGGACTATGACCAAGGGATTGATGCGAGTCTCAGGTGTCGATTGAAAGAGATCCATTGCCTCACCGACATTGCCATCTTCAACCATAGCACAGAACATTTTCGCTGCATGTTTCTTGAAACCTTCATCTGATATCTTGCGGATAACTTCTTGCATATCTTTGTCGGTGGTTTTCTTTTGGAGATCACCATACAACTGATATGCCTTCATTAGCTCAGTGAACAGGCCTTCACGGCCTTCACCAGGATCAGGCAAGTCCCCATTAGGCTTCACACGCTCACGAAACTCCGCGGCATTCTCCACTGACTCAAAGCAAGCAATGCCATTGAACAAACCCAACCTGGTCCTCAAACAGGGCTTCATACCCTTGTCCAACATTTCCAGGTAAAACTTCTTGGCATGCCCAATGAAATTGCGATCAAGAGAAAGTTTCGCGATGAGTACACTGTAAGTGCAGGAGCTGGGGGTGATCCCATAAGCTAGCATATGCTCATATACTTTCAGACCATCACCCGTGCTCTTGCTAAGAAGGATGATGATGGTAAAGACAGCCTCGTCGGGAAGTATGGCTGTCTCCAACAAAGGCTTAAAGAGCTCTTTGGCTTCCTCAGTAAGCCCTTTACTTGACAAACCTTTATAAAAAGTATGTGCAACTGAGCTCAGTGAGTCATAATCCTCCGCCATCTGTCTTAATCTCTTTTGCTCGTTCTTGTCCTCAAAGTCTCTGATGACATCCTCAAACACCTTCATCACATGTTCCTTAAGCATATCCATCTCAGACTTTAATGGTGGAGGATTAGCCATCTCCTCTGCCTCCTTCTGGAGCACCAGCAGAAACCCCTTTGCTTTCACATTCTCCACAAACTCCCTGCGCTCCTGCTCAGCCTCGGCCTTGTTCTCACCGCGGCCAATGCCATCCAACACAGCCTTATAAGTCTCCTCATTCGGCTGCATTCCCCTGTCCAACATCTCCACAAAGTACTTCTTAGCATAGCCAACGAAATTTGGGTTCTTCTTAAGGTCAGCAGCAGCAAGAGCCTTGATGATAATGGCATATGTGTAGGCATTTGGTTCCACCCCAAAAACCGACATGTGCTTAAACACTCTGAGAGCATCCTTGGTCCTGTCTCCAGCAGCATTGATGTAGTGCTCCATGGCGGAGGCGAGAGCTCTCTCGGCGTGGTTGGGTTTCAAGGTGAAGAGCCGTTGTGAGGAGAGAAGAGTGTAGAGTGAAGAAGAGGAAGGGTTTTGACCTGAAATGGAAATTTAAATAAAGAGAACAACTTTTTTTCGAAATAATTTTAATTATTTGATTTTGATTTTGTGGTCAAAGACTCTAGAAGACTCGCGCCCTAATTGTTTCTTTTACCGTTAATTAACGGAGTTTACGGGTTTAAGCTCAGCCAATAAAAATTGGGGCCAATTACATATAAGTCCACTTTGAGACATTTTTTCCCACATAAATCCACCCCAACATTTTTACCCACATAAGTCCACCCAAGTCTAAATAAGGTTTTGTATTAAGTATTGAAGTTCAACATAATTACAGACCGCCATCCAACAAAAAAAATTAGATTTTCTCCATTATATTTACAAGAATGCCACTAGAATAAAAAGTTAACAACCACTCTTATTTCGGAACAGTTTTCGGGGGACCTCCGGCGAGATTTCCGACCAACCTCCGGCGAGGTTTCAGGCCGACCTCTGATGATGACAAAAATTACTACTACCAGCTATAAAAGCTACTACTACCAGTTACAAAAGCTACTACCACCGCCTACAAAAGCTACTACTACCAGCCACAAAAGCTACTACCACCGCTTACAAAAGCTACTACTGTGAGGTTTCCGACGAACACAAAAGCTACTACCACCAGCTACAAAAACTACTACCACCGCCTACAAAAGCTACTACTGTGAGGTTTCCGACGAACACAAAAACTACTACCACCAGCTACAAAAGCTACTACCACCGCCTACAAAAGCTACTACCACCGCCTACAAAAGCTACTACCACCGCCTACAAAAGCTACTACTGTGAGGTTTCCGACAAACACAAAAACTACTACCACCAGCTACAAAAGCTACTACCACCGCCTACAAAAGCTACTACTCTGAGGTTTTCGACGAAACACAAAAGCTACTACCACCAGCCACAAAAGCTACTACCACTGCATACAAAAGCTACTACAACCGCCTACAAAAGCTACTACTGTGAGGTTTTCGACGAACACAAAAACTACTACCACCGGCCACAAAAGTTACTACCACCAGCAAACTCTTTGTTTACTTTTTCTCAAAACCAAGGAAAGAAACTCTGGCCAAATTATACTATCATATAATCAGAACAATCACCTCCAATCGGAGCTCCAGAGATCTACAAGTCGTCGACTAGATCTGGTATTTCTCAACCGGTGACCTCTGAGTTAGGTGAATTGGTGACGGCGTCGCTGGAGATCGTCAGAAACAAGCTCTGCTCCACTCTCCTCGCTCCTCCACGACCTCTTACTCAACACCTTATCCTCTGACGCTGACCGGATCTGCCTTCTCGATTCGGAATCCAGGCCGTGTCGTCGAGGAGCGCATCGACGGTCGTCGTCGTCGAGGAGCGCCACGTCGGTCGTCTTCGTTGTGGCGGCGGCATCGGCCATCGCAGAATGGAGAGAGAGCGGAGAGAGAGCAGAGAGAGAGAAGCGAGAGAAAGAGAGAATGAACGAGAGAGAAACTTTGACCCAAAGAAAAAAAAGAACGAGAGAGAAACTGAATTGGTAAAAAGAGTGAGAAGAGGGTATTTTAGGTAGAACAAAAAATAAATTGATGGGCTTGGACTGAAAAAGTGGACCGGTATGGACAAAAATATCAGGGTGGACTTATAAAGGATAAAATGTTGAAAAAGTGACTTCTGTGAAATTTTCTATAAAAATTGAACCCTTACTATAATGGTAAAAAAGGTGAAATTACTTTTATGGTGTTGCAAAAGGACGTACGTAGGAAGGGGAAAGGCTTTCTCTCTTGCCAAATCTTCAAGCATGTAAGGGAGTTTCTCTGTAGAGCTAGCTGGCCTTCAAGAACGAGCAACAGCTTGGAACTTTGAGTGAGTTTTAAGTGTTTTTCCCTTTTTCCTTTTTTTGAAAGGAAATGCATTGGTTTTCGATAACCATCAAAAGTAATCAAATCTGAAAAGAAAAAAAAAACTTGTTGCCTATGGTGATGAAGAGTAAAATCTCAAGTGCATGGCACTTGAGTGTGGAGATGTTGCTGGTACTGCACTGCAAATTTTTTCTCTCTCAGACAGACACGTGTAAAACAAGAGCTCCGAACAGACATAGGTATACACCCCCAAACATTAAGATGAGTGTGTATGTTTCATGTGTTCAGTGCAGTTATACATCTAGAAATATACCTCTCCGATGCAGCAAAGCATATGATTTTACTGAATCATAAGACAATTTACAGACTCCATATTCTGGACGCTGCGCCCATATAGCATCACAGTTTATACTAATCTAAGTAACAACTACAACTTCGAGTGAGCCCTGAAATTCTGCTAGTTAAGCTTACAGATATCCGGTATACAAAAGTTAGAAGCATGTCAGATGAATTTCCAACCGTTGTGTAACTTGAGTCATCCTAGAGTGTTACAAATTTATTTTCATTTGAGCATTGTTTGTTTGCATCGGCGTTCAGCAAGTATTCAGAGAGAAGTATTTGCTAGTAAACTAAACCATGTTAGCATTCTATATATGATTCTATGATGTTAATAAAAGTTGTTTCATTGATAGAATATAAAAGGGTTTCTTTTAGACAGCAAAAACAAATCCCGATGGAAGCAAACTCTCCCACAATCCACAAGGCAGCAGTTCTATTATGAACATCAAGAAAGTCCTATGGGATCCATTATACTTACCCTCACCAGATCATTCAGTAGAATGTAGTAAAACTGCTACAGAACAATCGGATACCAAAAGAACAAAGTTGTGGAAGGCAGATATTGAGAATAAGAACAAGCTAGAAAATGCCATCGGCACATACTAAACCAGGCAAAATATGATAGTATCAAGAGTGAGGAGCCCAAAATAAGCGAAAATAAACAAGTCTAACCAATAATTGGCAAGGGTGATAACAAACAAAAGGCATGTCAGCAAATATGTGTATCAGTGTGAGAAAAGAAAGAATGCAAGAAACAGAAGGTTATCAGATTTAAAATAAACATGTTTCTTTAACAACCGTGACTACCTGAAATCGGTCTAGCACTCCTTGTTACTCTCCAAATGGAGATGACAACAACCAAATGATCGATGTTCTATAAGACTTGAAATAATTGCACCAAACATACAATGAGGTCCTTAAGTTTCAAGGGAAGAGGAAGCATGAACCAAGAACAAACAGTAGAAACTGCAAGGAAATCATGAATAACAGGAACATAGTTCTGCATACTGTGAAATATCTAGTATGACAGCTCAGATTGTATCTCCTCCTAGATATACCAAAGGAGTGACATGGTGTTGCTTAGCAATTATACCAGGTTGTACAATTTGATATGTGCATCTATTTCTTCATGCCCAACGTGTCAGCATATAGACGCTAGAAAGGAAAAAGCTATGAATGTAGAGCACCAGAATAAGAGAAACAGAAACTAAATGAATTTAGCACCATAGACAACTTCAATGTCAACATCCAAAATGGACCATAGAGAACAGCACAAAATATATATTAACATCCAATCCTACATAATTTTCTGCCCACAGATGAAATGTAATCCTACTATGCTGGTAGCTAGAATATTACCCTTCAGTGCTTCTACTCGTAACGGATGATGTTCATGACCCTGCTAATCACAGATGCTGGTCTGCCAGTTAACACCGCCTCCACAGCCTCGGCATCAGGTACAAACCCCTTAGCCATTATGACGTCCAGAAACTTCTTGCCCTCCTCCTCAACTGCCTTGTCATCCTCCCTTGCAAAGCCCTCAAACACTGCGGTGTAGGTAGCAGCATTTGGATACATCCCCTTGTCCATCATCTCAATCAAATAATTCTTTGCATATCCAAAGAAGTTGGGGTCAGCAGCGAGTCCCTTGATCAAAACAGAGTAAGTGTAGGATGTTGGGGTAAGTTCAGCTGCTAGCATGTCCAGGAAGGTCTGAAGAGCACCCTCGGTCTTGCCACCATTGATGTAGGCTTCAATAACAGCAGTGTGGACTATGACCATGGGATGTATGCGAGGCTGACTTGTTGACTGAAAGAGCCTCATTGCCTTGTCTACATTGCCATCTTCTAGCATAGCAGAGAACATACCCCATGACTTTCTCCATGCCATTAAGGTAGATATCGCAGATAAGTTCTTGAACATCTTTGTCAGTGGTCCTCTTCTCGAGATCAGCATACAATTTCATTGCCTTCATTACCTCTGTGAAACGGCCTTCGTCCACCCCAGGCAAGATCCCCTTAGGCTGTATCTGCTTAAGCAACTCCTTCCCCTTCTCCAAGGACTCCATACGAGCAATACCGTTGAACACAGCCATATAAGTTCCCCAAAAAGGCTTGATACCCTTATCCAACATTTCGAGAAATAACTCCTTGGCATCCCCAATGAAATTGTGTTCAGTTGCAAGCAGCGCAATGAGTAAATTGTAAGTGCAAGGGCTGGGGGTGATCCCATAAGATAACATGTGCTGGTACACCTTCAAAGCATGTCCTATGGTGTTGCCAGCGCCATAGATAAGGATGACTATGGTGAAGATAGCCTCATCAGGCAGTATGGCTGTCTCTAATAGAGGCTTAAATAGCTCTCTGGCTTCCTTATTGAGCCCTCTACGTACCAAAGCATTAAAAAGGTCGAATGCATATTTGCTCAGTGATTCATAGTCCTCCCCAATCCGTCTGAATCTTGCCTGCACATTCTCGTCTTCACAATCTTTGGTGGCATCCTCAAACAACTTCATTACATGTTCCTTAAGCATGTCCATCTCACTTTTCAAGATTGAAGGTTCAGCCATCTACACAGCCTCCTTCTGGAGCACCAACACAAACCCCTTTGCTTTCACATTCTCCACAAACTCCCTGCGCTCCTCCTCAGCCTCGGCCTTGTTCTCACCCCGGCCAATGACATCCAACACAGCCTCATAAGTCTCCTCATTCGGCTGCATTCCCCTCTCCAGCATCTCCACAAAGTACTTCTTCGCATAACCAACAAAATTGGGGTTCTTCTTAAGGTCTGCAGCAGCAAGAGCCTTGATGAAAATGCCATACGTGTAAGCATTTGGTTCCACCCCAGAAACCGACATGTGCTTGAACACTCTGAGAGCATCCTTGGTCCTGTCCCCGGCACCATTGATGTAGTACTCAATAACAGCAGTGTCGATGACAACCCGGGGAACTTCATTGGTTTCCTCAATCTTGGCTCCAATCTCCAAGCCCACGTGCATGAAGCCGTCCCTCAACAAGCCCTCCACCATCTTGGTAGTGCTGCTGATCAGAGCCTCCTCGGTACGCATCTCGGCCAGGACTTTTCGCAAGTCCTTAGGAGGCTTCTCCAAGTCATCCGCAGCAGAATCAGACATTGATGTGCTTACTCTGTAAATATAGTTGTATCAGAAAATCAAACTCAATAGAAACTGAAAAATATGAGAACTTTGGGACTGATTAGACCCAAATCAGTGAAATGGGTTGAGGTTTTCACATTTGGGACTTTGTAGCCTGTTAGTGTCACAAATTGAACTCCAGAAAAACACAAAAGATGAAAACTTTGGGGCTTAAAAGACCCAAATCAGTTATGGGTTTCACAATGGGGGACAGTGTAGCTTAGTAGTATCACAAATTGAAATCAAAAGGAGCAAGAAAGATCACAACTTGAGGGCTTAGTCTAGAAAAGGAAAGAGACCCCAAATCAGTGAAGTCAGGTTTCATTTCTATTTCAGAACAGAATAATGAGTTACCAAGCTAGCTATTCTGTTGGGGTTTCAAAAATGAAAGTGGATGAAGAACAAGCAAACTCACCTTTGTGTGATGATCGGCGTAGGTTGCTCTGAGGAGGATTCAGTATGGTAGGGTTTTGACTGAAGAAGACAAAGGGTTTTGACCAGAAATGAGAAGAGAAGAGAAAACTTAAAAGGGGGAGAGAGGAGTTCAAATTTTATAGTTCAATTATTTGACGATTTTTTGGGAGTTGAAAAAGGAAATTCAATCCCCAATGGCACCATTGCCAACTAGACAACGAACGTCCGAGTCTTCAACGGTGACGAGAATTTTTAAATGTGACCGGAGGACCATGTGACAGTTTTATGTGATCTTATATTTTAATCAGATTTAGACATGTAGATTTTTTATAACTAAAATGTAAACTAAAGTTTTATATATTTTATGAAATGACATTCAAGGGTATTTAGTGAGTTCATACTAGGGTCTAGGGTTTAAGGTTTAGGGTATCGAGTATAAAGTTTAGAGCTTAGGGTTTAAAGTATTAAAAAACAACAACAACAAAAAACCAAAAATGATCTTTAACAAAATAACTGAAATAAATTTTGATGAAGAAAATTCACATGTCTATATCTGATTGGAATGTAGGATCACGTTAGATTGTTACGTGGTCCTCCCACTAAAAAATTTCTCAAAGGTGACAACCACACTATGTATGCCGAAACATCATGGTAGGTTATGCTGATCTCAAGTACCCTCCTAACCCGTACACAGATGGATATGAACTGGTTATTCTTTACTATGGGAAAAATGATGTCTTGGAGGTCTACCAACACTTTTTTTTTTCTTTTTGAGAGGAAAGCAAACACTTGTTGTTACTTCCTCGAATCATGTATAGATTATTGTTCAACATAAAACTATTAGTGAATATAGATGAGATCCATGATTACACCGGCCTATTCACGGATCAAGTGGTAGACTTCAAGTGGTTTGAAGTCTACCACTAAGGAACCTACTTGCATTTATGAAGGTAATGTTGCTTGCATCAAACAAACGAAGCAAGCAAGGTTCATCAAAGGTTACAATACAAAGCGTACATTGTCAACAACAATAACCTCTCAACAAACTTCAACTGAATTAAGTTTGATCTGAGGAGGATGTAACAGTTTTATCTACTAAATCTCTGCCAACCAGTGGTATTATTACATTATCTGAGCTCCCATGCTTACAAGAATCAGGGGGAGGTGCACATATCAAGGGCAGTCTGGCATGCATGTCCTTTTCATATTTTAATGTGCGATGTACTCTTTTTTTTAGATTGGATAAGGTTATGGTGTGTTAATGCATGACATACATTAACTATGTCATAAAATTGTAAAATAAGTCATAAAAGTAGTAATATTAGTCCTTAAAGTTGTAAAATTTTAGTTACATAATTAGTGTTTACGTCTCGTTAAAGTGGTAACTGAGTCTTCAAAGTTGTAACAACTTTTCTTTTATTACTTTGAAGACTCAATTATCACTTTAACCACACATGCAAACTAATGTTGTAATTAAGTTTTTTTTTTTTATAACTTTAAGGACACATATTACAACTTTGAGGACTAATATTAGTATATTACTACTTTAAAGACTTGTGTTATAACTTTATGACATAGTCGATGCATGACATGTATTAACTCATATAATTTTTCATATTACTATTGAATAAAGTAGTTAAATGTATTATATATGCTCCCTAATTCTCACTAGTTCTTTCTCTAAACACAAAACGCTAAAACAAGTTATGAAAACTAACTTTATTTTCATCTAGCAACCACAGTCGATAAATAATAGTATCTATCCCTAATCAGTCACTAAACTCTAATTTATAAGATATACTCTCTATGTACCGTATAATCATCGATAGTAAAACCAGTCGCACTTAACCCCCATTCATAATAATATCACGTTGTTTCTGAGCGCACCACTTACACATATAGTTTCCTCCAATTTCTAAAAAATAGTTAATTTCATGTTTATTTTATTCCTCCAATTTCTAAAAACAAAATAGTTAATTTTTATGTTTATTTTATTTGATCTTTCAAAACCAAGATGAAAGGATATGAATTATATTTGCTCTTTAATCTCATATATGTTCTATATATGGTATAAGTCACAAAAATTGTTGCTTATTTGCATACGATTCAAATGTTACTTGGTCACCATATTATTGTTATACAACTACTCATCCAACACTTTGAATGTCAATTTTACATTATCATCTGCAAGATTGCAATAATTACAACTGATCGAAGGTAGCATGAAAAATGATCAAATAGTAACTTCGGTGCACAGCACATGTCTCTAATTCTGTAAAACCTTCCAATTACAGTATATTGACAAAGACCAGAGGAGAAAACGCTCTCTTGCACCCAAAGAGTCATAGCTTGGACTCATGGACATGACTAATTTTTTTAACCATCAAAAGTTTTGGGGTAAGGCTATGGTGTGTTGATGTATGTCATGCATCAACTTGGTCTTAAAGTTGTAAAATGAGTCCTTAAAGTAGTAATATTAGTCCTTAAAAAGTTGTAACTGAGTCCTCAAAGTTGCATCAAATATGAGTTTTTACAAATTTAAGGACTCAGTAACAACTTTGCGGACTAATATTACTACTTTAACGACCCATTTTACAACTTTGGGACCAAGTTGATATATGACATGCATTAACACATTGTAGAATTTTCTAAAGTTTTGATTATGAAGCTAAAAAGAAATCTCTACATCACTAAATTTCACTCGCAGAAGAAATGAGCCATCAAGTACAAATTACAGTGTAACTGGAGTAATATTAATATGTAAAATCTCTCATCGATCATTCTCTAAATTTGGCAGGTAGTGTTGCTTCTGTAAAATATTCCTTCCTGACAGTCTCCACAGAGCAAAACCTCACCTTCAAGAGATAAATAATTATATACTCAAGTGAATGGAAAGTACCCAGAAAAATGGGAAACTAAAGCTACACATACACAAGTTCAGGTTCTACATCAAGTCTGCACAACATTTCATTACATATCATATCAGCATATAAAAAGCATCAATACTAAAGTACTGCTTAAATAGCTTGGTGCATGAAGGACATGTACTGTATATGTCTATAGTAATAGGCATTCATCTCATTTACTATAGAGACATAATGCATTGCAGAGCTCACTTGACAAGCCAAATTCAAGAGAAAGCTTAAAACTATGTAACTGATCAGTTGAACTGTTTACCTAGGATGATGAGAATTAGAGTTTAAGTGTGTGAAATTGAGTGGCAACATGCTGCTGATATGGAATGCATCCTCAGACATGATTAGGTTATCATTCAGATGTAAAGAAGCACAGATGAGCTCTGTCATAGGTTCTATGTTCCTCCCATATGCATCACCAAACACAAAATTTAATGAAGGTATAATGTTTATAGTTGTTCAAGAGCAGAATGCAGTAATACATCTAGAGTGTATCTTTCAAACCAGACAACACGTATTATTCATCTAGGAAGGTAATACATACCAAGGAAGCATATGATTTCAACAAGGGCTTTGCAAGCTGCCAAATTGGCTTGAATATAAATGGAGCATCCACAAACAGGACTTGGCCCAATCGTCTTGGGTAATAATAGTACAATACATCAAACTGCAACAGATCAAGAATCAACTCTGAAAGGGCATCAAAAGTCTCATGACAGCTAAATTTAACAGGGAAGAAAAGAAGTACCAAAAGAAAAAGAAAGAACTAGCTCCAAGTTTCCAACAAAGTAATTACAGAACAAAAATAAGCGGGTGTTGTAAACCTTACCAAAAATGTTAAAAACCTCAAATCAGAATTCGCTATACCGAAGCCTCGGAGATCAAAGATTCCAAGTATCTCTTCTCTCCCTTCAGGAAGGGCACTCAATGCCCTCTCAATCAAAAATACGCAGAGCTTCTCATCCTCAACAGGATCATGCACCTGTGGCACATTGTACAGTTTCCACTTTACAATCTATGATCTAGCTACAGCAAAAACTGGTGCAGGTTTCGTAGGGAAAATAAGCTGTCTACTGTATGACCAAGAGAAAGTTGATTTTCAAGAACACTCATTAATTCATAAGCAGATTTTCAAATACATACTCCAAATTGGGTAATCACTAATCAGGAATATGCTATGGACATGGACATAGCCAAAGAACCAAACTTACACCAGGAAAATGCTTAGCAGCATCCACTATGAGAACTGGTCTACCATTAACATCCAGAAAGTCGTGCACGTAAGCTTTTCCGGTTTCAGCAATTTTCTTCACAGAATCTTGAGACAACTCAGACACTCCAAATTCTTGACGCCATTTCTACTCCAGGTTAAGGAAACTATTGAAAACCCAACTCATAATACCTTAGCCTTTTCTCGTGTTCCAGGTAAATATCTTGGAAGAAAGAAAGTTTCAAATGTACAGTACGTAAGTGCAAATCACACATTATCACACACAAATTCAAGTTGTTCAAAGCAACATGCAATGCAGCTAGCTAAACTCTCCCTAAAACCCACAATAGATCACAGAACATATTCTCTTCATCAACTTCACATCCTAATCTTAACCATTGATAAGGCGTATTCTAGCTGTATGTCAAAGAACCAAAACCTTATAACACACCACACATTATCACACATTATACTACTAAAGACTACTAAATCAGAGAGTGAAGGATATAATTGCTTTGTGCAATTTCTCAACTGACTCTTGTACCGAAAATTTTCGGTCCTTGAGAAACCAGAGAATCAAATCCTCATCATCTCTTCCATTTTCGCCAACAGGAAGGCTTTGATGGTCCTTCTCAAGCTTCTCCTTCACTTCCAAAACTAGCTGCAAATTTCTCAAACCACACACCACAAGAAAAATCCACAACAGGGTTTATTAGTCATCCAAATACAATGTAATCCACACACTTTCAAAAGCCTTTTCTCCATCAGTCCCTTTTTACTTGCTTCAAAACTTGAACCAAAGATTGAAGCAGAATGATAAAAGTTTCGATCTTTATGATTCTCCACAAACTATGAACCAAAACCCAGAACTTTAACACTCAGATATACCCAAAAAGGAGTAGAACTGATCATCTACATTGAAATTTTCAGAGAGCGGTAGGTGGACCTACCTTGCGTGATTCGTTGGGGTCTAAGTGGGAGCTTCGAACAGACAAGCAACGAGGTCGGGAGGAAGATGTGACTTGATTGGAGTAACTTGAAGAAAGAGGAATAATGTGACGAAATGGATTACACAGGCGGAGCTCCATTTCTGGGTAAGTGGTGTGAAGAAGAAGAAGAACAACAACATTTTCTACGGAGGACGATGAGTGTTGAACTCTTGGAGTGACTCCACGTGGGAAACACGTGAGGCACCCACTATTTTTGGTTAATTGTTAGGTTTCTTTTTTTATGTTAGGGTAGCCAAAATGCTTCTTAGACTTTGTAGTTCATCTATGAGGGCATGTGAAATGTTCAAACTATAAATTGCAGCTACAATGATGTCAAGAAGTTATCAGCTTTATGGTTTGACAAAGACACGTCGATGATGTTCTATATAGGAAGCACAATGGAGCTCTTTCAGTAGTTTGACATGTTATTGAACCTTACAGCAATGATGGTAACTGGTAAGACGTAGGGTGCTTTCTAAATCTAACTTGGCATTTTAGCTGCTGAAGTTGCCCTTGTATCCTAATTTATTGTGCTATGATCAAGAGTCTCGCTGCTGATCCAATTCTTCGGAAATGCCAAGAAGTATTTGATTGTGATGATGGACAAGGGCATGCAGTATTCCAATGCTGCTAGCTACACTGTGGTATTTGAGGGCTATGCAAGGGAGGAGGAATCAAGAAGTTTCTGGAGTCATCATGATGGCTAAGTATGTTTAAAGTCCAGTGTAGCATCTGGCGCTATTTTCATTACCAATTTTAGAAAGACATTTGAACCTGCGCTTGGTATCCTCAATTGCAAGTTTTTGTGTTACCAACTTTTAAAGAAAAAGGCTCTTAAACAGTTAAACCTTGTTGTTTGCAACTACTTTCATTGCCAGTTTTAGGAATAAGGCATAAACTTGCTATATGTCTGCAATTGCGACATTTTTGTTTACCAATTTTTAAGGAAATGGCATTGGAACCCTGCTGTTGCAGCTGCACTTTAGACTATTTTCATTACCAATTTTAAGATAGACATCTGAACCTTGTTGTTTGCATCCTCATTTGTAAGATTTTGTACTACCAATATTAAAGAAAGGGCGTGTGAACCTTGATGGTTGCATGTACAGCTGTGACTATTTTCATAAACAATGTCGAGAAAAAGGTCAGCATTTGAACCTTGCTCTTCGTATCTGCACTTGCACCCCTTGGTGGAAGGGAAAGACCTTAATGGCAAGATGACTGCTTTTAGTGTGGGCGCTCCTGTCATGGCAGCGAGAGTCTCCTTTGGCGAATGGTGAAGGTGGTAACGATGATAGCAGTGATGGAAAACACAGAGACATTGAGGTATGCTTGGGATGGAAGTTCAGAATAGGAGGAAAGTCATTCTCTGTTATATGGCAGCTACTAGTCTTTTTTTTCATGGTTTTTCTCTTTGGAGAAAGAAATGTTTCAAGAATTTGAATGAGTTTTAAGACTTGGTATCTAATTGTGTTTGATAAATACGAAACGTGCTGGATCTGTTCATTTGTGCTTCTGAATGAGCGAGTTTAGAGACAACTATAAGCTCCTAGTGAAGGAAAGACTCCCACATTGGAGAAAATAGAATAACATAAGCATTTAAGTAAACATGCACGTGTTAACGGTTCACGACCTTACTTGAACAGGATCTGTTCTATAGGATCGTACCTCTGTATCCTTGACTTCTAAGGAGACAGGAATCTAAACCTGGTGGATGAAGCAAAGCCATGCGATCAGAGCGTGATTAACGGCTGGTGTTCTTCGGTTTACCATGGCTGTAGATGATCGTTCTCAGCTTCGTTCAACGAAGTCTGGGGTGGTCGCTTGGCTGTCTGACAGGTTCTTTCTTTTTGTTTTTTTGCTATGAATCTGTCACTCAATCTCGTGCCTTGTGTGTTTATTTCATCAAGTGAACAAATAAACTGTGAATCTTTTCTGTGTTTACTTATACATCCGTTACATATCAAATTAACCACATTTATGATAAAATTCCTCCTTATGGTCCTCTTTTGTGAGCAGCATGGGGCTCCCTGGCCTATACTTGTACCTCTTTGAATTATATCTAAAAGCCTACATGATGTTACAGAAGTTCAAGAAATAGGCTTGCTCTTGGATGCAGACCAGCATCTTTGAGTGTCATCCCCATCTGGTCCCCCCATAGACTCTTCTGGGGAAGCTTGATATCAATCTGTAGTTTCCAATGCCAGGTAAACCTAATGAATCTACGTATCTGTAAATTGCCTGCACTTTGTCTGTGCTTGAGAAGCATTGCTCTCTTCTTTCGCCGTTCGGAAACCTTATCAGTATCTGAAAATGTATACACATTTTACAAACCAAGTTCACAAAATATAACTAGTTGATAAGTTTTCATGTATGATATTTTGGTTCCAGAAGCATACCTGTGCAGTCTGAGGATCTTTCCCCCTATTACCAACCTCCTTGTATTGAGATTCTCTGGTAGTAGAAGCCTTCATTTTTCCAATATTTGTTTTGTTGAAATGATTCTCAACCTTCTCAGAATTTGCTTTATTATGTACTTGTACTGGCTTCTGAATTCTGCCTGCTAAAGCTGAACTCTTCAGCTTCTCCTTTTCCTATAAATGGGCAAGAATGTTTACTGGAAACTTTATAGTGGACCAAATGAGAACCATATTAGATATACTAAAACAGAAAGACGTTACAACTGTTCATTCAGCCTGCAAAAAAACGGTTCTGCCCTCAGCTCGCAACTAATCACAAAATTACCATCATCTGCTCTGGCTTGACACCTGTTTGTTCTTTATATAACTGCGTTTGACATTTGTGAGTCTGGATTGTTGTCATTTGTGTTTTTCGTCGACGTCTGGCGTTGATGGCTTCTTTTGCATGATGGATTTGAGTGTATTGCGTATTGACCATCTTCTCTGTCGCTCTTTGTAGTCAGAGAGAGATGGGTTTCGTGGAATGAAAATATTTTGTTGCTCTTCTCAATGTAATCGTCGAGGTATGGACTTTGTTTTGTATATGATCAAATCGTCAAGGTGAGGACATTGTTCTGTATATGATCCATTTTGAGTTTCTATTTCAATTGTCCTGATCGTCTTTTATCTTTGTTTTAATGCCAAATTGTCAATACTTTCACCAATTCGTAAACAAGAGTCTAGGTTTTTAATCGGCGGTGGTCTGGCAGACTCTGTGGGTTCATTCTATTATCAGAAGTTTTGTGTTCGTCGGATTAGTTCGGTGTTAGTTTGCATGTTGACGGTTTCGTTGGTAGCATATGTTGTAGGTATGTTCTTTTTAACTCCTAACATGATCTAATTGAAGTATTTGTTGTGTGTTATTGATCTGATTGGGGTTTGTTTTTGGCCTAATTTTTTATTTTGCCTGGATAGCTATCGGTTTTCCTCACAAAATAAGGTATTTAGTTGTATGGTTAGTTGCATATGTAGTATGGGTGGTGTTTTGTAATTGGGTTCTGAATTTTTCTCATGAAATTAGTTGTAGGAAACAGGTGTTTCAGACCAGAAGCAGTGTGTTGCATCACCATTATAGCTGAAGATGTCCAATCATTTTCTACTGGTGGAAAGTAAATCAATGTCTTTTAACATCAGTTTTCAGTTCAGTTCAATCCATAGATGAAGTGTTAAGGTCAAACCCTTTTTAGAAAATCAAGGGAAAAAAAGTGCAAAACAAAGATAAAGAAAATTGTTACAATTTGGCAATTAGTGATCAATCATCATCAACAGACAGCTCCTCTTCTCATCTGTGACATGTATATGATCATTATATATCAGATACAGACATTCAGTAACCTTTGAACATACATATTGATTACATTTCTTTTATATATTATCTTTGGAGCCATACATGGTTTGGTACATAGAGTTAGTAAGAAACTACCTACTGCCCAATTATCAAGATTGGATCAAAAAAGAGAAAAAGAAAGGGTTTGGACATGTACAAACATATAGATGAAGATGCTTCTAGGTGGTATATAAATACAGTGGGTTTGTATATAAAAACAAAGAGGTTTGCATGAATCTTTGTTGTCCACTGAGTTGACTGTGATTGATTGATTGTGGCAATATAATAGAACTGTTACGATTTAATATGCAAAATGAATCACTTCTGAGTTGGTATGCTGGTGTAGGAACAGACATTGCATTAACATTGCCCAGGGAACATTTAGAACCAGATCAAAACCATGTACCTCATACTGATGGTTTGCGTGAGGAGTGGTGGGTTTTGTGGATTCGATAACAATGAAGTTATCTGTTCTTGCAGTGATAGATCTTACGACAAAACCTATGATGATGGTATATGTGTAGTAACATTTTCATTATTTATTGATTCTCGCATTTGGATTCTAGCTCTTATCAAACAGTTCTTATTTCAATTGATTCTTGCAGAATGACTTTTCTTTTAGATCTCCCAAGTTCCAGAAAAACCACATTACTATTGGCTCTTGCAGGAAGAGTTGGTAAAAATATGAAAATAAGAACAGTTAACTTTGGCCCTTTTTGTTCATTAATTTTCTTCAGTAAAAATCTGGTCTAATAGGGTAATTGATGTATCTTGAGTCTTCGGGGTAAGTTACATATAATGGGCACAATATGGCAGAATTTGTTTCTTAGAACATCAGCTTATATAAGTCAAAATGATCTTCACATAGGAGAAATGACAGTTAAAGAGAACTGGGAAAGTATTACACAATTGTCCTTTTGATGGTGGTTGGAAATCAGTGGCACCTGAAGCTGTGATTTTGTGTTGAAGTACCACTTATGTTTATATAGAAATCGTCCAACTAAAAGATCAAAAGATGAGCATAAGACTAGCAGTATGGTTAAATGAAGTCACTTAAGGCTAGGCTAAGAATATTGTGAATTCTTTGCAATTTCTAAATTTCTGACCTGCGCATGGAAACAAAGAAAAATGCTTTTTGCCATTATCTACTGCTTTTAAGCTTTCATTGATGTTTTGTTCCAGCTTTCTTTTCTATGTTGCATAAGTGGTGAACCTTCTTTTACACTTGAAAGGGAGAATTTCATAATCTTTTAGAGTTTAGGATTTTATATGAATTATTACTATTATGAAGGAGGAGAATGATACTTCTGTTTATATTTTAATTTTTTACTACCTTTCTGTGCCTCTGATGTATATTGTATGAGAGTTTTTAATGTAGTACTATTTAACTACATGTGAAATTCCTTTTATAGTTTGTCTTCCCACTTTTCATTTTTTCAACTCATATTTATTTACCTGTAGGTGATATTAATGTGCCTGAAAATGAGTTGTTTTGAAAATATATTTGCATTGCATTGCATTGTTAGCCTTATTCATTGTGCCTTTCTCCATTTACATGTGCAGGTCAAGCCTTATTTACTAGCAGGTGCTTATGAAATTAGATGGGAACTTTCCTTGGTTCTTTTCACTTCCCTATGGTGTTTGTCAAAAAAATACTCTCCATATGATGAGCTCCACAAAATCATGTCACACAACATTGGATAAAAATTACGTATTGATGGTATTTAATATAATTCACTGAGGTTTGCTTTAAGAGTAAAGACTTAACTTAAGGCTTTGCTTTAAGCAGTTCCCAAAGAATCCAGAATTATTGAATGACTGTTATTTTTTTGCAGATTATGAATGCACAAAGAAAATGAAACTGAGAGCAGTTCGGAATGCAAGTAGCTGAGTGTGGTTGCCTTCCACTTGCATTCACAGCGCAAGGGGGTTAGCCAATTTCATTGAACTTCAGTAAATCATGATTTGGTGTAGTTGTGCTGCATCTGAATGATTAAGGTTGGATATGCTTAGTCTAACACTACAATTTTTATTTAGTGGGTTTAGGAGACTTTGATTCAGTTCCTTACCTTTCTGGTAATCATTTTCCCTAATCGTCTTTATACCTTTGTTTTGATACCAACGCTTTCATCAATTCTTAAATAGTAGTTTGGGCTATTCATCGGCAATGGTCTGCCGGGCTCTCTGTGGATTCATTCTATTATCGAAAGTGATGTGTTCGTCAGATTGGTTTGGTGTTGGTTTTCATGTTGAAGGTTTCATCGGTAGCATCTGTTGTGGGTGTGTTCTTTTTAGCTCCTAACATGATCTAATTGAAGTATTTGTTGTGTGTTGTTGATCTGATAGAGGTTTTGTTTCTTGGCCATAGTTTATTTTGCCTGGATTGCGATCCATATTCCTCACAAAGAAAGGTATTGCGTTGTTGTATCCGTGAACAATCAAGTTATTTTATTATGTCTGATTCTTGATGCTTGAGTTCATGTTCATTTTTTGCTCAAATTTCATTAACAGATTATATTTTGGGATCTTGATTAAAAGTGAAAATGAGGAGTTTGTCAAGTTTTTTTTTTTTTTGGTTCCATTTTAAGGGTGTTGGAAGTCTTTAACGGTTCCATTTGATGGTACATTTTCAAGAACAACCTTATTAACAATTCATATGTTTCAGATCTAGACTTCGCTGTTCTGGAGATGAATCCTTTTGCATTGGTTGATGGAAAGCCATATCTTTTGGATATGAGAGGTGAGCTGGATGACACTGGTGCTTTCAAGAACTTCAATAACTGCATTCACTTTCTGTTGTTATTACCCTCAGTTGACAAAAGCCATTTGATACTATCTAATGTTTCTTCTATTTTAGCGTACCATTTTCAACACCACCTTACACGATATTATTGTTTCAGGTGGGGCAATATTGAATTCCAATGTTGTTTGGAAGAGTTATGAGTCCTACATTAATGTTTATTCATTGGCTAGATGAAAAGGTACGAACAGATGCCTTACCTTATCAATGACATTTTTTTAAAAGCCAATGATAGTTTTCATGCAGGATTTGGGTTGTATTCGATTTTAATTGCTTTCAATATTCATACAGAAACACCCCATGTTCATAAGGAAATATATTCACCAATTAGATAATTCCATTTAGTATCATGCTTTAATCAGGTTCATTTGTCAATTGCTTGCAGACATGTGCATCTTTGAAATTGACTGAACGCTAAGGGAAGAATTTGGACTATGGTTGCCGGAGGAGGTGCAAGATTTATATACACGGTGTGTTCAATTAAAATTCAGAAATTTGACTTGATTTGAGCCGTTCTACATATGAAGCTCTGGTTTTCCTTGGCACTCAAAAGTTTATTCCTTGATCAGGCTAGAGATATTGGCTCCGCTGATGAGCTTGGAGCCTACACTAAATATAGTGGAGCACTACACAGTAGGAGGTCTTGCAATAGGCCAGAGTTGTGATTGATGTAAGAACTTTATCACTCTTAAGTAATACAAAAGTGGTTACAGTAAGTTACTATCCGTCATTGCATACCGTGGCAATGTGCAGGCATCATCCTAATGTGGCAATTAAATTTATACAATGTATTGAAATGCCTAGAATTCAATTTTGCCTCTGTTCTTTATGCAACTGAGTCGCGACATACTTTGCTGCATTACAGAGAGCTACTTTAATTGCAGATTAACTCTGTTTTCTTGCACCAATGAGATTTTAAAAAAATTCGCAGTCATTTGTAAAAAAAAAAAGAAAAAAAAAAAGACGGCCTGAGTGGATTGAACAATAACTCTTTGGTAACATAAAAGTATCCTGACAAGTTGTTCACTCTTTGTTAACAGGTGAAGCGCTGATGCTGTCAAGAAATATCAAATCCAATAGGGTGACCAAATTTTGTACATTTGTATGGCATCGGACGCTAAATTCATGGATTTTTGTAAATCTAATATTCCATTTTCTGCGTCATCTACATGTAATGTACTGTCTATAATGTCCCTCTTATGTTGCTGCAACCATCAACACATGAAATAACAGCAGAATGATCCATACATAAGCATTTACGATATGTTAATGTCTGTCATTGCAAACCGCGGCAACGCGCGGGCATCATCTAGTTAAGATCTATAGAGGTAAAATGTACAGACCTTGTCTATGTGTAGAGCAGCTAGATATGCTGCGTCTTGTTCATCTCTTAGACGACGGTCTGCAATTATTTTTTGATTCTGTTCTGCCTGCTTGGCTCTCTGACTGCGGAAAGCCAAGCCTTGTTCCTCCACAGTCCTCTGCAGAATCCCTATAAGCTCAGTTGGCGAAATCGGCCCTTCCATCTAGACAAGAGAGTTCATCAAGTCTTTATATCATAGTGTGTTGTTAGAGTTGCTAGTTGTTACTATTAGCATATAACAGTACGCATGCTCATGCCATGTCCCTGTGTTAAAGCTTAAAAAGAGATAACCAAGATGAAAGAAAATAACAATGAGGATGATTGCGTGAATAATACTAGAATACCCCAAAAATTCCACATTTTGCTGCATATGATCACTTGGTATACACTTTTACAGATACATAAATGAGGTCAATAGTGAGCATGATCAAATGAAAAACTGTTGCACCATTAGTAGTGAACCAAAGTTTTGGGATCTAGCTGTTTGTGTAAGTACTAAAATCATTTGAGATTAAAACAATACCTGCTGCAGGACTGCTATGCTATCACTAGGAGCAGGAGCTATAATAGCGCAGAATGGAAAACAAGAAGGGTTAAGTGTTGCAGCCATTTGTAGACCTTCCTCTTTATCGGTCAGTGCTGCCCAAGAAACAAAGTTAGCATCAAGAAACTGCACCACCAGCTCCGAAGACAGTGTCTCCCTACAGAAAGAGGGTGTGAAGGGATGTTCTGGTGAGTGCAGATACAGGAACAAGAACTTGTGCTCATCCTTTGCAATCTTCAAGGCCTCCATAAACTGGCAAGCATAAAAGAATGGATGCATGGTACCATAATGCTGCTCAAAGCTATGTAGAAAGGTGAATGTTTCAGAAACAATTAGGGATTCTTCTGGATTTTGCATTTGCAAGTTTGATGGTAGGGTTTGAGTCCTTCCTCCTATTCCTATGCGGCTCTACCCTGACCCATTGCTCTTGAAAATCCACCTATCAGGCTTCTGGGAAGGCTCACCATCCGGCTAACAATCCCATTGCGAGAGGCCTCTCCAGATGATCTTATGTCCTCCCTCATTGTTGATGACATAGCTAACTATGATCTAATAGGCTAGTACTATCCCCCCAAACAACAGAAATTTGGAGAACTTAGTCTTGAAGTTTCTCTTTGCTTTTTAGAATTGTAGCGAACTTATTTGAAACTACAACTTAGCAAGACCAAATAAGATGTATATTGTTTATCAAGTTATATTCAATCAGAATCAACTCCATTGTCCCTTTAACTGATCATGAAAGTTCAATTCCAGAGATAAAAAGAGCATTATGAAAAAATGTGCAGATGCCTCATCTTTTTAGCTTATAGAACCAGAGGATGCTTTGCTTGTGAAACAATCCACCGTTAATTGTGGAAGAGAATCCATGAAATAGTTCTGATACGACCTTTTGTTCGATCATTCAAGAGTCCAAGACTTCATTAGTATCTTTTGTTTCAGAATCTGTTCTTCTGTACGTAAATGCAGTTTTCAGTAAGATGAAGGCAATGTTCAGAAAGTTGATACATTGTGGTATTCATCATCAAAATAAAGTATCATTTCACATATTTGGGAGTAAAACAATAGTGCAAACTAGAGTTAACAGATTTCACATACCTTTGAGCAGGACTTTAATTAGTCAATAAGGCACAGCTTAAAGCCTTATACCTATCATTTCAGGCTAGCCCTTTTCCTTAAGTATCATTATTGCTCCTTTAATTTAGTCAATAAGGCATAACTTGAACCTATATTAGTCAAGACCCAAGACAGCTTTATCTCTAAGTATCATCACTGGTACTTGAGTTGATTTAGCAGAGACCAGTTTTATTTCTGAAAATTTCAAAGAAAGGTCTTTCATTTCTTTCTTTCTGTGTCTATCATTCATGATGTGAAGAAATCTTTTGACCTCCAAACCACAAACCAAACTTTTTATTATAAACAAAGTTTTGATGGTTTAAAAGAAGAAAATCCCAGATGAATTCTAACATTTTATGAAGAATATGGTGGCTACCCATGTGAGAACATATACCTTTGAAGGTCCTAAAGTGGTGCTTTTAAAAAGAACATATATTATTATCCTGCTTTTTACTTCTATAATTCATACTACATTAGAACAGTAAGAGTTACACATGGTCTCCACTCCCATCCAAATCAGATGACCCATCACCATCTTCAACCTTCATAATAGGCACTAAGGTATGTGCCAGTGGACTGTGTTTCTCTATATAGCTTTGCTCTATCTTATGTTCTGCAGGCCAAGCTATTTTAAGGACAAGATACTCATGCTTGTGGAACAAGCATATCACACTCATGCTCCTCATGCTAAGTGCTGGTACCACTATGTGTCCTAACCTATAAATGGTCTGTCTTATGATGAGTGCAGAAGCTAGAGTTAGGTCCAGAACTAATGACTAGGTAAATTTTCATGCAAAGGGGTAAATTTCTGATTTCTGAGTTCTATTTGTGCCTGCAATCCTAATGATTGGACTATGAAGTTATTATATTGTTTTGTTCATTCTTTCAAGAGAATTCCACAATTTACAAGAGGATATCTATCTCTACCAAACTGAAGCTGATGGTGACATTAAGTAGAGTTTATTCCCAGTCATGACTCATAACCATGATAAGAAGAATTTCAGAAGTCCAAGTAATGGTATCAATACACTTTCTTTTAAATTTTTAAAATTTTTTCCTATCTAACTTATTGGTTATTTTTTAACTTTTGCTTGCTGGCTCCCTTTCAAAAGCATGGGAATAGCAGCCTTTTACAGCAAGTCAAGTGAGAATTTTGTTTTCATACAGGTTTACATCATGAAATGACCGTGGCTTTATGCATTATCACTCACCACATCATCACTAACCCAAAATTTAAGAATATAATCTATGCAAATATGATAAGATCTCATTATTAGTTAACTAACAAAATTCAAAAATGTAAAAAAGACCACCCCAGATGAGAATGGATTGCTATGATTTCTTTGAATTTTGGCCTAGATTATTTTGTGGGGTTGGAATCTTGTTCTTATAGACCAACTTTGGAAAAGTAGGCATTGGTTCCCTGGAAGAGAAGTAAATTATAATCTTCTCCATATTGTGGCTTGCTGCTTTTAATGGAGCGTGAGGATAGTGTGGACCAATATTCCTCAACAAGCTGATGTAGAAGTTGTTGGGAGTGTGAGTGAGTGGTCTTTTTGTGAAAAGAAGAGAGAATTATAGAATAGTGATTAGCAAACAAGAAGGGGATAGAGTACTTGAAACAGAAGAGAGATTTTGGGGTATATTTGAATGAAAGTGGGAAGCACCATTGCCCAGAACCCTAAAAAGAGTGCCAGGCACCAGCATGCCAAAGGCCCCATACCTTTGTGCCACCCACAAACTAGTGTCACCGTTGCCTCATTCTATAGGAATCACAAAAGTTGGGGATACAAGCAGTGTTTGAACATGGAATACAGTGATAGAGTTTGGAGAATTTTCTTCTTTTGAGTCTGTTTGAAATTAAAATGATATATTGAACACCTTACTTCAATATTTTTGCAAGTCTCGTATCGTTAGCTTCTTAATTCGTGCTCCTAACTAAGTGTCTCTCAAGCATTTGACAAACATTGTGCATGGGCGATATGGTCGTAGAAAAAACACGAAACACATAAAAGTGTATTACGCGATTGAAGTCAAATAACTAGATTGATGATATCTGACGATTAAGTTTTAAAGATAAAAGATGACACTTGAACGCTACCTTCTAAGTGATTAAGTTATCGACAATATGCATCATGAAAGATCAAAGCCATGGTCCCTGATATATTTACTATGCAGGAATCTGTTTAACTTTCTCAACAGTCCAGACTGACACATAATGACAAATTAAGGGAAAGTTATGGAAAAATTATGAGCTTGAGACCCCATACTCTGGCCCCTAATTACTTTATCTGGGATCTTCTTATATTATGGTTACCCTCATGTGGCATTAAACTAGCAAAAGCTATACTAATTTGGAGGATTAGGATCAATCACCAAGCTTGAAAGTTGAAGCTGCTGTACCACTACTATTAAATCTGGACAGTAATTTTCTGGTACCAGTTCTAGTGTTAAACTAGAAGAAAGGTCCATGGGTTATTTAGCCTACCAAATTGTCGGCATATGAAGCTTTGACATCCTTTAACCTGTGGCGTCACCTACCCCTGAACTTGACATCAGAAAACTTAAACACTGACTGGACCTACTTAATCAATGTGCCTTAACACACCGTTACATCCTCAGTAAATACTCATAAATTTTGATTCATTTATAGGTGAAAAATTTAGGTAAACTGATGACCAGTATTACAGATGTTATTGCTCAATAATAGCATACATCTAGGTAGAGGTACAAGCAAGGGTTTGTTCTTTTCCACGATTAAGATAAGATGTTCGACAGATTGTTCTTTTTTACTGTTTCTATACGTCTCGCATAGATGTTCTAATTAGTGTATGCCGATGATTATCATCTAATGTTTTGGAAGATAGATCATTGACTTTTCTTGTTTCGGCACCAATTGCATAGCATTGCCCATCTGATAAACAGACAAGAACATAAATTTAGCAGGCTAGATGCTGAGAGCACAAGAGCCGCATGCTGCAGAATATTTCATTTTGTTTTCTAAGTTTCATTTCATACAAGGATCATTACAATAATTTAACAAGCATTACAGGAGTCTTTGATTAGCAGTAAGCAAATCCCTCTTGGATATAACTAGGGGATTTAATTTATTTTCAGATCATGAAGGTGTTCATTATCATCATCAATACAGGTGGCCCTAGCTTGTTGTGAATGTAAGATTGTGCCCTCCAACTGTTCCACTTCATTAGTGGAAACTGGTAACACCACACTATGATATCACATTTATATTCATTAAAAAAAACTCCAAGACCATATACTATACAAGAACAAGAAGCAAAGAAATTATAAGACTTGACAGAGGCTTAAAAGCCAGAATGGAAATTTGAAAGTGCTCTACTCGTGGCTGAGCTTTCATAAAAGTTTCTTCTGTAAAAAAAAATAAAAAATACATACTTGGCTTAGCCTTCAAGTAGTAGTTGCATACTTGTATTTCACTATTTCGTATGAGCTTGAACTTCTAGTCCTCTCTCTCTCTCTCTTTCTTTCTCTCTGTATTAGTGTATGAAAGCAATATAATACCATATTGACCACAATCCTTCAAGAGTTAAACTTGGGAAGTACACCCCCACCTATCCAGGGTCTATTTTATTAAACTCGTGCCTGAAGTTTTTTTCTTGGTTGTCAGAACCACAAAACCAAGACCCAAGAATCTCTCCCTCTCTCTCCAAGTCTTTCCCACCTTGAGAGTAAGCTAGTTGAGACAAAGAGAGACTAGTTTATATGTTGGAAATGGTGAGGCAGTTGTAGTTAGCTAGCTTAGTGAGATATCAAATACAAATACAAACACCAGGTACTTGTCCTGCTGGCCTCTTCTATCTTGATTTGAATGGTTTCTTCTGTTTTGTAAGGACATGAAAGGAGCTTATTCAGTTGTTCTTGTTGGTTCTGCTCTGTGGACAAAAGAGAGGAATATTGAAGCAGAACCATCTTCTTCATCATCTTCTTGTGCAATTCAGCACACAACAGGACAAGACCGATGCTTACAAGCACATAGTGTTGAAACATTACAACCAACTACTACACTCATCAAACATTCCTCTAAACTGGTTACTCAAACTTGCCACACCGCCCCTTTCTCATTCACATCCATGCTTCTTGTTCTCTTTCTTCTTGTTGCTTTTGCTCCTGGACTACTCTCATCCCTCCCCATTGCCTCGGAATCCGGGCACCGTCCACCGGCCAATCAGACATTCCGGCCCGGTGGGGAAGAGGTGCAGAACTTGAAGAGGGTCCGCTCTTATTTAAGCAAGATCAACAAGCCTGCAGTCAAGACTATTCAGGCAAGCATTATCATTTCCTCTTGTTTATGTGAAAAGTTCATGTCTTCACACTGTGCTTGACATTTAGTGATTTGAGTCATATTCTCTTGTTCTTTTATAAATGCAGAGTCCTGATGGTGATGTGATAGACTGTGTTTTAAGCCATCTCCAACCAGCTTTTGACCATCCTGAGCTTAAAGGCCAGAAACCATTGGTAACATATCAATCGAAAATCAATACTTTTTACTTTGAAGAACTACCCTTTAACCAGTTCAAGAACTTATGAGGAACAAAATGTGTTACAGGGTCTACCAGAGAGGCCTAAATCCCATAACAGCACAGATACAGTGGAAGAGACTTATCAGCTGTGGTCGGAATCCGGTGAGGCATGCCCGGAGGGAACTGTTCCGATTCGGAGGACCACAGAGAAAGACATATTGAGAGCAAGTTCGGTCCAAAGATTTGGAAGAAAATTAGCAAGAAGACATGTGAGGAGGGACTCATCAGGCAGTGGTCATGAGGTTAGTGATGGAAGTTCATTGAAATCAGTGTTGGACCATGTAGTGCACTTAGTCAAATCCAAAGGACTGATTTTTTGTTATTTCTTTGTTGGATTTTACAGCATGCAGTTGTTTTTGTAAATGGAGACCAGTACTATGGAGCAAAGGCCAGTATTAATGTGTGGGCACCAAGAGTGACTGATCAATATGAATTTAGCTTGTCACAGATTTGGGTGATATCTGGTACATTTGGTAATGACTTAAATACCATTGAAGCTGGTTGGCAGGTTTGTTCTTCATTATATTTTCAACTTCCTCTGAAAACCCTTGAAAGGTTCAGTCTCTTGCAAAAGTCTCATGATCTTGTTTTTATTTTTCTATTTCCAGGTCAGCCCAGAGCTATATGGAGACAATTACCCGAGATTCTTTACATATTGGACAGTAAGTCTCATCTAGATCCTAGTTTTTCTTGTTCTCAAAGATATGGTGAATAAAGACAAAAAAAAAAAATTGAGGATATAATACAGATGAAGATCGTTGCTAAGTAATATTTTGCTTAATGAACATGCAGACAGATGCATATCAAGCTACTGGATGTTACAACTTGCTGTGCTCTGGCTTTGTCCAAACCAATAATAAGATTGCTATAGGAGCTGCAATATCTCCAAGGTCTTCCTCCAATGGCAGACAATTTGATATTGGCTTAATGGTTTGGAAGGTGAGTTTTAGTTGAGCATCAAATACATAATATTCAAACTTTCAAAGCATAAACAGTGAAATGCATCATCAAAATCATACCAACATCATGAGAAATTAGTTGTTGTGAGTTTAGTTTAAATTAGTGATAGATGCTCTTAAGGACATCTTCATCATCCACTTCAACTAAATTAGCAATAAACATACTAGGCAAACATATCTTAGTTGACATAATTCTTTTCTGTTTTGTTTCTTGTTTTATTACTATGGACCAAGGACTGAGATTCTTTTTCACTTCCCTAAGGCACTAGTTTGTGTCAACTTTGTCTCTTATCTCTATAATACACCAATCTCAGTATTTTATGGTTTTTTATCCACTGGTTTGGGAGTTTATGATCAGCTAAACAAACAATTGCAAGATTCTCCAATTTGTTCTTTCATAGACATGAATGATTGTAATAAGACAATAAAACCCATCATATAAGGCAAAACCCATCATTGTGTATTTGTAGTCACAAAATATTTCAAACATTTTAACCCAATTGAGCACACCAAGTTATAATCATTCATATTTCCCGTCATTGTACACATATGTAGTCACAAAATATTACAACACATTTTCACCCATTGAGTACACCTAGACATCATCATCCATGCCATATTTGATAGTGATTTGCTACCTACTCACTAGGGTGTCCTTTAGATATCCAGGACTTGGTATCCTGGCAACCATGTCTATCATTTCAATACCCAATTCAACATGTTAGTATTAAAATTAAATTCAGTTCTAATTAACTTCTATTGTGTTTTGATTTGTAGGATCCAAAGCATGGACATTGGTGGCTACAATTTGGTAATGGCCTACTAGTTGGGTACTGGCCAGCCTTCTTGTTTAGTCACTTGAGAAGTCATGCAAGCATGGTACAATTTGGGGGTGAAATTGTAAATAGTAGATCAAGGGGGTATCACACATCTACACAAATGGGCAGTGGCCAATTTGCAGAAGCAGGTTTTGGAAAAGCATCTTATTTCAGAAATCTGCAAGTGGTGGATTGGGATAATAATCTTCTTCCTCTTAATAACCTTCACCTCACTGCTGATCATCCCAATTGTTATGATATAAGACAAGGAAGAAATAATGTATGGGGGACATACTTTTACTATGGAGGTCCTGGAAGAAATGTTAGGTGTCCATGAATATAACCACCACCAAGTATAGAAAGCAGCCTAGTTATCTTGATTTTTACTTATTTTCTTTTTTGATTTTCAGGTATTGAATTATTAATTTTTTTTTTCCTTTTTAGGCCATAAGAGGGTTTTGTTACTTTTCACAGTTTTGCTTATCAGAAAGTATGTTTCATCTGTTAAAATCAAGTAAATTTGGGAACAAAATGAGTGTTAATAGTATTGCATTGTCTTTTTCTTTCTTTGCTCTCAAAGTTTCCAGGGAAAAAAGAGAATAAAAACAGAGCTCATTGCTTACCCACTAAACCTACCTTGGCTATTACCAAGTGGAAATTTTACTAGAACTTCGAACTCTCTTGGTCTGAAACAAAGCACAATGCATGTTGCCTATGTAGTCTAATGATAAAGAATCGTTTAGCTTAAGGTCAAGCATGTGAGTAGCAACCAAGAATGCTTAATTAAAACAAATCAGCACATATTACTCTGAACCCTTCCTAGCATTTCAATATCATATCCTACCTTCTAACTCAGTTCTCAAAATGTTGAAATAAAGATACAAGAATCTCAGTTGCCACATTAATAATCGACGAAATTAAGAAAATGTTGATGTTAACAAACAGTTGTCAACCCCAATATTAATTAGTTGTAAATCTGCATTCCCAGCCATGCTTGTGCTCGTAACAATACACATTGTCATTTTCCATTGTTGGAAAGACCACAAGAGTCAACCATCTTGAGCAAGTTGTTCGGTGTTCTACAATATCAGCAATGGAATCATAGTCATCCCTTATTTCTCAGCCAGTGCTTAGAACTCCTAATCTGGAAAAGGGAAATCTTTCAGTGCAATGTACTCGTCACCGGAAGCCTAAAACAGATGCCTGCGAGAACTTATCAACCAGCAGGAGTTGGATGGCGTTTTACACCTTGACCTGTAGTTAGGTACCGACAGATAAAAATAGCTTCTCAGGTGAACATCTTTTGGTTCTCAACAGCTGCTTAAGCTGAAGAAGTGAAACAAGGACAAAACCTATATTAGATCCAAAGCTAAATGCTTAAAGCAGAGTTGGGGGCCTATTGAACAACAGTTCATGCATTCATGTCTGGATTTTGAAGGTGTCAGTCATGACTAGCAAAGAAAAGCACTAAAAGACGCTAAACTTCAAAACAAAGAAACCAGAAAAAAAGACGAGGCATTTCCTTTTAGGTTTTACTTTCTCAGGTCCACATTGATTCTGGGATATATGAATGATTGAAGCTTTAATAAAAAAAATTACAGCTTACAGCAATTAGAAATCACTTAAAGAGAAATGAAAAATTCAAACGAAAGCAAGCAGTGATTCTGTGAACTTGGATCAATCATAAAAGAGAAATCAGACAGTACTAACAGGAAGATATAAACAGCTGTTCATAGATGAAAATACCTTTGAATTCATTTAAAATTTAGAATGATAAAGGTGATTCCTTCCAAAGAGGAACCATACAAGTGATTCACCTACAGTGGTTCAACTACACTGAGTTAGCATGATGACAATAGGGGATCAGTAAACTTCAGGAGCAAATACTGTGGGCTTCCTAACCACCATTCATGCTATTAGGATCTCACACCAAAAATCAAACCCTCACAAGCCAAATAATCAGTTCTTCAGGCGGTTTTATCGTCATGGAAGGCAAACGCCACAGAAAGTCACCACTATACATTATACACCTCCATGAAATTTTTGCTCATCAGTAGTTTACGTTAGCAGAATATTTCTTCTCATAGAACTCGTATACTCATGCCAATCAGATGGATAAAAATGTTTTGCCACCATTGCTTTCTGCAAGAGCATACTCTATAAACGTTACAAGATCTCTGGGAGAACAGACCTGAGAATTACAAGTTCCTATAACGTCCAAGTCCTTCATATCATCTATCCAAGCTTTCTTCATATCGAAATTCCAGTTTTCTCGCACGTGTATAGTCCCATATGTTTTCCCCAATACTGCACAAAACTTAATGAACCCAGGATCGTTTAAGGTTTCCTTAAAATCCAAACAAAAGCCATGACTTCGTGGATCTTGCAAGGTAGTTATACTGGACGCGATCTTCTGAATTGATACAAGGTTGAAAGTGAAATGACGAGTTATTTGGGATAAGTGCTGAGTGTGATTCCCATTCTTCCTACTGAGATACTGTAGTTGAATCACGCTGGCAAAGGAAAACCGTGCAAGGAATATTAAGAAATCATTGAAGTTCATGCCTGCATTATAAAGAATCAATTAGAATATAAGGTAGCATTTTAGAACCTTTTGGGTTTCCTAATGAAAAATAACCTCTCTCTTTCTCATTCGATGAGGCAATGATTGATAATAGCAGAATCCAGCTAAGTTGATTCAGTGGTTATGACTGTAATCAACTGCCTTGGGCCTTTAGCAGCAACCTCAGTATAATGCATGTAGTTGGTTACGCTTGGTGTACAAAATTTCAGCATTCTTCAAAGTTTACAATGTACCTGTGTTAGCGGCAAGGTTGCGCTGGCATAGACCTTCAAAATTATCACATATATCCTTTATGTCTTCTATGTACTCCTTAGCCTCATTGTAGTCCCTCAAAAGCAAATCCCACTATAGTCAATAAGATAAACGTTACAGCCACTATTATGGAATGCTAAATTTTACACAAGGTACTTATGTCTTCCACTTACTACCCAACGAAGATTATTAGCATTGAACCAGTTGTGGTTTATGGAAATGGTATCTTCCTGAAAGCATTACGAGTCAATGAAGATGAGATACTTCTATCCATCAAGAATGAATGAGATTAGTTTTTAAGCAGAAATGGTTAACCTTTGAGAGAGAGAGAGAGAGAGAGAGAGGGGGGGGGGGGGGGGAGAGCGGAGCAGTGTACTATTGAGGAAGAAAACTCAAGGTCTAAAGCAAATTCGAAGAAATAAAAGTGATACCAAATTATGGACTTCATGATACCATCCGCTAGGCACAAAGATAATGTCATTTTGTTCTTGAGTGCACTCCAACCAAATAGTCTGCTTACATGAAATATACACAATTTGAAAAACATGGAGAAGTAGCAAAAGCAACTACAAGAGAAATCTTAAATACATAGATTGACGATATACCGTTGTGAAACCAGGAAACTTTGTTTCACTCACATCATCAAGGATATCATATACACTGCTCTTCATATTCCTGCTTGGGAGGGGGGCAAGAGAAATTTGTATAATCAAAAGATATATATGCTTATCTTTGTCGGCAATATAATGTACTATTAAATGTCCCAACTTAAACCTAACTGATAACTAATAGTGCTAGAAATTGTTATCTTGCCTGTCAAACACCAGATGACTTTGAGAAGGAGGCAGGAAAAGCCACCGTTTTCTTCCACATACATTTGCTGACCAGCTATATGACCTGAATACATCAGCATGAAGAGGAGTCCATGTGCCTGGATATTGGATAAACATGAAGAGGGGTCCAACAGGAATGCCACATATAAGTAAATAACAGCTTACAAATACATCTTTAAAATGACACCTCACAATCCCTCCTCATCCATGAAAATAACGTTCACTCCCTGAAACATGTTTGTTGCTCTTCAGACAAAGAAAAATATCAACATTGAGATTCCAGATTGCATTTTGAAACACTCTATTTGTGACATGATGCGAATGACAAGAAGATAACATGAAATTTTCAATCGGCAATCTGATGTTGATATTTTTCTTTTCATGGTCGCAAACAGATTTCTTTTATGGGGTGAACTTGTTTTTCATGGACAAAAAAGGGATTGAAAATATCATTTGAAAGATGCACTCATAAGTTGTTATTTACTATATTAGGTAGTTCCATGTGGATTAAACAGTGAATTAGACAATATCAATGACTATCAAAAGGAGTAAAAGACTGACTGTAACGAATATATGCTCAAACCTTTCGCTCCCATGTAAACAAATCGATAGTCTGAGCAGCTTATGTCGTTGTTTTGCGAGTAAATGTCGGGGTTGTTATGCATACGATGATTGTCAAGGTACATGTTGAGCCAATCATCACAAAAGAACATCGGAGTTGTGTATGCTGAGTATTCTGGGTACTCCTGGTGATCATGTTACAAAAGGAAGATAAAACAAGCGACTCATCTGAGATATATGAAATATAAACTTTCAACTCAACAGATAACAGTCTCTCAAAGTTGACATTTTGTCCCAAGCTAACACTTGACACAGTCAGTAGCAACTAATCACTCCCAAACTATATATGACATCACTAACTCCTGAACTACCGAAACTCCATCAACAAAAGCTGCATTCTAACTCATACCTTCACAAAATGCCAGTCCTTCAAATACAGCAGCATCTTGCTCCCAGCTGCTTGACTCGGAGCACTACCACACTCCTCCTCAGAATCCCCAGGCCATTGCTCAACAAATTCTCCAACAGTCATTTCCAATCTCTTCTGATCTGTAAATACCCTCGTACCGCAATCTGCAACCTATAAATGACACACCATCACTTGACCATAAAAAAGACACCAAAATCCAGACTAGCATTCTCATATATTCAAATCAAACATACAAACACTGAACCTTTACCCATCCATAAACCACCACAAGTAAAACTTAGAATGCTTCTCACTTCAAAATGCCCATCAGAACATGATCATCTATATCAGAACTATGTCCCTCACTTTTTACCAATCCAGTCAATTTTCTTCATATCAGAACAATGTTCCATACAAACCCAACACTTTAACACCATAAAGTTCAAATCTTTACACTTCTAATCAGCTCAGTAAAGATTTGAGTACCTGAACTTTGGATTTCCCAAAATAGGTAGCGAAAAACTGAAGATTGGGCTTGCCATCATCTTGAACCCAATCTCTGCAAGCCCTCCAATCCTCCATGAGACCAGTCAGCACCACAGGCTGGTTCTTCTCCATGTACCTCTCCACAAACTCACTGTAACTCACCTCCTTCCCATTCACCCTCTCTATTTCACCCCCTACTTTTATCCCCATATCTCTCTCTCTCCTCTAATTGCATCACTGCTACTGTTTTAGAGAAGAAGAAGAACAAGGGGCTGTTCTGGGCCGGGTTAGGCCGACCCGACCCGAGAACGTTCTCGAACAACCAAAAATGGCTTGTTTACACGTGGCTGGACGTGATTGGAGAACTATTCGTGACGTTTCCCTTAACCGCACGCAATCCAATATAAATGGATACATACGGGGGCAATAATGACTTTTCATCTTAAAGAAATCAGAAGCGGTGTGTTACAAGTATCTGTCAGAGTATCTTGTTTCACAAAGTTGAACAAACTATTGACTGCGAAAAAGCTCAGAGGTGACAGCAATGGCGGATCCGAGCTCGTCCGGCGCTAATCCAGCCCAGCCCTCTTCTGACCCGTATGTGTTCTTAGAACTCTTTTTGTTTAGCTTTCAACTTTGATGTTTTGGAAGTAAAAAGTTTTGAGCTTTGGTAAAGATGTGATTTTTATTACATGGTCATTGTGGGTTTCTGTTATGAAAGTAGATAGAATCCGGAAGCTTTGTTGTTTTCAGAATTATAGTGTTGATTGTTATGTTCGGATTTTGTGGGGCTTCAAAGGTTTAACCTTTAGTTATTGTATATTTATATTATTGGATTCGATTATTGTTTTTGCGAAATTTGGATATATGGTAAGAAGACCTAGTTTTTGAAGTATCGATTAGATTGTGAAAGCAGTAGTTGGTATAGTGTTTGATTGTGGTCTCTGATGAATGATGATAGTGCAATACTATTATATGGATGTGCTAGAGTGATTAAATAACGTGCTTGAAACAGGAAAGATAAGAAGGATTTTTCCACGGCGATTTTGGAGCGGAAGAAGTCTCCTAATCGGCTTGTAGTTGATGAAGCTATCAATGATGATAATTCTGTGGTGTCCTTGCACCCTGCTACGATGGAAAAACTTCAGTTTTTCCGGGGTGACACTGTGCTAATAAAGGTAAATTTACACTACTGTGTTCTGAACTTCTGATGGAGTATATTTCTCAAATATGATTTAAATGTTACTAATTCTTTTTTTTACTTTATACAGGGGAAGAAACGGAAAGATACAGTTTGCATTGTTCTTGCTGATGAACAATGTGATGAACCGAAGATCAGAATGAACAAAGTTGTAAGGTCTAATCTTAGGGTACGTCTTGGAGATGTTGTGTCGGTTCATACTTGTCCTGATGTCAAGTATGGGAAGCGTGTACACATCCTTCCAATCGATGATTCAATTGAAGGCGTAACTGGAAACTTGTTTGATGCATATTTGAAGCGTTAGTTTTCTTATAGAAGTTTACATTTAGTTTGTCTCAGTCCTTTGTTACAGTTGAGCTGTGCTCTTTAGAATTATCACTTGTAATATAATTCTTATTGTTTTCACAGCATACTTCTTGGAATCTTACCGGCCTGTGAGGAAGGGTGACCTTTTCCTTGTCAGGGGTGGGATGCGAAGTGTTGAGTTCAAGGTCATTGAGACAGACCCTGGTGAATACTGTGTTGTTGCTCCTGATACTGAGATTTTCTGTGAAGGAGAACCTGTGAAGCGTGAGGATGAGGAAAAATTGAATGAGGTGGGTTATGATGATGTTGGAGGTGTTAGGAAACAAATGGCTCAGATACGTGAATTAGTAGAGTTACCTCTTAGACACCCACAGCTTTTCAAGTCCATTGGAGTGAAACCACCTAAAGGTATTCTGCTTTATGGACCACCGGGGTCTGGGAAAACTCTGATTGCAAGGGCTGTAGCTAATGAAACTGGAGCATTCTTCTTTTTGATTAATGGGCCTGAAATAATGTCAAAGTTAGCTGGTGAGAGTGAAAGCAATCTGAGGAAGGCATTTGAAGAAGCTGAAAAGAATGCCCCATCAATCATTTTTATTGATGAGTTAGATTCCATTGCTCCAAAGAGGGAGAAGACTCAGGGTGAAGTGGAAAGGCGTATAGTTTCGCAACTTCTGACTTTGATGGATGGCCTCAAGTCCCGTGCACATGTTATAGTCATGGCAGCAACAAATAGGCCAAACAGCATTGACCCTGCTCTGAGGAGGTTTGGAAGATTTGATAGAGAGATTGACATTGGTGTACCAGATGAAGTTGGAAGATTGGAAGTTTTGAGAATCCATACAAAGAACATGAAACTTGCAGAAGATGTAAGATGTTATCATTGTTCTCGACATACCATCTATTTTGTCTTCAAAGTACACAAAAAAGACATCTCATGTTTAACTGGTACTTTGTTAACAGGTTGATCTCGAACGAGTTTCAAAGGACACCCATGGTTATGTCGGTGCTGATCTTGCCGCACTCTGTACTGAGGCTGCACTTCAGTGCATCCGTGAGAAAATGGATGTTATTGACTTAGAAGATGAGGAAATTGATGCTGAGGTGCTGAATTCTATGGCTGTGACCAATGAACACTTCCAGACTGCATTGGGTGCTTCAAATCCTTCAGCATTGCGTGAAACTGTAAGTGACAAAGTTTCTTACTTGTTTTACTTATTTTTCTGAATGTTACTGAGAATGTATTTTGCGGGGGAGTATCCTTGGATGATAAACTTATTTTCTCGGTTTACAGGTTGTGGAGGTACCTAATGTCTCATGGGACGCAATCGGAGGATTGGATAATGTCAAAAGAGAACTTCAAGAGGTTTGTGATTTGTCCTTTCTTATCATTTTCTCCTTCTTAAACGTTATTTATTTTGATTATGTTCATAATATCATTCTCCTGGTGGCACTGTTCAATACCCAGTGGAGCATCCAGAGAAGTTTGAGAAATTTGGCATGTCACCTTCGAAAGGTGTTCTTTTTTATGGGCCACCAGGCTGTGGTAAAACTCTTCTTGCTAAGGCAATTGCCAATGAATGCCAGGCTAATTTCATTAGTATCAAAGGCCCTGAGTTGCTAACAATGTGGTTTGGAGAAAGTGAGGCAAATGTCCGTGAGATATTTGACAAAGCTCGCCAATCTGCTCCTTGTGTTCTTTTCTTTGATGAGCTGGACTCAATTGCGACTCAGGTATATATCTTATGCTGGTTTTCTTTAAAATGAAAATGTAGCAGTGCTTTAATGTTTATTCCAAGTTTCAAACGTTTGTTTAAAGCCAAATTCGAACTCTTCTTTGGCAGCGTGGAGGTTCTGTAGGAGATGCTGGTGGTGCAGCAGATAGAGTCTTGAACCAACTTCTAACTGAAATGGATGGAATGAGTGCTAAGAAAACAGTTTTTATCATTGGAGCAACAAATAGGCCAGACATTATTGACCCAGCATTGCTCAGGCCTGGACGGCTTGACCAGCTCATCTATATCCCACTCCCAGATGAAGCTTCCCGTTTTCAGATTTTCAAAGCATGTTTGAGGAAGTCACCCGTCAATAAGGATGTTGACCTTGCAGTTCTTGCACGTCATACCCACGGTTTCAGTGGTGCTGATATCACTGAGATATGCCAGCGTGCCTGCAAATATGCCATCAGAGAAAATATTGAGAAGGTATATATTCTTTTTCCATCTGGATTAGCACCATAGGAGCATAGTTTTGTATGTTCATAGTCATGCCATGCAATCAGACATGAACTGTTTGATCATTTCATCATTTTGTGCACTTTTTCTTTTTACTTAAACCTGTATGCTGTATCCACCGCCGTGTGGGCATAGTATTGACTTTTATTTCCTGAACCCATTTCTAGGATATTGAAAAGGAGAGAAGAAAGGCGGAGAATCCAGAAGCAATGGAGGAGGATGACATTGATGAGGTTCCAGAAATAAAGCCAGCACACTTTGAGGAGTCTATGAAATTTGCCCGCAGAAGTGTTAGTGATGCAGACATCAGGAAGTACCAGGCATTCGCTCAGACTCTGCAACAATCTCGTGGGATTGGGTCCGACTTCCGGTTCCCCCAAACAGGCAACACTGCAGGAGCAGCTGCAGACCCCTTTGCTTCAGCTTCAGCTGCTGCAGACGACGATGATCTGTACAGCTGAGCTGAAAGCAATGAATGTAGTCGTCTAGTTGACGCCTTGACGGTGACATGCTGTATGTTTAATTTATGTTTATGTTGCTTTGGTTGTTGTATATTGCTGTGAAAGAAAGGCACCAATGCTCTTCTAACGATTATCTTCTCTATAACATGGGTGTTTCAAAAGACCGGCTCATGTTATCTTCGTACTTTCTATGCAGTTATCTATCTTCTCTATAACATGGGTGTTTCAAAGGACCGGCTTCTGCATATTATTTTATTACTGCACCATAATCCTCGTCAAATAGGGAGCCATGAGAGTAGACACAAAACTCAACTTGAGATGAACTAACTTTTGGCACCATGGTTAAAAGTCTGCAAACCCGACTTAGGAATCTACTTGTGAAACTCGGACATGCAGTCTCTCTCACAGAATACAACCCTACAGCCTCTCACAGATCACAAGCAGATTTCTTCATTTAGGATGCAATAGATATGAGATTTCAGATCACACATAACGTTTAGCATGTGCGTCACGTGAGCTCAAGCAAGGTATCTTTCCCTTGCTTGCTCTGCATATTATATTAGGAGGATGAAGAAGCTGCAAGCAAAGATCAGAACCAATACCTGATTAAAATATTATTAAGTAATTGATTTTGCTAATCATGATTATTCTTTGCTTAATTCTTCAATCTCCATAAATTCACATGGTGGGGGATGAGATGGGAGACCAGGCACCCCTGGATGCTAGCTTCTTATGTTTATGACAACGACTACACGACTCGATTATGCAGAGGAACCCACATTGACACCCCAACACATTCTTTCACTTTCATAAACCGCAGAAGAGAAATCATTCTCTTCCCAAGTTGTCGCAGGCTGAAACAGTGCATTAGTATGTGTATTTGTGTAGTACATACGAAAGTAACAGTGAATGCACACACTCATCAATCATTTGCTCCAATTTGGAGAAGTTTATTATAGACATGACTTCGCAATCAAGCAACAGTACCTTTTGTTTAGTTTTCCTTTCTTCGTTCTTTTGCCTCATCACATATGCTTTGTTTGCGCAATGTTATTATATGTTTGTGATCGAAAACTTGTGTCATGCTTGCCAGAGACACCTTTGCAATGCCAGTTTGTATTGAATATCAGCTGCAGAGAAGAACAGTATTGGACGGAGGCAGCAGCGAGTATACCCTTGAATCAACTGAGCAAGAGTCAAAGAAGAACATCACTACTTCATTGAAAATAGGCTCTCAATGTAGATCCCAACTTGACCAGTAACATCAAAATAGCACATAACCAACTCACCACGCCGATCCAAAGATCATGAAGTTTCCTCCGGTAACTATAAATTCCGATAGGGAAGGACAGGGGATATTATTAATTTGGTCCAGTACTCCACCCCATACTCTTTCATCACCCAAAACTGATTATGATGTTCTTTAAAATCATAGTGTGTACTACACAGTTGTCCCTGGTAGAGCACCACATTATAATTGCGGCTTCAAAGGACTGATCAAATGGAATCCACATTTCTATGACATCCTCAGATTCTAAATTGAGACATATATATACTCACACACGGGTCCCCTTCTTCATCCTCAGCTTCTTCTTCTTCTTCTTCTTCATCACCACTTGCTTGCTCCGCTTTGGATAAATGTCTTTGTTATATGACTTCACAATCAAGCAACAGTATTTTGATTGTTTGGTTTCCTTATTACCTATTGTTATATACTTAAACATTAGTTCTACAGATAAAATCTGATGCACCTTCCCTCGATTTATATACAAATCTGAAGGACATTTCACGCCGGAAAATTTCAGCTAGGGAAGCATTAGAAGTGGTATGTGAAAGTTTCGAGTCTTGGATGGACCTTCCGATAATGAAGTAAACTGTTGGCATTCATCAAATGTGAAAAAGTGAAATGGCTCTTCATCCACTACTAACTAGTAGTACAATAATGTCAAGATGCTGTACACTCAAATATGCTCTCAACTTGTTATGAAGCTCCCAACTCTCTTTGGCAATGCCAATTATATTGCCCTAGCTAATCCTACAAATAATATCAAGCCTAATTGATCCTAACAAATACTATATTCTCCAACAGCATGCATGGCATTGTTATTGTGTTCCTGATAGATAACCAGCTGAAGAAGAGTAGGCAAGTGAGCAATGAGAAGACCCTTGCATCATCAGCAGTTGAGCTGGAGTCACAGAAGATGATGAGTTCTTCAATGCGGTGCTAGCAGGCTTGTGCGCCTCGCTTCCTGTCGCAGGCTGATCGTGTCGAATTTCTCTCAACAATGCAGCCACATCCTTCATCGTGGGACGATCTTCTGCCCTGTTGCTAGTACAAAGGAGCGAAATTCCAAGTGCTTGAAGCATTTCTTGTATCTGCGCATCCGGGTAGCCTTGAAGCTTCTGGTCAAGAATCTCTACCGGGTCCTTCTTGCTCTTCAAGTGATCTCGCACCCACTGAATCACATGCTGGCCGTCAGTGAACGATGGGTCTACCGGCCTTTTCCCAGTTATGATCTCCAAAAGGACTACTCCATAGCTATAGACATCGCTTTTCGCAGTAATTTTCAGCATACAGGCATATTCTGCAAGTAGTTTGATTGCACCTAAAAGTCAGCCACGCCAAAACTATGCAAGATTGTGACAAGTTCATAGCAATCATCAAAGACTCCAAATGCCAAAAAGGTAAGAAGAAAACTATGCATTTAACAACAAAAATGTGATGGCTTTTGGACACAAGCTGTGCAAAGGGGAATGTCAGGTCATGTCATACAGTAGAAAGCCACTCATCTAGTACCAGCAGCATAATATCATTGTGTGACTTGACAAAACAAATGATACCAAACAAGAACAATCACATTTAGAAGCAGCTAGTAAACATGTACCATGTACCAAACCAGAACAAGGCCCCAATTTTGTTATAGAAAAAAGGAAAGGCAAGGACCCTATTTCAGTCCCACTCACATCTACCTCATCCCCTCAATCATACTCATCCACACCCTAATTGAACTTGTATTAAAGCAAAAGCCTGGTAATGATCTTCCAATTCAGAAGACAAATATGGTTTGCTTGAAAGTAAAATACTTCTCCAACCACAAGTAGGAGTCTATTCTTGCTTTCATTCCTATCTATTAGCATGTCTTGATCCCATCATTAAGGCCCTAATCAGACACAATACAAAAGAAGCCTCCTAATGATCAATCAACTACTACTTTTAGACCAAACCCTTTTTTCCCAATCACAACAAGAAGTCATTTCCTGATGATCACAGAATTGAGCAATGAAAATGACGCTGAAAAGTGATAAGTAAAACCCAATAGTGAAAAGTTTAACAAACTTACCAGGCGCAATGTAGCCGTAAGAACCAGCAAACTGAGGGTTAGCTGAAAACGGACCGTTTTGATCGTCCTCAACCAACCTAGCCAACCCAAAGTCGGCCAAAACGGCCTCGTATTGATCCCCAAGCAAAATATTCTGGGCCTTCACGTCCCGGTGCAAAATAGCCGGCTGGCAATCGTGGTGCAAATACGCCAACCCCTCCGCCACGCCCTGTGCTATCTTGAACCGCGTGTCCCACTCTACTAAACCTGCGCACCCATCGTGGAGCAACGACCCTAAGTTACCTCGGGGTAGGTAATCGTAAAACAGTAACTTCGTTCTTCTGTTGGCCCCCCAGCCAAGTAACCTCACGATGTTACGGTGACGTATTCTCGCCAGCGTGGCAATCTCGGAGGAAAACGCGGAGGCCGAGTGTTTCTCGCTGGTGCGGAATCTCTTCACGGCGAGCGAGAGTCCCGAGGGAATGGACACGTGGTAGACGACGCCGGATCGACCCCGGCCTATGACGTTGGCGGGAGTCAGGGATTTTGCCACGTCGACGATAAAGAGGTCGAGTTTCTGGTAGAGCGTCACCTCCCAAGGTGGGCCCACGTCGACTTCGGAGTCGTCTTCCGGGTCGGGCTCGTGGGCACCACCGAAGAACCCGGGCTGCGCGCGCTTTCGGGAGCCGAGGATGATGTAGAGCGCAGCTAAGAGGAGCGTGCAGGCGGTGCAGAGAAGGACGACCATCGCCACGCGCGGGCCGGCGTTGCGGCGGCGGGACCAGGTAGGGTTCGCGGCGGCGCACTGGCTGCCGGTGAGGCAGAGGGCGGGGTTGCCGGACATGACGCTGAGCGGGAGCTTCGCGAAGAAGGGCGTGTCGGGGACGCGCCCGGTGAAGTTGTTGTGCGAGACGTTGAGGACGACGAGATTTTGCATGTCCGCGAGAAATTGGAGGTCGCCGGAGAAATGGTTGTGGGAGAGGTCGAGAATCCCGAGCTTGTCCAAATCGGCGAACTCCTTCGGTAACTCGCCGGAGAGTTGGTTCCAGCTCAGGTTCAGAGAGATTTCCAGCGCCGGAATCTTTCCCAGACTCGCCGGAATTACACCGGTCAGCTCGTTCCCGCCAAGGTCCAGTAATTGCAACTTCCCACACGACCCGAGCTGACTCGGAATCGAACCGGTGAACCGGTTCTTCCCCAAGCTAAACTTTGTGAGTGACGTCAGCGAACCGAGACCAGGACTCAATTCCCCTTCGATCATATTATCCGAGAAATCGACGAACTGGAGAGACACAAGCAGATTGAAACCCGCAGGCAAGTTTCCGGTGATCGAATTCGAATGCAGGTCGAGAAACGTCAGATTCCGGCAGCCGGAGATCCCCTCCGGTATGTTTCCGTTGAGCCGATTCGATCCGAGATCGAGGAAATTCAAGCTCTTCAAGCTCCCAATCTGCTGCGGGATTTCTCCGGTGAGATTGTTGTCGTTCGCCCGGAACCGAATCAACGACGAGCAGTTTCCGATCTCCGGCGGAATCTCGCCGGAGATATTGTTCGACAGGAGTAGCAGCTTCGTGAGTTTCTGAAGCTGGAAAATCCCGCCGGGAATCGGACCGGTCAAACCGTTCTGCGACAAATCAACCGCTTCTAGATTACCACAGTTGGAAATTGAAGCAGGAATAGCACCTTCAAGCTTGTTTTGCCACAAGAATAGTATGGTGAGATTCGATAAGCTTCCGAATTCGAAAGGAATAGTCCCGGTGATCTGATTATTATCCAGCTCGATATGAGTGAGTTGCCTGCAGTTTCCTAGCTTCGCCGGGATCTCGCCGGAGATTTGATTCACACTCAACTGAAGCTCCTGAAGCGAAGTCAAGTTCCCAAAAGATTGAGGAATGCTTCCGGTGAGGGAATTCATAGAGATGTCAATGACTGACAGCTGGTGACAGTTGCCTAGCTCCGGTGGAATAACCCCCACAAGGCTGTTTTGCCACAGCAGAAAGTTCTGGAGATTCTTCAAGTTCCCCAATTTACTCGGAACAGAGCCGCTGATGGAGTTTTCGTATAAGTATACGTCCCGGAGCTCGGTGCAGTCTCCGAGCTCCGGCGGGATCGGACCGGAGACGAGAGTGGTGTAGATTGCCAAAGTTTCGAGCTTTTTAAGAATGCCGAGGCGTGGAGGTAGGAACCCGGAAATGCTGGTTTCTGCTAGTCCCAACATGACCAAATTGGTGCAGTTACCAATCTCATCGGGTAGAGCACCTTCAAGGTTCTTGTTTCCTCCAGCTCTGATTACTTGCAATTGGGGTAGGTTTCCGATGGTGCTTGGAATGTTGCCGCCGAGTTGATTGTCGTACACAACAAACCACTTCAGGCTTGTGAGGTTTCCGATTTGGACTGGGATTGAGCCTTCGAGCCGGTTCGTGCTGAGGTAGAGCTCTTGTAGTTTAGGCAGCTCGCAGATTTCGACTGGGATTTCGCCGCTCAGTGCATTGTCGCTGAGGTCGAGTGAGGTCAGTTGCTTAAGAGTGGAGATTTCTCTTGGGATTGAGCCGGTGAGGTTTGTGCCTGACAAGACTAGCTTGTTTAGCGTCAGTAATGAAGTGAAATTCGAAGGCACCTTACCCAGAAGATCAATATTCTTCAAATTCAGCTCCACAACTTGGTTGTTGAAGTTGCAGGTGACCCCAAACCACCCACATGGAGTTTCATCACTCGGGTCCCAATTGCTCAGCCCCTCAGGGGAGCCATTCAGGCTCTGCTTCCATGAAACAAGAGCCTGGCCTTGTTGGTTCAAGGCCAGAGCAGGGAAGTGAACCAGAAGAAAAGAAGAGAGGGTTAAGAAGGAGAAGAAGAAGGTCCATGGATTTACAGGCATTAGAAACAAGGAAGCTATGGCTACAAACTCCAACAAAAGGAACTGAAACAAGGGTGGGAGATGAGCCTAGGGAGGAACAATGGGAGGAACCAAATCATTTCTTGGTGGGCTATGAGCTATGGGTACGAGTATTATAATTCAGATAACAAAATACAAAGACCCCAGAATCTCCGGATCCAAGAACAGCTAGGCCATGATGTGTATGTATTGTGCAGAGTGAAATGGAATTTTAGATTGCTGTTGTGCTCTGCATTTGTTTATAGAAGGATTAGATGTAGTAGGGGGGAAGAGGGGGCTTGCTTAACTCTGGTTTTTATATTCAAAAACAAGAGGTGGGTTTTTGTTATACAAAAACAAAATCCAAGAGGTGGGTTGGGTGAGTGAGTAGCTTTTGTCCAAGTATTTTTTATGATCTTGAACTTTTGCTCTTTTTCATTTATTGAGGCTTTTGTACATATGAACAATGATCTTTCACTTTCTACTGGATTTGACATGTGCAGAATTCAATTGCTCCCAGAAAAATCCTCAGCTTTGAGTTTTGTTAGTTACATTTCATTGCATCATGTATCCTGAAACATTGAGTAGCCTGACTCGGCTGCCTCTACACAGATGTTGCATCAAATCTCTTTCACATGTCAATTTGCTTCTCAATCAAAAGGGGACATCTTTATTTTGAAGGCGGTGACATCCAATTCAATTATCGAAATTATCTGTTATCTAAATTTTCTTTTCAAGTGTTATTGTCTTTAAAAAAATAAAATTAAAACAATCATATTATTCGCATGATTTGATTAACGACTAATTCTCTTAAGACAGACGAACTCATTCTAACTCAAGTTATATCTTTGTAGCATTCAACGAATTACTTCGGTAGTAATTTGATATATTTACGTTTGACATTATTCATGAAATAATAATTTGCACTTCAACGTAGGATGTTGCTCATTTTTTTTGGATGTAGGCGCTCCTTTCATGAAAACTGATCAACAATGAAAGAAAATGTCACTTAATCTTCTGTTAATTTGTACACATGAAGAAGAAAAAAATTGTTCATGCTAGGAGTTATGAACCTCTAATTCATATCTAAAGCATCTTTTAAATGGTTTTCAAAAGCTGCATTATGAACAAGAAAGTAGAAAGCTGCAAGAAAGTATATGCATCAGTTAGGATTATAGTATTAACATCTGCTAGTTACCTCCATATCCCTATAAGTTTAAACATTCATATCCGTTAACATGAACAACTTCATACCGGTGATCCTAACGTTAGAAGTTAGAACTGAATCCAGATTTAGATTTAAATATGCATTATAAAAAAGTAGACATAAGTACAGCTCTAAAAATATATGTATGACACTGTGATGTATTTATGATCCATATCAATTTCAGATCCATTTAGAATCCCTCCATATTATAAGCAAAAATATAATATCAAGTTATCAACCACAGCATACCAAATCTGATGAACTTATTTGGAGCAGTACCTATGAAGACATTGAGTTCTGGTGGCAGGTAAATTAGGTTAGGGAACTGGTAAGTCACTTCCAAACTGGGGTAACAACTTGCTACTTAGCTAGCATGGAGTTAACCCACAACTATATATGCATATGTATATTTTCATCTTAATTGAAACTAGTATATCATTATGGAGAATAATTACATGGGGAGTTCATTTACTACATCAATGTGGTCATATCAAGTAAACTAGTTCAACATAAACTTAGATTGGCTCTCGATCCATATATTTTTTTTAAAGTGTTAAGAGTACGTCAAAGCTTCTTAAGTCTGGAAGTTGATCCATCAACGAATGCTCCAGCTATGTATTGCAGCATAATGTCTTGCCACTTTGATATCTTCAGGCCTAAGATTCGAACCTAAATTGAGGAGCACACCTGGCTAACTTGGTAAGAATCACTAAACCAGTCGCAGTAGTTTAGCTCTCTGTACATTGCTAGCCAGAGCTAGACTAAGTTGAGTACTCTCCAATACATTGCTAGCTAGACTAAGTTAAGTTGATTTGATCAAGTCTGCAACTGTAAAGAGTTAATAACCTGATGTAAACACATTGCTCATCTGCATTAGAAGGACTGCGTGTATATAAATAAATTGATATGATGTGAACTTATATATTATGCACCATCATGTTCAAAGTTCAAATTGAATATATAGCTGATACATAGTATCAATATGGTGGTGACTGGTGAGTCGTCTATTTGACTTGGTGCTTCTGCAATACCCACTAAACCTGCCATCCTTTTTCTGCTTAAAATCAGTACTTAATTAAACTAACCCCCCATTAAGAATTAATAGTGGGAAAAGCTGGTCACGTGGTGTCGTGTGAGTGAGAATAGAGAGGAATCAATCACTTAATCACACAGCTGATATGATGCTTGCTCTTGCCTGAAGCTGAAGAAGCCTCGTGACCGCACTCAGCAGCAATTTATATATTTTCTTACTGCTGCTGGCTGCTGGCTGCTGGCTGCTGGCTGCTGGCTGCTGATCTAGTTTAGGAATCTCAGCACGAGATCGACGAGAAGGGAAAGGGCATTGCCCAGCACAGGAGAGAGAGAGAGAGAGAGAGAGAGAGTACTAGGGGATGCATATGCCTCGAGGCTTTTGTGTTATATCAGTCTTTTTCTGCATTGTCGTGTCGGCAAAGGGAAGGAGACGAAAGCACACCTCCCATCAGAAAAAAGACGTACGAACTCACTACGTACTGATCATTCTTCATCGAGCTGCTTCTATTGCTAGTGAGTAGTGACATGAGAATTACTAGCCTGCAGCTAGCTACAATTCCTATCTTTCTTTCTTTCAACAGTCGAGTAGTTCTTTGTTTGGAGATCTAAATGTTTTAGGGTTTATGTGCGGATCGGAGTGGACGGAAGATCGATATTACCTTGATATAGTGCGCAACATCAAACATAAAAGTAATAGTAGTCTAATCACACACCAAACTAGTTTTTAGGATGTCTCACTTAAATTCGTCCAGACATCGATGGAGAACTTTGATTATACTCACTAAAAATGTAAGAACATCATCATGTCATGAATTTTGAGTTTAAATAGACAACTAGTTGGTTAACCTGGCTAGCTTAATCGTATATATAATTGCATAAAGTAAAGCTAAGCACGTCATGTGCATAAGAGTTCATAATAGACGTATAATTGGACAACCAGAGTTTGGCTTATTGGCCACATTCATCCTTTTTTAGCTTTCTAATTAAGCTTTCGCCAAATATTTCTTGTCCTTCGATCGACAAATTGGCTATTTCAATTCGTCCATCAGATATATAGACGTACGTTTAGGGTCACCAACCTCATCCTCTCTTGTCCTTCGATCGTATTTTGTAATCATAACATTTGTAACCCTAAACATGAGGGCAGGCATGGTTCACATGATTGTTGTCAAATTTCTAATTATGAATTTATAATGATTATGATAAATAAATAAATAAAAAATTTGTCGAGATCAAATTTGAACTTAATTAAACCAACATTTACTTTATCATAGAAAATTTGATTATCTATCATTGAATTGAATACTAATTGATACATATATGCTTATTATTGTCATGTTGATATAATTAATTTAATCGTTTAAAGTAAGTGATACACAATATAATTAGAAACGAAAGACGAATCTATGGAGATGAAAAATTAGTTGTTTTTAGATCCATTTCATTAATTTGAATATTTCTATCAACAAAATGGATTAGTTCATATGGCCATGCAAATTATATTATCTCAAAATTGGCATGTGATGGAATAATCCCTTATTCACAATATATGGAAGCCTAGGAATGATCAGTGAGTTGTGGCTTGGTTGGTTAAGGTGTTTAACTGACAGTTTTTAGGTCATGAGTTCAAACTTCACTACATACGTAGAGTGTATGAGTTATTAATAAAAAAAAATTTAAAAAAAAAGGGAATATGATGTTACACCCAAAATCATAGACTCATTTTAAATTACACCCACATGTTATACTCTTTTGAAATACACCCAACTTATTAATTAGATTAATTTAATAAAAATATTAATATTGTTTATCTAAACAATAGAACTTGTTGTTGAAGGAAATTGCTGAAATGTCACCAACTGAACAATTGCAATTAAAAAACAGTTTGGCCGACTCATTGAACATAATTACCCGGCTGCTGAAAACCCGGTTCCACAGACTACGCCCAAACCCTAAACCCGGTTCCACAAACCCTAAACCCTAAACCCTAGTCTAAACCCTAATCCCTAAACCCTAAAACCTAGTCTAAACCCTAATCCCTAATCCCTAAACCCTAATCCCTAAACCCTAGCCTAAACCCTAAACCCTAGTCTAAACCCTAACTCTATTTAAAATAGAAGAAAGTCAAGAGCCACATTTAGGGAATGTCTTCTCATTCAATCAGAAGGGAAAAATCTTCTCAAGAAAAAACAAAAAAAACGGAAGGGCAAAAAAGTCAAGGGAAAGAGGATACAAATTCCAAAAATAAAAATAAAACATATAAGGCATGTTCAATAATAGGGTTGGGTGTAAATTAAAATATAATATGAGCATGAGTTTATTTTAAAAGGGGTTTGGTTTTTTGGGTTTTTATCTAATTAATTTTCTCTAAAAAAAAACCTAGGAATGGAATTGAAAAATGCTTATTATCAAGGATCTTACTAGCTACATGAACTAACTTGACAATATTAAATGGAACACTATCTTTGTATCTTCACCCGTTACTATTTATAATCTCTTCTAATAATTAAGGAATCACAATCACAAATGAAGAGCAATTATTTTCAAAAGTGTGCACGACCAAAACGCTCCGGCCATCTAATTATACTTGTATCAGTCAAACTCCTTTCCATTTGTTTATGTGTTTCTCATACCAAATATCCCTCTAAAGTGTGTTATATTCGTCCCTTTTCAAAAGAGAATGCATTATTGATTATTGCTAGAAATCTCGGTAGCACTAGATTAAGTTGTGTGGGAATTTTGATACTAATTCTTTGGTGCTGGTGACTAGGAAGTTAACGTTTTCTGTAAAATTTGATCTTTTGCTTTCATGTTATGGAATGTTCTTCCCTTCTTTCAAGGTTAATGGCCAAATTAGCTTTTCTTCTTTCGGCGCTTTGAAACAAAAGCATCGATCAACAAAGACAGCTTATTCGTTATAATCTAATTGTTAATTTGTTAGACGTGATGCACTAAACGATCTTTAATCATCGATCATCTTTCAAGCAATTAAGAATAAACTTTCTTTGATTCCATGCATTGATCGATCTTCCTGGACCATCGTCTTTGTAATTCATGTGTTTGGGTTTAACTAGCTCTTTGTACACAGTCGAGCAACGGATAGTTCTTCAATATATTCAAATGTGACTCGTAATGCACCGGCGGATTCAGGATCCGGAAACCGTCTAGGCTAATTAGAGGTGCAAATTGTGAAAATATTTTTTTAGTGACATTGGTGGCGGAACGATCCGGGGAGCTATGGACGTTTCCACTGTCCGGTGACAAAACGAAAGTGTAGAACACTAAGGAAGAAGAAAATAAATACATAGAAGAGTGCAAATCTGCTTCTCATAAGCTTCGAACCATTGACCATTGACAATGGAGATGAAGAAGAAAAACAAGCATATAGTTTTCCAACTAAACAAAAGCTCCTATACATACACGTGGGTATTTATAAGCTATATATACCATAAATGTTGTCTAGGCTTGAGCCTAGATAGCTCACTACATGTATCCGCCACTGTCGTAATGGTAGGATTAGTGTAATTAACATGACACTGCATAAAGTGTGTTTGAGGACTCCGATCGAAGGTTCATTTGATGATAGTTTCATATTCATGAGCTCGATCAAAATCCTAAATCATAGTCACATCACGTACCACTTCCTATATACACATCAAAGCTCTTAAAATTCCAATCAAAAGCTAATCAATACGTGTATTTTCTTGAATCACAACGATCCCCACAAATTCATCCCCAAACTCAATGAGAAAATTTAAGTGATTTTATTGCTAACTGATTATACAAGTATAACAAACCAATAATCTCAACAAAGGGGATTCAAATGTGCGTATTTGTTTTTTAAATTAATTTCTTCCATTATCTCAATTTTATAGTATAATCTATGATCAATTGAAATGTCATGGTACCGGTATCAATACTTGTATTGCCAAAGTACAAACACTAGAGAGAAAATGGAAGACGATGTTATTTTCTATTACAAGTTTGACATCGATTTTAATAGTAGAGATCCAGCCATATTTCATTATTTTCACTCTCACATGATCTTAATGAAATCACAAATATACACACTGCATGACACTTGAGTTTTAAGAGCACAAGACAACAGGATATTAGGGGTGCGCTAATCAAATTATTGCGTGCGTCCCAAATCTTAATCAGGCCCAAGAATGAAAAGGTGGTGGGTCATCGTCTCACTCCTCTGATCCAAACAAATTCAAAAACTCTCTCTCTCTCACCAGCTCACTCACTCAATTCTCCGGCGATGGACTCCAAGCCAGAAGATCCCGTACGGTCGAAGATAGAGTCGCTAAGGCTGGCCTGCGACAGAGAGATTCGGACTCATCTCCACAAGACCGACGCTGCCGCTGCCGCGCTTCACGACTCTCTCGCTTCGATCCGCGCCAGAGTTCGAGAAACCGTCCAATGCCAAGGTCCGGGTCTTTCTTTTTCGCTTTTAACTCCTTACATCGTCTTCTTCAAATTTGATGTTTTCGCCTAATCGACTGTGAATGTACCGATTCGCTGTGAAATTAGGGTTTGTTTTTGGGGAATGGTGTAAAGATATGAATTGAGGTGAATTTTGTTTTGTTTGGAATCTAGGGAGACTCGGAGAGGCGAAAGCGAAATTGAGAGAAGCCGAGGAGGAATTGTTCAAGGCCCTAGCTGGTAAAATTTCTGTGCCGCCTGCATTTATTGAATGCAATTAGAAATTACCTCGGTGGTAAAAATGGAATTGAAATTTCGGACTGAATTATTCCGGTTTTTACTTCAATTGGCTGAAATCTTGGGTTTTATTTATTTATTATGTTGGTGTGATTTATTTTGTGGATATATATGTTTGATTGGTTTGTAGCAAAGACTCGTAAAGAGGCCAAGCGGATGGCAATGATGGATGCAATTTCTGCTAGGAAGGCTAGGATCGACCAACTTAAGAGAGTGGTGCAGGATCGGAGGGCTAAGAGGGATGAGTATGCTGCAATTCTGGAACAGCAATTTTCTGGTACTTTCCTCTTGACAGGTTTATTGCATTGGATTTAGTCTATATCATTGTCTAATAATGGTCAATGCCTATGATGCATGGATACGTCGGAAATTCAACTATGCTGTATCGTATCCGTACCCGATACGGGTACGCTCAGGATACGCCTAAGATACGCACCCAAAAGAAATTTGACGTATCTTGACCATGTAGTTTGAATTGAATCATTGGATACGTACAGGATACAGTTTTGGATACGTTTCGTTTTAGGGGTAATTATGAGGATTTGAATTAATTAAATGTAAAACTCAGAATGAATTCAAACTTACAGAGCCGTACAACAGTACAACGCACTTGCTTCTCTTTTCTCCTCTTGGCGATGAACTTGAATTGATTAAAGGATTGAAAGCCAGGTATATGGGTTGAATAAGGACTGAAGCTGGGGGAAGCTGGGAGATTTGAAGGCTTCAAGAGTTGAAGCTCGGTTGAATTATTGAAGACGTGGAGGGGCTCAGACGTTTGGCAGAGGAGTAGAGGTCTGGATCGAGTTGGAAAATTCGTCTAATTTCCTTTCACTTTGGGGTTTATAGATTTATTAAAATTATATATATATATATATATATTTATTATAATTCCTTTTTTTTTTGTGCGGAATTATAATTCCTTAATATATATATATTAAAAAATATATATCAAAACGTACCCGTATCCTATTTTTTTGAAAAAAAAACGTATCCACGTATCGTACCCGTGTCCTGTATCCGTATCTGTACCAGTCCATCATAAGTCAATGCATATTCTTTTGTTATTATTGGATGGCATTCTGGCTTTTTTTAATGGATGGTGACTCTTTGAGAAATGTATGCTTGTGTTTACAACATTATTTGCCCAGTCTTCTCTGTGTACTTCTGAAAGCTTTTTAACATTGGCAGAATCTGAAGATAGATCTATGGAAGACAGTAAAGAAGAAATAGAAGAGGCCATATCATGGTATAATGAGGTCCTTGGTTTCCATGTTGAAGGCAGACATGGTAATTGAAGTCTTTTAGTTGTGCCAGCTTTATCATGTAAATATCATGAAAAATGACTTGAAACCTTCTTTTTCCAGGGGTGAGATTCAAGTTCAAGAATGTTAACTCAAAAAATCCAGATGAGGGATTCTCCTTCACTGTTAGGCTCGCAAATGATATGTACACCTGTAAGCATTTTACTTCTATAGGTTATTGTCTGATATTCATTTTTTCTAATGATGTGCATGTTAACCTTCCCCGTATTCAATTTGTTTAATCCTCAGTGTTAGATTGTGATCCACACTTGAATGAGATCAAAGAGTTGTTAGACGAATTGAACAGAACCAATGGATTATTTAAATTTATCAGAGATATGAGACATAGGTTTCAAGAAGCTGCTTCTCAAGGTACTAATTCTCTCTTCTAATTTACCTAAAATCCTGAATGATGGAAATCTAACACTGCCTAATAATGGTCCTCTCTTATGTATGCTAGCGGTTTTTGCAGCTTTAGTATTTGATCCCAAAAAACGAAAATGTTTACATCAACTGCAGTTGACATTTGGGAGAAGTATCGATACTCTTATACCATTGTTTCTCTGATATAAATGTGTCCATTATGATTCAACAGGACTAACAATAGTTCTGCATCAAGAGTATTCAACAATTTCTGGGTCTGCTCCAGCTTTGTCAGTGTCAACAGTCAGAAGTGAATCTATTGCTGAGAGTCATGAGCAACTCCAATTTCAACATGAAAAACCTGATAGACAAGTCAAGAAATTTAGCCCTGTAAAGGGGAGTAAATCACAAAATCTATCTTCTGGGTCTTTAATGTATTGTCGTCGCTCTCCTCATTAAAGGGTATTTTCTTTTTCCTTTTGCTACTCGTTTCAGTTGTTTGGATCCCTGTGGTGCAGAAACCTTTTGATTCACACCATTGAAAATCCATGACAGGTCAGGAAATGAAGATGCAGTACAGACTGTTTTTCATTTTAACGCGAGTACTAACCTCCTCAAATCATCATACTTAAGACCTTGAGTGCTGTTACAAATAGCCTAAACTGACAGAAAGAAAGAGCTTCATGGAATTAAGTTTTGCAAATTAACATGACAGCATCACCTTTGTTGCTGGTTTAATTTGCTTACCCAGTTTGTTTTGACATGGTAAGCTGAAGTGATGGAATGTTGGGCATATCATGTCATTTATCATGTAAGCTATTTTCATTGTAGATGCTCTGCATTTAGGAAAGAACATTGAACTCCGATCTTGCGGTAGTATGCTAAAAGTGATACTTTTTTTGTATGATACTATGAAAGAGCTTCTACCAATGTTAGAAGGGTGTTTCTGGCTGAGCCACTGTTTTCAGATTTAGATTTTAGCCAACTTCTACGGAAATGGTGCATAATTGTCTTTCTCATTCCCAATATATCTCAATCAAAATAGATCCAGATGCGACTCAGGATGGCTCTTTAGCCTCCTCCCTGGTAAACAGCCACACAGTGGGATCGGTACGTAGGCCTGCAAATAACCTCGCTGAGGCGCTGCTCCCTGGTAAGTAAATATCTACGCGCAGAAAGTTCTGTTATGAACATGGGTGAGAATGAAATCCAAGCCTTTCTATCTGCAACACGAGAATTTAAATGTGAAAATTCGTTCGTTAGATTTGCATCTCGTGACTTGACAAGAAATTTATTGGTTGAAATCTTACCATATGCATGATAAGATGACCAACATATATTTGGAATAACAATATATAGGTTTATATAATACGCTCAAATGCTTCATAACATTTACAGTTGAATTATACTAACAACTAATTAAGATATTGGAAGAAATTAGTAAGATATGATGAATGAGCTCGGTGTATATAAGAGAATACATAATTAATTAAGAGTAAATGACCATTTACTACTAATTTAACATCATTTTAGCCAATTCCAATGAAAATGTATTCAGCAACCCAATTTCAATGAATTCTAACAAAAAGACTTCAATACCCTCACCCTAATTTAACTCTTTTTCTCATCTTTTTTCCCGATCATTAACTCTCTCTCTCAGAAAACTCTCCCACTCTCTTTCCTCTCTCAAACGTGAATCTGATTCCTCTCCGGCGAAGCACCGATGACATGAAGCATTGGCGAAGCACCGCACCAGTGACACTGCCTCGACGCCGATGAGACTAGATCCCTCACGTCGGTCCTCGTCACCGCCGAACTAATCACCAACACATCTCTGACAAGATCTCTTCCTCCTTCTCTCCTCTGATCTGGAAAGCACACACACTCTCTCACTCTCTCCTCCCGCCGAGACCGTTGAGCCGAAGAGCAGCGTCAAATCCAGATCAAGTTGCAGCGCATCTGAAGTCGACGGCCTCCGATCTCTCCTCTCCGACATCGACGACCTCCAATCACTCCTCTCCGACGTCGCTCGTCAGTGTTCTCCATTGCAAGTTCGACGCCTCTAGAGATCCGATCCCCACTCTCTCACCATCGGCATCTCTCTCTGTTTCTCTCCAAAGTCTGAAGACAGAGGTCAACTTCACTGAATCAGACTGGTTCAATTTCACTGGGTTGAAATTGATGGCGCCGGAACTGTTTTGAAGGTCGCCGTTGTTGTAGAGGATGAGCTAGCGTTGTGCCGCCGTCGTTGTGGTTTCTGGTTTGTTTTTTTTTTTTTCGTGAACAAACGTTGAGGTTTCTGGTTAACAAAAGGTTTATGTACCTTCGTTAGTCTCTCATTGATGTTTGATAATTATGAAATCAGTTTTGGTTAGATAGAACTGTTAGATACGTTTTGGCGTTGATGTATATGAAATAATTAAGATTTTTACTGACGGTAGTAATATTTCATAGCATCTTATTTTTGTGTTCTGCACTCAAAATATAAAAATTACTAGGGGTAGTAATTTTATATTATTTGCTTGTGTGTTGATTTTCTCTGGAGATAATAGATTGCAAGTTTACTACCCCCAGTAAAAGTTTACTAGGGGTAGTAATCTTCATTTTTTTGCATCTAAGTTGATTTTTCTCTTTTTCAGTGTGAATTATGGCATTGGAGCTGCTGTTTTGCAAGTTTACTACCCCCAGTAAAAGTTTACTAGGGGTAGTAATCTTCATTTTTTCGCATCTAAGTTGATTTTTCTCTTTTTCAGTGTGAATTATGACATTGGAGCTGCTGTTTTGCAAGTTTACTACCCCCAGTAAAAGTTTACTAGGGGTAGTAATCTTCATTTTTTCGCATCTAAGTTGATTTTTCTCCTTTTCAGTGTGAATTATGGCATAAGAGCTGCTGTTTTGCAAGTTTACTACCCCCAGTAAAAGTTTACTAGGGGTAGTAATCTTCATTTTTTCGCATCTAAGTTGATTTTTCTCTTTTTCAGTGTGAATTATGGCATTGGAGCTGCTGTTTTGCAAGTTTACTACCCCCAGTAAAAGTTTACTAGGGGTAGTAATCTTCATTTTTTCGCATCTAAGTTGATTTTTCTCCTTTTCAGTGTGAATTATGGCATTAGAGCTGCTGTTTTGCAAGTTTACTACCCCCAGTAAAAGTTTACTAGGGGTAGTAATCTTCATTTTTTCGCATCTAAGTTGATTTTTCTCATTTTCAGTGTGAATTATGGCATTGGAGCTGCTGTTTTGCAAGTTTATTACCCCTAGGGTAAAAGTTTACTAGGGGTAGTAATCTTCATTTTTTCGCATCTAAATTGATTTTTCTCCTTTTCAGTGTGAATTATGGCATTAGAGCTGCTGTTTTGCAAGTTTACTACCCCCAGTAAAAGTTTACTAGGGGTAGTAATCTTCATTTTTTCGCATCTAAGTTGATTTTTCTCTTTTTCAGTGTGAATTATGGCATTGGAGCTGCTGTTTTGCAAGTTTACTACCCCCAGTAAAAGTTTACTAGGGGTAGTAATCTTCATTTTTTTGCATCTAAGTTGATTTTTCTCCTTTTCAGTGTGAATTATGGCATTGGAGCTGCTGTTTTGCAAGTTTACTACCCCCAGTAAAAGTTTACTAGGGGTAGTAATCTTCATTTTTTCGCATCTAAGTTGAATTTTCTCTTTTTCAGTGTGAATTATGGCATTGGAGCTGCTGTTTTGCAAGTTTACTACCCCCAGTAAAAGTTTACTAGGGGTAGTAATCTTCATTTTTTTGCATCTAAGTTGATTTTTCTCTTTTTCAGTGTGAATTATGGCATTGGAGCTGCTGTTTTGCAAGTTTACTACCCCCAGTAAAAGTTTACTAGGGGTAGTAATCTTCATTTTTTTGCATCTAAGTTGATTTTTCTCTTTTTCAGTGTGAATTATGGCATTGGAGCTGCTGTTTTGCAAGTTTACTACCCCCAGTAAAAGTTTACTAGGGGTAGTAATCTTCATTTTTTCGCATCTAAGTTGATTTTTCTCCTTTTCAGTGTGAATTATGACATTGGAGCTGCTGTTTTGCAAGTTTATTACCCCCAGTAAAAGTTTACTAGGGGTAGTAATCTTCATTTTTTCGCATCTAAGTTGATTTTTCTCCTTTTCAGTGTGAATTATGGCATTGGAGCTGCTGTTTTGCAAGTTTACTACCCCGAGTAAAAGTTTACTAGGGGTAGTAATCTTCATTTTTCGCATCTAAGTTGATTTTTCTCCTTTTCAGTGTGAATTATGGCATTGGAGCTGCTGTTTTGCAAGTTTACTATCCCCAGTAAAAGTTTACTAGGGGTAGTAATCTTCATTTTTTTGCATCTAAGTTGATATTTCTCTTTTCCAGTGTGAATTATGACATTGGAGCTGCTGTTTTGCAAGTTTACTACCCCAAGTAAAAGTTTACTATGGGTAGTAATCTTCATTTTTTTGCCGGTATGCTTCCGGCAAGATCCGGTGGGTTCCGGTGACATTTTTTTCAAAATAATCCAATGAGACTCCGGCATATCCGGCGATTTTCCGATCACCATCAATTTTCCGGCGACCGATGACCGGAATCCGGCGGCCAGTGTCCGGTGACCGGAATCCGGCAACTGGAATCCGGCGACCGGAATCCGGCGACCGGAATCCGGTGACCGGCGCCGGTGTCTGGTGTGCTTTCGGGAAAGTCTTCCCTACTTCTTTTTCATTTTTTCTCTTTAAATAAAGGTTAAGGGTAAAAAAGTCTTTTAAAATATCAATTTATTATATTTTAATAAAGATTTGTGTATTTGGGCTTAAAATAAGTACTTTGTATTCAAATGGACTAAGAAAAAAGATTATCATTGAAATGAGGTTTGACTTTTTCTATTTTGTGCATTAAGGCTTTTTCCCATTAATTAAAGCTAATAACTAGTTAGCAGAAGTGCAGAATTGCAGTTTATTTAGATCTATTGTCAATATTACGATGATTAGGAAACCAAGTATCGGCGGTCACCTTTAGAACGAGAAATAAAAGATAACTTAAGTAAGAAATTATATGCGTGGATTGATCCTCCAAGCGCGAAAAACGAATGCAAATGTTTTAAATTGAATAAGCACTAAAAATATCAATGATTAATTACAAAACATCACCTGAACTATGATGTTACTTTCATTTTTATACCTAACTATCAAAAACTTGCATTTTCATACCCGAAGTTTCATTCCGTTAGCATTTTGATATTCTGACCACTAACATCGTTAAATTTTGAGGGTATTTTTGTCATTTCATATTTTATATAAACATGGTATATTTAACCAAAAATAGATTAAACATGTTTAATTATATAAAATTTGATAGATTAAACATGTTTATATTCGATATTTTCTTGATATAATTAATTTTGATTTTTTTTTGCTTAACATATAACTCCAAAAATATATATACATACAAGCTGAGTGATCTACTAACCTTTATTTTATCACTATTGTTGCAAAAATAAATATTTAATTTTGGAGGTTTTTTTTTTGAATATTTTTTCTAAAGTAACTTGTTTTCTTTGTATTTGATAACCTCAAAAAATAAATTATTTTGTTAAAGTAAATGTAAAAAATGATATGTAGGGTCAAAAAAGAATTTAGTTTGAACAAAACAAAAATGAGAGAATGGTATTTTAGGTATTGTAAAAGAGTGAATAAAGTAGACTTACAATTAAAATATATAAGTTGGGGTGTGAAGAGAACGTGAGGTGAACAAAGTGGTTTATGGGGTGGCAATAGACGCATCCATAACTTTATTGTCATTTTCTACCTCTTTATATATATATTAGGGAGAAGAAAAGGTAAATGATTAATTACAAAACACCACCCGAACTATGATGTTATTTTCATTTTCATATCTAACTATGAAAAACTTGCATTTTCATAACCCGAAGTTTCATTTCGGTAGCATTTTGATACACTGATCACTAACATCGTTAAATTTTGAGGGCATTTCGTCATTTCAATAAATATATCATTTTTACATTTACTTTAACAAAATAAATTTTTATCACTATTGTTGCAAAAATAAATATTTAATTTTGGAGTTTTTTTTAAAAATATTTTTGCTAAAGTAAATTGTTTTATTTGTATTTGATAACCTCAAAAAATAAATTATTTTGTTAAAGTAAATGTAAAAAATGATATATTTATTGAAATAACGAAAATGCCCTAAATTAATATGCAGTCAGGGTATCAAAATGCTAAGGGAATGAAACTTCGGGTATGAAAATGCAAGTTTTTGATAATTAGGTATAAAAATAACATCATAATTCGGGTGGTATTTTGTAATTAATCCAAATCAAAGCATAAGTCAATAACTGAAGTTTGTAAGAAGGAAGGAAATATTTTCAGGTATAGTAGGGTTAAATAAGTATATATTCATGAAAACAAAGTTTGAAAACGAAGTTTAAAAACAAATTAAGCAACATTCATGTTATTTTAGTTATGTGAGTTAATTAGAGTATCCTTGGATTCCTTGCTTGCATATTTCATGTTGTTTGTACTTAAACTTGAAACGAAAACAAAGTTTAACTAATTGCCATTCTGTTGGATGTTTTTAACATTCCAATTTATCGATTATAAAAGGTGGGGGTTATAGCATTACACAATTATTTTCGAGCTGTGTAAGACTACGAGTCTAAGTGCTTATATATACACACATGCTTGACAGAATGACCAAGGAATACAAATTGATTAAGACGGTGGTTGACATAGTCGTCTATGAATTAGAATACGAGTTTGCTTCCATAACTTGTATGCTTCAGATTCATCATTTGCTAGATTTGAGCACTCGCTCTCATTACAGTCTGCAAAGTACTTTCCAGTTACGCCTTCTAATTCCGGGCTTAAAGCAACATAGCACGCAGTCGAAGCACCCTGAGATGTTGTTTTTAGTAATTTGGATGCTATGAAGAACACAGAATCTGCGTGAAAAGGAAGAGTTGAATAGATCTCATTTTGCACTGCACAGTTGATTCACAAGTAATTTTGAACTAGATCGAGGAAAGAAATAGTCTAGAATCCATGCCTGTGATAAAGCCCTTGTGAGCTCTAATAATTCCGGTCTTCACGATTCCGGGGTGCACTGCATTGATGGTTACTCTTGCATTTCTGGCCTGTAAAGTTAAAGAATTGAAACACTCCGCCGAGTGAGATATCATCTTTCATTCCAACACAAAAACATCTAATTCTATCTAATTCAACAGTTCCATCATCCACGCACGTAGAATTACTGTAATCGTTTCACATATATGCTGTAGTAGATCATAGATGTTATATATGACATACTAATTTCTCACAAAATTACCTTAAGCTGTTTGGCCAGTTCCTTGACGTGCAGTATGTTGGCCAATTTGGATTGTGCATATGCTTTTGTGCCATTGTAACTGCATGAACGAAACTAATAACCAGTTAATTACCAGCTGATAATCACTCTAGTAAATGATGCTCAATTAGATGAAATTCTGTATGTACTTTACTTCTTTGGGTTGAGCAATTGATTAAAGCTGAAACTCTCCCTCTTCACCAAGCTGTGGATCACAGAAGAAACATTAATGATTCTTCCACGGATGCCAGTCTGAGCTGCCGTTTCCACCATTTTTTCCAGCAACTTTTCTGTCAAAAAATGATGGCCTGCACAAGAAACCCTATTCGATCAAATTCATATCCTCAATCCTCCATGCCTAGCTATATATCTAGCACAATAGAGAGAAATGATGTGTTGAATGATCATGCATGCTTTGCCTAAAATTGTGTCTCGCACAAGGACGAGCTAGCTAGAATAGCAACACTGTTGCCCAATCTATAAACGTGCTCTTGTGGAGTTGTGGTCCATTCATTGCACAAACTTGTCAGTTTCTGGGAGAGGGGTCCATTCATTGCACAAACTTGTCAGTTTCTGGGAGAGGGGTCCTAAACTTGTACCCAAGCAATTGAGGGAGGGTGGCATGGCTATTCTTGTCCCTTGATGAAGCTGTATATGCTTGTCCATCACCAATTTTTTGCTTAAATAGATTCATATTATATTTTTTGGGTTCACCACATTTCCCTCGAATTTCAATTTTTTTGGTTATTGTGTTATGAATGTAGTGAAGAGAGAATCTCTATACTGGTTTTTATTATATCAACTGTGTGTTGGTCGTCACTTTTACTTGATTCTATTACATTATACGTGGAGACATGAACGTTAACGACAGTCGATTTCAAGTATATATAATTGTTCAAGTCCTTACATTTTAATCACATTTGACTGACATTCGTAGGTGTTTGTGAATTGTGAGTTCTAAAGTTTGTGACTACATGTTGTTGGCAACTTGGCATGAGAATTATAAGATCAATTTGATAAAATTTAACAGTAGTGATTCTGATGCTAGACATTGGAAAAGACACTACGTACAAAATTTGACTAGTTAATTTTGTAGCATAAGGACCAAATGAAAATACAACTTAACACATGACCGAAAATGAACTAAACCCATTTTGAATATTCACGTACGTGATTCAAATAGAGATGCATAGTGATATAGAAAGATACCCAAGTAATTTGTAGCGAACGTCATCTCAATCTTGTCCTCCGAATACTCCAAACATTTGGAAAATATTCCTCCATTGTTTCTGCAAATTACATTGAGGATATCATGCATCAGTGCCATGATGAAACTATATAGCTATTAGAAAAGAGACGATATATATCATTAGAGCTTAAAACAATCAGATTATCATCACCGTTAGAGAAAAATGAGGAAACTCACATGAGAATATTAAGGGGTAATCTTAATGCCAAGAACTGGGAGCAGAATCTATTTACAGAAGTAAGGGAGCTCAGATCAATCTCCATTATTATAACCTCAGCCTTCGGATTCTCCCTTTCGATTCCCTCCTTCACTTTCGCCGCTTTCGCCAAGTCTCTTGCCGGCATCACAATCCTCACCCCTCTCTTCGCCAATACTCTCGCCGTTTCAGCTCCAATCCCTGAAGTTGCTCCTAAACATTTTGCATATTCAGTACAGAAAATTAGCCTTTTAATTAAACACTAATATGTTTGTTATCTTTTTTAATTCTTGTTCATGTAGGTAAGGTACGTGATCATTATTGGTTTCCAAACAATATATGGTCCAGAAAGCAGTATACTGAGAACAACTCTGAACCAATAAGAAATTACTGTTGATGATCAAAAGAGACAAAACTATATCTTGCCAGAGCCAAAAAGAACCACCAACATATACTATATAGAACTCAGAATCTTAGAATTATATATACTTGTATATTAAAGTAGTGTAGCAGAAAATTGTTGGGAAAAAAGGGTAGGGATGTATGTTCTCCAGAGAGATCTTGTCAGATATGTTCGATCCCTGCAGAAAGCCTGGCTTAAAAGTACTTGTTCTTTATGTGTTTGTGTGTGTGTGTGTGTGAGAGAGAGAGAGAGAGAGAGAGAGAGAGAGAGAGAGAGAGAGAGAAAGAGAGAGAGGGAATAAAACTTGCAGAAGCAATCTCAGAAGAAGCTATGTAGTATACTTCTGATCTGATACTCAGTGAAAATTTGAACACTCGTCTAGGAATTGGCAAGTCTTTGATTCTTGGTGAAAGTTGACCATGAAAACAAAATATGAATGTTTCTTTAGAACAATCCGCTCCTGAAGGCTTGAACATCACAAAACTCTCTCTATCTGTATTATGTTAGATGGTGAAAATTATAGATGATAGAAATCTTCATCATGTATATAAAATCAACATTTTATCATAGTACTCTATATAACCGAAAAGAATGAGATGAATTCATATGCATGTCTTTACTATACATCAATACTATAAGTCTGAGACCAGGTTAATGAAACTAACCAGTGATTATTGCAGTTAGACGATGTGAAGGCGCTGATGAAGAACAACAATAATCTTGAGTAACTTGTTCAGCAGTTGATTTGGAGCCATAACCACTTGGCCCTGCAATTCCTGCCAAGTACTTTAGTGTTTCTTTCATTGTGGATTATTTCCAACAAAGAATATTATCCTTGCTAGAGCACTGCAGCAAATTAGAAGAGACCCTATTCCGGGTACAAAGAATTACAGAATTTATAGTGCAACACAGTGGGACGTGGAGAGCTTTCGGGTAGTCATTGGAACACGCTAACTAGTGTGGTCTCTACCAATGAGCACACATGTTGGAATTTTCTGTCACCAGTCAATGTGAATGATTGGTCCATACCACTTATTGTAATTATATGAAATGGTCCATCGGACAAGTGATATTAACATGAAAGTGTGTATTTTACTGTTAGAGCAAAAATGCAGCATTAGTTTGTTGTCTTTGTTTCTCATTATTACTGTCTGTCAATTCCAGTCTTGATTAATTGTGATTTCAAGTTCATTTTACTGCTTAATTAAAGTTATCATAGATATCATGATAATTAATCATGAACATCCATCACTAAAGTAGGATATTAGTTTTGGGGTAAACTACTGGCCGGTGTGGTTAATCATCTTTTAAACTTGGATGGGATTGGTTGGGATAGCCACAATTAATTTTTCTTAAAGGACAATTTCGATCTTCTTGGTTATGGGAAGTTACTGTTCCTAATGCCGGCCAAACCCAAAAAGTAATTATGATGACGTTTGTGCTTTGATTAGGTCCTTGATTAGTTGATTTAAGTAGAAATGAAGATTAATCAACCAGATTACTACTTTAACAAGCTAGTCTGATATTCCAGGGAGATCCAGTATTGCAGAAGTAAAACATGACAGCTTCATATATATCGGATAAATTGGTACTGCATCCTCCATGCGGATGAATTATTTGTGTTTTATATCGTATTATTATACACCTTAATTGTCAACGATAAATATATAAATCGTCATCTTCTACATATAAAAGAATTCACTGATTAAATAGAGAAATAAATGAAAAAAGAAGAAGAAAAGAGACCAGATATGTATGTATGAATTCATCGAAATAGTTCCACTTCCAGTATCTGCATCATTCTGCACGCACCAAAACAGAAAAGAATGTAGACCAGAAAAAGAAAAAGAAATATATTTGTGTGAATTGAGAACCCCGCACGTGCACAGCAAGAAGAAAATGATCTTGCATATGATATAATTACAGACAATGTTCTTTGTTGAGAATTATGTTTTTGAATTCTATGAGAAGGAAATTGTAGACTTTAGATGACTTTTCTGCATAGACAGAAATGCTTTGTTGCGTGCGATCTGTCTCTCACGTCTCCTTTTTGTCCCTATGGCCATTTTTTCACATTCGATCACTATATTTTTACTTTCTTGTTTAGAAATGATGGGCGGTGTTGGCTCTTTCATGGACTAAAAGAGAACACTGAGGTCGACTCCTCAACAATGGAGTGTGAACTGGCTATTGCACAAGGGACCCCTCTTGTTTCCTCTTCTCCTTACACCTCTCATGACTTGCCACACATGAAGAAGCACCTCTCTCTCTCTCTCTCTCTCTCTCTCTCTCAGTGTACAGTGTTTGCCCTAGCCAGCTCCTCCTGTTTGATCATGGCATTCTAAAAAGTATGAAAGTTGCTGATCTAGTATAACTTGAATGGAATGCCAGTTTTTCGATCTGTACGTACAGTGCGCCATTTACAGATACGTACACATGTATATGATGACATGCTTCTGGAATACAAAAGGTGATCGAAGAAGGAAGAAGCAGGGCTTTCACTTTAATTTGGTTTTGGAATCAAACTGTTCTGCATGTAGTTTTGTCGTGGGCGTGACCTATATGTCAAGATCATCATGCCATTGCTTTTCCAGCAAAAACAAATGGGAGAATTCTCTGATAAGGATGTCCTCGATCCTCCTCCTCCTATTTCGTTTTGTTTTTCTTGAATTTTCGGTATTATCTTCGAAAGCTTATATAGCACTTAAGCAATAACAGTGTACGTAGTAAGTTAGACAAGATTATAAAAGTGGTAATTGCTGTCTTGGTTCTAAAGGTTTAAATCTTTCAAACTACCTAGTTTGATAGAATGTATACGCAAGTCAAACAAAAAACATATCCAGAAAAATAAGCAACTCTAAACATACAGGAGGAGCTGGCTAGCTATTTATGCAGATTTTATAGGGCGGCAAAGAGTTGCTACGACTTGGGACAAAGAATCTAAGGTCAATGTCGGTAGCCTTAGATTACCAAGGAATTACTTCACACAAGTACCTGCAAAGAACTTGTTATCTCTTATAGAATATGCAATGATATGTCGGTCATAAACACATTCAAGATAATAAACCCTAAAACATGCATCAAAGTGTCGACCCAATGAAACATGCAATAGAATTATCAATGAACAATCAGTGAAGAAATTCTCATCTAGAATTATATAAATCAATTGGGGTTCAAAATCGAAAACATATCTAGGGCTTTGATCAGCCCCTAACTATCAAGGAGTTTAGTTACACATAGTCTTGAATAAAAACATTAGAGAATCCATGGAAGATGAAATAAGGGTGAAGAAGAAAAACTTGATTGGCCGAGAGACCGGTCGAATTCTCCCTGGTTCCTCTTTTCTTCTCTCCCTCTTTTCTCTTTCTTTTCTTCTCTTTCTTTTCTTCTCCTCTGTGCTCTTTTTCCGTTCTTTCTTTCTGGTTCTTGTTCGGCCTCCCCCTCTTCTCTGCTGTGATTAGGGTTATAAAACGCTTAAAACTCGTCCATGGGCTTGCCAATGTGGTCTGGGCCTCAAAACAGAAGTTTTGGTCCAAATCAGAAATTCTGGCAGACTGACCTTCGGTCATTTAAACGGTCATAACTTCTTCTCCAAAATAGGTATTGACGATCTGTAAAAAGTTCTGGAAATTAGACTCTTGTAGCTTTCCATTGATATATGACACATCTTCTAGATCGTTGTGATCTGATCACAATCTTCTGTCGAAGTTGACTGACGATTTCTGACAGATTTTCTGATTTCTTTCCTTGCATGACATAGATTCATTTTCCTTCAAGATTTCTTCTCTTTTGGGCTCCTCGGCTTTATTTATGACATTATAAACGTAGCACTTTGTGCTCCTATCACAAAACACCTAAAAACAAATAAAGTTAATTAAAAATAGGAAAACATCACAAAATAACTAAGTAATAAGAATAATTAACATGATAAAAGTCGCACAAATATGCGACTATCAGAGTCATATGACAATATGTTAAGAGAAGGTGGAAAACGTTCGTATTAGAAAATTGGATTTAGTGGACAAAATTAGTAGATTGAAATGCACCCACATTCTTTTAGTAATTAGATTATTAGTTTAATAACTTTAATTACTTAGTCCTGATTAATTAGCTAGCTAGAGATTGATGGTATGCAACTCTACAAAATTTGAAATCTACGGGTGTATTAATAATATTGTCTAGCAATTGCTGGTTTGCTACTTTGGGGAGCATCCTGCTCAATGTGAGTCATGTGACTAATTCATTAAACAGATGGTGGAAAATAATGACATTGAAAAATGGATTTAATACAGCAAAATCTTTGAAAAATCCAATTCCTGCATTTGAAATTCTAAAGCTTGGCAATTAGCTTTGATAAATTAGTCATAACCATCTTGATTAGTGCAAACAGAGCCGCAACAACTCCATTGAATAGTACCAAATGGGAAAGAAGCTCTCGATGAACTCCATTGAGAGCTTAAGCGCAACCTCTAACCTAATTAACAACTAAATTGATTTTCTATTACCACCTCAACAACCCGTAATTGACTTGAACACAATGTTGATACCACAATTTTCCTTCAAAATGAAGAGAATTATAGTACCCTAAAGAAACCCAAGGGCCCGAGGCTTCAAAAAGATGTCTCCTCCCCTCACCAAGATTTCTCCATACCTGAATTGATTCACTCTGTAATATAGAAAACTTCCTTTGCCGACAAACCCCAAAGCTTTTCCTCATATCAATCATATCAAAACCAACTCCATCTTTTTCCTCATCCATGAAGATTAAGCAAAAAGCTGGGGTTGGTTACTTGAAAAAGAACCTCACACACATTTCATCTTGATCATCACGAGTGCCATCCCCACGTTCCAACAATCCAACCATGCGATCAAAACTCAATGGGACTTTCAAAAAGGAAGAGAGTCAATCACGGAAAATACACAGGAGAGTGATCAGACACAATTTAGCCCTAGTGCCTTGGTTGCTTACCCTTTTTTACACCTCTCTAAACAAGCTTCACCCGTATGAGTTACCATTTTGCATTCTTAAGGATCTTAATCGATTGCTCTAAGATTCTAAATATATTCCCTTTGTAGGGGGCCATCTTGTAAGCAAGATTTGGAGGAAAAGTTTGTTTGTCTTCATCTTCCATATGTGAACCTTATCTAATCTATTTGTTTGTCTTTGTGCGACGCGGGATTTGAAATTTTAAATTCAAAGTCTAAGGAGAATAGGAGATTGATTAATATACGTGTTAGCTATGATATGGTAGTGTAGCATACCTCCTTCTTACCGACATTGTTAAAGAAATGGTTAGACATGTATAGATCACTCGAAGGATCACTGGTTAATCACACGATGGATCTCCTTGTAAAAACTAGCTAGGGTGGTGGGAGAGGAGACATTTATAAGAAATAAATTAGACCAATAAAGACAACATAATGTGTTTGCCATTCTTGGTGAGTGGATATTACTATGTAAAATAGAGCAAGTCAAAACTCAAAAACATATTTTCCCAAATTCAATGATGACAATCAGAGTTCTTACTCTTCCTTAGTTTGATGTGTGATAGCTTGTGTGATACTGTTGAAAGAATCCAATTTGTTAACCAAACTTAAAATTGACTAAAAATTATATGGAAAATACTTAAGATTACCATGCCAAAAATGGAGTATTACTTTCCACCAATTAGTAATGAGTGTAACCTAAAACTCTATAAGCTCTTATGCAATACTTTACTTTCAATGTGGAACATACACTCATACAAAGTGGCTCAACTAGAGATGGTTCACATTTCACCATCTTTATTAAGGAAAAAAAAAAAACTAAGGACAAACACTCATATTCATCCTAATTAAACAAAGCTTAACCATAGCTTCTACACCCTAAAATGAAAACTGATTCCACAAAATGAAAATCAATTGGACCAAGTTACCAAATAACGGTCCAGTCTAACAAGCCCAATTGGTTCATCAGACCCAAAAGGCCCGATAGATACAAATCAGACCCGGAGTAACACAATTAAAGCTCTGCAACCGCACACAGCTGATAACAACTGTTCCCCCCAACCCCGACTCCATCGCTTCCGGTTTTACGCTGCAAATCGAACACCTTCAACTGAAGCACTCTCATTCTTTCATTACTCCCCAGAATTAGGGTTTTTCAAATTCTATGGATCCCCACGCCCGCCTCGATGACGTAAGCCCTCAAGTCCCTCCTCTCAGTACCATTTATATTAGTTCAATTTCTCGTTGCGATTCATCTCGATTCGGTTTCGTTAAACGCAGGATGATGATTTCGGAGGAGATTTTCCGGGGACTAGCGGTGCCCGCCGGTCAGGTAAGCTACGCTTTATCCCTGAAGCTCTTAATGTGTGATTGAAACTTCGGTTATTGATTTTGTTGATGTGTGAAAATTTAGGGAATAAGAGAAGCTTTGGGGAGATTGACGACGAAGATGACTTGTTTGGCTCAAAGCAGGTATCTTCATATTCGTTCATATGGAAATTTGAGTAATTGTATGAATCTATTGTTTCTATTACTAATGTGAACCTGTATGAAACAATGTTGAAGTCGAAAATTTTGTTCAATCTAAGATAACCATAACTTTGGGTTATAGTAGGTTAGTGTGTACTTAAACTAAACATTGCGTATATGTATCCAATGAGAATGTATGATGTTAAAGAGTAGGGTTTACGGCGTATTCCAAATTTGGACAAAATCTAAGTTACATCTGATATATATGCAGTGCTTTCTGTTAAGTTGTTGGTTGTACTTTAACAAGTTACATCCGATACTGATTAATTTACAATGTAGGCTAAAGCAAAAATCGAGGAAACTGCTCCTGGTGTTGCAACAGGAATGATTTTGTCTCTTCGTGAGAGGTATGCTGGAATATAGAATGGTTTATAGTTTACTGATCAAACTTCTATACTTTGGGCAGTTGGTTTTGCGCTGAATTTTTTAGGCCCTGGATAATTTATTACATTGAACTTGTTTTGCAGTCTCCAGACCTGTAAGGATGATCTTGCAAAGTGTCAAGTATGTATCATTGCATTCCCCCCTTGATTATCCTTCTTTCAGTTATTCATATATCACTCATGTGACATCAAATTCAGTTAGTTGGAAAAGCTAATGCTAACTAGTTTGTAATTTTAAAAATTTAGTCAAATATAATTCCTTTCTTGTAATCACATGCTTGATTCGTGGCACCTCCAGATGCATGCACCACCATTATACATGTTACGTGGCTGTACCTACGTTCTAAATGTTCTCTCATATATTGGAATTTGATCTTGTTGGTTACAGATGGAACATGATGTTGCAAAATCTGAGGTTCAAAAATGGCATTCTGCATTTCAGAATGAACCCTTCATAAATCCAGGGTCTTCTCCTGGTTAGTTTCACTATATGACTATCACCTGGTGTTCTCATTATTTGCGTATGATTGTTGTAATTTACATTATACTTGTTCTTCTATGGGAATCAATCTTACGCTTTGATTATTGAACATGTATATTTTGTCTTTCCAACCCGTGACTGTAGATCCTACATTAGTCATCAATTACCTTCAGACCCTGAAAAACTCCGAGGAGTCACTGAAAGAACAGGTTAGTGTTCATTGTTCCTTTATTAGTCATCAGTAATCTCCAGCTTTTGTTCACCCTTAATATATGTATATTTTTTTCTGCCAGTTGGAGAAAGCAAAGAAAAAGGAAGCTGCATTCATAGTTACATTTGCAAAACGGGAGCAGGAGATTGCAGAGCTCAAGGTAATGTCTTATTGATGTCTGGTCTCTCTTACATCCCAGTGTATATATGATACATTATGTACATCTCTCATGTGAGAATATAGGAGCACTGCAGGAGGTTCTCTTTCTATAAATTTTGAAGTCCTGTAGGAGAAAAAATATTTTTCAAATAGCAAATATGTACAAAGTGTGCATGAGGAACCCAGAACCTGAAAACAAGAAAAGAAATCAAAGGGCCTTCTAAAAGCCGCAGGACATAAAACACTCAAAATCAAAACCAACATTCACTTCACAGGTGCTAGTATCTACATAAGACAAGAAGAGTGTAGTCCCTAAAATCAAGAGAATTTAACACCCATATAGGTGACCAAAAGATTACGAAGGAACAAAAAGTAAGGAGGATTTTTCTGATGATGACATCTGTTATCAAAGGTTCTGGAATATATAGCCTTGAACATATATTTATGCGATAGTCATCCCCACCCAGCACCAATGGGTTTTGGTAATGTTGAAGGAAAAGATTGTGATGTTGCCATTTCACCTTTACTATAATTTCTTGATCATAGGGTATTTTTTATATGCTACTCATCATAGATCATAGATGTGATTCTTTTTAAGCTAGAAAGCCTTGCATCACTTGCTTTTCGGCTAGTTGATTTTTTTTTCTACAGTCTGCAGTTCGGGATCTTAGAGCTCAACTCAAGCCACCATCGTTGCAGGTAACTCCATTGTTTTTTATGATTTCAAAATTGTATATCTAAATTTTGGTTTGTTGTACTAATAAATTTTTCTATTAATTTAAATATATAGTGCTCGTCGCTTGAATCTTTTGTTCTCATTTTTTTTATAGGCAAGAAAATTACTGCTTGATCCAGCAATTCATGAAGAGTTTACTCGTCTAAAGGTTTGTTATCTAAACATTTGGGTTCCGATAAAATTTTGTTCAACTTAATGACAGTGTATTGTAGCTTCTAAAGTTGGATGTTTGCTGGGGCTATTTCACACCATTATGTATTATCTTCTTTAATGTTGGTATGTCTTAGCTTGGAGCTATGTGTGTAACTTGTGAGATTTGGTTCTTTATAATAACCTTAGCTTCCTTATTGTTTTCGGGCATGTACAAAGAAACATTTGGCCAAGAAGGAAAAATATACTAAGATCTCTTGTGAAAATAGAGCTTAGCATCACAAAGGAAACAAATTAAGAGTGCACTTTGTCCTCTTGTATGCTTATTTTCATGCATGTGCTACACTTGTATGAGTGATAATCGTCAGGAGGAATAATTGAAAAATGTTTTGTTTTCTTGGTTGAGGTTTCCTGTATAATTATAACTAACTTATATCTTCTTTTTTCCTGGTGCTGGACATTAGAATTTGGTTGAGGAGAAAGAAAAAAAATTGAAGGAGTTCCAGGAAAATGCCGCTGCCAATAATTTTACTCCAACAAGCAAGATGGGGAAACAGTTAATGGCTAAATGTAAGACCCTCCAAGAGGAAAATGAGGAGATTGGCATGGAAGCATCTGAGGGAAAGGTGATATCATAGACATTATTATCCTTTCTTTTCCGCAAGCCTCCTGAGTTTATGGAATAGCTTCCTTTCTTTCAGATGCTAAACTACGTGCATGCTTTCAACGAATTTGTCACCGTCCTGTTTTTAAACAAATATGTATTGTTTCACTCTTGGGGGTGATCTTGTTTTCTAGATTATACATTCATTATCTGATTGATATTTGTTGGTCTGCAGATGCATGAATTATCCATGAAACTTGCTTTGCAAAAGAACCAAAATGCAGAACTTAGAAGTCAATTTGAAGGTAAGTAATACATTCATCATTCAAACTTTGAAGGAGCATTGCTCTGTGTTATGCCTGATATTAAAAGTTGGCCAGTTCCTCATTCTTTTTGTGTTTTTGCCTACAGCATTGTACAAACATATGGAGGGCCTCACAAATGATGTGGAAAGATCAAATGAAATGGTTTGATTCTCTAATTTACTCATTTATTGATATACATCTCACCAGAGCACATCACTTCTTTATGAGAATGTACAAGTCTAATGACTTTGAGTGGATATTAAGAATCGTATGATGTTTATTGCTGGGAAATAGTCAATCTGAGAACTTTATGTAACATCTTATTATTTTGTTACTTGTTGAGAACCAATACGTGAAGCATGTTACTTTGCAGGTGGTCATCATGCAAGAGAAGCTTGAACAGAAGGATAGTGAAATCGAAAGATTAAAGGACGAGCTAGAGCAGAAGAGCATAATAGTGGAGGAGAAAATTGATCCAGCTTCTGATAATGGAAAATCCAGCGATGAAGTGATGGTATCTGGGGAAGCCAATGGCTCAGATAATAAAGATTTGTAGGGTATCATAGATTTCAGTCATCCTGTTGTATGTACATTTATCATTAAATTTTGGAATTAAATTTTGAAAACTGATTAGTTTGGTGGAAATGCAATGTTTTGGGAGTGTTTCTGCTTCAATGTAGTTTTGGCGCATGTGTTGTCCCAGTGTGCAAGCAAAGGCTTGTGGAGCACGCTTTTCTCTAATGCTGAGTACACAATCTGCTCTATGGTTAAAAACTCAAAGCCATTGCTGGTTGATTAAGAATTTGAGATGATAGATTACAGGGGTTCTACAGTTCATCTGGATACACGGTGGATGTGTATACAACTGTTTCAGCTAGTTTAAGTTGATGGGTGACCATTCGTACCATATATTTCCATTCTTTGCAGTTTTCTCTATTCAGCACATTGTTCACTTTGGTGACAGAAATGCATTTGTTGCAATCTAAAATTGGGATTTAAGCTTCCCAAATGTTTCTGTTTCTGTTTCAGTTTCAGCTTTGCAATATGCATTATTTGCTTAAAGTTTCCCAAGGTGCAAATTCCGTCTTTGGGGATTGGTACCCGGTCCTTTTCCCTCAATTAATCATTAATCAGAGTATCATGATTTGTCTGAACAAATGAAATGGTTCCTTTAAAGTTGGAAGAACAATTCACAATGTTGTTGCTACAAAATCCAGTTCCATGGATAAACATAAACCTTGAGCATTCAGTCTGTTCCAATATGATATGGTTTCTGATAGGACATGCAAACTGCAAGATACATGAGAAGACCATCTACACGACTATTAAACTGAGCAGTCGTATCAAGTTATCAACTATGCTTTAATCTTCCCTGAGGCCACCCTAATCCTGCACTCCCAATGTTGCCTTGTGCTTGAATTGGTTCAACCAATCCCTTTGTAGTCTTGCCAAGTGTCTCCCCCTGCGCACATCATAGGAGGAACGAAATGTGAGTGCGGCCAAAATTGGCTCTCTTTGAATACAAATAGAGTGAGCGATGAAAACTATAGCCTGCTGCAAGTCCAAATACAGGTAACTAGAGTTTCAGTTTACTTCTACGCATACTTTACAGGGCAACTCTAGAATACTATAAACATAGTTACCTCCTTCCATCCCATGCTTTCTAAAACTTTCCGAGCATAACTTCCCACTCCAAATGACATATTCAAGGCCTCTGCTGCAGCGTCCTCTGTAGAAGGCGTTGGTCGATCACTATCGCCATCTACTGAATTCTTCTGTCCTGGACCCACACCGTAACCACCATGCAAGGCTCTTCTATCAGCAGCTCTATCCCTATATTGATAGCTTTCAAGCTGGAAATTTGAAAGGAGTCAAATTAAGAGGGAAATGTGAAGATTGTGATAAAAATGCATCCCCATACATGTGAATCTGGGAATTTTAAAAAATATATAAATAAAACAATACATAGGGTATGCAACTCGGGCGAAAATATTAGTTTGAAATATTCAGGTAGTGGTCTACATTAGACAAATTACATAACTGAACTCTGAAAGAATGAGGTTATACTTGTAAGAGGGAATATCTTCTCTAGTTACTTGTCGACATTATAGGTTATGTAGCATTGCGTACAGTGCAGGTTTGTAAAACTTGTGGTATTTGACAATTGATATACCTTGTGAATTAACCTAAAAAAGAAGAGTACTATTTCAACAATTGGGCATGCCCAACTGCCCAAGTACCTTTTCATGTGCAGTGTCTGGCAACAACAATGAACCCCTGCTGAATGCCATTCGATCTGCAGTTTTGGAACCACTTCTTACACTGGATTTAGTGAGGGGAAGGGATTCTCTGTTGTTTGATAATTCTGGGAATCCCCAGTCCTTGGTTGGGTTCGAAGAATCATAAATTGATAAAGAAGCCAAATATCGTTTACTGGGGGTCCTCAATTTATAGACTTGTCCTAAAAGAATCAGGAAAGGTTATCCCATGCAACAATCACAATATACTTGCTTGGCCAATGGTAGAGGAAAATGCAAACCTGTTGTGACGCGTACTAGGTCAAGGTGCACTTCACAAATTGAAGCAGTTTTTAAAAGACCACCACCAGACGGCAGAGAAGGATGAAGCTTAGCAGACTGTTTAGCTAACCTCCCAACAAGTCTTGGCAGCTCACCTTTTCCATCATTTCTTGGCTTTGTTACCATTTCCCAATCCCATAAACTTATCAGTGAAGACTCCGGAATTGGTAGTTCTGCATCTTGAACAACCTGTCCATACTGAGCTCGCCAGTTCTCTTCTTCCCATGAACCACCTGGGGCAAATATGATCATATGTTTCAAAAGATTATGCAACCGGTTAAGTAGAAGCAAACCAAGAAACCGACAGGCTAGCTATGTACTAGTAATTAAAACAAAGGTGGAAATCAAGCAATCAATACGTAGAAGCACCAAACTTGTATCAGAGACATTTTGACTTGATTCAATTACAGCACCATAGTCTTCTGGAATCAATGTGCATTCATTGAGATCATGACTATCATTATTCCCTGCATTCCCAGAAACAAACATATCTGAATCCTACTTCAGCCATGGTAATCTCCTATTTCAAAATAAACAGGACAACTAGGGGCAAACCATCATGAACATATGTTTCGGGGTACACTGTCATATCATGATCACCAGCATTGGCATCTGAGTTGGGATAACCAGACAAATATAGTTCAATAAGCGTATCCTCTAGCCTAGCAAAAACCAAATGATCACAGTAAGTAAAATACTTGACCAAACAATTAAAGCAATGACTAATGAGAAAAGCAGATTACCACTCCGAGGGAGGAGGGTGATTTTCAAGTGCATCACCGCTACTGCAATCCGTATCCCCTGTTCATAAAACGGACCACATGCAGAAGACTTGTATTGCAAGCAGACACTGCATATATATAAATGTATTCTTAGTTCAAATTCACTGCCTCACCTACAGCTGAAAAGGGGTCTTCTTGAATGGGATTCTCACTCTCCAAATTATCACCCTGAAAAAGAAAAATCATCAACTACGAAAAAGATGGGATCAAACATAAATTGTAAAACCTTGAGAGAGGAGGATAGGCGGTGCCTGGTGAGAGGGAAGAAGAACGTAATTTCCATGTTGGAATTTGTAATAGAGGCCGTCGCGGGTGCTATAGTACCAACCAGCATTCGGGTCGTGGTAGAATCCGCTACTGGCGTGAAAGTAGATCTGAGACTGTTCATCCCAGATGAAGGAATTTTCCGGGTTTTGGGAGTCGGTGGCAGCCGGACTCTCCATTCTCATCCAAGGTTTTACCCGCCGTAACAGAAACGAGAGTCAATTTGGGCTTTAGAATGGATAGTTAGATTCTATGGGCCCATTTTGGGTTTATCGTATACCCTAAGATATTAGTTTAAATAGACACACAAGCCCAAAACAACCTGCACTATTAATTGAAATGCAGAAGCCGGATGTAGTGTACATCTCGATCCTTCCTTTTTGCTTTTGCTAATGAAGAACTGCTCTACTTGAATTTACATGCCCTGCATGTTTATAATCTACGTACTACTCTAAAATCATACATGCGCAGCTCATGATTGTACTCAAAATGGTTGATACCCATGAGCTTGGTTGGAACTGAAAAGACATGAACGTCTACCAATACCAGCACTCACACGCAGTTTGATTGAATCATCACGTCACTCATCTGCTTAGCTAGGTAGAGTACTACGTGATCGAATCTGTAAATATTAGCGGTGGCCGAGTAAATTAAGCTCTGCATGCATTGGGTTGCTGCGTATCCATATGCATGTCTGTACTCAAGGACTGAGTCACCGAGGAGAAGTCTAGCTGTGGCATCGCTTGGCTACCCAAGTGTTCAACATGAACCGACTGAGCACTTGAGAAGCATGCTTGTCACACCTGTCTTCTCAACACGATGTTTCTCTATTTTCTGATTATGTCTTTGTATTTTCTCTATCATCTCTGTTGCCAACTTGTATTTGTCATTTGTTTTATCGATCATCGAACAAAATGGATCTGCCTTTCGTTGCCTCGCGGTCTAGCTAGAACGAAGATGATGAAGAAGCCTCCAGACAAAGTAATATGAAAGATAGATCTAGAAGACAAACCGAATAAAGAGTACATGATTATGTGGGAATAAAGAAGAGGTTTACCAACTTTGTTCCAGGTCGAGTACATTGTAGAAGAACCATGATGAAATTAGGTTACTTCTACAGTTCTATCTTTACTCTTAACCCACTTTTGACAAAACCATATTTACAACTCCCTATATAATCCCCTCCAAATCCTTCCCTCAGTCACCAACCAAATCAGCCTACAGCATACAGCCCTAAACTGCCTTCTTCTAGACCTCAAGCTCACCCAAGCTTCTCTCCCATGGCTCCAAGCCTGAGCAAGAACAATGCCCTGGACATATCGACCCTTGTAGACAGCAACGTAAACTCTCCGCTCTCAATAACCCTACAAGGCACAACCTTCCTCGCCAACGGCCACCCTATCCTCACTGAAGTCCCGCTAAACATCACCGCCACCCCATCACCAAACAAAGTAGGCTGCTTCGTTGGCTTCGACTCCGACAAGCCCAAAAGTCGCCATGTGGCGTCACTCGGCAAGCTCAGTGGCATCAAGTTCATGAGCATTTTCCGGTTCAAAGTCTGGTGGACCACCCACTGGGTCGGCACCACCGGAAACGACGTCCAGCACGAGACTCAGTTCATGATCCTCGACAAAAACGACACCACCAACCGCCCATACGTCCTCCTCCTTCCTCTTCTCGAACCTCCCTTCAGAGCCTCCCTCCAACCCGGCACCGACTGCCACGTCGACATGTGCGTCGAGAGCGGCTCGACACGTGTCACTGGATCCACCTTCCGGAGCGTTCTCTACACGCACGTCGGAAACGACCCGTATAGTCTTGTCAGAGAGGCCATGGAGGTTGTGAGAGTCCATTTGGGAAGCTTCAAGCTCGTGGAGGAGAAGACGCCTCCTGCCATCGTGGACAAGTTTGGTTGGTGTACGTGGGATGCGTTTTATCTCATGGTGCACCCCAAGGGGGTTTGGGAAGGGGTTAAAACCTTAGTGGAGGGTGGGTGTCCTCCGGGAATGGTACTCATCGACGACGGCTGGCAGTCCATTTGTCACGACGACGACCCCTTGACCGACGAAGAAGCCATGCAAAGAACAGCCGCCGGTGAGCAAATGCCATGCAGGCTCACAAGTTTCGTAGAGAACTACAAGTTCAGAGACTATAAGAGCCCTAGAGGTAAGGGCCATGGCATGGGTGCCTTTGTTAAGGACTTGAAGGAGGAGTTTGGGAGTGTGGACTATGTGTATGTTTGGCATGCTCTTTGTGGGTATTGGGGTGGAGTTCGACCCGGGGTTAAGAGTGGGTCGGGTTTTCCGGAGAGCCGGGTGATTGGGCCGAAGCTGTCGGAGGGATTGCAGAAGACGATGGAGGATTTGGCGGTGGATAAGATCGTGAATAATGGAGTGGGGCTGGTGGAACCGGAGATGGCCCACCAGTTGTATGAGGGGCTTCATCAGCATCTCCAATCGGTGGGGATCGACGGTGTCAAAGTCGATGTCATACACGTAAGTTCTTGAAAGCTCTAGCTTTTACTTCCACGTTCAAAACCATATCATCAACTGTGTTAGCTTACATGTGCTACAAGTGTAGCTTGTGAGGTACTATCGACATCTCACCCTTAGGCCGCGTGTTATACACGGCACGTGTGCATGACTCGAAATGATTTTAAGTTCATAACTTCTAATGTGTTTTATGATTTGATGTTTTCGATTTATTTTTAGTGAAATATGATAAAATTAAGGATATTAGGACACACACATGAACGATTTTAAGTTTACTACTTTAAACCACCATCATGTGTGTGCCCTGTGCTTAACCTAAGGAGAGTGATTTGATGTTTCTATTCATTTTTGGTGGAAGATGATAAAATTGAGGATATTAGGTAATTTGCGTCTACATTAATAGTAGATTAGCTCAATATAATGGTAAATGAGAAATATGGATATTTTTTTTTATTATGGAGTGCCTAACCTTTCACTTGAAGCACTTACACCGCCATCGTGCGCGCAGTTGCTTGAGATGTTATCGGAGGATTTTGGTGGTCGGATTGAGCTGGCCAAAGCTTATTACAAGGCACTTACTTCTTCTGTGAGGAAACACTTCAAAGGCAATGGAGTGATTGCTAGCATGGAGCACTGCAATGACTTCATGTTCCTCGGCACAGAAGCCATTTCGCTTGGCCGTGTTGGTACGTATGTAATCTCTCTCTCTGTATACATTCAGTTCAATGGATCAATATATTAACGCAATGAGTATGTAATCTCTCTCTGTATACATTCAGTTCAATCGGTTCGAAAATGCTAATGTTCGTTGTGCCTGATAGATTTCTAGCTATGCATGATGTAGATTAGATCTTTGGATCCCACATTCATCTTACGGTCTTTTCTTATATATGCACTATAGTTTAACCAGTAAACACTAACAGAAGGTATATATATATATACATATATATATATATATATATATATATATATAATGATAGAACATGTAGACTAATAAATTTCTGTACGTTAATCACACAAATCTGTAGGAGATGATTTTTGGTGCTCTGACCCATCTGGAGATCCAAATGGGACATATTGGCTACAAGGGTGTCACATGGTGCATTGTGCCTATAATAGCTTGTGGATGGGGAACTTCATACATCCAGATTGGGACATGTTCCAGTCGACTCACCCTTGTGCTGCATTTCATGCTGCATCAAGAGCGATATCAGGAGGTCCGATATATATCAGCGACTCCGTGGGACAACACGACTTCAAGCTTCTTAAAAGCTTGGTGTTGCCTGATGGATCCATATTAAGATGCCAAGACTATGCACTTCCTTCAAGGGATTGCCTATTTCAGGACCCTGTGCATGATGGGAAAACAATGCTCAAGATTTGGAACCTCAACAAGGTATGACACTTCGTCAAGTAAAACTGGCAGTTGATGACTTGATGCTACTCTTCTTGTTTCAGATGGACGCATCATTTAACAAGTCTAGCTAGATTATAGTTCATCTAAGATACCATTTTTTGGTTATACACTTATACGTACTGTTAATTCATTGTTCATGTTTTTGAATATATGTACATTGTACCTTTGTACCAGTACACTGGCGTTCTAGGACTTTTTAACTGCCAAGGAGGAGGGTGGTGCCCCAAGTCAAGGCGCAACAAAAGCTTCCCCGAGTTCTCAAAGTTGGTGACCTGTTTAGCTACCCCAAAAGATGTGGAATGGAGCCATGGGAAGAACCCCATTCCAATAAAAGCAATCGAAGTATTTGCTGTGTACATGTTCCAGGAAAAGAAGCTGAAGTTTTTGAAGCCAGATGAGACGGTAGAGATTTCGCTTCAGCCTTTCAGTTATGAGCTCCTCACTGTTGCTCCAGTGAAAGTGCTACCGAAGAAGTTGATCCAATTTGCTCCAATTGGATCGGTGAACATGCTCAACACTGGTGGTGCAATTCAGTCCCTGGAATTTGAGGATAGTGAAACTTTGGTGAAGATTGGAGTAAGGGGAAGTGGAGAGATGAGAGCATTTGCTTCAGAGAAACCAACTGCTTGTAAGATTGATGCAGAGGAAGTCGAGTTTGATTATGTTGATAAGATGGTTATTGTCCAAGTGCAATGGCCTAGCTCTTCAAGAACGACTGTAGTTGAGTACTTGTTTTGAGTATTTGATCTAAGAGTAAAAACCTAAAATAGTACCTGAATGTTTTGGCGTGATTTCTGAGGGGATGAATCACACAGAATGCGGGAAGAATACCATCTTTAAGACCCATAACCTGTTAATCATGAGCAAATGACGTCAGAGGGAAGACCGGGTTTGCCGGCCTTCGACCCTCTAATGCCTAAGTCAGCTTTTATGAGAATAGAGATAAGGTATGAATATGATGGAAATGAAGACTTACCGAAATTTATTTATAAAGATAGAGTTGATGCACTCTAAAAGTATTATTTTGTCCTCATTAGAGAGTGTATTACTATTATGTCCTCAAGGAAGAGAGTATGTTTCTTGGACTTAGTTAAGGTTCAAGCCCGTTTTATGTGGTAATATGTGTCTTTTTAGGCGAGTAGGACCGATATTCTATATCTCACATATGATGTATTAACACTGAACTATTGTAAAAGGTATTTTTTGATACCTACGAATTTATATTACCTGAAATGGTACCCCAACTATCTTACCGTTAGTTTTGCCGTTAAATTGATGACGTGGTAAGTGTTTAGACTCTTTTTGCTTAATAAGCTATATATGAGTGAAAGAATAATTTTAAAAACTAATTTTGTTATTATTGCTCTACACATTATACACTTTATTTTTTATCTAGTATTTTCTTTATTAAAATATATACTTTAGTTTTTATTTTAAGTTTGCTACTAATACATATCATATGTTTTGTAGCTTAATTTTATACAAGAAAAAAATGGTGATGAAAAATATGTAAATAAATGAAGATGTACTAAATTTATAAATCAATTCTACTAGCTTATCCTTGATAGTAGCCTTATGCAATTGGTGGGTTTGTGAGAATTTTGATCTCTATATATATCTGATCAATATATAAAATTCATGTTTGGGAGTCAAATTCTTATGATAATGTGTCGTTGAGGGAAGGATAAATCAAGTACATACAAAAATTTCTTCTTTTTTTTTGTGATAAAAGTACATACAAAAATTTCGGTTACACATAATTTGGTTCGTCTTGAATATAGCATGTCTAGAACACATTAAAGTTATTGCTCCATGAATAAGTTGTGTCACAAAGTAGCAATGAATCAGTAATGTTTAAAGACAAAAAGAATTAAATGTTGTGGTTTCTAATTATTCCAATAGAACAATCATAGTATGAATTCTACTATGATATTGAAGTTAAGAATTAATGTTGTTACTTTTGTGTATCCTACACAGTAGTGTGATGCAATTGTGATTTTTTTTTTTTGAGAAAAACGAGAAAGTTACATTATTACATTTCTGATCGGTGAATAAAATATGATCTTAACATTTCGATAGGCAAAATATTAAGAATAAAAATTTGTTCTTAATATCTGGGCTCAGATGATGTCATTGATTGAGTGGCCCTTCAATCCAACCCACAGCAGCAAATTTGTGGTTAAGCTTCAACTTGTAAGTCAAATTTGCACTAAAAAAACGACTGTGAGGTTGGAATCTCATAGAAGCATGACGCGAAATCACGCAGTAAGCCCAACAATCCTCCTAATCCGATGACGATGAGGACTACATCGGAATTCATGGACAAACAAATTATGGAACTTTCTCGATCCTACTCCGACGATTTCTCTCAGCTCACATACCCTCCTCATCAACTGGAAAACGACAGCGACGACGATCTACTCTCCAGCATCCATTTCCGCCCCGTACGACACGGCGTCCCGCAGCAGTCACGCGCCTCCACGCTCGAGGTATGCATTTCAAGCTTCAAGCTTTGATGGGTTGTTCAGCTAAAGTTTCAATCTTTCTTTGTTGGGTTGAGTCAAAAGTTGGGTTTTAACTGAAATCTATATGCTTGTGGTGTTTTAGAACTGTGCTTAGTTCATTTGTATAAAGAGTTGATCAGATCAGTTTAGTTGTGTGGTGTGAATGTAAAACTCTAGATTGATTTGGTTGTTTTGTCGGTGAGTTTGGTTGTTTGAATTAAGGTATTGATGGATTTGATAAGCTGAATGTGTTGATTGGTGCTGTGGAGTGATAAGTGATTGCTTATGTTGTGAATGATCACAGAATCGTGGTTCTATGGATCAAATTGAACGGGGGCAATCCAGGGACTCCGCATTGATTGCGGTGATTGATGGGAAGATGAATCAGCATTTTGGGAACTTGCTGCATGCGGTGGAGGGTCTCAGCGCACGAGTTTCTCAGCTGGAGACTCGGTTGCGCCTAGTTGAGAATTCTGTTGACGACTTGAAGGATTGTACCGATTTTAACTATGGCAAGACTGATGGGAAGCTGAGGGAAGTTGAGAACATTTTAAGAAAGGTATTGTGAATTACTTATGGCCCTTATTTATCTGTCATTTAGGTTGCTTTTTTTAAGTCGACTTAGAGGGTATAGAACTTGGGCTGTAAGTTTGGGTGCTAAAGCAGCTGAATATGCTGTCATGTTTCTTACTGTGAAGATTTATTTTCACAGGCTCACAGTCATATAGGCTTTTCAGGGAATTCATGTAATCTAATTTTGCATGTCTTAAGAGCATTATGCAGTATGCACTACCAATTACAATCGTGTAAGTGATCCTGATCTGTTAACTTAAGCACCACATTCGCTGTCAGTTTTGTCTCACTTTGTATAAAGCCATGGTTGATCTTTGGCCCTAGTGTCTAAGTAGTTTTCCAGTTTGAGCATGTCACTTTTGAACTATGAGAACATGTTGAAGAGCTCCTGTTACCACAATCCATTAAATGCAAACAACCATGTCTAAGGGGTAAAACTAGGTTGAACTTTTGTTATAACTTGTAAGTGAAAGAATCAAATTAAATAAGAATAGTGTATAGGTGACAATCTTCTTGACAGGCTTCGTGCTTGTAATTAAACTGCAGGTTGAAGGTGGTATGCAGGATTTGAGAGATAAGCAAGAGATCGCAGAGGCTCAGCTGCAGCTTGCAAAACTTCAAATGCTTAAGGATCACCAGAAGTGGGAACAAGAAAAGAGCAATGTGCAAACAACTTCAGCATCCGCTCCTCAGCAAACACACCAATCATATTCAACTCCTGTTGCTTCTGTACAACATCCTTCTCTTCCTACTGATATTGCCCCAACCCTGACCCATCAGAACTTTCCACCAGCACCCACAGCAGCTCAGCTTCCAGCTCAATCATCTCAGTATCAATTCCCTTATATTCAAAATCCAGATTCTAACTACTCAGCACCTGTGTTGAATCCACCGCCCACACCTCAGGCATGCTACATGTCTCAAGTTCAGCAGTCACAACCACCTCCCACAGCACCATATCAACCCTATCCAGCAGTGCCAAATCCTTCACAAACATCACATTTTCTGCAGCAGAGTCAACTTCACCTGCCTCTCAATCCTCCTGATCCACAAACTCAGTATTCATCGATTCACAATCCAGCAGAAACTCCATATGGGTTATCTCAAAGCTATCCCCAAAGCATCCACAAAACCTCTAATGCGCCTGGCTTGGTTCTATCACCACAACAACAGTTTGACGGTTCCATGCAGTATACACATGACCGATCTACTAGAAATTACAGCACAGATTTCTCTCCTGGAAATATGCAACCAGTTCAACGTTCAAGCTACGATGACTTTTATTCCCATGGCGGATCTCCTTCTCACTACAGTGATTCAAAAATGAAACAGACACAAGTATCGCCATCCTCTTCAGTCGCTTCTGGTGGAAACAGTTTCTCAAGACTGCCCACTGCAAAGGTATTGCCATATGCATTACCCATGGCTGCCAGCGTGGATAAGGAGTCGGATTCTGGTGGGACTGGAAACCGCGTTCCAGTTGATAATGTCCGCATTCCAGTTGATAATGTCATTGATAAAGTTGTATCTATGGGATTCCGAAGGGACGTGGTCAGAGCAACAGTCAGGAAAATGACCGAGAATGGGCAGTCGGTGGACCTTAATGTTGTGCTGGATAAGCTGATGAACAGTGGAGAAGTTCAGTCCTAAAGTGGTGGATTTGGTCGGTAACGTGGTTTCCCCAAATACGTCTTTCTGATTTGATTCTATGATCAATATGAAATTGTATGCTTCTCTATGTTCAGTTGCTCTTTTGTTGTGTGCTTCTCTATCATGTGATATACCTACCACCTCTTATCTTTTTCATGTTTGCTATGTAAATAGAATGTGTAATGATGTTTGACATGTAATCTATGAATGTAAATTCCAGAAAATGCTCTACTAAGTGTTCCTGTTGTGTTGTTTATCATGACTATGCATAACTTCTGGGGAAATGCTTGAATCCATGTATTGACACTTTGAATTGCACTGTCAAAGTGACTAGCTTGATGATGTTCTGTACCACTGTATGTCGAGAGTAGGGCATTGTGGTTTGACAAGATTGGGTTTTAAGAATGGGCTGAAGACTTGGGCATTTTTAAAAGCTTGGGTGTTAGTACAGTTCAATGATATGTTCTAGGGCTGATTTTGCATGTAACACAAGCATAACTCTTTCAAAGACATGAAACCAATAATAGATTTCATGGTTGAAATCCTTGAGATTTGTTGTTGTTTTTCTTTTCTTTTATTGGTAAATTTCTACATCAATCTATTGTACATAAAAAGCTTGTACCCGTGTTTGATTTTATCGACCTCAGCAAGTCAGCATCGTTAGGAATAGTGACTACTGGGTAAGACTTTAAGGGGCTGGTGACAGAGATGCCCTGCTTTGGGTTATCTGTATTCAGGAAAAAAACATAAGAATATGTCAAAATTCAAAATAACCTGGTGTAGGCAAAGGCTGGCAAGATCTTCAATCATGTATATTAACCACATTTGTGTCTCTTTCTTTATGCTCTAGATAAGTAGATTTTGAAAGGTGTAAATTTAGTATAACATTGTTTACCAAAAACATCTATTTAGTAAGAAAAACAATACTGTTTTGTTTTATGATGAATCTTTTTGCAATAGTGACGATAAACTACCATTTCATACCTATTTAATATGAACAGTTCCGATTATGACTGAATGATGTGATGAAATCGTAACAAGTAAACAGTTATCTCGTATTGTGATCAAAACCGGTTAGTTCTAGAGCACAATCTTCCCATACATCAGCTATCAAATGTTAAGTTGTTTTTAGAGATATGGTTATTTCTGTCTTTAAGAAATGGACCATATCCATAATGGGGTGCACCTTTGAAAATGGAGACGTTTTCACTAGTAGCTACTGGACCACTGCTACCATGAATACATCAAGATCAAGCTGAGGTTGCTGCAGAGCCATCAAAACCAATCGAACAGTGCACTGTGAGGGAAGGGTTTGATCAACCTTTGGATTTTTGGGTAGAGATTACTATCACTGAGTTCTCAGCAACATAAATGTTGGTCCCAGGGTTTGGATGGCCAAGTCTCTCCCTCTGATTTTGTGGACCCTGAGATTTAGGGCAGAGGTCCAGCCCCTTCCTTTGTTCTCTGGGAATATACATATCTCATCCCTTTCCTCTCTATTTTCATCCACTTTGTCCAAACAACAAAAATGAATCTTGTTTGATGCATCAGCATCCTTGCAGCTACATTCCATTCCCTTCTATTTTTGATTACCAGAAGTTTTGGGTTCAACGAAGACTGGAATACGAGCTCCTTCATCTTGTTCATCGAAAAAAAAAGTGGTTATTTCACATCTTAAGGATGGAATTGTAAAGTCAAACTCTTGCATCGAGTGTAAACATTGTTATCTGATTATCATTTTAAGGTGTGTGAAGAACAACATTGTTTTAATTTTTCGGTTATTTTGTATATCGAATGTGTATTGTTCATATCTTATGTGCAAGTAGTGCCAATGCCAAGTTGATACCTCAATATACACTGAGCATGAGCTCATTGTACCTTCACTAGCAATATAATGGAGTCAGTCTGATCGACTATGATTCATCACTGCCAGTAGCAGAGAAATAGCGTCACATTCATGGGGCATTCCTTTCCATCAATATGCCTTCATTTGTGGATCAAGTTAGGTCTTAATGTTGCTTTAGTACCCTTTAATATACCAAACGCTGTTGATTTGGTACTCTCTACAGTCTAGAGCAGGAGTGCAGGGTATTATCTAAATCTTTATTGTCGAATGGAAACTTTCGTAATTTTAATTTGCTTGATTTGTTAATTGTCATCGAATCGGCATAATGAAATCTTTCTATTTACAAGCAACTATCCTTGAAGATCAACAAACATGTTGCTCTTTGAGTTGGCAAGAATTAAAACGCACGGATTTTTTTTATTTCTAACAAGTTCACTTTTTCTATTCTGTAGGTGATGAGTCAAACTAAACTACCTTTAAGGTATTGAGTTTTAACCACAAAAGACCTTGGTACAATTAAGAATGATCAACCTATTTATAAGTTATATTTTATTTGTCATTTTTCTAATGTGAGATTTCTCCTTTCCAACACTCTCCCTCACATGCAACCTAACTTTTAGGTCTGCACATGAAACTGATTAACAAACTGAACCCGAGCCTCATGACAACCGAAATAACCCCAAACTTTCCGTGACAACTAAAATAACCCCAAACCCGAAAGAATCAAACCAGGGCTATGACCCTTAAAAGAACCAACCCGGGCTCGTGGAGACGCAATTGGAGAGGAACCCGCTCTGATACCAAGTCAAACAGTGACAAACGTAGCCCATGAATCATCCTTGTATCAATATTATCTCAACTTAACCACTTTTAAGGTGTTGAGTTTTAACCACAAAAAATCTCGATACAATTAATAATGATCCATCCACGTATAAATTATACTTTATTGGGAAAATGTCCATTTAGTACTAATTCAAACCCCTTATTTCCCATTCCAATGATAATCTTTTGTATTAGCCCATTCCAATATAAGGTAACCATTTTTATGCCCAAATGCACAAATCTTTACTAAAGTCTTAACAAACCATATTATTTTAAGACTATTTTGCCCCCACCTCTTCAACATGAAAAGACTTGGCCGGAACCTCGAACTCCGGTCACCGGCCGCCGGACTCCGGTCACCGGAATTTTCCCAACCTTCGGACTCCGGTCACCGGAATTTCCCCTGTAACTAGTTACTGACCCCCAATAACCAGTTACTGACCAGTTAACGACCCCTAATAACCAGTTATTAACCCCCAGTAATCAGTAACTGACACCCAGTAACCAGTTACTGACCAGTTACTGACACCCAGTAACCAATTACTGACCCCCAGTAATCGGTTACTGACCAGTTATTGACACCTAGTAACCAGTTACTGACCCCCAGTAATCACTTGTTTTCAGTTACTGAACCCAGTAATCACCCAGTAATCATTTTGTTTTCAGTTACTGACACCCAGTAATCACCCAATAATCATGTTGTTTTCAGTTATTGACCAGTTACTGACACCCAGTAACCAATTACTGACCCCAGTAATCGGTTACTGACCAGTTATTGACACCTAGTAATCAGTTACTGACTCCCAGTAACTTAGTTATAGACCCCAATAATCAAACATTTTCTTCCTCAAGACATACTGTTACTGTAGGTTTCTGATAAATGACTTTAGCGCAAAAGGCAACAAGAATAGCAAAACCAGCAAAAACAACAAGACAACAAAAAGAACTAAAGCTTGGATTAAAATCATATATTAAGTACCAACAACAAAGAAGAATTTTCTCTGAAGCAAATCCATAACTCAGCTAGAGGAGAAGAATATGGCCAGCGCGGTGATGGAGCTAAACCAAATCCCGGAGATCGGAGCAAGAGAAGAATATGGCCGGCGCAGTGATGGAGCATCAGTCACACTCGGCCGGCGCAGTGATGGAGCTGAACCAAATCCCGGAGATCGGAGCAAGAGAAGAATATGGCCGGTGCGATGATGGAGCTGAACCAGATCTCTGAAGAATATTAAGTACCCTATCAATGCCGATGTTGACTTCACGACGAGCTAGATCGAGCTAGAGGAGAAGAATATGGCCGGCGCGGTGATGGAGCTGAACCAGATCCCAGAGATCGGAGCAAGAGAGACGTCGGTTGTCGTGGTCCGGTGGTCGTCGTCCAGATCTTAATCATCTAAATCGAAGCATCGGCGTCGGGGCTTTATTGGCGTCGGCGTCCTCGATGTCGAGGCTTCATTGGCATCGACGTCGGCGTTGAAGATGTGTGTTTGAGAGAGAGAGAGAGAGAGAGAGAGAGAGAGAGAGAGAGAGAGTAGATCGGGAAGCTGGAAGCTGGGTTGAGTTGTAGATATAAAGTTAAGGGTGATGTTGTCTTTTTGATAAGAATAATTAGAATAGGCTCATGTACAAAATTTTCATTAAAATAAGTTATTAAATCTTTATTTTTAACTGAATAGACATTTTCTCTATTTTATTTGTCACCTCTAAATTGAGATCACAGAATCACCGAGGCACACAAACGTTCCACTATGAAACGTAATTAGCAGAAACCTCATCTGTCACTATCTCTTCCCTCTTCGAGTTCCGGTCCACATCAAACTCCAGTTCGTTTACAACTCAAACACATCAAACTTATTAACCAAAATGGATTGAAACCAAATACTCAAGAGACCAAACCAATATAGAAAAAATATAAAACAGTACAGAGGAGAGAAGAAACAAATAGAAAAAAAAATGATGGGGGATCAGAAAAAGCAAACAGAAAAATTGCAGACAGAGCATGCAGTAAGAGGCAGGCTTTATTTCCACGCCCTTAATTAACCCATACACAAAACCTGCCATGTATTTATATTCACCTTTGGAACAATGAATCTACTACTACCCCTGCAGTTCTACTCTTAAATTGGGTGTTCTTGTTTTCGAGGGGCGAGATCTAGCTTCGGTAACCGTTCTGGGATTTCTTGGTCCCTGAAAAAAATCTCCGGCCCGGAAGTGTTTTCAACTCTCCGGTGGCATTTCATCACCCACCCACCTCATCAAATTTCTTCCTTTTCTGTTTTCCATTATCTGATTTTCACAAATTCTTTACTGTCTTTGAAAAAAATCACATGCAAGAGTAATCTAGAGTGTCTTTCCTAACTGTCAGTGAATTCACTTCGACATATACCCAACTTCCAAACAATCTATTTCAGATTGATCATGGTTGGATTAACTGACCTAGCTTGTTCAATTTCAATCTTTGTGTAAGCCTTAAAGTTCACTCTTTACCACCCATTTGTCACTTGAAACCCTTTTTTGTTTTCATCTCCTGGGTTTCTCTATAAAACCCGCCTCAAGTTTCTCCCCACTTCCTCACATTCACTCACTATGTTTTCATTGCTCTGTTTTCAGTACTCAAAATATGGCCAAATATGAGAGCATGTTCACAATGAGGAACTTGCTTGTGCTGTCTCTGGCGCTCAATCTGAGCTTGATTACTAGGGTATTCTTCGACGGTGAGAAATATGGGCTCTTCTTGTCTGTGGAGAACCAGAAGCAGAGAGGTCCATCATTTGCTGCAGACAAGGAAGCTCACGCAACCCAGAAGACTCTTCTGTCACTTTCTTCGTCTGGTCAAGAAGGCACGGAAAAAGTCATCAACCTCGACCAGTGAGTACATTCAACTCAATACTCTGTTTCTTTCTTTCCGGCCTTTCATTTGTGTGTCATCAAATTCCACCATTGACGTTTCTTCAAGCATCATTTACCGTCCTGTTAGTCTCGGCCAGCCTGTGTATATTGTCATTTCGATTGTCTTCGAGTTTCTGCGCACTCCAAGTTTTTGGTCAAAGTGAAGTGTAAAAATGGCCAGGGTAAAGTTGTTTTTTTTGGTCTGGAAAAGTAAAGTTGTCTCTTTTCACTTACTGCAAAAGTTTTGGGGCATGGGGGAAGAAGTGTTAGGCGAGTAGTGATGATCGCATCTCGAATCTAAAAGATGGTCAAGATATTATGTCAGATTCCTCAGTTGACGTCAGTGATGAGATTTGCAAAGCATGTTAAGCAACACTTACTAAAATATTTCACTGTTTTGGAGACTCTTAAATTGTTTAATGATACTTAAGAGCACAGTAATATCCCACCAAAATTTAGTTTAAAGCCTTAATCTTTGCACTCTTCTTGCTTGAGATTTTCCACCGTGCATGTTTGAGCTGGGCAATGGAGCAAACCCTTTTGTTCTTGAGCCCTGCCTTTGCTTACCCCAAAAACAAAAGCAGTGTGTTTTGTTTGTTTGTCATTTTTATTACGGACCTCAAACTCGGTCATTTAAAATGCACTTGTAAATAACAAAGATGCAGAATTTGAAGTTCCCCAGATGCATGTTCTTGTGGGTAAACTAAATGAACCTTAACACTTGTGTGTGGCCTTTTCCTTTTGAAGTGTTGGCCTTTGGGAAAGTGTAGTAGAAGAGTAGAGGGCGTGGTGGGGGGTGTGGTGTTCCAAAGATTTAAACTTTTGGCCGCCCCATCTTGTGATTTAGCTTTTAGAGCCATCCTTCTTTTTTAGTCCCATAATTGGGATTGTCTTGTCTCTGGATGGATCTTCTTCACCACTTTGTTGGACCTCTCAAGATTTTAACCCCCACTTTAGGTCTCCACCAATTGACACTCAGGTCTTTGATCTGATTCTAGAAATGTATAACACCTAATCATTGATTTCTTGATGGAAGGGGACCCCAAAACCCACCCTCCAATTGCTGCCTTCCCCATACATTACCTCAATGTCTTCATGCATTTTCAGAATCTCAATTTGCTGTTGCAGATTCTTATGTTTCCTCCATCTTTGGAGTGAAAAGTTGTTACATCTTTTACTTTGATACTATGTATTAGATTGTCATTTGTGTTTTTGCTTTTTTACTTTGAAATGGATTGGTGAATTTTGTAAAGATTTGATGAATTTCCAAGAATTCTACATAAAGACATCAGCTTTATACTATGCTTGGCTGCTGGTTGAAAAAGCTATCACCTGTTTATATGAGACTGTCATTACGTTCTTTCACTTTTACTTTGAAATGGGCAAAGTGAACTTTGTGGAGATTTGATGAAATCCCAGGATTCTCACATAAAGATCCAAGCTTTCTTTTGTATATAAGTTCAACATGCACATGATCTGTTTGTGTTAATGCCTGGTTGAATGCAGTGGTGATCCGACTATGTACGAAAAGTACTGGATGATGATGGGTGAGAGAACCACCGTTGTGATACCTGGTTGGCACTCCATGAGCTATTTCTCAGACATTAAAAACCTCTGCTGGTTTTTGGAGCCCGAGTTTGCCAAGCAGGTCATCAGACTACACAAAGCCGTTGGGAATGCCGTCACTGAAGGGCGTCACATTGTGGTTGGGACAGGTTCATCTCAGCTCATTTTAGCTGCGCTTTTCGCTCTTTCTCCAAAAGATGGATCTGAGCCAATGAGTGTCGTATCTACAGCCCCATTCTACTCGGTGAGTTTTATATTTTTGTTTTGATTCTTTTGGTTGAGTTAATACTTGATCCTTGTTTCAACATCTACAGCTTTGTTTTTTTAAGATGAAAGTCATTATTCACTGGTTCGCTAGTTTGCGTGGTAGAAAATTTAGGCAAAGTCAAATACCATTAGTGATGAACCATATGGTTTATTCCTTAGTTTTATATTTGTTTAAGGAATCACTTAGCTTGGTGGACAAGCTTTTGTGAATGGTGTCCACTATAATTAGAACTTGTTACAATGGTTGAAGATATTTTGTGGGAAGTTGGTGGTGTCATATTTCTCAAAGGCTTGGCTTTTCATGCATATGAAGTACATGATTTTGGTATGTTATTGCTACCACCATCGCCACCCCATCTTCTAGACGTTCCTTCTCTTTCTTATGGGATTTTATCAGTAACTTTCAGAATACCAAATGTCGCTTTTAAACCATTACCTTTTCCCTTAGGAACTGTTTTAATTTTCCCAGAAGAACAAGGGGAGAGAACCTTTTAATAATGAGAACTGTTTTCCCTACCATGATTGTGAAGCTTTGTTGTGATCTCAATTATTTGGTCCTTGTCCCCCTCCTTAAATGTTACTAAATCTTTTGTCCCCGTGTTGGATCCTATTTTATCCTTCCTGCATAGAGTGCTGTTGCATATGTTCATGCATGTGCCCATTTGAAATAGATCAAACTAGTAATATGGAGATATAAAACTCTCGATTTTCATATAATGACTCAAATATTCTCTGTTCTTTCAAGTCAACTCTATATAACACTTGAGCTTGAAGTAAAGAATATATCCTATCTGTAAAACTTGTTAATGTACATGGTTTGTACTTGATGGATTCAAGTTTGTGAAGATTTGCAATGATGGTTTTGCATTTTCATAGGGAGCTAAAAAGATAGTATATCACATGTTAGCATGTTACAAATAGATAAAGTTGTAGTCTAGTGGAAGTAAAAGAGGAGTAATAAAATGAATCTTTATAATTTGCTGGCGTTTTCACATGTCTATGATTTGCAGCCTTACTTTGGTTCTTGATAATCTGTTTGCAGTCTTACCCTGTGATGAGCAACTACCTCAAATCGGGCCTGTACAACTGGGCTGGAGATGCCCGAAGCTTCAACAAAGAAGGCCCGTACATCGAGTTTGTCACCTCTCCGAATAACCCTGATGGATTTGTCAGGCACTCTATGGTTAATCGAACTGGAGGTATATTGGTCCATGATTTGGCTTACTACTGGCCACAGTATACCCCCATTCCCTCACCTACAGACCATGATCTGTCATTGTTCACTGTCTCGAAAGCCACTGGTCATGCCGGGACGCGCATTGGGTAAGTAGTGATCCTATATAAGTTCCTCATTTTCTTCCAGTTAAGTTGCTCCAGTAAATATATTTCTTCTGCATGTGTTCTCTAGGTGGGCTCTAGTGAAAGATGCAGAAGTAGCAAAGAAAATGATCAAATTCATAGAGCTCAACACCATTGGCGTCTCCAGGGATTCACAGCTCCGAGCTGCCAAGATCTTGGAAGTCTTGACCAACACCACTGAAAAACATGGCAGCTCAGGTTCTGGAGAATCCTTCTTTGAGATAAGTTACCACCTCATGGCAGACAGGTGGCAGCTGCTTCGAGCGGCGGTGAACAATGGCAGAATGTTTAGTCTGCCTGACTTTGCACCAGGGTTCTGCCACTTTCTTCAACAGGAGACGCAGCCTCAACCTGGTAAAGGGAAAATACCACAAATTGTTAATGAATGACATTATCAATGATGAACAAAGAAAAAAGACATTATGAGTTTGATTAATTTGCCTTTCTCTCCAGCTTTCGCGTGGCTCAAATGTGAGGACGATGCAGTGGAGGATTGTGAAAGCTTCCTCAGAGGGCACAAGATTTTGACCCGAGGAGGAAGACACTTTGGGGTTAGCCCAAAGTTTGTCCGCATAAGCATGCTGGATAGGGACATAAACTTCAGTTTGTTTCTTAAGCGATTGTCCAAAATCCAGTCATGACATCGTACTGGCGCTGCTCCTTCCTCAAGCTGTTTGGAACCAATTTGGCAGAGGCTGCATTGGTATGAGGGGACACTGAGGAAGGAGAAGGAGAGTGTGATCAGTTGGTTTATATGTAGAATAGTAATAGAAAGTGCTGAAATTTGTACTCGTTAATTTGATCGCATGGTTTTTCTCAGTGAAAATACAGAGATCCAAATCCAACCATATCCAACAAAATTGACAGCAATGTTGGTTTGAAGTTGAAGGCTTATTAGGTAAAAGAACCGACAATATTACCAAACTCCTATCCATGGAGTAGGATGGTTCACTTGACAAAACTGAAAAGCTAATCATTTTTACCTGGTGGCTCCAAATTGAGAGCTCTTCCCATGTCTGCTCCCGCTGAGATCAGCAGCGGCCGCCTCCGATTTTTCCCATGTCATCCATTTCCATCCATGACTAATTCCTACAAGTGATGTTACAAGAACGCTCTCCGGGATCCCATATGTGCTCAAAACGAGAGTTGTGTTTACACTTCTGCATTTGTGTGTCAAAATCCATTGAAGAGAGGAAAGAACCGGTAACCATAAACAAAGAGATTATGGAAAAGTGATACTTATGTATTGAAAGATTAAGTGGTATTTATAAAAACTTGGTAACAAGCGTTTCACTAATTTCAAATGAACTTCCCAAAAAATAATGAAATAGGTCAAATTACATATACTGTTTTGAAAATTTACGCATCTGTTTTCAAAATTAGTGGATAGCAAACATTGCATATACCTTTCTGGAAATTCATGTTTAAGAGGCCAACAAACATCGACATTGAAGTTGGTCGCAGATACATTTCCAGAAATTCATGCATCCGTTTTAAAAAATAAGTGGCCAGCAAACATCGACATTGAAGTTGGTCGCATATACCTTTCCAGAAATTCATGCATCCGTTTTCAAAATATGTGGCTAGCAAACATCGACAGTTAAATAGGTCGAATTACATATATCTTTTTCAAAAATTCATGTATCCGTTTTCAAAATTAGTGGATAGCAAACATTGCATATACCTTTTTAGAAACTCATGTATCTGTTTCAATATAAGAGGCCAGCAAACATCGACATTGAAGTTGGTCGCAGATACCTTTCCAAAAATTCATACATCCGTTTTCAAAATAAGTGGCCAACAAACATCGACATTGAAGCATATACCTTTCCAGAAATTCATGCATCCATTTTTAAAATAAGTGGCTAGCAAATATCAACATTAAAGTTGGTCGAATTGCAGATAAGGATGGTTAAACTAGGGGATAAGTGTTTCACTAATTTCAAGCCACCTTCCCAAAAATTTATGCATCCGTTTTCAAAATAAAAAGCTAGCAAACATCGACATTCAAGTTGGTCAAACCGCATATAAAATTGGTTAAACTAAGGAACAAACGTTTCACTCGTTTCAGGCTACCTTCCCAAAGAATCAAGCATCTGTTTTTAAAACAAATGGCTAACAAACATCAACATTGAGGTCGGTTGAATTACAAATGAGATTTTCACGATTCGGACAGGAGCATTAGAGAAAATTCATGCTTAATTTACGGAAATCAATAGGTAACGCACTAGAGTATGTTGACTAGGGACAATATTTCATAAAGTTTCACACATACTAACGCAACAACTTCAGTAAAATCACGTGAGTGTCATAATATAAATTTCAATGTTTTTGTGACGACCATCTATAAAATCGAACACGATGTAATCAGAGACGCAACCAAAATTCCAATCACATTTTTGCTCTCTTATCAAGCCGAAAGTGTTTACCTCCAACAAAGGCAGGTAGACATTGAAGATCAATTGTTGAGCAAATCTATCCAAGCATACACACCACTGCACCAGCCATAGAGCTTCATCCATTTCCGTGTCAATTCAATCAAACTAGAGTTTCTCTTTTCCTCTTAACCAGACACCAACTAATTGTGATTCTGTTGGTTGGAAAAAAATACAATGTGTCCTCTTAACCAAACTCTTTCGTCTGGAATCTGGATTGATGAAATAAAACCCAGTTTCCTTCATGAACCACCTTCTTCGAGTTTCTGATTCGTTTCAACTCATTGCTCTTCTGCTTCACTCTCTTTCTCTAATGAATCGAGGCACTGCAATTTCAGAGGCCTTTCGGATTCTCCATGCTGCTTTCTCTTTCTGTTCTTTACTGTTAGCTTTGTGTAGCTCATTCTACACTCCTCCAAAACATTCCAAGTTTTCTTCAATGTTACAAGCTTAGAAAAACAACGTTATGAAAATATTGGGCTTCAAGGCCCAGTCCACAATGTTGCATCCCATGGCCCAAATACTTGATGTCCAGGAAGAGCTCCAATTCATCAACTGCCGCCAACTCATCGCCAAGTTCATAGTCTTATGCAATTCATCAGTTACTTCCTCTTCTGTTTTGCATTATCTGTATTTCTTTCTCTGGGAATAAATTCAATGTCTTGGGAAAACCCACATGGAACAGCAGAATTCTCTATAAACCCAGAAATCTGGGGTGTCCTTCCAAACTACCAATTAAACGTCTTTGATATGAATCCAAGATTCGGTTTCAAATTTGATCATGGTGGAATTGACTGGAGTAGCATGTACAATGTGACTCCAGAAGACCAGTTTATTCAACTTGAATCCAGAAGACCGGCTTCTGCAAGCGTTATAGTTCGTTCTTCACCATCCATTTTGTCCTGGGTTTCGCTATAAAAGCCACCTCAAGTTTCTCCAGTTCCTCACCTTGTTCCAAAGCATCCGCTGTTTTCATTTCCTCTGTTTCAGCATTCTCTTCTTTCATGTTTCAACTACTTCCCTTCCATAGATCTACAAAAATGGCAAACTTCTTTAGCATTTTCACAATCACAAATTTGCTTATTCTGTCTCTCGCCCTCAATCTAAGCTTGGTGATGAGGGTGTATCTCAATAGTGAGAAACATGGCCAACCAAAGGTTGTGGACGTTGAAGGTCCCGCAACCCAGAGGACACTCCTCTCTGTTTCTTCTTCGTCTGGTGAAGAAGATATAGATAAGGTCATCAACCTCAACCAGTGAGTACCCTCTCTTCAATATTCTGTTTCTTCCTCTCTCCTTTACAATTTTGTATAATGAAATCTATACTAACCGCCTTGTTGTATTGCAGTGGTGACCCAACAATGTATGAGAAGTACTGGATGATGATGGGCGACAAAACCACAGTGGTGATTCCGGGGTGGCACTCGATGAGCTACTTCTCGGATGTGAAAAACCTCTGTTGGTTTTTGGAGCCCCAGCTGGCCATGCAGATTATAAGACTACACAAAGCTGTGGGGAATGCCGTCACTGAAGGGCGTCATATTGTGATTGGGACAGGTTCGTCTCAGCTCATTATGGCTGCGCTTTTCGCTCTTTCTCCGGCAGATGGATCTGAGCCCATGAGTGTGGTATCTACAGCTCCATTCTACTCGGTGAGTTTTAAGTTTTTTTTGTGTGTTTGATTCTGTTGGAGTTGGTTTAGTTCTTAGTCCTTGCCATTGATTTGCTTTATCTTCTTGCATGCAGTCTTACCCGGTGATGAGTACATACCTCAAGTCGGGGCTGTTCAACTGGGCCGGAGATGCGAGAAGCTTCAACAAGGAAGGACCCTACATTGAGTTCATCACATCTCCAAATAACCTAGATGGGTTTGTCAGGTCCTCCGTCGTGAATCGAACCGGAGGTATGTTGGTGCATGATTTGGCCTACTACTGGCCACAATATACACCCATTTCCTCACCAGCAGACCATGATCTGTCATTGTTCACTTCCAGCAAAGCCAATGGTCATGCTGGGACGCGCATTGGGTAAGCACTAATCCCATATTCACATCAGAGATCTTCTTTTCTTTTCTTTTTTAATTGTTCTTGTTTTGCTTCACTGGACAGTTTTTTTCTGCATGAATTTTCTAGGTGGGCTCTCGTGAAGGACGAAGAAGTTGCCAAGAGAATGATCAAGTTCATAGAGCTAAACACCATTGGCGTGTCCAGGGATTCACAGCTTCGAACTGCTAAGATATTGGAAGTGATGACCAACACCAGTGTTGACAGCTCAGGTGAATCCTTCTTCGACATAAGCTACCACCTCATGGCAGAGAGGTGGCGGCTGCTCCGAGCGGCCGTGAACAATCGCAGAAGGTTTAGTCTGCCTGAATTTGCACAGGGGTTCTGCCATTTCTTTCAAAAGGAGACAATGCCTCAACCTGGTGAGTGAACTTCACCACAAACCATTAGGTTAATGACTTCATCAAAACAAAATTTGGACATTATGAGTTGATCACTTAATTTTATGTGCAGCCTTCGCATGGCTTAAGTGTGAGGACGATGCAGTGGAGGATTGTGAAAGCTTCCTCAGAGGGCAGAAGATTTTGACTCGGGGAGGAAGTAAATTTGGGGTTAGCGCAAAATATGTTCGAATAAGTATGGTGGATAAGGACATCAACTTCAGTTTGTTTCTGAAGCGTTTGTCCAAGCTCCAGTAAGAACTCGTAACATTGTGACTGAGAAGGATGATTGGATGAAGTGTGTGTGATCAGTAGGTTTAGATGTAGAATAGTAATAGGTGATGCAAATTGTAGCCATCTATTTAATCATACAGTTGTTTCTTAGTGAAATTCATTTGTGTTCAAAATCAATGATATCCAATTTCTGCACACTGCTTCAAGAATACCTAATACTAGCTAGGATATCAATTCATCAGCCAGACAACTTAAACTGATCAAAATTCTAACATAGAGAAGTAAAATAGTGAAAATCAACTTGTCGAATTTGATTCATCTCAAGGTTTCGGATAATTTAGATTCTAAAACTTCTGCCGACTTGCTAAATCAGATGCTTAATTTCTTTTAACCAATCTCAATCAGTTGCTCTTCTGTCTGAGGTTCTTGGTTCTTAGCTTCTTGCAATTAAGTAATTTGCTGGAATGGTTGACTTCAGATCAAAGCCAGAAACAACTAGCTCTATCTCTTAAGCTGCTTAAATTCAACCTTTAAATTTATATAAATTAAACTTGTGCATGAATATTCACAATATTGAGAATGCATAGTAATTGTCATGCAAGTGTTCTGATGAGCATTATAAATCCCCATCTTTTATAACATACTCTTATCCGTACTGTAGTCTGTCTTTTCAGATGATAGGAAAAGCAACAATGGCGTATCCGCATATACAACTCTGAATTAAGTTGAGTTTTCCATACATCAGAACTCCAAGTCAGCTCCTTAAATCCTTAACCTAAGCTTAGACAACCATTCTACTAGCTACCTATCGCACAACAAACAAACCAACAGCAGCAATTATAATAAAATCAAACACAATTTAGCATAAGCAAAGATTCTTAAAATGTTTGTTCAGTATTTTTAATATTCTAGCATGATGACAAAGAATTCCAACTGATATTAAGGCTTCAACTGGTCTACATTTTCTTGTTCCTGCTTTCCATCATGAGGGGTTCTCAGGAAAAGTTGGTGTTACCTGTATTAGCAGTGTATCTACTTGTGGGTGCCTTAACCGCAACTTCTGCAATGATTCCTCATGGTAATAATATCTCAATATACCATTTACTTAAACTTAGATATGTTGTCAGAACTATGATGGTATTGCTATATGGCTTTGTTATGTTAGAAAAGTTTTGAATAGTAAATTGATCGATCAGACTTTCATGTGTTATGTTAACATTTCATGCTTGCTGTCAATTTATAGAGATCCAAAGTGATGAGAAGAGTTCATGGCATGTTGATAAAGATGGATTGAGGAAAACACTTGGAAGAAAAGAAAGCTTTGGATGGCCAAATGTCATTGCCAAGAAAGTAGTGCCAACTCGCAACCTAAGAACAGTAGTGAAAAAATCTGCACCACCTGCACCCACCAGAAATAAGGCAACAACACAGAGATTGCTTCTGTATCTCCAGTCCTTGCCTGATGCGTATTGATGCATGTATATGTATTCTCGATCAATTCCCTAAGCTTTTATTTCAATGTTTTGCCTCACTTGCAACTCATTAGGCTTTGGGGACTTTCTACACTAGGCTGCTACTTCTGTCAAATATATATATGTAGATCTGTTGAATAGTTTCTTCAGTATATCAATGCAAATTTCACTAAGAAACCCAGATACAGTATCACAATCAGTGCCATAACTTAAATTTCACAGCTTTACTTTTGTTGCAAATAGGCAAGCAAATTCCATGCATGATGAGTAGTACTTACTAAATTTGAAGTTTGAACGCACTTCTTCCATGTAAGAGATGATAGATACTGAAACCAATTAATACAGCAAAGGAGAGAAGTTTGATATTTAGAACTTATCTAAGCAGTTCAATTCATCAAGAGGTTTTAGATTTTAGATGCTAAAATTTTGTCACGCTTTCAAAATTCACACACTTCATTTTTGACCAACATTCTTCTATTTGTGGCTCTTGGTTCTTGCAAGCAACTTGATGGAAAGGTTGACTTCAGATCATTGAAAGAACCAAGTAGCTGTATACCATTACACTATGAAGAATCTGGATGTTATTTAACATCCTTAATTTAATTGAACTTATGCACATAGCCATGAACAGTGACATAGTTGAGGAGTTCTGAAGTCTCAGTCCTGCAACTTATGCACCTAAATGAACGCAATATAATGGAAGTAACATGCCAATTTAAAGTCAATTCCATAATTAGTAACCAAAACATGTATAGGCATCCCTCCTACTACCAAACTCTCATTATACAAAAGCAACAAACAGCAACTAAATATGATTAAGCACAATTTAGCGTAAACTGAGAATCTATAAATCTCTGTTCAGCAATATCCTAGGATCATAACAAAGAAATCCCACTGACATATTAAGGCTTTTACAACTTCTTGTTCCAGCTTTCAATGATGAGTGGTTCTCCAGCGAAGTTAGCTTTAGCGGTATTAGCAATATACCTTCTTGTGGGTGCTTTTCCTTCAACTTCTGCATCAGTTCCTCATGGTAAAAACTTCTTAATTCATTGTGAACATGATAAACTTCTTCCATTCTATGGTTTACCATTTATTCAGTTGGATTGTGCATTACAAATGATGTTTTGATTTTCTTGGCTCTAAGTTTAATTTCGAGGATCTTATTGTCTAAAATAAATCCAAGTGATTAAGGATCTTTATTGTCTATAACATTTCTTGCTTTGCAATTTTCCTATGATGACTTTAGGTGATCAGAAGAGTTCATGGCATGTTGATTGTGTACATGGCTTGACAAGGATACTTGGTAGAAAACAAAGCAACTATGGATGTCAAAATTCCATTGTTGGCAAGAAAATAGTGCCCCTTCAGAGCCTAAAAGTAACAAGCAAATCCCCCCCGCCGCCACCCACAAAGAATACGGCAACATTTTATACCCTATCTCCTCCAATTGCTGCATGATACATTGATACCTATGCTATATATGTATGTATCCTATGGATTGTTATGATGTTTGTTAATTTGGTGTGTATTATTATTTTTGTCGAGAGCATAAATTTTGAGACCTACTCTTACAAGCTATGATGTCCTGGTGCTCTATTCATCACCAATTTAATTAGTAACATAATCGTAACAAATCGTTCATGCAACTGGAATGGGGCACTAGATAATAAAAACCATCTCATTCATCCATTGTCAACATTAAAAATGCTAATAAACTAGTTTTGTTTGAATAAGAGACTCACACAACTACAGAAGTGCTCCAATACTACTAAGACACTAACTAGAGTTGAAGACGCTTGCATTGAAAATATGATAGAAGAACCATATCCTTTTAGATTGATCGATAGTACTGCAGAACTCCACAAAACACAGAAAGAAACTAAACAAAAAGTATCACTCATCTGAAGTTATTGACAGTAAGGCCTTGATCAAACTGCCCTTGTCCTCTTCATATTTTCTGGCATGCTTTCAATCAACTTCATCTTTTCAAGAGTCTTCAATCAAACAAATCAAATTCTGAATTCTGCTGTGCAGCTTCAAATTTCTTTTCCTCTGAATTGGGTGTTAATAAAGCACATAGTAAACGAGCAATGATCTGTTTGAGTTTTGTTTCGACTTCTTGTGCTTTGGCTAAAGACTTGGCTCTGAAACCTGCAATCCAAAAGGAAACTTGATCATCGGTAATTTGAGGGTATTGGGCTGACTACCAATATCAATTTCTCTGCCTCTTCTTCTGTTAAAACCATGTGGTTTCTACTCATATAAGAATCTATCAGATGCTTTGCCACAAACAAAGCTGTGACATGTGGTTCCTGGGATCTTGGTTCGATTCCAGCGTCCTTGATTGTTTCATTCACTTGAGACACCAAACTAGCATCATCACGAACCATTCTGTGCATTGTTCTGAGGCTCTCTTTGGTAAGGTACGTTTAAGATCCTTATAGACTCTGCTGTTGACGCATCTACCTTGGTAGACAGACTTCTTGGGAAGGTAATCAGTCTTTAATAATACTAAGGTAAGGTAAATTCTGTATAGCATAAAAACCAACCGATCGATGTCTAACTATGATCTCAAGGCCAATTAGAAACCCTTCATATCCTAAATATGAAAACATTTAAACATCAAGGAGTTCCCTTTGTAATCAAAGGCGTACGTTTATAATTGCCAAAACAAATTTTTTCTTACAGCAAACAAAACCAAGTTTATTTCAATTCTAAACACCCCATTTGACCTTGTAGGGGGTACTGAAAGAGAAGAAACTAGCTGTTCAAAGAATAAGAGATTACAATTATGTAAAATCCAATTTTTCCCATGCCATCCATTTCCTTTCAGGACTAATTTCTATAAGAGGCTAAGACAATAGTGCTCTGCAGTTCTTCACATCACTCAAATTTGCATTGCTCTCCCCCTTTTGCTTTCGCTTTAACAATAAAGGGCCAGATTTCTTAGCAATGTTACAATGAAAAACTTGCTTGTTCTATCTCTGGCCCACAACCTAAGCTTGGTTATGAGGGTATATTTCAATGGTGAGAAACATGGCTTCTGGTTCAATGTGGAGCACCAAGAAGAGGGTAAAAAAAAGGATGCAGATATGGAGAATCCTGCATCCGAGAGGACCCGTTTCCACAGTTTCCAACTTATGGTCAAGAAGCTATGGAATTCATCAACCAGCCAGACAAGGAACGCAGCCTCGACCTGGCAAAGAGAAAATGAGTGTGATCAATTGGTTATTGGTGTATATGCATGTAGAATAATAACACAAAGTGATGCAGTTTGTATCCATCTATTTTATCATAGGGTTTTTCTCAATGAAATTTACAGGAAGCTAGATCTAAACATATTACTTAACAAAATTGACTACAAAAATGAGAGTTGGGACGTCTCCTTAGAGCGCCCCCGGCAACTCTTCCCATGTCTGCTCCCATTGGGAGATCAGTATGGCCGGCTTCCAAACTTTCCCATGCATCCATTTCTATCGAGTACTTTACTATGTTTATGTGAGAGATATAACAATAGCGTTCTCCGGGATCACATACAGTAACTATGGTTGCACTTCTGCAACTTCTGCATTTGAGCTTCGATGAAGAGAGCAAAAAAATAAAATGGTAAATGAGCAAAGGTTTTATGGAAACAAGTGATACTTGGTGTATAAGTCGAGTGGTATTTATAGAAACTAGGACGGCGAAACCGAGAGCAATATTAGAAATTGTTGAACTAGGGGACAAGAGTTTCACTGATTTCTAGCGGGCTGCTTAGAATTTGTTGAACTAGCTAGGGGACATATATTTCATTGATTTCCAGCGGGCTTCTCAGAATTTGACAAACATTTCACTGATTTCAAGCGAGTTTCTCAAAATCTGTTCAACTAAAAGAAGTGTTTCGTAAAATTTAAACGGACTTATAAGAAATTGTTGAACTAGGGGACAACCATTTTACTAATTTTATGCAACCTTCTCAAAGTCTGTTGAATTAGGGGACAAACATTTCACTGATTTTCAGCGACCTTCCAAAAAAATTATGCATCCGTTTTCAACATTATTAATAGCTAGAGGATTTCAATAGTAACGACGGTTAAACTACATATAGTGTTTTTAAACGTTCATGGGAGCGTCAAAGAAAATACTTGTTTACATTAGGTACGTAGTACGGGATAAATTTTTCAGCGCTACATGAGCACCACGTAGCAGTATGACGTGGTCCTACATTCCAATCAAATATTGACATATAGATTTTATTAAGGAAAAATTACATCAGCTATTTTGTCAAAGACAATTTTGGGTTTGTTGTTGCTTTTTAAACCCTAAACTATAAACTCTAAACCCTAGACCCTAAACCCTAAGCCCTAATCTCAAACCCTAAACCCTAGTCTAAACTCAACAAAAACCCATGAAGGTCATTTTACAAAAAATAGAAAACCTTAATTTATATTTTAGGTGTAATAAATTCACGTGTTAATATTTAATTAGAATGTAAGACCACGTCCTATTGTCACGTGGTCCTCCTGTAACATCTAAAAATTTCTCGTACTACGGAGCGACATTCTAATGTGTTTAACTATATACAGACTTCGGTAATTTCATGTGAGTGTGAGAAGATGCTCATCTAATTTAAAAAGAAAATAATTTCGAGCGAAAATCTATCTGGGTACATAAAATTTATTGGGCTTCAACGCCCACCATAAGAACGACATGTCCTGAATTTGAAAGTCCATGACCCACTCAGCTCAGTCTCTTAATAATATATATACTTGCAGTCTAAATAAAATCTCTACGAAATCTAAATCCCTAGGGCGCGGAGGAGAGAAGGGTTCAGAATCGCCACAATGTCGATGTCGAAGAGCTCCAAGATGCTTCAATTCATCAACTACCGCATGCGCATCACGATCCAAGACGGCCGCCAGCTCGTCGGGAAGTTCATGGCCTTCGACCGCCACATGAACCTCGTCCTCGGCGACTGCGAGGAGTTCCGCAAGCTCCCGCCGTCCAAGGGCAAGAAGAACAACGAAGAACGCGAGGACCGCCGCACTCTCGGGATGGTCCTCCTCCGCGGCGAAGAGGTCGTCTCCATGACCGTCGAGGGTCCGCCGCCTCAGGAAGAGTCCAGAGCCAAAGCCTCCAGCGCCGCCGCCATGGCCGGACCTGGAATCGGCCGCGGCGCCGGGAGAGGAGTCGTGGCGCCACTCGCTCAGGCTCAGCCGGGTCTCTCCGGTCCGGTTCGCGGTGTCGGTGGGCCTGCTCCTGGCATGATGCAGCCTCAGATTTCTCGCCCGCCGATGAACTATCCGGCTGCGCCGGTGCTCAGGCCACCGGGTCAGATGGCTGGTTATCCAGGGCAGGGGCCTCCACAGATGGCTCGTGGACCACCGCCTTCTATGCCTCCTCCACAGTTTGCTAGACCCGGCGGTCCGCCGCAGTTTCCACCAGGTCCTCCACCAATGCAGTTTTCTCAGAGACCAATGGGACCTCCTGGCCAGATGATGAGGGGTCCACCGCCTCCTGGAATGCAAGGTCCACCGCCTCGTCCTGGGATGCCTCCTCCACCTGGTGGTGTTCCTGTGTATGGACCTCCTCGTGGCATGCCGCCTCCACCCAACAACCAGAACCAGCAACAGTGATTTGGTATGTTATAATTTTCTTTTGCTTAGTGCAAGTTCTGTTTGATTGGAGTTGACTTATTTTTATTGGATTTGTGCCATTGGTATATGTTCAGTTTAGTACCAAAATTCAGGGATATAATACTTTGTGGCATATGCAATTATTTTTTTATATTGGAACTAGGTTTGACACTTGATATTGATAATCTGTCTTAAGATGGTCTTAATCAATAGCCTTGATAGAATAAGCGGCGCACTTTGAACTTAAGATAACTCTATCAAGTCTAAAAAGGTTTGGTCATCTCTCCACCGTGTCCAATAGCTTTGATTTTGTTTACACCTGCATTTATATACAAAATGAGGCAGACAGAAATCAAGGGTAGTATTAGGTTTAGAAGATATGTCATACTGTTTTAGAACAAGGAGTGTAGTTGGAGTTTGAAAGCGCATTCCTCTTCACATCAGTGATTGCTCAGATGTGCATGTTCCAATTGTTGCTTGAATACATGTTTTGGGTGATTAGGTCTTGAAGTCTAGTTTTCTTCCTTAGCAGAAGTTTTACAAATTGCTCTTCACATCAGTTTGAAAGCGCATTCCTCTTCACATCAGTGATTGCTCAGATGTGCATGTTCCAATTGTTGCTTGAATACATGTTTTGGGTGATTAGGTCTTGAAGTCTAGTTTTCTTCCTTAGCAGAAGTTTTACAAATTGCTCTTTCTATCTATTTAGGACGTGGATTGGTGAAATCTCTGTTGTATAAGGGCGCTATTCTTCTGAGGCTATAGTTCTTTGGTGTGTTTCATATTGGTTATTGAGAAAGGATATGCACGAATTGTTCAAGGAACAACCTGATTTACTCAATGTACTGGTACCAAGAAAATCCTTATTTTCACATTAAATTTGATTTCTTTTATTCCAGCCCTGCACATTTCGGTCCATGGTACTGGACATTTAACATATTGCATCTGAACTTTGGTTTTATGCTCTCTATGATTGAAATTAAAGTTTGTATCAGTGATAAACTACATTTGTATTTGGTCATCAGTTGGGGGTTTGCAAAATATTTGGTAACCATTACCTTATATAGGAGTTGTAGTTAGCTAGAAGTCTAGAAGTCTTTGCTTGTTTTAGCAAATTTAGTTGTCATTTGGGAACTTGAATAACATGTTCTAGTATGAATTGAGCTGGGGCTGTTGTCACTTCTACTACTAAACTGTATGCACAGTTTTGTTCTGATAATTTGTTATTCTCTTCTTGCTTAAAAGTTGACTTTATCCTGTTTTCTTGCGCAGGCATGAACAGGTTATGATTGAAGAATTTCCAGAGGTGTTGATTGCCGGACATTATGAACCTAGATTCAGTTTTATGAATGAGAATGAGCATGTCTGAATAGAGTACTTTTGGCATCGCTATGATGTATCAGCACATTGAACTAGTTATCTGTACAACCTGATGATGATTGTTAGAATTTGGTTTGCCCTTTAATTTCAGCACTATACTTGCCCCCTGCTCTCTGTTGATGATGTGGTTATTAGAATTATGTTTTTCCTTCACATTTCAGCACTAAAATTTCCCCCTGCCCTCATGTTGATGATGAGGTTATACCGTTGGATGCATCAAAAGATTTTCCCAGTGTTTTGGTAGTATCCATCCAAATTTTTAATCAAATTGAACCGTCGTGCACGCTTTAACATTACGAATTTTCGAGCGACAACTCTTTGAATGAGTCCAGAAATTTGCACGTCTGTCACGGAATAATTGTGCCAAAATGATACACAGTGAATAAAAAGGAGCTAAGTAACAATCCAACATTTACAATTTCACGATTTGCCTATCACTAACTTTGAATAAGCAAAGCTTTGGGTCAGAAACAATCTGCCGTCCGTTATAACAAAAAGAAAAGCAAAACATAAGATTGGTTGGAAAAAACTTCTTTCTTGACCTCTGCACTATAAACCAATGCTATAATCAAACAAAAACCAATGCTGTGTATGGGAAGCAAGATCGCTGGAGATAATATAGAAGGAATTCTGAGGAATGTATTTACGCGATTGAGAGCAGCACAAGCAAGATGCCTTTAGATTAGTCTCAGTTCATATTCGCCAGCCATTGTTATGTATCTCACCCATGGAAGAGACTGGTATCCACTTTTCTCAATGATTTTTAGGTACCGGACCTATAAAATACAAATAGTAGATAGGCACATTAATTTGTATCAATCACAGAAAGAATCCCATTTATTAAAATAATGATGTTGATAGCACACCTGAATTCCTGAGACCGTAAAATATGGTATCTCAAACTTCACGCGAATGGGAGCTTTTCTTTCTGGCACTGCATCTTCAGCAACAATACTAGGAAGACTAAACTCGGCCCTCAACATATACTCCTATACAATTTTATTTACAAACATGATTACAAATGTTGGAAGGTGTTTGTGTACAATACTAGATGGAATGCAAACAAAGCACATGGAATTATAAACCAAGTCTCACCTTATTACCAGGAAAAGATTTGATCTTCCAGACTAAAGCATCCCTCTCAGGAGCATAGGCAGCAGATCCCATTGACGTGCGGACATTAGGATTGGTAGCATCAGCAGGAACAGGTAAATCAATTTCAACGTTTGTAGCCGTGCTGTACAAAGTCAAGAGAGCTTACAATAAGACATTAATAGTGGAATTTCGTGGATGTCTTAATGAGCAACAAAATTAGTGGTCTTGCTCAGCTTCTGAATGTTGTAAGCCCAAATCATAATTTCTAATTAACGCCAATTAAGAAAGGAGAAACTGTCACAATCTAAAAAGACCCTCAAGCAAGCATTTTCAACTACAGAAGATGTATCAATGCTTTTACCTGCGCTCCTTATACTGGCTCCTAGCTTTTACCGTGAATTCAATACGACTTCTAAAATGCTTTTCAACTTGTGCTTCAACCCAGATTAGAGGCTTCACCTGAAACCATTATAGAAAGTAAATGATCTTCAGTTCTTTATATTCTAAAGAAATGCAAGGGAAAATTACAGTATTAAAGATGCAGAGAACATGAAATATACCTGAGTACTGAGTCTATATGTCATCAAATCAAATGCTCCATCAGGGGGTATGAAGGAAATAGTGCGGTCATTTTCGAATCTAGCCAAACGTACACACCTAAAAGGGCGGGGTAGAAGTAAATGATAAAAGCTATTAGCATATGAAACAGCAATACCTGATTAGCTTATAACATAATAAATCCTAATGTGCCAAAAGATATATGAAGTAGCAGATATACATACTAGCTATATAACAAGGAATAAAAGAACTATAAAGACATAGATATAACAATTAGCTACATAAGGGAACATACTGATGGAATTTAATATCATCCAGATCAATGGCTTTTCCTTTTGTTGTTCGACCTTGAGCCTCCAGCAGAACTCTATCATTTAATCCAAGCTTACACTCAGGCATACCACTGAGGACAATGAAGCAAGTTTATCCCATCAGTGTCTAAGATAAAGTTACTCTTTATCAACAAGTAAACATGAAAAATCTGAGGGAGAGACTCAGTAGCTAAATCCTGGAGTTTGTCTGGATAAAAAATTAAAGAGAAGCCACACACCTCAAATATGTTCTCATCTTTAGTGCCCCAACGACATCTGACCGTATTATCTGTCCGTTGCTGTTGACAAGTATGTTGACACTTTCCACCACATCCAAAAAGACCTGAAGAAAACACATACAGCTTCATAATACCCCGCACATGGGTTAACCAATCAGTAATAAACATGAAAAGAGGATCAACCTACTTCGTTCTTCTTATATCGTATCCCTTCACTGCGCCAAGACACTGCATTAGTGACTGCCATGGGAGGACGTTGCGTAGCCTCCATCCTGTAGGCATCCGTCTTGATAAACTCACTTAGAATCTTCGCTTCGGTAAATTGGGGGAAACCAAAGTCCATAATCTCATCGAGTAACTCATACTGTCAAGCACACAAACCATTATTAGCATACCACCATCAAAATCCTGCCTCTAAAACTCTATTTATAAAACATCTTACAAGTCAATTACCACTACGACGAAATTGTCCCTGAGAGACTCCTCTTCTAGCACTTCAAAATAATGCTTAAATACCTGAACACATAATCACAAAACACATCGAAAAACATGAAAATCAATCTTGTGGCAAATGACATTATCAAAATGCAAAAGCAAAAAAACTACTGAGAAGCTTAAAGAGTATACGCACATCAACTACACGGTGCAGAAACAGCACTAAGCTAGCAGCATTGCAGTTCTGCCTCGACGCAATCATCAAGTAGATATTGTTGTGCTGTATGAACATGTAGCTGACTCCATTGTCATACACCACTGGATCTTGCGACTGCTGATCGCTCTGAAATCAAAATTCAAATTCAATCGAATTTCAGCTAAATTCTCTATTCGAAACGAATCCAAATGAAGAAGAAGGTGATCGGAGAGATGAGAATTTACCTCTTTCTCGATGAACTTGGTGAAGAAACGCTCGGCCTGAGCAGCAGAGACATCGCCACGGTAGTCGCGCCAAATCAGAACTCGGCCTTTGATGTCTAGAAGGAAAAGCGCCGAGGCGGCGCCGGCCATTTGATTCAAGATCGGAGATTCGGATCGATCACCGGCGCAGCTCACTTCTCGCTCTCCGTTCCGCCTCTCTGGTTTTTCTGGTTTCTTATGTCATGCTGACGACTGCTAAAGGCAACCAAATGGAAAATGAGGAAGATGATGAGGATGATGATATTTCAGAGCTGAAGAATGAGCTTTGTTTCTGGCAAATTCAATTCATTTTTGCTTTCTCTCTGAGCTGCGCTCATCCACGCACGTGCTGCAAATTTTGATCACCAATCACCTGGGCCTATTGGGCTACACAATTATTACTAACGTCTCATTAGGAAAGCCCATTAGATTGTTATATATTTTTATATAATTATTTTTCTTTTTCTGAGAGGGACTTAAAAATAAGAGTTTCTAATGAGCACCAGAGATTTGTTGAATATAATGCCTATTAACTATAAAATACGGGACTTAAAAGGGAGAAAACGAGTATACCAAAGATTTGTTGAAAACGATGCCTACCAACTAAAAAACCATTATTAAAGACAAATTTATTAACACTGTAGATCCCCGTATCAAAAATTTTATTTTTAACATAGAAGAAGATGAAAAGCAAAATATTTTATTTTTAACATAGAAGAAGACGAAAGTTGATTTTGCCTGTAATATGTGAGGTTAAGTATTCGACGATTGGAGTTGGTTTGGATTATGTTGCTTGAGTTAAGAGTTTGCTTGCACATTTTCTCGACTTGTATAAAAGTTATAACTGCACTAGATTCAAAGATTTTGGATGGTTGAACATCAAAAACTTCTATACTCCTGTCCTACTTTCTTTGATCACAGACCAAGTGAATAAAGCGCAGATATTCACCATTTAATTGTAGCTCGAGTGGTCATATCTCTTCCATGTTATCTTCCGCTGAATAACCCACTGAAGACCTCACTCTTCCCTCCAAGTGACGCTTCCCATTCTACCGAGGACATTAAGATATGAGAGAGTGATTGTACAATGTCTCGCATCTCTGGCCGGTTTACCGGATCTTCACTTGAACACCACCTTGCTATCTCTCCCATCTGCCAAGTGAAAGCATTGCGCAGATTAGACATTTAAAGTACAAAACGCTAAGAGATGATGTTTCAGCTGCACTAACCTTGTAGACTTCTTCCATGGGGTAGCTTCCTTTCAAATGACCATCTATTTTAGCTTCCAAAGCAATCTCTGGATCATCGTCTTTGAATACTTCATATATCTAGGGAAAAGAGAAAAGTATTGATAAATCATCATAATATTACAGGTTTATTGATTCACAGAGTTGCTGTGTTGTTCAATTAAGAAGCGCAGCCGATGACTTACGATTGAGACAAGTGATCTCATCCTTTTTGGCTCTCGGTTGTCACGATTAATGGCACGCTGACCAGTTATTAGCTCTCCTAAAACCACTCCAAATGCATATACATCACTTTTCGATGTCATTTGTAGCTCACGCACCGATCTTGAAAAATAAGCAGAACAGTGGAGTTCATCAGCTTACTAGTTTCAAAAGTTTATCTGAACTTCTCCTTTTCTCGAACAGTATAACAATAAAATTAAGTACTGCACAACTGCAAGAACATCAAACTTACTCGGGAGGAATGTAACCGGGTGTTCCAACTACACGAGTTGCAACAATATCTTCTTCATTAGACCGTTCCACTAACCTTGCTAGCCCAAAATCTGCTACCTGTGTCAACAGCCATTTCCGAATGATAACTATGAATGATTTATAAAATTAATGGCTAGTTACTTGCTTAAGAAAACACAAACAGAGGCTGAACAATGGTTGTGGTGTACCTTGGCTCTGAGTCCTTCATCAAGTAGAATATTACTGGTTTTTATATCACGGTGGACATAGCGCGTCTTCGTGTGATCATGAATGTACTCAATCCCTCTCGCAGTATCCAATGCTATTTGTGCTCTTGCAGTCCATGAAAGAGGTTGCCGACCTGCAAGTTCCCCACTAGTTCATGAACTCCAAAGAAAGTAAAAACAAAACAATTTATGAACACAGGCATATAACTATGCATATAAAAAGATTTGTGCATGTACCTTTTAACAATGGATCATGAAGATGATCATTGAGAGATCCATTCTGAACAAACTCATATACCAAACAAAGATATTCACTTCCACTAGCATACCCCAGCAGCTCCACCTAGAACATATAAGAATTGGGCGATAGGAATTTCCATCATGTCAGTTATGTCTTAAAAAGATACAACATTTCTTAACTTCATTACTCCTCAGAAATCACATGTTATCAGTTTCTCTTCTTACCACATTGTTATGATGTATCCTGGATAACACCTTGAGCTCTGCGAAAAATTCTTTTGTTCTGGTAGATCTCATATTTTTAATAGCAACTTCTGCTTCTCCTAATATGGCAAAGTAAACACAACCGTAGCCACCCTCCCCAATCTTTCTGGTATCATCGAAGTTATTCGTAGCCTCTTTGATTTGCTCCATAGTATATATAACTGGTCTCTCATTGTCAAAAGTTTCTGCAGCAAGAAAAAATTGATATGAGTGAACCTATTGAGGCATTAACGCCATAAAATAGATTTGATTTAAGATTCTCTTTACCTTCCATTTCCTTCTTAAAAAACTGCTCCTTCAGTGATGAACGTTTCTTCACACTTGAGTTCACAAGGTGCACATCATCCCCAAAGTTCCTACAACTCCTATTTCTCATGAGAAGGAACACAATGAAGGCGGCCACCGAAACAAAACAAACAGATGACAATACACCTATGAGTATAGCCACTTTGAGTCTTCTTCCTGGTTTCAATGAAAATATTGGGTTAGCATGCACTTATTAGCTCTATCTTCAAAATGAAATAAATCACTACCTTTCTTATTAGCTCGAATTCCATTCTTCTCCTTTGGCACATACAAAACCCAACCTACATCTACAAAGCTTGGATCTGCAGTAAAGTTTATATTATACTTCTCAATTTCAGTCTGATATGCCCCTAGAAGGTATCCAATTCCTGATAAGTAGTCGTGCTCTTGTACCGTGTATGTCACAACCACCTGAGACTTTTTCTTCACACACCCGCAAACAAGGTGTATAGTGCTCATATTGCCTTCCACCTTCAAAGCTTGCCTGCTGTAAAACTCGCCTGAAACTCTCTCAAATGTGTCCCATGGCTGAACCTGATAGTTGGTATCATACACGTAAATTTGGGTGCCATCAATGTCCTTACAACTGCAAGGGACAGACACAAGATAGTCCTTTTGAGTCTGACTGCGTGCCACAGGCTTGACCTCGGATACATTCACCGAATAAAAAGAGGCTATTTCTTCAATTTGATGGCCTGTAGAAATGTGATACAGCTCCGAATTGCAGCTCCGGATGTGATGAGATGCAGAGCAAGTGAAAGGGTATATACGAATGGACGCATTGGTGGCAAGAACAGTACAGTAGAAAGTGGTGAAGATAATGCAGAGGAGGTTCAGGCAAGCCATGTCCATTGTGAAATAATGATCAGCATAACTACTTGGCCAAGAGGAATATGAACGGAGCTTCTGGTTTTGGCATTACTTGATTGTCTTCGCTAGAATTAGCAGAAAATTATTGAACTTGTCTCCCCCAAGTTGGCTTATGACATTATACAACAATATGCATGGACCTAGCGAGCATTAGTCTTGAAACAAATAAGAAAATTATCAGACAGGTGGTTGGCTAGCTACAGGTTGAGGGAGATGGCAACAACTAAGCTCCTAATCGATATGAACGTCGAGTTAGAATAGACATGTAGACATAAATTATAAAGTAGCCAGTTGATTCATTGTGCATGTAATTGAAGATGAAAGTCTAAGGAGAAAAGGACCTTTATGTGTAATACGTTCGAGCTCTTTAGAATATGAGGGAAGGGAAGGTCAGGGTCAGCATTGTTTCTGCTTTGTTTTCGCCGCCTTGTGGATGCAGTCTGGTGCTTCCTGGAGTTTTATGGGTTGGACCATATGTTGAATCTCTTGTTATACATTGTCTCTTCCATTTTCTTCCTCCGCATGATGCAGTCACTAAAAGTAATGTTTTAATGCTTGGTGTTAGTTTCATTCAGAGTAAAATGTATTGGATAACCATATTCGATCACTGAGATCAATATCGCTATCCTGGACATTTCAGTGTAGCTCAACCTCGTTTGGCATTTGCTGTAGAAACGAATATGTAGATCACCAGACATATTCAAGACCAGTTCGATATATAGTCCAGAAGTGGATACCGGACACTAAATTATGTGATTCCAACAAAAGAAATTCAGTCATTTCATGCTACCATGAGGCTTAGGAAATAGATAATGCAAATCAAAATATTGAAAATCCAAACGCTTTGATCCAAATGACAATAGTAAATTGATAATAGAAAGACAATGACATACATAATAAACCTATGCGGCTCGGATGGCTACCTATGACACTTGGGACACTCCTTTATTAACACGTACAACATACAACACACACAAAATGATAAAAGCATACATACAACTACCATCATAACACCAAAGTAGCTAAACCAAAACTAGATAGGAAGAGAGACTCATAGAGGTCCGCCGGGAAAACTAGTCGTTTCTCTATGTCACCTTCACATCCCGGGCTCTACCGCCTTCGTGAGTCCTTCCAGTGTCCTGGGCCTTATGTCCTGCTTCTTGGGCCTTGCTCTTGACATTTTGGCCCACTTCCTCGGCCTTGCCAAGGACAGCTTGGCCTACCTCCTGTGCCTTCCCCGAGACAGCTTGGCCAGCTTCCTGCGCCTTCTCGGTGACACTCTGGCCCATATCCCTCGCCTTCTGCGCCAACTGACCCGTAGTCTCCGGCACGCCTCGGATCGCCTGCTGCGGCAGACGCGAGCGTCTCAGATAGCTAGCCAACCACGAGAAAGACGAGAGCCCCGTGATCCCGAAAGCCCCTGAGGTCAATATTCCGGCCACCGCCAAGCCGACGGTGACAATAGCCGGCACCAGAATCGGGCTGAAAATCACAAACAGCGGCGTCGAGAGGGCCATCCCTATGAAAGTCCCGGCCAGCGTGAGGCCGGCCAGAAGTAGGAGGGTCCCACCAAGCGGAACAAGTGTTACGACGGCAATGATTTGAGAAGCGGAGGGTCCGTTTTGGGGAAGGAGGCTCTTAGCGTCCGAGGAGTACTGGCTCTGCTGATCATGACCACCACTGCTGAAGTACTGGTGGCTCTGCTGGTCACCGCCACCGACGTATTGGTGTTGTTTTCTCATATCCGCCATTTTTAGGGTTTCCTTGGATTTGTTTGCAAAGACCTGGAGATTGCTCTGCTATGTGGAAACTGTTGAGAATGGGAGAAGGGGAGAGAGGGTAGTATAGTGGGAGGGTGGCGGTGAGGTGAAGGTGTGAGTGTTGAAAGTATAGGGCGGAGAAGACACGTGGAGGACTGCATGCAACTTTAGATTGGACTCGTGGGAAGTAGCCAAGGCGTTTGTCATCAAAATTTTGTTGGTACACTGCAAGTGATAGGGTGAGACATTTTTCGGGACTTGCATGGATAATTATCCCTTTTTTTTTCAGCCTTTGTTACAAAATTGATTCATGTTCACTTACAGAAGTTATAAGCATCCATGTAAAGCTACAATTATGTTATAACTAGTGATGAATTTATATTGATAGTGAGGAAGACTAGGGTTTATAATTACCACATTTTTTAGGGGGAACTTGTGTAGCAAGTGAGGAAGAGTGAGGGGGCTTCACGAGTTACATTCATTTACTACAAACAAGATCCGACAGAAAACTTATACATATGTAACACGGTTAAAACAAGCTCACTAAAACAGTAAAACACCCGAAGCCGATGCTTAAAGCTGGCATATATAATTCTCGGGAAGAATGATAAAATTTACTAGAATATGCGTTTGGGTAAAAGTTGATATGAGAGGTACTCTGATGTCTTCGAACAGTTGTAGCAAGTCAACGAGTTTTGATGCAAATGCCTTCCAAAGCTAAGCCGAAGCCAAAAGCACAAGGCCAAGGCAATGACAACACCTAATGCAACATTGCAACAACTGCAAGATATATCTGATAGAGCGCGCTCTTGGCCAAGAGAATGCCAAAAGCTCAAGCCCAAGGCAATGTTGACACCCAGGATATATGACTTGGCCACATTGAGAAAACTAAGGTTTATATGAGAAATTCTTGTGTGGATACGGACTCTGCTTGCTCCTATATATACTAATCTAGGTTTCCAATATTCAAACGATATGGCCGGTGACTTGCACCAACACTCCTAAAGTCCGCATATATCTAGGGTTTGTAACATTGAAATGTTATGATCGGCATCAACACTTTTAAAGTGTGTGTGTTTAATTACATTATAGATTATAGATTATAAATGATATTTACATATCATAATCTTACCTTAACATGGTCCAGGCAATTCCACGCGATCTTTCATGACACGACCCACCATGTCAAATTATGCATGCAAATCTCAATTTTTATTTAAATTTTCATGTTTATTAATCCCACCATTGTTTAGTTGGACTGTTAGAATATGAATTTTAGAATGTGCTGTGATAGAGTGATTGATGGAATACCAAATCTCTTTTTCTATCTCCTCTAATAATTTTCAAATTCAAAAAGTAAGGAAGCTCGATCTATTTCAGTAATCTCAAAGTTTTACATATTCTACAAAATGTTGGTACGACTCCAACGTATAATTACACTTGCGATTAAGAAAGAAACATGGAAATTGTGGAGGTTAGTGTTCTTTTCCCTAAAACAATAAAAGGTTTAGCACTACTTATATACACTTGGAAAGAACGAGATATACTTATATTCTCAATAAGATATGAAGTTATATCAGCAAAAATTCTTCTTCAATATCTAGGTATAAGATATAGAATTTGACTTCATAAAATGATTGCTCAAAGGCAGAATTTTATTTTATTTTATTTTTTTAATTTTTTTTAATTTATTTTTTTTGCTCAAAGGCAGAATATGTACCAAAAGAAAGTGCAATTCTTTAACCCATAATTTTGAGTTAGTTTATAATCCCATTGGTGGCCACCATCTTGCTCTCATCATTGGTAATCTGAAGCAAGAACTACTTTTGAGTATATAATCAAAAGCCTAATCGGAGGGAATAATGTAAAGATGTATACGTTAGCCACATCTCGTCAAAACCATATTCTAGAACTACTCTCATTACTACTTATATCCTTCATACTTGTAAACATGAACCACAAATTATTTGAACTTTGATATTCAATAGATTCAGGTCATGAATGCATTCGCAGCGCCAAATCTGGTTGGTGCATTATGATCATGTACCAATCAATTGTGATATCTACCATGTTAATTGGATCCGACCTTCTATCTGTCTCTGTTTATCAAAGCTTTTGTGATCCAAAACAATTATCCTCTTCCTTTTAGTAGATATTGTTCACAAGAATTGGATATGTTCTGTTGAAAGAAGCATCCAATTAATCAACAACTGATATGTGGAGAATTTAGAAAGTGATGACTCAATTAATCAATCTATGGTAATGCTCATGATAAAGGTTTTCACATAATTAGTTAAGCATATATTGCTTTATTAGTTGATTTTTATTTTTTTATCAAAATGTCATTCAATTTAAATCAGAGCAAGCAGTACAAAGACAATGTACCCTTGCAGGATTGTCAGAAAACATCGTCTTGCAGAATTACAAGTCTTATACTAGATAAAACATAAACTTTAAAATCCTAAGTACACCCACATTATAGGGATTAAGAACAATTATTTTACAAGATGAAACTAGGTTTGAGAGAAAACTATCAATACTTTGTGAATACAAACTAGTTTACCTTGACCAAACTAAATTTAAACTACGGGTCCAAGCCCAACTGCATCCGCCAAGGCCCAGCTAAGGGAAACCCTAACAGCTCTAACCCAAGTTCATTCGAACCCAAATCTTGAAGGTGCCAAGAAAGAAACCCTAGCATCCTCCACCCTTTTGCTACAGTCATCACCACCGGAGGCCAACAATGCCAGCATAGCTATTTTCAGAATCATAGCCGCACCACCGCTGCCGACTCCTTCCACATCACCACCGCTCTCTTCAACAACACAAAGAGAAGGAAGAACAGGTGCCCAACGGCAAGGTAAGATCTGAAACCCACCGACCAGAAAAACCTCTCAGCCGCCACCGCCAGACATGATACAGCCGAGCACACCGATCCCCTTCATCATTCCTAAACCATCCGGATCCAAGATCGAATCAAATTCTAATTATTGAGACTTGCTCATAGAATGGCGTCGTGCAAGCCCACCGTCATCACCACTGATTTGACGAGAAAGAGAGGGAAGAGATCCCCCTTTCAATCGAAAGTGCAAAGCTGCCACCAGTGGAGAACCACCGCCGCCAAGTTTCCCCTCTTGCGAGAGGCCAGAGTGAGAGAGAGAGCATATTTTTTACGGAGGATCAATGTCGATCAATTGATTGATTTGATTCTAACAATTAGATTTGATTATATTGTATAGCTTTTGCTTGCTTTATTAGTTGATAGATTACTTAATCAGTGAGAAAGGACACACACACACACACACACATATATATATATATATATATATATATATATATATATATATATATATATATGGTGCCTACTGCCTAACTATTATATTCATCACATTCGATCACACATCGTTGTAGTTTTTTCTCAAGTACGTGATTTTTATGTTGTTTCTAATTAAAGGAAATACATGATGGCTGGGAAAGCCTAATGACGTGAAGAACTACCCGATTGCAACGAGAAATTTGTAAATAGAGGGCAAATAATAAACATGAGTATTTGATTTTCGTTCAAACGGATATGTGATGCATTTCTTGCAAGGTAACATACTTGTGTAACTCATTAGTAGCTACGAAAACCGACCATGTCCTATAATTTTACTACACCAATGGTACCAAACACAAATACGTTATGCATGCATCTAGAATTTAACCATTGAATCTTTAACGAAAAACTAAAACCCAAAACATTAAACTTGTAACCTAATCTTTAACATCTACAAATTATATATGCTGAAACAATCATCAAGTATCAAAATAACCTTACAATTGATTGTACGTATATCTCATCTCTACTTTGTTACGAGTAGCTCAGTAAACCTGTCATCATTGAGACCTTCATTACCATTTCTGAGTCGCAATGGCACCGTAGGGGTCCGGGGGTTCCGCTCTTTTACTCTGATGATCAAAGGTGGTGGTGGCCTGGTGGGACTGGGATGTGGGAACACATAGAATTTGTTGTGGGGGCCGAGGAAAAAGAACCCCCCACGTCCTGTTGTCTTGTTTGTCCCTTGTAGTAAACTAATAGAGAAATCGAAGAGTGCAAACCCCTCTGCAACATTCATATCCTCTCTCCTCCTATTTCACCACCACCACAACCACAATCAGCTGCAGCAGCAGCAGCAAAAGCAACAAACAAGCTCCGGCGTTGCTTGTTTTGCACGTCTTCGGAGATTGATGGCTGGGTTCTGAACATTGCTATTATGACAATGCCAAAAGTAAGAAAACAGAAAAAAAAAAAAAAAAAACGAGACCTTCACTGATCGATGATCAGAAAGCCATACTTGTTCCGGTCCACTGTACAGAATCGAGGGCCCTCCTCAACCCACAGTATGACAACTTGACACAGTACTTCTACTGTACTACTACTACACCAAGAACATGAAGAAATGACGTGGAAAGTATTGAGACCGATCAGATCAGATCGGGCAGAGTAGCAGACCAGAAGATCGGATTTGGTTCACCAAAAATTCCAAGGAAGAAATAGGTGATCGAGGTTGGCTTAAGATTTTGGTGATCTCGAGGAAGGTCGCTAGCTAGCTGAGTATGAGAGAATGGACGTGACTCTTTGCTGTAGCTGCGGCAGAATCACTGTTCTCTACTGACCCAGACCAAAACCCAAAAGCACATCAATCCCTCTGTTTCAATTGTGTTCGTGTGAACGTACATGTCACATGTGTTAGTGAGCTTTAGAGAAAGAAAGAGAGAGACCGAGAGTTCTTAATACCATTTTTTTTCTTGATTTCTATGAGTGTGAAATCTTTTGATCGGAGAGGACTGACAAAAGGATGAGAGAAAAAGAAAAAGATGGTGTGCGTGGTTTTTATATTTCAAGATGAACAGATTTACAGATTACGAAAACTTGCGCCCAACTGTTTGAATTGGATTAGAAGTCGAAGAAAATAAGGAACTTCAAATCAAAGTCACGTCTCTCTCCCAGACAGAATCTAACAATCATATCCTTATGCTTTTGCATGTTTAACCCTAAAAGTCACGATTTATCGTGCAGAAGTTTAGGGTTTAGAAGGAAACTGAAGATTTAAGTGCTGCAAACGAACTTCAGAGCATTCATAGTTGTTCGTTTATGAATATCTTGTAAAACCCTAACCCTAATTTCTTCTGTTTTCATCAATTGAACTAAAATTAAGCATTAACATGAGCCTAATAATTACTTAACTATACGGGTGAGAGAGTCGGTATACATATTGATCAGCGTGTTGACTACTCTTACAAATCCAAGCAAATCTCACAGTTTTATCTGGTGAATTTTTTGGGGTTCGTACTGGACTTTTAGGTGTGGGATCCAATGAAGGGGAGAACTACTGTAGTACATTAATTCAGTACTGGTATTTCAGGGTGCGGTCATATATATACGTCTACTTCGACTATAAATGGGATTAAAATGGGAGGTGGAGAGCTGTGTTTCAGAAGAAAAATAACTCAACGATCTGAAAGCACGAGAGATTTGCAGTATCCTTGCCAATTTGCATGAAAGCAACAGATATTCACACTACGAAATTGTGAAAGCAACAGATTCACACTATCAACTAACAGAAACACTACAATTCAAACGAGTTAAGAGTAAAAGCTGAGACACACTGTTCTTCCTTCTGTTACCTACGATTTTCCTACAGTTTTAGCGTGCCATTTTGATTTTGATAGGTTACTCTCAATTAATTTAAACAACAAAGAAGGCAAGACGAAAATGAGAATGACATCTTCCAACTGAAAATGATATACACTGTGCAATTCTTTTTCGTTTAGTAGAAATTCTCGCACACTAGAATATTGACAAGAAGAATATAAGACGTAAAACCGGTAGGTTTAAATTAAAACTTTCTTGCAGGTTTAAAGTTCTCTAGAGCTTGTGTGATGAAATATGGAATACACAGGCCGGCATGATTAGATCGATAGGATAATTTATCAATAGTGATCCGATCAAAACTATCGGCTACCAGAACAATCTGCAAATTGCTAGAAGCCCAAATTATTCGTTATATTCATGAACATGCATGCATATATGTAAAGTGGACCTCAACCGAGCAACACAACTAAAACAAAAATAATAGTGTAGTGAGAATATATAGGGGTTAAAAGAGATCGAACATATATGTAAGGCCTATATATACTTATATAGTTAGGCTGAAGAATCCTCTTTATATATCATGCTCAAATAAATTAAACAATAAAATCTTTATCATACAATTAAACAAAAACCGTAAATTGTCTCCAAGATAAACAATCACTGATAGAGAATGTCAACCTCATATAAGCAGCATGCGCATGCCCTTCTAGAGCTGCACTCAATGATATAATTAACAAGAGAATAAGAGATCTAGTAGCCACACTCATTTTAAGCTTTATTTAGGTCCCAAATCCCACACTGTAACAAAGTGAAATACCTATAAAACTTTTGGATATTAGAGAAGAATTATTTGGCATTGAACCCATGAAGAGCCTTATGAAACCAATCTTCGTCTAGGCGAACGAGTAGTCCTAGCACTACACGTGAGGCTAGCTAGAGACACGATGAGTAGTACTACTTACTAAACACACAAACTAATAGAGGAACCCTACTCAATTGGGGTTTACTTATTTACCTCTTGTGAATTGTGAATGCATGTGAGAGCCTCTTTCTCCCTTAAATCTCAAATCTCAACTCGATCATCACATTCTTCCCTCTCCTCCTTCTCCTCCTCCTTCATTGAACTGATCGCCGGAAGTACGATTTTGAAGATCAACATTCCATGGAGGATTATAAGGAACCTGGAAATTAGCTGCAGGAGGAGGAATTGCAGCACCACCTTGCTGATGATAAAACTGGTGATGATCAATAGACCTTCTCCGAGGAGCCATTTGTTGTTGGAGCACCGGATTCACCCCCGGTGTCGCTATGATCTCATTGCAAGCATAGCGGATGAGATCGGCATTAGCAGCGTCGAGTTCCTTCTGGAGCCTCTGGACCTGTCTCTGGAGAAAGGAAATGGCTCCAACGCAGCCGTAGACGGGGTCCCTGACTCGTGCCTCTGCCTCATAGGCCAGGGAGTTGACGGCGTCCTCCCGCTGGTGGGGGAGGAGGTCGTTGAGGAGCTTGGTGACGTTGCTGGCGCCGAAGATCTTGTGGACGTTGGCGAACTTTTGGGGCTCCTCCGGTGGGAAATAAGGGGCGAAAATGCAGCCGGGCATGCATTTGCGCCTCAAGAACTTGCAGGCAGCACAAGGTGAGTTGTAGGAGCTGGATGAAGAAGCCATATTCCACTGCTATGTAAACAAGCTCGATCACTACTACAAGATCAAATGATTTCGGTTAAGGTTACTACCTGAGCTTAAAGTAAGAGAAACCATACTTTCTTTTTCCTAATGAATTAAACTAAGACTTCCTTGATTGAAAAATCTTCTCTCGTTTCAAATTGGTTTCATAAAAAGCCTTATAATCATGCTGCAATATTTTTAATTTTTATTTTGTAAATACTGCAACATCAATTTGTTGGAAGTTTCTCCTCTTTCATTTCAACAAATTTCTTTTCTTGGAGGAAGAGAAACACTGATTTTTTTTAAAGAAAAAAGAAAAACATTGATTTTGCAATTTCCATCCCATCAAAATCCACAATAATTCATAATCCATGCATATAAGCGCTTGTATCTAATTTTTGTTGGCTTAACGTCTCTGATCTCAATTTTTTGGTGAGTAAAGAATATCGATAACTTATTATATAGTTCTTACATGTTCCTGGATCACTCTTAATTTGGTCTTTTGCATGTTTCCTTAATTTTAGTTTTCAATTTTGTGTGGTCTGTTTATCCAGTCTCTTTCTCTTTATCTCTCTCTGTTTTACTCACCACTTTCACTCAGAAAATAATTAGTGAGAAGAAGCCAGGAAAAATGCATGAGAAGATAACAATTACAGATATAATACAACTATATAAGATCGATCATGACCAAATCAGTAAAGCTGGGATCTCACTGTGCTAGTCACCCACACTTTAGACATCTTAATCAGTTAATGGTCCAAGAACATGAAAAGCAGTTCAAGTTCTAAACCCAGGAAAACCGATCTAGTATATATGATCTTTTTAGCCTTTTGCCTCCCTCCCCCCCCAAAAAAAAAAAAACTTGAGAGAAAGAGAAAAGGGAAGATAGATAGATAGATAAGCTACTCATGCATGGTGTCTTTAGTTACCTGTGTTTGGGATCTATGTTTCTGTGATGAAATGGAAATTAGACAATGAAAATAACATATACCTTTGTTATTTCTCTAGCAGTGGAGGAGCTCTTGCAAGTAGTAAAGAGCTAGTAATAAGCGGCTCGCTGTTCTTAAATTTGTTTATGCACTAACCGGCCTCTTAAATAAGCCAATGAAAGGGAAAGTCATCAGAGAATTAAGAGGAAACCCTAATTGGGAGGGAGAAATGATGAAAGAGATCGAAGAGAGAGAAGGGAGGGAGAGAGAGATCAGAAATCTGCAAATTCAGTGACAGAAAGGTAATGGGGGGAGAGAGAGGAGAGTAAGGCGAAGAGTATTTAGTGGATGGAGAATGAAATGAGTGAAGGCAAAAGACAAAGTAATAAATTAAATGGCAGGGTACACACACCTAAGAAAGAATGACTATGACCCTGCATCTAATAATAATTCCAGTATATATATATATATATATATATATATATATATATATATATATATATATATATATATAGTTAAGGATATATGTCTCTTCCTTTCCTCATTCCACCATTTCTTTTCTCTGTGTATCCAGGCACCATATACACCATATATACATAATATGCAGAAAGTAAAACACTCACATATCTGAGATTAACTATGTAAAAGCTAGCTATAAAACCATATACTAAGCAATATGGCCCTTCATATGTGCAAGTTGCAATAATATGCAGTAAAATTGAGTATTTCTTAAACAATATGAGAACATATAGAAGAAGAAAAAACATAGTACATAAGGATCAGTTACAGGGAAATTTGTTTTCTGGTTATCAGTATAATTTTCAATTTCCAATAATCAGTGTTGTTTGAAGTATCCTTAATACACTGAACTAATTCATAATATAAAAGAAATAGAAGCATATAAACAGTAATAAGATGAACCTGATCAATTTCAATCATAAACAAGTGATCAATGAAAGAACGATAGTTAACCAACTAGTTGATTTCCGAAATCGTGTATAAATGTATGTCTTTTCTTAAGAGTGACCAAAAACATGATTGTTGGTTGAGGTGTGTGTGTATATATATATATATATATATATATATATATATATGATTTTTCTCAGCTGCGGACGTCCGCACCAATAGTTTTGGTGTGGATTTTCATTTTTGCACCACTTTTCGATCGAATTTCCTCATCTACACCGTCTAGTATCTAGATAATATTGTGTAGATCATTTCTGAAAAATTTCAGCCAATTTGGTAATCGTTAAGACTCTCAAACTCGAAAAACCAATGGACGGACTGAATTTTGTCAAACATGAACCGTTCATGTTTATAATAGAAAGACGTCATTTTGAGGGCCTTAACGATTACCAAATTGGTTAAAATTTTGCAAAGATGATCTACACAATATTATCTAGATACTAGACAGTGGAGATGAGAAAATTTGATCGAATAGTGGTGCAAAAATAAAAATATGCACCAAAACCATTGGTGTGGACGTCCGCAGCTGAGAAGGGCTGTATATATATTGTGTAGTATCTAGATAATATTGTGTAGATCATCTTTATAAAATTTCAGCCAATTTAGTAATCGTTAAGGCCCTCAATATGACGTCTTTCTGTTATAAACATGAACGGTTCATGTTTGACAAAATTCAGTCTGTCCATTGGTTTTTCGAGTTTGAGAGCCTTAACTATTACCAAATTGGCTGAAATTTTTCAGAGATGATATACACAATATTATCTAAATACTAGACGGTGGTGATGAGGAAATTCGATCGAAAAGTGATGCAAAAATGAAAATCAGCACCAAAACCATTGGTGCGGACGTCCGCAGCTGAGAAAAATCCTATATATATAGTTTTCTTTCAGAGCGGGACACCGCTTTGAAATTAAAGTGTGGTGCTCCTCGTTTCGCTCACTTTTAGGTCACATTTTCACCGTTCAGTGTCTAAAACATAGTGTGTATCGTTCCTGCAAAGTTTTATCAATTTTCATCTAATTTGAACATAGTGTGTAGATCATTTGAGTTTCATCCAAAGTTTCAATATATATATATAGTTCATATCTAGAGCGAAGCTTCGCTTTGAAATTAACGTATGAAGTTCCTTATTTGACTCACTTTTCAGACATATTTTCAAATCTCCACCATTCAGTTGGTATAACACAATGCATAGATCATTTATGTAAAGTTTCATCGAATTTGATGATCGTTTGAGTTTTCATAATGGTTATATTACACAACTAGTTCTGGTTAGATAGATTTATGGTCTGTTCATTGAATTAGTCTAATTTGGTATCTTAACAATCATCAAATTCGATGAACTTTTGCAGCAATAATCTATTCATTAGTATCAATGCTTCGCTTTGGAATTAACATGTGAAGTTCCTTATTTGACTCACTTTTCGGTCATATTTCTACATCTCTATCGTTCAATTAATTGATACTAATGAATAGATCATTGCTACAAAATTTCATCGAATTTGATGATCGTTTGTGTGTTCATAATCGTGATACATATACATACATATATAGTTATTGTTAGATAAGTTTATGATCCGTTCATTTGTTTAACTTAATTCGGTATCTAAACGATCATCAATTTGAATGAAATTTTTCAGAAATGATCTATGCATTAGTATCAATAAACAGAACGGTGGAGACGTGAAAATATGACCGCAAAGTGAGTCAAATAAGGAACTTCACACTTTAATTTCAGAGCGAAGCTTCGCTCTGTATAGAAACTGTGTATATATATATATATATATATGTTTGGTATATATATAAGATACAAGAAATTGTGGTTATCTTCTTCAGTTGAATAAAGCCAGTGGAATCACCATATATACAATCATATTGTACTATATTAAGTAAAAGAAAAAGTTGTTTCCAGAAAATATGTTGCGAAACATTACTCTATATATACTGGTGACCAAAGTAATGTCTACAACAATTGGGAACAATAATCAAATGAAATTTCACCAAAGTAATGTCTACACCAATTGGGAACAATAATGAAATGAAATTTCACCAAAGTGTAGACAATCAAAAGAAATTTCTACAGACGCACGAACGTAACATTTTTGCACGCGCTGTAAGAAGGCCGCTAGTGTATTATCAAGAAAAGATAAAAGGACATTCACCCTGATATTCAAAATAATTATTTGCTGGGCGGTATATAGTTGATCGAGTATAGACGTGGTTTTCATATCACAAAGTTAGAAAAAGTACAATAATGGAGTCCGACATAATGGTTTTTGTTAGCAACAAGGTCAATATATACTGGCAGTAAAATATAAACGGGTATAGGTTGAGTTCGTATCACATCTCCCTCAATCATATCCAGGTCATATCACAAAATCCATCATAGTAATCACCCTCTGCTTCGATCACTTTGCTCTTTCTTAACCAAGTTCAAACCCTAATAAACTCGATCTTATTAAACTGAACAATATACGACCTAATAAAGTTTTCAAAACTAATCATCTTGCACATTGATGAAATTATCTTGTATTTGTCCATCCAAACATTAACATGTATATCAACTCCATACAAGTATTTGTACAGTACATATAATGTTGACACAATACCTCAATGATTTAAAGCTCGATCAAAGATGGATCTAACTAAGGTTGAAGTTGAAGATTTGCAGCTAGGCTAGGGTTGCTTTCACAGGTCGATCGAACTTGAGTTGTGACAACACTGGACATGACCACATGTTATATGTGAAGATTAAGACTAAGTTGAGATCGATGTGAGTGATAGCGTTGTCTAAGATATATATATATATATATATATATATATATATATATATATATATATATATCTTAGACAACGCTATCACTCACATCGATCTCAACTTAGTCTTAATCTTCACATAGTGTTAACATTGATACAACGTGCCTTAGACTAAAGACTTAATTTGTTAGCTACCTGATTGTTAGCCATATAGAATATTGGAGTTATTGATTAGTGAATACCAAAACCTTACTAAAAGCCAGAAGCAATCTCTTACTGCTCTGCTGTCTTGGTCCTGCATTTGTATAGCAACAAGTTAAGTAGTGTATTTCATCAAATTCTCATAGCGATAGCTAGAGAGGGTTTCATTCTTATTGAAAGTAAAGTACTTGGATGTCATTTTATTGTTTGAAAACATATTCTCTCGGATTGTAATATAGAGCCGTCTACAGTACATCGATATATACCTTACACTAACCTTACAACGTACTAATTGAACCAAGATTACGATTTAATTGAACTTAATTCCGATAATTTCATTACAAAGTGGAGGCGAGCTGGAGTGGGAAGTCCATTGTAGAACAGATCATGTACACCCTTCAAGTTATGTGCATGAAAAATCGATGTATACACATAAAATTTGCAAAGCTTTTCAAAACTTTGAGGGGTAAGCTAAAAAGGAGAAAGAGTCGTAGGAAGAGGTTGTAGCCCTCCCAGTTGGCGGGGCCTAGAGAGTGACTCGTGTCTCTCGTACTGTTCTTGTTCCTAGCTAGCTAGCTAGTCCATAATTCCCCATCACCTCCCAACCATTCTTCCTCTTGGATCCAAGATAAGGCTGCTAGGGTTTCAATTTTCAATTTCTGCTTCCTGTATGTCTCTTACTTATCTTTTCAATTGTACTATGGTATTGCTAAACAACGTATTACCTCTTTCTTAAGCCTCTTATATACAAAAGTTCTTGTATGCACTTAGATCTAAGTGATCGTTCTCGCTGGTAAGTGAAAATGCACAACGTACGATATGTGGCTTATGGGGCCAACGGAGGAGGTGTAATAACCTGAACTTGAATTGTTTTTCGTTTTGATGTGTTTGATAATGGGAATTAGGGTTAAAATAATAGAACCATAATGATTAATGACGACTTTGATTTATTGACCAGCCAAATTCGTTTGATCATTGGTTGGTGTAGAAAATTAGGTTAGAACACTATGCATGCTTTTTTTAAGATTAGAAAACCACTGTTTTCATAACCGTTGATGAAACCCTTTAAAAGTTTTCAAGGGAATGATCGAGATTTCTTGAAGTTTGGTTCATGGAAGGAAAAGAATCATACGAGTCTACTAACATGATGATATTCAGAAGTGCCGACAGTGCACTATTCCAAACTTCCCGGCCGAAATTTTGAAAAAGGTTCGTGCTTCCGGCTATTCCCAATGATAATGGGAAGGTTGACTGTCTCGTCGGCCAAGAAAAGGAAGGGAGACCAGAAATTGCCAGATTGCCAACACCAAAACTAAGCGAAAGGAGCCCCGTATATGTTCAAATCAACTAAAAGCTGATCAGTCTCGTTTGAAAATTGTCAAAAGCGGGAAGAAAATGTAAGATTTATGATTGAAGAACCTAGCTAGCTAGTACTTCTTCAGTTCGAAATGAAGGATATATCGATGAGCCAAGGAGTACCAAAGTTTCATTATTCCTGTTTCTATACATTTCGTTTTAGGGTTTATGCAGTTCTTTGTAAGTGAGCACATCACTATCAAGTGCATTATTGAATGTAATGCATGGTTCTTCCACTTGCTAAACTTCAAAATAGATAATCATTTCTAACAAAAACAAACCTTCTCATATGTATACAAATGACGTTTAGATATCTTGGAGCCTCTTTTTTTTTTTTTTTTTTTTTCATCTTTTGCGTGCTTCTTGTGTGTGATTATCATGCAATTCCGAGTTAATTGAAAGGTTAATTAGGCGACCGTTTTAGTCGCTTGCATGCACCACAAACCCAGGTTTGACCCAACATATAGAGCTTTATGCAACTCACCCAAAAAAAACTATGCAAAAATACAAATTTCATATAAGGTCATATTTCAATTATTCGAGTGAAGCTTTAAGAATCTTAGGGGCCCTCCCTTGTAGAGTTAACATGGCCCTCATCATCAGTGACCGAGGGGAGACCGATCAAGTTGAATCCCCGATTAGGATCGACATGGGTTATAGAGCCCTTAAAGCAGGGCCTCGATCAACAAAGTTTTCTTTGTAGGATTGATCGAGAATGTTGGTTCACCGCTCAATCCTTCCTGATATGATATACGAGATTCTAAATTTCTATGACTCATCATCTATGTGACTATGAACAGTTCACCAGTCTAATAGGGCATCCATGAACAAGGACAACTTTGTTCTTTTATTGAAACTTTTCAATAATCTATAAACTCGAGTTATTTTCCTTATGTCTCGATTGTTTCTCGATCGGACTTGGAGTATTAGGAAAGGAAACTTTCTCTGGATCATAACAATAGAAACTTTCTCATTTTCGTTTTTTTCATTGATTTACTTTTAGTGTTGTTTTTTCTTTTAGGTTATATTGTTGTTGTTGAGATATCAATCCCACATTGGGAATATGAGACATTGCATGTGAGTTTGTAAGGGTTTGAGCCACTCCACACATTGCCAATTGGTTTTTGATGTGAATCCCAGACTACTTTATCATGGTATCAAAGCGGATTACCCACGTCCACGTGTGAAGCCTAAATGACCACACGAACTCCACGTCATCCAAATGTTGTCTACGTGTTAGGCTTGAAAATTCACCACACGTGCGGGGACGAGTTGAGATATCAATCTCATATCGGGAATATGAGACAGTGTCACTCCACCCATTGCCAATTGATTTTGGATGTGAACCCTAGATTACTTTATTAGTTATGTTTTTTGTTGGAAGGAGTTTTGTTAAGCCCCTCTCTCTTTTGTACCCCTACCCCTGACTTTCTTTTTTTCTTAATAAATGGAGTTCAAAAAAAAAAAAAAAACAATTGGAATGAGACAACTAGTTGGACGTCCAAAGGTGATCAGTCTTTGAATTAACTGTTTTCTGCATTAGTCTTTGAATTTGGAGAGGGTTACATTACAATTTCTGTATGGAATGATATGATGTAAGCAAGAAAACAAATATATAAAAGAGAATTATTGTTATATTCCTTTGAGCAGGAAGGAGGTTTGCATTAATAGTTTAGCTTGATTTGTAGGTCATAATTAACTGAGTAAACTGACTAATTAGAGAAACTCCGAGATATTTTTTTTTTTTTTTGTAATCATCCTTAATCTAGCCAAGCAAAGTTTGACATCTATAATCATATTTTACTACAAAGCAAAAGTTCAAAATCTTTCACTTCATGAATTCTACCATGCAATCTAGCTAGTAAATATTCAACAAATCCAACCTAAAGATTACAATCAGACAATCAGTTCATCTTTGTCCTGCATATAGCTAACACTGACCTAACAGGCTAGGGGCTTCAACTGGAAGGTTTTCAATGTTTTCCCTTCTTATCCATCTTTGTAAGAATACAAAGAACATAACTATTCTGCTTATCTTTGCTGTGCAGTAAAGATTCATGGAGCTCCAACTCGTTCATGAGCCAGCAACCATCTTGAACCGAATCACGGTTCATGTATACAAAAGTTCTTCTCCACCCGATAACTCTATCAGAACCAGAAGCATGCACTTTCTTCCTAAAGTTTTCGCCTCTCCAGTTGCCAGTGTCAACTCTTCGGATTGTACTGCATGAGAAAACCATCCGGGGTCTATCTCTGAAGAAGTAGAGGTCTTTGGTTTCTGGATCTGATGGATCTCTGTATGCTTCCCATATATCCCATGGTTCTTTCTTACCAAATACATTGCAGTTATGAACAACAGTACCCTTTGGCAACCTTAATCCTTTGATCTTGCGACGAAGATAGTAACAGAGAAGTTTTTCTTCGGCAGGCTTGAACCTGAAGCCGACTGCTGGAACATGGTAAACACCTTGCATCGGAATTGCCATGGAAGTATCTGAATTCTGGAGCTGCTGAAAGCTTGAAGGGGAAAGCAAGAAAATAAAGAGAGAAATGACTTGTATTGTTGTAGTAAGGCACCAAGGCTCTGATACATCTACGAAAATAAGAACAGTAGCTATATATACCAAGTACTAGAGCACCACATGGTGTGTAATTATACTTATACCCTTAACATCCCCCCTCAAGCTGATGGGAGGGAGCCTAACATCAGCTTGCAGCAGATGAAAAATGTAGAGCAACATAGAAGCCTTAGCTTGAAGTTCTGCAGAAGTACCAATAAGTGAATACGAAGCATTCGTCCAATGATGAGTGTTTCTCCATTGCTAGGATGATCAACCACATGAAAGCCTTTATCAAAGTTGCTATGTCTAATAGAAACCAAATCTGTTACATTAACTCGAGGGAAGGAATCCATCTTTGTAGGATCTGAACAGCAACAATACAATCACACCAGCAATAAAAATAAGCACCAGATGGAAGAAACTCTACAACAAACCTATCTCACACACATACACAAATGAGAAGAGAGTTTTCTGGAGCAAGAGTTGTTTTTCTATTCATTCAACACCAAACTTAGTACATCAGCAGCTATATATATATACAACAACGAAAGGTCTAGAGCCACCAAGTTGCACAAGTTGCTCCAATTTAAAATACACAAAAACACTAGAAGTCTCTATAACCGGATGACTCCAGACAAAACTAAAACTACTTAACATATATAATTACTGATATATATACTTAAGACTTGGTTTATTATCCTACATTGCCTCCCTTAAACCAACCCAAGATCTTCAAACTTCATCATCCCCATCAGCTCCTTTAGCTTCAAGAAAGCAGCAGCATTAAGTGGCTTTGTAAATATATCAGCTACTTGTTCTTCAGAATGACAATAATGCACTGTAATTTCTTTGTTCTTCACCAAATCTCGAATATAATGATGTTTGGCATGGATATGCTTTGTCCTCTCATAGAAAACTGGATTTTTGGACAGACAAATGGCTGAGTTGTTGTCACAGAAGATTGGTGTAGGCCACTTCTGTTCTTGATGCAAGTTTTGAAGAATTCAACGCAACCAAATTGCATGAGTAGCACACCTATTTGCTGCAACATACTCTGTTTCAGCAGATAAAAGAGCTACCACTTGTTGCTTCTTTGATGACCAACATATTACCCCAGAACCAATATAAAAAAACATAACCTGAGGTGCTCTTTGCCTTATCTTCTCCTGCCCAATCACTATCTGTATAGCCAACAAGTTCATTCACACAGTTAACTGCATAGAAAATTCCATCACTTTGAGTTTCTTTCACATATCTTAGAATTCTTTGTTACCTGCAAATGAGACTGGCGAGAAGCTTCCATAAATCTACTAATCAATCCAACTCCAAATGTGATGTCAGGCCTAGTAGCTGTCAAGTAACGCAAACTCCCAACCAGCTGCTTGTACCATGTGGGATTAACAAACTCTCCACTCCCATCTTTCTTCAGCTTCAATCTCTGCTCAATTGGAGTCATGATTGAATTGCAGACTCCATTTTAAAACGCTTGAGAATGTCTCCAGCATACTTCATCTGAGAAATAAAAATCCCCTTCTGAGTTTGCACCACTTCAATACCAAGAAAATATGACATCAACCCTATATCCGTCATCTCAAAATGAGATGCCAAAGCCTCCCTGACTTCTCCAACTAGTTTTTTTATTATTTCCTGTTATAATAAGATCATCCACATGCAAGCACACAATAATAACATCTCCTTTCATATTAGTCTTAACATATAAAGTATGCTCATATGGACACTTTTCAAACTCATTCTCCACAAAATAGGAATCAATTCGGGTGTACCAAGCTCTAGGAGCTTGTTTAAGACCATATAAAGCCTTTTTTAGCTTATATACTTTCTCCAATTGGCATTCATTCACATATCCAAGTGGCTGCTCAATATAGACTTCCTCCTCAAGAGTTCCATTTAAGAAAGCGGATTTAACATCCATTTGAAATATTTTCCAACAATTATGAGCAGCAAGAGAAATCATCATTCTCACAGTATCAAGCCTAGCAACAGGAGCAAAAACTTCAAAATAATCAATACCTGGTTTTTGCTTGTAGCCTTTGGCTACCAATCTTGCTTTGTAACGATCCACGTCTCCATTAGGCTTGTACTTAGTCTTATACACCCATTTGACTCCAATAGCTGTCTTTCCTTCCGGAAGTGAAGTGAGCTCTCATGTGTCATTTTTTTCAATAGCATGAATTTCATCATCCATCGCCTTGACCCAATGTTGTTGTTAACAAGCCTCATCATAGGTAAGAGGATCACAATCCGCATACAAAGCAAAATTGACAATATCTTCATCTTATATGCTTCTCCTTTTGGTCTTCAACTCATGATCTTTCAAGCATGGTGGCAAACGACGATCACGTTGAGGCCTTGCTGTTGCAACTTCTAGTGGAGGCTCTGCTTCTGGAACTTCAACTGCTGAAGACTCAGGTTCTAGAACTTCTACTGCTGGAGACTCGGCTTCTTGAACGCCAACCAACTAATCATCTTCAACTGAATCATCCTCCAATCGAATGACTGTTGCTAGTTCTTTTTCTTTTGAACTCCAATTCCACGCACTTTGCTCATCAAAAGTGACATCTTGACTAACTATTACCTTCTTCGTCACTAGATTGTAAAGCTTGTACCCCTTTGTCACCGTGCTATAACTTATAAAAATGCACTTTTCAGCTTTATCATCAAGCTTCTTCCTTATTTGATCTGGAACATGAGCAAATGCGATGTAACTGAACACTCTCAAATGATGAATGTTGGGCTTTTGACCACTCCACACCTCATATTGAGTAATTCCACCAGTGCTTCTACTAGGAGACATGTTCAAGATGTAAACTGCACAACTAACAGCTTCTGCCCAAAAATACTTTGGCAAATTTTTGAATTTCAGCATGCATCTCACCATGTCCATAATGGTTCTATTTTTCCTCTCCGCTACGCCGTTTTGCTGAGGCATATACCTTGTTGTGAGCTGATGTTTAATGCCATTTTTCTTCAAGAAGTCATCACAAACTATATATTCTGTGCCTCGATCAGTTCTCAACACCTTTATCTTTTCTCCACTCTGCTTTTCAATATAAGCTTTGAATGCCTTAAATGAATCACATGCCTCAGACTTGTTCTTCAAAACATACACCCATGTCTTCCTACTAAAATCATCAATAAAAGTGATGAAGTATTTGTCACCTCCATAAGAAGGAACCTCAACAGAACACAAGTCTGAGTGTATAATTTCAAGGGGCATATGAGCTCTTAAAGCCTTTCCTATCGAAAAGCTATCTATGTGCTTCTTTCCAAGAACACAAGTCTCACAAACTTGGTTTGGAACATGAATAGGGGGCAGTCCAGATGCTAGACTTTTTCTTGCAAGGAAATTCAAGCTACTAAAATTTAAATGCCCATATCGCATATGCCACAACCAACTATCACCATTTGCAACAGAACTAAAGCAAGGTAACTTATCATACTGCATAAGTAATGGAAACAAACGATTATGAGTCATAGTTACCTCTGCTATTAGTTTCCGTTGAGGATCTTTGATGGTGAAAACTCCTCTGTAGATGCGTATATCATACCCCCTTTCTGATAACTATCTCATACTAAGAAAGTTATGATTAAGACCAGGCACATAATATACATCTGATATGGTGTTGTACATCCCATTCTTCAACTGTATAAAGATCTTGCCTTTTCCTTTAACCGGCATCCTTGCAGCATTCCCAAATGTAATCTCTGCTCGTATTGACTCATTCAGCTCAACAAACACCGGACATATGATTGCTGTAACCTGTGTCCAAGTACCATGTGATCTGTTCACCATTACTCATTGCACTAAAAGCCATAAACAAAGTCTCCTCATTGATATCATTGTCTTTTGCAAACTTGGCATGAAACTGCTTGTTCTCCAACCTTCTCAAGTTGCACTCATTCTTGTAATGACCATAACCATGACAATTAAAGCACTGGACATTCGATCTATCTCGTCCTTGGCTCCAATGGAATCCCCTTCCTCTTTCTCTTCTTGCTCCAAATGTGCCCTGTGAACCTCTCTTGTAACTTGAATTGTGATTCCTTTGAGTTGAGCTTGATTCACCACGTGGCGACCAATTTCTTTCCTTCTTGAGGCTTAATTGAGTCTACAATGCTTCTTCAATCACCATCTCTGATTTCTCATTCAACCTTTGTTCATAGGCCTGCAAGGAACTCATTAAATCATCCACCATCATAACATTATTGAGATCTTGTGACTTCTCAATAGCTGTGACTTTTCCTTCAAACCGCTCCGTCAAGGTTCGAAGAATCTTCTCTACAATCTGCAGCTCTTTGATATCCTCCCCATTGGCTTTCATTTGATTGACAATAGCCGATGTTCTTGCAAAATATTCAGAGATGTTTTCTTTTTTCTCCATTTGAAGAAGCTCGAACTGTCGCCGTAGAGTTTGCAATCTCACCTTCTTCACTTTATCCCGCCCCACATAAGTATTGATCAGACAATCCCATGCCTCCTTCGATGTTGTAACATGTGCAATCTTCTCATAAACTTCAGAATCAATTGCTCCAAATATATACATCAGGGCTCTGCAATCCTTCTTCCTATTTCGAACTAGTTCTTCTCTTTGTTCTCGTGTGAGATTTGCTTGGTCTCCTGGTGTTTTTGCACAATCCCGGGCGGGATATTGCGGAAGCTGATGGTGGGGCTATCCTTCTCCTGCCTGGGCTTTCCTTCTCCTGCCTGCAATAACAAAGGGGACCGGGACGTTCCGGTCTTTCCTCCTCCGATGCTTTAGTCAGTAGATGGATAGATAGTGGAACAATAAATGGTCATACCTGAAAAGCTGACAGCTAGGCCTTATATACGGCCCAGGATGAGTTCCTTTTATCTGGAAACTGATGTGGGACAATGTCACTGCTGCTACTTCAGCTACCAAACTCTCTCGTGCCACAAGGAATCGTTCCTGGCCCAGGGTGCTGTTACTGACATCGGGCTTGGCCCATCTTGCACATGGATGGGAACCCTGGGGTGGGATCGGCGGTCGTGGTCGCGCGGGACACTTACCGGTATACGGGCTTGGGAGGTTGTTTTATGCACAACCGACTACAAGTCCCACCAAGTTCCCGTTCAAGACACATCTTGAGTGGGGACTTGGCTGAAATAAGCCCGTAGACCAGAGAACTATCTCGGATGGGTCCCACCATAGTCCCCCCAAGTCCGTGCTCATGGTGTGTATTGAACATGTCTTCGCTTTGCTGACGCAAGCTAAGGCGCTCGCCCCTCGCAAATACTAATCGTCCCGCGAGCCAAAGAATTCGCTCCATGCGAAGTCAGTAGTCATGACAACTTGTAATCTGGGTGTTTCATCCAATGTTACTAATCGTGTGACGAGGTGTTACGCCGTCTGTGGTTTATCAGGCCACTTGCTCCGTTTTTAAAGAGATGATATGAAATTTGTCAGTGGAAATGCCGATCTTGGTGGAATGCCAATTTCTCGGTGGAATGCCAATGTCGGTGGGATGTCACTCTCAGTCGAGTTCCTCTCGGGTGGAATGAATGTACTTGTGGTACTCAGCCAAGGTGGGTTTTGCCTCGTACAATCTCGATGACTCACACCCTGGTCTAACGATCTCAATGATTTTCACCCGGGATGGGTCTTGCACTTATGATCTTGGTGACACATCCCGGACGGGTTTTGTCCTGATCTTGATGAATCATCGGAGATGGGTCTTGCACTTGTGATCTCGGTGACTCACTCGGGTGGATCGTACCCTGGTCTAACGATCTTAATGATTTTCACCCAGGATGGGTCTTGCACTTATGATCTTGGTGACACATCCGGGATGGGTTTGTCCTGATCTTGATGAATCATCCGAGATGGGTCTTGCACTTCGAGGGTTGCGCAGTGGTGGCAGGTGCATTAAATGCATGTCCGTAATAATGCGGGACAACTCATGCATTTAATTCACGTCGCTTCAATCTTTCATTCTTCGAGGAGTTGTCAGTTGTGCCACGCGGCACCATCCTGAGGTTTGATCGGGCGGCTAGGGGTGCCTCTTTTTTGGTGAAAGGTTTGCGTTGGGCCGTGGATCGAGGCGTCTGTTGCTGACCGAGTATAAATTTCTGCCCCTTCTTCATTTCGTGTTCGTCTCGTCCTCTTTTCTCGCTCACTTCTCTGGTCACTCCCTCTGCTTTTCTTTGTTTGCCCTCCGCAGCTGCTACCGATCCCGCGATTGCGAGGTGTTTCCCGACGTCCACGTTTCCGACGTTGCTGCTACGTCGAAGATCTGGTAAGGTTTTTAAATTCTGTTCATGCTTCTGTTTTATGCCTCTCCCGTGTGGTTTCTGTCTCTCTCTCTGCTTTACCGTGTTGTTTCTCTGTTTTTCCTCTCCGTTTTGCTGTGTTTAGTATTGCTTCTGTGTTAGTGTTGCTTGTGTGGGTAGTGGCAATGCTCAGTGCTTTAGAGGGATTTTTCTGGGTTGAGGGTAAACTGAAAATTGGTGTGTACCCCCGGCGGCGCTAATAAGATGCTAGGGTTTGTTAATCTAGGTAGATGGGCTCCCGAAGTTCGACCGACCTAAGCGCGTCGTCTCGGCCGATTATGGACAACGAAGAGAGGATGGAGGATTACATAGGTCAAGAGCGTACCGGGCCAACCAAAGGAGTACTCGCCCCGGACGTCGAAAAGATCGCCGGGGCTCCCCACAACATTCCGATCGTCAATGCCGCAGGCTTGGCCAGGCGATTCATCTTGGAGGATGGCACAGTGTGCGATGAACCCGAGAGTCGTATGACCTCAATCGATCAAGATAGAGCAGTTTTGTGAAAACTGGGATTGCCCACAGTTACCCTGGCGTGGCCTATACAAGGACGAGCTGGCGTGCTGTCCGAGAAACGAGTTCGTCGCAGTGCACGAGCACATGTTTAGAAACGGTTTCTCTCTCCCGCTTCCACAATGCGTCCAGTACCTACTGAGCATGCTTTAACTTGCTCCCGGGAAAATACCCCCAAACCAATGGCGCCAGCTACTCTCCCTTTGCTGCTTATACTATCTGTCTGAGATGGGCTGGCCGACCATCAACGAGTTCCGCGCACTGTTTCGCCTGTCGTACTCGAAGAAACAGAACTGCCGGGGGTGTGTCTCGTTCGCTGCCCGGGATTACTTGCCTGCCGTCACGGATCTCCCAATGCCCGTGAATAACAACTGCCGTTCGAAGGTCGTGCTTGCCCGCAGGCGATGGCAAAGAAAGTGTCCAACGTACGTGGTGCCCAACCGGTTTAGATACATCTGTGATCAGTCATACTTGCTGTCAGAGATCGAGAAGCAACGTATTGCCCGGATATTCACGGCCTGGCCCTCGGATGAGGATCGAAGCTCTTATCGGCTGACCTGGTGGGCAGTTTTGGTTCACTGTGAACTTGGCCGAATGCCTGGTGGGGTTCCAAATTAGTGTCGCCCGTTTTTACTCATTGCATTCTTTTTCCTAATCCGTGACCTTGACTAATTGTAATATCAGATAAACCGCCCAGGAGAAAACACCGCGAGTCGCACCCGAGCGATATAGAGTCGAACATGGAGTTGCTTAGCGAACTCTTGGAAGTCGGGAAAGTGGCCTCCCGAACTGAGGTTAACCTAGCAGATAAAACTGCCCATGTCTCGGATAACGTTGTTCCCCTGGAGATCCCCGATGAAGGGTACGGCAAACCGCCTTCTGACAGCGAGGGGCCTGCGAAGGCTGGTGACGTGAGCAACGTCCACTTGGGCGAGAAGAGGAAGAAATCGTCCAAAAAATCCAAGTCACAAAGGGAGGAAGGTGTGACTTTGACGAGACTGAGTGTCTCGGGCACCTCATCACCTCGGAAGAAACATAAATTTGTTGAATCCTCGACCGGGAAGCAGGTATCAACGAGCACTCTCGCTCCAGCAATTCCTCTGGCTTGAACGACCACCGTCCGGCAGATACTGGACGAGTATGGGTGTGCGGATGAGAAATTCGTTCGTAGCATGGTTAGTGACCTGAAGGGTATCGAACTGGACAAGATCAAGATCGGGTCCAGCACTCCTCAAGAAAATAGACGGTACGCCCGGTAGGCAATGATGAAGGTAAACTCTACCCTAGTTCAAATTTGACCGTCGTTCGGGAATGAGACTAACTTAATTATGCTTGCAGGCCCTCTTTGCTGTTTATGCCATTGACGCCAGTGAGGATTCCAACGTGATGAAAGAGCGTCTGGCCTGTTTGAACGACCAGATCAGCTACCTCGGGGCAGAGAAGAAGAAAACGGAGAGGGATTTGGAGGCGGAGAGGAAAGAGAAAATCTCACTGGCTGATAAGTTGGCCAAACTTCACCTCTGCACCAAGGAGCATAAGGGAAGAGCTGGCAGGGTTACTGCTTTGAAACGCGATATAGACGCGCTTCAGCGGGAGAATGCGAAGCTGCGGTCTGAGCTGAAAGAGAAAGAGAACGAGGTAGTTGATCTACAAAACCAGGTCCCAGCCCAGGGCGAGCTTGCTGTTGCCCGGTTCAAAGAGTCAGAAGAGCTGAAGGCCATGCTCAAGTCTGCCCGGGAGAGCGGTATAACTGAGAAATTTGGCGTCTGGAGCAGACTTGGGTACCTTGACAAGGCCAGGATGACGGTCGATCTGCTTGCTGCTCGGGAGGCCAAAAAGGGGGCGGCTGAGTCTGAGAAAACACCCGAGGCAGGTGGGTCATCCGAGAAAGTTGCTGACCGGACGAACGAGGTCCCGGCTGAATCAACCGACGATGAAGATGAAACCGGCCAGTAATGTGATGTTATTTTGTCTAGCATTCGCGTTTTGTAAGAACAAAAGGCTTCGTACCGTTGCCCGGGATTACACCGGTGATTTTGTAAATACCCAATGGTGGTAAACACCCCTTAACCGGGTTTTGATATATTATGCCATGGGTTCACCTTATTGCCTTTTGTACTGTGCATGCCCCGCTAGGGATCGTGGGGTATTGACTTATGCCTCCCGGTCGATTTGATCGACGTTTTACGGGAATAACTCACTTATACCTCCCGTTGGATTAGTTTTGCCTACATCAGGATTGATGTTACACAATTATTGACTTATGCCTCCCGGTCGATTACGTATGAATTTTGCCTACGTCCCGATTGATGTTACACAAGAATTATTGACTTATGCCTCCGGGTGGATTACGTATCGTTACTACGAATTGAATATGCGAATTGAACTTGCCATTCTCATTATATTTCAAAACGAATGGAGGCCCCTTCCGGGATATGGGTGTTATTGCTCCCCCGGGAGGCTGCAATATTTACAAGTGCATTTCAAAATGGAACAGACTTCCACCAATCACACGGGGTAGAATTTTAGGTGCTCCGTGTTCCAGGGCCGTCCGGTGATTATCCCATCCTTGTCTCGTAGAAATAACGTTGACCGGCCTACCTTTTCAATGATTTGATATGGTCCCGCCCAGGTTGGGTCTAAGGCCGACGTCCTTGTCATGACTGTCTTCATCACCAAGTGCCCCAGTCCCAGCATCCAGGTTCTGACTTTCCTATTGTAATGGCGTGCCACTCGCTGCTTATAGACCTGGTTGTGCATGTCTGCCATTTCCCTTCTCTCTTGCACGAGATTGACATTTAACCGGAGGCATTCTTCGTTGGTGGCTGCATCAAAATTCTCCACCCTTCCCGATGGTATCAGTTTCCCGACTGGCAGGATAACCTTTGTTCCAAAAGCCATGCTGAAAGGTGTTTCTCCTGTTGCTTTGGTTGCCGTGGTCCTGATCGCCCACAACACCTCCGGCAGCTTCTGTGCCCACAGACCCTTGGAGTCGTCCAATTTCTTCTTTAGCAGCTTTTTTATGATCTTATTTACTGCCTCTACCTGACCATTAGTCTGAGGGTGTGCTACTGACGAGAAGACGATCTTGGTGCCCATGTCCTTCGCGAATTCGATCAGATTGTTGTTGTTGAATTGTGTTCCATTGTCAGTGAAAATTGTCTCCGGGATCCCGAATCTACAGTATATGTTTTTCATCAGGAAATTCTTTACACGCTCGGTCGTTATCTTTGCTAGAGGCTCTACCTCCACCCACTTTGTGTAGTAGTCAACGGCCACTATGACATACCTGAACTGCCCGGGTGCTGTTGGCAGTATGCCTATGAGGTCAAGGCCCCACTGCGCGAAGGGCCAGGGTGACAACAATATGGATAGAGCTATTGGGGGTGAGTGTATCCTGTTGGCATGCAGGTGGCATTTTCCGTATCTAGCTGACATCTTATCCGCCATGGCGCCCATGTTGGGCCAGAAGAACCCAGTCCGCAGTGCCTTGTGCGCTAGCGAACGTGATCCCGAATGGTTGCCGCACACCCTTTCATGGATCTCCCCCATGATCATTTCCCCTTCATCCTCTGTCACGCACTTGAGGTTTGGGAAACTGTAACCTCTGCGGTACAATTTCCCGTTCATGAGCGAGTACCTTGCGCACCTCGATTGGAGTTTTCTGGCTTCACGCCTGTCTTCCGGTCGTACACCCTCCTTTATGAATTCGATTATGGGGTCCATCCAAGTGGGCTCGCCGGGTCCCACCTCAACCATGAATATCTCCGAGATTGTCCTACTAATGCTCGGTTTTCTAAGAACCTCGATCCTTGCCTTCTTCTTTCCTTTAGCTGGCCCGCCTGTGGCTAAGCGGGCGAGAGCATCTGCGTGACTGTTCTCCTTTCGGGGGATGTGGGAAAGGGTAGCCGTCGTGAACCGTTGCATGAACGCTTTTGAAAGCGCTTGGTAAGAGCTCAGCTGAGGTTCCTTTGCTTCGAATCTTCTGTTGACTTGATTCACAACCAGTTGAGAATCACTGAACACCTCTACCCGATCCACCCTAATGTCCTGGGCAAGTTGCAGTCCCCCAATCAATGCTTCGTACTCTGCTGCGTTGTTGGATGCCTGAAACTGAAATTCCAGTGCATACTCATGCTTGAACCCATCCGGGGCCTACAATATTATTCCCGCCCCGCTTTTTTTCTTGGTCACCGAGCCGTCAACGAAAAGTTTCCAAACCGGCGCAGCCGAGGCCTTGTGCTGCACATCAGGGTAGGGCTTGGAATCTCCTTCTTCCCAGTCGGCTATAGTCGAATCCACCACTTTCGTGGGTCTGGGGCTTGTCTGCTCTACATCTACTTTCATGGGCGTGAGCTCGGATATAAAGTCGTCCGCTGCTTGACTCTTTATAGCTGTTCTCGGGCGGTAATGGATATCGAATTCTCCCAATTCGATGACCCATTTAACTAGCCGCCCACTTATCTCTAGCTTCTGCATGATCTGCCTCAGGGGGTGGTTGGTAAATAGAGTTACCGAGTGGGCCTGTAAATAATGCCTGAGCCTTCTGGCTGTCACTACAAGGGCCAAAGCAAGCTTCTCGACGTCCGGGTACCTACTCTCGGCCTGCGTGAACCCTTTTCCGACGTAAAAAACCGCATGCTCGACATCCGAGTCTTTTCTGATGAGCACCGAGCTGACTGCTGACTTTGACACCGCTAGATATAGGTAAAACATCTCGCCCGGGATAGGCTTCGACAAAATCGGCGCTGTTGAGAGGTAAGCCTTTATCTGCTTGAACGCCTCTTCTTGCTCGTATCCTCATACTATATCCTTACATCTTTGGTCCCGTAACAACTTGAAAAAGGGGGTACACCTATCCGTGAGCCGTGAGACAAATCTCGCCAGCGCGACTACTTTCCCGGCCAACGACTGCACCTGGTTCCTGAGCGTGGGTCTTTCCATATCCAGAATGGCCCTTATTTTCTTCGGATTGGCTTCGATTCCTCGCCGACTGATTATGTGACCCAAGAACTTTCCTTTAACAGCCCCAAAGATACATTTCTGAGGGTTTAACCGCATCCCGTACTTCATTATGACCTCGAAAACCTTCTGCAAATGCCCCACATGGTCAGCAGCCGATAGGCTTTTGACCAGCATGTCATCGATATATACTTCCATTATGTTCCCGAGGTACTCGACGAACATGATATTCATTAGCCGTTGATAAGTGGCTCCCGTATTCTTCAAACCAAAAGCCACTACCTTGTAACAATACAGACCCCTGTCCGTTGTGAAGGCTGTGTGCTCCTCATCTCTCAGATCCATCTGTATCTGATTATAGCCTGAATAGGCGTCCATGAAGCTCATGAGGTCGTATCCGGATGTGGAATCCACCAGCTGATCGATGCGTGGGAGCGGGAAGCTATCCTTTGGACATGCCCTGTTGAGATTTGAATAGTCCACGCACATCCTCCATTGCCCAGTTGACTTCTTTGGAACCATGACCACATTGGCCAGCCATTGGGGGTATCTGACCTCTGTTATGAACCCGATATCTATTAGCTTTTGCACCTCCCCCTTCATAGCTTCGTACTTCTCTGGCTTAAACGTTCTTCGTTTTTGCCGTACCGGGGGGAATCCGACCTTGATTCCTAGCTGGTGGGTCACAATGCCGCTTGAAATCCCGGGCATGTCTCTATATGTCCAGGTGAACGCTCCGCTGTTTTTCTTCAAGAAACTTATCAGGGCCTCCCGAGCCCCGGGAGACTGTCCCGTCCCAATGATCACTGTGCGGTCTGGGAATTCTTCCGAGACTGACACTTCTTCCGTTTCTTCTACTGATCCGAGACGCTCCTCATCCGAGTCGGCGTCGTCTCTTGGATCAATGTAAGGGTATGAGGGTGATGCTGCGGGCTGGCTGGCCGACAATACTTCTGACCTTTTCCTCCCGTTATCTACTGCATAGCAACTCCTTGCCGCCCCCTGATCTCCCCGGATCGTAATGACTCCTGTTGGGGTCGGAAGCTTCATCATCAGTATGTGACGAGCAACGAATGATTTCAATTTCCACAAGGCTGGCCTTCCCAATATCCCATTGTAAGATGACTCACAATCAACAACGATGAATTCTATCGTTGCTCTGGCGACCCCTTCCCGTCCTTCCAAGCTTACTCCAAAGCTGTCTGAGCCGAGGGGTTGAACAACATCGCCCGAGAAGCTAATCAGCGGCTCATGGTCTTGTATCAACTTATTGCTTCCTCGACGCAGTCCTTTCCAGGCACTTCTGAACAATACGTTGACCGAAGCGCCCGTATCAATGAGTATCTTCTTCGTTATGTAGTGGTCGAGCTGTAATGTTATCAGGAACGGGTCCTCGTGCTGTCTTATTCCTTCCTCTTCCTCCTCCAGGAAGGTCACCGACTTCCATCCGGAGGTTACCCGCTGACTGTTACTACCAAAAGCGTAAACCTCCCTACCATCCCGCTGTCTCGTACATTGCTTCTTTGCCTTATTGGTCCTGTTATCTATTCGGGACCCGCCAAGGATGGTGTTGATCGTCCCGTATACTTCGATTGCCCCTGCGTTCCTTTTTTCGGGCACATAATGCTGCAGTTTCCCTTCCTTTACTCGGCGCTCTACCGCTCTCTTCAACTCTACACAATTGTTAATGTTATGGCTAGCCTCCCCATGGTATCCACAAAACTTTCCTGTGTCCTCCTTGGTGAGACGTGACGGTTGAAATTTTCGAGACGGGGGGGGGGGGGGGGGGCGGGGCGGAATGGTGGTCTTGTTTTTGTTCCATATTGCCTCGTAAGTGGCGTTGAGCTATGAGAAATGCTCATTCCTTGCCGACATCGTTCTCGGGAACCCGGGATCATGGTAGGGCCCTTTTGCTTTCGCCTGCGTGTTATGTTGTGTCCCGGCTTTCCCCCAGCTTCCTTCCTTGTGTTTCTTCCCAGCTGGGCCCGGGTATGATTCTCTCTCCCTTTTCCAGGCCCGTACTTCTCGTATCATTTTCACTAGGGATCCGTTGTCTTTCCCTCGATCTTCCTTCTTCCCAGCTGAGGTTCCCCCATACGTATCATGATCCGCCTGCGCATGCCGGACCACCATTTCCATGAGCTCATCGTAGCCTTGAGGATTTTCAATTTTTACTGCGTACAAAAACTTCCCGGGCAGCAAACCCTGAATGAACGCTTCCTCCGCCACCCTCTTGTCAAAGCTTCTGACCCTGGCCGTGGCCCCTGCCATCGATTCACGAAAGCTTTCAGGCCTTCTTCTCTGTCCTGCTTTATTTTGAATAGTTGGACGGTGTTCTGCCCGTCAGTCCGCAAAATGAATCTATTGACGAACTTGTCCGCCAGCTCCCGGAAGCTGTCGATCGATTCTGACGGGAGCTCGTAGAACCAACTTAGCGCTTCCCCCGCTAATGTTTCCTGGAACATGTTACAGCACACCGCGTCCGAGTATCCTTTAGCATTCGTATGAGACTTGAAGCTGTCGTGAAAGAGGTGGGGGTCACGATCCCCGTTGTAGCTAAGTTTCAGCGGCTTGGCTGTGCCAGGTCGAACTGATCGGGTAACCTCTCTAGTGAAAGGCCCTCCTCTTTCCTCGAAACTCACACGGGTTGGGTTACGCATCCCCCTTCTCTCCGTGTCTGAGATTCGGTCTACCAAGTACGCCACACTATCCCTGATCGCCTTCAAGGTCTCTTCCATTTCGCTTTGCCTTCCTGTATGGACTTCCGGGACAGGTTCGGGCAAAGGCGGCGGTCCCTCGTTCCTCATCTCATCCGGGAACAAGTTTGTCCCTATATGCACCGTTCTACGGTTTGCTCTTGCCGAAGTGCCCACAAGACGAGACGTAGCCGCTCGATCCCGCTCACTCGCCCTATCCAACACCTCCCTGTGTTCAATACCTCGCTCTAACGCTCCCATGAGGATGGCGTTATCCCGCTCCAACCGGCGCTCCCTCGTCGAAGCATCTTCCCATTCTCTAGCACCTCGCTGCTCCAACCGGGCGATTTGGCTCCTCATGTCTTCCAGCATCTCCCCTACCTCCTGGGGATTAAGATCCCGCGACATATTCTCGGTCGTTCTATTTGGTTCTCTCTTTGTGATTCTTGAACTCCCCCTTCCTGACTCCGGGGTCCGCCCATGCGTCACTTATGTTCGCGCCTCCTCCACCTCCGGATCTTGTAGCTCGGTTAACCCAGCCATCGAGTCACGTTGGCACTTTCTGTAAGGATTCCCACAGACGGCGCCAAATGTTTCTACACAATACCGGGCGGGATATTGCGGAAGCTGATGGTGGGGCTATCCTTCTCCTGCCTGGGCTTTCCTTCTCCTGCCTGCAATAACAAAGGGGACCGGGACGTTCTGGTCTTTCCTCCTCCGATGCTTTAGTCAGTAGATGGATAAATAGTGAAACAATAAATGGTCATACTTGAAAAGCTGGCAGCTGAGACTTATATACGGCCCATGATGGGTTCCTTTTATCTGGAAACTGATGTGGGACAATGTCACTGCTGCTACTTTAGCTACCAAACTCTCTCGTGCCTCAAGGAATCGTTCCTGGCCCAGGGTGCTATTACTGACATCGGGCTTGGCCCATCCTGCACACGGATGGGAACCCTGGGGTGGGATCGGCGGTCGTGGTCGCGCGGGACACTTACCGGTATATGGGCTTGGGAGGTTGTTTTATGCACAACCAACTACACCTGGATCTGTAAATCCATTGATCACCACCTCTGTGTACTCCATGATTTTGAAGAAGAGTTCCATCTATGACCTCCAATGCTGGAAGTTTCCTTTCCCATCAAATTTCCCAACTGGGCATTGAGGAAAATCATTCTCCCGATTCGCCATCGATCTCTACACTTCTTCAATTTGAGCGTACCCGCTTTGATACCAGATGTAGGATCTGAACAACAACAATACAATCACACCAGTAATACAAATAAGCACCTGATGGAAGAAACTCTACAACAAACATATCTCACACACATACACAGATGAGAAGAGAGTTTTCTGGAGCAAGAGTTGTTCTTCTATTCATTCAACACCAAACTTAGTACGTTAGCAGCTATATATATATACAACAACGAAAGGTCTAGAGTCACCAAGTTGCACAAGTTGCTCTAATTTAAAATACACAAAAACACTAGAAGTCTCTATAACCGGAAGACTCTAGACAAAACTAAAACTACTTAACATATATAATTATTGATATATATACTTAAGACTTGGTTTATTATCCTACAATCTTTAATCCACAAGCCTCATTTGTTGTCATCTTCTGCTTTTGATATTTGGGGTTTGATTCTAATTGAGGAATTCTCCTGAACTGCAACTGTAGTTCATAGATACCTTTCTTAAATGCATCTCCAACAGTCTTCATTAAAGTTTCTGCTCCAAGTATTGTGTGTTTCCCTTGGTTAAACAAGACTCCCAGTAAGCTCCAATGACCTAAATAACTGCCATATTTGCAAACTGATATGAATAACCCTCTTGATGACATGATATGTTCCACATTGTGACGACACCTGAGCCAAACTATCCACATTTGCCAATTTTGCACCAGCCCATTACCGTATGCACCACAACAGCCATAATAGAAGTCAAAAACACATACCACATAAGTTGACTCATAAGATGACTCCTCCACCAAGGTGAAACAGAACATTGATTATTCTGAGTTTCAAAATTATTCACTATTTGATCATATACATCTACTTCCATTGTTGAATCATCTTCTTTCTCTTTGTTTTCATTACCTCTTGACTTTCCTTTCTGAGTATCAATTGGAGCAGAATCCGTATGCTTAGCCTTGCCATTCGAGACATTAGTCCATCTCCATAAATTTTCACTTTGCGGCTCTGCACATTGAGTTAGTGGAAACACCACTTTATGTTTCTCTTCTCTTCCATGCCCACTGTCTTCAGAAAATTGCACTATCTTAGGAAGCAAATCATAGGCACTTTCACTGTCTGTTAGCTCAACATTTTCCTCAGCTTGCTTCTTAGACAGAATTTCTTCAAGTAACTTTGACAATTCCTCTAACTTTTTATGATAAACAACCTCCATGTTCTGAAGCTCTTCATTTTCATGCATAACACTCTGGAATCCATTTTTCTTGTCCAATATGCTTTCCCTTAGTTTCATATTCTCAGCCTTTACATCAACACTAGCTTTCTGCAAATAGACAACTTCAGATTTTATTTCCTTCATGCTATCTTTCAACTGCACTTCTTCTTCCTTCATAGCACAAACTTCCTTCTCGATGCTTTTTGCAAATTTAGCAGCCTATTTATTTCGTCTTTTAAAGAAGAGCTTTCTTCTTCTGAATGCTTGACAAAATCCACCAACTGAAGTTCTTTCCGCTCCCAATCAGCCTTTGTATTTTGTAACTTAGTCTTGAATTCTTCTACAGTACTTGTAAGAAGATGAATTTCATGTTTTGCATCATCAATTATGGCTTCATACTTTTCATTGTTTGCTTTGTGGACCAATTTGAGTCTTCAAAATGTAATTTACAATCAAATGCTTGACTAGAAAAAGCAGCAAACTGTGGCAGAGGAGGTTGCTGAGCATATTCACTAGTGTTGAGAGGTGCAGAAATACAACTTGAGCTTGTAGACATGAAATACAATGGAGGTAAACCATAACTGAATGCTCCATTGTATTGAATTGCACCATCATATTTGGCATTTGTAACATGAAGTTGGAGTGGTAGCAGGAGCAAACTTATTGAGACTATGACCATGTTCCATCATTTCAGTCTTGAGCTTCTCAAAAATAGACTTAACACTTTGGTCAATCTCATCTTCAACAATTAACAAAAGAGATCTCAGTTCTGTCATTGAAACAGAGGAATTCATTGTCTTGATTCTGATTATAGCTTTAATGACTGCAAACTCAGATGGCAAACCATGGAGAACTGACTCAATTATTTCTTCCTCATCCATAGAAACTTCTAAAACAGCAAGCTGATCACAAATCTCCTTGGCTCGGAGTAAGTACTTCTCAATACAATCTGAGCCTTTTTGAATGTTGTACAATGAGGATTTGAGCTTCATTATCTTATACCATGAAGTATCAATATATTTCTCCTTAAGCCGGCACCAAATTTCTTTAGAAGTCTTACTTCCAACAATGAAGGAGAGAGCATTACTTGACAAGGTAGTTGCAAGTATAAACATAACAACCGAATCATTTTGCACCCAACTCATATACTCATGTTGTATCTCAGATGCAACCCCATTTTCTTCCAAAGTCTTATATTCTAGCGGACAAGGGAATGATCCATCGACATATTTCATCAGGCCACAACCTTTTAATAGTGTCTCTATTAGAAATTTCCATGTCACATAGTTAGAATCGTCTAACTGAATTGAGATGAAATTTCTGAAGTTAACAAGTAGACAATTATGTAGCTCCAGGTTCTTACTCATGACTCACAATAAAAGCTTTTCCAATATCATCAATTACCTAGACAAACCCCAAACGCCACCAATTTGTGCTAGAATAGATATCTGATGGAGCATAAATCTTCAAAAGTTAGAACCCAAGACCAATGATAGTCTTGCTAATATCAATTCAAATACCAATCACAAAAAGTATCACTGCCTTTCTAATGTTTCTGAAAATAACCAACTAAAGAAAATTTACTGCACAATTCTGAGATAACCATCTTTCAACAACTTGCAATCAATCTGAACAATTTTGAGGAAGAACTTATCTGAATATTTATTGAAACTCCAAGCAATCTCTGATGAGCCAATTTCCAATCCCAAACTCAATCGAACATAGTAGCAAGTCAAGGTCCGGCGACCAAATTGGAGAAAGGAGAACCCATCGAGGACAGAAGGCGACGAATCAGGACGAGCTGGTAACGAAGAATGGCTAGGCTTCCTCGATAACAAACCGAGGAGAAGAAATAGGTTTGAAATTGGACCGAAATTGGGGTTAGGGTTACTGGAATTGGGGTTAAGGATACTGAAATTGGGGAAAGACGAATCTAAGATAAGAGAAAACGTGCGGAAGCAAAGAGATAGACTTTGGTGCTCCAAGAACGAAACCTAGGCTCTTGATACCATGAAAGCAAGAAAATAAAGAGAGAAATGACTTGTATTGTTATTTATATACCAAGTACTAGAGCACCACTAGCTAATCAATTCCTGAATGAAAATATTGAGATCGACCGGGTGTGGTGTAGTTTATATAATCTTCGCCTACAAGCATATATTTGTTTCCCACGCCATGTGGGAAAAGGACTGAGCTATCTTCTCATTCCTCAATGAATGAGGATTTCTTTTGATATTTGTTGGGCGGCTTGGGCCTATCACCTATGTTGGGTTTATAACTTTATATAAATCTATTTCAATCCAAAAAGAAAAGATATAAATACAAACATATTTGAAATTGATCAAAAGGATCTCCGACTCTGAAACCCTAGCTCAGATCCAGAATTGAAATGGAGGACCTAGACTCCAACATCGGGAGCTCGATCCTGATGCGATTCACGGATTCGAAGCGCATTCACCACCTCGAAATCCGCAAAATGATCGCGGCGACGGCCCATGGTTTCGTTCCGCCGACCGCCGTGGCCTACTTGGATGCCACGCGCTCCTCTCTGAACCAGCTCTCCCCCTCCTCTGAAGCTCACGTGATCGAGGCTGTGGTGACGATTCTCTCTATACTCATCCCGCAACTCTCCCCGGAAATTCTCATCGAGAAGGAGAGTACCAACGAGTCTGTGTCCGCGGCGGTGGCGCGTGTTCTTCGATTCGATACTCGGAATTTGAATGACGACGCCGCCGTTTTGGGAGTGAAGTGCATTTCGCAACTGCTGACTGTCATGTATGTTCTAAGCTCATTCTAGTTTATTGTATTCTCATTACTTGAAGTTGTTGAAACTTACAATTGAAAATATATGCTAGGGATTGAATGTTTATGATTGCTAATTGTTGGATTGTACAACAGGTGCGGAAGCCGTCACATGTTGGTAATGCAAAGTCTGCAAGGCACTGCAGATATTGTCCCTGCAAGTGAAGCCCTTGTTAACTTGTTTGAGAGATGGTGGCTTCCTCTGCTTGGCGAAAATGGCCCCAGTGTCTTGTCTAATGAAGCTGAACCCATCGAGTCCTGGTTTTGTTTGGATGTGATGAAAACATGTGTGGTCCTGATGCCTACCAACTTCAAGCTAACGATGCTCAACTGCTTCAAGACCATCTTGGAACTGGCGTTGCATAGAAACCCAATTACAGTATGTGTTGAATGGATTTTGGAAAGATTTTGTCTCCACCCATCAGCACCCAAACGCGTTCCTCCTCACCTGTTGCTTGATCTGTTATGCTTGATTTCGGTTTCTGTCACCAAAAGAGCGGTGTTTGATGGTGAGGGGACAACTACGGCTTCTATACTCAAAAATGGAGTGTCAACAGTTTACTCCTCCAACAGGGAAATCTGTGTGATCAAACTTCCACTTGTGTTCGATGCACTCAAAGTTTTGATGAGGATACCTGCAGATCAGGTGGATGATGGGCATATAGAAGAGGACATCTATGCAGCAGCACAAGCCTTTAAGCATCTCATTCATGCTTGCATCGATGAAGGTTTGGTTAATCAGGGATTTGACCAGATCAATACAATTGCAAACAGCAAGTCTGAGCCTCCTCAGCCGAAGGAGCTGACTGTAATAGAAAAGTTGTGTGTGACTATTGAAAGCCTACTAGGTTATCACCGTACCGGTGCTCATGCTCTCAGCATGGATTGTGCATTTGACGTTGTTTTGACAATGTTTGATAAATTAGGGGCATGCTCTTGTTATTTCATGAGGGGTACACTGGAGACCTTGGCAGACATGCACAAGTTTGCAGATGAACAATTCCCTTACAGGAAACAGGCTACACTTCTTCTAGGAAGGCTTGTTGAGGAGAAATTTGAGGTTGATGATGCTAATATTAGGGCTGTCCTGACTCGAGAAGAACTCATGGGACTGCTTGCAGATTATAGGGACCTTAAATCCAAACAATTGGCACAACTTTCTCATTTGAAAAGAAAGGGGCCGAGTATTGAGCATATCTCTGGACATTGTGGTCCATCGAGTATAAGGGCTAAGGCGGCTACAGCTAGAGCAATATGCAGCACAGAGAAGATGACAAAGAAGATTAAGCTCTAAGAAAGCCCGACTTCTTCAACTTTAACCAAGATAGCTGCTGACCATGATGAGTTGCTTAAGCTAGTCTGTTGTATCGTAATAAGTAAATATGTAGCTTTTTGTGACTTGGAGTATCTATTTTAGTTTCAGCTTCCTTAATATGTATCACAAACGGGCATTGTAAGATGTTTCTTGTTCCTGTTTTGCGGTAGCAACACGTCTTACCTGTTGTTTTACAAATACTACTGACAATTTTATAACAAGAAAACCATACTACTGACAACGGCATACTACTGGTTCTACGAAGATGTTGAGGTTTATGTCTGAAAGCAAGAAACCATCACACATATTCTATGTATCTGTTACGATCAGAGTGTCGCATCAAGTAGCATTTTAAGACTCTAGCTTTCGAAATGCTTGGTAGTATCCATCACATTTTGCAAGGAAATAGTGTATACAAGACTACAGCAGGCTGCCGGCCGTTAGAAAAAGATTGCAACAGACCGGAAATTAATTAAGAAATCAAGGTGTAAACTCATTTGTAAGCTTCCCTTTAACATGTCCTATCACACATAAGGTCTAAAAACCTATATATATTGCTATTATTCTCTTCTGCATATGCAAAGAAAGATTGTAGAACTATATTTTCAGATACCAGTGAAGGAGAGATGGAAGAAAGCAAGGACAGCCATGAAGATGAAAAAGGTGATACATCAGCTTCTTCTTCACCTTGTCCATTACAGTTACGTTACATAGAGTTACCTTATCACCTTCAAAGTTGTGTAGTGTAATGTTCCATCTTCCCTGAGAGCTACCGGCTTTCAAAAGGGAAACTTATCCGGTTACTAGTAGCTCAAGGACTGATACAAGAAAAAGCAGGGAAGATTATGGAGGATGTAGCAGAAGAATATATATGTGAACTGATCAACCAGCAACTGCTTCAAGTACTGGAGGAACACCCTCGGAGAGATGGGACTCAATTAAGGGTCCCCTGTGGTCTTCAAAAGTTCTGTCTTGACCAACTGAAGGAAGGAAAATTTGCAACCTTTGGAGTTTTCATTTGTTCAGATATCACACAACTGATATCCCAAACGAACAATCTTCAACTAACTGCTTTGTTCCTGCTAGCAAATCAGAATCTATCTCAACATGATGGTAGTTGGCTACAATTTAATGGTGTGAACACTTTAAAAGTGCTTGAGCTAAAAGATACCAAAATCAAGAAGTTACCAGATGAAGTGGGGGACCTAATACACCTCTCGTATCTTGGCTTGAAAAGCACGGATATAATGAGCTTCCAGAGGGGATAGGCAGATTAGAAGCCCTGCAATCTTTGGATATTAGATGGTGTGGGGATTTAACAGCATTGCCAGCTGAGATACTCAACCTTGTAAGGTTGAGGCACGTCAAAATGTTCAAGAACAAAGGCGTTTCTGGGATGAAGCTACCGGCAGGGATAGGAAGACTTGCAGATCTTCTGACCTTGACAGGTATACATGCTGGTGGTGGCACTGCAGCTGAAGTAGGTGACCTGATAGGGCTCAGAAGATTAGGGGTGATGGACGTGGATGAGGAGAATTTCACTGAGATGTTTGCCTCTATTATGAAGATGCAGGGCCTTCTTTCCTTGTCTTTAGAAGCAAAATGCGCATTCCCTCAGGGAGAGCTTTTCCTCCTGGAGTCATTCTCACCTCCACCATTTCTTCAAAAGCTTCGCCTTGAGGGCATCCTAGGAAAGCTACCTGCTTGGGTTGGTTGCTTGGAAAGGCTCACGAACTTAAGATTAGGTTTCTCCAATCTGTCTGAGAACCCATCATTGGTACTTCAAGTCCTGCCCAACTTGAAAAAGTTAACCCTTTGGCAGGCTTACAATGCGAAGCAAATAGGGAAAGGGTTCTGTACTGCTGGTGGGTTTCCAAAGCTCGAGGTTCTCATCATTGCTTCTCGTGTTCTTGAGGAGTGGACAGAACTTGAAGAGGGAGCACTACCTAGCTTGAAGTACCTCCACTTCCACAGTTGTCTGCGGCTGAGGATGTTACCTGAAGGTTTGCAATCCCTCACCACACTGAAGCGTTTGCATTTGCTGCCTCTGCTGGATGATCATGCAGAACGGTTGAAACCTGATGGTGGAGAGGAGTATTACAAAATTAGGCACATTCCAGAGATATCATACACTACCAACTCTATGATACAAAGATATGTGCAAGCTGCGCAAAGAGGAACAACATGATGCAAGGATAAAATTCTCCACGTCTTTCACCGTATTTCATAAGTGGAGTTTTCATTTTTATTATACGTGCAATTTTTAATACTTATAAGCTTGCAAGTTCCAAACATGTCAATAAGATGCCTCTGAGGAAGCAGATTGATAGTCTTACCTTTCTTTAAAAAAATTTCTTTTATGTACCCACATACCCTAATCAATGGACTGTGAATATGCATGAGTTCAGTTCATGATGGCCCCTTGATATTATGTTCAACCCTAGTAACCTTCAATCTCAGTAACAAATCAGTCACACTCAAACATATAACATTTCATCAACTTAGTTATCATTCTTAATTTATGAATCACCAGAAGAGGCTGAAGAGCTGCATATAAGCCGTAAGGAAAAGCAAACAACATAATCATGAAGAAATAGTCAGAAAGTAACAGACTTTTCGATTAAAATGTCAATATAATCTTCTTATTCCAAGCACAAGATAGGTTGTTAAAGTAATACAAAGAAAGATAACTAATTACCTTTAATCCAACTAAACCCAGTTGTCTTCCTCAATTGGCCTTCTGTTATGTAATCCCTTGCCTTCTTTGAATCATCCCACCTTCCATCACCAGCACATATATTTGAAAGCATGACTGTAAGCAGTTTTTTCAGAACGACTTTCAAAGAGCTTCTGAGCTATCATTTCTGTCAGCTCGGAATCCCCACAGGCATCACAGCACGATAAAAGGGCTCCACAAATGCCACTGTCCACTGGTTCTGGCAAGGATAAGATCAGATTGTAAGCCTCTTCCAACCTGCCCTCCATACCAAGAAGCTTCACCAGATGAACATTATGCTCTGCTCTAGCTTCAATGCCAAACTCTTGTCCCATTTTTCTGAATATTTCTCGGCCATCTTTGACAAGCCCAGAATGGCAGCATGCAGAAAGGAGAGCAGAGAAAGTAGATTCATCAGGTACTAATCCGTATCTCAGTATCTCATTGAACATTTTAAACGCCTCAGCCACAAGTCCATGAAAACCAAGACCCGATTCAATGAATTGTATGAAACAATATTCTTCTCTAGCATTGCCTCAAAAACACGAATCCCCATTCCCATGAAGCCACACGTTGAATACATGGCTATGAGAGCAGAGGAAATCATCACATCTGATACAAGTCCTCGTCGAACAACATATGCATGTACCTCACTGCCTGGCCCTACATTTGCTATCTGAGAAGCAGCAGCCAACACACTGGCAATCAAAATAGGATCTGCCTTCTTGCCTTCCATGTTCAAAAACTTGAAGAAGAACAAAGCCTTTCCATAATCTCCAGACTGAGAATACCCGGTTATCAAAGAAGACCAAGTAACTAAATCTGGCTCAAACAAACCACGAAAAACCTTATGCGCAGAGTCCATAAACTTACATCTTGAATACTTGATCACAAGTACACTGCATAAATGATCATTAGAATCCAAATTACATTTCAAATAAAGACCATTTATTCCTTGGCCAACACTCATCAAGCTCGAATCTTTCAAACCCGAAAGCAACTCAACAAATGTATATCCATAAGGCACTACCTCCCTGCATCTCATCATACCAAACAACTCTAGCCCTTTATTCAAAAACCCGAAATCATAGTATTCCACATCACCAAGTCCGGCTGTGGTGTCACATAAAACACCGTACTTGCTTCATCAACAAGACCCAGTTTTGAATAAGCAGTAACAAGTGCACTACTACAAATGGAATCCAATCCCAACCCGGAAACTGTAACTCCACAATGCACAAGTCTCCAGTCCATCTAAATCAAAACTGTCAGAGCAGGCACGTATAGGACAATCATAAGTGAAGTTAACAGGCTTGGTTTCACTTCTAACCATATGCATCATCAAATTTGTGAGATTGAGCGTGGGCTCGAATAATGGGAGTTCCAGAGATAAACACTTCGGCTGGGACTTTCATCGAACACCGTACGTGCAGAGTGAAGGTCACCATTGACAGCATAGAGTCTAACAATTCTAGTTGCGTAAAATGGGTCATGGGAAAGATGGGTCTTGACTCGTGATGATCAAAGCAAGTAATTGTTTGGTTCTTGATAAAGATTGGTAAACCTTGGACAGTTCCAGGAGAAGCAATTGGGACTCAAAACAACATTGAACCTCCAAGTTAGAGGCTTGGAGTTTCAATTTGACACATGGGTTATGACCAAGTTACAAACTTTAGAGGCTGAAAATAGAAGACACATGAAGAGTAGTACTTGATTGAAATTTGAAAGTAAAGAAAGAGTTGAATATGATTGAATTGATATATAAATGGGTCTATTTATTTCATTAAGGGAAAATACGTTACACACAATTAAATAGAGAGTAACATTTTAGGGGTGTAATTGTGCTGGAGGTGGTGGAGCTGGGGGAACAGACCATATATGAAATCCATTTCTGGAGGGTGCAGGTGGTGGCTGATGTCTAGATTGCTGCAGCCTCCTCAAACTCAAGTCCAGCTTTTGGCTGCCTTTATTATAGAAAAGGTCCATTCTTTGACATCTATTTTCAAAGCAACCTTCTCTCCTCAACAATGTTCTTACTGAGCCATATTCCTTGCCACCTAATTGAATTTCATGTCATGAGAAAACTGATGGATATCAGCCTCGTAAGGTCTTTGACATAATTGGATTGGATGTAATCGTAATTCATAAAGGTCATATTTGTACAGGCATATATGCATGCATTACATGAGAGAGGTTGTATTACCAACTGGAATTGATGCAGAAGCTGCTGGAAAGGCCCCCATAAGAAGCAACACTACTAGTAGGGCTGCAATCACCGCAGACTTTGCCGGAAATCCATTCATCATCGTGTCGCAACCAGGAATAGAAACTTCAGTAGCCTCAACTTGCACAGTGTTGAAACATGAAGTTAGGGGGAAGCATAGATCTCTATACAGTGTAGACTCTGCATCAGTGAATGGTTGGCTGCTAGCTGAGCAGTGTAGCTCCAAGAAGAGTTTTGCCTTTGCCAGCTGCTTTGGTTCAGATTTGTTCAAAAGGATGAATTCAAACCTTGGACTTTAGGTCCCATACCTTTCATTATGTTTCCCGGCCCCAACTCTATAAGTGCTTTCACAACCAACCAATTTTGTAGACACCTTGTCCATAACTATCCGGTTGATGTCTATCCCACGGAGACTTAACAGAGACTTGTCCACGCGTCAAAATCGACGGTGGAGATGGTGGGTGCGTGGCGCACCTGGCTGAGCTGAATAATTTTCAATCATGAAAACATTCTCCAACATTTTAAGCCAAATGAGCTTGCACATGAGGTAACAAAGTTGAAAAACTGACAAGGTGGCCATCTCTGCAAAATTGAGAGAGTATATCACATAGGATCATGACGCGGTTGGAAGTACACGTTCAACCTGTCCTGCTTGACGATATATTATGGGTGAAGGTGGCCATCTAGCCTTTACTTTTCTTAGGCTGCTCGCTGAGGGTGGGCACTATATACTTGCCAACAAAGACAGTTTGATATCTCAAGCTACCTTCAGCCACATAAGAACACCACATGAGGCATCAAATATGTTTTTTTTGGAAATGAATCAACTTCATTGAGGGACAACTGCCCAAAAGCCAAAAAGCCAAACCAAACAACAAAAGAAATACAAGAAAACTAATCAACTACTTCAAACCCAGAAGTAGGAATAGACAGTTCCTTGTCAACAAAAAGAGAAGAGCCACGACCAGAATGTCGTGCTCAATCTATGACCATAGGAGGGCAAGGGAGCCCATCATTTCGGAGTATATGTTAGTATGTTCTTCTTTGACCTCAGAAAGTTTTATGAAATAAAGCCCAATTATGTAAGAATAGCTCATGATTTCTCTGAATATATATATATATATATATATATATATATATATATATAAGGCTTCTTGACTACAAACATCCGCACCAATGGTTTTGGTGCGGATTTTCATTTTTGCACCACTTTTCGATTAAATTTTCTCATCTCCACCGTTTAGTATCTATATAATATTGTGTAGATTATCTATGCAAAATTTCAGCCAAGTTGGTAATCGTTAAGGCCTTCAAACTCGAAAAACAAATGGACGGATTGAATTCTGTCAAACATGAACCGTTCATGTTTATAACATAACAGCTTTTCTCAGCTACAAACGTCTGCACCAATAGTTTTGGTGAGGATTTTCATTTTTACAACACTTTTTGATCGAATTTCCTCATCTCCACCGTCTAGTATCTTGATAATATTGTGTAGATCATCTCTGCAAAATTTCAGTCAATTTAGTAATCGTTAATGCCTTTAAAATTGCGTCTTTCTGTTATAAACATGAATGGTTCATGTTTGACAGAATTCAGTCCGTCCATTTTTTTTTTGTGTTTGAGGGCTTTAATGATTACCAACTTGGCTGAAATTTTGCAGAGATATATACTAGACGGTGGAGATGAGGAAATTCAATCGAAAAGTGGTGCAAAAATAAAAATCCGCACCAAAACCATTGGTATGGACGTTTGTAGCCAAGAAGCCCTATATATATATATATATATATATATATATATATATATAAATGCAGAATGCAATGTCAATATAACCAATTACAGATCTCATCAGAGGAAGATATTAGTACCATGAGGAAGTAGAGATGCAGAAGAAGTTGCAGGAAACATGCCCAGAAGAAGATGTACCGCTACTACAGAAAAAAACCAACTTTGCCAGAATACTATTCATCCTGATTGATTAGCATCAAAATTAGCAAGAATGTTAGAAGCCTAGGATATTGAACTGTAGACAGAGATTTATACATTGGATAAGATAGATTTCAATAATAATTTATGTTTATTTTATTGAATCAGGGTGTTCGAGGAGGAGGGTTAAGGAACAGTGGACTTTGATCACATGTGACTTGCTTGCTTTCAGGAGTATGAATAGTACAAAACTAATGTATGTTTTCATACTCTTAGCTAGATCTCTACATCTGAGAACAACAATGCATCTAAGCATGTTGAATAGAATTTTCCTTCCTGCTACCTCGAAAGAAAATCATGTCAAGGAACTATATATGCTGTTTTCGGTGTTCATCATGCTCACAACACATGCTATTGACTCATAAACTTGGACCTTCTCAGTTTTGTAATTATTATTAGCAGAAGTTCAGCTGAACTTAAAAGCTAGAGGCAATGTTTATAGTTTATTCTTTTGGTGTAAAGTGATAGATGAAAGTGATTAACAGAAATTACCAACAAGACATATGGGAAATGCAGAGAGTAATGGATTTATATCACCTTGCAGAATATGTTCAACAGATAGATTTACACATAGATTCTACTAGCTAGCTTATTGCAGAAAGACCTCAAAGCTAAATGGACATGCTGGCCGGTGAGGCAACAACATAAAACAAACATCATAGGAAATGATAAGCGTCCACAGCATACATTAACATAGTTCGCCTTCAAGCAATGGATGAAGGAGGTGCAGCAGAAACATGCTGTGATGTTGCTTTGTTTTTAACTGGTGAAGGTGGCGCTCTTGATGTCACCATTACTCTTAGGCTGCGAGTTGGCACTATTTTCTTGTTGATCATGCCATTTTGACATCCAAAGCTACCTTGTTTTCTTCCATGTATCTTCATCAAGCCATGTCTACAGTCAACATGCCATATACTCTTCTCACCATCTTCAGCTAACAATAAGAAAATCACAGCAATGTTTACAAAAGGAATACAATTAAACCCATCAGTGATCATGGGGAAGGAAGTTATATTACCATGATGAAATATAGTAGAAGTTGCAGGTAAAAGTCCGAGAAGAAGATATACAGCTACTAAAACTAAAACCAACTTCGCCGGAAATCCACCCATCTTGCAAAGCAAAAAACAGGAACTTGTAGAAACTATTCAGTGTATGCTCTAGGATAATACCATGAAACAAAATTTATAGATTCTCCATTCAAGCTATATTTTGTTTGATATATATATTATACTTGCTGTTTTCCATTAGTCATAGTGTTTGGTAGAACGAGGATTGTTTATGGATAGGTTGAGGAAAATAAGAAGTTGACTTCGACTTCAGAGAAGTTGACTTCGACTTCAGATATTAGTTCCCTCACTTTCATATATATATATATATATATATATATATATATATATATATATATATATATATAGACACAATTTTGACTTCGATTTTCCAAGTACTAAATCTACAGCTAGCTAGTGAGTGAGGACTAGCTGGTAAGATTCTTCACATGACCTGTCCATTAGAACAAGACAGAAGCATACTAGAACGAAAACTGGTATCTAAATCTAAACAGATGGTTTTTTTCTCTGATAGGAAGTCAACAATTCCAACAAGTTGATAGCAAAAACCAAAAACCACAAAAAAGAAGACCAAGTTGGTAATGCGGCTAATGATTTCTTTTGCTAGTCAGAGAAATATTAGCACTAGAGGACTGAGGCTTCTGATGAATAGGCTGCTCATTTTGACAGTAGATACATAGAATATGTGTGATGGTTTCTTCCTTTCAGACATAAACCTCAACATCTTCGTAGAACCAGTAGTATGCTTTTGTCAGTAAATTTACCTATATAACATTTGTTGGTCGACTGTTCATAAGTGCTTATAAACAGTGTGTTTTCAATGTACAGTGAAAACATTGTTCACTAACAACAATGAACTTTTTTTTTCTATTATTTTAAACAGGTAATTTAGATTTTTCTACATAGGCTCTCTCTTGCTAAAGATTTTTTTGCCCTCCATTTTTGACTTTTCTTTTGCCTCCTAAATATTCCAAATCGATCTTGCCTCTTCAGACTTCCTTTATTTTTATTTCTCCCGTCTCTCTGTCTTTGCATCTCAAAGAATATCGCCGCTTCGTTTTATCTCTTTTACTATTGTTCCGTTTTGTGATCAATTTCCCTTTGTTAAAATGAAGAGTTTTATCAAGCTCCGATAAATCTGAAGACCTCAAAATTTAGGTATTTTTCATATATCTTAATCTCCGAATTGATTTCTGTATTGTTGCTTCTGCCTTTGTTTTGCTTTTGATTTGCGATTTGGGCTGCAATTTCTCACTTTTTTTATCGGTAGGATTTTGCAATTTTTTGAGTTTGATCGGGTTTGGTCAATTTGAAAGTTCGAGCTCACCATCGCAAGGTATTGCTTCTCAACTTCGTTCTTCTCTGCTGTGAAATCAATCTATAGTTAAACCCTCTTCTTCTCCTTTCTTACTATGAATTGCAAGGTATTGCTTCTCAACTTCGTTCTCTCAACGTCATCAGATATATTGGTTCATCGCATTGAGCTTTCACCAATATATGTAAGATGTAGCTCCATATAGAGTGCATTGGTCCCTCTCTGAGCTTCTTTTATGTTTTGTCCTTTGAGTGTTTTGTGTTCTTAGGAGTGATCGTCTCTTTGGTCTACGTTCTAAAATGAGCATGCAACTATTGGAGATTGATCACTTTAAATTGTTCTTAAATTCCTGTAGAGTGAAACTATTTGTGAACGATTTCCCTTTGTAGAGTGAAACTATTTAGTACTAATTGTGTTGTATTTGTATTAATGCAAGAGATCTTAATATCAACAGGGGCAGTTAGGTAAAATTGTTAGTGTTTTGGCCACGATCCTCAGCGCGCGGAGCAGAGGTAACTAGCGAACAAATAGTGAGGGACATTGTTACGGGCGTGCCACTCGCGGACGAGGAAAGAACTTGTATGAGAGCTTGACTTCTTGATCAGGCGGAAGGGGGGTTTCCAGGTGCCACCTCAGATGAGGAATTTACGAGCACAAGGCGATCGATACTCACGGCGGGACGCGAGCAGAGCAACAAAGGGAATTAGGGTGATCGGAGGCGAGTCCAGGAGGGCTCTGAGAAAACCTAGGCAGCGGCGCGCTTAGGGTTAGGGTTTTCGAGAGGCTCGAAAGGGGTTTCAACTAGGTTGAAAGGTTATGTTTGTATTTGTTGAGAGATTTGATTGTGTTTGTGCTTCAACAGGGAAGCGAAAGCAGAGCTCCGGGGAGCATTAGAGGTTCGATTGGGTCGAAGGTTTGTATTGTAAGATTGATTGTTGAGATGTATTGAGAGACTTTTCTGTAAACCTTCGAGCCCTTTATATAGTGGTTCGACTTGCGGCAGAAGAAAGATAGCTTAGAATTCAAGTCGGACTCTGAAACCCTAATAGCACAAGGACACTGTTCCGTCCGCGTGAACCAACTATCCTGTGACACATGTCTAGTTCCCACACTTCACATAGGACACTGCCGCTCAATTATAGACTCTTATGCGAATTGGAATTAGGAATATCCTCATTCCGCGGGGTCAAAAAGTTTGTCTCCATCTCGCGGGCCTTTCTAGCTCGCGGGCTTTAGAAGGGTTTTTTATATTAAAAGGGTCACAGGGATTGGTCCGAAGCATGTCAAAGACTTGTAAAAGTCTTCAACGATTAATGTGGTGCGCGCGGACTCTGTCTGTTGCTTCCTCACGAAGTCTCCTACGCGAGCCAGCTCGCCAGCTTGCCTTGATATATTCTGCCTCGCCTAGGACTTTTACGCGAAGTACTATTGCGCCTCGCCTACGCGCGAAGTCATTCCGCGTGCGAGATCTTTAAGTGTGCGAGCTCTATATTTCACGCGAACTCTCTACACCGCGCGAAGTCATTCCGTACGCGAACACTGTAAGTCAGCTCGCGTGGTCTATTCCGCGCGCGAGCTACGTGTTCCGCGCGAAGTCTTTGCAATTCAACTCGCGTGGTCTCACTGGCGGTCATTACTTGTAAACCCAAAGAATTTGGGCTCGCTGGTGTGACATGGATCAAGAATTAATTAATATTCACATAGACATTTACTGTCCAGTAAAATATTAATTTGGACGTAAATAATTAGCATGACTGATATTTTTATACGAATTAGTTTGGTTTTCTCTAAATTTGGTGGCTCATTAGTAAAGCCTAGCCAAGATAGTTGCAGTGAGTGATTGTCTTTACCTATATGTTGTTACAGAGTTGTCACAGTGGTGGTTTTTAGCCAATAAGTAGAAGTGTCTTATTCTATAACTGTTAACAAATAGGTGGAGCGTTTTCTTGTTGAACAACAATACTATTTGTTAACAGTAGTAATTTTCTTCTTGAATAAAATTGATTTTACCTTGCTCTGATATTGTTTGGCTTCATTGTGTCTGAATGATCTTTTGTAATTTTTTCTTCTTTTTCAAAGTGTAGTTTATCTGAATTTCAGGTTCCAATTGGAGGTGTTTTATAGGCTTATTGACATTCACCTTGATTAAAACAATTATGTGATTATCATATGTTTTGTGATCACTGTGAATAACATATTCAAGTTTACATCATTTTTGGCAAGTGCAAGATTATGATATAAAATATAACTTTCATGCATTTATGATAGCGAAACCATTTACATTGTTAATTTGAACAAATGTGGATTTGATTATAATCCAAGAGCATACTATCTAAATTTCGAATACTTGAGATTTTATATGCTGTAGAATTCAGAATGCAGAAAGCAATAGATAGGTTTCTGTAACATTTGAGATTTTATTCATTGTGATTTTGCTATATTAAATAGATTGTATCTACTGTTATAACATTGGAATGTGATATATATGCAACATATCCCCATGGCAAGACGCGGGTAAACTATCTAGTTGTAAAACAACAGGCAAGAACTGTTGCTACTGCGAAACAGGAACAAGAAGCATCTTACAATATGCCCCGTTCGCCATCTGACTACCCGCAAACTTTAAGCACTTGCTTAACCCGATTATGATACAGATTAAGGAAACTGAAACAAAAATAAATACTACGAGTCACAAATAGCTACATATATTTACTTATTACAATACAAGAGACTAAAGAATCTCATCATGATCAAATCACAATGAGCTACATATTTACTTGTTACAGTACAAGAGACTAACTTAAGCAACTCATCATGATCAGCATCTGTCTTAATTAAAGTTGAAGAAGTCGGGCTTTCTTAGAGCTTAATCTTCTTTGTCATCTTCTCTGTGCTGGATATTTCTCTAACTGTAGCCGCCATAGCCCATATACTTGATGGACCACAACGATCTGGCATGAGCTCAATACTCGACCCCTTCCGTTTCAGATGAGAAAGTTGTGACGATTGCTTGGATTTAAGGTCCCTATAATCTGCAAGAAGTCCCATGAGCTCTTCTCGAGTCAGGACAGCCCTAATATTAGCATCATCAACCCCAAATTTCTCCTCAACAAGCCTTCCTAGAAGAAGTGTAGCCTGTTTCCTGTAAGGGAATTGTTCATCTGCAAACTTGTGCATGTCTGCCAAGGTCTCCAGTGTACCCCTCATGAAATAACAAGAGCATGCCCCTAATTTATCAAACATTGTCAAAACAACGTCAAATGCACAATCCATGCTGAGAGCATGAGCACCGGTACGGTGATAACCTAGTAGGCTTTCAATAGTCACACACAATTTTTCTATTACAGTCAGCTCCGGCTGAGGAGGCTCAGACTTGCTGTTTGCAATTGTATTGATCTCGTCAAGTCCCTGATTAACCAAGCCTTCATCGATGCAAGCATGAATGAGATGCTTAAAGGCTTGTGCTCCTGCATAGATGTCCTCTTCTATATGCCCATCATCCACCTGATCTGCAGTTATCCTCATCAAAACTTTGAGTGCATCGAACACAAGTGGAAGTTTGATCACACAGATTTCCCTGTTGGAGGAGTAAACTGTTGACACTTCATTTTTGAGTATAGAAGCCGTAGTTGTCCCCTCACGATGAAACACCGCTCTTTTGGTGACAGAAACCGAAATCAAGCATAACAGATGAAGCAACAGGTGAGGAAGAAAGCGTTTGGGTGCTGATGGGTGGAGACAAAATCTTTCCAAAATCCATTCAACACGTACTGTAATTGGGTTTCTATGCAACGCCAGTTCCAAGATGGTCTTGAAGTAGTTGAGCATCGTTAGCTTGAACTTGGTAGGCATCAGGACCACACATGTTTTCATCACATCCAAACAAAACCAGGACTCGATGGGTTCAGCTTCATTAGACAAGACACTGGGGCCATTGCCGCCAAGCAGAGGAAGCCACCATCTCTCAAACAAATTAACAAGGGCTTCACTTGCAGGCACAATATCTGCGGTGCCTTGCAAACTTTGCATTATCTCGGCAATCACAACATGTGACGGCTTCCGCACCTGTTGTACAATCCAACAATTAGCAATGTAGCATACATACATTACAAATCGATCACGTGATCTTCGGAGGAGGAGGAGGAGGAGAGCTGGTTCAGAGAGGAGCACGTGGCATCCAAGTAGGCCACGGCGGTGGAGCAATCCTCCGCGGAACGAAACCGTGGGCCGTCGCGGCGATGATTTTGCGGATTTCGAGGTGGTGACTGCCAGTCGAATCGGTGAAGCGCATCAGGATCGAGCTGCCGATGTTGGAATCCAGGTCCTCCATTTCAATTGGGGATCTGAACTAGGGTTTCGGAGTCGGCTGAATTCCGATTTATGTTTTTATTTACTGAAAGTTGAGCCAGCCACGTAGCCACCATGTCCACACATTCCGAAAGAGAAGGAGAGAGCACTAAATGTGCACATAATAACAATCCAAAGTCTTGATTATGTTTACCCTTCAAGATCGAAATAGATTTTGAACAACATACATATAAACTGAACGGTAAAGATATGGATATAATATTGAAATATGGGATAAGCCGAAAAGTCTTCAATAAGTCTTCAGTAGTAAAGATATGGATATAAGATTGAAATATGAGATAAGCCGAAAAGTCTGCAGTAAGTCCTCAACGTAAGTATCCTTGTTAGAAATGATATAATTAGCTTGTCCGTATTCGTCCCTTAATTTCAGTCCCGCATTGGAGCGGGTTTGTAGTTCCCTCACTTTCAGAGAAGCAAAAGGACTATTATATAGACACAATTTTGACTTCGATTTTCCGAGTACTAAATCTAGAGCTAGCTAGTGATCAGTGAGGACTGGTAAGATTCTTCACATGACCTGTCCATTAGAACAAGACAGAAGCATACTAGATCGAAAACTGGTATTTAAATTTAAACAGATGGTTTTCTCTCTGATATGAAGTCAACAATTCCAACAAGTTGATAGCAAAAACCAAAAACCACATAAAAGAACACCAAGTTGGTAATGCAGCTAATGATTTCTTTTGCTAGTGAGAGGAAATATTAGCACTAAAGGACTGAGGTTTCTGATTAATATAGGCTGCTCATTTTGACTAATGAATCTGTATGCAAGATGATGAATTCATAGTAATGGTAAATAATCGGTATAACACCACTGTTAGACTTGTGCAGTATAGTGTAGTAGTATTCATAATCTCCTATCTGCTTCAGAAGTCAGAACCAAGAACTAGAAGACCATGCTATGCAATAGAGGGATTGAAAAGCTCGGGTGTCAGGATCCGGCATATCATCAGTAAGAGAATATCCAAGGCTCAATACGAAAAGTTTGTCACTGAAAACCTGAAGCAATAGCCTTCAAAGCATCTTCCAGACCTACTTTCCCATATGAATCCCGGAGTCCTCTATGTTGCACCAACATTCCACATGGGTGGAGTGTTGGAGTGTCTGACACTTCCAACATGTTGACATGCCCTGACACGGCATTGCGACACGTCACATCAGCGTTTCAGACTTAAATGGCGCAGTAGAGGTTTTCAGTCCCATTCGATCTCTTTGATTCTCTTCTCTCCTCTCTCTGCCGACAAGAAACAACAAAGAAGAGGACGAAGAAAACGTCCGTCGACGACACCCATTCTCTTCTCTTCACCGATTCGATCTCTTCTCTCCCTCTCCTCTCTACGCCAACATGAAACAATGAAAAAAAAATACGAAGAAAACGTCCGCCGACAACACCCATTCTCTTCTCTTCACCGATTCAATCTCTTCTCTCCCTCTCCTCTCTCCGTCGACAGGAAACAACGAAAAAAAAAGACGAAGAAAACGTCTGTCAACAACACTGTTAGTACATAGCCAAAATACTTGGCTAAGCCGAGAATACGGTACAATTACCCGGTCGAGATAGCCCTGGTGGGTCCTTCACAGACATCCAAAGAGTGAAGGGCCGGTAACAAACCGCTTGCCAAAGTCACTCTAGCGGCAAAACACCCCCAAAATGGGAGACACTCCAAAGGAGGGCAAGGAGTCCCACATTGGAGACTAAGGCAAAGGTACCCAAACTTAGCCTATAAAACAAGTTCAACCTATCATAAAAGGTACACACACATATACGTACATACACACATATACATACTCACGGATGCTCTCTCTCCTTCATTCCTCTACCCGTACAAGTGCTCAAAGCTAACTTAAGCATCGGAGAGTCGAAGACTGGGCCACCCCAGTCCCGACCCCCGTGACGCTGTCATTTGTGCAGGTACCGAGTGAAAGACCCCAAGAATTCTACTTCGTTCCGCCCCGCGACCACTTCCCGGCTCGGGACGAAACAGGTAGAAACAAACACCCATTCTCTTCTCTTCACCCATCCGATCTCTTCTCTCCACCGTACACCGCCGTTGCTAAGTTCAGTCTTCCTTTTCTTAATCTCCGTTGAAGAGGGTATTGGAGGTTTCGGCGCTGTTTTTCGCGATTATAAAGGTCATTTTGTTGGAGCTTTTGCTTCCAATATTGATATTCCTAGTTCCGTTGCGGCAGAGGTAATGGCAGTGATCACAACTATAGAGCTTGATTGGGTTCGTGATTGGAAGCACGTTTGGTTGGAGGTAGATTCTTCTACTGTACTCGACTATATACGTACTCCTTCACTTGTGCCTTGACAACTTCGAGTTAGGTGGTTGAATTGCCTATACAGGATCTCTACAATGACTTTTAAATCTTCTCACATTTTCAGAGAAGGAAATAGGGTAGCAGATGCTCTAGCTAATCATGGAACATCTCTGTCTGAGCAGATATGGTGGGATGTGTCTCCTCCATTTATCTTGTCCTATTATGAGCGAGATTTTTTGGGTATGCCAAATTTTAGGCTTCGGTAATTCATTTGTTTCCCTATATTGTTTTTCTCTCTTGGTATTAAATGTTTTTATACTAGCTATATGGCTGGCATTGGCTTAGTCCTCCAGCTTATTGTATTTTTTTCTTATTTTTTCAATAAATTTTCGTAGGGGGACGATGTTTTGTCTCTTTACGCTTACCAAAAAAAAAAATATCTCCCAATTCTGTATCTTTCTAATATTACTGAGATTAGTAATCACTGTATAATTATATGAAATTTTGTGTGTATGTTGCCTGCTTATTCTATATTCAATTCAATCAATTGTATAAATAGGATGAGCTTAAGTGCTGCTTCAACCGAATCTAGTGTTGAGTCGAATGAGCCAGACAAACTAACCGCTCCTCTTTGGAAGTATGTCACTAAATGTAGTGATTGATGATGATGGGAATGAAAATATGGGAGGAAATATTTTAGTATCTTTTTTATTTATTAAAAATACATAAATATATAATTTTGTTTGTTGTGTCTAAGTCGTGTCAGAAACTCAGTTTTTAAGTTTTGCTATGTCTCCGTGTCGTGTCGTGCCGTGTCGTATCACCGTGTCTGTGTCCATGCAACTTAGCCTCTGCCTCTGCACAGCTGCTGCTGCTACCTAAATCCACTCTTATTTTCCCGCATTTACAAACACCTTGTGAGCATAACTACCTCAAGAAAACAAATACCAACCCCAGGAATCCGTCTCTATCTCTATTGCTAACTATGAATGCGTTTCCAATAGACTAATAAGCATAGCCTTTGAATTCGGGAAAGGACAAAGTTCTCTATGGCAATGGCGAAGTTTGTATATTATACATGCATGGCTGGAGTAAATAAACAGCTTATTGTGCATTGATTTCGAGTTTTCATGACAATCAAAAGTCTTGATTACATGCCCTTCAATAATACTTAAAAAGGTTAAATTTTGCAGCTGTCCATTGTACTAATGGCAATTTAAGTAGACTAATATGTTATCTAAGAATATATCAAACTCCCAAATCCATCAACTTGCCAATCTAAAAATTGGTATGAATTACGTTCATTTGTGTGTTTCACATATAATATTTGCTTTTCTATTTCAACCCTGCATAATCTTCCTCATGATGAATAATACCCCAAGTTGCAGAGATATAGTATTTGTGTTAATCCTTGTGAAAGTGGCTGGGATTAAATGCCTGTGTGGCATATGCTATCATTCTATTGATAAAGAACAAGAGACACCCTAATTGCAGAGATTAATGGATTATATATACTGAAGAAAAAATTCATCAGATTTACATACTTCTACTCTCACTCATACAAGGAATTCAAACTACTTCACTCAAGTAGCTTATGTCTAGAGACCACAAAGCCAAATGGACTTGCAAATGAGGCAACAAAGTTTAAACAAAAACTTCCAAGGGAATGATCAAGATCTGCAGATTATTAAACATACATAGCCATCATTAAACAGATGGAGGAGGTGGAGAACCCTTTTGTTTTCCAGGTGGCCTTTTAAAGGGCGGAGGTGGTGGGGGTAGAGTTGTTCTTAAACTGCGGATGGGCTTTGTTTTCATGCTATCAATGTCACCTTGACATCCAAAGTTGCCTTCTCTTCTTCCAAATATCTTGCCATTTCTACAATCAATATGCCATAAGCTCCTCTCACCTCCTTCACCAGTTCACCCAAAAGAAAATCACAGCAAGCAACTAATATTAATAGCCTGAATGTTTGATCATTGAAAACATGGTGCAGGCAAAAAAGTAAAACCTCATAATTTCTCTACTCTCTAGAACATATGTTAGATGAAGGATGCAATTAGAATGAACAGTAAAGCATGAATTTCACCAAGACATGCTGGGGCAGGGAAGGCATTATTACCATGAGAAGGTACTGCAAAAGATGCAAGTAGAAAACCCACAAGAAGATATATAGCAACTGCAGCTAAAATCAACTTCTTCGGAAAATCACTCATCGCGAAAAGCAGAATTCAAGAACTCGTAGTGCCTTTCAGTGTAAATGTTTTGTCATGATACTAGGATATTGATAACCATGAAGAAAGATGTATAGATTCACTGCTTAAGCCTTAAGCTGTATAAGTGCTCAAGTATGTATTAATTACTATTATGGTTTTATTTTAGCTTAAGGGTTTGGTAAAGACTAAAGAGGATTATCTACTGTTAGGTTGAGGAAAATATAAAGTACTTCGACTTCAAGTTTTATATCCCTTGCTTTCATGGAAGGCAATAATACCCCCAATTGCAGAGATAGTATCTGGATTAATCCTTGTGAAAGTTGCCCTGACTAATTGTCTTTGTGTGCCTGTTTGTCTCATGTTTACCTGGTCTGTGCTAACCTTGCATCATTTTATTTACAAAAGAACAAGATATCCAAATTGCAGAGATATAATTATATATTAGGATTGATCCTTGTAAAATTGCAGAGATTAATGGATTCTACATATTCTGAAGAAAACATTCAACAGATTTAAATACTTTACCCTCACTCATATAAGCAATTCAAGTTACTTTCACTCGACTAGATTATTGTCAAGAGACCATGAAGCCAAATGGAAGAGCAAATTAGGCAACAAAATCGAAACAGAAACTTCCGAAGGGAATTATGAACATCCGCAGAATACGTAAACACACATAGCCATCATGAAACGGATGAAGGAGGTGCAGCATCACGCTGTGATCCTGGTTGACTTTTAAAGGGTGCAGGTGGTGGGGATCTGGTTGTTCTTAGGCTGCGGGTGGGATTTGTTTTGGTGCTAACAGTGTCACCTTGATATCCAAAGTTACCTTCTCTCCTTCCAATTATCTTCCTCAGACCATCTCTACGATCAATATTCCAAAAACTCTTCTCACCTCCTTCACCCATAAAATAATCACAGCAAGCAACTGATACTAATAGTCAGAATCTTTCAATGATATCATATTAAAGAAAAACAAATTAAAATGTCATGGTTTCTCTACAATATATGTAGAGAATAATGCATTAGGAAAAAAAAAAAAAAAAGGTAAAGCAATGGGGTGAGAAAGTCTTGTTACCATGAGGAGATAATACAGAAGTTGCGGGTAAAATACCCACAAGAAGAGAAATTGCAACCACAGCTAAAACCAAACAACTACTCATCATTGAGAGCAAGATTCAAGTACTTCTAGAGCTTTTCAGCGTGAACGGTCTGTTATGATGCTAGGATATTGAAAATATTGAAGAAAGCTTTATAGACTCACTGCTTGAGCTAAATAATCGTTTGATTTGATTACTGTTCTGGTTTTATATAAGGAGGATTTGGTAGGAGGATGAGTTGTATATAGTTAGGCTTAGGAAAATAGTTGACTTCAACTTCACATATCGCTTCCCTTTCTGTCATGGAAGGCAAAGTAATATATGACACAATTTGACTTTGATTTCCACATAACAAGTGTAGAATGGAGCTGAGCAGAAACGAATCCTCATAGTCCTTGTCATGACCTCCCCATCAATAGAAGCCTCCCACAAAAACTGGGTTAGGATAAACAGCTGGATTTTGTCTTCGCTTTGAAGTCAACTGTTCCATCAGGTTTTCTCAGAAAAAAAAAAAACCAAAAACCACAAAAAGAATACCAAGTTGAAAATTTACGGTAGGAAAAGAGGATATCATCAACTAATACTCTGGTCTTAAATTGAGCAGCTGATTTTGGCAATGTATGTCCTCTGCGTGACATGGATCGGCAACACAAAGATTAATAAGATCTTAAATCGAGTGTAAAACTAGTTCTCATCTACAGATTCTTGAATTCCTACTTGGCTCCTACTTATATGGGATGCACAACAGGGTCTAAGATCCAATACCAGGACTCGTAGAAGACAATGCCACTATGCTATTGTAGATAGGGTACAATGTATATATTATATCAAATTATCAATGTGGAATCAAACAGGAAAAATATGCCAACTACATGACTAGAATCAACGTACAGACTACCTAATGAACACTTTCAGTAAACACACAAACCACACTAGCCACTGAAACAAGAAAGTAAAGCGTACCAGGTCTAACCACGATAAGCCTTCCACATATTGACATAACCAGCTAGAGAAGGCGGCAGCGCCTTCTTCCATGCGTCAACATCAGGCACATCACCAGTAAGAGCAATAGAGCTATCCTCCTGCCGGTTCCCAAGGCTCAACACAAACAGCTTGCCGCCAAAAACCTGATGCATAGCCTTCAAAGTCTCTTCCATAACCACCTTCCCATCTATCTCCGAGTCCTCAGCCTCCACACAACTGCCTCCCACATTCACCATCACTCTCCCGCCTTTTCTCAAACACCTGGTGAGCATCTCCCAAGTATTGGCGTCTTGAAGCTCCGGGACCAATCTCCCATTGGAAAACAAATCCACCAAGATTCCGGCAAATCCATCTTTCGACGAGGCCTTAAACGCGTCTCCGATATGGATTATAAGCCGATCCGGGAACTGCCTTTCGAGTTTCAAAAGGCCAAAGTACTCTCTAGCCACAGCAACCACAGTGGGGTCAATCTCCCAGCCATGAACCACACCTTGGGGATAGAGCTCCAGAATGGACCGGGCGGCCGTGCCGGCTCCGAACCCGAGAATGGCGATTGGCCCGGGAGGCAGAATTGGCGGCAAGGTGGCGAAAACGTCGAAGTAAGTGTTGGTGAGGTTCTTGAAGATGTAGGAGATGCTGTGGATGTTTCCAGGGACGTCTAGAAGGAGGAGCCTGGAGCCGGCGAAAGGGTGGTCGGCTCTCCGGGAGATTTCGAGGACACGGATGTAATTGAACCTGGACTTGAACTTGGCAAGGACTTTGACCTCCTCCGCGGGGATGCCGTCGTCTTGGGTTTTGGGCTGGCGACTGGAGTGGTGGGTCTGCTGGCATTTGGGTGTTGATGGGTGGAAATGGATTGGCTTTGGAGGTGGTTTGGGATGGCAATGGAGGTTTCTGGGTAAGAAAGAGTTGGGGGAGGCTTGAGTCGGGGAGAGAATCAACGGTCGAATTTGGAGGAGGTTTTGCAAGAGTGACATTGCTGATTGCTTTCACTGCCTCAGCCTCTCTCTCTCGCGCAAAGAAAATGAAAAAAGGGCGGGGGCTCCAATACAGTATATATAATAATAAATAGGTAAGTAAAATCAAAAACTAAAAAATAAATAGAAAAGAAACAGTGGCTCAGACACAAAGGACTATAAAAGATGCTAATCTTTGGAATAACTAGAAGGGTTAACTCTGCACATTGTGAGTATTGATATTCATCTGTGAACCAAACTGTATAGGTTTTACACAAGGTAATACCAGACAGAAGGGCTCAATGTAACAAACCACAAAGGAGTCAAGGGACGATTGAACTGTGCCTACAGCCTACTCTAAATTTATGTCTTTCTAATATATCGATGTGACTTGAGAATTGAGCTCGGTCCTTCACAAATTGTTTTACGGTATGGGGAAGACTTGTCTGCGTGATACAGGGTAAGAAGCGATAAGCTACAGAAATCCAAGCTAACAACATGGAGGATGATCTTCATCTTCTTCCATCTCATCAGGATCATCCCTGTATTGACAATTGCAAACCATGGTATTAGATGGAGTCAGGTAATCAGATAGATGAAAATAAACCTCACTTTTATCAGAGGAAACATCATATATATACAGTGTTTTGAGACTGCAAGTCTGAATGAAATTGAAAATCTGCCGTGTATTTATCTTTCTAATGCATAACCATATCAAACTGCATCTCTGAAAACCCACAGAAAACTAAAGTTCAATAATAAGACAAGAAACAAAAAGAACACGTATGAATACAGAACCCTAACCTCATTCCCATATCAAAACCACGGAGACCAGCAGGATTCCAAGGCTTCTCATCATCGTCATCCGGATCAGAATCATAGTCCACGCCATCCCAAATGCGACGCTTTGGTCTGTGGTCCATGCGCTCCTCTGCCTACATCCACTCAAACCAGTAGTAAGGTTTAGAAACAAGGACAATGAAAACATGAAAAGAATCCAATTATTTTCTCACTAGTTACAAACCTCCACTGGGACTTCTGTAATTGGTGGTGTTGTCTGGAAAGGGACACTTGGTGTATGAGGTAACCTAGAGAGTTGCTCCAGCAGTGTATTCCTAGGGAAGATAATAATCAATGACAAAATTCGGACAGTGAATTGAACATCAACAGCCCAGCATTCTCAACATATGTTTCCAAGCTAAACTTTCTTTTCAACGTCCAAAAAACTACAAACTCTCGAGAAAGGAAACAGCACATATATGGAATTTGGTACAGCAACAAAAAAAAGGTGCAAACACCATACTTAAAATGAGACAAGAAGTTGAATTGAAAACAGATACCTAACAGGCCAAAGTCACTGTGTGAAGAAGGTGAGTAATAGATAAAACCAAAAGTTGAGAGATAGTCAGGCAGGTAGTTTTTCAATGGAAGACTAAGATTGCTTGTGGGACATTCATAAAAAACAAACTTTGAGAGAATTCAAGGTCCCATTGCAAAATATTATCAAAATCTGAGAACCATTTAGCACAAACACTGTCTAAGTTACCTCCAATAGCCAAATTACTTAGGATGAGCTGTTTCCAGTTTGCAATATATTACGAAAATTCTAAAGTTCAGACCACAGGACTCTACCACAAACATTTCTCAGTCAATGCATATTTGACATGTACATCTGTAATGATCTTTTTAAAAGTCTTTCAATATCAATTTGGATAGATTTCATATTCCAGCATCCACAGTCACCAATTAAAAGTAAAAATTGAAGTAAACAACACTATAATACAGTCATTCCCACCAGCTGTTACAAGTAGTGCAACAAACTCACCTTATGTTCTCCATGTCTTTGGGTGTGTTTAGGTTCTCCATGTTGCAAGTGTCAACGTGTAGAGTGTAATCTGGGCCAAAATACTCATAGTATTCATTGTAAGGCAGTTTATTTTCAGGCTCCACCCCAACAGCAACGGCTGTCTGTTACAAACAGATGTGTACTCATATTAACATCTCATCACATACATAGATTTCAAAAATAATTAAAACAAATAAAGATGTTATGGTGTATCGAAATGGAAAGGAATTAGTGAGATAAACCTCATAGCACCAGCAACGAGCAACATTCCTGATCGTGTACCCTCCACCGCCCAAAACCATCAAAGGAACATTGAATGAACGAAGATAGCGAAGACAATCAGCATGACCTTTGACAGATAAGTTGAAGCACCCCAACCGATCACCAGACAGTGAATCCGCTCCACACTGAAGAACAACTGCATCTGGCTGATACATCTCCATGACCTTCTGGACGAGGGGCCTAAACAGACTCCGAAAATTCTCATCGTCCATGCCATCATTCAGTGGGACGTTCAAGGCATAATTTTTCCCAGGCCCTGCTCCGACATCCTTGATATGCCCAGTCCCAGGAAAGAAATCGCCAAACTTATGGAAGGACACGGTCATTACCCTGTCAGTGGTGTAAAATGCCTCCTCAACTCCATCTCCGTGGTGCACATCAATGTCTATATAAAGAACACGCTGTGCAGCAAGAATTACCAGATCCATAAGCAATTATATAAACAATCAAACAACGAAACCATTTGATACAACAGATGAACCGAAAACAGGTTGACACTTCAACCATACGTATACAGCATCATCGGGATATAAACATATCTCACATTCACCAGTAGTTATCACTTATCAGTCATTCAAAAGTTTATCACTTTCAACATTAGTGACCCCAAATTACTTCCAAGTTATTAAAGGCAAACGAGCATACAACAACTAAGAAATGGCATAGCCAAGTAACTAAAAGCCCTCTCTCACAGTAACAAGCACCTAGCATTCTTACTTAACAAGCAGAAACCCCAAAGGAGATGAAGTACAGTAAAAAATTCCTGTATTGACAGTTGCACAACTAAATATCATTTTGATTCCAATTTTAATCTAATTCAACTTTCCTAGCCCTACATTACTTGCTTGTAACTCTAAATCACCAAATGCAGCTACCACAGTAAAAACCTAGAATCAAATTTACTTTTCTAATATCAAATCAAAGCAAAAATTACTGAATGCAAGTATAGTAACTACTCCACACATAGAAATCAACCTAAAATTAGAGTAACAAATCATTTCTTAAACCTAAGATAAACGGTTAGGGTTAATAGAATGTGAAATATTACCCTGTGAACCTTAAGTAGCTCCAGAATGCCGAGCACGATGTCGTTAACGTAGCAGAACCCTGAGGCCTCAGACTTCTTGGCATGGTGGAGACCGCCGGCCCAATTGATGGCGATATCGCAGTCGGTCCGGTTCAGCTTGACGGCGGCGCCGATAGAGCCGCCGGAGGAGGCCTGGCAGAATCCGAAGAGGCCGTCGAAGACGGGGCAGTCCTCGCCGACGTTGAAGCGCTTGAGGTGGCGGGAGTGGACGGCGTCGGAGAGGGTTTCGGGGGAGACGGAGGCGAGGAAGTCGACGTAGTCGTCGGAGTGGAACTTTCTGATGTCGGCCGGGGCGGCGGGGAAGGGGCGGTTGATCTCCATGCGGCGGTGGAGGCCGTAGTGGACGATCAGGTTGTGGGCCATGCGGATGCGGTGGGGCTTCATGGGGTGGCCTTGGCCGTAGTAGTAGTCGCCGACGGTGGGCTCGTAGAAGTAGCTCACGCGCCGCTTCGTTGCGTCGGGGCCCGACGGCAGTGAAGCTCCGCTTGAGTCCGTCATCGCTGAGTCTCTCTCTCTCTCTCTCTCGCTTTGCTCCTCTCTTCTGCAATAAAAGAGTCTAGTGGCTACGAGCCTACGACGAGTCGTAATTTTCTATGGAGTTAGATGGACTTTCGGGTCGGGTTTAAGGAAAAACGGGTTAGTCGTGTCTTTTCAACTTTCCTTGTAACTGCATTGGGCTGGGTTTATTATCTGTTATTTGGCCCAAAGGCACAAACTAGGTTATGTTGAAATGGAATGAGTTTGATGGACACAAAATCTCAAATACAAGTAAAAAAAACTAGCCTCTGTTGACCAAAAAAGAGTAAACATTACTCTTTGATATGCACTATGATGTACATGTGTATTATAGACCTAAGTCAGTAACGTGCTTGTGACTTGTGAGCAAGTATATACATGACACGACGTGACACGCTTCCACATATTGTTGTTAGATTAATATGTACTCGAGGTTTTAACCTTGTTAATTTGTTTACAAAATATGGTGTCAAAATCTAAAGGGTTGGATTAGAGCGTACATCATGTCTTTGTTTCTCGGAATGCGATTTAATTGTTTGATCAAGTCGTATGTAAGTTATACGTTATTTGTAGCGCATAACAACCGCATTAGATAACAACATTTACAACTAATTATCACTGGGATCCAATGAGCGCCTGGGTCTTACACTTTTGCTCTTGAACAAGCAACAATGTTTGTATGTTTGTCATGTCACATCAAATATCATGGTGTGACAAAATAAAATGGTTTTTGCATCTTTGGTATGGATCAAATAAAAACACTTATTGTCAACAAACTAATAGGTAAACTAATGTGATGTGAGATTTTGGAGGATACTAACAGTAATAAAATAAAGGGTAAAATGCACCAACAGTGTCTGAACTCTTGGAGGACTGTCAATATGGTACCCGAACTTTTAAATGTATCAAAGTGATACCTGGACTTGTATTTTTTTACCAACGTCGTACCTGTCGTCATTTTCCGTCACAGCTCTGTTAGTTCATGTCACGTGCGGGTCATGTGAGTTGGAAATTGAGGACATAAATGACTTTTTCCACTGAGCTGAAACTCCGGCGCCTACCTCTAGCTCTCAACCTCCAAAACCTACTCCCTTCCTCCTCCGCCACACCTAGATCCACCGTCCCAACTTCCACCCCCTCCTCCTCTGCTATGTCACGGCGTCGCCGCCGCCACCATCACCATGCACAACCCCATGTGCAAGACCAAAAAGAGCACGCAGGCAATTGAGCCATCCCGGAGCCCCCACAAGCCCCGAACCTCCAAGTCCTTCTCCTCCTCCCGCTCCAACCCTAACGACCCTTTCTCCGGCAACAACTCCACCAACTACGACTACTTCTTCTTGAACCCCTCTTTCTCTTCATCTAATCACCAATCAATCAGTTTCCGATGGCGTTGACTACCCAACTCAGGGCTTCCACCGGTTCACCTTTCCCGTGGAAATACGACGTGTTTTTGAGCTTCAGAGGCGAAGACACCCGGAAGGGCTTCACTGATTACTTATACGACAAGTTGCAGTGGCGAGGAATCAGAACTTTCAGGGACGACCCTGAACTTGAAAGAGGCACAACCATCTCTCCGGAGCTCATCTCAGCAATCGAGCAGTCCAGGTTTGCGATCGTTGTTCTTTCTCCAAACTATGCTTCTTCCACGTGGTGTTTGCTTGAACTTTGTAAGATTTTGGAATGCATGGAAGAGAGAGGGACCATTCTGCCGGTCTTTTATGAGGTCAACCCGTCTGATGTGAGACACCAAAGGGACAGCTTTGCTGAAGCGTTTGATGAACATGAAGAGAAGTTTGGAGAAGATAGTAAGCAAGTGGAACCTTTTAGTTCCTTAACCCTAATGCATGTGCTTCTACTTCTCATTTTCCTTATTCTCCTATACAAATCGTTCATCACCAGCCCTACTACGAAAAACTCACCACCTTCTCCACCAAATCTTCCTATCATCGGAAACCTTCACCAACTAGGCTCCTACCCTTATCGCTCACTCGAAGCCCTAGCTAAGCGCTTCGGCCCTGATTTCATGCTCCTCCATTTCGGAAGCGTGCCGGTCCTTGTGGTCTCGTCTGCTGAGACAGCCGGCGAGGTCCTAAAGACCAATGGCCTCGTCTTCTCCAGCCGTCCCAAGTTGATTGTCTTCAAGAAGCTCCTCTACGATCACCGAGACGTCTCGGCCGCGCCCTACGGGGACTACTGGAGGCAGATGAAGAGTGTATTCGTTTTGCATCTTTTGAGCAACAAAAGGGTTCAGTCTTTTCGTGGTGTTGGAGAAGAAGAGACCAAACTGATGCTCAGGAAGATAGAACAGCAGTCCACATCTTCGTCACCGGACCATTCAATTGCTCCAAATCTGAGCGAAATGCTTTCGACTCTGACAAATGATGTGAGCTGCAGAGTGGCTCTTGGGAGGAAGTACTGCGTTGGAGAAGATGGTAAGATGTTTCAGGAGCTTCTGAAGGAGTTTATGGAGCTGATGGGACGTGTGAATATCGGGGACTACATTCCATGGCTTGCTTGGTGGAGCAGCGTCAATGGTTTGAACACTAAACTAGAAAAGGGGGGTCGATCGGGTCAGGGGGTAGCTCAGTCATTTACTCTCTTTTTTCAGTCACGTGCGTCACATGTGACATGAACTAACGGAGCTGTGACGGAAAATGACGACAGGTACGACGTTGGTATAAAAATACAAGTCCAGGTATCACTTTGATACATTTAAAAGTTCGGGTACCATATTGACAGTCCTCCAAGAGTTCAGACACTGTTGGTGCATTTTACCCTAAAATAAATACAATGTGAAAGACACTCTATATTTTAGCCCCATATAAAAAAAAATGCGGTGACATACAACTAGGCTAAATGTTAAGGGTTTCACAGGTAAAGCCGCAAGCAACCTTGTCTCGAATTAGAACTTAAATGGTCGCATGTGTGCAACGGTCTTTGTAATAATTTAGCAATTAGTTATTTTAGTTTATTAACCTCTTTCCTTTTTAGAATATAAGATTACTCACTCCCATCCCAAGTAAATTTTTGGCCAATATGCTATAAACGAAGGGATTATGAGAAGGCATAATTTGTATCATGGAACTAGTATAATTAAGTACATGTTATTTTGCCTCTCCTAAACCATCAAGAACCATGTGAACCGAGTTAGAATAGTTAGAATATGTATAGGTGTCAAATCAAGAACTTTGTTATCAATTGGAGACATGAATATTATCCTCTTGGCTTTGTGATTGAGTGATTAGACATGGAAGGTTTAACTTCTCAAGGCACTCTAATTGCAACTTTTGACTTGAAAAATTTATAGTGGATTAGATGTATGGATGGACTGAAAGGGGACGGAGGAAGTTAATAACCCTCGATTAAAGTTAAATATCACAATTAAGGTTAGTTTGGTATTGTTGTTTTAAAACTCAGTTATAAATAAGTAATTTTAACTTATTTTTTAAAATTATGATTATTTAAATTAAAAAATTTTAATTAAACATATTTTATGATTTTACTAAACAGAAAATTTACCTAAAATAATAATTACAAATAATTTTAATCCTCAAAAATCAATATCAAACTGAACCTTAACGTGAAAAGATATCCCCATTAAAACAACCTGCACACATAGGCAAAGAGCCATCAGGAGAACCATTTTGCTTATCGGTCCCAATTCTTAGTCTTAATCTAATTCATTAAGATTAAGATCCTCATGAAGTTAGAAGTTAAACCATTTCTAACAAGATCCTCATCAAGTTTCTTTGCCCGTGTTTGCAAAGGTCAACCATGCACTTATATTCTTATCGATGTGTATTTGATGAGTTCTACGACGTTCAGCAAACTTTAGGCATGTCCGGTAATCATGTTTTCTTCTTTCATTTCGTTTTATAGATTACATGTTTATTAGGTCTCTTTGATCCCCTGTCGGTACGTGCAAAATTGAAGTTAGTGATTGAATCGGCAATATCCATTCAAATCTCATACTGTAATTAAACAGTTGTGTTAACGTTGGCTTATTATTTGAAAATACAATTAATATCAATGAAAATACACATTCCGTGATCTAGGTTTTTTTGTCGATCTTCTTAAAAATTCTTATATACACGACACGCAACACATAAATATAATTTCAATTTTTTATTTATTGAAACCAACATACGTGTATATGTATTTAAGTCATATATTTTAATCATCAACACGGTACCACTTATTCACACACCGTCCGCATAATATTCTATGTTGATCTCACTAGCCTATTTGGAATGTTAGGCATCGGATATATGCGTATTATTTCTTCACCATCTCTTTTAGGTGTGATGAAAGATGTCCCCAAAAGTGTAGGTGTCGTCTTAATTGACCGGTGGTATGAAGGTGGGACGCCATTGACGGAGAAAGAAGTACCTCAATTCCTTGACGACAATGAAATATTCTCTTCAGAAATATACACCTGTATATAATTTTATGGAGACAAATAAAAATAGAAAGGGCTAGCTGGGCAAAGGAGCTAATCATTTGGGGCAAGGATGAAGGCAAAGAAATGGGGTTTCCATGGCTTTACTTTCACTATCATTCTGCGATCATCATCGTCATCTCTTGAAAAGGAAGCTCTCTCTAGCTGCTTGTTGGTCGATGCAGACTTTCGTGAAAAGGACTATGCCTTTTATAGGACACAATTGAAACAGACCATATGTGATATGTGGCACTAGTTCCAAGCCAGCCAATCTCTATTTCAATATGTATGATATGTCACACATTTAGATAATTACACTGTACGATTGTAAGGTACTCATAAGTCTTGTGGTCCTTAATTAGGGATAGGACTAATGAACATCGATCATATACATATGGTTAATACTGGAGCCCCCCTATGAAACGTACCACAAACTAACTTGTGTGACACATTTTACGCATATATATTGAGCATGAAAAAATATGAATTAGTGTCATGATTGTTTTATACACACATTGGTGTATTGAATAGTTTATTGCGGTAGTTAATTAGATGGTTTAGAATCTAATCATTTAGTTCAATTACAGTTAGTTTTTTTAGTCCAATCCGACTAAATTAAGCAACTTGAATATCTAGTTTATCCAATGACAGCTCGGAGTTTTTAAAGCTCCAAATCCTCAACTTGAAAATTTGCAGACAACACAAACGTACTGTATATTCTTCTGCTTTCTTATTTAAAATGAATGCTTCGTTTCAAAGATTTTTTTTTTCTTTTTTAAATAAAATTTGAATCATTTTTCGATCTATATGTGCCATCTTTATGCATAAAGCATGCTAATCTTCTCTGTATCGTTTTAATTTTATCAGATATTTCTGAATAAACTTCGTCTTAAATATTGTTATTACGAAACATAGTTCTAAGTAATATTAAAATGTGTTACATGTTGACGAATCTGTTCAATAGGATAGCAATGTATATATGTGTACTTCTATATATACATTTGTATGTACGTGGGTGCAGTGGCGGAGGCAGGAAAAAATATCAAAAGGGGCACAAAAGTTTCTTACCCGACTGCACCTAACTTGCTCTAATCTAATGTGTGTACAAAAATTTAAGTTTGCAAACCTTGAAGTTGTCTACATCTCTACACAACTCCCAAACCAAATTTCATAAGTTCATACTTACCAAATGTTCATTCTTCAAGTTAATTATATCCCATCAATTTAAATCAACAATGACTTTTGGCAATTCAAGCTAGTTATATCTCATCTTTCTTCAAGTCTATAGCTTTTTTTGTGGAAAAGTTAAGGGACACAGTCCAAAAAACCCAACCAAAATGACTAAAACCCAAACAGAAGAAAGAAAAAGAGAATGCTAGTTCCGATCAGAGGTAGAAGAAAATGAATAATCTTCATGACAATAGGGGTACAAAGAAGACGAGTCCACCAACTTCAATATTCTTTTGACACCGGCCTCCACCGGTCCTTCATTGGCTCCGCCAATGTGCATCACACTACATTGACAAAACTTTTATATAAGGGCCATGCATGCTAGCTAATTATTTCTAATATTGAATTAGATTGTAATCACTTAGCAAGAAAACAATTAATTATGTATTATCATGACTAGTACTGTTGTCTCTATTAGTTGAAGTGTCTCATAGAATAAAGGATACGATCACCGTCACACGACTCCAAAAGATTGACCGACAGAAGATACCATATATATGCATCGATTCGTATCAATACGAAAATTGAAATCAGCTAATTCATTTCTTTCTAAAATTTGGAATAGCGGCACCTCTTAATCCCACCTCAACCGACTAGTTTGACATGTAATTAGTTTACGTTTTCTTTCTTAAAATTATAATTACTGGGCAGCCGTATAAAATAAAGGACCCTTTCTGCAATTCTATATAGATAAACCAGTCAGAGTAGTCGTCTTTGGCTCTGTCAACTCCAAAATTATTTTGAGAGAGAAAGAGAGGAAGGAGGTGGAGTGGACCACCAGAAGACTGAAGTAGACAGTGTCGGAGCGACGGTGGTGACGTCGGCACACGAGAATCTTTACCGACTTAGGTAGCACGTACGTGCAATACCAGTAGTCCCACCACCGCGCGCTCCATGTATATCAGCCGCCGGGAAAAGATGTGCTGAGAGAGAGAGAGAGAGAGAGAGAGAGAGAGAGGATCGTGTGAAGAGTCAAGGAGATAGATCGTGTACACACACCTTATCAGACCGAGCGCGGTGGAGGCATATCCTACTCAGAGACACATACACACACTGCTGTACTGTACAGGACATCAACTAAATGTAATTGTTTGTGTGATAAGTCATATCCCATACTATTTTATACAATTATTACGTGTGGGAGACGAGTGAGTGTGTCATCAACTCATCATATAAGCTTTAGTTTAATAAATTTAAACCAAGGTTTGAAAACTCGTCGTACACTTAACGTAAGGCATGCTTAGAACACTTATAGATTTTTTAGTGGGCTAGTTTTAAACATTTCGTAGCGAGGTTTGAAAAAACTCACTAAACGCTGATAGGACAGAAGGTGAACTTGAAGCGCCTAGACGCCACATAGGCGGGCTAAGCGCAGGGGCGGAGGTATTCAGAGGCCTTGGATGGCCCTGGCACCCCCAAAGCTCTCTCTCTCCTCTCAAATCTCCCCAAGAGATTATCTATACTCAGTCTATCACAGTCTATCACACATGTAGTGGCACCCCCAGTTATATTTTGTTGGTTGGCCGGCCCCTGTTAGCTTTAAATCCTGGCTCCGCCCCTGGCTAAGCGGCTATGTTTTGAAACACTTGTTTAAACCAATTCTAACTTGCCAAGAAGTCACTGTGTTACATCCTCTTTTGTGTTGTAGATAGAATAAACTAAAAGGTTTTGCCCTAGCTAACGTGGTCTTTGTGATCTCATCCTTCACTTTTATTTGATAGAATTACAATTAGAATGTAGATTCTAGCTAAAGATTTTGATGGAGTTTATAAGTAATTTGAGTCCCAACCTGCAAGTACTTCTAGCAAATGCAACCGTTTCGTCTGGGACGTTTAGCTCAACCCTCATCACCTATTCTTAACAGCCTTCACTTTAAATTATTGATGCAGGAGTTTAAGCGAGAGTTTTGTTACGCTGTCTCACCAACGTCAAGGCAACCTGTAACTTTAATCCTCAATTAAAGAACTTAAAACGGACTCGTATTTGTCATAACAGCTTTAGATATGGATTTTCACATAGTAATTTACATATCGCGAACCAACGAGACACGCTAACAATAGAGATCGAACTCATGTGGGGTTCCAACACTACTCCTCGCTCAGTTATCACTTCAATCAACTGTTTATAGTTCTTATGCTTTGTTAAATGATTTCATCTATTAGCAACCTACCATCATCCGGAATGACTTACTGTCTATATGAGTAATGACTAATGAGTAGTGTTTTTAAGTTGATCATCTGTATATAGACCGTTTTGGCCATTGTGGTGTACTCTCAAAATGGGAGAAAACCTTACCGAGCCTAGGGCCGGCAAAGTATATCAGGAGGGTCCAATGCATAAAATGATTATGATCTCCCACCCAATATAACTTTAAATTAATGTTGTGTTTAGTTGATGTGATGAGCTAATTAAGAAGCACACCATGTGCTTGACTCACTAATTAATCAGAGCATTACTTCTCTTCTACATCGGGGACTAGATGGACCAGTTGATTTAACTTTGCTTAATTGGCTCTAGCGTCCAAGTGATAAGAACAGTGTGGATGGGAATCATGGGATTGGGACAACTCCAAAGTTTTGAATTATTATTATCGAATTAAACGTTGTTAAATCACCACTTAATTCCTCATTTGGACACGAACATGTGCTAGAGAAGAGAGCTAGCACACCTGATAAATCTAATCTGAACTGCTAGCTAACCTGATTGCATATATGGGATGATTAGCTAAGCTAAATGACTAAATGTACTTTAGAATGTATTTGATTTGTATAGAATAAAAAGCTATACAAGATTAACAGTAATTAAGTCTTATTGTATGCGTACATGACAAGGAAGTCTTGAATTATATTGTTATCTAAACAAATTCAAACAACATGAATCCTAACAGAAAAGTCGGATCCTACGTGACATGGTATGTATGTACATAGCGAGCACAATCCATTAGCGAGAGTTTTTATCTATGTGGGTAGACTGGTAGAGCTTTTGAAGAGTGTGGTAAAAACTATTAGGGTTTTCTCCTACTATCCCATTATGATTAATTTAAGAGTAATTAATTATAATATATAGGGAAAAAGCCCTAATGCACAAAATAGAAAAAGTCAAACCTCATTTCAATGATAATTTTTTTTCTTTGTCCATTTGAATACAACGTACTTATTTTAAGCCCAAATACATAAATCTTTATTAAAATATAATAAATTGATATTTTAAAAGACTTTTTTACCCTTAACCCTTATTTAAAGAGAAAAAATAAAAAAAAAAGTAGGGAAGACTTTCCCGAAAGCACACCGAACACCGGCGCCGGTCATCGGATTCCGGTCTCCGAACACCGGTTGCCGGATTTTGGTCACCGGACACTGGCCGCCGGATTCCGGTCACCGGTCACCGGAAAATTGATGGTGATCGGAAAATCGCCGGAGATGCCGGAGTCTCATTGGATTTTTTTGAAAAAAATGTCACCGGATCTTGCCGGAAGCATACCGGCAAAAAAATGAAGATTACTACCCCTAGTAAACTTTTACTGGGGTAGTAAACTTGCAAAACAGCAGCTCCAATGCCATAATTCACATTGAAAAGGAGAAAAATCAACTTAGATGCGAAAAAATAAAGATTACTACCCCTACTAAACTTTTACTGGGGGTAGTAAAATTGCAAAACAGCAGCTCCAATGCCATAATTCACATTGAAAAGGAGAAAAATCAACTTAGATGCGAAAAAATGAAGATTACTACCCCTAATAAACTTTTACTGGGGGTAGTAAACTTGTAAAACAGCAGCTCTAATGCCATAATTCACATTGAAAAGGAGAAAAATCAACTTAGATGCGAAAAAATGAAGATTACTACCCCTAGTAAACTTTTACTGGGGGTAGTAAACTTACAAAACAGCAGCTCTAATGCCATAATTCACATTGAAAGGGAGAAAAATCAACTTAGATGCGAAAAAATGAAGATTACTACCCCTAGTAAACTTTTGCTATGGGTAGTAAACTTGCAAAACAGTAGCTCCAATGCCCTAATTCACATTGAAAAGGAGAAAAATCAACTTAGATGCGAAAAAATGAAGATTACTACCCCTAGTAAACTTTTACTGGGGGTAGTAAACTTGCAAAACAGTAGCTCCAATGCCATAATTCACATTGAAAAGAAGAAAAATCAACTTAGATGCGAAAAAATGAAGATTACTACCCCTAGTAAACTTTTACTAGGGGTAGTAAACTTGCAAAACAGTAGCTCCAATGCCATAATTCACATTGAAAATGAGAAAAATCAACTTAGATGCGAAAAAATGAAGATTACTACCCCTAGTAAACTTTTACTGGGGGTAGTAAACTTGCAATCTATTATCTCCAGAGAAAAATCAACACACAAGAAAATAATAGAAAATTACTACCCCTAGTAATTTTATATTTTTGCCGGCATCCGGTGGCCGGAATTTTCTGGAAATCTCACTGGATTTTTTTAAATGAAATCTCACTGGAATTTTCCGGAATCTCACTGGAAATCTCCGATTCTAGAAAACCAAAAAAAATATTCGAAATCAGAATAAGAATCTCCGGTTCTAAAAAAAAAAATCAAATGGACAAATGGACTCGACTACGTTGCAGGTGGTGGAGATCGGGTGCGGTCGAGTCCGGCTATGAGGCCGATGAAGATGAACGGCGAAGCTTTTTGGAGAGAGAGAGAGAGAGTAGAGAGAGAATTGAGAGAGGAGAAAAGAGAGAGAATGGGTGGTCGAAAAGAGAGAGAGATGAGATCGAACAGAGAGAGAACTAAGATAAGAGATAAGAGAGAGGATGGGGTGGTTGAAATTATATGATGGGTACAAAAGTCTTTCCACTCAAAATAATTGAGATGGGCATTAGAAAAATATTTTCATTGATTTGGGCAATAAGATTTTTAAATTAGTACTAAAGTGACATTTGCTTTAATATATAATTGTTTCTATTGATCACTTGTTAATCATACGGTCATTCGTCATTCCTTCAATTTTGTTCTCATTTATGTTCACTCAGTTAGTAACTGACTAGGAAATTCATGGTCAACCACTGTTAGATGTAAATCTAAAAGTTGAAAACAAAACAACTTAACTTTAAAATAATATTTATCACTGTTAGATGTAAATCCAACAGTGATTGACCATGATTTCCTTGATCAGTAACTAACTGACCAGGTGAACACTCATGTTTCGTTCTCTGTCTCATGCTGATCTATGACCTACTGGAAATACCAATCTTCAACTTAAACGGTGTCCCTATATAACCGTGTTGAGGTTACTGCATCTCAACCTTCTCGACATCCTCGTTGTAGTTATGCGACAGTTGCATGCGAAACCGGAATCGAAAGGCATATCCATGGTAACATTTCCTCCTTACATTACCGTTTTCTTGAGGATGATGTCTTAATTTTGGAATAGGTACCCTTCCTTACGTTTCAGTATATCATACAATAAGAGTTGTGTTGCTTGTTTGGTAACACTTTTATTTCTTACAGTACTAAATAATTAGATACTTCTTCTCGCTAGCTTGACCCAAATTTTTGGCCGGGAAAGTGTGTACTTCCACCTTAATTGATAAATAATAATTGAGAAAAATTATATAACACCATGAAATGAATTTCTGATAGACACGTCATTCTCAATAAATAATGACGAAAGCTTGAGAGCAACCGTATTAGCCCGATTTCAAAAAAAAATAAAACCCTCATTTTAAGTTGGATTAATTACTGGTCACACCATTAACTTTCATGCTCTCGACAGTTTACTTCATTAACTTTCAATTTCAATCGATTACTCCATTAACTATCCAATGTCACACAATTAGGTCCATCCGTTAAGTGGCCGTCCAAATCAATGGTTAAGTTGCTGACTGGACATATTTTTCAACTGGAAATTCCATTTAACACCCTAAACTAACTCTCTCTCTCTCTCTCTCTCTCTCTCTCATTTTTAAAACCCATCAGCAGCTAGCCATGGCTTCCCATTTTTCTCTCTCCGCCGTTTCTCTCATCACCCTCCTCTTCCTCGCCAAGGTTCTTTGGCAACAGATAAACAAATAGGTGGACCTGCTTTGGAGGACTGGTCGTCCACAACTCAGATCCATCGGTTGAAGTTGTTCGTCGTCCACCAACCAGTGACCGGTCATCCGATCCGATCTCAGCGAGTGACGCAGAGACCCAGCGACTGGTCCGTCGGTTGACTTGGACTCCGGTCTGGACGTCATCGACGGTTGTCAAAAAGGGAAAAAAACTGGGCTTGCAAGTGGTAGTCGAACCCGGCCGCTCAAATTGGAGAAGCCCGAATTAGTGGACCTTGATTCCACTCGGATCGATCTAGGCGAGGTATTGCGCAGCGGCCGGCCGACGAGGTTTGGTCCGTCGTCAGTTGATAATTGTTCAGGAGGCTCCGGTCCACCACCTTGTCAGGCCATCGATACAGAGGATTTAGGGTTCGTGCATGGTGTTGTTTAGGGTTTGGTTGGTGGCGAAGGGAGAAGATCAATTGTTGTGAGGGTTTGAGTTTTGGGCTTCGGGAGAGAGATGCTGGGTAGGTGGGTTTGAGTTTTTGCCTGCCGTCGGGAGAGAGATGTCGAGGAGCTGCGGGGTGTGTTTGATTACAGTGTTGATGTGGTTGGTTGCTGGTGGTGTGGTTGGTTTGTTGCTAGTGTTGTTGTTGCAGTGTTGTTGAAGGTCCAACTAGTGATGTGGTGGTGTTGTGGTTGCGGAGGAGGTGGAGGAGGAGAGAAAAGAGATTAAGGACACAGGACGGTGGAGAGAGAGAGAGAGAGAGTTAGTTAGTTTAGGGTGTTAAATGGAATTTCCAGTTGAAAAATATGTCCAGTCAGCAACTTAACCACTGATTTGGACGGCCACTTAACGGATGGACCTAATTGTGTGACATTGGATAGTTAATGGAGTAATCGATTGAAATTGAAAGTTAATGGAGTAAACTGTCGAGAACATGAAAGTTAATGGAGTGACCAGTAATTAATCTTTTTAAGTTCACAATATATTCTTTAATATATTAAATTGTATATGCTGGAGGAAAAAAATAAAAACCCGTTTTGCATAACATTTTTAGGGTAAGATTATGGTGTGTTAATACATATGATGATGTATCAACTTTGTCCTCAAGTTATAAAATGAGTCATCAAAGTAGTAATATTAGTCCTTAAAGTTGTAATATGAGTCGTTAAAGTTCTAAAAAAAATTAGTTACAACATTAGTCCTCATTTGTTCTTAAAGTGGTAATTGAGTCCTGAAAGTTGTAATATGATTGAGTCCTCAAAGTTGTAATATGAGTTTCAAAGTTGTAACAACTTTTTTTTTAATCACTTTGAGGATTTAATTACCACTTTAAACACACATTTTACCACTTTAAGCACACATGATTACTAATCTTGTAAGTAGAAAATTTTACAACTTTAAAGACTCATATTACAACTTCAAGCTCGTGCCACATCAGCACATCGTCTCCCGACGTCATTTCCTCAACAACGTCATTTTGATAAAAAAAATCAAAAAAATCGAACCGGGTTTAACCGTTCGGTTCAGTTTGATTTCTGGTTTACATTTTAAAAAAATCAAACTGAACCGAACCGAACCAAATTTATAATTCTGTTTAATTTTTAATTTTTAATAAAAATCGAACCGAATAAAACCGATAACACCCTTAATTATCAACCTTTTTTCACAGCTAACACCTATATTATTAGTGATAGATATAATAAATGGTGTTATTCTGTTAAGCTTGTCATCTTGATTAATCAACAGATTAACAACAAACAAGTGGTGAGAAACTGAGTTTGAATAGAATAATCGCAACGACAAAAGATGGTAGGGCAAATAAGTGTACAGAAATTGGTCGTATTTGGGTGTGTCGTGCTGGCTGCGTATTTCCAAGATTAATATTTTTTCCTTTTTTTTTTGTAAGTTATTGTCGGTCGTGGAAAACCCTCCAATCATTGAAGGGCTCAAGGTTTAATAGAGTGTGTTACACTCAGATGGTAATTGACGGTGTGTGAAGTTCTCGTAGAGTTTTTTTTTAATGAGTGAAGTTTTCATTAAGTTGAGAACTTGAGATTATGAAAGAGCTTGATTTCATAAGATATTAATGTTTTCCTTATGCTAATTAGTGAGGGCAATTCCCTTCTTTACAATTTATCTAATTAATGTCGAATTAAGAGTTGGAAGCAAGGGAGTGCTTGTTTCATGTTCTCATACATCATTAATCTTATGAAAATCATGTTTAATCATTGGAGGGAAGTAATAAAAATGATATTGTATGCTTTCATATATACATCATCAATTTCTCGAGTTGTTTCTCTGAATTTGTCGTCAAATACATCAAAATAGTTCGTACCACATACAAGATATTTTGTTGTACATTTTGCGATACAAGTCTTTTATACTATATATAGGCGTATATATAAGTAAGAAAATTGTCTTTTATCCTAACAAATAATTACTATCTCAAACATTAATATATATCAACTTGTACGTATTTGTCAGAGACGAAGGACAACAATAATGGGTACAAATGGTAAAGGATACAATAATTCTCTATCAATTCTTAGAAAGTACTTGGGAAAACAAAATCTCAACAAGTCAGAAAGAGAATGCTAAACAAATTATATAGGCCAAACGTACCTCAAGCAAAATGATCACCACACCTTAATAGAGCTTAATTAAGCTTGCTAATAATGCATGAAATTCCAACTGGGTAGGGGAAAATAAAAGAAGAATGAGAAGGAAAAAAAGGGGGAAAAGGGAAATTGTCTGTGCCTTCGTTTTTTCCTTTCTGTTTTTTGCTGTGTACTTTTGTGATGGAATCTCAGGTTTCTATTATTATGTTTGTTCTGTAGAAAATTTGATCGGTATATGAAGGGTACGGTCAAGATTGTTCTGGGTTCCGGCTCTAGTTATATGTTTCTTTCTTACTCTCTTCTGGGTCAAGTTCTTAACTTCTTATATATATGCACGAGTCAAGTATACGAATGGATTATGGAACCCACACTCGATTATCTGCTACTGTCGGCTGTCTTTTTAATCAAATAATTATTAATATTCTGCTTCATATTTTTTCATGGTACTCAAATGCATTGCACTGTATACTGAAGCTGGCAAAAAGCATGGATGAAATCTTATTTTTACGGGGATCGACAGTATGTGAAATCTAAACGATCATTGAAATCTTTGAGTGAATATGTAATTCCGCAAGAGAAAATATCTAAAAGTTTGGACGTCAATGTTATGTATCATTTCTCAACATATTAATGGTAAGTGATAAGCTGTTATTTGATTGATCGTATGTTCAAATTCTACTTGTCGCTATTTTGATGACCTATAGACTATCTTAATTGAGTGATTCCAGTCCATTTCTAGCTTCAGGAAGAAAATGTTTCGTAAGTTTTCTATGCAGTAATCTAGCTTGTGATCAAAGTAATTGACTTGGACACTTGGTAATCTCCTCTGTATTTTCCGAAAATTCTTTTACGCACTAAGGTGCAAGTGAACCGAATAATTGAAATGTAATATTTTGATCCGGTCAACCACGTCACATTATCATACATGTATTTTAATATCGTTAACAAAATTGAAACCTAAAAAAATAGTCCTAAATGTTTCCAACATAGGAGATGAGGACCTGAAGTTAAGTAAGAGATACTCTTATTATGAGCGTTTAATTTGATCGGATAAAAAATGAAAATGAAATGAAAAAATTTAGGGTCTCTAGTCTTTATTGGATCTTCGCATATGATGATTTGAGGACTTACACACATTAATGGTGCAAGTGCACCTTAGTGCGTAAAATCTGCTCTGCTGTATTTCCACAAAAAATCTACAAGATACATTGAGTTAAATAAATGGTTTTTAACCGTACCAAAATACATATAGCAATATGGTGGTGGGTGAGACTAATTAAGTGCACTATTATGAACATGTAATTCTATACACATTGAACATGCTGAATTTAAGCTAAAGGTCTCCTAGCTGTGCAAGCAACAAGAAAAATTGAAGGACAATTCTTTCTGATTTATGAGGTTTTAAAACACAAACTTTTATAAATCTTTTTCCACAAGCCTCCAAGCCCCTCATTATTAATTATATGTTTATGAGTCCTAAAAATGATAACTGTAGTTCTTGCACAAAAGCTATACATCGGTAGCTGTTCTCATAATCTCATTTATACATGATTTCCCTTTTTCCTTTATGTTTAATTTCTAGACTTAGAGATATCTTAAAAACCAATCCAGTCCCAATGCAAAAGCAGCAGCACCAGATTTGCGTAAAACCCACTTGATTGCTTCAACTTCCCCATCTCTCTCTGTGACTTGAACTCTAAGTATGATTTATCCCACTTTTTTCTTTAAATCATCAGAATTTACTCTTAATTTTTCCACTCTAGCTCTCTCTTAGTCTCTCACACCAAATATAGAGAGAAAGAGAGAGAAAGAGAAAGGGAGAGAGTCATAGAGACGACAGACATATATTCCCAGCTAACTGCTAGCGGCTAGTTTATAAAGAAAACCAAATCCGAAGACACATATCATTGTCCTTGCGAGCTCAACATAGCTAACCAAATATGGGACGCCGTTCGTGTTGTTTGAAGCAAAAGTTAAGGAAAGGTCTCTGGTCACCTGAAGAAGACGAGAAGCTCTTCAATTACATCACTAGATTTGGCGTCGGTTGCTGGAGCTCTGTTCCTAAGCTTGCAGGTACTTAATATTCACTACCCCTTATGCTTCAGCTACTGAATTTGCATTACTATATATGAAACTTGAACAAATGCTTGATGTTAATTACCTTTTGAAATTTCAAACAGGGTTGCAAAGGTGTGGTAAGAGTTGCAGGTTGAGATGGATAAACTACTTGAGGCCTGATTTAAAGAGAGGAATGTTCTCTCAGCAAGAAGAGGACCTCATTATTAGTCTCCATGAAGTTCTTGGCAACAGGTAATTAGTTAAAAACCATGAATAGCAATTAGAAATGGAGGAGGAGGAGTCCATAATTGTTTGCTTTGGCTGTGAATTTCATCAGGTGGGCTCAAATTGCAGCACAATTGCCAGGAAGAACAGACAATGAGATAAAGAACTTCTGGAATTCCTGTTTGAAGAAGAAGCTAATGAAGCAAGGGATTGATCCGACAACTCACAAGCCACTAACAGATGAAGAACTACTCAAAGACGATAAGACCAATATACTCCACTGCTCAGAATTGAATAACGAGTCATCATCTTCGTTGCCACTAATGCCTGCTCATGAGCATCATCAAGAACTTATTCCTATGGCTAATTCATCACAAGGTCCAACATTTCTCGTTAACGAATCGAGTTACTTTGATGGTACTAGTACCGGAATGAGTACTACACAAGGTTCAAGAGCAGTTGCTGCCTTTGATTCTACTCTATCCTATTTCGAGTTCCAATCGAGTATCGATCCATCCGGGTACAATTCTGACTTTGTTACTAGTACTCAGTATCATCCCCCTACTACCAATTCCATTAGACCCTCTTTCAACTATGAAGCAATTATCGGATACAATTCAATGCCGAGTTTGGCGAATTCGGACCATGGAAGCATGTCAGGCGCCACAGACTTCTCCTTTAGTTCAAGCAATAGCTCAACTACAGGGTTCCATATGAACCACAACAACAATGTAGTGGAAAATAATGCAGGTGCCTTTTCTTGGGATGTAAACACAGAGAACAAATTAGAGTCGTTGTTTCATCAATTCAATGGTCCGAAATCAGAGGATCTAGTCATGATGAAGCCTAATTCATCATCATGGGAAGAAGGGCAGCTTCATCATCATCATCATCAGAACTCAGTAGATTTCAGTAGCTATCCGTTAACGTCGCTTTCAGAAGATCTAACAGGTGCAAACTTTGATGTCTTCCAGCATATTTGAAATTTGTAAAAAGAAAAAGAACCAATTTTTAATTTCTCTCTTTTTTTTTTTTTCTGGTTTCTCTTGTTTTTTTTTTTTTTTTCAAACATATACACATAGAGAGAGATGTTGATAGTAACAGGGGGAATCCTACTGAGGAAAAAGGGTTTGATTTATTTGTTCTTTTACTGTATTTGGGAGCATATATTGATCCATTGTGTGTAATTTGTTTGTCAGAGAAAAATTGAGTAATAATATGATGATGATGCATGGTGAGTGTAATTAGAAATGTTGCTGTGGTCTTAATTATTTGATAATTATCTTTTCCGTTTTCGTGTAGTTTAACTAATGATGATGATTATATTATACGAGGAGGAGAGTGTTTTCATGTCTGTCATTTTGCTTCTGCTCATTCCAAAAGTTCTTGTCAATTAGAGCGGCCAAAACTTGTCCAGAACCCACCAAACAGTGCTAATTAAGTCCAATTCGTATTATTAATCCCCATTATTGATAACCCTAATCATCTCTACGAAGAAATATATACACGGAACATGCATATAATCCATATATAGATTCACACATATAGATACATACATGCAGAGAGAGAGAGAGAGAGAGAGAGAGAGAGAGAGAGAGAGAGAGTACTGCAGAGACATAGAAATGGGGATGTGAATGATTAGTGATATGAATAGGTGTGGGTCTGGAGTAGGGTTGCACAGAATGAGATTTTGATATTTCATGAAACGCTGGCAGAGTTTTAAGAGAAGATTGGCCGGGCCTAGCTTTAGCTAACGATTGAGGTGATACTAATAATATTGTAATGTCAGAGATGCTGATTTTCTTTGCAAATATGAGAGGGCTCCAGGGGGGGGGGGGGGGGGGGGCCTCCAGACCATTCTTGCATTCAGTCGCTTCCTTCCAAAAGGCCAATATTGGCTGGCTTTTCTCTCCTCTGTTCGATATATATATCTCTTCTCGATCTGCATTATTTGAGAGAGAGAGAGAGAGAGCATTATATGATTTAGTTTTATGGGGTTTTCCTAAATAAGAATAATATCAGGTAAGTAATTAAATGGTTCCAGTTGCATCAGTGTTTTATTAACCAGACTATCTATATTATGTTATTTATGCCCATGCAAAGGGCTAGCATTACTGATTCTGATTTCTGACTTTGAACGAGGAGTGAAATTGTTAGGCTTTGAATGAGCGCTTCCAGTTATTCCCAAATTCTGTTAATTCTGTTGGTACAAAAGGCAGTTAATTACCTCTTCAATGAAAAGGTGACAAGATGCTTGAACTCTATATATGCTAGATATGCACGTATGGGGAGGACTGAGGAGGTTCATAAACTATGTCATAACAAGAAAGCATGATTCAATAATTGGAACTGTCATATTTGGTTCATCTAAGAATGAAATTTGCGAAAAGATATTGTCATTTTCAGATAATAATCTTCAAATCAAATGCAAAGAGTTTAAGTTCGTAATAATTTCTCACGCAAGAGGGTGTATGCGTCCAAATTATTAATCTCGCTTGGATTAAATACATCAAGTGAAACAGTGTTAAGGGAAATTATTATTTGTACCCGGAACACCACATGTTTTATGTTCCTCTTTAATCTCATTGGTCCACGTGTTTTGTTCTTATTTCTGATTGGTGTATTTAATTACTTTTTCTTTTATTTTTTCATCCCGTGCTGGTCCCCACATGAATCTGAGTTATATGATTGGTCGGGTACAACACCTAACAGTGCCACGTGGTGTTCCAGGTACAGAGAATAATTACTCCAGTGTTAAAACAACATTTCCGTTTTTGATTAACAGTCAATAGAAAAGAGATAATCATCTTCCTAACACTCAACAAATTAACCACAGAAAAGAGAGTGATACAAGTAAAGGACCTAATCGAAACCTCATGAAACAAAAAGGATGGAGTTAATGTAACAAAAACGAAATTGAGGAAGACACAAGTTCACAATAACATAACAATACCACATTCCAATGTCATTTTCATTTGAGTTCACAAGTGGTATTTTTTGGTCGCGAAAAGTAGTAAGATCCCGTTACTTTGTGAACTGAGAAACCCTCATACAAATTAAGTAATTAACCATATATCGATCTACTAGATCGGTCATTGTAGCAACACAAAGTCAATCAATACATATAGCGCAACATATAGTTCGATAATGATATGTATGACAAGCGAGATAGATAATAAGTGCGATGCGAAATAGGCATTGAGGACCAATACATTAGAACCAGGATTGAGGACGAGTAGTCTCTGTTACATATTTGTATTTTGCATATGTATCACAGTCATGAGATCAAACCACAATGCACGCTATGGTCCTGCCTCAACTCTTCAAACAGGACATACAAGAAGAACTTCACTCTCGCGGTGGCGACGTCACTTGTGTTAACATCTCAAAATCCATCAATCAAAACGTCCATCGATTAGTACTGTACTCAGTTTACCTTCTTTAAAGTCCTCTTTCGTTTTCGTTTCTGGTTACAATTAACTCCTTGCTGATGAGTGGCTCTAAACTCGCTGCTTGCTTAGTCCTTACTCCTCTTGATACATAAGACGTTTTCGTAAACAATCGCTATCTAGGGTTCTATATATTGTTCGAACTATAGAACCCTCGATTGTTTGCAAAAACGAATTCGTTATAACAAAGTCATGGTCTCATGGATGTAATCTTACATACGTACGTAGAGGCAAAACGTACAGAGTTGATGATGAGCTCGATCAGTCGAATACGAAACCGACATTACTGTAGAGGCGATCGAGTCAAAAGAAATTGGAAATGAATGAACCAACCTAAAGATGGTCTCGAACGTCTGCTTTCTTTTCCTCAGGAAGTAAAAGATGGAAAGGGGGTACAAATGAAAGATGTGAAGTACTGATTATGTAGTGTAGCTTTCTTTGGTCAAACAAGGGTGTGGGGTGCTGGGTGTGCTTTAGGTAATCTACTACTCTTTGATAATTGAGAGTTTGAGACAACCTTCAAACTGCACCGACATGCATCATGAGTCTTTTCTTTAAGTCATTATGTAGAGCTGGATGACTTGGATTTTCTTGGATTTACCTAAGTGCAAAATTCAGAAAGGCGCATTCGCACACTACATACAAGTGTCTGGAGAACATCTTTTAGGCATATACATGAAACTCTTCGGTGCCTCATCATCCATGCGTAACCTTGTTTATTAACTTAAGAGTGTGGCAAACCTTTCTATTTTGGGATCGAGGATGTGGCCTGTATTGCACGAATTTGTCTCCGAGGTGGTAATATCGTCTAATCTCTTATTTAATTAAGATAAAAACTTAAGATGTGAACTGCTTCCGATCTATAAAATACATGCCAAAAATCTGACTAAAGGATAACTGAGCCTTGATAGTATGCACTCCCCATCTCTTTTATGCTTCTCCTCTTTGATTGGTATGTTTTGGCAAAAAATAATGATGCCAGCCTAAGTAGTTATTTGCGATCGATCGAGCTCAAATGTTTGCAAATTAGACATAATGTGCAAATTGCATGGCTTTAGTGATATAATGATCGAGTTAATGACTTTAAGCATGTAAGAACTAGCTATAACAAACTTGAAAGAACATCAATGGTGCCCAGGTTTGCTTATGTTTAAAGTTTCATTATAGCTTCTCATCAAAGGTAAGTAATTAAGCTACACTGTTATGAGTTAGACCATTGAGGGAGCGAAAATTATACAGCGCACCCGGGTGCGCTGCGCACCCGTCCATCTCCGCCGTCCATTTTGAAAAAGTCAAAAGTCCGCGTCAAATGGACGGCGGAGATGGACGGGTGCGCGGCGCACCCGAGTGCGCTGAATACGCTCTCTTGAGGGAGAGTGGTTTGCCTTTTTCATGGTTTTGACTCAAGGAGCAACCAATGACATGCTTAATGAGTGTCTGCTCTGCATAAAGATGAGTTAGACTAGCTGTCCCTCTCAAATTGGAATTTCTTTCATGGCTTAGTTTAGACTTTACAGAAGGTTGGTATCGCGATCGAATGACTCCGTTGTCATTTGTTTGAGGTTAGTGATTCTACTTCAAGACATGTTTAGTGTCACTGATGAGGAAATTGCATTTCTTGTTTATGAAGTTACCAAGACTGAACTCGTATTTTGATCTGATACGTTCATAGTATATAGTAGACATGGATAATAAATTGGAGACAAGAGATCTATCTTGCTCTGTTTAGCATTCATAAAAATCAATGCAACCCAATTAACAAAACCAAAAGCCCAAAACAAGAAGTGTACGTAAGCTGATTGGACATAGATAACATATAGGAAAATTAAAAATTGTTAAGACATTCATAAGTGTGATTTATCAATTATGAACTTGAACGGTTCATATTTGACAGATTTGGTTTGTCCATTAATTTGATCTAGTTTGTTATCTTAACGAACACCAATTTGACTTAAAATTTGTAGAAATGATTTACTTATATAAACCTAAAAACTGAACGGATGAGATGTCAAAATGTGATTTAAAATGAGTTTTTTAAACTATAAATCGAAAAGTCATCAACTAGTCCTCAACTTAAGAGTCTTCACTAGAAGGGCTCCTATAGGATATATATATATATATATATATATATATATATATATATATATGAGTGGACTTCCTGCCTTCCTGGTCATACTGTCATAGCTAGTCTAAAGCTGTTCATTAAGCAGCTGCAAAAAAATCACCAGTAAACGCTCGTTGAAGATTCAAGTTTATGGTTCTAAGGAGTTTACGACCTCATTTCTCATGAAGCAGATTCAGATTTGAATCTTGAAAGCTCTCAAAGAATGAGTTCTAGAGGGAAGCATCAACCCCTATATAGCTAGGACTGCACTAGGAGGAGAAACAAATATTTTACTATCATTACAAAGATTTTGGTACTTAAAAGACGTGAAACATAGCAGATCGTGATTTTGACTCTCATTGCCCCTGCTTGCAAGGCAGACATGGAAGAGGTTATAAAATTCTCTTCTGCAGAAACCGATGTCAATGGTTAATGAGATTTCAACAATACTTTCGTTACTAGGACAATTATGTTTCTATGATTTAAGTTCCTCACAGAATAGACTTGAACCTAGATCCAGTTAGTGGATTGCAACCACAGCCATTACATCTAACACCAGTTTGAAGCAGCATACCACCTATGGCTTCCAAGTAATTCCCTTTAAAACAAGCAACATGAGGATTAACTGGGTCATCTCCAATGAAGGAGCATTCATGGAAAGAAAGTCCAAGTTTATAACCACAATCACTAGTTGCATAACTACTGGTACTACTAGCCTTCTTTGTCTCCATATTGTCATCACTAGTGCCAAGACTTGATCCAACAGGATCCATCATCACTCGAGTACTCCTTTTGGAGCTTGATTTGTGACGAACTTTGTTATCGGAGCTTGATTTGCGATAAACTTTGTTATCGTTCATCAGTACATCAATCCTGAAGGATTTCAGACGCTGCCTCATTGCGTCTTGCAGATCATCGTCATCAACTAGAGTTACTACATCACCATCTTCATCGATATACGCTAGAGTAATGTCTGAACCAGGTGGGAGATAACAAATCCGGCAGATTTTTTCCCTCAAACCACCCATGTCAAAACCCAGTTGGCCATTCTCATCAATCCGAGCTTTCAAATACCTCTCTCTTCCCGCAACTTTAACCTTTAGCACAATCAAGAAATACTCAAAACAATAAGCAACAAAAAGAGAAACATAGAGAAACAGAGAAAATCATTGCATCATTACAGTAATGAAAGATCAAATCTTTTACCTTTGAAGTTCCAAAATATCGAACCTTGATAACCATGGTGGACGCCATGGCGCTCCAAACAGAGAATGGAGAAGTTGTAGAAAAATCATTGGAGATATAAAGCTTTTCCAAGTCTTTGAGCTATTGACTATTCTACCTTACCAAATTTCAGTACTTTTCTTCACATAAGGCGGCAACATTAATTTCTTATGAGTAAGGGTCGGTTTGAAGATGGTGTGATAAAAGAATTGGACACCAATTGTGTATAGGCTGTGCCTGGCGTACCAAAAAGCAAAGACTTTATTTTTCTCAAGACCAGGAGCAATTTCCTAGTTGGAATGGTTCCTTTCACTCGTCAAGACTCAAGAGATTAGCTATCCTAATCCATATGATGGAATTGAATAACGTGTGGAAAGTAGAGCACAATTTCTATTTCTACTAACATGTTCTGTTTTCAACTATATGACTTGGAGCAACTAAACCATGTTCCTTCCCAGAATGATCTGAAGGTAAAAAATGGCCAGGTAAAAATTCATTACAATGTTTATCATTTCTACCCTAAATCCTACCAAAATTTGACTAGTTAAAACAAGAAATTAGTGATTTGGAGTTCAAAGAAGGGCACTAAGGATGTTCAGAAAAATCTACAAAATTTGATGCTCTACTAAAAGAACAGTGTTCCTTCAAATCATGTACAACAGACTGCAGATATATTCTAAACATACACACATCTACTGAAGACAACAGCTGACGCAGATCTTCAATGATCGATCTATATACTACATACAAGATACAACAAATTCTAACATCAGAGCAAATTCTTTTGGTTTTGCTTTGTTGGCAGGGAATCAATTCGTTTACATCTATGTTACAAATACATGAACAACTCACATTGCTAAAACTCTGTCATTATGGCATGTAGGTTTGCCTGTGGGGATGAGCTCCCGGCTGATAAAGACTGAGATGATGTATGGCTCTGAAAAACAACTCCTTTAAATCCGGATTCTGAGCCACAGCAGAACGAGCTCCCCCCTCGAGGGTACTCAACACCTGTGCTTGTTCGAGAGCTTTGCTATTGCCTACGTGCAACGCGAGGTAACACAGTAGTACTAAGCAGTGCATGTGAGCTACTTCATTGATCCGATCAGTGGCCTTCAACAATCTCATCAGAGAAGGAACCCCATCAAACTCAATAATCGTCTTAGAATGCTCTACTCGGTTGAAGTTCTCCAAACACACAAACTTCCCCAATGCAATGGTAGCCTCGGTTGCCACATCCACATTCTCATTACCAAGCCGCGCAACCAAAGGACCAACTATCCGGGTTTCCCTGGCGGCAAAAATTCTTGCCAGCGACCCAATTGCCTTGATTGCCGGTAACTGCAAATCCGGGTTACTCTCTTCTTGAATAACTCTCATAAGTTGATCAACAACCGCTTTTGCAGCTGGAGAATTAGGCTTAAAAGCCGATCGTCTAAGCTCCGGATTGGATTCAGCCACTGCAGCTATTTCCATCACAGTCATCAAGCAATTGAGCTGCAACTCCCCAACTTCCTTCTCCACAATCTTGGCCAAACAAATCAACCCTTTTGTCTCTGTAACTTTCCGACTATTCAACATACAATCCCTACACAACTTCCACAATGCCTCGGCACAACCAACCTTGAGCTTGAGCTTCACCTCAGCGCTCTCAACCTCTCTCTCCCTCTCTTTCCTATAATGCAGCCCACCTCTGCTACTCCCATCAGAACTATAGTGATTCGAACTAAACGAACCCAACCTACTACTCGAATTCGCACCCTTTCCTACCAAATCCTTACTAATCACAAGCGAATGAATGCTAGGCTTACCAAACTGCAGTTTCGGCTCATCCAAAACCGTATCCATAGCCAACAGAGACACCAACGGCCTAGTCACATTATCTCTAGCAAATTCCTCCTGCGCAATCGGGTCAAGCTCCGCCATTTCCGCAACCAGTCTCACCACCGCCGCCTGGACCCTCATCGGCGAGTCTCCCAACACCGAAACTATCATCGGAATCCCATTCAAATCTATAACAATTCTAACCCTCTCCCGTTCCGTAGCGAGATGAAACAGAGCATTCGCCGCCGCAACTTGCGCCTCCGGCGAAGACCCCTCCTTCAAAAGCTTCAGCAGCGGGGTCACTCCGCCTTCGTCGACGATGATCTTCTTGTTCCGGTCGTTGTCTCTGGCCAGCGAGACGAGCGAACTCGCGGCCTCGACTCGGTCCCGGAGCTGGCCCATCTGGATGGTGGCGATGTAAGACCAGACCCAGCTGAGAATCGGGTCGTTGCTGGCGATCGGCGGCAGGGAGAGGTTGGCGCCGTCGGACTCGAAGACGGAGAGGAGCCACTTCATGTCGCCGATGGAGGATTCAAGAAGGTTAGAGACTTTGCGGAAGTCGGCGGCGGTGGTGATGGAGAAGACCTGGCGGAGGACGCCGCTGTGGCGGCACTTGCGGACTAGGGTTAGGGCGCGGTCGAGGTTCTTGGTGACGTCAGCGGAGATGCGGCGGACGGGGCGCTCGTAGAGGGATGGGGGGGCGGCGGAGATGCGGACGGCGGAGCGGAGCATGGTGGAGAGGCGGTCGACTTGTTGGGCCAGGTCGGAGCATTCGGGTTTGGAGGACTCGGCCTCGTGGGCCGATTTGAGGACCCGATCCGCGAGGAGGATGGGGAGGGAGAGCTCCTCTTGGAGGGTCTTTTCGTCATTTTCCTGGGTTGGGGTGGCGGTGGCGGCCATTTCGAAGAGGAGCCAAGAAAATCTAGAAGCAGCAGAAACTGTGTGAGTGGGGGAGCAGTGTGTACCGGCGGCACATTAGATTTTGTGGGAGGAGGAGAGTAAAGGAGGGCACGCCACGCCACCCAGTGTGGTGGGGACTTCTGTTTTTAGGGGTTGGATTATGATAAACAAATTTAGGCATAGATTCGATCCTACAGGGTTGTAAGGTTGATGATGAGAAGAGCAAACACAGGAATGGGAAATGGGGCAGAAATTTAGGGCAATGCTAATAAATGTTAGAATCTAAGTATCTGTGGTATTCTTTTAGATATGTCACATACGTAGTAATGATTAGCCTGTTTAAAGAGATCCAATTTGATTCTTTTATAGACGTAATAGTGAAACGTCAAGATCAGATGAGAAATCCGTTGAATTGTAGACAGTAATTTAATCGTGTGTTATTCTTTTAGATTCACATGTGTAGTTATAGCTTGTTGTCACCTTGATAGTTGATACCAATTATTTTAATGCATTGATACCGTTCAATGTCTAAATTAGACAAGAAGATCGTTAAGGAAATATCATGGATCACATAACTATTTTTTACGACCCATGTCATTATGACACGTCAAAACTCAAAAGCGTTCATCTCGGCTATAATATGCGCTGTCTGAATAAGATCTACATGTTTTAATCCTTTTTGTAGGATCTACATGTTTGCTTCTTTGCTCTTTTGTGGTGCTTTCACCTCCGTCCATAGTGCAAAAGAAAGATTGATACAATAGACCATGAGGAGAAATGGATTTGGAAGGCATCATAGGATAAAACAGAAGCAGAAGCAATAGATAGGAATCATAGCATCAGTGAATTGAATTACATACTTTTGAAAGATTAATTACAAAAGACTCCCTAAACTATAAAGTTTCTTTCAATTTCATACGTAACTATTAAAATCTTGCATTTTTATATCTCAACATATGTCTGTTAGACAATTTTATAGCTGGTTATCAATTCCGTTAATAAAAAATTTGTCAAATGATAACATGGCAGTTAACTGCTGACATGAGCTGTTATGTGATGACATGACACCACCTGTCCACCTGATCCCACACAAAATGCCACATGAGTAATATTAAGAAAAAATATCAAAAATTAAAAAACATATCTCATTCCTTCTTCCTCTTCGTGGATTTTCCTCACAGAAAACTTATAGATCGAGTATTTCTTTACTATTCCCCATGGTCTACAATTGAACTTCAAATATTACCAACTCATATCCTTTTGGTTCTACCACCCACCCTTTTAGTCTCTCTTCTTTATTCCATCCCCAGTTATCCATAATTCCATATCAAATTTTAGTACTGAAATTCACCCTTCAAAATCCCCATGAGAACAAATTATGATACTGGAATTTGTCATATATTCTATAACCTCAGACCTCGTAATCCAGCCAACGCAACCGTATTATCCAAGATTCAGAATAATAAAATGAAAGCAACCATTTTTAAGTTTTATTCTGTATGAATAAAGAAAATATGAAAACAATTGGGATTCAAAAACACCCAACTTTTCTTATAAAGTATAAGAAACCAATTGAACATAAAAACTCCAAACTGTCGCATTGATTCACCTACCTCAAATCCTTCTTCCTTAGAATCAATAATGCTAGTATTGACGCAATTCTTACCTTTGACTATCATCCCCAAGCCCAGACCTCCTTGTCGCAAGCTCATCCGGTGGCTGAATACATCGTCGCCGCCGTAATCATCATCCACCAGTTTAACAAAATCCCTTATTTCCTCTACTACTCCATCAGCCGAAGCCGCATGCTACTTTACTAAGGGATTGACTCCTAGAGTGCGCCTTGGAATATCAAGGGATTGGTTCGAAGACGGAGAGATTTACGACTTGGTAGAGGATTTGGGCATTTGGCTGAGAGATGTAACCCATTTTCTCTACAAGGTTTTGTTTTAGTTTTGCTTTTAGGATCAGGTGGTCTCATGTCATCTCATAACAGCCTATGTCAGCAGTTAACTGCCATGTCATCATTTGACATATTTTTATATTAACGGAAGTGATAACTAGGTATGAAATTGTCTAGGTAATAAAGTTGATAAGAGTTTCTCAAGAGAGCACCTCATCTTGAAGATCTTGATTTAGAAATCGTTTCCAGCAACAAATTGTGGAGATGAAACCAACACTCCATCTGAGTTCGTGCCTAGTTGTTTGCCGTCAAACCTTATGACGATTTCCATTTCTTTCCAGGGATATCGAAATCAGTTACAATTTGTTGAAGTGCAATAAAGTTCTAACCACAATGACTATTTCTGTTGCTTCCTCAGAATGCGAGGCGAAACGGGAGCCGCATGAGGAAATGTTAACATTTCAAAAGGGGTCAAAGACTTGTGAGCTTGAATTTAAACATTTCCTTCAATATATTCTCTTCTAATACAAGAAAGTACACTCTTGGTTTTTGGAAGTACAAAAAGGGCAACAGTTCCATTTTTATATGCTTGAGCAACATTAACAAGAATCTGTGTTCTTAGAAGCTTGATATTGAAATTGAAGACAAAATAGCAGATTCATCCCAAGAACTTCTCTCCTTTGATTGAAATTTAACAGACCAACAGAGCATCTCTTCAAAGCTTTGCCATCAACCCATTCTGAATTGGTTTGGCTACCCCATTGTCTTTGACATCATCTTTGACTTCCGATTCACAGGCACTAGGCGGAACATCCACTGCAGGACAGCAGTTGAAGAATCCATGAGGCTGCACTCACAAACGTTAAAAGTCTAATCAGAGACACAGAACAACAAATAATGTGGTTCAGTTAAAGTTTCATGTCTAAACGAAAGCAATTTCATGATTAATCTTATTATACTGATAGGCTACTCTTGTATATAGGCCAAAATGCCACTTTGCGACATTAATCGTGTCCAAGCATCAGAACATGGAAATGATGACAAAGGATGCGTAAGAGATTGAACCCAGTAATTACCATGAGCACAAAGCCAATGTGCTCCACTGGCATGACAGGCCAGTCTTCTAACCGAGGAATGTGAGTTATCCCAAATACGTACCTGCAATTATCACCGTTCTTGTTAGAATCTGAGCTTGAACGGTTTATGTAAAAGCAAGATGGCAAACTATTATGAAGTAAAGGGAAAACACGACACAAAGCAAGAGAAACCAACCAAAGGACAATATCAGTTTCTTCAAGAGATCGATTCTTCTTAACCCATGTAGCCAATCCTTCACCCACCCGTGGGTTTTGATTGGGAAATTCTCCTCCAGGAAACATTTCATCACGTGAATATGGTGTAACCCAAAGATTATGTTTCAAGAAGGCAGCTCTTCTCAAAAACTTGGCCTCAGGACCAGCTAATGGCAGGCAATTTGAACCAGGTACAAGCTTGTAGCCTGTTAACTGTCCGGTCCTGTTAACAGTCCGTGTATTCCTTACCTGGACCATAAGAAGATAGTACTCAGTTATAACAATCTAAGTTAAGAACTATTATGGGAGACCGAAAAGTTATGGCAAGGAATCAAGGATGCCTTACAATCCAATGCCGGGCAGATAAGGGGTTACAGTCTCGCATTGCCTCCAATTCAGTTCTAAGTAGTCTTTCTTCAGCATAAAATGCATTGCTGTGGACATTATTCTCTCCAGGTTTTTCAACTTTAACATCTAGCTCCACTACCTGCAATATATAAGTAGATGCAAAATATTGACTTAATGACTTATGTAACAGCAGAAAAGAAATTTTGTTTATAAGACTTGAATGTGAGAGTTTCTTTATGCTTTTGCCAATAAATTATTGGGAACACATTTCAGAATAACTACCTATGTAAAACGTTGAAAAACAAAACTCTCGAGTCTAGAGGCACAATACTTGATCATGGAGACTTGATCATACCTGATTGTATGCTTCCCCAGGTTTGCAATCAACAGCCATATCCATACGAGCAACAAAAAAGTGCTGATGAACTGGTGCATATAGCCCTGGTGCAATAACAGTACCATATTTTCGAACTTCTCCAGGCTGAAGTGCTCCTAAGCTGAGTATTCCAGTGAGTTTAACTTCAGCTTCAATCTTTCCATCCTGCATTAGATTGACATTCATGTTATCATAGCTGAAATTGCCTTTACTGGTAAGCTAGAGAAGATGATAGAAAAGCAGACACATAAACTAATAAAAGATAATCAAGTAAAAATTCAAAGCAAAGCAAAGCAATTAAATGTTCGTACTAGGTTGGCAGATACTTCTTCTACTACCTCACAGCATCCTAAGTCATACATATAAGAGACGAAGAATCACACAGACCATAAAAGGAAACCTAAGCTAATCCAATATAAATTTTCTTTAGCCTTCCAGTTCAAAATAATTACTGAAATATGAGTACACAAGCTATTCATATAGATATATGTTGTTAAAACATGCCTGATAAAAGTGCCAGAAGAATCCGTATTCATAATTAGCCACAGTACATATAAAAGACACTGTCAGCCTTCTTGACCTGCGCACTTCTGCTAAGCCTGTTCTCCAGTCCTGGTGCTTCCACAACATTCCATGGTCCTCTTCATGCAAACATACACAATTCTCAATTGTTTCAACACCTCCAGTAAAGTTTGTAAAATGGGCATCAAAGTATTTGATATAGCCCAAACAGTCACACCCCTGTTAATACAGTCGTTTGATTTCAGCCAAGCAAAGATTGAGTTATGAAAATGCAATAACTTCTAAAGGAAAACATCAAATAACCTGAGTCATGAATTGGACATACCTTCTTTAGAGAATGTGCATTTTTACCAAGGCCATCTTCCCCAGCGTCGAAAGCATTTTTTCTGTAATGTGGATCATTGGGATCTCCATATGGCACCACCATTTCCACAAAACTCAACCTATGGGCTACAGGCCTTCGCCCCCTACTACCATCATCATATGCAATTGAATATATAACTAGCCCCTCCCTGGGAGTGAACCCAACACGGAAGTTCCACTGCCAAACAGAACATGGAGTTAGTTTTCAAAATTTAGTAAACAAGAAGATGATTTCAGACATGGATTCAAAATTTACCTTCTGCCACTCCACAAAGTATCCATCCACACGAAAGCTTGGACCTTCAGCCTGAACAATTTTTAATGGCTTCACATCACTTCGATCAACACCACCTCTTGTTTCACCAGAAGTATAGTTCCTCAATGGATCGGCTGGAGGTAAGGGTACAAGCTTACGGTCTTCAAACTCTAACACCACCATGCTCTGCATATCAACAAGTATATGGATTCCCTCAACAGGGCGCGCATAACCATTTTCCATTGGGCAGTCACTCTCAGTTCTACAGAATATCAGTGGTTTAGCAAGCCTTTTGCTAGGAGCATCAGCCACACTATGGTAACCAACACACCTGCAGTATAAAGTACACAGCATGATTGTTAACCTGCTAACATTCTATCTTTACACTTCTACAGGACCAGTTTAGATTAAATACCAGGCATCAACCATCACGAGGTCCATATCTTCAATGCCCCTCTTCTTCATAGCCTCTCCAAATGGAGGAAAGTCTTTCACAACAGCTTCACATTCAGCATATTCCACTGCATCCTGAAGTCCCAAGACAATGATTTTTTTTTTAAAGAAAAAATAATTCATGGACACAAATCCATCATATATTGTATCCTTTCAGCAAATGTCAACAGGCAGTTTGGGAAAATTAAACACGACATGCATGATTATTGTTTTGAAAAATAAATGTAAACTAGAACAATCCATTCTGTGATTCTATCACTCCTTCTGTTTTTCAGCAGAAAGTCTAAACTCCAAATTAGTGAGTAGCACCAAGCAGTACTTCCAATTAACATAATTAAAAGGGAAGATAACAAGTTAAAATCCAAAAAAAAAAAAAAGGAAGGCAAAAATACCATTGGAGGCTGAACATCAGGGATAACTTGTGATGATATTACTTTTCCTCTGTGATGTCCACCACGAGTAGCTGCATGCACTTCTGACAGCTCAACAATCCATGTGCTTGTCTCATTTGACGTCTTGTTGTAAACAACAAGTCTAGCTCGCCTCGGAGGAAGCTTACTGGGAATTATAGGTCCACCTTTGGTTCTCGGCAGTAATGTGGGTTGGAAAGGAGGGAAGAAGTAGGCATCTGCTAATGCAACAACATGTTTATCTGGTTCTAGTAGAACCACTTCAACAAAACGCATACTATCTCTAACCTGTAAATAAAGTTACTGTTTAGCCAAAAAACTCAACCACATAACATAATAAACAAGTCAACAGTGGAATTAACAACCTCAGGTGTTGCTCCAGCTGCCCTGACAGTCGCCACTGCCACAGATATTTCGGCAGGAGATAAAGGTTCCAAGGGGTGCCTTGATTGAGGCCTAACCATGATCGGGATGCCTACATGAGGAAAGGAAAACACTCAATTCACCGACCAAATGGAACAACAGAAAACACTGTATCAAAAAGTACTTGAAACAAAATCAGGCTTCAGATGATTAATGTCGAATGCGACAGTGCTCAACTCTACATCAGGAATTCCAGAATGATATGCATGTAACTTTAGGAGTAAAATACGTAACAATTCAAGTCCAGCTAAGATATTCTGACAAAGTAGCTCACCGAAAACCAAAACTTTTCGAATGCTTCATATTATTCTAAGCTCTAATCTATATTAAGTTGCACTAATCACTCATTCCCTTATTCTCATCCAGATATAGCCAAAACGCATCACACAAAAATCACAGAAAATCAATCAGAATTTCAAGAAACTCAAACGATTCCAATCACACATACAGAATCGCCTAAACAACAAGTATTAACATCAAAAAGAAAATGAAAGGCAGTACCTGCGGCGGAGGCATTCTTGGCGGAAGGTTCGGAAACCAAGGACGCCATGGCGATCTTCTTGGGAGCCACGCGCTGATCGTCGCGGCGATCCTCGGTCACCGAGCCGGTCCAATCCTTCGCCACGGCGGCCGAAACGACGGCGTTCGATGGAGGCGCCGCGGCCTCGCGAGCAACGGAAGAAGCGGCGTCGCCGCAACATGAAGAAGGCGTCGCTTTTTGCGAAGCTGAGGCCATTGCAAGGGGTTCGCGAGCGCGCCAATAATTTCACCGCCACTACTGTAGCGCTCTCTGCAATCTAATGACATACAGCGCACCTCTCTCTCCGTCTCACGGCTCTCCGCCACCGCCGCGCCGGAGACTAATGGTTCAAACTTCAAATAATTTCACCTTCTTTTTCTAGTTCGCGATTGCTTCTCGGAAACTTGAAGAAGAAGCTCTGCTAGGGCACAGAAGAAGAGAATGTGAGTGTGAATTTAATCATGGAAATTCGAAACCCTCAGAGGAAGAGCGAGTGAGTGATCAGAGAAAGAGAGAGAAAAACAGAGCCAGCTAATGAAGGAGGAGAAGGGGGAGCTTATATATAGTAACGCTCCCACGTGCTTTCTATTTTTTTTTTCCCGATATTTGTGATTATTGGTATTATTTTAATTTTATTTTCCGGATAAGTGAGAGATTTGGAATTTTACCATTTTGGTTAAAATGGATAGTGCACTAAGTGGAGGGGGGACTTATCAAAGATAAGTGCGTGGTGTGATGATAGGGGAATGTACTATTAACGGGACAATTGGCACATCAATTAGGGGGCGCATATCATAAGGACTGTGATATTTAGTGTGATAAGGCCAAAAGAAAGAGTTGTGTATTTATGTGTAAGGACCTCTGCTTTGGGTGTATATCGAAAGTGACCCTTGCTTTCCGAGTATTTGTACCTTGCTTGACACACACACTCTCTCTCTCTCTGGGTTGTGGAGGAGAGAACAAGTAGAGAAGAAGAGACTAGACTCCGAGCAACAGTGCTTTTTAAGAGATTACAGAAACATAATGTTACAATCACGTTAACATTGATGAAATTATTATATATCTAGCCTCTCTCTTTTTCGAGAAGACAATTATCCGATTCGTGTTTTACTCATGTCATGTCTTGTGTGTGCATGACGTCATAAAAAATCACAATGATAAAACAAAACGAAATTTATGACAAATTTAAACGGTTTAACCAAATATTGCATCAGACCCCAAATAAGTTGCTTGTTTTCATTAACCAAAATTACCAAAAGAAAAGAAAGATATTTTCTTAAGCTACAATTTATTTCTCTCATTTTGTTCTCTGGGAATTTATTAAAAAGTAGGAAGATAACAAAATAAAATATCACGGGGAGGGGAGGGGAGGACAGGGCAGCCTGAACTCGTGAAATAATCCTCCAGAGCGCACGTGCTTCATGTGTCATCCCTGCCAAACTCCCTGGACTTTATTTCTTTTGCTCTTGGCATTCTCTAGTAGGATCTCAACTTCATAATAGAAGGTAGAATATTAACAAAGCATATAAAAGAGAATCAAAGACATGGGATATCGGATGATTCCATGAGCTTCTACAAGCATATATGTTGCATTTTAAAATTTGCGTGTGATTTATTTCTTCTGCGCAAGGAATGATCTTGCCTCACAGTGAATATCCAGTTTTTCATCATAAAAAGCTCGATGACGGAAGGATGGCATAGCTGAATGATCAATTCACCCTTCGCCGTTTTCGGAAAATGCATAGTTAGTATTAAAATTTCTTAATTGATAGTTATGAAATACAAATCCAATACAAACCGATGAGATCCGGATTCTCTGCTTGGATTTTCTTGGATGTCTTATAACCATTAGATAGAGTAAGGATGACATAACGATGACATGACGGTCTTAGATTGTACTTAATTCAATAATTATAAGTCATCCAAGCAAATCCAAACAACTTAAATCTAAATAGAGAAGCCAAATTCAAACTGATGACCCTTCAATGCAAAATATATGTTCTTTTTGTTTGGGTGAAGTATTGATTGTGTTATTCTTTGACATAACTGAAATTGAAATTTGACTCTCCTAAATGAGATTTTCGAGAGAGGGTACTAGCAAATGTTGTAACTCCTCCATGTTTATCTCTATATTATAGTTTAAAGTTTAAAGTTTAAAGTTCAAAGTGGTGGATACCAATATGGTATATATTGATGAACTCATATGAACTACCGTCCATTTCTTGTTTTATATTAGTGCCTCCCCTTTCCTCTGCAGATCATGAATTCATGATATGGCACAAAGTGGTGAATCTAAAAAACCATACCTTGAAAGTGATCAAGTACTAAAGGTATAACATTAATCTTTTCACTAGTCAAATCTCAATCTTACGAGGGAGCGAGGTTAAAGTGAGTTGAAAAGACTTCATTAGTGAGTGCTTGTTTGCCTTATTGCTTATGGTATGCATTATAGTGAAGTTTAGTGAGAATAAAGCATGTCAAAACCAATGTCAATGATATCTAATATATAGTTTGTCTAATATGAGATCCTAATGACTCTTGTTCCTTCTTATTGTTTATAATCAAATGATCCAACTAAATTATATTGTTGGTGAGTCGGTGCTGATGCCCAATAGACATCCACTTGATTACTACATGGAACATGCTTGTCTGACTCAGCTTTCCCACCTACCTGCACATCCACAAAACTAGCTACCTCTATTACAAAATTGTACAGTGGATTGATTTAACAAGCAACTAGTTCAACCACTAATTAAGATTAGTTTTGGGGTATATGTAGCTTTATGTATCTTTCAAGTTCCAAGCATAAATTGTTAATTACAATTCTGAATTGCCCTGGAGAAGGGGGCAGATTCAGTGATTCACCCCATTTTTCTTGTTTCAGTTCAATTGTTTGAAGTTTGAACCACTTCAAATCAAATCTTTGACCTTGGTGAATCTCTTTTGAAAATCTGATGTTTTCACTTATTCCTTGTTTAATGCTTCAGTGAAATCACCCCAAGCTAGTTTCTCAAACTATATATGAGTTTGACAGCATCACATCAGTAAAAACCCTTCAAGTAATTAACAGTTGGTTATTTTCCAGATTAAACATGATGTACATTGTTCTTGATATTGTAGTAATTATAACAATGTGGGGAAAGCACAGTACAGAAAGTGCTGGGATCATCTAGTCACCATCTTGCCTAAATGGTGTTTCACCAAGACTGGTCAAGATATGATGTAGATATAAAGGGTAAAGACTCCAAAGGAGTATTTGGCTTATCACTCAGTGATCCAAAAGGATCCGGCTCCTCTAAAGTGAGCAAGTCATAAAGTTTGTGAAGTTCATAAAATCTTAAGCCTCAATATAATCTAAAGGCTCAAAACTATCCAACATCAATAAATAGAATATTTAGAAATTTTTTTCCACATTGAGGTTAATTATTGACTTTTTTCTTCTTCTTTTTTTCCCTCTTTATTTATTCAACCTTCATCGATCCTTGTTCTTGCTTCTATGAAACATATATGTTGCTTCCATAATTTCTTATAAAATCTTCTGAAGATTCATGCGACATGAGTGCTAGCTCTCAGTCCTTCATACTGCACATATATATTATTGCAGTTCTTGAATAATTGGGATTACTACGCCAACATATTTATAAACCAAAATCTAGGAAACATTTCGGGAACCGATCGATGCATCTATGGAAATCAATAGAGGATGAATTACAAAGCCTATAAATTAATGGAAGAGGGGCTTGATCCTAGTTAGTCTGCAGTGATCTAATTTGATGGTTGCTACTGGACTTTGGAGTTTGAAGGCAACTTCCAGCCTAGGATTTATGCAGCAATTCTTTGTAGATCAGATTTTTACCTTTTTGTTTCGGCTTTATTGGTCATGGCACTCGATCATCTCAATTTCTTATCAAACCTGTTATCTTATTTTCTACCCGCTAGGTTTCATGAAGATGGGCAACAATTTTATTTTATTTTATTTTTGTTGATAGAGAAAAGAATAAAAATCATATATAAATACATATATAATCTAAACACTACATATTTTTAACTGAGATATTTTTGAGCCTTTGGATTATATAAAGGCCTGAGATTTTGTGAACTTTACGAACTTTATGACTTGCTCACTTTAGAGGAGCCGGATCCGATCCAAAACTAGGCAGCCAGATATACTTTCATGAACTTGTCATTTATAATTGAATCCACCACACATCGATAATTGATAACCAAATATGCAAAAGTTTTCCAGCTCATAATAGACCCTACCATTTGAGTTGCTGAGCAGCACTGATGTCAAATTCCATGCCTTTCACATTCTACATCTATTGATGAGAGAAGAGAGAAATACTTGACCGGAGAGAATCAGAGAAATGTCTTACCACTGAACGAACTCGCAAGAAAGAGATTTTATTCGTTAGAGTTGGAAGATTAGGGTTCTTAGTGCTTATATATATAGATAAACCACAACGCATTATTCTCTATATCTTTGTTTATGATCCAGTTATCATATTACAATTAACATACATACTCGATCATATCTAGAATGAGGTGTAGTTCTCTGTCTTCATATAATGATTAAGGATGACGCCTAATCCAACTTATTTGGATGAGTACTAGCTTGCTAGCCAGCTAGGGTTTGTTCCCGGGGGGAATCAGGTTGAGTAGGATAAACACTACACCAACCTGTAGAAGAAAAAGGAAGCAGTACTACGTAGCACTAGGAGTACACCAGTCCTCAGCATCAGGAACATTACACTCGAAAAGCTTATTGCTATCCCACTGAAGACAAAGTTGATGTAATGCTAGCTGAAGAAACTACCATGCTAGCTAGCTAGCTGCTCGAAATCTACTGTCACAGACTCACAGTATAGAAGTCTGTAGAAGTAAATAGAAAGACGATGAACCCTAAAAGGGGGTAACAAATTGATAGTAATCTGAAGTTCTGAACAAAACAGTGAGGGTCTCCATCGATCTCCGTCTGAGGTGGCCACCATGATCATGCTTGGATAGAGACTTGTTGCTTTCGTTTTCTTCGATCCCATGGTTGTGGTTAAAGCCTATGGGCTATGGCTTTGGCACAGTACTCGTCGCTGTCGTTGCCTTAAGTTCCAAGTTGAAAATGAAGAAGACGACCCCATCAGCGACCTGAAAATAATTGCAGAAAGTGATAGTTTGATCTGACTCTACACAAGACAAGCGAGTGTTGAATTTGGAAGTTGGAACCCACCAGTCTTGTTCATCAGTCACCACCTCAGAGCAAATGGCTTCACAATGTTCAAAATGTGAACCCATGCTTGCTAAATTGTGGGAGTACCATAAAATAGATTAGGCCAATTGCCCATAAACCCATCCTTAAGTCTATGGTTTGCTCAAACCTTCGTGATATTCTGAAATTTTAGACGTTGTAAAACTACGATTTGCCCAACCCTTCCAGCCCCACCGACCACTCTTAGCGAGTGTCTGAGTGAACATCAATCTAAAGGAAACCTTTAATGCAGAGCCCTAAAGCTTTGAACTAGAAAAAACAAAAAAAAAACAAAACAAAAGACATTTATTAACAGTAGGAGAGAAAAATGAAAGAAGCACAAAATATCATCTTTAGAGGTTGGATTTCAAATACAGTTCACTATTTATAAAATAGCAAACCCTCCGAAAATCTTTCAAAATCAGTCATTTAATAGAATCGTTCAGTCATATAATAGAATCATTACCATCAGAATATTTAAGTCGATACAAACTCGAGCCTTCAAGTCACAGAACAACCTTTGAACCTTCTGCACCCGCTTATGACCGCATATCTACCAAAAAAAAAGGAGCTGCATATTCATGTATATAGAATTCACACTCAACATAAATGGCTGCATATTCCTGTCAGCATAAGAAGCCTGCATATTCATGTGTATCTATTTATGTTATGTTTTCTGGTTCTAGTATAGTGTCATAATGTCCCATCACTGTCTTAGGAATGCAGAAAATAGAATTGTTTACACTAGACAACGCCCCGGCCGCGTCCTGCTGCGGCCTATTTTTCTTTTGAATTCTAAACATAACAAGTAGGCTACATTTGTGTAGACTAGTTCGTTACAGTGTTCATTCTTTTTGTTGAATTATACATTCTTGAGATTCTCAATAATTTTTTGCCGATTTCAAGTACAATCTTGTTGTAACTAGCTAGCTACTTGCGCATCATTTCGAAGTTAGGACAAATTTTTGATATACATAACTGATTTTCGTTTTCAAGGCAAACAAGGAGATCAAAGCTCAATCCCTAGAGATCGTGCTTCCCTATTAGTACAGACCTTAGTTTTGTGTACAGGATTCAGATTACATAACCATAAATGGAAAACCGGTATCATTTGGTTTGATTTTGTTTTGTTGGGAATGCAGCTTGCTTAGATTTTGTCTAATTGCATTTGAGTTCAAGATTTTGCTTAGAGTTTGTCTAATTGCTTAAAGGTGATATGCGTTATAGATGTAGTCAATAGTGCATTTAAATTTGAATGCTTACCCATATTTATATGTATAGGATCATAGAGATAGTGTTGTATATAAATATATGTGATATATGACTAGTGATGATAGCATTCTAGAGATATTATATTATTACTGAAACATAATTATATATTTTATTGTGTTAGGTGATGCTGAGTTGGTACCCATATACGAATGTCAAATTCGTTTGTAGGTTGGCATTCCTCTAGCTATCCAGACATCACAAGGGTCATCTTGGAACCAACACCAGATCAAGAAGTTTTATAAGAAACGCATTTAAAAATGTTAGGGGAACCAAAGTTGGTTGGAGAGAGACCAGATCCAGTTAGACAACAGCTGATTAAGTACAGTTTATTTCAGTTCTAAATTATATAATATATGTGTCCTCTTCACACTTTTGATGTGGTTGGCTAGTTTGGTTCACTTTAGCTGTTGTATAATTGGTCCTAGTAGTTAGCTGAATTCATTTTCCCCCAATACACTACAACCAGCCCCATTGTACACCCCTAATTTTCTTTCTCATTGTCGACACTCATTTTGGTTCTTGGTTGCAGAAGCTCCAGATTTCTTATTGTTTTTACCTTGATTCATGTTTCTCATGTCACATATTGTTAAACATGGTTAATGGATCGTAGTTTGTGGTTTTGATCCAAATTTAAGGTTGCACTAGTTTGAAAATGTGTTTGTTGTCTTTACTTCCTGGGTTCGCTCTGTTACCATTTGAATCAGTGAAAGGCAGTCAAACTGGCACAGTTCTGAATGTGATGCGGTTTGATATCATTTTTCACCTTTGAATCTGACGGGTAACAAGTCATATGGACCACAGGGTTTTAATTTTGTGTACATGCCTTAGTTATGTATACAGACCTTAGTTTTGTGTACAAGATTCAGATTACATAACCATAAATGGAAAACCGGTATCATTTGGTTTGATTTTGTTTTGTTTGGAATGCAGCTTGCTTAGATTTTGTCTTATTGCATTTGAGTTCAAGATTTTGCTTAGAGTTTGTCTAATTGCATTTGAGTGTCTAATTGCTTAAAGGCGATATGCGTTATAGATGTAGTCAATAGTGCATTTAAATTAGAATGCTTACCCATATTTATATGTATAGGATCATAGAGATAGTGTTGTATATAAATATATGAAGATATGTGATATATGACTAGTGATGATAGCATTCTAGGGATATTATATTATTACTAAAACATAATTATATATTTTATTGTGTTAGGTGATGCTGAGTTGGTACCCATATACGAATGTCAAATTCGGTTGCAGGTTGGCATTCCTCTAGCTATCCAGACATCACAAGGAGTCATCTTGGAACCAGCACCAGATCAAGAAGTATTATTAGAAGCGTATTTAAAAATGTTAGGGGAACCAAAGTTGGTTGAAGGGCGACCATATCCAGTTAGACAACAACTGATTAGGTACAATTTATTTCGGTTCTAAATTATATAATATATGTAAAGGGAAAAACCAACTTTCATCTTTAAGACTGTTGATAATTTCAGAAATCATTACAAAAATTATCCACCATGAAACGGTTTAAACAGAAAGATGATGCATGGAGGGACAATAGATGGTGAGAGAGTGAATTGGGTGGGCCAGAGAATGTTGAGAGAATAAGAAAGGTTTTCAAACAAACAAGAGTTTCTTAGCTGTATAAGGGAGGTTAAAGGAGAGGATACAAGGCCAAGCATTCAATAAGATAAACTCTTAATTCATTCCATTATGATCTTTGGATTACATAAAAGTCATTTATAGGCTCCAAATAAAACCCTTGAACTCCTAGAATACCACAAGACTGATATAACTTATTATTAAATAAGACTCTTAAATACAAGAGTTTTTTCCCTCAACGATGTCTGAACTCTTCAAGGACTGTTAAAATGGTACCTGGACCTTTATTTTCATTATGGTACCCATGGCTCCATTAAGTTTTTCACCTAGGATGCATATAAGGCAGAAATGCCTTCTGCTATTGAATCAAACCTAACCTGATTGATCTCTTCCAAATAGAAAACAAACCAATTGCTCTCTCATGTGGTTATGATACCACTTATTATGGTTAGCACCCTAGGATCTTTTCTTGTCTTTATGAGACTTAAGCAAAGTAGATAGATGAACTTGAAGATAAAAACAAAGCACATAACAATTTTATAGTGGTTCAGCCAAACCTGGCCTATGTCCACTTGATCTCTCTTGAGAGAATCACTAGCACTATGGAGAATAACAACTTGATTACAAGTACTTATTGAAATCCCTATGCTAATCCCCAACTCCTTGCTAAATCTCTCTATCACCATTTGCTCTCTATTTATAGTGAATAGGGGCTGCAGATACAACATGGTTTACCCCTAAACCTAATAGACATGTGTTTATTACAAATCTTAATAGAACCTTGAAAGACCAATTTTCGTAGAACTTATAGAAAAGCTACAACACTGTCCTCTTTCCATTCTAGACTTGGATTTGCCTACTGAATCCTAACTCTCCATATTGTATCAACGAGCCAAAAACACAACAGGCTTAGTCTTTAGCTTCCGAAAATAGTATTTATTTTCCAGCCAACTTATGACTGATGAGCACTTTTATTGAATAACCACAACTCTAGGTCATCGAAGTATTATAAACTGTTGGTTCTTTTCTAATCTTACTGAATTAAAAACTTGAACTGAATTATTTTGTTCTAATGAAATTTTTTTTTGAAATGGTATAATTATAGTTTGTTATAATCATACTAAACTATCAGCAGATCCATCAAGCAACACACAAAAAACAGGTTACTTTAGGGTGGAGGATTGTAAAATAGTGGGTTATGTAACCACTATCCAAATCCATGATGGGCACAATGATCCCTGGTGCTCACTCGAGACTGTAATAAAAGAGAAAGTTCTTGAAAATTATAAGACAGTTCCTGGATATGAAGAAAGTGCTGAGCTTGAGTATTTTCTGAAAAACATTGAGAATTACGTACATGTGGAGTAAATATATTATTCTTTTTTGCATTGTAGTTAATTCTCTTGATCAAAAAGTTCTTATAGTATTAAACATAAATTTTAAGTATTATTCTTATAACTAACTAGACTTCTGATATAAATCAAGTAGGGTATAACTACTCCAATCACTGTTGGAGACTAGATTTCTAGAGGGAAATCAGGAAAACCATGAAGAAATAATTGAATTCTCAAATAACTATAATAAAACTGTTTCAGAACTAGGTTCTACATACGAGTTTTTTAGCCATGAAGAAATAACTGAATTCCTATCTGCGTAATACTTATACTTCAGCCTTATCTCATCATGCGCATTTTGGCTGCCACAATTACTCCCTTTCTTTCTAACTTCTGGTATAGGGATCAGATCATGGAAATGCATCAGCTGCTTTCCATACACTACCTCAAAGGGACTCCAACCTGGTAATCATCTTCAAAGAGAGCAGGAGATTTCATATCAAAGAGGAGAACGTCTTCTACATGGTTTTAATAGATTTAAAAGATACTGAAAAAAAAAACTGAATTTGAGTGGGAGTTGTGGCAACTCCTCTTCTCCCCTGAAATTTGGTCATCAGTTAGCAGTTTGAGAGATTTTTGGATTTTTTTTCGACAAATTGAGAGTTTTTTTTTAATTTATAGTTTGTCATTCACATATCAAATTGTGTTTGGTGTAAGCGTTTTTGATGTAGGGGCATTAAAAGTTTAACTTTTGGCAGATCCATAAGCCAAATTCGCTTAATTAATACTGATTATTCTCCATTGATTTTTTATGTTTATTTTTCAAGCGACTTTGCTGAGTTGTACTTCCATCTGGCTTCCAAGGCGGACACAGCCTTCCTTCTGTTGGATTTGGCTATTACAGTGCCTGATTATTTTTAAAATAACCTATCCAAATGTTGAACGAAAATTTGAAAAGTGGGAATACTATCAATATTTTAAAGACCATGTAACACTAGGCCAGTTTCCAGACAACTATCGTGGTGTATTGAACTGTTGTAAAACAGTTTGTCACCATTTCAATGAATATGTTGAGACAACTAAGGTATGTTTTTCCTAATATTTTCAAGTAAATTGGATTTGCGGAAAAGGTTTTGACATGTATATGTGTATTTTTTCAGTCTTGGGAAGAATCCTTAGACAAATTCTTAAAATTGTTTCTGACTTTACCGGTGGATTATTTTCAAGAGTTGGAAACGGTCTCATTTACATTCGAGATATCATTTATTCATTTAGGTAGTTTTTTGACTTTGTTGCTTTTTATTTGAACTAGAATTAGACGACCTCACACAAAACAGATTCTAGTTCAAATAAAAAGCAACAAAGTCAAGAACTACCTAAATGAATAAATGATATCACGAATCAATCTCGAAAGACTATACCACTTTCCAGTAGTTGGCGCTTAAATGTAAATGAGACCGTTTCCAACTCTTAAAAATAATCCACCGGTAAAGTCGGAAACAGTTTTAAAAATTCGTCTAGGGATTCTTCCAAAGACAGGAAAAATACACATACATGTCAAAACCTTTTCCGCAAATTCAAATCCAATTTACTTTAAAATATTAGGAAAAACATACCTTAACTGTCTCAACATATTCATTGAAATTGTGACACTGTTTTACAACAGTTCAGTACACCACGATAGTTGTCTGGAAACTGGCCTGGTGTTACATGGTCTTTAAAATATTGATAGTATTCCCACTTTTTAAATTTTCGTTCAACATCTGGATAAGTTGTTTTAAAAATAATCATCATAATCAGGCACTGTAATAGCCAAATCCAGCAGAAGGAAGGCTGTGTCCGCCTTGGAACCCAGAGCCAGATGGAAATACAACTCAGCAAAGTCGCTTGAAAAATAAACATAAAAAATTAATAGAGAATAATCAGTATTAATTAAGTGAATTTGACTTATGGATCTGCCAAAGGTTAAACTTTCAATACCCTTGCATCAAAAACGCTTACACCAAACACAATTTGATATGTGAAGGACAAAATAGACAAACTATAAATTAAAAAAAAAACTCAATTTGTCAAAAAAATCCAGAAAACTCTCAAACTACTACAACTGACGACCAAATCTCAGGAGAGAAGAGAAGTTGCCAACTCCCACTCAAATTTAGTTTTTTTTAGTATCTTTTAAATCTATTAAAACCATGCAGATGGCGTTCTCTTTGCTATGAAATCTCCTACTCTCTATCATATGCATCCAAGATGATTACCAGGTCGGAGTCCCTTTGAGGTAGTGTATGGAAAGCAACCGATGCATTTCAATGATCTGATCTCTATGAAGTTGGAAAGAAAGGCATAAAGGGAGAAACTGTGGCTGCCAAAATGCAAGAGCTGCATGATGAGATAAGGTTGAAGATTGAAGAGTAAGTATAAAGAGTATGCATATAGGAATTCAGTTATTTCTTCATGGCTAAGAACTCGTTTGTAGAACCCAGTTCTGAAACAGTTTTATTAGAGTTATTTGAGAATTCAGTTATTTCTTCATGGCTTTCCTAATTTCCCTCTAGAAATCTAGGCTCCAACAGTAATTGGAGTAGTTATACCCTACTTGATTTACATCAGAAGTCTAGTTAGTTATAAGAATAATACTTAAAATTTATGTTTAATACTATAAGAACTTTTTGATCAAGAGAATTAACTACAATGCAAAAAAGAATAATATACTTACTCCACATGCACGCAATTCTCAATGCTTTTTAGAAAATACTTAAGCTCAGCACTTTCTTCATATCCAGGAACTGTCTTATAATTTTCAAGAACTTTCTCTTTTATTACAGCCTCGAGTGAGTGCCAGAGATCATTGTGCCCATCATGGATTTGGATAGTGGTTACATAACCCACTATTTTACAATCCTCCACCCTAAAGTAACCCTTTTTTTTGTTTTGTTGATGGATCTACTGATAATTTAGTATGATTATAACAAACTATAATCATACCCCTTCAAAAAAAAATTCATTAGAACAAAATAATTCAGTTCAAGTTTTCCTTAGTTTTTAATTCAGTAAGATTGGAAAAGAACCAACAATTTATAATACTTCGATGACCTAGAGTTGTGGTTATTCAATAAAAGTGCTCATCAGTCATAAGCTGGCTGGAAAATAAATACTATTTTCGGAAGCCAAAGACTAAGCCTGTTGTGTTTTTGGCTCGTTGATACAATCTGAAGAGTTAGGATTCAGTAGGCAAATCCAAGTCTAGAATGGAAAGAGGACAGTGTTGTAGCTTTTCTATAAGTTCTAGGAAAATTGGTCTTTCAAGGTTCTATTATGATTTGTAATAAACACATGTCTATTAGGTTTAGGGGTCCTAAACTATGTTGTATCAGCAGCCCCTATTCACTATAAATAGGAGCTGCATGGGGTTTTATAAGGGTAAGATAGAGAGCACAGAAAACCGAGAGCAAATGGTGATAGAGAGATCTAGCAAGGAGTTAGGGATTAGCATAAGGATTTTAATAAGTACTTGTAATCAAGTTGTTATTCTCCATAGTGCTAGTGATTCTCTCAAGAGAGATCACAAAGTGGACATAGGCTAGGTTTGGCTGAACCACGATAAAATTGTTGTGTGCTTTGTTTCTATCTTCAAGTTCATCTATCTACTTTGCTTAAGTCCCGTAAAGACAAGAAAAGATCCTAGGGCGCTAACCACAATAAGTAATATCATAGCCAATTAAACCAAAAATGACCAGATCGAATGAATTTAGATTGGAATCGAAATCGAAATTGGGATTGTGAAAAATCCCGAGCAATGAGATCTGAGAAGCCAATCAAATTATACATATCAACCCAATTAAACCAAAAATGACCAGTTCGAAATAGGAGAATAGAGAAAATGAGTAGCTTCAATTTGATGGAGGAATATATTAATTCTTTCTACCCCTTACAAATTGGAAACAAAAAAGACAAGAAGAATGAGGAGAAGAAGAACAAGATGTAAAATGGAATGGAGTTTGTAGAGTTTTATTTGTTCTGGGAGAGAGCAATTGGTTTGTTTTCTATTTAGAAGAGAAAATCAAGTTAGAGATCAATCAGGTTAGGTTTGATTCAATAGCAGAAGTCGTTTTTGCCTCATATGCATCCTAGGTGAAAAACTTAATGGAGCCATGAGTACCACAATGAAATGAAAATAAGGGTCCAGGTACCATTTTAACAGTACTTGAAGAGTTCAGACACCGTTGAAGGAAAAAACCCTTCTATTTAATTATATGTATTTAAGAGTCTTAATAATAAGTTATATCAGTCTTGTGGTATTCTAGGAGTTCAAGAGTTTTATTTGGAGCCTATAAATGGCTTTTTAATGTAATCCAAAGATCATAATGGAATGAATTAAGAGTTTATCTTATTGAAGGCTTGGCCTTGTATCCTCTCCCCTAACCTCCCTCATTCTATTTGACTCCCTTATACAGCTAAGAAACTCCTGTTTCTTCGAAAACCCTTCTGTTTTCTTATTCTCTCAACATTCTCTGGCCCACCCAATTCACTCTCTCACCATCTATTGTCCCTCCATGCATCATCTTTCTGTTTAAACCGTTTCATGGTGGATAATTTTTGTAATGATTTCTGAAATTATCAACAGTCTTAAAGATGAAAGTTGGTTTTTCCCTTTACATATATTATATAATTTAGAACCGAAATAAATTGTACCTAATCAGCTGTTGTCTAACTGGATATGGTCGCCCTTCAACCAACTTTGGTTCCCCTAACATTTTTAAATACGCTTCTAATAATACTTCTTGATCTGGTGCTGGTTCCAAGATGACTCCTTGTGATGTCTGGATAGCTAGAGGAATGCCAACCTGCAACCGAATTTGACATTCGTATATGGGTACCAACTCAGCATCACCTAACACAATAAAATATATAATTATGTTTTAGTAATAATATAATATCCCTAGAATGCTATCATCACTAGTCATATATCACATATCTTCATATATTTATATACAACACTATCTCTATGATCCTATACATATAAATATGGGTAAGCATTCTAATTTAAATGCACTATTGACTACATCTATAACGCATATCGCCTTTAAGCAATTAGACACTCAAATGCAATTAGACAAACTCTAAGCAAAATCTTGAACTCAAATGCAATAAGACAAAATCTAAGCAAGCTGCATTCCAAACAAAACAAAATCAAACCAAATGATACCGGTTTTCCATTTATGGTTATGTAATCTGAATCTTGTACACAAAACTAAGGTCTGTATACATAACTAAGGCATGTACACAAAATTAAAACCCTGTGGTCCATATGACTTGTTACCCGTCAGATTCAAAGGTGAAAAATGATATCAAACCGCATCACATTCAGAACTGTGCCAGTTTGACTGCCTTTCACTGATTCAAATGGTAACAGAGCGAACCCAGGAAGTAAAGACAACAAACACATTTTCAAACTAGTGCAACCTTAAATTTGGATCAAAACCACAAACTACGATCCATTAACCATGTTTAACAATATGTGACATGAGAAACATGAATCAAGGTAAAAACAATAAGAAATCTGGAGCTTCTGCAACCAAGAACCAAAATGAGTGTCGACAATGAGAAAGAAAATTAGGGGTGTACAATGGGGCTGGTTGTAGTGTATTGGGGGAAAATGAATTCAGCTAACTACTAGGACCAATTATACAACAGCTAAAGTGAACCAAACTAGCCAACCACATCAAAAGATCAAAAGTGTGAAGAGGACACATAAGAGATGGACCATCACAAGGAGCAAACTAAAAATATTAAGGTTACTATTAACTTAAAAGCCAGACGCATTTTTAATGTCAATTTTGAACTAATCATTATACAGCAAAAAATCATTAGGCCATTCCCATCTACAAATTGATTAAACCATCAATCAATCACAATCACATATATGAAGAACAAAGGCATCCAAGATCATGCAAGGCATCAAACATTATAAAATTCTGAACATCAAAACCATTTAACTAATAGCAGAGTATATTAATGTGTATAAAATCATCCATCAAACCACAAAGCATAATCCACATCCTGCTCAAGAGACCAACCTAAATATCACCAACTTCAAATTCCAAAGATAAAAATCAAACCCCACTCAAATTCATAACCATTCTTGCTTTTTGAAACAAAAGATGCTGACCCACAAAGCAACCCACACACCAAGCGTAGGGAAAACCCATACTTGAAAAGGGGAGCCAACATTCATAGAACCCGGGACTCTAAAACGACACAGCAGATAGTAAAAATAGACCGAAATTTTAGAAATGAACATATTACCGACAGAGACAGATTTAACTCTTTTAGGGCACTCTCTTGCAAAATGACCAGATTCACCACACTTATAGCAGCCGCCAGAAGCACCGCCGCCTCCACCGCCACCAGAGTACCTCCCACCGCCTCCGTAGCCACCTCCGGATCCCCTTCCCTGGACGGGACCCTCCTCCGGACCGGTGACATCAACGGCCTTGGAGCGGCCGTCGTTGTCGGTCTTGATCTGGAACTCGACGGACTCGCCGTCGCCTAGAGTGAAGCCTTCGGTTCGGATCGAAGACTGGTGGACGAAGAGATCTTTGCCGCCGTTCTCCGGGGTGATGAAGCCGAACCCCTTCTCGTCATTGAACCACTTCACCTTTCCGGTCAACCAGTCACTCATCCTCAACCACAACTACACGTGATGAATAATAATAAAACGCAGTCCAATCATCATCAACGAATGGAGGCGCGGGGAGACGATCCCATTCAGGTTTGGCTTTGGGGTCAAATACCTGAAAATTCATTTGGCTCGAGTGTGCACCGGAGAGAGCATACAGCTTACCGTCGATCTCCCGATGCCAGATCCGAGATTTTTTATGCCCTTTCAACTGCGGAATCATGTAGCGGGGTCTACTACCACTAGTGGTGCTGATGATGAAGCTTGGGTTGGGTTCCTCAGTTGGATCGGTCTCCAAAACATAGGTCGGTTTCGGATGCTTTCTATTGGGAGGCAGAAACCAGCCGCCGGCCAGAACAATGCGAGAGCCAAAGACAGCGAAACCCATGTAGAGTGGAAGGTGTTCCCCTTGCAGATTAGCAACTTCGCGTAGCTTGTCGGGCCTTGGCTTATCGTCAGAATCATTCAAATCGGAGACTCGGATGGTGTGGACACGGTAACCGGCTGTACCGTGACGATTGTATACCTCAAAAGTACAGATATACATCAATGGATCAGACCCGGGACCTTTCTTCCGTTCCCGTTCCTCGTACGCTTTGCTAATTTCCACCTGTCGTATTTTTTCCGCCCTCTTCTTCTTCCTCGCCGGAAACCCTCCTGGCATCTTTCCAAAACCTCTCTCTCTCTCCTGATTTTTGCGCTCTTGCGCCGCCTACTAAACTATTTATATGTTAGGGTGTAAACCCTAACTCTCAGATCCAGATCGGAGAGAACGAAAATAAACTGAAAATATTAAAAGCTTGATTAATTATTGCCTCGTTCTTACATCAAAGCCCAGTTAAATTGCTTGGACGTTGGACACGTGTCAGACTATAATTGGACCTTATAACTACCATCAAAACGCTGCGTTCGACGTAACGAGAAGAGAAAATTTTCAAATAGTGCTTCAAGTTAAGTTCATTAATTATTTTGAATTCTCAATTTTAAAAACTATGATATTGATACCTTGACACTTAAACTCAACTCAACATTAGTTCCTTCCGTGATTGACACCGTTAAGTTAGACTTTATTCATGAGCAAAATTATATTTTCATGTTTTTTCTCCTCAAATCTTTTCCCTCCACATACATTTTCCTCTAGAATAATGTCTATTTTCCTATCAATATCAGAATTTGTAGGAAGCCATGTGTTGACTGCATACAAAAATTAGAGACATTTAGAAATTATAATACACAACTGGCCATTAATATACATCATTAAAAGTAGTTTTTGCAACCCACCAGTAAGAGAAAAAATCAACATCGATTAAAATGCATTTTGTATCAAATACAAAAGTTCATGAAACATATATACTTAATAGAACAATTAAAGATAACTAGGTAATAAGACTCACATTCATAACTGATATTTTCAAATCGAGAAACTTTAATTCAATTGATAAATTTTGTGGAGGGAAAACATGAAAAGACAATTTTGTCCATGGATAAAATCCAACTTAATAGTGTCAATCACGGAATGAACTAATGTGCTTGAGTTTAAGTGTTAAGGTACTATTATCATAGTTTTCAAGATTGAATTGAAATATCAAAATGATGAATGGACTTAATTTGAGACACCATTTGAAAATTTTCCTCATATAAAAATATGAGATAAAACTAAATACAAAGCAAAGAGAAATTGTAGTTGTAACAATCTAGCCCCTTCAATCAAACTTGTCCTTAAGTTTGAGCTGTTGAAGCAGCAGCAAAACCTGAAACACCTTCTTGCTCAAAATTTGGAAACCGCAACCTAATTACTCTAGAGTCCTCCCAAGTTGCTTCATCAACTATGGTACCAAACCAATGGATCAACCACTAAGTACCTGCTGCTCCTTTCTTCTTAAACATTCTCATGTCTAGCATAGCTATTGGTTCCCATTTGGGGTTGTCAGGATCAATCACTTGTGATAACTGAGGTGATGTGTGCACTCCCTCACCTACTTTTATCTTCAGTAGACTCACAAGAAAGACATTATGAATTTTTGCAGTAGGTTATAACTTCAACCTGTAGGCCACCTTCCCAATTATTTCACTGATCTAAAAAGGTCCAAAATACCTTGGAGAGAGTTTGTTCCACCCTTGCTGCTTAACTAACTGCTTTTTATAATGCTAAAGTTTCAGATATACCCAATCATCCACCGTAAACTCCCTTTCGGAGTGTTTCTTATCATAGAAAACTTTCATTCTTGCCTGACCTACAGTGAGATTTCTTTTCAGCAATGCCAACAACTCTTCTCTATTTCTCAGTTGTTTATCCACCTTCTCCACTGCAGTGGACCCTGGTAAATAAGGAACAATTGATGGTGGTTGATAGCCATAGAGAGCCTGAAAAAGACTCATCTGAATTGCGGAATGATAAGCAGTGTTATACCACCACTCAGCCCATGCCAAAGTGTAACACCCTGACCCTTTGCAAATGGGACTGTAAAACCCAAGCAACCAAAAACAGTGCAGGAGCCAATGGCGACGACGTCAAAACGAAACTATTGAAGTCAGAGAAGCGCTAAGAATCCGTCAAAATTGAAAATCCTCGACGAACCCAAACAAGCACCCCGTCTTTGTAATCTCGCCGTCACTGGCTATTTGAAGAAGGGGAACCAGACTCCTCTTCACGTCAATGAGAGGAGACTAAAGAAATTTTCCCCCACCTCTCTTCAAGCGAGGCCCTATCTCCCGAAAATTATTGGTCTCAATGGTGTATATCAGAGTCGGTGGAGCACCGCCTTTCCCCCTTCCCCCTTTCTCTCGAGCCTTCTCCCCTAAAAATACCTCCAAATGTCGGTGAAAGAGATAGGTTTAGGGAGGTCGGTGACGTCCTCCCTCTAGAAATATCTGGTCCTCTCTCTTTTGTCTATTTCTAAGACGTTTTCATCATCCATCAATGGTCATCAAACGAACGGTCCAAATTAACCAAGGATACTCATTTATTTCTTTTTATTCTCTCTCTATATACACACACAAAAATCAATATATATATATATACACACACATGGATCCAGAGATGACGTCTGCACAGCCCTTAAAGTGCGGACGTCCCTCCGTTCTCAACCGTACAGCTTCGACGACGGCGCGTCTCCACCTTTGCGGCCTTCAGCAGCGTCCCCGATCACTTTCTCTTCCCGGCGAGTCCGCCGAATTCCAGTTTTCCGGCGAGAACGATTATATATACAGTTTTGGTGATCTCGCCGGAAAACAGGAATTTGGCGGACTCGCCGGGGAGGGAAAGTGATTGGGGACGCTGCTGGAAGCCGCTAGGGTGGAGGCGCGCCATCGTCGGAGCCGTACGATGGAAAACGGAGGGACGTCCGCACTTTAAGGGCTGTGCGGACGTCCTCCTTAGAGCCTCTGTGTGTGTGTGTGTATATATATATATATAGTCCCCTTCTATAATGGGATTCCGTTTTTGAAATTAAAGTGTGAGACTCCTTATTTCGCTTACTTTCAAGTCGTATTTCCACATCTCAACCGTACAATGTCTAAAACACAATATATAGATCATTTCTATAAAGTTTCATCAAATTTGAAGATCATTTAGGTTTCCGTAATCGTGATTTACACAAACTGTTATATTTGGACAAGTTTTGTTCTATTGATTTATTTAATCTAATTTGGTACCCAAATGATCTTCAAATTTAATGAAAATTTACAGGAATGATCTATACACTGTGTTTTAGACATTGTATAGTTGAGATGTGGAAATATGACATGAAAGTAAGCGAAATAAAGAGTCCTGTATTTTAATTTCAAAGCGGGATCATACTCTAAAAGAGGACTATATATATATATGTTTATTTATTTGTAAAATACTTGGGGTATTACAAACTCACCTCCTAAAAGAAATTTGGTCGAAATTCGTCCGGGCCATGGGCCTTTAAAGCACCTGGTTGAAGAGCCGCATCCCTAACCTCTTCCAGAGAAAAGGGAGCCATCAGGTCAGAATTCATCTCATTTGTGATCATCGGCCTGACACCCAAGAATGCATCATTCCAACCTCTAGAACCGGAGCCCTGGAAAATGATCTTGAACTGGGTATCAAACTCATTGCAAATCGGATGGTCTCCAGTAAGCTAAATCCCTTCATTATTTTGGATCTTAAGTATCCGGTTTCGTTGTCGACGATGAACAGTGAAGAGATGAAAAAAAAACGAGTATTAGAATCACCAGCAGTAAGCTAGCTAATCCTTGATCTTTGATGCCAATATTGTTCTTCCCTTAACCATAACTCCCCCAGCTTAGAAGATATGCGTTGCTGCTTAACCCTAGAATCAAATGGATTAGTGCATTGTAACTCCTCCAACTCGAATAAGCACTTCTTAATCAACATTTTGTCACATTTAGGAAAATTTGCTTTTGCTCCATATCTGAAGTTTGGTGCGACATCTCCTTAAATTATCCGCCTAAAGAGATATAATAGACTGATTTGTGTTACTCTCCCATGCCTCTTCAATATCATTGGCCCACGAAGCATCAAACTTGAAAGAACGTCTTCTGAAAATCTTGGGATTCTAATTGCTGATGAAGAACCGAGTCAAGGGGGCATCAAGATTGTCTTGATGAACATGTGGAAGGCCCTGGGTTAGATCAGGATTATTCGGGTCAAGAAGAATACCTACTTAATTGTGGTGGGATCTGATAAGCTGGCGAATAAATTATTGGATGATAGCCCTTGGTATATTAAGGGCTACTGCTTCTCAGTTAGGCACTGGCCGCCTCATCACTCAATCGAAGAGATCGATACCAGCCGAGCTACCTTTTGGATACAAGCTCGTGGAATCCCTCTTGAGCAAATCACCAAAAACAACGACAGGAAGCTGGGAGGGATGTTAGGTGTTGTTCTTGATGTGGAGGATCTTCAAGTGGTGGGGAACAGAGGTTAACTCAAATTAAGAGTGGATTTTGATACTCGGAGACCGTTCACAACTTTCGTACCTGTTATGATATTTGGTCATTTAGTCATGCACTTGGCACGTGCTTGGCTAAATTGGTTTATATGTAGCCACCGAACCTTATTTTCTCTTTGTCAATGAAAATCTGAATGTTTTACTTTCTTTTATTTTAATTTCTTTCTGCATTTCTCTTCGGTTAGGGCTAATACCCTAACAGTACCACTTCCCCGCTCAATATCCAGAACTACTAAGATCATGCTGCAGTACGAGGGGCTGAAGAACTGTTGCCATAAGTGTGGGAGACTGGGGCACTCCATTACTGCGTGCAGGTACAAGGTTAATCCTGTTTACTATCAAGACAACCCATAATTCCCATTTTCTACTCGAATTAATATTCTTGAGGGGTCCTCAATGGAGGTTGCAAAGGCCCAGATATCTGAGATTGCTCCTATTGTGGTTGTAATTACTGAGTGACTGGATACAAATGTGATGAACTGCTAAGGCACCAAAGAAGCAAAAGGAGGGGACGTGGCAGAGGGAGGGGTAGAAAGAGTCGAGCAGTGATCACAACTACCGTCCCTGAGTACTGGGAGGATGAACGAATTAGTTTCGACCGTGAGCATCGCTCAAACCTCTTTGGATGAGGAACAAGGTACGGGGGATTTGACCCACCCCCAGAGCCTTCCTCGTCCATTTTCCTGGTCTAAAACAAGGTCCAAGTGTAGACCAATTTTTGGCCCTCACGGGTTGAAAGAGTGAGCCAAAGATGAAGATGGACTTCAGTGTCTTGCAATAAAGAATCGGGTAAACATCACAAGAGCTCCAAACTAAACAGGTTCTGGGGAAAAACAGCGAAGAACTTGTGATAAAAGATGATTTAAGATTTGTAATAGACTAAATATCACTGAATGGCATTGCAGAAAATTTGTAAGAACATTATGAATTCATTATTTCTGGTCACTAGCCAAATACAAACACAAATGAAATGAAAAAGAAAATCAAAAACTGAACACGTTCATTATACTAAGTTTGCTTGTGTTTAGATCTGCTGAATAAATATGCTGCCTCCATCACAGCTGCGACTACCAAGGTCTCTTGTAACCAACAGGAACATTATTTGAACCAGACCGATTACCAAAGCCTCCCCGCCCTCTAGAACGGAAATTCCCCCCTGAAAAAACAATTAACATATTATTCACCACATTCCCACAACATATCTGCATAAATTAGACACTTCACAAAAGAGAAACGGCTTTCGTAATCAAATAGTGAGAAAGTGAATCACCTCCATAGTTAGAACCAGATGATCGTGTCATGGCAGGCAATGCCGGACTCACAACCTGACCTGCTTCCTGCAGGATCTTGATCAGTTCCCTAGCGAATTTACCATTCGACTCTGTGAAAAAGGTTAAAGCAGTTCCTGTTGCCCCTGCACGTCCTGTCCGTCCAATCCTGTGGACATAATCCTCAAGGCTTGATGGAAAATCATAATTGATCACGCATTTTATGTCCTTCACATCTACAATCAACAAAGTAAAAGAAAGGTCAAAAGAGTTTTCAGGGAACCAAAAACATGGACTAAACTGCAAACAACCTTATCCCTGCACCCCTGAGATTAAATTGAAGACAACATTCATCACTAAATGTGCCCACCTTAACCTAGCAGGGATAAGGAGCAGCTTCAACGACAACCACTTCCCATATCCAATCAAATGAACAAGCATATGAGTCAACCGGGCTGCGAGAGTAACCAGCTCCAGAACTGTGGATGGGCAATAATGAATTTCAACATGTTACGTAGACACTTCAAAGAAGCAGCCATGCCATTTCAGTCCCACTAGTAAATTCAAGTGAGAGCAAACCTTGTACATTAATTTCAACTCTTAGAATACAAAGGCTTGCATACCGATGTAATGGCATAGCACCCAAAACAATTTTAGGAAGTTTCCTATTCCACTGAAACTTTGCTCTTGGTGTCCATGTAACATGACCTTTCCGAAGAAGGTAGTGCCCAGTGTATCTATCACAGGGGACATTGTACAAATAAAGAGAACCAACATGCCCCTCAGTCCAACTTATGCCCCTGCTGAAGTAGATAGCAAAATAGAAGTCCTAATCATCAGATATGATGGCACCTGCCTTCGCACCCAAACCACAAATTACATTCTCAGGAACTGGAAAGCAGCCGGCCAACTCGCAACCATTTAAATCAACACCCAAAATTGTAAGACCCCTATGACTAGCATATAGTAATCCTACCAAGACCCCGTGCAGCCACATCAGTGGCAGTCATTATAGGAGATCTGCCACTTTTAAACTCAGACAAGACCCAGTCTCTTTCAGCCTGGTTTTTATCACCATGAATGGACAGAGCTGGCCATCCATCCATTCTCAATTGCTTAGTAACATGGTCACAACCCTTTTTCGTCTCCACAAATATCAGAATTCGGCTCCCGACGATCGAGTCTTTTAGCAATTTTAGCAGCCTGTTAATAATAAATAAATAAATAAATAGATTAGAATATTGAAGCTTTAAAACCGAAAGCAAAGCACAGGTTCATACCAAATGCCAAATTCAAGACAAACCTATTATATTTCTCGAACTCGGTCACAACTTCAACAACTTGCTTTATGGATTGGTTTGCTTTCAAACTTGCTGATCCAATGATTACCTAATGACACAATATATGAGACCGTTACACCTCAATTCACATGCACACATCTACTTATTGTAACTGAAATATCATATCATAATAATGGGAAAATCTACAAAACAAACCTTATAGGGGTTACGTAAAAACTGCCTTGCTAAAGATTCAACCTCCCTTGGCCATGTAGCACTCCAATACAATGTCTGCCGATCTGGTCGGGTCTGCAGATATAATTTTACTTGATCAAATGGAACTCTTAAACTTGTTTCAACATTAATTTGCCAAATTTGTATTTGCATATGATACCCGGTGCAGTGATAAAGATATTGAGGAGAAGAGCTAAAATTAACTATGAAATAAAAATCATGTGCTCTTAAGAATACCAGGTTTGTTCAGTATAGATATAAATTTATAGCAGTTCCATACTCTTAGTCAGTTTAGTGTTTTGGTTTCTAACTTTGGCTACTTGCAGCCAATGATTAATTAAGCAGACAAAATTATGCAAGTAACATACTTGGGATACAATTTTCCTTATCTGCGGCTCAAATCCCATGTCCAACATCCGATCAGCCTCATCCAAAACTAGGTAAGTCACTCTTCGCAAATTTGTGTGCTGAGCTTCCAACATATCTATTAGTCGGCCAGGTGTAGCTATAACAATCTCAACACCTGTGATATGGTAGAAGTTAGTACAATATGATATCTACACCCCTATTCGTAAACTGCCAAAAGCATATAAAAAAGTTAGCAAGTACCTCTTCTGAGATCACGTATTTGGGGTCCTTTTGGAGCACCACCATAAATGCATGTACTCCTAATATAATTTTGTGAACAAAATTTTACAGCTTCTTGTTGAATTTGAACTGCCAATTCCCGAGTAGGTGCTAATACTAAAGCAATAGGGCCGTCACCTTGATCTGAAAGTTTAAAAAAGAACAAATAAATAAGTAATGACATTCATTATAATTTTCTATCAAGAAGAGAAGCAAACTAAACCGGTATGGTAACATATACCGACCTAATTGAGGCTGAGCACTAATATGCACCAGAGCTGGCAGCAGATATGAAAGGGTTTTTCCGGAACCAGTCTCAGCAATTCCAACTAAATCTCTACCCTTTAGTGCCATAGGCCATCCTTGAGCCTGGATTGGTGTTGGTTCAACAAAACCCAACTTAGCTATCACGTCAAGACAGTAACCTAGCATATCAAATAATCAATCAGGTTTTCAGCAACTAGCATAAACAAAAAACATTAAAAACAAATACTCTGGCAGTCATACCAGGGAAACTTGCATCACGAAACGTCTGAATCGGCTTCGGGACATCATGCCCTTCAACAGTAATCTCCCTCCTGGCTCGGTAAGCCACAACTTCATGCTCTGACATTGCCTTCACCGAGGGGCTTTCAACATAGAAATTCTTCTCAAAAGGAACCAGGTCCCCGAAATCCTGCTTAGGAAGAACAATACCATCCAAATCTCCTCTCGATGAACCACCACCATGTCTACCACCTCCTCTGCCACCACCGAAACCCGAACTCCCTCCTCCCCGACTATAACCAGAGCTCCTACCCCCACGGCCTCCATCGAAACCCCTACCGCCGCCACCACGGCCTCTCCCGCCAAAACTACCACCGCCGTCTCGGCCAATGCTGAACCGTCCCGCCGGGGGCTGGAAAGGAGGGTATCCATTCCTATCTCCTGGACCTCCTACCGGTCCAGATGCGCCTCCTCCGTACGAAGGCGCTGGTCCCCTGTACGGGGCCACCCCACCGCCACGGCCGTAGATCTGTGGCGGCGCCGCCGCAGGCGCTGGACCCATTAGGTCACTGCATACATAATTATATACAATTAAGATGCTGAAATTTGAAAATTCATAAAGCAGGAAACTTGAATCGAATTTAAAGATCTGAATCGGACTAAGATTGAATTGGAGTACCTTCGGCGCTCGCGGTAGGAGTTAGCGTCGGCGTAACGGTTGTCGTAGGCGTACATCAATGACCGGAATTGCAGGGATTTCTAGGGTTTCTGATCTAAGAAGTATAGAGAGAGAAGAAGACTAAAAAGGACGAAGCTTTCGGAGTGAAGCTTGGTTGTTGTGACTTCCGGGTGGTCTAGGGTTTGATTGGCCGGAGATTTAGTAATTGAAATTGAAATTCACGATCTGAGGAGAAGGAAGAGAAGAAAGAAGAAGAGATTGGGCGGCTACGAATATATGGGTTCTATTGTCGAGGAGGGAAAGTTAACTGTATTCTAAAGAGGTGTGTTACTGGACACGTGGCGTTCAGGTATCCGTACGATTTGGAGAAATAGTTACCGTGGTTTATCTAGGGGAGTTACACGGTAAGTTTAAAGGCAGTAATTTTTTTCTTTTTACCTATATTTTGTAATTTTGTTACCTAGTGTGATTCATATATTGAGACCTTTAAATTTGTTCACTTGATCTCACTTTATTATGAATTATTAAATGACATATTTATCATCTTACACAATGACTATTAAGGATACTAATTAAACAAAAAGTAATATTACATTTATTATCTCTAAACTTTCTAATTCAATAGTAATGGATTAATGCATTTTATTATTTTCTTTATTGATTTTTATTTTCTAGTTTTACTACATACTTATTAAAGCATTTATATATTTATATTATCATACATATCACATAAATATACAACGTGAAAAAATATTTTTAGAAAAATCAATTATTAAAAAATAAATAAATAAATAAATCATAATATTTTTACAAAAATGTATCAATTATTAAAATAATTTATCATCATAAGGTATAAAAACAAAACATATAAAATTACAAAAAAAATAGTATATGCATGTAAAATAGAAATACAAAAGTAACAAAAATATAGAATAATTCATGTATTTGATGATCGACAAATAAAATTTGAGACACAATCCTTGATTTTTATTTTTATTTTTAAGAGAATAGTATTCTTCATGATTTGAAATAACTTTTCTCGAAAATTGATGTCATTGAAAATTATTTCTTACAATTTGATAAAAAAATGAATGTCTAGTGACATTTTATGCAAAATAAAAAATACAAAAAATAAAGAAAATCGAGAAATCAAGGTCAGGAATGGAGGTTTGTGTTTAAAAGAAAAAAAAAATTAAAGAATGGAAGTCGGGAGGCAAAGTTAAGGTTTAAAAGATTTTGGCTAATGGTTAATAATTGACGGTCAAGATCCTCCTATGAGGAAGACCTTTGTGAGGAGAGGATCCCGGTTCTATTGAATGTGAGCGAGAAACGGCTTCACCTTAGCATGCGGGAGCATTCGGGTGGTGTGATGTTCTTCACTAGTTTGGAGCAGTAGTTCTATTGAGGATTGAGGTAATCAAGTTGCTTATGTATTGATCATTTAACTCCGGTAACTTATCATTTTTGCACCGTCTACTTCAATTATCAACAAGTCAATAATACATGATAGAAATGGTAAATGTTCATTCAGTGGTTGACAAGAGAGATTACTTCTAAACTTGACACTGTGCTTTTGTTTTCTTCCATATTCAATCTTCAGTTCTCTCAACTCTAATTCTTGGTACAATAACCAAACAGGAGGAGGTTATTAACTTATCACGAGTACTACTGCATCCAGCAGCTGATGGGTTGCTAGTCTCTCTCATAATTTTGATCACCTCTGTCCTTCAATGTCCATATTAATCCATCGAAGCGTTTGTTTCAGGTGACTATGGCGGTGTGAGTGCTGCTGCTGCTTAAGACATCCGGGGATTTTTTCCACGTACTGTTAATCAGAAAAGTAAAGTGTGAAAAAGAGTTTAATTAGGACTGTTTTCTACCAAGTGTTACAGTATAATGTATGCAACCTGCATATAAACTTCTTCACTGAAAGTACTTAAAAACTTGCCTGGAAAGCATGCCCACTCGTAGATGCTTCTTTCGCATTGGGGACGCCTCTGGGAAGTAGTTATTTGTTCATCAACCATGACCTTATTGCCTTGATGAACGATGCTAACCTCACAATACTCGGGTGCTTTTTTCCTAACAAATTCTCCTAGTGATAACTTTTTCTTCTTCCTGATCGCATGAACAACATAATTGAACCTATTAAATGCCAAATTGACTCTTCTGTTGTAACACATTTACCAAACATGCATGAGCTTAGCTCTACTGGAGAAAGTGAACAGCAATGTGGTCGGTAATGTGATACAAATACACCTTCAAAGTCCAAGTTATGCAGACGAAAAAAGCAGGCAGCATTACCTTGAATGAGGTGGTCTTTTGGTTCCTATGACAAGGTGAGTAATCATTAGAACTGGTATGAGATCGGCAATTGCTTTTGCTCTGTCACTGCTCTCCAGGAGTATTGTGTCTACTGTTACCTGCAGTCACATAGAAAGAAGAAGATGTCTTTTATATCTATGATTTGGTGGCTATATATGAAACACAGCTAGGGAATGGAACAAAACCAACAGTACCTTAGCATTGTTGCATAAATAGACATATTTCTGCAAGAGGTTCCTCCTCTTATCGTTCTCTTCATTGATGTAAAATCTTACTTGATCTTCACTTAAATGGCTAGTTGATAATTTTCCAACTATCAACATTTTACAGAAGAAACAAACAAACACTTCTTAGGATTCATTGAGGAAATCATCTCTAGTTGGAATGAACACTCGAGCAGTGACAAATTGCAAACATGTAGGAAAGCCCCTCCATACATTTCTTTCTGGTATCCCATACAGACTTAAATTTCTAGGCTTCATTTTAAGCTTGTTAACAAAGTGTGCATAAGTTTGATAAATGTGACATAACTTAGTTCAAAAGACTAATAACTTGATGTTGGCGACTTGGCAGTGACGCTGTTTGATCAAAATACAATAATACAATAGATTTCAGAGACAAAGCAGACCAGAACTTACAAGAGACTGACAGTAGCATTACCTGGCGTAGGGATGTGAGTGATTGGAGGGAAGACATGGACAAGAAAAACCCGAGAACCAGGCGAAACAGCGTTATCAAGCACCCATTTCAGAACATCAGTGTCATCTTTACCAACAGCTACATAAACATCATTGACACCTGCAATATCTCTACTACTGCTGCCTGCAGTGATACCACTTGTACTTGTGATTTCCCCTCCCAACTCCACAATCTCCTGCGAGAAAGTCCTTCGTTGAGGACTATGTTCATTATAAAAATCCTTAGCTTCCACCGGAACATAACTATCCTCGCCTTCCATAGAGGCGTGGAGAATCAGAACTAGTACACAATGAGAAGAAAGAGAGATGATAGGGTGTGGGACTGAAAACAACAAGGGGAATGGATGTTAGTCACTTGGCTGTTTTATAGTGAAAGAGGCGTTGCCTTCAAAGCCACTAAGAAAAGGTAAGATTCTTTTTTGTCAAGCCTAACAGGCTGTTTGTATATGTCAATGTAGCTCCCCCTCCATTTTCTCCTAGCTAGGTGCCTTTCCTTGTTAAAGAAAACTATATCTTCTGTGTTTTTCCTTCTTCTTTTTTCAACGCCATAGATTTTAGTTTCTCAGTCCTTTGTGAATGACCTCACATTTCCAGAAAAGGGTGCAACATACATGAGAGGATCATGTATAACAAGAGCAGTTGAGGAATGATGACCTTCTATAGAGTTAGGCATGCATGTGGACTTGTTGAATGTGATGTTTGCTAGAACAAAGCACAAAATTAAAGCAAAGCAAAAGGAGCAGGCCGGCCTTATATTCCATTCCACTCAAAGTGCCAAAGTGGCAGGAAATTGCTGCATATAATTCAATGCCTATGTTTTACAGAATCTTTGTCGCCACACAAGACTTTTAACATGCATCAAGTACTTACAAACAGATTTGGTGAGAACATTCAGATTTTGTGCAAACAAACATAATATACTCTACAATTTCAATTGCTTCAATCCTAACTAGTTTGGAAATTCTCAAATTTGCCTGAAGCTCACATACTTGTCACATCCAGCCAGCCTATACTGTTCAGAGCCCAGATAAATCCAAGGTTTTCTTGCAAATGAGCCCATCTATGCTCAGACTTGAAAAGAATTGATCAATATTTCTGCACTAGGCTCAATTATATATATCAAGCTTGATTGAGTTCTTTTAACCTCCACTGGAGACTGAACTAGTTTATTCCTAGCCTAGCAAAAGACATGCTTTCCTGTGTCATCATTTTCTTATAGACAAACAGCATGGAATAATTTCGTGCTCTCTTTGCTAAGCCTGCACTAATCATAACCAACAAACAGGTTGACATTATATTAGTAAATGGACTTGACATTAGATTCTTAGATCATAGCAACTATCATACATTGAGACGGACAATTATGCTAACTTTGTGATATCTATGTCTAAATAATCTGATTAGATAAATTTCAGGGAACTCATGATTGAGTATATTGATTATCAAGAAACTGGAGATATACATGAGCAGAAGAAATGGATTGTAACTCTTAACTCTTTTGTGGGATAGAGATCAGAGTAATCCTGGAAGCCATAAAAGGTCGGTCCCTAATCCCTATATGTGCACACTCATCAGTACAACGTTTTCCAGAAATTAATCCCACATTGATAACCTTGTGAGTGCTCTGTAGAAGATCATATTTCCTCAACTTTCCTCGTTAATCTGATCATCTGATGGCAATATTCCGGATGAACAATCAAGGTTGGTAGTTGGTACTGAAATTTCTGGTTCATTTCTAGAACATATATGTTTCACTGAATATTGCTTAACAGATATGGTGATTGTTTTGATCATATATATAGTACAGGCAACAAGTATATATATATATATATATATATATATATATATATATATATATACACTGTGTAGCGGAGTAATAGATGATAACCATATAGAAATCAAAACCTATCTTGGCATGTAATGATGGTATAGAAACTGGAATTATTAGAGTGCCACATAAATTGGCTAAACTGTACGTTGTATAATGCACTGCCCACTTCAAAGGAGACTACATTTTCACGCGTCTGATTTACACAGATGAGTGGAATTGTAATGATGTTGAGGGTCAATGCATTTTGATGGAATAAAATGAGTTTGCGGTGTCTTAATCTTTATCGTTAATTCATCATGACATTTTAATTTCTCTACATTCAATGATTGTCTAATTTAGTATTAAGATGCCACTTCTATCACAGAATTCCACTAAGTGATGACCAAATAAGCGTCTCAACCAATCTGCAGCAAAGTTTCCATCAATTTGACAGCAGTAACCAACTTCGATTCAAGTGACTATTCTCCAATTAAATGGAAGAACACTCCACCTTCTCAGATTAACAGCATTCATTGACTCTTCACATTACTTGTTGGCTTTTCACCTTGCATTATATCCATTAGATAAACTATGGTCTCAGAATAATGTGCAAAATCTCATTTTCCAAAAGTAAGACAAACAGAATATTAGATAAGAAGGTTACACTAGGATGGACCAAAATTCCACTATAAAATAAAGGGAATGTCTAATTAAGCAGAACTAAAACGACTTTCATCACAGAAATTCAAGAAATCTTAGAAAGCTTGCCAAACAATTTGGAATAAGATACGACTCTTCGATGGCATATGCATTACGTATAAGTGTCCAACCCTCAGTCCACAAGAGCCTATTTGTCAGCTTATTACTGGGTTGAGAGGATGTAATAGCAAATCACAACTAATATTAGCCATTGTTGATGCATGTCTCATTCATAGTTTGCAGCTGAAATTGCAGACTATATGTATCTGGAGATATGCTATATTGCTATATAATTGACAGGCACTTCTGGAAGGTAGTGGTGGGCTAGCAATGGATCTTAGTGGATTCAAGCTTTTTTAGAATCTGTAGCTCTTTATATTGAAATCTCTTTAGCACTTGGTGAACTCAAGAACTAGTACTGCCTGGCTGAAACTCAAGCTTGAAGTTGACATGGCAAGAACAACTCTTCTGGCTGTTCTCAAGGTCCTCATGGCTTTGATATTTGCTGCTTGGGTTTCCCTGTGGCTTATCAAGCCAACTCAGTTTTGGACAAGAGAATGGAAAGCAGCTGAAGATTTAGCAAGGCCTACTTTGTTTGGATATTATGGTACACGATTGATATTTCATTCTATTTTGTTTTGAGGATAGGTAAGCACTTAGAAATGTAATAATGTTATTGTGTTACTTTTTCTGCAGGTCTTAATTTTGCTGTGTATATATTCCCTCTTTTTTCTCTGGCTATTCTTGGTTCTGTATACTTGAATTTGAAGCCCAGGGAGCCAATTAGGAGGTAGTAGATCGATCATTTTATGTTTATGCAATTACATAATGATTACTTTAAGATATGCCAACTGAAATTTTACTAGTGTGCTTAATTTGGATATGACAGAAAAGGGAGGAGAGTTCTTGCTGGTTTCTCAAATCCATTGGTGGTGAACAGTCTTCTGGGAATTTTATCTAGTATTGAAATTGTTGCTGTCTTCCTCTTCATGCTCTTCTTAGCTTGGACTTTCTATGTCCGCATTTCAAGTGATTTCAAGAAATTAAAGCCTGACAAAGCACTAAAACTGAATCTGTGAGTGAACCCTTCATTGTTCAGTGTGTAGTGACTATAAAGACAAAATTCGAGTTAAAGTGTTAATGCCATATGCTCAACTGTGTATCTCAGATGGCAACTCAAGTACCTAAGGGTGGTAACTCGGTTCGGTTTGTTAGCAGAAGCCTGCCTGGCTTTTCTTCTTCTCCCTGTACTAAGAGGTTTAGCCGTATTTCGGATACTTGGCATTCAGTTTGAAGCTTCAATAAGATATCATATCTGGCTCGGGACTACAATGCTATTTTGTGCTACTTTCCATGGTGTAAGCACCTTGTTCATTTGGGGGGTCAGCCATTATATTCAAGATGAGGTAGAATCCTAGTCCTTTTCAATTGGTTTTATTCAATAACAGATGAACATTACTGATCTTTTGGTGTAATTCATTAACCTCATGAACATTACTGATCTTTTGGTGTAGTTCATTCAATAACAGATGTGGAAATGGCAGAATACCGGGCGAATATACCTTGCTGGGGAAATCTGTCTGCTTACAGGGTTGGTGATTTGGATCACAGCACTGCCTCAAATAAGGAGAAGACAATTTGAGATATTTTACTACACACACCATCTCTACATGGTTTTCCTATTGTTCTTCTTGTTTCATGCCGGAGATCGGCACTTCTACACCGTCTTCCCTGGAATATTTCTGTTTGGACTAGACAAGCTACTTAGGATCATACAGTCTAGACCAGAAACTTGCATTCTATCAGCAAGAGTCTTCCCCTCTAAAGCTATAGAGCTTATACTACCAAAAGATCCAGGTAAGTTTCCATACTCATCTTTGGTAATAAGTAGCACATCTGGCTCTAATGTTTCATCTGAAACAATTTGGCTCTGATTTTTCAGGACTCAAGTATACGCCCACAAGTGTCCTATTTTTGAAGGTACCAAGTATATCTAAATATCAGTGGCACTCATTTAGCATCATATCCAGTTCTAGTGTTGATGCCAACTCAATGTCTATCCTGATTAAATCCGAAAGGTCCTGGACAAGTTCTCTCTTGAATTTGATACAAACGGAGCAGAAGTCAGATGCTGATCACATGAAATGTATACCTGTTGCAGTAGAAGGTCCTTATGGACCTGCCTCAATGGACTTCCTAAGGTGCACCAATATATATATTTCACCTTTCATAATACTATTACTGGCATAATATATAGAGTTATAGACACTATAGTACACGGTTATAAATTTGAAATCTTGTGCAGGTATGACGGTCTACTTCTTGTTGCTGGAGGAATTGGGATAACCCCTTTTCTGAGCATCTTACAGGAACTTGTTGCAGCACAAAATAGCGGCCAATACAAATTCCAACCTAAAATACAACTTATATTTGCTGTCAAGAAGGTCCAAGATATATGTCTATTGAACTCAATTTCACCTCTAATCTTCAACCAGCCAGTTGATAAGTGCCATCTGAAAGTGAAGGTATATGTGACTCAAGAAAAGCAATCTGGTGTTACAGTAAGAGAAGTACTACTAGATGAGTCTTCTCGAGTGCAAACAGTAAACTTTGACATCAAATCTTCGAATCATGCAATAACTGGACTCGAAAGTCCACTGTGGATGGCTGCCATAGCTGGAATTTCCTGTATCCTGTTTGTCACTTTTCTCATCATTTTCAACCACATTTTCATTCCCTCCCAGGAAAAGGCTACCAAAGGAAAGACTCCATCTTTGGTTGTAGATCTGCTCATCATATGTTCTTTCATCGCAGTGCTCATCTGCATCATCTTTGTACCATTTTTTATAAGATGGAGAAGACTAAAGAAACAGAACCCTCCAGTATTCCCAAAACAAGGCAAAGTATTGGAAATAAGTCCAGCAGAAGCAAGGGATGCACTTGAGGAACATGAAATCCATTTTGGAAGAAGGCCTAATTTTGAAGGTACTTACTATATTCCTTTTTCCATTAATCTAAACTCAAATTTGTTTTCTAGGACTTATACTCACATTTGGTAAATCTGAGCAGAGATCTTTGCAAAATTTCCAAATGAGATTGGTGGATCTGATATTGGAGTCCTGGTCTGTGGACCTGAAGCTATGAAAGAATCAGTGGCATCAATATGCCAGCACAAGTGTGGAGGTTTAAAAGTGCAGAAAGCCAATTTCAGTTTTCACTCTCTCAGTTTTGCACTCTAGTCACGGACTTCCACCAGAAATTATCAGATTCCAATAACCAAAGTTCAGAAGATAGTTAGATTTGCATCCATAAGTGTATATTGAAAATCTGAAATAGTTGCGTGTCTGCTGATTGGTCACTTATGATTGCTTCTTAGGCATATACATCATGTCTTTTGTAGTATATATCTGATTTCAAATCAGTGTGCTTCTGTCATACATATCTTTTTAACCCCAAACATTTTGGGTCTGTACTATAAATCTGAACTTCCAAGATTGAATTGTATTAATGATCCAAATCAACACGTAACATATTGAGGAAAAACTAGATGATACCTTACACAATCTATTAATGTGATATCATTGATGATTCAACATTGATCTAAAGGCGTGCTAATGGATTTTGCTCATCATTACCATTTGGAGAAAGCAACTGGAGGAACTCTGAGTCGCGCTCGAACTTGGCCATGTCTTCCTCTTTGAAGTTAAAATATGACACTATTCCATCACCCATTTTGGTGTCCATGAAAAATATCTGGTTGCTGATTTTCATGGAAGCCATGCTCATCCACACAGGCTCCCCCCAACCAAAATCAGCCTCATAGATTGGAAACCTGCACACACTCGAAAACGTTAGTGTAATCAGCTCTCCTTTTGCAGCCCTCTCCATCCTTCTCCTCATGAAATCCAAATGCTCCTTATAGCCATCTTGAAATTTCCTCATATACTTATTGTCAATCTTATCTATTTCCTCAATCACCTCCCTCACAAGGTCACCACTCTCCTCCCCATCAACCAATGTTGGCGTCGCAGTGGCTGCCCGGTAATAGTTGCCAAAGCTATTCTGCTGGATAGGTGGTTCAAACCTCGACCGAAGATCCATGATATACACAACCGTGTACAACCTTCTCAAACTCGATTGTTCTTCTTTTACAGCCGCGGCCTTAAACATGTTCCACAAGAAAGCAGACAATGCCTCAACGCGAGACGGCCGTCTCTTCATCTTCACTTTCAGTCTGATACTCTCCTCATACGTTGCACGTAAAGCTTCAATCTTCAACCCATCAAACACAAACCTCTTGCTCACAACGTCATTCCTTTTCGGAATAGGAACTCCATTATACCCTTCCATATTCTTCGGTGGGAAGATCGAGGCTGCTGAGTAGTCCACATCCACGTCTGCACATCCACAAGCAATTGCAGCCCAGTTCCTAACAAATGTGAAATAAGACACGGCATCTGCGAGTCTATGCGAAACGCACACCCCAACAGCAACTCCTCCACACGGAAACAGATTGAGTTGAACTCCTAGAGGTATCTCTGTCAGCTCGTCGAGTTTGAAAGGCAGCAAGCTGTTCAGTTCGGAGAGGGAGGGATTGGTGATGGCATCAGAGAGTGAGTGGGATTTGACTCGAGCTTGGTAGAAGGGGATTCCATGGTCGTTGCAATCCACGAAGAGGTTGAATCGGACTCGGCCGGCTAGAGGGTAGTAGTGAGTTAAGGTTTTGGAGAGAGATCTCTTGAGGTGGGTGGAGATTTGAGTGGCTGTGGGTGTTGGGGAGGGAGTAGAAGTAGAGGAAACCGATGTAGATGTGGGGAGCTAACTGGTCGAGAAAGGAGAGTTGGTGATGGCGGAGATGGTGACGGGTTGGAGCTGAGGGTGTTATGGTCTCTAGGGAGAATACTTCAACTTCCATCTTCATTCTCATTTGTCTCTGCTAAACTTTCTGGACTTTTACCAAACAGAGTATAAACAAATGGCTACGTTATTATACACTACCCTACACAAATGTCAATTGAGAAGAAAAAAAAATATTCGTACATCGACCCATGTGGTGTGGTGTTAATGTCGTACATCGACCCTTGTGGTGTGGTGATTACAATGTTTTGTACTCAGGTGAAGGAAGGACTAAGGGTGAAGGACTAAGGATACACGTACCTGTCACATTAGCCTTTATATATAGCTGTCATACTAGCCTTCATGTATGGATTTCAACATGAGAATTTACAGATCGCGAACTAACGAGTCATGTTAGTAATGGGAATCGAATTTAAATGGGTCTCCACTACAAACTCGTCCTTGCCAACTAGCCAAACCTGGTTGGCAGCTGAACAAAACTTTTTGAGAGGTCGTTAGTCTAGTAGGATCTTACAAAGCTATTTCTCTGGTGATCCCAACTTGACGAATCACAATGTTAGTAAACTCACACAACAAATTAACAAGCGTAATACTTGATCCTCAATTCTTCAAAGCTGATGAAGATCTTGTTTTACTTTCAACTTATGTTTCAAAAGGCCAGAAAGCAACCCAACCGTCGTTATTCCAACGGCAGACAAGATTAGGAGCATACTAGTCCAATGCAACAACCCTTTTGAAGGCTTGCCTTCTTCCTCAATCGGCTTTCGACACACAGGACACAAGCGATTCCTCTTTAGCCACTGAGAAATGCAATCTCCATGGTAAAGGTGTGAGCAAGGCAAACTAGTAATATCATCAGTATTCCCTTGATCGAAGCCCTCCATACAAATCGAGCATAAAGGCACACGTCCATCACTAGTTTCTTCATCCAAAGTGTCAAGTTTCACTTTCTCCAGGCCATCGATGGCAGACTTGGTTGCAGGAATGAGAGATTCATATGAATTTTCGTCCATGGGATCCCTTGATGTAAGCCAATCAATGATTTCTTGAAGATCCTCAACACATCTTTGGACCGTCACATCCTCCAAGCTTAGGTCACTTGCGTTGCCATTATTATCCCAGAAGCGGACAGTCACATCCCCTATGCCAACAATGATAGGCAACTCAGGGACGGCCACTTTAACCACCTCAAATAATTTGTTAACAAGGGCTTCATGCTCATGTCCTGGGACACCCATGGCTGAGAGAACTTGAGCCATGACCTGTCTATAATAAGGTCGGTACCTCAATTGCTTAAAACTAGAGCTAAGCACAGAAGCTTGGTTTTCCATTACAAAGTTTGCTTCATCGTCGACAATGGGTTCTGGAGCCTCAATGCAGCTGCAGTTTCTGGTCACCTTGAAGAGCCTGAATCGGATTAGTGTCTCGAAATCGTTTTCTCCGGGTACACTTGTGTCCCTTTGAGTCACGCTGCTCAACAAAAAATTTGTCTCCACCGGCATGCTTGAGAATCGGAGACTGGAAATATTCTTTGACACCAGAACAATGATAATCCTCTCCTCCTGTTATCTCGACGAGAAGAATGAAAAAGCTAATTAAAGGAAGTAACCTAGAGAAACTAGGAAATCTAGTCCAATTAGAATTAGGGTACAACTATAAATCCTAGCCCAGAGTATAAAGGAATAACAAAATTAACAATGAGAGTAAAGGACTTTCTATGTAAGTCTAAGTACTTGAACACCAAGGAACGATTAGATAGGGCGGAATCTTCAGATGAGCAAATCTTCATGATTTTCTCCTTTAAATACTCAGGATGATTTTTTTCTCTTTGAGAGCTATATGCCAACCATTTCTTAAACACAAGACTACTATGGCTAGGCTTGCCAACGAAGAAGACGATGAGATGATGAAGGCCGTTTTTAACCTTTGTCATATGAAGCATGCACTTGTTGATTCTACAAAAGACAAATTATTTATCAAAGAACAAGGAGATGCATTCACTGTTAATGTTGCCCGAGGCTTGCCAAGAAACCAAAGACTACAACATGATGTCAAGAGAAAAGCTCTGCAAATCTCAGAACAAGAAGCCATTTATGTTGGACAAGGCTCAGCAAACTCAAACATACCTCATGGTTTGTTCTATGGAAATTATGTCCCTCCTAGTCTCCCACCAGTCCCGAGTCTTCGGCAATTTATTGGAATCTGCAGTGAGCCGTTTGAGAAGCAATTAACACATACTGATGTGAAGAATGACCAAGCAAGGCTAGCTATGAGCAAAGAGCATGTCCAAAAGCGCCTAATACCATTGTTGAATGAGAATGAAGATCTGAGACGAGGAATCCAAGTCACAACTTATGATTCAGAAGGTAAATCGTATCCCATGGTGTTCAAGATTTGGGTGGGAAAGCTTCCTGTCTTGACGGGAGGATGGACAGCTTTTTGCCAAGATCATAATCTGGTTGAGATGCAAGATTTTTTCACTGTATGGATGTTTCGAAATGTTGCCACGGGTAGTCTTTGCTTTGTAATCGATTCAAGAAGGTTGCCGGTGCTTGAAACTATCAAGAGAAGGAGAACAAGGTCAAATTAACATATATAGATCACGGCCATGAATCGAGAAAGGTCTCATACTCTAGCTGATTAGAGTAGGTTGGCTTAATGCCATTTGTGTTTCATAGTATGTTTGCTTAATGCATTAGTTCTTGTTTGATGCAGTTATATGATCCCATCTTTTAATTAGAATATGGATGAATTGTCGGTTGTGGCTGAAAGTTCTACAAAACTAATCAGATTTCGATTCATTTTAAAGATCAAATATCATGTTGTATAATACACAGAAAGAATTTACTCTTGTTCAACCAAAACACATATTCACACTGAATGTTGGGGTTGGAATGCTACTTCCCCAGATTCTTCCTCGCTGCCAGCAACATTGCCACTCTTGCCGCGTGCCAGTTCTGATAACAATGCGGCGGGTGCTGCCTCAGACACTGTCTCGCCGACCAAAATCGCCACAATTTCCTTCATGCTAGGCCTTCTCTGAGGATCAGGATGACAACAAGCCAACCCAAGCTTCAATGCAACCACCATTTCCTCCTCATCATATTCCCCTTTAATTCTCTGGTCTGCCGCCTCTCTCACCCTCCCTTTCGAATACAACTCCCTCACCCAATCGACCAGCACTACCTCCTCCTCCTCTGCCATCATTTCAATAGGCTTTCTTCCACACGCCACTTCCAACAACACTACTCCAAAGCTATACACATCACTCGCTGCTGTTGGCGCCGCTATGGTAGCCAGCTCGGGGGCCAAGTACCCCAGCGTGCCAACCACACGCGTCGTATTAGGCACTTCACCGTGCTCATACAGCTTGGCCAGTCCAAAATCACCAAGCCTGCCTCTCATTTCCAAGTCCAGCAATATATTGCTCGACTTAATGTCTCTATGAACCACCATTTGGTCCCACCCATGGTGCAAATAGTTCAACCCCTCTGCCACATCCGCCAGCACACGCCGCCGTTGCTCCCATCCCAAAACCTTCTTCGGCTTGTCGAATAGCCACCTGTTCAGGCTGCCATTAGGCATGAAATCATACACAAGCATGAGCTGGTTTCCTTTTCTACACCACCCTCTCATTTGGACCAAATTCTTATGCTGCAGCCTCCCCATGCTCGAAATCTCGGCCATGAATTCTCTCAACCCCTGCTTCGAATCATGGTTCACACATTTCACTGCAATCTCCGTCTTGTTCGATAAAACTCCTCTGTAAACCTTCCCAAATCCACCAGACCCCAAAAGCTGATCTTTCGAAAAACCATCAGTAGCCTCACTCAACTCTTCATTCGAAAATCGATGAGGCCAATACTCCATCTCCCAATCCTCAATATCATCATCATCTTCATCCTCCATCTTCTTCTTCCTCCAATACAAGTAAACTCCAGAGGCTAAAATCACCACAAACACAACGCAAGCTACCGTGATCCCAGCAATGGCTCCCTTAGACAACGACTTAGAAGAAGCCTCGACCTCGAAAACCGGTAAATTGGTCACATTGATCTCTTTAGCAACTCCGGTATCACTAAAACTCCAAGCCAAAATCCTCAACGCCTCAATCCACTGCGTTTTCGATGCCGAAAACCCCACGAACATCTCCGACGACACGTAGTTCGCAATCCTTGCATCTCTAAAGCTCAGCGTAGGCAGAGCAGGCCGCGGCAGGCTAGCCGGAGCCACCGTTACGTTGATCACGAGATTCACGCCGTCGAATTCGATCCAAGTCCTTACATTCTCGCCGCTCCGCATCTGAACCGGAACGAAGCCGCCGCTGGAGTTGTAGTACCCGGCGGGCCTCGTGACCGCCGATTCGATGTTGTTGAGGTCGATTCCGATGTGGTTCCCGTCGGGATCGTTGAACTCGGGGTTCCGTCCGGTGTCGAATTCGACGGCGAGTAACGGCGCGACGACGGGGACGGTGGCGTTGGTGAAGAGGCCCAAGTACTGGCCGGCGAGGGCGTTGGGGAGAGAGGTGGAGTTGGAGAGGAAGAAGCAGAGGCCGAAGCCTGGGCTGGAAGCGATTTGGGGGAGATCGGAGAAGACGAAGGAGGTTGAGAACGAAGTGAGGGAAGTGGAAGTGGAATTAGGTCGCATGGTGAGCTTGGTGGTGTGGAAGAAGCGGCCGAGGGAGTACTGGACGGTGTCGTTTGTGAGGCGGACGGCGGAGGAGTCGAGCTTGGCGTCGTTGATGAGAGTGAAGTCGGTGGTGTTGGAGATGTTGGAGAAGGAGTTGAAGAGGAAGTCGACGGCGAGAGTGGGAGAGAGGAGGCGGAAGAGGAGGAGGAGGAAGGGAATAACTGACGGCCTCATCGGAAGAGGTTTCCGGCGGCGAGGTATCCGTAGTCAAATTAAGAAGGGATATTGTCACGTCCGCTTTCGGGAGTGTCATCATGGGCGACACTGGTTGTCAAGCTGCATGGATATGCGGGGTTGCGCTTCATGATCAAGGAGTGTAGGAGCATACGTGCAGTCCTTTTGGAGTTCAGGCAGGCCGACCCGGTTGAGTTTGGGGAGCTTGTCGCTAGTCGAGGACTTAACGCTGAAGAGGGGACTAGGCCATCCCTACACAAACTGGTCGGGATCTGGAGCCGATCCCCTGACGAGCCCAAGGCAGGGCGAAACCAGTCGTTGTCCCGGTTGATAAGGCTGGCTCTCTAGCATGGGAGCGCCGCATGGGCCAAGTGTGGTGGCCGAAGGGCTAGGCCCATGACAAGTGGTATCAGAGCCGCCTCGGCAATTGTCGTCCGTTGGTCGCCAAGCGCTCACGCGTGTCGTCGCGTTCCCAGAGTGGAGTCCCCGTGGGGAAGGGGTCGAGTAGGCAGGGTGCCCCAGAGGTTGGGGTTCGGATTGTGAAGATAGGCCTAAGTGGCAGAGGTGCTGCGGGGAGGTAATCTTACAGTCCGGCGCGGAGCATTGTTGAGCGGTCCATGGGGAAACCTCCCTTCGTCCTTCGGCATTGGCATTGTGGTGCGTCGTGGGAGTGCGTGCCGCATGGGGAAGCCGTGTACGAGGACGTACACCTTGTTTTGGTGGGGGAGAGTGTCACGTCCCGCTTTCGAGAGTGTCATCATGGGCGACACTGGTTGTCAAGCTGCATGGATATGCGGGGTTGCGCTCCAGGATCAAGGAGTGTAGGAGCATACGTGCAGTCCCTTTGGAGTTCAGGCATGCCGACCCGGTTAAGTTTGGGGAGCTTGTCGCTGGTCGAGGACTTAACGCTAAAGAGGGGACTAGGCCATCCCTACGAAAACTGGTCGGGGTCTGGAGCCGATCCCCTGACGAGCCCAAGGCAGGGCGAAACCAGTCGTTGTCCCGGTTGATAAGGCTGGCTCCCTGGTATGGAAGCGCCGCATGGGCCAAATGTGGTGGCCGAAGGGCTAGGCCCTTGACAATATGGAGGTTGAATGTGGAGAGAAGTGGACAAGTAGGAACGTACGGGATCCCCAATCAAAGTCCAGTCAAATTTAATTTTTATCTAGAAGGAACGTACGGCAATTATTAGACTTTACTTGTTGTTTCTTAGTTGTTGTTTACTTTGCTTTAGTTGTGTTACTTGCCCTTGTGCTTTTGGTGTGTGTTACCTGGCCTGTTTTTCTGCTCCGCTTTAGTCACACTACCAGAAAATAGTTCTTGGCCGACGAAAAAAAATCGTCGCCCTGTTTAAAAATTTCGTCGCCTAAGTACTTAGGCGACGACATGTCGTCGGCCAAGAAGTCGTCGCCAGAAGTCCGTCGGTGAAGAACTTGGGCGACGAAATTTAATTCCGTCGTCGCCTAAGAGTAATTCTTAGGCGACGATACTAATTTCGTCGCCTAAAATATACCTCTCGTCGCCCAAAAATATTCGTCGCCCAAGATTTAACACCTTGGCCGACGAAATTTTTTTTCGTCGCTTAAGATCTTCTGACCTTGGGCGACGAAAATAAATATTTCGTTGCCTAAGATCACTACATCTTAGGCGACGAAAAATAATATCGTCGGCCAAGGTGTTAAATCTTGGGCGACGATTTATAGATTTCGTCGCCTAAGATATATTTAAATTTTTTAAAAAAAAATAATTAAATAATTATTTTAAATATATAAATAATGTTTTTTTAATTTTTGTCATTATTTTTTTTTTCGGCATTTCTTTAAAGTTTTCTAATACTAAAATTTAATTAAAACTAACACAAATTTATAAATTTATAAATAATTTATTACAAAAATTCTGCCTATGGATCGAGAAACCCAAAATCTAACTCATCATTCCCGTTCGGAGGGTCCTGAGGCGGCGGCTGGTCAGGCTAAGGAGGCTGCTGCTGAGGCTGGGGCCACTGAGGATGCCACTGAGGTAATGGTATAGGCGTAGGCATGGGCGGAAACGGCTGTCCGGCCGCAAGTGCAGACATGCAGGCAGTCATCCACTGTCCCATAGCCGCCTGGTTGGCATTGGTGACTTCATTCACCCGCTCCATATGCGCAGCATTGGAAGCCGCATATGATTCCGCCATCGCCGCCATCTCCCTCGCTCTTTGGGCTTCCAGCTCAGACTCTCTCGCTCTTTGGGCTTCCAGCTCAGACTGTAGGCTTGCGAACTAATCCTGTAGCCGAGTGGTCTGGCTGTTGCTGCTTGAGGCTCCGGCGGCTCCCTTGCGCTGAAATCCTCACTACCAGAAAATAGTTCTTGGCCGACGAAAAAAAATCGTCGTCCTGTTTAAAAATTTCATCGCCTAAGTACTTAGGCGATGACATGTCGTCGGCCAAGAAGTTGTCGCCAGAAGTCCGTCGGTGAAGAACTTGGGCGACGAAATTTAATTCCGTCGTCGCCTAAGAGTAATTCTTAGGCGACGATACTAATTTCGTCGCCTAAAATATACCTATCGTCGCCCAAAAATATTCGTCGCCCAAGATTTAACACCTTGGCCGACGAAATTTTTTTCGTCGCTTAAGATCTTCTGAACTTGGGCGACGAAAATAAATATTTCGTCGCCTAAGATCACTACATCTTAGGCGACGATATTATTTTTTCGTCGGCCAAGGTGTTAAATCTTGGGCGACGATTTATAGATTTCGTCGCCTAAGATATATTTAAATTTTTTTTAAAAAAATAATTAAATAATTATTTTAAATATATAAATAATGTTTTTTTAATTTTTGTCATTATTTTTTTTTTCGGCATTTCTTTAAAGTTTTCTAATATTAAAATTTAATTAAAACTAACACAAATTTATAAATTTATAAATAATTTATTACAAAAATTCTGCCTATGGATCGAGAAACCCAAAATCTATCTCATCATTCCCGTTCGGAAGGTCCTGAGGCGGCGGCTGGTCAGGCTGAGGAGGCTGCTGCTGAGGCTGGGGCCACTGAGGATGCCACTGAGGTAATGGTATAGGCGTAGGCATGGGCGGAAACGGCTGTCCGGCCGCAAGTGCAGACATGCAGGCAGTCATCCACTGTCCCATAGCCGCCTGGTTGGCATTGGTGACTTCATTCACCCGCTCCATATGCGCAGCATTGGAAGCCGCATATGATTCCGCCATCGCCGCCATCTCCCTCGCTCTTTGGGCTTCCAGCTCAGACTCTCTCGCTCTTTGGGCTTCCAGCTCAGACTGTAGGCTTGCGAACTGATCCTGTAGCCGAGTGGTCTGGCTGTTGCTGCTTGAGGCTCCGGCGGCTCCCTTGCGCTGAAATCCTGGCGTCGTCTTCAGGATCCCCTTTCCAGCGTCTCCCATACCCCGGCAGTAGTAGGTGTTGGAACGCTGCGCGAAGGCAGTGGCCATAATCCGCGCCCCAACGGTAGGATCTGAAGTGTCGATCCTGGACATGGCCTCTGACATGTCATCATCTGCCGTGCCCGGCCATGTGTCGTTCACCATGCCTCTGATGACATCTTGCTCCGCCTCCCTCACCCTCGCCTAAATGGATATATTATAAAAATATATTAATATACATTTAATAAAATGTAATTAAAATTAAAAATTAGTAAATATAAGGAACTTACAAGATCCTCCTCAGAATGAGGATATGCCCTCTGAAAGGTCCCCACATAGGGGTTCTCCTCTGGCCGCTCTCGCCGCACGTCGTCCATGATGGCCGAAAACGGCCTCGAACCGGCACGATGGTTGGTTGTGTTCTGTTGCCGGTTCTCAGCGTTCACCCGGGCGAGATGCTTTTTAAAAAAAAAATTATCGTTAGTAAATATTTAAAAACATACAATTATAATTAATTCACTAATTAAATATTCAAATTTGTTTACGAATTACCTGTTTGTGAGGGTCGTTGAACTGCGTGACAAGAAGCCACCGCCACACGTACTCCCGATACTCGAACTCCTTCGGGGTACCCGAACGGTCGCTCCCGTACTTCTTCCAGTGTTCCCGGAGGTCGTGCTTCCACTCCTTGAACCTACATATACAAAAAAAATATTAATAATTTTATTAAAAAAATAAAATTTAAAAAATTATTAAATAGCTAGAGGTACCTCTCCCTATGGGTCTTGTCCGCCCAGGCACGTCCCTCCTCGGGAACCACAAACCATTGCTGCATTACCACTTGTTAATATTTTTTTCGATAATGAAATAATTTATTAGTTAAAAAAATAGTTAAAAAAAAGGTAATTTAAGATGTAAACTCACCGACATCGACTGATGGAGCATCTCCTTCACTCCATCAGGAACCTGGCTCCAGACTCCCCACAACATAGGGAGTCTGGAGCGGATGGTGCCTCCCGCGGCGCGCGTGTACCGGTTTCCCAACGCGGCGTCCACCGGTTTCCCGTTGGAAAACGGGATGGCGATCCGTCCAGCGGACTCGACCGCCCTATCGAGTCCCTTGTTGCTGACGGTGCCTCTCCTGTTCCGCCTTCTCGTTCCGGCGGCTGTGACATTGTGAATCAAATTTAATATTAATAATACATTTTTACAAAAAAAATTGTAAATCGAAAAAAAAGTAATAATAAATTACCTGAGGATGAGGCTGAGCCGACGGATTCGTCTATGTCCGCCTGCTCGGAGACCCTCACGGGATGAAGAGGCGTGGGAAACTCCCGGTAGATATAGGCCTCGTGCGGTGCCACATGCGGGAGCTGCTCCCGAATCGGTCGACCCTCCTCATCGACGCGAGGTATCGCCGGTATCGTCGGAGGAAGGAATAGGCCGGACGGCACCATAGGGACCCCGGATGACCCGCCATCACCGTCGGTCGGGGACGACTGTGTGGGGGCGTCGCTGCGGGATCGCGACCGGCGAAGTATCTCTGGATGACGAGGAGCCGTCGCTGCGGGACCCGACTGCCCAGCAGAACCCGAGCCGCTCGCGCCACCCATAAGCGCCGCATATCGGGACGTCAACTGCCACGGAAACCCGATCGACGGTGATTCCGACGGGTTGTTTGAGGTACCGTCCGAGCCGTCTTGTCCAGAAGTTCTTCTCTTGGCCATCCTGTTTAAAATAACCATAAATTTATTAAAAATATTTTACCGTCTTATAATTAAGTTCACAAAAATAAAGGCTCGATAAACTTCGAAAAATTTATCAACAATAATAGCACAAATAAAATTTAATAATTATTATAGGATTTATTATTTTTTTTATTCACATAACAAATTATTTACATTAATAAGGGCTTATTATATCACAAAAATTAATTTACGAATATTTACATCCTTACTCAAAAATATTCCATTATTTCTTACAAACCCTAAACCCTAAATAAACCCTAAACCGTAAACTCTAAACCCTAAATAAACCCTAAATTATTTAATCATTTACAATCCTAAACCGTATACCCTAAACCGTAAACCCTAAACCGTACATCACAATTTACAATTATCACAACAACAACAATTTACAATTATCACAACAACAACAACAACAACAATTTACAATTTACAATTATCACAACAACAACAACAACAATTTACAATTATTATAACAACAAAAACAATTAAAACCAATTTAGGGTTTTAGGGTTATACCTTAAATTGTGGGTCGACGTCGGGGTCGGGGTTCCGAATTGGGGTCGGGGTCGGGGTCGGGGTCGGAGAGAGGGAGAGAGAGAGGGCAGAGAGAGGATTTTCGGAGAGAGGGAGAGAATATGCTTGGCGGCTGAAGAAATGGTTAGGGTTTCCGAATTTTTGCCTTTTATAGTGGCGTTCTTGGGCGACGATTTTGTAAAAATCGTCGCCCGCCTTTTTTTAAAAATCGTCGGCCAAGAGTATACTTGGGCGACGACATTCTTCACTATAAATATCGTCGCCCAAGATGAAGAAAATCGTCGGCCAAGATAGTATATTTGGGCGACGACATTCTTCACTATAAACATCGTCGCTCAAGATGAAGAAAATCGTCGGCCAAGATAGTATACTTGGGCGACGAGATTCTTCATTATAAATTTCGTCGCCCAAGAGTTCTATCATAAAATTCAGACTATTTGACCCTCCAAATCACGTAATCTGGCCGGACCTTAAACTGAGAATAGTTTCCGATCGACGAGACTCTTACGGGGCTATAAAAATTTGGTAAAAAATAAATAACCGGGATAGGGCTACCACTAGGCAGAAATAAATGTGTTTCGTGCGACCGGAACAACCGGCACCGAAACTTTACCGGAATATCTTCATTTTTCACGGGTTGACGTATTTCACCGTTCTGGTCATATCTTATTTCACGACTTTTTTAATATAATGGCCTCTACGTATACGTTGTCTTCAAAACGACACTTAAACTAAACACTTATATAAAAAAGTTATACAACATTAGTACATATAACGTGAGTTTATTGATCGGAGAAGAGGAACTGAAAACCGACCGTCAGATTTGACCAGCATAACGAATTACGTAGGTGGAAAAAAATTCAGCTCCATCTGACAAAGATAAGGGCTCGATCCGTCCGGTCAATCGGCGCGGTCAAACCCCTAAATGGACGGAAACGGCTATTCGACCCTCCAAATCACGTAATCTGGCCGGACCTTCAACTGAGAATAGTTTCCGATCGACGAGACTCTTACGGGGCTATAAAAATTTGGTAAAAAATAAAGACCCGGGATATTTATTTTAATTATTCAAATGAAATTTAAATGTGTTTTATTTTATTTTAATTATTCGGATTACTCTTGGCCGACGAAATTAGGCCAATTCGTCGGCCAAGATTATACTTGGGCGACGATATTTGTTAAAATCGTCGCCCAAGAGTAAAAATAAAAATTTAATATAATGAAATTTAAATGTGTTTTATTTTATTTTAATTATTCGGATTAATATTGGCCGACGAAATTAGGCTAATTCGTCGGCCAAGATTTTACTTGGGCGACGATATTTGTTAAAATCGTCGCCCAAGAGTAAAAATAAAAATTTAATATAATGAAATTTAAATGTTCTTTATTTTATTTTAATTATTCGGATTAATATTGGCCGACGAAATTAGGCTAATTCGTCGGCCAAGATTTTACTTGGGCGACGATATTTGTTAAAATCGTCGCCCAAGAGTAAACATAAAAATTTCTTTACAATGAAATTTAAATGTGCTTTATTTATTTTAGTACAAACATATTCTTTTAGTATACAAACAATTACAAAGCTAAGGCTCAATTATAACTAAGCTAAGGCTCGTAATCTGAGTCATCCGATGAGTCTTCTTCGGTATCGGAATTAATATCTGGTAATCTATGCCTTAATTCGTCGTCAGAGTCGTCGTCTGTTTCTTCATTTGGATCAACATCAATAAAGGTTGAATCTTCGTCACGAATTCTGAGCACTCGACCATGTTTAACATTATTTTGACGAACAGTAGCTACATCATGAATACCTACTGCGTTCGGCTCCTGGTACGCATCAGCCTCTGGCCCTGGAATGGTCACTCCAAGTGTAGCCGCCCGGTAAATGTTTCGAGGATGCACAATGTTCGCTATTTTCCACGCGTCACCCCTGGCGAGGTCATCAAGATAAAACACTTGTTTTACCGATGTCGCAAAAACAAACGGGTCATCTTCGTAGGCGCTTGTAGCAGTGTTGACCGATAAATTGCCGTACTGATCCATCTTCATGCTCTGTGCGCCTGTATCAAACCATCTACACTTGAACAGATGCACTTTCATGCCTTCCGCATAAACCAGTTCGACCACTGAATGGAGAACACCGTAATAGTCAAGGCCATGACCTTTCGCCATCACCCCAGAATTCTGTGTTCTTCGTCTGCTGTCTCTCTCTTCAGATACAAATTTCACGCCATTCACTGTGCAAGTGGGATAAACTCTAGCCCGTTGCGGTTGCATCGCAAGAAGTAATAGTTCGTGCGACCAGTTTGGATTATCATCAGATTTTATCATGTCCATCTGTAACGGATATTGAACTGTAAATATCCGAAAATGTATGCAATAGAAAAGAATTAGATATATATATATATATAACAGGGAAGATTAAATTACGTACCCAGGTGCGAAAATAATTTGCGAACGTCATGTTGTGGTACTCGAGATCACCATCAACTTCCGGAAAATTTAGGTGCAACTCTTTCCAATATTTAACTTCTTCACAATTGATTAGTACCCACCAGTGCGCTATGGCTATCTCTTCATCCGACAATGCATACTCGGCGGACAGTCGTGCTCCACCAACTTCGACATCACTGGAAACTATAGAGAGATTGAACCGCGGCGCATGTTCCTCCATGGCTTGCGGAGCTCCCAACGACGCTCCTAAATACAACTTCATGTAGGTGACGCATTCATGTGCAATATATGCTTCAGCTATACATCCTTCAGGCGCGGATTTATTAGTGACATAATCTTTGTACTCACCAAGTTGCCTGTAAATATAAGATTGCAAACTATACGTTATGGTTATTGAACATGTACGTACATATATGTATTCTGGAGATGTAAGTGAATAAAACATACCTTTCCATGGGATACATCCAAGTGAAGTGTACTGGACCGGTAAGCAACAATTGCTGGGGAAGATGGATCATCAGGTGAGGCATTATATCGAAAAAATTTGGCGGAAAAATCCTCTCGAATTTACACATGATGTATATGATGTCTGCCTGCATTTCCCGGAGATCGGATTTTCTCACTTCCCTTGTGCATAACTTCATGAAGAATCTTGACAGCGCTACTAACGGCTCCACAACCTGGCCAACCACACATCACAAATTTAATATAAAATCCATTTACGACAGGTTAACCGTAATTTTAACCACAAATTTACCTGACGGTGAAGGAACGGTCATGACTCTTCAAGCCGTATATCTTATTCTCCCGCAAGTTCACACACCGGGCTATATTTCCTGCAACGCCTGAGGGATACGTCACACAACTCATCCACCTGAAGATCTGGGTCTTCTGATCAGGCTTCACGGTGTAAGGAGCCCAAGGCATCTTTTTCTTCCCCTCTTTCAGCCAAAGATGTTTTCTGATTCCCATTTTCTTAAGATCAACGCGTGCCTTAGGACCGTCTTTCGTCTTCCCCTCCAAGTTGAGCACTGTACCTACCACACTGTCGCAGACATTCTTCTCTATGTGCATCACATCTAGGTAGTGCCTGATCAACAGCGTACTCCAGTACGGGAGTTCCCAAAATATGCTCTTATGTGTCCAGAATTTGTACCTGTCTGGTCTTTCAGGTATTCTGGCCACAATATCGGGATGATTGCTGAGCTGCCCAAAATCATACTCATCCAGCACTGCTAAAATCTCTTCCCCCGACCATCTATGCGGCTCCACACCTCTCTCTTCGGTCCCATCAAATGCCCCGGTATCTATCCGCCAGGGGTGATCATGTGGTAGGTAAGCACGGTGACCCATCCGGACTATCTTGTTGCAATGATTGCTGCACCCCTGGGAGCTAAGGCACTCAGGACAAGCCTTGTATCCCCTAACAACGTTGCCGGACAACATCCCACGTGCAGGAAAATCACTGATGGTACCAACAATCATGGCATGCATCTGGAACATCTCCTTTTTGTGGGAGTCATAAGTGGGATGACCAACCTCCCAAAGCAATTTACACTCTTCAATCAGCGGTCTCATATACACATCGAGACACTTCCCTGGATAACAACAACAACCACAACAAATTCAGATAACGACTATATATGACCAACAATATAGAACAAAAACAATAAATGGAGAGGTGTTGAACCAACAGCAATATATACAATATGAAGGGAAAGTAGATACCTGGATAACCGGGCCCCGGAATCAACAAGGTCAACATGTTGTATTCCTTCTTCATGCACATCCATGGAGGAAGGTTGTAAGGCACCAAAATGACCGGCCATATACTGTACGAAAGACTCATGGTCCCAAAAGGGTTGAACCCGTCGGATGACAGCCCGAGCCTCACATTCCTCACCTCTGAAGCAAAATGAGGAAACTCCCTGTCTATATGCTTCCACGCCTCCCCGTCAGCAGGGTGTACCATGAGGTCTTCGTCATGCACCTCCCTCACAGCGTGCCATCTCATAGCTTCGGCCGTCTTTGAAGACATATACAACCGCTCCAGCCTATCCCTCAACGGGAAATAGCGAAGTACCTTAACAGGTTTCCTGTTGCCTGCGGGAGTCTGCTTATACCTGTCGGTCCCACATACCGGACAACGATGAAGGCCTTCAAGGTCATTACCGTCTGCATCTTTACCCCAGAATAGAACGCAGTCATATCTGCATGCATGGATCTTGATGTAGGAAAGCCCGAGATCTCTCAAGATACGACGGACCTTATGATGCGTGGTGGGATGACGATGACCGTCGGGCAGGAGCGAAGCAGCGTACTGTAGATACCTATCAACAGCCGTCACGGTCGATTTTGTGTCAACCTTGATATGCATCACCTCCATCACACACTGAAGAACGGTCTTCTCATGACCTGGGCACAGAGGGGTCTGTTGGAAAGCAATAAGTCTGTTGTACTTGGCTATACCGGCAGTGTTGACACCTCTAGGGACGGCCTGCATCGGCGCCTGAGGAATGTGCTGTCGTTCAGGGCATACACCGCTGTCATGAGGAAACATGTCGTTGATGAAGGTCGTTGTTGGATCGTTGGATGTACTGCCCGTCTCATCAAACTGTCCATGATCATGCGGGCGTGATGAGGTTTCACCGTGATATATCCAACATGTGTAACGTTCCCAGAATCCGTTACTCTTCAGGTGGTCCCATACTGTCCCCAACGGAAATCGATGCATATCACTGCGACACTTACACATCTTGCACGGGCAATAGAACATGCCACTCCCGTCAGCATTGCCCTGCGCATATTGCATAAAATCCCAAACTCCTTCAGCATATTTTCTGTGATATCTTGGAAGAGAAATCCAACTCTTATCCATATCCTGAAAATAACACATATATATATATATATATATCAATATTTAATGAACATATCTTTTATATATATATATATATATATTAATGTAATACAACATACTAATTATTAATTATATATATCTAGTTCGAGCGGATTCCGTGGTTTCAGAAGGCAAGTGTCAATGTCACGGAGGGAGAACCCCCTACAGGAACCAGGCAGGACTCGTTTGTGATCACGGAGGCGAACCCCTATCGACCCCTTCACCGAGAAGAGTGGTCAGTTTGTGATCTTGAGATCCAGTTAAACAAACCTGTGAACCATATCTATGACAAAACGGCCCCTTACTCAGCTTGGAACAAACTCTATGCATATATATATATATATATCATTAATTCAACTCAAATAAAACTGAAAATCAATATATATATATATGCACATATATATATGTGCATATATATGCATATATATGTACGTACCTGGGAGTAGCTCTACAAACTATGTATGGACAAATTTCCACAACACCGAACGATTTGAAGAACTAGAGAAATTTATGTTTAAAATTTTCAAAGTTCTCATTCTTCTATCCCGCCTCACAATATATAGAAGAATCTTGGGCGACGAAATATTTGAGTTTCGTCGCCTAAGAATGAAAAATCTTGGGCGACGAAATATCTCAGTTTCGTCGCCTAAGGATAAAAAACTTAGGCGACGAAATAAATATCTTAGGCGACAAAATATTGTTTCGTCGCCCTAGTTTCACTCTTAGCCGACGAAATGTATTCTTAGGCGACGATTTTATTTTCGTCGTCTAAAGTTGGACTTTAGGCGACGATTTTTTTCCCTTGGGCGACGAAAAAAAAAATCGTCGCCTAAGTTCCCTCTTAGGCGACGAAAAAAAAAATCGTCGCCCGGTTTTTTTTGTTTCGTCGCCCAAGACCCATTTTCTGGTAGTGCCTGGCGTCGTCTTCAGGATCCCATTTCCAGCGTCTCCCATACCCCGGCAGTAGTAGGTGTTGGAACGCTGCGCGAAGGCAGTGGCCATAATCCGTGCCCCAACGGTAGGATCTGAAGTGTCGATCCTGGACATGGCCTCTGACATGTCACCCTCTGCCGTGCCCGGCCATGTGTCGTTCACCATGCCTCTGATGACCTCTTGCTCCGCCTCCCTCACCCTCGCCTAAATGGATATATTATAAAAATATATTAATATACATTTAATAAAATGTAATTAAAATTAAAAATTAGTAAATATAAGGAACTTACAAGATCCTCCTCAGAATGAGGATATGCCCTCTGAAAGGTCCCCACATAGGGGTTCTCCTCTGGCCGCTCTCGCCGCACGTCGTCCATGATGGCCGAAAACGGCCTCGAACCGGCACGATGGTTGGTTGTGTTCTGTTGCCGGTTCTCAGCGTTCACCCGGGCGAGGTGCTTTTTTTAAAAAAAATTATCGTTAGTAAATATTTAAAAACATACAATTATAATTAATTCACTAATTAAATATTCAAATTTGTTTACGAATTACCTGTTTGTGAGGGTCGTTGAACTGCGTGACAAGAAGCCACCGCCACTCGTACTCCCGATACTCGAACTCCTTCGGGGTACCCGAACGGTCGCTCCCGTACTTCTTCCAGTGTTCCCGGAGGTCGTGCTTCCACTCCTTGAACCTACATATACAAAAAAAATATTAATAATTTTATTAAAAAAATAAAATTTAATAAATTATTAAATAGCTAGAGGTACCTCTCCCTATGGGTCTTGTCCGCCCAGTCACGTCCCTCCTCGGGAACCACAAACCATTGCTGCATTACCACTTGTTAGTATTTTTTTCGATAACGAAATAATTTATTAGTTAAAAAAATAGTTAAAAAAAAGGTAATTTATTGAGTAAACTCACCGACATTGACTGATGGAGCATCTCCTTCACTCCATCAGGAACCTGGCTCCAGACTCCCCACAACATAGGGAGTCTGGAGCGGATGGTGCCTCCCGCGGCGCGCGTGTACCGGTTTCCCAACGCGGCGTCCACCGGTTTCCCGTTGGAAAACGGGATGGCGATCCGTCCAGCGGACTCGACCGCCCTATCGAGTCCCTTGTTGCAGACGGTGCCTCTCTTGTTCCGCCTTCTCGTTCCGGCGGCTGTGACATTGTGAATCAAATTTAATATTAATAATACATTTTTACAAAAAAAAATTGTAAATCGAAAAAAAAGTAATAATAAATTACCTGAGGATGAGGCTGAGCCGACGGATTCGTCTATGTCCGCCTGCTCGGAGACCCTCACGGGATGAAGAGGCGTGGGAAACTCCCGGTAGATATAGGCCTCGTGCGGTGCCACATGCGGGAGCTGCTCCCGAATCGGTCGACCCTCCTCATCGACGCGAGGTATCGCCGGTATCGTCGGAGGAAGGAAGAGGCCGGACGGCACCATAGGGACCCCGGATGACCCGCCATCACCGTCGGTCGGGGACGACTGTGTGGGGGCGTCGCTGCGGGATCGCGACCGGCGAAGTATGGGTGGATGACAAGGAGCCGTCGCTGCGGGACCCGACTGCCCCGCAGAACCCGAGCCGCTCGCGCCACCCATCAGTTGCGCATGTCGGGCCGTAAACTGCCACGGAAACCCGATCGACGGTGATTCCGACGGGTTGTTTGAGGTACCGTCCGAGCCGTCTTGTCCAGAAGTTCTTCTCTTGGTCATCCTGTTTAAAATAACCATAAATTTATTAAAAATATTTTACCGTCTTATAATTAAGTTCACAAAAATAAAGGCTCGATAAACTTCGAAAAATTTATCAACAATAATAGCACAAATAAAATTTAATAATTATTATAGGATTTATTATTTTTTTTATTCACATAACAAATTATTTACATTAATAAGGGCTTATTATATCACAAAAATTAATTTACGAATATTTACATCCTTACTCAAAAATAATCCATTATTTCTTACAAACCCTAAACCCTAAATAAACCCTAAACCGTAAACCCTAAACCCTAAATTATTTAATCATTTACAATCCTAAACCGTATACCCTAAACCGTAAACCGTAAACCCTAAACCGTACATCACAATTTACAATTATCACAACAACAACAATTTACAATTATCACAACAACAACAACAACAATTTACAATTTACAATTATCACAACAACAACAACAACAACAATTTACAATTATTATAACAACAAAAACAATTAAAACCAATTTAGGGTTTTAGGGTTATACCTTAAATTGTGGGTCGACGTCGGGGTCGGGGTTCCGAATTGGGGTCGGGGTCGGGGTCGGGGTCGGAGAGAGGGAGAGAGAGAGGGCAGAGAGAGGATTTTCGGAGAGAGAGAGAGAATATGCTTGGCGGCTGAAGAAATGGTTAGGGTTTCCGAATTTTTGCCTTTTATAGTGGCGTTCTTGGGCGACGATTTTGTAAAAATCGTCGCCCGCCTTTTTTAAAAATCGTCGCCCTGTTTTTTTAAAAATCGTCGGCCAAGATAGTATATTTGGGCGACGACATTCTTCACTATAAATATCGTCGCCCAAGATGAAGAAAATCGTCGGCCAAGATAGTATACTTGGGCGACGACATTCTTCATTATAAATTTCGTCGCCCAAGATGAAGAAAATCGTCGGCCAAGAGTTCTATCATAAAATTTAGACTATTTGACCATCCAAATCACGTAATCTGGCCGGACCTTCAACTGAGAATAGTTTCCAATCGACGAGACTCTTACGGGGCTATAAAAATTTGGTAAAAAATAAATAACCGGGATAGGGCTACCACTAGGCAGAAATAAATGTGTTTCGTGCGACCGGAACAACCGGCACCGAAACTTTACCGGAATATCTTCATTTTTCACGGGTTGACGTATTTCACCGTTCCGGTCATATCTTATTTCACGACTTTTTTGCGTTTGAGGCCTCTACGTATACGTTGTCTTCAAAACGACACTTAAACTAAACACTTATATAAAAAAGTTATACAACATTAGTACATATAACGTGAGTTTATTGATCGGAGAAGAGGAACTGAAAACCGACCGTCAGATTTGACCAGCATAACGAATTACGTAGGTGGAAAAAAATTCAGCTCCATCTGACAAAGATAAAGGCTCGATCCGTCCGGTCAATCGGCGCGGTCAAACCCCTAAACGGACGGAAACGGCTATTCGACCCTCCAAATCACGTAATCTGGCCGGACCTTCAACTGAGAATAGTTTCCAATCGACGAGACTCTTACGGGGCTATAAAAATTTGGTAAAAAATAAATACCCGGGATATTTATTTTAATTATTCAAATGAAATTTAAATGTGTTTTATTTTATTTTAATTATTCGGATTACTCTTGGCCGACGAAATTAGGCTAATTCGTCGGCCAAGATTATACTTGGGCGACGATATTTGTCAAAATCGTCGCCCAAGAGTAAAAATAAAAATTTAATATCACTACCAGAACAGGCAGTTTAGCTGACGAAAAATTTTCGTCGGCCTGTTAAAAAAATTCGTCGGCTGAAACCTTAGCCGACGAAGGTTCGTCGGCTATAGTGTCGTCGGGAAAGGGTCGTCTGTAATGACTTTAGCCGACGAGACAAAAAATTTAAACTATTCGTCTGTAATGAAACCTTAGCCGACGAAGGTTCGTCGCCCGGTTTTTTTTATTTCTTCGCCCAAGACCCATTTTCTGGTAGTGTCATTCTCCCTCTAAAGTTTAGCAATGAAGTGGTGTACTTGGAACTGTAGAGGGTGTCCTAAAGATGGTTTTCTTGATCAAGCCCTCTCTTTGGTCAATTTGCTACCCATTTGAGTCAGATGCGTTCAAGATGATTTTTTTTAATTACTTATATTGTTTTTCTTGTATTTTATTATTAGCTCATTAATGTATAGTTATGTATTTATAACTTGAAATGTTGAAACTCAGAATACAATGCGAGCAGCTTCCAATAATCAAAGCTTTTGAGAAGATCTATGTCAGGGAGGGTGATGAAGTTACAACCAAACATTATATAAGTTTATCAGTGATTAGTCAAGCATGTATAAATCTGGATGCAATTGGTATATATATGAGCATAAGTTGAATGAATGTCATGTTTTCCTGCTTCTTCCAAAAAAATAGTGTTATTATCATTATCATTAATTAAGATGTAAAGTTTTAGGGTTAGAAGTTGAGTTTTCCTGTGATGGGATTGGAAACTTCCATGTTTATAATCAAACATGTTTATAAATTTCCATGTTTATCATTATCATTATCATTTTATTGTCAACTTCCCTGTTTATGATCAAATCAGGTCTATTAATAAATGTTTATGATCAAGCCATGCATTTGAAAGCTTTCATGTCTATTATTAATACAGGTCTATTAATACTTGCACTCTTAATACTTGCTGTTAGTACATAGCCAAAATATTTGGCTAAGCCGAGAATAAGGTACAAATACCCGGTCGAGATAGCCCTGGTGAGCCCTTCACATGCATCCAAAGAATGAAGGGCCGGTAACAAACCGCTTGCCAAAGTCACTCTAGCGGCAAAACACCCCCAAAAGGGGAGACACTCCAAATGATGGCAAGAAGTCCCACATTGGAGACTAAGGCAAAGGTACCTAAACTTGACCTATAAAACAAGCTCAACCTATCATAAAAGGTACACACATACACACTCACATATACTCTTTCCCTCTTTCATTCCTCTACCCGTACAAGTACTCAAAGCTAACTTAAGCATCAGAGAGTCGAAGACTGGGTCACCCCAGTCCCGACCCTGTGACGTTGTCATTTGTGCAGGTACCGAGTGAAAGACCCCAAGAATTCTACTTCGTTCCGCCCCGCGACCACTTCCCGGCTCGGGACGAAACATGTAGAAACAATTGGCGCTAGAAGGAGGGCCCCTATCTTGTGGAACTCCCACTTGCCTCAGCACTCGGCACCATGGTGATCATTGATGACCCCGTGGACCCTGGCACTCAAGCGGAACCTCAACCCGGCGACACATCCCTTCCCCAAACTAGCAGCCTAGCCCCCATTAACCATTCCGACCCCGCCACAGCCCTTGAAATCCTCAAGCGGGACTTCCATGCGTTCCGCGAGCAAACGGCAAAAGAAAGGGCAGAAACGGAAGCGTACCGGGTACGCATAGTTGAGTTGGAGAAAGAACAATTCTTGCTCCGCGCCACGTTAGAGCATCGTACCGTGTACAACGATAGCTTGGACCGCGGGGCGCGAATTGCCGGGACCCCGGATTCTCTTCAAGGCCAGACTGGTTCCATGCTCCCGGGAGGGCCTAGCCAGATTGTTTACATGTCCCATCCCCTAACCCACCCCTCATTTCCACTCCCAGCCCCCCAACCATCTCCAATCCTCAATAACTCCCCTCTGCCACATCAACCTAATCCATCCGCCCAACCTATCTCCACTTCAACCACTACCAACTCTCCCAACCCACCTCTTGACATGCCAACCCGCCTACTGCTCCAGCTTAGGCAAGCTGTCACGCAGTTAGCCTCACGGGTTGAAGGCGTCGAGAGTCGCGGGGCTCAGTGACCCTTGTTCTCTGGCTATGGACATCGCCCAAGCCCTTTCACACCCTGAGTGCAGATGGAGAAGCGGCCTCCGGGAGCCAAGCCATTCAAGATGGATAAGTATAAAGGCACAGGAGACCCTCATCTCCACCTCGAGACATTCTTCTCGCTTTGTAGCTCCTCTGGCTACAGCGACGCCATAGCTTGCCACGCCTTCCAAGAGACCCTCTCGGAAGAGGCACTCAGTTGGTTCCTTAGCCTGCCACCCAACTCCATAGACAACTTCGACCAACTCTCGGAACGTTTCCTCAACCGTTTCATACTACACACCAGCATCTACCGTACTGTAGACGCCATGTTCCACATCAAGCAAAAAGAGGGCGAAGGCCTCCATGAACTGCTGTCCCGGTGGCAATCTGCCACAGCGAGATGTCACAACTTAGAACCTCGCGTGGCGGAGCAAGCTTTCCGTCAGGCCCTACTCCTCGGCAGTTTCCTGATGGAGATCAATAAGAACCCTCCAGGATCCTACGAAGCCTTGATGGACCTGGCGGTGCGGTGGGTCCATGCTGAGTTTGCCACTTTCGGACGTCCCGCCCATGCAACGCTAGCTCTTACTGCCCCGGCACCAGATGAACACTTTGGCCACGGACAAGAAAAAGGGCAATCACATGGCCCATCCCGAGAACAGGGGGCGGCTCCGACCGTCGCCATGGGGGACAGAGAAACCGCGACCACCCTTACAAGTCGAGGGACCAGAGCCCTCCACAGCAACAGCGTCGTTCCTCCCCGCCACCTCATTATGAAGTCCACACTACTCTGACCACTACATATGAGGACATATGGGTCAGACACAAAGATCTCATCCCCTTACCTCCCAAAAGCAAGTACCCAAAAAAGCCCCAGCGAGCCACCGGCAACAGGTACTGCACTTATCATGACAATAAGGGCCACACAACAGAGCAGTGCAATGGCCTCCGCAATGCAATCGAGCATCTGATCCAGAAGGGGCAACTCCACCAATACTGTGCTCCCGCCACAAGAGCCAACGCCATTGAAGTGCATGGCAAGATCCTAACCTTGCATGGTGGAGCCCCACGGTTCCCCCCACGCCAGCCTTCTGTAAAAAGGCAATGCACGGCACCCTCAAAAATCCTAGACATCCAACGTGGTGTCACGATCACCCCATCAGCGTGGGATCAGGTGACATTTCGCAACGATGAGGATACCCTGCATTGCCATCACAGCGAGCCATTCATCATCAATGTGCAGGTGGACCATTACAGATGCCACAGAGCTCTAGTGGACACAGGTGCCGCTGTAAGCGTCATGTTTTCTGACTGCTACCAAGGACTCCGGCGGGACCGCACTAAGTTGTACAACAACCACGACCCACTTGTCAGCTTCTCTGGCGAGACAGTACAGCCGTTAGGCTCAGACCGCCTAACCGTGTCAGTGGGAACAGCTCCTTGCCGTTCTTCCATCACGGCATGCTTCCTCATTGTCGACTGCCCTTCATCATACAATCTCATCTTAGGGCAGGACATCCTCTGGGGGTTGCAGTGCTTCATAGCTGGCCACATGCTTCTCATGAAAGTTCCTACCCCTGGTGGCACCCTGACAATTAAAGGGGATCGAGCAGCCATTGAGCATGGCCATCTTAACGCCATCCAACAGAGGCGAGGAGCCCATTAGATGCTGCCTCTCAACCCCCCGGAACCCATAGATGATCCCCGGGACGACACAAAGGGGTGCAGAACAGAGAGCTCCGCGACCTAGTCCTACAAACGCTTGTCACCACCTACCTTAGACCAATTTTAACCTTGGCTTGCCGTTACTTCATTGTTACTAGTGTATATACAATAGCCCAGTAGCGGCTTCACCTATGTATACTTTGCCCGCTAGCGGCTACATCTAAGTACAATGAAGTGTTTTGTCATTCCAGCATGCTATACTTTGCCCCCGTAACGCAGGGCCACAAACCATACAAAAGTATACAGCAAGACAAAGACAAAGGTTACACATAACGCCAAAACATCAACCTGGACTCCCAGGCAAATTAGTATAAATTATTTACAATGGCTAACCACGCCACTTATATTGTTCCAAAACAAAGTCCTACAAACTATCATAGTGTACAGGCACATCTCACTCCCTCCCAGCGGATGAGTCGCCAGACTTGTTCACACTCCCCTTCGACCCGCCACTGTTGCCATGCACCTAGCTCACGGTCCCCGCTACCCTCTGCCCAGTCGACTGCTTCAACGGGTCCCGGGACAAAAAGGAAGGCCTCACAGCTACGGCAGGGCGGATAAGCGAACTACCAGGAGCCACCTCAGGGTCGGGGCGTCCCTTCACGGGAACCTTCTGAACTTCAAGGCCCGCGCGCCACCAACCCCGGAGCCCGAGGATCGCGATCCGCAATGGTAGAAGAAGCCACCTGCGACACTGCTACTTGGGTAGACATGGACCCCTCGGGGCCAGTAGCCCTCACAGATGATGTAGCTGCAATGGCAAGAGGTCACGGGTCACCCGCAACTGACGCCCCCTTCTGTCCAGAAGACGTTGCGCGCCACGCCTCATGTTGCTTCGCCAGAGACCGCGAGATCTCGGCTTGCTTCTTCTGCTCGGGAGTCATTTGTTCCCAAGCCACCTTTGCAGCATTTTTCTCTACATACCATTTGCGCATGGCAGCCTCGTTAATCCATCCCGCCTGGCAGCCCAGCCGGCTCAACTCATCCTGCCCTTTGGTATAGGCACCTTTCAGCTGTTGCTTATACACTTCACCCTCCCGGAACAACCTTTGCCCCGCCATGGCAGCTAGCTCGCACTTGGATTTCCAGGACACCTCCAGATCCGCAAGTGCCTGCGTCAACTTGGCCACCTCAGCTTCCAAGGACATTGCCTTAGCAGCCGCCACTTCCAAAGCTTCCACCTGTTCATCCTTCTTCCTCACAACTTCCTTCAGCTCCGCCACCTGAGCCTGGAAGACAGCAGTGTTCTGATCCTCTTGAACTAGCTGCTCTGCAAGGTTCTGCTCCGCCTGAGCTAGCTGCTCTGCAAGGCCACGGTTACGTTCTTCAGCCTCCCTCAACTGCTGGCTCTTCGCCTCAGAATCATCCTGCCAGTGGGAGGCGGCCCGTTCACTCGCAGCGTACATCAGCAATGTCGCCTGCAATTACATAGCAACGTATAAACCCCAAGCTCAAACCAGTGGAACACAAAAGCATATAAACACTTACCCGAGTCAGTTTCTCCTTAGCGAGAGCCATTCCAGCCGGCGGATCCACATCCTCCAGTACATGCATGTCACGAGCACGGTGACGCATGTCATAGGCCATTTGAGCCAAGTATGGCTGAGCCTCCCCTATCCCCTCCAAGGCTTGGGCAACCTCAGCTAGACTTGCAAATCCCCCAGATCGGCTGTCCCTACGCGACCTCTTTGATGGGCCCTCGCTAGCCGGGTCAACCCTCTCCTTCCTCTTTCGAGTCCGGGCCGCGCCTATCTCTTCCTCGCGGTCCGCAACCTCCTCCACAACAGGCCCCTCCTGCGCCTGGTCGGGTTCGCCCTCGCGATCACCCTCTACCGACACCTCCTCCCCCTCCAACTCCACATCCTGGATGCCTAGGCCCATCGCTTCCGCCACCAATGGAGGCACATAGGCGTAATCCTCATCTGCCAGGTTTAGCCTCATAAAATCTTCAGAGTCCCCCAGCTCCACCTCCCTTCCCTCCCCCGTCTCCAAGTCGATGTCGTACTGCTTGGCGTGATCAGCCTCAGCCAGCAGCCCATCTAACACGTCCTCATCTGACACTTTGTCGTAAGGACCTTCCTTCTTCCGCGAGCCCCTGTCGCGTGGCATCGTTACTGCAACAAACAAATTAGTCAGACAACAACTCGCAAGCCTACAACAGGTAATGCAACTACTAAAATACAGACCCGGAACCCGGGGGTAGCCGAAGTGGCTGTATATGCCAAGGCGGCATTTCCGATATGAGCTCCTACATTCGAAGGCCCATATCACCCGGCGAATCCGCCGCTCCATCAGCTCAGTCAAATTGTACTCTTGCGGCACTGCACATGGCTAGTTGTCAGCAGTGACAGTAGACAAACAAAACAAAACAAGGCAAGAGCACGGTACCTATTCTCTGGAAGATCCCCGGGACCCGGAAAGGATGCCGGTGCCACTGTCCCCCAACAAGGAAGCACTTGCGTCTCCAAGTTTCACTTGTTGAGGTGGGCAAGTCTTCCACCAACACTTTGAATTTCCCCCGTGACCTCATCGTCACGCAGCCCATGCTACCCTTCTTCGCGCACCACCTCATGTGCCAGTATGCGTTGAAGGCAAGAGCACGGTACCTATTCTCTGGAAGATCCCCGGGACCCGGAAAGGATGCCGGTGCCACTGTCCCCCAACAAGGAAGCACTTGCGCCTCCAAGTTTCACTTGTTGAGGTGGGCAAGTCTTCCACCAACACTTTGAACTTCCCCCGTGACCTCATCGTCACGCAGCCCATGCTACCCTTCTTCGCGCACCACCTCATGTGCCAGCACGCGTTGAACTCGTCACAATTCGGGAACTCCTGCTTCACCAGGCGGAATAACACGCCCGTTCCCAGTATTTGCACATGTTGGGGGTAACCTGCCCCGGGGCGACATGCAGACACGCTAAGGTGTACTGCACAAACGGGGGCAGCGGGACCATCAACCCGCACTTTAGTTGGTACTCGTATACCAACGTAAAGTTGCCCGGGGGATCCCAAAACTTCACCCCCCGACCCAGCGGCCGCAACAAGACCTCCTCCGGAATGCTCCAATTTTGCCGAAGCACTTCAAGCTCCGACGAAGTCAAACTCTCGCCAGAGGGGCTCCCAAAATGAATCATCCTCCTCACGAGATGTCGCCATAATCAACTCCTCTACCTCCTGCAATAGAGGGTCACACGAGGACACATGAGACCCGGCATCCATCACAGGAATGCCTTCCCCCAAGTCAAGGGCAAATTCCGCCATAAGATTAGCCAATCCCTCCTCCATCCGGTGCAAAGTGTCCGAATCAGCACTAAGCGAACTAGAGACCTCCACGATCTCTTCGCTGGACACCCACACCGGATCTGCCATACCCCGCTACCTTAACCCTAACCAGCCCGACAACAAATCTCTCACCCTAGAAATCCTACCAACACCACAAACATGTGAACAATCCCACACCCCAAATAACCCGAAACAACGCCGCCACCACATACAAAATCAAAGACAGAGGAAGCGACGAATTCATACCTGAAAACAACGGGTTTGCGTAGTGGCAGTGAAGCTGATTACAATCGGCTGAGCGCTCGCACCTAATCAATTGAGGATGAAATTGGACGTTTCCCAGTCTGAAACTTGTAGAATAGCCGAAACCCAAAAACACAAATCGCGCCTCCACAGTTTCCAGTTTCAAAACATGAACTCCCCCCTTCAGTTCTCTCCAACCCTATTTATAGGCATTCCCTTGGACCCCACAAAACTGAACGGTCAGGGTAAAGCCACGTCACCGTTGGCCACTTCCAAAAAAAAAACGACAGTCCCCAACCAAGCGCGAACTGACTCGCCACATAGCCACAGTCCCCAACCAAGCGCGGACTGACTGGCCACCTCGCGACAGTCCCCAACCAAGCGCGCACTGACTCGCCACATAGCCACAGTCCCCAACCAAGCGCGGACTGACTGGCCACTTCGCGACAGTCCCCAACCAAGCGCGGACTGACTCACCACATAGCCACAGTCCCCAACCAAGCGCGGACTGACTGGACACTTCGCGACAGTCCCCAACCAAGCGCGGACTAACTCGCCACAGTCTCCAACCAAGCGCGGACTGACTCGCCTCGCAGCGGCCGCAACGCCACATAGCGACAGTCCCCAACTAAGCCCCGACTGACTCGCCAGGGCAGCAGCAAACGTTTCTTCTCGCCAACCTATTTTCGGAACATCACCCCCGTCACCTCAAGACTCTTGCGTGGGGATTTGGGGACTCGGCACCATGCCTCCCGCACCCGGATAAAACATATTCTCGGCATCTCTAGAATAACTCCCCACCCAAGAACTCTCTCGGACTGGGGACTTGGGGATTTGTTAGTACATAGCCAAAATACTTGGCTAAGCCGAGAATAAGGTACAAATACCCGGTCGAGATAGCCCTGGTGAGCCCTTCACAGGCATCCAAAGAATGAAGGGCTGGTAACAAACCGCTTGCCAAAGTCACTCTAGCGGCAAAACACCCCCAAAAGGGGAGACACTCCAAAGGATGGCAAGAAGTCCCATATTGGAGACTAAGGCAAAGGTACCTAAACTTGACCTATAAAACAAGCTCAACCAATCATAAAAGGTACACACATACACACTCACATATACTCTCTCCCTCTTTCATTCCTCTACCCGTACAAGTGCTCAAAGCTAACTTAAGCATCGGAGAGTCGAAGACTGGGTCACCCCAGTCCCGACCCCGTGACGTTGTCATTTGTGCATGTACCGAGTGAAAGACCCCAAGAATTCTACTTCGTTCCGCCCCGCGACCACTTCCCGGCTCGGGACGAAACAGGTAGAAACACTTGCACATTTAGTTGTCAATTTCCCTGTTTATGATCAAATCATGCATTGGAAAGCTTGACAGGGAAGCTTCCCTGTTTATTAGGTACACTTAATAAACTTGACATTTATTATGATGCATGGTTGATCAGGTCTATTAATAAATATCAAGTTTATTAAGCTTCTCCGTATTGTTTGATCAGGTGTACTTCATAAGTGAAGCTTCTCTGTTTATTATGCAAAATGTCAAGTTTATTATGAAAATGTTGAGCTGCATATTTTCTTTATTAATTGATGTATTTTAAATACAGAATGACATGGTTGATGAGGTCAATAAACCAAATGATGCATTTAAGGAACAACACTCTGACGCAACGGAGGAGGAGATTATGGAAAATGTTCAGTCCCAACAAATTGAGGTGTTGGGTACGGTGCTCAAAACTCAAAAAGGAAAGGAGATCAACGGGATGGGATGAGGAGGCGAGCGAGACTTGAGTCATTCTTCAAATGGTTCCACTTCACGTAGTCGTCCTCTTAGAGTTGATGAGCAGCAACTCCAAGAGATGCAGGAGCGCTATGAGCAGAGACTAAAGGAATCAGATGAGCGTACCCAGTAGTAGATCCAAGAGGTCAAGCAGTGTGCCATGCGTGCCGAGTCTATGTATAATGTTGTGCAGTCCCAAGTTGCAACCATATATGAGCACCTAGGTATGCCATCTCCTCCTCCTCCTCCTCCACAAGTTTCCCCACAGAACAATGATAATAGAGGCGACTTTCCAGGATTGGACGAGAATGTTTCTTGGCATTGGTGATTTTGTAGTACTTCATTCATAGTTTAGGTAGATATTATGAACAATTTTCTAGCTAGTTCATTGTTTTGTATATATGAACAATATTTGTTCATCTAGTTATCATGATCAATATATGAATATGTTTTCCAAATCCAGTGTTTCATGCCTGCTGTATCTGTATGTGTTTGATTATTGTTACTGATTTGTAATTTTTGGAAACAATGAATAGGGTTAAAAATAATTACCCTAAACAAAAATCTCTTAGGCGACGGAAACAGTAACATTCGTCGCCCAAGATAAACCACATTGGCGACTGAAAAAATAACATTCGTCGCCCAAGACAAATCACCTAGGCGACAGACACAGTAACATTCGTAGCCCAAGATAAACCACCTAGGAGACGGAAAAAGTAACATTTGTCGCCCAAGACAATCCACCTAGGCGACGGAAAAAGCAACATTCGTCGCCTAAGATAAACCACATATCCAACGAATACAAAGATCGATTGTCGACTAAGAATTGTTATGCATTCGTCGGTTTAAAACTCTGTCGACGAAAATTTTGTCGCTTAAGGATGTTGCAATATTCGTTTGTAAACATACATACCAACAACAGTTTCGTCGGCTAAGAACAATTACATATTCATCAGCTAAGAACCTTTCCGACAATAACATTCAGTCGAAAGAGGTTTTTATCGACGAAGTTGTTTGTCGACAAGGCAGGTAAGGGTCTGTCGGGTAGGATCTCTCATAGTCGATGACTAACTTTAGTTTCGTCGCCTAAGTGTCTACCTCACCACACTTAGTCGACGAAACTTAGTTGACGGATAATTCGTTTGCCAAAATTCTAGGCAACGAATTGGTTGTCTTAGGCAACGAGTTGTTTCCGTCGCCTAAGACGAGATTTCATGGTGTATGTCAACGTGAGAGAGAGTTTTGGGAATATGCATCTTCTTCCCGCTTGAGGAATGCTGCCTCGCATACAAGAAGGAAACTATTTCCTCTTTCAATTTGTATTTTCCTTTGCTGCAGGAGTTTCAAAGGTCTGGCACAAGCATCTGTCTTGTCAAACACCAATTCATCGGGCAAGGGTTTCTCCAATCATCACGGCTTCGAGGTAGAGTTTGAAATTGTTTAAATTGCTTTCTTCTCGAAGCCCTGATTTCTTTCCTTTCTCCAACCAATGGGTTCTCGTCTTTAACTCACTGTGGTTACTCGCAATTTCTTGAATTGAGTATACTGGTGCCTAAATTTTGAATGTAGTAGAGTAGCTGAATCCTTATTTTGAATGAGGTGGATGAGGTATCTTGAAGCCCACAATCTCGTGATTCGAGGATGAAATAGCTGCTTTAGAATCAGTCACACACTCTTCTTTCTTTGCTCTATAAAGAAAGAGACTTTTTAGTTGGATAAAGCATGGAATCTGGGTTTTGACATTGTTACGGGGAGAGAAAAATGAAGAACTAGTTCATGAACAGGAAAAGAAAGAAGAGATTGGGTTTTTGTAAAAGAATAGGGTTTGGGTCTTCTAAAAGGGGAGGTGTTGGGTCTTAGATATTGGAAATATTTTTGGCCTTGAGGGATAAGTAGTCCATTTCTCTTGTATTCACCGATTCGATATCGATTTAGGTCGTTGAGCTTGAATTTCGAGCCCAAAACCGAAATTATCAACAACGTTAAACCAACAAACGAGCGTCATGTGCTTCCGTAACCTTCCACACCTACTTTCTACAAGCCCCAAAAATGCGTGGATGTAGTTTGGATCCACATCAATTGATATATTTGCTTGACATGTTAAAATTCTAAGATTATAGAATTTTACATGAATTACATAACAGATTGTCGCGTGACAAAGTATATGATTTTTCAGATATCAACAACGGTAACATGATTCTTGAATCTAAGTCTAACAATTTAGTTTCTGACATTATTTTATAAATACATGAACTGAGTTGAAAATACAATTTAGTATACAAGGGTCTAGCAACAGACTAGTTTGATATTTCGTGTCATGTATACACTTACGTTTACGTTTGAAGACGTGACTGATTTGATTAAATAGAGTCGTCAACTCATAAGATCAAAATGAAGAAATGTTTATCCATCCTTATTTTGAAATTGGGCGAGAGTTTGGAACTTGGATTGTCAATTGTCATTACAGGAGGATAGCACCATGTCCCATCTAATGAGTCACGACCTATGTGGCTATGTAGCCACTTGACCATACATAGAGAATCTTGCCTGCCCGTGGTTCTTTATTGGCCACCACAGATAAAGCCCTCTCAATATTTTCCGGTTGCTGATGTGAGCTCCCGGCCAAACCCACCTAGCCTGGACCTATTCATTTCATGTCTTGTCACTAGTGCATGTGTCAGCTTGGCAGGTGGCCTTTACCTTACTCGTGTCTGCCTCTGCGTAAACACGCTTCCCAGTCGATAAGATAGGCCCGGTATGTAATATCCGGGGAGTTAACTAATAACGGCAGCACCATCTGTCCTCTTGGCGGCATCTGGCAACAGCCCCTATTTTTTTTTTATTTTTTTTTTTGACTTGTCATCCTTCTCCCAATGGTTTTCTTATAAATTCTAATTTTGTTTTTTTTTTTACTTTTTTTTATTAATAACTCACACATCCTACATATGTCGTGAGGTTTGAACCCATGACTTCAAAGTTATCAGTTAAACACCTTAACCAATCAAGCCACAGCTCACTGACAATCCTAATTTTGTTCTTGTGTTCTAGTTGGGTAGGAAATAAATTATTATAAGACAGAATAGGAAAAAGTTATTTGTGGTTATAATTGAAAAGCAAGATGATCTTTTTAAATGTTTATTCAAAGGTAAATACGACATTTGGATTTTACGCAATTTTATTTGTGAAATGTTTATGACATATATTCTGCATGGTCTCTGAGAGGGGAGAATCATCCAGATGCAGGGGGCTTCCTCTTATAACTTGTCAATCAAGGAGAGAAATGCGTCAGAGGGAAGACCGGGTGCACCGGCCTTCGACCCTCCGATGTCTAAGTCAGTGAGCTGATGCAGGTGATATATGAGTGAAGATGGAGATCGTGAGAATGAGAGGAGGAGAGTGGTATTTATAGGGGTATGGTGGATGCACACTAAAAATATCATTTTGCCCTTGCTCAGAGGGTGTATTATCATTATGCCCTCAAGAAATAGTGTGGGCTTCTTGGGCTTAACCAAGGCTCAAACCCGTTTTATGTGGTGGCACGCGTCTTTTTAGACGAGTACGACTGATGTTGTATTATGTACTAACAACATATATAAATATTTATTTGAGACCTATGTTCGCTAGGTAGGTGAGCACAATAATTGTTGCTAACCTAATCAAATATTATTATGACAATTAGATCGTTCGTATATGATTTATTTACCATAATATTTATATATCATTGATAGATATACAAACACGACGATTAGTAAAATGACAAAATAAATAGGACAATTAATGATATAACACGGAAGAATCACACAATTACTTAAGATACATGTCCACCATTATGTGCCTTATAGGCGATTAAGAGAGCAGAACAACCGAATACCCCATCCAAATCGGCATCAAATCTAAAAGGGAATTCACCCAAAAATACCACAAAAAGAACTTCCATGGCTTATCCGTGTAGTGCAGGTCCATTTCACCGGAAATTACTGCAAATCCAACTAATCGCTGAGCTGGTGAAATAAAGGTAAACCAACAAAAATGATTCCATTTTGTCTTTGCAGTGAATAAATTCCCTCAAATGTGAAAACCTTCCTATAATTCTTTTCTTTTTCCTCAAAAAGAAAAAAAATCAATAATTTCAAATTTTCATTATGCTTCCATAACCTTAACGGGCCATCCCAGGCCCACCCAGCACCCCATCGTTTAAGAAAAAGAAACGAATATCCGAATAATAACGGAAACCACCACGTCCTACTTTTCCTTTGCGTGTGGGTCTCTAGCTGACGTCACCCATTCCCCCAAATCCCTTCTATAAATAAACGCCAAAATCACTCCCTGAGGTTTGAAGCCTCAAGCCCCCACCTCTCTTCCTCCTCCTCTCTCAAATAATTCTCTCCAATTCTAGATCCTTCCTCAACTTCAAACTCACACTATGGGAGCTGGCAACCAAGCCAAACCCGCAGCCGAAACCCTAAAATTCCTCTGCAGCTACGGCGGCAAGATCCTCCTCCGCCACACCGACGGCGAGCTCCGTTACGTCGGCGGCCACACCCGCGTTCTCTCCGTCGATCCCTCCATTTCATTCTCCGGTTCGTTCCGTTTCACTCCACTCCTTCACCCTTGACTCCAAATTTTGACTCTCAATTTTGGATTTACTGTTGTGAATTTCGTTGCTGATTCTGTGTTTTATGTAACAGAATTAATGGTGAAGCTCACTGAGTTCTGCGGCCAGTCCGTCACTCTCAGGTGTCAATTGCCGGACGGCGACTTGGAGACGTTGATTACGGTCAAGTCGGAAGAGGATTTGGCGAATCTAATCGAAGAGTACGAACGGGTTTCGTCTTCTTCGTCTCGTTCATATAAGGTCAGAGCGATTCTCTCGCCGCCGAAATCGCTGAAGCAAGTCTCGCCAGCTCAGTCTACAACATCAACCGGCGGCGACTGTTCGCCGTCGAAATCGCTCTACTCCGACTTCGATTCGCCGCCGAAGAGGTTCTATTCGCCGACGGCGGTCGGTTATCAGAGAGGGACGGGGAAAGTGTGCTACTATCCTTGCCATGTCCAGCGAACTCCCTGCGAGATTCCGTATCAGCAGCACCGGTATCACCAGCACCTCCATCAATTTCAAGTCCCTCACTGCAATTGACCGGCGACTGCTCGATTCCGGCGATCGGAAACCTAAGCGTATTGAGGAGGCTCTTCTTCAGAAATAGATGACGACGAAAAACAGAAATTAATCGGAATTTAAGGAAAACAAAGCGAAATATGGGGATTTTGTGTTTATTGTGTGAATTGGAGAGGATTTTCATTCCTATTTTTTCTTCTATTTCTTTAATTTACGAGGTGTGTGTATAATGACAAAAATCTACGACGCGCTTTTATTTTGTGGCGCCGGGAACTCCGGTACATGTATTGTCGTTTGGTCTCCGTTTACGGCCGTTTAACCAGCTGTCCAGAACGTTCTCTCCATGATTGCCGTCGTAACGGGTGTGTCACGTCTCACTAGCCGACGAAATTTCCAACCACAAGTCGTTTCTTCGTTGACGTGCTATTTCCGTTACACCGGTTTGATTAGCCGTCTTTTTTTTTTCTTTTTCGAAACGGTTTTGTTTGATGTTTATTATGTTTAATTTGTGTTAATGATTCTTGTGTCTTTATTTGTTTTACAGGTGGAGTATTTATGGGGGAAAATATGGTGGACCCTGGAGGGCTTGTGCTTTGAACCTTCCTTGAAGCAATGCCAGCTTGGTCTGAATATTGGAGAATACTACACGAATTGGACCAAGTCCGTAAAATTACAAAATTGTGAAATAGAAGTGTTTGGCCCGAAAAATCTAATTAGCAAATCATTTTGACCGAATATATCTTGCCAAGTCGCTGCAAGGCAATTAGTACGACATCTGTGACTGTGACCAAGAGGGGAGGTGGGAAGGAATAAATTTAGTTGGCCAGTTGGTGGCATCCTAACAAGATGGAATGACTTTTGGGAAAGACAAAGTACTGGTCCATATGGTGCTTCAAATACAGGTCTTTGAGTATTTAGTCGACATTTTGCCAAGAATATATTAAGCGACCTTAGGTGTGCTTCAACAGCCTATAGCTTACTTATTCATGACCCCCTCAGAAAAATGCAAGTATTTCTACGAGTACCCTTCTTGGAAGAGAATATTCTACATTGTGCTTCAAGTCTCCAACTTGGCCTTGGACAACAATATTATTTCAAAGGGCGATCATCTCATGATCATTTAGGAATATAATTCTAATTTTATGCATTAGCTCACGTTGTTTTAAATTCTAAATATATAGAAAATATGATATTCTAGGGATGACTAGCTTACAATTTTGTGATTGAATATGAAGCTGGATATTGGGTCGTAACATTGACACACTGCAATATTTCTACGGTTAGTGAAGTCAATGATCAATGCCATTCATCCAGCTCTGGCGGGAAAGGATTCTGATGATTGTGTCATCTTTATCATGAGCATAGGAAGAAATAACAGAATACACACTTGCAATCCCAGAAGCAGAAACAAAAAGTGGACTAGTCATTTAGTATCTGGCGATTTTCGGCCCTCCACCTATATAAATGGAACTTTGTATTCTCTTTATATGAATTGGTATCGAACAGAATTGATCGGTATGTTTGGCATTGCAAATCAAGATTATTCTGGGGTCGTGACGAGGGTGTACTCCTCTTCCTCCTTACAAGGACCGGAAGAAAGGTTTGGTTATTATGAACTGTTCGAGTCTAATGGAGAACTCTTATTAGCAATTCGTTATTATAAAAGTTATCAGTTTGGTTCTTATTATTGGCGTGTCTACCAGTTTGATCCGTTCAGAAAAGATAACAGGAATCATTGGATTCCTATAGAGAGCTTGGGAAATAGGATATTGGCTATCAGCACCTGGCGTTGCGACTTCAGCCGTGACTTCTTGGTAGTTGTAGTACATGAAGCCAAGGAATGTTCAGACATGATAATTGACGGCAACACCACCTTTATTCGGGAAACTGATGATCGAGGCAGCTTTTGGAGAAAGGATAAGGATCATGAATGGAATTTCATGAGACCTTCAGTAACTTATATCGAACCCATTCTGTTTCCATGAACCTTTTTTTTTTTTCATATGATTTAGATTTCGAACATAATGTTTTTTTTTCATAACTAATTTACTATAGCTGTACGTATTTTAGTTTTCCTACTGTAATAACTCTGTGCGAACATAATGTTTTCAGGAAAGCAGGAATGAGAAAATGTTCAAAGAGGTGTGAAGGTCCTAGAGGGGGAGGAGGGAGCAAAGATTGTGCTATCATGTTTGATGTGAGACTAAGTTGTGTAAATAAAAAGGTAAGTACTGAAAGTAAAAGATATAACACCAATACGTTTTTTATACGCAGAAATTTTGTAACAAAAACTACGTGCCTCTAACTTTTGAGAGACAAACTTTTCCACTATTGTAAAGACACTACTTAAGAGACTCACAACTCAGAGGATGACACAACATCTAGCCATACTATGTAGTCTAACTACTAGCACTTAACTGAACTTGCTCTCTTGTCATTCAAGTGTTTTACACATAGCACTAATCTAAGCTTCTATGCAGAATTCAACTAACACATTTAGCTAATTCTCAAAAACAGCTTCGCCGGGTTGTTGCATCACCTAAACATATCTCAAGGTATGCAAATTCACAATGATATGAGTTTGAAAAGGTTTTGGTGCTCAGCTTTAAGATTGACAATCACATGGAAGACTTAGAGATAATAGAGCAGTTAGCAAAATGCTAGACTCAATAGAAGACAACAAACAAGACAATTTTCAACAACCAAAGAGCAAGAGAGGTTTTGCTCTCTATTTATAGGCCAAGTGCACGGCTATGAGGAAGCAAACACGTTAGCCACATCAACAAAGGTTCTTTTGGACTTTTGCTACTTGTCTTAAAAACTATGACAGATAGAACCTTAGGGATCATTCCACTCACAAGACAAAAGCTGAGAATAGACTTTCCTATAAAGAAATGAAGCCAAAAGAATAAGACAAATGATTTTGGAAAACTATATCAGTTTTAGTCAAGCATAAGGACTCTACAAAACCATTTTTCCTAAGAGGACACTTAGGACAGCTGATAGCTTGGGCGGTGCATCACATGGACCAACAGCCAACTTAGTTTGTGTATCACAAAAACCAGCTGGTCACCTAAGGCTCAAGTCATGTGGTCACGGGTTGGTTTGTCACACCACCCTAGACTGACTTGGAACTCAAGTACGAATAGACTAATATTTTGCTAAAAGGTATTTAAAATTCAAACACTTAAAAACTGAAGCAAATACATTTGAATATGCACATGGTTAGACCCAGTAGATAGAACATATACAACAAGGGTATCCGTCTAATCGGGATGGCAAGCACGGCTGTCATCCTTAGTGAATGAATGTGATGCACATGCATGAACTACCTGATGCACATGAGATCTGTCAGTTCTTCATTCTTCACTTGAGCAATCCTTGCTACCAGGCTACAACATGTAGCATGTATCCTTGTGTTTTGATCATAAAGGGATAGCTAAAAATTCGTATACCAACATGGTGGAATGTTTGGAACTTCACAAGTTAAACTGAGACATTTGAGAAATGAATATTCAGTGGAAGGTCGATGAGTCTATGCTTTTCATTTCCAAGACGATCGATCTTTCAATCTTTATGTCAAGCAGGAGTTGATCTTCTCAAGATTAAGACCTTGCTTGAAGGTAACTTCTTCGGCCAGTGCAGCTCTTTTCAGCTGCAATGCCAGCCATGTCAGGATTTGCCAAGGAGAGAAAAGGCCTCTAATACGCATGTCAGAACAACGAGTAGGATCACGGAGACAGTACAATCACAGCTTACCTTTATAATGAAATTGGTAATTCTACATACTTACAATGCATAATAAGATGACCATACATGATACATGTATTGAGAATGTATAAGTTTTGTGTGAATATCTGATCTACATTGATCTATCTATTTTATATATAAAGTCAGATCCTATTGTCACTACTCACTACTAATTGATTAGCAAGTTGCACTAGCTAGATTTGATCAAAATGTTTTTTCAAACACTATGAGTGGCCAAGGTTTTTTTTTTGTTTTTTTCTGTTAAGAATCAACAACTTTATTAAATAAAAGAGATCGTACATAAACGGAGATATGAAGAAAAAACCCTTATATATATAGAAACAACTAGGATCAAAAGGTAACGAAAACATGAGCAATAACAGTCATAGCCGCTAGCTTATTGCATCAAAGATCCAAAAGCACAGTAGGAGTTCGATTGCGGGCAACACTGGACACGAAAATCTTTACACACACACGTACACTTGTGAAGAGGTAGCAGCTAGGGTTGCGTGGAAACATTGTTAATTGTACATAGGCTTATCCATGAAGGTGGCCTTCAACCGTGCTCGGCTTTGTTACATGCTAAAGAGATGTTGGTGTATTGTTCAGACTTCTTCTCCATCTGCTCAGTTCATACTGAAGATTTTATCACTGCTTACAACCCCTATTTTTCGACACGCACGACTCAATTGTGTGCAATCTAACTTTTAAGTCATACGTACAGGCAATCAATTCTCATGTCAACCAGTTATCTCGAATGACTAATCACCCCATTTTGTTAATTCTTGGCCAACATGTACATGAGTAACCAATAAACATTCTTGGAGCTCAAGACGTGATTTGTACAGTAGATAGTCTGCGACTGCTAGCTCCTATACCCACAACAGTTTAGCATAATCAACTACGTACATATTGGTTTTGCAGACTACAGTCTCTTCAACCTAGCTAGCTACTATCACCCTTTTTACAGGGTTTTTACTCCTAAAGTACCCACCGTTCTATATGTTTGTCAAGGACGACCAAATTCAAATTCTTTCTTAATTAAGTACTTCTCTAATTTGTGTTCTCCATATGTTTCAAAGAGCAACATTTTCTAAAGGATCTAGCTAAACGTACGTTGGACCAGATAATAGTAGTCACCCTATGATCGCGAAGAATGCTGCTAGCTACTAGTCAAGTAAATCGACCAGAAACTAAATATATATATATATATATTAATTAATTAAGAAACTGACATTTGAATAAATATTAGTTAATGGCATGGGATTTGTTGAATAATTTAAATCTTCTTTTAATCTGATCGATAATAAACATGATCATACATATGATATACAATCTAACAACTAAGCTAGGGATTCAATGAACAAGGGATGACTGTTAATAACAGTACAGCTGGATTCCAAATTCAATTCTTTCTATCGAGTTTCGACAACCATGAAAACTGAATATTGCTCCATCATCAACACTGCCATGGTCTTCATGGTACTGTACTTGCAACTGGTAATTATCAGCAGTGTTCTCATTCTTGGGGATCTTGAGAGCATTAATCTTGGCTGCAATATCGGGCAACTTAGGGCTCACATATTTAGGCTTCTTGAGAGCACTGAACTGGGTATATATATCATCCCAATCAGGCAATTTGGGGTGGACATGTTTAGGGCATTGGACCTCGTCATCCTTTTTCTGTTCTGATGATCTCGCTGCTGCCTGATCAGGAGAAGAACTAGTAAAAGAGGGTTTGACCGGTTCATGTTTTACTATGACGTCAGTAGGCACCACTGAGTCTGGCGGGGAGAGAGCGATGATATTCTTTTTGAAGGTAGGGTTTACAAGATTCCCAGGCAACAGTTTAACAGCAGTGTCGACAAAACTCTCCCCGTAACGCTCGCCGAACAAGCCCCTGATCTCCCCAAGCTCAGGAATCACCCCGCATGTTAATCTTGAAGAAGCAAAGACAAGACATGAAACTGCTTCAGCTACGTTTCTTTGACGACACTGTTTGTGCGTTCGTATATAAAACAAGTGTTTGAGGATGAGCTTGCAGAAATAGTCGAGCAAATCGTACGCCGATGATTCGTTTCTGATGTGTTGTTCTTGTTCGATCCTGAGGTTGAGAGCCTCGTAGTCTATCTTCTGATCAAGATCTTGCCGTAACTGCATAGAAGTAGCAAACCTCTCTTGTTCCAAGCACTCGAGCCGAAACCGTACTTGTTTGAGTAGTTTCTTGCACTTTGAAGCCTTCGCCCAACCCAACATCAACATGTCTTGGTTCTGGAAGGATGACAGAGCACAAGAAAGAAATTAGGAAACTTGGTTTTTCTTGTTTCTTATAAACAACGAGTGGGGTGCTTTATATACTGGGTATGTGATAGTGGTGTAACTACGTACACGAGTTGGAATTCATACCAATCTGGGGCGGATTGGGATTGGAAAATGGAAATTGCATGCTCTCCCCTTCCAGGTTGATGTTGGATTAGGGTTTAGGATTGCAAAATGGTATTGTTCTTCCACTTGTGCAACAAGAAATCGAATGCAAAACCACTCACTTATTTGCTTGTCTCTCACGTTATTATAGGGCATTCTAGCGGTGATAAGCAGTGTAAACTTTTTCCTTCTTTTTTTTTTTTGGAATAAAACAGAGTACCTAGCTAGCTGCGCCTCACATATTATTATTGCAATAAAGAACATCAATATTTTGTATCGGAGGGGACATATAACCTCTAACCTAAACTCCGAGCTACATTAGCACCATGACACATAATTTTTCTTTTTATATTTAACAGCAAAAAAACAAGGGTAAAAAAAAAAAACTCTCTGTATGCCTGAAATTAATTAAGCCAAGTCATAACATTTTCGTTTCTTCTAAAAAAAAGAAGAAAAAAAAGAAAAAAACCAAAGTCATAACGGCACGCATCCGGATAGAGAGGGAAAAGCATAGATTTATAGGAATTAGGAAGCACCAAACATTACAACGGTTAGGGTTCATTGCCAAACAAAGAAAACATTACAAAGGGTTAATTTATATAAATGCTTAAAGCAAAAACACGTCATCCACAGTTCCACACTCAAACAGTGGCATGGCCATCAAGATTGTCTTTTATTGTTGCTCTAGCTAGTTGATCTTTTATTATAGTTATTGAATTACCTAGGAAAAGTGCCCATGAATGGCCATGATTCCAGATATCGAACACTAGCTAGAGTTTCCGCTCAGTTGAAATCAATGGGATATTTAGGCTGTTTGGTTGGGTAGAAGAGCCCCCAGTGTTTCTCAGTCTCTGGCCCTGGCTTTTGATTTTCATCAAACATGGCAAATATATAAGCCTCTATAGGGCTTCCAGGTTTCTTCGGAGTACCATTACTCTTGACATGATTGATCAAATTGGAGTTGTAAATCCTTGCATTCGCCATTGTAGTCACCTCTCCATCCCCACCAGCGGAGGGCCAACCGGACTCCGATACAACGACACTCACGGAACCACTTCCGGCTCTCTCTAGTGCTGAGTAAACTGTATCGAGAATGGCATCAAACAGGTTTTGATACCCGAGCTGGCCATCATGCACCACAGGTGATGGAGATGTAAAAAGAGCATACTCGATATTAATCTGACGGTTTTGATTGTAAGTAAAATAAGGGTAAATATGAACGAGCAAGGGAGATTGATTGCGTGCTAAGAAGGCCAAGATGGGGTTAAGAAATGGTAAATGGTCAATACGGAATGATCCTTTTGATGGAGGGTAAGAGGGTTCTTCAAGGACAGCGGTGGAAATGGCAGTGGAGACTTTGATCTTTCCGGCAAGATTCTCCGCAGTAATTGCTTTTTGAATGTTCTCCATTGCAGGGGCAACAAACGATGCTTGTGGACCTGTGGGATCTATTTCATTTCCCACAACAATGTATTTGAAATTTACACTGCCATAGTTTACGACATTACTTTGGACCCAGGAATTAGCCTCGTCTTGGCTTGAAGAAATGTATTGGAGGCGGTCGTTCTCAACACCAAGCATGACCTCGATGTTGGAGCCTCTTAGGGCTTGGAGAGCACCTTGGTAAGGATCATAGAGACGAATGTTTTGAATACCATACTGGTCGAACATAGATATTACTTCTTGTGCTGTCGGTAAGTTGTCTCCTTTGGTTCCATAACACACACCAATCTTAGAACCTGCATCAGACTCAATATGAGATATACTTTTAACTAGTGATTATGAATTCTGTATCTTTATAACTCATTACTTCAAGTACATAATATAGGGTAGAGGAAGAGACTACCTGCAGTTGTTGCTACGGAAGCCATTACTAGCGTACCAAAAAGTAGCATTTTCGGGAGCATGGAAGGGCTTTCGGCTAGTACATTGGACTTTGCCATTGTAGACTGAAGTAGAAAAGCTAAGAAAAGAAGCATGCAGTACGTTAAGCGTATGCTTCCCCAGATTGTGAGTTACATAGCTAGCTTGGTAGCTCTCTTTATAGTTTGAGTGATGGAAAATATCGAAGATTATAAAAATTTCGATGGATATATCGAATATCGATGAAAATTTTATTAAATTTTATCTACAAATTATATATTCGATTAAAAATATACTAAATATAAAATATCGAAAAGATGAACAATAATATCGATAATTATAAAAAACAGAAATTTTAAAGATATTTTAAATATTTTACTCCTTTGATCATGGACTAATTCCCAGAGAAATGTTGACTAGAATTCCACAAAAGAAAACAACCGTACTACTATAGCGAGCTAATTCCACAAAAGAAAACAAACTAGCTAGCTAGCTAGCATACACATCACTCAGTGACACTAGTACGTATAGTGCTACTGGACTTTTCGTGCCCAAAGACAAATGGTACAGTCATTCATTATTAGTGGTGGTGGTCTAGTAAAAGGCAAGCTGTATATGCAGACATTAATTTTTGTGGAGGCCAGGAATGGTAGTCGTCTTCCAAGTCTCCGATAAGTAGGCTCCATCCAAGCTAGCACATTGTACTGTTCGATCGGGAATACTGCCCTAGCTTCGTGCCAGGGAGAGTCGATCTGCAATGGGATTCTGAAGTTAACCTCTCTACTGATTAAGGATCCTGATTGTATCGTACTAAGCTATCTTTACAAATTAACATGGATATATATAGCGATGAAATGACAAGTGTGGTTAAATTATTATATATACAAGGATGCACATTTGTTCAGTTATTATAAATACTGATCTCTGAAAAAAAATTAAAAAATAGTGAATAGCCAACGCTTCAAGAGGCTTATTTTGTCAGCTTCTTTTAATGTATATAATATATATATATATATATATATATATATATATATGTGTATGTGTGTTAACTCTTCGGTGCTCTAGAGTCGTTTCCAAAGGTTTTTTAAGCTTCTCTAGATAGAACCGGAAGTTATATATACATTCTTGACTTTAAAAAATAAAAATAAAAAAGCAATTTATATGATTTCACAATGCAAATAGTATGCTATTAACGCACATTTTTTTTTACTATTAACACACCCTTATATGGTGAGAACTTATGTTGCCCCGACACGGACACGACGACACGATACAGCGACATGGTAAAACTCAAAAACCGAGATTTAGACACGGCAAATAGAATAATATATTTATAAATTTTTAATACATGAAAAATATACTAAAATATGAAATAAATTCATTACATTAACAAAATCATGTTCTAAATTCAATATTTTTTTTCTTTCTTTTTTGTCTAAATTCAATCAATTACATAAACATATTAAAATATCATTAAAGAGAATCAAATGTAAGTCATTAAAGAGAATCAAATTGGCAGATATCGGTTGTAAAAAAAACTAGGCATCAACTTACTCACACAACAACCCTCTAAGAGCAACTTTAACAAACTCTCTATTTTAGCTTTTAGCTATTGTACGTGCACTAATTGATCATAAAAACGTCGTCTTAATATCTTTATTTAGTTGAGAATTTGAGATCACGTAGAGTGAAGACTAGTTCATTACTTAGCCTGTTCCTTTGTGTTCTCGGTATATCCCAAGTCTTCCTTGGTAGCCTCGAAACAATATATGTGACACTGGTAACATGAGAATTCAATTGCCTGGGCATGTTGAGAGTTAGGGAGATCGAAGATAGAAGGCAGTCTGGTGCATGCTCCATATCGGTCATCTGGGGACGTTACGTCGACGTTCGTACGTACGTACGCATAATAACATCATCCATTGTCTTACTGGCTATGACAAGACGTACTCTCGATCGTTTTCATGAGCAATATATCCAAGATGAATTTCCATGAAGGAATCAATTCGATCGATCCACCAATGTTAATTTGAAAGGTCGCAAACGATCGATATTATTATTATTGTGATCGATGAAGCGTGAATCATGAATTATTGATCCATGTTGGTCCTTCTCCTAATGAAGGTCCCTCTAATATATAATGGTACGTGGTCTTCCTGTAAGTCTCCGCTATGTAGCTAGCTCCCAGAAACTTTGCAAGATCGACTACTAGCTAGCTCCCAGAACCTTAGTGTGAAACTCTTGCTTCTCTTACTGTAAACTTACTGTGCGTAGTTTAGGGTTCTTAATTTCCTTGATCAGTTTCTTTAGCAACATCGAGCTGTGCATTAATTGATGAGATCGATCGATCACGTAGCTGGCATGGTGCGAAGACCGGTTCAATTTGCAAGTCTTCCTTTTCTTCTCGATCGATCGTTGTCGGTCTTCCTTGGCAGCCTCGAAGCGCTGTGAGGTCTAGAACATGAGAACTCATCAATTGCGCGCCTCTTAAGTTAGCTAGGCAGGAGATAGAGATCGATAGGAGTACGTACGTATGCATTCTAAGTGCATGTTTGGTATTATGACTACATTACACCTCTTTATTTTTAAAGACTGTCACATACTCATGTGAGTTTCCTTAAGTTGTACTAATATTAACTCATGTTTGGTGTTGCATTAGAGAGTAGTTTTTTTGATTTATGATTTAGAAGAATGATGTTATCTAAAGATGACCAACTTGGATACTCACAATAACACCATTTAAGAAGACCAAAATGCATTTTAAAAAAAACAAGGTGTTATATAAGCTCATTTATTTTAGCACCTAGTGACACCAAACATGGTACTAACCAAACTGGACTCCTTATTTAACACAATTCTATTTAGTCCCAACAAACAAACATGTTATAATATCATTCATAGTCCTACGTACTAGCTAACAAGAAACAGTCCTCGATCATCAGAAGACAAATGATATATATATGTCTGTACGTACAATAATATCTCAGTAACTCGATCTCGACTTATATACATGCATGGACTACTGGGAGTACGCTTTAACATATTTCATTGTCCAATGCATATTACTTGATGTGGAATGAGAATGAGTCAAATTTAGACAAAAAAATAAAAGTCATGAATCGACGAATAAGCAAAAAGAATGATTTGAAGATCGATAATTCTCGTGTCAAGAGGTTGCTAGCCGCGAGAATATTCAAGAAGATGTTGTTTTAATCTTTTCAAGCTTGTGCGAAATCTGATTTTCACAAGTAAATTCTGATATGAAGTAATTTTTGATCAGAATGTCCGTTTAGAACGCATAATACCTTTCCGGAATGAAACGACAAGATATAAAAGACTCACTTCAATGAGGCCTGTCAAATTTAGGCCAAAAGATGTCGTTTTGTTAATTCGATTCGGCATTCAATATTATTTTAGGTAGTCTAGTTTATTAAAAGGCAAGCTGTATATGCAGACATTAATTTTTGTGGAGGCCAGGAATGGTAGTCGTCTTCCAAGTCTCCGATAAGTAGGCTCCATCCAAGCTAGCACATTGTACTGTTCGATCGGGAATACTGCCCTAGCTTCGTGCCAGGGAGAGTCGATCTGCAATGGGATTCTGAAGTTAACCTCTCTACTGATTAAGGATCCTGATTGTATCGTACTAAGCTATCTTTACAAATTAACATGGATATATATAGCGATGAAATGACAAGTGTGGTTAAATTATTATATATACAAGGATGCACATTTGTTCAGTTATTATAAATACTGATCTCTGAAAAAAAATTAAAAAATAGTGAATAGCCAACGCTTCAAGAGGCTTATTTTGTCAGCTTCTTTTAATGTATATAAATATATATATATATATATATATATATATGTGTATGTGTGTTAACTCTTCGGTGCTCTAGAGTCGTTTCCAAAGGTTTTTTAAGCTTCTCTAGATAGAACCGGAAGTTATATATACATTCTTGACTTTAAAAAATAAAAATAAAAAAGCAATTTATATGATTTCACAATGCAAATAGTATGCTATTAACGCACATTTTTTTTTACTATTAACACACCCTTATATGGTGAGAACTTATGTTGCCCCGACACGGACACGACGACACGATACAGCGACATGGTAAAACTCAAAAACCGAGATTTAGACACGGCAAATAGAATAATATATTTATAAATTTTTAATACATGAAAAATATACTAAAATATGAAATAAATTCATTACATTAACAAAATCATGTTCTAAATTCAATATTTTTTTTCTTTCTTTTTTGTCTAAATTCAATCAATTACATAAACATATTAAAATATCATTAAAGAGAATCAAATGTAAGTCATTAAAGAGAATCAAATTGGCAGATATCGGTTGTAAAAAAAACTAGGCATCAACTTACTCACACAACAACCCTCTAAGAGCAACTTTAACAAACTCTCTATTTTAGCTTTTAGCTATTGTACGTGCACTAATTGATCATAAAAACGTCGTCTTAATATCTTTATTTAGTTGAGAATTTGAGATCACGTAGAGTGAAGACTAGTTCATTACTTAGCCTGTTCCTTTGTGTTCTCGGTATATCCCAAGTCTTCCTTGGTAGCCTCGAAACAATATATGTGACACTGGTAACATGAGAATTCAATTGCCTGGGCATGTTGAGAGTTAGGGAGATCGAAGATAGAAGGCAGTCTGGTGCATGCTCCATATCGGTCATCTGGGGACGTTACGTCGACGTTCGTACGTACGTACGCATAATAACATCATCCATTGTCTTACTGGCTATGACAAGACGTACTCTCGATCGTTTTCATGAGCAATATATCCAAGATGAATTTCCATGAAGGAATCAATTCGATCGATCCACCAATGTTAATTTGAAAGGTCGCAAACGATCGATATTATTATTATTGTGATCGATGAAGCGTGAATCATGAATTATTGATCCATGTTGGTCCTTCTCCTAATGAAGGTCCCTCTAATATATAATGGTACGTGGTCTTCCTGTAAGTCTCCGCTATGTAGCTAGCTCCCAGAAACTTTGCAAGATCGACTACTAGCTAGCTCCCAGAACCTTAGTGTGAAACTCTTGCTTCTCTTACTGTAAACTTACTGTGCGTAGTTTAGGGTTCTTAATTTCCTTGATCAGTTTCTTTAGCAACATCGAGCTGTGCATTAATTGATGAGATCGATCGATCACGTAGCTGGCATGGTGCGAAGACCGGTTCAATTTGCAAGTCTTCCTTTTCTTCTCGATCGATCGTTGTCGGTCTTCCTTGGCAGCCTCGAAGCGCTGTGAGGTCTAGAACATGAGAACTCATCAATTGCGCGCCTCTTAAGTTAGCTAGGCAGGAGATAGAGATCGATAGGAGTACGTACGTATGCATTCTAAGTGCATGTTTGGTATTATGACTACATTACACCTCTTTATTTTTAAAGACTGTCACATACTCATGTGAGTTTCCTTAAGTTGTACTAATATTAACTCATGTTTGGTGTTGCATTAGAGAGTAGTTTTTTTGATTTATGATTTAGAAGAATGATGTTATCTAAAGATGACCAACTTGGATACTCACAATAACACCATTTAAGAAGACCAAAATGCATTTTAAAAAAAACAAGGTGTTATATAAGCTCATTTATTTTAGCACCTAGTGACACCAAACATGGTACTAACCAAACTGGACTCCTTATTTAACACAATTCTATTTAGTCCCAACAAACAAACATGTTATAATATCATTCATAGTCCTACGTACTAGCTAACAAGAAACAGTCCTCGATCATCAGAAGACAAATGATATATATATGTCTGTACGTACAATAATATCTCAGTAACTCGATCTCGACTTATATACATGCATGGACTACTGGGAGTACGCTTTAACATATTTCATTGTCCAATGCATATTACTTGATGTGGAATGAGAATGAGTCAAATTTAGACAAAAAAATAAAAGTCATGAATCGACGAATAAGCAAAAAGAATGATTTGAAGATCGATAATTCTCGTGTCAAGAGGTTGCTAGCCGCGAGAATATTCAAGAAGATGTTGTTTTAATCTTTTCAAGCTTGTGCGAAATCTGATTTTCACAAGTAAATTCTGATATGAAGTAATTTTTGATCAGAATGTCCGTTTAGAACGCATAATACCTTTCCGGAATGAAACGACAAGATATAAAAGACTCACTTCAATGAGGCCTGTCAAATTTAGGCCAAAAGATGTCGTTTTGTTAATTCGATTCGGCATTCAATATTATTTTAGGTAGTCTAGTTTATTAAAAGGCAAGCTGTATATGCAGACATTAATTTTTGTGGAGGCCAGGAATGGTAGTCGTCTTCCAAGTCTCCGATAAGTAGGCTCCATCCAAGCTAGCACATTGTACTGTTCGATCGGGAATACTGCCCTAGCTTCGTGCCAGGGAGAGTCGATCTGCAATGGGATTCTGAAGTTAACCTCTCTACTGATTAAGGATCCTGATTGTATCGTACTAAGCTATCTTTACAAATTAACATGGATATATATAGCGATGAAATGACAAGTGTGGTTAAATTATTATATATACAAGGATGCACATTTGTTCAGTTATTATAAATACTGATCTCTGAAAAAAAATTAAAAAATAGTGAATAGCCAACGCTTCAAGAGGCTTATTTTGTCAGCTTCTTTTAATGTATATAAATATATATATATATATATATATATATATATATATATATATGTGTATGTGTGTTAACTCTTCGGTGCTCTAGAGTCGTTTCCAAAGGTTTTTTAAGCTTCTCTAGATAGAACCGGAAGTTATATATACATTCTTGACTTTAAAAAATAAAAATAAAAAAGCAATTTATATGATTTCACAATGCAAATAGTATGCTATTAACGCACATTTTTTTTTACTATTAACACACCCTTATATGGTGAGAACTTATGTTGCCCCGACACGGACACGACGACACGATACAGCGACATGGTAAAACTCAAAAACCGAGATTTAGACACGGCAAATAGAATAATATATTTATAAATTTTTAATACATGAAAAATATACTAAAATATGAAATAAATTCATTACATTAACAAAATCATGTTCTAAATTCAATATTTTTTTTCTTTCTTTTTTGTCTAAATTCAATCAATTACATAAACATATTAAAATATCATTAAAGAGAATCAAATGTAAGTCATTAAAGAGAATCAAATTGGCAGATATCGGTTGTAAAAAAAACTAGGCATCAACTTACTCACACAACAACCCTCTAAGAGCAACTTTAACAAACTCTCTATTTTAGCTTTTAGCTATTGTACGTGCACTAATTGATCATAAAAACGTCGTCTTAATATCTTTATTTAGTTGAGAATTTGAGATCACGTAGAGTGAAGACTAGTTCATTACTTAGCCTGTTCCTTTGTGTTCTCGGTATATCCCAAGTCTTCCTTGGTAGCCTCGAAACAATATATGTGACACTGGTAACATGAGAATTCAATTGCCTGGGCATGTTGAGAGTTAGGGAGATCGAAGATAGAAGGCAGTCTGGTGCATGCTCCATATCGGTCATCTGGGGACGTTACGTCGACGTTCGTACGTACGTACGCATAATAACATCATCCATTGTCTTACTGGCTATGACAAGACGTACTCTCGATCGTTTTCATGAGCAATATATCCAAGATGAATTTCCATGAAGGAATCAATTCGATCGATCCACCAATGTTAATTTGAAAGGTCGCAAACGATCGATATTATTATTATTGTGATCGATGAAGCGTGAATCATGAATTATTGATCCATGTTGGTCCTTCTCCTAATGAAGGTCCCTCTAATATATAATGGTACGTGGTCTTCCTGTAAGTCTCCGCTATGTAGCTAGCTCCCAGAAACTTTGCAAGATCGACTACTAGCTAGCTCCCAGAACCTTAGTGTGAAACTCTTGCTTCTCTTACTGTAAACTTACTGTGCGTAGTTTAGGGTTCTTAATTTCCTTGATCAGTTTCTTTAGCAACATCGAGCTGTGCATTAATTGATGAGATCGATCGATCACGTAGCTGGCATGGTGCGAAGACCGGTTCAATTTGCAAGTCTTCCTTTTCTTCTCGATCGATCGTTGTCGGTCTTCCTTGGCAGCCTCGAAGCGCTGTGAGGTCTAGAACATGAGAACTCATCAATTGCGCGCCTCTTAAGTTAGCTAGGCAGGAGATAGAGATCGATAGGAGTACGTACGTATGCATTCTAAGTGCATGTTTGGTATTATGACTACATTACACCTCTTTATTTTTAAAGACTGTCACATACTCATGTGAGTTTCCTTAAGTTGTACTAATATTAACTCATGTTTGGTGTTGCATTAGAGAGTAGTTTTTTTGATTTATGATTTAGAAGAATGATGTTATCTAAAGATGACCAACTTGGATACTCACAATAACACCATTTAAGAAGACCAAAATGCATTTTAAAAAAAACAAGGTGTTATATAAGCTCATTTATTTTAGCACCTAGTGACACCAAACATGGTACTAACCAAACTGGACTCCTTATTTAACACAATTCTATTTAGTCCCAACAAACAAACATGTTATAATATCATTCATAGTCCTACGTACTAGCTAACAAGAAACAGTCCTCGATCATCAGAAGACAAATGATATATATATGTCTGTACGTACAATAATATCTCAGTAACTCGATCTCGACTTATATACATGCATGGACTACTGGGAGTACGCTTTAACATATTTCATTGTCCAATGCATATTACTTGATGTGGAATGAGAATGAGTCAAATTTAGACAAAAAAATAAAAGTCATGAATCGACGAATAAGCAAAAAGAATGATTTGAAGATCGATAATTCTCGTGTCAAGAGGTTGCTAGCCGCGAGAATATTCAAGAAGATGTTGTTTTAATCTTTTCAAGCTTGTGCGAAATCTGATTTTCACAAGTAAATTCTGATATGAAGTAATTTTTGATCAGAATGTCCGTTTAGAACGCATAATACCTTTCCGGAATGAAACGACAAGATATAAAAGACTCACTTCAATGAGGCCTGTCAAATTTAGGCCAAAAGATGTCGTTTTGTTAATTCGATTCGGCATTCAATATTATTTTAGGTAGTCTAGTTTATTAAAAGGCAAGCTGTATATGCAGACATTAATTTTTGTGGAGGCCAGGAATGGTAGTCGTCTTCCAAGTCTCCGATAAGTAGGCTCCATCCAAGCTAGCACATTGTACTGTTCGATCGGGAATACTGCCCTAGCTTCGTGCCAGGGAGAGTCGATCTGCAATGGGATTCTGAAGTTAACCTCTCTACTGATTAAGGATCCTGATTGTATCGTACTAAGCTATCTTTACAAATTAACATGGATATATATAGCGATGAAATGACAAGTGTGGTTAAATTATTATATATACAAGGATGCACATTTGTTCAGTTATTATAAATACTGATCTCTGAAAAAAAATTAAAAAATAGTGAATAGCCAACGCTTCAAGAGGCTTATTTTGTCAGCTTCTTTTAATGTATATAATATATATATATATATATATATATATATATATATATATATATATGTGTATGTGTGTTAACTCTTCGGTGCTCTAGAGTCGTTTCCAAAGGTTTTTTAAGCTTCTCTAGATAGAACCGGAAGTTATATATACATTCTTGACTTTAAAAAATAAAAATAAAAAAGCAATTTATATGATTTCACAATGCAAATAGTATGCTATTAACGCACATTTTTTTTTACTATTAACACACCCTTATATGGTGAGAACTTATGTTGCCCCGACACGGACACGACGACACGATACAGCGACATGGTAAAACTCAAAAACCGAGATTTAGACACGGCAAATAGAATAATATATTTATAAATTTTTAATACATGAAAAATATACTAAAATATGAAATAAATTCATTACATTAACAAAATCATGTTCTAAATTCAATATTTTTTTTCTTTCTTTTTTGTCTAAATTCAATCAATTACATAAACATATTAAAATATCATTAAAGAGAATCAAATGTAAGTCATTAAAGAGAATCAAATTGGCAGATATCGGTTGTAAAAAAAACTAGGCATCAACTTACTCACACAACAACCCTCTAAGAGCAACTTTAACAAACTCTCTATTTTAGCTTTTAGCTATTGTACGTGCACTAATTGATCATAAAAACGTCGTCTTAATATCTTTATTTAGTTGAGAATTTGAGATCACGTAGAGTGAAGACTAGTTCATTACTTAGCCTGTTCCTTTGTGTTCTCGGTATATCCCAAGTCTTCCTTGGTAGCCTCGAAACAATATATGTGACACTGGTAACATGAGAATTCAATTGCCTGGGCATGTTGAGAGTTAGGGAGATCGAAGATAGAAGGCAGTCTGGTGCATGCTCCATATCGGTCATCTGGGGACGTTACGTCGACGTTCGTACGTACGTACGCATAATAACATCATCCATTGTCTTACTGGCTATGACAAGACGTACTCTCGATCGTTTTCATGAGCAATATATCCAAGATGAATTTCCATGAAGGAATCAATTCGATCGATCCACCAATGTTAATTTGAAAGGTCGCAAACGATCGATATTATTATTATTGTGATCGATGAAGCGTGAATCATGAATTATTGATCCATGTTGGTCCTTCTCCTAATGAAGGTCCCTCTAATATATAATGGTACGTGGTCTTCCTGTAAGTCTCCGCTATGTAGCTAGCTCCCAGAAACTTTGCAAGATCGACTACTAGCTAGCTCCCAGAACCTTAGTGTGAAACTCTTGCTTCTCTTACTGTAAACTTACTGTGCGTAGTTTAGGGTTCTTAATTTCCTTGATCAGTTTCTTTAGCAACATCGAGCTGTGCATTAATTGATGAGATCGATCGATCACGTAGCTGGCATGGTGCGAAGACCGGTTCAATTTGCAAGTCTTCCTTTTCTTCTCGATCGATCGTTGTCGGTCTTCCTTGGCAGCCTCGAAGCGCTGTGAGGTCTAGAACATGAGAACTCATCAATTGCGCGCCTCTTAAGTTAGCTAGGCAGGAGATAGAGATCGATAGGAGTACGTACGTATGCATTCTAAGTGCATGTTTGGTATTATGACTACATTACACCTCTTTATTTTTAAAGACTGTCACATACTCATGTGAGTTTCCTTAAGTTGTACTAATATTAACTCATGTTTGGTGTTGCATTAGAGAGTAGTTTTTTTGATTTATGATTTAGAAGAATGATGTTATCTAAAGATGACCAACTTGGATACTCACAATAACACCATTTAAGAAGACCAAAATGCATTTTAAAAAAAACAAGGTGTTATATAAGCTCATTTATTTTAGCACCTAGTGACACCAAACATGGTACTAACCAAACTGGACTCCTTATTTAACACAATTCTATTTAGTCCCAACAAACAAACATGTTATAATATCATTCATAGTCCTACGTACTAGCTAACAAGAAACAGTCCTCGATCATCAGAAGACAAATGATATATATATGTCTGTACGTACAATAATATCTCAGTAACTCGATCTCGACTTATATACATGCATGGACTACTGGGAGTACGCTTTAACATATTTCATTGTCCAATGCATATTACTTGATGTGGAATGAGAATGAGTCAAATTTAGACAAAAAAATAAAAGTCATGAATCGACGAATAAGCAAAAAGAATGATTTGAAGATCGATAATTCTCGTGTCAAGAGGTTGCTAGCCGCGAGAATATTCAAGAAGATGTTGTTTTAATCTTTTCAAGCTTGTGCGAAATCTGATTTTCACAAGTAAATTCTGATATGAAGTAATTTTTGATCAGAATGTCCGTTTAGAACGCATAATACCTTTCCGGAATGAAACGACAAGATATAAAAGACTCACTTCAATGAGGCCTGTCAAATTTAGGCCAAAAGATGTCGTTTTGTTAATTCGATTCGGCATTCAATATTATTTTAGGTAGTCTAGTTTATTAAAAGGCAAGCTGTATATGCAGACATTAATTTTTGTGGAGGCCAGGAATGGTAGTCGTCTTCCAAGTCTCCGATAAGTAGGCTCCATCCAAGCTAGCACATTGTACTGTTCGATCGGGAATACTGCCCTAGCTTCGTGCCAGGGAGAGTCGATCTGCAATGGGATTCTGAAGTTAACCTCTCTACTGATTAAGGATCCTGATTGTATCGTACTAAGCTATCTTTACAAATTAACATGGATATATATAGCGATGAAATGACAAGTGTGGTTAAATTATTATATATACAAGGATGCACATTTGTTCAGTTATTATAAATACTGATCTCTGAAAAAAAATTAAAAAATAGTGAATAGCCAACGCTTCAAGAGGCTTATTTTGTCAGCTTCTTTTAATGTATATAAATATATATATATATATATATATATATATGTGTGTGTATGTGTGTTAACTCTTCGGTGCTCTAGAGTCGTTTCCAAAGGTTTTTTAAGCTTCTCTAGATAGAACCGGAAGTTATATATACATTCTTGACTTTAAAAAATAAAAATAAAAAAGCAATTTATATGATTTCACAATGCAAATAGTATGCTATTAACGCACATTTTTTTTTACTATTAACACACCCTTATATGGTGAGAACTTATGTTGCCCCGACACGGACACGACGACACGATACAGCGACATGGTAAAACTCAAAAACCGAGATTTAGACACGGCAAATAGAATAATATATTTATAAATTTTTAATACATGAAAAATATACTAAAATATGAAATAAATTCATTACATTAACAAAATCATGTTCTAAATTCAATATTTTTTTTCTTTCTTTTTTGTCTAAATTCAATCAATTACATAAACATATTAAAATATCATTAAAGAGAATCAAATGTAAGTCATTAAAGAGAATCAAATTGGCAGATATCGGTTGTAAAAAAAACTAGGCATCAACTTACTCACACAACAACCCTCTAAGAGCAACTTTAACAAACTCTCTATTTTAGCTTTTAGCTATTGTACGTGCACTAATTGATCATAAAAACGTCGTCTTAATATCTTTATTTAGTTGAGAATTTGAGATCACGTAGAGTGAAGACTAGTTCATTACTTAGCCTGTTCCTTTGTGTTCTCGGTATATCCCAAGTCTTCCTTGGTAGCCTCGAAACAATATATGTGACACTGGTAACATGAGAATTCAATTGCCTGGGCATGTTGAGAGTTAGGGAGATCGAAGATAGAAGGCAGTCTGGTGCATGCTCCATATCGGTCATCTGGGGACGTTACGTCGACGTTCGTACGTACGTACGCATAATAACATCATCCATTGTCTTACTGGCTATGACAAGACGTACTCTCGATCGTTTTCATGAGCAATATATCCAAGATGAATTTCCATGAAGGAATCAATTCGATCGATCCACCAATGTTAATTTGAAAGGTCGCAAACGATCGATATTATTATTATTGTGATCGATGAAGCGTGAATCATGAATTATTGATCCATGTTGGTCCTTCTCCTAATGAAGGTCCCTCTAATATATAATGGTACGTGGTCTTCCTGTAAGTCTCCGCTATGTAGCTAGCTCCCAGAAACTTTGCAAGATCGACTACTAGCTAGCTCCCAGAACCTTAGTGTGAAACTCTTGCTTCTCTTACTGTAAACTTACTGTGCGTAGTTTAGGGTTCTTAATTTCCTTGATCAGTTTCTTTAGCAACATCGAGCTGTGCATTAATTGATGAGATCGATCGATCACGTAGCTGGCATGGTGCGAAGACCGGTTCAATTTGCAAGTCTTCCTTTTCTTCTCGATCGATCGTTGTCGGTCTTCCTTGGCAGCCTCGAAGCGCTGTGAGGTCTAGAACATGAGAACTCATCAATTGCGCGCCTCTTAAGTTAGCTAGGCAGGAGATAGAGATCGATAGGAGTACGTACGTATGCATTCTAAGTGCATGTTTGGTATTATGACTACATTACACCTCTTTATTTTTAAAGACTGTCACATACTCATGTGAGTTTCCTTAAGTTGTACTAATATTAACTCATGTTTGGTGTTGCATTAGAGAGTAGTTTTTTTTATTTATGATTTAGAAGAATGATGTTATCTAAAGATGACCAACTTGGATACTCACAATAACACCATTTAAGAAGACCAAAATGCATTTTAAAAAAAACAAGGTGTTATATAAGCTCATTTATTTTAGCACCTAGTGACACCAAACATGGTACTAACCAAACTGGACTCCTTATTTAACACAATTCTATTTAGTCCCAACAAACAAACATGTTATAATATCATTCATAGTCCTACGTACTAGCTAACAAGAAACAGTCCTCGATCATCAGAAGACAAATGATATATATATGTCTGTACGTACAATAATATCTCAGTAACTCGATCTCGACTTATATACATGCATGGACTACTGGGAGTACGCTTTAACATATTTCATTGTCCAATGCATATTACTTGATGTGGAATGAGAATGAGTCAAATTTAGACAAAAAAATAAAAGTCATGAATCGACGAATAAGCAAAAAGAATGATTTGAAGATCGATAATTCTCGTGTCAAGAGGTTGCTAGCCGCGAGAATATTCAAGAAGATGTTGTTTTAATCTTTTCAAGCTTGTGCGAAATCTGATTTTCACAAGTAAATTCTGATATGAAGTAATTTTTGATCAGAATGTCCGTTTAGAACGCATAATACCTTTCCGGAATGAAACGACAAGATATAAAAGACTCACTTCAATGAGGCCTGTCAAATTTAGGCCAAAAGATGTCGTTTTGTTAATTCGATTCGGCATTCAATATTATTTTAGGTAGTCTAGTTTATTTTGGATTTGGTTTTCTTTTAACCTAATAGGCTTTTAGGCCCTGTTGTTAGTTGCCCTAGGGATTATTTTCTTATATAAGGAACCTTAACCAATTGTATTTGTCAGCTTTGATATTAATAAAAACCCTTGAGTTTATCTCAATTCTCTGGTGGATTCCAAATTCTCTCGTGGATTCGAGAAACCCTTGACTTGTGGATTCAAGTCTCCGTTGGTGGATTCCAACGTGATATTTCCCTTGCATTAATTGGTAATCAGAGCAGGATTTTTTTTCCTGGTGATTATGGACTCGTAGTCATGGGTGATCAAGTTCCTGTTACCCGAACAGAGTTCAATGCTCAGAATGAGCGTTTGATTACACAAATGGAAGAAATTCGTCAGTTGTTGCTTAGCCTTAACAATAACAACCATCGAAATCGTGGAAGGCTGAATCAAGTTGCTAATCATAATTTCATATCCATGGTGAGTAATCCTTATTTTTCTGGTCACATGCTTGCATGTGGAAAACTTTCTAGATTGGCTGGTTGAGGTTGATAAATTCATTGAGATCATGAAGATACCAGATCATAAGTAGGTCAAGAAGGTTTTTTCTCATCTTAAGAGCACTACTGCTGATTGGTGGGATGAATTGCAAAGAGTAAGGAAGGTGCAAGGTAAAGAACCTGTTAGAACATCGAGAAAGATGAAAAGTCTTCTTAGAGAAAAATTTCTACGTAGAAATTTTTCGATTAGGAAGTACCCTTCTAAGGTGGAAGAGAAAAAGTTAAAGTCCACATAAATATCTTTTCATGTTGAGAATGATACTTTAATTGAAGAAATTTCAGACGATTCTTTAATGGAAGCAGCTCCACAAGAAATTTTTCATGAATTTTCAACAGAAAAAACTCCACTAGAAGTTATCCATGAAGAAGTTAGAGAAGAAATTGCACATATCTATTGACATTATTATTAGCATTGAAGAAACCTTGCCACTTCAAATTAATCATTCAGAACCAAAACCAAAGGCCATTCAAGAATGCAATTTTGAAAGTCAAGAAGAATCTTCTCAAGTTGCATATGACAAACTTATCTATGGAGTTGGGTTCATGATTGTGTCATCATAATATGCAGAAGACTGTGCCAATAAGTCACATGTTCATTTGTCTAATTTATTGTTGGGTTTTTCGTCTACATATTCTTATTTTTCATTCAAGATGAACTTGAGAAGGAGATTAATGTAGGATGAGAATTGGCCAAACTTAGACAGAAAAAAAAATAAAAGTCAAGAAGCGGCGAATAATAAAAAATAATGATTTGAAAATTGGTAATTCTCGTGTCAAGAGATTGCTAGCCGCTAGAATATTCAAGAAGGTGTTGTTTTGGACTTTTCGGGCTTGTACAAAATCTGGGTTTCACAAGCAAATCTGATATGAAGTAACTTTTGACCAGAATATCTGTTAGGAATGCATAATACTTTTTCGGAATGGGAACAACGAGATCTACAAAATTCACTTTTGTGAGGCCTGTCAGATTTAGGCTAAAGATATCGTTTCGTTAATTCGATTGGATTCCAGATTCTCTCGTAGATTTGAGAAACTTCTCGTGGATTCGAGAAACCTTTGGCTTGTGGATTTAAGTCACTATTGGTGGATTCGAATGTGATATTTCCGTTGCATCATTACTAATCAACATCATCTAGCTAATTTCTAGCTAGCTGGAGCAGTGCGAAGGAGACATGCCGGTTTGTCTTGATATTGGAAGTTTGGAACAAGACTTTTCTCCGATATCAAATTGTCCAAAGGGGAAGAAATAATTCATGTATATATCTCAATCATATCATCTCAGGTCTCCTCTATCTCTGTAGACTCCTCCATTCCAGCCCATGCATTCTATTTCTACTCGATCTAGTACGCAAAATTTGAATATATATTACGTCAATAACATTAATTGGCTAGTATTATCCAATGTTTTTCGTTGTCATTATTTGGAAACTCTGAAGTCTAGCTAGCTAGCTGCCTCACAAGATTGCTTTGAAATCAAGGACCTTTCTGGCATGGCTAGCTTGGAACTCGATCAAACGACAAACCTGTCCTGTTTTGGAGCTTCGAATCCGGCCTTTTGTTTAATCATAATACGTGCTAATATCCAAAAAGTACGTACGTAATTGGTTTACTTACACTCATATATGTGGAGCTAGGCTAGGTTATTGAAAATCGAGAATACTCTGGGCCTTAATGAATTAATTAACCAACAAAAGAACACAATATGATACACTAGCTAGCTACTGCAATTTCTTACAGAAGGCAAGCGATATATGCAGGTTCATGCCTACCAATGGTCTTCTTGTAAGTCTCCGCTTTGTAGGCTCGCTCCATTGCAACGCAGCACAGTAATTATACTGTTCGATCAGGACGATTCAAATTATTGGATCATATATACTAAGTTGTTGATTTTACAAACATTTCCATAAAATTAATTATTTGATACGCTAGCGCTGATGAACAGATTTGCTACAGCTAGACTGAAGCAGATCGATCGATGATGATATCGATCGAGAGATCGAGGTCTTAGGGCTAACTTTGGGGGCCGGTGTTCGAATTCCCAGTAGTTTCGATCCCTTCCGTCATTTTCTTCTGATGTATTAATGAAAATAAATTATGTAGGCCGGCCAGCTTAATTGATATATAAGGCTAGCTAGGGTTTGGTCTGCAGATTGATGATAATCGAGAATTTCGTGGAACGTACTTCAGTAATTCCACAAAGACCGATGAGTGGTGCAAATTCATGCATGTCTGTCCACGGATCGATCGGAGGAATGTTATGCGTCGACATAAACTGGAAATTAGTCCATCGATATTATGACGTCGGCAGAACCTACATACGTACTGCCGACAGATATGTTGACGTCGATATATACGTTCATGCCTGATATATAGCTTCTTCCGATCCCTGGCCATACTAGCTTCTACCTTCCCAAGTTAAAGACTATAACAACAAAAGGCAGCAACGACCTCGTTCAGATAGTTAATTAGTCTATATATATATATAAATATATATATATATATATATATATATATATATATATATATATATATTTACCTATATATATAACTACACCACAACCTCGATTGATATCATCACAGAATTCGAACAGCATTTTATTAAAAAGGGCAACTGATCGATCCAGGTATTCAATCACGATGAAAATCCAAGTACTCCCCTACCTTACCTTCGCCTGCTTTCTTTTCTTTCCAGGTGAACACAAAATTCTTATTTGCTTCTTGTGCTATTATTTCATGCTAGTCGATTGACAGTACGGCCTACTGAATTTAGCGTGGTGATATGTTAATTATTATTACCTTTCTTCTTCTTTTTTTTTTGGGTAATTCATGCAGGCGCACTTCCGGCCACAATTTCCATCACAAACAAGTGCTCCTTCATGGTCTGGCCAGCAACCCAAACTTCTGAAAACAAACCTCCATTAGCATTGCCGAGTAATGTGTTGGCACCCCAAGCTAGCACCACCGTGGTCACTCCGGTTCCATGGAATGGCCGCTTCTGGGGCCGTACCAACTGCTTCACGGACAATTCCGGAAAATTCACTTGTGCCCCACCAGGGGATTGCGCATCCGGTCAGGAATCATGTAACGGTAATGGAGGAGTTCCTCCAGCCACGTTGGTGGAATTTCTTATCGCAGCAGGCGGGGGTCAAGATTTCTACGATGTTAGTCTTGTTGACGGCTTCAACTTGCCCATGTCCGTGGCCGCTCAAGGCGGTCATGAGCCCGGGGATTGTCGGACCTCTACCTGCAAAGCCAACGTAAACGCTATGTGTCCGAGTGTACTACAAGTAACTGGGGCTGGCGGGAGCGTGGTCGGCTGCATGAGCGCGTGCACCAAGTTCGCTGAGCCCAGGTATTGCTGCACTGGACCTAATAATAAGCCAGAGACATGTCCTCCTACAGACTACTCTAGGAAGTTTAGTGAACAATGCCCTGAGGCTTACAGCTACGCTTATGATGACAAGAAAGGCACATTCACTTGCTCCGGGGGACCTAACTACGCTATTACTTTCTGTCCATAGAGACAAATACCACACATCCAATATGTATTAATAAGTTAGAAAGGAAATATCACACGACGTATATATCCTTTCTTATATGTTAAAATAAAGAAGTTATTGATGATCTTATGGAATACGACACCGAGCTATTGTGAAATGATGTATGAACTATATATCTTATATGAAATGACGAAATATGTCAGTTTTAGTTTATGGAGTTCATGGTTGCATGCATACAATATTTACACTGAGGAAGTTACTATTTATATATAATTTGGAGTTTGAAGCAAGTTTTGTTCAACATGCATGCATTTTCAAGCAAAATTTTGTTGTAAGGATGTGTATATCATACAAACCCTATTTGTAAGCAAAAATCCAACCCCACCCACCCCTGCTAGCACCCTTTTTTTTTTTTAGTTATATGTATGAAATACACATCAATACAGCAGACAAATTTCATGTTCAAAGAGCAAAAAAACTAGGCTCGTTTAGCTGATTATATCTCTGTTAAATAACGCCAGGTTCCTTTCCAGCTTGTGAAATTAGTTCTTACGGTTTGTATTTATTTGTGGAAATCTAAGGCAAGTTGACGCTGTCTATTGACTAATTGTGGAAAAATTCATTCAAAAGTGTCTATGTGCGTATGTTCTCCACCTATTATAAATGGCACCTCATATATTGTTGAACATGAAATTAATTTGTTAGGTTCACATACACAAGATGGTCAAGTGCTTGCTTGTCGTTGCACAAGTCTCTTTCATTCAGCCATGTGCTGATATAATTTTCCTAAGGTAAAAAATCACAAATGGTACCTCGACCTCACCTCTATTTTATCGATATATAGTACCTGAATCTAATATTTGCCAGGCCACATATGGTCACTATTCTGGCCAAAAATAATATGTGAGATTTATCAATTCCTTATACGAGACATCAGGAGTAGAACATTTTTGCACATATGCGTCTGACATAACATATCATTTTTTAGCCGGAATAGTGATTGTATATATGTAGCCTTAATTAGTTACCACTCAAAATTCCCAAGTTCCAAGTTTAGGTACTAGTTGTGATATTTTCCCCTCTCTCAAATGAAACTTGATTTTGATTTTCAATGTAAAAGTGCATGTAATTAAACAAAATTGTTAAGAAAAACAAAAGGGGCATTATTTGTTCAATTAATAGAATTAATGATCTCTTGAAAAAAAAAATGACCCGAAAGTAAAAAAAATAATGATATCTTTTTCTTTTTGGAAATGAAAGAAAAAATGGTGTTAATAATGTGCATATATGTAGGAGTAATAGGACAGATGGTGGTCTGTTGTCATCACATTACAACTGCATTTGCTGACTTTGCACTAGATATTAGCAGGGAAACCAATCAGCAAGATATTCAATCATGATGGTAATAATCCGAGTGTTCCTCTACCTGATCACCTTCGTTCCAGGTGAATACCCAATTCTCATCTTCTTTGTTTGTGTGCTGGTACCAGATTGGGGTACAGTAATTATGGTTTTGTACTGATTTCTTTTTTCCTGAACTACTCGTATATATATGCAGCTGCACATCCGGCTACAGTATATTTCACAAACAAGTGCCCCTACATGGTATGGCCAGCAACCCTAACTAATTCTGATAACAAATCTCAGTTAGCATTTACGGGGTTCGAGTTAGCCTCCCAAGCTAGCAACATCATAGATACTCCGGTTCCATGGAATGGCAGCTTCTGGGGCCGTACTAACTGCTTCACGGACAACTCCGCAAAGTTCACGTGCGACAACCCTGGCGATTTTGCCTCCGGTCAGGTCTCATACAACGGAAATGGAGGAGCTCCGCCAGCCACGTTGGTGGAAATGAATATCGCAGGAGGCGGGGGTCAAGATCTCTACGGTGTTAGTCTTGTTGACGGGTTCAACTTGCCAATCTTAGTGACTCCAGTAGGTGGTCAGGCTCCCGGAGAATGTTGGAGCTGTAGTTGCAGAGCCAACGTGAATGCTATGTGTCCGAGTGAGCTACAAGTAATTGGCCGGGCTGGGGGGAGCGTGATTGGTTGCATGAGCGCGTGCATCAAGTTCAATCAGTCCAGGTACTGCTGCACACCACCTAATGATAAGATAGAGACTTGTCCTCCTACAGATTACTCTATCAAGTTCAGTGAACAATGCCCTCAGGCTTACAGCTACGCCTATGATGACAAGAAAGGCACATTCTCTTGCTCCGGTGGACCTGACTACGCCATTACTTTTTGCGCATAATATTATGCCAGAAAAGAAATAATATTATGACAGATCGATATCCTTTTCCATATGCTAAAATATAAGAACAATGATTATCTGGAATTTGACACCGATCTATCATCAAATAGTGTATGAACTATCAATTATATGATGTGTTGGACCAACGCCTTTAATTTTGATTACTAGAAATCAAATTCCTGAGGAAGTGATCTTCTGCAAGCTTAGTTGTATATATGCTTGATCGAGTGACTTAATAATTTACAGTCTGAACCAGCCGTTTATGAAATTTTCTAGCTAGCAGTTGTAAATTAAAGACAAGTTTGGTCTGTCATCAATGTTAGATATAGAAATCTGTGTTAGATTGTTCGAAATGTAAATTAATAAGATACAAATTAATGAGAGTATCTTTAGTACACGGCGTGTATCTTCACATACATACATGGATGGTCAAGATTAGAAGAAATAATATATAAACATGGTGGTCAAACATATGAATTGTTATGAACGGTTAAGATTGTGTATGTTGGAGAGGAAAGATCCCACATCAGAAAATGGACAAATAAAATACAACTTATAAGTGGATGAATCATATCCAATTGTACCGAGGCCTTTTGTGGTTAAAACCCAACACCTTAAAGGTGGTTAAGTTGGGATTATATCGGTACAATAGTGATCCATGGGTCATGCTTGTCCCTGTTCTAGTTGGTATCAGAGCGGGTCCCTCTTCAATTACGTCTCCCAGCGTAACGGGAGAAAATCTCCCAGCATAATGAGCCCAGATTTGGGTTCATCGAATTGCCATCAGAAAAATTCCGATTGGCCCATACCATACCAAGTGCCTGCAATGGGCCTTGGACTGAAGCATTACCGATTTCCGATGTGGGAATTGGACTGAATGAATTCCACGTGTAGACCTAAAAATTAGGTTGCACGTGAGGGGGAGTGTTGGAGAGGAAAGATCCCACATCAGAAAATGGACAAATAAAATACAACTTATAAGTGGATGGATCATATCCAATTGTACCGAGGCCTTTTGTGGTTAAAACCCAACACCTTAAAGGTGGTTAAGTTGGGATAATATCGGTACAATAGTGATCCATGGGCCATGCTTGTCCCTGTTCTAGTGTGTCGTGTAAATACACGTCTTGCATACAAGAATTTGCACAAATTAATATGTATGTGTTAAGTCCTCGCTACTGTAAATTTTTTTGTACGTGAATATTAATTTACAATAAGATTCTGGGAGTACGGAACAAAATAGTAAATATTCATGCAACAACAAAAAAAGCAATCAAAGAAATAACCATAGAAATAGTAATTTGATATCATGTAATTGTTTAGAAGATAACAACGAAACAACATAATTTGATTTATAGGTGTAAGGAAATGCTGAGCAACTTTGCTAAAGAGATACAAATAAGTCGTGTAAGTAGCACTTAGGTTACGAAATACTATTCAGTCGCGTAAGTATTTTTTTTCCAATAGTGTGAGCAATTAATCGGCTGATATTGAAGATAAATTTTCGTCAAGGAATCAATTCGATCCAGCAAGACTCGGCTCCTTGGAGATTGGATCAGTCTGTAATAAGCTTTTCTTCCCTGCAATCATGTGAACGGTAGGGGTTTCTTGGGGTTGTGCTTCCATGGTTGGACTGATTTCTCCTTCTTCTAGGGTTTGATCACTGTAATGCTCTGGACTGATTTCTCCTTCTTCTAGGGTTTGATCACGGTAATGCTCGGCCAATTTTCGTACGAAAATATTTGTGGTTTCATCTTCCAAGAAGTCATTTTCTGGGTTGTGTTTCCTGGATTGAGGTGGCTCGAGAGAGGTGGAGGACGATTCCGAGTACCCTCGTTTCAAATTTGAGTTTTGCCTTAATTACTAGAATGCAAAGAATTTAGAACCCAATTAATATTCACCACGAAGCACAGAAACGTTAAAATGCTTGAGCTTTGCTACCACTGCGATGTTGAAAACTTGAAGTGTTTATATGCTTATGTTCACACAAACCTTGTATATATTCCCCCATCAGGTACTTTCCCAGCTTTATAGTTTCAGCTTTCTTTTTCCTTTTCTTGTTGTGAAAAGGACTCGGAGCTTTCCTTTTCCCTTTCGGATTTAGAAAATAATATCATTTGAGAAAAAAAAAATGTCCTACTGATTCCTCCTGTATTTTGGAAAGGTTATAACAACCCATATATACGGGGGCTTGGAATTTTTTCCCCCTTGATGACTGAAGTGATAAGAGAATCCATCGCAAACTAACTAAAGAACCTTTCCAAAACTACCATTAGGTATCTAAAACCACCATTTAGTTGATTATTGGAAGAAGAAAAAACTTAATTAACATCACCAAAATACGAAAAAAATTCTTAACATTACCAAAAGAATGTTATGTATTACCTAAGGAATTGAGACCCTACAGATTCAATAGATTCAAAACCGAATAGAAGCAAGGAGAAATTTTTTAACACTATGGGAGGACCACGTGACAATATGACGTGGTCCTACATTCCAATTAAATATCGACACATGAATTTTATTAAGGAAAAAATACATCAACTATTTTTTCAAAGACAATTTTGGGTTTGTTGTTACTTTTTAAACCTTAAACTCTAAACTCTAGACCTTAAACTCTAAACCTTAGACCCAAAATCCTAACACCTAACCCCGGCCTAACCCTAAACCCTAAACCCTAATCCAAATTCAACAAAGATCCATGAAGGTTATTTAACAAAAAAATTGAAAATCTTAGTTTATATTTTAGATGTAATAAATCCACGTGTCAATATTTTATTAGGATGTAGAACCACGTCATACTGTCATGTGGTCCTCCTGTAGTATCTAAAAATTTCTAAATCTACAAACATTCTATACCAGACCTGCAATGTCAACTTTTATGCTAGGTGGATATATACTATGAGATTTATTTCCTTAAATCTGACATGGGCTCCAGCCCAGTCAAGCCTTTGGGCTGGATCCGCCCCTGAGTATGATGAAGAAGATGAAGATTTTTGAGAGCTCGACTCCAAACTTAATTTACCCATCAACGTCTTGCCAGACATCTTCGTTTGAAGAAAATTTCCAATCACTGAATCGAAGACCACCAACGTCAAGTTCAGGGTCGACATTCATCTTGTCATTCGATTGCTATTAAACAACAACCATGAATCCTATACGGGTACGTATACACAATTTCGAAATTCGCAAACACTAACCTTGTACCAGGCCCGAAATGAAACGAACAATAATTGTCACTACCAGAAAAAAGATCTTGGGCGACGAAAAAAAATCGTCGCCCTGTTAAAAATTTTCGTCGCCTAAGAACTTAGGCGACGACATGTCGTCGGCCAAAACGTCGTCACCAGAACCGCGTCGGTCAAGAACTGGGGCGACGAAAATTGATCCCGTCGTCGCCCAAGAGTAATTCTTAGGCGACGATACGAATTTCGTCGCCTAAAATATACTTCTCGTCGCCCAAAAAATAGTCGTCGCCCAAGATTTAACACCTTGGCCGACGAAAACATTTTTCGTCGCTTAATATCTTATAATCTTGGGCGACGAAAATAAATATTTCGTCGCCTAAGATCACAACATCTTAGGCGACGATATTTTTTTTTCGTCGCCTAAGATGGTAAGTCCTTGACCGACGATTGTCGTTGATGAAAGCCGTTGTTGGATCGTTGGATGAAGGCCGTTGTTGGATCGTTGGATGTACTGCCCGTCTGATAAAACTGTCCATGATCATGCGGGCGTGATGAGGTTTCACCGTGATATATCCAACATGTGTAACGTTCCCAGAATCCGTTACTCTTCAGGTGGTCTCATACTGTATCAAACGGAAATCGATGCATATCACTGCGACACTTACACGTCTTGCATGGGCAATAGAACATGCCACTCCCGTCAGCATTGGCCTGCGCATATTGCATAAAATCCCAAACTCCTTCAGCATATTTTCTGTGATATCTTGGAAGAGAAATCCAACTCTTATCCATATCCTGAAAATAACACATATATATATCAATATTTAATGAACATATCTTTTATATATATATATATATATTAATGTAATACAACATACTAATTATTAATTATATATATCTAGTTCGAGAGGATTCCGTGGTTTCAGAAGGCAAGTGTCAATGTCACGGAGGGCGAACCCCCTACAGGAACCAGGCATGACTCGTTTGTGATCACGGAGGCGAACCCCTATCGACCCCTTCACCGAGAAGAGTGGTCAGTTTGTGATCTTGAGATCCAGTTAAACAAACCTGTGAACCATATCTATGACAGAACGGCCCCTTACTCAGCTTGGAACAAACTCTATGCATATATATATATATATATATATATATATCATTAATTCAACTCAAATAAAACTGAAAATCAATATATACATATGCATATATATATATGTGCATATGCATATGTACGTACCTGGGAGTAGCTCCACAAACTATGTATGGACAGATTTCCACAACACCGAACGATTTGAAGAACTAGAGAAATTTATGTTTCAAATTTTCAAAGTTTTCATTCTTCTATCCTGGCCTTCCAATATATAGAAGAATCTTGGGCGACGAAAAATTTGAGTTTCGTCGCCTAAGAATTAAAACATATTGGGCGACGAAATATTTGAGTTTCGTCGCCTAAGGATAAAAAACTTAGGCGACGAAATACTCTTTCGTCGCCCTAGTTTATATTTTGGCCGACGAAATTTATTTTTAGGCGACGATTTTTTTTTTCGTCACCTAAGAGTAAACTTAGGCGACGAAAAAAAAAATCGTCGCCTAAGTTCCCTATTAGGCGACGAAAAAAAAAATTGTCGCCCGGTTTTTTTTGTTTCGTCGCCTAAGACCCATTTTCTGGTAGTGTGTTGATATTCTCAGTCTGCATATCCACAATATGTTTTTTCACTCTCATACCAAACGGAAGCTTCTTCCACACATCGAAACCGGTATCACTCTCCTATCTAATACCAAGCTGAAATACATATGTTTACAACGAAAAAATAAAATATAATCCAAACCAAAATACATCTGTGTGTTTACCTACATACTCTTACCCCGTATTTACTCTAACCCCTAAATACTAGGGAGCCATTTTTGAGGTCTCTTAAGTTGAGGATTTTTCGGTTTATGGTTTAAAAGACCTATTTTTTTTTATCACTTTTGACATCTCATCCATTCAGTTTTTAGGTTTATATGAGTAGATCATTTATACAAATTTTAAGCCAAATATTGTTCGTTAAGATGACAAACTAGATCAAATTAATGGACGAACCAAATCTGTCAAATATGAACCATTCAAGTTCATAATTATGAATGCCTTATTTTTCAATATAGCTGAAAATTTGAATAAAAGATCTCCTCATAAGTATCTATAAACTGACGGTCAAGATGCGAATATAAGATCGAAAGGTGAGATAAGCCGAAACGTCTCAACAAGTCCTCAACTTAAAAGTCTTCATTAAAAGGGCTCTCTAGTATTTAGGGGTTTGAGTAAATAGTAAATAGTCTTCATTAGTGTAGAAAACCAATTGAACCAAAAAAAGAAAAAAAATTATATAGGAATATTCCTACCAAACCAAACGTATAGATAACATGCTAATTTGTTACCTGATCGTGGTGACCAATTGAGCCTTTAGTAACTCGTTACAAAATGAAATCCCTTTATCTAAAAACTCCTAATGTTTATTTCGTCCAAAAAAAAAAAAAACTCCTAATGTTTGCGTAATAAAATCCTGACCGTCCCTAAAAGCTTTTTCTCATCTATTCATCTCACTCTCGAACTCGCAGAAAGAGAAACCTCAGAGTCCCAAACCCTAAACCCGATTGGGAAAGACAATGGCCGCAGCCGCAGCCGAGTGGGAAGAGTGGGAAGCCCAGTGGGGGAGTGATGACTCCTTCGAGGAGGCTAAGGAGGCGGATACAGAGGCGGCGGCTGTCGAGGCGAGATTAAAGAAGGCGGCTATAGAGGCGGCTATGGAGGCGGCTGCAGAGGCGGATGCAGAGGCGGCGGCTGAAGAGGCGAGGGTAAATGAGCGAAATAGGAGGAAAAAGGCGGCGGCTAAGCAGAGAAAACAGGAGGCGAAGAAGAAAGGAGAGGAGGAGGAGGCGAAGAAGAAAGAGGAGGAGGAAGCGAAGCAGAGAAAAGAGGAGGCGAAGAAGAAAGAAGAGGAGGAGGCGAAGAAGAAAGAAGAGGAGGAGGCGAAGAAGAAAGAAGAGGAGGAGGCGAAGAAGAAGGAAGAGGAGGAGGAGGAGGAGGAGTCGAAGAAGAAAGAGGAGGAGGATGAGGCAGGTGGTGATGATTCAAGGAATGATCAAAAGACAACTACAAAGAATCGAAAAGAGAGACAGAAGCGCAAAGAAAGAAAAGCAAAGAGAAAAGGTAATGCTTCTGCAATTACTGATGCTACTGCTGCTGCGAAGGATAGGCAGAAAAAGAAGAAGAACAAGAAGAAGAACATTGAACATGCTGAGAATTCAGGTTTAGAGAAGTCGGATTCCACTGTTTCACATGATAAAGCCGAGGAGGAAAAGAAGAACATTGAACAAAGTGAGAATCTAGGTTTAGAGAAAACGGATTCCACTGTTTCGTATGATACAGCTGCGGCAGATGATACACATGATGATGAGCCGGAAACTGCACAAGCAGTATCTAGTGTGCTCAGTCCTCCTAGCAAACATCAAACCCATCTAAAAACACCAAATGAAGCAGATAGAAGTTCAAGTCCCCCCTCTGGAGAAGCTGCAGTTCCTCAAATTATGCATGATGTGCTTGTAAACGATGATGTGGGTAATCCTGGGGTGGAAGTCAAAGTTTTGGATGATGCAATATCTACTGAAATTGATGAATTTGGCTCCCAATGTGAATTCCAAAATGCTGTTTCAGAAAATAAGGAGTTATGTTGCATTCAGACATCAGAATTTGGAATTGGAAACAAAGCTCGGCAAGGTGATGGTGCCAGCATGTCTAAACCACTTGCTCAGCCTCATTCTGTAGAGGAAGATCAGGAACAGTCTACAAAAGTATATGGGTCGGATACTGCCACAACCACGTCGCAACTACAAACACCAAATGCAATGCAGGATGTGATGAATCAGGTGAGTGCAGTAAAATTTGGGCATTTAATTATCTTGCACTTGTCTACTCACGTACCAACTATTTTCAGCTTAACTTAGTAAAGTAGGCTTAGTATCTTCTCCAAAATTATTCTACTGCCATTTGAGTCGGTCTTCAAGTCATTTAATATTAGGTGAATAGGTATATTAACATGTTCTTTCCATCTTTTCTGTTAACTATGACTTTTCATCATATGTGCAGCTAACAGTTATGCAAGAGCAGATGACGTCTATAGAGCAAAAGGTTCTCTGTTTTGCATGTGTTATGGTTGTGTTTTGTGTAATCAAACCTTGTTTTCTTGTCCATTATATTTTCTGTTAACTATGGCTTTTCATCATATGTGCAGCTAAGCGTTATGCAAGAGCAGATGACGAAGATGGAGCAGGCGCAAAAGGTCCTATGTTTTGCATGTGTTATGGTTGTGTTTTGTGTAATCAAACCTTGTTTTCTTGTCCATTATCTTTTCTGTTAACTATGGCTTTACATCATATGTGCAGCTAAACTATGATGCATTCAATCAATTACAGAACTCGGTCAACTCAAAACTTCAAGCTATACCTGAGCAAATCAAGGCACAGTTTCAAACTTCGGATTTTTTTCATTTGTGATTTGAATACTAACATGCGATTGAGGATTTGGTTTAGTATACCTTTCAACTCATGGGCCTATAATCCCAGAGCCAGAAACGAGTGGACTAGTCATATGTTATTTCTGGAAGATTTTGACGACCTAAGTCATGGTGCTCCATCTATATGGATGGAACTTTGTACTGTGTCTTCGATTATGGACGTGAAACAACATTGTTGGGTATGTTTTGCATTGAAAAGAAAGATTATGAGTATGTGAGGGGTGCCTCCTCCTTAGAGGAACTGGACGAGGAGGTGTGGTGTGATTTCGTTCAACTGTTTGAGTCTAAACTCTTATTAGCAACTCGTAATTGTAAAAGCTCACAGATTGGTTGGGGGTGGCGTGTCTACCAGTTTGGTCCTGATCCAGTTAGAAAATATAATCAATGGACTCCAATAGAAAGCTTGGGAAATAGGGCATTGGCTATCAGCAGCTGGCGTAGCCAGTTTAGCAGTGACTCAGTAGTTGTAGTTCATGAAGCCAAGGAATTTGCAGACATGATTATTGACGGCAACACCACCTATATCCGGGAAACTGATGATCGAGGCAGCATTTGGAGAAAGGATAAGGATCATGAATGGGATTTCATGAGATGTTCTGTAACTTATATTGAACCCTTTGATCTGTTGGCCTGAACCATTTTCTTTTCCTTAGATAGTTTAGATAGTTTTGTTTTTCTTTGTTCTGTAACTTTTTTTTTTTGATTGGCTTAATTCTTAATTTGCCCCATTATCTCAAGATATGAACATAAATACTCACACTAGAAACGTTATCTTGGGTAAAAAGAAGTATTCGAACTAAATCAAAATATCTTAACCCAATACGTGACCTACAAGTTCACAAATTCCTTTTTCCTTCATATATATCAAAACCAAATAAAAACGCAGGCATTGTCAGTACTACTACTATGGCATTGTCAATTAGCAGTCGTCAAAGTCATGACAACAACAATTCGATGTCTGAGGTTGTTTGATCGATCGATATCTTAACCCTAGTTGCTCAGTGTCTCGCAAATCCTCATGATCTTATTGATCTTCTACACTTTGCTCATGTATGAAAGACATGGCACCAAGCAGCAGCTTTTGTTCAACGCCGACAGGGGCGTGCGATAATTATGCCATGGCTATTAAGTTTTGAGAGATCTGTATGCAGATTTGGGCTTCGCGATTTCTGGTCGTCGAAACAGAATTGCTCTCGTGAACTCAAAATCAGCCCCGAATTGAAAAAATTCACGATGCGCGGCTTACCAATTTTTATCTCAAAACATGGTTGGTTGCTTCTCCGTAAACCCGTTCGTTATTTAATTAATCGCCTTAATTATTCACATTAGACTAAGGTTGAATTTCTTTTCTGTAATCCTGTTCTTAACAAGATTATCGAACTACGTACCTTGTTTATATTTGGCCGTGGGTGAAAAAGTAGACAAGTCCATGATCAATTCCACTCATCCATCTCTGGCCGGAAGAAACTCTGATTGTGTCGTCGCTATCATCAGCAGCAGATCAGGAGAAAATTACCGAGTTGTCACATGCAATCCCAGAGCCAGAAACAAAGAGTGGACTAGTCATATAATATCAGTCGAAGATGTCCGTCTTCATCCTAATACATGGCGCTCCACCTATATGGATGGAACTTTGCACTGTTGCTTCTGATATAAGGATAAAACAACAAAGATGGGCATGTTTGGCATTGCAAATATAGATTCAGGGGTGGCGCCGAGGGTGCACTTCTCCTTAATACAACTGGAGGAGCAGTGGTGTGATTTCTTTGAACTGTTCGAGTTTAATGGAGAACTGTTATTAGCAACTCGTTGTCTTATGAGCCGCATTGGTTGGGGTTGGCGCGTCTACCAGTTTGATCCATTGAGAAACGATAGCAGGAAACAATGGACTTCAATCGAAAGCTTGGGAAATAGGGCACCGGCAATCAGCACCTGGCCTAGCCAGTTTGGCCGTGGCAAGGTAGTAGTTCGTGAAGCTAAGGAATTTGCAGACATGATTATTGACGGCAACACCACCTATACTAGTCAAATTGATGATGATCGAGGCAGCATTTGGAGAAAGGATAAGCATCATGAATGGAATTTCATGGGACCTTCAGTAACTTACATTGAACCCATTTTCTAGTTTGCCTGAACCATTTCTTTCCTAGGGTGTAGGTGTGCTCTTTGTTTTTCTTTAGATTTTGTTTTAGTTAGAGTTATTTGTGATGCTATATTGTACAAGGATATCTTATTGCTAACTTGATCCTCTATAAATAAAGACGCATCATAAAATTCTCGTGAGAATCGAGATCATTATATGTGAGATATACAAGTTCACGTACAATATCCTTTTCCCTTCATATCAAAACCAAATAAAAACGCAGGTTCGGGGTTCCATCCAAAGTTCTGGCTATGGCATTGTCAATTAGAAGTGGTCAAAATCAAGACAACAATTCAATTTCAATGTCTGAGGTTCTTTCATCGATCGATATCTTAACCCTAGTTGCTGAGTGTCTCGCAAATAATGATATTATTGATCTTATACACTTTGCTCAAGTATGCAAGACTTGGCACCAAGCAGCAGCTATTCTTCAACGCCTACAGTTTTCAAGTATGCCATGGCTATTAAGTTTTGATGAGTATGCAGGGAGATTTGGGCTTTGTGATTTCTGGTCGTCGAAAAAGAAATGCTCTCATGAACTCAAAATCAGCCCCGAATTGAGAAAATTCATCAGGAGCGGCAAAAAGCATGGCTTACCAATTTGTACCTCAAAAAATGGTTGGTGGCTTCTCTCGAAATACTTTCGTTGCTCCTCTCGAAATACTAAGGTAGAGTTCCTTTTCTGTAATCCTTTTCATAACAAGAGTATCGAACTACCTTGTTTATTTTTGGGCGTGTGTGAAGATTGACATAAGTTCATGGTCAATTGCACTCATCCATCTCTGGCTGCAAGAAACTCTGATTGTGTCATCGCTATCATCAGCACAGGACAATATTCCAGATTAGTCACATGTAATCCCAGAACCAGAAACAAAAGTGGACTAGTCATATGATATATCTGGAACATGTCAGTCGTGAATCATGGTGCTCCAGCTCCACCTATATAGATGGAACTTTGTAATGTTTACACCCAAATTAATATTTTACTGGACGGTAATTGTTTAGGTAAATTAATTAAATTCATGGTCCACGTCATACCGGCGAGCCTAAAATATTGAGTTTATGGCCCGCCAGCGAAGTCAGGTGAGCTGGGTAGCAGAGTTCACATGAAGTGTATTAGCTTCGTGTAGAAGATTGAGCGAAGCGACATGCCTTCGCGCGGGAAGACTTCGCCAGGAGAAGGTTTCTATTCTTTAATCACATGTATGCAAGTGTATGTATTCTCTATGCGTGGCGAAGGAAAATGCTTGCAACTACAGTGGAGGCGAGATGCATGCGAAGAGGTTGCATACAACAGAATCGATACCTCGCGAAGTGGGTTGCAAAGTCAAAGGTTGCATGCGAGGTGGATATGCATGCGGACCGAATATTCACACGCGAGGTGGTGACTTCGCGTAGATTGAGCGGGGCGAGGTGACTTCGCCATGGAGACCTCGCGAGACAATTGAAGAGACAAAAGGAAGAGTCCGCATGGGAAAGGGTTGATGTGTTGGCCGCATATGTTGACTCAATTAGATAAGAGCAATATCCTTAATTGCTTAAGGGATTATACAAAACAGTCGTACGTGCATGTGAAGGTCAAATCAGAAGGTCAAATCAGAAGGTATACATATTGATTAAGGTCTCTCTTCCTTAATTAGATGAATCGTCTACATCCATATCTGGTTCTACTCCTCTACATAGTAGGCAGTTAGTTACTTCACCAAAGGATAATCACGGCCAACAAGTGATTAACATCGCCTACGCCACATTTATCGTTGAAGACTCCTACAAGTCTTTGACATGCTTTGGGCCAATACCTGTGGCCCTAAGTAATTCTATATAAAGAAGCTCCACGGCTTACAAAAAGGACTCTACAACAACTCAATTCTATCAAACACAAATACAACATTCAATCTTGTTGAAACCCTCGACCCAGTCGAATCACCTACGCTCTTAGGAGCTTCATTGCCGCTTCCCTGCTGAAGCAACTCTCTACACAAACACACACAATCAATCGAATACAACAGCAAAACAACTTTCAATCTACTTGAAAACCCTCTCGACCTCGTCGAAACCCTCAGCGCTCCCCGGAGCCGATCTCCCTTCGAAGCCTCTTCGAAGACCCGTTTCTAAGCGCCTCGCTGCCTAGAACCTTCCAGAGTTCTCCGGAACTCGCCCCTGATTTCCCTATTGTTGCTCTGCTCACTCGGACACGTGAGTATCGATCGACAGGTGACCGAGAAGACTAAGCTCGTAAATATTTCCTCACTCGCGAGGTGGCACCGGAGCTCTCTTTCGCCTGGTTAGAAGTCAGAACGCGCACCGTTCTCTTTCCTCGTCCGCGAGGTGGCACGCCCCGCACACATCGTTCTTACTTTTGGAAGCACATCACCTCATCGCTCCCCGCTGAGGACGTGGGCCAAAACATTGGCACGCCCAGTGGGACCGGGAGTTTAGTTTTTTTATAATCATAGGGAAGTCAGATGACTCCCCATACAGGAGGCCTTCAATTTCTTGTTTGAAGCATAAGTCTCCGCGTTACAAGCCCCATAACAGCGCGGCTTGCAGATCTCACACCAAAAAAGAGATTCTCGCTCGGTTCGGCAACCCCGACCATACCAAGACTACAATGACAGATTCACGACCAACCCTAGACGCAGGACCTACTCTGTCCACAGATGAAGTCCGCAAGATGTTTGAGGAACTAAGGAGCGATTTCAAGAATGAGATCGGCTCGCTCAAGCATGAGCTCGGCTTGAAAGTTGGCGCCACCCAGCAAAACATCAGCTCGCTCAGCCCGAAAGTCAACGCCATTCAACAGAGCGCCACAGACCTCGTTGAACAGGCCAAAGGGGACAGGGTCCTCTGGAAAGCTGACCAGGATAACCTCGCCATACTTAGTGAGGACTTCAATCAACATGTCCTTGCCAAAAAGATTGAACTGCCTAGCAGCCAATCTAATTGTGAAGATTTTCCTTTGGATGAACCTACGTCCAAAGAAGAAACTATTTTGTCAATTAATGACAAAGAACCTGAGGTTGAGGCCGGCGAGATTATGGATAATAATCCTATCTCAAAAGTTGACGTTGTTCCTCAGAAAGATGAATATGAAGGTTGGACAGAACAGTCCATCTTGGAAGAAGAAATTGGTTTGAACACTGATGATGGCAATCCCCAATTTCGCATGAAAGGTGACCAAGGAGCCAGCTTTCCTATGCGAGACGTATATGTGGACACATGTCAGGCGCATGGGGGGCAAGGTGTAGTTCACCTACATTCTTTAATTATCTTGGATAAGCAAGTTCATGAAGCTACTGGACGTCTGAGTGAAGGAATAGGTGAGAGCCTACTTTGTCAACTAGCTTGTGGATGTTCTTTCAAGTATGGCCAAAATAGTGGCCAACTTGATTACCAACCAACATGTGTTCTTGCAAAGCCAATACGTGGCTTCTTTGTCCAATGCCATTGGAATTTTTACATACAAGATCAAAGGCCAAGAGGTGACTTTGGTTTATGTGAGTACGTACATGTCCCGTGCATGTCTCTGGTTGCAAGGAAGGTCGAGCTACCGACCTTTGATAATTTGGCATGTGATTTTGACACAGAGCCAATTTGTGATGAATATGATGAAGACTATATGTTGGTGCATTTGTCTCGTAATCATATTCCACAAGAGTTCAGTCCTAGTAAAACTCTTGATATGGTCCTCTTCCATAAGCAATGAGTGGCTATACCTGATAAGACCATGTATTATGACATGATAGTCGACGACAAGGCAGATCTTTACACCATTTTTCATTTAAGGATGCAATTGAAGATCAGGCTTTGCCAAATGACAAAGATGCTTGGGGGGCAACAAGGCAGTCCCTACGAGCTACCTTGCCCAAATTTTCAAGTTGTTGACACGAAGCAGCCCTGCTCAACACTTGGAAATTCTCGACGACAGGAGTCTCACGCCAAGAAGATAACGGCGACGAGGCTTGTAGTGAAGCATCGGTGGCCACCCGATAGCCTTACGAAGGGTAACTAATCATACTATGATCCCTTCTTTTCTTTGTTCCTAGCTTTTAATTCAACTTTTACTTCCGTTTCTTTCATTTTATTTATTTCTCACATTGAAAAAAGAAAATACAAAAAAAAATTAAATAGCAGAAAACACCAAAAAGAGATCATTGGTTTTGCTGAAATGCAAGACAACGTTTTTGCCTCCAAAAGGCTTGAACTTTATTTGAGGCCTATCCCTGAGGCCTAGAAACAATACCGCAGGCATTCCATATGCCTTGAATTACTGCCAACAAAGTCAAGCCAGAGAAGATATTCCAATAGTTGCTGAAAGTTGCAACATCCACTACCGAACAGTCAACCTCACCGATCAACCTGGAATGATCTAGGAATAACCAGCAGGCGAGCCCTATATCAATGGAAAGCCCTGGATGTCTACCTTCCAAAGGATTTTACGGTTTGACATTTTTCCATTCCTGGAGAGAGTTATGACAGATTGAATGCAGGCAGGTCAGGATACCAGACAGTCCACCTCGCCGATTCAGCTGGAATGATCCAGGAAGAACTTCGCCGGTTCAGCTGGAATGATCCAGAACGACCTAGCAGGCGATCCATATATCAACAGAAATCCCTGGATGTCTACTTTCCATAGGATTTTATGGTTTGTCATTTCGCCATTCCTGGAGAGAGTTATGGCAGTTTGAATGAAGACAGGTCAGGATACGTGCGAAATTACAATGTGTTTTTTCAATGTTTTTCATGACCTTGCAGCGAGCTTTCCTTTACTGGGGGCATCCATACAAGTTTTGTGTACCTTTATTCATATACCGAGATCTACTCAAGGCCGGTCCATGACCTTTTTCGGTGTTTGCTAACTTCAACGATGCATGGTGCTACAACTCCTTCACTGGGGGGCATACTAAAGTTTTGATGTCTTTTATTCGTCGAACATACATCAAAACTGGGGGGCACATTAGGGTAGATATGTGTTCCAGATATTTCAGACTTTAAGACCCTTCTTGAGGTGTCTTGGTCATTATTTAGGCCAATCCCTGTGACCTATCATTTGATCCATACTGGGGGGCAACGAAGTCATTCCATGATTTGGTTCGCCAGTGCCAAGAGCTCAAGCGAAGGGCAAGTTTTTTTTAATGCAATTTTTTGAATCCAGTCAAAGTGGACGTCTTCTCAAGGTACATTTCTTTCGAGGTACATCTATTCGAGGTACATCTGTGCGAGGTACATTCCTTCAAGGACATTATCTAGTCGAGGTGCATGCATGGTACTATGTTCTCTGAGTGGAGCAGGCGAAGCGCACGACATCATTCAAGTCCACGTCATTTAATGTATGAACCGAGCCAATACCAGTGTCTTTGGGGCAGCATGAACATAAACCTCTTCAGTCATTCTTGACATTCATGACTTCGAGGCTGGGGGGCAATGTTTACACCCAAATTAATATTTTACTGGACGGTAATTGTTTAGGTAAATATTAATTAAATTCATGGTCCACGTCATACCGGCGAGCCTAAAATATTGAGTTTATGGCCAGCCAGCGAAGTCAGGCGAGCTGGGTAGCAGAGTTCACATGAAGTGTATTAGCTTCGCGTAGAAGATTGAGCGAAGCGAGATGCCTTCGCGCGGGAAGACTTCGCCAGGAGAAGGTTTCTATTCTTTAATCACATGTATGCAAGTGTATGTATTCTCTATGCGTGGCGAAGGAAAATGCTTGCAACTACAGTGGAGGCGAGATGCATACGAAGAGGTTGCATACGACAGAATCGATACCTCGCGAAGTGGGTTGCAAAGTCAAAGGTTGCATGCGAGGTGGATATGCATGCGGACCAAATATTCACACGCGAGGTGGTGACTTCGTGTAGATTGAGCGGGGCGAGGTGACTTCGCCACGGAGACCTCGCGAGACCATTGAAGAGACAAAAGGAAGAGTCCGCATGGGAAAGGGTTGATGTGTTGGCCGTATATGTTGACTCAATTAGATAAGAGCAATATCCTTAATTGCTTAAGGGATTATACAAAACAGTCGTACGTGCATGTGAAGGTCAAATCAAAAGGTCAAATCAGAAGGTATACATATTGATTAAGGTCTCTCTTCCTTAATTAGATGAATCATCTACATCCATATCTGGTTCTACTCCTCTACATAGTAGGCAGTTAGTTACTTCACCAAAAGATAATCAAGGCCAACAAGTGATTAACATCGCCTACGCCACATTTATCGTTGAAGACTCCTACAAGTTTTTGACATGCTTTGGGCCAATACATGTGGCCCTAAGTAATTCTATATAAAGAAGCTCCACGGCTTACAGAAAGGACTCTACAACAACTCAACTCTATCAAACACAAATACAACCTTCAATCTTGTTGAAACCCTCGACCCAGTCGAATCACCTACGCTCTTAGGAGCTTCATTGCCACTTCCCTGCTGAAGCAACTCTCTACACAAACACACACAATCAATCGAATACAACAGCAAAACAACTTTCAATCTACTTGAAAACCCTCTCGACCTCGTCGAAACCCTCAACGCTCCCCAGAGCCGATCTCCCTTCGAAGCCTCTTCGAAGACCCGTTTCTAAGCGCCTCGCCGCCTAGAACCTTCCAGAGTTCTCCGGAACTCGCCCCTGATTTCCCTATTGTTGCTCTGCTCACTCGGACACGTGAGTATCGATCGACAGGTGACCGAGAAGACTAAGCTCGTAAATATTTCCTCGCCCGCGAGGTGGCACCGGAGCTCTCTTTCGCCTGGTTAGAAGTCAGAACGCGCACCGTTCTCTTTCCTCGTCCGCGAGGTGGCACGCCCCGCACACATCGTTCTTACTTTTGGAAGCACATCACCTCATCGCTCCCCGCTGAGGACGTGGGCCAAAACACTTTGTATTGTGTCTTCCAACATCTGTGTAAAACAACATTTACGAGACTTATGGGTATGTTTTGCATTGCAAAGAAAGATTCAAGGGTCGTGAAGTGGATGCACTCCTCCTTACAACCGGAGGAGGAGGTGAGTTGTGATGACGTAATTGACGTTCAACTGTTCGAGTCTAATGGAAAGCTCTTATTAGCAACTCGTAATTCTGACCTTAAAAGATCACAGATTGGTATGTATTGGCGTGTCTACCAGCTTGATCCTTTGAGAAAAGATATCCGGAATCAATGGACTCCTATAGAAAGCTTGGGAAATAGGGCATTGGCTATCAGCACCAGGCCTAGTGACTCGGTAGTTGTAGTACATGAAGCCAAGGAGTTTGCAGACATGGTAATTTACAACAACACCACCTATATCCGGGAAACTGATGATCGAGGCAGCATTTGGAGATTGGATAACGATCAAGCTTGGAATTTCATTCGAGGTTCGGTAACTTATATGGAACCCATTCTGTTCGCCTGAACCATTCTTTCTCCTAGGGTTTAGCCGTTTACGGCAAGTTCATCCTTTTTATTTTGTTATTTTTTTTTTTTTAAGAAAAAATTTCTTGTGATGGTAACGAGAACAAGCTAAGTTCATTGTTCTGATTCTGTCAATAAATATACTCTCGGGAGTATGAAAAACATTTGGATTAGATGGTTTGGCTGCATATATCATGCAGCTACTTACCATGAGATGTAAGCAAATTCTTCCTTCACACATACACAGATATATTACTGCTTTTGTCCAGACCTGATCTTGAGGCCAAGCTGTTGCTGTGGTGAATGTGATAGCTGGCTTGTACTCCATTCAAACACTAGCTATAACTTGAAACTCAAGCAAAATAATTCCTCGGAGTTTATTTTCATATATGTTTAAGAGAATATGAAACACACACTATCCAGAAAAAGAGCATGGAACAAACGTGTTCATAAATCAATGCCATATCATGAGAAGGTTTATAATTGTCCAACCAAAAACAGAAGATGGGGGTTAACATGTTCAACCAGTTTCCTGCTCAAACTCTTCGCCCTCAGAATCCTCTGCATTGTCCACATCGTCATCGTCAGCATCATTATCATAGTCTTCCTTATCAACATCAACAGTTGGTTTCCCAATCATAACCTGGTGGCTGTGGCTCTTTTGGATTTCATTACACTGCAAAAATTGTTCATAATGAATACAAACAGCAAGCTAACTTAAAAGGAGAACAGAAATAAGTGCAGAACAAAATGCAGTAATTCCTATTTTCCTAAGACTATTTCCATGACACTTGAAAACAAACACTAATGCCATAATATGCCAAAAAAGAAAAGTGTTTTTCCCGAATTGTTTTCCAGCTATTATGTAGTGTGGCATTCTGGCTTTTACTCGATTCAAACGTTACAATCTTCCTTCAAAGTGTACCTCGATAATGCAATGCTTATATTACGTACAAAGATCATGTTCATATGAATTTTTAGCTACCCCTACGTCTCAAACTATACAAAGCTACTTATCATCCTGATGCACTTGCAGTTTACTATTTTGAACTCACCATTCTACCTGCAGAACATCAAACTCAATCATTCAGTTGTTCTTTTTGACAACCAGGGTGAGAACCCCAGCTGACATCACAGAACTGATAGCCTAAGCCATCAACTATTTGAAAATATATACTCTTCTTTGAGGCTTTCCTAGGTGTCCACAGATGCTGAGTTTCGACTTTCGACAACTCAAAACTGTGAAATTCCTCTTTTGCAAGTAACATTCTTGAAACCCCCATCTTCGAGGCCCTAACTCACACTGATTCCCAAGGACCCAAATTTACCCAAGTTCAACGTAATTGCTTTCTATGAATTTCCAAGGCCAGTCATACAGAAATCCAACTCCAATTCAGTGCAAATCCTAAAACCATGAGCTCGTAAGGATATAGATCTATACGTCGAGAATTCATAGTCAATGGACCAAATGTCTACACTCACAAGTTAAGAAATCATGCAAGAGTAGTGTCCATCCTTCTAACTTAAGAATTCTACACTCGCAAGTTAAAAGTTAAACTTATGGATCCAAACCTCTTCCTTTTGATAACCAACAAGGTGCACCACAAAAATGAGCAAAAACTATACTTTAAAAGCTTCTCAAGCATATCTAACAAAAAGCTGAAAATTTCAGATATTTCAATTCATGAACAGAATAAAAGCTCATACTTTAGTCATGATTGGAACAAATACCAAACAATATGAAGTACTTAAGTACTGTTCCACTCCAAATTAGGTTCCTCTTTTCATTCTTAGGCTTCAAAACCTCAAATTTGCTCAAACAATGAGGTGAAATTTCGAAAAAATGGTATCAAATTTGGATAAGGAAATGAAGAAAGTGGTGAAATTGGGATTTGAGAAAGTACCTTTTCGTCGTAATCGGCTTCCTCCATGGCGAGGAGGAGCTCTTCGCTGTGGGGTTGGGGCCATTGAGACGGCAGCAGAAACGACGTCGGAATTGTCCTGGTCGACCATGGGTACTGTTTCATGAAACCCGGAAATTGTAACATTGTCGCCGGACACGGTGGCCGGAGAGAGACCTGCTCGATCGTCCCACAACTGGGTCTGTTGTTAGTGTGACTAGTTGGGTAACTTGGGTTTTTGACTCCTTGGTCGACCCTTTTTGTTCTTATATTTCATCATTTAATATTTTCTAGTTTTCTGAATTAATAAAAATAAAGCAGAATCTTAAATTTCATCCAATGATTTGGATGGTCACGTACTGTTAAAAAGAACATGTTGGTTTGTTTTTGGTACACAAAATGGTAGGCGAGTGAGCTATCATTTTAGAATAGGAGCAATTTAGTGAGTTATTTCTAAAAGATGTTTTTCATAAGTTCGGGTTCAAACATAGACCTATTATTATTATTATTATTATTATTATTTATTTAGAAAAATCATGCATCGTCTGGATTTAGGTATAACACATCTTCAATAGATGTTTTTCACAAGTTACGGTTTAAACCTAAGATCTCTTATTTACCATCTACTAATAGAAGCATCTTAAAAGCGCCCGTTCTTCTTGAAGTCTAACATGTATTTACTAAACCAATCTCAACGAATTAGAAAAACATGCGATTTGATTCATATTATTTACAATAATGAATTATAATCGTGAATATTTTCGAGAACACACACAAAGAATAATAAAATTATAAAATAATGATCTATATTGACACGAAGAAACATCCATTATTAACCTCATTGTGTATATCATTGAACTCACTTGTCATGAGTTATGACCAGTGAAGCTAACAGAATTTTGATTATCTTGTTTACAAATGAATAACCTCGTTGGGGACTGGTGAGTGTCAATTCAAATTAAAGAAAGAAATTTGAATTGTAAAACCGTACTTATCCATATTAAGATTAGTTGCGTTTGGGCATGTGCAGCTAGCCTTCAATTCCAACACAATCTAGACAAATCAGACAGCGATCTTGAACTAAAACAAAGGCCTTTGATTCCTCCCCCATCTCTTTCTATATTCTACTTCAGTTTGATTCCCTTCTTTCTCAAAAACCTAAAGAAGTAAAAGCACTCACATCATCATGGGGAAGGAAACCCAATTTCCAGCTTGACAAGGCAAACCGTTTCATCACCTTGACCTTCATTCCATATTTACGTCTCTCACTTCCTTCGTGTCCTTCCTCTCTTGCTTCCACGTTTTCCCATGGCTTCCATGTCACACACTTTGCCACCCTCGTTAAACTCCACCACCTTTATCACCAACAACAACAACAACCCAACTCTCCAGCTTTTAAACGCACTCAAACCCAACTCTATTTATTATTACCGGCACTCAACCTAGCTAGCTCTTCTTTCTATCATGAGGCTTTACGTGTATGTGATGGAAGCTCATGACTTGGCTGTGAAAGACTCCTCCTGCTTTGTGGAGGTTCAGGTTGGGAAGCACAAGTCCAAGACTAGGATTCTGAGGAACACCAACAACAACCCGGCTTGGAATGAAGAGTTTGTGTTCAGGGTGTATGATATGAATGAGGAGCTACTTGTGTCTGTTTTTCACCAGGATGATGACTGTAATGGTCTGTTTAATGGGGCGGAGTTAGTCGGTCGGGTTCAGATTCCGGTGGGGTCTGTTGATGCTGAGAATAATAGTACCTTGCCGCCGGCATGGTATTCTTTTGAAAGGCCCAAGTCCGGGAAGTTCATCAATAGAGATTGTGGTCAGTCCTCTTTGTCTGCTTATTACTTGTTAGGAATATTAGCTTTTGTATATTTATAGTGTGGGTGATTAAGTACTTGGATTGACATTGATGCTACTACATTCCATCTTTTATTAATCCACTCATTTATGTGTTAGTTCTTAAATGTGCACCTCATCAATACAAGGAATTGCTATGAACTTGATGAGAAGTTTGGTCCTTTTTCCAATATGAGTTTCAATTTTATTAACAACTTGCAGACTCAGTTATATAGCACATTCATGGAGCTGCATTTGAAGATTCCATGAAATATGCGGTGGAGTTGTTAATCTCATAGACAGATGATCTCTTTTCTTTTGTAACTTCTTGTTTTTGTGATGACTATTCATTCCCTAGTTTTGAATTTCTAGACTCACATATTAAGGAATTAAATTATGTTACATTTCAGTGGGCAGGACTGGAGGAGATTATGTAAGCTTCAGGATTCCCTTGTAATCCTCATTTCAATTAGGATAAGGCGCTAGCTTAAAACACACAGTGTTTTCCACATAATGTCACCAATCTAGTTTGTTCATTTCTAGGGAACCTCCATGGGAGATGTAAAATCAAGCTGTTTCCAGCGAAATCAGTCACGCTTTACTCTTTCGTGCACATTAGCTTTCTGGAGTTGATAGTGGTAGACTATAAACTATACTCTCTTATAATTGTTATCTGAGTTGATAGTGGTAGTTTTCAGGTCATAGATAAGTAGGGAAGTCCGTAAGAAATTACCTTATGTATGCTAACTTCACTGCATTTTCTTCCTATTGAGCCTTTGGGTTTGTGAAATGAAGTTCTCTATTCAGTCATTCATGTGGTGTATTATTGTTGATTTCAGAGTTTTAGCGTCAGAGCAGATCTTTTATATTGATTACCAATATTGAATCTTTGCCCTGTATGTACAGGAAAGGTTCTTCTCACTCTATCTTTGCATGAAAAAGGCCACAATGTTGCTGCTAATGACCTCCCTTGTTCGCGCTCAAATATAACTGAGGAGCCTAAAGAGACTGACAGTCCATTTGTATCATCTAATTGTGTCTTATGCTCCAAATCTCCACGTGGAAAAACACTGGGTGGAAAACAATTGATGAAGGCTCTTAGGAGACGTATGGACAGGCTTCTTCATAAGAATGAGGAAGGTTCAAGAACTGATGATTTTTCAGAGCTGTCTAGTTCAGTATCTGACTATGAAGATTGCATGGAGGAACAGCATTCTGGTTTTAGCTTTGAAGAATCTCTTGAAATGATGCAGTCAAGAGAGAGCAAACAAAGAATGCCAGAGAATCTTCAAGGGGGAATTCTTATTGATCGGGCTTATGTTGTTTCACCAAATGATCTTAATGCATCTCTCTTTAGCCCAAATTCACAGTTTAGGAGAGATTTAGCAGAACGTCAGGGGACAACAGATTTACGTGAGGGGCCTTGGACGTGGAAATCAGGAGAGTTGTCGTGTTTAACACGAGTTGTTACCTACATAAATGCTGCAACGAAGTTGGTGAAAGCTGTTAAAGCCACAGAGGAGCAAACATATCTCATAGCAAACGGAAGGGAATTTGCTGTATTGGCAAGTGTTTGTACACCCGAAGTTCCATATGGAAGTTCTTTCAAGGTTGAATTGCTTTACAAGATATCGCCTGGACCAGACCTACCTTCAGGGGAAGAGTCGTCCTGCCTTGTGGTATCCTGGGTAGTTAACTTTCTCCATAGCACATTGATGAAAGGCATGATTGAAGGAGGAGTTCGACAGGGACTTATGGACAGTTTCGATCACTTTTCCAGCTTGATGGCTCAGAAGTTTAAAGTGCTGGATTCAACAGATTTATCTGACAAGGATCATGTCCTGGCAAGTATGCAGGCAGGACATCAATCAGATTGGGAATTGGCGAAAGAGTACTTCTGGAATATGACAGTTGTTTCCACTATTTGTATGGTTTTATATATCCTGGTGCACATTTTACTTTGTGAACCAAGTAAACTCCAAGGCCTAGAATTTCATGGAGTCGATTTGCCAGACAGTATTGGAGAGTTTATAACATGTGGAATTCTAGTCCTGCAATTGGAGCGCATTTATAATATGGCTCACCACTTTGTACAAGCCAGGTTGCAACAAGGCAAGCAGATTATATTATATGTCCCATACTCTTAAGAAACTGTTTTAAGTTGAAAGCTCGGTCAGTTGATCTTACATCTGCAAATTGTCCAATAATTAAACAGGAAGTGATCATGGAGTCAAATCCCAAGGTGATGGATGGGTTCTCACTGTTGCCTTGATTGAGGGGACAAACTTAGCCTCTTTGAATTCATCAGGGTTCTCTGATCCCTATGTGGTTTTCACCAGCAATGGTAAAACAAGAACAAGCTCTGTCAGGCTTCAAACTACTGATCCTCAATGGAATGGTAAGGACATTTTCTTCTGTCATCAATATATTTTCACCCACATTGTCACTTACGACTCTTGGAAAATTATGCAGATATACTTGAGTTCGATGCTATGGAAGAACCTCCATCAGTCCTAGACGTGGAAGTTTTTGATTTTGACGGCCCTTTTGACCAAGCTATGTCACTCGGGCATGCGGAGATCAATTTTCTGAAACACTCCGCGACTGAACTAGCGGACATGTGGGTCCCCCTTGAGGGAAAGCTTGCTCAGTCTTCTCAATCAAAGCTGCACTTAAGAATCTTTCTGGACAATACCAAAGGACTTGAAACAATTAAGGAATATATGACCAAAATGGAAAAGGAGGTTGGAAAGAAGGTACGGACTTTGTAACACCTTTTTTTCATTCTTTAGTTTTCTTGAGTTAATCCATAATCGTCCAGAAATTTCACGTACTTGAGTTTCCCAAACATTGGTCATATTGTTGTATTTCCTTTCTGATGCTGTGTTTGAAATTCTTCTCTTGAACCTAAATTGAACTGAGTGTCTACCATTGATAGTGATCAATACCTTGCTTGATTCTTGACAGTTGGATCTCCGATCGCCTCATAGGAATTCTACATTTCAGAAATTGTTTGGGTTACCACCAGAAGAATTTCTCATCAGTGATTTTACATGTGCACTGAAAAGGAAAATGCTAGTGCAGGTAACAACTTTCGTGTTAACGATATTATTCCATTACTTGAAAAAGGAGAAGGCTGGAAAAATGAATTCACAATAGCAAAATGTCTTAGACTCGGCTGGTATTTGACTCACAAAGTAGATTGAAATGAGTGTTCCCAAAGTATACAAGATGTATCCGATATGTAGCAGATAATTAACTATTCCAATATGTTGACTACGGTGGATTAGGGTGTGTAAGTTACATGAAGAGTAACCACATAGCTACGTACAGTGTGATAGGTGGCAAAAGATGAAAACTATGGTGTTTGTGTATCTGCATTGAGTTAATAACTTAATATCCTTACCATGATGACTTTCTGATGCAGGGACGACTTTTTCTATCTGCAAGAATAGTTGGATTTTATGCAAACTTGTTTGGACACAAAACCAAATTTTTCTTTCTTTGGGAGGATATTGAAGATATCCAAGAGCATCCCCCCTCCCTATCATCTATGGGAAGCCCTTTGCTGGTTATTGTACTGAAAAAGGATCGAGGTGTTGATGCAAGGCACGGAGCAAAGTGCCAAGATGAAGAAGGCCGGCTTAGATTTTATTTCCAATCATTTTTGTCATTCAGTTCAGCAAGCAGGTAGTGGTGATTGGATTCCACATCTGAAATAGAGATGCTTTTGTTTATGTGATAGTATATATACGTATATGCATTTGAGGACCAATTCTTTTCCTGGCAGGACGATAGTAGGCTTGTGGAGAACAAGAGCACTAAGTCCAGATCAGAAAGCACAGATTGTAGAAGATCAGGATGATTATGAAGAAAGGTCCAAGATGGTTGAAGATACTGAATACATACTCGATCTTGAAGATACAAAGATGTCTAAGGTTTATACTGCAGACATACCTATGAATGTGAGTTGTGGTTCCTTTTCCTTCTTTTCTTGGTTAGGTACACCTTAACGATAGGCTTCTGTAGGGTTTGTCTTACTTTTTATGTGAGAATGTAGGACTGGAGCTATGAGAGAGAGAGAGAGAGAGAGAGAGAGAGAGAGTTTTTACTCTTTACTACTACTGAGACCCTCTTGGAAAATTGTGCAGACAAAATCTTTGATGGAAATGTTCAATGGAGGAGAGATGGAGCACAAAATTATGGGGAAATCAGGTTGTCTTAACTATGCAACGACTGCATGGGAATCTATAAACCCGGATGTTTTTGAGCGACGTTTGTCTTACAGATTCAACCGCAATGTTTCCATTTTTGGGGGAGAGGTGACATGCAGACAACGGAAGTCACCAATTGCAAATGGTGAGGGATGGATCATTGATGAAGTCATGGCCCTGCAAGGTGTTCCATTTGGTGACCATTTTCGGGTATGTGTATCATTTCAAAATGAGAATCACGAGCTTTTGTTTTCGCCTTTCTGCTACTGCTCGAGTAATATACATTCTATTTCTTTAAGCAGGTTCAGTTAAGGTACCGGATTGAGAAATCTAGCCTTGCTCATAATGCATGTAAATGCAATGTCTATGTCAGGGTCACCTGGCTCAAAAGCACAATGTTTCTGGAAAGGATCAAACACAACATAACTGAGAAGTTTGCTCATAGACTGAAGGATATATTTGAACTGGTAAAGAGAGAGATTCTCTTGACACCTCAACAGGACATTGACCTTTGATAATTGTTTAGTGCTGAAGTTAACATAGGACATGGCTAAACGAAAATTCTGTTTATCTTTCACGATTTTATTATACAGAATCACAGATGATATGTAATAAGATCAATTTTATTAGTTCTTTTGTCCCAATTCTATCTTACAAAAGAAAATCAAGTGTTTCAAGTCTGGATGTCATTCACTCGGTACTCGGTACCCATCAGTTTTGTTTGGAATTGAAATTCTCTGTGCCTTCTTCCATAAAATCTCGTACTGCCACTACGCAAAGTCAGAAACAAGTGCTGAACTTTGTCATGTTGTTGCTGATAACATTCACACAATTTATGAACTGTGGATCTCTACCACATAATTCATAAACTATATGTGAATACCTTCACAAGATAAATATTGATGGGTCAATATATTTGCCAGTCATGGATGATGAAATTGAATGTTAGAACACTGAAAGATAACGATATAGTTGCTAGTAATTTTAATTCTTTACAAAATTGGATAATCGAAATTTCTATATAAGCAATTAATCATGTGTTGAGATAGTAGAGGAAACTAATCATGATCAGGCATAACAAAACTCACCATTTCGGATAAATTCATAGGGCCTAGGGAAAAATTCCCCAAGTGTGAGCACCATAGTATAAACAACATCCAGTTCACGCTCTACCATCTCAGCTGTGGTGAAGTAGACAAGCTTCTCGTTTTTTTACCGCCATTCAAATACTAAAAGTAAATTCGAGATTAAAGGTTAAAACGTTGTTTTACTGCAATTGAAATATCAAAGAATAAAAAGTTCGAAACAGTAACATATTAACATTTTACAAAAAGATTCTCAGAAAACCATTTTACGAAACGGAAACAATAAATTGTATTTCAAATTTTCATAATTTAACGACGTGTTCGGTAATGTTTTTATTAATAAGATCATCTTAAGAATCTTCTTTTCGATGAGACCATCAGTCTATCAATATTAAATTGAGGGCTTTATTCTCTTCTTCAATCCACATGTATAGAAGAATGCAAGTTTTCAATATGAGCATAAGCATCCCACCTATTCCAAACCTCGATCTGGGTTTATGCAGTTCTATCTTAAAATCGAGTTGTTCGGTTTACAACTAGAGAAAAGGAACGACAAGAAGGAAACTATGGGATTCCGTATATGTCTTCTCTCTATCAATTAAAAAGAGCTTTTGAACGTTTCAGTTCATAAACAACATATCGAAGAGTTCGAAAATCCAACCATAGGAAGTTACTGGAAGATCCAGCATCACAACAACAACAGAGCAGGGGTTGTGGGAAGAGAGGGAATTAAGTACGTTGGCATGGATGGATTTTGGGTTAAGCGATTTGTACTCTGAAAACGAGAAAATATTGTTTCCGAAAATTATACGGGAGATCGAAATTGTATTGCGAGAACAATTCTCCTTGTTTTTATAAATTATTGCACCGAACGCTTATCATGTTGTTTTTGAATTCATAATACAAGAAACAGTATCCTGAAAAGGATACCGAATAGCCCCAAACATTCTAAGGATAAAATGAAATCGACCTACACTACAACTGAAACAGTTAAAAAACATAGTTCTAGTTTCAGGCTTGCCTCCGGACGATGGTGATAGTGCCGGCGCCGGCAGCGGAGGCGGAGCGCGCATGCAGTTACAGATGCAATCTGGAACCAGAGGAGCCGCCGGACAAGGCACGACGGCGCAGGGAGGAGGTGGTGGACAAAAGCACTTGCAGATCGGCACATGAAGGAAACCTGTGGTGGCGTCGTCGATTGAGTGGTGAAAACCGTGGCGGTTGCAGACGTCGGCGACCGATCGAAAGGCGCTGTCGCCGGAGTGGCCGAGGAAGGAGACGGCGGCGATGGAGAAGTCACGGTTGGACTTGAGGATGAATTCGCCGGAGAGTGCGGGGATGAGGTCGGTGCTGGTGGCGACGGAGCTGCGCACGGCGGCGGAGAGCCAGCTGGAGCTACCGGTGTAGTGGAAACCCTCGGCGGCAAAAAGATCCATCGCGCCTTCCTCGGAGCTGTGGTTGGTTCTCGCGTGAACAGAGCGAAAAGCGTGGTTGGTGAGTTGTTGGTTGGTTGGTTATAGGTTCAAACCGCGTGAGTTACTTGGTTGGTTATTGGTTGAGTTATTAATAATAAAATATAAAATAAATAAAAAAAGAGCGTGGTCAAGCTGACGGTGAGGATCGTCATCAAGAACAGTTTGAGGAGTCGAGCAGTCGTTTCAGTCACGCAGTCAGAGTGAGTTTGAGGCTGACTTCGACCCCTCCCTCTTTCTTTATAGTGGGACCCGAGCCTGAATCGGGTCCGCGAGCTTGCCTTATGCTCATACATTGTAAGGGAGTTTGTCATTCATATCATGTAACATGGTCTGTCTGTTACAAATGTGTCTAATTATACGACACATGAAATTTTTTAAAAGAATAAATAATTATAATTATTTACTTTTTTTTAATTAATAATAACAACATATTTTATAAGACATGTTATACTATATGGTATACTAAAATTTTCTATTGTTAGACAGTTACAATAATTTCTGGAAGGAGTCAACATAACAAACTAAATATAAATTCATAATTATTCTCAAGAAATAAATAAAAGAAGAATAATGATTGATTACTTAAATGTATGACTAGCCTTCCTGCATAAGCGTGCGAAAAGGCCGCGCTCGAGCATGCGTTGTCTTATTTTTAGAATAAGATATTGACATTATATATAGCTCTTCCACTCTAAAAGAAAAAATAAATATCATACTTTTGTTTAGTTCTATCAATTGGGTCATTTTTTCACCGTTAGTCATTTTTCTTGAGTTATTGATCGGCTTCATGCCAAATATGCAACTTGTTCTGAAGAACTTATTGACTGTCGATCACCTTGACGCTCCATTTGTACGTGAGTGTCAGCGTTTGTTTCTACCACAAAGGTTAAGACGAGTATCTTTAGTCTTTTTTTTTTTTTGAAATATTATTTATACAATAAGTTCCTCGATTGCATATGTTTTCAAATATAATGTAATTTTGTGTGTCCAAAAGAGTCTACAACTTCTTTGGACATGAATAAATTGTAGAGTTGTTAAAACTTAAAAGGACATTATCCAAATCATACTTTATTTATGAGAAAATTCTAATATACCATATGGTATAGCATGCCTCACAAAATGTGTAAGTATCATTGATTGAAGCATTTACCCCCTTTTAGTACATAGTACAACATCAATCATACTCGTCTAAGAAGACGCGTGCCGCCACATAAAACGAGCTTGGGCATTGGTTAAGCCCAAGAAGCCCACACTATTCTTTGAGGGCATAATGGAAATACTGTCACGGGATGAGAACTTTGCTTCTCCTTCTTCCGTGCGGCCTTAGAGTTGAACTCTCTAAGTCAGCCTCTCTTCTCGGTAGCGGAACAAGAGCAACACAATAGAGCAAGAAAGTTAGAAGTATGCTAAGTATGCAAAGCTAAGCTAAGCAAACACTTAGACAATTGTGGGAGAAAGGAACTTGTATTGAAAGTGTAAACTCTTTACAAGGCTTGTTGAATGCTTTCTAGGATCTTTTTGGATGGTTTGGCTAAGAGCCTTCACCACCTATTTATAGGCATCCTTGCCCTTACCTAAAGTTCTAGAGTAATCTAGGACATTACAAATAAAGACAAAGTCTAGAGACTTCTACATGTCTCTAGGGAAGTCCTAAAATATCTATACAAGGCTTTGAGTGTTCTAGAGAGTTCTAGGGATCTCTAGTTTCTTGAGACTCCTCAAAGGTTCTAAAGAATTCCATAGTCTCCTAGAGACTTCCCGATGTATCCGGACACCTCCGAGGCTTCCCACAACGTTCTAGAACACTCTAGTGTTCTCCGAAAGTTATCCTTGGGCAATACTTGCTTCAATTATGCCCAAGGAACTTGGCGGGTTGTGACATTCTCCCCCACTCAAGTCGGCGACGTCCTCGTCGCCCTTGTGAGCTCCTCTTGCTCGAACTCGGCAATCTTGTCCTTTAATTGCCACAAGGACTCCTCTTTCTCCCAACTAGCCTCGGACGTGGGCAGCCCCTTCCATTTGACAAAGTACTCGGTATACCTTGGTATCCGCTTCTTCCGCACCTCGCGCTTGGCCTCAATGCTATCCACTTCTTTGTCAAATGAAGTGATCATATAAGCGGGAGCTCGATGAGACTTGCCTCGTTCGGGTGCTTCGGCATCCTTGTGATACGGCTTCAAGTGACTTACATGAAACACCGAATGAAGTTTGGTGTTAGAAGGTAGTTCCACTAGATATGCCGCTTTGCCTACCTTCTTGAGGATCGGAAAGGGACCTTCATACTTCCGTAGCAAACTCTTGTGAAGCCCCTTGTTTGCCTTGTGTTGTGTTGGAATCACCTTCACAAACACTAGGTCGCCGGTTTGGAACTCCATGTGTCGCCTTTTCCGGTCCGCATACTTCTTCATCTTCTTGGAAGCCTTCTCTAGTTGAGAACGAGCGAGCTCATTAGCTTGCTGCCACTCCTTGGCTGTTTTGTATGCAGCGGGGCTACTTCCCGTGTAGCCGGTCACCAACGTGCTTGGAGTGAAGGGTTGTTGTCCGGTTGCTAGCTCGAACGGACTTGCTCCCGTCGACTCGGACCGCTGCAAGTTGTAAGAGAATTGGGCAACATCAAGCAACTTTGCCCAATCCTTTTGGTTGGCACTCACGTAATGCCTTAAGTACAATTCCAACAAGGCATTTACGCGCTCTGTTTGCCCATCGGTTTGCGGATGAAAGGCCGTGGAGAAGTTGAGCTTTGCCCCAAGTAACTTGAAGAGTTCCGTCCAAAACCTTCCGGTGAATCGAGCATCTCGATCACTCACTATGCTCCTTGGAACTCCCCAATACTTCACCACATGCTTGAGGAATAAGCATGCCGCTACCTCCGCGGTACACTCCACGGGTGCCGGGATGAAGGTGGCATACTTGGTGAATCGATCTACCACCACGAAGATGGATCCGCAACCATCGGACTTGGGTAGATTAGTGATGAAGTCCATGCTTAAGCTCTCCCACGGTCTTGATGGAATGGGAAGGGGTTCCAACAACCCTCCCGGATGCTTTTGCTCCACCTTGTCTTGTTGGCACACAAGGCAAGTCTTCACATATGAGTCCACATCGTCCCGCATGTGTGGCCAATAATAGGTGTCGCTAAGCAACGCCAAAGTGCGATGAGTGCCGGGGTGACCCGCCCACTTGGAGTCATGGCACTCCTTCAATATCTCCCGCCTCAAATTGTCCCATTTCGGAACATAAAGCCGCTTCCCTGTTGTGTAAAGCACCTTATCCTCGAGCCAAAATCTCCTTGTCGATCTACTCTTGACAAGCTCCACCAAGTTTTTGGCTTGAGAGTCATGGGACAACCCCTCCTTGATTCGTCCCAAGAGATTGCTTTGAGGCATAAGCACGACGGGTGCTAGCTCGGCTTTTCGGCTTAGGGCATCCGCTACCACGTTCTCCTTGCCTTGCTTGTATTCCAACTTGTAGTCGAACTCGGCTAGAAACTCTTGCCACCTCGCTTGCTTAGGGGTGAGCTTTTGCTGCGTTCGAAAGTAGCTTGTGGCGACATTGTCGGTTCGAACTATGAAATGGGAACCAAGCAAGTAATGCCTCCAAGTGCGCAAGCAATGGACTACGGCAGTCATCTCTTTCTCATGCACCGAGTATCGCCTCTAGGTGTCATTGAGCTTGCGGCTTTCAAAGACTATTGGATGTCCCTCTTGCATGAGTACACCACCAATGGCAAAGTCCGATGCATCGGTGTGTACCTCAAATGGCTTGCTAATGGCTTGCTAAGGTCCGGCAGCCTTAACACGGGTTCCTCCATCAAAGCCTTCTTCAAGTCTTCAAAGGCTTGTTGGCATCGGTCTGTCCACTCCCATGTCTTGTTCTTCTTCAAGAGATCCGTCAAGGGTGTCGCAATGGCGGAGTATCCCTTGATGAACCTTCGATAATAATTGACCAAGCCAAGGAAAGATCGAAGTGCGGGTACCTTGGTTGGCGGCTCCCAATCTCGGATGGCCTTCACCTTGCTTTCCTCCATCAAGAGCTTTCCATCCTTGATCTTGTGGCCTAGGAAGTCCACCTCCTCCTTGGCAAAGGAACATTTCTCCTTCTTCACATAGAGTTCGTTCTCCCTAAGGGTTTGGAACACTATGCGAAGGTGCTCGACATGCTCCTCCAAAGTCTTGCTATAGACCACAATGTCATCAATGTAAACTACCACGAACTTATCAAGGTAAGGATGGAATACCTTGTTCATCAAGGTGCAAAATGTTGCCGGGGCATTGGTGAGACCGAACGGCATGACCAAGAACTCGAATGATCCGTATCTTGTTACACACGCGGTCTTCGGTTCATCTCCGGGTGCGATCCTCACTTGATAGTATCCCGAGCGAAGATCTAGCTTGGTGAAATACCTTGCTCCTCCCAATTGATCAAACAAGTCGGCAATCAAAGGGATGGGATACTTGTTCTTGATGGTGATCTTGTTAAGCGCCCGGTAGTCGATGCACATCCTTAATGAGCCTTCCTTCTTCCTTTGGAACAAGACGGGGGCACCATACGGACTCTTAGATGGCTGAATGTAGCCGGCATCAAGCAACTCTTTAAGTTGCTTCCGGAGCTCCTCCAACTCGGGTGGCGCCATTCTATAAGGGGACCTTGATGGCGGCTTTGCTCCGGGTTCCAACTCGATAGCATGATCCACCTCCCTCCTTGGTGGCAGCCTCTTCGGCAACTCCTTGGGCATTACATCACCAAACTCCTCAAGGGTTGCTTCAATTGCCTTTGGCAATGGTTCGGACTTCCCTCCAACCTCTTCATCTATCTTCAAGGTGGCTAGGAAAGTTGGCTCGCCTTTCTTCCATGCTTTGGCGAGTTGAATAGCGGATAGGACCTTTGTCTTGTCCTTTGCTTGCCTTGCCACGGGCACCACGCAAGGCATTTCTCCATCCGCAACAATGCAAAAGATGTTATAGAAAGGAATGGGGAATGCTCGTACCTTGTCCATAAACTCAAGGCCGATTACCATGCCATAGTCATCCATCTTGACTATGGTGAAGTCGACATTCCCCTTCCAAGCACCGATGCGAACCTCCACATCGCGTGCTACTCCAACGATGGGTGTGGCAGGCGTGTTCACCGTCTTCACGCTGCCCGACTCCTTCGTGACTCGGAGGCCAAGCTTCCTCTCTTCTTCCGATGTCATGAAGTTGTGGGTTGCTCCGCAATCCACCAAGGCGCGGGTCATCGTGTCTTTTACCTCGACATCGATGTAAAGCGATCCGCCTCTCGCTTGTTGCCTTGGTTGAGGGACGCTAGCCTTCACGGCATTGAGCAACCGGATGCACCCCATCCTTGGTGCATCATCTTCGTCCGCCTCGATCCTAGACTCTTGCAAAGTCATGGCCTTGAGGGCTTTCTTTCGGGGGCAATCGCGCATCATGTGAGGGCCGTCACATAAGTAGGACTTCATTTCCCAAGTTTTGCTTGCGGACTTGTCGTGCTTCTCAAACCTTGTCACTCTCGGCTTGTGACTTGACTCGGGCTTCTCCTTTGGCTTTGGCACGTCTCCCCCACTCTTCTCATAGTTAGCCTTCTTCCCCTTGAACTTGGAGTCGCCTTGGTTGCTAACCTTGAATTCAATGAGGGACTCGGCAGCGGCAATGGCTTGTGACAAGTTTTGCACTTGTCTTCTTTGCAACTCAAGCTTCGCCCAACTTTGTAAGCCACTCATGAAGTACATGAGCTTGTCTTCCTCCGGCATTGTGGGCACTTCAAATAGCAAGTTGACAAAGGTGTTGACATAATCTTTGACGCTACCGTTTTGCTTTAGCCACCGAAGTTTCTCCTTTGCATCATATTGAGCATTTTGGGGATAGAAATGCAACTTGAGATCATTCTTAAACTCTTCCCAAGTATTGAGGGAAAACGTACCTTGCTCGATCTCCATGCTCCTTCGACGCCACCACATAAGGGCATTGTCGGTGAGGAACAAAGTAGCCATTGAGATCTTGGACTCGTCATCTTCAAGTTTTAGATACTTGAAGTACCTTTCTATGTTCCATAGAAATGTGTCAAGCTCTTTAGCTTCCCTCTTCCCATTGAAGGATTTGGGTTTGAAAGAGTCCAACGCCTTTGTCTCCTTAGGCCCTTGTGACTTGTTCAAGGCAGCCTCTTTGCATAGCGCCCAATCTCCCCGAACCTCCTTCACTTCCTCTCGGAGGGCTGTGAGCTCGGCGGACATGTTGTCAAGCTTCTCTCGGACCTCCCCACGGATCCGATCTGCCATGGTGTTGAGAGCGCCGTGCATTTGCTCTCGCAACGCTTCCATCATGGCTGCGAGATCCCCCTTTGTCACGACGTCATTGTCAAGTCGAGTGTCAAACTCGACCACGGCCGATTCCACCTTTTCGAGCCGTGCATCCAAGGCAGCGAGTACCTCCTTATGGCTCCTCTTGGCGCCAACAGCAGCTTGCTCAACAACCGAAACTCCTTCTCCGGACATCTTCCTTCTCTTTGTGTGTGCTTGAGCAGCCTAGGCTCTGATACCAACTGTCACGGGATGAGAACTTTGCTTCTCCTTTTTCCGTGCGGCCTTAGAGTTGAACTCTCTAAGTCAGCCTCTCTTCTCGGTAGCGGAACAAGAGCAACACAATAGAGCAAGAAAGTTAGAAGTATGCTAAGATGCAAAGCTAAGCTAAGCAAACACTTAGACAATTGTGGGAGAAAGGAACTTGTATTGAAAGTGTAAACTCTTTACAAGGCTTGTTGAATGCTTTCTAGGATCTTTTTGGATGGTTTGGCTAAGAGCCTTCACCACCTATTTATAGGCATCCTTGCCCTTACCTAAAGTTCTAGAGTAATCTAGGACATTACAAATAAAGACAAAGTCTAGAGACTTCTACATGTCTCTAGGGAAGTCCTAAAATATCTATACAAGGCTTTGAGTGTTCTAGAGAGTTCTAGGGATCTCTAGTTTCTTGAGACTCCTCAAAGGTTCTAGAGAATTCCATAGTCTCCTAGAGACTTCCCGATGTATCCGGACACCTTCGAGGCTTCCCACAACGTTCTAGAACACTCTAGTGTTCTCCGAAAGTTATCCTTGGGCAATACTTGCTTCAATTATGCCCAAGGAACTTGGCGGGTTGTGACAATACACCCTCTAAGCAAGGGCAAAGTGGTATTTTTAGGGTGCATCCACCATACCCCTATAAATACCACTCTCCCCCTCTCATTCTCACGATCTCCACCTTCACTCATATGTCACATGCATCAGCTCACTGATTTAGGCATCGGAGGGTCGAAAGCCGGAGCACCCGGTCTTCCCTCTGACGCCTTTTTCTCATTGATTGACAGGTTATAGGAGGAAGCCCCTGCATCTGGATGATTCTCCCCTTAGAGACCATGCCAGAACAATTGGCGCTAGAAGGAGGGCATCCTCAAGTGGAGACCCTCACGTCTCTCGCCATGGCCGTGGCCATCATCTGCCCAGAAACCCCGAGGAGAGAGAAAGTAGATATGACTTTCTCTCTCTTCTTCGCTTGGGAGTGTCGTAGCAAGGTAGCTCACATTCACAGCCATCAAGCACACAGTCTTCCAATGAATCTAGCATGGCCACCCCAACCTTCGGCCAAGGCCCACGCACCGGAGAGCAGCGCCCAGAAACTGATCTGGACACCTAGCTTCCCTCAGCCGAAGCAGGAAAGCACTCTTGGTCTCGCGACCCCAATCTCGGCACCCTCCCTCCCGGGACATGCCTTCGCTCTTGGCACCTCTTCCCGGCTCGGGACCTTGGGACGGAGCAGGTAGAAACAATTGCCTTCGCTTTTGGCTCCCACTTGATATCCATTCGCAGACTTCCCAGGTCCCGCCATCCATTCGCGGACTTCCCAGGTCCCGCCATCCATCCGCGGACTCCGCTGGTCTCGCCATCCATTCGCGGACTTCGCAGGTCCTGCCATCTATTCGTGGACTCCGCTGACCACGCAGACTCCCCTGGTCTCGCCTCGCCAGCTCCTCGCGGCATTCCCAGGTCTCGCCAAAGTTCTTAAACCTCGTGTGGGGACATCCCTAGTAGTTCCCCTGGCGAACTCCCCCCACAAAGTTCTCCATCCCGACTTCTCGGGACTCCTCTATCCCGACAGAAGGATGAAAAAAAAAAACCCTTCCTGACACGGCCTCTGGTCCCGACCCAAGATATAGTCCCGACTAAGGAACCCGTGACAAGAAACAAGCGGCTCCGCCCAGAGCTCCGGGAGCCATTCCCACATGGCCCCAGAGTTCCCGAGGCCCCCCTCCCTTGCTTACCATGCTCTCAGAATGTGCCAGCACAAGTGACCCGCATCACACATCCGCCTTCCTCTCTTCCTCCCTCTCGGGACCATCCATTCTCACCGCGGACACCGCTGGCCACGCCAGACTCCGCAGACTCCTCTTGTCTCGCCATTTCTCGCGGACTCCACTGGTCTTGCCAGAGTCCCCGCGCACCGCGTAGCGGCTCTACACGGATCCAGATAAGTCTTATTTCACATTATTCAATTAAGTTGTTATCATACAAATAGCATGACTACATGCATCATAGTATATTCTCATGTACATGCTAAACACATACTTGTAAACCATGTGCAAACCACATACACTTGCTTCACATGATTACAAACAAAACATTGTTGTACATCTCTCTATCAATCACAAGCTACACACACCATGTGTAAACAGCCAGCATTCAAACATGCATCCTCTAGCTACACACGCCCTTAGCGCGACCTGTCCAGCCACCCCTTCCCGGCTTGGGACGAGACAGGAAGACCCCTTATTCCTAGCCAACCCGACAGTAAAACCCTTACCCTAGAATTCTTACCAACACCACAAACGTGTGAACAATCCTACACCCTAAATAACCCGAAACAACGTCGCCACCACATACAAATCCAAAGACAAAGAACGCCACTAATTCATACCGTGGAACAGTGGATCAGCGTAGTGGTAATGAAGCTGGTTGCAAACAGCCAAGCGCTCGCGCCCACTAGATCGAGGGTGAAGTGGGACGCTCCCCAATCTGAGGTTTGTCAAACCACCGAAACTCTAAAGCACAAATTGCAGCTCGCCCAATTTTCAATTTGCAAAATACGAACTCCCCCTCCAGCTATCCCCAACCCCATACATACATTGACTCGCCAAGGCAACGGCCCACAACGCTCAATGGCGAGTCTCCCCAATCAAGCGCGGACTGACTCGCCACACAGCGGCCGTAACGCCACATAACGACAGTCCCCAACCAAGCGCGGACTGACTCGCCACAGTCCCCAACCAAGCGCGGACTGACTGGCCACCTCGCGACAGTCCCCAACCAAGCACGGACTAACTCGCCACATAGCGACAGTCGCCAATCAAGGGCGGACTGACTCGCCACATAGCCATAGTCCCCAACCAAGCGCGGACTGACTGGCCACCTCGCGACAGTCCCCAATCAAGCGTGGACTGACTCGCCAAGGCAACGGCCCGCAACGCTCAATGGCGAGTCTCTCCAATCAAGCGCGGACTGACTCGCCACGTAACGGCCGCAACGCCACATAGCGACAGTCGCGAATCAAGCGCGGACTGACTCGCCACATAGCGACAATCCCCAACCAAGCGCGGATTGACTCGCCACATAGCGCGAACAATTACTCACCTGGTAGCTGCACGCCACGCCATAGGCCCAAACTGGCTCGCCCGATAGCGGCCCGCCATGCCCTTAGCGCAGTTTATCTCGCCCTTGGCGCTAACTCGCCACCTAGCGCTAACGGCCCCGCCCACTAGCGGCCAGCCACACCCTTAGCGCAGTTCATTCCGCTCAATATGAACTCGGTCCTCATTTTGGTGTCTCACCACCACAATCTCTCCCAGCACTGGGGGACTTAGGCAACAGCCTTATACAAGCCTCATGACGTGCTCTCGATACACTTTGGCACCACCCGCCTCCCATCGGCATCTTGGCTACGCCCCTAGCGAGCTTTTCGACAGCTCTACATAAGCCCTATCGACAACATCATTGTGCCCTAGCGGCACCCATCGTCATGCCTCAGCGGCACTCCTCGCCACTCCTCGATGGCACACTTGCCTCGATGGCGAAATGGTGAACTACGTCTGGTTTGATCCCATAAACGGGTACGTAGGCACTCTAGCATTCACCTAGAGGCAACCGCAAAATATGCCACCACAATCTCCCCCTCGAACATATGCTGGAATAGCTCAGCTAGCTCGAGCTTATAGCTGGTACAAGTCAAAGGCTACTAAAATGCCAAGGCATACCAACATGCCGGTACCCATGGCCCTCGCGAGATACTCGCCAGCGGTACCTCAACTTCGACCCCCGATCGCCCCGCCATCTCCAAACAATACATGGGAGCAACAACCCGATGTCTCGATCATATATAGCGATACACGGCATACCCCACTCGGAGGGAGCCGGTCCATCCCCTCCCTTGCATGGGGACTTGGGGGACTGGATATGTCGCCACTAGTAAGAGACTCGTACTCCCGATATTGTATCAGATAAAGTCCCCACTCAAGAGAGTCTCTTGACCGCGGATTTTGGGACTTGTTAGTACATAGTACAACATCAGTCATACTCGCCTAAGAAGACGCGTGCCGCCACATAAAACGGGCTTGGGCCTTGGTTAAGCCCAAGAAGCCCACACTATTCATTGATGGCATAATTGTAATACACCCTCTAAACAAGGACAAAGTGGTATTTTTAGGGTGCATCCACCATACCCCTATAAATACCACTCTCCCCATCTCATTCTCACGATCTCTATCTTCACTCATATGTCACCTGCATCAGCTCACTGACTTAGGCATCAGAGGGTCGAAGGCCGGAGCACCCGGTCTTCCCTCTGACGCATTTTTCTCCTTGATTGACAGGTTATAGGAGGAAGCCCCTGCATCTGGATGATTCTCCCCTCAGAGACCATATCAGAACACCCCCTTAAAAACCTTCATGTGTAATATAATTATTTTGCAATATGTATGTCTTATCTTATGGTATTATAGACGGACCCATTAATTATTTATTATCAAAACTGTTACAGCGTTAAACTCATATAATAATATCGTACGAACACAAGCCAAACGAATCCCCTAGCTCCACGTAAGAATCCACAAATGAACAAAATGGGCTTGCATGCACTAGACCACATCCATCATCAGCTATCTTTGGGAAGAAGAAAACCCAAAGAGACCAAAAGTCAAGTAACTATCTTATTGGCTAAGCCAATAGCCTACTTAAATACGGTGCCGTATTTGATAGATACATTCATACATAGAGATAGAGAAACAGAGTGAGAGAGAGAGACAGAGAGAGAGAGAGAGAGAGGAGAAGGCCGGTAATAGCGGATTACGGGTACGCTTCCGAGATAACGTTTCAAGCCCAACGCTTTCATTCATAATCTCGATTTTCTCGTTCCGTAACTGAATTTAGGGTTAGGGTTTCCTACTCTTCACTGCGAATCTGCGGCTCACTGGACGCTTATTCTCCAGCCATGGCTTCCTCTACTATGGTGATCAAGGTTCGATTTTTCGGTCTCATACGCTTTTTCGATTTGATTCTTTTGATTCTGTGCAGCTTTTGGTCATGCTCTGGTTTGATGGTGACTCAATTTTGGGGTTAGGTTCGAGAATTTGTGAAATTGGGTTAAAGATTGAGGCTTTTGGTTTTATATGATCATTCGGTGTAATTATGAACATGGAAAAGTGTTAGCTGTTTTTGATTGAAAGGATTGCTTGTTTTGTTTTGATCGAATCGTTTAACTGGCCTTGGATGATTGGAATGATTAATCTAACTGACTCTGATCGACTCTGATCACCATGATCGGTTGAATTTGGTGTAAATTGTTTGCGATTACAAACAACTGTAGACGATTTGGAGTCTCAGTGATGAGAATGATTAATTCATTTAGGGTAGAGTATTGTCATAATTAACCAATGTTATCATATAGTTTTTGGAAGTGTCATACTTTTTGTAGCCTAATAGCTGATTGTTGGATCGGTGATAGTCATAAGTTTCTTGCTTATATCCAGTACATTAAGAAGGATGAAGCAGTATGTACTTGTATTCTATGTTGATTTATTTGGTTTCTTTGAGCTATTCTAACATGTTAGTCATTGTGTTGAAGGTCAAATATGGGGATACACTGAGGCGTTTCAATGCTTGTGTTGATGAGAATGATCAGCTGGATCTGGATATGGGTGGACTGCGGTTCAAAATATTTAGTCTTTTCAATTTTCAGCTTGATGAAGACATCACTATGACCTATATCGACGAAGATGGTGATGTAGTAACTCTGGTAGATGACGAGGATTTGCGTGATGCTATGAAGCAGAATATGAAATTCTTGAGGATCGATGTGCATAGGAAAAATGAGAAAGCAGGGGAATCTGATGCCAAATCAAATGGAAGTTTTACCCCTGTAGGACATCCCTTGCCAGATATGATGCCTCTCCGTGAACTACTCTCCAAGGTTCCTCTTGAGTTGGCTTCGAACGGCCTTGGTCCAGGGTTTGCTGAACTTGTTGACTCTTTTGCAAAGATGGGATTGCCCTATCTACTTCAGGCTGGTGGAGTTTCAGGTGTCAAGAATGATTCCTCTCAGAAACCTGTAGCTCCATCTGCCAATGCTGTGAAGGACAATGGTAAGTCAGAAACCATCTTGAAATCTCCATCTGAGGAATCAAGCTCTAAAAAAAGTCAGGCAAAGGATGTTCAAAATGCAACCAAGGATGTGGGAATATCTATTCCATCTCAGAATGCTCCAGTTGATCTCAATGCTCTTCCTGCTGATTCTAATCCATTACCCACATACATCAGTGTTCCACCAGTCGGAGCAAGTTTTCATACTCCTGAGGACATGGAGCCAAATAAAGTTTCCAGTGGTCAGCTCAAGGGCAAGTCTCTTGGTTCTGGTGGATCTACAAGTTCTGCTATCCCTGCATGGAATGTTAATGATACGAGCGATAATCATTTCAATGAATGCCCATTTTCAGGGACTCCTATTGTGAATAACTCGGCCCCTGTTGCGTGTCGACGTCCTCATGCTTTTAAAAGGATTCATTCTGAAGCAACGGGTGGTATGTTCCACACTGGTGTTCGCTGTGATGGCTGTGGTTGTCATCCTATAATTGGACCTCGGTTCAAGTCTATAGTGTAAGTATCTTATTATATATCCAATCTTTAGAATGTAGTTAAACATTGTTGACCTTTCATAGCTGATTTTTCTTCTTTTTGGTCTTCCTTTGGTCCTGCAGGAAAGAAGATTATGACCTCTGCCGTATCTGTTTCTCGAGTATGGGTAATGTGGCCGAGTACATTAGAATTGATCATCCTGTGTCTTATCGCCATCCTCGTCCTTTCAAGGGGATGCATGAACAAGTGTGTAATCATTTATATGTTAACTTCTGCTTTCTACCACTTTTTGCATTGTCTTGACATATTTCTTCTGATCTTAAATGTCAGCCTCCATGGATGGGTCATCCAGCATTGTCAAAGATATCTCATCCAGCATTGTCAAAGATATCCCATGTGCTGTCACCCACCTGGAGAAATTCTGGTGTGAAGCTTGGGCGACCTAAGCTTGACAGCCGCTTCGTTTTGGATGTCAATGTAATGGATGGTACCTTAATGGCCCCGTCTACTCCATTTACTAAGATTTGGCGGATGCGCAACAATGGGGGTTTGATCTGGCCCAAAGGGACACAACTCATGTGGATTGGCGGAGACAGGTTTAGCAAATTGGATTCAGTTGAGATAGAGGTAGCTTAACTTTGACATTACATACATTTGCTCAAGTTTGTTTATAATTTTGTGATGTGTTCACTTTCTATTATGTTACTTAGTTTTAGATGGCAATATTTGTAGTTGGTTCTTATTTGTGGGTTTTTGGCGTAATGTTCATTATTTTCAGATTCCTGCACATGGTGTGTCTGCCGAAAATGAACTTGACATTGCTGTTGATTTTACCGCCCCCGAGTCACCTGGACGATACATCTCATATTGGAGGATGGCTTCTCCATCTGGTCAGAAGTTTGGGCAACGTGTTTGGGTTTTGATTCAGGTATCTTTTTTCATTGCAGAGCATATTTGATTTTAGTGCCATAATAACAAAGGGCCGTAATTAGACAAGTCATCTTTGGTCATCTGTGATTTTCTTGTGCAGGTGGATGCTTCTCTTAAAGATTCACTCTTTGAGAGCTTTCAAGGTTTGAACCTGAATCTGCCCCCTGTGGACACGGTTCCTTTTCCTCAGCAACATGTGGGCAGTGACTTTGCCCAGCCTTCTACCTCTAACTCAGTGAAGGAACCAGCAATTCCCATTCCTAACGAGCAGCCTGAAAATGAGCAAGATCTCAACTTTCCAATCAATAATAGCTTGCTGGTTGGCCACGGTGTTCCTTTCCTTACTGCCCCTGTAGCCTCTTCGACTGTGTCCTACCCCACTGTCGAGCATAGTGCTCCAGCCCCTACTGCAGAAGTGGTTTCTTCAACTGTGTCATACCCTACTGTCTCATACCCCACGGTTGATATATTTGAACCAGCCCCGCTCTCCCCAAAATCTGCCTTTGTTGTCACTGCACCAACATCATCTGAAGGGACCAGCTCAAAGAATCCTGTGGAGGACACCCTCCTCAAGGAGCTCGAGGATATGGGATTTAAGCAGGTGAATTTGAACAAGGAAATTCTGCGCAGGAATGAGTACAACCTGGAGCAGTCTGTGGATGATCTCTGTGATGATTCTGAGTGGGATCCTATTCTTGAAGAGTTACAGGAAATGGTAAGCTCTAAGCGGAGCATAACTTGTTCATTCACTTTTGACATTTGCATTTTGTCAGTACTCTAAAAATTGCTGGGAACTAGAACTAATAAGGAATGCCGTGTGTTTGCAGGGCTTCAGTGATACAGAGATGAACAAGAAGCTGCTTGTGAAGAACAATGGGAGCATCAAGCGTGTGGTGATGGATCTCATCAATGGGGACAAGCTTTAGACAAGAGGGCGAGTACTAAACCTAGTATATATATAAATAGTACCGATCAGAAATAAATGGACCGGCATCAGCCATGCACTATGATGGTTATTTTGGTTTTGGCTTGTAATTAAGTTATATTAGTACTGTGGTGTGGGTATCTAATCTAAGTTATGGAATTTTTATATGTAAATCATGTCTCTATTGCTCCTCTCTTTCGACTGCTATATTTATGAATGTTGCAAAGCATATACATTGTGAGCGTGTCTCGTGGCCTTGGAAATAATTAAGGTGGAGTTGCCTGTGTTGCACGGCTACTTGAGCGGTTGAAGCAAGCCTTTCTGCTGCTTTATATTCCTCATTTTGCATTATCATTGGGTTGCCTCTAGCGTTTTCATCTAAACGCTCACTACTTTTCTGGTTGCTCCATCGTCTTCGGATGAAACAAGAATAGGTTGAGTTGCACTCCAGATCTTCACAGCCCTACTTACAGAGGGAAGACTTGTTACACTAAAACTACGAAACATTACGTGTTAACGAATACCGTTACATTCACCGAATTTGTTTTATCGAGTTATGAATTTTTACTTTGACCTACTTATACGTATGTACCATGTTAGTTAAATCAGTCTCTAGAAATAAGACTAAACGAGGTGAGCTGAAGACTGAATTGGGACAACCAGGTAGAAAGGCGAAGCGTAGACTAAATAGTCCAGGCTCTTCTTAGATGGTGGCTTTACTAGTTTGCCCCCATGTTGACAAGATCAGTTTCCATGTGCCCTTGATTAGTTTTATGGCTCCCAGACTTCCATTACTATATTCCCAAACTTGTGTTTCTCTCTCTCTCTATTGAACCATAGACTCAATCCCTTCCATGATTCCTTCTGCAGATCAAGACTGAACCTCTGAGTCCCCAAAGATTAATTAATCTCATAAACCCATATAGACCCGTTTAAGTAATCTCAATCATGGGTCTTAGAATTTTAATGAAAGCACTCTAGCGTGTGTGTGTGTGTGTAGAGGAGAGCTTTGCTGCTTGAGAGTTGTTGGTTCCCCCATAAAAGAGCTTTCAAGAAAATCTCTTTGGGCATTGAGCTTTTATTTTTGGGTTTTGCTGCCAAGTGTCAACATCTCTCCCTGGTAGAACATGTGGGGTTCTGCTTTTGCCTCCTCCAAGAACATCATGTAAGTTTCAATCAGCCTCTTCTGGGCCTTTTGTTCTTGAGATGTGTTTTTAGCTGCCCTGCTTTAATGTCAGCTTATCCAAATTCACTTACTTGGTGAATGTGCTCTATAAAGCTTTGCCCTTCTTGGCTGGTTCTGATATGTGTCTTATTTTGCTATGATATAGAAGCTGAATTCATTCCTTTTGTAGAAAGATGGAATCTGGGAGTAGGTTTTACTCAGGTGATGAGTTCAGATTGGATTCCAAATGGCTGATTGATCCTAAGCATCTGTTTGTTGGGCCAAGAATTGGAGAGGGAACTCATGCCAAAGTGTATGAGGGCAAGTAAGTTGCACTTCAATTATTGGGTCTGTGTCAGTTAGAAGTGAGAAGTTTGGTTGTCTTGATTTCTGAATAATGTCATCCTTGTTTGTTTAGATTTGCAAATTTATCATCTTTCTATATATTTGGGAAGCTATGAAGTTCTTATTTGGAAACTGTCCATCCCTCTAGTATTTCTTCTACATTATTGTTTTGCATTTTAAGCTATAATTTTGGAGGAGTCCGCACATGTTAATCTTCTTCTATGATTAAGTTCAAATTTGATTGGTGGTGGTGAACTGGTGTGTGGAAAAGATTAGGTTTTAAGTTGTACTTCAGTGATTGCTGATGAATTTGACTGAGAATGGCAAAGAGGCTTCATTTTCTGAAGTGATTAGATTTCAAGTAAATGTAGTTCAATTTTGCTCCTGTTATGCTGCAATTATCTCATTCCTTTTGGTTTTGGCATTCTGGATTCCATTCAGATACAAAAACCAGACTGTTGCAATCAAAGTTCTTCATAAAGGAGAAACTCCAGAGGAGATCACCAAGAGACAAGGGCGGTTTGCTAGAGAGGTTGAAATGTTGTCTAGAGTTCAGCATAAGAATTTAGTGAAGGTTTGATTTAATTTTGTGAAACTGTTCATTTGCTTTCAGCTTGAGTTGACTGGTGATGCAATCTAATCATGGTGATCATAATATTGTGTTAGCATTTGACCATTAACATAGCTTAATTGCCTTTCAACAGTTTATTGGTGCCTGCATGGAGCCAGTAATGGTGATAGTTACTGAGCTTTTATTGGGTGGGACATTGCGTAAATATTGCCTTAACATGCGGCCAAGGTGCTTGGACACACGAGTTGCTGTTGGTTTTGCCCTAGATATTGCTCGTGCAATGGAATGCTTACACTCTCATGGGATCATACACCGTGACCTGAAGCCTGGTATGTTTTGGTTTCCCAGTACAAACCCTTTGGAATTTGGTCATCTCTTAGTATTAATGACTATTATCTTCTTCACATTACCGTGCCATAGTTTAAAACTGTCAATACCTATCAAATAATAAGAGTTAGATACTTTACTAAAATTGCTGAACTTTCAAGCTGCAACCATCTATTATACATTTTCTGGCTTCATGAAAGATATGGGTTGATGAACAATGATTTGTTACGTTTTCCATATATACAACTTTAAACATGATATTATATTTGTTTAAGCTAGGATGATATATCCAGTGATTCCAGTCTGTTGCTTATTAAAAGTGATTCCATGATCTTTTATTTATTGGTTTATAAGTTTCTCCTAAGTAATGACACTGGTCTTTGGTTGGCGTTAGCCAAGGGCTTCATGCAAAATGTCTGTGTCCAACATGCATTGTTGTATCATTTGTTCTGTGCTATGTCACCTAAGCTAGTAATTGAAGATGGGCCACTCTTCATTTTCTTATTTGTCTCTTATATTCTTGGGTGCAGAGAACTTACTCCTGACTGCGGACCACAAAACAGTTAAACTAGCAGATTTTGGGTTAGCAAGAGAAGAGTCATTAACAGAGATGATGACTGCTGAAACCGGAACATACCGATGGATGGCTCCAGAGGTACTATCTTCTTCCATCTCCCACCGTCTCTTGAAGTATCACTTTAAAATTACTTGCTTATTGAGTTTCTATTTGTGGCCAGTTGTACAGTACTGTTACGTTAAGGCACGGAGAGAAGAAGCATTACAACCATAAAGTGGATGCCTATAGCTTTGCCATTGTTTTGTGGGAACTCTTACACAATAAATTGCCTTTTGAAGGCATGTCAAATCTCCAGGCAGCATATGCAGCAGCTTTTAAAGTAAGCACATCTTCGTTGTCGGGAATATTCTCATCTTTGATTGCCTTACTTATTCTCAAAGCTCTTCTGTTAATGCTGAATTTTACTGATAATAATACTCTACATTTCAGAATGTGAGGCCCAGTGCTGACAACCTCCCAGAGGAGTTGAATCTCATCCTAACTTCCTGCTGGCAGGAGGATGCAAATGCTCGACCCAATTTCAGCCAGATAATTCAAATGCTACTGGATTATCTTTACACCATAGCTCCTCCTGAGCCTGCGATTCCTTCTCGGATTTTCACCGAGAACACTGTCTTGGCTCCAGAGTCACCTGGTACAAGCTCCTTGATGGCAGTACGGGATGATGGGGAGACGCCCAAAGCACAAATGGAAGATGAGCCAAGAGGATTTTTCTTCTGCTTTAAACAGTGTTATTGACTGCTAGGCAACTAGTTGAAGAGAAGATCTCTCTACCTTTGTCGTTCCGGTCAATAATATCCAGAGGGCACCTCCTAAACAATAGAATCTAGTCCGGGAAGTACATTTTGTTAACATGATAAAAAATTTAAGTTGTTCAATATTCGTAACGTCCTGCATTGTATATTCTCTGTTGCATTGGATCTCGTCAATATGTAGTATCTTAGATCAGATTAGATAAATCTTACATATAGTATCTAATACTGTGGAGCTGGGTTTCGTTGTGAGGCTTAACCTTCACTTGTTTGGATATGAAATGCAACTTCATTTCTTTGTAAGAACAGAAGGAAGGACCCTTCTATATGGGTTTTCCTTATCTATGGATCAAGATAGTTTAGTTTGTATGCTAAAACTTGCTAAATCATGAACATTAATTATGAGTACAACTGGTACATTGATTTTGAAATTGTGAGAATTACATGGCCAGGAATAGACAACCAACAAGATGAAGGCTATAGACTTGTACAAAAGAGGTTATCTGATCAAATTAATAAATAAAATAGGTTATATTGGTTACCAATGGTCATTGCAGGAACATGACCCTTCCTTGAAATGATGGAAGCGGTTCCAATCCCTAACAATAATTTCTCTGTTGTAAGATATAATCTTTGTTGCATTGTGGCAGTCGGTGCAAACTCGAAGATTCTTTGATATTCTAAGAGTTGTTCCAGGGTGTGTTCTGATAAGACCAAATGCAATGGCCAGCTTCTCACTGTGGTGGGAAACTGAGGCTTGCTGCTTATCATCTTCCTCTGCATCTAGTCTTCCATCTGCTGCGTTGGGCACATAACCAGCCGCCTTGATCCGTTTCATCATGTCATGAGTTGCTTTATAAACCTCCTCCGAGTGTGGACATACTTTGTCCTCTGCAAAGAACTCATAAATCACTCCATTTAACTGAATCACGCTACATCCAGGAGCCACCTTCTTTACTCTCTTCTCTTTCATTTGATTTCTCACTCTAAGAGCCTCCTCGCGCCTACCAGCAGATGCATAAATGTTAGACAGAAGTATGTAGTCACCACTCACCACTATGAGGGGTCTCCAATCTGATTATCTGTTGCAATGCTTCTTCACCAATTTCAACATTTTTCGTCGCTCTACATGAAGCCAATAGTGTCCTCCAAACAACAGCATTGGGTTGGATAGGCATGTTCCTGATGAACTGATATGCCTCTTCAATCAACCCAGCTCGACCCAAGATATCAACCATAGAACCGTAGTGCTCAATCCTTGGTTCAATTCCGAAATCTTTGTTCATGCTGACAAATAGAGTTCGACCCTCTTCAACCAACCCGGCATGACTACAAGCAGAAAGAACAGCAAGGAAAGTCACATCATTTGGTTTGATGTTCTTCTCCTGCATCAGTTTGAAGTAGTCAAGAGCCCTTTCCCCTGTCCATTACTAGCAAGTCCTTGAATTAGTGCCGTCCATGAGAAGACGTTTACTGAAGGCATTATATTAAACACTTCAATTGAATCACCCACACAACCACATTTTGCATAGAAATCTATCAATGCAGTTCCGAGGGTAACAGTAAGCTTCATTTTCTTCTTCTTTACATAAAAGTCAACCCATTTACCAGTATCCAAAGCTCCAAGAACACCACAGGAGTACAGCACACTAACCATGGTAACCTCATTGGGATCCACATTTGCCTTCTGCATGTCGTGAAACAGATCAAGCGCCTCCCTGCATCTTTTCACTTGGCCATAACCAGAAATCATTGCGCTCCACGCAACAATATCCCTCTTATCCATTCGATCAAATATTCGTCTTGCTTTATCCACTTGACCACATTTCGCATACATATCAACCAGAGAAGTAACCAAAGCAATGTTACCCTTCAACCCATTCGCCTCTACATACTCCCCAATCCACTCCCCCATTTCCAAATTCGCCACTCTCCCACATGCCGTCAAAACACTGATCAAAGTAACCTCATCAAATCCAATCCCAAACCCCAACATCTTCCGAAACAGCTCCACAACCTCGCCCCAACGCTCATTCTTCACGTAACCAGCCATCATCGAATTCCAGGCCATAACATTTCTCTCAGGCAATCCATCGAACACCTGGCGTGCAACCTCAAGCTCACCACAAACCGCATACAAGTGAATCAAAGTGTTCACAACGAACCCATTTGACTTGAACCCACATTTCACAATGTGGGAATGGACCTGCTCTCCTTCCCCCAATGCCCTTAACCTAGAGCAAGCTTTGAGCACACTCGAAAAAGTAAACTCGTCGGGTTGGACAGAGTTTTCGACCATTTTGATGAACAGAACAATGGCATCTAGAGGGGAATGTTTCAATGTGAGGCTTCTTATGATGATGTTGTAAGCTAGAGTATCGGGTTCTTCGAGATTGCGAAAAATGGAGAGAGCATAGTCCATGGCATTGGGGAGGATTAGTGCGGCGGATTCGAGGAGGTTTTCGGTGATGGATGGGATGAGGAGGAGGCGGGTCTTGATGAGATGGGCGTGGACTTGGTTGAGGTCTCTAGTGGTTTTGCATCTGTGGAGGATTAGGGTTTTAGGGTTTTGTGGAAATTGGGGGATTACAGTTATGTTAGTTAGAGATTTGGCGGGAGAGATAGAGATTGGAAGGGTGGCGGTTGAAACCATCTTGTTTAGTTTTGGCCTTCTGGTTGTCAATGACTTTAAATACTCTCAGGTTTTATTTTATTTTCTAAATTATCGTGTTACACCTTAATGTATCGATGCATTAATTCATTAATCTTCACCCATTACACATATATGATCTGTATACGATTATAAAGTATTGATCCACATTAATGTATCGATGTATTAATGTGTCGAAAATAACTTCTTTACCTGGAGATATTGCCAGATCCTTCATTGCTCGAGGCCTCGAGTACCTTTCGAGTATCTTAGCTCACAACTACTCTTTGTTTTTAAGAAGTTGTTGTAAATGTTTCTTGAGGTACTATATATATATATAGTGACATGACTCACATGAGCATCTTGGGGATTCATCAACATGATTGAAACTCTATATATATATATATATATATATATATATATATATATATATATATATATATATATATAGTCCCTATCCAGAGCGAAGCTTCGCTCTGGAATTAACGTGCGAATGTCCTTATTTGACTCACTTTTCGGTCATATTTTTCGATCATACCCGGTCAGTGTCTAGATACATATCGTATGATCATCCTTACAAAGTTTCATCCAGTTTGGTGATCGTTTGCACACCGAATCAGATAAAATAAATCAATAGAATTAAATCTGTCCAAGTAGAACCGTTGGAGTAAATCATGATTATGGAGGCTTAAACGGTCACCAAATTGGATGAAATTTTGTAAGGATGATCATACGATATGTATCTAGACACTGACCGGGTATGATCGAAAAATATGACCGAAAAGTGAGTCAAATAAGGACCTTCGCACGTTAATTCCAGAGCGAAGCTTCGCTTCGCTCTGGATAGGAACTGTATATATATATATATATATATAGTGACATGACTCACATGAGCATCTTGGGGATTCATCAACGTGATTGAAACTGAGTAACACAGACTATGTTATATGCTTAATTTGGAAACGCAACCAGGGACGGAAGCACAACAAAGGCTATATGGACTATAGCCTAACCGAAAATTGGGCCAAAAAACCCCTAGATGTATATATATATATCACAGCCCAGCCCAGCCCAATGAAAAAAAAAATTATACCCTTATGGCTTTATTCCCGATTTCTCTCATCATCAGACATCAATCCCTCACTTTCTTCTCTACCAAAAACTTCTCTCGACTCTCATCCTGCTCAATTGCTCATCTCCTTCATTTGTCTCATCTTTCTCACCTTCCTACAGATCTCAACTCGGCAACTCCCAAGCATATTTTTCTCCTAAATCCCTCACTTCCTCCAGTCCCACTCGTTACTCCTCCCTGCTCATCTCCTTCATCCGTCGATCGCAGGTAATCAATCCCAAACTTGGATTTTAATTACATCTCTGGCTTGCTTCTTATTTGTTACCCTGATTGATCAATGACGAATTCAATTTAGGAGTCAAGTCTGGACCAAGAAGGCAAGACATCGTCAGTTCCTCTAACTTCAATTTGTATTTGGATGATTGAGATTTAGGTGAAAGTGAAACTTCAAAGTCCAACTCTACAACTACAAGGTATGGACGATTCCATTTGTTCTATTGAAATTGAAAGTAATTAGTTTTGCACTTCTGTTTTTGATCAATGACGAATTCGATTTATGATTCAAGAATCAAGATTCAAGACCTCAATGTCTTCAAAGCTTTGGACCTTTGGTTGATTGCCTCTATTACAGCCTTCCAAGTGAGCAATTCTTGTAAGTTTTCACTCAATCTTTGATCTTGTTTAATATGTAAGAAAATGGCTTGATTTAATATAATGTTGCTTATCAATTTATATATATATATATAGGTATTGATAGTGACTGATCATCGAAAGCCCAAGTGATATAAAAGTCTTTTCTCATGGTTTCAAACTGATACTCTTCCAAGTGGTAGTGAGAGTGGGAGTGTGAGTGAGAATAGACGTGGGACTGAAAATTCTGTGAATGATAGTGTTGATAATGATTCTGTGATTCAGAAGTTTGAAGTTAGTGGAATCCGATGGGTACGATTTAGATAGTTATAGGTTATTGTTAGTTATTTTCTTACAATCATTTTCGTTGTAGTTTTCAATTTATGAGGTATTGGTTTTATGTCCTCCTCATATGTTTTTAATATAAAGCGTGATGATGAGCCTCCCACTAAGTTCCAAACCTCAAAAAATATTTTGTAAGTGTGCTGTGTGAAAATTAACCCAACCCACTTTCGATTCCTGGTTTCATCCCTGAACGCAACCCCTCCAAAGAATCAATTTAGCACACCTCATTTTTCAATATCTACTATATTCCAAATGCTTTGAATAAACGTACTGTTTGATAAGAACGAAAATAGAGAACTAGATTCCAGCCTTATCATTTTGGAATAAAGATGAAAATGGAATGCAGCTATAAATTGAAGCTTTGTTTCCAACATTTCTACTTGTGGTTGCCGAACAATGAGGAGAACAAGCTACGACTACCCTGCCAAACACCAAACTGGTTCAGACTACTACTCTCATGTCAATAGGATGGCTAGAGCACCTAGTGTGCTCACCGATGTCCCTCACTATGGGCATGCCCTATTCAACAACAAACCGGTGCAGTTGAATGAAGCGCACCGTGGTGGTCACTACCAGGGGCAGCAGCACCAGCACCAGCACAACCCTGAGTCTGGTAGGAGTGTTGTTGAAGTGACTGAAACAGTGGCACAATGTGACAGGAATGGGAACTGCGTGGTTGTCGAAGAGAGAGTTGATGTCGAAGTTGATGACTACATCCAGCAGAAGCATAAGGGGTTCGAGTTGTTCAAATGGAGGACCTTCAAACCACGTTGAAGGGTTCAGAGGATGGAACGTTGGTGATATAAGGGTTGAGATTGACAGGCAAAAGTAGCAACTTATATTACTGGTGAAGCTTAGTACTTACACCAGTACCACTTTGTATAAATAAAAGGCCTGCCTTTCCAATACATAATGAAGTTCTTGGGTTCTTGATATGTATAGGATGTTATTGTTATATGAAATGCAGTTCCAGTTACTAAATAAACAGATTTCATTATTGATGTTGTTGTGTTAATATGGGTTGCATCAGCTTCAAAACACAAGACTAACAATTTCATATAATCGAAAACATAGGAGTCGTAATCTACAGAGTGCGTAATCATAATGATTCTTTAAGCATTAGAGTAATTGAGACAAGAATTTTATCTGCAGCATAGCACAAGAAGATGAAAGTTGCTTCAAAACAGAAAGAAAAAGCACATACAAATTCATGCTTCTCTTCCTTTGTTGTGTAACTCCAGTGTCAAAAGTTATGAGCACAATGCACCCAATAAAAGACTCACAATAACAATAGCAATAAGGCTGCAAAAGCCAGAAATAAGTAGCTTTAGCCCTCAAGTAGCATCAGTGTGTGGTATATCTGCCTCTGTATATCTCCTTGAAGACATTTTATCAAACAAGCTCCTGAGGCTGTTCTTACTCTCCCTACGCCTCCGATGGACTCTACCCGAAGAACCATCTAGCTCACCATCAAGTACTAACCCTGACTCTAACCTTTTGGACACTGCAACAATCTCATAAGCATTCCACAGTGACTGCCCAAAGTCCCATTTTGCATTGGTACCCCTGTCACTAGCTGAAGATGATGCTGCTTCTCTCATTGCTTCAAGCTTGAACCGGGACAGTAACCTGCTCTTGTAGTTCCTCCGACGGGCATCAAATTAGGACATGGGCCTAGAGCTGCGGGAGTGGCTCTGCCAGGCTTGTGCCACAGCCTTGAGGATTTCAAGTTCTTGTTCATGGTCATGCTGTAACTTTTTCTTCATTCTCTAGCTAGCACAAAAGTCTTGTATGGGCCATGTTATCTTGGGCAACTTTAGAGCCTCACATTGCTGGTTTGCTACTATGGAAGAGAGAATAACCTGGCAAAATCATATCCTTTTGTTTTGTTTTATCTTGATAAATCCTCTGAATAAGTGTTCAGACAATTTTATCGTGTGAACTCACACACATATCACATGTCGGACCGTATATAACTCATAAGTCTACATATGTACACTTTGTCGCGTAAGTGAGATTTAAACTTTATAATCTCTACGGTGTTAGCTAGACTAGCTAACCAACATGTCATAGCTCATGAGTTAAGTTACTCTTAATGAAAGAACTAGCTATTGTAACACACACATGTTTCATCCTCATATCTTCAACGCCATAATCAAGATATTTGCAATTGTTGATGAGAAGCAACATAATCATTCAAAACAAGTTTAAGAAATGTATCATAATTTGATTCCACCTCATCTTTTTTAATTTATAAATGACGATATTTAATTAAACGAAACTATAATCATCTCACTTTTTATTTTATATATTTTATTTAATCAGAAAAATACCAAAATTAATAGAATTAAAATACTATTAGCTTCAAGATATTTGTCCAAAATCGCCGTAATTGATTAAAATGTTGTTCCCGCTCATTTTGAAGAGAAAGTTTCAAGATTTCTTCTTCTTCTAGGGTTTAGGCTCATCTCCTCCAAGCCGTCACCGACCCCCACTCTCCAGAAATGAGTGCTCCGAGCCCCATGGAGATCTACGATCAAAACCCCCAACACGACGATGATATCCCTGACCAAAACGGCGTCGTCCAACTCGTCGCTTCAACTCCTCCCGTCATTCCCCATGACAAAGTTCTCGTTTCAGGTCTGTATGCCTCAATTTCATCATCAATTTTGGAATTTTTGTTAATTTCGAGCTTGAAATTGCTCCCATTTTGGGGGGTTTTTAGTTGTAAATTTGTGTTCTTTCAGTTGAGGTTTGCCTCAAGGCGTCGAGCACTGCTCGGATTGACGATGTGCGGTCAGCTGTTGAGAGGTTTGTGCTTAATTTCATGCATCAACTTTATTTTGTGATTAGCTTTATAGAATTTGGGAATGCTTGGGATTAATGTGCTTTTGCTTTTACTCTTGTTAGAATGCTTGAGAAGAGGAGTTTGAGCTATACTGATGGACCCGTGCCGGTGCCGCCTGATGATCTGTTCCTCGCAGAAAATGTGGAAAGAATCTGTATTTGTGACACTGGTGTGTTTCCTTAACTATTATGATGAATTTGGTAGTAAAGGGTTTGTTGATAGTGGAACACTTTTCATTCGTTTCCATCTTTTATTTGTTTAGCTACCGCGAAAGATGTAGGTTTTCTCTTGTTTTGATGTTTGGAATTGTGTGTTTTTGTAGATGAGTGGGTGCAGAATCATGACATCCTTTTGTTCTGGCAAGCGAGGCCTGTTGTGCATGTGTTTCAGGTGAATATCAGCGCTCATGTCTAGCCTAGGCTGTAGGTTTTATTCATCAGCAGTTAGTCTGTATCTTTTGATACAAACTTCTTGCGTTCTTTTCAACTGCACATGTGTTTGTTTATGTATATTAGTAGAGTGACAGTTCTTTGCATTTCTTCTGTCTGCAACTGTGTTGGTATTATGTGTTATCCTTTTGCTGTATTAGGTACTGCCTGTATCATTACCACTTGACTTCTTTGGGACTTGTTATCTGTTTTCAGTTCTCAGTGTAACTTTCTTTTAATTGGTATTTTAGCTTAGTGAAGAGGGAGCATGTGAGGATGTAAGTGGGGATGGACAACCTTCTACTTTCAATGAATGGATTCTTCCAGCAAAGGAATTCGATGGCATGTGGGAAAGGTTAACTTGCAACCTCTTTAATTTTCACCCCAGTAGATGTTAGAAATCTACTGATGTTGTGATATCTGCTTCCATGTTATGTGAATAGCCGGGACATTGAGGAATATCATGACATGGTTTCTGTGGTATAGTGAATCTGGTTCCAAGCAACTGATTTTGTCTGCTTTTGCAGCTTAATATATGAATCTGGGCTGAAGGCAAGGTTGCTGCGGTATGCAGCTAGTGCGTTGCATTTTACTGAAAAGGGTGTTAATCCTTTCCTTGTGTCATGGAATCGGTAAGGAATTGTTTAGTGATTCAACTATATCGAGACAAAAATTTTAATTCTGTAATTGCTAAGAAATTCTCATTCCATACCCATGTGATTGGCTTTATGCCTTCGCAGCATTGTTCTTTTACATGGGCCTCCAGGGACTGGAAAAACCTCTTTATGCAAAGCATTGGCTCAGAAGTTATCTATCCGTTTTAACTCCAGGTTCGTGGATGTCTTACTTTTCTCTTCGTCAAGTGATGTGTCTGTTTATTTGTGGACTGCCAGACTCATCGTTTTATGCTTTCTAGATATCCACAGTCCCAATTGGTTGAAGTTAATGCACATTCTCTATTCAGCAAATGGTTCTCTGAAAGTGGCAAGTTGGTATGTAGTCCACTGTCCTCACTGTTATTGAATATGTCTGCTCTTTGTAAACTAAATTTTGATTTGGATCATGCGGTTTTACCAATGTTGAATATTCTTATCATTTCAGGTTGCAAAGCTATTCCAAAAACTTCAAGAGATGGTAGAGGAGGAAACAAATCTGGTATTTGTTTTGATTGGTGAGATTTACTGTTACTATAACTTTTTATTTTATGCTAATTTTTCTTCCACCTGGCTAGACTATCAATGTAAGATTGTATGATGATGGTGCAGATGAAGTTGAAAGCCTTGCTGCTGCTAGAAAATCTGCTTTATCTGGTTCTGAACCTTCAGATTCTATTCGGGTACCATGCTCTCCCCTTCTCCTTTTGCAGGCTATTTTCTGAAATTTTGATCAGATTTAATACAAAGTTTACTATTTTCTTTTGTTCACACAGCTCCTTTTCTAAATTTTACCTTAAAAATTAACATGCCAGGTGGTGAATGCGCTACTAACTCAGCTGGACAAATTGAAATCAGCACCAAATGTGATAATTTTGACAACATCCAACATAACTGCTGCTATTGGTAAGATTGCGATCACTTTCTTATAACGTGAAATTTAACCCTTGCATTCTAAATAAAAAACCTCCTTGGATATGGTTACCATTTATCTTTTACCAGGGGCGGTAATTTGTTGTTTGGAAAGAATTGATGCACTTCTAGTTTCCCTCTCAGTATAGATCAGTTTAGTCTATTTTTGATATCACACATTAGTCTGTGGTCCACTACAGTTCTAAGTAGTAACAGATAGGCATGATTTTGCACACAAGGAGTTGACACATGAGGAACTCATGCTATAACTGGTCCTATTATGTGACAATTTACCATTTTTGGGTTACAGATATTGCATTTGTCGATCGAGCTGATATAAAAGCATATGTTGGTCCTCCAACTCTGCAAGCGCGTTATGAAATCCTAAGGTCCTGCTTAGAGGAACTCATACGAACAGGAATTTTATCAAGTTTTGAGGTGTGTATCTCACCTGCTCAGATACCATAATGTTAAAAAGTTGAATACTGATCTTCTCAATTGAGTTCTAATGTGGAACCATGCCTAATGTACGATCTGCATTCTTAGGGTTGTGAAAGCCTAGTGCTTCCGAATTATGCTAGCTTGAAAGAGAAATTGAATATGCCTCAGATTCACGATGCTCAGACACCACTACACCTGTGTAGGCAATTGCTTGAAACTGCAGAAGCGTGTGAGGTAGGAAGACATTCTTGAATCCCATTCTAATTTCTCAAGTAGACCTTTATTATGTACTCTTTGTGATAGTTGATTTTCTATTTCTGCCTTCCACAGGGATTGAGTGGACGGTCTTTACGAAAGCTTCCATTCCTAGCGCATGCTGCTCTTTCAAATCCTTACAGTTGTGACCCTAGCAAGTTCTTATGCGCAATGACAGATACAGCAAGGAGGGAGCGTTCTGAGATACCTGATTGAATTGACTAGCTTTCCTTCATGGCTTTGTAAAACAATGTATTGTCACGCCAACTCCTCCAAATCTAATCCATTTCAATGCATTAACAGCTTCTCCTTGTCTGCGCTCTGATGGTGGTGAATGTAGTTAAATTGTCATAACATGAACCGGGTAAAGCAATCTGCAACCTTTGCAGAATCATATATTGCAGCCGTATTTGGGGGGACTAGAAAAGCAACATGCTTTGCGGTCTCACATTCTTTCATCACATCAGCACCTCGTCAATTACCAAAGTATGTTGTGATGTTATTATTATTATTGGACCTGGTTACCGAGTAATGAGTTATTCGTCACTTCTGAAGTTAGTGTTATATTTGAACATTATACGAGTATCAGAGTCTTGTACCGATACTACTTCACGCAATTTGTCATTAATTTCCAATCATTCCCTTCTGGTGGTTTATACATGCACCTATAGATGAAATTGAAAATACAAAATATGTGATGTTTTCTATGGTCACTGCTATGTGATATCTATATATATAGTGGGTAGCAATTGAATAACCCCTTAATGGAGTAGACTATTACACATATATATACACATATACACACGCTAGTTGTGTCGGTTTTATTGGAACACTTGACATTTATAACAATAATGAGATATTAGAAAAAACTAACAGTATGAATCTAATAAGATCAGCTCCACCAGTACCATTTTTCATTGAGAAATTTTGAGAAATAACCAACTTTTGGTCCTCAAGATGGTTTTTAACCATTTTTTTTCATATAGTTGAAAAATAACTATTTTACATGATAAAAGGTCTGTTGTACCCTTTATACAAAATAACCATTTTGAATACATTTTTCTATTATTCTCAATAAAAGAAAAGAAAAAAACAGAAATTCTTGTTATCCGTTCATTCTACTTCTACAAGTTCCACCAGACTTCTCATATAGTCAAACCTAACTGCTATCCGACTGATTTGGTACACAATCAAAAATCGTTGTGTGTTCAAGGTATGTATATCTATAATATCTTTAGTTTTATTTGATTATATTTTGTGGTTAAATAAAGCTCCAACCCTTTCAAGGTTTGAGATTTAGGGTTCTTGAAGATTCAAGGACAAGAGTTTTCATATTTAAAGTCCTAATCTTGTCAATTTGATCGAGTCCAATTTTTATCATATAAGAGCTTAATCTGATCATAAGATGTATAAGAAAAATTGTTTGATATTACGTTGATTTATAGTCAAACTCATGTGAACAATGAACAATATTGGCCGAATTATAACTAGCTTTCAATATCTTAATTTGACAGCTAATTATAGATGGATGTACTGTTGTTTACTTGTAGTTTGATCTTCTAATTTATGCAATCACTAAAGAGACAATGGTCTTGATTACATTGTTTTCACCTTTCACGATTTTATCATAAAAAATAAAAGAATCGTATTACATAAGTTATATATAACTTATGAGAAGTTGGATGGAACTCGTAGGAGCAGAAGGAACGGATAACAAATTTTTTTTTCTTTTAAAAAAATATTTAAAATTGTTATTTGGTATAAAGGGTATAATAGACCTTTTATCATGTAAAATGGATATTTTTCAACTAAACGAAAAAAGATGGTTAAAAACCATCTTGAGGACCAAAAGTTGGTTATTTCTCAAAATTTCTCTTTTTCATTCCACATCCACGTCTCAGCTCAGTTGTTTGTAATATACCAATAACTGCTTGTAAACTGTTATTTCAAAAAATCTTTAGTTACAAATGGACGGTATTCTTAGTTAGACTCTCAAGAGGCTGAGTTACCAACTCTCATTACTTTCATACATCCATAATCTTTGTAGTGTACATTATTTAGATATCTTATCAACAATTCAACACATTCCTGATAAACACTTGGTATTCAAAAATTTCTGGAAAAAAAAAAACACACACACAAATCAACCTAGGGGCTGATGTCCAATTGTTTTCATGAATTAGCATAAATTCTATAGATTTCAGGCAACTACTGGTATCAGTTTAAAGCAGTAGCAGTAAACTTACTTCTTTATGTGAAACCACAAATTTTCTAATGCAACTATTGGTACAAATTTTAAGCAATAGCAGTACTCTTGCTTCTTTCTGTGGCACCAAAAAGTTTCCGAACTTCACCAAGTTTTCGAATATGATGTGGGCATTTATAAAGTAGATCCTTGGCCTCAGAGTGTCTACCTTCTTTAAAGAATGATTTGAAAACATGGACATAAGCTGCAGAGGATGGATATTCCTTCACAGACAATGCCTTGAAAAACTCTAAAGCATCTTCCACAGAACCAAACTTTGATATGTATCTGACAAAAGGCTCCGGATAAGGCGGGTAGCGCTGCTTTTTCATTAAGCAAAGAAGCTCCATTGCTTCCTCAAGCTTTCTAGCTCCTAGTAGGTTCTGGATAAGATTTTTGAATGTGGCTTGCCAAGGTCTTACATGAGCTGTATTCAACATTTCAATAAGCAGTTTGTATGCACCATCTACCTTCGCCTGCTTAATGAGCCCATTTATCAAGACATCCAAAAGATCCGCATCCGCTTTGCATTCTTTTTCCATCATCTTTGCAAAACAAATCAGCGCCTTGTTAGTTTCATTAGCAGCACAATGGCCTTGAATCAAAATCGTCCAAGTCTTTATATCAGGAACACATCCATTTTCTTCCATATCATCCAGCAGTTTACAGGCTTCATCGAGTTTCTTGGCCTTGCAAAGTCCAAAGACCACTTGGCTATATGTAATGTTGTCTGGCTCAAACCCCGCATTTCCCATAGCTATCAAAGTGTCCTCTGCTTCATCAAATCTACCTAAATTAGTCAAGGACCTGTGAATCCCATCATAAACAGCCTTGGAGAGTGTAAACCCTGCAGACTCAAACTTCTTTACAACTCTAAATACCAAATCCATATCTGGTCTCTCATTTGCTGAAATGCTCCTCAAAAGCATGCTGACATCCTGAACAGAAGGCTTATAAGGGCCATCCATCATGAGCTCGTAAAGCTTCACTGCATCCTCTACCATCTTGCTCTTCTGAAACTGCCTCGAAAGCTTAATGTAAGTATCCAAATCCAGCTCCTGACCCGCAACCTTCATTTCCTCAATCACACTCCAAAACTCCCCAATTGAACTAGCTTGTCCAAGAACCAATGCCATTCCATTGTACGTAACACTATTGTGCTCATAACCGGCACACTGCTCCACCCAACAGAAAAACCTCAACGCTTTCAATGGGCAAACCCGAAGATCCCTCAGTACCCTGATGACAAACTTCTCCGATAACACAAACGCAATCTCCCCCAACTCTTTCTCAACCTTATCGCTCCACTCTGCCCCCAAAACAACATCCACCACCTTCTTCACAACCTCATCCCCAGCATTCTCCTGAATCATCCTCTCATAAAAATGCTTGAAAGCCGAAACGTCGGCATCCATCTTCCCAGTCTTGAGCAGTTCCAAAATCGACAAATACGTCTGCGCATCAATGTAAAACCCTTCATCTCTCATCCTCGTCAGAACACCCCAAAACTGCCTCATCGTATCCTTATGCACCAAAACCCTAAGCATTAAGCTAAACATGGAATGCCCTGGACTAAACCCTTTCTTCTCACAGACCCAATTGAAGAAACTCCAAGCCTTTGCTGGGTCTTTATTCAGTTTCTTCAAAACATAGATGACCACATCGTGGGTCAGTGACGGGTGTGACTCGGACAACTCGGTCTCCAACTCAGGGGACCACTGGTTGGAGAGAACGAGTTGCAGGACCGAGTTGGGTGTGGAGGAGAAGGTGAGGCTTTGGCGGGTATTGAGGAAATGGGAAGTGTGAGATTGATTTGAAAGGAAATGAGGAAAGTGAGTGGTCACCTGAGAACGAAGAGGCCGAGTTGTGGAGTGAGCGCGACTCAGTCGGAGCGAGCTGGCCACTCGGAGGGAAGTGAGGATCGCCTTTGTTAGATTCATGGCTGCTGAGGTTGCAAAGGGTTGAAGCCATTGATATGATTTGGGGGCTTTCGAAGGGTTTAAGGGTTAGGGATGGAAGGCAGTCGGGTATTTTTTTTAAAGCTGGTCAGGGCTTCTAAATGTCGACCCGAACATAATGGGGCGGCCCAATCACGAAGTGGGGCTCCTCCTTGGTTGGCTTACACGCGAAGTGTGTGGTGCCCCGTTATAAAAGTGAAAACGGAAAGTCAGCCTTTTACTAAAACGAGCGTGCTAGGCAACTGTACACGTGTTGGTTTTTTATTGGAGACAAGAGCAACTGTTACTAAATGCTTCACTAGGTTTTACGCAAGGGTCCACATTTAGATGGTGATCTCTGATCGGGAGCTTGAACAATATGAACTTTGAAAAGAGATCCGATCAATCGTGGAGCGATAGATCACTGTAAACAAAGGAAGAAAATTTAGGTGATTATGGTAATTTCGACCTTTTAAAATATGAAAATTTCGACAAAAATTTCAGAAATATATTTATTGTAGTAAAAAAAAATTGAAGGAAATTTGAAGAAAAACAAATAAATTTTAAACCAAACTTTAAGAGATGTTTGTTTTATATATTATGTATTATATTTGAAATGAAAACCTTGAATAAACATTGATCTATATAGAGTTGTAGTAAGTTAAGATGAAAAAGTTAGTGTTGAACCGTTAATAATTCTTAAAAGTTTACTTTAAACATTTTTTTTTATGGCTGGAAACCTAAAGGGAGACTAGGTCATCACGCCTTATATACATATGATACATTTTATATGGAATTACATGAATGCTTTAAAACCACGTAGAATACTTATAAGGTACAAAATTTTTACTAATATAGGTTGGAAATATCAGGAGTTTCGGACGAGAAATGCTTGGAAGAAAAAATATATATCGCTAGGTGAAAAAAATAAAAATTCGGTGATAAGTTTTATAAGTCGTACTTCAACAGCCGTATTAGGGTTAGTCATTGTAAACACCGAGAATTTTTATAAATACAACAACATGTACGGTTATCCATTTTAATTTATATGTTAAATTCAACTCTAGATCGACATATAACGACCAAAAGAGTGATCACAAAATCACCCGTAGACAAATATCATATAAAGCCGATGGCTTAGGAACCTCTAGAAAGAAAAATCATGATCCTTTTTGGAATTTACCGACCAAAAGATAAAAAAAGAGCCAAATTTCAAAGACCTTCGAGATAAAATAAATCAAAACATTCAAGTCAAAGACTCAAGCGGCCTGACAATTGAAGAACAAAAGCTTGCGTTCATATTCGAAGACTGCATGGAGAAGATGGCTAAAGAGCAGTTGGAGATTTTCCAGGCTTCTTCGTCGGGTGCACATGTATCAGAGAAGAGTGAAGGAGATGTTTCTGAACCAGGTGAGGATGAGGAACCTTTGGTCAAGCTCTGTCTGGATATGAATCCCCTTTTTTCAGCTAAGGGGCTTAGGAGAATGAATGAGTACCACCAGAGGAATTCTACTCTCGCATTGTATGGGTTGACGAATAAAAAAACTGACACACTACAAATGATCACTGAGTGCCCAAAGTCAGCTTCCCTCTTGTTAGACCTAGATTCTAGTATCGGTCTAAAGGTTTCATATCAAGCACTGCATGAAGGTGTGACACTTCATTGAACTTGAGTTATCATATAGTCAGGCCGAATGTCGTGTACAGGAAGCCTGGTCAGTTTTATAAATTTGTAAGTCGGCATATCCAGCCGAGTTTACTAAATTGACACGGCCAATGTGGCCGAGCTTACAATGTCACTTTCTCTTAAATTTCAAAGGCTAACAACTTGAACGATCCCTCGTCTCCCAAGTAGTAGGGTGGTATTTCTTAAGGAATTGCCCGTTGATGGGCATCATATGTAGTTCCCCATCTCGATCCCTTAATTGATATGCGCCTTTCCCCAACACTTGGTCGATGATAAATGGACCTTCCCACCTCGGTGACCATTTCCCGAAACGCCTATCTTTCGTTCCAATTGGCAGGACGGCCTTCCAGACTAACTCTTCCTCTGCAAATGATTTAGAGCGAACTCTTTTGTTGTAGGCGCGGGCAACTGCTTTCTTTTGTGCCTCCATCCGGTTGTAGGCGTCCATTCTCTCTTGGTCAAGGTCCTCGAGCTCTTGAATCATTGCTTGGGTATACTCCTCGGCCGCCATCTCATTCTGGGCTGCAAACCTGAGTGACTTCTTGAGAATAGCGTCGTGCCCGTAAGTTAATGCAAAAGGGGGTTGTCCCAGTAGCAGTACGTTTGGAAGTCCAAAAAGCCCAAAGAGTTTCAGATAACAAATTATGCCAATCCCTGGGATTATCTTGGACCATTTTCTTGAGAATGTTTATAATGCCCTTATTGCTAGCTTCTGCTTGGCCATTAGCTTGAGCAAAGTACGGCGTCGAATGTAACATCTTGATTCCCAAGCTATCGGTGAGGTCATGCATTGCTTCGGATATGAAGACCGAACCTCTGTCGGCTGTTATGGTCTCAGGAATCCCGAATATGTGTATGATATGCTCTTTCATGAAGCTAATCACGGTCTGGCTGTTAATGGTAGCATATGCTTTAGCTTCGACCCATTTAGTGAAATAGTCAGTGGCAACCAAGATCCAAACGTGTTGTTTTGAAGATGGTGGTCTAATACTCCCTATGATATCCATAGCCCATCCTCGAAAAGGCCATGGTTTAATGATTGGATGGAGCAAGTCAGCCGGAACTCTCTGGACAGGCGTATGGATCTGGCACTTTTTGCAACTTTTTGCAAACTCAATACAATCTTTCAAAATCGTCGGCCAATAAAAGCCGTGTCTTCGAATCAACCACCTCATTTTGATTCCTGTCTGGTGCGCACCGCATATCCCCTCATGAATATCCTTCATGACTTCCAAAGTTTCTTGCCCCCCTATACAAAGGAGTAGTAGATCATCCGAGCTTTTACGGTAGACTGTTTCTTTGTACACAACAAAATGCCTGGCTAAGAATCGTGTTCTCCGGTCGTGATTGCCTCCAGGGTCTTTATAGAACATAATGATAGGGCGTCTCTAATCATTGGGCTCAACATCAACTACAAAGATATCCTCCGGGACTCCCCTATCCTCCAAAGCGGGTAGTGAACGTGTAGCAATCTTGACAACTCGCGAATCCTCTCCGTCTGGAATTCGTAACCCGAAAGCTAATTGGGCCATTTCATTGGCATCTTTGTTCTTTTCTCGAGGGAGGTGGGCGAAAGAAATACGGTCAAAGGCACCGGTGAGCTGGTCTGCCAAAGCGTGGTAAGACAGAAGACCCCAACTCGTACACTTAAATTCCTTGTTCATTTGGTTGATAACTAACTGTGAGTCTCCAAAGATCAAAACCCGCCGTGCCCCCATCTCTTGGAGGATTTCTAAACCTATAACAAGAGCTTCGTATTCAGCCTGGTTGTTTGTGCAAGTGAAGTCCAGCTGAAATGCAAATTGAAACTGGTGCTCTTCGGGTGTCTCAATAATTACTCCAGCGCCGGCCGAAAACTCAGTGCTAGAGCCATCGAAGTACATGGTCCAATAGTTCTTGATCATAGAGTCCACATACACCAAACCAATGTCAACCTCTTCAGCCCCCTCAAATTCGGTCTAAGGATGATGAGCGAGGAAATCGGCCAAAGCTTGACCTTTTACGGATTTTTGGGAGACATACTGAAATGTGAACTCCGACAGTGCCATGGTCCATTTTCCAATTCGGCCGCGGATGATTGGCCGAGTCAGCATGTACTTTATCAAATCGGTCTGGGATATGATTTGGATTACGGAGGGCAACATGTAGTGTCGAAGCCTGGTAGCGGAGAAAAATAAAGCAAGACAAAGCCTCTCAATGGGTGTGTATCAAGTTTCTATGTCGGTAAGGATCCGACTTAAGTAGTATACGGCACATTCCTTGCCGTTGTCATTGTCTTGCGCAAGTAAACTTCCGATAGAATTTTCAGTGGCCGATATGTACAATTTTAACGGCCTTCCTCGCACTGGAGGAACTAAGACAGGCGGGCTTGACAAATATTGCTTCAGCTGATCGAATGCCGCCTGGTGTTCAGCTCTCTAGACAAACTCGTTTTCAGCCTTGGCCTTCAAAAGGGACGAGAAGGGTTGGATCTTGCCGGCCGAGTTGGAAATGAAACGTCTCAAAAAGTTCACTTTTCCCAAGAAAGACTGGAGTTCCTTCTTTGTCCTAGGAGCAGGTGCGTCCATAATCGCCAGACCCTTTTGAGATGGATCGGTTGGCTCTTTACCTTTGGTGCGCACCATGCTTTGGCTTTTGCCTTCAACAATCCAAGCTACAGTGCTAAAACCCCCCAGAAACACCTCCCACTGTGACGCTGTCCTCCATTCTTTGGGCCTCTGCTCTCCTTTTCCTGTGGAAACGTGCCCTTTAGCACTGTTCCTTTAAAGAGGAAAACACTGCATGCGGGAATATAAATTTGCTAGGTCTCTTTCTACACTAGTATGCGTGTATTGCAATATATGTTTCACCTGTCTGAATAAAGCTCGATCTGTATATTTCACCAGTGTATATATATAGAAGTTATCTTCTGTGTTCTGTGAGTCATCTTTGTAGTTTGCAACCTTAACCCTGCCTCACTGAAGCAAGTTCAGGTTCAGCACAGAAATGCTTCTGTTTTCTCTTGGATCTTCTCCTAGTATCACCATGTTTGTTGGTTTCAAGTTTCTCACAATCATGTTGGTAGTGCAATACTGGAAACAACTCAGGCTTCTATACGTCTGTCGACACTTCGATGTGATGGCCGGTTGTATCTTGCAGTTACTGCCATTTCAAGAACTCTGAGGCCTCTCTCAGCTCCAACTCCATCTGAGAATGAAGTGGGTGGATTATATAATGCCATCCATTCATGGGGAATCAAGCTCGCCTGGTCCGATACCGCCTTAATTTCTTTCTTTTCCGGTTTATGCCGCAAATATTTCATATAATGTTTGCTGTTGATCCTGTTTTCAGAATTTTCTTCTTGATTTTCAGATGTCATGTTGTAATAGCTATAGCTAGCTAGGCGTACTAGTCACTGTTCTTGTAGTATGTAAGCATGAGATAGATATTAGTATCATGTAGAAATGTATTGCTGTAACTCTGTAAGTGTTGATGTATTGGAGTTGGACTTAATTGGTTATGACTACTGTTTGTGCTTAAGATGTACGTTAGTGTTGTTTACTGAACATTCCGAGTATTAGAGATCGATGGCCTAGCCAGAGATGGTATCAGTAGTTCAGACTACTTCACACAATTCGTTACTAATTTTCATTCATTCTTTTCTGGTGATATATACAAGCATCTATGCATCTATAAATATATATATATATATATATATATATATATATAGATGAAGTTGAAAACAGATTTTACCTACCTTGTCAAAGATGTGATGTTGTTTTTATGATCACAGCTATGCATGTGAGATTATATATATAGATGAATTTGAAAACAGATTTTACCTACCTTGTCAAAGATGTGATGTTCTTTTTATGATCACAGCTATGCATGTGAGATATCCGTATATATATGGTAGCAACTAGGAAAATTGCCCGCGCGTTGCTGCGGTTCGTTCCTCTTTTCTTCCCAAGCTTCAAATGTAATAAAGGACTATTTCGCAGTAAAAGAAACATTGCCCCTTGCTTGAAATGAAAAATGTTGCATAGAGCGAAATCAATGCTCATCAATTAGAGATGAATAAATACCTTTATAGGGAGGCTACGTATTCTTCTTTTGTTACAGCATTCATTAGATCAAATTCATTCTCATAATAAAAGCTGATCTTTCCAGTAGCAAAATGATACAATGTTGCTGCAAACTCTTCCTCATCATAAGCTCTTGTATATTCATTATATACTGTTAAAATTAACTCAGTAACCAACAAATTTCATATTGGAATGGAAAAAAGAAACTAAAAGTACTGATAACTACTACTTGTTTTCCATCCCAAAACTGATCCCCTGTAAACACTTCCAAATCCTCCTTCTCTGAATTGGTTGCTGCAAGTCCCTTCAAGAAAAAGACCATCCACGTTGGCTGCTTCTTCCTCTTTGTTTCTTGTACATCACATTCAATCATAGCATAAGGTTATTAACATTATGCTGACCAATTTGGAACAATCTCAACCTTCTCATCTACATGTCAAAACGCAGAAGGCATCAAAAGGTCACATACCATACTTCATATGCAATACTGCTAAGGTATATGCAAGAGACTTTTCAATAGTGAAAACTAAAAAACGATACAATCTAACAATCTGAATGTAGAGAATACCAATCTAAGAAAAATAAGACACAAAAAAAATTACCAATTTAGAGAAAACAATTTTGAGAACCCACCACACTTTTATGCAGACTGTATAACAATGAGTAAAAAATAAGAAAGAATGCAATACCAAAAAGAAACCGGTATATGAATAACTTTAAAATTTGATAACCCTATTTACAGAATTTTACAACACACAACTTCGTAGCATATACAGTTTGTGTGTTTCAAAGGGGTTGCAATTCAGGGAAAACAATTTTAACATGTAGCATAGCTTTCACTATATTTCATGGTTGTTGAGTTGCTAAACGCAGAAAAGGAGAGTGAAAATTAGACAACAAAGATGTACGATGACAAATGCCCATACCTGAACAACAATAAGTAATAGAAAGGATCCAGAGCAATACACAGAAACAACAGCAGAACAATACACGTCCGAGTATTTTGCATACAACCTGCAAAAACAATCAACACTAAAGATTATTATCAACATTAAGTCATCTTAAATTGAACGTAAGCAATTCGAAATAGGCACACTATTATTCTGAGACATAATCAAATAAGTTAAATATTCAAATGCTTGCAGAACTTAAACTGTAAGCTTGTATCCTGAAAGTTGAGAACCTACATTAGTTGTTATGATGTTAATATTAATTCCTTATGCGAAGCATCTGCAAGTAGTTACCTCATATTATACAAACCTTAAAACTGCAGGTGCTCTGAAGCTAAATCACAAATGCTTATGGTGAACTGATATGTTCATATGTAATGAAGATAAAACCTTTCCCCTAAATCAGAATCACGCGGTGACAAAAGAGAATAAACAATATGTTAATATCCCCTAAAATAAATTCATTGCATTCTGTAAGTGTTAAAGAACTAACATATATAGGAAGTTTTAAAAAAATGCTATCCGGTTATTCCATGTTTTATGAACCAATGGGCTTTATATCAATAACTAATCGAATAATAGATTATCATAAAGGTGCATCACATTAACATATAGATTCTAATTAAACGTGCAATAACTATGTCAATATGTCAGGGGACAATTAGTGCCAAATCTGTACAACGTAAGTATCAAAAAATCATGAGAACAAATGTTCGTAATTACCTATTATATTTGCATTTTCAGCTGATGTATTTTCAGGAATTGAGAATTTTTCAACATGATCAGCACTTTATTCCTTCTCAAAGTATTGAAAAAAGCTTCTTCTTGAGGATATTCGTTTTTCACGGCCCATATCTGCATTATTCACCATAATTTAGGAATGAATTATAATATATCGATACACGAAGCTAATGAAGATCGAGAAGACTAAAAAACTGAGGCTGTTAGGTAAAGATACATAATAAAAGAATGACCAAACTAAAAAGATACTTATGAATATTACAAAATTCTGAAAGTAAAGGGTTTAGGAACTAAAAGCTAATCCAGCCAAAAAAATGAGAAAACTGAGTTACTTAAAACTGAAACATATAGGATAAAAGTTCATTGACAAAAAAGTGAGATAGTCATATACCTGAATCCAAACAGGTTGCACTATACAACAACTTACAGTTCCCTGAACAATGTAACATATATCTCTTACTGGAACCTGCAAAATGGAATGAGCTTATTAATGAATGATTTTGTCCCTTCTACAATAAATAATAAGCAGTCACTAAATACTATTAGAGTAAAAGAGAAAATTGGGGAAAAAAAAATGTCGTTTCATATCAGTCTGTGGAGTGAAGATTCTACGATCAAATTCATAGTAGATAGGTGATGAGTTAGATGAGGAAATATATTTTTATAACACAAATTGCATTTTGTCATAGTAGCATTGGTTCAGCTTACACTACACAAAGAGTCAGATGAACAAAAAGTAAAACCAATTATTCGAAGTCTATCAAAAGATGAAAAAAGAAAAAACTGAAACAATGCGAAGAAACAACACACATTGTAAAGTAAGAAAGTATCCTTTTTATATTCTATCACTCGCTTTTTTTTCTATTCATAGCAGAACTGATCACGTTCGCATAATCACAATGGAACTAAAGATTAAAAGTAGTGAAAAGGACAACCAAATCTTTCAAATTAATTTAAATCTCAAAAAGTTAAGAAAACATATGGCCTAATTCCAACTGAACAATAATACCTGATCATGGTAAGAATTAGTATGCATATTTCTCTGATCATATTTTATTTTCTGCACTGATGACCCTTCCATTTTGTTCGACAACCCAGTATGACAGTTATAGTGTTTTTGTCGGAAGCAAATGATACCAAAGAGACATACCTGTATCCACAGAAACCCCGAATCATGTTTCTTCTTGTTCCTGATCACAAACGAAAAGCCTACACCACATAAACACCAAATAGTTTATGGTTGCAGCGGGGCATTGCTGTTCTTGTTTGCGGTCATGTAAACTTATAAAATATCGGACACCATATAAATATTTAATTAAAACATGCACAAACAGAAAAACTATTCTCTCCTCTTCTTTATCAAACACAACCTCAGACCAAAGAGTAAGGAATTTGTTTCACGAATTCGAAGCTCAAATTCAGGAAATAAAAATTGTGATTGAGGAAAAAAACAAAAGCAATCAACCAAAAGCTTACTCGTTCCCAGATATGTTCAACCGAATAATCCAATCAGATAATCCAATACGAAAAGAAAATCCCCAATTTTGTCACTAACTTCTTCGATTCCTGAAGAAAAAAAAAAGAGAGGGAGAGAGTTGTGAAATTTGGCAAACCATTACTTAGTGAATTCAAACTTAAAATCAGAATCTAGCATGCAAATCGAAAGTCAAAAACAGTAGAACGAACCAAACCCAAACCCAAATCAAATCAAAACCAAACCCACAAAAGCTCAAACGCACAGAAAAGAAAAAGAGGAGACATACCAAATGAGTAAAGGCAGATCAGGATTGGAACGATTATAATCCGAAAACGATAGATCAACAACCAGAACAAAATCAATAGTCTTTTTATCCTTCCTTCCGCTGCTCTCTTTTCTCTCTCACTCTCTATCGCACTCTTCTGGGTTTTTCCGCTCTCTTTCTTCCATCGAAACTCAGAAGCCGCATGTGGAAGACGCGGAAACCCAGAACAACCAAAGAGCCTGAAGACGAAGAGAGAGAAGGAAAAGAAAAAGAGGGGAAGATGTCGTGGAGGAGGAGAGAGCAGCAGCTGATTTGGATTCGAGAAGGAGTCTGGATTCTTCTAGGGGTATAAAGAACCGATCGATGAAGAAGAAGAAGACAAAAGAAATCCAGGTCCAACGGCGAGATGCAGGCCCAAGATGCAGCCCAAGCCCGGCCCGATACTATACTGTTCTCAAGAACAGTAACCAGCGCGAGGCCGTATAGTATATAGTTAAATTGAATGAGCCTTAATAGATCGAAGAGTACACTACCATATATCATACACTAGAAACAGTAAATATTTGCAATAATAATAAGATATTGAAGAAAATTAATAAATTTAAAGCTGACACTGTGTGAATGAACAACGTTCAAGTTAAAAGAAAAAACACGGAACGGTTACGTACATAAACATAATAGCTACTAGAAAGAGATTAGCTAAGAATTAGTAGATGGTTAGAGCTTTATTTTACAACTCTGTAAACTCTGATAACAATCTCATGTTCCGGATAGACATAGAGTATAACACTGGCCAATACATATATTATGCATATCATATCCACTTCATTTATATTTTGAATTTGGCTCAAATGTTGGTTTAACTTATATGGTAACTAGAAAATTTATTTTCAAAAGAATACAATATCTATAAGAGAAATTTTAAATACACATCCTAATCTCTTAATACACACTCCTTACTTAATACACCACTCATCTAGTTTTTCATAAATATTAAACTTAATACACATCCCAAACTACCTATAATACCCTTATATCTAAAATTAAAAAATAATATGTTATTTAGTATAATTATTATAAATTTACTATATATTTTGGTAACTCTTTTACGTATTTTTTTCTATTTTCTGCTATAATTTTTTTCTTTTCATTGCCAAATTTATAATCAAAAGACTATTATCACACAAACTCCAAATATCTGATACAACATCAATAATTTAGAATTGAAAAAAAATATTAACCATTTTAAGTTTTCAAAATTCACAAGCTAGTAGAAGTACACTTGGTCACTAGCTATTAAACCTATATACCTACTTTTTTCAATACATGATAGAGCATGTCAATATGAACATGTAGTACTTTAAAATGGTTTGCAAGATCAAAACTAAAATTGATACAAAAAAGAAAAGAGAGACATAACCCAAATGAACTAATGTTAGTTAAAACAATAAATATGATTATTTGGTAGCAGTAGAAATTCGGGTCATGAATTATAAAAGAGTTTTTTTTTCGTATGAAACTATGAATTGTGGAGAAGAGTCACGTTTAGGGAAGAAATAGTTGTTTCGATGGTTTAGGGTAGGAGATGAGACTTCTAATTGGGATTTTTTTTTTTTTAATAATAGATGTTTATTTTGGTCATTAAACATGCCTAAATTTGATGTGAAACATAAATTAACAGGAGTGTGTATTAAGAGATTATGAGTGTGTATTTAAAATTAGTCATAGAAATATTATATTCTTTTGAAAATAAATTTTCTAGTTACCATATAAGCCAACGTTTGAGCCAAATTCAAAATATAAATGAAGTGGATATGATATGCATAATATATGTATTGGCCAGTGTTATACTCTATATCTATATATCCGTAACATGAGATTGTTATCATAGTTTACAGAGTTGTAAAATAAAGCTCTAACCATCTACTCTAATTCTTAGCTAATCTCTTTCTAGTAGCTATTATTTTTATAACAAATCACATATACATTCTCCAAAAGGATTTGAAACACAAATAAATCCATTTGTGTTGTTGTTAAACAAATAAAGACAGTTTTTAACAATTAAGGACAATCTTTTATCTACATGTCATGTGTCATGATTTAATTTACTAAACTAACCCTATATTAATTAAATATACTTTTAGAAGAGAAAAGTCTCTCATTTTGAGATTTTTCAGTAAATGGAATACAGTAGCAGATTTTCAATAATTTAGTGTAGTAGCAGTTAATTTCAGTAGAAATAGTAGCAAATGTTAACATTCCAGTAGAAATAGTAGCAGGGGTTAACATCCCAATAGAAGTAGTAGCAGGGATTAACATCCCAATAGAAGTAGTAGTAGGGGTTAACATCCCAGTAGTAGTAGCAGTTAATTCCAATAGAAGTAGTAGCATGAGTTAAACATAACAACAACACAGTAGCAACACACAACAACAACAACACGTAGTAACAACACAGCAGCAACATGAATCAATAACACATAGTAGCAGCACGAAAAGCACGCAGTAGCAGCACACAACAACAACACCACACATTAGCAGCACATAAAAACAACATGAATCAACAACACGCAGTAACAACATATAACAACAACAAGTAATGTAGTTGTACACAGTAGCAGCATGAATCAATAACACATAGTAGCAGCACGAAAAACACGCAGTAGCAGCACGACACAACAACACCATACAGTAGCAGCACATAAAAACAACATAAATCAACAACACGAAGTAGCAGCGCATAGCAGCAACAAGTAGCAGCAGCATATAGCAGCAACAAGTAGCAGCAGCACATAGCAGCAACAAGTAGCAGCAGCAGCAGCAGCAGCACATAACAGCAACATACAGTAGCAACACACAACACGTAGTAGCAGCACACAATAGCAGCACCCAATAGTAGCATGAATCAACAACACGCAGTAACAACACACAACAACAACACAAATTGCATAACACAGAATAAGACACCGATATAATATAAAATAGCACCAGAATATAATTTGATGTCAACATTCAAAATTAGAGAGGACACCGCAAAATCCCACATTGTAACCCGTTCCTACATGATGTTCTGTTTCAATGTCAGCATTCACAACAATAGAGAACAACAACAAATCCCCTCTTCACACAGAATCTTACATCAATTCCTACTTTGACTACCTACCCCATCTGAAACATCCTAATCCAAAAGCAGCTTGCACAAACATAGCAAAACATCAGCTCCTCAACTTGGATAGGACAATGTTCATTATTCCTCTTATTAGAGATTTTGGTCTACCCTTTAAAACCTCCGTCATAGCCTTTGCGTTGGGCATAAACTCCTTGCTTATCATAACTTCCACCAACTCTTTGCACTCCTCCTCACATGCCTTGTCCTCCTGCTTTGCAAAGCTCTCTATCACAGTAGTGTAGGTAGCAACATTGGGCCTCGGACTAGGCTGATGGATCCTTGGCCGGACAAGCTGGAGCGAGATGAGGATTGGTGGAGCTCGGCGAGGTTGGAGGAGGAGAGGGAGGGAGAAGGCTGTTCCTGGTTGAGTCGGGAGGGAGCCGAGAAGGAGGCCTCCTCGGCCTTGGACGACGCCTTGGAGTGGGACAATGAGTCTCATCCCGGTGGTGGCCGCGGCGAGCTTTTTGTCAGAAGAAGAGGTTTATGGTTTCCAGGTTCGGGTCATTGCGTCGCCGTAGGGGGGAGAGAGAGAGAGTGTGAGAGAGAGAGAGATAAGATATATTTGATTAGGATATTTTTGGTTAAGACAGTGGTAGTTTTGTAGTTACTTTAGAAAAGATTGGTTTTTTGGGTATTTTGTGTAAAAATTGCTAACATAGCGTGAGACTATGCATTGTGGGCTTGAGCTTATGTCCTTATTTGTTTAAATCTGTTGAAAGTTGGTTTTTATGTATTTTTCAACTGTCTATGGTCGTGGTTTGTCATTCTCTCTTATTTTTATGTACGTAACCATTCCATGTTTTTTTTTTTTCTATAATCATAGCTTTACATGAACAAAAAAGTAAAACAAATGGCTACCCTTTACATGAACTCAGTTACTCAAGGATAGGAATGTGTCTGACTGAGATTTGGAGGAAATGATTGAGAATGGAGTTCTCTCTGCTGAACTTGCCTATCAAGTTCTCCTCCAATTCGACAGGGTAGGAAGCACAAGCTTTCTCTGTTGCTGACTACCTCCATCTTTGCATACTCAACTTTTTTTTACTTGTGTAAGTATTTATCTAACATCTTTCTGATTTTGGTATGTTATGTATGTGACTTTAGTCTCTGGCTGAAGCTTTGGAAACCCGATAGAGAAACAGAGTCACCATCAAGGTAAACCCTTCTTTCAAGTAAACCGTTGCTTAGATATAAATTCGTGTTTCCTATATTTATCATAGGTTCATAATGCCAAAAAATATATATATATATATATATATATATATATATGTTACACAAATAAGTGAAAGATGAGATGAATGTGAGATGTGAATATTAGTTTTGACACGAATTATAAGTTTGCTTTTTCATTGTCACAGACTCACATGGACATTTGCAAACTTACCAAAACTTCGATGATGTATGGAAATTCTCCATACGTGGTGTTGTGGTCACATACCAGAATAGTAATGGCATCACAGCGTGTAACTCAAAACATTTTAAGTAATGCAGAGCATAAAAGTCAATCATCAAATTAACATGTTTGAAGCTTAAGTTGTTAGAGTTTATATTAGATTAGCTCACTCAATTTCATTATTTGTATACATGTTTTTGCAATTTTCAGCTTTGAGTATGGAGGTAGAGCAAGAGACAATTAATAGATGTATTTGGCTCTAATTCTTTCTTTGAATGAAAGATGTGGATTAACAAGTCTAATATGCTTGCGTTTTTATCTACCAAGAGCAAGATGTATGAGCAATTGAGCATAAGACCATATATTATTTTGGACTGGTTTTGTTAACCTCAGAATGTCTTTGACCCGAAAGCCCAGAATACCACACTCCTTATGTTCATCGCTGATCTGAGTTGACACTATTTGAAAAGTAGAGTGTTAAAATGGTTCATTATCTAAACCTGCTTGATGAAGTTTCAAGCTTTTGGAAAATTAGACCCAGGATGACACAGAGCTCTCTTCTTTGTGCAAGAATGTCCCACCAGAAACTTTTCAAAATTTTGTTGTTTGGCTCTTTTTCTAGGTGTAATGCACCGACGTAGTTCGTATCCAATGCTCTACTCACTCATCTTACACTAATAAAGCAACTTTGTGTCCAACTTGTAAAGAGCAGCTCATGTCCTGGTTAGGTTGTCTCTTCTCAAAGTAGTTACTTTTCTTGTCACCTTCTTTGTTGATCACCACCACCACCTTTTTGCATAAACCTTTGTGATTATACCTAATCACACAATTAAGTTCCTTTCCTTATATTGAAGTGCAACATCAGAAAACCGAATAACTATCTCAAAAAGTGACACCGGCGGGTATTTGTTGATATAAGTTGAAGAAGTTATCAAATGGTACTTGACAAACCTCTTATGATACACGTTTAAAAATTTCACCTATAAATGATGGCACGTTAGTTCCCAAGAATGAAAGTTTAAAAAGTTACTAAACGAGTTTTTAACTCTATAAGTTCACGATCATATAATGTTCATATTTAATAACATTTTAACGTACATGATTATTTCAGACGAAACATATATCTAACTATAAATGTTAGCATAAGAAAGATTGATCAAATCTATTCTTGAATTTTCCATCACTTCTTGTTTTCTTCTCTTTCAATCTTATACCATCAAAACCAAATCTAACCAAAGATGATTTTGGGTTTTCCTCTTCTCTTTTGTGATATAAAGTAGCCAAACGGTCCAAACCCCCAAATCAAGTTTGACATCAACGTCTTCAGCTTCCTTCGAGAGACCCAAAGACCCCATGTGAGGAAAAAGCCAATTTCACACGAGTCATATACACACATAAACCTTTTCCTTCATTTTCTTTTTGTGGTCACTAAACAATCTCATACTAATTATTTAACCATCCAATAATTCTTTGCTTCAAATTTCAATTCGTGTCAATGCTTCATGGAAAACAAATATACCATATAATAAGACCAAACCAGTATAAAACAATGGTGATGTGCTGATGTTCAGTACTTTGTGGTAAAAGATGACAACTTGACAAGAGCAGTGGTACTGGAGTCTGCTATTACCATGTCCAATTATTCAACTGGAAGAACAAGAAGAAGAAGAAAAAGAAATTCACACAAAAAGAAATGAGAAACAATATTCCAGGTGTCCGCTATCCATCACTAACCTTTATTTTGTGTGTCAGGAAAACTTTCAGTGTTCAGAAGCAATATATGAGCGAGTAAGCAAAACACATCACCCTTCACTCCATTCACCCTCAATCTCTCGCTAAACTCTAAAGCTTCAAGCTTTGGCCTTTTTGATCTCAACCCATTTCCCTCAGAGGGATTTACTTACATTTCTCGCCGGAAAGTCGCCGACTTGGGTCGCCGGAGGGTTGACTCCATGGACGTTGACTCGTGGGCCTTCAGAGTTCATGCTGCCAAGAGCCTCTCTGCTGTTCATGCTGCCAGGATGCACTATGGTAAACTTCAATTCCGCTCAGTTTGTTTCAGTTCTTCATGTTCTTCAGCATTTCACTTTTTTCATATAATTTTTGTTTTTAGATGTTAATCTAGTAATAGATATGTCAAGTTCTTTCTTTATCTGGGTAGAAACTGTTCATTTGGAATGAAATTTGAAGACTTTTTGGTTAATTTTGATTAGATACAATGATTCAGTGCTGGATTGGGTTCAATAAAGTAATTGGCTTTCAGTTCCTTGGTTTTCTTTGATTATGTGGTGAAGCAGAGCCTGCATTTACTTATGGATTAAATTTTGTTTCGGCTTCAGGTAAATGTTCTGCTAAAATGTGTTTTAAATGAACTACCTTGCTTGGATTTTCACATAAGGACCATATTTAATGAGATACAATGGGTATTGTGCGGTTGAAAATACAAATTTTTTTTTTCTTAAAATGAAAAGATCAGAAAATTCTAAGGTTTCATTGAATCTTAATGAGTTTCTATATACTTCAGATATGAAAAAAAAAAAATCTCCATATGTGCAATATCATAGTAAAGATTTAGGTTTAGGTTGGCAGATAAAATTTCCTTTTGCAAATGGTTAATAGAGTATATAATAGGGGCTATCCCTTAGGGTGCCTCAGAAGATATATAAGAGGGACCTATCAACATGACCAATTACATTGGGGGTGAGGAAGATACTCGTGAGAATGAAAAACAAAATCAGAATGAAGAAAGTGGAAATGAAGCGGTGAATCAACAGTTTGCAGACCTTAGATTGGATTTAGAAATCTTAAAGATTCAGTGTAATCTCCTGAGGCTGCAGCTCTTGGAAAAAGTAGGAAAAAGCTCATCTGCAAGTAGGCAGGAGGGTGAGGAAAAAACTGAGGGTGATAATTCTAGTGTCATTGTTTATGATGTTGAAGATTTTTCTGAGGACCCGTATTACGAAATTATATCAAAACCAGGTAATAAACTTAAGGTTTGGTTGTTTAACCAATGATTAAAATTAAAAATCTGTTTAGCTATGGATGTTGAGACTGGTTGATCCCTTTGTAGCTTATACAGTTTATAGATAAGAAGTTGCATGTGCATATTTGTTTAGGCTCTGCTGTTCCTTAGAAGAGTCAGAGTGCTGTTTGATTCAAGCATCTCCATACTGAATCAGTATAAATGATTCAAAAGAGTCAAGTTAGTAGCTTCTTGTTGCAAGAGTAAGAGCTGCAGCTAGGGATAAGCTTGGGTATATCACTCTTCCTAATATGTATATATCTACGTATCCATGTGCATGTCGCGCGTGTTTTCACGTGTCTGATCCTGTGAGTTAATGCCAGAATGTGTGCTTGTTTGCCCCTGTTTGATGCTGTGATTTAATGCCAAAGTGCTCACGTGTTTGCACGTGTTTGATCCTGTGATTAATTCCAGAATATGAGTTTGTAAACACGTGTTCAAACATGTGATTTAATGCCGTAACATTTGAGATGTTGATTTAATTGGGACAACCTAGTAGTTTATAATGTCAATGTGCATATAGTTATTAGGTTGTTCAAGAAGCTGTACATACCTCTTGCTGTTTAGATTTCTTGTGAATGATCTCGTGAATTAATTTCAGAATGATCAAATGTCTACACATGGTTGATCCTGTAATTTGATTCCCAGATTTTGAGATATTGCGTCCGTTGGGAAGGCTCAGTAGTCTAGAAAATCTATGTGCATTTAGTAATTTAGACTTCCAAGAGTCTGTGCATAGCTTAAGAATATGCAACTTGAGTGTGTCTGCATGTGTACATATCTTGTGATTTAATGCTGGAATGTGCATGTGTTTGCATATAGTTGATCCTGTAATTTAATTCTAGAATGTTTGTGTCTTTGCACATGACCGATACTGTGAATTGTAGTTTGAATTTAATTTGAGATATTGCTTCGGTGAGAAGCCAAGTAGTGTGGACACATCCATCCGCAGATTTCGTTTAAATGTATCATTTTGCGTTGAACAGATTTCGTCTACATGTATCATATTGCTTCTGTCTTATCTTTGATTGTGAAACAGATAATCATTTCGCGTTGGACGATTCTGAAGGAGATGATGAAGCAAAGTCTTGTTTTCCATGCCCTTTTTGTTATGTAGACATTGAGGTCCCAGTGCTCTGCAACCACTTGGAGGAAGAACACTGCTTTGAATTCAAAAATGCTGTATGTTCTTTTCTTTACCACAAAATATTGTTGTATGAGTTCCTTCTTCTTTAAAGGAGATTCAGTATCATAAAAATAAATAAATGGAATCTTGAGTCTTTCATAGACTATCTAATGGAAAGTATTGAATATATTGATAAAGAACAATAGCACATGTATCACATCATAATGATAAATGGGTAATCCAATTGAAATTTATGTTACTGAAATTGTTGGAGATGTTTCCATTGGAAACTGGACGTGATGGGTACTTTATTCTTGCTATTCCAGGTTTGTCCTTTGTGTGCAGCAAATCTTGGAAAAGATATTATAGGACATTTCATGGTGCACCATGCGAGCTCCTTCAAGGTATTATTACTGATACTGGATCATGGATTCATTATATGCTTATTCAGTTTATTAATTATTTTGCTGAGCAATTTTGAAACTGAAAGGATTTATTTGTGCTTTTCAGCATAGGAGAAAATCTCAAAAGTCTGGTCCATGGACTGGTAGTTCAGCAGTGAAAGCGCTGCTGAGGAATGGAAGGGCACATGAATCTGCACCTGATCCTCTCCTGTCAAATTTTGTGTGCAATGTGTCATTTTCAAACCCTAATGGTATCCCGCAAGATGTTTGTTCTGTCATTGATGCCCCTATCATTTCCGATACGAAAAGGTACAGTCCTTTTGCTCTTAATGTAATTTGACATATTATTGGTGGCAGTGAGCTTTTACAGGTTGTAAACTTGAAAATATCTATTTAACATTCACTGTGCATCATACAATAGTTAGTATATCTTGCAAAAACCCAGGTGCTTCATATATTATAAGTTGGGAACTATTATAAAAGATAAGAACAGGTTTGAATTTTTTTTTTCTTTTTTGAAACATTAGCTCCCAAGTTTCTGCTCCAATAATAAGACAGATTGCTGTTTAATAGTATTATTAATAGACCTTATTAATATTGTTATTATATATGTGTGTGTGTGTGTGTGTGTGTGTGTGTGTTTTCTTTTTTGTGGAGAAAGGAACTGAACCTAGCTGTCCTAGTATGTAAGCGGTAAGCCTGAGATCATCTAAATCTACCCTTCATCAAGAGTCCCAAATTTTAAAGAGGTGTTGAAGTTTGTCTCTGAATTTGTCTGTGCCATCTTCCAATCTCTTAAACCCTAAAGATTAAGGAGTATCATAATCCATCAGACCAGTTTGGTAGTTTCCCATGGGAAGGATGAAATCACATTAGGAAACCTTGCCAAAATCTGCACATTTTGTCATTTTACCTTATCAGTGTTGTCACCGAAGAAATTTGTCTTGTTTGTCGACCAATAGATAACAGAGCTGGCTTGGTTTACTGTCTGTTATATGCCCATGTGGTTGTTATTATCTAATCAAAGCCCCATTTAACTCTTGCACTGCCATTCAGTTGATATGTTGGGTAGGATAGTAACTGACATGTCAAATAAACTAGCATTTTGAGGGTACACAAACTTAAAGCCTCTTTATGAAAATAGGCAATTGATGCCCTGTTGATAATACCTTTTGTTTGTGCAGCGCGCCATCTTTGCCAGATGAAGGTTGTGAAAAGGATAATGAAGAGAGAAGGCAGAGGGCAACATTTGTGCAACAGTTGATTGCATCAACCATATTTTCAGATCTATGAATTGCTTCTGAGCTAAAGACTCAAAGCGGAAGATGCAGGATATTGATCATCTCATCAGTCACCAAGGATGCTGCTGTATCAGTATGTCAGTAGGCAATGAATCTACCGGAGCGTGGTTTTAGGAAGTCAGTCTATATTAGGGTATTTACAGAGAGAAGTTATCTTTAGATAGAGTCATTGTCTGCAATGAGACACTACGTATACATGTCTGTATACTATCTATCCTATATGGCTATTTATATATTTTAGAGGCGACTTTCTTAATGAGCAGAGCTTAATTATAGTATTGATAGATACATCCTCTTTTACTCTATTGTCTATATATTGATGGCAATGTTTACTAGTTTGATCCATTGCTGAAGAATTGGAGTTGAATCCAAGCTTGGTAGATTGAGAATTGATTTTGCAAGTCTCAAAATTTTCATCCATTGCGGGTCATGCAGAGGTACAAGCTAAGGAATTCGGAAAATATGATTCTTACATTTGCCCAAGTAGTGCTTAAGTTACTTGGAGGTAAGATCAGAAGCCTACATGGATTCCCAAGGCAAAAATACATGTTCATGTTTAACGCTCCCTGTTGTTTCTTGAGATTCTGTGTTTAAGGCTCTCTATGTTTACAGTTTCAAACGAAAATAGGAGAAACTAAACCTGCAAGGCTGCAGTTCATGCGTGCCTGTTTGGGAACTCACTTTCATGATCTGAACATGTTTTCTTAGTTGCTATCTATCTTCCCAAACTACTTCGACTTATCATAATACCTCTCAATCTGTCTAATTCGATTTAGATCAAATGTCTTCTGACTGATCCATCATACATACCCAACTCAGTGATGTTCTCCTTTACTTCAGTTTATCTGGATTTTAAGTAGCGAGTCATTAATCTGGTGGTAGCCAACTCGATGTGTCCAACTAATATATCTTGGAGATTTAGCATTTCTAACTATGAATGACAAAATGCAGTGGGTAGAAATGGCTCAATCCATGATCCAAAAACAGATAATCAGCCTACAAGAGGAAGAAGATATATTCATTTCTTTACAAGTATAATCGGAAATGGAAGTACTTAAATAAGACAGCACAACTGGTATTGGAATTTGGAAGATAGATCATCCAGACCTCGCATTTGCGATTGGAAATTTTGGAATTAGAAACTCAGATAAGAGAATAAGGCCTAGTTTGGGAAGTGGTTCATGTAACAATAGTAAATAAACAGTGAAGGGCTGTGCAAAAACAATTCCACCAACTGAAGATGGATTAACATGGAGACCATAGCATAACATGGTAATCAAGAAGCTTCGAAAAGTATCTTACTAATATAGGCGTAGCTTTCAGGAGCAAATGCATGCCAAATTTGTTTTTCAATATCTCAACTTCACAAGAATTGGAAGTTTTGCATCCTTTGATGCAATGTATGTTTTGAATGATCAGCCAATTCAAGAAACATGTAAATCCTAGACCTTTAATGCTAACAATTGTAACCAGAGGCGTACAACACCAAACAGCTTTATTGGGTGAAAGAAAGCAAATGCTACACCTTCAGTTTCATGAGTACAAACCAAATGGAAGTATCAGCTTGATTGAAAGGACTTTCATGTCACCATTTGGTTTAACCGAAGTCAATATTGAATCATCACAAAAATATTATCATACTAAGCTGGCAACCGAATAAGAACAAATGGCAAATGATCCTACAAAATATATAACATTTGATGGTGAAAATCGCTTAAAAATGTCAAAACTAAATAAAATTAAGTTGAGAGTTCGAGTTTGACACCACAAAAACAAAGTGAAGAGCACCATGCAAGCTCTCCTGTTTTATCACTCAAGTATGGCTCCAATAACACCTGCTCCAACAGTCTTCCCTCCTTCTCTGATAGCAAACCTCATTCCCGACTCACAAGCCACAGGCACAATCAATTCGACAATAATCTTGACACGATCACCAGGCATAACCATCTTGGACTCCTCATCCTTATCATTCATAATCTGAGTCACTTTACCGGTGACATCAGTAGTCCTCATGTAAAACTGTGGCCTATAACCTGAGAAAAAGGGCGAATGCCTGCCGCCCTCTTCCTTCTTCAACACATACACAATGGCCTCAAACTTAGTATGCGGGGTAATAGTCCCCGGCTTAGCCAAAACCATCCCTCTCTGGATATCAATCTTCTGAATAACCCCTAAGCAACAACCCCACATTGTCTCCAGCCAAAGCCTCATCAAGAATCTTCTGAAACATCTCCACACCAGTCACAGTGGTGCTCCTAGTATCCTTCAACCCAACAATGTCAACTGTATCCCCAGTCTTAATAGTACCCCTCTCGACACGGCCAGTGGCCACAGTCCCACGTCCCGTGATAGAAAACACATCCTCAATAGCCATCAAAAACGGCAGCTCAGTCTGCCTTTGCGGAATCGGAATATAACTATCAACAGCATCCATAAGCTCATAAATCTTATCAACCCACTTATCCTCACCGCGCTTAATAGCAGGGTTGGCCATAAGGGCCTCTAGAGCTAACAAAGCCGAACCGGAAATGATGGGCACATCATCACCGGGAAACTCATAGGATGACAGCAACTCACGCACCTCCAGCTCGACGAGCTCGAGCAGCTCCTCGTCGTCGACCTGGTCCTGCTTGTTGAGGAAGACCACCATGTTGGGCACGCCGACTTGCTTAGCGAGCAGGATGTGCTCCTTGGTCTGCGGCATTGGGCCGTCGGCGCCGGAGCAGACGAGGATGGCGCCGTCCATCTGGGCGGCGCCGGTGATCATGTTCTTGACGTAATCGGCGTGGCCGGGGCAGTCGACGTGGGCGTAGTGGCGGCTCTCGGTCTCGTACTCGACGGTGGCGGTGTTGATGGTGATCCCACGCGCCCGCTCCTCCGGCGCGGCGTCGATTTCGTCGTACTTCTTGGCGACGCTGTTGCCCATGGAGGCGAGGGCCATGGTGAGGGCGGCGGTGAGGGTGGTCTTGCCGTGGTCGACGTGGCCGATGGTGCCGATGTTGACGTGGGGCTTCTTGCGTTCGAACTTGCCACGCGCGGCCTTGACGGTGAAGGAGCGGCGCGTGAGGGTTTGGCGCGTGGTGGAGGGGGTAGGGGTGAGGTGGAGGATGGTGGAGGGGTTAAGGAAGGAAGAGGAGAGATGGGTGAGGTTGGAAGCGGGTCTAATTGAGAAGGAACAAGGGTTTGAGGAAGCATAAGGGTATGTGAGCTTAGATGAAGCTGCTGCTGCTGCTGCTGCTGAGATTGCCATGGCTCTAATTGGGTCTTCTTCTCTGAAGAGGAGGAGGAAGAAGAAGAAGAAGATAGGGATTGGGATTTGGGGGAGCTGAAGAGAGTAGAGAGAGTGAGGGGGGAAATGTTATCTTGTTAGGAAGATAATAAAAGAGGGCCTCAAATGGGGATTTCTCTGCCTCAAGAGGGGTTTTGGAGGGATTTGTGGTATGGCTCACTGCTGGGTGTTTGGACTCTCTGTGCTACTTTACCCCAGCTGTAAAAACTAAAACCCTTTCTACTTACATACCATTTTCTTTAGGTTTACCATCTACCCTTTCGTTTTCTACCTTTTGTGATGAGGGGGACCTTGAGTATCGTAATGGCACGTTTAAGGAGAAGTTGTCATGAATCGGAGACGGGAATAGAAGAAGTCATGAATCGAAAATAGTATAAATGGAGACCGAAAAATAGTATATTTGGACCTGGGCAATATGGTAAAGGCATGGTCTTGGATCATGAACCGCATGATTACTAATGTCCAACCCCAACTCAAGATTACTATACCATTTATCAGTAGATGGTAGTCATGTGAGTTTGTGACTCTTCTTATTCACCAGCTAAAAATGATCAGCGTGTTTTACTATATCTCAAGGCTTTGACTCAAACTCAAATTATGGGTTTACATGGTATGAAAGGATCTTTATGAAACATATTTTGTTATTAGAGTACTATATTTTATCAAAATTGTTTCAAAAGTATTGTTGTTGCAGCTTTGGGTATTTTTCTGGCAAAGTTATATTAAGCTATTGAAGGAGAAGATCATGGGATTGAAGGAAGAATATGTTTTTTTGGTCGAACAATTGAAGGAAGATTTTAGAGTGGGAAGTTTTGGACAGTTAAACACAGTTCAAAATCAAACGCGTAACTTGCATTGGGTTGATTAAGGGTAATTGTGTCTTCTCCTCCTCCTAAAAGGTCATTTTTCATTAACTTTTATATTAGGTCAAAATTCAATTTGAGAACCAAATAATAGTTATTTATCAAAAATTTCTCTGTTTTCAGGAGGTAAATAGAAAACTCGCCTCAACTGCTTCCAGTTCCAGGGTCGACACTTTATTCGTTGTAAGTAGGCAAGAGTCAAGACTGGTCAGAAGAAGCCATTGCTCCTTGAACTCATTTGAGGCTCTAAATCTCCAAGAGGTTATATCATCCATACATGCACTATGAGAGAGACTGTGATGGTGATTTCATTCATTGTGTTCATGGCTTCCCAACCTGAAAAACCAGAATCCCATTGTGCCACGCAGTTCATTCAAACACCTTTGTTTTAGGTAATACCGTGGAGTCAAAATCAACCATAGAAGATGTGTCACAAGCACCAGCCTCTCATGTTATGGTCTGGTGATTTGAACATCACTACCATTAAGAAAACAGTATGTTCTGAATGACACGAGTAATCAACATACACTGCTAAGTAACCCAAAATAAATCAACCAAAAACGTTAAACATTGATAATCACATTTTCTGGACAGTGCCCGGAAGCAAGTCTGATAGCTGAAACTGAAAAAAAGAAGGAAATGAATTATCTGTACAATGTATACACTCCAACCAATTTGATCACCCGTATCACACTAAGTTACGGATAGCATGTTGATTTGAGGCGTAGGCTAGTGTTACACAGGTATGTGACTCATCAGGTTTGAGATTTCATGGTGATATAGATAACAATCTCGACTGTCCTTCAAACTATTACCAGCCCATGCCTCCCAACTTAATGATGTATAAAATATCTCTGAGGTTTCTACAATCTGTTACTGGCAAACTAGAAAAAAAAAATATATATATATATATATATATCCATCATCCAATCACTAGAAACTGGAGACAAGCCCCAGCACACTTCTTCCGACTTCTTGGTTGGTTTAGCAGCGTGCCCCATGGTGCATTTCAGAGTGAAATCTTCAACTTACAATTATCTAAAACCTTCTGACAGAAAGCTGGAGGTAATTCATGCAGGACATCTGATATCTCTAAATTATGCTTCCTTTTGAGTTCATCCAGTTCCTTTTTCTGTTGCACCAATAGATTCTCAAGTTTCTCAACAACGATCTTGACTTCTTCTGGTTCAAATAAATGAGCTCCATTTCTATTATGCAGATCAATAGCAGCATCAAGATTATCACCATTCATTAAATCAGAGTTTTCTGCACCGTTTGGATCATCTTCATTTCGAGGAGATATTTCTTGACTACCAGGAGAATTATCATTGCCTTCACTACCTCTTGTATTGACTGAATCCACTGGAGAATGCATGTTAGAATAACCATGCTTCAGTGGAGAGTTTCCATTACTTGTGCATGCCTTGGGAGAGTCGGACCAGTATTTGCGGCCTGAAGGCAATCGTTCTAATGCTAGATTACTGAACTCATTTATCAGTGGAGAAGCATCTTCCTTGAAGTCAGAAACTGGGCTATTAGAAGATGACACATCAATATCAAGATTATCTCCAGAAATCCAATCTGGAATATGGGACTGAATCTCAGAGTCGATGAGTTCAGCAATTGTTGAAACATCTTGATCTGTCAGATCCAACTCTTGAACCATTTCACTAGCAACAGCAATTGCAGTGTCTTCACCAATGTCAAATGGAAAGTGGATATTTCGAAAATGACCTGACCCAAGAGACACTTCTTCAGTTTAAGAGCGGTGGTATATGGTAATATTCATTTTCACTGAAAACTAAGTACAGTGGATAAAATGGAGAAGAATGAAAGGATAACCTGTAGAATCTGCAATTCGTAGTTTCAGAAAAATTGTGTCATCTTTCCTCTGGCCTTGTACCGTGAAGTCTCTGCTCAACTCAGAATGAAGATCCACACCATCATTCTGATCAGAAGTGCCTTCTACACCTAACATAAAAAAAAAATGTGATGTGAATAAGACACACTGTTTGAGCACTAGAAAAACAAGTAATGCTTACCTGGATAATGAGATTTGGGTTGTAGAGAATGAGGTATACTTTCCCGATCCCCGTCTGATTGAAGAAAAGGATCCATTAAAAGTGCCTCAGCAGGCAAACGATCGGACACTTTCACAATGCATTTTTCTATAAATGCTTTTACTCTGGGATCTGACACTTTTGACAATGACGCTGGCTTTACTCCCTATCATTGAAAAGTAAAAGAAAAAATGTAACCAATATTATAAGAATTATGTTATAATATAACATGTATGTTCGCAATTTTCCAATGGTCTGGGGAGGGGAAATAAGCAAACTGGCAGCAAAATAGATTAAACTTACGGGAACAATTATAAGCCATCAAATCATTATATTTCAAGAATCTAATCGGAGATTACATATAATTTCAACAATTGAAAGTTGACAAGCCATAGTATATAAAAATTAAATGTACAGGACACTACCAATATCTTAGAAACTGTCAAGAAAACCCACCGCAATGTGGTAAGAGAAAAGAATAGTAGCTTAGTGAGATTGGCAAAAGTTTATATGCAAAGAATCATGACCAAAAGAGAATAATCAGCATCACATAGCTAAAATTAAATTACCACATGCAGGTCTAAAAAATGTACTGATTGTGACAATTAGACACTTTTGATATGACATAACTTTCGATTACCAAAAAATATGAAAATTTCAGTTAGTTTAACGGAAATAATTACATTAATTATATATCAATAACAACTGCATATCAACTTTATATAGAGTAAAGGTCATGAAGGCCTTACTGATGTCACTTTCTTGAAGATCTGAGCAGCATTAGTACACTCAACATAAGGATACTCAAAGGTCACCAACTCTAGTAAGCACATGCCAAAGGCATAAATGTCGACAAGCTCATTATATTCCTCTTCATAAAGCTCTGGAGCCATAAACTCAGGAGTACCTTAAGAAACAGAAATAATTGCAATGTCAGCTCTGATGCCAGATGATTCTGCAGTAGTATCATGGCAGAAGAGAAATAAAGATGATATTTATAATTCTCACCAATAACACTGTGAGCTGAACGAGCCTGACGAAGAATAGCAGCAAGTCCTAAGTCACCAATTTTCACCTCACCTTGGTTCCCATTGACAAAAATGTTGTCACACTTCAAATCTCGGTGAATAACTGGCGGGTCATGCCGATGAAGATACAGAAGGCCTTCTAAGATCTGCCTAGACCACTTCTTTAAGGCCCTCAAATCAACATGCTTATGTTTCCTCCGGTATCTGCATCAGATTAAACATTAAAACACTAAATAAAAAGTACAAACGAGTTACACAAATTGAATATTAACAGGACAAACAGAACATCCAAAACTCACTGCCTCAAGGTTCCCGAGGTGAAAATCTCTGTAATGAAGTTGATGTTTTCATGCTTGATATCAACCCAAGAGTTGTAAAACTTGATAATATTCTTGTTCTTCAGTGTCTTGAGCAGATGAACTTCCGAATAAAGCCGCTCCAAATCTTCAGAGTTGCGCAACAGATCTGCCACCTTAGCCTGATTCCAAGCTACTTCAATTCCTTCCAATTCATCGAAAGCTCGGTATCTAATTTCCCCACAAAAACCCATCAAGGACACACAAAATGTCCACAACCACTCGGGCATTACACCATTCTATATCAAACTAAAAATCCAAACTTCGAAGCATTATAAAAAAACAAAACTTTGATAAAGTAAAGGAGCAAAAACGGATACACTTTCTTGAAAGCCCCTTTGCCTAAAACCTCTTTATACTGCAAAATCACCAAAAACCAAACACAACTCATCACTCACAATCCACAAACATCAAATCAAACTCATATAAATCAACCCAAAAATCAGTACTTGATAAAAAGCTTACAACTTGCAACTTTGCAACACTAGAACAGCTAAATCAAAGTAAAAAAAATCAAAACTTTATCGAAATTACGCAATAATAATTGAACTACTGACCCGTCCATAACGACCAGTTGGATCAACCTCGACGAACTCAGCTTCAGCATCATCCCCTTCCTGGTCCGACGGCAAATCCATTTGCTTTCCGACCAAATCAAACCCAAAATCGGATTCAGATCGAAACCCAATTCCAATTCTCGAATTGTGAATGCAACAAACCCAATTAGAACCCCGCCAAAAATGGAAACAAAGCAGAACCGAATAAGAAAGAAGGAAGAAGAAGACGAAGAAGCGTGAGAATGAGAAGACGTTTTAGATTTTGAGAGAGAGAGAGAGAGAGTCTGTCACATTCAGGGCTTTATAAAAATTCTGGGTTTCTCAGATTTTGGAGGATTTGGAAGAGAAAAAGGTCGGCTTTGGCTGTCTGGCTTTTAGGGGGTCATGTGGGATTGGACTTGTGCTATGCGCGCCTTCTGGCTTTGATTGGCTTTTACTTTTCTTTCCCTCTTCTTCAATAACACACCAAACTCGGGAAGTTTGCATATGAAATAAAAGGTCCAACAGCATAGAGATTTTTACGATATGATCACGACTCTGTGTATTATAATCCTAGACGTGAGAGTTGAGATTTAGGGGGAAAGATGCCGAATATGTACAAGAGCATCACGTGTTTGGACTTTGTAAGCTTTAACCATGTTTTGCTTGTGATACAAGTCAAGGTTGAGGAAATCCAATCTCTTATGTTATGTCTGAGTTAGATGCATTAGGCATCATTGATGATGATCAAGTGAGATCGATATAGATATCGATTTCAAGGGAGTCGTATTTGTGAATCAGGGTCTCACACCATACAAAACTAATTGAAAGCTTGAAATGGCGGTACCGGCAATACGTGATGTGTTTATGTGAACCAGGATGATACATGCATGAACGTTTTGTAACAACTTTGTTTGATCTTCCTTCTTAATTAGTAAGGTAATTCAAGAACCATCACCATCAAGCAAATATTTTTCCAGTGTATGTCTTCTGCAGCCTTCATTGAGCCCATTTGTTTCAGGAACGTATACAATCGAGCGTTGCCTTCCTCCTCTTGCAGCACCCCTGCTAGTAGTAGTGCATGTGATTAACTTTTTAGGATCTTCATTCATTTCTGTCCTTGTACCGTGAAAAAACGATCAACACTAAAGTTACCATTTTATAAAAGAATATACTTAAAACCAATATTATTTGTTCACAACTTACCAACCAAAATGAAAGGCAAGGCATGTTGGGAATTAACTTGCTCTAAGAATCGATGGAATGGTGAAATATGCAAGATGCATTTATGTTTTACCGTAGAAAGGCTTTATTTACACCTAAATTAATATTTTACTGGACAAGTAAATGTCTAAGTGAATATTAGTTAAATTCATAATCCACGTCACACCGGCGAGCCCAAAATAATTGGGTTTACAAGTGATGTCCCGGCAACGAGATCATGCGAGCTGGATAGCAGAGTTTGCATGCGAAAAGGACTTCGCATGGTGTCAAGAAATGGACTTTGCGTAGAGGTGGAGTCCTAAAACATGAATGCGGGGCGAGATGGCTTCGCGTAGAAGTGGAGTCCTAAAACATGAAGGCGAGGCAAGATGGCTTCGCGAAGAAGCAAGAAGAGGAGTCCGCATGCACGTGGAGGTGTATGTGTTGATTAAGAACTCTATTCCTTAATTGGATTTGCATGAATCACCTACGCCACATTTAACGTTGAAGACTTCTACAAATCTTTGACATTCTTTGGGCCAATACCTGTGACCCTAAAATACCTTTATATAAAGAAGTTCGAGGAGATTCACAACACACACAACAACTCGACAAGAACTCAAATACAATCGACCTAGTCGAACTCAGTGCTAAAACATCTCGCCTTAGCCCTTTCTTTACAAGTTCCCTGGAGCTCTGCCCTTTTTCTTTTCCTTTCCAATTGAAGCTCTACTCGATCTCACGTCGAGTATCGATATTGTAACGCTCAGGCGGACTACTGTAAGTCATTGCCCAGTACGCAAGGTGAATCTGAAGAACCCTGCGGTGGAGTTAGTACTCTCTCCATCCTCAGTCGCTTGATTAGAATCAAAACGATAAGCGCACCCCCTAATACAACCACTACATTCCCCGTCTGCGCGGTGGCACGCCACAACGACTAAAAGAGACTTTGCATACTCAGAATTACTGGTGTGGCTAAAACATTAGCACGCCCAGTGGGACCAGGGTAGTCTTTGAAGTCGCCTTCATTGATAAGAGATCAGAAACAAAGATGCAATAATGGATTGGCAAGAAAACGTAACAGCCGTCAAGAGAAAATGGATTGCCGAACAAAGAGCTGTCATCCGCAGACAGCATGCCGAGCGAGAAGCTACTAGGAAAAAAGATGAGGCCATGCTGGAGACCGCGTTCACGGCAAAATGGAAGGCTATTGAAGAATATAGGAAGGCTAAAGCGAAGGCCTACGAGGAAGAGTTTCAGTGACGTCAAGTTGCCTTCCAAGACCGGTTGGCAAAAATAAGAATGAAACAAATACTGTCCTTCGTAAAGTTACACATCAAAAGGGTTTTACAACGCCAAAATGTAAAGCCTATAGTTGACGAGCATGTCCTTGCCAAAAAGATTGAATTGCCTAACAGCCAATTTAATTGCGAAGATTTTCCTTTGGACGAACCAATGTACAAAGAAGAAATTACCTTGTCAATCGATGACAAAGAACCTGAGGTCGAGGCCGGTGAGATTTTGGATAATAATCTTGTCTCAAAGACTGACGGTGTTCCTCGAAAAGATGAGCTTAAAGATAGGACAGAACAATCCATCTTAGAAGAAGAGATTGGTTCGAACACTGATGATGATGGCGAATCACAATTTCACATGGAATGTGACCAAAGAGCCAGCTTTCCTATGCAAGACTTATATGTGGACACGGGTTAGATGCATGGGGGGGGGGGCAAGGCATAACTCGCCTTCTTTTTTTAATCCATCACCATGATCAAGGACATGATCAACTCAAGTTTTGTTCTATTACTGGACATTATCAAGAAGCTACCCCAGGTCATGGCAGACTTAATTATATATGGTGTGGTGGTATACCTAGGCCAATCTGTGACTTCACATTCTAATATAATTGGAGTCTCTGCATGCAAGTTCAAAGGCCAAATTATAGCTTTAGTATTGTATGTGGAAAACGTTTTTACACCCAAAATTGCAAGTTTATTATACATGGGTGTAAAGTCGAGTACTCTCAGTGCCATCTCACTCTAGTCTGCAGCAAGGACTTGGCGGCTTCTAAACATGATGCTCATGGATTTCATATATCTGCATCAGAGGCATAGATGGATTCGCTGGGTTGTGATGACTCCAGATTTAATTTTGACACAGAGCCAATTTATGATGAAGACTAGTTTGCAATGCTGAAAGTTGTATGCACGTGGAGGTGTATGCTGAAAGTTGTATGCTGAAAGTTGCATGCGAAGAAGCAAGAAGAGGAGTCCGCATGTACGTGGAGGTGTATGTGTTGATTAAGAACTCTATTCCTTAATTGGATTTGCATAAATCACCTACGCTACGCCACATTTAACGTTGAAAACTTCTACAAATCTTTGACATGCTTTGGGTCAATACCTGTGACCATAAAATACCTTTATATAAAGGAGTTCGAGGAGATTCACAGCACACACAACAACTCGACAAAGAACTCAAATACAATCGACCTAGTCGAACTCAGTGCTAAAACATCTTGCCTTAGCCCTTTCATTAGAAGTTCCCTGGAGCCCTGCCCTTTTTCCTTTCTTTTCCAATTGAAGCTCTGCTCGATCTCATGTCGAGTATCGATATTGTGACGTTCAGGCGGATTACTGTAAGTCCTTGCCCAGTACGCAAGGCGAATCTGAAGAACCCTGCGGTAGAGTTGGTGCTCTCTCCATCCCCAGTTGCTTGATTAGAAACAGAAGGCTAAGCGCACCCCGCTACTACAACCACTACATTCTGCGTCCGTGCGGTGGCATGCCCGCAACGACTAAAAGAGACTTTGCATACCCAGAATTACTGGTGTGACCAAAACAGGCTTTTCGCCAATTGTTTGGAGACTCTGATTCAAAAGGTAATTTGGTAGACTTACCCAATGGACATGAATGACAAGTTGATGGCTATCAATGAGATCCTAGAGGAAGTAAGGTGGCGAAAAACATGAGTTGATGGATTACCCTAAGCGTGAGTGTCACATGTACATCTACAGCGACACAATTTGCCGAAAGAGTAGTAAAAAGACTCGATTGATAAAATCCATTATTACTCAGCAAAAAGCTTCAATGCAGCAACCTGCAGTTTAACCCTCTCACCCACCATTCAGCTCCGCACGCTTTGGTTCATCCACCAAATCCATCCCTTTCTTCAGAAAACTCTCCGAAAACCCCAGCTCTTTTCAAACCGTTGTCAAATCCAACCATCCCAGTCAACAGACCAACTCATGCAAAACCTTTGCCCCTGCCACTCTGATCCATCTTCTCACTGATAACATCAGAATATAACCAGACTTATCGTAAAACACACTTTATGGAGAAGATAGTATATACATTGGCAGTAGAATTGAGACAATATAGAAAGTCATAGAGTTATCGACCTATAGGAGAATGAGAGGGAGAGAGAGATGTGGTTTCAATTTTTGAAACTTACCAACTGTGTCAGCAGTGCCATGGTATGCTCGAGATTAAAGCATGGGGATCATTTGTGATGTGGGTGTTTGATCCCGTGTGTAGAAGCCAAGCATAAGGATTGTGACGAGAGGCCGTGGCAGCAGTCATGACAGATAAACGATGACTGGGTGTTCTGCCTTCACAAGTCAGGTTCATCCTATGAAAGCCATCAATTGCTGTGTGTCCGGCACGATTGCAAATTTTGACATGGACCACGCGCTTCATAGGCACAGGGTAAGAGATGAGGCTTTTTGGCAAGGATTTGGAGTCTTGCGCTCCTCCTACGCACACCAACGACGATGGATTCCATTGAGGCATTCATTGGTGATCATCGGTGGAAAGAAGAAGAAGATAGCTAGAGTTTTCAAAGATGAACAAAATATAGATACAATATGCAGGTTTAAATAGACGTTTAGGTTAGGAGGTTCTAGATTGACGGTTCATTTTTTGGGTTAAATATGGCGAGTTAATGAAGGGATTTGTATGATCAAAAGAATCATGAAGGGATTTGTATGGTCAGTTGATTAACCGTAACAGTAGAGGAAATGTAGCACAGTTTTAGGAGGACTTTGATGTCTGATTAGATCCCAATTATCTTAAGAATAGATCCAATTGATTCGAATTTTAAAACTTGATATTTAAATCTCAAAACTTTATTGATTGGATTTTTTCCAGACAATCAAGAAGTTAGATTAGCTTTTGAATTAATTAGAGGCCTGGCTAGGAAGGGATTCATTTATATTTGCTATCCTTGCTTCAATGGAATCCATAGGTTAGTCAATAATGTCGGTGAGCTTTACGTCATGCGCAAGGAAAGAAACACATACATTATAGTAATCCTATGGAGATGAGGTTTTCTATTGCACAATGAATATTAATTTGAGAGTTGAGGCCCTTTGTTTAAAAAGGGTAAAGCCAATAACAAAAAAACAAAAAAACCTACGTTATTCTTCTCAGGCTGCGACAATATGATGATTGGTTCCATGACTTCCATCTCGCCCATACCGGCACCTCCCACTTCTTCTGTTGCAACTCATTCTAAGCATATTGGTATCATCACTCCTCCTCCAGAAGTAGCAAGAATCATCAACAAAACTGCCGAGAACGTTGCGAAATATGGTCCAGAGTTTGAGAAGATGGTCATCAATGACAAGATTAAACTAAATCCTGATCCTAAATTCAGCTTTTTGAAATCCTTACATCCCTACCATGCATATTATCAGAAAAAGGTGGCCGAAATCCGTGCTCAGCCTGATCAGTCTTCTGAAGAGCCAGCTCCGGTTATAGATGTTGTACCAAAGCCTGATTCCCTCCCCCAGCTCAGACCTGAATGCAGAGTGCCTGAACAACCAGAACCGGAAGAGTATACTGTTCGGCTTCCTCAAGGAATTAGTGGAGAAGAACTTGATGTTATTAAGCTCACAGCACAATTTGCAGCTCGGAATGGCGAGTTGTTTCTGTCAGGATTGAGAAACAGAGAGAGGAGTAACCCCCAGTTCTATTTTCTCAATCGTAATCATAGCTTGTTCAACTTTTACACTTCTCTAAGGGATGCATATTCAAAGGTGTTGATGCCACCGGAAGGGTTGACAGAGAAGCTGAAGAAGAGGGCGAGAGACATGACCAGTGTGCTAGAACGATGTGTGAATCGGCTGGAGTGGGAGCATTATCAGAAGCAGTCAAAGCAGAAGGTCGAAGATGATATTGAGCAGGAAAGGATACAAATGGCGGCAATTGATTGGCATGAACATGTTGTGGTGGATGTAATAGACTTTGATGATGAGGAGGACGGATGCTTACCTCCTCCACTGACCCTTGAAGAGGTTATAAGGAGAAGCAAATTTGTTACATATATGGAAGCAGATGATACTGTCAAGGAGTCAGGAAATCTAGTCGAAATGGATTTGGATGAAGAAGAGATGCATCTTGTTGAAGAGGGCATGGAAGTAAGTAGTAACAGAGGTGGAACAACCACCAATGAGAATTGTGAAGAACTGGAAGAGACCTGAGGAGAGGATGATCCTATCCGGTGCCGAAAGAGACATGACGATTTCCCCTATTACTGGGGAGCTTGTCCCTAACAGTGAGATGTCTGAGCACATGAGGATTTCTCTCATTGATCCAAGATACAAAGAACAAAAAGAAAGGATGTTTGCGAAGATTCGGGAGACTAGTCTTGTTCTTGCACAGGACGAAGAGATCTCAAGAAGCATTGTGAACCTAGCGAGAACCCGTCCTGATATATTTGGTTCCACAGAGGAAGAAGTTTCCAGTGCTGTCAAGGCTGCGATTGAAAACAAGGAAAAGCAGCAGGTCATATGTGATGACCACGCTGGACGCATTGGCCATGTAGCAAATCATGCCATGTCACAGTATACCAATGGAGAGGATAACAATGGTGCTGTGAACAATGCTGCAGTCAGTCTTGCTGTGATTCCTGTGAATCTTCCGTGCGTTCCTGCATACACAGTTCAGTATCCATGTACAAATAGCATTGGTCTCCCTGTCCAATTTCCATTGCTTGGTCCTATTCCAACAATGTTTATGCCTGCAGCTAGTATACCTGTACCACCTCCTCCTGTTACTGATTTTACAACAATGCAGAGGGCTTATATTCCTTCACCTACGGATATGACGCCTCCACTGTCTTTGCCTCAAGCACGGCCACCAACACCTCCTCATCCAGAACCTAAGCCAAAGAGACAGAAGCTTGATAATTCCATGCTTATTCCAGAAGCTGAATTTCTTGCACAGCATCCGGGACCGGTATGCATCAATATATCTGTTCCCAATGTTGATGAAGGTAACCTCAAAAGACAACTATTGGAGAACACAGTGCAGTCTCTGTCTGAAACTGTTGGAGGTCTGAAAGAGAAAATCTCTGGGGAAATCCAGCTTCCGGCAAACAAACAGAAATTGAGCGGAAACCCAGGCTTTCTCAAAGACAATTTGTCCCTTGCATATTACAATGTTGGCACAGGACAAACACTAGGTCTCACAGTAAGAGAGCGCGGTGGAAGAAAGAGATGAACGGTTTGCTGCAATTTCTGTGTTAATGCAATTTCAACTATGTCTTCTTTATAATTTTTGTTATTCCTTTTATCTTCTTTGTTGTTATACAGATTTATATCATTTTATATCACAGATTTTGTGTTTATGAGATGATACTAATATCTTAATCTTTACTACCAGGTTCGGTGCTGCTTCTGCCTGATGATCATAGACTAACAACAATGAAAATGAAAAACCCAGTACATCTGACTTTACTATTGATATTTGAGTTAGTGATTGGTCACCTCATGAGCTTATATAGCTTTGTACTCAATCAGCAACTAACCATGAATTATGAACACCAGTTAAGACTCTTTTAAGTTTCATTTTCACTTTTTGTCGGATTCTTAAGTGATTACTACAAATATTGATGAATTAATATATACCACCAATTCAATATGTGAATGCAGAAAACACTGATATTTAGAAGAAAAAAAAAATTAAAAAATACCAGTTATTAAGTGATACTGATCCAAGTGGAGCTGATGCACAACCTCTCCTCTTGTTCAAGCTTTTAATCGCTCAAGTAAATATCCCCTGTCTAACTGTTTTAGCTCTTCAAGAGTTCAAGCTACCATCAAACTTCTATCAGTTAACATTAAGCCTGTACTATAATGGAATAATTCAAAGGAATATTGTACATCAAAAGATGAAACAAAAGATCATATTGAACCAAAACACATTTATGCCAATTTGATAAATATTCTTCAAGCTCGTGCACAGTTTCAACAATCTTCCAGAAATCTCATAGACTTGCAAAAGATACAAAAAATCTAACATGCTCAAAGACAAGAAATAAAATAGGTTACCCAAGTCATACATGGACATCGTTTCTATCCCACTACGCAAATGGATCACTAATGCTTCTTGAGTGCATTCATTTTGTCCCTGAGATAGTAAAGCTTGGCCCTTCGCACTTTCTTCTTATCCAGTATCTTTATCTCCTTTATGTTAGGTGAATATCTGTCATACACCAACAGATGTCATTGATTAGAGACTGAGATCATTGTAGATAATGAAACAAATGATAAGAACAAGCAACCCCACACACTAAATACAAGTTCAAATCTGTGACAAATACAAGTCACCAGCTTCAATGGAGCTTGTTATTCACAATGAGGTAAATGCAAACGAAAGAACTAATCAATCACTACAAAAATAGTCCTAATGGTTTAAGTGATGGAACTACAGACTTGTGGCTCCAAGATGTAAAACTCTTTATTTGAGCCATTAATCTATAAGTTCCAACAAAAATAAATAGTAATCATATACAGGATGTTGTACAACTATCTGATACATATTGTAGTTGACTGGTTGAGAAATAACTAGGGTAAATTGCTTCTAGGACATCCAACCAACAAAATCACAGGTTTACACTTCACACTCGATGCAGAGTCAAAAAAAAGTAGAACTAGAGGACCATATTAGGAAACAGAAACACCAAGTTTTCTTACAAAGGAAAAAGAGATTCAACCCCGACTCCAGCGACTAGCCTCCTGAGTCTAAATGTTGAGTTTAGACCAGCATTACGTCTTGCTATCACAATGCCTTTCAAGACTGAAACACGCCGCTTGTTGTCGGGTACTTCCTGTTCGCATATGGAGGTTAGTGAGAGGGGCGAAAAAGTTTGTTTCCAACAGAATTGCATCCAGATGAAAAAGAACACTATAACATCAAGGAGAATATATTATACCACTCTGAGTTGCACGATATAACCAGGCTTTATGTCAGGGATTTCTCTCTGCTCCCTCACTTCCCGCACAGCTTCTTTATCTAGGATCTGTGGAAAACATAGAATTCACAATTGTAACAATAGGAAGAGATCATCTGTTATTTCTTATCACAAAATGCCAGGAGAGATAGATGCTTACCTGCATTATGTGCTTCGCAGTTTTATCAAGCCTCTTAAATTTGACGCGGGAAGGTGCATCAAGCTCAGTCGTCAAATCTTGAGTTGCTGATTCAATTGTATTACCCACTGTTGCATGCCCCTGCAAGGGAAAGGTGGTGAAATTCCTGTCCATTGAAACAGGCCTGGTTGAGGACTTTTCAGTAACATGGCAGTACTCGAGCACGTCAATGTCTCAGTTTGAGAGCCCGTTTTGGCCTGGTGGAATAAATCTATAAGCATCACAAAATAAGTATATGCTAGAAAAACAAAAAAATTACATTGGTCTTCAAACGAATTCTACACTAACTTATGAACTTGATGAACACTACCAAGTGACCATCCAATGAAGAAAGGTGAGATATATATGCACACTCAGATTCACTAGTGCATTACAGGATGCAATTAAAATGGTTCTAGAGATCCAATGTAACCCACTGCAACGGTCTCAATATACATGATACCATGAACCAAATTTATTTGAAGTTAACAGGGTAACAACATAAATTCACAAATGAAGTAGTTGTGGATTAATAATAACTATCTCTGCCAGGTAAACTTTTACTCGATACTGATGGTGGAAGAGACAACCAAAGTTGTTCAAAGCACAATCATTTTATTCAATATCTAATCAAACAAGGACACACACACTCAGCTTGATATCCCGTTTTGGCATGGTAACTTTGTTGCATATTAACAATGGTGTTAATTGTCCTTTCAAAAAAAAAAAAACAATAGTGTTAATTGTGTAATGTGAGGTGATCAATGAAACTGAGTACGAGGTGAGCACATGTTTCTTATAGCTACGATCTTGTAAAACAAAGGGTATCCGGTATCCAATTGAACTGAAACAATACTATGATACAGTACAAGTATAACAAACCCACCAAACAGGGGGGAAAGATTCCAAAGTAATACTCGCATGCACACAAATAACAAGTTACTAAGGGATGCTTCAATTAGAACATAACAACAATTCACTGAATGGTACTTGAATAGAATTGATATAGTAAAATAAACAGCAGAAGGTAAACGTTCACTAGTGCCTGGTGATAACTCATCATCACCGGCCGGATTTATCTGACATAGTTGAATTAGACAACATACTATATAATCCTTTTGCAACAATTTAAAAACTTGGCAACCATAGGGCTAACTCAGTTTCGTTTATCACTTCCGTATTGCGAAGATCCCAACTCTGAGAGAGTACTTCATTCCAAGCCTCCAAGGACCCAAACCTAGAGTGATTTTATTTTTTACCTCAAAAATCTCAAACCTACGCTTAAGTCCAGGTGAGCCAATGGCTGGCTCTGACAGTCATATAGATGAATGATAAGAACACTTGGTCTCAAGGCTACACTAGTGAACTAACACACTCCAATCATCAGCTACTTAATTCAACCTTCAACTAATACACTCCTCAAAGAAATTAGAGAAACAACAACGAAACTTTACGATAAAAATTGGAAGAGCGATTCGAAAACATACAAATGAATGATAAGAACACTTGGAGAGAGACCCAACTCCATCGGAACCTACGGAGCCGCTAAACCCAGCACCGCCGCGAAATCGGTTTGCTCCGGTTGAACTGAAATGAGCGATCTTTGAGGTTTGCCTATGGAGAAATCGGAGGCCAGCACTTAAAGATTGCATTTTTATGAAGCTCGCGTCTGCAAAATCAAAATGGGTTTGTTGGGTTGCTCAGAAAATGAGGGGAATCAAAAAGTAGAGAAGAATTTTGGTTTCTGAGACTTTACCGACAACGACGACGGCTAAAGCTGTGTGAGGTTTTTCATTGGGGTTTATGTTCAGAGCAGCTTCTTCTTCTTTTTGTTTTGGGCTCTTTTTTTTAAGGTTGGGGCCTGAATTGAACTCGATGATTTAAAAATGAAACAAGACAAACAACAATACGGTCGTAGCCCAATAGTGAATTTGACATTTATTGAGCAACCCTTTATCATAGTGCAAGTTTAATGGAAAAATATATTGTAATACAACAGTGTGTATAAGATAGGGAGTATGAATTCCATTTACATTTAATTTTTCCGCTAAACTGACTAATGCAAGTACCTATTTGATCACCATGAACTCAAACTCAGCCTACTCGGGGGTATAATATTAAGATGAGTTAATTTCAGTTTACCCCCTAAATCTTTGGTGACAAAATCAGTTCAGTCCTGTAACTTTTTTTAAAATCAGTTCGCCCCTTTAGCTTTTTTTAAATTCAGTTTACCCCCTAATTTTTGATGTCAAAATCAGTTCAGTCCTGCAACTTTTTGTTAAAAATGGGTCCCCTTGTTAGTTTGGTGACAAAAATTGGACAAAACTGATGTGTTTACAAAAGTTGAAGGGCGAACTGATTTAACACAAAGTAAACTGATGTGTTTATGAAAGTTAAAGGGGCGAACTGATTTTAAAAAAAGTTGCAGGACTGAACTGATTTTAACATCAAAGATTAGGAGGGTAAACTGAATTTAATTCTATTAAGATAAGAAAATAATGGGTTTCTTGAGACAAAATTTGTTCAACGAGCAAATTTAAGTTAAGCGAAATCTCCTCATGACATGTCTAAATGAGGTTGAAATCCCCTGGAGTTTAGTTGTGATGATCTATCTTTTAGGTAGATCTAAATAAGGTGAAATTTCCTCAAGGTGGATTTAAATGAGATGGTATCATGTTCCAATCAGGAGACGGGCCAAAAAGGATGACTTAATCTATTTGAAGAACTTGGATTCTCTTGAGGTGATCTAAATAAGGCGGAAGCGAACATTTAAATTAGTTAGCTTGGTGGAATCTTGAGCAAGAGGAAAGCACTCCTCCACATTATCGTGTGAGAGGCGTAATGATCCACCATCGCTGGAGTTCAGACTTTACACATCACTACACACATTAATCGATATATATAGGGGAATTTGATGTTACACCCAAAATCATAGACTCATTTTAAATTACACACACATGTTATACTCTTTTGAAATACACCCAACTTATTAATTAGGTTGATTTAATAAAAATATTAATATTGTTTATCTAAACAATAGAACTTGTTGTTGAAGGAAATTGTTGAAATGTCATCAACTGAACCATTGCAATTAACAAGCTGTTTGGCCGACTCATTAAACATAATTACCCGGCAGCTGAAAATCCGGTTCCACAGACTACGTCCAAACCCTAAACCCTAAACCCGGTTCCACAAACCCTAAACCCTAAACCCTAGTCTAAACCCTAATCCCTAAACCCTAAAACCTAGTCTAAACCCTAAACCCTAATCCCTAATCCCTAAACCCTAAACCCTAATCCCTAATCCCTAAACCCTAAACCCTAATCCCTAATCCCTAAACCCTAATCCCGGTTCCACAAACCCTAAACCCTAGTATAAACCCTAAACCTTAAACCCTAGTCTAAACCCTAACCCTATTTAAAATAGAAGAAAGTCAAGAGCCACATTTAGGGAATGTCTTCTCATTCAATTAGAAGGGAAAAATCTTCTCAAGAAAAAACAAAAAAAACGGAAGGGCAAAAGAGTCAAGGAAAAGAGGGATACAAATTCCAAAAATAAAAATAAAACATATAAGGCATGTTCAATAATAGGGTTGGGTGTAAATTAAAATAGAATATGAGCATGGGTTTATTTTAAAAGGGGTTTGGTTTTTTGGGTTTTTATCTAATTTTCTCTACCTCATCTATAAATACTTAGTGAGGTGAACATTTGAGATAAGTAATCGATCTTGTCTACGCTTAATACAACTAAATCACTCGATTTAGGCATCATAATATTTTTCACGAGTGCCTCATTTTTTTTTTTAAATTTGACTTGTCTAAATGGAAAAAGACGTGAAGACATTTACCGCAAAGTCTTGACTCATGTTCAGAAAAATAGGTGAGGAAATCTTCTACTAAATTTTTCCGCACCTACATCCATCAAGGTTTCAAACCATTTAAATCTTCCCCACAAGATCTAAATAAAAGAATTGCTTCCTCTTTTATTGCTTGAATTTGCAGATAGACCGTAAACTATAATGCATCAACATCCCACAGCAGATATCCTCTCATTTTATAAACCTTTTATTTCTTATTTTCCTTCACTTTTCCGATATATATAGAAATGGGGGATTATCCAGCACAGTCTGCAACAATAATGAGCACCAATATATTGCCAATATACATATGGTGCTGCATGACACAGCTAGAGGGGGCTGGACCAGATCTGCAGCTGCAAAATTAATAGAGATTCCTCAGTCTTTTTACTCAGCAATTGTCTCCACCCCTAGATTCCCTCTCCTACACCATTTCTGAACACAAAGTTTTAAACTTTACTTCTCCTCCATTCCACATTGAAACTTTAGAGATGTCACTTATTCAAACAATAAACAATCATCAAGACTCACATTGGAAAACCCAATTCCGTTTAGTTTTGACTGGTCATTGTAAAGCTAGCTAGAAATCTGGTGTGTGACTATAAATGGCCTTCTTCTGCTATTAACCATATGTACAGAACCAAGTGATTTATAAGTGCAGCAGAAGCAAAACCCACGTAAGATTCACTAAAGCTGTCTGGTAAATCAAAAGTAGAAAACTTTATAAAAACAAGTAAAGAAATCCAATATAAATAGAATCCAATCACTACAAATTTTAATTCGGTTAGCCACGGCTCGAAGCCGTCGCAAAAGACCGCTCTGCCGTCGCGAAAGGGCATTGGCGACGGCACGGCGACGGCATTTCTACCGTCGCAACAAGTGGCGTGGCCAATGCTCCCGGCGACAGGAACGAGCCGTCGCTATATTGTTAGCGACGGCAGCCTGCGACCGCAAATGCCGTCGCTCAATTAGCTACGGCAACTGGCTACTGAAAAAGCTGTGGCGTTTTCATTTGTTGGCCACGGAAATTGCCGTCGCCATTATTTTTAAAATTCGAATATCAAGCCCAATTTTTTCCCGCCAAAACCCTTTGCGACGGGACTTTGCCGTCGCGAACTGCAGATTTGTTTGCGACAGCTACTTTCCATCGCAACATTCATTTTTTCCAAAAACACCTGGTTTAAATCTCAAATTTACCAATAATCTGAAAATTCAAATTTCATTCAATCCACAGTAACAACCATAAGCAACAACACTAACAGCACCATCACTGGCATTCATTCTAACAAAATCAACACAATGACAACATTAATTTCATAACCAAATTGTATGTCCAACATCACAATATTCCACATGATGGAAGAACCCAAACCAAATAAACAATTAACCATGTTCAACAACAAAAAGAGCTTCATAAAAGTTCAGCAATATTCTAGCAGAATTTGTTCCATCACACTCTAAAACAAGAAAAAGCCATAAACCTAAATCATGCAGAAGCATCATGACCAGCTGAATCATGATTGCTTGTATCATCATGAGAAGATGAAACATGGCCAGTAGGCTCAGCATCTCCCTCTCCTATGGACTCCCTCCTAGCTTCATGGCCACTTGTTGCATCAGTTGGTACCTATTGCATAAACAGACCATACATGCATTAGCTGGTACCTTAAACCCAGATTCAAGTAAATCAAACACCTCCACCCTAATGCATACTAAACCGTACTTCAAAATTATTCAGTCAAACAAAAAAAGGACAATATCATTACTTAGAACATTAAATTGTCTCAAAACATCATACTTTATTTGCAGCAAGTAACAAGACCGTGTTTCTCAAAAATTACTCACCCGGTTCTCATTACTTCGAACAATAAATTGTCTCAAAACATCATACTTTATTTGCAGCAAATAAAAGTATTTCAAACTTTTAAAAAGTAACAAGGTTGTGTATCTCAAAAATTACTAACCATTGCATGTGCATTATTTGTGTTTCTCCCCCCCAGTGCTATCCATATTATTGGCAATCTGAGCTTGAAGCATTCTAATAGCATCCTCAAATTTCTTCTCAAATGACTCTTGTAGTTTCTTTGTTACCTCTTCAGTGATTTTGGCTATAACGGTGTTGTTGTTACTGGCAGGTACTGATGGTTCTTGTGTATACACCAAATTGGGCAGCACGGTAGAACCATATGTACGACAATAACCATGACCATCCTCTCCTATAAGCTTATGAAAAATACGGTCTTTCACAGCCGTAAGCTGTTGGTCTTCCACAGGTTTAACTAGTGATAGTTCCTTGTTGTACTCCTTCTACATGAATTTATAAATAACTTAGCTAGGCAAACCAAAAAGGGGGAAAAAAGAAACAAAAAAAAAACACAATTATAAATAACATAACAATAAACTGAAACATACAATGACTTGGGCAACTTCTGGATCAGATTCCTTGCGTGCTTTTTTCCACACACTAAATTTATCAGATGCTTCTCCACTCAATTCCATCTGCCAAGTACAAACAGTAAGCAACTCGGCCAACTCCATATATTAGGCATCAATCTTACTATACGCCTCTTCATCTGTCAAGTACAAGTTTTTTCAAAATTACCTCATATCTTAACTGGGCAAAATGCTTTCTACCAGTATTATGAGATGGTCCACGTGTCTCTCGATTGATTGAATTACGAGTCGCTATTGCCTACAAAATCAGTTTGGAAATTAAACACTGGTCAACCTATTTGGCAAAATATAATGGAAATGACATAGCACTTCTACCTTTGCATCCTCAGAGTTCCAATAGGCCACAAGCACAGTCCATTGATCTGCTATAATTTGTGGAGGAACCATTGAAAGCAGGTCTGGATGATTTTTGTTTGGTTCAAAGTGGTTAGCTTTGGTTTTGCTCTTGTGATCCTTCCAAAGAGTATTGCAACACTTAAGGCACACAGGTTTGTATCCTTCTGGAACATCAACCAAATTTTTCTACAAGTCACCGTGAACAATATTGAATTACTTTTAATAAACAAAGAAGCACATATAACATTTTATCAATGAAAGCATTTACCTTGTCATAGTATGGCCTACAACATCTGGTTCCCCAATCAATCCATGACTTGTCCATTTTTCTCCCTACTGCATAGGGAGAAAAATAGTAAGCAAAAGTAAACAACTATGGATTGATTAGATTCAGATTACACAGTAAAGCATGCTAGATGTATGGCATGCTTACTAATAAAGTTTGACACTGAAAGTGTAACTCTATGTGATATTAACTATTCTAACTCTATATGTATTACATATATATATATATATTACAGAGAGAGAGAGAGAGATAAGGTTTTCATTCGTTTACCCCGTTTGAGATGAGTCAATCTTCAAATAAGAGATTGCAACTTCAGGGCGAGTTCTTCAACTTGAGATGAGTTTGGTGTGCCTGAAATCAAAGGCATAGTGAGGCAAGTAATCTTGAAAAAACCATACTTTAATTTGAATTTTCCATCTCAAGTCTCAAGTAAACTATGCATTACATTTTTTCAATGCATAAAACAATGGAAAAAAAGGTCAGCTTAAAACCACATTGCAAAGTAAAAGAAGAATTTTTATCTATTCTTGTCACACCAGATAAGAAAGGGAAACTAAAGCAGTTCAGGCATATAGAAGGAAACCATCAGCAGTGAAGTGTCAATCAGGGAAGATGGCATGAAGAAATTAAAATGGGAGACAAACCTTAACAGGAAGTTCAGTGCCAAACTGATCCAGGTATCCAATTACTTGACCTTCTTTGATAAGATCACCCTGTATATTGGTATGAAGAGGCATTATGTGGCCAAAATGGCATTATAAAACAACAATCAGTGGTTGGATAAGAAAATGACGATATCAATATGCTGTTAATAGACTTGAGTAGTAGTGCTAAGTGAAGTATCCACAAAGCCACAGTGTTAGCAATCATACCCACCAGAATTGCAAACCTCTAAATGCATATTAAATCATTAATGACAGGACCATTTAAGTTCTTCTATTAGTTCATTGAAAATTTGAAATTGATAAATTCTGGCAGTGTTACTGTTCACAAACACCCACTTCTTGTCATATCAGACAATTTGTTTCCAGCATATGAAAGATAAGAACATGAAACTTTGCATCAACTCAGAGATTCAAGAACAAGAAAAACACGGATACACAAACAACGCATATGTATGATAAGGTGCTTTTCATCATGAAATTATAACTACAAATCATTACATATAGTAAACTGAAAATATGTGTGCAATGGATACCTCGTTAAAGATAGGAGGTTGCTTCTTTCCTTTCACCGTTCTGCCCCTTCAGATGAACCAACCTGGAAAAAGAAAATAAAGAAATGTGGTTGAGTAAAGTCTTGAAGTTATTATGAAACTCCATCATAAGAATATATATATATATATATATTTGCAGTTGTTGTCACTAATAAGAACTATGCAACTCCATCATCAAGTTCATTGGGTTCATAATGAAGTTATTTACTTAGTTTCACAGTAATGATTCCAACAACCTTAGTATAAAGTTTAATACAAATCACAAAATATTCTAAAGCTCCAACTAAATCAACACTTAGCAAAAACTAACAGGAGATAAAGATATATAATGAGCAAGCATTGGAAGAGAGAAAGATTCTGGTATAATTAAAGAGATACTAGTTAGTACTGTCCAAGGATAAAGTTAAACTATCCTTAGAGAAGCCTCAGATATTGCATCTTTATAATCTCAGTCTCGCAAGAAAGCACACTCTACTACAGCCAATGCAAGATCCTTACTCACAACCATATGGATCCAAACACAATGATTACAATCCCAAGTACTCTCACATTTCAAATCTAGTTTTTACTAAATGTTTCAAACACAGTTCACACATGCTAGCTTATGCACTGTTATAATCACCAGAACTTGAAACCACATTAACACAACAATGTAGACAAAAGCCACAAAACCATACCAAATTTGACAAAAATTTAACCCTGCAAGAGGAGTAAAAGCAACATGCCAATATGAATGTGATCTGTTCTAGACTTGCAACTACTTGTTCTTCTACAATTCCTGGCAAAGTGATCAAGTCTAAACCCAAAACGAAGTTTAACCTATCCAATCAACTAAACATCATTTTCTCAAAAACTGTCAAACTATGCATCCATGGTAACAATCCATCAAACACAAAAGATTGATATAAAGAAAACGACCAGAAAATTACTACCTTATGGAAGGTAATGTTCCCAATTAAGTAGGTCCGACGCAGCAGCCTCAAACACAGTGACCAAATCCCTAACACGATTCAAGTAAATCCCATCACAAATCCTCTACAGAAGAATATGGAATATGAAATTGAGAACCAAAGATTAATCAAAACATACAAAGGATTAATGCTAAAAGTTAAAGAATATGGAATTGAGGGGAACTTGCCTTGTTCAAATCGAAAAGATTTAAGCAGAACTGCAGAACCTTCGATTGGTTTTGGATAAGGGTCCGATCGGCGCGGGTCCGGGTCGGGTCGAGGTTGGAGGGAGTTGGGCGGAGGCAGCCGATGAGGGTTTCGGAGAGGGGGACGGCGAGGCAGCAGATGAGGGATAGTCAGATCAGGTTAGGTTAGTCTGGTATTTTTGTCTGAAGAGAGTAAAGAGGGAGGGATAGTTAGGTTAGGTTTCTGGTATTTTTGTTTAAGTTGGTGTGAGAAATTGGTGTGAGTGTTTGAAAATTGACATTTGTTTGAGTTGTTTTCGTCAAAACGAAGGCGGGATAGTTTAGCGCGTACAACAAAGGCGACGGCGAACCATCCATCGCAACAAATCTAAGTAAAATCGGTCTTTTTGTCACGGCGCTTCTATGCCGTCGTTATTGAATAATAAAAATGCGACGGGGTTAGATTGCCGTCGTAAATTCTGTGTTTATTTGCCACGGAACTACATTGCCGTCGCAAATTGGTTTCGATTTAGCGACGGTAAGATTACCGTCGCTGAGCCGTCGCAAATTTAGGATCAACGGCGACGGGAAATAGGAGCCGTGGCAATCTTCGGTAGCGAACTGAATTAAAATTTGTAGTGAATCCAAATCCAGCAGATTATAGAATATAAAAGGTTGGTTCTTCCCTTACTCTCACTCACTGCCAGTCTATCTGCCAGTTTGGAATTCAATTTTAAAATCCCATGAATGCTGCCAAACAACCCCTCTGGCAGCATCTGTGACTCACCCCATCTTGTGACTAAGCTCTCTCTCACTCTCCCCATGTTATTAAAATTCCATACTACTCACATATTTCACAATCCAACTCTCTCCGATTTGTTTCCCTCCCTAGCCTCCTCACAAGTCACAACTTCTAACACTATGCAAGACCACATTGGCATCCCTGCTTGCTTTTATTCAGCTGAGAAGCTCAGTGATGATGCCTCAGCTGTGACCAGGTCAGGCCACAGTGTCTACATGTCAGTCTACAGAGCCAAGCTTGCTGGCCAGAGCCGCTTGATCACAATCAGATGGTGCAAAAACCTTCTTCTTCATGGCCTCTCAGTCTCTGTGGAGGGCCCTGATGGAGAGAACCACCATTCCTGCAAAGTTGAGCTCAAGCCATGGTACTTCTGGAGAAAACAAGGCTCGAAGCGCTTTGCAGTCAATGGGAAACAAGTGGACATATTTTGGGATCTCAAGGCTGCAAAGTTTAATGGTGGAACTGAGCCGAAGTCCAAGTATTATGTTGCAGTTGTCTGTGAGGAAGAGGTTGTGTTACTGCTCGGTGATCATAAGAAAGATGCATATAAGAAGACAAGGTTTAGGCCTGCTTTGACTGATCCCATTTTGGTTTCTAAAAAAGAACACATCTTTGGCAAGAAAAAGTTTACCACAAAGGCCAAGTTTTATGAGAAGGGCAGGCTTCATGAAATCTCAATTGAGTGCAAGAATAGAGCCGCAAATTTGGGCAATGCTGGCAGTTCTGCAAATGGGGTTGAGCCAGAGTTGGAGATTAGAGTAGATGGGCATTTGGTGGTTCATGTCAAACACCTTCAGTGGAAGTTCAGAGGTAATGAATCTATTCATATCAATAAGTTGAGAATAGAGGTGTATTGGGATGTGCATGATTGGTTGTTTAGTCCTGGTTTAAGGCATGCATTGTTCATTTTCAAGCCAATTTTGCCTTCCACATCTCTATCACCATTGTCTAGATCATCTTCTTCGTCGCCGCCTTCATCTTCCTTGTCATCAACACTGTCTTCTCAAATGTCATCAACACTATCTTCCCAAACAAGTTGTGGTTCACTAGAAGGGCTTGGTGCAAGTGGCTCTTCTGAGTTTTGCTTGTTTCTTTATGCTTGGAAGGTTGAATGAGAGGAATATCATGGCCCCATTTGGCATTGCTTTTAGAAGTGCTCAAAGAGCGTTTCGCATACTCAAAAGCCTTTTTGGTAGCCCTTTTAATCTACGGATTAGTTGAAAGTGTTTTATGAGTTACAGAAGCATCGCAGCGCCAATCAAACCATGTGTTAGACTAGTAGTACTACCATCATTGTCATCTGAAGAATGAGGCAGGCAAATGAAAAGGGTCATCAAGAAATGGGAGATGGGATATCATGGAATGGTGAAGATACATGTTGGATTGAGAAGGAAGGAAGTGGACCCAACAAAGGTTTGGGGAGTTAGTTACAGCTGGGAATGAAGAAATGGGCATATTGGACAAAGACAGATTGTAACATCACATACATGGTCAATAATTTTCTCTCCAACTAGAAGCATCTCCATCTATGTTTTTATATATACAAACCCTCTTTCTCTTTCTTGATCTGATCTTGATAATTGAGCAGTAGGTAGTTTCTTTCTACTTTGTGTACCAAACCATGTATGCAATATGTTTTTATATAAAAGAAATGTAAACAATATGTATGTTCAAAGGTTACTGAATGTCTGTATCTGGTATATAATGATCATATATATACATGTGACAGATGAGAAGATTGAATCACTAATTGGCAACTTGTAACAGTTTTCTTTATCTTTCATTTGTTCTTTTTTCCCTTGCTTTTCTCAAAGCTTTTGACCTTAACTAACCAACACCCACCTTCACATGTGAAAAGAACTGGAAATCACAAAGAAGGGCATCTTTGGATTGAAGTAGGAGAAAAATCCAAGTTAAAAGATATGGATTTACTTTCCACCTGTAGAAAATTATTGAACATCTTCAACTATTTTGGTCCTGCCATTTTCACTGCCAACTCAGTAGAAACTTTTGCTTCTATTTTAGTTCATGATGAAAACTTGGCCTTTCTGCCAAGGAGCATGCATCATTTCACTGTTTTTTTTTTTTTTTTTTTTTTTTCATAGCATATGGAGGAGCATATAATCAACTCTGAAATGGCGCTATCATGAGTCAAGAATAGCATTAACTACTTTCAACGTTTACTGGCCTGGACAATTTTAAAACAGATACAGTTAACAGTGTTCTTGACTTCTTGTAGAGAGGGATATGCAAATCATTTTTAATTTGAAGAAAACAAGAAATTCAAGGTGCATGTGAACAAGAACAACAATGAGATAAAGAACCACAGTTGTAATACAGCATGAGTAGATGTTACCAAATACTATATCAAGTTCAACAGCAACTCCAGCCCTTATTGTATTTGACAAAAACAACAATAAAGAGGCATAGCCACATTGCCACAAGGACATTTTTACATTATTTCTATGAAGTGTTTCAAATCTTCCTCTTCCAAGAAACTAAAAGCAACTTAGATTTAGCTATTGGCATGAGCAAAATACTCCTTTGATGGAATCAGCAGATATCAAGATTTTTTCCCCCTCCTAATGTCATTAATGCAGGTTCTTCAAGCTAGATGAAATTTACAGTTAAAACATACCAAAATATAGTAATGTGTCCTCATTTGTTTCCAAAACCAAACCATTTTGCAAGGAAGAACTGATTCTTTCCTCGGTTGGGACTAGGCACCCCTTTTAGTGGTGGAGCTGAAGCTGCTGTGACTGGCGGTTTAGCTACAAGGCATGAAATCATAGACATGTCAGTTGTAAAAGCTTAAGGAATCAATGAATTATTTAAAAAGCTCTTCTTCTTTTTTCAGCTAAAGGTAATTTTTTGGATTAGCTCATAAGGGGATCACATGTATCCGTTCTACATAGAAACTGCACCAGGTAGAACCTAAGAAATGGGAGATTGGTAGTGGAGAAATTACTCAATTCAACCAGGCTACCTAAGGACCGGAGAAAATGAATGTGAATATATTATAAATCTGACTCTGATAGAGTATAAAATGTAGTCTAACCAGATTTTGGTGAACCCTTTTTTGTGTTTTTTGCAGCATCATGAGCATTCTTGTCTGAATTTTGGATTAAATTCGTCTCACGACGAGAATTAGAAGCTGATTTCCTCTCTGAAACCTTCTGCTTCACATGTTCTGTACCATCACCGCTGCCTGTAATCATATGAAGTGTCAAGTAAAAATTGTGAAGGACTGTAGTGTGTGAACTGTGAACTAATGATATCCTAATGTAAACAAAGCTACAGAATGTAACTATATATGAGTTAGCTTACTTTCATTAGGAGACTTCCCATAATTTTGCCTCAAAGCCTCAAGAAAGGAACTGTCCCCCTGATGTTGTGTCACTGATCATAGAAAACACCAAAAGATTGAAATTTGATTAAAAATACTAGACTTGATTTATACAAGCAACATATTTTCATGGATGATCTAGACAAGGATATTAAGAAATTGGTACATTGATCGAAGAGTGCATTCCGGTAATTGGATGGCAAGCCAACTAAGAGCAACTGAACTGCCTCTGCGTCTCTTGTCATAGACAATTGACCTGATGCTTTCAAATTTTGAGTGTCTAATAATATACCTGCAAGCTGCAACACAAGAAAGTCCCTGAAAATCTTAACAAGAAAAGAAATGCTTCCTTTTCAGAGAGCTAGGGTGAAGTAAGTACCAGAAGTTTCTTGAGCAAAGGGTTATCAAGTAGATGATAGGCATCTTCACAGTAATTATCGGTAAGAATGGTGCAATGAGATCCAACCTCGCCGTTATTTCTCAGGACATCTTGCCCGGTTACAAGGATATTCAACTTGCCAGCCATCATTAGACTCTCTAAATCCACCTGCAACAGCGCGAATTGCATCAACAAATCAACTTGCAGCATTTAGGCCTAATGCCAAAGCAGATAAGCACATAGAAATGCCAAAGAAGACAAGCACATAGAAGGCACTTACTTCATCAGAGAAAAGCAAAGAAGTGACATCAAGGCCAACATGGTAAAATAGCCAAGCAGCCTCTCTTTGCTTCCACATCCTCCCTCTCTTTACATTCATCACAGGAACCACAACATACTGCTCCTCATCATCGTTAGCATTCCCTGCTTTACTCTTCTTATTTTCCTTCCTCACTCTGTTCTCCAATAGCCATGCATAACATATTGCTGCCACCATTGTACTTGTACCTGCATTTCCAGTGTTATGCAGTGACACATTATTGGTACTGTCATCTTCGCGATACAAATTTGAAAACTAAATCAAAACAAATATAAAAGAAACATATTAAATAGATCATATTATTCATTTATTACATCACTTATTATAATCAATCACGTGAACTAATATATCAACTATCACGTCATAAAATTAAGTTATCGAGATTATAAATCCACATAACATGCTACTAGTACTACTAAACTTATCAAAGTACTTACTATTTGAAGGGTCGGAAAGTACGATTCTAGCCTTGGAATTAACTTGACCATCCAAGATTTTATAAATTTTTCTTCTTTGTTCTTTGAGAAACTCATTGAGATCATCAATGCCTCTTCCTTGATCTTGAGCTTCATCCTTAGGCCAACCCACTGGATTAGCCTTTATCGGAGCCTTCTCGATAGAGCAAGTAGACGATGATATAGATCTCCGGTGGGCCGAAGGAACAAGGTCTTTGGGCGGAGATAGCAACTTATTGTCAGGTGTTGCTGATGGACTTTGAAAGGTCCGGCGGGAAGGGACAGGGATCCCCTGCGGGCGAGGTGAGGAAGGATCGTTCTGGAAGCGCGACCTACGTGGCCCCGGTTGGCGGGGAGGAACAGTTTGAGGGGTAGGAACGGAATTTGGCTGTGGCTGCTGGCTAGGTTCTTGCTCCTGATTGGAGGGCTTGAGGATATTGGAAAACCATTTCTGTACCGCCGCAGCAGGGGAAGCATCATGTGGAGAAGCAGGCGAAGATGGTGTGTCTAGTGCTACTTCCGACCTGTTCCGGCTGTGCTTCGCTGTGGTCTTTGATAATATCTCTCCACTCAAGCTCTCTGTCGGTCTATTCCTGTGTTATTTGTTTCGGTTTGGGTAGAGTAGTGAGAATTTCGAACTCGTCTATCATATCAATAATCTAGCAATATAACATGTTACATTAATATTTATTACATACCTTCTAGCCGACCTAGAGAGCGGGTCCCTGCGATCAAGTGCCGAAGAGAGGGATAACCTAGCAGCCTGGCCTTGGACTGCCGCAAACCTCGGCGAGCCTGTAGCTAACCGAGAAGGTGAGTTACTACGGGAAGGGGAAGACGCAACAATGCGCTTAGCCTCGTCTAGCCATTCTTGAGTCATTTTGCTATTATTACTCGTTCTAGCAGTACCACTAGTAGGAGTACTGGAAGAACTAGTAGGAGTGGTGGTGCTGCTGCTATTAGGACTGTCCTCCATGTAGTCGTCTAAGTCTCCGGTCAAGTCATAAGATTTGGTCTCGGTGCTGACGGTGCCAAAGAACATGTCGTTCATGAAGTCTGTGAGGTCCGCTACTTGTTGCGGTTGCTGTTTACGGCGGATTATCTCTGCTGCAGGTTTCTTGTTTTGCTGCTGCATGGTTAGTGCTGTAGGCCTTTTGCTTTCTTTGCTGCTGAATCTCGTCGCCATAGCTAACCCTGTGAATCGAATCGTCCTCTGATCCAAGGAACAAGCACAAGAGGCGAGCTCCGATCAATGTTTCAGATGATCATTGGGTTATATGTCATTGATACTGAGAGACGTAGCTAGCAAAGTTGGAAATTCGATTCGGCCGGCATTTTTCGGTCACTGTCTTTTACTATGTGTATTTGTGAGTGTACATATCGCCAAACCTTGTATTTTGTGATTTTGTCTACGTTTCGCTTTTGGTACATGACTGATTTGTTTCTAGCAGGAATTTCATTTGGAATCGTGATACAGTGCTCCTACTGTTCATTTTTTTTTATATGGCTCCTAATTTTTATTGGTGATCCTAACTTCCAATGCAAGGATGCATGAGCTATCATGAAAATGCGTTGGGCCTTGTGGCTTTTAGCTGAGTCTTGGACTAACCTCTTTGAGTTTAAATTTTCAAATCAGCTTGAGCCCCCGATGCTTGTCTACCAGTTCTTGGCTACCAAAACTAGTACAGTTGTGGCCAAGGCGATTCCAAAGGACTACACGATGGAAATTATAAGGATTGAACATGAAGGAGAAGAACCACTTATTACAAACAGGCTTCGGAGGAGGTATCATATGCCTGCTATGATTGTAGTTGATGAAAGTCTACTCTGCATATTCCTGATCATAGAATGCAAGGTGAAAAAAAAAAAACAACAGATGGTCCTGCAAAGCACAAATCAAGAGAAATAATTGCCACCTGCGCTTTGCTCTCTTCAACTACTTATGGTTAATTATCCTCATTTTCACTCTGCCATATTACTTTTATTATGTTAGGTCCTTATTTACCTTATTTCAACAGAAGCAATAATTTTATATCGTAAAATGTAGATTATAAGTTTAACTGCTTGTGTAAGCTATTACAATCAATAGTTATCGGAGCATTGTTTTTGTTTTTTGTTTTTGAGTTGATTCGAAGAAGATAAGTAAACATATATCGATTGCTCCTTGCACATAGTTATTTTGAATGTATGACATTTATTCATTTAAAAAAAAAAAAACCAAGTTCAATTCTATTTTAAGTAAAAAGTGTTTTAACAATCCCATGTGATCGAGCTGGTAAATGTTTAGGTATAAAATCTCTCAATGTGTTTGAATCACGCTATCGTTAGTTAAATTTAAATCTCAATATGTTCTTGTTAGCCTTGTTAGCCGGTGGAACACATTCTGACATGATCCAGTACAGATCAAACATCATTTCTTAAAAACCGTTTATCAAGAAAAGTATATAAAGTGTTTTTGTGTGTGTGATACAAACAGCAGAAGAAGAATTGGATACGCACTTTCATAATCCATACATGTCAATATTGTCCCATGAATCAAAAGAAAAATGTACGAACTGTCTATATACTGATAAAGAATTGATTAACAATACGTACATATATATGATATCCGTCTAGCACCTCCTCTCCTATCCAAAGCATCTGTAATGGGGATCAATCTCCTGCACAGGTCTGTAGCAATAGAACAACACACCACACCAGAAATTAAAGGATTAAACACCTTAACTGCTACCAAAGCTGCACTTTTTATTCACTATATCAAAGATGACGCCAAGAGGCTAACATCTGCTAGTTTAAATAAGAGAAGAATCTTACTAAAAAGGAAATTAATGAAAACATAAGATATTCAAAGATACTACACTATCTAGGAAATCTGTCATGAATCTAAACAATAAAAGCTAAGATTACTCTCTAATATAGTCTTTGAGATACGTTGGGCTGTGAGTCTTCCTTTTTGGCCTGCCAATTATAGATGCCCCTGCATCAATCTGACTACTGTAAACTATTTGTCTTCTTTTTTAAAACTCTAATTGCAATATTCCTTTAAGCACGTACATTCACAAAGTACTAAACTACTAATCCCTTATCTCTAGGTCTACTGAGAATTCTCATATACAAATTCTTGTTGACGTTGATGAATTTGAATCCCTCTTCTCCTTTAATTTATATCTAAATGAAAAGAACTAAAGAAGAACATACTTCAAAGTTCAAACTGGTCATCATTTTTATATAATCTTTGATCAATCGAGTTTGATGAACGTTATATTTTTCTAGTCAGAGGCTTAACTAAGAGCCTCTAGAGAGGAGACAAGAGACACTTAAGCAAGCATAGTTGGTCTGCTTTGCCGTTGGTGGTAGCCCTCTCTTAGTTGACTTCAGAAGCATTTTGCGCTAGCATTGTGCGCGCATGAGACTAGCTCAGCTTATATGATGGGGGTCAATTCCTATTTCTGCAAATTGAAGGGGCTAGCTAGCAGTATATCCAAAAGCTGAGAACTCTTTCTCATTTGCTAGCATTGCCTGTCTATAACCGTGTAAGCTTCATTTGCTTCCCAACTCTGTGGCCTTCTCCTTTTGTTGTTGTTTGCCCTTTCCAAAACATTAGAGGACAAAAAGATAGAATCTCTCAAAATGAAAAATAATAATATTCAAGGTATAGAATCCATAGGAATGAGCATAAGGCCAAGTAGGCCAGTTGCTTCAATCTTGTATATGAACACCTCAAACAAATTCCAACCTCCTCAGAGTCAACCATTAAACAAAACCCCACACACATTCAGCCCAAAAATCTTATTTGGTTTCAACACTATTCCATAACATCAAACAAAACCATCCCTTGAGGGTTCTATAGAGCCATTTCCATCATACTCTATACCATTTTCTCCACACTCTGTGCAACGCTTAGGTTCCTAATCTCACACAATCCAGCATATACTTTGGCCTTTTGACCTTTTCTGCATACCTCATTTCTCACTTTTTCTATTATATTTTCTTTGCCTTGTACTTTGTATAAAAAGGGTTCCCCAAGTACCAGTTAATCATCAGCTCATCATCTTCAGGATCAGTATCTCATAGTATCTCCCTCTCTTTCTCTCTCCGCCTTTCTGCAACTCAAAGCAACCAAAAGGACTCAGATGGCTTCTCGTGTTGGGATTCTATTGGCTTCTGTGCTTGTCCTCTCCTGCTTGGCAGGAACCTCCTATGGTGTCCTCTTCTCCTCTCTGAAACAATCTCTTGTTGTAACTGCTACACATGGTATGTACATAATTTCCATGATAAAGTCTTAAACTTTCTACTCCCAAATCCTTGTTTTCAATTGGGATTTTGGTTAAGTTTTCATATAATTCATGGATCTACGTTTCAGCTTTACTTTCGATGAAAACTTTCAGACTTTCTAGTCCCAAATCCTTGTTCTTCAATTGGGTTTTGTTTAATTTCTGATTCTAACAAGAACTGGTATTTGCAGTTGCGGCAAATGGAACACTCCTGAAAGCTGGGGAAGACAAAATCTCAGTAACATGGGGATTGAACCAGAGCCTCCCATCTGGGACTGACTCGGCCTACAAGACCGTAAAGGTGAAGCTCTGCTACGCGCCGGTGAGCCAAGTCGACCGCCCGTGGAGGAAGACAGTGGACAACCTCGTCAAGGACAAGACCTGTCAGCAGAAGATCGTCGCTAGGCCGTACAACGCCTCCATGGAGACCTTCGAGTGGACTGTGGAGCGTGTCGTGCCCACCGGCATGTACTTCGTACGCGCCTACGCCTTCGACGCCGAAGGTGTGCAGGTGGCTTACGGCCAAAACACGGGACCAAAGAAAGACTCCAACTACTTGTTCCACGTGCAGTCCATCACCGGCCGCCACGTGACGCTTGATATCGTCTCCATCTGCTTCAGCGCTTTCTCTGTTTTGGCGCTGGCTGGGTTCTTCATTGCTGAGAAGACGAGGGCAAAGTCATCCAAATGAAATGTTGGCAACTAAGCCGATTTATGAGAATGGGAATCAGAAAAGTCCACCAATGTTCTAGTATTACTTCACTAGCTTTGTAAGATTGTAGTCGTTGTTTTCCCATAAGCAATTATGCATTATCATGTTTTTAATACTTTAAATGTATGAGAAGTTGAAAGTGATCAAATGTCATAGACATCGCGCTTTAGTACAAAGTCACGAATTGATAGACGAATATAGATGAACGATCTTAGTTGTCACTAATGGTATTATATGATGATTTTTATCTGTTTGTTCGATGTTGAACCAACATTGCCACAATAGTTTATGTACATACCGGATAAATTGCAAGCACAAAAACTAATCAGCATGAGGGATTATCATCAATACGATAATTGAATCATGAGTGACGATCAATGCATTTTGCATTTACAATGCACTGGATTGGATACGAGCACCACACTCCCTAAGGCTATGTGCTGATCACCTTCACCAGGCAACCACATTATCTAACTCTAGCACTAGCTACTATCTAACAAGTAACACGAACCTTGGCTAGCTTATATCTGAAATTCATTGGTTAAATTTGAAAATTGAATAATGAAAAGGAATCGAAAATGCATTAAAAGTCCAACAACCAAGTTCGAATATCAGCCGACGCTAATTGGAGTTAAATCTCAATTTATTCTTGGTGGCCAGGGGGAGGAAGAGTTCTGACATGATCCATCGGCGCGGATTAGTCTTTGGGCCTGGAAAGCCTTTGAGGATACCGTCATTGATATTATCAAAATAAAAAAAAAACTTAGTGCAGTGAGAGTGCTATATACCAAATGTTGATGAAAATCAATTTCATTCTTTTGTTGACAATGATCATGCGATTTCAATGCCTTCTCAGACAAATGTCAATTCACCAAGTGATGTAGTATGTCCATTTGTTCATGTTCAAAATCCTTCAAGTCCTCCATTTGATCCATCAGTTAATACTGAAATTCACTTTGAAGAGGCTCTTGGTGACATCTCAGTTCAAACTCAGCCTGGTGCAGGATCTGTTTCAATTGTCTTAGAGTGTGACTCAAATAAACCTTCTCATCATATATCAGATGCAAACATACTTCATCCTATAGCAGGTTTACATGTTGATCCAGACAACACTCATTCCATGCTCACAAGAAGTAAAAGAGGCATAATAAAAAAGAAGTGCCTTCTTTCCATCATTTCTGGTCCATCTACTGATTCTGCAGAAGTTGAACCGAATTCCTACAAGACAGCTCTCACAATTCCTGTTTGGAAGAAAGCTATGGAAGAGGAATACATGCCTTGATGAAACAACAGACATGGTCCCTTGTTCCTCTACCTCCAGACAAAAACTTGGTGTCTTGCAAATGGCTTTTTTAAAATTAAAAGAAATGCAGATGGGACTATTGCAAGACATAAAGCAAGATTGGTTGCAAGGGTTTCAGTCAAGAGTATGGCATTGGTTATGATGAGACCTTCTCTCCAATTGTTAGACACACCACAGTCTGGCTAATTATATCCCTTGCAGCATTTTCAGGCTGGAAATTTCATCAACTTCATGTTAAAAATGCTTTTTTACTTGGAGTTTTATTAGAGGAGGTCTATATGTCACAGCCATGTGGGTTTGAAGTTGCTCCATCATCCTATGTGTGCAAATTACATAAATCAATCTATGGTCTCAAACAAGCTCCCAAAGCTTGGAATGAAAGATTTACAGCCTTCTTGCCTTTGTTAGGGTTCAAGTCATCTTATGCAGATCCAAGTCTGTTCACTAAAATCACTGGAAGCTCAAAGGTATGCTTGTTGATGTATGTTGATGATATTATCATCACTGGCAATAGTTAAGATTTAATTGCTGAAATTAAAACATCTCTGCGAGAGGAGTTTGATATGATAGACTTAGGCCAACTTCATTTCTTTCTGGGTCTGGAGGTGAAGTATCTGAATAATGGAAACATCTTTGCATCACAGCAACAATATGCTGCAGAAGTAATTCATAAAGCTGGTCTTGATAGCTGCAACTTGCAACTCACTCCATGCCAATTAGGCCTCAAACTTGTCAAGGAAATGGGGAAACCTCTAGATCCTGGAGATAGTGCTCAGTTCAGAAGTATTGTAGGCTGTCTGCAGTATCTCACATTCACAAGACCAGATATTGCGAACAATGTTAATTTAGTATGTCAGTTTATGCATTGTCCAACTGAGGACCATCTCATTGCTACTAAGAGGATCTTAAGGTACATCAAAGGGACCATGGATTTTGGCATTCATTTCAGGAGGGGTTATAGATGCAACAAGTCATCATTTTATCTAATTCATATGGATGCATTCTGTGATGCAGACTGGGCAGGTGATCCAAATGATAGGAAGTCAACCAAAGTTTTATAATTCTCTTAGAGGGTGCAACTATGATCTCTTGGTGTAGCAAGAAACAAACAACAGTTTCAAGATCTTCCATAGAAGCTGAATACAGATCTATGGCTGACACCACCTCTGAAATCAAGTGGCTTCTCATGCTACTCCAAGATCTGCATAGAGAAGTTCAAGACAAACCAACTCTTCATTGTGACTGGATTTGTAGCTCTGGCCTTAGCTACAAATCCAGTATTTCACTCAAAGCTTAAACACATTCAAGTTGATGTTCACTTTACTTGAGATCAAGTAAAGGCAGGTACAATCAAACTTCAGTTTGTCACATCAAGAGAACAACTAGCTGACTTGTTTACGAAGGGCCTATGCTCTCCACAACATCGTTATCTTTGCAGCAGCTTGAACCTGATCTCACATCTTCAAGCTGAAGAGGGGTATTACGACTGGTCAAGTCAACCTGTTTTTGTTGTGTCAGTACTAATTGTAATTCAGTCAACTAATGAGCTGCTAATTAATTAGACTTATCTGTAATGCATGGTTAGTAGTATACTGCCCTACAGCTCAGCCACACGTGGCCTTGTGTCTGTGGCTCAGTCCTTGTATATATAGTATGCGATGATAGCAGCTAAGGTTGTAAGGTAGCACTCAAGAATTATTCAACATCAATATATCAAGGTTTTTTTTTTTCCATTTTCATATTCGTATGTTAATATTTTTACATATCAGAACCCTCGTTTGCAAATGGCATCGTCCTCTTCTCCTCTCTGCCCAACACTATCGAAATGATCGTTTCACCCCACAAACCTGAACAGGGTATGTAAAATTTTTCAGCTTTCTAGTCCAAAATGCGAGCTTTTATCTTAATATGAGGGCTAAATTTTAACTCATCATCATTTACAGTTGTGAAACCCGCCGAAGGTAGTTGGACCTTTGGTGGGATGTTAAAAGCTGGAGAAGACAAACTCAGCATCTCATGGCGTCTAAACCAGAGTTTCTCAGCCGGAACCACCGACTCAGCGCACAAGACTGTGAAGGTGAAGCTGTGCTACGCGGCGGTGAGTCAAGTGGACCGTGGGTGGAGGAAGACGGTGGACAACCTCGCCAAGGACAAGACATGCCAGTTCAAGATCGAAACTAGGGCATACAAACATGGCTCTAGCAAGTGGAAGTACGTAGATTGGACCATAAAGCGCGACGTGCCTACTGGCTCGTACTTCGTACGCGCCTACGCATACGACGGCGCAGGTGTTGTGGTGGCTTACGGCCAAAGCACGGGACCTAAGAAGAACTACAACATATTTGAGGTTCAGGGGATCACCGGACGACACAAGACGCTTGATGTGGTGTCGATTTGCTTCAGTGCTTTCTCCGTTTTGTCCTTGGTTCGGTTCTTTGTTATTGAAAAGACCAGGGCAAAGCCGACCTAATCAGTGAAGTAATATTCCGTGGTACACTCCCATCATCCAACTCTCTGTGATGTTTCATTATTTTGGATGATCCAACAGTTACCAGATTAAAGAGACGGCTACAAATTAAGAAGACCTATTTCGCTTCTCCTTTATTAAGAAATTACACTAATGATAAATTGAAAATGACTGTGTATTTAAATTCTGCATAACGTATGATTCATCCATTAATAATCATGCATTCTGCATTATTTTTAAAGACTACTTTGTTTCTACGCTTGCACGTCATCACATCGTGCATACAAGAGTTTCCCTTGTTTTGAGATGGCCATGGATAGCGTGAATTCATGTGAAAATTTTCAGTCAAAGCCTCAAAGGTCAGATATAAGAAAATTTCCCTAACATACAACTGTGCAAATTATGAACGTTAGACCCACGATTCAGTTTGCCACTAGAAGATCGAATATCATAAAACTATGGGGAGGTGACTATAATACTGATTAAAAGTTAGTTATATTCGGGTCTCTTCTCTTAAAATGGTTCAGAATCATTGCATGCGGTTCAAAGTAAGTCATCTCATTCTGAAGCTAATAACTAAAGCCGTCATTCTTACTTAATCTGGAAAAGAATAAGCAAAATTTGAATAATTTATACAAGATATATATACAAAGGACTTATTATCAAACAATTTCGAAAACTATCAGATCGATGGCTTCATATGGTCGGGTTCTGTTGGCGACTCTTCTTCTCCTCCTCCTGGCAGAAACCGCTTATGGAGGCATTCTACTATCCTCTCTGCCCAACACTCTTTCTGTCCTTGCTGCGGCTCAGAGACCAGGCCGGGGTACGTATGCATATATAGTTGCATACATGCAACTAACTATTTTCCATGCAGATCGAGCTTTTTACCGAAAGTTTCTTTAACTCTTCAACTTGATCTATGGGATTTACAGTTTTCCCTGTTTTTCTTTTGCTGGAGCTACGACACCGAACGGGACATGGTACTTAGATTTTCAGATAACAGCCGGAGAAGATATACTCGGCGTTCTGTGGTCTCTGGATAATAGGAGTTTCCCAGTAGGGACCGACACGGCGTATAAGACGGTGAACCTGAAGCTGTGCTACGCGCTGGTGAGTCAAGTGGGCAAGCCTGCGAGGAAGACGGAGGACGACCTCGACAAGGATAAGACATGCCAGATAGAGTTCTATACCGGACCGTACAACTCCTCTAGTAACTGGCAGTTCTACGAGTCGACTTTGGACCGCCACGTACCAATCGGATCGTATTTCGTACGCGCCTACGTGAACTACTCCGCCGGTGTTCTGGTGGCTTATGGTCAAAGCACGGGGCCGGAAAAAGACTACAACATACTTGAGGTCAGTGGAAGCCACAAGAGGCTTGAGATGGTGTCGATTATTTGGTTCAGTGTTTTCTCAATTTTGTTCTTCATTGTTGCTTAGCTGATAAGCCATCAGAATAATAGCTGATAATTAATGAGTTGCATAATACTGCAACACTAATAAAATTTGAGGTGCGTGTGAGAAATGTGCACATGTACGTAATCAGGAAACAGTTCTGTATATATCCCTAGCTAGTGAAGAAGATCGAGTTCATCATTGGGGTACATCGTCATATATCTATTATCCAGCAAAAATGATTTCAGAAACATTCAGTGATGTTCAAGATGTGGCATCTGTTTAGTAATAATGTAATATATATAGTTTGATCAGCTCATTTTATAGCTGCCAATACCTCTTCAACTAGTTAGCAATCTCAGATGAAGTGGCCAGCTCTTGAAGACTTTTCGATCTCATCCTTTCATATCGCAGTAAGCAAGAGATTCAGTCAAACCCATGCCAATTGGTAATATATAATTCTGAATCTAAATAATTGATGCGTGCACCGCTCTATAACAAGAGCAGGTAGCTTTGTTTTACAAGACCAATTAAACAGAAGCAGGTTCATCAGTTTCATGATCATCTTTTATTAACTATTGCATATATACACTGAAAACATTATCTAAGTCCACTCGCATCAGATTAGATGGCATCACGTAATGGGATTCTATTGGCTTCTCCTCTTATTCTTCTTCTTATTCTCTCATGTTTAGCAGAAACCTCAGAATGCATTCTGTTTTCCTCTCTGCCCAACACTCTTATCGTCAATGCTTCCCCTCACAAACCAGACCAGGGTACACATACGTATACACGTATACATATACATATATATAGCCAGGCCTGTATATTCATGGAAATTGTTTTAATTTGTTTTGAAATTTAGAGCTTTATTTTTTGAATGATTTACAGTTTTGAAGGGGGCATGGTATTTTATGGGTCTAATAAAAGCTGGGGAAGACATGCTCGGTGTTTCATGGGCTCTAAACCATAGCTTCCCAGCTGGGACAGACGCTTCGTACAAGACGATCAAGGTGAAGCTGTGCTACACGCCGGCGAGTCAAGTGCACCGACCGTGGAGGAAGACCTCAGACAACCTCGCCAAGGACAAGACATGTCACTTAGACATCTATGCTGGATCGTACGACGGCTCAAGCAAGTCGAACTATTTCGAGTCGACTTTGGACCGCGACGTGCCGACCGCCTCGTACTTCCTACGCGCTTACGTGTACGATGGCGCCGGCGTTGCGGTGGCGTACGGTCAAAGCACTAATGCTAAGAAAGACTTGAACATATTTGACGTCCAGGGGATTACCGGACGACACAAGACGCTTGATGTGGTGTCGATTTGCTTCAGTGTTTTCTCCATTTTGTCCTTGGTTGGCTTCTTTGTCATCGAGAAAACCAGGGCAAAGTCGTCCCATCACAAGTGAAGGAGATACTGTAGTAGGCCTTAAGGTCTCATGTAATGTTGGTACTTCATACTTGATGTTGATCTTTCTGAATTTCATGAAATGTGTCTTAGTGCCTATTATATCACAGAGCATTTTTATCATTCTTACTTGTTCATATAAAGGAAGCGAGTAACTAGAATTCTTAGTGAAAGGCTTCCACATCAAGCAAGGTTAGCAAGGTTACCATGCTGCAAGCCTGCAATTGCTTTTTCTGTTTTGTGATTGCTTAAAGTCACCTACTCAAATTAGCAGACAACCCAACATACAGAAATTGTAAATTTTGTTCGACTGATCAGAATCAAGTATTTTTACACCATAAAAGCATACATATAACTCAGAAAGTTATATTCCAAGTCTCATTGGGAAAGTTTTATTTTGACAACTATCACAAATGCTAGTGTACAGCGGTGTCAAGAAAACAGACCAGCATAAATTCACTGTCGGGTGTTCTGGTGGGACTACAGAAACATGAGTAGCTTGTGTACAATCCCAAATATGTGCAGGGAACCGAGGCTTTTGAGGTTTGTGCATAACTTTGTACATAATCACATGTCAGAACAATATTACATACAGTATGCACCAGACTCGAAGAATTACTCACAACCTTTGGTGAAGAATTACTCACAACCTTTGGTGCTGTTTCTCTCAAAAGTCTGATTGAGGATTGAATTGCATGTCCGTGCTTGCCATCCGATCAGTGCCAGTAAGGGAAAGCTTATCATCATAAACATCGATATATCCATAGGCATCTGTCCCAGGCGGGCACTCCAGGGCGGCTTCAAGTGTTCTGTGATGTACTCCATGGGAATCAATAGAGTGACCGCCTTTGTGGTCGTGCCCAGCGAGGCAAACCTTCACACAGTTGTATCTGTGTATAACACCCATGACTTCGTCACAATTCCACAAAAGTGCTTCTTTGGAGGATGCCCCAGGATCTAAAGGCAGATGGCAACAAACCACTACTTTTTGTTTCAACTCTGTTGCTTCCTGAAGAATGCCGTCTAACCATTCCAATTGTTCTTTTCCAACTGCCCCATTGAACATAAGGAACCTTCTCTCGAAGCCTTCCAGTCCAACTGGGCTATTCTTATCTGTATTTGGGTTCTTCTCCTGTAGAAACCTCAAAGCCTCAATTGCACTTGGATGATCTTGAGGCCAACCAATGGCACTGATATCATAGCCATCCAGCACAACAAATCGGAATTCTGGGGTTGGTGAAAAATCATAGTAGGCACGACCATCGATACTTGGAATCTTCAACAGCGGTAGTAATTGCATGCGAGGAAGATTATAGAGGCAGTGATTACCAATCATATGATAGACAGGGCCACTGAAATTCTCAAATTCCTTGACAACTTTTGTTACAGCATCCAAGGACTGGTCCTTTGGGCAAAAGCCATCAACAATATCCCCAAAGTTGATCACAAACTTATGCTTCTTCTGTTCATTCCATTTTTGAACTGCACTTTTCAGTATGACAATGCTATGGCGATAGTATCGTGGAACACCAAGGAAAGATCGGCCATCAGGAATATCAGCATACTGGACATCAGAGATCACCCCAAAAGAAAATAGTGGCCGCTTCCCATGTGCACTGGCTAAGCCATTTGTTGAGCCCATTCTGTTGCTTGCAGCAGAACCCTATGAGACAGCATGATAAAATTCTTAAAAGTTCATTATAGTATACAAACTTCAGATCGTGCAATCAACATTCTAGATTGAACATGGTTTTACTTACTTTGAGGCAAACAAAATCCTACCAACTAACAACCAAATCTGGAATCAACCATCATCATTTCAAATGTGCCTCTTATTTCAAATTCTAGATTAACCAAAAACTACTATCCTGCCAACAAACAAAAATATTCAGCATCAGCCAATCATCTTTTCAAAGTTTGAACTGATTTGGAGTACAAATCATTACCTCTCCACGAAACAAACATAAACTAAAATCATCAGACATAAACTTAAACTCAGCTAAGAAAATCAGAATTCGAATACAAGCAGAATTATCCTAAACTTGTACTAGGTATCCCACAGACAATATGAAACCAAGATATTATCTTTGCAAAATGAAGCATATGAGCAACCCTAACCTCAAAGTTTCTTTTGAATAGAAACTTTATTGGAATCAAGCATAGTTCAGAGAAGAATTGCATTACCAATTACTGCAACCCACAACAATCCAAACCTCAATTCTCTACAAAAATTCGATGAAATAAAAGTAAATTGCAATTGGGTAACTCCAGCGGTGATGAGTTTTACATACATTGCCCACCCTCATCAGAACTCAATGGAATCAAGCAACGGGATTAGAGAAAATATTAGAAAAAAGACGATAATAGAAGAGAGAGAGAGAGAGAGATTACCACGTGTCTGCTAAATGAAAACAAGCGGGTGTTTCTATCTTCTCCGATGGTTTGGGAAAGAAAAAACCAGGAAGCGATTTTGATTATCGTCGTCGGAGAATCTGTCGTACTATATATATAATATACTAGTTCATTTCGGATTTTGATGCAATTTACAACCCAAGATGAAAAAGAAGAGAAGGTTTTGATTTTTAAGCTATTCACAAACAAAAGTATATATATATTTACATGAGCCCAATAATTGTTGCTTGGGCCGTTGACGGCTTAGAGGACCAGCACCGGCAAGCTGAAATTGTCCTCGTTTGGCGGGTGAAAGGCGTACCTACACACGGTCGCAGTTCATTCTCGATTTAAAAAAAAAAACATAAATTTTTAGCTAAATTTTAGAATAAAATATTAAAAGTTAAAAACTATCACACCTCAAATTTCTGATTTTAATTCATATGTTATTAAATTTTTTTTATTTTTAATATAAATTAGTACACGTCAGTTTAAAAACTACATTTCTAGCTAAAGTTTAATAGAAAAGATTAAAAATTAAAAACTAGTCCAATCTCAAATTTTTAAATTTAGCCCATATGTAATTAAACTTAGTCCATATTAACAAAAGGAAAAAATTCTAGTCCACCCCATTATAAAATCCTAGATCCGTCATTATAAAATCCTAGATCCGTCATTGGATAAGTGGTTAGTCACTGGTGGGTGCCTCCCAGTCACCGCAGGTCCAGAGCTTGCTTGCTTGCAATAACGTTGTATGTGGCTTAGTGGTCGAACATCATGTCTAAATCTCCCAACTTGAGTTTAATTTACGAAACCGTTAAAATGATGAGGCTGTCGTTAATTGTTATGCATATAATTGAAGCATTTCACATACGAAAGATTAAGCACTCAGCCCAAAACGTCTTTAGATTACCCTAATACATATATTGGTAAGGTTAAATTACAAAAACATATATGTTACCCGTAAAATACACTCTTGAATTGGGTTGTGAAGAATGACAATATAGCTTGTATAGCATTGTGCCATTGACCCCCAAAGGAGGAATCTCGTTGCGAACCTGACAGCTCTGTGTAGTTTGAATGTAAATATCACTGTTATTATAACTTCAAGTCCTATATGGATCTAAGCACCAAACTATGACCAATTCTAGTTTGTAGTTTCTTCCCTATCCAAGTTCGGAAGCAAAACACTGAACTAAACTGTGACTCTGTGAGTAATCAAACCGGATAGCCACAAGCTCCTGTGACAAGAGTAGAATAGGAGGCACAACAACATTTCTGGCAATGAAAACTTTGCTTGTCGGGAGCCGTTCTCAGACTCAGAATCTGCTCTCACTCAGCTTATTGACGACTTCCCATTAGTGGACGGATTACAGATTTGGAAAACAAGCTTCTCAGGAAGTTTTTTAGAGGCCTGCGAAAGAAGAGTGCAACAGAGGTTATTCAGAAAACTGTCAAATGTTCCTTACAAATAGAGTGACATTTCTACTGTCTGGGAAGACTAACCTGGAAGTGCCTCATGTGCAGAATTGGTTCACATCCGACATCCGCAACTGATTTTCCATTGGGAGTTTGCAGCTTGAATCGTGCAGCTTCATAAGTGGAAATGGCGTTGTCAGTCTCATCAGGTAGGTGGTGACAAACCTTCAGGAGGGAGCTGAGAGAATTCATCTGGCAGAACATATCAAAACATTATGTGAGAAACCCAACTCCAACACTATTCAACCTTTCAATATAACTTGCCAACAGTTACATAAACCCAAAGCAATCAGGCATATTTACCCCTCCGTAAAGCTATGAGTTGAACAAAACAGGATGTTATCTTGAGAAAACCGTAGGCATATTATATTACAGTTACGTTCCGTTTTATGTTTAAATGGATTTTCTTGGTGATGCCATTCTACACACCAAGCAAGCATCTCAAGAAAAACAAACTCTGTAGAACCATGTCCCTATACTATGCTACAGTAGGTGCTGACCTGAGATTTAATCTACCGATGCCAAAATAAAACAGCATACATGCTAGAATGTTCTTCTGGCTTTGGCATTCTAGAATAGTTCAAGAATGTGTTAGCCTTCATGCACCTATAAAAAGAGAAAAACTATTGAAACTGCTAACCTTCATGTATGGACAGGATGCACACCCTCCATGAATAGAACACCCCTCCCCACTAGCCACTCCAGGTATAACAGGCAGTACGACATCACCCATCTTAACAGGGCTGAGGCCTGAAGAAGAATTTGTTGATGTGCTTGTCATTGAATCTGATGAAACTGGAAATACAATTTCAACATTGATCTTTGCTCCCCCTGACTTTGCAGAACCTAACAAATTGAAAACTAATGCAACAATTGAAGTAACCATTCCAGATTCCGTCCCTAACACAAACTGAAGGTGGTCATTGATATTTCTATCTAAAGCGTCTTGAACCTTTTGCTTTATGAAATCTAGAATGTTTTGGGTAGACCCCACAACTCCCATTCCTCTTCTCTTTGCTTCCATTGCCAAAGCAAACATTTCTCCCGGGACCTCAAAATGAGCAGTTAGAAATGCATCACAATACATTTCATTTATCCTATTCACAACCTCATTTCCAAACAAATGATGCACTATGCATGTCCCATCCTAATACAAGAAAATCAAAGTGTCAGCACATTAATTTAAACGTAAGAGTACCATGCATTAAAAGCGCAAGGTAAATTAAAGAGAAAAGCTTGAAACGACATATCTGACAATGTAGCAGAGAAAAATCAGATCAATAGTCTAGCACCAAGTCAATATGCAGAGGCAGGGGACTCAGGTATCCAATAACATATAACCTCTTTAAAAACAAACATATTCACACCTGATAATAATGCAGGCGAGGTAGCAGAGATCTGATTGAGTCTCTATTGTGTGCTGGATGTATCTCAGCAATTTCTTCATCTGTCATCTTTGTCATTTGCTCAAGCAATACTCTAATATTTGCACCCATGTAAGAGTCCGGACCGTACCATACATTTAAATCTGGCACTTGAGAAAAAGCCTGCACAAGAGAAGTGACATAGATTTTAGATAAGAAAGCAGCAACAACTGAAAATGAAGATTATTTGTTCTAATGATACGATGTAGTACAGAATCAAAATATAATCGAGATTTTGGGATAAGACTGTAGTATAACCAACCTGAAGAATGGTTTGGACAACATTTGAAGAAGTACAGGTAATTGTTGGCACAACCTCATGTGCATAAGCTTTTGTCTCCAGTGACGTATTGATGTAGACAACATGCAATGACTGAGGTGACCTAGAAGCATTCTCAAGATAACTCATATACGAAGGCGACGACGCAGCATCTGCCAAAGAACAACCAATTCGTTCACTTGACATTCTGTATACACCGACCTGCACCAAACAAATATCTAAACAAATAAGTTCATGAACCCATCCTCATTCATCTAACAGTTACACTACCCTGCATTTAGTAACGACTTCTACATAAACATAGAACCAAATAACTACCTTTTGAAAGCCAGCCTGATCAAGGATCGCCCTGACATTCTCGGACATAAAATCAACCCCCAAAACTGTAATAAACTCGCATCCATCTTTCGCCATCTCCAAAGCCGAGTCCGCCATGACCAACGAATCCGAAATGTGGATGTGAGGCCAATGCTTCTTCGCAGCAGTTAAAATACCCTGAACCTCAGGGTCCATGTAAAAATGAGCAACCACCCCAATCTTCTTCTCCTTTAACACATTAACAAGCCCCTCAACCTTATCCTCATCCGGAAACAAATACCTCGCCTGCATTTAAAATAGGATTCAAGTCATTCAACCCAAAATTTAACCAACATTTCCACACTACTAATCTTATTAATCGAAACCGAAACACATGCTATTATGCTGACCTGGGTTTCGGCGTAGCTACCTTTGGCCTGAATCCCATCGGCGGTGATCACCAGAGACGGGAACGGCTCGAACGGCGGCGTCCCCTGTAGCTCAGCCACCAAAGCCTTGGTCTTTTTGTGCATACTGACCAACACATTATGCCACGTGTTAACCCTAGACCTCTGCGCACCGGGCAACCCAACGTTAAGCGCCGCCAGGTCATCGGTCTTGACCGCCAGAACCTCCTCCGGCGCCGCCCCGTCGAGAACAGACACCAGACACGAGCAGAACCCTCGAGTGATCTCGGAGTCGCTGTCGGCGGCGAACCTCATCTTGCCGTCGTGGTCCATCTTGGCGTCGAGCCAGACCTGGGCGGTGCATCCCATGACCCGGTTGGCGTCGACCCGACCCGAATCGGGGAGCGGCGGGAGGAGGGCGGCGTAGCGGAGGAGGCGCTTGACGCGGTCGAGGGGCTCGGTGAGGGAGTGGAATTCGGAGACGAGGCGGCGGAGCTTGGAGGGAGCGAGGTCGTCGGCGGCGGAGGAGGAGGTGGGGGAGGGGGAGAGGGTGGCGGCGGAGCAGGAGAAGGTAAGGTTTTTGGGGGTGGGATCGGACGGTTGGGATTGGATGCAGTTTAGGGATTGGTGCCGCCTGAAGCGTAAAGTTCGGAGCTTGAAAGGTAAAGAGTTGGGCTTTTGGGTTGGGGGAATGGAGAAGAAGGAGGAGGAGGAGGAGGAGGAGGAGGAAGAAGATGACGACGTGGCTCTTAACCTCATGGTGGTGGTTGCAGCAGAAGAAGAGTCCATTAGAGCTGTGAAGAAGCACAGAGAGAGAGAGAGAGAGAGAGAGAGAGAGGTTTTATATATGGGAATGGTGCAAAGATGGGAGAGCAAACCAGACCAACCAACCGTATGAAACTACGCGCCAATTTATTAGGAAAATCCAAAAAGCACACCCATTTGGAAAGTGATGGCCCCACCTGATCAACATGGACGAGGGACTCTTTTTCTTGGGGTCGATTGGGCTGTGTTTGGAGGGAGGGAGGGAGGGAAATTGAGAATAGGATATGATCCACCGGAGAAACGGTGGTCGGCATGTTTCCTACCAATTTGTGATCTTTCATTATATGTTAGTTTTTATTAAGAAAAAAAAGAAGATTACATATAATTTTTTAAGTCGGGCAAAAAGTCCTAATTAAATATTATTATTGATGAATATTGGATAGTACATTGAGGGAGACATATAACCTGAACATCATATCATAGAACAACCATTCTCTATAAGAACATCCTAAATAATATCAGGCATCTGCTCAACCCAAAATTCATCTAAAAATGATGATCTAGCAAAGTGTGCAAGTCGATTCGCAACACCATTTGCTTCACGATAAACATGTCTGAAGATAGTAATATCGAAAGCCTCCAAATAATGACGGACAATCAAGTAGAAGATGGGGATGTAAAAGAAGATTATATATTAGTTTCAGATAATTTTTGTTACTAGTCAGTTGTTACAGTAGGTGACATTGTCTCTTACAGTATTGTTTCTTATTTATCTCCTTGCAGAATGAAGACTTCATGCAAGTTATGGAAAACAAGGAGAATGAATTCACCCAAACACAGCCTACTGTTTCGTAACTAGGATCCAGCATCCATCATTTTCATTTGCTTTTCCTCTCTCGTTTTTTCTCTTCGAAGTTGTGGACTCTACATCCCTGCGCCTTCTCAAAATCACCATCAGGGCACCACCCACCTCGTCATCGCCACCTTACCATCACCGCTAGCCACCGCTATTGACACCACTCACTTCTGGTTAGGAGGCGAGAACTCCTCAAAATGTTAATTATACAACTCTTGGTGAGGTGAAAGATCATTTGATTGCCATTTCATGCAGTGACTTCCCAAGTATCCACTGAAATCGGCGCCCCCAACAAAACATTCATTACGTACCATCAAGTTCTCCCTAGATTTCTTGATGTTGTTGTTCCTCATTGAGTATTTCGTTTGAACATCAAATTGAAATGACTTGATACGTGTTGCATAGTGAAGAATATAGAAGCTGATCGATGAGCGGTAAGGGCTTTTTGACAGGTGCTTCTTGTAAAATGTTGTCCACATAAATGACATGGAAGGAAAAGTCTAGACAACATAAACCATTCTCTTCTAAGAGAAAAAACAATGTGACCACATAAAGGATAGGAAGATGGAAAGAGAATTCGAAGAAGGAATAATAGAGGTTGGGGCAAACTTTGGCACAAATTGTTTTCTTGCAAAGTATTGATGCATGCAACGTTTTGCTATCAGTGACCACCAAATCATGAAATCACAATATTAGCATTGATAGAAGTAATCTCATTGCCACTTTTCTCAAGATTCTTGTGGTTTCTGGCACTTGAAGACAATCAAGGTCGATGTCAAAGGAAATTGCAGCCTAAGTAGGTGGGAGTCATAGAAAGGTGGTCATATTTGCACCAATCGAGTACTCTAACTCAAAGTCTCCTCGTCCACTTTGCATATAAAGAGCATAGTAACTATGCATGCACATTCCTTTGTTTCTTGCACTTATTCAGAGTAAAGGGTCAAGGCTGCATAAAAGAGTACTGGACGGCTGGACATCATGAGAACGAAGAGACTTTTAAAAGAGACAGTGGAAGAGATAGATTTGGAAATCAGATCTTTGATCCCTTTATAGTTGGGGAAGAATCACAACTAGATTATGATGTTACAGAGTTGTAACCTAGCTTGGTGAGTAGTACTATGGTATCAGTTGCCACTTACAACCAAACATGTAGAACCTATAAGAGTAGCCAAAAGACTAGGAATGCTAGACTAGGAATACTGTCCTAGCTAACCCACTACTACTAAATGCTTCCGCACCAATCTTAACTGTGGTATCAAAGCCACAAATTCTAACGGTGGTATCAAAATAATCAATTCTAAAATGTTTATTGATGACAAAACAACAACAACAACAACAACAACTTGATTAAGAGCATATGCATATGAATGTGCTGAATGGAGGGATCAAGGTGAGTGTAGTACCGGGTGAAGATGTAGAGGATATTTCTTATGGATGGTGATTCCACAAAGTTCACTCATGTCTAAGGCCTCAGCCTCTGCTCTACCACTTGGCAACTTCCAATCAAACCAATATAGAAGGTTGGCTAGCACATATTCAGATGAAGCAACCCCAAAGGCCTGTCCAGGGCACCCTCTTCTACCACCACCAAATGGGATATAATGGAAGTTCTCTCCTTTGATATCCACCGAATCGCTCTCAAATCTCTCCGGCAGAAACTCTCCGGCCTTTCCCAGAATTCGGTGTCCCTTTGGATTGCAAATGCATTGACAAACACTCTTGTTTTTGCAGGAATATGATAACCTCCCAACTCTACATCCTCGGTTGTTTCTCGAGGAACTAGAAGAGGTACTGCCGGATGTAGCCTTAGAGTTTCTTGGAGGACACATTTGAAGTAGTGCATTTTAGTGATATCATTCACATCTACCCTTGCCTTTTTCCCCACCACTCTTCTTATCTCGTCTTGCACTTTCTCCATCACACGAGGATTTCTCCCGAGCTCTGCCATTAACCATTCCATCGTTGACGAAGTAGTATCACTTCCAGCAAGATACATGTCCTGCAACCAATATACAAGCATAATGACACTATCAGGAACAATTTGAATATTTGTGCATGAGGATGTGCGACTGTACTGTGTACATGTGTAATGTGTTTAGACTCAAGAGAAAGTAATCGAAAGAGTATATGACTGACAGAGACAGAAAATAGACAAAGCTAAGAGAGACCTGTATGATAGCTTTAAGATTGTCTCGTGTAAGCTCAAAATCAAGGGTTTCATCCTTTTGAAGTTGGAGGAGAATATCCACAAAATCCTTATCTGTCTCATCTTTTTTGTTGCCGTCGTTACGTTTCTCAATCAAATGATCAAAAAATCCATCAAATTCAGCAGCAGTAGCTTTTAAGCTAGCAACGAATCCTCTGAGAGTATCAATCCATTTTAAACAAGGGAAGTAATCTCCGAAGCTGAAAGAGGTCATTTGCACAGTTACCCTTTTTGTTGTCTCTCCAAACCAATCACCATCCTCTACAAACTTTTCTCCAAGAATACTCCTAGACATTATGTTGCCGGAGGTTGTTATCAGCATCTGACCTAGATTAACAGGAGACTCACTGAGACACGCTTTGCGTATCCTGTTGACCAATTCTGCAACTTCATCTTCCCTCGCATACTGATATTGTTTCACTCTTTTAAGGCTCAGTAGTTCAACAACACAAATTTTTCGAACTTGTCTCCAGTACTCCCCATAAGGAGCAAAAACTATGTCTTGGCAGCCATAGAGTAATATGTTTGCAGCTGTAGATTCAGGACGACTGCAGAAAACAGTGTCATGAGTCTTCATAATTTTTCTGGCCATTTCTGCAGATGAAACTATAAGCGTTGGAACTTGTCCCAAGTGCAGTAGCATTAGAGGGCCATACTTCCTCGAAAGATGTTGGAGAGAGCGGTGTGGGAGTGTTCCGAGCTGGTGAAGGTTTCCAATAATTGGTAACCTTGTTGGTGATATGGTGGCAATTTGAGTTTCTCACCTGATCTAGAAAGTGAAAACAAAACGAACATAGATAAAAGGAGAAGAGAAACCAGAAATAGATTGAAGAGTGTGCTCCTTTGCAGCTCTTGCACCAATTGATTCAACACTTGTACTAGAGCCATTGCAATACTTTCGGAACCTAAAAGGTTTTACTCTCAGCTTTGTCTAATGAATTCTCTCTAATGCACACATGCTCCCCCACAACATACATATCTATAGAGCTCAAAGAATCGACTGGTCATATAGTTTCTGAAGGTCCTAGAGGGGGGGGGGTGAATAGGCCCTGACAACTTTTTTGCTCTATCCCGCGCACAAGGATAGCAAAGATTGTGCTATCCTGTTTGCTGTGAGACTAAGTTGTGTAAATAAAAAGGCAAGTACTGAAAGTAAAAGATATAACACCAGAACGTTTTTTATACGCAGAAACCCTGCACCCAGGGAGAAAAACTGCGTGCCTCTAACTCTTGAGAGACAAACGATTCCACTATTGTAAAGACACTTCTTACAAGACTCACAACTCAGAGGATGGCACAACACCTGGCCATCCTGCCTAGTCTAACTACTAGCACACAACTGAACTTGCTCTCTTGTCACTCAAGTGTTTTACACATAGCACGAATCTAAGCTTCTATGCAGAATTCAACTAACACCTTTAGCTAATTCTCACGGACAGCTTACACCTTGCTTCACACGAACTTAGCTAACACCTTTGCTAATTCTTTATGAAGACTTCACCGGGTTGCATCACCTAGACACCCTCAAGGTATGCATGAACAATGAACAATGAAATGGGTTTTGAAAATGTTTTGATGCTCAGCTCTAAGATTTATAATCAACAAGGAAGACTTAGAGCAAAGGAGCAAGGAAGGAATAATGCTAAGACTCAAAGGGAGAAAATGCAAATGACAATTTTCAACAACCAAGGAGCAAGAGAGGTCTTGCTCTCTATTTATAGGCAAAGTGCACAGCTATGAGGAAGCAAGCACGTTTGCCACATCAACAAGATTCTTTTGGACTTTAAGCTGCTTTTCTGGAGACTAGGACGGATAGTACCCTAGGGATCCCTCCATTCACAAGACAAAAGCTGAGAATAGACTTTCCTAGGAAAGACTAAAGCCAAAAGGATAAGACAAAAGGTTTTGGGAAAACTAGGCTAGATTTAGTCAAACATAAAGACTCTACAAAACCACTTTTCCTAAAAGGACACTTAGGACAGCTGATAGCTTGGGCGGTGCAACATATAGGCAGCTGTCAACTTGGTTTTTTGAATCACCAAAATCCAGCTGGTTCCCAAAGGCTCAAGTTATGTGGTCACGGGTTGGGTTGCCACACCACCCTAGACTAACTTGGAGCTCAAGTATGAATAGACTAATGTTTTGCTAAAAGGTATTTGAAATTCAAACACTTAGAAAACTGAAGCAAGCACATTTGAATATGCACATGGTCAGACCCAGAAGATAGAACAGATACAGCAGGGGTATCCGTGTAATCGGGATGGCAAGCACGGCTGCCATCCTTAGTGAATGAATGTGATGCACATGCATGAACTAACTGATGCATATGAAATCTGTCAGGTTCTTCATTCTTCACTTGAGTAGTCCTTGCTACCAGACTACAACATGTAGCATGTATCCTTGTGTTTTGATCATAAAGGGATAGCCAACAATTCTTGTACCAACAATCTCCCCCTTTGGCATTCCTGATCAAAACACACCTTCAAAGGTTGTGCTGGTTCTAAACACAAGAATAGACTAAACACCTGCACAAACATCTCAAGAACAAGTGAAGGTATGGAGGGCCAAAAACTCTTATGAAACACAAACTGTGGGATACCAAGACAATCATGCATCATAACCAGCAGAATAGCATAACCAGCAAACAACATAAGTCAAGAAATTAACCACACAGCATTCATAGATAATTCAGAGTTTTGACAACATAAGCCCTACAATATTAGTTCTCCCCCTTTTTGGCAGTGAATGCCAAAGGGAAACAGAGAAACCGATGTTCAACATAAAACAACCTACATCCGAGAATGGATAAAAACAACATTAATGCAGAAAATCACAACAGAAAACCTAAATAGAAGCATCCTCATCATCACTGGACTCCCTGCGGATCACATCATCATCACTTTCACTCTCCTTATCCTCAGGATCAGAAGAGGCATGCGGATCCTGAGAAGAAGCAGTGGAAGAACCAGAGGCATCCTCATCTCTGCTGCGCTCAAACTCCCTTAAGATCGCAGGCATCTCCTGCTTGAAGGTGTAGAACTGATGTCCAACATAGTCCCTAAAACCAATGACTGCCTCCTGCATTGCCTTATCCACAATGAGCTTGATCTCCTTTTTCAGCAAGGTCTGCTCCAAAGACTCAACATATAACCCGGACTGAGCAGCGGATTTGGCAATTGTGACACGGTCAAAAGGGTTGACAGGCAGGGCAAGAGCATCATCGCCATGGAATGGGACATTGCTCTTGATGCAGAGAAGAGTGATCACAGCTGGAAAAACCATGGAGCTGGAGACAGAGAGACACTGAGGGATAGCAGCACGTCGGATAGCCTGAAAAATATAGTACTCGGCTGGAAGGAGAGGTTTGGTTTTGTCACAGAAGTAGGCAATCAAAACAGCTTGCAGGTGAGTGATCTTGCTGGTTTGGGTTGTGGGAGTGAGAAGAGACCTAGCTACAAAGGTCATAAACTTGTACCACTCAGGCATGAGGCTACTGGAGAGAAAAGGATCCGAGAGTGGCTCAGTAGGAGGAGAGTAGTACATAAGAGAGGCAAGGTGATCTATGGTTGTCGAATCCCTGTATTGAAAAACCTTAGTCATGGTATGCTTCTCAGTAATCGGGAGGGATAAGACCTCACGTATCCTAGCTGGCCGGATATCAACTTCCACTCCCCTCACCCAAACCATAATGGGATCATTGGACCTAAGCTTAATCTCAGAAGGGACATTCTCAGGGAAGTTAGCATAGAATTCCTGAACTAAAGAGATGTTGACCCTAGGAAATGACTCCAAAGCTTTGACCCACCCTAGCCTATCAACAAAAAGCTTAACTGCTGGAGGAATGTTTGTAAAATCAAATGGCTTCTCATAGATAATGGGTCTACTGATAGTGACAGAAGAGAAGACGGACATGGCTTTATTGGAACGGAAATGGGATTTAGAGGGGATATCAGTTACCTCAAACATCCTTTTCTTAAGAGGCAACGAGGGTCTCCCATCCTGGGCTCCAATAGGCTTGGCTTTGGAAGGTTTGGAAGGTCCAGAGGAATCCTTCGATCCAGACTTAGAAGAGCCGGCGATTGGCTTGCCAGAGTTCCTGGTGATACGACGGCGAGGAGCGCGAAATTCCGGATCAGAACTGGAGGAACCAGAGAGCTCCATAGGCTCTTCTTCTTCTTCATCATCGTCATCAAGAATTGGAAATTTGGGCTGTTTTCCAACCTTGGGAAGTGGATCCTTGGCAGATTTGGGGGCGGCGCCGGTGGAGGAAGGTCCGGACTTGGCAAATCCCTGGGAGCGGGATGCAAGGGCATCGAGTATCCCTTGAGTGCGACCCATGCCAGAAGGCTTGATCTTCTTGGCCCGAGCAGATCCAGCATGAATGGTGCCCTTTCTCTTCCTAATTTCATTCAAGGTTGCAGCAATGGAGGCTTCAACCTCTTTGGTGGATGGATGAGGTGCAACGATAGTGGAATCCACTTGTACAGGGACAAGGGAAGGAGTAGCGACAGCGGAGGAGATGGGAGTAGAACTCGGAGAGGAGGAGAAGGCTCTCAACACTTGAGAAGCAGTAAGCAAGGGATCAGAATTCGCTCGGAGCGAAGAAGAAACCATTGGAGAGGTCACTGACCCGGTTTCTTTTGCAGCAGAGTTTTGGTTTGGTTCAGCCATGGGAATGGAGGAGAGGAATGAGGATGAAGAAACAGAGATGAGAATTGGTGAGAGAGAGATGAGGAAGCGAAGTGACTGGTGAAGAAGATGAAAGAGTGGAAGGAGAAACTAGTTTTTAAAAGGCATGCAAAAAGCAACCCTGATTAGACGTAGCCGTCTTGAGAATTGCAAACCCCCAACGGCTGTGGGAAGTCTCCCCCTCTTTTTCTCAAAAGCTGACCCTCACAAGAGTCCATGGGAGAATAGGCCTAGCCCATCTCAGAACCGAAAGCAAAGCCCTCTTATAAGCCTAGAAGTCCTCATAGAAACTCAAAAAATCCTAGGACTGCAAACAACATAAGAGATACAAAAGGCAACTGCCATCCTAGCAAAAGCAAGGTTCACATACCAACACAAGCAACAAAAGGCTTAAACATGTGTAAACCCGTGAGTGTCCCAATTTTTGAATTTACTCCCCCTTAGAAAGTGCATAAATTTGAAAAAGAAACTAACAAATTTAACACCTTGAGCAAAAAAATAGAGAAAGAACGAATCCCAATGTTTTAGGATATGTGGTGCATAAACACACAAAGCATGGACACTAGGGTTTCTATTAACCTCACCTACTCACACAATACTACACATGACCATATGACTAACAAAATTACATGGTCCATATATCATGACATATATCAGAAGGAGTGTGTGTGTGAAAAGCAATCTTAATGGAGCATATGATTACATCAACTGAGATAAGCAGTGAGATATCACAAAGAAACTGAGACCAGATGTCTCTTCCCTCCTTATATCTCCAGAGAACATTTTCAGCACTGTTATTTATTTTCATTTTGAAGGCCTAGCTGAAAGGTCGTCCTCATAGGTTTATATAACGAGAAAACATTGTCGTTGACTCCCAAACCAGTTGATTTTAGGGCAACACGTGTAACAAGGACACGTCAAGGACAGTTTTCCAAACCCATAGAAGGATAGATCATAACTCAGCAATCCTCACAGATGTGAGAACTGGCTAGCTTACACAGTTTGTTATATTTGTGAAGTTCCAACCTTTCTTCAAAGACGTCAAACCAACCTCATTTCTGCTCACCCTTATATCGTTCGTCACGACCAAGGAATGTATACTTTGAGATTAGTTTGGTAAAGAATATTTTTATCAACCAACTTCAACCTCAAACTAGTCTCGTTTCTTCCCACCCTTATATCGTTTGTCACGACCAAGGAATGTATACTTTGAGACTAGCTTGGAACAACTTCACTGCACTTACTTATCTCAAGTATATAGCTCACCATATTGCACACCACTTAGAGAAGCTTAAAGTGAGACATATAGTTCTTCTATTTGTCATAATAACCAGACCACAGAAGAGTGTGTAGAAACACATAGTCATGCAAAGATTAGAGTAAGGGAAGCTAATGAAAACCCTAGACACATCCTTAGGTTAAGATCAACCAAAACATATCCTGGGATATCAACAACTTAGGCATCCTAAACTCGAGGAGACCATAAGAACCACAACAACAATTATAAATTTTTTGATTTTCCATGGAACAATAAACCCTACACTACATACTTAGGTACAGGGGAGAAAAATCAATCATTGTTACCCACACCAATGGCCTGACGAAGGCTGGTGAAACGAGCATTGTCAAGTGGTTTTGTGAACAAATCGGCTAGTTGTTGCTCAGTTGGAATAAAAGACAATTCAAGCAGTTTCTCTTCAACTAGGTTCCTTATGAAATGATACCTTATTTCTATATGCTTTGTCCTAGAATGCAACACAGGATTCTTAGAGATATTGATGGCAGAGGTATTATCACAAAATAAGGATAGCATACCTTGCTTGAATCCGTAGTCAGAGAGCATTTGCTTCATCCAAAGCAGCTGAGTGCAACAACTGCTGGCTGCAATGTATTCGGCCTGAGCGGTGGACAGCGAAACACAGTTCTGTTTCTTGCTGTGCCACGATACCAAGTTGTTCCCAACAAAGAAACAGCCCCCGGAAGTGCTTTTCTGGTCATTAGCATCTCCGGCCCAATCGGAGTCCGAGTATCCTGCAATCTCAACGTTAGTATCAAAAGTATACTTGATGCCATAATCAGAAGTATACTTGATATATTTAATGATACGTTTTACCGCCTTAACATGAGACTCCTTGGGGTTGGCTTGATACCTAGCGCACACCCCAACGCTGAAAGCAATGTCTGGCCTGCTGGCCGTGAGATATAGCAGACTACCAATCATACTCCTGTAGAGAGTTGGATCAGCATCTATCCCTTCAAGATCAGCACTGATTTTGCAACTTGTCCCCATTGGATTTTGGACAGCAGTGGAGGTTTCCATCCCGAACTTCTTGATAAGTTCCTTGGCATACTTCGATTGAGAGATGAATAATCCATCCTTACCTTGAGACACTTGCAAACCTAGGAAATAACTAAGCTTACCACACAAACTCATTTCAAACTCCTTAGTCATGAGAGTGGTAAATTCTTTCACTAGGGTCTCGGATGTGGATCCAAACACAATTTCATCCACATACACTTGGGCAATGATAATGTCCTTAGAGGTACACTTGACAAACATAGTCTTGTCAATAGAACCTCTCACATACCCGTTCTCAGTCAGATGTGTAGAGAGTCTCTCATACCAAGCCCTAGGGGCTTGTTTAAGACCATAGAGGGCCTTATCTAACCTATACACATGGTTGGGATGGCTGACACTCTGAAATCCTGGGGGTTGTGCCACATAGACTTCCTCCTTGAGGATACCATTCAGAAAGGCACTCTTCACATCCATTTGATATAGAGTGAATTTCAAATGACATGCTGTGGCTAGAAGGAGACGCACAGATTCTAACCTAGCAACAGGGGCAAAGGTTTCATCAAAATCTAACCCCTCAATTTGGGAATAACCCTGCACCACCAATCGGGCTTTGTTACGGGTTATCACTCCCTTCTCATCAGACTTATTCTTGAACACCCATTTGGTTCCTATGACATTCTTATCACTTGGCCTAGGAACTAAATGCCACACTCTACTCCTCTCAAATTGATTAAGCTCTTCTTGCATAGCACCTATCCACTCAACATCTAACAAGGCCTCTTTCACATTCTTCGGCTCAATAGTGGACACAAAACCATAACAAGTAATCTCATTGATCTCACTTTTGAAAAGAGCTAGAAAACTTCTAAGCATAGTAAAGTTGCTTACCAACTGAGCAGACTTACCCCTTGTCTTTCTTGGCTCATCAAGCTTACCAATGATGTCGGAGGAATTGTGATCTTTCTGAACTTGGCGCTTACCAGTTCTGTGAGGCTTCTGGATAGCTAAGGTTGCATCTATCCCATCAGTGAGGATCTCAGCCGGAAGATCAGGGTCACTTACCTCTTCTTCCACTTCAGATGTGGAAGGTTTGTCTTTGAGAGCTAGGCTCTGAGTTGGCTCTTGTTCCTGCATAGGAACATGAGGAGAACCGTGACAGCAAACAAGGGAATCATCAATAGCAACATTTATGGTTTCCATAATTTTGCAAGATATTTTGTTGTACACACGATAAGCACGACTGTTCAAGGCATAACGAAGAAAAATACCTTTATCACATTTAGCATCAAATTTGGTCAGATATTCTCTATCCTTATAAATGTAACAAGGACTCCCAAACACCTTGAGATGTGATATATTAGGTATCCTTCCCTTCCATAACTCGTAAGGAGTCTTGAAGGTTCCAGGCCTAAAGATAACCCTATTCAAAGTGTAACAAGAATTGTTAACAGCCTCAGCCCAAAAAGAGTGAGCGAGTTCAGCTGAGTTTAGCATTACTCTACCCATTTCAACCAATGCTCTATTCTTCCTTTCAACTATCTCATTGTGTTGGGGAGTGATAGGAGCAGAGAACTCATGGTGCACACCATATTCATCACAATAATCAGCAAAATTGGCATTTTCAAATTCAGTGCCATGATCGGATCTGATCCTAACAATATGCAACCTCTCATGTGACTTCTCATTTGTGACTTGTTTTGCAAAGCTAAAATATTTCTCAAAAGTTTCATCTTTACTTGCCAAAAATTTTACCCAAGTAAACCTAGAGAAATCATCAACAATAACAAGTACATACTTCCTACCACCAACACTTTCGGTGTCAATGGGACCTACTAAATCAAGATGCACTAATTGTAAAACTTTGGAAGTAGGTTTAGCAGAGAGTGAAGGATGAGAGGTACGGGTTAGCTTACCCATCTTGCAATCCCCACACATACCTGGGGACTTACCTGTGAGCTTAGGTAGTCCTCTTACCCCGGATTTTGCAGAGAGCTTGACAATGTCTTGATGGTTGAGATGACACATACGTCTATGCCATAGATCAAGAAGGTCCTCGGCAACTTGAGATCGAAAACAGATTTGGGGAGTGAACTTCTCATGGGCAGAGATACAATAACATTGATCTCTAGTCCTATCACCTCTCATGATACTCCTACCTTTCCCATCTAAGATGAGACATCTTGACTTGTCAAAAGTGACAGAGTCATGTTCATCCACAATCTGACTGACACTCAACAGACTGACTTCTAGACCTCTGACAAGAAGAACATTCTTCAGACATGGGAGACCAGGAGTACTAACTGTCTCTTTGCCTATGATCTTAGTCTTGGCACCATCCCCAAACACAACACTGCCTGATGGATATGTCTCATCCATGGATGAGAACCACTTTCGGTCTCCAGTCATGTGCCTAGAACAACCACTATCAACATACCAAGAGTCGGGCTTCCTAGTTGAAAGAGCAGTAAGGGCGACATTGCAGATGGCTACTATCTTATCCTGAGGTTTAGGATGGAAGCTGACCCTTGTAACAAAACATGACAGATCGTCATCATCAAAATCATGGTCTCGAACATGTTTATCAAGAGAATTTGTCTCAAAAATTCTCCTAGCCTTTCCTACCTTAGGGTTGGCTCTTCTCCTAGCAGGAGGATTCCTAGCTGGGATTTTTGGCTTTGGGATGGCAAGACTCTGTGCTATCCTAGATAGCTCCTTAAGGGAGTCCTCAAGAGTTGACTGAAAAGTAGTGATACTCTCCTTCTTCTGTGACTTCCTAGAGTTTTGCTGACTGAATCTAAGCTTCCTACAACGAGGACGGATGTGTCCAGTTACTCCACAATAATGACAAGTGGGAACAAAACGTTGTGACCTAGTAGGCTCTAAGGAAGTTGGATTCATGGGCTCTTTGCTCTTGACAAACACGGTATTGTTACCCTGACTAGAGCAACTTCCAGATACAAACCCTAGACCAGACTTGTCCCTATCGGACTTACCCAAACCACAAATCTTAGTCAGCTTTTCGGACCCAAAAGAGAACTTCTCAAATTGTTGACGTGAATCAATTAGGGCTTTCTCAAGATCTGACTTTTCAGAGGTTAGAGTAGAAACTAGTTTGGTCTGAGAATCTAGACTAGTTTGCAGAGACAATACTTGGTCCTCTAGACAAACCTTTTCTGTCTTCCATTTTGACTTGAGGGATAGCAACTTCTCATGCATCCCTTCATTGGTCTCCTTGCATTCCGAAAGCTCATTAGAGAGAGCTTCAATTTTTGCAAGCATGGACTTAGAGGCAGACACTAACCTAGAACACTTATTGTGCATGGAGATATCACAGTCATCATCCTCAAGGAACTCATCTAACTCAATAGAGGCAACAAGAGCTATATCCTCATCATCATGATCGGAGAATTGCTCGGAATCACTATCACTCCAAAACACCTTAAAAGCTTTGTGGGACTTATTCTTCTTACTTGGACATTCAACAGATCTATGTCCGACACCACCACACTCATAGCACTTATCACTTTTCTGAAAGGTTTTAGGCTTGGGAGTCCTATCGCCTGTGGTATCACTAGGTTTAGGATTCCTAGAAGCTGATCCTCGGGAGGGATAACGACCAACAGGGAAAGACCTTCTCTTCCTAAGAAACTTATCAAACTGTTTAGTTAGGTAGACAATCTCATCCAAACTATCCTCAAGAACCTCCGGTTCCTTTTCTTTCTCATCTACCTCATTGACAGTGGATAAGGCTATGGTCTTTTCCTTCCTAGACTTCTTTCTCTTAGACTCGAAAACTTTCAAGTTTCCTACCAACTCATCTAAGGAATAGGTGTCTAGATTCTGGGCTTCCTCTATGGCAATTTGCTTAGCCTCATAACTAGACGGAAGAGCACGAAGGAATTTTTTGACAATCCTATGGGAGGGAATGGGGTCTTCCAATCCTTGACACTGGTTCGTGATACTAAGAAGGCGACCATGAAACTCATCTATACTCTCATCCTCACGCATAGACATTTCCTCAAACTCAAGGAACAGGCTCTGAAGTTTCTGAGCCTTTACCCTAGTGTTACCCTCATAGGTAGTGGCTAAAGTATCCCAAGCATTCTTAGCGGTAGGACAAGTGATGATCCTTCTCCGCTCTTTTTCAGATAGTGCAGAAAACAAGCTGTTGAGAGCTTTGGTGTTCATCCTAAAATCACCTTTTTCAATATCATCCCATTCAGATTTGGGTTTCTGCATTAATACGGCATAACCCTCATTCATGGGTTTCATAGGGTGTTTCCAACCCTCTTCGACCATAGTCCATTGTCTCCCATCATCTTGGGAGATAAGGAAAGCGGTCATCATTACCATCCACTGGGAATAGTCCGTTCCATCAAAGAATGGTGGAGTATTCACAGGGGTAGGGCCTCTACCACGGTCCATTCTCGGGACACAGAGGGATCTCACTAGCTAGGCTAGCGACCCACTCTGATACCACTTGAAGGTCCTAGAGGGGGGGTGAATAGGCCCTGACAACTTTTTTGCTCTATCCCGCGCACAAGGATAGCAAAGATTGTGCTATCCTGTTTGCTGTGAGACTAAGTTGTGTAAATAAAAAGGCAAGTACTGAAAGTAAAAGATATAACACCAGAACATTTTTTATACGCAGAAACCCTGCACCCAGGGAGAAAAACTGCGTGCCTCTAACTCTTGAGAGACAAACGATTCCACTATTGTAAAGACACTTCTTACAAGACTCACAACTCAGAGGATGGCATAACACCTAGCCATCCTGCCTAGTCTAACTACTAGCACACAACTGAACTTGCTCTCTTGTCACTCAAGTGTTTTACACATAGCACGAATCTAAGCTTCTATGCAGAATTCAACTAACACCTTTAGCTAATTCTCACGGACAGCTTACACCTTGCTTCACACGAACTTAGCTAACACCTTTGCTAATTCTTTATGAAGACTTCACCGGGTTGCATCACCTAGACACCCTCAAGGTATGCATGAACAATGAACAATGAAATGGGTTTTGAAAATGTTTTGATGCTCAGCTCTAAGATTTATAATCAACAAGGAAGACTTAGAGCAAAGGAGCAAGGAAGGAATAAAGCTAAGACTCAAAGGGAGAAAATGCAAATGACAATTTTCAACAACCAAGGAGCAAGAGAGGTCTTGCTCTCTATTTATAGGCAAAGTGCACAGCTATGAGGAAGCAAGCACGTTTGCCACATCAACAAGATTCTTTTGGACTTTAAGCTGCTTTTCTGGAGACTAGGACGGATAGTACCCTAGGGATCCCTCCATTCACAAGACAAAAGCTGAGAATAGACTTTCCTAGGAAAGACTAAAGCCAAAAGGATAAGACAAAAGGTTTTGGGAAAACTAGGCTAGATTTAGTCAAACATAAAGACTCTACAAAACCACTTTTCCTAAAAGGACACTTAGGACAGCTGATAGCTTGGGCGGTGCAACATATAGGCAGCTGTCAACTTGGTTTTTTGAATCACCAAAATCCAGCTGGTTCCCAAAGGCTCAAGTTATGTGGTCACGAGTTGGGTTGCCACACCACCCTAAACTAACTTGGAGCTCAAGTATGAATAGACTAATGTTTTGCTAAAAGGTATTTGAAATTCAAACACTTAGAAAACTGAAGCAAGCACATTTGAATATGCACATGGTCAGACCCAGAAGATAGAACAGATACAGCAGGGGTATCCGTGTAATCGGGATGGCAAGCACGGCTGCCATCCTTAGTGAATGAATGTGATGCACATGCATGAACTAACTGATGCATATGAAATCTGTCAGGTTCTTCATTCTTCACTTGAGTAGTCCTTGCTACCAGACTACAACATGTAGCATGTATCCTTGTGTTTTGATCATAAAGGGATAGCCAACAATTCTTGTACCAACAGTTTCTTTCTGTTAGTTGTGCGTAGTTTGACAATCAGATACTAAACGATTCTACGCCAATGAACGAAGGGTGAAGAAGACAACTCGATATGTCATACATATTAAGCATAACATTGGTAGTGCCCCCTTGCCATGTGAAGTTAGTACTTATCTATTGCTTAATGACTTACGGCACGTTTGTTACCCCGATTCAACGGGATTGGACACGTGGGTGAGTTTAGTGAGCATACAGTCCTGAAATCAAACTCCACACCTTCTAGTTACTATTACAACTAATAATAAGAAAACATTACAAAAATTTAAAATAAGAAAACTAAAACATCTTGGACCTAGAGACCCAGGCCCAAGACTAGGCCCAGAGCAAGCCTGTAGTTGGACTAAGCCCAAGCAGAGCCAACACCTGATCCGGCCCAAACAAACACGCACTGACAGCCATACCACCACCAACAAACCTCCACGGCCGTTGCGCCGCCGCCGCTTTTGGAGCTCGAAAATCGTCTAGCCTCCGTCGCTGACCATGCATGTCGCTAACCTCCTGGGCATGTTCCGCCGCGCAGCCAAACGAGAATGGTTGCAGTTGTCGACAAGAAGGGTTTAGCTAAGCGTGTGGGGCGCGTTCAATAGGACTTTTGCTATCTGACCAGAGTACTCTAGTCCTTGTATTTTTATTGTTTTCTTTGGCATCGACTTTTTTCTTTCTCATCTTCTTTCCCTCCTCTTTCCCTCCTGTTAGCAATATCTCTCTCAGGTCTAAATAACTCTAAAAGCCTCACTTTGAAACTCATATGCAAATATTAGTAGTGTTAACTTGGTCATTATCTGACCAAATAAACTTTTCGCAGTCATCCTTAGATTTACATTAAAGGCAACAAATACATAAATAAAATTACGCAGAGCTAATTGAATCAAAGACCAAAACGCATCACGGGGGTATCAGGTTGCTGGTAGGTTAGGGGTCTAGTGCATCTCTTTTGATACTTAAACAAAAATGACACAGTTAAACAAGAAACAAGCATGAGAATTTTAAAATGAGAAAAGACTTGCTTAACCCTAATATACGTATGTAAAGTGTTACCTTTTTAAATGAGTGTATACATGGATTCAATTGAACGGGTCATGATGGGTTGACCCATCGTTGATCCGTTTTTTAATCGTGTGAGTTTGTCTTGTTTTATTTCATGTGGGTTTCGAGTCGTGTTATTAGGTGGTGTCGGAATTGACAGCTCTAGATAGCAGGTACGAAAAGTGATTTCCTAATATGATAGGTTGAAATTAGTATACTAAATTGATGAATGACTTTAACTTAGGGTATCCTATCAAAGAACATTTTTATTTAAGGCATACCGATTGCAAATTAAGTTTTGTCTTTCTTGTTAACTATTTGTCAATGTGTATATAAAAACTAATCATGTTTAGAATCAAATAGCACTTGCTGAATAGCACAGGCTCGTGGCGGACAGCATATTCCAAAGCTCTCTTCGTTTTTCTCTTCTTTCTTTTGTCTTAAGTTCATTCATGTAAGCTGAAGGGAGGGTTGGCACACTGCACACTGCACACTGCACACAGCCAACTCTTGACTACAACGAAAATATATGTTTAACAAGTGTCTTGGGTGGATGAGCCAATTATAATTTCCTCTAGATTAATAAGCTTAATTATCTCCTGCTGGATTGCTTCTAATTTAAGACCAGCTGAGAGAAAAGGTACCGACTTTGACTTGTATTAGGAATATATATTAACCTGTACGTGAACATTGGATTCCTAGCTATTCGAATTTCAGCTGGCAGCTGGGAAATGTGCTTTCATAACTTAATTAACACTTTCATATATATAATCTAACAGATAGCTCCTCTAATCTAGGACATCCTCGATCGACCGGTTCTTTCCATGCAGCAACTGAGTTCTTTTATTTTTATTTTATAATTAAATAAGGGATTAGGGTTTAGGTTTGCAAGCTAACTTTTTTTTGGTCGATAACAGTGTTGATGTCGTTTTTTAACACCAACGGGTCAACGAGAGTTCCATTGAAATCATACATGTAAAGTGGTGGGGTTATTCTCTCCTTGATGGTGAGCTAGCTTTCTCCACTTCATTGGTGGACTTCCTCCACTCCTTGAAGGTGAGCTACCTTCCTCGGGCCTTCTTCTTGGCGTTGGACATCCGCCACTTGACTTGGGCCTTCACTTCCTCAAGTTGGTGGAGTGTCATTGAATGATCTGTTGATATGCGAGCTAGGAGGTTATCGGAGGACCAGCCTGAGGCCGGCCAAACACTCTCTAACGCCCAAGTGAGTAAAGTGTTTAAACAATATAAATGAAGAAAGAGAAATGCCCAATGAGTTAGCATATCAGTGTTGTAAGTGGTAAATCAGAGACTATGCATTTTGGTATAGTGATGGAAAGAAGAGAGAGTCTCTCCTATGCACTTTTGCATTGTTTTTAGAGAGAGAAGTGAGAAATGAAGAAGTTGTGTAGATCTCTTCAGCCTTGGGAAGGCTTGATATTTATAGGAAGAGAGGTTGGTGATGTGGAAAGGAAGAGCATAGGCTCAGCATGGTTCTTCCCTACAATCAAGGTGTCAGCCTTGCTTCCTGACATTCCAAGATGGATTTGGTAGAGTTGGTAGCACGTGTCGACACTACGTGGTCTCTTCTTATCAAGTCAGTCTCGAGCCATGCCTTCGTGACACGTGAGGAAGGTGGGTGAAGGGTAAACCATTAGCTGGCATGTCTCTATTCGACTCTTGGACGTCTAAGAGAAAGTTTGAAGGTTGAGGCTCTTAAGCCTTGAAGGTCGAACTCTTGGTCTTGGAGGTCGAAGTATCGACCTTGGAGGTTGAGGCTCTTAAGCCTTGAAGGTCGAACTCTTCAGGGGTGGAACCATGTTACGGTCAGAAGGGGTTCGGACCCCCTCTAATGTTTTGGCAGATGATCGATTCTCATGTGAATTATTGATATTTTATTAATTTGATCAACTATAAGTAACTAACCGTTGGTTCTTATTCAAAAACTAACCATTAGTTGGTTAGATTAATAGAAGGAAATATATAATCACTATAGTTAGGCCGTGGTAATTAATGGTTTTTGCTTCTTGTTTTTTCCTTTACAAATATGATTTTAGCTTAGAATGAAAGAAAATTTTACGTCAATTTCGTACCCTCCACTTTTCTTACAAAAAAAAAAACTTTCTCTTAACAACATTAGTCTTTTATTCAATTCTTTGTTCATAGGTTTTTATTGATTTTGAATAGAGTTTCAAGCGGTGAAAAATGACGAAGAAAAACTACTACAGTTAACACATATAGCTAACTAAAATAAATTTAGAGTTTCACATGTAGAAAATTTAGTTCCTTATTATTAAATTTAAACCCCCTATAAGTACAAAATCTGGCTCCGTCACTAAAACTCTTGGTCTTGGAGGTCAAAGTATCAACCTTGGAGGTTGAGGCTCTTAAGCCTTGAAGGTTGAACTCTTGGTCTTAGAGGTCGAAGTATCGACCTTGGAGGTTGAGGCTCTAGACCCATTTAGATTATACTTCTTTAATGATTAGGTCACAATATGCTCTAATCTTACCATGCTAGCTAGAAGGTGAGGTACCCACTTGGTGGCATGCCAAGACACTTGGTAATAGTCCAAGAAAGACTTTGAATGCTAGGTTGGGCATCTCACTATTATTTACGTGTGTGACGATCATCTTTAATTCTCGAATAATGGTTTGGGTGCATTGAAAGATTAGAGTCATACATGGCTGTAATACCCCAGATTTTCATATCATTTTCCTTGTATTACTCTCATATTTAATGAAGGATTATTTATGGAAATTATTATTAGGTTATGTGAAGTTGAAGTTTAGGGAGTTTATTTAAGGTGTTTCGACTTTTAAGAGACCAAAAGTTGACTTTATTTTTCGTAAGTTATCTTCAAAAACTTATTTCTTGAAAGTTGTAGAGTTTGTCGATACGAGTTCGTAGACATGAGGCACGCTTGAAACGGATGTCGTATGAGGAAGTTGTGGTAAGAGGAAGTCAGTTTCCGGTTTTGGAAACTGTATAAGTAGAAAAATGTGGGGGAGTTATTTTTGGAAACCCTAAAGTTAGCTCACTCTTCTCTCTCTTCCTCTCTCGACCTCTCCCGCGTAGCCAACTTCCGTCGGAGCCAGCTCCGCCGTCTGGCCACTGGTCCCATTCGACTCCTGCATGTGCCCTCTTCTAAGCTGGGCAGCCGCTGCTCGGTATAGCGCGCCGAAATCAGAGCCCCTTTGTCAGAAAAGGAGCTATTGCATCTTCGATTGGAACCGTCGTATACGGTGGCGACGAGGGGCAAACCTAGGTTTTGAAGTTTGATTCGGATTGGTGTTTCGGGGCGCTTTCCGGTCGTTTTCGGTCAAAATTGGTTGAAACCTCAGGTATTAAAGTTGTTCATCTTGCTTCATACTTCAACTTTGCTGTTGAGAGTTTCCCCAAATTGTGAAGTTGGGGGTGGCCCGTGGGGCTCACTCGCCGCCGCTTGTGGCAGCACGTGGGAGCGCGTCCGGGTAGGGTGTGAACTTTGGTTGTTGTGTTAGCTAGTCCTTGTAGTTGCTAGTGTGTTGTTTATGTGTGAAGGTTAGTGTTGATTAGGTTTTGTATCTTAGGTGCTAAGTTTGTTCATGGTGTCCATTAGGTCAGAAACTTGAAAAGTTTGATCTTGGAGGTAGTGGGGTTGTTGTTGAGTGTCTAAGGACCTTGGGAGGTCTTATAGGAAGGGTTTCCCTTCTTTGGGCAGCCTTTAAGTTAAAGGTACTTTGATCCTTATTGTGACTTTTACTAAGGTTTTTAACTGTGTAATTTTAGGTGTTTTGTGAAATTGTGATTGGCTTGCTTTCGTTGTGGTGAGATTTGCAGCGGGATTTCTAGGTGAGTAAATCTCACCAAGGTTCACATTTGAACCAAGTTCTATTATTATAATTTGATGATGATAATGATTATGATGTGAATTTAGTATTTTGCTATTATTGCTTTTTAAAAATATATGAGCTTGATCGCCAACGGCTCATAAGTAAGATAAAACAAGTTTTCCTTATGTGTTATTTAGAGGTTCATATGATCATAATTTTATTGTTTTTTTATAGATTATTTTTGTGGAATATCTATATTTGCTCATGTAAATATATCTATGTGGAAGAGTATAATTTATGATGTGATCTTGTGTTGTTGATGATGATGTTGTGAGATTGTGATTGTTGGATAAATAGCCAAACCGGGTTCCAAGCCTTTAATCGGGTGATTGGTTACGGTTAAAATGCTATTTATTATTTTGTGTTTTGATATTGGACAGTTAAACTGGGTTTCAAGCCCTTGGCTGGGTGATTGGTTACGGTTAGGAATTAGAGCTCTAGTCCGTCTGTCGGTGTAGGTCATGAGAGATACCTTATGATATCTGGGACCCATCGGTACACAATTTGTTGTTGTAGGTCATGAGGGGTATTTATTAATTCATGAGACTCATGAGTACATGTATTTGAAAAAGTGTTGGAATTGTGGATTTAATTATTGATATAAATTGCTCTTGTGATATAATTGGATGGTGGAGGTTTTGTATTATTTTGAGAATTACTCATACGAGCTTTTTAGCTTACCGAGTTTGGTGTTTACAACCCGGTGCACCAATTCTTGGTGTAGGGGTTAGATCTGCAGGTGAGGACTAGCAAGGTTGAGGTGGAGGCTTAATGGCAGGGTTTTTTTGTTGGGTTTTGATGTTCACTGTATATTTTTATATTTGGGGTAGACAGTATTATACTCATGTGAGAGTTTTCATTTTCTTGACTTTCAAGTTTATGTAAACAAGGAAATGTAATATTTAACTCAGTGTTGAGTTACGTAACATTTACATTTTCGCATTTAATTTAGTTCTCCATGAAGTTGTCTTGAAATAGGTTTTGGGATTGTAATATTTTAAGTTATATCATGTCAATATTTTTGAAAATTATCCTTCGAAAATTAGGGTGTGACAGTGGCTCTTTGACATTTCAATGTTTCCTACGTGGAATGGGTTGAAAAGTCAAGTTTCGTTTTGCGATCGAACCAAATTATGACATCAACAAGCCCCCAGTTCCTTGGACAACCAAGGCCTTTGTTGGATACGAAACTTAATTGGAAGAAGAATTTGGTGAACCTAAGAAATTGATCTTGTCGTGTCGAGATAAGTTTTCTAAGGATGGTAGATGATCCTCATGGTAGCTCGAAGGTTGAACTATGAAGGTCCTAAGTGGGTTACGACGATCACCCTCGACTTAGAGTAATGATAACCTTCATTGGTGAAGTAGCTCTTCATAGGAAACTAGATCCTTAGTGAGTGTCTCGAATAGATAAAGAGTTGCACTATTATCAAAGTGTGAGCAAGGATTAAACGTCTTCGTTTTTGTTTCCCTTTGAGCTCTAAATATTGACTCTAATTTTGCATCTAAGAGCATTATCCCTACTCTCGCTAATTCCACTAAACGATTAGCATGACGTATAAGGGAATGTTTGACCTCTAGCTATTGTTCGGTCTAAAATTCTCACTATTCACGTTGGTGGGTGGGTGTCCAAGAGCTGTGAAGGCTCTTCATAATCCCTAAGACTCACTGAGCTGGTATGTCAAGTAAGTTGGACTTTGAATGCACTCGTGTGAATAGGTCCTAGTTAGTGAGACTCTATAGCTCGCCGGTGATTCGAGTGGGTTGGACCTCGAGGGCACCATTGAGGATTGGTCTCAGCTAGAGAGACTCTTTTTCTGGTAGCTTAAGCAGGTTACCTTGTGTGCACTCTGTGAATTGGTCTCGGCTAGCGAGGCTCTTTCATCTGGTGGCTCAAGTTCATGAGTGTTGGATGATCAAGGGTGTCTATTGTACAAGCCACTAGTACTACTTTTATCTTAGATGGACTTTTGCTGAGATAGCTATACCTTTGTGTTCCAATAAACTTCTAGGAGTTTACATAGATAGATTTGTGGAACCGGTACCCCATTTGGTCCGCGTCTGGGCGTTGACACAAGTTCATTGGTAATGAGCTGACGTAACAAGAACTTAGTAGTCATATGCTTAGCACGGGGGTCTTTGCCGAATTTTTAAATAGATGGATATATTTTCAAGCTAATTTGTTTGTGCAAATTCCGATCTCAACATGATTCATAACATGCAATTAGTAGATAGATATATAGTTCCTATAAAGTAGAATACCATACAAGATATATATATATATATATATATATATATGTTTCTACCTGTTACGTCCCGAGCCAGGAAGTGGTCGCGGGGCGGAACGAAGTATAATTCCTGAGAGGCTTTCACTCGGTACCTGCGCAAATGACAGCGTCACGGGGTCAGGACTGGGGTGGCCCAGTCTTCGACTCTCCGATGCTTAAGTGAGCTATGAGCACTTGTACGGGTAGAGGAATGAAAGTAGGAGAGAATATATATATATATATATATATATATATATATATATGTGTGAGTATGTGAGAGTCTAGATGTGTGTACCTTGAGCTTGTTTTATAGGCTAAGCTTGTGTACCTTGAGCTTGTTTCCAATGTGGGACTTTTTGCCCTCCTTTGGAGTGTCTCATCTTTTGGGGGTGTTTTGCCGCTAGAGTGACTTTGGCAAGCGGTTTGCTACTGGCCCTTCCTTCTTTGGATGTCTGTGAAGGGTCCACCAGGGCTATCTCGACCGGATAATTGTATCGTATTCTCGGCTTAGCCAAGTATTTTGGCTATGTACTAACAATATATATATATATATATATATATGTTAATACTTAATATAGTTGAGCCCCTGACCTTCTAAGACCAACTTATTCTTATTGGTGCTCGAAGAACTTATCAGGCTTGGCATGTCGATCAAGAAAATCCTTAAGAATATGTAGGGTGCATTGTAATAACTATATTAGGTCTATCAATTAATTGAGAATAGGGTGTACCGACTGAAACATAGCTTGCTCATTTGGAGGCGACTTGTTGCAGACGGTGTCGCGTGGACATTCTCTTGATGTGAGACAGTAGTAGCGGAAGAGTTGAGTGTAGCATATCAAGACCTCTTCGGCGAAAGTGTATGTCTAAGTCTAGCAAGATGGTGGGCTGAACGCTGTTCCTCCTTCTAGGGTTGGTTGTGACCCTCTTCTTATTCGCACATCACATTAAACAGGCATTGCTGCCATGTGTGCAAGACTCACGCCAATGAGTTCGACTTGTGTGATGGTCTTCTAGCAACGCTGAAATTTCAAGATCGTACGTCTAGGCATATCAAAGTAAATTGATTCGGTCCTTGATGCATCTTGATGCGTCAGTTGGCAAAGTGAATGTCGTCGTTGAATTTAGACAAGATGGTAGATGCTCAAGGCCTTTTCGTTGGAGGCGCAGACTTCATGGCCGTCGGGAGTCTAGCACACATTAGCGTTATGAGTGAAACACTAGAATCGTGGATGACATTGTAAACCCAAAAATTTCCGTAACGAATAACAAAAAGACACGTGTACAAAATAAAATATTTGTATTGATGAATTTGCAGGTTACAATCTCTGTGGGTATTCTTTTACAAGAATTTCCTCTTATTCGATCTCCGACGTCAATTTGATCCAAGGGTGACGAGCACTTAATCTTGAATCGAATTGTTTGTAGTTTGGACTTCTTGTCGTGTTGACGATTTGTAGAAGTTGATTGACCAAAGACCGTAGAGGCTTGTTCTTGATCGGACTTAGGCCACGAGCGGTGTCACGTGGTGCATGTTCTTCGACTTTGACGGGGGATGAATCGGCATGTGTGTTCGGTGCTTGTTGATTCTCCACGAGTTTATTGAAGAACTTGGTAGAGGTTTTGATTTGTTGAAGACTTGAAGACGAGGGTTGATCAAGGGCTGTGGAGGCTTGATGTTGATCAGGTTTGATCCACAAGCGGTTTTACGTGGTGGTTTGTTCTTTGTCTTGAAGTTGGTGAAGATGTCGGCTATTTGGCAGCTTGATGACTCTTCGGAGTTTGACAACTTATAGGCTTGAGGTTGATGAAGAATCGGCTATTTGGCAGCTTGATGATTCTTTAGAGTTTGACAACTTCTAGACTTGAGGTTGATGAAGAATCGGCTATTTGGCAACTTAATGATTCTTTAAGGGTTTTGGGAGACTTCTGAGTTCTTGGGAGTGAGTTTTCTCTCTCTCTGGTTCGTTGCTTGGTTCGTTCGCCCTCCTCTTGGTATGAGAGGAGGTATTTATAATGTTAACATACCTCCGCTTATGACATGTAATGAAGATACTAAATCAATGATATTTCCTTAACGGTAATAATCGAATCAATGAATCTTGACTGATTGATTTACTTGCCAATTTTAACATAATCAAATCAATTAATCTTAAGATTTAGATATGCCCAATAAGGTATAATTGCTTTGGATTGAATGTCTTGTTTTGACCACGATCCTCAGTAAGGGGAGTGCCATCTCGCGGACACGGAAGGAAGGTGCATGGAATCTTTGACTTCCAAACAAGCGGGGAGTTTTGGTGACGTACATCTCCGCATGTATGCGAACTCTGCTGACTAACTCCTCCGCGAAGTCTCCTACGCGGAGCCATCTCGCCTCGCCTTCATGCACTTCTACACAGAGTCATCTCGCCTCGCCTTTGTGTACATATATGCGCGCGAAGTCATTTCGTCTCGCCTTCATGTACATCTACACGCGCGAAGTCATTTCGCTTCGCCTTCATATACCTCTACGCGAAGTCCGTTTCACATACGAACTCTGCTATCTAGCTCGCCTGACTTCTAGCGAGCCATCACTTGTAAACCCAATTATTTTGTTAAATTTTACATGTCTACAGACATCATTGTGAATGAGTTATGGTTGGCGATGGTATGTTGACGAGGTTGATCGATCATCTAGGTGGGTCGTCCTCTAGTGACTTGGACGTTGAAGGCAGAGTTGTTACTAGGCCTCCGAAGGTCTGCTTCACGCCTCAAGTTACCTCTTCATGTCTTTAAGTGCCGATCTTCGTTCTTTTCCCTCAATTTCAACGACATGCTCTTGAGTTGGATTTCCATCGTCCTCTTATTCCGCCATGCGATAAGGCCCTCTTTGGCGGAAGTTGAAATTGCCAATGAAGGTGAAAGGTGAGGGAAACCCACGTCCCTCCCTAGAAGTGGATTGATCCTTAGTGGCATGCGAGCAACGAGGCTCAAGCGTAGTGTTGTTGATGAAGCATCACTTGTACGCATTCGTGCATCGGTTGTTCGCATTTGTTAGCTACATGTTATCAATGTAAGCTAAACTCTCTCCAATCTTTGTTTTGGTGGTGGCCATTAGCGATAGACTTCTCGCTCCCATAAGTGGTTCGAGGTACTTGATGCTTCATTGAGCAGTGGTCGCATATCACCATGGAATTTGAAGTAGCCTCATCGACTGTGTGTCTAAGGTTCGTCCACGTCTTGGTTGGTCGTCATCTTGTGACTTGGATGTTGAAGACAAGGTCGTTGTCGAACCTCTAGTGGAGATATTCTCCATGTCAAGTAGCGTGCTTGACGTCCCTGCAAATTTCTTGAAGACACCGTTCGTCAAATCTATAACTTTCAATTGGATCGTCGTCTCCCAGCTTGTATTATAGTGGTGATGCTCCGATGATGATAATTTGATCGTCGCCCTCTAATGATGATAGAGATAATTGAAGGTGTACTAGTTTGCTCATCTACCTTCCGGGTTGCTTGCTCGTTGGTGGCATGTCGGGGGATTACTCATGTGACAACACCGCGTAAAGAGTGGGCTAGCTCATCTTCCGTCAGATGGAGGTATATGGACTAAGACTTGTAGATATGTGTGTCGAACGTCCAAGCTCCGGTTAGTGCGGAAGGTGGACAGCCATGTTGATTTGGCAAGTGTTAGTGGACCTCCTTTCCATCGCTCCTTGAAAGCGTGGTGTATTCCTCCTTGTATTCTTTCTCAAATGTGGGTGCCCTTGCTATAATTTATCTTTGTCTCATATTTTTTCTGCTGGCATGTGGGCAAAAAAGAAAAATATTAGCCGAAATGAAACATAAGCTAATAAATATAGAAGAATGCAATCAAATGTTAAGAAACCCCACGTCTCATTATGTGGGCGCGACTCAAAGTCGTAGGCAAGACATTGGACATTGAAGGTCTTCTTCGGCTTCTAAGGCCTCTCATGCATATGTAACATTTCTTCTTCATCGAACTAGTGAGCACGCGCTAAGCGTTCATTTTCCCACAGACGACATCATTTTGTTGATGTCGTTTTTTAGCACCAATGGGTCAACGAGAGTTCCGTTGAAATCATACATATAAAGTGGCGGGGTTATTCTCTCTTTGATGGTGAGCTAGCTTCCTCCACTTCGTTGGTGGACTTCTTCCACTCCTTGAAGGTGAGCTAGCTTCCTCCCCTTCGTGGTGGGCTTCCTCTCCTCCTTAAAGGTGAGCTAGCTCTCTACACTTCATTGGTGGACTTCCTCTACTCCTTGAAGGTGAGCTAGCTTCCTCGCATCCACGATAATCTGAAACTGAATCACCCAGAAATCCGATCCCTAGCCACATGGCCGAGAACCACCATCTGCCCCTCACCCAAATACTGAACCCACCGCAGATCGAGGAATCCCTCCTAGTCTCCGATCACCTACACCTTAATCTTGTCGCGGAGCAACCAGACAGGAGCGGACAGACAAATCGACTTAGGGTTAGCGTGTGGAGCGCATTCTCCCTTCTTCTTTCTTCTCCCTTTTTGTTTGTTTTTTGTTTGAGATCTCTTTTTGTTTTTGTAACACAATAACCTTTTATGGGATAAAAAAATTATAATTCATCATTCATCGTATCTGACTAACTCAATTCTAAAAGCATCTCCAACAACTTTTTTAAAATTTCTTTAAATTAGAGAAATAAAAACTAAAATTTCTAAAAACATTATGATCAAAATCTAGCAGCTTCTTTGTTTTAGAAAATTAAACATAACTCACCCATAAGGAAATATACAAATTTATATCAAACTTGGGTCCTATTACAGAATTTATAAAATTAAAATAATCATCAGCCACACTCAACCTTTTCACATGGCTTTACAAACAACAACATGTTCAAAATGAGGTGGCAACAGAAATGTGGCTGTTGCTCACATGTGTTGTGGTGCCTGTTGTGTTTTAAGATTATTGTGTTTCTGTACGGGGCTTTGGTTTCATGTCCTCCCTGTTTGTTTTTTTATTGTTAATTATCACTTTGGTCAGGCAATTACTTCTTTGACGAACACACCATGATTCAAACACAGGCCATTTTATTTATCAAACGTACTGTGCATTGAAACCAGTGGCCAATATTCAAACACTGGCCATTCTTTTCCCATGTTATACTAATCAATATTCGATCACAGACTTCTGTATATATAGTCCTTGAACCAATAACACGATAACATACAAGTCTCATAAAACATACAAGAGTTTCATGATCTTATTGCCTTCTACTTTTAGCCTTTCTGCTGTGAAATGGTTGAGAGTAGTGTTGGGTTATGCGGAAGAATAAACTGTAGAATAGAATTAGAAACTCACAACTACAAATGTGAAATGTAGCGGAAATAAAATGATAAAGAACACCGAGAATTAACATGGTTCGGCAAAGTGCCTACGTCCACGGGGCAACAACAACAAAGAATCTCCACTATACGAATAATGGTTACACGGAGAGAAACACTACTTCAAGACTCACTCTTGAAGGGATACACTCTTACACACACTTTGTTTGCTACATACACAAATTCTCGACTTGGAGTTTTCTCTCTATCTCACACTCTTGTATAACCCAAGATGAACTCACCGGTACTTCACTCTCTTGTACCATTGCAAATGCCTTTAAATATAAGCAAATATATGCATGCATTCTTCATGCATGTCCATCACATGGAAGAGAATTTCATAAGTCTTCCTTGTTTCATGCTCAATGTTTCCATGCCATATTAATGCATGCTCTTCCATTTCAATCTTTGCAGCCACCCATAACTCCTATATACATAGGTTGCTCTCTTGCATTTCAACAAATGCATGCTGCACCAACTATGCTAGCTATAGAATAGCAACTTGCCTCATTGTAGATTGATGGGCATGAGGCAATTGACTTCTCCTCCAAATAAGGAGGGATGTTTTTACCCATCAACTAGACTACTAGAGTAAAAGATTTGCTAGCACAAGCTTATTGGTGGTCATGGCAAACAGAAACAAAACATGCGAAAACAAGAAAGAACAAGAAAGAACTTGACTAAGAGCACATATGAAGTCTAACAACATGGAACTTCTGGATGGAGGAATCAAGGGAAGTATGGTACCGGGAGAAGATAAAGAGGAGCTTTCTTACACACCGTGATTCCATAAACTTCACTCACGTCTAAGGCCTCAACCAATGCATTACCACTCGGCAACTTCCAATCAAACCAATATAGAAGGTTGGCAACAACACATTCAAGTGAAGCAACCGCAAAGGCCTGCCCCGGGCATCTTCTTCTACCACCTCCAAATGGGACAAACTGGAAGTCCTCACCTCTGAAGTCGACTGAGTTGCCCTCAAATCTATCTGGGAGAAACTCATCCGGCCTTTCCCAGAACTTAGGGTCCCTTTGGATTGCAAATGCATTGACAAATACTGTTGTTTTGGCAGGGATATGGTAACCTCCCAACTCTACTGCCTCGCTTGTTTCTCGAGGAACTAAAAGAGGTGCTACAGGATGTAGTCTCAGAGTTTCTTTGATGACACATTTCAAGTAGTCCATTTGAGTTATGTCATTCTCATCTACCCTTCTCTTATTCCCCACCACACTTCTTATCTCCTTTTGGACTTTCTCCATCGTGCTTGGATTTCTAGCCAGCTCTGTCATCAACCACTCCATTGTTGTTGATGTCGTAACAGTTCCTGCAACGAACATATCCTACAACCAATGTACCATAGTGAGACCACTTTCAGGCGCCATGTATATCATGCGGGATGTGTTGAATTAGAACAAACTAGAGAAGTAGAGAGTACTATCAGAGAGATACCTGTAGGATTGCTTTCAGGTTATCTCGAGTAAGCTCAAACTCGACGGTGGCTTTGTTTTGAAGTTGCAGGAGAATGTCCACAAAATCCTTCTTATCAGGCTTTCCTTCTTTCTTATGTTCTTCAATCAACTGATCAAAAAATCCATCTAATTCAGCAAAAATTGCTTTCAACCGTGCAATGAAGCCTGAAAGAGTGTCAATCCATTTCAAAGAAGGGAAGAAATCTCCGAAACTGAATGACATTAGTTCCACCATGAACCTTCTTGATGTCTTTCCATACCAATCACCATCTTCTACGAACTTCTCTCCAAGAATACACCTAGACATGATATTGCTGGCGGTTGTAATCAGCATTTCACTTAGATTAGTAGGAGACTCACCGAGACATGTTTTGCGAATCCTGTTGATCAATTCCAAAACTTCTTCTTCCCTTGCATACTGAAATTGTTGCACTCTTTTAAGGCTTAGAAGTTCAACAACAGAAATTTTCCGAAGTTGCTTCCAGAATTCCCCATAAGGAGCAAAAGCTATGTCTTGGGAGCCATAGAGTAATATGTTTGCTGCAGTCGTTTCTGGCCTCCCGGAGAAAACTTCATCATGGTTCTGCACGATTTGCTTGGTCATCTCCGCAGATGAAACTACTAGTGTTGGAACTTGGCCCAAGCGCAGCAGCATTAGAGGGCCATAAGTCTTTGAAAGAACTTGAAGAGAGCGGTGCGGGAGTTTTCCTAGCTGGTGAAGGTTTCCAATCACTGGTAACCTTGCCGGGGATGGCGGCAAATTGAGCGTCTCACCTGATTTAGTAAGTGAAAACACAACAAAAATAGACAGCAAGAGAAGAGAAACCAGGAAAAGATTTAAGAGTGTGGTACTCCTTTGTAGTTCTTGCACCAATTGATTAAACAATGCCACTAAAGCCATTGCCAAACTCTTAACTTTCTCTGCTCACTTCTCTCAAATGCACTAATGCTTAATTTCCTAGCAACTCTATCATTGCTAGAACATATATACTTATAGAGAGTTCTAACTTCCAGCAGCTATGGTTCTTCCTTATCATTAAAATTGCATAAGATCGTCATAATACGTCATTATACTGGTCTAGTATCACAATCATTATCTCCCATCAGAGGATTCCAAACAAAATATTCACTTACTGTCCCACTCTAGATAACCTTACCAAAAGGTTAAACAACTCCACTAGATTCTGGAAAACAATAATGCAGGAGCAACATGGCATTTTAGCAAGTAGATAATGCAAACAAATGCGCATCGTTTTTCATGTTTCTCGAACAAAGTTGGCAGCAACACGCCAACAGCTTATTTTGATCGACATAAGTGTTATGATTGGCACCTAAATTATCTGTAAATTCATTCAAGAAATAAAACATGTGTAATGAACATAGTACGTTCAATAATTTATGAGCAGGATACTTGAAGACAAAAGTAATACAGAATCGACTGCATGAAACTCAACCTTTTCTCCACCGACTTATCCAACTCTTTCACATAATGTGGCTTCTTTTCTACAGTTTTACATGAAGAAAACAATACAATATCAAAGATTATCAAAGGTTCCACAGTCGTCAGGATTTTAAAGAACTTTTGAAACTAGCATACCCAAATAGTTTCGCAAACAATACAATATCGATAAGTTTATGCTTATATTTTTGGGCTGGAAACTTATGAAACGACAGAACTGGTTTGAGTATCCTATGAGATTATGGCATTCGAACAAAACGTAGTAGTATACTAGTGTTAGCAAAGGTTCAACATACTAGTAGTAGTTCTTACGAACGAGATGGGGAAGCACCCAAACAGACCCTTTCTTCTACTGGGCTCATCGATCTGCCTTGGACTAACCAATTCCGACGATCGGTTTCATTGATCTTTCGCTAAAACGAAAACGTTCAATGTCACACATATTCTTCTTTCAGTTCATGACCTTCTGGGCGTCCTTAAGAGTTCCGTTAGACGAATACTCTCCAAGTTTGGGCCTTTCTGTTTTGTTTTGGGCTCTTTCCCTTGAGATATATGCTTTTTTGATACTGCCTATGCTCTCTGTTCCGTTCCCATAGGCCAGGACTCTATGTTAGCAGGCATTGTTAAAATGGGCAGTAAGTGCACCACTTCAACCAGTGAATCGTGATAATCAAGTGATTTTCGGATCCCTTAGTTTGACCGAGCAAGATCTTGTATAATCTTTCTGATCAATTTTTTTTTTACCTAATTCCCTTGAAAAGAAAAAAAGAAAAGAAAGGGTTATGTTAATAATATAGATGTGTATATCAAATTGTGTTTTGGGGGCTTTGAACAGTATGTTTTGGGAGTTCCACAATCATACTGGTTGAAAAATGGCATGATATCAATTAAAAGCCATTATTTTCAAAACCAATCGTGTGGTAACTAGAATTTATCAAGGACTCGTGGACTAACAATTACTATTTTAAAGACTTATTTTACCGATTTAAGGTAATTTTATGCATGTTCTACTTTAGTCTTGATTAATGAAACCATAGAATACAAAGGGGGGACATTGAGCCTAAACCCCAACTTACAAATAGTAACGTATTCTAACATGCACCAATTAGCAAAGAGTGCATCATTGGCAACTCTATATGCTTTGACAAAGCGGTGACATAACGGAAAGATTAATGTACTAAGGACAAGCATCATGACGATTACCAGTGCAACTTTTCTACTATGTTGCCGCACGGACTCATATCCGGCGACCTTATGTCTCATCATGCCATTAGGAGGTTGCGACCATTTGACAAAGCAAATAACTTGCAACTTACCTAAGACAAAGATATTTTAGAACACAAGAATTTTCAACATATCTTCTTTGACGAATACACACTATATATATTACCAAAAAGATCGACAGATACATGCACTAGGACAACGTGGATTGTAATATCAATTGAAACAATGACATGTTTGAGTTAGGAATTTATCTATATACTAAAGGGTGGTTAACTGTTTATAAGATCGACAGATACATGCACTAGGACAACGTGGATTGTAATATCAATTGAAACAATGACATGTTTGAGTTAGGAATTTATCTATATACTAAAGGGTGGTTAACTGTTCATAAGCTTATGAACAGTGATTTTTTTTGTTTGTTATGAAACAGGTAATTTATATTTTTTTAGATGTGTCTCTCTGCAAAGATTTTTTTACCCTCTATTTTTGAGAATTCCATAAATTTAAATCCTATTAATTGAGAATTTCATGATGTAGAGTTTTAAAATGACAAAAATTTGTATTCAGACTAACCTTAGTTAAGGGAATTGACAAATAATACTTATTTTGTGAGGAATTCAAGTCAGGAATTTAAGCTCTCAAATTCCACAATATTTTCCTATGAAAATTGCTAATTTCACGAGATAAGTATCCAAACGAGGGAAATCGTCCTCAAAAATTGGGAATTTCTTATTTTTGATTAAATTTCCAGGAATTCATCTGCATCCAAACCAATGTTTTAAAAGGCTAAGGCGTAACCGAGGCTATGGAGCGAGAGCCTCACCAAGGCGTAAGCCTTGAGGCGTAAGGCGTAAGCCTTTTGAAAAAAAAATATTTCCTGCTATATATAGAACATATATTGCAATGAACACAACATTATATATTGTATAGTGTACATAATCTAAGTCAATTCAGCTCAAGATGTAGAATTACAATATCAGAATCAGAATGAATGTAATTATGTTGTACATAATCTAAGTCAATTCAGCTCAAGATGTAGAATTAGTGAATTACAATATCAGAATGAATGTAATTATGTGTGTGTGTGAACATAATCTAAGTCAATTCAGCTCAAGACGTAGAATTACAATATCAGAATCAGAATGAATGTAATTGTGCTCAAGATGTAGAATTACAATATCAGAATCAGAATGAATGTAATTGTGTGTGTGTGTCTACAAGTTGTACTAAACCTGAAAATAATTGGATACATCTGATAATCAAGATTTAAAACCTGCAATAGCCGATTCATGGGAACTGGTTGCCTGAGGTCCCATATAATTTCTGAAACAGCAGTGAGCTGACTAGCTGTAAGAGCATATGGAAGAGCTTTAAGGAACTTCTTGGTAAGATTGGACCAATCTTCCATATAAGCAGCACTTGATTCAGGTTTCCTGTACTTATCTAGCAATCCATCTTTCTCTATCTGTGTACCAAGCCCTTCAAGCATTTGGTATAAGCGCGCTAACTGATAGGTGATGATAATTGGGTCAGTAATCTATTCATGAATTAATCATTGCATGATAAAAAATAAAAAAAAACACAAGTTATGAAAACTAAAAATGTCACTAGGAATTTATTATGAACTCAGAAACAGCAAAAGTCATATAAAGCATAAAAAAGTATATATGATCACAATAAGATAGATACATTCTACAATTACAAAAGTGGCCAGAGTTAATAGAATCTTTAAACTTCAAATAAAGAGAACAATTTTGAACAACACTACCTGAAGGTAAAAGAACTCGTCAAATATTAGCCTTTTCCGAGCCAAATCAGCTTCACTCATACTCTTCGGTTGGTGAATCTCAGTGTACGCCTGTATTGTTAACATTCATATTGCTCATTTTCTTTTTTACGCACATGAAACATATTAAAAGAACAGCAAGGAGGCACATATAGCTATACTAAAACATGCATACTGAGACAAATTGAGGTGGATGGAGTCGCATACTCTGCTCCCAGAACATTAAACACCACAAAAGAAAAAGAAAAGAAAGAATATATAGTTGTAGAAAGGAAGATATGACCAATGAGTTGGTGACTGCAATGCGAGGCTTAGGAGGAAGAAGACAGCGACAGCGAAGAGGCGGTGGTCGACTGGTCGGATGGTCGGATGGTCTGTGCCTCTGTGATGGTCGCGATTCGCGAACTGGTGGAGTCTGGAATCCTGGTGGTCTGTGTTCGAGAGGAAGAGGGAGAGGGGTGTTCGAGAGGAAGAGGGAGAGGGAGGAGGGAGATCGGGAGCAGGGAGCAGGGAAGGAGGGCGAAATACAGAAGGAGGGCGAAACACAGAGGGCGAAACACACTTATGCAAAATACTTACCCAGAAGTCAAAACGACCCCGTTTCAGTTTCTTCAACTAGGCGCACGCCTTTTGCGCCTTAGGGTGCGTTTTTTGCGCCTTATGCGCCTCGGGGGTGCGTTTTTTGCGCCTATGCGCCTAACCAGCAAAACACAATGAATTGCAGCTCCGCCTCGCGCCTTTTGCCCCTCAAGGCGCGCCCGATGCGCGTTTTTTAAAACACTGATCCAAACACACCGTAAATGTATACCAAGCATGTAAACTGTTTTTTTTTTTTTTTGAAATAGCCCCTATTTTTTGGTTGGTTAAGCACTATTAACGTGAATAGTGTGAGGATGTTTTTGCCCCTATTTTTTCATTTGTAGTTCCGTATTTGCCCTCCCCTGTTTCTCTAGATATTTCTTTTTTTCTCATCGGCCATATCGCTTTTTCTTTCTTCGTATTACACGTACTCGAGTGTTCTAGAGGTTTTAGAAGATGAGGAGAAAAGATATTCATATTTTTTTTTAAAGGAGAGAGCAAACAAAATATATAGGAAGAAGGGAAGGCAGATTGTTTGGGAGCTCAAATTCGTTTCAATAGTGCTCTGTTACTCTATCGTTGCTGCACTGTTGAGCATATATTTTAGGATAATATGGGTTCTTTTTTTATCCTCAGGTGTTATTGAAGTTCATTTATTTGACTCTTGAGGAAGCTACTGATAACATTTCTATCGATAAATTTTAGGTCTACATGTTCTCTGCAATATACTTGATGTGTTGATACAATAGTTTTGTATCTATGTCTCCTTGTTCCCTAAAAAAGTTGATGTGTTGATACAATAGTTTTGTATAGTTTTATGAACTACAGTAACGTAAACTCAACTAATTTTAGAGGAAGAAAACTATGTCTTATTTTATCATCTTGATTAAGAATCAAGTCATTTCATTCAGATATGTTATAATTGTAAATTATTAATAACGTATAAGAAACACATGTGGCAAGCCACGGGTACCATTGCTAGTTCTATATATAGCATGGTACGAACTACGACGTAGCCATAGATAGTGCAACAATTAATCAGACTTAAGTTCATCAGTCTGATATTGACTGAGAATATGTAAATTGATTTTCTTCGATCGATCTCTGTTGTTTAGAGTACTTTTCCTAACGACACAGTACCAAAATCAAATGGATGAGCGCATGAACAAGAAAATGATCGCAGTTTTGCAATTGAGTCGACCTGTTTGCATGAACGTGCTCATGCCTCCCTCTTTCTACTGGAAGAAGTTGAATAGTCCGGGATCCATCAAAACACCAGTAGTCGTCATTCGAGAAGGTATATATGAAAATTATGCATGCAATTTCAAAAGAAAATGAATTTTTATTTTTTGGTCAAGTAAAAACAAATGAATTAACAAAGATAAAAAGTATGGCTTGACTTGGGTGCTTCCAAGTCAAGTGCAAATGGTTGGACTTGGGTGCTTCCATGGCTTGACTTCTCCGACTGATGACAACATGGATGATCGTATCGAGTGAATATTGTCATTTGCTCGGCCCTAGCTAGCTCCGCAATGCAACTTATTTCTTCTAAGTATAATAATTAATCTGGTAAATTAATAAATTATTAATTTATTGACTATTTAATAACTTATTAATCAAAATATTATTTAATTTTTTAATATGACTTTTGTTTTAGGATATTATATATATTTTTATATATTATTTATGTATGGTTGGACTTGGTTGCTTCCATGGCTTGACTTCTCCGACTGATGACAACATGGATGATCGTATCGAGTGAATATTGTCATTTGCTCGGCCCTAGCTAGCTCCGCAATGCAACTTATTTCTTCTAAGTATAATAATTAATCTGATAAATTATTAATTTATTGACTATTCAATAACTTATTAATTTATCAAAATATTATTTAATTTTTTAATGTGACTTTTGTTCTAGGATATTATATATATTTTTATATATTATTTATGTGTGTCTTGGTCTTATGCCAATAGGATATGTAGTTTGACTAGATCTATGTATTCTTTATCCTTATCATATTGAATGATATTGTGTAATTCCCTATATAAAAGACTCATATCAATTAATAAGATATTCATCTTTCACAATACTCTATTTTCTTACTATTTCTCTCATTTTTTACACTTTACCAATCATCACGTTATCATGCATTTTGTTCTAACCGTAGAGCCAATAGCCCACAATTTGTTTTCCAAAACCCTAAAAAGTGTTTTTTTGGCTCCTCTGTCCGACTACCACCGCCGCCTGTTTTCCAGGCCGTCGTCCGACATCACCGGCTGTCAATCTCTTGGCCGCCACTCGCCGACGATTCTTGGTTTCCTCCGACTACAGTTTTCGACTTCTTCAAGCGTTTGAAGGTATGTTTTGAAACCCTATACTTTTCCGAGTTCAATAACTCGAGGAGGATAAAGTTATTTCTTCCCTTCTCCATCTCTATTCTATGGTTGAGATTTTGTGCATGCAGGTACCAAAATCCAGAAATTTTATTCGCGGGTTAAGAGTGTTTGATCACTCTTATTTCTTTGTCAGGGTTGTGTATGATCAACCCCGACATTTCTCCGGATTGTGTTTAATCAATCCAAGGCCTTTTTCCGAATTGTATTTGATCAATTTACGGCTTTTTCGAATTGTGTGTGATCAATCCGAAGGACAAACCATTAAAAGCATCGTTTGTGACTTGTATCGTCTATCAAGTCTCATAACAGCTTGGTTTTGTATGCAAGAGCAACGTAACATTCTGCTTCTTTGAGTTTTGACGTACTCGATGTCTAAGGAGGATCTTCGCTAGGTATATGTGGAACCTTTCATTGGAAAGGATTAAACCGTATGTTTTGACCCCCAGGCTAACAATCTTGGATGTCGAGATTTCACATCTCATGCTCTCAAAGTCTTTGACGCGCCACATTGACAAAAACCTTTAATGGCAATTTGTGCAAAAAGTAATGTCCACAAAGTACTGTGGAATGCACTCATGGAGCGTTTCTTAAAACGTTCATATAACTCTACTTGTTGAGTTATTAGTCAAGTGGATTGTTTACCACCTTAATTGACTACATATCATCTATGATATTCCATGGCATCATGATCTATAATCTTTAGCGGATTCTATCATCATCAAGTTCTCTAGGTCCTCCAAGTTGGTTTGGAATTATCAACGAGACTTGATTTTGATCATACAATTGCAAACATGAATTGTACATACGCTAATGCGATAAACGTGTTTGGGATTGTCCCCTAATGTGGGGACAACAATATGGGTCACAGCAATGACAGAAAACGCCGTGCCGATGTCTAAAAAAGAGGGGGAGGTGTCGCCGGCCCTAATGGCGACACTCTCAATCTAGACACCAATTTGTCAAAACTACTCATGTCAGCTCATAACAATGCAACCGTTGTGGATCTCCGGATCACTGGTTCAAGAGTTGTCAAGCTCTCCTTCAAAATATAAATGCATACAAAAAGGTACGAAAAATTAATATGAGGACAATAACGCCATCCTCATGATCACGAATTTCAAAGATTCGGATCCAGCTCCCTGACTTTGACATCATTGGTTAGACATTGATTTTCTTTCCAAACTATATGTAATAAGGCGTTGTATCGACGTCCATTGTCTATTTGAGACCTCGATGTACTCACATTAGCAATAATGAATGCCTTGAAATTTTTTTTAAAGTTATGAAACTATTCTCCTCTTATGGTTCGTATTGATTTACAAACAAGATGTACATTTTTACATCGTCCTTAGACGCATGGCATATTTACAATCTACATGGTTAGACTGTGTCATTTTGGTCTCTTCCAAGTGAAGATAACGCACGGCCTTGCATCCTTAAGGAGGATCGCCAACGTGTTTCCGATTAAGTCTTCTACCCTATAGCGGATTTTCCATCATCAATTGTTCAACTAGGCTCATCCAAGCTTAGTGTGATGTCTTAGAATTGTCCAAAATTAAGGAGATAGTGATTTCAAGTGTGCCTCGCACTACCGACCCTCCATGGACATACCTGGTCATACTAACTTGGAGTTCCTGAAAGCTTTCGATGTTGGTTTCCCCCTACGCTATTAACCAATTGTCATCTTGCAAAAGACGTTGAAGACGTATCAAAACCGAACAATCATCATAATCAAATCCCCTAGGTCATCTGAGTTAGTTTATGTTCATGTCATAGAGCTTTAGCTAACTAGTCATGGAGTTTACGACCTTGAAACAATCTAAAGGACTTGATTTTGATCATATACACATCATTTTGGCTTCGGCTTATGCCCACATGTCATTCGCAAGCTTCCAAGCTTTACCAATGTCAAATCTGCGAAAAAAAACAATATGTCCCTTCTAGACAGTCAACTTCGTTTGATTTTTGTGAACAGCTCCAAACGAACCAGACAATGAGCTTTATATCATTGGAAATATCTACGAGTGTAGTTTTCAGAACTTTTCGCGATTCGTCGATATGTATTTTAACGAAGTAGTTATGGCTGTTTTAGTGCACAAAAGTCATTTTCGCTGAAATTTTTATGCACTCTCGGGATTGCAGCTTTTTGTAGCTTCTTTCAATCCTTCTAAATAGTTCAAGTGGAACTATTTACTCTCATATATACTCCATTTTGTAGATCTATCTCATATAGACATTGAGTGCTTCGCAGATAGTAAAACTATCCACAACATTTTAAGGAACCGACAACTATCTCTGGATTTTGTGTCTTGTAAATCTTCTATGACTTCAATGATTGAATTATACCGGTCATTCAGGGATACAGTTTAGCTTGAATCTTGATGCCTCATTGCACCATGATCAACGTCACATATGCCCTCTATGCATTAAGAGGCAACCGAACCATGTTGAGCTTTAAAGACATTCCTGCTAATAGATTTCATTTGAAAACACATTATGAGAATGAACAAGAGTTCTTTTGTGTATACCTTCTCATGAATGCAGACTGAAATGCATCTTAGAGAAGTTTATGAATCAATCTAGTGGACTGTATGTCACTACGATTCGAATATCGAATCTCATGTTGTCGCCAAACATGATATTTGTAACACCGACTCATATAGGCTTTGGTTTGACCAAATCGATCATCCTGGAAGAGATATAATGGTCCAAATTTTGAGAAATTATCATGGACATCCATTGTTACACTCAAAATGAAGACATTCGGGATCTAGTTTCATCATGAAGCATGATGGAGCCCTATGATTGATGTAAAGATCAGGAAGAACCCTATGATTGATGTAAAGATCAGGGAGAGGTGCGAACTTTATGGGGAGTCTAACACATACATACATGTCACTATCAAATGTGAAAGGTGTGTTGTACTCTGTTTCTCTTACGATCAAGGTTCAGTTTTTCTCCCACAGGGTTTTTGTAACTTGACGAGGTTTTTGACGAGGCAACATAACTGCACCATCGGCATAGCAGCGCGCGGCATAAGGGGAAGTGTTCTAGGATATTCTATATCTTTCTAAATATTCTTTATGTGTGTCTTGGTATTATGCCAATAGGATATGTAGTTTGATTATATCTATGTATTCATTATCTTTACCATATTAGTATTGTATAATTCCTTATATAAAAGACTCATATCAATGAATAAGATATTCATCTTTCACGATTCTCTATTCTCTTATTATCTCTCTCATTCTCTACACTTTACCATTCATCACTTTTTCATTTTTTCAACAAAAATAAAATCATTGTGCATTGTTCAATGTCTATATTGTCAAATTTGTTATTACGTTATATTATTTAATATGCTACTTTATTCGATGTACAACATTTTCAACGTACAATGTTAGTTCGAAAGTACTATATAATTAGTTCATTGGATGAACATAAGATAAACAATACCATATAATCACACATCACATAAGAAAAACAAAATGGTTTCTCATCTCAAAGGAGTAAACAAAAGCGACGATAACGGATGAAATGCGTAAAGCACTGTGCGAGTAAATCAAAGATAATCCATGTAGCACTCAAAAGCATTTGCAAGAGTACGTTTTAGAAAAGTTTGACTTGCAAGTGAGTCTAATGACGATATCAAATACGATCAAGCGATCATTGGTGACCTCAATTTTCAAGAAGAAACAAGTCACAATTGAGTCATTATTCTTTATTAAGTCTTCAGAAATGAATAATTAATTATGTGTATTAAGGAATTATTAATTTATATATTCATTGGGTCTATGTGAATTCTCATATTTGTATTATTTTATAACATTAGCGAATCATAAATTTAGCACGTTGTCCCCAACTATTGTAACCGGTAAAAAAATTTATTTTAGCGAGGATATTAATTAATCGAGTATTAAATTATCGATGTTTTACTGTATGTATGTACAACTAGTCTCCTCACACAATGATCGGTTTGTTAGCAAGCTGTACGTATTGTATCACTATAAATATCAAGGCACCGCGATAGTTCAACTCACACCGGCCAGCAAGCTAGCTCTCCCTTAGTTGTTTAACTATATCAGAGTCTCAGCTTTTATTTCTGGAGCGCGTGCTTCCCTAGCTATAATGGATCCTCAGTTGGTTTCAGCATCTCAAGCTCAAACCCAAAATGGCAGTAGCACTCCAGATGTTGAACGACGTTCAGCTAATTTTTCTCCCAGCGTTTGGGGGGATTATTTTCTGAAATATGCATCTGTGGTATATGGTTATTTTTAAAGTAATTTGCAGCACCATGCATGCACATATGAGTGTCATAATTATCTTACCCTCTTCAAAATTTGCATCCATGTAGGAAACTGATGATATTGAAGCCGACAAAAGTATCAAAGAACTGAAGGAAGACGTCAAGGGGGTGCTACTTAGTTCTCCACAGAGACTAGACTTGATTGATTACATTCAGCGTTTGGGGGTAGCACACCATTTTGTGGATGAGATTCACCAACTTTTGCAGCAAATTCACAACAAGTACTCTTCTTCTTATGATGATGATGACCTTCACACTGTTGCCCTACGTTTTCGGTTGCTTAGGCAACAAGGATTTAAGGTTTCATGCGGTGAGAATCATATTTTTCTTTTCCAACTTTTCTATATATATATATATATATATATATATATTTAACATTGGATTATTTCCTCTTATTTCTTCTCTTGGTTGGTGATCCTTAAGCAGACATGTTCAATAAGTTCATCGATGTTGATGGGAATCTCAAGGAATCAAGCGTCGCTGACGTACCAGGACTGCTAAGTTTGTATGAAGCAGCACATCTAAGGACATATGGAGATGATATCCTAGATCGAGCAATGTCCTTCACCACCACTCATCTTGAGTCTGCAGTGGCAGCACAAGGCCGTTTAAGCCCCCCACTTTCAAATCAAGTAGCTCATGCCTTATATCAACCACTCTGGAAGGGAATAGAAGCCAGGCATTACCTCTCTTGCTACCAGGAACTAAACAGTGCTCCACATTTTAGCCAAAGTCTCTTGACTTTTGCAAAGTTGGATTTCAATCAATTGCAGCTTATCCATCAGAAAGAACTAAGTGAAATCACAAGGTCAATGATCGATCAGCTCCCATTACTCGATCAATATATATACCAAAAATTGGTGCTAATTTAATTATATGGATCTATGCACGTATACTAATAGGTATTATTTGCTACTTTAGGTGGTGGAAGGAGTTGGACTTTGTAAACAAACTACCTTTTGCAAGGAACCGAATAGTAGAGGCTTACTTTTGGTCTTTGGGAGTCTGCCTTGAGCCCAAGTATCGTCTTCCGCGGGAAACAATATGCAAAGCTCTTGGCTTACTTACCATGATTGATGACACTTTCGATACGTATGGCAAACTTGATGAACTAGAGCTCTTTGCTGAAGCTGTCGAGAGGTATAAAACCAATATTAGAAGCTGCATGCCCATTTCTTTTGTTTTTCAGTTGTATATTAACCTCTTTTATTTCATAAGAATACTGCGACATGCTTGGTTGACACGCATCTATACATGTTTTTGATTATCAATCAGGTGGGATCTCTCTGCCATGGATTCACTGCCTGACTCTATGAAAATTATCTATGAGGCAGTGCTGAATTCCTACACTGAGATTGAAGCCGAGCTTGCCAAGGAGGGAAACTCGTATCGCATTGCCTATTTAGTAGAAGGAGTAAGTCTCATTATCTCTCAAGAGAGCTGACTGATAATTTCTATGGTTCAATTTCAACACATTCGTTTTTCATCTGCCTCTATATACTTCAGTACGTAGAGCAGTTACAGAATGATTATGTATTTTGTTCTCTGATGATCAGATGCAATGTCAAGTTAGAGCTTACATGAAGGAAGCCAAATGGTACCACCTAAAGTGCACACCGAAAACCTATGATGAATACATGAGGGTGGCACTTATTACATCCGGCATGTTTTTGGTAGAAGCAGCAGTCATTGTTCCATTAGCCGGTGAAATTTCGACAAGAGATTCCTTGGAATCGTTGTTCAGAGACCCTAACAACAAAATTGTATATGCTTCAAACATACTTGGGAGACTTCTGAATGACATCCGAACTCAGAAACAAATTACAAACTTCCATAACAAAGTTGGTCAAGGTTTATTACTCTTATTCAGTACTATATATATATAGTACTGAATAAGAGTAATAAACCTTGACCAACTTTGTTATGGAAGTTTGTAATTTGTTTCTGAGTATTATACATATGTGCAGCATGAGCAAAAGAGAGGAAATGATTTTTCAGCTATACAATGCTTCATGAAAGAACACTGTGTTACAGAAGAAGAAGCGCTGATCGAACTGAATAAACAAGTGAATGATGCATGGAAGGATGTAAACGAAGTATTGCTCCAGCCTCCCACAACTGTGCCCAGGCCAATACTGTTGCTGTGTCTCAATCTTCTACGAGTAACTGATGTTATATACAAGAATGACGATGGTTATACTAATGGTGCAGTTGTGCTTAAGGATTATATAACTTCTCTGCTTGTCGAACCTGCTCCAATGTAGGTTATAGATCAACACTCCACATGTTATCGTCCACGTTAATAATGACAAATGACGACTCGGTCTTAAACCCTAAGGCTGGGTTATGACAAATAAAAGATCTTTGGTGTTTTAAGGATTACTGTATTTCTGCACGGACCTTTGGTTCATGTCCTCTCCGTTGTTTTCTCATTTAGGGTTTAATAATATGTACAAGCATGGGAATGAGCATCCCAACTAAGCTGAGTTGAGTGATCAGTACTAAACTCGGTCTTAGTACAGGGAAAATTATAGAGCGCACCCGGGTGCGCGGCGCACCTGGATTATCCACCGTCCATTTTGACGCGTGGATTAAAGACGTTAGTGCGGCGTTTGGAGAATGTTTGTAGGCGAGTGAGGGGGAGAAAGGGGGGAAAAGGGAAGAGAATGGGTGTGCATCCATCTTCAATGCAGTCCTCGTATTGACTTTTCTGGTTTGGCGCACACCATCGCCGACGATGCAGGCCTTCCTTGCTGGATTCTGGGTTCGGGTTTCCTCCAACACAAAGACAGCAGCCCTTCTAGCCTCCCTCCATGTTCGTTTTTGTCTCCAGGAGAAAAAGGCGACACCAGGAAGGAGAGGGAGGCGCTGGAATACCTCGCCGGAGACTCTCCGTGAAAAAATCCAAAAAAAAGGTATTAAGGATTCGGGCACCATTCAAGGGAAAAAAGACAAAGGAATTGAACAAGAAGAGGAGAGAAACTCTACCCACTGCTGTTACAGTCGCCATCGGATCTTACCGGAAACTGAAGAACACAGTGAAGCACCCTTGAATTCGATCTCCATTGAATTGGGTTGCATGTCTGATATATGTACTGGGTTTTGTAGAGTGGAAGAAGAGAAAGATTTTGGTGGTGGTCTCGCCGCCTGGGGTGGCCGGAATCGGACGGAGGGCGGCGGAGAAGATGGTTGCAGTGGAGAGAGAGGAGGAGAGAGAGAGAGAGACGGGTCAACACTCGAAATTGGCTTTCGACCAAGACGGGTCCACATGCGAGCCGCCTCTTATGCAATCAAAGATAATTGCTCTGTTATCCAACCAAGATTCATACGGAGCTCGCATCCTTTGGTCCCTTTATGCGGACTCTTCTTCTTCACTCCTCGCGAAGTCTCCTTTGTATGCGAAGTCATCTCGCCTCTCTCAATCTTCTACGCAAAGTCAGTCCACTTTGCATGCATCTCGCCTCCATATTTAAAACTCCACTTCTATACGAAGTCTATAACTCTTCGCAGGCAAGCATCTTTCTCCGCCTGTAAACTTATCCTGCTTGAGGGCTCGCAACTTCATATTGAATCAAGTCCACTCACGTCTCTTAGTCCCTCTATACCACGCGAAGTCTCTTGCCCATGCAAACTTGTCCAGCTCGCATACCTTTTTTGCCGGGACATTACTTCTAAATCCATTATTTTGGGCTCGTTGGTGTGACATGGACTATAAATTTAATTAATATTTACTTAACCAATTACTGTCTAGTAATGTTTGCTTCCCGATAAAAGCAGTCAACTCTAAATATGCTTAGGTGCTCTTAAGGGGGCCTAACCACCGGAGGGTTAATTTAACAATTTTTTTTTCATGCATTCCTAAATCTCATGTATATGAATTTTAGGTTCGAAAACAGAAAAAATACGGTTTCACACGATGTCAGTCAACCGCTTTTCATGTAAAAAATAATGTTGAATTTAGGTTGACCGGTTCGATAGGGGTCTAATGAATCCGAAACAGGGTGGATTTTTTTTAGCAGACCTATTTAATCACCATGTCGACATCTGACGGTGAAATTTTTATTTTCACATATTTATGACCTCGGATCGCCACGTGCCTACTAAAACGGTATAACTTGTTTAGTATGTTATATGACTTGTACATCATTGTGATCCAGCTATACTAAAAAGACAAAATTTTAAAAAATCTTATGAAATAGGATGTGACCGGAATAGTGAAATACATATAGGGTTAAAAAATCACAAACTTTCAGTAACGTTTGCTTCCCGATAAAAGCAATCAACTCTAAATACGCTTAGGCGCTCCTAAGGGGAGCCTAACCACCGGAGGGTCAATTTAACAATTTTTTTTCATGCGTTCCTAAATCTCATGTATATGAGTTTTAGGTTCGAAAAAAAAAAAAAAAACGGTTTCACACGATGCCGGTCAACCGCTTTTCATGTAAACAATAATGTTGAATTTAGGTTGACCGGTTCGATAGGGGTCTAACAAATCCGAAACATGGTGGATTTTTTTCAGTAGACCTATTTAATCACCATGTCTACTTCTGACGGTGAAATTTTTATTTTCACATATTTATGACCTCAGATCGCCACGTGCTTACTAAAGTGGTATAACTTGTTTAGTAGCACTACCAGAAGAAAGGCTTTAGCCGACGAAAAAAAAAAAACCAGGCCGACGAATTTTTTTTTCGTCGGCTAAAGTGGGCTTTAGCCGACAAAATTGTCCTTCGTCGGCTAATTAAAAATTTTCGTCGGCTAAAGTGGACTTTAGCCGACGAAATTAATATTTCGTCGACTGAATAATTTTTTTCGTCGGCTATAGTCTGTGAACTTTAGCCGACGAAATTTTCAAAAGTTTAGCCGACGAAATTTTCAAAAGTTTAGCCGACGAAATTTTAAGAGTTTAGCCGATGAAATTTTTAAAAGTTTAGCCGACGAAAAATATAATTTCGTCGGCTAAAGTGTTTTATATTTACAGATTTAGACAACAACTCATCTGGAAAAAAAAATTATATGTAGAACCTTTAAATGCAAAAAAGTCGTGAAATAAAATATGACCAGAATGGTGAAATACGTCTACAATTGAAAAATGACGGTATTCCGGTAAAGTCTCGGTGCCGATAGTTGACTTACCCTTATTATTCACTATGCTGTAGATTTGGTTTTTGGTGTCCGATTGACTATTGTGATACCTTTCTGGAAGCGTAACGGCCCTACGAGTCAAACTCATTGTTTTGCCATGACATATAGGCTTTTTTGGCCATCCGAGTCTGTTTAGGGCTTCAAAATGCAGTTTTCTTATTTTTGATTATAGTTGACCGTTTCGATCGAGCCCTTAACGTTGTCGGATCCAGTTGAATTTTTTACCATAGACATATTTCGTCATAATGATCATATCTGACGGTTGAATTTTGGTTTGTGAATTTTAGTCATCGGAATCACAACGTGTCTACTATTTACCGTTATTCGGGTTTATGGGGAGCCCTATCGTCGGAAGGTAAATGTCTCAAAATTTTTATATGGGCAGTTGCGTCTCATCTACGTAAGAGTTTTTTATATGGAAGGTTTGACCAAACTACGTAATATAGCGGACTGACCTGAGCGTTTTCGTGTGATAAGTGACGATGGATTATGGTTGACCGTTTCGATTGAACCCTTAACGTTGTCGGATCCAGTTGAATTTTTTACCATAGACGTATTTCTTCATAATGATCATATCTGACGGTCGAACTTTGGTTTATGAATTTTAGTCATCGGAATCACAACGTGTCTACTAATGTTGTATAACTTGTTTAGTCGGTTATACAACTTTGTGAACCAACTCTACATAGGAAGCAAAATTATTAAAAATCTCGTGAAATAAGATGTGTTCAGAATGGTGAAATACGGCTATGGTTAAAAAATCACGTAAATCGGGTAAAGTCTCGGAGCCGATAGTAGCGGTCAACCCTATTTACCGTTATTATTTCTTATGGGGAGCCCTATCGTCGGAAGGTAAATGTTTCAAAATTTTTATATAGGTGGTTGCGTCTCATCTACGTGAGAGTTTTTCGTGTGGAAGATTTGACCAAACTACGTAATATAGGGGGAGATATGAGTGTTTTCGTGAATTTATAGACTTTAGCCGACGAAAATATATGAAAAGTCGTCGGCTAAGATTGTTTTTGCCGACAAATAACCTAATATTTCGTCGGCTATAGTTATTTTTTAATTTTTTAATTACATACTATAGCCGACGAATACGTTAGGGTATTCATCGGCTAAAGTCGAAAATTTTTCAAAATTTTCAAGCAAAATTTTTTGGCGGGTAACCAAAATTTTCAAAGGACTTTAGCCGAAGAAATTATGTAAATTCGTCGGCTAAAGTCGAAAAATTTTCAAAATTTTCAACCAAATTTTTTTGGCGGTCAACCAAAGAGTTTAGCCGACGAAAATAAAGAATTTCGTCGGCTAAAGTTCTTTATATAGCCGCAAATAAACCCAACACTAGACATATTGCGGCCCCTCCTCCTCTTCCTCCTCCTCCTCCTCCTCCTCCTCCACACAACCACCACAAATAAACCCAACACTAGACATATTGTGTCCCCTCCTCCTCTTCCTCCTCCTTCTCCTCCTCCACCTCCGCCACTCTCTCTCCTCACCACACCGTCTACTCTCCACCCCCACGCGCCCAATGGCCACCTACCGCGCCCTCCTCTCCGCCTCCTCAACCTCTCCAACAACGTCTTCAACCGCACGTTCCCGCCGGAGCTCTCCAACCTCACTAACCTCCGTGTTCTCGACCTCTACAACAACAACCTCACCGGCGTGTTGCCGGTTTCGGTGGCTCACATGACCAACCTCCGCCATTTGCATTTGGGTGGCAACTTTTCATTGTATATCACAAAAAAAAATAAAAAAAATGTTTCTGCAGTTTTTTTTTTCAAAACCCAGAAACTTTAGCCGGCGATATTCGAACACAATATTCGTCGGCTATAGTATTTTTAAATTTTTTTAATAAGGTTTAGCCGACGAAATAACCTAATATTTCGTCGGCTATAGTTATTTTTAAATTTTTTTTATAAGGTTTAGCCGACGAATAACCTAATATTTCGTCGGCTATAGTTATTTTTTAATTTTTTAATAATGTTTAGCCGACGAATAACCTAATATTTCGTCGGCTATAGTTATTTTTTTAATTTTTTTATAAGGTTTAGCCGACGAAATATTTTATATTTCGTCGGCTATAGTTATTTTTAATTATTTATTACGCACTTTAGCCGACGAATATTTCGTCGGCTAAAGTCTGTGACTATAGCCGACGAAAAATATCTCGTCGGCTAAAATGGGACTATAGCCGACGAAAAAAAAAATTTCGTCGGCTAAAGTCATTACAGACGACCTTTTCCCGACGACACTATAGCCAACGAAGGCTCGTCGGCTAAGGTCTTAGCCGACGAATTTTTTTAACAGGCCGACGAAAATTTTTCGTCGGCTAAAGTGCCTATTCTGGTAGTGTAGGTTATATGACTTGTACATCATTGTGATCCAACTATACTAAAAAACAAAATTTTAAAAAATCTTATGAAATAAGATGTGACCAGAATAATGAAATACATATAGGGTTAAAAAATCACAAACTTTCAGTAACGTTTGTTTCCCGATAAAAGCAGTCAACTCTAAATACGCTTAGGCGCTCCTAAGGGGAGCCTAACCACCAGAGGGCCAATTTAACAATTTTTTTTCATGCGTTCCTAAATCTCATGTATACGAGTTTTAGGTTCGAAAACGAAAAAAAATAGGGTTTCGCACGATGCCAGTTAACCGCTTTTTGTGTAAAAAATGATGTTAAATTTAGGTTGACCGGTTCGATGAGGGGTCTAACGAATATGAAACAAGGTGGATTTTTTTCAGTAGACCTATTTAATCACCATATCTATATCTGACGGTGAAATTTTTATTTTCACATATTTACGACCTCGGATCACCACGTACCTACTAAAGCGGTATAACTTATTTAATAGGTTATATGACTTGTACATCATTGTGAACAAACAAAATTTTCAAAAATCTTATGAAATAGGATGTGACCAGAATAGTGAAATACATATAGGATTAAAAAATCACAAACTTGCAGTAACGTTTGCTTCACGATAAAAATAGTTAACTCTAAATACGCTTAGGCGTTCTTAAGGGGAGCCTAACTACCGGAGGACCAATTTAATAAATTTTTTCATGCATTCCTAAATCTCATATATACGAATCTTAGGTTCGAAAACGAAAAAAAATAGGGTTTCGCACGATGCCAGTCAACCGCTTTCTGTGTAAAACATGATTGTTTTACTTCTTTTAATCATGGCCGTACATTTCCCTATAAAAGGGAAGAGACTGTTGACCTCGGTCAAAAGCCCATTTTGGGCGTTGACCCGTCTGTCTCTCTTCTCATCCTCTCTCTCTGCCGTATCCATCTTCTTCGCCGCCCTCCGCCTGATTCGGACCACCCTAGACGGCGAGACCACCACCAAACTCTTTCTCTTCTTCTACTCTGCAAAACCCAATCCATATATCAGACATGCAACCCAATTCAATGGAGATCGAATTCAAGGATGCTTCACTGTGTTCTTCAATTTCCGGCGAGCTCCGACGGCGACTGTAACAACGGTGGATAGGGTTTCTCTCCTTTTCTCTTCTTGTTCAATTCTATGTCTTTGTTTCCTTGAATGGTGTCCGAATCCTTAATATCTCTTTTTTGGTTTTTTTTCACAGCGAGTCTCTGGCGAGGCTTTCCAGCGCTTCCCTCTCCTTCCCAGCGTCGCCTCTTTCTCCTGGAGACAAAAAGGAACACGGAGGGAGGCTAGAAGGGTTGTTGTCGTTGTGTTGGAGATAAGAAGGAAGAAGTCAGACCAAAAATTCCACAATTGCATAAACAGCGCGTGCCACCCACTCCCTGTTAAATTTCCAGGCGCGCCGCCCAACTGGGTGCGCTGAATAGGCTCTCCCAAAAGTTTACATGAAAGATAGAAAAACAAAATGAATAAAAGACATCTAAGAAGACCTTGGCACTGCCATAGCTATGAGAGGAACTTCTCTGTGGATGACAACAACACTGCATTCAGTCATGTTCATATCCTCAGTTCTAGCTCCACTAGGCAAAGCCCATTCAAACTTGTGAACAAGATGTGCTAAAACAAGTTCAATAGTGGTCATGGCAAATAAGATTCCCGGGCACCCTCTTCTTCCAGCTCCAAATGGGATGAATTGGAAGTCCTGCCATTTGAAGTCCACGAAAGAATTCATAAATCTATCCGGTTGAAACTCCTCCGGTTCATCCCACAGAGAAGGGTCTCTTCCAATGGTCCAGGAATTGACTAGAACCATGGTTTTTGCAGCTATGTCACAGCCCTTTATTTGAGCATCTTGGATTGACTCTCTCAAGCTCACCAACGGTAGGGGAGGATACAACCTCAGTGTTTCTTTGATCACAGTTTTCAAGTATGGCATTTTGTCGAAGTCACTTTCTGTTATGTCTTGTTTTCCACTAGCAACTCCCATAACCTCATTTTGCAGTCTTTTCATCACTCTGGGATGCCTTATGAGTTCACTCATCGCCCACTCTAGGACTGTGGAGGTTGTATCAGTTCCGCCTGAAAACATATCCTGCAAAAAAAAAGCCATGAATATTATCTTAAAGTTCAATGATATGACACAAAACCAATTGATACTACCATGTATGAAGTAAACAAATTTCTTGTCTGTTTATTTTGACTTACCAAGATGACAGCTTTTATACCATCTCTATCAATGGAGGAGCCAGAGACGTTATTCTTTTGAACTTCAAGCAGGACATCCACAAAGTCCTTTCTATATTCACCATTCTCACCACAGATATCTCCCTTAGTGCTAAGATTAGCCATATGCTCCACAACTATTGTATCAAGAAATTCATCAAATTCTTTAGCAACTCTCTCCACTCTTGCATCTACCCCAGTGAAGTGATTAACCCAAGAAAGCCATGGAATAAAATCTCCAACAGAGAAACCACCCAACAACTCGGTAAAATCCCCAAGCAAGGTCTTGAACTTGATTGCACCTTCATTTCCACCACTATACTTCTTCCTAAAAGCCACCCTACAAATCACATCATTAGTAAGCAAAGAAAACATTTCGCTTAGATTGACCGGCAATGAGTTGACAGACAAGTTTCTGACATTCTCAATCAGCAATGCTGTTTCTTCCTCTCTAACTCGTCGGAAAGACTGAACCCTTTTGTTACTTAAAAGATGGAGAACACATATGCTTCTCATTTTTCTCCAATACTCACCATAAGGAGCTGAGGCGACATCCTTGCCTTGGTAGAGAAGTCTATCAATAACTGTTAATCTTGGTTTGCTAGAAAAGATGAGATCATTTGTTTTCATGATCTCACAAGCAGCATCTGCAGATGAAACTATGATCACAGGTCTGGAACCAAAATGAAGCATCACGAGTCCACCATGGTACTGCTTAGCTAGTTGTTGGAGGGATCGGTGAGGGCGTGTGCCAAGTTGGTGGAGGTTTCCTAGTATTGGGAGCCTTGGTGGTGATGGAGGCAAATGGTTGTGTGCTTCTGTACTGGAAAACCATTTGATGAGGAAGATTGTGAACAAGAGCAAGGGAAGAGCAAAATACAAACAGATTCACATAGCTAGTAGTCAATGCAGTATGCCTAATGTTGTATTGAATTATTGATTTTATTTAAAATCATATATTTGGTGGTGCTAATCATATAAAAAGATTATTTCACACTGGACCTATCGTTGAGCAGTGGATCAGTTCTCAGCAATAATGTTATCAATGTAAACTGGATCTCAGCAATAAAGTATTTTCAGTGGAAACACCCAAGTTATGAAAAATGTGCTTCGAGTACTATTGGCTATATGAGAGTAACATAGTATTACCTCTTCATACAATAGATTCAACAGCGCCATTGCCACATAATCGAGGTTGTAAACAATTATACATGCAAAACGTATATAACATATACAAAGTCACAGAAATACACATCAACATTGTTCTTTCTAGCTAATTCTAGCTGTAGTAACTGCAAACCTGAAAATATATCTAACAGAGTTATACGTGAAGACAAGCCACAGGAAGCCATCTGAGCTAGGGACAGAAACTGCCGAGATGGGGGAACCAGATTGTATGATGCGAGCTAGTATATGATATGAGCAAACTATATATTGTTGTGCTCGAATTCAAAGTAGGAGATAATGTCAACAGTGTACATCAAACCAACACATCCGTCGGAGGCCAAATGAGATTGACAGCAATGAGCTTTCTAACGTTTCTTTCACGCCTAAGATCGCCAATGCATCTTAAATAATTCCCTTCCATCAAAGTTACTGAAACTCGTGACGTCTTCCGATGTATCCAATACTATGTTGTTTGAGGTTGCAGGACATTGCCAACACAGTTCCGGAAGACGAGAACACGAAAGCCAACACCAACATAGATAGGAGTGTAGGAAGCCTTTCTAACGAGAACCTTTAAGTTCGAAAATTATTCCCTGCACCAATGGGACAGATGCACCAAGCATCATAACAGTCCAATTTGAAACGTGGACCATTTTTCTAACAACGACTTTAGTTGCCATTTGGAGACTTTTAAATGGGCGAGTGAGAGTGTAGAAAGGGGATGTATCAATCATCATCGTTTTCTTAGCTCCTCCCTCTACTGTGTCTACTCTCTTCTTTAAAAAAACCACAGACCGGCTTCATCAACCATTCTTGCACCCTTTTTCCTTAGACGAGCGCCGGCTGCGTCGCACACCATTCATCTCCCATTTCATTTTCTTTCTCATCCACCAAGGCGATGGAAGCGATCCTCATCTTCTCATGGACAAGAACCACATTACAAACCCGACGGTGCCGGAACAAAGTCAACGGCAGTGTTAGAGGCGGAGCCGGGAGCGCAGGGAGGGAAGGGGTCAGTGTTGGGGATGACTGATGCGGATGGTGGAGTGGTGGTGGCCGATGAAGGAATTGTGACAGTGGTGACCGAGGAAGGTGGAACAGTGGCGGTTTCCGGCAGCGCGACGGCAGAGGCAGAGTGAGTTGAATCGGATCGGGTTCGGCGTGTGTAGGTGATGACTGGTTCTGATGAGAGGTTGAGAGAGGGAGGCGGTGTTGGTGGTACCGGAGGTGAGGCCGGGAGCGCCATCGAGATGATCGGAGGTGACACCGGTACGACCGGAGGTGAGGTTGGGTGCGCCGGAGGTGCGTCTGGTGGGAGGGATTAGAAAACTGAGACTGTTGGCGTCGTTGATGAAGAAGAATCGAGTAGGGCATCTGAGGTGGCTATTGGGCCGTGGATTAATGTTGGGTGTAGGCTCGGCAGTTGGGCCTGCGGAAGAACAACATGACTTGATGGTCTGAGAGGGGTGAATTCCATGTATTCCAAGCTTATTAGAGGTGTAACATGCAAATCTTGATAAGGACAACTATTTTTGTTAAATAAGACATGACGCGAAATGTAAATAAGATGTGCGAGATCCTATTTTTTCCCATTTTTGAACAAGAAGCTCGTATATATGAGATTTAAGATCCCATGATTTTATTTGTTAAATTGACCCTCCGGTGGTTAGGCTCCCCTTAGGAGAGCCTAAGCGTAATTAGGGTTGACCGTTTTTATCGAGACTTAAACGTTACCGGAAGTTTGTGATTTTTCATCCCTAACTGTATTTCACTATTTTGATCACATCCTATTTCATAAGAATTTCAAAAAATTTGTTTTGTATGTATAGTTGGTTCACAATGATATACATTTGAACATAACCTACTAAACAAGTTATATCGTTTTAGTAGTCACGCTGCGATCCGAAGTCATAATTACATGAAAATAAAAATTTTACCGTCTGATGTAGGCATGGTAATTAAATAGATCTACTGAAAAAAATTCACCCCGTTTCGGATTATTTACACTCCCCCATCGAATCGGTCAACCTTAAATATATTTTGTTTTTTACACGAAATGCAGTTGATTGACATCGTGTGAGATCCTATTTTTCCATTTTCAAACAAGAAGCTCGCATATATGAGATTTAGGATCCCATGAATATTTTTTTCTAAATTGACTCTCCGGTGGTTAGGCTCCCCTTAGGAGTGCTTAAGCGTAATTAGGTTTGACCGTTTTTATCGGGGCCTAAACGTTACCGGAAGTTTGTGATTTTTCATCATTAGCCGTATTTCGCTATTTTGATCACAACCTATTTCACAAGATTTTTGAAAATTTTGCTTGGTCTGTATAGTTGGTTCACATTGATATACATTTGAATTTAACCAACTAAATAAGTTATATTGCTTTAGTAGACACGTGACGATCCGAAGTTATAAATACGTGAAAGTGAAAATTTCACCGTCTGATGTAGGCATGGTAATTAAATAAGTCTACTGAAAAAAAAATTCACCCCGTTTCGGATTTATTAAGACCCTCATCGAATCGGTCAACCTTAAATATACCTCGTTTTTTACATGAAACGCGGTTGACCAACATCGTGCGAGATCCTATATTTCCTCGTTTTCAAACAAGAAGCTCATATATATGAGATTTAGGATCCCATGAATTTTTTTTTTTTAAATTGACCTTCCAGTGGTTAGGCTACCCTTAAGAGCGCCTAAGCGTAATTAGGGCTGACCGCTTTTATCGGGGCCTAAACGTTACCGGAAGTTTGTGATTTTTCATCTCTACCTGTTTTTCACTATTTCGATCACATCCTATTTCACATGATTTTCGAAATTTTTTCTTCCTCTGTATAGTTGGTTCACAATGATATACATTTGAACTTAACCTACTAAACAAATTATACCGCTTTAGTAGACAGGTGATGATCCGAAGTTATAAATACGTGAAAATAAAAATTTCACCGTCTGATGTAGGCATGGTAATTAAATAGGTTTACTAAAAAAAATCCACCCCGTTTCGGTTTATTAAGACCTTCATCGAATCGGTCAACCTTAAATATACCTCGTTTTTTACATGAAACGCGATTGACCGACATCGTGCGAGATCTTATTTTTCCTCGTTTTCAAATAAGAAGCTCATATATATGAGATTTAGGATCCCATGAATTTTTTTTGTTAAATTGACCTTCCGGTGGTTAGGCTCCCCTTAGGAACGCCTAAGCGTAATTAGGGTTGACCGCTTTTATCGGGGCCTAAACATTACCGGAAGTTTGTGATTTTTCATCACTACATGTATTTCACTATTTCAATCACATCTTATTTCACATGATTTTCGAAAATTTTGTTTCCTCTGTATAGTTGGTTCAGTATGATATACATTTGAATTTAACCTATTAAACAAGTTATACCACTTTAGTAGACACGTGATGATCCGAGGTTATAAATACGTGAAAATAAAAATTTCACCATCTGATGTAGGCATGGTAATTAAATAGGTCTACTGAAAAAAAAATCCACCCCGTTTTGGATTTATTAAGCCCCTTATCGAATCGGTCAACCTTAAATATACCTCTTTTTTACACGAAACGCGGTTGACCGACATCATACGAGATCCTATTTTTCCTCGTTTTCAAAAAAGAAGCTCATATATATGAGATTTAGGATCCCATGAATTTTTTTTGTTAAATTGTTCCTCTGGTGGTTAGGCTCCCCATAGGAGAGCCTAAGCGTAATTAGGGTTGACAGCCTTTATCGGGGCCTAAACGTTACCGAAAGTTTGTGATTTTTCATCTCTACTTGTATTTCACTATTTTGATCACATCATATTTCACTTGATTTTAGAAAATTTTTCTTTTTCTGTAACCTACTAAATAAATTATACCGCTTTAGTAGGCATGTAGTGATCCGAGATCATAAATATGTGAAAATAAAAATATGACCGTCATATATAGTCATGGTAATTAAATAGGTCTACTTAAAAAAATTCTCCCCATTTCGGATTTGTTACCCCCCCCCCCCCCCCCCACAGATCGGACAACTTTAATTCAACCTCGTTTTTTACACAAAACACGGTTGACTAGCATCGTGCGTGACTATTTTTTTTGTTTTTCGACCAAAAAGCTCGTATATATGAGGTTTATGAACCCATGATTTATTTCGTTAAACTGACCCTCTGGTGGTTAGGCTCTCCTTATGAGTGTCTGAGCATAATTAGAGTTTACCGCTTTTATCAAGGCCTATACGTTACTGAAAGCTAGTGATTTTTCAACCCTAGCAATATTTCACTATTTCAATCGCATTGTATTTCACAATATTTTCAAAAATTTTGCTTCTGTATAATTGGTTCACAATGATAAACACTTGTATATAACCTACTAAATAAGTTATACTGTTTTAGCAGACACGTGATAATTAGAGATCATAAACATGTGAAAATAAAATTTCACTTTCATTGTAGTCATAGTAATTAAATATATAGGTCTCTACTAATAAAAATTCACGCAAAGGTTTGAAGTATACTTCCAATTTTGGAGTATTTTTCAAAATTCTAAGCTGTTGATTACAATTCTTAAGTTTCAAATCACAAAATTTACCGAATCAAAAGAATTATGTAATAGAGTGATTTTGGCCATTTATCTATACACCGCTTTATTATAGCTGTTAAATTTTGTTTATTTATTTTATTGTTATTGCTATGCTTTTTTTTCTATTAATAAATAAAACCCTTTTTTTATCAGGTAAAATAAAACCCATTTGAATTAAAAATTCACTCAATCGGAAAGAAAAAAAATTCACTCATTCTCTAAAAAAAATGATCTATTTAAAAAAAATATCTACAATATCGAAATGCTTAAAACCCCGAATCCCCAAAGCCTGAACCCTAAACCCCAAACACAAAACCCAACCCAAAATCCAAACCAGGCCCAACTCCAAACCCCGATCTCTTCTCTTTCCCTTTCTCAGTTTCTCCATACCCAAACTTGGCCGCCCCCTTCTCCAATATCTCCGCCACCACGCCCACGACCACCTTCATCTCCTTATCCACCTCCCCTAAACTCAATGGCAACATCCATTGGATCATCGGCCTCCCCTCATTATAACACCTAATTATTAATTAATCAACAAAACACTCTGATCCCGATCTCGGGAATTGCCGTCGAACCACCATCACAGATCTGACGGCAAATTGAGCAGAAAATGAACGAACCCATATCTTCTTCTGCAAAGAAAAAGATGAAAAGACCCAGAACCCAGAATTGGGCAAGGGAGATGTGATCAAGATTGAGGTGGTATGTTTGGATAGAGGAGTTGAGGACAATCGATGAATTCGGCGAAGGATTGGGCCTCGGATAAACCCTCAAGGCCACCTCATCTCATTGAAAGCGTGAGACCTATCGATCTCGCCCATGCATTTTTGCAGTAAGCAAAGTTGATGAAGAGAGAAAGAGATGGAGAAGGAGGAATGGGTCATGCGTGAGGAAGATGATAATGATTATAAAGTTAGAGGGAGATAAGAGAAGAGAAAGGAAGGCAAAACAACACCAGTCGGAGCTAACCAGTTTTGGATTGCACGCTTTGTTAAGCCTCGTGGTGCAGCTGTCCCAGGGGTGCAACGAATAGGCTCTCCTTAAGTTGAGAATTTATCGAGGACATTTCAGCTTATCCCACATTTTGTTCTTATATACGCATCTTGACCGTTTAGTTTATAGGTATTTATAAGTAGATTATTTCAATTATATTAAAAATTGTTAAGGCATTTATAAGTGTGATTTATCAATTATAAACTTAAACGGTTCATATTTGACAGATTTAATTCGTCTATTCATTTGATCTAGTTTATTATCTTAACGAACACCAATTTGGCTGTAAATTTATAAAAATGATATACTCTTATAAACCAAAAAACTGAACGGATAAGATATCAAAATATGATCAAAAAATATATCTTTTAAACCATACACCGAAAAGTTCTCAATTAGTAGTCAACTTAAAAGTCCTCAGATTTGGTTGGAAAGAACATGGCTTTGTTGTGAAACTAAAAAGAGCTTTACCTTAAAGAGCATCATACAAAATGCGGAAAGGCTTCTGGTGAAGGAAACAAAAACATTCATTTATCTCATTTCACAAAATCAGTACTGTACAATACACAATTGCGTTAGCAGACTTCAGGGCATTCGACATTGACTTGATATCCAACCATGATAGCGGGTGTCAACCAAATCTACATTCAGATATCTACACAATGGAAACAATCCTACACCTCGGCTAACATTCGCTCGGTATGTAAGCCGACACAATAATCATCTCCTCAGATTGTCCCGTGTGAAAAATGAATGCCTAAGAGCTTCACGAGCTGTAAGTCTATCTGAGGGATCATACTTCAGTAGCCCCTGCAAGAGGTGGATAAGGTCACCAGCTGAGTGGTCTACGTGCTGCATTATAAGATTCTGAAGACGAGCAAGTTTTTGAACAGCCTTTATACTCTCCCTCGACGCAGCACCTTCAGGCCAATCCAATCGACCTCTCCTGACATACTTCTCAGCATGTCGGCTGTAATTTCCATTAGCAAAGTGAGACTACATTCCTTCATGAAAATAAGAAGAAAAAATTTATGAACCAGTTAAGTCAATCACTTACTCTGCTCTCTTCAACATATGCTGGGGAAGGGGACCAAGTACCCGCTCCATCATGGCAAGGTGCTCCAAGTTTTCATGTGTCTGGAACAAAGCCTCACCCTGCACCAAGAAGCAAATATAGAATAAATAACTTACTTGATGACAAAACTACCAAGCACAAGAATCTAGTTCAGCAGACGAACCGTGCACAACTCCACTAAGATACAACCAATGCTCCATACATCGCAAGGGTAGCTCCAGCCCATTCCTGCACAATCATCATAATTGTTGTTAGACATCTGCTTACATCATTCATCAGACATTTTAATAAACATTGAGAACACACTTACCAAGAATAACCTCAGGTGCACGGTAATGACGGGTTGACACAATATAGTTCTGATCTTGACGCTCATAAGTTGTGCTACCAAAATCAATAACCTTAATAGCACTTGACTTTGGTACTCTTTTATAGTAAGAGCTATCTTTGGGTGATCGAGATGAGCTCTGTAATTAGCAAATACAATAGAACATTAAATACCGTACAATTAAAACATAAATGACAAATTCAAATGAAAAAGGATTAGAGGAACAGAACAAACCTTATTATAGTCTGGGACTCTAATGTAATCAGGAGAAACAAGAAGTATGTTCTCTGGCTTCAAGTCGGTATGAATAAGAGAGAGATCATGCATGACTGCAAAGAAATGCCAAAATCATCAGAATAACAGGAAAAATCTGACCAAATATAATTGGTGTAGTGATATGCAAGACAATACAGCATAGCATGTGAAAATGAACTTATAGACAGACAATACAAAAGAACAATTCATTGCAGCGAAAAATAGAAAGCAAGTATTGAAGCAAGACATGGATTGAAAGAAACTAGCTCAGGTATTTTTACACACATGCTACACATTCCAACAGTTGTCTGCCAATCTCACGGACGAGATCAATGGGAAATGAGCGGTAATTGTTTTTCTTGAGAAAATCGTATAAGCTTGGTCCAAGCTTCTCAAATACCTGTTAAAAACCATTTAAATTCACGCACGAGTTTTAACCCCAAAATTATTTGTGAATCGGGGAAATCAATCCACCACAGATTAATCATATACTTACAATACAGATATGGTTACGAAAGTCAAACCAGTTCCGTAATTGCACACAACTGCAAGGAATGAACCCATTTAACATTCTAACAACTTCAGGGAAAAAATTCATCAAATGTTATGTGGCAGTAAAAGTAGAAAAAAGAATCAAATACTCACCGGCTGCCACCTTTATCGTGTTTACCAAGTTGTTGCAGCATCTCAATTTCAATCATAGCTGCTTCACGATATTTCTTGATCCCGCGGACTATTTTTATGGCAACCATTTCCTTTTTTTCTCTGTCCCAGCACTCCAAAACCTGACCAAATGTACCTTCTCCCATTTTGCTTTGGATTTTATCTGTAATAGGTGACAGCAGTATAAAAATCCACAACAAAGTCATTAAAACAAATATACAAGACTAAGAAACCTATACAAACCGGATTGATTTTTATAAATGGAAAACAGGATGATGTGTTGATAAAAACTTCATTAGAAGAGAAGTCTCAAAATACTAAGAAACTGATCATCTGAACTTTATAAGATTCAGAAAAACCAAAAAATGCAAATGATTTAATGATGGTGAGATGTAATTACAGCGAGCTGTTAAATTTTCGCCAACTGAAAACATGTAATGCCCATCCTTGTCATCTTCTCTCCATGGGGGTGAACCATTTCGAGCTACTTCCTTATTGAATAGAGAACTAGTGTAGAGTGAGGGTGCCATCAAAGGAGTAAAGCTTGCCATATTCCCAACCTCTTGTCCACAATAAATTCCTACCTGAGCCTACACAGAGCCATCCATTCATGTACCACTCAAAATTAAGTCAAATTCTGCCAACCCCTATACCGTAACCCCATCCATTCCCTCAAGCCACATCAGAATCTCACAACATGACCAAACTCACAAATCATAAGAAACATTCTACATGCAGTATAACGATCCAAAACATAATGATGGAAACCACAATAATATCCAAACAATGAAGCAAAGCTAAATTAGAATAAAACAATAGCATATTTTTCAAATACATAAAAGGAGAGTTAACAAATTTGAACAGATTATTTTCGAAATCAATTATTCATAAAAAAAAACATAAAGATTTTAGCAGATAAATCTACAGCGATTTAAAAAAAACAAGTCAAAAGAACAAATTCCAAGCTTTCAGCAATTGCTACAAGAAATTATTTGTAAAAAAAAATATATGACTAAATCGATCCATAACTCAATTTCAATACTTCCAAAACCAGATTTTAAGAAAGATTTAATATAATTAATCGTAAATCCAGGCTCCGATCTATAAAGATCGAATTAAAAGCTTCAAATTAACAAAAATCATCAGAAACATATATTACAGATGGAAAACAAGAGCTTTAATCACAAATAATAACAAAATCAACATGAAAAACCGAGCCTTTTAGGATCTATTACAACCACAAGAAAATCGATTCAGAACGAAAAGTATCGGTGAAAAAGATTATACCTTTGGGGCCTGAGGAACGTCCCAGCCCAGACGCGCTCGCTTTCGGGGACGACGATCCATGTGAGTGTGAGGAAACTCCACCACGCGCTCCATCTCCATGATTGCAGATCGGTTAATCGGAGATTTCTAGAAGAAAATTTTTGGGGCGAAAAAAGATGGCCAAAATCTGAAGATTGAAGAAGATGTTTTTGTGAGAGAGAGAGAGAGAGAACCCTAATTCTAACCTAATAAAGTGGGGGTGGTGAGGGGTGAGATGAAATCGGACGGTACACGTGTCACGTTGTTGTCCGTGGGTTTTGACGGATTCGTATTATCCAGCTCAACCCAACGTTGTTTCCGTAATGTTTTAGGTGTTGACTATGATTGGGGGATTTAACCGTGGTTGAGTTTAGCATCCTCTTTATAAAAGCATCGGATATTCGGAGAGTTATTCGCACGCATTAAGCATTCGGAACTTAATTTATTTTTTTAATTTATGTAAATTTAAATAATAATTAACAAACTTACTGACCTCATCCTGACATCTAAATAGTTGATAGAGAAATATTTGAAAATTTGAAGATTAATAATTAGCCTGTAACCAAAAAAAAAAACAGATTAATACCCATGGGGTTTGGTCTGGTGGTACAAGTAGGACAGGCCTGCTTGCCAGACGAATGTGTACAGAGATACTTCCGACGTGGGAGGTCTCTGGTTCGATCCTCGGCAGGTGAAAAATACCCGATGGGGAGGGGGTTTGACCTTAACCTGCTCTAACTCCCGGAGTGGTAGTTCATCCGACCACCATTTTCTGTAACCAAAAAAAAAAAACAGATTAATAATTAGCCAAGCTACCAAAATATACATCAAGGATCAAAAATCCTTGAAACATTTCTACATCTCTACTACAATAAAGCAAGGAGGTCAGGAAATTTACCAAAATGTGAACCGCTTAATAACTCTCACATGGAAACACTGGGCTATTATAATAAAAACCAAAAGAAAAAAAAAAGGAAAGGAAATAAATCAAATAAAAATATTGGTTATACCTGGGAAGAAATTAAACGTGCAATAGCACGAATGCATTCGGTTTCAACGAGGAGTTATCGGGAATCGATCAGAAGTTCATAACAACGTGGGGAATTATCAGAGAATTGCAATTACCACGATTTTCTGACTACAAAAGGATCCCGACTGTTTTTGAAACCCGACGAGACCAAGCCAGAATGTTTGCTCTCACTCCCCTTATACACTTTCAGGTACTCAATTGGTGCTACTTAATTGTGCAATTTCAATCTTTTACATCAAACTGAGATCAATTCGATTTAATGGATTTATAATTTAATCTACTCTATCTACTCTGTTTGTTTTGTTGGTGCATGATAGAAAAGAACATAATTAGTGGAGAAGATTAAATGGGTTTATATGATTTTCTTTTTGCAAGAAATTGAACAGACGACTTATGCCGCGGATTCTTAGCCAAAAGAGGTTCGATATATAATCCCTCGGGTTGTTTCTATGATCTATTTACGTCTTTAGTTCTTTTCTTTGTAACCTTATTGTTCAAAGTACATGACATTGGGTCTTTCTCTTTCATAGTTCCAAAGAACAAGTCAGATTAAATTTATTGTATTGAACTAATGAACTAAGCAAAGCTTATACTTGATGGTTAAAGAAATTGCTGGTGTATTTGGTGAAACCTCCGGTTATTTATGGTGCATACTCTCCTCAAGTTATATGTTACACAATTTACATGAATTATTATACTAAATTAAATTTAAACAGTTTCCCTTCAGTATTTTAGTTTGAATATAATGCTATTCAGCTTTCAATCGTTTAGATTTCATTGTCAAATACTACTTTTCTATATTTATGATAACTAGATGTGAGGGTCTTTTTTGAAATGAAATGCGACTATGTCAAAATCAATCCAATAATAATTCGATTATTAGAAAGACTTTGTATGTGATTCAGATCAAGTAGAAATCAAAAAGAGCTTCACAGCGTGAAGCACAGTGTGGGAGCTAGAAACGCATGCAGTGAGAGAATTTGGGGGTTTTCTGGGTAAGAGATTTCTGGAAAAAATAGAGATCGAATGTGCCTGTTTGGAATGGTGATTAAGGATTGGATTTGGTGCTTGGAGGTTTGAATGCTTGAGGGCATGAAAGTTGTTTCTAGACGTTTTTCTGGGTTTTACAGGATTATCTTCCTCCATTTCTACTACAAGGACTCACCTTTTATAGGCTCAATGGATAAGGTTTTGATGAACAAAAGCATATGAATATCTAGGTAAAACAAAGTAGTCTTCTGGATACATGATTTCTACCTTAAAACCAGGAAAAAAGAAGCTTACTTGTGATGACTGCTAATTGCTACAGTGACAACGATTATGACAACAGAAAACAACGAGCGATGTGGACAAGAGAGATTGGAAAATGTGAGCTCATTGTTTGGGGGGAAGGAAGAAGCCTTTCTCTGGTCTCGTGGCTTCTTCTAACAAAACAAGGCTATGATTCAGATAAGAGTTCTTTTGGACTGGGTATTCATGTGCTGCTGGAAAGAAGAGATGGGGTATTTGGTAGCTACAGGGAAGAGAATACGTGTTAGAAATGAAGAAGAAGAAAGAAGGGAAGTTGGGCTTTCTTATATGTGTATTGGGTTTCAAATGAAATGCTAGCTGACCTAATTCTCATGTTCATCATTTCATTGCTGATTTAAATCGTTAAGCTTGGATTTCGGGCCCAAGACCAAAATCATCAACGATATTATATCGGCAGATGAACATTATGCGTTCTCGTAACTTTCCATACCACACCCACATTTGCAAGCCTCAAAGATGCGCGGATGTGGCTTGGGTCCACATCAATGGGCATATCTGCTTAGCGTGTTAAAATCCTAAGATTATAGGAATGTGCATGAATTGCATAATAAATTGTAGCGTGGCAAAGTGCATGATTTTTCGGGTATCAACACTAGACTAATAAATATTTGTTAACTAACTGAAATGTTTTTTTTTTGCATGTTTAACTTCATTGATTGATTGATTGATTAATTTAGAAAGGGGGCTTACAGCTTGCTATCATGATTCTCTTGGTTTTGGATCCAAGTTACTTTTTCATCCATTTTTCTACACCATTAAACTCGGTTTCCATTTGCATGCATCAGAACAATTTCTTATGTTTTCTGCCATCACTTGGTTTCCAATGGTGTGTTCAAAGTTAGCCTAGTATTACAGCTTGCTATTATGATTCATTGTTTCTGTTTTTCCAGTAGTAAAAGTTTTAAAAACAGTACATAATAAATCCTCGACTTCTAATTTTCATACATCAAGTTTAAAAAAAAAAACTCAAATTGGTACATGACTTTCAGAATTGAACACAGTTATAGTGTTAACGCAACGTAATCAATAACTTTTTGAAGGGTATTACAGGTTTTCAACACACTATCTCTCATCCACCCCCTCCCAATACCCAGACCAACATAAAAAATGCAGCTTCCCACAAAAGCCACGTCTCTGCTCAAAGCTTCCAACTTTACGATCCAATATGAGCCGAGATGATGGTAACCGCCATTTCCAACCCGAAAGCAACGACCCTTCATAATTCTCAAATCAGAAACGAGAATTTGGAGAGAAGAGAAGAGAGATAGAGAGAGAGATCTACAAGATTCACTTATTCATGAAGAAGGAACAATTGATTCCCCTTCATCTCTCAGACCCACATCACTCTCTAAAAGACTACACACCAACCTAGAAAAACATTCTCAAGCCATAAATCCTCAAACTCTTTCGTTCTCCACTCCATCCATCAACTCCAAATCAAAAGAAAAAAAATGTGTGAATTTAGATTGAGAAACGTATTGAACGTCAAAGATGGGGAAATTGCTTGACGGTGGAGTAATAAGACCTGTGTTTGCTGGCATTTTGGGGGTCTGGTCTTGCTTCTCTTTTTTGTGATTGTTTGGATTTGCCAAATTGTTGTAGTTTTTACTGGTTTCACCGTAAGCAGAGAAAAGAAGAAAGAAAGAATTAAGAGGAGATAATGGATATAAATTATTATATTTTGGTTCCTCTATCTAGAAAGACGAATTCACCCTTCAAATTTAACAGAAAACATATTAGATAACAAAGTAATGGAATGTACTCATTTTGAGTGGTAATTAAAACTTCATGTACTGATTTAATTCTTTTGAAAGATGATGTACTTATTTTCGGAGTGATCCATATGCGGTGTACTGTTCTTGAAATTTTTTCTTTCCAGTATATTGTGTTTATATTCATGGTCTGATAGTCTAATATTTACTACTTATTTTTTGTAGTTTCATTGTTGAAATGAAGATGGCAGAACTCCTTACTCTTTGAGATAAGCAATAGTATTTTTACACTATTTTTTAATTGATTGCAAAATCATGGAAGAAGGTACAAAAAAGGAACAAGATGAAAGTGTGAGAAGAAAACGAAAGAAAGTAAGTAGGAGGAGTAGAGGGCATTGCGCAGAGGGGGATAAAAAAAGTTAAGAAGATTGAAAAGGAATGACAGTCAGCAAGCTAAAGAAAAAGAATACATAATTGTGGATAATTTGTTATGTTCTATCGTTGATGATGAGATAAATAAACATCACTTTGGCATGTTTCCCTCCTGTAAGTATTAGTTGAAGTCTTATTTCTGCAAAATCTGATATATCCGTTTGTAAGTTTCTGTTTATTTTTGTTTAACAATCATAAATTAGCCAAGGTCCACCACATTAACTATAGAATGTACACACAAGTTACTCTAAAAAGTATCACATAAGGTGTCATTTGTCATATCTTGACATAATCTCGTATGTACATCCATCAAATTTTCTGAAAATTGGCCAACGAAACCTTCAAAATAAGAAAACGCACTTCCGCACGCGCATACACGTGGGTAGGAAGGCTAGTCTAAATTAATGTAACGTATACAAATCTTTACGTTCTATAACATCTCTACTAGTATACTTGCTTGTATATGAAATTTTACTTTCTATCACTGTAGTAGTATACTTGCTTGTATACAAAACTTTACTTTCTATCACATCTTTACTAGTATACTGGCTTGTACAAGTCCTCAGAAATAGTTTTATTCTCCTTGAGTATCAATACAACCAATAATGTTATGAGTTACTACAAATGTGTTACTCCAGTAGCTTCTCTATTTAGTATCTGGTATCACACACACACACAACCGTGTTGTATAGTGTTAAAGTTTTATAAACGAAAGTAGTTACCCGATTAGTTATTGTTTGACTATATGTTAACTTTTAGTTTCGTAATTCTAATAAATAAATGTTCGGAACGACATGGAAAAACACCAACAAATGTTCATACGATTTATAGCCTAACATGTTTTCATTGAACTAAAATGTTGTCTCAAAGTTGGTGCAGGAACAAGTGAAAAGTGTTAAGAGGGGAGTCCCAAGTTGGAGCAAGGCAAGTATTTGATTAGAGATTCAGGGCATGTTTATTAACCTGAAATGAAATTAAGAGTGATGTAATTGATTACGGAATTGGTGAATTCAAACGTTTACTAACATGTTAAGGTATTATAATGGAAGTGAGTCCCACTTGCTTATCATGAATTGATTCCTGATGAAACCCCTTATTCGATACCCAAAGGGAGAGATGAGTATCAGAATTAAAGTAATGAAATCAATTTTTTCTCTTTAAAATATCCTCACATAATTATAATATTTTTATATTACCTAACCCTAAAAATATATATATATATATATATTATATTTTAAAGGTATTTTAAATTTATTTTTTATAAAATATTTTAATAATTAAACTAATTTTAATTATAATTCTATACGATAAGTAAATAACATTAATTGTAATTAGTTTTGTTCCTATATATGTAAGTAAACAGTACGAAATATTTGAGAGTGTACCATTGTACCGATTCGAAGTCGGTCATCGTGTCATCAAAGACATCACTTCCGCTGCTACTGGACCGACCAAACCAGCTATGTAGAAGAAACAAAGGCTCTATCTTTGACCATGGAGCAACCACCACCCCCACCAGTAGCAATCTCAACTCTATTCACATTCGTCTTCCCCTTCACCTTCCTCACTATCTTCCTCCTCAGATGGCTCGTCCCCGCCGCACCACCACAAACCCACAACAAATGCCTCCCTCCTTCACCGCCGCGCCTCCCAATCATCGGCAATCTCCACCAGCTCGGCCGCCTCCCCCACCGATCCTTACACACCCTCGCCCAGCGCTACGGCCCAATGATGCTCCTCCATTTTGGAGTCAATCCAGTCCTCATTGTCTCCTCCGCAGACGACGCCCGTGACGTCATGAAAACCCACGATCTCGTCTTCTCCAACCGGCCCAGATTGTCAGCTTCCGATAGGCTGCTGTACAATGGGAAAGGTTTAGCTTCTGCTACTTACGGTGAGTATTGGAGGAGCGCAAGAAGGGTGTGTGTTGTTCATCTATTGAGCTCCAACAGGGTTCAGTCTTTTCGAGCTGAAAGAGAGGAAGAGCTGGGGTTGCTTATACAAGAAGTTAAGCGTTTAACTTCGGTGTCATTATCTGTGAATTTAAGCGAGATGTTTGCTTCGTTTACTGTGGATGTGATGTGTAGGGTGGCTTTTGGGAGGAGGTATGGTGGATTGAAGTTTAGGGAGATGCTTGGGGAGCTTATGAGGTTGTTGGGGGGTTTCTATATGAGGGATTATGTTCCTTGGCTTGCTTGGGTTGATTGGATTAATGGGTCGGATGCGAAAATCGAGAGACTTTCCAAAGAGTTTGATTGGTTTCTTGATGATGTGGTGGATGAGCATATGGGGGTTTTGAAAATGAGAGGAGACAGTGGTGGAGATGGGAGTGGAGAGGGTGGGAATGATTTTGTGGATGTACTGCTTGAAGTTCAAAACTCTGGCAATGAGGGCTCTTCGATTGATAGAGATAGCATTAAAGGTATCATCTTGGTGAGTAGCTTCTTTTGGCTTGCAAGAACTTTGCTAATCAGTGATTGAATACTGTTGTCTTAGTGATGGAATGCTGTTAAGTAGCTTCTTTCATTTGTATAGCAATAATGTGTGCCTGCATTTTCTAAGAACTAGGAATATTCAGAATTGAGAGTTGAAACTGGAAAGTTTGAGGTTAGGTGAGATCAAGAACAGAAAATTTGGAAGTGGGTTCCTCTATTTGCTTCTTAGAACTTCACCCCATAAAACTTTGATTGGTTTAGTGTCCAAGACTAACAATTTGTCTGCGTGAGTATTTAGGGATTGTTTACCTATTGAGTTCCAAGTTATTATCTTTTTAGATAGGTAGGCATAGCTAAGCACCATGAGATTGTTAACCTATTTACTTATTTAGTTCCAAGTTATTACTTTCTAAAAGAATTTGGTAGGCAACCAGCTAAGCACTGAATATGGTATATTTAGAACTGTTGTTTGGTAATAGACTGGTTTCTTAGATGAGTTTCATCAAGGAAGATCTTGAGTTTTTATGCGGGAGTGTTTTGGACTTCAAGGAGAGAATGTGAAGCTACTATGTACTTGAGCAATAACTTAGTAAGGTCAGTTGAAAGCTTTAACATCAGAACAAAAAGGCAAGAGTAGGAGGTCATTCAGAAATTGACATTTTAATGTTAAATGTGTAGTTTGTCGACTTTTCTGTCAGTTATCAATAAAATTTCAACATTGTTTATGAACTGTGAATCTCATCATAATCTTAGATCTCTCCGGCCCTTTGGTTTAGATTGCACAATATTTGTATCAGAGCAGTCAATTCATTCAAGTGCTGTTCCAAATTACTATAGTTGTTGTTACTTGAGTTGGTTATCTTATAGTTGCTGAGAATGTCTACATTTTCACCATACATGGATTATAAATCGTGTTACTTGGCTTCTTGTAGGATATGTTTTCTGGTGGAACTGATACAACATGCACAGTTTTAGAGTGGGCAATGACCGAAATCTTGAGGCATCACAGAGTTTGTAGAAAACTGCAAAATGAGGCGATGGAAATTGCTAAAGGCAAACCAGACATCACAGAAAGTGATTTAGATAACATGCACTACTTGAAAGCAGTGATCAAAGAGACACTTCGGCTACATCCGCCAATACCATTACTCGCCCCTCGTGAATCAACTGAAGATGTTAAGATAATGGAACACGATATAGAAGCAAAAACTATGGTCTTTATCAATGCTTGGGCAATTGGAAGAGACCCAGCAGAGTGGGATGAACCAGAAGAGTTTCGACCGGAGAGATTCATGAATTCTTCAGTGGATTTCAAAGGGCAAGACTTTCAATTACTCCCATTTGGAGCGGGTAGAAGGGGCTGCCCAGGAATCTCATTTGCCATGACTACTAATGAGCTTGTGTTAGCAAATATTTTGCACAGGTTTGACTGGGAACTGCCTGCTGGAACAAGTGCAGAGGATATAAACATGACCGAATGCAGCGGTGTTGTTGCGCACAGGAAAATTCCTCTTGTGGCTGTCGCAAAACCGAGGTCTTTCTAGAATCTTTCTGCTTCTGTTTTTGTGTGAAAGGTGAGGATATACGTCTATCTTATCTTTCTGGTACGAACTAGGCCTATTTGGTTACACCTTCTTGCCTTGCTCTACTTTTCTGCTTGCATTCTCTTGGTACTCTTTCCGTAGCTGGTTAAAACTCGAGGTACTATAACAAGCATCATTTTTACACTGTATTCTACTATTTTCAGTTCCTGGTAGACACCGTCACTCTACCTTGATAAGGGTCTTGTTTGATGATGATCATATGAAACAGTACAGACTGCAACAACAACAAAAAAGGTTCATTCAACAATGGTTTCCTTTGGTTAATATTAATCATATAATCATAGATTGAAAATTGGGAACAAGATTACATGAACATAATATTAATCGACACAATTAAGGGAAGCACTGCATTGAGTACGACTCTAGAAGCAGAGCAATAAGAGAAGAAGTTCACCAGAGATCATCATCAGTCATTCTCTGTTGTCAGTGTTTGCTTATCTTAGAAATAGAAATGATGTAATTTGTAGGAATCAGTTCTTCATAATGAGAAAGCAGTTTGGACGACGTTTTGGCACAAAGTGATCGATGAAAGTGCTTTATGCGTTAGCAATTGGCAGGTGCTTACAGAAGAAGCACTTCCAAACTGCTTTGACAATCTGCACATGAAATCATGCTGCTGTAATGCAAGGAACAGAAAGTTATGCACATATGTACCGTACGCTTCTCGAGTTCTCGAGATACTATCCGAATCGTATTGAACCAGATCTTTATGCTGATCAAATTCAAACACGACTTATATCATCAAGATATCGTTTAGAGGAAAATGCCGGAATGGCTTAAGAACTCGATTCAAACCGACTTACTCGATTACAACCGCTCATCATTCTCATCCATGAATATATGGCTACCGTATTTGAATCGTATAAGAAAGCAAGGATTTATACCAAGGCCAAAGAAGCTAGCCTGCATGATTAGTACAATGAATGAGACCTTCTTGACCACCGTTAAATGGCTCCAGAGTATCAACCAAAGCCACACTCCCAACCAACACGGCAGAACTTTTGCCTAATAATTCCATGGACCGACTCGAGCATGATAAACATGTACGATTACGTACAATGTCAGCTTAGCTATTCGTATACCCACGAATACACATTACAGAAAGAAAAATCGAAAACTTAATTTGATGTCTCATGTCCGGCATATAATTATATGTCGGAGCTAGCTAGTCATTAGTTCATTACCTTACCGGCAGTGGCGGAGCCAAGAATTCACTTGTAAAGCACCGATTATTACCAAAAAAAAGTTCTCGATACAATCATTCTATCATATAATCGATTTACTATATCATAAGTTAAAAATTAAAACATAAATTGAATCAATAAGGCAACAACAAATTAAAAATAAAACATGAATACTTCCTAATTTGAAAATAAAATCTACTAAATGGTAATAAAATACAGCTGATTTTCAGGTCTAGCTGATTTATCATTAGTCGGTCAAAATAACATCTATTTTTATTGTGTCTGCAGAAAAGCTGATAGAGGTCCGGACCCGTCAAACCTAAGTGAAGTTCTGCCTGTTTGCCAGTATTTAGCTAGTCATTAGAGTCATATTTGTCTACAAAAATAATATATGTATATTTTAGGCCTCATTTGGTTCATAAAAATGAAAATAATTAGTTTGTGTTTCTCAATACATGAACTATCTTTTCAGATATTTCTTAAATTAAAAAAAGGTAGTCATAATTGTTATTGAAAAATTTGTTAGTCAGATAATGTAATAAATAAATGCAACAAAAGAAAAGAGAAAACTCTTTTTTTTTTTTTTTTTTCATGAAAGTTGTTCATACTTTCTCGATACTTCCAGTCTTCCATTTCGCAAATCGATCAAACGACCATATGCTTCCATAAAATCAAGATCTATAGTATTAGGACGTGTTGATATGGAGAGCGAGAACGTAACCAGAAAGAAATCGAGAACCACCAAACTCCTACAAAGATTAGATGCATGCGCTACTGCTGTCAGCCTTCTGTTTTGTTTTCTATTTAAACACACAAGCCAGCACAGCAGTGTGAGCACGTACTCAAACTCATTTATTATGAAAGAATAGAAGAAAGAACTTGAACCCGATCACTTGCAAATAACAACATGCTGGAGATGAGTGAAACTTTGTCACTGGCACCGCTTCTAGCCATTACTCTCATTTTCCTATACAAATGGTCCTCCACCAGTACAGAAAACTCGCCACCTTCTCCACCAAAACTCCCTATTCTCGGAAACCTTCACCAACTAGGGTTACACCCTCATCGCTCACTTCGAGACTTAGCTCAGATCCATGGCCCGTTCATGCTCCTTCACTTTGGAAGCATCCCCGTCATCGTTGTTTCCTCGGCTGAGGGAGCCCGTGAGATCATGAAAACTCACGACCTCACTTTCTCCAACAGACCCAAGACGTTCATCTTTGAGAAGCTGCTCTATAATTTCAGAGACGTAGCGTCGGCGCCTTATGGCGAGTACTGGAGGCAGATGAAGAGTATATGTGTTTTGAATCTCCTGAGTAACAAAAGGGTTCGATCTTTTCGCGCTGTTAGAGAGGAGGAAGTTCACTCGATGATGGAAAAGATAAAGGAATCATCATCAACATCATCGGTTGTGAACATGAGCGAAACGTTTGCTACGCTGACCAATGGTGTCATCAGTAGAGTTGCTCTGGGTAGGAAGTACAATACAGGCGGGGAAGGTTTGGGAGATCTGCTGGAGGAGTTAATGAAACTACTGGGACACATCAATGTTAGGGATTTTATCCCATGGCTTGCTTGGCTGAACCGTATGAATGGTTTGGATGCTAGATTGGACAGGGTGGCTAGACAGTTTGATGAGTTCTTGGAGAGAGTGATTCAAGAGCATGTAAATAGTTCCGAAAGTAGAACTAACGGCCATGCTCGTACTGAGAATGACCAAAAGGATTTTGTGGACGTTTTACTTGAAATTCAGAAAGAGAACTCACTTGGCTTTCCCCTCGAAGGAGTTAGCATAAAGGCACTTATCTTGGTACGGTTACCTTGTTCTCCCTCTGGCTGCATCACTTGTTTAATCAATATTTTTTTCTATTACATTATCTACTATATTTATATATGTTATTCAATCGTGTGTGTCTAGAGTGAAGCTTCGTTCTGAAATTAAAAGGTGAAAGTTCTTTTTTGGCACATTTTTCGGTCACATATCCACATCTCTGTCGTTTAGTTTTTATAACCTAATGACCTACTGTATATATCATTTATGTCAAGTTTCATGCAAAGACTACGAGTCTACGAGTACAGTATGTGTGTTTGCATGGAACCTTGACTTATTAGTTATTGTTACACAGTAATTATCTAAATACGTAAATAACCGTACAGAATAGGAAGAGGTGGATTTGATCTGTAGTCTTATGATCTTTGAATTGCGTTTGTAATATATAGCATCAAGTTATATTAGATGCTAGACGTCTGAATTAATCGACTGATTAATATATTTTTTCTTATAGGATATGTTTGCTGCTGGAACTGAAACTACGTATACATTCCTGGAATGGGCACTAAGTGAGCTTTTAAGGAATCCACTGGTCATGAGCAAACTGCAGAAAGAGATTCGGGGAATAGTCAGAGACCAGAAAGACATAACGGAGGATGATTTGACCGGAATGCACTACTTGAAGGCAGTGATCAAAGAGACTTTTCGCTTGCACCCTCCGGCTCCGTTACTATTGCCCAGATTATCAACCCGCGAAGTGAAAATAAATGGTTACAACATTAAAGCCAACACACAAGTCATAGTGAACGCATGGCACATTGGAAGAGATCCCAACACATACAAGAATCCAGAGGAGTTTGAGCCGGAAAGGTTTCTGATTCAGAACGATATAGATTACAGGGGAAATGACTTCCAACTTATTCCATTTGGAGCTGGTAGAAGGATATGTCCAGGCATTCAGTTTTCCACGGCTGTCAATGAGATTGCGTTGGCAAACATACTTCACAAATTCAATTGGGAATTGCCTGATGGAGCAAAAGGCCAAGATTTGGATATGACGGAATCTACTGGCTTAACCATACATAGAAAAAATCCTCTTAAAGTCGTGGCTGTTCCATATTTTCATTGAAAGTGTGGTCTAGCCTGTGTTGAATGTATTTGATATGCAAATGTAGTACATTGTAATGAGAATAAGACATTGTTATGACTAAGAGATATATTGTGTTTAGTATGAGCTATATACTGTACAAGATACAATTGACAAAACAAAAAAAAGATCGACGTGAATACGTAACGTGATTAACACCGACATTGCTTTCAGATCTAGTATTGTGTTTTGTCCAATTGATCAAGATGATAGATATGAGGACCGAATTTGTGTTGTTGAGGTTGCTTTCCTTTTTTGTGTGGAGAAGAGTGTTTTGATTCTTACATACTGATAGATGTGAGTCATGTGACCATTGACTTATGTATGTTAATTGATTAATAATTGGGATGTCGGCCGTAAAATAGGAAAAACATTATTGGCCTAAATGAGACCTAAGATTTAAGATCTCAATTGTTCGTGTCACAATTCGTAAAAACATCGATCACCAATTTGCCAAATCAGATACAAACATCCTTATTGTACGGATTTTCTTATTTTAACCATACACATTATAGGTATATATGAGTAGATTATTTCTACAAATTTTCAGCTAATTTGGAGCTCGTTAAGAATATATATATACAGATTTTCTCAGGTGCGGATGTCCATATTTATTCTTACGGTGCAGATTTCCACTTTACACTCACTTTTTAATCGAATTTTCATATCTTCACCGTCTAGTCTTTAGATACTAATGTATAGATCATCTCTGCAAAATTTCAGCCAATTTGGTTATCGTTAAGGCACTAACACTCGATTAAATCAATGGAAGAACATAATTCTGTCGAACTTGAACCGTTCATGTTTATAACAGAAAAACGCAGTTTTGAGTGTCTTAATGATAACCAAATTGGTTGAAATTTTACAGAGATGATCTATACATTAGTATCTAAAAAGAGCTTACATACAAGAAAGCAAATACAGCATACACGGATTTGTTACGCAGCTAGGTAGAAAGATGAAGATGTTAATATGATGAATCTCCTCGAATCATTGCTGGATCTAAACGAAACCGTCTCCCTATCGCTTGTTGCCATTTTCCTCATTGTCTTATACAGATCATGGTCTTTCACTACTCCTTTATCAAAGAACTCACCGCGCCTTCTCCACCAAAGCTCCCAATCATCAGTAACCTTCACCAACTAGGGTTACAACCTCATCGCTCACTTGAATCCCTCTCTCAACGCCATGGCCCTCTCATGCTCCTCCATTTCGGAAGCGTTCCCGTCCTCGTGGTCTCCTCCGCCGACGCCCCCGCGAGATCATGAAAACCCACGACCTAACTTTCTCCAACAGACCCAAGTCTGTCATCTTCGAGAAGCTTCTTTACAACTACAAAGACGTGGCGTCGGCGCCTTACGGCGAGTATTGGAGGCAAGTGAAGAGTATATGTGTTATCAATCTTCTGAGTAACAAGAGGATTCGGTCTTTTCGCTATGTCAGAGAAGAAGAGACAACATCCATGATCAACGAGATAGCATCGTCATCTTCAAGAGCGGTGAATTTAAGCGCAATGTTTGCGAGGCTTGCTAATGATGTTGTATGCAGGGTGGCTCTGGGGAGGAAGTACAGTAGTACAGATTACATTGAAGGTGGTCGGACTTTTAAGGAGGTTCTGTTGGAGTTTGGAGAGTTACTGGGAACGTTTAGTATTGGGGACTTCATTCCATGGCTTGCTTGGTTGAATCGTGTCAATGGTTTGAATGGTAAGTTGGATAAAGTGGCTAAAGAGTTGGATGAGTTTTTGGATAGCATAATTCAAGAACATGAAGATGACGATCGGTCAAGGAGTAGTGGGACTGATTTTGCGGACGCTTTGCTTGGTTTTCCTCTTGACATAGTATTAAGAGAGCGTATTCGGCGCACCCGGGTGCGCCGCGCACCCGGAAATTGAACGGCGAGATCGCCGGTGAGACGCCGGGTGGGGCCGGGCACGGGTGAGTGAACGGTGATATCACCCGGGTGCGCGGCGCACCCGGGTGCGCTGTATAATTTTCGTAGTATTAAGGCTCTCATCTTGGTACTCTCTCTCTCTCTCTCTCGTGAGTGAGTAGATGTAGTTGTTTAAAGGGAAAAAGCCCTAATGCACAAAATAGAAAAAGTCAAACCCCATTTCAATGATAATCTTTTTTCTTAGTCCATTTGAATACAAGGTACTTATTTTAAGCCCAAATACACAAATCTTTATTAAAATATAATAAATTGATATTTTAAAAGACTTTTTTACCCTTAACCTTTATTTAAAGAGAAAAAATGAAAAAGAAGTAGGAAAGACTTTCCCGAAAGCACACCAGACACCGGCGCCGGTCACCGGATTCCGGTTGCCGGATTCCGGTTGCCGGATTCCGGTCACCGGACACTGACCGCCGGATTCCGGTCACCGGAAAATTGATGGTGATCGGAAAATCGTCGGAGAAGCCGGAGTCTCATTGGATTTTTTTGAAAAAAATGTCACCGGAACCCACCGGATCTTGCCGGAAGCATACCGGCAAAAAAATGAAGATTACTACCCCTAGTAAACTTTTACTGGGGGTAGTAAACTTGCAAAACAGTAGCTCCAATGTCATAATTCACATAGAAAAGGAGAAAAATCAACTTAGATGCGAAAAAAATGAAGATTACTACCCTTAGTAAACTTTTACTGGGGGTAGTAAACTTGCAAAACAGCAGCTCCAATGCCATAATTCACATTGAAAAGGAGAAAAATCAACTTAGATGCGAAAAATTAAAGATTACTACCCCTAGTAAACTTTTACTGGGGGTAGTAAACTTGCAAAACAGCAGCTCCAATTCCATAATTCACACTGAAAAGGAGAAAAATCAACTTAGATGCGAAAAAATGAAGATTACTACCCCTAGTAAACTTTTACTGGGGGTAGTAAACTTGCAAAACAGTAGCTCCAATGTCATAATTCACATAAAAAAGGAGAAAAATCAACTTAGAAGCGAAAAAATGAAGATTACTACCCCTAGTAAACTTTTACTGGGGGTAGTAAACTTGCAAAACAGCAGCTCCAATGCCATAATTCACACTGAAAAAGAGAAAAATCAACTTAGATGCGAAAAAATGAAGATTACTACCCCTAGTAAACTTTTACTGGGGGTAGTAAACTTGCAAAACAGCAGCTCCAATGTCATAATTCACACTGAAAAGGAGAAAAATCAACTTAGATGCGAAAAAATGAAGATTACTACCCCTAGTAAACTTTTACTGGGGGTAGTAAACTTGCAAAACAACAGCTCCAATGCCATAATTCACACTGAAAAGGAGAAAAATCAACTTAGATGCGAAAAAATGAAGATTACTACCCCTAGTAAACTTTTACTGGGGGTAGTAAACTTGCAAAACAGCAGCTCCAATGCCATAATTCACACTGAAAAGGAGAAAAATCAACTTAGATGCGAAAAAATGAAGATTACTACCCCTAGTAAACTTTTACTGGGGGTAGTAAACTTGCAAAACAGCAGCTCCAATGCCATAATTCACACTGAAAAGGAGAAAAATCAACTTAGATGCGAAAAAATGAAGATTACTACCCCTAGTAAACTTTTACCGGGGGTAGTAAACTTGCAAAACAGCAGCTCCAATGCCATAATTCACACTGAAAATGAGAAAAATCAACTTAGATGCGAAAAAATGAAGATTACTACCCCTAGTAAACTTTTACTGGGGGTAATAAACTTGCAAAACAGCAGCTCCAATTCCATAATTCACACTGAAAATGAGAAAAATCAACTTAGATGCGAAAAAATGAAGATTACTACCCCTAGTAAACTTTTACTGGGGGTAGTAAACTTGCAAAATAGCAGCTCTAATGCCATAATTCACACTGAAAAGGAGAAAAATCAACTAAGATGCGAAAAAATGAAGATAACTACCCCTAGTAAACTTTTACTGGGGGTAGTAAACTTGCAAAACAGCAGCTCCAATGCCATAATTCACACTGAAAATGAGAAAAATCAACTTAGATGCGAAAAAATGAAAATTACTACCCCTAGTTAACTTTTACTGGGGGTAGTAAACTTGCAAAACAGCAGCTCAAATGCCATAATTCACACTGAAAAAGAGAAAAATCAACTTAGATGCGAAAAAATGAAGATTACTCTACCCCTAGTAAACTTTTACCGGGGGTAGTAAACTTGCAAAACAGCAGCTCTAATGCCATAATTCACACTGAAAAGGAGAAAAACCAACTTAGATGCGAAAAAATGAAGATTACTACCCCTAGTAAACTTTTACTGGGGGTAGTAAACTTGCAAAACAGTAGCTCTAATGCCATAATTCACATTGAAAATGAGAAAAATCAACTTAGATACAAAAAAAATGAAGATTACTACCCCTAGTAAACTTTTACTGGGGGTAGTAAACTTGCAAAACAGTAGCTCCAATGCCATAATTCACATTTAAAAAGAGAAAAATTAACTTAGATGCGAAAAAATGAAGATGACAACCCCTAGTAAACTTTTACTAGGGGTAGTAAACTTGCAAAACAGTAGCTCCAATGCCATAATTCACATTGAAAAAAAAAATCAACTTATATGCGAAAAAATGAAGATTACTACCCCTAGTAAACTTTTACTGGGGGTAGTAAACTTGCAAAACAGTAGCTCCAATGCCATAATTCACATTGAAAATGAGAAAAATCAACTTAGATGTGAAAAAATGAAGTTTACTCCAAATTTACTACCTCCTTGTAATGCACTACTTCACATCATTCTCTTATCAAACACATAACTAGAGCATTACTAATGCAGAATTTCCAACCGTCAATGCTACGAGGTATTAAAGAACACTATTATTCAATCATACACAAATGAATTCTTATCAAACGAAAACAATTATGCATAGAACAAAATAAATTATGCCAGGCACCGGGGGTTGATAATCAACAATACAATATCAATGCAAATATTTCGGCTGGACCTCAGCTGTAACAAAGACAAAACTTGCATTAGGTCGAACTAGAAAAGGTAAACATGTATAATCGATAATGTGCAAATGCTAAAAAACAACTAGGTTGCAGTAAATCACCTGGTTGACAGTGTCTTTCAATCTAACATTAGTGTTGTTAAGGTCAGAAGATGCCTTGTCCACCTATTAAGAAGAAAAAAGCAATATTCAGTGAAAAACATAAAAGAATTGTAACTGAACAGTATGAAGTAAGAGAAGGGAAGAGTTTTTTTCTGACCTTGCTGTCAATCTCATCCATCAAAGGAACTTGCCGATCAAATTCCTATACAGACCACATTATAAAATGGGTTGACAAGGGTACATAAATTGCATATGAACAAGCAGCAACACACAGACACCGCTAACCTCGTTCATATCACCAGCCATATTTTTCAACGTATCTAAACCTTCTGATATCACATCCAAACCTTGATCCTGTGAAAAAAGTCCAACAAATCAGCCATATACACAAATTGCATTCTGTAACTTGTGAAATGCAATATTTTCCTTTTTAACAGAAAACTTAGTTGTAGACAAACAGGACGCCATCTATATAACTTACCTGCTTCATTCTCTGCATTTCGTACTCATTCCTGAATTGACTGGACTCCTCAGTTTGTTGAAAGAATTCATTATCAAACCGTCCATCTATCAGAATACATGAATCACATATGTAATGTTAACTCCAAAGTGATCAAAGAAAACACAATTTCCCATATTGTGATCACATAAGATTCACCAAAAGTTCTAAACTAAAGGTCAAAAATTACCAAAGGAATCAAACTTGATTTCAGTACGAGAAGCTGAAGCTGTCCAACCTCCTCCACTTTGTTTTGGAGCAGCCGGAGTGCCATCTGGTATATCCTGGATCCTATCTGTCAATGCATGAGCCAAATCATTACGAGCTGCAAACTCTTCAGATGAAAGCCCCTTAACCTGCGAGCAAATAGTAGCATTTATAAACCATACGGCCCAAACCCTAACAAATCAGGAATTCAAATGTTGTTCCACTTCAATTCACTTTAGTATCCGAGTGCAATCATCATTCAATTATCATTTTTAAGTAAAATGTACCACAAATTATATAACAATTTAATAGAATTGATTCGAACTGTGGAGGCCAACCTTCTTTAGAGCCAACCTCTGCTCCTTCCTCCTCTGCAAAGATGAAGCAGCCGGTGGTGGTGGTGGTGGAGGACAACGAAGAGTCGGCGATGGAGAGTACCGAGAAGGTCTCGGAGTACAGTGAGATTGCTTCAATGGTGGTGGAGAGTTTTCTGAGAGAGAGAGAGATAATGATCGGGAAAAAAGAGGAGAAAAAGAGTTAAATTAGGGTGAGGGTATTGACGTCTTTTTGTTAAAATTCATTGGAATTGGGTTGCTGAATAGATTTTCATTGGAATGGGCTAAAAGGATGTTAAATTAGTAGTAAATGGTCATTTACTCTTGTTTAAATGTTTAGTCCGCATGCTAAGTATTTTAGATGTTTAACCCTATTACGTATATAATCAGGCTTTCTCAGGTAAAAATCATCTAACTTAACTATGGTGCATATATTTTTAATACACTCATTTTTCGATTATATTTTCTTATTTTAACCGTTCAGTTTTTAGGTGTATATGAGTGGATCATATTTGGTGATCCTTAAGGTATTGAAAATGTATTAAATCAATGATCGAACCGAATCTGTTTAGCTTGAGCCGTTCGTGCTCTTAATTGTAAATCACAATTTTGAATGTCTTTATGATTATTAATTTGACTGAAAATTTACAAAGATAATTTACTCATATATACCTAAAAACTGAACGGCTAAGATAAGAAAATGTGATCGAAAAATAGACATATAAGAAAATCCGCACCTGAAAAGGATGCATACTTAATTGTGTTAGATGTTAATAAAATTTATGCTGCTATATCTACTTTCTTTGTAGGATATGTTTGCTGCTGGAACTGATACCACATATACAGTCCTAGAGTGGGCAATGACGGAGCTTTTATGGCATCCAAGTATCATGAGAAAACTGCAAAATGAGGTACGAAGAATAGTCGGGAACAAATCACAAATAACTGAGATTGATTTGGTTGATATGCGATACTTGAAGGCAGTGATCAAGGAGACCCTTCGTTTACATCCTCCAATTCCATTATTAGTGCCCAGAAAATCCACTCAAGATGTGAAAGTAAACGGCTACGACATCAAAGCCAAGACACAAGTTATAGTGAATGCATGGAAGATTGGAAGAGATTCCAAGTCATACAACAATCCTGAGGAGTACGACCCAGAAAGGTTCTTAAACACTCATAGGGGAATAGATTACAAGGGAAACGACTTTGAATTGATTCCATTTGGAGCTGGAAGGAGGATCTGTCCAGGAATTCAGTTTGCCATGGCTATAAATGAGATTGCTTTGGCAAATTTGGTGCACAAATTTGACTGGGCCCTACCTGCAGGTGAAGCAAAATGTGAGGATTTGGATATGAGTGAATCCATCGGACTAACCATTCATAGAAAAATGCCTCTTAAAGTTGTTGCTATTCCATACTCTCGTTGAAATATATATTAGCATATATATCGAGTGCATATATATGTACTTGTAAATTGTGGCTCATATAAAGAAGATTATATTGTGGTTGATCTGTTTACATTTGATATTGTGGAGGCGACTTCAATATTCTTTCCTCTCTATTTTTTTTTTTGGTTAACAAGGAAGTTGGAGTTTGTTTGGTTGCTGATATATTACATTACATTTGATATTGTGTATAAAGTTATGCAAAAATAGTGGGTGATCTAGTCCATTTTGAAATATCCAGTAAGCTCTTTGAAATATTGAGATGTCTGAAATACTCTTCGTAATTGGAAGATTACTCAAAGCATATATATATATATATATATATTAAACTTTTTATTAATAACTCACACACCCTACATATGTCAGTGAGGTTTGAACCCATAACCTCAAAGTTGTCAGTTAAACACCTTAACCAACGAAGCCACGACTCACCGACTCAAAGCATATGCTTGTATACTAACTTAAGACACTATATACGATCACTAGGACGCTGCGTGGGAACAAGAACATATCTGCCTTTCAAATCTAGGGAAAAGATGGACTGTTAGTTAGGAACTTGAAGTTGCAGATTCATTATTGTGCCGAATTTCGTTTCTTGTTGGTATCTTTCTCTTTTTCCTTGGTCAGAATTTCTGGTTGATATCAAGTCCCAACCCACTGACTTGCTAATTGCACCTGAAGACAAAGAGGATGGCGGGCGCATTCAGTAAGCAACAGCATGACGAAAAGACAAGGCTATCCCTGTTCGGGACAGACTTGAACTTAAAAAAAAATGTTTTTGTTTTATTTATTAAATACTATAAAATCTAAAAGTTCGGATAAAACCTGAATATTTTTTAAAATGAAGTTGTACCAAACTAGGCCTCAAACTAGAACTGGTAGATGTTGCTATAACTTGGACTACGAAGTTGTAAAAAACTATCTAATTATCGTGGCACTAGATTTTCTTATACTGTAATTATTCTGTGGTATCTAATTTCTTGCTGGATTGATTCAAGAGAAATATGTGAATATAAAGAGTAACAACGATAACATACGTTACGTAAAGTTCAAGTATATTTAGGGCTCCAAATTATCAGTTCTAACTTCTAACAATTCAAAAAAAGCCGCGCGCCAGAAATTTTAAATACAAATTATCAAACTGAAAAGGTGGTGATAGTGTGATACTGGTGAAGCAAATTTCTGGTTCGTTTACTAATTCTCCTTAAATCAAGTTTTAAGAATGCAGTAAGTCTCAGTTTCTGACCACCCCATGGTTCAAGTTTGAAATCATCAAAGAGTTCATGCTATAACACAAGTATTTTAAGTGAAGAGATTAGAGATTGAGAAGACCGGAGACGTTTTAAAGACAAATAAATTAATTAGTAGACTTCTTCTATTCTTGCGTCCCCGCAAACAATTAAGCTTGTTAATTGTTATTGTAGTGTTTGGGATGGATGGGAACCTTATTACAGTTGATCAATATATATGAGGATCCTTATTTCAGTTGACCAAAGATGGCCATCCAAAATATATATATATCAATATATGCATGCCCGACTTTTTGTTAAGCAGAGAGTTCATTAGTGAAGACACACATACATAATTTTCCTGATGATGAAAATGCTTGAGCAGTTGATCCATGAAAGCTTCTTTTCCCTGCAATCTTTTCCCATCACATTATTAGTAGTAGTTTTACCCGTTTTCTTCATCACCCTCTTTTCACAGAGATGCTCCTCCTTATTCTCACTTGCTACAGAAAACTCACCACCTTCTCCACCAAAGCTTCTTGTGCTCAGACAACTTTTGAAAATAGGCTCAAACCCTCATCGCTCACTCCAAAAACTAGCTCAACGCTATGGCCCTGATGTCATGCTCCTCTACTTGGGAACTTCCCCTCTGGTTATTGTCTCGTCGGCTGAGGCTGCGCGTGAGATCATGAAAACAAATGATGTAGAATTCTCTAATAGACCCAAGTCTGTCATCTTCCAGAAGCTTCTCTGCAATTACAAAGACGTCGCCATGGCTCCTTACGGTGAGTACTGGAGGCAGCTGAAGAGTATCTGTGTCGTAAACCTCTTGAGCAACAAAAGGGTTCGTTCTTTTCGTGCCGTGAGAGAAGAGGAAACAAAAGTCATGATCAACAAGATTAATGCATCATCAGGAGAAGTTGTGAACTTGAGAGAAATGTTTGTGATGCTTACTAGTGATGTTATTTGTAGAGTAACTATGGGGAAGAAGTACAGTACTAGTTATGTAGGGGAAGGTGGTAATAAGATTTTGTTTGACGAGCTATTATGGGAGTTTACTGATTTATTGAGGAGTCTCTATATCGGAGACTATATACCATGGCTTTCTTGGGTCAGCCGTGTTAATGGTTTGGAAGCTAAATTAGACAAGGTGGCTAAGCAGTTCGATGAATTTTAGATAGAGTGATTCAAGATCGTGTAGATCATCGTTCAAAGACCAATGGAAGAAGTGGTCATGTTAACCATGCTGGTCCAAATAAGGAGGATGAAAAGGATTTTGTGGACGTTTTGCTTGAGATTCAAGAAGGAAACTTGTCTGGCATACCGATTGATAGAGTTAGTATAAAGGCTCTCATATTGGTTAGTAAAACCAACACCCTCTCTACCTCTAGCTTATTGGTTTCCCTTTTCATGGCATAGATTTACTTGCATATATTTCTTTTGTAGGATATGTTTGGGGGTGGCACTGATAGCACATATTCTGTCCTAGAGTGGACAATGGCAGAGCTTCCAAGGCATCCAAGGGTGATGAACAAATTGCAAACTGAGGTTAGGGGATTGGCGGGAAACAAAGCAAACATAACGGAGGGTGATTTGATTGAAATGAACTACTTGAAGGCTGTGATCATGGAGACTCTACGCTTACACCCTCCATTTCCTGTACTATCTAGGATATCCAGCCAAGATGTGGCAATCAAGGGTTACAAAATCAAAGCTAACACACGCATTGTAGTAAACATGTGGCAAATTGGAAGAGATCCCAAGTCTTACAAGAAGCCAGAGGAGTACGAGCCAGAAAGGTTCTTGAATGAGAATAGTGGAGTCAGTTATAAAGGAAACGACCTCCGGTTGATTCCATTTGGAGCTGGCAGGAGGGTCTGTCCTGGGATTCAGTTTGCCATGGCTGTTAATGAGATTGCTTTAGCAAATTTGGTGCACAAGTTTGATTGGGCATTGCCTGGCGGAGCAAGCGGGGATGATCTAGACATGAATGAATCCACTGGCATGCCAACACATCGAAAGCATCCTCTTAAAGCTGTGGCTATTCCATACTTGGCTAACCGCGGATAGAATCCAAATTTTCGTATACCAGTACTAGTTTCATGTGTGTTAGTATCACAGCAGACACATGTTTGATCCCCCGTAAGTATGTATGAGTTTACATAGACTTGATTTGTTTTGGATCCAGTAGTTGAAGAACATATGCAAAGGTTTCCTTATTTTCCACAAAGAAGTTTCTTACCGGATGGATATGCCCACCATAGCTGTCAACTTTTCTCATTTCCAAATCAAGTGAGAATTGAGAGATGAGGTCTGCAAGCTTTGTATAACATATATACTGTATCTTTCTACAACTCTATCTTGATGGTAAGTGCAAATGTGCAATAATGCCAGCAGACCAGTTGTTATCTTCTATCTCATTCAGGTCCATGTATGTTTTGTAGTTTTTCTAGCTGTCACCCGATTTCCAGGGCCACCATAGCAGCAATAGATACCAGCACTAAAACTTCCACATAGAAAACAAGAACCATAAAGATTTGGAAAATAGTTTAGGCGGCTACGTTTGGCTAATTCTGACTATCATGTGCATAAGTCAAGTATCAGCATCACGAATTGTTTTGTGAGACAGAAGAGTGTCCAAAGCAACTATAAATTGATGAATACAGAGAACGATAAATTGATGCACACACAGATATAAAGGTACACTCCCATACCTGTTTTGGTCCAATGGATCTTCTTCAGTTTCTTAACAGACCATCTTTGCTTCTGGCATTCAGTTTCCTCATAGTGTTGCTTACATTCCTCTTCAAGGATAGTTCAAGAAAAAGAAAACTCAAACTCCCACCAGGCCCTCCAAAGCTACCTGTCATTGGCAACCTTCACCTGCTTGGAAACCAGCCTCACCTATCTCTCCGGTCCTTAGCAGAGAAATATGGTCCAATAATTCACTTGCAACTTGGTGAGATCCCAACCGTGGTGGTTTCATCAGCTAGAGTTGCCAAGGAAGTACTAAAAACCCATGATCTTGCACTATCGAGCCGTCCACAAATCTTTTCAGCCAAACATCTCTTCTATAATTGCACTGATGTTGCCTTCGCCACTTATGGTGCTTATTGGAGACACGTACGTAAGATTTGCATACTTGAGCTGTTAAGTGCCAAACGAATGCAGTCATATAGCCATGCCAGAGAAGAAGAAGTTGCTCGTCTGGCTCATCGGGTTGCAGAGTGCTATCCCGGCACCACTAATCTCAGCAAGTTGCTTGGACTATATGCAAATGACATTCTCTGCCGCGTAGCACTTGGAAGAGATTTCTCAGGTGGTGGAGAGTATGATCAGCATGGTTTTCAAAAGACGCTCGAGGAATACCAGGAATTGCTTGGCGGATTTTCTATTGGAGATTTCTTCCCTTCCGTGGAGTTCCTCCACACCTTAACAGGAATGAAATCAAGACTTCAAGAGACATTCCGTCGATTTGATAAACTCTTTGACCAGATTTTGGCTGAACATCTCAATCCCAAAAGACAAACAGAGGAGCACAAGGACCTTGTGGATGTTTTACTGGATGTACAAAAGACAGAGTCTGCTGATATGCCTCTAACCATGGATAATGTCAAGGCTATTATCTTGGTCAGTGTAGAATTTCTGATGTATATATTATATTCACTCGCAGCCACGAAATCCATATATATTTACTTTCAAATGAAATGCACTGCAAATTAACACCAAGACTGCTGCTACTCTAGGATATGTTTGCTGCAGGATCTGACACAACCTTCATCACCCTTGATTGGGGAATGACAGAGCTTTTGATGAACCCAAAGTCCTTGTAAAAGCACAAGCTGAAGTACGAGCTGTTGTTGGGGAAAGAAGAGTTGTGTTAGAGGGTGATCTTCATCAGCTGGACTATTTGAAAGCTGTCATTAAAGAGATATTCCGGTTGCATCCACCTGCACCTGTACTATTCCCTAGAGAATCCATGGAAGATGTAACCACTGACGGATACGACATTCTAGCCAAAACAAGAATTTTTGTCAATGCCTGGGCAATAGGAAGAGACCCAGAATCTTGGGAAAACCCAGAAAAGTTTGAGCCAGAAAGATTTATGGGTAGCACTATTGATTTCAAGGGGAGGATTTTGAGCTTTTACCTTTTGGGGCTGGTAGAAGGGGTTGTCCGGCTATTACATTCAGCACAGCCAGCATTGAGCTTGCTCTAGCTCAACTTCTGCATAGCTTTGACTGGGAGCTTCCTGCTGGTACTGCAGCTGATGATTTGGACATGACAGAAGTTTTTGGCATAACAATGCACAGGATAGCCAATCTGATTGTTGTTGCCAGACCACGGTTTACCTGAGACAGAAGATCATCTGTAAACAAGCAACATAAAACTCTATGTATCATTAATCATTCAAACTACAACTGCTATTGTCAAACACTGTAACACAGACAACAGCAGGTTCTCGCTTTGCTTTCTGCCTGCATTAGAAAGAGCAGACCCCTAAAGAAAATGGAGGGATGATTTCTCTATTCACTTCCCACTCCTCCTTTGACCTTGGTCTGAACTCAGTGTTATTCGTGGTTCCCAAAATCAAGTTTATGGGCAAAGCTTTGCAACCTATTCAAAATCTACTTAAGAGTTGGTGGTTTGATAGTACAACTATTATACATGCAAGCAATTTTTATGCTCTCCATAACATGAAACGATTGTCTATAGATGAATGTTCAGTAGTAAAGCTCTGGGAAAGTCTACATTCTTTAGTAGTAAAACCATTAAAAGAAGTAGAAAATAATATTCGGGCAAAAAGAATACTGATAATAACATACAAGGCATATACACAAGTCTTTTAACAAAATTTGCTGACCCAATCACTGATTTCCTTATCACGCAGCCAACAGAACATAAGTCATGCTTAGATCAAACTTTGTTTACTGCTGTGAACAAAAATGGGCAATCTGCCTTTTGAGGTACTCTGGCTTCCAAAGCTGTTATCTTAGCACAGACCCAGTGTCTCTTTGTAGTGCAGCAGAACTGCAAAATCTTGTACTTCGATATTCAATTAAATACATTCATGGCCAGCTATCAGTGTGACCTTATATCCTGAAGATAATGAACTAGTTGCTGACCACCAAGAAATAAGGCATCAGCAATGAGAAAGATTCCAACCTGTGCCAGCAAAAGTCAAATATTAGATTAGCCTCTTGAAGGTAAGGCGACTAAACAGCACCATTTTAGGACTAAGTGAAAGACATACCAGACGGGCAGAGAACATAAATCGGTAACCCCACCCTTCTTTAGCAGCTGCAGCTCTTTGTTGGTCAGTCCAACTGCAAATAAGGGATACAGAAATAAATGCACTTTCTGATAAAATAATATAACTGATATTAGGTTGCACATTTATGCATCAATAGCTTAAGCAACTGTACAGTATCAGACGGTAGAAACTAAATAAAGTCGTATCATGCCCTAGGTAATGGAAGAGGGTATGAGAATACAAACTACAAAGTATAATGACCAAATCATAGAAATATAACCTGGTAGGGACTAGCTTGAACATCATAATCAAAAATAATGAAACATCCATTTACAGAGGAAAGGAAAGCAACATCAATTTTGGTGTGTTAACTTTAGCAAATTCATTCTACAGGCTACAACCCTAATTACCGGATTATGCAACTGACAGCTATCTAATCTTCTTAATGTCATGCTGTTGGCATCATCAGTTAAATTTGAGTCTCTCCAATTGACAAGGAAACAATAAAGGAGAAAAGAAAATAATATGCTTTTGTTTCACGTTCATAGTGCATACATCCTATGATGACAAAAAAGAAGAAAAGCTAGAAACCAGAAAGTTACCCAAGGAACTCTGATACCCCGCCAATTCCTGCGAACTTAAATGGCTGAGGGCCTTCTCTGACAAGATCCTGCTCCATAAGATGAGACTCACTTCATTAACAGTTTCAGTGGTTCACAGCAACAAACCCAAAGAGAATAGAAATTCTGAAATGGTAATTACAAAAATAGCATCAAAATTACAGTGAAAGCACAACTACCTCTTCTTCAGCAGCCTCTAGACCCCCTTGAACCCAGAAAAGGTTTCTGTAGCCAGCATTGTACAGCACCTCACAAGCAGCTATAGATCTGCCAGTAAAATGTGACAGTGATGAATTTGGTGAGTAATATACAGGTACAGCCTAGGTGATTCTCATCGTTGTGTTCTATTTTTGCATATATGTAGTCATTTAGTTAATAGTATTTAATAGCTATAAGTGGATATTCTTTTCTCCATTCAAAAGGATATGTTAGTAATTACAAGATTTTCAATTGGGCTAGAACTGGCCAAACTAAATCCATTGCTCTCTTCTCCTTTAACAACTTTCTGCTAATGTAGAAAATTACTTTGTGGGAAGGTACTACAAATGAGATGATGACCACGTGATCTTCATTATGTTTGGAAACCAGTACTATTTGTTATAGCCTGTCTCAGTATATTGTTTGGTGCTATTGAACTTCATAGAAAGTTTTTGAGTCATAATTAATTAAAATGATGAATGACAATGTAATAACCAATAAATATTTATGCAATTAAAACACACGATTGTATGAAAACCAAAATACGATTATGTCAAAGCAGGAACTCCAAATGCCTCGTGATATAACAGTTTTATTTGGCTGCACAAATAAACTTGGTACATCATTTTTATAACCAGAAAACTGAAACTACAATAAGGTGAACACAAAGTGCACCTCAATCCCTTCTGGCATGCAATGATAAGATCTGTCTCCTTGGGAAATTTCTCATCAACCTTAGACAAGAACTGGCTGTTGGGAAAAACCAATGAATATGCCAGTTCAATAATTCAGCATATGAACAAAGCCGGTTACTGATAAGATGATTTGTATGACTCTGACATACTTGTTATACGACAATGTAGGCACGCCACTCCACCAACCCCCTTTACAAAAGCAAAAGATAGAATGTAACATTGAGGAGTATAACAACCAAAGATTAGTTACATGGCCAAATCAGAAGCCACATATAAGTAACCAAGGGAATATTACTTTCGCCCATAACGTATTGTAAAAATCTTATTTCAACTATACATTAGAGCCACACAGATATTGTCCTGAAATCAAAAGCATATAGCATAGAAGTAATGTAAAACTAGATCATAGTAAGAGCGACAAGCTAAGCACCATACCCATAGTGAAGCTCATGATCTTTCTGGAAAGAGTTCCAGCATCTAATTCATCACCAACATCAAATATTGGAATCCAAGTTGAGCCTTTAACCCATGCCTATTACAATCGAAACAATATAAGCCTAGTCACAAAAACAAATACAGAAAATTAACATTACATTGAGCTGTGTCTACCTTTTTGTGTTCTGTAGAGGGACGAACATCAAGAAGGGTTTTGTTAGATAGCTGAATTGCATACCCAGCTTCCCTTGGCGTTAAAGATTTAACCTTTCCATCCCTAATCTATAACAAACAGTTAAAACTCCAAATTAATCACAGTAACATATCTAAATGCAACACATAACATCACAATCAGTAACATTAAGAAAGCAAGTCTGTCTCTTTCTCTCTGAATCTCAAAGCATACCAGAGCATCCCATCTCTTCTTGGCAGCAGCCATGTCTCTCATTTGCTTCAACTCGAAGTCTTCATTGTCAGCTTGCATTCGTGTAGCACTTCTCCGCTGAATTGGGAAACAACCCAAGTTAAAAAATGAGAAGATGAAAAGAAACCCAGCAATCAGAACATGAAAAAAGTTGAAACTTTTCTTACAATTTGGTGGGTTCTGTATAAGGGTGTTCTTGGTCTTGAAGTTGAAAGATGGTTTGTTTGATATGGTAGTTTGGTGGGTGTTCGTTTCAGAAAACTAGAGCACGAAATGGTGTGAGTATTGAGAGAAGGAAATCCAAGAGCTTCCATTGGAGTGAGAGAGTGAGAGTAAGAGTGAGCAAAGTACAGCGTCTTGGGATTTGGTTATCTTCTGCTTCTTCGTTTGAGTGTCGTCTTTGGGATTTCGTTTTGTCGTTTCAGACTTTCAGGAGATATGAAACGCTGCGTATTGGGCAACAAAGATTGCGTATTGGGTATCTTACTATCTTTGTTCTTGTCACTGTTGTTGTTGTTTTTTTAAATTTATTTATTAATAATTCAGACATCTTACATGTATTTTTTTTGTCACTGTTGAAGCGTGCCAATTTTTACTTTACCAATGTGGCAATGTGAGATTGACCAAAAAAAATTATGGGATATGTAAATCTCAGTCCTGTTCACACGGTCACCAGCTGATCACGGAACATTTGCTAAACTACCATTAGATTAAGCTCATTTAAATCCAATAGATAAGAAATAATGATACCAAAATTAAACTAAAAATTATTACTTTATATTTTTTTAATCATTTTCAAATGACAATTAGGTCAATTGGTACTGAAAAAAAGACACCCAAACAACCAGATGTCATATCTCTCTCTTTTCTGTTGTCTCTTCCTCTGGGCGAAATCATTGTTTTACTGTCTGATGATAGGTTTTTTAGCCAAATTGCTACTCTATCTAGCTTTTATTTCAGCTAATTTGATAGCCTAAGTTTTCATAATTAGCCGACTTGCTATCCTAGGTATTATTTCTGCCGATTTGCTACCTTATGTTTCAAAATAAAATTAGCCAATTTGCTACCTTTTTGTCATTTTAATTTATTCATTTCTTCATCCAAACATGAATTAATTATGAAAATCGAAGTTTAAAGTTGGTCAACATTGAAATTTCGATAAGTAAATTGGTTAATCTTGAAACTCTAAAGTAGCAAATTTGATAGAATGGTAGCAAATTGGCTAAAATAAAGCCTAAGGTAGCAAATTGTCTAATTTAGAAAAGCTAGGGTAGCAAATTAGTTAAAATAAAAGCTAGGGTAGCAAATTGACACATAAGTAAGAGTTAGGGTAGCAAACTAACAATTATGCCTTAATGATATCATTGTTTACTATTGATGTTATTAATCTTATTATTTACATAACATAAACTATTTAAGAAGAATTGTAGTTTTCCCCAACAGAAGCTGAGATAGTATATATCTCTCATGTTGAAGATGATATGAAACCAAAAGCTGGATAGCAATATGAAATCGATCTGGATTTTCAGCAAACTTTTAAGAATTTGGGACAAAGAGAAGAAGAAGAGACGACGAAGGAGAGAGAGAGATATGACGTTTGAGTGTCCTTTTTTCAATATCAATTGACCTAACTGCCATTTGAAAATGATTAAAAAAATATGAAGTAATAATTTTAGTTTAATTTTGGTATCATTATTTCTTATTCATTGGATTTAAATGAGGCTAACTAATGATAGTTGAACAAATGTTCTATGCTCAGTGACCGTGTGAGCATATATTGTGCATTCTTGAAGAAATGCAACTCCAGCCACTAGCCTACCAAAAGAAGAACAAATACTTTTCTCAATTGACAGAAACTATCGATTTCTAAAAGTCTTTACCAGTACAAATATGAAATCTTGATGGTTAGAGACCAGCCTCCTCTGTTGAACATCCTTGAGAAGTTTACGAACATAAATTAATTAAAAATGGAAATATTTATTGTATGCTGATCTATGCATCTAGATGAAAAATGAAAAAACCGGCCAACCCCATTCCTTATGATACAGCCTGTAAGCATTAGTTATACTTATAGTATCTGGGTTTCCAGACTCTTCCCCCCTGTTTGCCGAAAAATTATACAGCGCATCCGGGTATGCCGCGCACCCGGCCAATCTCACCGTCCACTCACTGCGTCCGGCCCAACCCGGCCATCTCATTGTTAAATTTCTAGGTACGCTGAATAGGCTTTCATGTTTGCCTCTCATTAGGCAGTTCACCATTTTTGAATATGTCATAAATAGACCTTTCACCATTAACAAACATTTTGATCCTATACTATCCATACATTAGGGCTATGCAGACTTTCGATACAAACCGCATAATATCCTCGAAATTTTGTTGATATCCAAGATCACTACTATTGATAATATGTTGCATTTCCCATCTGTGTTGCTATACATATATATGTTCAAAAACTCTTTAGTTTTACTACCACATCAATAACAGGAACTCATCATTTAGCCATGAGTTCTTACTTATCCTTGTCCATGGTGCTCCTCCTCATAATTTTTCTCGTATCCTTCACTTTCTTGTTCTTGATGAAGCAGAGGAAGCAAAATGCTCAAGCAAAGAGGTTGCCTCCTGGTCCTAGAAGGTTACCTCTAATTGGTAACCTTCACCATCTTTCTGATGATTTACCTCATTGTGCCCTTGAACAGCTTTCCAGTCAATACGGACCGCTCATGTTCTTGCAATTAGGCTCAAGATCTACTTTAGTAGTCACTTCAGCAGAAATGGCAAGACAGGTTTTCAAAACTCATGACCTCATTTTTTCAAGCAGACCAGATTTCTTGTATGTTGCAAAGAGGCTTGGCTATGACTCCAGTATAGCATTTGCTCCCTATGGTGAGTATTGGAGGGAGGTTAGGAAGATTGTGATATTGGAACTACTTAGTGCAAAGCGGATTCAGATGTTTCGTTCCGTGAGAGATGAAGAGGTTGGAAATATGATTGATGATATAGCCCGTACTTCTAATGGTCCCATCAATCTCAATGAACAGTCACATTTTTTATCCATCAGTGTCTTGTGCCGCTCAGCTTTTGGCAAAAAGTATGGTGGTGCTGGAGGTGTTACTAGCAAGACCAGAATTCTTGAATTGCTTGAAGAGGCAACGAACTTGTTGGGTGGGTTCAGCATATCTGACTTCCTGCCATGGATGGATTGGCTAAACAAGTTCAATGGTTTAGAAAAAAGGGTAAACAAGTGTTTTAAAGGGTTGGACAGTTTCTATGACAAAGTGATTGAGGAACACCTTGACCCAAAAAGGCCTACTCCGGAGCATGAAGATCTTGTTGATGTATTACTTCGAATTCAGAAAGATCCAAGACAAGCAATAGTCCTTACTGATGACCAACTCACGGGTGTTATCACTGTATGTTCCCTTTTATTCTGCCTGCATCTTAATGTCTTTACTTGTCGATACATGTTTACGTTACTTCAACCAAAAACTGAAAATGTGTTGAGCGATCTTGAATTCTTGATTAAATGTCTGGTTCAAACTATACCACTTTTTGTTCATATGGGTAACCTTGGATTTGCAGGACATATTTATTGCAGGGACTGACACATCCTCAGCCACAGTGGTATGGACAATGACTGAGCTGATCAGGAATCCCTTGGTGATGAGGAAAGCACAAGATGAGGTGAGAGGAGTTGTCAAGGGAAAAGGGAAGGTGGAAGAAAGTGATCTTTCTGAACTCATGTACCTTAAGTTAGTTATCAAAGAAAGCTTTAGACTACATCCGCCAGTTCCATCACTAGTTCCAAGAGCAACTACCGAAAGGTGCACAATTAAAGGGTACGAAATTCCTGCCAACACAATGGTGTTTGTTCTTGCAAAAATGATTGGAAGGGACCCAAAATATTGGGAGAATCCAAATGAATTCTTCCCTGAAAGATTCTTGGACAGCTCAATTGACTACAAGGGAAACCATTTTGAGCTTTTGCCATTCGGAGCAGGAAGGAGGGGTTGTCCTGGTATGAACTTTGCTGTGCAGCTAGTTGAGCTTACACTAGCTAATCTTGTCTATCGTTTCAACTGGGAATTGCCTCGTGGGATGAGAATAGAAGACTTGAACATGGAAGAAGCTGCTGGACTTACAGTGCATAAGAAAGTTCCTTTATGTTTATCAGCTACACCAGTACATCTATTAAGCTAGTTTTTTTTTTTTTTTTTTTTTTTTTAACTTTTTATTAATAACTCACACACGCTACATCTATTAAGCTAGTTAATACAAAGACCTGCATATGTTTTTGATAAGCTATGGTAAAAAGGATGAGGCTCCATGTTCAGAAACTTGATAACTGTACCCTTGTTATATTCGATCTATTCATCTATAATAAAAGTCAAGTTGTAAAATATTTCCTACATAGTTCATCCATATACTTATTCAGTACTTGAGCTATAGCATAATCCATACAAGTACTTGCAAGGGTTCAAATTAAAGATATACAGGTGTAGCAGCTAGACATAAATGAACTTTCTTCTGGACCGTAAGCCCAACTGCTTCCTTCATGTCCAAGTCTTCTCTTTTCACTCCATGACGCAGTTCCCAGTCGAAACAATAAAGAAGATTAGCAAGTGCAAGCTCAACAACCTGCACAGCAAAGTTCATACCGGGACAACGCCTCCTTCCTACCCCAAATGGTAAAAACTCATAGTGGTTTCCTTTGTAATCAAACGAGCTGTCCAAGAATCTTTAAGGGGAGAATGCATTTGGATTGCCCCAACATTTCGGGTCCCTTCCAATCATTTTTGCATGAACAAACACCATTGTTTTGGCAGGGATTTCGTACCCTTCAATTGTGCAAGTCTGTGTAGTTTCTCTCGGAATAAGTAGTGGCACTGGTGGATGTAATCTAAAACCTTCCTTGATGACGCACTTTAGGTACATGAGTTGAGAAAGGTCACTTTCTTCAACCTTCCCTTTGTTCTTGATGAGCTCTCTCACCTCATTTTGTGCTTTCGTCAACACCACAGGGTTCCTAATTAGCTCAGCCATAATGCAGACCAGTATCGATGTGGTTGTATCAGTCCCTCCAATAAACATATCCTGCATACACATTGCCAAACTGTGAAATTGCTTCCCAACTTGATGAAATTCAATTTTTTCAAAATCAGTAAAGTTCTTTCGCTAATATTTAACATGTTATGTTTTAAGACTACAAGATTGCCAAACTGACAAGTAAACACATACTGATTAAGACGATAGAGAAAGATACAGAAATAAATAATATACATACAGCGATGACACCCTTCATTTGGTCATTAGTGAGCGCAATTGCTTGATTTGGATCATTTTGAACTCGAAGCAGTACATGAACAAGATCTTCATGCTCTGGTTCAGGCCTCTCAGGATCACGGTGTTCCTCAATCACTTTGTCATAGATATTGTCCAGACCTTTAAAACACTTGTCTAACCTTTGTTCAAGACCACTCAACTTGTTTAGCCAACCCATCCATGGTAAATAGTTCCTAATAAAATCTTTGTTTCATCAAGCAGTTCATGAATTGTGCTCTTGCTGTTGTCACATGCAGGACCATCATACTTTTTACCAAAAGCAGAACGACATACAACATTATTGGCCAAGTGAAGTGTCACTTCACTTAGATTGATGAGACCCTCAGAATTCCGAGTTATAGATTCGATCATAACTCCAACCTCTTCATCCCTCACAGAACGAAACATTTGAACTCTCTTGGGACCTAGTTCCAACATCACAATCTTACGAACCTCCCTCCAGTACTCACCATAGGGAGCAAAAGATAAGCTGAAAGAATCATAGGTGAGCTTATTTACACCATACAAGTTTGGTCTACCTGAAAAAATGAGGTCATGAGTTTTGAAAACCTCTCTTGCCATTTGGGCTGAGGAGACTACTAACGTAGATCTTGAGCCTAATTGCAAGAACATCAATGGTCCATATTGATTGGCAAGGTGTTCAAGGACAGATTGGAGTAGATCTTTAAAGAGGAGATGAAGGTTTCCCATGAGAGGTAACCTTCTAGGACCAGGAGGCAACCTCTTCTGTTGAGCATAGTGCTTCTTTTGCTTGATCAAAAGAAAGAAAGTTAAGGGTATGAGAAAAACAAAGATTGGGAGAACCATGGACATAGACAAGTAAGAACTCATAGCTAAGTGATGGGGTTCTGAATGCTGCATGATGGCTATGCGTACCTATTTATAGACATAATAACATAAACCTTGGAGTCTGGCAAAAAAAAAAAAAAAAAACGAAAAAATAGCGTCCTCATGAATAGCAAAACACGTAAGAAATTTTTTGGCCTCATTAGGAAGATTTGGTAGACTAACTCTGAGAAAATTAAGATAAATTTGCATAGAGAATCTAGTAATGCATGGTGGATAGTGCCATGACAAAAAAGAGAAACAAACAGCGCAGGATTTCCAAGAGTACCGTACAACTAACTACTTTGGATCAAATTTCCATGTTTTCCTATCATGCCAATTGCCAGACCAAAAACAAAAAACAAAAACAGCAAATTAATCATACCTTATCATGCACTCCCAAGTCATACTCCAAACCCAAGTGGATTGATGAAGCAAGAAAGAGCTGAGAAAATGCAATGGTGCTTATTTGGATCATAGGACCGAGACATGTTATATTGTTAATTTGAATACATTACCTACATTCCACTTGAATCAGTCACTTGATCAATAGTACTGATGGTCATGCTAAATTGTCTAGTTAACTGATGAAGCAAACATTTTCGATGTTCAAGTAAATGCGAGAAGAATCATAAACCGATAAATAATAATAATAATAATAATAATAATAATAATAATAATAATAATAATAATAATAATAATAATAATAATAATAATAATAATGGAGATGATTGAAGAAAGAAAAACATACAATGACAAACACCCCTTCATCCTCAGCAGTGATTGAGGATTATTGCTGGACTTGGATCCTTCCGAGTTTCGAACCCGAAGAAGTATATATGAATGAGATCATCATTCTCTGGTTTAGGCGTTCTCGGGTGAAGCTGCGTTTCCTCGATCGATTGTCATAGAAATTTTCCAATCCTTTGTTGGAATTGACTTAGCATTTTGAGTCCTAAGACATGACAATTTCCATAACATATGCAGAATAAACATTGTGAGAATTAAAAACACATTATCATGATATATTTATCTAAATGAAATGGTTAGATAAGTAATGAAATACAATCGAATTATCTGGTAAACTAGATAATATAGATGGACTAATATTATTGTTTTCTAATGGAACTCAAACTCTTTGATAGACGGAGTTTGAGCTATCCACAGTGCACTATACAAGAAGGTCCTTATGCACACTCTAAACCACGCCAAATACGAGTCTCTCTCCATTAGAGCTTTGCTAATTGAGTGCTGCATAAAAAATCCTTTATCCTTGGAGGTCTACATCAGCAACTAGGGTAAACAGATTATATATGTGTTTATGCTCAAGTGTTTTGCTCTTGTATAACATCCTTTAGACACAATTGTGCCCTCCTCTTTACCCAAAACCGGAACCACACAGAACATTGTTGGACAAATTAATATAGTCTCAACTGTCACTTGACTAAGATGAACCTTAGCCTCTGCCCTAATTAGTTCCAAGACCACAATCTTCCTGACGGCGTGTATAAAATCTTCCCTTGTAGGTTTATATTTTTTTTTTCCCGTATATTTGGAGTTTAGGGTGTATAAAATAGAATTTTGCTTCATTGAAGACGATATATGATTTATCTTCCACAGTTAAGTTCTCGTAGATATCAGACACAAGAAATTAAGTAAAGGGTATTAGAAAGACAAAGAGTGGGAGCACCATGGATTCTGATAAGCAATAAGAGAACACATGGCTAACTACTTAAGCAGATAATATGCTGTAAATGGCGGTGTAAATGTGGTAAAGACTAAACTAAGTTGAGAAACAGCTAGCTACTAATACCAGTCTGGTAGCGATTTTCTATAGTTTGTTCAATACAGCTATATGATTGGGCATGAAATCTTGGCAAAGGTACTGGTTTTTTGCATGTTCCATTGATTAAACAAACATCTGAACCTAATACTTGAACCTTATTAGTTTTCGGCATACCTTCTCTGTCATAACTCATAAACAAAGACTGAAGAGATACGAGGAACCTATGAATTCAGTGTATAAAGGGTCTATATACATTGTAATCACAAGGTAAGTTAGCTATTTTGATACTGATTTACTTGGAAGCCTAGTAGGATCTTGGTTAAGAATACTCACCGATACACGCAAGTCTCGAATTCAGATTTCTATTTTCTAAACCTCACTGGTTATAGAATGAGTAACAGGATTCAGTTCATTTCACAGCAAGATTAAGGCTGTAGTATTGTAAGTTTCCTCCAGGTTCTAATGTTTCATATAGCCTTTTCATACCAGACCAATACAGTAGATGAAACTGTGTGAAATGTGTGATCATATCTTGTGCCTTAGTGCATAACATGTGCCTATGCGCTTCAAAGTCCAAGTTTTCCCCACTACCAAATTAAGTGAGTTGCCGAGGGAAGGAGCTGAGAAATTGTCATCCATCAATTATTGGGAAAAGGATATTTGCCTACAGTCCTATGTATACACAGTTTTTGACCAACACATTATGCCAAAGTCCTTATGGTAAAGTACAGCAGTATAGTCAGCTATCCAATACACCAACCGAGCAACTAATTGATGTTTACACAAGTCTATTATAACATGGAAAGATAAAGACCGCTTGAAAGCAATTCTCTTTTCAACTAACAACTACATAAAAGACACCTTACGTTTTGAGTTAGATGAACCTTATTAGTAAGAACAAAATTTCATTCTATACGAACAACCATACGGAATTAGATAAACCTTATTAGCAAGAACAAAGTTTCATTCCATACGAACAACCTTACGAACAAAGTTTCATTCCATACAAACAACCGTTTTAAATTAGATGAACCTTATTAGCAAGAACAAATTAAGTTTCATTCCATACAAACAAAAATGTGGAATTAAATATTGATAAGTTCTATGTTAGATGACCCCTGTCGAATTTTCTTCAAGATTTTCAATATTGACGTCGTGATGTTATTTTATAAATTTTATATATTAAAAAAAAAGAGTGAAATTTAAGATTTCTATTTTACAATTCATATATAACTGGATATATATTAGAATTAATTTTTATTTTAATTTTTTTCAAAATAAAACCAAGGTTGGTATCAGCCAATCATGAGAAACCAAGACTTAGTTTTTCCTCTTATCAAAAAAAAAAAAAAAAACTTACTTTTCCTTGATGGAAACTTCGTCGTAAAGACCTCCACCACTAAACGACGACGTAAGTCCTTATGTGTCTGTCTATCTCTTTTCAGAGACTTCAATCCTAGTCTTCTATTTGCAGTCTTGCAAACTCCAGCACCTGTTGCCCACTTCTCGGTTTTACCCTCAGACCATTCTCATTGACATCTTCAATCCGCAAATGCAACAGTTGACGTACTCTCTCAGAGGTACCAATACATATTTAGCATTGTGTCTTCAATTTGGGTTTTCTGGATTTTGGACTATATATATGAATCCGCTGTAAAAAATTGAGTCTTTGATTGAATTGTGGAATGTGGGTTCTGGAAAAGATTGGGTCTTTGTAGATTTTTGTGAAGAATTGGAATGGTTAGAGTAAGTATCCGTTTGTTGGCTGCAAAAAGATTGTTGCTTTTCACTTTTCTGTGAAACTGGAATATGTAATATTCTCGATTATGCTGAGTTATATGGATCCCTATATGAAAATTATTGCAGAGTTATATTGATCCTAACATGAAAGTTGTGTTCACATGATTGTGGCAGTTTACGTATTGAATTTAATAAAGCTGGCAGTTTTTTTTTCTTGACACAAGTATGGCTTTTGTGCAACTTTACTGAGAAGAATATAAAACCAAAGATCCTGGACAGTATCTCGTTTATGCGAGTCGTTTTGTTAGTTATTGAAGTAATGTAATACCCAGTGTTTGAAGTAATATACATGTTCATGATGTGAATCCTGTGAGATTTGTTCTTCAGATCTGCTAGGATTTTTGAGGTTTGTAAATTGTAATTGCTGATTGGTGTGATGACATAGTTGTCCATTTGTTCAATGTGCAGTTTTATGATAGAATAGAGAATTGATGGGCGGGATAACTTCAAGAAGTAGTTCGTCAAGACAGTCTTCTTTTGCGTCTAGATCAAATTCCTGGAATCATCAGAATTATGAACAGGCGCCGTATGCACAACCTTATGCACCTCCAAGTCATGACGGTGGGCAACAGCAGCATTATGCACCTGCATCTCAAAGCCATAGTGGTGGTGCTTGGGGATCAGAGTCAAAAAAGAGGTTGGAAAGAAAGTACTCAAAGATAGATGATAATTACAACAGCCTTGACCAGGTAATATACACATGATATCACAAGTATTGAATTGACGTATTAGTTGACGTTAAAGTATCTCTGTTACATTGTGTAGAGTTACTTCAGAAATATACTCGTTGACTGTATCCTCTCACAAATGAAAAGCTACTTATTGCAAATATGTCTTGTTTGTACTAATTTCACCAGTGTTTGAAGCAAATGTTCTTTCAGATCATTATAAGTGCTAATGAACCTTGATTAGTTAGTAACAATTTCTTTTATTCTTGTACTTTGATAGGTCACAGATGCATTGGCACGCGCTGGTCTCGAGTCTTCTAATCTTATTGTTGGGATTGATTTCACTAAGAGCAATGAGTGGACAGGTATGTCTAGTCTAGTCGCTTAGAAGTCTTATTGATCAGTTTTGATGAGACATCATTGACGTGCTTTTGTATCAGGTGCTAGGTCATTTCACAGGAAAAGTTTGCATCACATTGGAGATGAGCAAAATCCCTATGAACAAGCAATAGCAATTATCGGGAAAACATTATCTTCTTTTGATGAGGATAACATGATTCCTTGCTATGGATTTGGAGATGGTATTTCATCTAAGAGTTGTACTAATTTTCAAATTTATCCTTCTGTCAATAGAGATTTTATGTGATATTATCCTTCTGTCAGCATCAACCCATGACCAAGAAGTTTTCAGTTTCTACCCGGATGAGGACACCTATTGCAACGGATTTGAAGAAGTTTTGAGCCGATATAGAGAATTAGTCCCTCAGCTACGACTTGCAGGTTACATACTTTTTTACTCCCCCTCCAAACCCTCTTTCTCTTTCTTGGCTGGTTGTTTGTTTGATTCTGGTAGATTTATACCCTTTTTGTTCTTCTGACAGGACCCACATCATTTGCCCCTATCATTGAAATGGCCATGACCATAGTTGAGCAAAGTGGTGCTCAGTATCATGTATTAGTGATAATAGCTGATGGGCAGGTATATTGATTGATTTGATTTCCTATCTTTATACTCCAAAAGCTTTCTGTTTGAGCAGCAAAAGGCTTTACATTGGGATATAGTTTTATGATGATTTTAAATCGAGACTATAAATATATTGAGTCCTTAAATCGTCACAGGTGACAAGAAGTGTTGAGACTGGTCGTGGCCAATTAAGCCCACAGGAAAAGAAAACTGTTGATGCAATTGTCAAAGCAAGGTGAATGAGTAGAATGCTTATTTGTCCTCGTCATTCTCTTAACATTTATGAATTGCTTGTTTTCCTTAGTTATTCTCTCTCTCTCTCTCTCTCTCTCTCTCTCTCTCTCTCTCTCTAACAATCTAGCTTACGATGTGCTTGTTATATTGTAGTGAGTACCCCCTGTCAATTATAGTAGTTGGAGTTGGAGATGGACCATGGGATATGATGAAAGAATTTGATGATAACATTCCTGCACGAGCCTTTGATAACTTCCAGGTCAGTATTTCTAGTTAGTGCCTATATCATTTTGGTGGAGTACTTTTACATCATCAATCTTTATTGAGAAATGCTGCATTTTCTTGTCTTCTGCAGTTTGTGAATTTTACAGACATTATGTCAAAGAATACAGACCGCTCAAGAAAAGAAGCAGAATTTGCTCTTGCAGCCCTTATGGAAATACCCTCTCAGTATAAAGCGACGCTAGAGCTCGGTATATTGGGGTAATAGTATAACTTCTGTATAGTGGGCTTTAATTTTATATTGCAGCTTGGTCACATAAATTCATCTGCAAATCATATTTTGTTACATTGCTCGTGTAGTGTTACAAGAGGGAAGGCTGTAGATAGGATCCCGCTTCCCCCTCCTCATTATGGTTCGGCTTCTTTTGGCACCTCAAAAACTTCACGTGCAAATAGTTTTCGTCCAACTGCACCTTCAAGGCCACAACATCAGGATGTTAGCTATAGCAGAGCGCCTCCTGCTGGTTCTTCTTCCGCTTCTGCTTCTGACAATCATGTACACTCCTATCTCTTTAAATAGTTACTTTATTCTTTGAATTATACCTTTATGTTGACAATGGCATGGAGATAAGCAGTATATTAGTGTATCCTTTAGATCTCAAGTTGATGCAATTGATCCCCATCACTAGTCAATACACATAATTTCAGACTTTTGTGATTCTGACAGGTATGTCCCATTTGCTTAACCGATCCAAAAAATATGGCATTTGGTTGTGGACATCAGGTAACAAAGTTATGCATTGTTTACATTTTACAGAGATTGATGAAAGAATAAACTTAAAAAGTTTGATTTCAATATAATTGACAGACATGCTGCGACTGTGGACAAGATCTTCAGTTATGCCCGATTTGCAGAAGCACCATCGAAACCAGGATTAAGCTTTATTAAGTATTAGCTCGCCCGAATTCTCCTAGAAAAAGCGTTGTTTATCCCGAGTTTTTGTCCTCTGCTTGTTCAACTCTAACCCAACCGTTTCTCGTTCCCTGTACATATCTCAAGTCTTCCTGGATTTTTCATCATATCTGTTAGCCAAAGCAACTCCAAAATGAACATCTGCTAGTAGAGAGGGAGGTCTTGGTTGACTAGTGGGGTTAGAATTGCTGCTATGTCCTGATTCTGTATTTTTTTTATTTCTTTCTTTTTAACATTATTTGTGCACTTCTTCTTGGTCCAGTTAAATTCAATATATATAAAAAGTAATGTCATGGGTCCAGATATGTACACAATATATACATTATATAATTAGTCAATAAAGTTTCCTTCTGCATTACCTATGGCATTTTATTGTTCTGAGCTCAATAGATTAATTTCACATATTGTAGATTTTACAAATAGTGGTTATTAGGTTTAAATTATCATTTTTCTTTTTCTGCCATTCCTGGAAATTTTGTTGAATCATCAAAAGATTCATTCTGCTCAATTGATGGAGACTTTTGGGATCAGCTCATCAGAGCTAAAGACTCACTCTAGACAAGCGTGGAGAACTTCTAGGATAATTGACTGAACTTTTGCGGTCCAGTATCCACTTTCCCTCCTTGATTCGATTAGTATGGAAATAACCTGCATCTTTCCAGGTACCAACCAAACCCAAACAATAAAATAAAGCTTCCAATCTTTCACAGCAAGACTGTTTCAAAACATCTGAACTATTTTTCCAGATTATATATACATGACTTGCACTCTTCCCACATCACTTAAACTCACCAGAAGGTACACTCTTACTCTCACATGGCACCGCAGAATCGCTTCCCGATTGTAATCAATGCCATCATCGCTGCTTTGTTCTTCACATTGTATTGTATTGGATGTACTGCTGCAGTCAAGGGGTCCTCGAACGAGGATGGGAAAGGGCAATGGCAACTGCTTCTGGAGAACACCGAAGTGGTGGCAATGCATATGGCCTAAACTCACCACAACACAGTCTTGATCTTTGATCAAACAGAAGCAGGCCCTTCTGGGCACCGGCTTAGAAGGCGCTACAATGGCACTAGGTGTACTAATATGCGCAGGGACTTAGAAGACTCATCATGTTATGCACACTCGGTGGAGTACAACATTTCTAGTAACAAGCTGAGACCTCTGAAGCTTTCCACTGATACATGGTGCTCCTCAGGTTCTTTTTTGAGCAATGGGACACTTCTGCAAACCGGAGGACATGGGAGCGGCGCTCAAGGAGTTCGATACTTTAGTCCTTGTGGGGGAAATGTTAACTGCGATTGGAGGGAATCGAAGCTATCACTGACTAATGATCGTTGGTATGCTTCCAGTCTACTACTCCCAGACGAGGATCGGGTTATTGTGGTAGGTGGAAGAAGGGTATTTACTTATGAATTTATACCAAAGCTGTATATTAATGAAGGCTCTTTTGACTTCCCATTCTTGCGCAACACATATCAAAGAAGACGAGGAGGAAACAACCTCTATCCCTTCCTTCACCTTTGTCCAAATGGCAGATTGTTCATATTCGCCAACCGAGACTCCATTCTCTTCAACTACCGAGAGAACAGGGTGGTCAAGCACTACCCACGCATACCCGGAAATGGCTCCAGGAACTACCCGAGCTCTGGCTCATCGGCCATTCTCCCCTTAGACTACACAAACAACTTCACAAAGGCTGAAGTCATGGTGTGCGGTGGTGCGGCATTTGGAGCTTATAGAGCAGCAAGAGAGGGCAGGTACTTGAAAGGCTTGAGCTCTTGTGGAAGAATGGTGATCACAGGTAACAAACACAAGTGGAACATGGAGTTCATGCCCGGTCCACGCCTCCTATGCGACATGCTGCTACTCCCAACCGGAGATGTCCTGATCATCAATGGAGCTAAAAATGGTGCTGCAGGTTGGAACTATGCAAGGAATGCTTCACACGAGCCTTACCTTTACCGCACAAGGAAGACATTAGGCAGAAGATTCTCAGTGCTCAAGTCCACAAGAATTCCTAGAGTGTATCACTCCTCGGCCATTCTCTTACCTGATGGGAGGGTCTTAGTCGCCGGTAGTAACCCTCACAATAGGTACATTTTCGAAAACGTGGATTTTCCAACCGAGCTTAGGCTACAAGCATTTGTTCCAGACTATATGGATAGTCGGCACCATCGATTTAGACCTACTAATGTGACCATACGCTATGGCCATAATGATCGTTATGGCGTGAGGTATGGTAGAGAGTTCAATGTGAGTTTTTGGTTGGGGACTGAGCCGAGCAATGCGGTGGAGTTCACTGCTTATGCTCCGCCATTCGCGTCACACTCGATATCCATGAATCAGAGGCTACTGAGGCTGAGGTGCAAGAGTTTGGTGCGGGATGTACATGGATGGGTAGCTGCAGTGTTGGAGGCTCCTCCGTCTCCTTCTGTTGCGCCAGCTGGTTATTACATGCTCACTGTTGTTAATGGTGGAATTCCTAGCGTGTCTCAGTGGATGAGGATCCTACAGAATTCTGGAGGTCGTCATTGATCTACATGTATCTTAGATGAGGGCTGTGAATAATATGCACTAGCCCATATCCGTGCGATGCATGTGTTATTTCTTTACTACCAACTTCGTTAATATTTTTATTTTCTTTATTATGAGGATCATTTCAAGTGTTTCTTTACTTATGAAGTGTATCATATATAAGCATTTCACAATTTGGTGCAACTTTTTTTGCTTGGATTTATAGTAGTAGGGATGTAGCACTTGTAATATATACAGAAAGCTTCATGTATGCAAAATTTTCATTATATATAGCGCGCCAAACATGTGTCTCTGCTTTTAGGTTTGCACCATATATACAATTAATGTAAAACCCAGAATTAAATTAGAATTAGTTATCAACTATAAGTCTATGTAAAAAGAAAGATATCAAACGATTCCTTTGCCCTTGCCGCCTTGAACTCAGGCGCACAAAGGAAAATCCCCCGAGCTGACATGGGGTTAAAAACTTGCACTACTAGAAAAAAGCTCTAAGGTAACGAAAAAATTTCGTCACCTAAGAGCTTCTGTCGTCATATAAACACTCAAACGATGAAAATTTCGTCACCTAAGGTTCGTCACCTAAGGCCGGTGGTCAGAGAACTCAGGTGACGAAAATATTATTTTCGTCATCTCAGTAACCACTTAGATGACGAAATAATTTTCGTCGCCACAGAACTTAGATGACGAAATAATTTTCGTCGCCAAAGCACTTAGATGACGAAATATTTTCCGTCGCCCAAGCACTGAGATGACGAAATAATTTTCGTCGCCAAGTTCCTTAGCTGACGAAATAAGTTTCGTTACCAAATTACTTAGCTGACGAGAATGATTTCGTCGCCAAGTTAGTTAGCTGACGAAAATTGGTTGGTCGCCAAGTTACTTAGCTGACGACATCTATCGTTACCAAAATACTAACACTACGAAAACGGTCAGTTTGCTGATAATTTTTTCATCCATCTAAGGCCACGAAAGTTAAACTTTCGTCACCTTAGTGCTATTTATTTTTATTAAATTTAATCATTAAAAATTATTAATATCACATTTAATATTAACATAAATAAAATATAAAAAAAAAAGACTCAAGATTTCAAAGCACCTGGCCAGTAGCAAAAATATATCTATATATATAATCATCTAGTTCATATACAAACTCATCAACTGTACTTGATCAATATAGAGACTAGCAGCTAGCTTGTTCATACAAAATATATACTAGAAACTCAAGTAGTGACTATGGAGTAATGTCTATTGAATCAATGCCTCCATCATCATGATCATCATCATTGGGCTGCTCCTGGGGTGGGACTGCTGGCTGGAGTAATGTCTATTGAATCAATGCCTTCAATATCCCTCAATTTTCCAAAGTAAAAGTCTCTTTCTTTTTCCAAAAGGTCCACCGAGAGCTTGAGATCTGTTATCTGTAGAGTCATAAACATCATTGTAGGACTTGACCAAATTACTAAAGCTAGACAAACTTCACTATTGTAGTAGGTTTTTATGAGTCAACAGAGTTCAAACAAATGAACACATGACTGATAGTTTATTAACTGATGAGGGCAAACCAGCTCAAGGAATACAATACTTTTTTGGAGAGACAAATCGAAAGAGAGTGCATCAGTAATTATGATACCTCCTTGGTCAAAGCTTGAACCTCTCCTGCATAATAAGTGCCACCTGCCACTGCACTAGTCTTCCCTTGCTTTGGTCCTAAAGAAGCAAGCATCAAACAAGCACTTGGATGTGTTAATAATATAATGAATGCAACATCATAACAAAATTGGCAGTGATATCAGTATAAGGGTAAGAGGGCTCAGGGTTAACCCAACTTCTAAAACAAAAACACCTTCATAGTTCATTTGCACCTAAATTTGGTCGGCCATTTGCATCGCATAAGCTAGAAATAATTCAAAACGCATGCAAGCATAAAGTTACTCAAGCAACAGAAACCAAATGCTGTTTCTGACTTGAAATACACAAGGTGTATGAAAGGGCTGATTCTAACTCCTGAAATTTCACCAAGGAGACATTTTCAGAACAATAAGTTCACCACAATGCTAGTCTCCACTCCATCAAAAATCAATTGAAAGAGACTACTCACCAACAGGGGCAACTGCAGCTGACTAGTTTCATTTTATCCCAACACCATCTGAGCATATCTCAATTCTCTGTCGGAAAATGACACTCACGATACAGGTAAACAGAATCAAGAATAGCCACAACAAGAATCAAGATTTCAATACAACACCTTTTGCAATAGTGTAAACAGAATCCCAGAAGGAGCTTTTTCATTTCATTTATATGGGATCCAAAACAGAGACTACTGATGATGAATATAAAATTTCTTTCTAAAACACAAACTTGGATTGCACACTAACAAAGTTCAAATGCATTTTCTGTTAAGGCCTCAATTGACATAATATTAGTTAAAGCGAATCAGCCACAAAAATAAGACAGAAGAAAGTGCCGAATCGGCTTCCAACTTCAACATTAGAGAACAAAAACTAAAACTCGATCATTACCTCCTTCAGGCCGCGGTTTGCGCCGAATGCTGATCTTAGCAGACAACTGGCCAGTCTGATGATCATCTGGGGAAGGTTCGTCGACGACGGGCAGTGGTGGAGGGAGAGGAGGTGCCGAACTTGACGGAGGCGCCATAGCCGCGAGGGGACTTCTGTGGGGGGTCGATATTGCTGGGCTACCTCCTGCATCAGTCGCTGAGACTGTTCCGCCTGTCTCTTCCTCTTCCCACTAGTCGGCGGCATAGTGGATGTGGAGCAAGGGAGGAGACAGCGATGTGGAGGCGATGTCGATGTGGGCGCAGGAGAGGCTGATTGGAATCGATGTCGATATGGGAGGAGACGGCGTGGAAGAGCAGAGGCGACGACGATGTTGAGGAGGAGTTGGCGATGTGGAGGAGGAGAGGTGACAGAATCGAATTAGGGATTTCAGAGCAAGCAAGAGGAGACAACGAGTTATTACAAGAAATTAAGCCCACGAAAACAGCCAAACTCGTCACTTAAGTGAAATACAAAGTTTGGCCCAAAAAATTGGCGGAAGTTTGACCCGCCAAATATTAAGAAGTTAGGTGACGAAACCATGAATTTTCCTCATCTAAGTGAACCAAATTTCTTTCTACCATTTTCAAATTTTAGGACTTAGTCGACGAAAACCTAAAAAGTTTAGATTTCCATAAAAGTTTTGGAAATAATGAGGTATCTCCAGCTCAAGAAATAGTTTTGATACTAATGTTCTTCACTATAAATCTCGTCGCCCAAGATGAAGAAAATCGTCGGCCAAGAGTTCTATCATAAAATTCAGAATATATCGTGATTTTGGTGATCGGAGAAGAGGAACTGAAAACTGACCGTCAGATATGACCAGCATAACGAATTACGTGGGTGGGCAAAAATTCAGCTCCATCGGACAAAGATAAGGGCTCGCTCCGTCCGGTCAATCGGCGCGGTCAAACCCCTAAACGGACAGAAACGGCTATTCGACCCTCCAAATCACGTAATCTGGCCGGACCTTCAACTGAGAATAGTTTCCAATCGACGAGACGCTTACGGAGCTATACAAATTTGGTAAAAAAAAATACCCGGGATAGGGATAGGGCTAGGTAGAAATAAGAGAAAAATTCGTTGACCGGAACAACCGGCACCGAAATTTTACCGGAATATCTTCATTTTTCACGGGTTGACTTATTTCACCGTTCCGGTCATATCTTATTTCACGATTTTTTTGCGTTTGAGGCCTCTACGTATACGTTGTCTTCAAAACGAAACTTAAACTCAACACTAGTATAAAAAAGTTATACAACATTAGTACATATATCGTGAGTTTGGTGATCGGAGAAGAGGAACTGAAAACCGACCGTCAGATATGACCAGCATAACGAATTACGTGGGTGGGAAAAAATTCAGCTCCATCGGACAACGATAAGGGCTCGATCCGTCCGGTCAAACCCCTAAACGGACGGAAACGGCTATTCGACCCTCCAAATCACGTAATCTGGCCGGACCTTCAACTGAGAATAGTTTCCAATCAACGAGACGCTTACGGAACTATAAAAATTTGGTAAAAAATAAATACCCGGGATATGGCTACCACTAGGTAGAAATAAGAGAAAAATTCGTTGACCGGAACAACCGGCACCGAAATTTTACCGGAATATCTTCATTTTTCACGGGTTAACTTATTTCACCGTTCCGGTCATATCTTATTTCACGACTTTTTTGCGTTTGAGGCCTCTACGTATACGTTGTCTTCAAAACGAAACTTAAACTCAACACTAGTATAAAAAAGTTATACAACATTAGTACATATATCGTGAGTTTGGTGATCGGAGAAGAGGAACTGAAAACCGACCATCAGATATGACCAGCATAACGAATTACGTGGGTGGGCAAAAATTCAGCTCCATCGGACAACGATAAAGGCTCGATCCGTCCGGTCAATCGGCGCGGTCAAACCCCTAAACGGACGGAAACGGCTATTCGACCTTCCAAATCACGTAATCTGGCTGGACCTTCAACTGAGAATAGTTTCCAATCGACAAGACGCTTACGGGACTATAAAAATTTGGTAAATCGGACAACGATAAGGGCTCGATCCGTCCGGTCAATCGGCGTTTAAAAAGCAAGTTCAATAAGGTGACGAAATAAAATATTTTGTCACCATAGTAACCTGTTACATGACGAAAAATTATTTCGTCACCTTAGAGAGACACTTTAGTGACGAAAACATATTTCGTCACCTAACCTATCACTTACATGACGAAATATATTTTCGTCACCTAAGTGATCAAAACTTAGGTGACGAAATATATATCTCGTCACCCCACCTATCACTTAGGTGACGAAAATATATTTTCGTCACCCCACATGTCACTTACATGACGAAATATATTTTCGTCACCTAAGTGCTCAAAACTTAGGTGACGAAAATATATTTCGTCACCCAACCTATCACTTACATGACGAAATTTATTTTCGTCACCTAAGTGCTCAAAACTTAGGTGACGAAAATATATTTCGTCACCCAACATATCACTTACATGACGAAATGTATTTTCATCACCTAAGGTTGCTCTAAGGTGACGAAAATAGTGACGAAATAATATTTCGTCACCTTACCTTACTTAGATGACGAAAATTGTCACTGAGATGACGAAACGGGTTTCGTCACTAAAGTGTTCTCTTAGGTGGCGAATTAAAAATATTTCGTCACCTTAGAACCTTTTTCTAGTAGTGTTGGGTTTGTTCCTCTCACCACGGTAATGCCGGCCTCTTTACGCCTCTCTCTCCTCCTCCTCACCTCGTCACGTCCACCATGACTTTCGATCACCTCTTTCCTGATCACGGTGATCAGTGCAGTGCCAATTTTGCATGATACATGTGTCGTTTTTGATCAGCCATATATGTACACGATATTTACATAATATTGTTATTAACACACCTTATTTATTTTTTATTAGTATAATTCATTTTTATTTACAAACTAACATTTGCATATGTTTTATCATCGACTCTTATCTCAGATGAGGTGTATGAAAAATAAAATATGGTGTGTGATTAACACTACCATGTATATGTACATATGTCATGACTATCTTATTTCTTGTAGCTGTACAAGTCCCAGAATTATTATTTTTTAGCACGAATTGGATTATGACCTACAATTTTAGGGTTTATGCATCAGCCAGGGCCGGCCCTAACCAAAGGCCCAGCAGCCTAGAGCCCCAAATTTTATGGGCCCAAAAAAAAATTTCCTTCTTATATATAATGAAAAAATTATATATATTATACAGCCGTGATCTTTTTTTTTTTTCTCTAGAAAATGCACTAGGCATGTTTCGTCTTCTCTTGTTCACTTCCATAATTCTATTGCGGCAAATTGGCGTTCCCAAAGTCTCTTGTTCTCTTTTTTTCTTTTTGGTTTAGACTCTCTCTTCTCTTTTAGTCCTTGTTCATGTTACCAGGTATTTTCTTCCTCTTTCTATTGGTTTTTTTTTTTTCAATGATGCCCTTTGCTTTAGTTCCATAATTCCATTGAATTGTTGCAATTTTATGATTCAATGGTTTTACTTGTTTGTTTAATTGTATGATTGATGAATAGATGAGACGTATTTTTTTGTTTTGTTTGTGTGTATACTATTGACCTATTGTTTGATTGTTTGGTTCCTAACCCTTTCAACTGAGTGTTGTTGAAGTTTTGCAAAGTTTTTCTTATTGTTCTTTAGTTCTTGGTGAATCAATTATTAGTTATAGTCTTATAGTCTTACATAATTATTAGTTATAGTATCGGATCAAATGACTGGATTGATATATTGTTAGATTAATTCTATTAGTATTCATATGTTGTTTGCATAGTTACATACTTATTATTGTTGAAGAAGAAGAAGATTTATTTTTTTAATACATCTAGCAATAAGGAGCCTTATTTTTTGTTGTCGCCTAGAGCCCTGAAATTGTCAGGGCCGGCCATGGCATCAGCACGACTGACGTTGACCTTCATGCTAACTGAACAGTTGAAATATATGGCGTTAACGGATTCTGATCCTGGGATTGCGAAGGTCCTAGATCGATTATAAAAAGTGTGACAAGTCTATCAAGGCCGTCTTCTTCGAGATCAAAAATATAAAGAAAATATATATAACCAGTGTCCGGTTTTCACTTTCCCTTCTTGATTAATACCAGTGACCAACCAAACCCAAATAATAAAAAAAACCTTTCTAATCTTGCACAGCAAGACTGTTTCAAAACAACATCTTAACTATTTTTTGGGGTTGAACGGATTATAGTTTAGCAGACCAGATTATATATATAGATGATTTGCACTCTTCCCACATCACTCGAAGTCTCAAACTCACCAGAAAATACACTAACCCTCAGATGGCGTGCTACAATCACTACTTGATTGTATTAAATTCCATGATCGCTGCTTTGTTCTTCACATTGCATTGTATTGGATGTACTACTGCTAAGCATGCAGTTGAGGAGCCCTCGATTGCAGATGGGAAAGGGCAATGGCAACTGCTTCTGGACAACACTGAAGTGGTGGCAATGCATATGGCCCTAACTCACCGCAACACAGTCTTAATCTTTGATCAAACAGAAGCAGGCCCTTCCGAGCACCAGCTTCGAAGGCGCTACAATGGAACTAGGTGTACTCAAATGCGCAAGGACGTAGAAGACTCAGCATGCTATGCACACTCGGTGGAGTACGACATTGCTGGTAACAAGCTGAGACCTCTGACGCTGACGACTGATACTTGGTGCTCCTCGGGTTCTTTCTTGAGCAATGGGACACTTCTGCAAACCGGTGGACATGGAAGAGGCAGTCAGAGAGTTCGATACTTTAGTCCTTGTCGGGGAAATGATCACTGCGATTGGAGGGAATCGAAGCAGTCACTGACTAATGATCGTTGGTTTTCATCCAGTCTTACACTCCCGGAGGAGGATTGGGTTATTGTGGTGGGTGGAAGAAAGGTATTTACTTATGAATTTATACCAAAGCAGTATTCCAGTTACGAAGACTCTTTTGACTTCCCATTCTTGCGCAACACATATCAAGAAGGAGAAGGAGGCAACAATCTATATCCATTCCTTCACATATGTCCAAATGGCAGATTGTTCATATTTGCCAACCGTGACTCGATTCTCTTTAACTACCGAGCAAATGTGGTGGTCAAGTACTTCCCACGCATACCCGGAGAAGGCTCTAGGAACTTCCCTAGCTCCGGCTCATCGGTCATTCTCCCTTTAGACTACACAAACGGCTTTGAAAAGGCGGAAGTCATGGTGTGCGGCGGTGCGGCCAATGGAGCTTATATAGCCGCAAGAGAGGGGAGGTACTTGAAAGCCTTGAGCTCTTGTGGAAGAATGATGATCACAGGTAACAAACACAAGTGGAACATGGAGACCATGCCGGGTCCACGCGTCTTAAGCGACATGCTGCTACTCCCAACCGGAGATGTCCTGATCATCAATGGAGCTAAAAATGGTGCTGCAGGTTGGAACAATGCAAGGAATGCTTCACTCGAGCCTTACCTTTACCACCCTAGGAAGACATTGAGCAGAAGGTTCTCAGTGCTCAAGGCCACAAGAATCCCTAGAATGTATCACTCCTCGGCTGCTCTTTTACCCGATGGGAGGGTTTTAGTCGCCGGCAGTAACCCTCACGATAGGTATATTTTCGTAAAGGCGGCATACCCAACGGAGCTTAGGCTACAAGCATTTGTCCCACCCTATATGGTTGGTCAGCACCATCAATCTAGACCTACTAATGTTACCGTACACTATGGTAAGTATGATTCTAATGGTACGAGGTATGGCGGGGAGTTCAATGTGAGATTTTGGTTGGGGACTAATTCGACCAAATCGGTGGAGTTCACTGCTTATGCTCCGCCGTTCACGTCACACTCGATATCGATGAATCAGAGACTACTGAGGCTGAGGTGCAAGAGTTCGGTGAGGGATCAAGATGGTTGGGTAGCTGCAGTGTTGGAGGCTCCTCCGTCTCCTTCTGTTGCGCCAGCTGGTTATTACATGCTCACTGTTGTTAATGGTGGAATTCCTAGCGTGTCTCAGTGGATGAGGATCCTAAATACTTCCGGAAATGCTTCTTGATTAATTTACATATATTAGTCTCAAATGTTAGATGAGGGCCTGCGAATAATCATATATTTATGTAGACATTGAAGAACAAGAACCACCATTTGTAATTCACCTTCATACATGCAAACATTTTCAATAATCATATATGTGTCTATTTTCTTTTAGGTACGAAAAATGCTAAAGACCCGCCTTAAAAGATTATAAAAAAATGAAGCATACTAGGCTGCAAGTAGGGCGGACGCTACAAGGATTCTCCTAGTAATATGAGGTCTTTGGTTCAAACTCTAGCTTGTGAAAAACATACATTGGGGAGGGGTCACACTTACAAATTACTCCCAACCCCGGAGTGGTAGCTCACTCGACTACCGCTTTTGTAACAAAAAAAAAAGATTATAAGAAAATCATATACCAAATTATAAAATTGTTTTTTTAATAAGGACCACTAAGTTGAGGATTGAATATATATATATATATATATATATATATATTGTAGTCGGTAGTCGATAAATACATCCCCCGGCCCGCGATGCTAGGAAGCCCAGCATGAGACAGTTCAAACAGACCTCATCCTGGATGCTATAGCAATCTGGGCCCACTAGTGGATTACGATTCTTAGCCTACGGAATATTTTCGTCGGTTAAGAAATATATTCCGTCTACTAAGAACTTAGTCGACGGAATAGTCGTCGACTAAGATCCGTCGGCTAACCGTCGTCTGCTAAGACAATAGCCGACGGAAACATATATTTCCGTCGACTAAGTTATATCTTAATCGACGGATCTTAGTCGACGAATATTCCGTCGACTAAGTTATTGTTTCCTAAACGACGGAAAAAATCCGTCGGCTATATTTCCGTCGATTAACATTTATCTAAACGACAAAATTCTTCATTCTTTCCAGACGAAATATTCCGTCGGCTAGGATTCCAGTTTCTTAAACGACGGAAAATTAGCGTCGGTTAAGATCTAGCCGACGATACGGTCCTCTTTCTGTTTATTCTTAGCCGACGGAAAATAAATTTTTACGTCGGTAATGATTATCTAATACCGATGGAAAGTATACTTTGTCGTCGACTAAGAAGGTTAACGGTCGGTCGTTATTCATTCTTAGCCGACGGAAATTAAATATTCCGTCGGTAAGGTTTATACCCTTACCGACGGGTTTTCAATTTTCCGTCGACTAAGGTGAGTCAGAATTTTTTTTTCAGAATTGTTTTTTCACAATTTATTATTTGTTTTGGTTTTTTATTTTTTTACTGATAAAGTAGATATTTGTTTCGGTTGTTTTAGAAATAATTATATTAAAACTAAATATATAGATCGAATCATTAATAATATAAAAATTATGCATTAATAATTAAAATTGTGTTCATACAAACTAAAATTTGACTAATAAAAATTCAAAAACTGATCTTCATCAACAAATGCCGAAGACGACTGAGTAGGAAGAGGAGGTGGAGACGACTGAGTAGGAGGAATCGAAGATGACTGAGGAGGAGGAGGAGGACCCGGAGAAGAATGAGGAGGAGCCGTAAAAGGCGGAGGAGGAGGAGCCGTAAAAGGCGGAGGAGGAGGAGCCGGACCTTCAGGTTCTAGACCTAGGCGAGAGAAGATCTGGTCCATCCGTGAGTTAACAGTAGTGTACTGATTACGGTACCACACAGACTCGGCCTCAACCCGCTCAGTCCGCTCCTTATACTCACGGACCTCTTGTTCAAGGCGTTCAATCCTTTCCCTGTCTTGATTTGGAGGAGCACGACTCCGCAAGGTCGAACCGGACGAGGACTGGCTCAAGTCTCGCTCACCTGCTCGTCCCATCCCTCGTATCTCCTTCCCTTTGCGCTTGTCCAACACAGCATCCAACACATCAATTTGTTGTGTTTGAATGATCTCCATCATTTCCTCCTCTGTAGCTTCCGGATTTATCTTCTTCAAGTCTGTCTTTCGGCTTTCGACCTCCGCAAGCATCTTCTCCTGCATAAACAAAACACCAAGGAATACACCAACCACATAATTCAACAACAATTACACCAACACCAACACCAACATATTTCTTAATTAATACTAAGTATCCAAATCAAAGAGACATAATTAATTAAATAATTAAAGGAAATACACTTACATATTTCTGGGTGGCCACTTCGTCACCGGGTCTCACATAACTCGCCTTGAATCCCTTGATGATCGGCAAGGGCTCACCTTTGTTCCTTAGATCCTCCATGATGTAGACAATAGGAGAAGAACCGCTATGGTGGTGCATCGTCTTCTTACCACGGTTCTTCTTGTTCGCGTTCGAGAGTTTCTAATACGCGATATAAATAAAATATCAGTAATTATATTTTTTTATTTATTAAAAAAATAAATAATAATATTTTATTCTATAAACCTAAAACATGGCAATAAATAGCATAATCGAACCCACAAAATCATCATGCATAATCGTCGGCAATGTTAAGTTTTACAATTTTAATTTTTTTAATAAGAACAAATTTAATAATATATTATTCTAAAAATGCTTGAAAAAATATATTATTGTAACAAAATTAATAATATATTACTCCAAAATATAGTGGTCAACATTATCACCTAAAAAAAAAGCAATATACACATACCTTGAACGCGTCGCTCTCAAAATGCGTGCAAAGAAAGGCCCACTCATCCTCCCTCCCATAGAACTCCGTCGGCATCCCTTCTGGTCCATGCTCCTGGTAGACATTGTGACACTGCCACTGCCACTTCCACTCCTTGTACCTAGCCTGTGCCGTGTCCATGATCCACCTCACCGTCACAATGTCATTGTTGTCCCACATGTACCATGGCTAAGAAATAAAAATAAATTAATACATCAACAAAAGTATTAATTGAAAACTATTCAAATAAACCAAACTAAGTAAATTAATTTTTATGTACTTACCGACAATGCGTTCCACACCTTCCACTGTTCCGATTGCTCAAGGTCGTGGAACGTCCTAGCCCTCGTTCCAACCAGGCTACGTATGGCCGACCTAATGTCCTTGACCAAAAGACTGTTGACCCCTTGAACCTTAGGCCCTTTCATACGAGGGCAATACTCTATCGGTATCTTCCCCCCTAGCTTCTTGCATAACGCCTCCGTCGCCTTTCCACACACAAAACCCCGTTTCTTTTTCGGTGGGGGACCTACAATAAATAAAACAAAATATTAGGTATCATTTGCAAAAAAGATTCAAGTTAATATAAGTAAAAGAATAATAATTTTTTTATTTTAAAACATTTATTATTTTAAATAAATATGGATTACTACAAGAAAATTAAGCCTTTTAATCATGCCAAGAAAATTAAAAAAATAAACGATTTTTTTATTATTTTATTTAAAAAATATAATTTTTTTTATTTAAAAAATATCATTACCTGTAATGGGGGCCTTTGCTTTACAGCGGGCACTAGGAATAGGCCTGCTGGTTTCGGAAGCCGATGTGGACGACGCTTCAGTGGTTCCGGTCGTCGCCCTAATAGTGGAAGTCGTATCGGATGGTATAAAGGGCGGCCTGATGAGCAAAGGAGGAGCCCCTGGTGGTACTCTTCCAGGCGGCAAAGGTGTGGGCTGGCTGGCAGTAGCCTGGTTACATAAGGCCTCCATCATCTGTTGAGCCCTCTCCGAACGTTGCTTCCTCTTCCCAATGATCGGCATCTTTAAACAAAACAAAATCAACCGGCAGCATAATGACACAAACATAACCAGCTAAATGCACATTGATCACAAGGTCACCAACACAATTTTGTACTATTTAAACACAAATCACAAACACACAGTAGCCCATGAGAAAATCAAAGTACTAAACACAGCTAGATCAACCTTAATTAAATCAAAGAACTAAACACACAGTTGCTACACATGGGATGTGGTATTTTTTTTCTAGGCTCCAGCCAGTCAAGACTGGGCTGGCTCCGCCCCTGCCTGCTTATGAGCAGCTAAATGATGAAAACCATAAACATTCCCAGTATACATGAGCAGCTTAAGAAGAAATACGGCAAGTGAAATGCAAAATATGTAATCTGCCTCCAAATACAACTATAGCTAAATGCCTCCAATGTAATGTTGCAAATAGCTAAATGATCCTTTGCTGGAATTACGACATTGACTTGCCTCCTAACAATTATATTCAACACCATAATAATGTTTGATTATCAATAAAATTCACCTACAGTACACCTGTGTTCATGACCAGCAACCAACTTTATCAATTTCATGCACACTTTCTAAACAATTCACAACATTGAATAAGAAAATCGGAGAGTTTAAGAGACTAACCTGCCAAACACAATGGAGGACGACAGGTGGAGTTTCGGTTTAGGTGGAGGAACTGGTGAGGGTGAGGGCGAGAAAGAGAGAGAGAGAGAGAGAGAGAGAGAGAGAGAGGCGGTCGGACGGGTTCCCTTAGGGTTTAGGTCGGCTGGGGTGGTGGTGTCTAGGAGGCGGTGATGGGTGTAGGAGGCGGTGGAGGAGGCTCGGATTGGGTGGAGGAGGTTCGGATTGGGTGGAGGAGGCTCGGATTGGGTGGAGGAGGTGAGTGTCCTAGTCGGTTGGGGTGGAGGTGGGGGGTCGGACGTGGTGGCGTTGACGGTGGTGGTCGGGTGGAGGATCGGAGCTCGTCGGCAGCGGAGTGGAGGAGGCTCGGATTGGGTGGAGGAGGTGAGTGTCCTAGTCGGTTGGGGTGGAGGTGGGGGGTCGGACGTGGTGGCGTTGACGGTGGTGGTCGGGTGGAGGATCGGAGCTCGTCGGCAGCGGAGTGGAGGCGATCGGGTTTAGACTTGAGAGAAATATCGAACAGAACAGAGAGAAGAAACGTCGACCAGGTTTTATAGTAACTTAGGCGACGGAATAAGAAATTCGTCGGCTAAGAAAATTTCAATTTTCGCGGAAAAAAAAAAGCGCAATGATAAACCGCCAAAATTTTCGTCATCTTAGTCGACGGAAAATAAATAATTCGTCGGTTAAGAAAGTCCAAGTCGACGGAAAAATAATATTCCGTCGGCTAGGAAAAAAAGAAATTCTTTCTTATTTGCTAAACGGACCGAAACGGCTATTCGACCCTCCAAATCACGTAATCTGGCCGGACCTTCAACTGAGAATAGTTTCCAATCGACGAGACTCTTACGGGGCTATAAAAATTTGGTAAAAAATAAATACTCGGGATAGGGCTACCACTAGGTAGAAATAAGAGAATTTCGTTGACCGGAACAACCGGCACCGAAATTTTACCGGAATATCTTCATTTTTCACGGGTTGACGTATTTCACCGTTCCGGTCATATCTTATTTCACGACTTTTTTGCGTTTGAGGCCTCTACGTATACGTTGTCTTCAAAACGACACTTAAACTCAACACTTGTATAAAAAAGTTATACAACATTAGTACATATAACGTGAGTTTGGTGATCGGAGAAGAGGAACTGAAAACCTACCGTCAGATATGACCAGCATAACGAATTACGTAGGTGGGAAAAAATTCAGCTCCATCTGACAAAGATAAGGGCTCGATCCGTCCGGTCAATCGGCGCGGTCAAACCCCTAAACGGACGGAAACGGCTATTCGACCCTCCAAATCACGTAATCTGGCCGGACCTTCAACTGAGAATAGTTTTCAATCGACGAGACTCTTACGGGGCTATAAAAATCTGCAACAAGAATAGTAATAAAAAAATAAAGGCCGTGAACATTTGACGCAAAGTGTGTTCCGATCAATATATATGAAAATGTAATTGTTAATACATCGATCTCCGAAGTTATGCAAATTCATAATAATAAACCAATGAAAGTTAAGTTACATCCCCAAATTAATTTAATCATACTCATCTTCATAATCTTGGTCTTCGGGATCATCATCCTCCTCGAATTCCTCTGAATCCTCATCTTCTTCGTCCTCGTATTCGTCATCTTCTTCGGGTTCGGGCATAGTAACTTCAATGTAGCCTGTAATGGCCGGAACGTGTTGGTCGTTGACGCGAATGTCCACGTCATTGGGAATTACAGGTGGAGTTTCCTCTTGATATGGTTCGTTCGGTACAGAGCTCGGTTCCGTACCCTCATCCACTCCCAATGTAGCTGCACTCCATATATTCCTATGTGACATTACCTGCACCACTTTCCAACCCTCACCCATAGCCGGATCATCAAGATAAAAGACTTGTTGTGCCATGGCGGCAATAACAAACGGCTCATTCTCATACCATGAAATGTTTGTGTTCACTGATAACAAACCATGGTCTGTAACCGTACTCCTGCAAACATTTGGGTCAGTATTGAACCATTTGCACTTAAACAACACAACCGGCATACGGTTCCCGTAGATTAGTTCGATAACGCTGATAAGCACCCCGTAGTAGTTGTGAGACTTGCCCTCAACCATAACTCCATTGTTTTGAGTGATGCGACCATCATCTCGTTCTGATGTCACAAACTTAACCCCGTTAACAAAACATCCCGCATGTGCTCTGTGCTTTAGCGGTCCGCCAGCCAAACAGTGCAGCTCGGGGTCGTAAAATTCACGTTGGTTCTGTTGAATATGCATCATCTGCAAAATAACGCAATTTAGTCAAACAAAATGATGAGAAATACATTAAATTTATAAGTAACTTAAGAATAACGTACCCAAATCGGGAAGTATTCAGGAAAATCTCTCTTGTGAATGGCTTCATTCCCATTTTGCCTGCTCAAATGTTTCTCCAGATAATCCTCCAATTCATCGCAATGTTGAAGGACGCACCAATGAGCCTCCTTCAATTCTTCGCGACTCAATCTGTATTCCCTACCTAGCCTGCCATACGGTTGTACTTCGTCGGAAACAACTGATAAATGGAATTGATTTCCACCTCTTGAAGATTCCCCTCCCGTGTGTTCATCATTAAGATATGTGTTGTAGAAGGTTACACACTCACTAGAAATGTAAGCCGCCGTGATCGAACCTTCAGGGAAACGTTTGTTCCTGTTCGTCTTCTTGTAATCTCCAAGTTGCCTACAAAATAAAAAGTTATTGCAAAAATTCATGTTATGTGAGACTTTATTGACAAAAGTATAGACTGCATACATACCTCTCGTTTGGATAACACCAGGTATATTGTACCGGACCTGTAAGCAACACTTGTTCAGGAAGGTGGATCATGAGGTGGACCATGATGCTAAAGAAAGTGGGGGGGAAGATCCTCTCCAGCTTGCACATGATGTACGCAATATCGTCTTGCAAGGACCGGACCTCTGACTTTTTTAGCTCTTTAGCACATAACCTCTGAAAAAAGTTGGACAAAGCCACCAACGTGTCAACCACATCACTCTGCAAATACGGGCGAATGACCACAGGAAGAAGACGTTGCAGGAGAACATGACAGTCATGGGTCTTCAACCCGATAATCTTATTTTCCCCCATCTTAATACATCGAGCTATATTTCCGGCATACCCACTAGGATACTTAACCTCACGAAGCCACTTAAATATCTCCGACCTCTTATTAGGAACCACCGTGTAGCCTGCTTGAGGCATTACATGTTTGCCGGTCTTTTTGTTTAGCTTTATCCATAGCTTTCGACGTATACCCATCTTTTGAAGGTCAGCACGAGCTTTGGCGGTGTCTTTGGTCTTGTCTTTGATGTCTAGAATTGTTCCAAGGATGCTGTCACAAACATTCTTCTCTATGTGCATGACGTCTAAGTTGTGTCTGATCTTCAACGTCGACCAGTAAGGCAACTCAAAGAATGAACTCCTGTGCGTCCAATACTTAAACTCTTCAGGGGTGGGAGGATTCTGGTCATTTACATACCTAGCGCTGCTCAAAATTCCAAACCAGTGCTGGTTCAGCATATCCAGAATCCATTGACCAGACCTCCCTTCGGGTTTCGGGCCATGCTCAACAGTCCCATCAAATGCTTGTGCATCGTACCGCCACGGGTGATCCGGTGGAAGCCATCTACAGGATCCTAAGTAAACAATTCTGTGGGCATGATGACTAGAATTGACCTCGTCTATACATACAGGGCACGCCTTGTATCCATGGGTAGTTTGACCAGACATCATCCCGTAAGCAGGAAAATCATTGACGGTAAAAAGAACCGCTACTCTCATGAAGAAGTAAGTCTGACTATACCTGTCAAAAGTATGGATTCCATTTTCATATAATTGTAGGAGCTCGTCGATTAATGGCCTCATGTACACGTCCAAGCACTTTCCTGGAGAATACTTGCCCGGAACTAACATAGTAAGAAAATTATACTCCGTCCTCATGCACATGTTTGGAGGCAAGTTGAGCGGAAATGCTATCACAGGCCATATACTGTAAGAGTTATTCATGTCTCCAGTAGGATTGAATCCGTCTGTTGCTAGTCCAAGTCTGACATTTCGACATTCAGAGGCAAAATCAGGAAATGAACGGTCAAAGTGATTCCAAGCCTCCCCGTCTGCGGGGTGTGTGAGATTATCCGGATCTACTCTAGGCCTATCCGGCTCTTGCTGGTGCCTTTCGTGGTGCCATCTCATATGCTTGGCCGTATGTGAAGACATGTAGAGACGTTGTAGACGAGGACCCAATGGGAAATAGCGAAGAACCTTCCTAGGAATGGGGTTTGTCTGTCTAGAACGAGCGTGTGGTTCATACCTCAGCTCATAGCAGTGTGGGCACTCAAATGCGTCCTTATAACCTTTGTAGTATAGGATGCAGTTATTGACGCATGCATCTATCTTGATGTACTCAAGACCGAACTCACTCAAGATGCTTTTGACCTTGTCATAATTTTCTGGACAGTTGTTGTCAGCAGGAAGCAACTCCTTCAGAAGTGCAATGTCATCGTTAAAACAAGCAACGGTCTTGTTCCTCTTCTTTTTGATACTCATCTGCTTCATGACAGTTTCCAATACAGTATGCTCACTTCCGGGGTACAGTGGTGTCTGTGTTTGCTGCATAAGCTTGTTGTAACTATCATAGCCACTACTGCCGACCTGGGAGACATCAGGGAAGGTTGTATTGTTGTTGTCCTGTGGAACACTTCCATCGTATGCTGAGGCGGACGGAAATGCATCGTTTAAGAAATTCATCACACCAGGGTCCCCGAAATTGGCACTAGAGGAAGACTCGCCCTGGTTACGTTGTGCTTGAATATCTACAAGTGTGGGCATATGTTCACTTGCTTCGCCGTGCCATGTCCAAGTGGTATAACTGGGACAAATACCGTATTGTGACAGGTGAACATACATGTCCTCAAAAGTTACAGAATTGGCAGATCTGTTGCGACATTTTCCGCATGGACAAATGTGGAAAAGTTGTCCAGGAGAAGTCTTGCCACGGACAAACTCGATAAATTCAAAAATTCCTCTCATGTATCGCGGATGCCCTCTATGTAACTGCATCCAGCTCCTGTCGGCCATGTTGTAACCTGTAATAAAAGGGGAAATGAAAAATCTAACTATAAAAATACTGCGCGCTCACGTAAACAACGGTACGTATTCACCACAAAAACATAATGTGACGAAAATAACTGATTTAAACAAAAACATCATCAAATCAAATATTTGATTTAAGACCATATATATATATATATATATATATATATATGCATGAAAATATCAATATCATCACGAAAATAAATGAGTAAATATATCTAAGCACAAATTGAAAATAAAAAATTTAATGTAAGCATAAACAAAATGAAATATATATATGATCTCAAACACAAATTTAATATAATCGATCATAAACGAAAATATTATAATGAAAATAAATATTGTTTTAATATATCACCACGAAAATATCATCATCAAAATATCGATCATTTAATACACATCATGATTTACATAAAAAAAGATAATGATCGAAAGAAGTTGATCACATACATAATATATATATATATATATATATCTATATACATACATTGATTTAATAAACATCATCATTTTCTGCTACAACATATATAATATAATCTATATATATACATATATGATTTGCATAAACAAAATTAATATATACAATCAACAAATTAAAAATTCACACACATATATATACATCCATATATATATATATATATATATATATACAAAATATACGTATACATGCATATATATATAATCAATAATCCACACACAATTAATATATATAGAATATATTAATCAAACCATATATATATAATTAATCGTATATATGTATATATACACACACACACAAACACACAATAAAAATACAAATTAAACGAATATAGCCGGAGAGTCGCCGGAAAATATGACCGGTGACCTGAATTCCGTCGAAAATGTAAAGGTTGAAGAATATGTACCAATGATCAAAATGCTAGCTAGCTAGATTAGTTGCTTTGCTTGAACTTCAATTCATGGCGAGAGGTGTTTTATTTAGAGCTGGTGATAGAGAAGGAGGTTTTTGCAGGAATGATACATTCTGTGCCGAGCTGGGTTGAAAATTGAGCGGAAGATTCCTTCTGCGCGTTGCCAGAGAATAATTCAGCTTTATCTTCTTAACCGACGGAATTTTCCGTCGACTTAGTCTTACTTTGTCGACGGATTATTTTTCTTAGTCGACGGAAGAATTTTCGTCGACATAAAACATCTTAACCGACGAATACTTACCGACATGAGTTATCCGTCGACTAAGATTTACTTAACCGACGGAAATTCCCGTCCAAAATTTTCCGTCGACTAAGCTTCACTTAACCGACGGAAATTCCCGTCCAAACTTTTCCGTCGGATAAGAAAATCATAGCCGACGGATCTTTTCACCCTTCCTACGAAACTAGGTTCGTTGGCTATGAAAATCGTAGCCGACGGAAGTTAATTTTTCCGTCGGCTAAGATCTATAATCCGCTAGTGGCCGGGAGGGGGAGACTCCACATAATGCAAGGTAACAGACCTCAACAGTATACTTGTCCCATATCGAATAACATACAAGACATAAGTCAACACGGGGCTATAAATACAATGGTGAGTTCAACCAAAAGGGTAAGAAACATCTCCTACCATTTACTACTAGCCTACCAATAACTGACTTTATCATCGGAGAGAGAAAGACCGGAAAGTCCCGATCGGTCTCCTTTTGCAGATAAGGAGCATATCAGAGGACGGATCACGTGCGGCAGTTTCTACGAGGTCTACGGGATCCGGCAGAAACAATTGGCGCCTTCTGTGGGAAGTTTTACGAAAAGCCATAGTCTCGATGACAAAGTCAAATGAAGCAGAAGTCGGGAGCAGGATAATGACGGGAGATTACAGTGGCCCAGCGGAGATAGGACACTAGGAAGTGATAGCAGGACGAGAGGAATGGATGAGAGACTTGAATGCGCACCGGTGACAAACGATCCGCAAATGACCCCGGACGGAACGATGCGTGATCTCACGCAGGAAGAAATGTAGGACATGGTGGAGAGGCTGAGAGCGGACGTGGCCCGTATGGAGAGAGAAAGAACACAGGACTGCTTAGACGCAGCCGCTCGGGAGAAAAAGCTGGAGAGAGATAACGCGACGATAATGGGCGAGTTATCGAGAAGACTGGAGAGTGACGAGGCAATTGAGCGGGCGACCGTCATTGCCCTCGAGGTGCAGGGCGAGGGCGGAGATTCATCGATAACACCGTCAACGGTCACCTGCACGACAGTCGTTGTGAGGGCGAATCTGTTCTCAGAAGCTATGGAAAGAGAAGGCCTATCGCCGTTCCCAACGCCCGTCAAAGGCAGAAGGTTGGAAACAACGGGAGTAGGCAAGTCCCGGATATTCCACCGGGAGCAATTCCAAACATGCGCGGGTTATCCTTAACCATCATGGCGATCCGCGGCGATCGACTTTCCGCTATAACAAGTTTCGACCCCGAATAACACCACCAAGCGGGATAGTTAATCCCCCAAAAAAGGATGGGGGGCAGGTCACCGCACGAGCGCGGAATGATGAGTCCCCCTGATGTCAGTCCTCAGCTTGCCCGAGTGTCAGCAGTTCTAACTAAGTGGTACGCGGAGCAGACTTCATAGCTCGCGTGTAAGCATGGGACGCGGAGTGGACTTCATAGCTCGCGTGTAAGCATGGTACGCGAAGCGGACTTCATAGCTCGCGTGTAAGAATTGCACGCGGAGTGAACTTCATAGCTCGCGTGAAAGAACCGTACGCGGAGCGGACTTCATAGCTTGCGTGTAAGTATGGTACGTGGAGCGAACACCATAGCTCGCGTGTAAGAACTGTACATGGAGCGGACTCCATAGCTCGCATACAAGTATTGTACGCGAAGCGAACTCCTTAGTTCACGCGTTCTCCTTGTGCGCGGAATGAGCTGACTTAGACGAAGCAAAGCAAACTCAGCTCGCCTGGTAATGTCATTCTTTCCACGCGAAGCGAATTCAGCTCGCCTACTAATTTCATTACCCATGCGCGAGGCAAACTCAGGCGCGAGATCCATCACACATACATTTAGCCGAGATCGCAACGGGGCCATTATGTTCCAACTAAATGACCAAAATAGCAAGTCTCGGATAAGTGTGGGCATCATAGTAGGACAACTACAAGTCCCAGATAATCTCAATCTCTGGATAAACGCCTGAAGGGAAGGAATAACTGTTACTTGAGATTCTTATTCCCGAACACGAACCTAAAGGAAGCATGCGTGCGAACTAAGACATGCATACCGCCCTGGAAACATTTTAGCAGGAAGCAAGGTTGAAACAACTAAGCCTTGAGAGCTATAAGTCCCTTGTACGGCTCCTGAAGAGCGGGAGTTGGGCATGTCTGTATCATTTCCTTCACACGGAGAATAGTGGCCTGATAACCCACGCGAGGATAATACCCCGCGCTCGAGCAACAACAACTAACGTGGAACGGCTCTCTACCTTCCATCGCAACAATAACCCGTTCAAACATGTCCTGAGTATGAACTTGAGGGGACTATGATCGGGTACCTATTAATAATTCGGCATCATAGACCATTTCTTCAAGTCCCCACTCAAGACGTATCTTGAACGGGAACTTGGAGGACTTGTAGTCGGTAGTCGATAAATACCTCCCCCGGCCCGCGATGCTGGGAAGCCCAGCATGAGGCAGTTCGAACAGACGTCATCCTGGATGCTATAGCAGTCTGGGCCGGGAGGGGGAGACTCCACAGAAGGCAAGGTCACAGACCTCAACAGTATACTTGTCCCACATCGAATAACATACAAGACATAAGTCAACGCGGGGCTATAAATACAACGGTGAGGTCAACCAAAAGGGTACGAAACATCTCCTAGCATTTACTACTTACCTACCAATAACTGACTTTATCATCATAGAGAGAAAGACCGGAAAGTCCCGGTCGGTCTCCTTTTGCAGACAAGGAGCATATCAGAGGACGGATCACGTGCGGCAGTTTCTAAGAGGTCTACGAGATCTGGCAGAAACATATATATATATATATATATATATATATATATATATCATGGCTATTCCAATGAGAGATCCCTTTTTTTGTTCATTTTTAGAGATAGATCATTTGACGAACTTTTCGATTACAAAATCAAATCTTCACCGTTCAGTTCGTTGGGCTATATGAGTAGATCATTACTACAAATTTTCAGAAAATTTGGTGATCGTTAAGTCATCTAAATGAGGGATTTATTTTTAATAATATTGAACGGTGTAAGTTTGACATAAGTTTTAAGTTTTTTTTTTAATCTCAACCATTCAAGCCCATTAAAAAACAGATCTAATGGTGTGGACCTATACCTAGAAATGAACAAAAAAATGGATCCCTCATTAAAAGGGTCATATATATATATATATATATATATAAGTAGATCATTTTTGCAATTTCATCCAACTTGAAAATCATTAAGACATTCATAAATATGATTTTTCAATTATAAACTTGAACGCCCCTTGTTCGAAATATTTGAATAGTCCATTGATTTGATCTAGTTCAATTCCTTAACGATACAAATTTGGCTGAAAATTTGTAGAAGTGGATCTATTTATATATACCTAAAAATTAAACGGTTGAGATGACAAAATGTGATCGAAAAGTAGATATAATAAATAGCAAATCACATATACATCTTCTAAAAGGATTTGAAACACAAATAAATTCACATGTGTTGTTGTACGTTAAACAAATAAGGACGAATTCTTTTCTGTTTGCCATGTGTCATGGTTTAATTTACAAAACTGACCTTAAACAAAATAAATCAAATTAAATCAGACCACACCATGTATTGTTTTAGCTACTATTACACTTGTTGGAATGTTGCTGCTACTACACTTCTAATAAATGCAGTAGCAGATTTTTAGTGGTTCAGCTGGTGCAGTAGCAGCTTCAGTAACTACAGTAGCAGCTTCAGTATTTACAGTAGCAGGTTTTCAGTGGCTCAACTAATGTAGTAGCATGTTAAACTGCAGAGTTAGCTACAACTACACTTCCAACAAATGCAGTAACATGGTTTTAATGGTTCAGCTAGTGTAGTAGCAGCTTCAATAAATGCAGTATCAGGTTTTTAGTGGCTCAGCAAATGTAGTAGTAGTAGTAGCAACATCTATTTTCAATACATGATATAGTTGTTTACACCCAAATTAATATTTTACTGGACAGTGAATGTCTATGTGAATATTAATTAAATCTTGATTAACATCACATCGGCGAGCCCAAATTCTTTGGGTTTACAAGTAATGGCCCGCCAGTGAGATCATGCGAGCTGGATGACAGAGTTCGCATGCGGAACGGAAATCGAGTGGAATTAAATAAATGGACTTCGCTTAGGTTAGAAGAGGTGACACTTCACGTGGGAGTAGAGTCCTAGGCAAGGCGAAGTACATCTAGGCAAGGCATAGTGCATTTAGGCGAACTGGTCCGCGTAGGAGACTTCATCAACAAAACGAGGCGAGATGGCTCTGCGTAGGAGACTTCGCCAAGAACTCTGATGACTCTCTGCTTCTCTTACTGAAGTGCTTCAAATGTGATGACTTGCTAATGTCGATGGATTATGTCACCGAAAGTGAGTACTTGGGTATGGACCCATTCCAATTCAGGTCTTTCTCTGATCTCCCGGGTACTGACGAATTCGATGACTGGGTTTGCGGAGTAGTTTGCAAGCATCCATAACAGGACACCCAGAGCCACATAGTAAATTGCCTTCACATAATGCCTCAATACCACCACAAACCAACGGTCACTCATCAGATGGATTAGCCAGCCAATCTTCCCATTTTTTAATCCCTCTGGATTCATACACCCATAGATTCCCGTAGCCACCATGTAACGATAAGTGCCGTCAAGCACCGCTTGAAGCGATTCGTACCTCCATTTTCTGGTCCAAAATCACAGGTAAATTTAGACAATTAAATTTACGAACAATAATTACTGTGACAAATTTAATGCCTAACAAATAAGAGAAACGCAGTAATATTTACACTTACTGTGGGAGGGGACTGGACAAACGCACACGGCGGTTGGACATATGCAGACACATGCACTCACGCGCCGCCGGAGAAGGAGATCCAGGGCCATTTGACAGCGAAAGTGACGTGGCCGAGCTTCGAGCCGCCGGAGGAGAAGGAGCAGCGCCATGCGACGGAGAAGGCGAAGAGGCCAAGCTTGGAACCGGCGGAGGAGGTGGCGCCGGCAGAGAACACTCTGGCCGGATAACAGGCTCCGGTCCGAACCAGCTGATTCTTCGGGAGAAATGGCGGCGGGCTGCAACGAGGTGGTGTTGATCTCCGGCGGCCATGTGGTAAAGAAGCACGGTGGTGCATAGGGAGAACAAAACTGTGTGCGTGGGACCGTGGGTTAGCTCACAACGGTACTCCGTTTTTATAACAAGAATCAAACGGGTGGGTCTCCGGTCTGAGATTATCCAATTAAGGGCCGCCACGTGTCCATAAAGAATCAAAGACTCTGTATTCACCTTTGAGCTCTTTGCCGACAACGACTTCGTCGCCTAGGAAGGTTTGCAGCACTGTAATATCATAAAACTTAAAAGACATAAATGCCCTTGTGGTGTCCTTTTTGCGGGTAAAGGAGCGAGAGAATAAGCAGTTTAAACCAAAACGAACTTTCAAACTTGCGCGATGATCAGATCCGCAACGGTCACCAGAAATCACCCAAACAACAAAGCCGACGTCGCCGCCGCGCTTCTGAAACCTTGCTCCTCCCTCCGCCACTTAAAACAAATCCACGCCCACATCCTCCGCTCCAATCTCCACCGCAACGCCTCCTTAGCCTCCACTCTCATCTCCCTCTACGCCTCCCTCTCCTCCTCACCGAACCACACCCGCCGCGTCTTCACCTCTTTCCCCAACCCAAACCTCTCTCTCTTCAACCACGCCATCAGAGCCTTCTCCAAGACCCCATCACTCTCTTCCCACGCCACGGCGCTGTACCGCCAAATGGTTCGGGTCGGGATCCGGCCCGATAACTATACCTATCCTTTCGTTCTGAATTCCTGCGCCGCGAGGTGTGATGTCTGTGGTGGGGTGGAGGTGCACGGGAGGGTTGTTAAGACCGGGTTTGGGGTTTGCATACCGGTTGGGAATGCGTTGATTGACATGTATGGGAAATGCGGGGGATTGGGGGACGCACGGAAGATGTTCGATGAAATGGCTGAGAGAGATGTGGTTTCGTATAACGCGGTTTTGGGGGCGCACGCGAGAGGCGGGGCGGGGATGGAGATTGCGGCCGGTTTGTTTGAGGGGATGCAGGGGAGGAATGCTATTTCTTGGAATGCGATGATTGTGGGGTATGTGAATAATGGGGATGTGGACTCCGCGAGGGATGTGTTTGATAGGATGCCGGAGAGGGATGGTGTATCATGGACTACAATGCTGGTGGGGTATACTAAGAATGGGTTTATGGACAGGGCTAGGGGATCGTTTGATGAAATGCGTGAGAGGAGTTTGATTTGTTGGACGGCGATGATATCAGGGTATTCGCAAAGTGGGAGGGCGAGTGAAGCGCTTGCACTTTTCCGGAGGATGGAGAAATCAGGGGTAAAGCCGGATGAGTTTACTATGACGGCAGTGATTTCTGCATTGGCGCAGTTGGGGCGTGCTGATCTGGCTGATTGGATTGGATTGTATGTGGAGAGAGAAGGCATAAAGCAGAATGAGCAAGTGCTCACTGCACTGGTTGACATGCATGCCAAGTGTGGGAATATGGAAGAGGCTTGTCGTGATTTTGAGAAGATTCCTCAGAAGGATGTTTTCTCTTACAGTGCAATAATCACAGGGCTTGCTTCTCATGGTCATGGGATTAAAGCGCTTGAGATCTTCCGGAGGATGCTGGCAGAGAAAATCGAACCCGATCACATCACGTTTGTTGGGGTATTGACTGCCTGTGGACATGCAGGCCTCGTGGAAGATGGAATGACGTATTGGGAAAGCATGGTTAAAGATTACGATATTCAGCCTCGTACAGATCACTATGCTTGCGTGGTTGATATGCTGGGACGTGCCGGGAAGCTTAATGAGGCACATAGTTTAGTCCAGGAAATGCCTATGGGTCCACAGCCTGGAGCATTGGGAGCTTTGCTTGCAGCATGTAGAACATACGGAAATGTAGAGATTGCTGAAAGTGTTGCTGAGAAGCTCTTCAGTTTAGAGCCTGAGAATACAGGAAATTATATGCTACTTTCCAGTATCTACGCATCAAAAGAGCAATGGGATGAAGCTAGAAAAGTGCGAGAAGCAATGAACAAGAAAAGTGGAATTAAGCTTCCTGGCTTTAGCTGGGTTGAAATTAGCAAAGGCCATTCAACTCGATTGAAGAACCAAATTTAAATGGCACTTTTTTGGTAGTAGTCCTGCATACTGCCATCATCTAACTGAAGTACTGCACTTTTTTCTTTTTTTTTCTCTCTCTGTGCAAGTATCATGTTGATAAATCTTTGGCCATTGATGATGTGAAAACCAACCATAAGCCAGTGGGCATAGAAAGTATAGACCCCAAAAAACAGTAGGCATGCGATACCCCGTTTCTAACCCAAACACGCCAACTGAAGAAATGAAAAGCTCAATATCTACCCACAATTGAAGCTGGTCACCAGCATCAACCCAACTTGTTGCCATGAATCTGTAGCCGAATATGAGCAAACAAGAACCAAATGAGGATTGACTTGGTAGAACAAAATGCAGGTGATTTTGTACTATTTCATGTAATTTTTGAAGGTAAACTTGCATTTCAAAGATAGATGACTTGTGATTGAAACATACCATTGCCTACGATATGAGCAGATTGGTGAGTATGAACCGCAAAACAAGCCTATACTTTTATGCGGCATTCTTCTAATCCAGTAATTTGGGGTAAGAGATTATGGGCTAAATATATTCTGCCAAGAATGTCTTTCCTAGCATAGAAGGTGTTAAGAGGTAGAGTTATTTCTGATGATTTACTTCAGCGTCGAGGTATTCCTTGGGTTTCTAGATGTGAGCTTTGTGGTGTTTGCTCGGAGACTTTGAATCATACTTTCCTCTCTTGCTCGTTCACTGCATCAATTTGGAGTCACTTTGGCTCTATTTTTGAGTTAGGTATGATTCCTTCTTCTATTTTGGAGCTTTATGGGTTAGGCTTGCAGAATGGAAGAAGTCCTCAATTAATGGAACTATGGCTTATTTGTTTTACCTCCATTTTGTGGTTTGTTTGGCATGTGAGAAATAAAACCAGATTTGATGGTTGTCGCTTTTCAGTTGAAGTTGTTTGCAAGCTAATATCAAGTCATATAAGAGCCACTAGTCATCTTACAACAGGTCATATGCATAACAGTGTCCAGGAGCTACGAATTTTGAAATGTTTTGGAGCCCCATGTCGACCTCGTGCCACTCTTAGAGTGGTTGAAGTTAATTGGATTCCTCCTTCTCTTGGGTGGGTGAAGATAAATTCTGATGGCTCTTGGAAGCATGAAGAGGGAGTGGGTGGTTATGGTGCTATTTTTAGAGATTACAAGGGCCACTTTCTAGGTGCCTTTGCCTCTAATCTTGAAATTCCTAGTTCAATTTCAGCGGAGATAATGGCTGATATTAAAGCTATTGAGCTTGCTTGGGTTTGTGATTGGAAGCATATTTGGTTGGAAGTTGACTCATCTTTGGTACTTGATTATATTCGCAGACCTTCTCTTGTTCCTTGGCCTCTTCGAGTTCGTTGGTTGAATTGCTTATACCGAATCTCTAAAATGAATTTCAAGGCTACTCATATTATTCGTGAAGGGAATAAGATAGCTGATGCTCTGGCAAATCAAGGTACGTCATGCTCTGAATTGATATGGTGGGATGAGCCTCCACCTTTCATATTGTTGTCTTATAATAACGATGTTAGAGGTATGCCTCAATTTCGTTTCAGTTAGTCTGTCATTTGTTTTAGGAGGTTTTGGTTTTGATCCTCCTCCTTTGTTTCTTTTTTCTTTTATTAATAAAATAGAGTGGTAGATGTTTATTCGCCTATCCTCGATCATTAACAAAAAAAAAAAAAAAAAAAGCAGATTGGTGAGTATATTCACTGCTCACAGCTTTTTGCTTACTCGGGTTCCTTGATTGTCTTCTGGTTCCGACATTGCAGCAGCTACAAAGAAACAAAGGTCTCAATGCAAGCACTTATATGCAAGCTTCTTATATGTGTATTTCTTACTGTTTAATACAGAACATACATCAAACAGAATCAAAACAATTCCTTAATCATTCATCATTGACTACAAAAGACAATTCTTTTGCACACACTAATTCCTGTTGTTAATGAAGAGTAACGACGTCACACAGGTCAACTGCAATGTCCTTTATAAGCAGATTTCTACACCTAGATACTGGAAGATCATGAATTACAATGTTTTTTTTTATAATTAATCTGTGGTTTTAAGACAATGTGATTGAAATCATCAATACTTGAAGCTCTATATTTAGTTGAACAGTTTCCTATTTCAACCATCGAGATTTTATGGTCTAAATCATTTCATAATCTTAGTTCGTCTATTTTGGGACACTTAGGGAAACCAGATATTCTAAGCAGTTCAAAGCAGTATATATGTTCATCACTTTTACAATTATCAAAGATGAGATTGACTCCACGAGTCTGAGGATCATCGTAAATTGGAATTACCAACACAAAGAACTTGAGAAATCCAAGAGAGCTTAACTTCTGGATCAAGTAATCAATTTCTTTGGTTGTACGTGTACATTACACTTTGAAATGTATAACGTCTATAATCAATTACATATCTTCATGTATCTGCAAAGAAATTGTATTCCTTGACATTGTTGACAATCAAACGAACTGCAGAAATTGTAGTTACAATCGCAAGCAGAGAAAAAATAACAATGTTGAACCAATGCCACATATTTTTCTCCAGTCTAGCCTTCTTTCCCTTTACCTGTGGAAAAGAAATGGCCAAAATAGTAGAGCAATTAGCTTTTAATCTTTAATTAATCCTCATACCTGAGAATTGTGACAGCGTAGAAATGCTTTATAGTGTATACATGATACATCAGCCAAATTACCTTTATGAAAATCATGCTTGGAAAGACAAAAGTTAGAGGAACAAGTGTAAACGATCCAAATAAGTTCACAAAATCCCCCATGAAAGGAAAAGCTGCTGTCACAAATGTGTTTCCCATAAAGAGAAGGGCTCGGAGGTAGAATCTCCGCTTGATATTATTTTTCGAGTACATGCTCTCATCAAGTTTGAGGAACCTGGTATCAAGGGCCTCATGAATTGGAGCAACAAACATCTGTTGATGTGAAAATTTCAAGTAGCTCAGTAGAAAAACAAGTCTTTTGCAGTGAAATGTTTGACAAACAAAATGATGTATCATTCTTACATGTTGTGAGACTATGGATTGTAGAAAAACAGCAGTGTTTATGAGGACCTTAACCGATTTAGGACCACTTAGCTCTTGAGGAAGGTATTCAGATACGGTTGCACCATAAGCCCAGTACCCTACTATGCTAACTCCATAGTAAAGTAAGAGCCCTGCACTATACTGCACATATAAACCTTTCCTCATGTTTGTGACTGCCGGCTTCCGCAGAGTTGACTGAACATACCGAAAACTTCAATAATCTTCAGACCATTAGTTTCATATATGGTTTGTGAATAGAATCTGTTTCTAGAGGTACAACAGTACAACAAACCTGTATTTCTGGTAGCAAGCCTGAGGTGTTGCAGACAATAATAGCTGAAATTGCATTGAAGACATTCAATACTCTGTCTGCTTTGTTCCCATGGATTTCATAATCTCGCTTTGTAGTCTTAGTTTTCCCTTCAGAAGGACAATATATAAGTATATAACAATGAACATCAGATTGCTAAATATAGTGAAATGTTGCAAAGGAATTTTTTGTGCATACCATCTTTAACTAGTACCACCAGGAGTATGACAATATAAGAAAATGTGACAATGGTAGAGGGTCCAAGCCAAAATCTCATTTTAGACATTGTTGGAATGAAAAACGCGAATACGAAGTAGGTCACTCCAGTGATGACAATAAAGTATTGGAGCCTCAGTGGAGAATCACTCAGTTCTGAGTTAATCTCCTGTTGATTTCAGAGAATACATATTAGCACACCACCTTATATGAGTTATTACCATTACAGAAGCATGCATATACTTCATACAAAGAGTTAGACTTGGCAATACCTTGAGTGCTCTACCCCCTAGAAGAATGAAGCCCATATTTCCAAGAAGAAGTGTCAAGAACTGGAAAACCCATGTAATGTAAAACAGTTCTCTCCCTGTAAGACAAAGAACGACAAGAACAAGAAAAAGAAAAAAAACAAAAAAACAAAACAAAAATCAGATCATAGAAGTATTGATCTCTCCTCTACTCTTACTAGTAAAGTATTTGTTGGTATGTTATATAGAGTACATATATACCAAACAAATAGCCCATAAGATCTCTGTATCTGATGAATCTTTGGCCATTGATGACGTGAAAAGCAGCCAAAAGCCAGTTAGCATAGGCAGTATAGAAGCCAACTACAACAAGGCAGATGATACCCCATGTCCAACCCAAAGGCACCAGCATCAGATTAGAAAAGCTCAATATGTAACCGCAATTGAAGCCTGTCACCAGCATCAGCCCAACTTGCTGCCATGAATCTGTAACAAGTTTTCATCATGTGTTTAACTTTCTTGCTTGTTTCAGAAGAAAATCCAACTAAGTGAGATTAACCTTTGAATCTAACCATGAAGAATAAGTATACAGCAGTAGAGTTTAGACAAGCTTGCTTATATTTCTAAAAAGATATCTGGTGTTTATTTGCATACCATGACCAACAGTATGAGCTGAGGGGAGTACATATTCATGATCCTGATCACACTCTGTTCGAGCTTGTTCAATGCTTAAACCAGCTTCATTGTTGTTTGTGTTACCTTCTGGTCCTTCCATTAGTACTGGATCTCAATGAAAAGCAAAGCAAGCAAAAGCTACTGATATAACAAAAGGAAAAGGGCAAGTTCATCTGGGGTGATATAATTGATATGCAAGTTCATCTGGGGTGATATAATTGCTTGATTTTTCATACTGACAAATCAAACCTAATCGGATTGGTCTTTCATGTCCAACTGTTTTTCTATTAATAAAAGATAAAGATGTGGAACCACTTTCGAGTCATATCAGGCTACTAAGAAGATCATTCATGTAAGACAAGCTCCATATCCCATAATTTCAACAAGTCATTGTACCACAGGTCCTTAGTATATCATACATTACTCGTCCATAAAAGTGGTCTATTAAGCAAGAATTCCAGATAAGAGGGGCACTTCGTAGAAGATCCCATTCTCTTTGGAGAAGCACTCAAACAAAAGTACAAAATATTTATATATGGGACATGTTTAATTAGCCTGTTTAATTTGTAAAGCCCAAGAATGAAGACTAAAATCCCAAGAATGAAGTAAACATAAGCTCAATGTTCCATCTTCTATTCAATGGGACAACCCTGGTCGTGTTATTGATGCACGAATTACATGAGCCGAACGAGCTAGAAACAAACTGAATATAATTTGGATAGGAGTTGGATTATCTTAATTTGGATAAGAGGATTTTTCTGCTATATATATGTATAACATATATTAGGCCGTGAAACATCCGATCATCTTAAATTTTAAATTATTAAATGATCTATTATATTAGACGTGAATTACTAAAAACCAAACCGAACACGAGCAGTAATGCTGCATCAAACCTATTGCAACAAGTAGCACCATACAAAATAAATGTTCAAACTACGAAGCCCATCCTTACAGGCCATACTGAAAAATCTGAAAGCCCATGTCAAAATTAAATCTTTATTTTGTTTTTGTCTCTCTGTTTTCCCAAATAAAACCCCTTCTCTCAGGAGCAGCTCACCTCTACTCTCTACCCTTATCCTCTCACCTAAAACCCTTCTTCTTCTTCTTCTTCTTCTTCTTCTTCTTCAACCTCTGAAAATGACTTCAGCTACCTCCCACCTATTCAAGACGCTATCAATAACAGCAGACTCATGCGCTCTCTCTCTCCCTCACCTCTTCTCCTCCAAAACCCCCAACGCATTTCTCTCCATCCCCACCAGACCCACCACCACCGCCAAGCTCCACCTCTCCCACTCCTTTGCTTCTCTCCGGAGCAAAACCCACTTCTCTTCCGTAGTCTCATACGTGGCCCAGACCTCGGATTGGGCCCAGCAGGAGGAGGACAGCCCAGTCGCCATTGATGGAGCTGAGGAGAGCGGCGAGGAGGGTGTGTTTGAGGAGAGAGAAGAGGAGGTGGCTCCGGTTGAGCCGCCGGAGGAGGCCAAGATTTTTGTGGGGAATTTGCCGTTTGATGTTGACAGTGAGAGATTGGCTCAGCTGTTTGAGAAGGCTGGAGTTGTCGAGATTGCTGAGGTGAGGTTTTTGTGAGTAAAGATTTGATTTTTATTGCGGGTTTTGGTTTGTGGGTGGTGTTTTTGATATGTGGGTTTTTGTTTTTGTGTAGGTTATTTACAACAGGGACACTGACCAGAGCCGTGGATTCGGGTTTGTGACTATGAGCACTGTGGAAGAAGCTGATAGGGCTGTGGAACAGTTCAGTCGCTACGTGAGTTGTTTATACAGTTTGCTTCCTTCAGTGGTTGTTTGAAGTTCTGTTTTGGTGATTTTCATTGTTGTGTGTTTGTGGTGTACATACAAGATGGAACTCAAAAGCAGAATTCTTTTATAGGACAAAGTAATTTAGAATTGAATTGTATAGGAACTGAGAAATGATGGGTGAGCTGCAGATGTATGTGTTTGTGGAGGATAGATGAATATGGTTTTGGAATTATGTTCTGTTTGTAGCTTAACTCAGAGATTTGAGTTGAGTCACTAGAGATTGCTTCAATAATCATGTATAGCTTACTGATTGTGGTAACCTCGAGTCTCCCTTAGAGTTGGTACAGAAGCTTTGGTAGCAGGATATGTCTGGTAGAGTAGATATCATATTTTTAGGGTAACCTTTAATTAGATAAGGTGGGCACTTTGATGGAAAGAGTTGAAACTTGTGCTTTTGATCAAATTCATCATACCAAGCCCATATGAAGTTGACAATGTCTATGGCATTGGCTATAGCCAAATTCATACCTTCTTTTGGTACTTTTGCATCATTGTTCTGTTGTCAATTTTTGCTTCAGGTTAGTTTAAATCCCTTTAGCAGTATTGTTAGCTTGTGTGATGGTGGGAACCTTTTTCATTTCTTTGATATGTGCATCTTGTTAGCATCAATGGCGGTGGTCGGTATGACCACGCTGACTAATGAAGTAAAGTGTGATGGTAGATTTCAATTGTGCATGCCTACAATATCCAAAAATAACGTGCGTATAGGGACATATGAGCAGATGTATATTATTCTTGTTTATTGCTCTACATAGCCTATACGATAAATCATATATGCGTGCATATAGCATATCTTGTCTGCTTCGTGATCATGATCTTTCTAATTTTTTTATTTTTTGTTTTTGTGAATAGGATTTGAATGGAAGACTCTTGACTGTCAACAAGGCTGCTCCAAGAGGAACACGTGCAGAGCGTCCTCCGCGTTCTTTTGAATCTTCTTATAGAATCTATGTTGGTAACCTGCCATGGAATGTGGATAATGGTGAACTCGAACAGCTTTTCAGTAAACACGGTAGGGTGGTAGATGCGCGTGTAGTCTTTGACAGAGAAACTGGACGATCACGTGGTTTTGGCTTTGTAACAATGGCCAGTGAATCGGACATGAATGATGCCATTGGTGCTCTGGATGGAGAGGTATTTGAAGTTTATTTTTTTTATACTTTAGCATACAAAATGCTAGTAAAATGGGGTGTATCGTAGATATGGGCCAGATTTTTGAATTCAATATGATTTAACTAGTTTGTTTGAACCTAGGAACAGATGATGAAAAATGGTAGTTAGATTGATTTTTTTTATTTTTCTCCTTGTGATGTACAATTTGAAATCATCTAACTTGAGTGTCTACTGTGTTGCAGAGTTTGGACGGCAGGGCAATCAGAGTAAATGTTGCCGAGGAAAGACAAAGGCGCTTTTGATTTTAACCGAGATGAAATCGAAGTTCTGGTTTTGGTTCCTTGTCTTTAGATGAGATTTTGTGTCGGTCAACTTCAAGCAAGCTTCTCCGTTTTATGATTTCTACTATTAGGTTGTTTATGTCGAAATCATGTATAATTTGTACTTTTGACTCCACTGAATTTTGGGGCATTACTGTTATTGCTATTTGGTTTGAAGTGCCGCAACTGGATGCTATTTAGTTTCATTTGCATACTATAAATTGGTTTACAGGCTGGATTAAGATATACAAACAATCTTTTAACATGAAGGAATCCATGCTTCATGACAGAAATTGTAAAATACATAACACGTAGGAATTATACTATCTACAGTTGGATTCAACCACTTGTTTGCCTAAACCCTAAACAGTCAAGAGTTCAACATAGCCAATTCAGGTGCAACCTTCCACGAACTAAACCTTGTTTATTAACCATCAAGAAGATTTACAATGACAAAAGCAGAACTACATTCAACAATCCATTACTGTGACGAGAAAGCTAGAGCAACAACTATACAGGTTCCAGGAGTCCTAGTGAAGGTAGACCAGGCACATAATTTCCAAGTGAAACAATCAGCAGCCTCAATAGCCTCGCAACTGAGCATCTCGATTTGTGAGTGGAACATAACGAACTGCAGTTTCAGTCCGGATACTTACAGAACCATCCATGTTCTTGTCCACAACCTTTAAATCCTGGTATATGTTTCCCACAGGAATCACCATTCTGCCTCCAGGCTTCAATTGGTCAATAAGTGGTTGTGGTATTTCTGGAGCGGCTGCCCCGACATGAATAGCATCATAAGGTGCAAATTCCGGCCAACCTAGCCTTCCATCTGCAACAATGATTTATCAACAGTCAGCCCATATTGATATTGCAGGTAGAAGCAAGTTGCAAGGAACCGAACTTTGGGAAACAATGGACAGAGCTCAAATATGTAATACAATCATTACTGTTGTAGTGAACTTCTGGTAAGCAAAATTCATTACATTTGGTTTGAAGTTTAAACTGCCAAACTAAGAATAATGCAGTCTTCCATTTATCCTTTTACTGTTATGAATTTAAAACTATGTTCAATAGAAACATACCACCGACATGCACTGAGAGGGAACCTTCTTTCAGTAATGGTGCTACTGCACTTTTTTGAATATTTTCAATTGAGGAAGAGACCAACTCCGGAATATGTTCTACACCCACTGCTCGACCTTTTGGTCCAACCATCAATGCAAAACATGCTGTCAAATAACCCGTCCCTGACAAACAATAAGTAAAGAAAATTTCAGGATCACTTACTGCAGCTAGTGCAAACGAATCATAATATTGCAAATTTGACTAATAAGAACATGTGAAGACAAAGAGCAACTGAATTGCAGTGCATACGCACCTGATCCAACATCCAAAGCATGCATATCAGGCTGCAAATTCTTTTCCAACAACTGCAGGCACATTGCATGCATATGAGGTGCAGAAATGGTGGCATTATAACCAATCGACATGGGGGAGTCATCATAAGCTGGGGTCCCATCAGGCACAAACAAAGCCCTATCAATAGTCCCCATCACTTCAGCAACCTTCTCGGAACTAATCACTCCATAACTTTGCAAACCCTCCACCATTGCCTTGCTATCACGAATTCCACGCCCGGACAAGAGCCACTATACATTACAGAACATAAGCACAAATTAAATGCAATCCGTCTGTTTTCACATAAATGGTTGGATACATTACAGAACATAAGCACAAATTAAATGCAATCCGTCTGTTTTCACATAAATGGTTGGATCCTCTTATTCTTATTTCTCGAGCTTCACAGTAAACTAATACAGAGCTCAGTAAAGTCCAGTTCTTGTAAGGAAAACCCAACAAAATCCATGAAGTTTTAGTAAATGAAACTCAACCAAGCAGAATCAAAATAAGGACTCTATCCATTAACGGTCACAACCATGCTTATTACAAACAAAGTTAAACACCATCTTTCAACATATAATATACAGGAATCAAAGCAATGAAAAATACCCAAAGATTTAAGAGTACGACTTGTAACTATATCCCAACATGATCAACAATCAATGAAATCCCATCATCACTAAACAAAAACCACGCGTTGATTGATCGGTTAAAATGAAAAAGAATCAATCTTTACAAAATTACCGCAAAAAGTTTCGATCTTTACCAAAACAACTAAAAGGAAGCGGAGAAGAGAGGTAGCAATTATTACCGCCATTCCGCAGAAGTGGGAGTTACCCGTGAGGAAACTAGGACAAGAAGAGGAGAGAGTGGTTGGTCGGAGGAGTGAGACTGAGCGGCGGCGGCGGTGAAGAAGGTGGGAGAAAAAGCGAGTAGGGGTGAAGGTTAAGAGGTGGTTTGGTGTAGAGGGCCTAGTGTAGAAGCAACCATATGCTAAGCGGCCTATGGCTTTAGCTCTCGATGGTGATAATGGCGATAATAGATTATACATCTGTCACGCTTCTATCCTTCTCTAGCTCATTCTTCTTCTTCTTCTTCTTTTTACCTTTTTAATTATTTTTTTCTTTTTTTGTTTGGTTTGGCTCCATATAATCTTTACTGGAGTACCTGGTTCCTTTCTATCACCGAATGACATCACACACCTGAGTGGCATACGTGCAGTCAAGGTCGTGTTATATTTTTCTTTTAGAAGAAAGAAATTAAGAATCAAGGACAATAAGGTAGATACATCGGTTCGATGTGTACGAGACAGTCACCGTGGCAAATCCAAGTTTAAACACGAACAGTAAAAGCAGGCAACAAAATCGTGTTTCTAGCTAACCTATACGTTGTCTGATTACATTTTCAGTAGGCTATTAGCACAAATAACATGTAAGCCCAAGGGATGAAGCAAGGATATATAGGACACATGTATGGTGAACTGTAGGAAAATTTCAGCACACAGTATGTTCGCTTTTCTCTCATACAGTTAACACCAGACCACAAGAACCTAGCATTGCTTACTAACAAGTCAGAATTTACATGTCATTGTTCTAGTACTGTTGTAGTGTCCCTTTGTTCTTCCCTTTTTGGTTCAAACTTGTCTCTTCACATAATTCCTTTCTTCTCACAGCAGCACATATAGGCTGTAGCGTTGGGATTGAGATTTACAGTTTACAGTTCAATAGTTCATGAAGAGGTTTCGAAAGTTCATGTGATTCACAGTATTGGAAAAGTCTGCAGGAAAAGTTTAAGACATTTGGAGCAGTTTATCTACATATGTTCATTATTTAACATAAATTCCAAAAGAGAAAAGAAAAAGGAAAAAAGAAAAGAAGGTGAACAATAAAAAAGATCAAAGAACAATACTAGGCTTTGGCACATTTGGGTGCCTGGCAAAAGTTTGATTTTCATAATTAACTTCATGTAATGTTAGCTTAGGATAAATCAATTATGGCCTATGTTTAATCTGTGTGAAGATTATTTTCTCAGAATCAATTTACCAAAAGTTAGATCTTATTTTGTCGCTTCTTAAGAGTTACTGACAATGTGTTCAATAGAATGTCTCAAAGAAGCTTATGGTGAACTTGATTGAATGATTTTTCGGCGCAAGAGAAAATAGCAGTTCAACAAGCATGGAGACTGATGAAGTTGTTTCCAAAACTTCTGTTGAGATATCAATCCCACATCGGGAATATGGGATATTGCCTGTGGGTTTATAAGGGTTTGAGCCACTTCACCCATTACCAATTGATTTTGGATGTGAACCTCAGACTACTTTATCAACTTCTTCATCCTTCCCTTGTGAAGAAAGATTCCCAGATTGGTGCACTAATGGGTAACTATCATTACTGTTTAATTGCTTCATCTGTTTTAGGCCTTTTTCCCTAATTGCAGACTTTACTTTTTTTTACTGATAACCTCGAATCCAAGATATGCAGAAATGCCTAAGGGCTATCAAATTAATGTAACCTTATGTCCTTGTCTAGTATATGCCTGGCTTTAACTTTAATAAGGCTCACCTTGCAAGCAAGGAACTTGTGTTCATAATGCTTTTATAACTTTTGTTCAATCTTCCTCTCACTATATAAGGCATACATTGTGTGGTGTTGTAAAACCACTCCAACCAGGTTTCCCACTTTTCTAAGCCATTTGCAATTTCCAGATATGGCTAGCACCCCACTGAAGCTAGGTCCTAAGATGAGGAGGGAAAATAGAGGATCCTTACAATCTGATGACACTGCATTGGTGAGGCAAATTCGGGAGACTCATGTTCCCGGACGTTCCCACATTGTCGATGTGAAGCCAATTCTGCATGTCATTGATGAAATATTTCATCGGTCTTCAGTTGGCACTGATGGCGACAATTTACTTGTAATCTCCTGTCCTATTTGATGTTACCGTCCTAATATTTATGCCTAGTTTGAAATGCAGTACTTAGTGTACTAGTTTGTTTATACTGGTCACAAATTCTTTGCTTTTGATGCAGGGTGCCCATGTAGATTCACTGGAGGACAGGACCAGTTCGCTAGGTTATGATGTCTTGCTCCAAGGGTTGTCTTATCTGATACAAAAGATATATATCGAGGTTAACTTGAGTTTTTGACTAATTGAATGCAGATTTTCTAAATCTGTACACTATCTGCTACATACAACTTACAATAGCCTTTTTTGCTAAAGTTGAAAGCTTTTTCTCAAAGAAACACTTAAGACCACTTCCATAAAAATAAAAATAAAAATAAAAATAAAATAATGAAGCAACTTCTTTTCATCTCAGAAATATTAGCATACTTACCTAGGATATAATCCTGGACTACTGTATTGTTTTTGTACTAATGTAAAATCCAAAACATCGTTTCAATGTGTGAATAAGCTGGCATGGATTAAACAAACAGAACATAGATCCACTCAACTCTAATATTTCAAGGTGAAGTATGTATATAAAAAGTTTGATGTTGTATTTCTTTTACTGATATATACATTGGTTAATAGAATTGTTAGTTGTTCCCTTTTGAAAAACACCAACAAACCTCACTTTCACCTAACATTAGTCATTCTAAATCCTTTATTCTGTACTAAATGATCTATGCAAACTCAGTAAGCAAGTTGTATCTGGTACAAGCAGATAGGTTGCCAAAGCTTATCTGGTGCTGATGTGCATGCAAGTACATTGGAGTTACTAAGGTCCCTTTCAAACTATTCTTGGGAAGCAAAAGTGGCGCTAACCCTCGCTGCCTTTTCTATCTACTATGGAGAATTCTGGCTTGTGGCTCAGCTTTGTACTACAAATTCACTAGCCAAGCCTGTTGCCATCCTGAAGCAACTGTCAGATTTAATAGAGCATGCAGCCGATGTAAAACCTCAGCTCGAGGCCATTGACAACCTCATCAAGGCAATCTCCAAAGTTACCAAGCGAATTGTAGAGTGTGCTGATATGGTTAAGCTGCAGTCTCAATACATTTCTGAAGACCAACCACCATTGTTGACTGCTATGGCACATATTCCTGCTGCAGCCTACTGGGCCATTCGAGGCATACTGGCTTGTGCCTCACATATTTCTATTCTTACAGGCGGTAGATATGAGTAAGTAGACATGATGATGAAGCTTCCAATTCATGGTTTAAAAGTATATTTAATCTGATAGGAAGTGTGTTTTGCTGAACTCAATTTACAGGTACGTCGCATCAACCACAGAGGTATGGGAACCATCAAGTCTGGCTCATAAGTTGAACAATATAGATGATCATCTCAACAGTGAACTTGAGAATTGCCGACGACATATTGGTGAGCCTTTAATATATCATTTCATTAGGGAGGTGATAGTTGTGGTTAAGAACTTAAAAAGTTAGCTAGAAGTTCATGATCTCTCGCCTTTGCTTGCAAATTGTGCCAACTGAACAAAATTCACCTTATGAATCCAGTGGAGAAGAGATATGATGAAGATTACAAGAATCTGATTCACCTTTTCCAAAGCCTCCACCTTGACAACATGAAGAACTTACGGGCACTGATTTCCCACAAGGATGATGTTCAACCTCTTGTAATTGGAAGAAGCCAAGTGCGGGTATAGTTCTCAGCTGTCTTTTGTGCTCTGCATTCCCTTGGCTTCACATATCTTTTCTGTTTTTCTTTTGTGAAAAGCCTAATTATGTACATATTTCTAGTATGATGAACCATAAAATTGATTCATATATATATATATATATATATATATATATCCTTTGCTTGAGAAAAACAGTGCAGTCTTGAAGTACTAAGGAGAAAGCATGTTTTACTACTCATAACTGATCTTAGTCTGAGTTATGAAGAGGTCTTGATTCTTGAACACATCCACAAAGATCAACAAAGTAGGGGAGAAATTGAGTATGAATTTGTTTGGCTCCCCATCGTGGACGCAGCTCTTTGGAATGAAGCAAAAAAAGAAAGATTTGAGGACTTGAAGTCAAGGATGCCGTGGTATGCTGTGCACGACCCTTTGATTATTGAACCTCCGGTGATCAAGTTCATCAGAGACTATTGGCATTTTGACAAGAAGATGATCATAGTGTCATTGGATCCACAAGGAAGGGTGTCCTCAGCAAATGCCTTCCACATGCTTTGGATTTGGGGCAATCTGGCTTTCCCGTTCAGTGATGAGAAAGGAAATGCACTTTGGAATGCAGAAAGTTGGAGACTCGAGCTCGTTACTGATGGCATTGATCCAGAAATACTAAAATGGGTATGTAGTATTCCCCAACTTATCAGTTGAATATATACAGCATAGTTCTGATTAACTGTATTACAACATAACATTCCACAAAACTAAATTGCTTGGTCCATACTTATATATGGTAATGTTTTTTTTCTAGAAAGTATAACATGTTGTGATGTAAAACTATGAGAGTATACCATGTGATAAAATCTAATGAAAGGCTAGGTGCATCTATAATTCTATATGCTGTGTCAAAATGCTGGAGAACTATAACTAACTATATATATATTGTGCTGCATGCTTTATCAGATAGACCAAGGGAAGTACATATGCTTATTTGGTAGTGAAGACATCGAATGGATTAGGAGATTCACAGAGAGAGCAAAAGATGTGGCAAAACGTGCAGGTATTCCCTTGGAATTGGTTTATGCAGGAAGAAGCACCGCCTCAAAAGAGAAACTCTGGAAACTTAACAGAACTATTGATGCTGAGAATCTCAGTCGCACCTGGTCTGATTACACATCCACCTGGTTCTTTTGGTCTCGACTTGACAGCATGAGGTGCTCAAAGGCTAAGCACCACAAGACTATAGACGATGATACTATACTGAGAGAGGTCATGAGTTTACTTAGCTATGATGGAAGTGACCATGGTTGGGTTATGCTGTGGATGGGCTCAGCTGATACTGTTAGAGCTAATGGACACCTGACTACTAGCACCCTTGACGACTTTGAGACCTGGAGACCTGCAGCTGCTGAGTTAGGCTTTTTGCCTGAACTCAAAAACCAGCTCAAACAGCGTCACGAGCCACATCATTGTACTCGTTTGATCATTCCTGGGTTCGGTCCAGACATTCCGGACAAAGTGGTGTGTACCGAGTGTGGTCGTGAGATGGAGAAGTTCTTCATGTTTCGCTGCTGCACCGATTGATATCTAGTTGTCATCTCCTGTTTCATTGTGACAAACCATCTCAGACCTGTTATGCTATTACTTATGAGTTGTGTAGTGGAGCTACTTCCCTAAGAGCTAAATCCATCTGTGGTTGTGTTTTGTATTTAAAATAAACTTGTTTGTATCATTTTGTGAACTATATATATATATAGCTAGGACTCTTGAGCACAGTTAGGGCTGTTGAGTCTAGGCTGCTTGGGTTGCTGTAAGACTGTGAAATAATAGTGCTTGAAACACTCTTCAGTAATAAAATTACTCTAATCTCCTATGTCCATCTACTTCACATTACAGGATCTATGCACTTCTACTCTCTCTCTCTCTCTCTCTCTCTCTCTCTCTCTCTCTCTCTCTCTCTCTCTCTCTCTCTCTCTCTCTCTCTCTTTTGCCTAGAACGAGCTCTATTCAGAAGAGAATTGAAGATATGTTAATCAAAATGGAGATCATGTCTGTTCTTCCCTTGGAATACATGAGCGACATCAAGCGCTGTCTCTGCCTGAGAACACTGAATAAAGGAAGTCTGATCGTCACGTTATCACTATGCATAATTTGGTTTCTATTTTCTTGAACTAATATTGTAAAATCTTATGCCAAACACACTATGTGCCAAAGCTTAGGGAAGTCAAAGGAATAATTCATGGTTCGAAAGGAATCTATGAGCTTGCCAAGGATTTGCGCAGCCTATATAACATGATGTACTCTTCTTCTCACAAACGCATTGTTCGGAATATATTACACAACCAATAATGGTGGAAAAGATTATCATGAGCAAGACAACATAAATGACAAGCAAAACTAAGCAAACTGCTGAGAGGTGCTAAGATCGCATCCATCTCTAACCCATCTCGGCCTAGAACAGTGATCTACAATCACTACTTTCCTGCGGATCGAGCTTCATTACGATCCAGTCTTTGAAGCCTTTACCTCTAGCTAGAAGACTTGTAAGTCAAAAAAAACCATATAGAGAACAGTAGTATTGACTAGTAGAAATGGAAATCAGAAATGCTGGGGAGTCAGGAGGACAGAGACCCGTCTAGTGGTGGAGATTTTGAGCTGGTTGGCCATAGCAATATTCAAGACTTGAAGATGAGCTAGCTGTTGTGAATATTAATTTCTTCTGCTTCAGGTCAATATCAGATTATTATTGATCTGAACTACGATCCGACGGCCGGAAGTGTCCGCAAGACTTGGCCTTCTGCTTTGTGTTGACTTGACCGATGGAGATGTCAAAGAGACTACTCAGAAGCTTCCCAGTCAACTAATAACCCCAACGAACAAGGCCACAATTCGGAAGTTACATGCATTATTTGACACATTTGGCACTCTCTGCTTTGCGTGTGGACTGGGATTGTTTTATACTTAAACATCTTAAATCATTCGGCCATCTTAAATCAAATTAACTAAATGATTTTAGATATTTTATAGTGACCATGATGATCTGTAATATTTTACAACAAATCATAAGATGTAAATACTCAATACTCTATGTTTTAAGAATGTGCTCAACATACATATAAATTATGATTTCGCTTATTTGTCATTCACTTGTAAAGTCCTGTAAATTATAAATTATAAGCTTCGTAATCAACAATTAGAGACTGTAATTCGATGCATATATCCACATCCCTGCACACTTTTAATTCTTACTACAAATAATGGATCATTGCCTCAACACAACTAGATCATAGTCATCATATTTATACCATCACGCAGTGAATGAGGTAGTGTACAGTTGCTATTTCCTATGAAGATTCTTTCATATATAATTCCTTACATAGAATTCAGAAATGTGCTGACTGGTGATAACTAGAAAAGAAATATCAAACCATTCTGAACGGGCTCCGCACACTGCTCATCATTTTCCACATCCTCATCCTGTATAAAACAACTCGTTTTGGAGTAAACAAACACCATAATAAAGCATGAACTAGTCCACTCGCTAGTCTACCGATTCAAAGCCCCAGCCAGCCGGAAAAATGGAACCGTTACCCGGCAAATCTCTCCTCCTCCGCTTCCTCACCTACCTCTCCCTCCTCCTCCTCATACACGGCGGTAGACTCAACCTCGACCCTTCAGACCTTCAACCCCTCATCACCGTCCAAACCCAACTCGGCTTCCACAATAGAAACAAAGCCAAACCTACCAACCCATGCAACACTCCCGGCGTCTTCTGCGAGAGAAGACTCTCCAACAACAACACATATGTCCTCAAAATCACTAGGCTCGTCTTCAAGTCCCACCTCCTCTCCGGCTCTCTTTCTCCGGCGATCGGACGTCTAACGGAGCTCAAGGAGCTCTCTCTTTCCGACAACAGCCTCGTTGACCGAGTCCCGCCCCAAATCGTTGACTGCAAGAAGCTCGAGATCCTCGACCTCGGAAACAACCAGTTCTCGGGTGAGGTTCCTTCTCAGCTGTCTTCTCTAATCAGGCTGAGGATACTAGACCTCTCCTCCAACAAGTTCTCCGGCAACTTGAGTTTCTTGAAGCACTTTCCCAACTTGGAAAGTCTCTCCATTGCCGACAATCTCTTCACCGGGAAGATCCCAGCTTCGGTTCGTTCTTTTCGCAATCTTAGGTACTTCAACTTCGCCGGAAATGAGTTCCTTGAAGGCTCGGCGCCTAAGTTGAAACGTGTGGAGGTTGAGGTTCCGAGACGTTTCATATTTGCTGAAATTTCAAATTCCAATAGTAACTCCATCGCTGCTGGACCTGCCGGAGCTCCAGCGCCAAGTCCGGCTGCAACGCCGACAGATAAGAAGAAGAAGAAGAGCAAGAAGAAGAAGCTCGGAGGCTGGCTGCTCGGGTTCTTTGCAGGAGCGCTGGCTGGGAGTATATCCGGGTTCATCTTCTCTCTGCTGTTCAAGCTGCTCTTGGCTGTGGTGAGAGGTGGAGGCAGGGAATCTGGTCCAGCCATTTTCAGTTCTCTGATCAAAAGGAAAGAGGACTTGGCTTTTCTGGAGAAAGAAGACGGGCTTGATTCGCTGGAGCTCATTGGAAGAGGAGGATGTGGAGAAGTTTACAGAGCTGAGATGCCAGGAAGCAACGGGAAGATAATAGCTATTAAGAAGATCATTCAGCCTCCTAAGGACGCCAATGAGTTGGCCGAAGAAGAGAGCAAGCAGATGAACAAGAAGATGCGTCAAATTCGGTCGGAGATCAACACCGTGGGACAAATTCGACACCGGAATCTGCTTCCTCTGTTGGCACATGTGCCTAGGCCGGACTGTCATCTGCTGGTGTACGAGTACATGAAGAATGGGAGCTTACAGGACATTCTGAAAGATGTTTCTGAAGGGAAAAGGGAGCTGGATTGGCCAGCAAGGCACAGAATTGCACTAGGAATCGCTTCAGGGCTTGAATATCTCCATATCAACCATTCACCTCACATCATTCACAGGGATCTCAAGCCGGCAAATGTCCTGCTTGATGACGATATGGAAGCTCGAATTGCAGATTTCGGGCTTGCGAAAGCAATGCCTGACTACCAGACGCATATCACGGCTTCAAATGTGGCGGGGACAGTTGGTTATATTGCACCGGAGTATCATCAGACACTCAAGTTCACAGAAAAGTGTGATATATACAGCTTTGGGGTGTTGCTTGGGGTATTGATTATAGGAAAGCTTCCCTCTGATGATTTTTTCCAGAGCACCAGTGAGATGAGTCTGGTTAAGTGGATGAAAAATGTGCTGACTTCAGAGGATCCTAAGCAAGCAATCGACCCAACATTGATGGGAAATGGATTTGAGGAGCAAATGCTCTTGGTTCTAAAGATAGCATGCTTTTGCACAGTGGATAACCCAAAGGAGAGGCCTAATAGTAAGGATGTTAGGTGCATGTTGGATCAAATCAAGCACCAAGTATCAGCATAGCAGCATAGATGTATGAAATGAATGGAAAATTCTGCTGGATGGATTATGTCTAAGATGTATCATCCAGGTAGTTGTGTAATGTCATACAGCCTGTTGAATAAGAAAATATTGTATTTGCAATTCACCATGTCCATTATGTATGCAGAAATTTGGTTCATGTTATATTTCTAGCATAAAAGAAGCACAATACAGAGCAAGAGATAAGATTGAAGTCATCGAACCAACCTTTAAAAGGAAAGGGTAAGAACAAAAGAGGATTCTCACCTTACTTTACGTATATAAACCACCAAATGCAAGTACATTAATATCTATTATGCTCGATTATGAGTAATATACCAGTCTCAGCACAAATCCTTGCCAAGGTTTCTACTACAAAAGTGAGTCCACAGTATCAAAACAACCCTTCTATGAAACATTCTTACTGTAGTTTCCCATAATATTTCCAGATTCTGGTTTTAACTCAGCAAGTTTTGATAGCTCAAGCAAAACATAATCAGTCAAATTTTGAACAGACATGCCTCTAAGAACTTACGCTTCAAAAATAAATGGATTTCCACTAAACTATCAAAAATTCAAGCAAGTTCATTCAATAGAAAGGGAAGGTCCCACATAAGTGCATTCCATCACTACTGTAAGGAAATAAATCAAATAATGGAATTGCTTTTTTCAAAAATATGTTTCATCTTTCCGTCGTTTGTCTATCATAAGAAAAAGAAAATTAACTGGGTATGATTTATCAGATGGAGTTTTAAGACCTGAAATGCATTTACTTTGACAAGAAGATGATCAAAAACAAAGAATTTTGGCTGCACCATGTGAACCATATGTAGCAGAGATAACTGAAACAAGTATCAAGACTCCAGTTTCAGCAACAAGTAAACTAAAATCATTGGATTCACACCATGTGAATAATGCATAGCAAGGAAATACAAATTCAGCAGCAAGTACATAAAAGCTGACTCTGAGATTCGTATATCCTATTTCTCATGGAGACAAAGATGCCTAAGAGCAGTGGTGGATCTAGGATTTGATATGGGGTGAGCTTCAAATTTGGCCGAAGGCCAAAAAAAAAATTTAAATACAACCATGCAAAGTGTAGGAACTCAAGTAGACGTTAATAAGTCTTTAAAAAAAAATATGCGTCAATGAAAGTAGAAGAAATTTTTAAAAAATCAAAGACAAATTTGAAAACTCAACAAAATTTTCCTCAAAAGTTTGGATTTTTTTAGATTTAAGAAGGAGAATACTAGAAAACTAAAAGAAAAAACGATTGATGAATTAAGGAACTAAGGAACTGAAAAATAAAGACGTAATCATGAATAAAAAAGAGAAGAGATGCATAGCTAGTCGGGAAGTTGGGTGGGCTTTCTGCCAGATCCCAGAGAGACTGAGAGAAGAGATGTTGTCGGGAGGGATGAGCGTTGCCGTCGACTAACAGAGAAAGAATTGAATGATTTAGAGTTAGGGATCAGGGTGAGTTTATATCACACAAAAAATATTGATTGGCTTGGATATATATAATACAACAAAAATTGTATACACCTAAATTTTTTTTTTTTACCCAAAATTCTTGCCTAAGCTGCGTCCGCCCCTGCCCAAGAGGTTCTAACTTATGTCAAGTTAAAGTTCATCCAGCACATCAAAAAAGTCTAAGAACTCATATTCTCAAGGATCCAAATGGGGCAAAACAACTACAAAAAAACATATACATGCTAAACCTTCCAAAATACCTCAAAAATCCAAAAGCAACTGTGGGAGAATCCGCTCCAAGTGAGTTGCCTCAATCTTATCTGTGCCCTCCGCCTCAGCAATCGCAGCAGCGCGCTGCACAGCCTCTGCCAACACAAAATGCCCTCCCAAACCTGTGTACACAGAACTTCCCCATTTGGGTCCTGTAAGAGTTGACAAGGTTGAATTGTCGTTGCCTGTTTTCCCTAGCTTTCCGTTCGGGTTTTGCTTGCACCCGATTGCGCAAATCGGGTCGGGGCAGTTGGGCGATGGGGTCGGGTCGGATGATGAGGCGGGGACGATTTGGGCGGACAGTGTGAAGAAGAAGAGGAAGAGGAAGATGAACAAGCATAAGTTGAGGAAGCTGAGGAAGAGCCTTCGTCGCAAGACGTGAGCTTTGGGAAGGTTGTTAGTGTTAGATATTTGAGCTTTCTAGTGTTTTATTGTTCGAGTTTTACTACTTTGAGAAGTATGATGCATTTTGATTTTGAGTTATAAAGCATAAGAATTGTGGAGTTCAGAAATGAGATTCATTACATGTTTGGATTGACGATCTCGTTCTATTGATTAAAGTTGCTATCTTTTCTTCGGATTGGATGATTGTGTATAATGTGTATGCCGATGTGTTTATATAGAAGTAATGGTCAGTATACTAAGGTTGAAATAGGGCTTATACGTAGAATGCTGGCTTGTTTATGTTCAGATGATTGAGTGATACAGCCATATGCCAGAAATTAACATATTATTTGAAGTTTCTGCCTTCTTTTTGGATTGCATTTTTCATAGTTGTGTAAGATTTGTTTACACTTGTATACGAGGATTATTGGCTACCTTATGGTTACACACTGATGATTGAGCATATGGTTGAAAGTGCTGCATTGATTACCTTACGCCTGTATGCTTTCCCACAGTCTTAAGTTTCGCTCTTGCCTGCAGTAAAATGTTCTAATATTTTTGTTCTCTTGCATGCTGTGAGAACATCAATTTCTATGGATGATTATCTTGCTTATGCATAATACGCATTGGGATTTCACTTCCAAAGTTACTCAAACTGTAAATGCCGTACTTTTATATGATTGTTTGGCACCTCAAGCTAGATCTTGTTACAAGTCTATCATTTTTGATTGTTTGGTTAGGACTAGAGCTCTACTTTCGATAGCACATTGGAGTTTCTTGCAATTCCGTTCTTTAATACTTTTGGCTGAAACATTTCTTTACTTTTCCCTAGTTGAATCAGTGGTTCTCAAAGATTTGTGGCTTTTGCTTAACTTGTGTCACATACAGCTCAACGAGAAATGGATTTGTTCCTTTTTTTTCTTTCTTCTTCAGATGATCTGATGATCTAATTACTTATAAGTACCCAGGAAAAACGTATGCTTTGTGCTTCATGATCTTCTGAGGCACTGAACTAAAAACTTTCTTCTTACAGTAAATTTTTAGACACTGATTATGGTAGGTAGTGCTAGGCATTCTGCAATGTACTACTTGATCTTCTATCTATAACCTGACCCAACTTTGATAAATCTAACCTCATCCAAATCTAAAACCGAGTACTATTATCACGAAACCATGTTGTAAAGGATTTGCAGAGACTCGCATGTGTAGAACGCAGATATAATGCAAAACTTATTTGCTATCCCAAGTTCATCTAGGCTACAGAACTATAATACACCAAATCAGGTGAAGATATGCAAGCAGAGGATGCTTTAATTTATACTTGTGTGCTAATTTACAATGTCTGGTAATGTGAAAATGAGGGAGTTGTAGATACTAGTGGCAGCTAATCTGATGTAGTTGAACAAAAATGTAACAGGTGATCAAATTAACAGTCTGTCCCAAATGCAAGCTGTTGTAATGTCTGCAAATCTTCCGATTCTGGATTTTGATACAGGAAGCTGCAAATCTTCCTATGTTGAAATAGACATACCAGCAATTTTCATTATAACTTTCGGTCTATAAAATTGCATATCCAAGTTGTAGCAATATCCTAATGACATGACATGCACCAGGTACTCGTAACCATATAAACTGTAAAGATGAACGTGCAACTATTGTCAAGATGAAAAGAAACTCCATCTGGTAAACAATGTGGGCGGGACTCCGCAGTTGAATCAGTTGAACCGGTTCTTCTTCTTTTTTTCTTTTTCTTTTTTGAATCAGTTTCTTTTTCTTTTTCTTTTTCTTTTTTTGGACAAATAAGCTTTTCATTAAAACCCAAAATAGGGTAGCAAATTACAAACCCAAATACAACAGACACTATGAAGTATGAACCCATTGATGGGAGTAAAAAGCATTGCTATCACTATAAAGTTCAACTGGTTAAAAGTCACACGGTTAATTCATGATTTATGAATTGCTTGTGCCATTGAACATTTGTTTCTAATAATCACAAATTAACCATGACTAGGTCATATGTAAAGTATATAATTTCTAATTCCAATTGATCATTACAAGCAGCCAAAAATTTCAAATATAAGATGATTATGTATGAAGTATGATACTAATGATAATTACATTGATTAAGATAGTGGAGGAAATTAATTATATTAACAATAAATACATCTATAGTGTAATTCTGACATGGGGAATTAGAAACCAAAACAGATAAGGAAATTATATTTGAGCCACAATGTTTTAAGGAATGTATCAGATACTATTACTGGTAGTACATGTAGCAGCGATATACAATATATAGCAATCCCTTTGAATTATATTTTGTCAAGCAATCAAGCAGTTCCTTTCTTAGAAAAGTGATAGATGAAGTAGAAGTATAAAAAGATGTGAACTTTGTATGAAACTTGTATATTCTCTTTGATGTTTGCATTCTATCTTGTTTAAATATATGTACAATTATTCAATTGATGTGAAATACAAGTGTATGGTGATCCATATGTACGAGTATGAGTATTAGAAGGATGAATCTAATATGAATGGCTTTGATGTTTAGCAGTACTCAATTGCTCATGGTCTTTTTCTTGATATATTTACACACGAATAGGCAATAGCATGCTTGTGGGCAGAGTGCAGAATACAGTCTGTTCTGGTGACGATGGTTCGCATCATTGTTTGTATGTGTTCTAGCACTGCTGGTGTGCTGCCATCTTCGTTCAGGATTGTTGTGGGGTTTCCATACTGTGTTATGACTGAGATCGGTTTTCAATCCTGAATTAGGACTGTAATCGGATTCAAATCATATACGCTCAAGACCTATAACTTACAAAATTTATAGAACTACTTCATTTTTTATACATTACTCTTCATGCCTGTGCTTGTTTCAGATCGAAATAATCAGTCAAAATCTGGTTTTGAATGCAACTTCAAATTAAACACATTCTCCTTACTTGTTAGAGATTTGAAATGTTTCTACTACCCAAATAAATGGTGAATCAGATATACATTTTAGTCATATCTGTTTTGCCACTTCCCTCCCAGTCTTGTAATTAATAAAAACTTCTGAAGTATTATGTTAAGAACTTAAGCTCTTGGCTTGTTCTTAGATCTCTTTGGTTCTTTTGTCGAATTAGCCTTGTGTAAAGTGCTTGTTTGCAATAGGTGTGCCATTTCACTGCCCGCCCCTTATATGTTTATTTCATACTTTGTTGTTCATCTGGATTGGAAATCAGATTCTGAAACAGTGGATTGCTAGGGAAGGTAACTCTTGTTCTTCTATCTATAACCTGAATCCGATCACATTTACAACCTTGGTCCAAAACACATAGTGCTAACTAAAGGACCTTATTGTTATAATATCCATACCAAAATAATTAAAATAGTAATGAAAATAATATGAAAAGTTTCATGAGTTACATGAGTTACACAAACGTTACATAAGTTACACAAGGTAACATGGATAGTTTTAGTCAAGGCATGAGTTACAGGAAGATTTATGAAGTACCATTTATTGGGAGAGCCTAATGAGAGGTCTAGATGGTTCCTCCTTAGCCTATAAAAGGAGAGTCATTTGCTCATTTCATGCATCTCAAGCATTTCTTTCAAGAGATAAACATTCATCTTCCAAGTAGAGAAGAGTGTTCACTCCAAGTTGAGAGTGTAGAGTAGTTGATAACAAAACAAGTGTGGGAGAGAGTTTCCTTCAAGTATTGTTCTTGAAGTTGTATATCTCGTGTACCCATTATTTCATAGTGGAAGTTCTTGTTATTGCTGCCCCGTAGACTTAGGCACATCGCCGAACCACGTTATATCCGGTATTTATTTTCCTCTATCTTTTATATCTTTGCATATGTATCCTTTGTGTGGTTTTGAGTTGTTACTTCAATTATATTATTTTCCCAACACTTATAACTGGCAAGAAAAAAATAGTAGAATACATAGGATTCATTATAGTGCCTCCAAATACCTTCCAACAAAGAAAAGCCTCCAAAGCCCTGGACCAAACACCTCCAAACTATTCCTCCAGACAAGTCCAGGAAAAAGAACTGGTACTTGATCACTTTTGCTTTTGTATAAGATCATGGAATAAGAAAATTATAGATATAGTGTTCCGGAGTATTGAAAATTTGTAACCAATCGATTACTAGTGTTAGTTAAGCCTGCAACTAGCTGTCTAGCTCCATTCTGACCCAATATGTAATTAGTGGGTCATCTGTTTAATCTGCAGGTGTTTTTACTTTGCTGTGATTCCAAAAATGTTTCTCAACCTAGCCAATGTGAGAAAGGGGGAAAGGAAAAATGAAAAAAGTGGAAGATCTAGAAGAAAAACACACCCAAAAGAGAAACACAGGTACAAAATAGCAGTGGTTGTAATCATGGTGAACGGATGAAAGTTTGACATTTAACAAGGAGTCATGCACAACACCACTGATTAAAGTGAGAGGTAATTATGCCTTGACATAAGTAGCGAATGGAAAACTAAACCTAATAATGGTAAAACCATGCCACAGGAGTATATGATTAAGGTCTTGATTTGCTATGATAACTGACTAGTGAAATATCCCAGATTTTCATTCTTATTTTCCGATTTAGTGTAAAACTCAGTAGTTGTCTTTACTCTTTGTCACATTGCTCCAGGACTCTAATGCAAATCTACTAGTAGTGACTTCAGTTACCGAATGCAAGTATACATCACTAAATTCTGTTTTCGTGACCGAATCCAGTGATAGATAACTAATTCCAACAACACGACGATGGTTTTCCGGGTGTTCATGTGGGTGACTTCATCTGTGTGTTAGCCAGTAAGCTTCTTTGATCTAACCAGTTGTCAAGGTTCGATTCATGGCTCAAGTAGTACTGGACCTGTTGGGGTGCAGCTTTCATGTCATTATCTATTTTGCAGGGTGGGAAGCTCCATCAAAAACTTACATCATTGCCTAAAATAAGACCCCCATATATAGCCCCACTGGTAACATGGTAGGGTTTTGCCTGTTAGTTTAAAGTCTTAAGAATTGGATCAACAGCACTAAATAATTGAGAACTGGTGTTTGAAACCTATATCAAGCTTGGTGAGTGGTGTCCATCTTGGTCCGCTCCATCCCATTAGGATTTCCTTGTTCTTCTTTTTTGGTGATAAATGTGGACTCTGAGAAGTATCTGCAGGTTCTTGAATTATTGATCTCTTATTTGCCTTTTAAAGATGGAAATACAAGTCTTTTTCTTGCAAATAAAATGTCGGTTGGCACACATCCTACCAAAGAGTGCATCTACAAAGCTTGACCAAACCATAAATACCTCAAACCTTGACCCAATTTGAAGTAAAATGATCATCTACTTATCATTATACGCCTATGAATGCGGATACTAATGCACCGATTGAGGACGGCCAACACTAAATCAACAAGAACAATCTCCTCTTATCGAAACTCATTTATTCACGAAAGAAATTATATATTAAAGTATCAACTAACAATAGATGAACATTGGAATGTATGCAGTTATATATAAAGAAATAAAAATCCATAGATTATGCAACTAATTGGGCTAAAATCCACCCAAGGATCTAAGAACAAAATCCTGCTTGATGGTGAAATATGAAAGTGCAGCATGTGCAGCAAAGCCAAAGCCATTGGTTCATCTCAAAGATGGTACCAAATGGCAGCATAAAATAGCCACCACGTATCAATTGGGTGCTTAAGTTGCCAAGTAGTTTTCACTCACCCGCCACTATCAATCCCAAATATAAAACCACCCAACATGGCTGCCCGGCCAACCGCTCAACAACGACAGGTACCCTCACGTTGTCCCTTAACCAAAAGCCGATCAAAACCCCACCATTCTCCGACCGACGACCCCAGCAACCTCTCGAGTCCATTATCGACGGCTGCAATCCTTCGAATCGTATCGACAACTGAATTATTAAGGGAGAATGAAATTTGTTGGTCATGAGGTGGCTTTCAGTGTGGCCACTGCCCAAGTCAGCACGGTGGTGGCCGTTGCCAAGTCACATGGTGTGGAGCTGACACGTGGCGTTGGTTGAGGTAGCCGTTGTGCCATGTCAGCTGAGAGAGTAGTTTTTTTTTTTTTTTGAACAGGCTGAGAGAGTAGTTTAATAAGGGAACTAATTGAAGGAAATTGAGGGGATAGGTTGGGCCTACTGGGCCTTATAGGGTTTGATTTTGTGGCATAAGCCATGTGCGTTTGTCACGAGGGATTTTCGGCTGAAATGAATTGGAAGAAATAACGGAAATCATATGGTTCTCAAGAAATTCTGGCATTACTTGTCCTTGAAGTGCGCAAAGCACATCACACAATTATGTCATGGATTTAGTAAGTGTATTATCCTGTCAAAAGAATATAAAAAAATATAAATTCTACGTGATACGTTTGTGACTGATTAAAAAAATAAATATTACTTTAACGTCTACGATATAGAACCGATAAATGTATTATAGAGATATTTTGAATCATCTGGTTACGGTTTTGATAAGTTTAAAATAATATGATAGTAACTTACTTAAGATATTACTACGATCTATCAAGTGAGTACAACATTTTTTATCGTATTACTTGATATGTATACAACATTTGCGTCTAGCTAGCCCACTTATGCAAATGAATCTCAAAACTATAGCACAAAGTGGTATCACATCTATTTATGTAGTATTCATCATTGCCTTTCTAGAATTGTGTCACGCATGGCTGGAGTACTAATGAGTCCTTGTTGGGTACTTAATTCTTTAATACTAAATAGTGCCCGTCTTCTTTGGATGTTTATAATCCGTGCTCTAACGTATTACACTCAAACATGCAAATCTTTAAGTCGGTGATTGCAAATTAGTCAATTTTAGGGGCCATAAAATCTCATAATCTCCAAGAACGTTATAATAAAACAGGAAAACCATGCGTATACTCTATAGTTTTTTTTTTTCACTACATGCATTTGGGGTCTTAGTATGTGTCTCTATCATTAGCCAGCAACGTGAAATGTGACTAGGCTTTAATAATTCAAGAAGAAGTGCAAATTATAGGTCTACCTTAAATAGTACGTTCTTGATCATCTTAAAGAGCAAAACCTACTCTACCGGCTTAGCTTGACGTTAATGGAAAATAAGTAAGCATGCAGATGTGGAAAATTGAATAACGATGTAACAAACAACTACTTTAGAACGCAGCAGGTGTTTTCAACACACAAAGTTCTTTGAGGAGACAATGTCATTGGTAGAGGGTGGGTAATCGTTACACTTGTTCATAAAAGAACTTTAAATTTTTTTTATTGAATGACGGGAGTACTCATGAATTTATCCAGAGCAAGATAGATAACGAACTCATGATATCCAATATACGATGTAGAAAATGGAGTTAAAGTTCATAATTCAATTTTAATTTTATCGAAAATCAATTGAGATCGAATTTAAATCACACAAGTGATCGAGTGTTCGGAAGGATGAAGATAGATAGAGTTCGAGTTTCGATTGTTTATTCTTTTTAGTTAGACAATCATATCTTTTAATTTTTTTCAACCGTACAAACTTACTGAATTATCAATTTAAGTAGTTTGTTACATGAATTATAAATCTAAAAGTAGTTTGTTAAAGAAACAAACAAGGTATATTTACATCTAGCTATCACGATATGAACAGAATTGCATCACTTCTATACATAAAATTTCGGTTAATAATATTTGTATAAAAAGTTAAAAACCTCTTGGTAAAACAAATGAAAACTAGCATTGATAAAAACAAAACTGGGAATGAGCAAGAATGCATCATCACCATAGAATTGCAGTACATGCATGCATGCGTATATTAAGGTTACAGTGCCTATATATATAGCAAATGATGATCTGAGTAGAAACAAAAGAGCAAAGGTAAAGGTAGTAGTACAGTGTCTAGTGTTTTGTTCTTCTTCTTCTTCTTCTTCTTCTTCTTCTTCCATCATTCATGGCATGCTTAACGGCCAAAACTACCCCCCACTGTAAAACCCTGAAATCACGTACCCAGTTCTGGTCCTACATGTTTAGTTTAATCATGCTACTTAGCCCTCCCCAGTTCTGTTTTTAATTCTCTTTATATACTCCCCCTCCCTCCCCCCATTTCTCCACACTCTCTCGCTCCTCCTCCTCCACTCGACAAACCAAAATGGCAATGCCTTCCGGCCCCTCTCTCTCTCTCCTCGTTTTCCTCTTCTCTCTCCTCACCCTAACCCTCATTGCTGTTTCCTCTTCACCAGTTCAAGATCCTGAACTAGTTGTACAACAAGTACAAAGGTAAGCCAATGGCTCCACCTCTAATTATTTTGTACCGGTTAGGTTCGGTTTCGGTTTTTAGCTCGTGTATTAATAATGTGTTGCGTTTTCTTGTTGCAGGAGCATCTATAATGCCTCAGCTACCCGGAGGAAGCTGGGATACTTGTCGTGTGGGACCGGAAACCCGATTGACGACTGCTGGCGGTGCGACCCGAATTGGGAGAAGAACCGCCAGAGGCTGGCCGACTGTGCAATTGGGTTCGGCAAAAACGCCATTGGCGGCAGGGACGGGAGGATTTACGTGGTGACTGACTCTGGTGACGACGACCCTGTCACGCCTAAGCCAGGTACTCTACGACATGCCGTCATCCAGGACGAGCCTTTATGGATCATTTTCGAGCGCGACATGTCGATAAAGTTGAAGGAGGAGCTGATCATGAACTCCTTCAAGACCCTCGACGGCCGAGGAGCCAGCGTCCACATCTCCGGCGGTCCATGCATTACGGTCCAGTTCGTGACCAACATTATCATACATGGACTCAACATACACGATTGCAAGCCCGGAGGTAACGCTATGGTTCGTGACTCCCCGAACCACTTCGGGTGGAGAACAATATCAGACGGTGACGGTGTTTCTATCTTCGGCGGGAGCCATGTTTGGGTGGATCACTGCTCGTTGTCCAACTGCGCCGACGGCCTCATCGACGCGATCCATGGCTCCACCGCGATAACGATTTCGAACAATTACATGACGCACCACGATAAGGTCATGTTGCTGGGACATAGCGATTCCTATACCCAGGACAAGAACATGCAGGTCACTATTGCCTTCAATCACTTTGGAGAAGGTCTTGTTCAAAGGATGCCAAGGTAAAGTTCAGTGAAAGTTTATTCCTCCCAAGTAGTATTTGAAATTCTGAAATCTTGAACCGTTAGATTAGTTAAGTGTGTCATACACTAGAGAACACCCAGTAAAGTTAGTTATGCTACTTGTTACAATGACATACAAACCGAATTTGAGCCTATTCGCATGTCATTCTAGTGAGTATAGTATAATTTTTGGGTTAATTGGGTGTTTTTGGAATAATAAACTAGGTTACTTTGCTTAGTTAATAGATTATTAGTAGTTGGGCTATGGTTTTCATGCTTTGTTTTTTGGTCACTTTTTCAGATGTAGACATGGATATTTCCATGTGGTGAACAATGACTACACCCATTGGGAGATGTATGCCATTGGAGGGAGTGCAAACCCTACCATCAATAGCCAAGGGAATAGGTTTGCTGCACCAGACATAAGGTTCAGTAAAGAGGTAAAAAAAACCCATCTACCATAGACATTCATCTTGAAGTTTCCGGTAACTTTTGGTTAATTTAGGTCATATAGGATTATTTATTCTAACAATGTAGCATGTCGTACTGTCTTGTATAGGTGACGAAACATGAGGATGCGCCCGAAAGTGAGTGGAGGAATTGGAACTGGAGGTGTGAGGGTGACATGTTGATAAACGGTGCATTTTTCACGGCCTCTGGTGCCGGAGCTTCTTCAAGCTATGCAAAAGCTTCAAGCTTGGGAGCAAGGCCATCTTCACTCGTGGGTTCCATTACCACAACCTCTGGTGCACTCAATTGCCGAAAGGGTTCTCGTTGCTGAAGGTTGTGAGTTGTGACCAATTGGAGGGACAACCGTAAAGTGAATGCTCAACTAGATATATAGTTAGGAGGAAAAAAGTTAGGTAGAGGGAAAAAACGAGGCAAGAGAACCTAAAAACACCAATATCTCCTTGGGATTTTTCTCTGTCTTTTTTTCTTCCCTCCAATATTTTCTATCTTTCTTACCACTATTTTCTACTTTCATTGTTTTGAGTACGACCTCGGCATGTTGTTCTTGAGGCAAATATTAGGGATTAATCTGTTAGAGAATCTCGATGACCTATTAGAATACAATTGCTGAAGTGTTGAATATACTAAGTTATCAATCCACTTTATAATATTATTGACCTCTTTAATTTGTCTCACTCTTTCTCTCTTTTAATCTACACCCAATTTATATGGTAATCCATCTCTTTCTTTCTATGCATTTTTGCCTCTAAGAAGCAGTTTAGACCCAAAAGACAAAAGAAGCAGAAACAGAATCCAATACTCAAATTTTCTATAAAGACAAGCAAGTCTCCCAACATTTTTGACCATCGCGGATGATCATGAACTGGTAAAACTTTCGTGTCACTCCCACCAAAGCCAAGACTGAGAAGAAGCTACATGGCAAAAGTTAAAACAGAGTACCAAGAAAGCCGAGAAGATTTAAAAATGGGGTAGGAAAGACTAGTCGTAGGACCAAAGTTTGAATCTGAAAGTTGATAGAGGTTGAGGACTATGAGAAGAAAGCACATGCTCTACTGGACCTCAGCTTCTTCTGATGGAGATTTATAGCTACAGGTGGCCGTCTGGTATAGCTTTTTTAGAATAATGGGGCTGGAACTGTTATGAATCTTGACGAAGTTGGTTTGCTATCAATCTCTTTCGGGGGGTTTTATGGGTTACCACTTACCAGAATAGGGCAAGCCATGTTCAGAAGCAAACTCGTGCTTTCACTGCAGTAGTCCACAAAAGAGTATCGTTCCCTTTCATACTTTCGTACGTTAAAATTGAGGACCGAATGTGATTGAGTTCGAAATCTCACATGGGAGAGAAGGTCCATAGCTGATAGCTCTATCCATTTATCTCTGAGTTTTACGTAAATATATTTTGCCAAACATTATGCTGGTACAAATCTCTTAAAATAAATAAATGATAACAACGACCTGGAGCTATATGCCTTTACATATAAGTGATACAAAGAAATTCGCCTCACGCTTAACATGAGTAAAACTAATGGATGGGAATGAGTTAGAGTAGTTGCTAATGTACATATGTTGCCTAATATCTTGCTAGACTCAAATTAGTAACTTAATTATAACAACCGACCCAATTCTAGACATGTCCCAATGGTCCATCCAGCATAGTGTTGAGTTTAGTTTCATCTTCACCATTATATCCATTCATATAATTTTTAGCACTGATTTATGTTTAGAAATTAGAACACCATTTCCACTATTAGCTAGCGATTAGTTTATTTTAACAAAACATGATCTTGCAGAATCATATCGAAAACTTCCGTGCCATGCTAATACCAATCAAGACGAATCATAGGGTTCAAAATTGAGGGTGATCGATCACACTGGCATTCCTAGGCTACAATTGACCAATGCTGCAATGCAAAAGATATGCGACTTCCCTAGCACAAGATAAGCCATAAACAGAGGATAGGGTTCGATTCTGGATAATGGTTTTATAGACTTGTGAGTTGTGCCCATCGTTGAGGAAATGGGACCAAAATGTTTCAAGTAAACTTATGAAGATGATCTATATATGTTCGTTTTCACGCCAGTATCAACCCTGTGGCAGACATTAGTGGAAACAGACCTCGTTGGGCTATGACTAACACCAACGAAACGAGGTAACCATTGGTTCATTTGAAACCCTTAGTCCCTTACTGTTCTTGCTCCACTCTAAGCATTTCAGGCTACAGAGGTGTTTACAACATTGGCATCACAATTTTGTGGCTTTAATCTTCTTCTGCACGGTGGTTAAACCGTTTGAAGAACACAAAAGTTACCAAGCACATATGTTAGAATTGACTTAGCATTTTGAGTCCTAAGGCATGACAACTTCCATAATATATGCAGAATAAATATTGTGGGATTTAAAACACATTATCATGTTAAACAAGATAATAGAGATAAACTAATATTGTTGTTTTCTAATGGAACTCAAACTTTAGCTTTGATGGACAAAGTTTGAGCTATCTAAAGTGCAGTATATAAGTAGGTTCATATGCACACTCTAAAGTACAGTATATGTGTTTATGGTCCCTATGCACACTATAACTACGGTATATGTGTTGATGGATAAAGTTTGAGCTATCTAGAGTGCAGTATATAAGTAGGTTCCTATGCACACTCTAAAGTACAGTATATGTGTTTATGGTCCTTATGCACACTCTAAACTACGGTATATGTGTTTATGCTTAAGTATTTTGTTGTTGTGGTTGTAGACAACAACGTATACCAATCTTCTAGCTTCTTGCCGAAGCCCCAAAGCTTTTTTTCGTGCCGATAATAAGTTTGTATGAGAATATTGGCTCAAAGAAGAGAAGCTCCACACCATGGACTTGAACTTGATTTTAATTATGGTTTCTCACTTGTGTTCAATCAATATACCAAAAAACATAATAAGGAAAGTGTAGGAGATGCGGACATGGAAGCATGTAAGTTGTTAAGGCTTTGTCCATGATGATAATGGTGGTGGCGCTGGCCTTCCATAGCAACAAATCGCGGTGTTTCGCATATGGCCGTGGCTTTCAATAGTAAGTTGGTAATCGTACCGGTGGTGGCCTTCCATAGTGATTTAGTTTTGCTTCCAGCTGCCTTCCATAACAACTCAGTTATAGCGGCAGAGGCGGTCTTCTTCCTCATGGTTGTCGTAACTCCCGGCGGGAGAGTTCCTTCTTTACATAACAACTGATCAGTTATTGCGGCGGAGGCGGTCTTCTTCCTCATGGTTGTCGTCTCTACCGGTGGGAGAGCTCCTTCTTTAAGGGTATGATCCAACGTAGCTTCAAATCCAGATGTTTTAATAGCACGCATAGTATTTCTGAATCCTTGACCATAAACTTCGTCATCATACCATTCATTCAGTCCCAATGCCAACTTCTCTTTTAACTTTCTTGCATATTGAACTTGCTCCTTGGTCTTTCGCGAAGAGTTAAAACCTTTAGACGAAAACCAATCCAACCATTTGTGATACATTACTTGGCAAATACCTTCGTCAACGCTTCTTTCATGTTCCCATGGATTATAACCTGATGATTGACCACATAGATCTATGAATATATCATCATTAGCCAATAAATAAATAAATTGCAAAAGTTTCTTTTATTATATCTTCAGTACAATAATCCAGACTGAAATCGAAAATGAGATCAATGTCAAACCTTGAGATAAAAACCATCCGTGCATGATTTCATGTGCCAGTAGTCCTCCCATTTCCACACTGCAATATGAAGATAATAGTGAATTGTGATGATATATTCAGGCAATCAGCCATTTGATAAATCTAGAAGTTCAGTAAGATTTACATACTCTGGTTTTCCAAACAGAACAAAGATCATGTCTCCTAAGAAGAACTTCATAGATTTTGCAATATTTACTCCACTTCTCGTATATGCTTCTGTCTGTTACAAAAGAAAAAAAAAAGAAAAAAAAGACTATTAGTTATCCTTTTATTGTTGTACACAAGCATATATGTATCTTTTTGTTCAGCTAAGAGCAACTCTAACGATAAGTATTATTTGAAGGTGTTATTCTCATTTTAGCACCCATTGCGGCACTATTCATATTTCATTAATTTTTCATCTCCAACAGTTAGGTGTTATTCTCACTATTCCAACAATGAGATATTGTATCACATGAGGTGTGTGCCTGTAGAGTCCATATGGGCTAGTCTTGGAAAAATCCTGAATATAAGACTTGGGATAACACTTGGAACTATATTATTGATACCAGCACATAGTCTTTTTTGTTGTTGGATATAGCTTTTTCTATTTCAGGGGCTGGTCTTGGTTTTTAACTCTACCGTAGCTAGCTAGGATTCCACGCAATACAAACTTGATGGTCTCAACCATTTAAGATTTCGTTCTCCACTGGATCATAAATCTGAAATTAGCTAGATGCATATGCAGGAAAATAATTAATCAACAAAGAACTTTTACCGTGCGAATGGCTGCTGGAATAGTCATCAACTTGGGTATAATACAGCAGGTTAGAGTATACCAAAGTCTTACTGGTAAAGGTAAATTGAAAGCAGATAGACACCGGATGCAAGTCGATACACTTGGACTGAAAAGACCTACTGCACTTCTTGAATCTTTTAGACGACAAAACCAAAAGTTAGAAAACTAAACATGTAACTAAAGCGATATATGGATCATGTACATGAGCTTGAAGATGCTAGAGTTTAGTTACTTTACCCTCACATAGTCTGCGCATCTGATTGTTGTCGACGAATACAATAGGAATGTCTTCATTCACTTGAAGATTGGAGCTTTTAAAGAAATCATACACCTTTTGGATTATGAAACTGCATCCCTCTCGATCTCCACGAGAGATTGCTATTGAAGAACAATCTGAGCAAAGTTGCCAGTCATCACCAAGGTTCAAAAATCCAGTGTCTCCAGCCTCCTATATATTTATGTAGGCAACCAAAGGCAAAGTTCCAAGTACTCAGTCTCGTATATTTTGTATACAGATTAATTAACAAACAAAAAACTGTTTTGAGGAGTCTTTTGACAAACCTTGAATCTGTAACAAGTATGACAGTAAGATGACCATGTTTCACCATTGGAATCTGCTGTACTCGTATCATGCATGCTTTAGTATATCCTATACAAGATCGAGGGCTCGATGGTCTTATAATCTCCTGAGGCTTAAAAGCAAAAAGCAGTCAGACAGATCGAACTTACAGGGTCTGGGGTATTATGCGATAAACTATGATGTAGGAGCAGTACTAATAGGCACAACGAGATCTATGAATACTGGAGTTTGAATTAATCTATATATATAGATGTTCGAAACTTTTTTTCCTAATTTTATGTGGTGTACGTCCGAATCCTTTTCCTAATTCTTCAAGGTTTTCCTAATTGAGTTGCATTGATATATTTTCATGCTCGACAAGGATTGACTTCAGACAATGAGTCGAATTTGAGATTCACCTTCGCCTTCCCTTCCGAAATGAATTCAGACCTCACTACGTACTGTACTCTTTCATGTTCTTCCTTTAGAAGCTATTATAATTGGCATCAACTTCCGGTTGTTCTTGAGGATGAAGAAGAGAAAGTAACTACAGTTTGAAGAAACTTTTGTGGTACCTATCTTCTAGCTTCCACACTTGGACAACTCCCGAAGCTAGCTTTTACTCATTCTAAAATCTATGGCAAATTATGCAAGTTTAGGGTTTGCCACCTTCGTCAAGCCCATAGGCCATAGGGATGGATGAATTGTTTGTACTTGTATAGTTCTATGGGCTTTGTGGCAAATATCACTTCTCTTATTACATTGGTATCAGTTGATAACCTATTTTCGGATATAATATAAATTGATATCAGCTCACTTATGAAGAAGATTAAATTATGAGCATGCATAAATTAACATGACTAGGCCAATACAAATTGTATTGATACAATCCAATATAGAGATGGTATTTTCAGAACTCCGTAGCTAGCCGATTAACATAACTAGGCCAATACAAATTGTATTGATACAATCTAACATAACTATCGGCTAGCTACGGAGTAACATATTCCAATATAGAGATGATATTTTTTAGAACTCCGTAGCCAGCTTACTGTTGGAAATTTTTGCAACTTTTGCTCGTGTCTATATATATATATATATATATATATATTAATGACACGTCTGGAAGTTAAAAAGAACTGCACCGTAGACTTCCAATTACGGGCGGGGGAGATCGGCTGCCCCATATATAGGTTTAAGCTAGAGTTCATACCAAGCATTAGTATCATCAAAAGAAGGTAAAGGATAGATGAATGTATCTAACTTATTGCACCTAATAAGGTTTGGAGAATTTTATGATAACCAGCTATGAAGACGATTACCATTCTCTTAATATGTTGAGATAGGAAATATTTATGGTGATCATATATGTACGTAGCAACCAAATTTGTTCAAGTTTCCAATTTCCATGGCGATTTAATCTCTTGTCCATCATTCCACATATCTCTATTAATTAAGGCAATTTACCTGATGAAACCGTCAATGGTTAAATTTTTCAAATTCCCTGCAAATGCCCTTACCTAAAATTGAATCTTAAGGTAAGAAACTTTTACTTTTCTTACAGACATGCACCTTCATTCAGCTCATTGTATACGTACGTACTAAATAGCTAGACTACTTGAGTTAATTAGTAGTTTCATGCAAAAAGTCCATTCAACAAAACTCATATCATAAAAAACACTCCACACATATCACACTCTAGCGAATATATTATACTTCAAATCGATACTCAATCTATGCGTACATATACGTTCATGTCTATACCGTTCGAGTTTATAATCTTCCGTATTACCATCCTTTTACCATTTTGACAGCCCCTTCCATATGCCAACCGTCGTTGACTGTGCTTCCTAGCCTCCTTCCTCTCTATAATCACCATTTGCCAGAACATGTATAACTGCCTCCTTCATCTTCTTCCTCACCTTTTGTTGTTGTTGGGTTTTCGGGAGCTTCTAAGAAAGAGAGCACTACTCTCAAATCACGCGGCCAGATCGATCTGCTATATATTCTACAGCTCATGTACATCAATATACATGTAACATGTGTAACATACACAAACACTTAAATACAATTTAAGTTAGTGATTTTGGGAAATTAATAATGAAAATTGTTAAAATAGTAAAATTACAAAACTATTTTCAGGTGCGCCCCAAAAAAAAAATCCAGACATTCCTACCACGCTACCTCTATTTTTTTTCATTTTCAACCATAACACAAAATTGACAAGTTAGCCCAGATTGGAACGGTCCAAAGCAAGAACCAGATATTTATTTTATTGTCAAAAATTTTTATTTTATATTTAAAATAAATAATAAATCAAAGCTCAATCTCCGCCTAAAAACGACAGGGCGTACCTGCCTGACTGTCACCGCGGCTCACAAAAATCTACGTGTCGTTTGTGGAGGGCAGTCGGTTCCAACCTACACAAATGATTCGTGGTGGGGCCCAAGGACGTCTATGGTTTCTCTTTTTTTTTTTTTGGGCTGTTATTGGTAGTGAAGGGGAGGTTCCCAACACGTGTGAGTATACGTGGTGAGAGATTTGGGATGGGGTCGAATGAGGTGGAGAGGATTAGAACGAGGTGTCCAGGGCAGAGTGAGGTTAAGCGGCCATTGGTCTGTGAAAGGGCGTTTAACATATGACCTTTGGCTGAGCTGGCTTGCGGTGTTGGAGACCCAGACCCACCTAGCGGTGTATATGGGGGCTAAGACTACCACGTCAGATCCTCCTTACGATCTTTTTGGATAACAATTTCATTAAATATTAGGGCAAGATGGTCCTAGATGGCATGCAATTTAGGTAAACATGGAAGTTTAGGGGTAAGGGTTTTTGCAAATCATGGGATGTTCCCCACGCGCAGGTGGCCAACTCGGAATTGTAAGAACAAAGTAAGAACGTAAAGTTAACTTGTCATGGTAAAAGAGAGCATGTCAAATGATGAGGGTGAAAGACTCAAAAGTGTTGGTCACGATTTTAGTCTTTTTCTCTATAGGATGTCAGTTTTTCTTTCATTATATCGACGGAGCATGATAAAGAAGGGATATGTAATTTTAAATCGATGGAACATGGTTATAGGAACATTTATTTTGTAATAAATTATATACTCGTTTGATATTTTTTTATTAGAAACTGAGCGACAATGTATATAGAGAAGTATAAAAGAATGGTAATTTGTGTGTGTCTCTAGAGAGAGGTTGGGATCAAACTACCAGCTGTGTATCTGAAATACGTATTACTTGATATTTTTAGTTTATCTACAGTCCTATTCACACGGTCACTAACTGACCATGAAACATTTGTTCAATTACTATTAGAATAGGCTCATTTGAATCAAATAGATAAGAAATAATGATACCAAAACAGGTTTACAAGAAGAAGGGGGTTTCCAATTTTTCCATCATGAAACATGTTCATCAACAACAATGCATATCCATAGAAGAGAAAAGTTAATTGGACAGAGAAATAATTAAGTTCCACTGCTAGCTAGCTTACTTAATCTTTAGCAAACTCATAAAATCATATGGTCTAAAAATTATCATACCCAAAAACAAAGCTTGAAATGCTTATAGACCAGATGTTTGGGTTTTCAGCAAACTTTATAAAGAATTTATGACTGAGAGGAGAAGAAGAGACGCCAAAGGAGAGAGAGATACGACTTGGGTATCATCTTTTTCAATACCAATCGACCCAATTGCCATTTGAAAATGATTAAAAAATATAACTAATAATTTTAATATCATTATTTCTTATCTATTATAACTAATAATTTTAATATCATTATTTCATGGTCAGCTAGTAACTGTGTGAACGAGACTGAGTTTATTTAATACTCATGTAATAACAATCAATTACAAAAATAATTATATACGTGCATTTTTAACTCACTAACAACAATTATAATTTTAAGTTAAAGGCTTGTAAACCTAATTTTCATGTAATCTCATGATATTTTTCCATTAGAGGGACTAGCAAAGACGATGATCTTAGGTCTCTGTAGATGTATAGAACGGTCCAACGGTGTACACAAATCTCTTTCAGCGCGCGTGAGGGTGAGGACAAACATCGGTCAATTTTTCTTTGTTTTTCGCCCTTTATTTTTCCTTTTTTAAATGATAGGCAAGTTCCTCGTTCTCTATAAAAACACCGTGCGGACCATAAACCTCTTATCGTTCTCCCAAACAGACTTCATCTCCTTCTTCTCGCATCTCCGTCTCTCTCAATTTCTGTCTCCATTTCTCTTTTGCATCTCCGCGACTACGTCTCTCACTCGCTCGCCCCTAATGGAAACCAACCATCATAACATCTCCGACGACCTCTACGGCCTCTCTCCGGCAACCTCACCCTCCAAATCCGGAACCCGAGAGCTACCCGAACCCGATATCCACATCCTAACCCGCGATGCTGTTCGCATCCCGGCCCACTCTTCCATCCTGGTAATTAATTCCTCAATTCCTCTCATCATTTCCAGTTGATAATTTTTATCCTTCAACAGAAATCTGATTGTTCTTGGTTTGATTCCCGGATTTTCAGGCGTCGGTGTCGCCGGTGCTGGAGAACATAATAGATCGGCCACGTAAGCACCGAAGCTCCGAGAGACTCATCCCGATCCTCGGCGTCCCACACGGCGCCGTCGTCGCCTTCACCCGCTTCCTCTACACTTCAAGGTCCGTCTCCGACTTGCCGTTTCCCGCTTTTTACAATTCCAACACGTTTTTTTAACTGTTTTAAAATATTTAACCACTGCGTCCGTTTCACCTCCAAGCTACACGTGGCACGGTTTAGCTTAATTCCGTAGATTGATTTTTAGTGGTTATTGACGGAAATGCCCCTCCTGCAGGTGCACGGAGGAGCACATGGAGAAGTACGCGATCCACCTACTGGCGCTGTCCCACGTGTACTTGGTGCCCCAGCTGAAGCAGCGATGCACCAAGGAGCTGGGTCAAGGTTTGAGCGTTGACAATGTCGTGGATGTGCTCCAGTTGGCGAGGCTCTGCGACGCAGCGGATCTCTACCTCAAGTGTATGAAGCTGGTTGCTAATCACTTCAAGGCTGTGGAAGCAACTGAAGGCTGGAAATTTGTTCAGGACCATGATCCTTACCTTGAACTCGACATTTTGCAGTTCATCGATGAACTCGAATCGGTAATTTGCTCTATATACTTGTTTTTCCTTACATTTTCTAGTGTGACGGTTGACACAAAAACATATGTACGTTTCGCGGTAAGAAATTGTCGTATAACATATTAGATTGTTTAGCGGACATTTCCAAGTTCTGTTACTATCATGCGTAGTGCCAAGACTTGGTACAGTTGCCTTGATCTGTTGGTGTAATAGTTACCTTACCAATTTTATACTGAATTTGATCACTAATAACCAAAATCATTGTGTTGAACAGAGGAAGAAGAGGACAAAGAGGCACAGGGAGGAACAAAGGTTGTATCTCCAGCTAAGTGAGGCAATGGAGTGCTTGGAGCACATATGTACTGAAGGGTGCACTAGTGTCGGGCCGTATGACATGGAGCCGGGTCAGAAGAGAGGCCCGTGCAGCAAGTTCGGCACATGTCAAGGGCTGCAGCACCTGTTTCAGCACTTCGCCACTTGCATGAGGAGAGTGAACGGAGGTTGCTCGCGTTGCAAGCGGATGTGGCAGCTTCTTAGGCTTCACTCGTCGATGTGTGACCAATCGGATTCTTGCCGAGTTCCCCTTTGCAGGTATTAGTTTGATTTCTTTTTCAGTAATTTAACCTTCAAGTTGCTGTAGTATAATGAGTAAAGTTTAAGAAATAAATAGTAGGTATGATGTCCGAGTGCTAAATTAATTGATTTGATTTGCTTAAGCATTTGTTTAAATGTGGTGCATGACCTGAAGTTGGACTAATTAGAAAACCTCACTTTTTAGAGTAGTTGGCCATTTTCTGGTTTGGAATCTCATAAAGTGGGAATAAAATCATTGAGTCCTACTCAACGACTGAGGTATCATCTGGGAATGGTGGTGGAACTCCAACTCATGTCAACCCATACCCACCCCGTCTTAATATGTTCTCCATGTGAAAAAAATCGACTGTATAGTGCAAGGTGGTACATATGTCATAAATCCTTAAGCTGTATACTATATGGCATACCTAAACATATTGTTCTCTTATTTGGCTTGTTACAACATTACAAGATCAATCGTCAGATTCAGCTATAATGTTCTCGTCGACATATTTGTACGGTGTTCGTGTCATTTCTGTAGATTCAATGAATGAATTGCGACAGCTAGTACATCATAGTTTAATCAGAAGGAAGGAGACGTGAGGTAGGCTCATAAAGCCAAGAATTAGGTTCACCTTCCAAACCCTTTGTTGCATTGGTAAAAGTCTCCATCAAGTGAGCAAATATCTTTAGACATGAAAACTTAGAAGAATGTTGGCCGTCGAGGAAGATTAGGGTTTTGAATTTTCCTTCGGCTTTTTTAACCCATTGCCTGCATCAATATCATGAAATGTGGGGTTTAGAGTTCTTCTAGTTGTCACTTTCTTTTGCAGCAAATATATTGTAGTGCACATCAAGTCAATTATGCATATCTACCTATTTAGCAGCTAGCATTGATATTCGGTTTTTGTTTTCGGAACATGACAGGCAGTTCAAGTTGAAAATGATACACGAAAAGAAAAGAGACGATGCAAGGTGGAAACTGCTGGTGAGGAAGGTTGTATCAGCCAAAGCCATATCTTCACTGGCTCTTGCCAAGAGGAAGAGGGAGGAGGATCAACTCGGCGAAACCAGAAGCCACTGCAGTGATCATGGAATTAGAAGCTTCAGACGGTGATCAAATTAACTGCTGGTTAATTAGGGTATCGCTGCAATTAATTAAGTTAGTGATGATGATGAAAAATGGATTGCTACAACATCAAGGATTTTTACCGCAAATGTCAATATGTCTCTCAGGTCTGTTGTTTATTGAGGTGGGAGTTTTGGTTAGTGTTGTTCCAATATGTCGCACCCTTTTTTTTATCAACGAGGGTAAATGGGTAGAAGGGAAATCAACCCCAATTTGAAAATGGGGGTTCAACAGTGTTTTGTTGCCAAGATTGGGGCAGTATTTTCATGTCCAGTTTGGTTTAATCTGTTTGATATGTATTTTAGTTATCTGTTGGCAATTATAAAGATTCGTTCTATTCATTTTGGTGAAGCATCTGTCTCATCTTTCTGAAGCATGACTATAGAAATATACATTTCGTCATTTCATCTCTGTTATTACGTAAATGTGCAGTTTTATTATACTTGTGCACTCTCCAAACATATAAATAAATGTAAACAACTAGAATTATACCCGCGTCTTGGCGCGGTGTATACATTTACGGTGTGTTTGGATGTAGGTGAATTCTTAAGAATTTAATCAAACATAATGAATTCTCAATTTCTTAGGACGGTTTCTCTCGTTTGGATACTTATCCCGTGGAATTAGCAATTTTCACGGGAAAATAATCATGAAATTTAGGAGCTTAAATTTCCGATTTGAATTCCTCACAAAATAAGCGTCATTTGTCAATTCCATTAACTAAGGTTAATCTGAATACAAATTCTTGTCATTTTAAAACTCTACATCATGAAATCTAAATAATGAAATTCTTAATTAATAGAATTTAAATTCATGGAATTGTAATTCTAATGGTTTTAAAATTTCTACGGACACATTATGAAATTCGAATAATGAAATTCTCAATTAATAAGATTTAAATTCATGGAATTGTAATTCTCATGATTTTGAAATTTCTACTTTATCCAAAAACAACGTTATGAAGTTGGTCAATGAGTTAATTGATTGATATAAATGTTTCTAATATGTACTTCATAGAATGTTATACATGTAAATTATACCCAGCTGATATATTGATTATATATCTAGGGTTAATGACAATATTGTGGTTTCTTAAAAATAACAGGGGCAAAAAGGTTAGTATACCCGCGTCTTGGCGTAGTGTAGTATCCACATTATGCATATTCCACATATGTATAAGAGCTATCACAAAATTCATGAAATTGTAATTCCCATAATTTTAAAATTTCTATGGACATTACAATTACTTTATCCAAAAACAACGTTATAAAGCTGGTCAATGGGGTAATTGATTGATAAAAATGTTTCTGATATGTACTTCATAGAATATTATTAATACAAATTATACACAGCTGTTATACTGATTATATATCTAAGGTTAATGACAATATTGTGGTTTCTTAAAAATAATAGAGGCAAAATGGTTAGTATACTCGCCCTTTAGCGCAGTGTAATATCCACATTATGCATATTCTACATATGTATAAGAGCTATCACAAAAATAACTTCTATACAATAAAACATCTAATCTTGTATTCTACCCAAAATATAAATGCTCTAATTAATTATTTTGATTTGTAAAATTCAGAATGTAGAAGAAAAGTCAAAAATAGAGGGCAAAAAAATCTTTACCGAGAGAGAGCCTATCTAAAAATATCTAAATTATATGTTTCAGAAAAGAAAAAAAAAAAAACTTTTCACTGTTCATATGCTTATGATATAAACAGTTAACCATGATTTAGTATATAGTATAATTGCTTCGGTCACCAAAATCTTAATTTCTTTTACAATGACTATGACTATGTGCAGCAAACATCCTTAATTTGCTAGAAACTATATAAGATAATCTTAATCAATAATAAGTGGGTGAAAACAACCATCATGAGCAATTCAAGTCCTGTTTTTGAAGCAAGAGGCTTATCAACCAGGTTGAAATATTCGACGGTTCTTATTAAGTTCATCTATTTACCCCCCACAAGCTTGATAGTGATTGAAATTTAAAAGATCTAAGTACAGCTCCCCAACATAGAGTGATTGAAAGTTATTGGGAGCCCGACAATATTTCCCTTTCGTTGTAGCAAAATGCAAAGTTGGAGACTCCAATGTTAAGCACCAAGCCGACTGAGAAAATATACAAAGCGTTAACGTGGTTATTGGAGAGAAAGAACATCAACACTGACCCAACATAGAATCATTTCTTTTCTGATCCTGCTTGGGATATTCTAATTTTCTTAATTTCTATGGTCTCCTTGTTGCTGCTGCTGCCTTCTTTATAAAAGTCCAATCCAGGCACTAGAGAATAGTGCATCAAACACTACGATGGGTAACATCATGACTAAGGATCCCATGACTAAAGGGTCTACTGCATGAACTCAATAGATCGACTTTCGTTTCGAGACATATCATCAAACACATTACGTGCATGTCACGTCTCTACAAATATCCCTTGATTATTGTTAGTTGAGTACGCCATTTGTCGATCTTTGTAGTCTAAAAGAAAAGACCTAAGTACATGAAGTTGATGAACACTGTAATGAATGAATGTAGAATCTGATCGAGTCATACAAAGCCCTCAACAGACTTTTCTTTCTCTTCAACTAACGGCGGTCCGTTCCCCTTCAAGGTCAGGTTTACAGACATTGAAAAACAACTTGTTATAAAAAACATGAACTCATCAGTGACTAGACGATCTCTAGCAGGCTGCTGCAGCCATGCATGACCTAGTTTCTTGATGTTTGATAATTCATTGTCGAAGACTAAAGATATATGTTAATCACAGTTGTTGTCTTGTTAGACTTTGAAAATAAGTACTATATATAGTTGTAGGTGTTTCATTTGCGATGCACCTTGATTAATTTATATCTGGGTCAATTGGAATCCTACTTGGGGAAGTTAATTTGTATGAAGCAGAACAAATGCAAAGGTTTGAAATCATACATAGATCGATGTAAGCACTTATGCAACAAGGAATCATTTTGTCATAAGCACTTGTGCAACAAGGAAACTCGTGGACCACTGTGGTTGTTGGATTCTTGGAGTAGAGAACTATCAATAAACACAAAAGTGCATGCACCACTAGTCCAAATAATTTCCAGAAGGCCTTTCTTGACACTATTTATGTTGAAAGACATACCATGAGAGGGACCTCAAAAAAATTTTGACCAAAAGAGGTGTAGAGGAACTCCCTTTCTCTGTTTTTTTGTTATGTTTTTAATTTTTACGAAAGAAAATGCATCAAGAGGGAGATCAGCTTGGTCTTGAACATCATAGCACAACAATCAAATGGAGTACATACCGCGAGTAACAAAAACCATCATCAGAACAAAAGGCCCGGCAGGGTTAGCCGATTAGGCAAAGATAATCAAAAGAATTTAGACAAACGTGGTCGGCAGGATTCGAACCTGCGCGGGCAAAGCCCACATGATTTCTAGTCATGCCCGATAACCACTCCGGCACGACCACATTAATGTTCTTATACTTTTCTGTTTTCTTACTTCACTTTGTTTAGTTTCCCTTTTCTTTTCTGAGAAGCATGTATCTGTTTTTTTTTCTTTTTCCTTTTTCCCCGATGAATAGAAGCATGTATTTGTTGCTTGTACTAGTTATACGTCTTTCTTTATATTTTCCCTTTAATATCATCTTCGATTCAACTGGCAGCCTTGGAGATAGTGAGATGCACAAACCGAAACTCTAGATAAGTGTTGAATAAGTATTCTTTCTTTTAAATCAACACAATAACCAACTTCCACCAAGATTTGATATGGAAAGAAATGGGATTGAATGATTTAAATCCCCTCGCCAAAGCAAGTCAGATGCAGACTAACTGATTGACAACGTGTCTTAGGTTCATGGATTTTACCACTATTATCAACAGTGAGGCGGACGTGCCGGAGTGGTTAATTATTGGACTATATGAGCCAAAGGAAAAGAATTGTGTTTTTCATCATAGCATAGCTTGATGCAACGTATATGAACAGCTACCAATTCCCAAAACCCAATCTAAATCTTACAGAAGTTGCAGACCAAACCAGTTAACAGTTTAATTTAAGACACAATTGAGCGTTTCACTCTCCAACAACATGGTGTATCAATGCAAGAAGAATTGCAGACGCAATGAATTAGCCTGGCCATCTGTAAGATCAGACAGAGCTTCATTAGGAAATGGCCTCCTTTGTCACCTTTCATTAGCATCACAAGTACTTGAGACTCCTAAAAAATTGAGTATGAAACAGAAAGGGCTAGATTCATTATATGCAAAAACTAAAGGGACATGCATACCAAACCCTAAAGCATCAAATAGCTGCACTCGATTATCTGAAAATGATAGAAATGCATGACAATCAAATGATAGAAACTTTGCTTCCAATCACATTCTGCAAGCAGAAAGAGTTTTTATTTTACCGACACTAGCAACGTTCTCGTACCTAAACCCTAAACTTGCATCCAGATGCATAAGCACTCATGAACTCGTCGTTGGTCATGTCTGCAAACTTTTTCAGTGTCAGCTTATAAGGCTTGTCTTCTTTGTTGCTGTTGTGGACATACTTGACAATATTCTCCTTGAACACATTGAACCGCTGGTGCTTCTCATCAAGGCTACTCCACCTCTCGTACTGCTGCAATCCATGAACGCAGCTCTGGAATCAAAACCAGATTACGACGCGTCGTTGGAATCACTTCTCAATTATAAAAGACCGAAACAAAATCCTCAGTGAAGCTCACAATGGCTTCTCCAAATACAAACAACCCAGCTCTGGACCCAGATTCGGACACTCCGGAAAACCCCGGTCACGAGCTTGCTCAGTTCGCTTCAGGATGCTTCTGGGGATCCGAGCTCAGGTTTCAGCGAGTCGTCGGCGTGATCAAGACCGAGGTTGGGTACTCCCAGGTCAACGCCCACGACCCGAATTACGAGCTAGTCTGCACAGGAACCACCAACCATTCCGAGGTGGTTCGGCTCCCCTTCGACCCGCAAGTCTGCTCATTCTCCGACCTACTAGCCGTATTTTGGTCTCGTCATGATCCAACTACCCTCAATCGGCAGGTAGTCATTTTTCGCATGTGTACTAGGTTAAGAACAAATGCATGTGTTATATAAGTAGGGCTTGTGAGTTGTGACAATTGTGTTTTGATGTATTATGATTTGATGGGATGGATTTATATGTGTTAGGGACGAGAAGTGGGAACTCAATATGGATCTGGGATATACTACTACAGTGAAAAGCAGGCTCGTCTAGCCGAGGAATCCAAGGAAGCAACGCAAAAGGAGTTGAAGGATAAGACGGTGGTGACAGAGATTCTTCCGGCGAAGAGGTTTTACAGGTCGGAGGAGTACCACCAGCAATATCTGGAAAAAGGAGGAGATCATGGCGGCAATCCGCTGAAAAGGGTTGCACTGATCCTATTAGATGCTACGGTTGAGAAACTAATGCATTGTGCCTTGATTAAAACTCTATGCACACGTTTGACACACAAGACTGCATTACATCTCCTTAATTTTTAATACTGTACTTGACTCATGTAGACTATCTTAAATTGTACTAATACTGAGCCATGTTTGGTGGTGCACTGGACTAACTTTCAACTTCATAATAATTTCTTGTATCAATCTCTTCATGCTTCCTATTTATCAACCAGGAAACAATCATTGTAATTCTACAAGACATTAGACAAACACCAGGTCATATATTGTAGAATCAGCTAGCTTCTGAAATTCATCCTCCTACAGTAGTTGATATTACCTATTATCAACGGCTCGTCTAAAAAAAAAAAACTATTATCAACGGTGTCTAAGAACACAAAATTTGATTTCCACCATGAAACAATAATTCTTAAATTTTCTTAGCCCATTAGCAACTAAAACAAATAAATTATACAGCAAAATGAAAGCTAAAACAAACAAGTTGATGCATATCATACCATTTCGTTTTAATTACCAGAAAGATGTTTACATTTTTATAGGTATGGAAATTGGGAAGTACCTGCAATCGGGATTTTCTTCAAACCCAAATTTCTTCAAACCCATAATTTTCTTCAAACCCAAACTTTTTCACATGAAGAAACTCATATTAAACCTAAATTTATAGGTATGGAAATTGGGAAGCAATACCTACAATTGGGATTTTCTTCAAACCCAGATTTTCTTCAAATGCAGAAACTCATATTAAATCCAAATTTTTTCAAACCAGATTTTCTGCTAATTAATCTCCAAACCTAGAGTTTCCCAAATGCAGAAACCCAGATTTATCGTCCTTGTAGTCTGCCTCATTACCCAAAACGCAGAAAATCAAGAGCCTTGAGAGATAAAGAAATTGACGACGACGAGGAAGATCAGAAGAGTTGAAATCAATCTTAACTTGAGAGAGAAAATGAGAGAGGAAGGAGGAGAGAGATGGTGTTAGCAAGGGGAGCCAAAATGGAGTACCCACGCTAAGACCCTCAAAGGAGGACAAATGAAAAAACAGATCTAACTTAACCCCATTTATACAGGTACCCATTGACACCAAATAAAGGATTAACCAACTTGGACTCCTTATTTAACACAGTTCTAATTAGTATTAGGTGTAATAACCTTAATTGCTAGCTAGTTCCTTTATGCTCAAGGCAGTAATATGTTTACTTGAATTACATTGGCAGTATTGTTGTTGGTTTAAATAAACGAGGTCGAGCTCAGACTGGTTGTGATCGTATGAACAAATGAAAGTTTGCCATCATAATTGGTGCTCATATGACGTATGCAAATGATGGCAAGTGTTTTTAAACCTAACGGTCCAAGTCTGTAAAGAAAAAACGTGGACGGCAGGATTCGAACCTGCGCGGGCAAAGCCCACATGATTTCTAGTCATGCCCGATAACCACTCCGGCACGTCCACTTCACTGTTAGCGCCGACAGTAAAAATCTTGAATTCACATAGCCTAGCTATGCTACGACACGTCGTTCAAATCAGTTGGTCACTTGGCCTGTATCCGAGTAGCTTTGGCGGATGGAGTCAACTTGTACACCAATCCCATTTCTCCATTATAAACCCAGCTCTGGACCCAAACAAAATCTCCGTCAAACTCGCAATGGCTTCTTCCACCACAAACCCAGCTCAGGACCCAGATTCCGACACTCCGGATAACCCGGATCACCAGTTTGCTCAATTCGGGGCGGGTTGCTTCTGGGGAGCCGAGCTCAGGCTTCAGCGGGTCGTCGGCGTAGTCAAGACCGAGGTCGGGTACTCCCAGGGCCACGTCCACGACCCGAATTACAGGCTGGTCTGCTCCGGAACCACCAACCACTCCGAAGTGGTTCGGGTCCAGTTCGACCCGCAAGTCTGCTCATATTCGGATCTTCTTTCCGTGTTTTGGTCTCGTCATGATCCGACTACCCTCAATCGTCAGGTAGTACCCAAGTTGTGGTTTTGTCTCTATTTGGATTTTTGATGCTTAAAGTTTCGATCTTTTTCACATTACAGAAAAAAAAAGAAGCAATTTTTGTTTATAGTGGTGGGAGAAAGTGCTTTTGTGGGGTTGAAGAAGCACTTTCACTGTATGCATATATTGGTGATTAATGTTAATGAATCATAATAATGTTAGTGAATGAAAGGAGGACGCTTTTGGTTTTGCATATTTGTGGGCTATTTGAAGGTGGAAAAGTGCTTTTTTGGAGTTGAAGAAGCACTTTCACTATTTGCATTTGGGTTATCTTAATCAAATTGGTGAATCAAAAGGGTGCTTTTACTGTGAAAGTGATCTTGGAAAGAAACTATTTTGTGACATGTGGAATTAAGAACAAATGTGGAATATTAGAAGGGCTTGTGACAATTGTGTATTGTTATGTTGTGATTTGATTAAGTGAATTATGTGTTAGGGTGGAGATGTAGGAACTCAGTATCGATCTGGGATATACTACTACAATGAAGAGCAGGCTCGTCTAGCCGAGGAATCCAAGGAAGCAAAGCAAAAGGAGTTTAAGGACAAGAGGGTGGTGACAGAGATTCTACCAGCAAAGAGGTTTTACAGGGCAGAGGAGTACCATCAGCAGTATCTGGAAAAAGGAGGAGGTAATGGCAATAAACAATCTGCTCAAAAGGGTTGTAATGATCCTATTAGATGCTATGGTTGAGTAACTAATGCATTGTGCCAGGATTAGAACTCTTTGCTGGTTTACATTTCATGTGAAATAACATATGTCCGGTTCATTTCTGCTCAAGGCACCAATATGTTTACTTGAATTATATGGTAGTACTTTACTTGGTATAAATAAACTTGGTCTAAGTCGACTGATATGAACTGATAAAACATTGCCATTATAACTGGGATCCAGAATGTGGTCTATGATGCAATGTGTTTTTGTATATCAAAAAGTTATAGTCATACTAGTTTGTTTGAGTTTTCCAGCTTCTCTTTAATCATATTTACTGTTATCCTTAGTAGCAAGTAAAAGAAACTAAGAACTAGGAATATGATGTGGTAGAGTGGTCCAAATGAATCAAATTGACAAAATAAATTTTATAAATCACAAACAACAGATCTTAGAAATAGATCCAGTTCTGCAATGTGAAAGAAACTTATATTATTTGGTCATGAGGCCAGACTCATGAAACTTTATGCTAGAACAGAAGCAATATCAGAAAAAGCTAGTAAATTGTGTATCATTTAGAGTTCATCCTTAGGGTAGGAGGTAGATGGTCCTGTAGGATTGGTTGAAGAGTTCTTGATGGGGTATGAGGCCTCCATTGCTATTCCACATTTTCCCTCCTTCTCGGCGATGCCACGAGCCATCCTTATGTAACCCTTCTCTCCCCACTCAGCGCCCCAGGAGTTCTTGACTATCCAGTACTTGGTTCCATCGAGTGTTGTTCCATATCCCACAATTGCAACTCCGTGATCCAGCTCAGTGCCACATTTTCCATCATATACTCCCTGCAAATCATAGTCGGCCACATTCAGATAAGTAGTTTCCCTACTTTCTATTCGATTTGTGAAATTGAATAGCAAGTTTACCTCTGAATAGAATTGAAAATCAGGACCTCCAGCGTCTATGGCAACAGAGATAGGTTGGTTTGCAACTGCTTTGAGCAGTGCGTCTTCATTATTAGCAGGCACAGATTCATGGCCATCTATTGACACTGCTGGAATGTTTTCCTGCAAAAGCATATAGGGTTTATCCTTGTCATTTTCATTTGCTTCTGCGAAAGGGTCGTCCATATAAGTATTGAATAGATATTTCCTGAAACGTAAATGCATACCTTTGCAGCATTGCATTTTGAATCAGTAGCTTTGTAAGGGTAGTTTGTCTCAGTCGTTAGGCCTCCCCTTTGTTTGATGAATTCAAACGCCAATTCCATTAGCCCTCCACTGCATCCTTGATTCTCTGTAGTGTCACAGTCAACTAACTCTTGCTCCGATAATGAAACAAGGTTCTTTGTCTTAATCTGGTTGATGCCCTCAACAGCTACAACCGTTGAAAACGCCCAGCAACTACCTGTATAATTCATCAAAGTAACAGAAAAACATTAGCATAATCATTTCATATTCACATTATTGGTGAAGGGTAGTCCTAGTTTACTCCAGGCAAAAAGAAACAAAGTAGAATAAAGGAAGAAAAAAAAGGGGGGAATGTGCAGGATAGAGCTTGTGACAGTCACGCAGAAAATATTGCTTACCACATTGGCCTTGATTCTTAACTGGTGTGACAGCACCGTTCTTTCTCCAGTCAACAGACAGCGGGACACTGGCAACATTCTCGTACCTGAACGCCCCATCACTGCTCCGCTGCCCTCGGAGCATCCTATGATGCTTAACCTTGGAGCCAGCATACGCACTCCTGAACTCGTGGTTGGTCATGTCTGCAAACTTGTTCAGTTTCAGCTTATAAGGCTTGTCTTCTTTGTTGCTGTTGTGGACATGCTTGACATTCTCCTTGAACACATTGAACCGCTTGTGCTTCTCATCGAGGCTTCTTGAAACCGTGTGGTGGCTCCTCCACCTCTCGTACAGATCCCACAAGCTGTCCTCCGAGGCCAAGTCTCTCTCATGGTAATCAAAGCACTCAGCCACCCCAATCACCAAAGTAAGTGAAAGAGCAGCAACCAAAAGAAACTTATTCATTTCCATTTCTCTAGGTTTAGTACTGTTGAACAATATTGGATGAGAATATCGAAGCCCCAGTGCTGCCTTCATATAGAGTGTCGATGTATGGAGGAGAAGGGTAGTGATGTTGAGGGACATGACAAAACAAGAACAAGAAATTGAGTAAGTCACAGGGTTTGCTTGTGGATATGAACAACTTCAAATAATGGAGGCAGATATCTGATATGGTATGATCATTGAGGTAAAAGATGTGTGGGAATTGGGTTTTGGTTTTGTAACACAAGCAATGCCTTTAGCTGGGTTCATACATGGTTTGAAACTTCTGATAGAAGATAAGAGAGGTTAGCAGTTAAAGATTATGGGAGGTTAAGCTTTCTTACATATCCAACACGTTATGGCATGAAAAAAGAGTGTAGAGGAAGATGCATGACGATGCTTGGTGGCGTAGATGGTGCCTTTTAGCCACGATTTTTCGCAAGTGATTTGATAAAGTGGGGGAGAAGTTGGTAACTGCTTTCATCTTTAACTGAAACTCTGCAAGTGACCTCAGTAACTCTGCAAGTGACCTGAGTATACTGACATTTGTGACTGAAATTAACTCCTTTTTTGTGTTTGTTAGCATAAAAAAAGTTTTCAGTTTTGAGTCTGTCACATAGTTTTCAGGTTCAACAGATTTGTTCGATTGTCTAGTAGAAATTTGTTACATATGTATTTTTATAAGTTAATAGAAATAATTACCGTGCTTGGGTTTTGTCATATGCAAATGATGAATGTTTTAGGTACGAAGTTTTGAGAGTATATCAAATTGGTAAGACGGACATGTTACGTGAGAATGATGCATTATCAAAGACTTTCACTTCGATCAGCATGCTTTTGATGAGGATAATGGGTGGCCACTTATGTGAGTAATGCCAGAGGTAGATAAAGTTTTATGAAAAATTTGGGAAGCCAAATTGTGATGCTTGCAGTTCCTTTAGGTCGAAGCAATGAAAGAGTTCAGCCGGAATTAGTAGCAGCAGGTCTAAGTCGGACTGTATTAGCCATTCGAAGTAAGGCGTTGCTTGTGGGACTTTTCACCAGAGGACATATTAACGTAGTGTGTTGGCAACTAGTCACTTCTCTATTTAGGGAAAGCAGAGAGACTTCATCAACTTGTATTATGGACACCATAACCCTATAGCTGGTAATTTTCCCTTTGGAGTATGGTCATCTACATAAGAGCCTTGACCTTCCATAATGCAATTAGTATGGTGAGTAATCAACAATTGACGTGACATGTAATCCATTTTTATGTGTGTTTTCACAATATTGGATAAGTGAAACAAACAGATGAGATTAGCCTTATGTATGAAGTGGATCAAGATTGGCATCTGTCAATCTTGTGTCCAAAAGCTCAAATCACTCAATCTGTGCAAATTAGTAGGATTATAGGAATGTGATCCTAAAAGATGATGTATTAGTTGAATACATAGTTTGTTGATAGTTAATCACGTTGCACAATGATTACCGGAATCACATTTGATATTTGGTTATCGGAGCGATTACTTGTGGGCGAGAGAGAAAACCTATCGATTATTGATGTAAGAGGTCATCGAGTAATCCTGCCTGAGATTTCCTAATAGGACAGTTACAATTATGCACGACAAGCTGAGGAGTACCTTGTTGCTGTGTTTCCCTTGAATCATGCAGCGGCCGGAGACGTCGTCGGGGGTGAAGGAGGTGGAATTGCAGGAGACGCAGGTGGGCATGGTTTGGGAGATTTGAGAGGGGAAGAGACCATGATTCTGATTTTAGGGGTTTGGGGGCAATTATGTAATTGACCAATCAGTTAAATCAAATCAACTAAAAACAAATAAGTCGTCGGTGAGTCTTGAAATGTTGACCGTGGAGGTCATGAGATTCAAATCTTACGGACAACATTTCAACAAGAGTGAGTGGAAATTCTTATATACATAACGTGTATTTACACGACACAATCTTAACCGTTCATAACAATTCATATGTTTGACCACCATGTTTCTATATTATTTCCTCTAATCTTAACCATTCATGTATGTATGTGAAGATACACGTCGTCCACTGAAGATGTTCTCATGAGATGGATAAGGGAGTTACGTTCTCTTTTACAATATAAGATAAGAAAAATAAATAAGCAAATGAGTCATCAAGAAAATATTCTTTATCTCTTTGCGCATCGGAGTAGTCGTCGTCTTTCTCATCGAGCTGCTTTGTTCATTTGATTACTCAACCTTCTCCCTAGCCAAATATCAGTCTTTGATCTAGAGGTAATTTTCATTTTCTCTTTAGATCTTGCATCTAGTTCTAATTTTGTTCGATTCTAAAATTTCGAGTGAATGTTATCTTAATGTAGAAGATTTAAATCAACAAAAGTATGGCCAATTTCATGACTGAATTGGCGAGTAATGTTTTTGGGTTTGTTACTTGTGTGAAAGAATTTGTGTTGGACCGTCCGTTAATTGATATATTTCAACAAATTAAGTGTTTTTGAAAATTTCAAAGACGAAATGAAATCTTGTCAAGATTTTTCTAAATAAAATGTTTTATTAACCGAAATCTTTCTTTTTGCTTATTCCATTAGCAAATTGTGGCATTCTAATGAATCAGCTTTTTAATTGAAAGAAAATAAAGATAGATCTTCAGATTAATCAATCTATATAGCCCAGTTTTTTCAATAAATTTTGTTGCGACTTATATATGTTATCAAGTTTTTTTTCAGAATTTTTATGCAAGTTTTTGTTTGGTACGGTAGACTCAAAAGTTACTTATGATTTTGATATCTAATCAATCAAATCCATTAAAACAAAAATAAATAACAAGCATTACTCTGACCAACTTGTGTAAATTGTTGTCAAATAACTCACCCTATCAAATAAGCTAGCTTGGACATCAGGGAGCAGATCGAAGTTGTTAAAAAAGAATCACTAATAACATCAATGCTTTCCTAAGTTACAGAACATTTTCAGCCTTGATGCCTCAAGATTTTGTGAACAACAGATGGTGTTTCTTCAATATTGAATACCATGACAATTCTATAAATTTCCTAATTGTTTCCCCCTTAGAAATAAGCACATACGTTATGCTTTTAGTAGAGTTCAAAATCCACCATACTTCCTCTTCCTACAAGCTTGTGCTTCCTCAGAGAATGAACATCTAAGCTAGACAAACAAATTAATTAACTAGTAATGGTAATTCAACATGGATCAAGAGCTCTAGATAGTCTTCTTGATCATCATCTTTCTGACCATATTTTTGAGAAAACATGTATACATGGTCTTCTGTTTCGACACCCACATAGTGCTCTGTTTCTTCAATTGTTTCAATAGATCCAATCCTGTACTATTGCCTTACAGGAAAATCGAGAAGGGCTAGGGGTCTGCTGGAACACAAAGCAATCAAGCAGACTTTAGCTTGGAGGAAGAATGGAGATTGAGACCAAGAAAATGAAGAGGCAGTGCTGCAGCAACCACAATACCGCAAAGCTAGTTGGGATGGAAGACCTACCAAATACTATCTTGGTCCAAATCCTTTCAAAGCTTCCCTCAAAATCACTCTTTTGCTTTGGATGTGTGTCTAAGGCCTTGTCGAGCACCATTGACGACCAGTCTTTGATTACACTGCACAATCGCTTACTGGCGGATAATGAAGCTGCTTTTGAAGTCCCTCAACTTATGTCCATTGCTCACAAAGCTCGGTCAGATGTTATCTGCACTATGCAAACACGTAAGTGCGTCCGCAGCTTCCTGAAAAGAGGCAAGTATGCACTCAACGTTTCGAGCCCGGACTTATGTTTTTTCTTTCGCAACTTGTTTGGCTTTCAACTGCCTACCGAACATTGCTTCATTGTCAATCCTCTTAGGAGAAAGGAGGTTGTAAGGCTCCCAACAAGTAGCAACACACAAGAGCTTACAGAATCTTCGAATCCGAAAGTGTTAGTAGATTGTTTCTATGTCATGGGAGTCGATAAGGATACTTACAAGCTGAAGATTGTTCGTGTGGGTAGTTTTGGTAGTCACACTGTTATTACATTACCCAAGCTGAAGATTGTCCATGTTCTTGAGTTGAGTGAAGCCTCATGGCGTGAGATATCCTCAGTTCCTCCAGATGACTTTAGTTACGACGAAATGGCCATGTCTGCCTGTGGAGATGTGCATTGGTTCACACAAATTAGAGGGAGGAGCTGTGTACTTTCTTTTGACTTCACCAAAGAAGAGTTCAGTTGGACTCCTATGCCTCCCAGTTTGGATTTGACGAACAAAATTCATTTGCTTACTTTTAGAGGAGCTTTGACCCTTTCAGCAACTTCTTCATCAGTTCATACGAACCACATTGAGATATGGGTGCTGAAAGATTATGAGAGGAAAGTCTGGACTCTAGACTATGCTGTAGATGTCGATGTGTTCTGCGATTCTCATATATTGGAGATCGCTACTTGCGGTGAATGGGAGCATGGCATATATTTCTATTATCATCGATTCTATGCTGCAAATCTTGGTAGTACTTTTCTGGATTTAAGGTCTACCCCAGTGAGGTGTTTTTCACCTCCACTTGATAGGACGTTTACGTACATTGTGAGTTATACTGGGAGCCTGTTGTCCTTGAAGAACTATGACAATTTAGTCGATGCGAACGAACTGGTTTCTGATTGAAGGAGAAGCACAAAGCTTTAGTTCATCTGAGGTAAGCTTTGGAGGAGGTGTAAGCATCTGGGGTGGTTAAATATCCATCGTTATGAACATATGATTCTTAATTTTGTTACATTAACTTTTTTAGATCTAAGTTTTATTCATGCTGAAAAGGTGGTGGGGGTATTCATCCTTTTCTGTATCTAATGAGTTCTTCTATCAGATCATAGAAAAGATGGAGATCCTTGAGGCCATGTTGAATTTCATTTACCTAAAATTGTGAGCCTTATATTAGATGATGAATCATTTGTTTTTTTTTTTTTGATGACATGGAGCCCGAAAGCAAGGACAATAAACCTAAAACACAACTAATCTAGGCTTAGAAGAGTCGGAATAATCAGCTTCCAAGAGAGGGATAACATCATTAGGAGAGGAGCTAAAGAATCTACATCCAGGCTCATAACTATGATCAATGCTTGCTAGCAAGTCAGCCACTGAATTACTTTATCAATAAACATGGATAAGGGACACATTCCAATTTCTACTAAAAAACTCCTGGCAATTTGCTATAAGACTGTAGAGAGAATGAAAGTGATGGATGAATCATTTGTGTTCTTAAACTCCTGGCAACATGGATGAATCATTTGTGTTCTTACACTGGATGTGAAATTTGTAGTCGATGATGACTTCTTGCTTAATAAAAGGCCGCTAGTTTGTGGAACATATACGCTTAAGTTTTCCCAAACTCTGAAATGTTGAATCTATTTATTTTCTGCTGGATACAAAGTTAACTAATTGAACTGATCATTCAAAGGAGCCAGAGAATGGGGAGTAACAATTACAGCTGATCAATGGATTGACTTGTCATAAGTTAATAAAATCTACCAACTTTTTGTCTTATACAAAATGTCTCAAAACTTTAAACTAGGAATACTTTTGCTAGTCCAAAATCCAATATACTTCTTCTCTACTTCACAAGTTTGTGTTTGCTAAGAGAATGATGGGGCTATTTCCGCATTGCTTAAAAAAACCAGCATCTAAACCACTTTGGTAATTCAACATGGAAGGATTCAATAAGGGATTCCAAGATCTCAAGTCCATGGGATAGAGGCGAAATGGATGACGTTAATATGAAATAACAAGCACCATATGTGGATCCAATAGAGGTTCAATATCCTACACAGATTTCAAAACAAGGGTATCTTCAGCATTGGCCTGAGGATCCAAGGAACTGTTTTATCAGAAAACAAAATATATTTGGCTTAAGGTGGTGATGGCTCGAGGATGTCAAGCTGTTAAAACGGGTACAGCTTTTAACTGCATCAATGCATTAGGTTGAGAGACAACATTAGTTGCTAGAATTACTAATGAAATTAATGCTTTGCTTAGTTACAAGATTTACTAACAATTCCACAATCTGTTACTGCCTCAACATCAGGTGAACAACAATGCAATGTGTTACTAGAACATTGAATAGCATAATATAAATTGTTGAAAATCTTATACAGCGTCAACAACTTAGCTCTTCAGTGAGTGCCAAGTAAAATTATTTCAGAACAATCATATTGTTGAAAAACACCCCAACAAAAGAGCAATTAGAGGAAATCAGCGTACAAGATGATCGAAGGTAGCTCATGCTTCAGCCTTCTTTTGTCTTGCTTGCTCTTGAAGTAGCTCTTCTCTATACCTCTTAACTTCCATTTCCCTTTCCAGTCTTTCTTGCTGAAAAAGTAAACACCCACAACACAGCACATCAATCTCAACTTATGGAAGGCTTTAAACAGTAATATTAACAAAACAAGGGCAACTACGAATATTCAACCAAAATGGTATAACATTGAAATAGCTTTTGTTGTTCAAATCATGATGTGAACCGAGGGTTCATGTTATCAGATGGCACACTCAAACACAGATCACTGCTTTAACATACATGGTTTTGGAGTACTCAAAACAAACTATACCTCACAAGTTTGAGCATTGTACCTAAATCTATGGTGATAGAATTCGGGGTCTATCTCCACATTGCTTAAAAGCCAGCATGTAGAATTCAGGGTCTATCTCAACATCTTAGAGTCCAAACCAAGAAATTTACACTGAAAACATGTGGAAGAGATCAAACAAAGAAACCGTGGTTTGTGTCCTTTTAATTGAAGAAGCTGTAACTTCTTATAACTTCGACTAAAATTGAAAAAACCAAATCCAATCATGGAAGAGCTTAGCTCCAACTACGAAATCCCATGACAAGATTCAGCTGGAACTTATCAAAAGTTCAATTCTACAAAGGAAACTCACACAGGTATAGCACAGTAACCATGATTCACATTTAAATTCAAAGTTCTACCATGTTGATACCCAATAACCAACAAACCAAACATGGCATTTCTGGGATCTACAAACAACATCGCCTCTTCATTGACCAAAGAGCTAGATAACGAAATCAAAATACAACATTTGAAAACCTAATCCCTAAATTCCACTCTATCTTACACAAAAGATCACATTTTGCATGAATCAATGAACAATTCAGTGATAACCCAATTCATTGTTTGGGATTTTGATGCTGAAATCGAATCGAATTCCAAAACTGATAATCAGAAACGGCGAATTTCTCAGATTGAATAGGGGAATAAAAAGAGGTTACCTTCTCGTCCTGATGCAGAGCGATCCAGACATGGACTTTATCCATGGTTTGCCAGAAAACGAAAGCTCCCAAAGTCATAGCGAAGTAGGTTGCGACCTTCACCATCTTGAGCTTCTCTTTCTTCTCTCTGCTCCCAACTTCACTTGGTTTTTTCAGGTCAGGTAGCACAGACCACTGAGACAAAACTATTTTTACTTATTTAAAACGGGTCGAGTCGGAATTTGAACCCGAACCTCTCAAACGCAACCCGACCCATTATTGATTTGCTGGATCAAAATTTATTACCACAGAGTAATTATTAGAGGTAAAAGCATCAGGATTCAGGAATTTGGGTGTTTCTTTTGATCTAATAACAAGTTTGCTTTGAGGCCCTGGGACAGACAAATTCCACTATAATAACAAAGAATTGGCTACAATTTATTCAAGGCTTGTGTATGAGCAAGAGGTCAAGAGAGAAGAATGCACACAAGGTATGGGAAAAGGGATGAATCAATATCTACACCAATCTAATTAAATTGTATACAATATTTATCGAGTTTCATGTGGAAACAACGCGGAATTTATCATCTGAACATTTTGATCATCACGTCCAAGTACAAATTACTCCATTCTTGTCCGCAGAAGCTAGTGGTTTTCCATGCCCGCTCCATGAGCAGCAGAGGACAGAGTTGGTGTGTTCCTTCAGAGTGCTGACGATGTCAGCTTTGGCTATAGACCAAATATAAACAGCACCATCGGCAGATCCAGCTGCAACGTAACTGTCATCTGGACTGATACAAGATCGGCTCCAATTAGATGCTACTCTGTTCCCGGTGGCTCTCAATGTCCCACAAACTTCAAGGGTTCTCATATCGAAAAGGTGATGCACATTGTCCCTCCCACTGGTCAATATCATGTTGCCGCTTCGTGACAAAGATATAGATGTAACAGCATTGGAGTGTGCAGCCACTTCATTGAGCAGCTTTCCTTTTTGAATATCCCACAACCGAAGATTTCCATCAACATGACCTGAGAAAATGGTCTGCCCATCCATGCTGAAGCCGAGAGCATTGCAGTGTTTGGGGAAGATGATTGTGTTGGTGCAGTAGCCTTTCTGCAAATCCCAAACTTTTATGGTACGATCATACGCTGCACTTACAATGTGACGACTTGAGAACTTGCTGACATCTACAGCACACACTTTATCCGTGTGACCCGTGAGAGTATGGCGAACCCTCCCCGAGTTAGCATCCCATACATACAATTTGTTTGAACTGCTTGCGGCGATGATAGATCTATTATCATGGGTAATGGTAAGATCAAGAACAGAACCAATGCAACCATGAAGTGTATTAGCCAAAGCTCCTGTACTTGTATCCCACGTTTTAATTGTCCCATCCTGTCCTCCAGAGATCAATTTGCCAGAATTGTACTCGAATAATATCGAAGCACAGCCGCCATCATGGGCATTGATCCTGTTCTTGCATGTGGATGGATTGGTTGACTCCACAAAGTACTCAGCACCTTCTTCACTTTGGCGCACCACACCATCTACTTGCTGCCTGGCAAGTTTTTGCAAACCACTGGCCCTGATCCGCTCAAGCATATCTTCATATAGAGCATTTGCCTGAATTAAGTTAACATTACATGAGTACACACTATTTAAAACAGCCAAAAAAAATTGACAAGAACTCTCTTTCAAGAACCCTAGAACTTCAACCCTCTCAGTACATACTCACAGACCATATATTGTAATGTATAAACAAAGTAATGCTACCACTTAGATGATTTAATTGATAAAATGTTCTATGGAAATCACATATTCTTTGTCGAGGCTTTATGTCAAATAATAACAATAAATACTGGTGAAAAAGGGGTCAGCCCCATGCGAATAAGATACATACAAATCTAAAGTACAAATCCAATAGTATATGTACGTAAATAAACATAAAATTGACATAGTTATCCAACTCAAGAATAAAGAGGTATCGAGAACCATCAACAAAGGTTAGTCTATATCACAACTTAAAGCAGCATACATCTAAAATATCCAAACCAAACTTTAATTGTTGATACAACTCATAAGAAGCACCTCATTTAGGCGTTCAGCATCCCTCATCTTTTCCAACATCCAGCGGTCAATTAACACCTTATTTTCAGCCTCGGCAGTCTTGGCTCTAACAGACATTTCTTCTAGCTGCGCTCGTATTTCATTGTTCTCACTCATAACCAACTCTAGAGCCTCAATCTTCTTTTCCAAATCAGCCTTCAACTGAGAGCACTCATCCCTGCAAACACGTACACATCGCATTCAATCACACAAAACCTTGAAATATCAAACAAACACCTCCCCAAAGGCCAAGCTTTTACCTCCTTTCAGTCAGCTCCTTCTGCTGATCCGCAATCACTGCTTCTTTCTCCAAAAGTAAAGCCTTGGAAGACCTGGTCTCTGCTACTTCCACCACAAGCTGCTCCGACAGCCGAGACTGAGCCTTATAGCACTGCTGAAGCTCCAGCTCCAAAGTCTCCGCCTTCTCCTTCCATTCCGAGCCCTAAAACACAATCAAAACCCCAAACCAATCCACAATTATAAATCATTTCAATAAAACCAATACTGATAACATTTAACACACAGCTCATCACTCAATCGAAAATTTCACAAGCTTCGAAGTTCCGAAAACTTCAGCAACAATCAAAACCTTAGAAATTCACAGATATAGTTTACCTGTTGAGCAATCGGATTGGCGAGAGCGATGTACGCCGGAGCATGAGCGCCTTCTTCAAGCAAATGCCGCTGCCGCAGAGCCTTGAGCGCGTGCTTTATCGCTCTCCTAGCTACCTCCTCCTGCGACCTGCACCAAATTCATCATCTTCATCAACCAAAACCCCCAAAATTTGATCAACACCAAAACCGAACTACTTGTATTGAGCTCTACTTACATATTTGACCGAATCGGAGAGTATCGTCAGACGGAGGCAGCGATCATGTCCGGGGGCAATTCCGGAATGTGAAAACGGCGATGACGGTGAAATTCGCCGAGGCGAAAACGGGAAGTTGATTTCGTTGGGAAAGAGCGGCGGTTCGAACGTCGTTGGGGACTAGTGAGAGGTTGGAATTGGATTGGGATTGAGAGAGAGAGAGAGAGGGGGATTAGGGGTTTGCGTAAAACCTGGAGAGAGATCAAGGCTTCTCTGTGAGTTTGGACTTTGATTGATTTTGAGGCTCAGAGTTTGGACCAAGGAAGGAGACGCGGGTTAGGCACTATAGGCTGTAACCCAAACGACGTCGTATCGGGCACAAATGAATTATTGAATTTATTTTTATATAAATTATTATCCTGTTGTTTTTTATTTTTCGTATTTCTTTCTCATGAAAAATGTGGTTACGAGAGTGATGACTCGAAGTTTGAGAGAATAAAAGGAGATGAGATATAATATTTTAGGCACTATGTAACCAAAAGAAGAGATAAAAGCCATATAATAACCATGTTATTTTGCACACATTTCCAATTATCAACAATGAGCATCATCTTCTTGCATCAATGATGAAGAACAATGAGGTTATAGTTTTCTTCATTAACAATCAATGACACCCAACACCATCTCAAACTCTACAAGCCAAATTAGCCAATACCACAGCTACAAGTGAAATAAAAGAAACAACAACAAAGACCCACATCCTTAAACCAGACATTCTTGCTAAACCCTTAACCTTAAAGACTTAAGTTAGACCCCAAATAATTCCCCCCCCCCCCCCTCCCTTTTGATCTATGTTTCTATCCCCCCAACACTGCCAATCCAAATCCAACTTTTAACCATAGATTTACCCGGCTCGAATTCTGTCCAGCCAGTCGACACTTCTCCTTGGTTTTTCTAGCTGATGGTCCATGCTTCTCCTAGATGACTTCTCATGATGGTATTCGACGCTCCTTCGGGACCTCTCTATCTGATCAACAGAAATTCTAAACTTCTCTAGCTTGTCACTGTTATTTAACTTGTACTCATTAACTCTCAGCTTTTCAGGTCGTCTATCAGTGCTTCTCCTTGATTTTTCTCTCTTATCAGTACTCTTCCTCGGAAGCTCACAGTAATCAACACTGTGCCTAGGATATTCAACACTACGCCTAGGACGTTCAACACAGTCTGTGCTTTTCCTTGAACTCAACTCGCGTGGAGGAGCTTTTTCAACAGTGGATATGAACTTGTTGAGATGTCTAATATATTCCGGGAAGAGTTCCAAATTGCAGTGATTTCCACCTTTAAGCCATAGAGGTTCGTATTTCTCCTGGCACAGTAGCCAGAGTTGCTTGCCGTGCGAGCAGTCAACTACTTCATCACATGTTCCCTGTAGAAGAATAACAACCAGAAACATGTAAAACTTTTAAGTTTTAACTAATTTCAGCTGGAGTCAATTACCTCTATGAAAATGCACCAATGTATGTATTTAAATTTTATGTCATATGTATAGAAAAAAGAAACAAAAACACAATGCAGTATTACAGATCAGAGTACTTACATGTATTACCAGCACAGGACATTTCACCAGAGGGATCTTATCAATGTTCTGCACATTTTATAATGAAATCAGATCCAGACATATACACAGGATAAAGTAATTTGATATCGTCATTATGCTAAGGACCTCACCTTGTAGATGTCAAACCAATAACTGCGCTTCACCGAATACATGACTCTTAACCCTGATAATATCGGACTATGCAGAACAATTGCTCTTAGTTGAGGCAAATGGGCAGCAAGATCAACAGTAGGACCGCTTCCAACAGATTGACCATAGAGGATTATGTTCTCCTGCTTGGCACCATACCTCTCTTCAAGACACTTATACGCAGCTTCAATATCTGCATAAGTATTATGTTCACTTGGCTGCAGAAAGGCATACAAACTAGTGTCAGAGAAACCTTCTATTAGAATGAATCACAACACATTCATGATTCATACTGCAGTTACCTTGCCAGATGACTGCCCATATCCGGAGTAATCATACCTGCACATGTTCAAATAATATGGTTCAGAATCTTCTCCATGCAACTTATAAAAGCACAACGTGTTGCGTAATAACCCGCATAATTACTAAAAAAACACAACACGATTCCAAAGAAGCTTGTTAAGGTCAATTAGAAGAAATAGAGTCTGGAATAGCAAATATATATTGGAGGTTGATTCAGCATCAGTTACTAAAACGTTCCACTCAAAAGGAGGTTTTGAGAACCAAAATGCAAAGGCTAAGCACATTTTGTTACTATGCTAGAGATTTCCTTTTCCAGTTTACCTGTAAAACAAGGGACTTCTTACTCTGACATAGCACATTATCCTTCAAAAGAACAATGCTACTCAGCTTTGAAGGAAAATCCAAATGAGTTTTGATTTTACAACTATAGCTGAAACCCAGGTATGGAGAATACCAGAATTTTGGGAGTGGGTGATGCCAATTAACGAAATCACATTTCATCCACAATCTTCTCTTGACATGTGAGGCTAAACAACAAAACTCAGTTCAACAAGATATACCACACATGCTACCTAACTTATCAGGGGCTAAAGAATTTCAATAAGTGATTCTACTTCTTCAAACCATCTACCACTCTCTAATGTAAAGTTTGGATTGGAATCAGCAGCTGTTACACCAATCAACATCATGTCTGCAGTTATGCATGTATGTTTTACAGTTTTAGAACTACATTGTAAACACATTCATTTAAAAATCGACTTAATTGCGAACAAAATTAGTTCAAACTTTCATGCCTCTATGACCATGACACTTATATATCCACCTATCCCCGGTCCCAACCAAGTACATTTCGGTTCATCCACTATACAATCAAATCCCAAAATGTGAAACATACACAAAAATCCTGTCAATCTGTAAGTGGCAACATAACTAAGGCCTAAAACTTCAAACTTCACTTTCTTCGGCTCCTAAATTAAGTACAGACACCAAACAATCCACAAGCAACATCACACAACAAGAATCCAATTCCTCAGTTTCAGTCCATATATAACAACATTTTCAAAAAATGAGGCACTCCTCTGGAAAGTTCACAACTCATGTCAATACAAAAAACACTAAACCATGGCACAGTCGCCATTCCAATCAACACACAATGCAAACTTTGCCAAAATCTCAAATGGGTACATCACAAAATCACCAACAAACACTCCACAGAACACAAAAACCAATCACAAACACAAAACAAACTCAAATTTGGAGTAAAGGGTACTCAAAATTAGCTCACCCCATGAGATTAACACGCAGGTGGATACTCAATTCAATGAAGAGCTCATACATCTGGCCTATATCAGTAGCGTTGCCGTGAGAATACAGAACGGTGGATGTGGCCATTGGGTGGCGGACATAGACGGCCACGATCTCATTGCCGCGGCGAGTCGGAAACTTCAAAATGTCAACGTTTTCACGGTGGGGAAAAGGGTCCATGAGCAAGAGCCCAGTTGGGTTGTCCTTAATGACCTTGTAGGAAGGTGGGTTTGGTGGGAAAAAAGCAAGCTTTGCAGCCATGGATGAGGTAACCCCACCCATTTTAGAGACTCTGGGATTTGAAGAAGAAGAGGAAGAAGAAGAAGATGAAAGCAGCAAGCTTTATTTGATTTGCTTCACTTTGTGTTTTGCTTAGTGAAGACGGAAGTGTTTGTGTGTGTGCGAGTTTTGCAGTGAAAAAGTGAGAGCAAAATTTTGTGGCTTTTGGACAACCCCTTCTTTGCCTCTTGTTCTCAAAACCAACAATGAAATTCAATAATGGCTTTTTGTGTTTGTTAATTTAGACCCCAATTAGTTGTATCCAGAATTTTAGTGGCAGCGTGAGCAGTCATGTCATGCTCACGTGTGTATCGTTGTCATGTTGTTTTCTTGAATTTTCTTATTCCTTATCTTTGTGTCTTTGTTTTCTGGTATTAAAATCCTTCCGTATGGGGCTTGATATGTACTTCAATGGAAATTTCGATCACAATTATTGCTTGTGTTTCATGGAACCACCTAAGTTGGGAGGCTCAGCTCTATGTCCGGTTCTAGTTATTATTGAAGAAAAAAACAAAAGAGTACGTAAAGAGAGAGGGTGACATAGATCAACACCTCTTTCAGAAAAAAAAAAGAACAACACTAATACCTGAGATCTACTAAAGACAATTAATAACAAAAAACAAATTAGTTGTCGCTGCCCAAAGAAATACAAACCAAAAGACCATTATAAGATCACAAACTAAAACAATAGCCGAATAAGCCTGCTAAATCACGTGAATAAGCTAGAATTGCATAAAGTGGACATTAATCCCACCAATGAACTCCCGCATTATCCACACCAAAATTAGCTAAGTTACCCTCCCGATAAATATGAGAAGTGTGTTTCATGTATTCATTCCGTTTTGTCTACACATTTGATCATTTGTATGGTACAAAATGTTTTGAATCCTTACCTAAACGCGGTCGTAATACAACCCGAATTCTTTCAAAAAAACGATCATGAATGCAATATTAAAGTTTTGTGCTTTGATTTACGACAGCATGAGTTCTCGTATTTGGGGTTTATGCATTCTCGTTTTTTTTCTTCTTTTTTTCATTTTCACTTTCTAATTGTCTATGATAAGTTTTGAACTAAAATAAATAATTTTGAATACTAATCCGTGAGTTCATTTTGATCAAAAACAAAATATCCGTGAGTACTTCACCTAATTAAGGAACCAAATCTGACCAAATATTATGTGAATGAGAGATATGGATGAGTAATATGGAAGAATATCAAAGAGGTGATGAAGAGCAAATAACGGGGATATCGATTAAGAAATATGAGGCAAGAAACCATAATTGAGTATCACAAAGATTAAGGAACTTGATTAGTTGATTCTAATTCATAGGTATTTCATCAGCTTGCGAAGCCATGCACTCTATTTGCGAAGCCATGCACTAGTTTACGGGTTTACTCTGTCCTCCACTCTTCATCAGTTATACTCGAATCGATAACGAGTCCCTGCAATAATACAAACACATTAATAACCAGATAGCTGCATCCGGCCAACTAAGGTCATGCGCTGGCTTCTTGAATAATCATGAACTGAATGTGTTGATGTGATTGCAGATTGATGGGGAAGATGTTATGAGATTTCACCTACACATAATAACCTTCCATGCATAATCAATTTCAAAGCTTCCACCCCAAACCTGGAGAAATTTTTAAATGCTACAAGAAGATCACGTGACAGTATGACGTAGTCTTACATTCCAATCAAATATTGACACGTGGATTTATTACAACTAAAATATAAATTAAGGTTTTCTATTTTTTATTAAAAGACATTCATGGGTCTTTGTTTGGACTAGAGTTTAGGGTTTAGGGTTTAGGTTTAGGGGTTAGGGTTTTGGGTCTAGGTTTAGGTTTAGGGGTTAGGGTTTTGGGTCTAGGTTTAGGGTTTAGAGTTTATAGTTTAGGGTTGAAAAAGCAACAACAAACCTAAAATTGTCTTTGACAAAATAGCTTATGTAATTTTTCCTTAGTAAAATTCAAATGTCAATATTTGATTGAAATGTATGACCACGTCATACTGTCAAATGGTCCTCTCGTAGCGCTGAAAAATTTCTCCCAAACCTGCCAAAGAGAATTAATAAAAAATGGAATAGAAATGAAGGAAAACCATAACGGTAGTGTCACAGCAAGTCGATCTGTAATAGACACAAGAGATTGGAAAATATTGTATAGGAATATAGTCGTTCGATTCCAAGAAGAAAGCGTAGTATCCATGTAATGACAAAATGAGATGTATTAGATGTATATTCTTTTGGTTTGGGAAGTTGAAATTATTCCTGGAAATTCGAATTGGTGTGGAGCAATGGTCCTCTTTGTGATTGTGATTCGTGAAGAGTATGTTGGGATGGATCAAGACATTTCCCTTGAGAGAATGAGACTACTCACATGCATGCCTCCTCCCTTCTTTTCCTCCTTTCAAATTCATTGATATTTGGGAAATCAAACCCTCCCTCATCTCTTTTTAGTTTGCTCATTAGGCCAAAATGTTGCCGCCAGATATATTATGAAGATGTTCGGCTAACTAGATTGGGTTACGATCTAATGTCTCGTTTGATTTGCGAAAATAGAAGTAATTCCGTTGTCTATTCTATGCCAAGGGAAAAAGACTGAAAACTGATCAAAAGTTCCTAAAAACTAAGGAAAAGGTTTCCTGACCAAGAAAAATAAGGAAAATAATTGCTAGTATAAAAGGGAGTCAAACATTCAGAAAAAGAATTGCTATAGGGTTTAGGGTTTTCTTAATAATCCTAAAATACTACTCATTCGTGCTGCTTTTTATGCTGGATCGTATAGGATGTCACCGAACGACGACTCTGTAAGCCTCTTTTATGTTATTTCCATTGCTTCCAATTCATCCAAGATTGTTAATACTCTTAGCCTGCTGCATATGCTTCGTGCAAAGCCATACAGTTTTCTATTCAAACTCATCGAATTGATCTGACTCCTTTTTTTTGGAACTCCCTTGTGTAGGAGGAAGTGAAACATGATAGCTATGTTGCAAGCATTTTCCGGCCAGATTGTGATACTTGTTTCAGATCCAAGGTTTGTTTCATTGGCTCATCTTCATAATACATGTTCCTACGAATAAATATACCGAGCCCTTGTTCTATTTAGATAAAATAAGCCAACTGAAACTGGAAATTTTCTCCTCTAATTGGCTATATATGTATATAGGAAGATGGAGAAACGGGATGCCTGGACCTTGGTGATGGCCGAGAACTATGCTCAGACTGCTCTTCTATAGCCCTCACGAATTCAGACAAATGCAAGTTCATAATCCGAAGTGTGTTTGAATTCTTCAAAACTGAAAAACTTGAAGTGCGTGGATAAAAAAATTCCCATATTATTTGTCGACAAGAATCAAATGAAGAGATTATATAGAGGTAACACGACTAAACTCTAAAATTATATATGATTCATTGTTTTGCTCTACATGCACACATAAAAGAGATAAATTTGGTTCTTAAAGCTTTGACTTTTGTTATAATAGAGAAATTATAAAGAAGCTGTTGATGATGTTTTTATAACGTACTGTAAGAAGATATATCAATAAAATCCAAAATTGTTTGGTTATGGATGAATTGGCTAGTATATCACTAAACAGTTTCTGCAAGATATTTGACTGATTTAGGTGGTCGTCCTTCGAGGAAGACCATTAGAACGGAGGTTTCCCACAACTGTTTAACAACACAAGTGATTTACAATAACCTTAATCTGTTTTAACCTTTTCGTTTTATGGTACAGATGATGCACGTGGCATGTTCATTTCCAGCCTATGGGATTGCTTAAAATTGTCGTCGTCTTTACCATTACCAGTTAAAATAATGACTATTTTCGCCAGATTTTTCCTAGGTAGAATTCAAACGGTAAGAGTTTAACCCCGGTAATATTAAATTTTTTATTAGTTTTTTTTTTTCTTTTATGGATTTGTGTAGGACGAAGGTTTTGTAATTCTATCTAAACGTTCCAAAAATTCTTCAATTTTTTAGTCTTGGTATATCATGGAAAGAAAACTGCATTACAAACGTTTAAGAATTTAAGATATCTTGAAATAAATGCACAATCTAGTATGAAGTTTCCAAAACTATATGTCATAACTATGATGATATTGGAATTTTGAATGATTCATGAGCTAATTATATATAAATGGATGACCCTATTTATATTTGTTTATCATATTGAGTTATATGTGAATTAAAATGGTAAAACAAACAAATGCTCTTTTTCCTCTTTGACAGATAGAAAAATGTTCGAGAAGTGGAGGAGATACCAAAAAGGTCGTGAAGTTTGTACTAGGACGTGCAATCCTACTTTTATTCGGATTACCAGAGTATGTATACATGTTCTTTCACTTCTTTGTCAGATACCTTCATATTTTTGTAAGAATTCTGTTAATTTTCCTTTCTTTGCAATTCACCTATGCATATACAGTGTAGAAATGGGAGAAATCTTGGCACATGAGATGATGCATGCATGGATCCACCTTCAAGGTTTGAGAATGAAATTTTATCCTTTTGGTTTATGGACTTATTTTGTACTTAATTGATTATATATGTTTAGTAATCATCCTCCATAAAATTAATGTGTTCCTGTTTGTATTTAATTGATAGGTGTACCTCGTGGATGTTGTGAACCTAGTACTGAAGAAGGGGTATGCCAAGTAATGTCTTACAAATGGTTGCAGTGGTTTTCTTCTAGTGGTTTTGATAACTCGCACAAAACCGATAAGCAAGTTCAACATACAAGAGAGCTGAAAGAGCTATTAGTAGAAAGAATTCGGTGTCAAGATGACGAGGTTTATGGCCCAGGATTCAGAGATACTATGCGAGCTATTGAAACATTTGGCTTTCAACCCATCCTGGATCATATCATTAAATATAGGACTCTACAACAACATATGAAAGATAGTACATGCTCCGCCGAGGTTTATAACGTCCGACGATTCATAAATGATATAAGAGCTATTGGAACCAACCTAGACCATGTCGTACAAAATAGAACTTTAGCACATATACAACCTATGATGGATAGTACATGGTCAACCGTCGCCGCTGCTGATGAGTTAGTAAGAAAGAATAGCAGTGCCACCCCACAACCTGATAAGGTATTATGCAAGGCGTCCTGTGATACAACCGAATCATTTTGGAAGGCCACGGTTGCCACAACAATCAACTTCATATGGAAGGCGGCCACCAGCTGCGAAACACGGATTATTTTGGGTCATAGTGAAGACATGTTATCGGCCATTGTATCTGTTTTTATAGTATTTGAACACGGGTGATAATTATAAGCGATTATGTCTCAAATAAAGAAGATTTGTTTTAAAAGAGATCTGTTGATTATCTTTTATACAGATATATATGTAGTAGAATGGACTCAAAACAATTGATAATCCTCATCAATCTCTCATGCTTTCAATACATGAATTTATAGATCAATATCAAGACTTGTGCATGTCAGGCTACGTCAGCTAACAGGTGTAAACCAAAGATCATATTGATGATACACGTTACCGTGATTTCACTGAATTGCAACTACTGGATGGAAGTACCTTGATTCACAAATAGAGATGACAATCTTCCTTGTTTCCTCAAAAAGTTCTTAAATGACTTGGATATATTGGCATGACCCTATAGCTCTCTTCCATATGGATTCCAACCGTTCATCAATATCCTTCTGCATTTGCGACTTGTCTGATGTGTTGAGATTGCATGAAGTAGGGTCAAGATTCTTGAAGCTCTCCCATGTACTCAGAAGAAAATATGTCACATGAACACAAACACCCTTTTCGTAGAAAGCTAATTTTGGAAAAGAAAATGATTTGCATATCATAGGATTACATTCTCACCTCTCTCTTGCGTGTTTCTCAAACTCTTTGTATCACTAGCATCCAATGAAGAGGAGGATTCAGCAGAGCTTAGCTGCAAAAGAGCTGCAGTAAGCCATGTTGTTTGATTCTTGGATACCCTTAATTGCTTCTCAGTTTCAGAGAATATTTTCAATGCATGACTCAGTTTCTGGACGTCCATTTCAGCTGTGACAAGGAAAATTTACACAACACCGTGGTATAAGCACATAATCATAAGATGAGACAGAGTAAGGAACGGCTTATATTACAGAAACAATAAGCATATGCAAAGAGAATATAACAGGACAACTGGACAAGTATAACAAGTTCAATTTAGATGCTTGTTCATCCAAGAAGAAAACAAAGAGGATACGCACACTGAAGCAAAAGAAGATGCAGTAGTATTGATAATGATAGTTTATGATTTATCAAATAATTGTTCAAGTACTTGAAAAATCATTGAAACCTAATTCTAAGTTATGACCGAAATATCACAAGACGTGGTTTAAGACAGCATGCTTAAAGCACTTGCATTTACTGAAATATATTAGTGATGCAACCATCTTAAACTACTTACAGGTATGCCTACGAGAGAACTTCTTCTGGACTTCCGAACCACCTTCCTCACCAGCATGGATGTCCATAATAAGATCGATTTGCCAACTGCGATATAAGTTGCATGGGATCAATCCTTGATCTCATCAACTCCCTGGAAACTTGAGGTTAGTTGTAAAGTTCAGTTCCAGTAGAAACATGATGTCACAGAAACATATTTCATCAGGCTTTCTTGCAAAATCAAAGATGAACGAACCCAAAGCTGGGAGGAAAGGAGAGAAGATAAGGAATTCCAAGTTTCAGCCTTGGAATAATACCGGTAATAAAGCAATGTGCACCTATCTGTAAATGTATCATACATAACTAATAAATCCTTGGAAACTTGTTTAATTGGTTCCTCTTGAATCTTGATATTGATCTAAATAATGCATGTATCCAAAGCATGAGAAATTGATGAAGATTTTCAACTGTTTTGAGTCAACATGTGATTCTATACTATGTATTGATAGGAGCATAAAATACGACAATTTTATAGTTTAACCTTTGCATTTAACTTGGCTATTTTCCTTTAAAAAGATTGTTTTAACTTTGTTATCTTCTTAGGTACTTCGTGGAGTAAGATAATGCAAATATGTGCTCAAGTGATACAAGAAAGGCTTCCAATACGAAGTAGAGATGTCATTGATGGAGATTGATTACTCATATGGTCAAAAATATCAAGGAAAGGCGATGGAACCACTTCACCAAAACAGAAGCTGCAAACACAAAAAGCTGAAAAATGGGTTCTGCTTATTTTCTCCGGTTTTCAAGGCTAATTTCCATGCGGTTTCGAGAACGGTTTCACCAAGATGACTGCCCAGATTTGTAGAGGAGCATTTGTAGATCACTTTGGACTCAAGAATCATCCAAATCGGTGATGTCATCTGGGAGTTATGAAGCTCCAAAGTTGGACAGAAAATCAGCAGTTCCGGAAAAGCTGTGCAGCAGTTAAGTTCGAGGCAGTGTTTGGGCTGGATTATGAGAAGCTTTCCTGGGGTTTTTGCACGATTTTGAAGAGTGACATCATTAATATAATTTTCCCAAAATCCAAGTCCAGATTATATGTGGAAGACATTCAAAAGCTGGCCCAAACATTGATTCTAGTCAAAGAAGGAAACATGGTCTGAAAAGGAAGCTTTGGAGACTTAGAGACTACTTAAGACAGAACCCTAATACCAAAACGGAAAAAAAAAAGCCGTCATACAGCAAGAGAGCCTTCACGTTGCTGCATCGCACAAGAATCCATCAAGGGGAAGTCGCCAAGATCATCGTCAACTCCTTCCATTCACAGTTTTCTTCTTCCCTTTGTAATCTTTAACTTTCGAATTTATTTTCTCTGTGTGATTTCTACAACAATGTGTGGCTAGTTTATCTTAGTTAGGGGTGGAGGTTTGAAGCCCCGAATTATGCAATAAACTTTGTTTCACAACCTTGATTTCGTAATTACTTAGTTAGATTGTCTGTTTGGTTTTGGTTTATAGAGAACTCTTGCTTGTTTATGTTCATGGATGCATACATAGAACATTATGAACTTGTGAGTGGGGCTAGAATTAGGTTGTTTAATCTCCTAAACGGTTAATACGGCTTAGTTCAAAGTAGTAAAACCTATAGGACAATAGGTGAAACCAAATAGAGAGACTTGCATGCTAGGTAGGTGTTCCACACTAGTTTTGCATACTTGTTCAATCACTTCCATTGATCTTAATGCTTAGAATAACTTGTTGATAGGATAACGTTTATACCTTGATTGGTTATTCTAAAGGCTTAGTAATAGTGCGTTCATCTTGCATAAGTAATTAAGGGAAGTAATAGGAATTTACGCAGTGCGTTCACGGTTTATTCTTGATTGAACCTTTTCATAACTTGGTAATTGGAATCTTGGTTGTGTGGACTTTGTTTTAAAGCATATTCGGTGGTGAATTTCCTAAATCCCTAACCTCTTCTATATCATATTTCTCAAACTACAAATCAAAACTGTTTTCTTATTCTTCTGTCTTCTGTATTTTGTGATTTATTTAGTATAGTAAACAAACTTTAAATCCCCTCAAATTTTGTGTGTGTGTTCTTCTTTGTGTCTAGTTTAGTTTTATAAATTTTCATAATTTTCTGAGTAGTGTAGATTAGGTAGTTAATTATATTTTAGTCTGCTGTTCGTCAGGAACAGTAGATACTTTTGTGACATTGTTTTTGTGTGTGAAATTAAATACCCTCAATCTCTGGCAATGAACGATCCTTACTTCTTTATACTACAATCGACAATCTTTTGCAGGGTTAAATTGTGAGGCTATTTTAGCCGTACCATGTATCTTTCCAACTGTACAAGATAATCAACACAAAATTGCTTCTAATTGTCACCTGTGTTCAAATATTATAAAAACAGATACAATGGCCGATAACATGGCTTCATGTAAGTTTATATGGCTTTGCCCTTGGTGATAATGGTCGTGGCAGTGACCAAAAATAATCCGCGGCGTTTCCCAGGTGGTGGGCGCCTTCGATACGAAGTTGATTATTGTGGCAATCGTGGTCTTCCAAAATGATTTGGTTGTATTACTGGACGCCTTGCATAATACCTGATCAGGTTGTGGGGTGGCATTGATATTCTTTCTTATTAACTCAACGGTGGCGGCGGAGCATGTACTATTCTTCATAAGTGGTGGCAGAGTTCCATTTTTTACGACATGGTCTAGGATAAGTCTAAAGCCAACTGTTCCAATAGCTCGTGTATCATCTACGAATTGTTGGACAGAAACCTCGTCTCCTTTGGACCAAATTCTTTCCATTGATAACTCTTTCAGCTCTTTTGTATGTTCAACCGCGGTAGTGGATGCGGCGGCAGCAGACATGATCATAGGTTGTGGTAGAGTTCCATTTTTTATGACATGATCTAGGGTGGGTTTAAAGCCAACTGTTTCAATAGCACGCATAGCATCTATGAATCCTTGGCCATAAACCTGGTCAGTTTGACACCGAATTCTTTCTACTAATAACTCCTTCAGCTCTTTTGTATATTGAACTTGCTGATTGGTTTTATGCGGGTTATCAAAACCACTAGAAGGAAACCACTGCAACCATCTGTAAGACATTACTTCGCATATACCTTCTTCAACGTTACGTTCACATTCCCATGGTATACCTATCAATTAATTAAATTTATGGATGGTCACTAACATATATAATAAATGTACTAATCAATTATGTAATTTGAAAAACCAAAAAGATAAAGTTTCATGTTCAAACCTTGAAGGGAGAACCAAGCATGCATCATCTCATGAGCCAAGGTCGCTCCTATTGCTACACTGTATATGCATGTATAAATTACTTGAGACGGATGAATTGGAAAGAAAAAAAAAATTAAACAGAAATTAAAGAAGAATACTTGACCTATTTTATAAAGGAAAATATGATTGATGTTATAGATTTTGTAAACTATATCAACCTATATGACAAAGAACACATATACATACTCTGCTTTCCCAAACAATATTGCAATTGCGTGTCCTATTGGGAACTTCAAAACCTTTTTGATCTCTCCTCCACTTCTCGAATATTTTTCTATCTGTCACAGAGGAAAAAAAAACATTTGAGTGCTTGTTTCACCATTTTACCCCACATATATAACTCAATATTATATACACATAAATAGGGTCATTTTCATGTTCATTCGATTAAATCATTTATAAAATTAGCTAATGATAAATCATTTGAATTTCCAATATCATCATAGTACGTGATGATCGAACACATAGTATAGATGAATATAATTTATTCTAGACTGTCCATTTGTTTTCAACTGGATACCATAAAGTCTTAAAAAAGTATATTTTGGAGACCTAAAAAATTGAAGAACTTTCGGAGCGTCTAGATTAAAAAAGTATTCCTTGTGTAATTCAATAAAAGAAAAAAAAATTAATTAAAAGTTCAATATTTTTAACGAAACTCTTACCGTATGAATTCTACATATAATAAATCTGACGAGCATAAGCAACATTCTAACCGGTAATATAGAATCCGAGTGCAATTTAAAGCAAGCCCACATACTTCGAATGAACAAGCCAAGAGTACCATCTGCATCATTATAATAACAAAAGAAAAGGGTTAAAATAGATCAAGGTTGTAATTAACTTGACTTTATAAGATAAACAATCTATCTTTTACAAAATTAGATAACTAAACACTACTAAATTTGATTGATGTCTTGCAGTTATATATAGGAAACCATAGAAATTGACTTATTTTCTTATGCATATATATGCAGGATAAAGTGATGAATCATGTACAGTTGTAGAATTTAGTTGCGTCACCTCCAGAAAATTTGCTCATCTGAATCCTATCGATGAAAAATATGGGAATTTTTGCATCCACTTTAAGTTTTTCCTTTTTGTAGAATTCAAACACACTTTGGATTATGTAATTGCATTCGTCCAAATCCGTGACGGCTATAGAAGAGCAATCTGAGCATAGTTCTCGGCCATCTCCAAGATCCAGACATCCTGTTTCTCCATCTTCCTATATACATATATAGGGCAATCAAAAATTACAGTTTTAGTTGGCTTATTTTGTCTAAAAGGAATAAGATCTCGTAATATTTATTCAGAGGAGAAGCCAATGAAATAAACCTTGGATCTCTCACAAGTATCACAACGTGGCCGGAAAATGCTTGTCATGTAGCTATCATGTTTCACTTCCTCCTATACAAGGGAGTTCAAAAAAAAAAGAAGAAGAAGCAGCTCAAGATCAATTTAATGAGTTTGAATGGAAAACACGGCTTTGCAAGAAGCATATGCGCAGCAGCCTAAAATCGAGCTTCAGCAAACATGAATTGGAAGCAATGGAAATAACAGAAAAGAGGCAAACAATACTTACAGAGTCGTTCTTCTGTGACATTCTATACAATTCAGCATAAAAGGAGCAGCACGAGGAGTCGAGGAGTAGTATTTTAGGATAATTTAGACCGTAAAACATATTTTCTGAATGTTTTCGGTCCCTTTTATACTAGCAATTCTTTTCCTAATGTTTTTTGGTCACGAAACCTTTTCCAATCCTGCGCAGGCCAAATCCTTTTCCAATCGAGATTGTAATATGACTTGTGCCTTAAGCCCACAAGTTTAGGGTAACCAAAAGACAAGCTTCAAACGATGGCCTACTTGGGATTGCAAACTTGTTTTTTAGTTTAGTGCAACAAGTCGATCACCTGAGTAGCATCAACGGAGCACAACTTCTTTTGAATCCTCAGAGATGTCGGGAAACATCTTGGTTGATGTTCAGGTTGATGAAAAGATAAAACCTGGCAGTCCTGATCGCTTCCCTCTTCCATTGAAGAATCAAACATTAATCCAGGTGCCTTTGCTGCATCATCTTCAAATGATCTTCGGGATGAGGCTGCTCTTGTGGTCAGCACGTTTCCTTCGCTATTTCTCACTGTCATACCTACGTAGTGATTGTATGCATTTTCTTATCTTATTTTTGAGTCCGTTAGCAATTACTTGTGTTTTCCATTGGTATGTCAATGACTCAATGTAGCTAGTATACCTCAGATGTCCTAGTTATATAGATATCTTACATATTCCTGCTTCATAAAAGCATGATGTACAAACTTAAAAAGAGACGTGGAGTAGTGGATTCCATGAAGCCAGTACTCGTATATTATTTGACCCTTTAATCTAGGTTCCCAAAATTTATACCTATAACATCAATGACTAGTGCAATATATAGCTAGAGGAATGCTCCTGAGGTATGAACTCCTTTGAAGGTCCTGTACCATATCAGCTACTTCTTTCAGCATAACTACTAAGCCTAAGCAGTTGTACATGGAAGAACCCACCCAACTAGTCTCGAATTCTGTTGTTGCCAATCCTGCATCATCAGCACGCAACTTGGTCAGAGCTTTATATTGATGTTGAATTCAAAAGTAATCTCCTTGCAAGCATTTACATAAGCATTTAAGAAAAAGTAACTTCACACAGGTAGTAGATCTTATGCCTCTAAAATCAACATGTTAGGGAAGAGTAGATTGCTCAAAACGAGAAAGAAACTTATGCCATAAGCCCTTGCATGGAGCATCATATAACAGAACTTGGAAATTAGGGAGGCCAGTTTAGTTCTTGGTTCTTCTCTCTTTTCATTTTCTTCTATCAACTTTTTCCATACTTTTATTTCATCTTCCCGATGTCAATCCTGTCACTAACTTAAAAGAAGACACATGTATTCGTATAGCTACCTTTCCTGAGGGAAGCCTGGGGGTTTTCCAACAAAGCACACCTGAGTTTTCCTTCAACCTGTAAAACAAAATATTTCAATTCCTAAAATATTTGCACATCCAAAATATTTTGGTCACCAGCAAAAGAAAGAAGACCAGGGAGCGACACTTACTCTTCTTTATAGTTGCTAGTGTTGTTACCATTGTCAGAGCCATTGCAGAAAGCACATGAATCACCTCCCAAAAGACAAGCTTCAAACGATGTCCTACTTGGGATTGCAAACTTGTTTTGTAGTTTAGTGCAACAGGTCTCCTGAGTAGCATCAGTGGAACACAACTTCTTTTGAATCCTCAAAGATCTCGGGAAACACCTTGGTTGATGTTCAGGTTGATGAAAAGATAAAACCTGGAAGTCCTGGTTGATTTCCTCTTCCATTGAAGAATCAACCATTAATCCAGGTGCCTTTGGTGCATCATCTTCAAATGATCTGCGGGATGAGGCTGCTCTTGTGGTCAGTATGTTTCCTTCACTATTTCTCAATGTACTTACAACCACCGTTTTGTCACAGCAGTTATGTGCCAGTTGAGAAGCACAATCACAGGAACAACGTAAAATAGGTCTATCACTTGATATAGGCTTTTCCGATGTGTACTCAGAGTAGTCTGAACCACTTCCGTGCTCACAGAAAGATGGTGACTTTTGTTGCATTCTACGGGAACAGCTAAACAACCTGAAAGATGGCTTCTTCACGTATGCATACTTTGACTCAGACGCATGTACAAGATTGATCCTGATCTCCACATTACAATCGAATAGAGATTGGAGTGCATTTGCAATGATTTTCCATGACTTCTCAGCCTTGGTTACATAATCAGGGTGGCAGAATTCCAATTCAGCTATTGCGAGACCTAAAATTAACATACTCTCATGAGTGAAAGAAAACCCACTTTTAATGTTATATAAATTCATGATAAGAGACTACATGTCATGATACGCCATCTAACTAGTATAACACAAAGAACATATTGATGATATACGTGACCTTGATTTCACTGAATTGCAACTACTAGGTGGATGTACCTTGATTCACAAATAGAGACGACAATCTTCCTTGTTTCCTCAAAAAGTTCTTGAATGACTTGGATTGGCATAAATGTATAGCTCTCTTCCATATGGTTTCCAACTGTTCATCAATATCCTTCTGCATTTGTGACTTGTCTGATCTATTGAGATTGCATGAAGTAGGGGCAAGATTCTTGAAGCTCTGCCCTGTACATGATTTATGCAAAAGAAAAGAAAATATGTCACATGAACACAAACACCCTTTTCGTAGAAAGCTAATTTTGGAAAAGAAAAAGATCTGCATATCATAGGATTACATTCTCATCTCTCTCTTGTGTGTTTCTCAAACTCTTTGTATCACTAGCATCCAATGAAGAGGAGGATTCAGCAGAGCTTAGCTGCAAAAGAGCTGCAGTAAGCCATGTTGTTTGATTCTTGGATACCCTTAATTGCTTCTCAGTTTCAGAGAATATTTTCAATGCATGACTCAGTTTCTGGACGTCCATTTCAGCTGTGACAAGGAAGATTGACACAACACCATGGTATAAACACATGATCTAAGATGAGACAGTAAGGAACTGCATATATTACAGAAACAATAAGCATATGCAAGGAAACTGTAACAGGACAACTTGACAAGTATAACAAGTTCAAAGTAGATGTTTATTCATCCAAGAAGAAAACAAGAAGGATATGCACACTGAAGCAAAACAAGTAGTATTGATAATTTATAGTTTATGATTTATCAAATAATTGTTCAATTGTTCAAGTACTTGACAACTCATTGAAACCTAATTCTAAGTTATGACCGAAATCTCACAAGACGTGGTTTAAGACAGCATGCTTAAAGCACTTGCATTTACTGAAATATACTAGTGATGAAAGTCATGCAACCATCTTAAACTACTTACAGGTATGCCTACGAGAGAACTTCTTCTGGACTTCCGAACCACCTTCCTCACCAGCAAGGATGTCCATAATAAGATTCGCCAACTGCGATATAAGTTGCATGGGATCAATCCTTGATCTCATCAACTCCCTGGCCCTTATAACCGTATTAGAAGTGTCAGATGACAAGGCTAGATCTAGCAATTCGAGTAATTCAACATCAGAAACAGCTCCAATCTGCAAAACAATAAAAATTATTAGATATCTATAAAATCAAATCTGAGACAAATAGAGGGTTATAGATGATAGATAAAATAAATAAAAAAATCAATGACAAACTACCAAGCACTCACAAGTTCGTATGCCAGGCCCATTGTTACTTTTTTACCAAGCAAACTTAGTTGATCAAGCATCATCTCTGCATCCCTAAGGGAACCATTTGATTTGGCAGCAATGAAGTTTAATGCAACCTGATCAAAGTCAAGCCCCTCTTCAACACAGATTTTTCCTAGCTTGCTTGCAATATCACCATCCTTAATCTTTGGGAAGTGATATCTCTGGGACCGTGATACTGCATTCCGCGGCAGCTTATCCAGATCAGGAGTAATCATCACAAAGACAACATGTTGAGAAAGGTTATCAATGCTACTCAAAATAGTCGCCCATGCTTCCCCACGCATCAAGTGGCACTCGTCAATAATGAAAACCTTAAACCGTGAAGAATCTGGAGGCATAGCTGCATTCTTAATAAGAGATCTAACCCGGTCTCTCCGGTTGATTCTCACAGAATCTATTTCCTTGATACCTCTGCTGTTTCCAGAAGTACTGAATACACTCACAGCAGAGACCACACGGCCTATATTCCTTCAGTGAAAGACAATTAAGTGCTGCAGCAAAAATTCTTGAGGCTGATGTCTTTCCTGTACCTTGTGGACCATGGAAAAGATAGAATGAGGTTAGTCTTCCTCTTGAGATAGCACCCAACAGAGACCTTGCAACAACATTTTGTCCCACCAAGTCAATGAAAGACTTTGGCCTGAATTTCTGACTCAGACTCCTGGGTTTTTCCAATTGTGAATTGGTTTCATTTCCTATGCGTTTCAAGTTTCTGTGGTCATAAAGTGCAATATCATCAACATTCTTGTATAACAAAGGATGGTTGTCTGCATCAAACGACATGTTCGCTTCTCTGAATCTAGGAGTTCTTGACCAGCAGCAGCTTAGTCCACCACCGGGATGATCATGATCAACAATATCAACCTCTTCGTTTGCAAAAATGGATGTACCATGGCTTGAAAGAGCATCACCTGCTGATTGGCATGGACTGCCAGTTCGACTCCTACGATCACCAATTGCCCCAGAGAAATCAACACGGTTTTCACACTCTGATTTTCGTTTTGATACAATCTGATCTACTCTTTCTAAACATGATGATCTGACAGTTTCTTCATAATTCACATCCTCCAAAGGCTTGACACATGTCAAGGCCAATCCTTTATCCATACGACTGCTGTTATATCTACGACTCAGTGACTTGTTTCTCAAAACCTCTTCCTTGTCTGACCCTGAAAGATCAAACTCATCACCCTGATTGCTCCTAGGACTCCCTGTGCTTCCAACCCACTCTGAATTCTCATGCAGGATCAACCTAGACTTTTCTAAACCCGAGTTCGATTCAAAATCATCAAAGCAATCCTCTCTTTCTCCATACAAATCCGAATCCTTTGGCCTCAAACAACTACGTTTTTCAGAACCACCTTCTTGGAAAATATTCAAGAACAGCATAGAGATATCATTACCCGAATTCGTTTCCCAATTGACACTCTCAACCGGAGGAGAGAACTTGCTCATAGAATTAGTTGATGGATCCCTTAGAGACCTTACCCTCCTCAGAGCCACCAGAGCTTTAGAGATAGGTATATCCACAGAATGACGCCGCCCATCCATCACTCCTCCAAACAACCAATACTAGCTTACTCTTCAGATTCAAATTTCACAACCCAAAGCTGTGCATTCCAAACCTGAAAGAGACAACCAATATAAACACAATATCTCTATCACAGTTGCATTCATTTTCTATAGAACACAAAACCACAAAATTCAAAAACTCAAAACTACAGCTAGCTTTTCAGTCTCTAATTTACTAACAACCCCAGAAGCAATACTCTGGATTCTCATCAAACCCATTTCTAAGCAAAATAAAAATCAAAACTTTGAGCATTTTACATAAAACCATACAACAATGCAGTATCTTTCAACCATGGAATTCACAAAACCCACTTTCTCCTCACCTCTGGATAAGTAAAAGCCATACCCAATGAAAACCAAAAAGAATCAAACTTTTCAAAACCCACCAACCCAAACAAAGCATAGGTCTTAAACTATCACACAGCTCAACACTCTACAGTGTTTTGGAGTCAAAGACAGAATCTTGAATTCACTAATCCCAGCATTTTAAAATGTACCCAAAACGCAAACAAAACAATACGAAACGACAAAGCAGAGGAAAAGTCCAAACCTTTTGAGTAGCGGAAACCGGGAATGGAATTGAAAGCCTTAGCCCTAGAACAGCGGCCTCCTCGGTGGTTGAGCTCCGTGGTCGCGGAGGAGAGAAATAAGGGAGCGGCGAGTGGCAGAGATGTAAATATGGGGAAGGCGAGGGGTGGTTGGGGAGGCATTGTGTTGGTTGTGAGGTGTGATTACTGACGTGTAGAGAGGAGAGAGGAGGGAGATCGATTTTTGGGCAGACATGATGTTGTTCTGGTTGCAGAGTTTCTGAGCAGATAGTAAGACTAGGACTGACTGGGAGTGTCTCGGAGAACGAGCTCGAGGGGTGGTTTGGTAACTTCGTGCTCTGGCGGGTTTCAGTTATTGTTTTGGCGGAAAATGGTTGAACTGTATCCAATGTGGCTGACGCGCATGGTGGACGCGTGTTTGTAACGTGAGCGAGAAGACTTTGGTGTTTGGTGGGAGGTAAATTTGGCATGTGACCCCGGTAGTTGGCGGGGTCGGGTTCAAATTTAAATTGTTTTCTTTTTTTCAAAATATATGATTTCACTTTTTTATTTTTTTATTTTAGCAACTATATATCTAACAAATTAATAATACCCCACCCAGTTAGATATGAATCGAGGTTAACGAATCACGAGAGTATATATCTCAGATAAACAAGATTAATCTTTCGTCACAAGCGCACATACATAATTACCTCTCAAACATGTTGGTCACAAATTGTGAGAGTTTAGACTCAAACTCTAAACATAAAGGTTACATGCTAGACAGCTCGACCAACTTTATTATATCATACCAGGTGGTTAAATGTTGAGAAATAATTGTTTTCTGATCGAAATCACACGATTGTTACCAACTCGATCGACCACTTGTAGTGATTATGATAAGAAAACTGTTGAGAATGTGATTATCGCATTCAATGGAGAGCTTGCCAACGGAAAATTCAATTTTGGCCTTTCTTTCTGAATTCCAATCAGGAAAGAGGGAATTAAGGAACTCCATTGAGGAATAGCAAACAAAAATGAACACAATAGTTTATTTGACAACGTTCCTCCCAAAGGAATTCCATGGATCTCGCTAAACAGTCCAAACAGTAGAAGTAAAAGTCTAGGAGGCAGATCAAGGCTCATTTATTTTTCATCACTTGGGAAATTGAATTCCATGTTCTCTTATTATTGTATAAGCATTTGGCCAACCTCCTCTCGTTCGTTAATTATGAACCTCTTGCGCGGACGGATAGTGGAATACTATATACGCGAAAGTATAGTTGTCGAAACTCAGCTTTCACATGCACGTACGTTACGAGTGAAAGGAACCCTAGCTTGTGAAGTACTTGCAACCAAAGCACTTTTCACAAAGCGCGAAGTGGCGGCATCAATGATACATTTGCAGACGGTGCCTGTTGTGGAACAGACGGTGCCGGTTGTGGAACAGACAGCTGATGAGCCACCGTGGCCGCAGTTGCATTGGCCTATGCTGCTCACGGCATCTGCAGGTGGTATATTAACTGCTATACTGATATGTAGATTATTGAAGTAGATCCAAGTGTTAAATTATCGGCAGATTGTCAATTTCATCAAAAATAGATGAGCATGGAATAAATTATTGTTTTTATATTAGCTTCCTTCTATTTGGCTTGTAATGGATAATGGGTAACAATAATATACTCTTGTTATATTTAGTGCAAGGCAATTTGATCCAAAAAGACAATTGGTGGGTGGATATATTAAGAAATTAAGAAATATATGAGAAAGCATTCGTTTTTTGTTCAAAAGGTCTGGACCAATCACTCTCAAGCTTGGAAATGAATCTTTGGGACTTTTGAAAGGTATATTGGAAATTTTTGCTTTTCCTTTGATTAATCTTATTTCTGCTAATATTTGAAACTCTGTAGACTTGGATGAAAATGTGTGTGACTACTTGCATAATGGTTATTGGAATCTTGATAAGCTTAGGGGCCTGGTGTATTGTTTTCAGATTTCTGCAGATTTTTTTAAATGATGTATTTAAAAATAATTATTGGATTTATTCAGATTTATAAAATCTTCTGAATTCACATAGATTTTAAATTTTTTTTAAGGATTCTTGAAACATGATAAACTTGTATGGACTTTCGTTGAATTTAATAAACATTGTATGGTTCAGCACTTCATCAACATGTAACATGTAACATAAGAATGTTAAATGAAAGTTTAACATGAAAACTTCTCAAGTTAAGCTTTACACGTGTATCTAACCTTTAGAGAAATATTATAGAGAAGGAATAAAGAATTCTTATTCATAAGAGATTGAAAAGCTCATATACTTGTGTCAAAATGCGGTAAAAGATCATGTTTAATTTGTACTAAAGTGTTCCTAGTAAATACCCAACCATCTCAATCATAGTTTAATAGTGTTCTTTCGTAGCTGGAAAAAAAAAAATTAAAGCAAGTCAGGTTATCTAGTGTTCGGGGAAATTTAACCCTGGTGTGAGTTTAGTAAAAACAAAATTTCAAGCCCTGATCTAACAATGAGGTTCAGAATGTGTGCAAGACACCGAACATGCAAGTACCGAAAACTGGTTACTTCTCCCACCCTAACATCTTTTCCCTGATATAGTCAAATGCTACCTTATTTGTACTTGCATTATCCACCGAAAATGTCAAGACTCTCTCCACTTCGTACTCAAGTAAACAGTCCTCCAAAACCCTAAGCCTTGGTCATGGTACTAATAACAGCAGCTCTGCTGACTTATAAATAAGAGCTTTCAAGACTCACTCAGTGAACTTTTAACTCATGTGCTTACAAATTCATTCTAGAAAGCTAAATAGAGCAAGGACATGTATGCAGATCAGTCAAATCCAGTAACACCAGCGATGGCTTCTTCTTGAAGATGCACTTTTTTGGGTTGGTGATAGATATAATCAGGTGGTACTAAAGATGTCGCATTTCCAATCAGCAAAAAGAAGGTTCTCATAATTCTACTTTCTTGGCATAAACCTACCTCTAATTTTATTTACCAGATTATTGGTAAATATTTGTAACATAGAGTGGGGAGTAAAAGGTTGAAACTGCTAATATTATCTCATAGATCAGTTAGAGGGTGGAGCATAATTACTTCTATAACATATCTACCACCTTTACATTACAGATGGCACTGCTAAATGCTTGTGAAAGAAGCGTGTGCCTGATAAAACGAATACTACAAAAGCAACATTCAGTTATATTAGCCTCATTTTGTAAGTAAAACTAGTCGATTCACATAGAAAAAGAAATCCAGGTACTAAAGCTGATATGATGTCTAGTAAATTCCCAGTCTGATATATGCTTATGTAGAATGCATGTAGAGTGCATACAAGATCAAACGACCTACAGACAATTCGTAAGCAAAGAAGCCGGTGAAAGCTTTTTCCCGTTGACTGAAACAGGAACTCCTGATACAATCCCAATATCTACAGACCTATAGGAAAACAAAAGCATGGTTAAGAAACTATGTATGTACCCTATGAACTAAGAGCTAAACCAAAGTTCAACTGCAACTTTCTCAGCTTCATATGATGCATCTTCAGGATTAATGGTTAACATGAACGTGTCCTTCTTTGGCTCGTTTTCTTCTCCCGAAGTATCACCCTTTGATCAAACACGAATAAACATTAAGAACTGAAACATGAGGCAAATAACCGTAAATTGACCCAAAAAAAAAAAAACAGAACAACATAAGCCCTTGCCAAAGACTTTAACTTGTAACCTAGTTTGCTTGTGCAGGCACCATAAGACATATTTCTGTAATACTGTAACTCATCAATCAAACATAATTAAAACTGCCTAAACCGTGACACTCATATATCCGAGGGAATATCCACTGTCCGTACAAGAATGCAATGCTACTCATCAGTTATGACATAAAGGGAAGGGATTAGATGTTCAGACTGATCCTTTGGAAGACAACCATGCCTATCAACTGGGAGCAAATACTGACATCAAATATTACATAGTGCAGATATGCAGCGTTCATAAAAACTTGCACAGAACATAAATTTTTTGGCTCCAATATACCACTACCTAAGATTTGAGCATTAACGAAACTGAAACTTGTAGTAAAAACTACCTCACGACTACGGCACCATAAGTTCGCATCTCTGCTGTTGATGGATTTATTCGACACTGGGACAGGCACATTATGCTTCTTAGCATATCCAATAGCATCTTCACTACCCATAGAGTCCCACTCCCTCCAAGGAGCCACCACATTCAATTTGGGGTCCAGAACAAAGAATGTCGGCTCAAACCAAATCTAGACAGACAGGGAAGGTTGTGTAAGAGAAACAATAGAGATGAGGAAACATTACATGCTTAAGTGCAAAACATACTTCACTATGTTCTTTCCCTGCGCATCCATGAGCTACGGCATCCGCTCCAACAGCTTTGGCAACATCTACCATGGCCTGATTTCAGACATAGATAGGATTTAAACTTCAAAACTGAGACCAAAATAAATAATCTGGAAACTAAAATTATTAGGTACTAAAAGCTATACTCAACTCTGCCTGAAACAGAGAACTGTTCCCGGAAGAGCCAAGGCTACTTTTTATTTGATTCAGCAAACATGTCCTTGCTCTATTTGACACCAGCAAACATGTCCTGGAGAATCGGAGAGGATCTGAGGAGACGTGGAAATGTATAGAGGGAATCGCCAGAGACTTGAAAACCCTAAAATGAGAGAGAGGAGATTGGTGGGTTTGTACTGAGTCCTCTTTGAAGTCTCGACTGGGTTTCCCGGGTTTTGTACTCGCGCTTTTAAAATGAAAACACACTGAGCGCTTTTTTTTTAAAAACAAAAAAATAAAATAAAATTCGAAGAGGCTTCCTTCCTTGGGATCCTCAAACAACAAAGAAGCGTGTGATTTTCTATTTTATTTATTTTATATTAATACTGTAGGGTCAACCAGGTTGACCGGTTTCTTTAATGGGTTTCCGGTTAGACGATCCCGACGTAAGGTCTATCTCGGCGATCGGATGTTTATAAATCAAACTCATGTGTCATAAGTATTTCTTGTCGAGTTGTATATGACATTATTTCAAGTTTTTTTTAATGAAAATTACATTTTACTTAAATGAAAATATAAAATAAAATCAAACGAGTCTTCAACACAGTTGAGAGTTAAGACCAAGTAATAAAAAAATAAAAAACAAAATTATAGTGAAATACAAAAAAAAAAATATATGCAACACGCGGCATTTCTAAGAGGCCTCCGATCCAAACGTTTGCTTGGACATTCCAAAATAATTTTAAATTCAAGAAGGTAAATAAATTTTTGTTTTTTACTTGACATGCATCGTATATGAACATTAAAACAAGGTGTAATTCACGAGTCACACACTCACACCTAAGTGTGCTACTCTGTCTATCACTCTCGTTCATTTGGATTCTTCGTTTTCCGTTTGATATAATGGATTGAGACAAAATAATTATCAAAGGTTTTTAGCACCAAGTGACTTAAAATTTTGAAGGTTTTACTTTGGTTGATTTTATTAGCCCTTTTGACACCGAAATACTTATCTTATTATCTTTCTTTTTTTGGATTAAATTCAATTTATCCCTTAAATCTTTGGTGTCAAAATCAGTTCAGTCCTGCAATTTTTTTAAAAATAAGTTCACCCCTTTAACTTTCGTAAACAAATCAGTTGAGTCAAAATTTTGAATTTCTCTCGAAATATGACGTTACCAAAACTGTTGAAAACTTGGAAGTTGGAACTGACAAGGGGACCCCATAATTCAGTTTTATCCCTCTTCAGAAAAGTAAAATAGTCATTTTGACAAAATATTATTAAAGAACATAATGCATCTATTTGTAAAATAAATAAAAAACAATGAGGGTATTTCAGACATATTTTTGAAAATAAAAAGATAAAGCTGAATTATGAGTCTCAGTTCCAACGGCTTTGATGACGTGGCTACCTTCGCACCCATATTCGATTATCTCGCAACTTCAAATGGCCGGGCATGAGGAAGGATGTTAAAACCTTCATTGCAGCTTGCGATACTTGTCAAAGGCAGAACTATGAGGTTGTCCATCCTCTTGGGTTGCTGCAACCGTTACCTGTGCCGGAGACCGTTTTTTGTGACATCTCCATGGACTTTGTGGACGGGCTGCCCAATTCAGAAAGGATGAATGCCATTCTCGTAGTGGTGGATCGTTTGTCCAAATTTGGACACTTCATTCCACTCACTCACCCATACACTGCTTCCCAAGTAGCCGAAATTTTCTGTAAGGAGGTGTTCAAACTCCACAGAATGCCAAGGTCGATTGTCTCCGATCGTGATCCCATCTTCCTCGGCCACTTTTGGACGACCTTCTTCAAGCTCCAAGGCACAAGCTCTGTCGTAGCCCCGCCTACCATCACCAGTCTGATTGCCAAACTGAGGTCGTGAACCGTTCACTGGAACACTACCTTCGTTGCTTTGTCGCGGACAAGCCAACTTCTTGGTGCCGCTTTCTGCATTAGGTTCAATGGTGGTACAACACCTCTTACCACGCCACCATCAAGATGACTCCATTCCAGGCTCTCTATGGCTCCCATCCACCAACAATCCAGCGCTACTTACCTGGCTCCACTACTGCTCAGGCGGTTGACGCCGATCTGCAATCAAGACAAGCTTCTTCAATCTCTAAAGCATCACATGTCTGCCGCACAAAATCAATATGAATCAACTTTGAATTTATCAATTTTCTTTTCTTTTGGTTTGCACCCAACACCTAGACTGCTGGAGATGCTCTCAGCCAACTAAAACACACCGTTTTTAACACATAACTAGGTAGTAGGCACGTGACTATCACACGCAAATACAGCAGTGAAATGGCGAAGACTGGGCAAAGCTTTCAGAGTGAGAAGAATGGAGAAGGCAAGCGTCCGTGTTCTAATCCCCAAGCTCATTCTCCAAAAGAACGACGAACCCGCCGGCCTCCGATGGCTGATCGGATCCTCATTTTTCCCGCCACTCACCGTCGTCTCCGCACTCAAACGCATCCACACCGATTCCTCCTCCTCCTCATCTCCAGACTACTCCAGAGAATCAGGTACCGTTTTAATTTTCCGTGAATTCAAAAACCGAAATCCAATTCATTTCGGTCTCGTCATATCAAAATTCCTGATTAGCTTCGTTAATCTGAGCAGAAGAGCTTCGGACGTTACTGCCGAAAGGATTCCACGTCGTCGGAGCTTTAGTTGTGGCCGATTCCGACGAAGAGAAGCGCGCCGGCGAGGCCGTTGCGGCGGCGAGAAGGTTACGGAAGCTAACGTGCGTCGGAAGTGAGAGATTGGATGAGCAGGGAGTAATTGGAGCTGTTGCGGAGTCTAGAGGTGGAGGCATTCGGTTTTTCGTGTCGAAATCAGAGAGTTGTGAGAGGTTTGAGTGTGTTGATGTGGTGTATGATGATGATCCAGAGAGGTTTATTTGGGAGAGGGGTTGTTTGATTCGGTGTGAGGTTCCTTTGAAGCTGCCGATTTACTATCCAGTAAATAAGCCTTCTGGTAAGTTTGTTTACTCCATTATGGTTCTATATTTTGTTGGAATACAATGCTTAGCTAACTCTACATTTTGCTAATGTGGCTTATTCGGATGGTTAGTATGTTTTAGAGGTAGATGCACACAGTCTATTTGCATAGTTTATTCAATTGATGAACAAAATGCTGCAAATTTTAAAGCGTTTTCGATCAGGAACTCTCAGACACTTTTGTTCATTTGTACTTTCATCTTTGCATTTTGGAACTGTCCACTCTTATTCTTTAAGTGCATAGATCAATGTGGTACATCAGAACTTATCTTAATGTTCAATTCTCGTTTATGGTCATATCAGATACCGTACGGATCATGCAGCGTGCAATTGAAGCAGTTGTTGCCAAGTTCAAAGATCCGAAGGCTGCATACCTGGTGGAAACTGTAAGCAAAACTTCATCTGAAGTACGTCAGCCTCTCATCATTCGTGGTGGAGATTTGGATTTTGACACGGATCTCTCAGATGTCAAACTTTTGGGTGTAAGCAGCCATGATTCTGATGCTAAGTTCTTGCCATGTTCTCATTTTTGTTTGGAGAGTAAAAAAGATTCCCGCGAGTATTCTGCTGAGGTAAGAGAAGTGTAAGAGATTCACAGGGGCATGCACTTCTCATATATTAGATCGTTGGAAATTTTATCTTCTTTTAGCATGAATGTTCATATTGAGTTCCATTTTGAGAACATTTTCCTGCTTAGAATGCAGATATGATCCAAGTAAATATTCTGCTTAATAGTTCAGAGAAGTCTCAAAAATCCACTGCACCTGTGGCAGAATATTTTCCAGGTATTGATTACAGTATTAAATGGTGTTGTGTGTGTATAAATATATATTATTATATAAATGAAGCTTTGTCGTGAAAGTTTATCTCTTCTATGTTAAATAAATGACAAGTTCTAAATGTATGGTTTCAGCTCTGGAAAAAGTTAGAATGTTGGTTGTAGATTTCAAGCTAGAAGTGCTCTGTTATGCAGCCAAAGGTCTCCCACTGATGCATGCAGTTTCAAAGTTAGTCATCCCAGGGTTAATTGATCAGTTAAATATAGAAGGGAAAACTATCCTGCCCAACCTATTAGCGCAACGTCCTCAGGTGAGAGAAACCTATCTGCTGTAATATTGGATGTTATCTTGTTAATATAACCATGTGTGTGCTGCCTGATATTGTGAATCTGTGATAGATAAAGGATATCCTGTGATTCAGATTGTAAGACCCTTAGCATTTGGCACTTTGTTGTTTGGGTTTACTTCAAAAGTTTTCGTGTTCCTTATCCCTGGTAAATGCATCAGAAGAACTTCTGTTATTGACATTAACAGATATTACCACCCATCATACCGGTGCTCAAGCTTATTCATTTATATAGGGCACTAGCACATAAGTGCTCACATTAGAATGCCTCAACTTAGAAACTCTATGCAGGTCTCCCTGAGTATTTGTTGCCCATTCAAAGACATGTTATATGAAAAAGCTTCTAAACTGATTCAAGATTATCCAAAAATCAAACATAGTGGCCATCTTTGATGTCAAATAGGGTTACTACTAATCAAGATTAGTCCAACCACTGTTATATTTATCTAGCTTTTTTATTTAAATTCTATAAGTAACTAATTTGTTTTCTGTTTGCAGCTACATCCCTATCACTTTAATCCTCCTGGTGTTCTGCATCCTATTACCGTTATTTATGAACTCAACTATGGTGAAACAGAAATGAAGCAAGGTAGGCAGGCGTAAATTTGGAGTTTTTATTAATGTATTTTTTATTTATATTTTTTTGAAGTCTATATCTCTTTTTTGAAAAGGAACTTAAAAAAAAAGTCCAAAATGCTAGATTTATTTCAATTTTCTCCTCTCCTCATGTCTACGTTGCATTAGTGTCAGGGATCTAGACCCCTATGGGAATAGTTTGATTATGATTTAGCTATGTAACTAAAGGACAAGGGCGAGTGTAATTAGGAAACAACAAATATCTATTCCAGTTCCTGTTTCTTTCTTTCAACTAATATTTCTGCTAACCTGATTCCTAGAATTGATAGTATCCTTTTTACAGTCAAGATTAGCATTTTCAATTTTGAATTTCAGACAGGGAGCTTGTACTACATTAATTTGGAAAGTCATGTTAGGATCAGTCCATCTAAGCTTCTCTTTGCTTTCTGCAGTTGAAGTTAGGAAATCCCTACACGTAAGGCTGGGTTTACCTTGTGATCGTCCTCTTTTAAGAATTGCCAATGCTCTGGATTTCTCTGGTCTAAGGAATGACCCAATACGGAAAGGTACCTATGTTGGTTCATCACTTCTGCTCCTGAAAGAAAGTTTTATTTCCTGGTAGTAAACTTTGTTGCCCATGTCTATGCTAATATCAGGAACTACTTTTCTTAAGGATGTACACATTGGGATTCCAAGCAGTGGAGGTCGGTGGATGATTCTGTTTCCCCGTTTTTTCCATAAATTTGTTTTTTAATGCTTTTTTCCAGCTTCTTCTTAGTGGAATTTGAGTTGTAACCATCTTGGCTTAATGCAGTTTCAGGGGGCAGTGTGTCTCTGGTGCAAGGTTCTTATGAGTACTACCATTATCTACAAGATGGATTCAATGATTCAGTAATAATCTCGTTTTTCATTAGTTGAGCTTCTACGTATTTTGAACTTTGTAATGACTAAACTAAAGGCCTAAAGCTGTCAAATAAGTTATTCCTGTCCCTCTTTCCCCCATTGGATTGTCGTGCTTTTTTGTTTAATCAAATCGTGAAGTATCTCTAGAGGACCATCTCTTTGCATGAAGTCATTTAGTAAATTGTCAACATCTCCGTTTTCTCATGTTCAGTTGTCAGATATATATGTTGCAGCTGCAGTTCTCTTAAGCGTGATTTTCTTTTATTTTCTAGGGCTGGGGCTGTGCTTACCGTTCCCTTCAAACGATTATTTCATGGTTCAGACTCCAACACTATACATCTATAGATGTTCCGTTGCATAGGTATGAAATTTGGGTTTTGGAGTGTGATTTTTAATTATTTGGTTCTTTTTGAATCCTTTCTCCTGGGATATCAGATAGTAGAAAGCCTCATGGCTACATGTTTTCAAAGTTTGGTTTCGTTAATAGTTGACGTTATTCAATTTTGAATCTGTTACTTGCTATTTCGTGGATCCAAGAATTCACAACATTACAAAAATCCTCGGTCGATCTGTCAAAATCTTTGTTCCTTCTCTCTTCCATTTTTCAGTGCAATTATCAGTCGTATATGATCTAACCTAACAAGCTTGATTTAGGGAAATACAGCAGTCGCTGGTAGAGATTGGCGATAAGGATCCTTCTTTCATTGGTTCACGTGAATGGATTGGTGCCATTGAGTTGAGCTTTGTTCTGGACAAGCTTTTGGGAGTAAGTATGGTCAGTGAGATTTTACTGATAATTTCTGAAGTTAAATGCACCCAAGTTTAAAATGATCGGTTTCGTTATTGAACAGGTCAGTTGTAAAGTCATGAATTTTAGATCTGGAGCTGAGGTTCCTGAAAAATGTCGAGAGCTGGCCTTGCACTTTGAGAATCAAGGAACACCTATCATGATTGGTATAGAATAAAATTCCTCTTTTCCCATGGATTTGACACTTCAATACAGATTGTATCAAAAGCTTAATAAAAACCACAAAGTGAAAGAGCTCTAATTATTTGGTTTTTGACTGCAGGTGGAGGAGTTCTTGCATATACTCTCTTGGGAGTTGATTACAATGATGCAAGCGGAGACTGTGCTTTTCTTATACTTGATCCTCACTATACAGGCAACGATGAACACAAGAAAATAGTGAACGGTGGATGGTGTGGGTGGAAAAAGGCTGTTGATAGCAAGGGAAAGAGTTTCTTCTTGCATGATAAGTTCTACAATCTTCTGCTTCCACAGAGACCTAACATGGTTTGAACTTTGAACTACAAAATATCTTCAAAATCACACAGTAGTACCATGTAGGAATGACTTCCAAATTTGGTAGCAGTTTATAGCATGTTACAAACATTAGGTGGTGAATGAGTTCAGTGCGAGTAATTGAAATTCAATGTGTTATTACTCTTTCATCACCATAATTTTACCGATGCTACTCTTAGGATTGCTTTTTGGATATTAAAGGGCCTTGAGGTTTGCTTTTTGTTTACCTAAAATAGCTTTAGAGGATGGAGAAGATAGGCTGTAACTATGGATGTACCATGTGCCCATGGAACATCAATGGCCATTTCATCGTAAAAGTAAAGCTTCGATATTACCATAAACACAATAAGGCAACACTAATTTAGAACATTGTTCTTTGTTAAGATGCTCTGATGTCACTTGAAAATATAACAGTGAAGCAGTGAAGCAGTAAGCATCAATATCTGAAACTCTATCTAAAACTCACTAGTATTGAACTCATTACAAAGTTTGCACAAAACAGTGAATCAGTAAGCCTCTTCAGCTCTTCCCTACTCAATCCACAGCGGCTGGAGCGGCCTCAGGTGCCTGGTGTGCAACTTTATCATATGTCCCAGTCTCAGCATTGTACGAGTACCACAACCCCGACGCAGCCGAACCCTGTATTCGGATCATAATAGTACCCCAAGCTGTGACTATAGTAGTACCCAGAAGCATCATCAAACACATAATCATTCCCCAATCCTCCACCATTGTTATCCAAACCCGGCTCAGCAGCAGCAGCAGCAGCATCGGCCACAACTGCAGGCTCATCATCCCCAAACATATCAAATGCATCATCATCAGCCACAGCACCACCTCCCTCACCACCACCAACAGCACCAATGGACGCAATCGAATTCAAAGCCCCAGCATCACTCTCAAGCTCATCCAGTATCGACTTCCCTTCCCCCATCCTCGCCTTAGCCAAGCTCTCATACCCCTGCGCCTCCCTCTCGAAAACCTCCTTCTCCTCATCATACACATTGTTCTCCCCATTCTTCATCATCAACACCATAGCATCCTCAGTCAGCTGATCAAACACCGCCTTCCTCTCGGCCGGCATCTTCTCCTTCTTGTTCCCCTTCAGCCTCCTCAGAGCCTGCAAAACAGTCTCCTCCGGCTCCAGCGCATCCGCAATCCGCCTCTTAATCTTCCCAATCTCATCGGAACTCAACTCCTGACCACCTTCATCATCACCTTCACCACCATCCCCATTTTTCGCAGCGAATTTCCTCGTCGTTTCTGGATCAACAGCCTTGTTCAAGCTATCAAGCCAAGCATCCTTGACTTGATTCTTATCCACATACTCCACAAAATTCCCATCCGAATCGAAATAGCCTTCTTCCTTCTCCTTCTCCAAGTTGAACGGCTCGAACTGCATGCCGTCCTCAACGAAGTTCTAGCGCCCCGATTTCCTGGCCTCGTCGCCGGAGGCGTCGTCGTCGTCTGTATAGAGCTTAGCGATCTCGCCGCTGAGCTTGACCTTCTCTTCGCTGCGGCGCTTGGCCCTCTCTTTGGCGGCGACGCTAGGATCCGTCTGCGCCGTCGGACCGATCGCATCGCCGACTCTGGCTTTTTCGTCTCCCGGCTTCACCTTCTTCCCCTTCGGAAACCTAACCTTCTTCGCCGGCGGAGCCTTCGCCGACATGTCGTCTTCTTCCAAAATTCGTTTCAGATTGGGGCGGTCCATAAGCAGCTTTGGTTTCAGATCGGAACGACTAGGGTTCTTCGTAATTTTATATCTCCTATTTTCCTATTTATATTTAGTTTGTTTTATATCCTTCACAATATAGGTTCGGGTCTACCAAGCCCGAAAGTATGTGGCCCAATTTTTGACATACCAAAACGCACCGTTTTGAAGGACTAAGTAGTGCTACATTTACCAGTGTAGCGGCAAAGCTATCCGAAAACCATGGCTCTCCTACGGCAACAGCTCCCTCCTCCTCTCCCGCTTCCCTTAATTCACGGTCACTCTTCAACCCATGGTTTCCTTAAACCTTGTCTTTTTGGGCTCTCTAAAACCCTGAGACTCTTCTCTCTCTACTCAGCTCCTCCTACTCCAACTTCTAATTCCTCAGCCTCCATTTTCCTTCCATTTCTCGAAGAAGAAGAAGAGGACCATGAAGAAGAAGAGGGTTTAGAGTCAGTTGTAGATGTAAAAGAAGAGGACCCAGATGACCCGATAGTCAGATTCTTCAAGTCTCGGACTTCAACACAAGACCCACAGCGAGAAGGCAAGCTCTCTCTGCAGAAGAATCGTCGCTCTTCTTGGCACTTAGCTGACGACTTAGACGATTCCGGCGTCGACCCAGTGCCGGAAGTACAAGAACAACAACTGGGTCCGGTGAGTTCTGATTCAATTCCATTGGCAGATGGAATTGTGGGGCAGATTTTGCAGAAAGCTAGGAACTTGGGGCAGAATTTGACACTGGGAGAGGAGTTGGGAGGTTTTGAAGGGAGGGTTGGGGAGAAGGAGTGTGTGGAGGTTTTGCAGTTGATGGGTGAGGAGGGCTTGTTGATGGGTTGTTTATATTTTTTTGAGTGGATGGGTTTGCAGGAGCCTTCTCTGGTTACTCCTAGAGCTTGTTCAGTTTTGTTTCCTATTTTGGGGAGAGCTGGGATGGGAGACAAGTTGGTGGTTTTGTTTAAGAACTTACCAGCTAGGAAGGAGTTTAGGGATGTTCATGTTTATAATGCCGCAATTTCTGGCCTCATGTCCTCCAAAAGGTATGGCATTCCTATACTGTGCTATAGTTTGCTCTTCTCAATTTCATTGTTGTTGCACAATTTGTTGCAATATCCAGTAATTGTAGGTTATGAGTTCAGTGACTTGCATTATGTAGAAATGTAGTTCATAAAACTTGTTTGATGATAGGCAAAAAGAAACAAGTTTTGGCAAAGCTGTAGCTATTGATGCAACTCAGAGGCAATGGATGCAAATGATAAAGCAACTTACTAGAATTGGTTGCTGATATGTATCAACTTATTTCAGGTATGATGATGCTTGGAAGGTGTATGAAACAATGGAAGCTAATAATATCCTTCCAGATCATGTGACATGTTCGATAATGATTACTATAATGCGGAAAATTGGTCGCAGTGCGAAAGATGCGTGGGACTTCTTTGAGAGAATGAACAGGAAAGGTGTCAACTGGAGTCAGGAAGTTTTGGGTGCACTTATAAAATCGTTCTGTGATGAGGGGCTGAAGAGTGAGGCCCTTATCATTCAAATTGAAATGGAGAAGAAAGGGATCTCGTCTAATGCCATTGTGTATAATACTTTAATGACTGCATTTTGTGATTCCAACCGAGTAGAAGAAGCTGAAGGTCTCTTTGCTGAGATGAAATCAAAGGGAATTAAACCCACATCTCCCACCTTTAATATTCTGATGGATGCATACAGTAGAAGAATGCAGCCTGAGATTGTTGAAAAGCTTTTGGTAGAAATGCAGGAGATGGGGTTGGAGCCAAATGTCAAATCATATACATGTCTTGTTAGTGCGTATGGGAGGCAGAAGAATATGAGTGACATGGCTGCAGATGCATTTCTGAGGATGAAGAAAGTTGGTATTCGTCCCACTTCACATACATATACAGCTCTTATCCATGCATATTCAGTCAGTGGCTGGCATGAGAAAGCTTACATCGCATTTGAGAACATGAAAAGGGAAGGACTAAAACCCTCCATAGAAACATATACTGCTTTACTGGATGCATTTAGGCGTGCTGGTGACACTGAGATGTTGATGAGAATTTGGAAATTGATGATCAAAGAGAAGGTTCAGGGGACTAAGGTGACATTCAACACTCTTCTTGATGGATTTTCCAAGCAAGGTCACTATCTTGAAGCAAGGGACGTGGTTTCTGAATTTGGGAATATGGGTTTGCAGCCAACAGTGATGACATATAATATGCTGATGAATGCATATGCACGTGGAGGGCAACACTCAAAGTTGCCACAGCTGTTGAAAGGGATGGAAGTTCTCAATTTGAAACCTGATTCTGTGACTTACTCAACCATGATCTTTGCCTACATCCGCGTGCGTGATTTCTCAAGAGCATTTTTCTATCACAAGAAGATGGTGAAAAGTGGTCAAGTGCCAGATGCCAGGTCATATGAGAAGCTTAGGGCAATTTTGGATGTTAAACTTGCAAGAAAGAACAAGAAGGACAAGAGTGCTATACTGGGTATAATTAATAGCAAGATGGGTATGTTGAAAATTAAGAAGAAAGGAAAGAAAGATGAGTTCTGGAAAAACAAGAAGAAGCGTTATGTGAGAGCTGATAATGCAGTTAACAATATCAACAACTAAGGCTTGAGTCCTATCTCTGGCTCATCATTTTCTGGCCCTCCAAAACTAGTTTATGAGGTAGTTGTTGCATTTCAGGACACAGTATTAATACTGACCGTGTAAAAAGTCTGATTCCATTATGGTGAAAGTTTGTAGTCTGTACAAATTTGTATGATTCTTTGCCAGAAGAAGAATAATGGCTACAGCTGATGCAGGCCAGTCTCCATTGAAGCATCTAGGTAAGCTTGCATCTGCTCAAAACTTCATATCTTGTTGTAAACTGTAAAATCTTTTGCTTCCTCAGTCCCTTACGGTAATCTTCACTATTGAAGTAAAAATGTTATAGAAACAATCATTCATATATCATGGTTAGAGCAAGTCTTTTCACTGGAGTGAGCTGCATGTTTTAGAACTAGTCACAATTTCAACCAATCTTTAATCTTATATCATGTTTTAGAACAGTGAGATTATATGCAGACTCAGTATCTCATTATAATTGGGACTTGTTGCCCACAAGAGCATTTAGCAATAGCAATCTTCATTAACCTTTTTAGGTTTTATTTGATGATGTGATTACCAGGGTCATTTCTTTTCATTTTTATGGAATGGTAGCTGAGAGATCATGTCGAATTGATGGATCGCGTATTGATTAAGCCAATCCTCACAGTAAAACATTGATAACGGTAATCATGTAGCATTAACTAATTACTTCAATGCTTTAACCTAGATGGAAATGAAAGATTCCGAGAAATTATAAATAAATAAATATCGAATTAGGACAAAATCAGGGGCAATATGGTAAATGCCCAACGCGCCCAACGCAAAACCCTAGAGCGGGTAACGCAGAGCCGGGTGGAAGCAAAAGAGAGGGGCAAGAGGAGGGAGAGGAGAGGTAGTAGTACTATACTTTAGTACCTGGCCGAAGCGCCAATGCCACGTGGACAGTCCTATCGCTAATACACCCAAACCACCACCGATGACGTGTACCCGGTAACCATAGCCTCCCTATAAAAACCCTTCTTCTCCCCTCAATTTCGTTCTCCCCTTAGAGCAAGTTCACCCGTTGGGTTAGAATGAACACAGTGACCTGGGTCACTCTGGGTTACTGTGACTGGGCAGCAGTTTCCACCCGTCTGAAATGTGAGATTGCTGCCACGTGGCAGTGACTGTTTATTGAATTTTAAAAAACGTTTTTAAGTGCGAATAATGGTTCAATCATAAATAAATAGTGATAAATAAACAATATGAATTATTGAATTTTTTTTTATTCCATGACATTTAATTGACATGCCAAGCCTAGGAAATTAGAAAAAGATACAATTATTTGAAATTTCCTAATGAAAAACACACAAACATAATAAAAACAGACAATCTAGACATTCATGTTGCCTTGAAATTGCCACAAATGCTCTATGAGATCTGCTTGAAGGTCGGAGTGCTCGTACGGACATCTAATTGCATTGTATCGCTCCATGAACCCTTCAAAGGTATGACTATCTCTACCAACTTCATCAAAGTCTTGACCGGTTGGTCCATCCCAAACTTCGGCTATTCTAGGCCTCATATTGTTTTCCTCTTCTTCATCGGACTCCAAATCATCATCACTATCAGCAGGGCGTTCATCCTCCACTATCATGTTGTGTAAAATAATACAAGCCAACATGATGTATCGAAGATCTTCTTTATCCCAACCGCGAGCTGCTCCTCTAATAATACCAAAGCGTGATTGCAAAATACCAAAACACCTCTCCACATCCTTCCTATACCCTTCTTGGGCCTTGGAAAATGTAATATCTTTAGGACGGGTGGGATGTGGAATAGTTTTGACGAAAGTTGCCCACCTAGGATATATACCGTCGGCAAGATAGTAGCCTAACTTGTGGACTCTGTTATTCACTTGGAACTCGATCTTAGGTGCTCGACCGGCAGTAAGCTCGTCAAACAATGGGGATTTTGCTAGGACATTGAGGTCGTTGCATGACCCGGGCATTCCAAAGAAGGCGTGCCATATCCAAGTGTCGTATGATGCGACCGCTTCAAGAATGATAGTGGGGATGTGTTTTCTACCACTATATTCACCAGCCCAACCGGATGGACAATTCTTCCATTGCCAATGCATGCAGTCGATGCTCCCAATCATCCCGGGAAAGCCTCGCCTTTCACCTTTAGCGAGAAGTCTTTTTAGATCGGCTGGATTAGGAGCTCTAAGGTAATTTGTTGAGTAAAGAGCAACAATTCCTCTTGTAAATCGTTGGAGGCACTCGATAGAGGTAGATTTTGCCATCCGACAATACTCCGCACATTGATCTGCGGATGCGCCGTAGGCGAGCATCCGTAAAGAGGATGTCATCTTTTGCTGGGGAAGTAAACCGACCTTCTTGGCAGCATCGATTTTTTGAAGAAAATATTGATCGTAGTTGCAAAGGTCACCACATATGCGGTTGAAGACACCGTGGCTCATCCTATAGCGAACTCGGAATTCCTCATCATTAAAAATAGGACGTTCGACAAAGTAATCTTCAAGCATACCTTTGCCTCTGTCCTCCCTTTCTCGAGGTTGGTTTGGACGACGACCTGGACGGGATCCGCGACCTCGATTCTGGTTTTCAGCTTCAAGGTGAGCAACGGCTGCTATAATAATGTTGTTAGTTGCTAGATCATCTTCGTCGTCTTCTTCTTGAGATTTTCGGATCCTTTCCCACAAATTATTCATTGTGAAGAGAGGGAATAATAAGAGAGGGAATGAGAAAAATTGTATGGAAAGGAAAAACTAGTAATCAAAGTGGGAATTTTTTTTTGGTTGGTTTATGTAAAATTGATTGTAGTATATATAGGAGAATTTACATTGTTACCGTTAGAAATATTCAATTTTTAAAACATTTTTTTCCCTACCTACCGTTGTATTAATTCCAAACGGTAAGAATTTATTTTTAAATATTTTTTTCTTACCGTTATAAATTTTTTTCACAACGGTAAGATTCAAAAAAAAAAAAAAACCAACGGCTAGCTAATTGCAGCCGTCAGATTGCTTCAGCAACGGCTCAGATCTTTTGACCGTTGCATTCAAAATGAAAGTGAGCAGCGTTGGTGGCGTGACGCGTGTCAGTGTGGGGTAGAAGCTCGCACGTCGCGACAAAAAGGAGAAGACACGCGCGGGAAGTTCGGCTGTTGTTGGTCCGTGCATTTCACGCACTGAGAGAGAGAGTCGGTGCAGTGGTCTACTGACTGATGCAGGCGGGGCTCGTGGCTGATGCAAGCATGACGTAAGCCATTTGTTGGGCTCGTGGCTGACTGGACCGATCTCATTATGGGTTGGATATCTCCTCCAACCTGGGTTGGATATCTCCCCCAAAATTTCACCCGGGTTAGAAAATGAGATAGCTCATTTTATGGGTGGAAGGGGTGTTTTTTTCAGTTGGGTTGGATTCATAGGTGGCATCTAACCCAGGTTGAATTTTTCTTCATGGGTGGACTTGCTCTTAATATCATTCTCATCCATTTCTCTCTCTCTCTCTCTTTCTCTCTTTAACCGATTGCGACACGATTCGGATCGGACCTGATCTCATCCCGATCCATTCGCCGCCGTTGTTCCCGTAGACCACGACTCCTCGGCGCCGGTTACTTCCCGGAGCTCCGACTTGGAGTCCGTACTCTCTCTCCTGTCTTGGCTCGAGATCCGGGCCAAGCACAGAGGCAACTGGTTCTGGTTTCGGATTCAGCATTCTTCGGCTTCGTTCCGATACAGGTACACTCTATCAGTCCCTCTCACTTCGCCTTATGCTTGTTTTGGTGATGTTTATTACGCTATTGGCTCAGCAAAATCGATTTGAAACGGTGCGTATTGGTCGCTCATTGTGTAAATGATTACTTGCGGTTCGCCGATGGCTGTGTATCACTTTCGGTTACTGTAGTCTATTAGTAGCAAAAAACAGCTTGTAGTGGATTCGTGTTGATTTCTCATCAGGTGTAGAATGGCTTACCTTTCGCAGCTGAAAGTAATTTTCCTGGTGCTATTGATGATAATAGTGAATATTTAAGCTTAAAACTGATGCGTTGCTGAGTTTGTTTTGTTTTTCACTGATTGAATAGTTGTTTAACTGTTTGAGATGTAGTTTGGGGTTTAAGACTGTAGTATAACTTATTGTGTGATTTTTTTTTTCAGAGTAAATGGCATCAGGTGAGGGATTTTTGACGAATGAGCAGAGGGAAACATTAAAAGTTGCCTGCCAAAATGTTGATGTTCTGTCATCGTCGCCAAAGTCCCCGACATCTTTTCTCTCTGAGCATCATGTAAAAGCCCCTGCTGGCGGTAAGGCACCGACTGCTGGGATAGCTGTCAGGCATGTGCGTCGGACACACTCGGGGAAGCTTGTCCGTGTAAAAAAAGGTGAGTTCGGTGGCAATTGTATGGTGTTGAATTTATACTAGTTTGGATAGTTTTGAAAGCGTTGGTACTTTAAATATTAGATGGCTCTTGATTGAAGATTGGTATGCATGCCATGGTGTGTTGTGTAAATGGTGTTCTGTGTACCAATGTTTTGACTATGTCTCACTATTATAGTATCCAATTGATATTATCCTGTGGACCTATGATTGAACATTGATTTTAATGAAATTGGGGGTTACTGCTATACCTGTGCTATTCTACTACACTACAGCTTAGTCTTAAGAAATCCTATTGCGGATAGATGAAATAAGTCAAATTACTCTGCTTTTAATGCTTTACTTTAACAGGGTTGACCTAATTACATATGATACTAGTCATTTTTCAAGATCGTGACTAAATCCTGAAGCTTTAGAAGGGATACAAGTAGCATTTTCATCTCTAAGGCTGCTAATGACTTGAGAAGCTTTGCTATTTAGAACCAGTATAGTGCTTTAGTTTACATTCAAATTGATATTATTTGTCTTTCTACCTCCCCCGTTAGTTAAATTAGTTTATGACTAAGCTGATTGTTGCTGTTATATTATCTGTTGCCTTCAATCTTTCTTGTGATTGATTTCCCTTGTCTCTGCATGATGCAGGAGGAGGAGGTGGCAAGGGTACCTGGGGAAAGCTGCTTGATACTGATGGTGAAACCCATATTGATCGTAATGACCCCAACTATGACAGTGGGGAGGTACTATTTTTCTATTATTTCCTGTATTTTTGATTTAGTATTCTGATAGAGGTAGAATTTTTATGTCTTCAGCATCCCGTTGCCACCACTGGATTATGGCTATTAGCCGACGGAACCGTTCCGTCGGTTAAGACATATATTTCGTCTGCAAAGATCTTAGCCGACGGAAATTCCGTCGGCTAAGATCCGTCGGCTAAGCTTCGTCTGCTATGACAATAGCCGACAGAATCATCAATTCCGTCGGCTAAGTGGGACTTAGTCGACGGAATAGTTCCGTCTACCAAGATTTTAGTCGACGGAACTTAGTCGACGGAAATTACTTTTCCGTCGACTAAGTTTTTCTTAGCCGACGGAATATTCCGTCTCCTAAGATCTTAGTCAACGGAAGTAAAAATTTAATTTTTTTTTTTTTTAGAATAATTGGCGGGTTTTTTTTTCGTTTTTTTAGGTCTTTTTTTGTTTTTTTTCCTTCTCTTCCGCTCTTCTCCGGCGACCACGACGGTTATGTTTATGTGTTCCCGAACAACTCCACTCCACCTCCGACGCTAAACTCGCCGGGAGGAGGAGGAGGTGCCGCTGAGAAGAGGAGGAGGAGGTGCCGCGCGCCGAGAAGAGGAGGAGGAGGAGTTGCCGCTGAGAAGAGGAGGAGGAGGCGGCGCTGCTTGGAGGAGGAGGAGGTGCCGCGGCGAAGGAGGAGGAGGAGGCGTCGAGAAGAGGAGGAGGAGGAGTTGCCGCCGAGAAGAGGAGGAGGAGTTGCCGCCGAGAAGAGGAGGAGGAGGAGGCGGCGTTGCTTGGAGGAGGAGGAGGTGCCGCGGCGAAGGAGGAGGAGGAGGCGCCGAGAAGAGGAGGAGGAGGAGGAGGAGGCGGCGTTGCTTGGAGGAGGAGGAGGAGGAGGAGGAGGCGCCGCTGTGGTGGGGGAGCAACCAGACGAGGGAGAGAGAGAGCAAGCAGACGAGCTAGGGAGAGAGAGATGAAAACGATGAGGGAGAGAGCTGAAAGTTATAAAATGGAGCCAAAAAAATTCAAAATTTTTGACGGGATAACTGCCGCTTAAAATTTTTGAACTTAGTCGACGGAATATATTTTTCCGTCGCCTAAGTTCAAAATATTTAAGCGGCAGTTATCCCGCCAAAAAATTTAAATTTTTTTTTTTTTTAAATTTGGTTCCGTCGGCTAAGTAGATATTTCCGTCGGCTAAGTAGATATTTCCGTCGGCTAAGATAACCTAAGCGACGGAATAATTTTTCGTCGCCTAAGTTATCATAAATAATCATTTATATTTATATATAAATGTTCCGTCGGCTAGGTAAAAATTTCCGTCGCCTAAGATCTTCTTAGCCGACGGAATATTTTTCCGTCGGCTAGGTAAAAACTTAGGCTACGAAAGGTTTTCCGTCGGCTAAGTAGATCTTAGGCGACGAAAATATTATTTTTCCGTCGGCTAAGTGATTTTTTCCACTAGTGTGCTACCATGACATTACTCTTTTCTGTGCCTTTATATGCTTTTTAGTTTTGAATTCCTTGTTTATTCGGTTTTTAGTTCTATGACACCTGTTAATAATCTATGACTCATGTTGTCTCATTAGGAACCATACCAACTTGTTGAGGCTACTGTAGCGGATCCCTTGGATGAATACAAGAAAACAGTTGCATCCATCATTGAGGAATACTTCACCACTGATGATGTGGGACAGGCAGCATCTGATCTCAGAGAACTAAGCTCGATTCAGTATCATCCATACTTTATTAAGCGCCTTGTTTCCATGGCAATGGACAGGCATGATAAGGAGAAAGAAATGGCCTCAGTTTTGCTCTCAGCTTTGTACGCTGATGTCATCAGCCCTGCGCAGATTCAAGATGGATTTTATATACTTCTTGATTCTGCTGATGACCTTGCAGTGGATATACTGGATGCAGTAGACATTCTTGCTTTGTTCCTTGCTCGTGCAGTTGTTGATGACATTCTTCCTCCAGCCTTCTTAACAAGGGCAAAGAAAGCACTCCCCGAATCGTCCAAGGGTGTTCTTGTAATTCAGACTGCAGAAAAGAGCTATCTTTCTGCTCCACACCATGCAGAACTTGTGGAGAGGAGGTGGGGAGGTAGCACCCACATAACTGTTGAAGAGGTGAAGAAAAAGATTTCTGGCTTGTTGAGAGAATATGTGGAAAGTGGGGATACTCTTGAGGCCTGTAGGTGCATTAGGGAGTTGGGAGTTTCGTTCTATCATCATGAGGTTGTGAAAAGAGCTTTGATTCTTGGCATGGAGACTCAAACAGCAGAACCGCTAATAACGAAGCTATTAAAGGAGGCGGCTGAGGAAGGTATTATTAGTTCCAGTCAGATGGCAAAGGGTTTTTCTCGGTTGGCAGAAAGCCTCGATGACCTTGCTCTTGACATTCCATCAGCAAAAACCTTGTTTCAGTCTCTGGTCCCCAAGGCAATATCTGAAGGTTGGCTTGATGATTCATTTGTGGAATCCTATGCTGAAGACGGTGAAGTGCAGAATGGAGATGAAAAGATGGGGCAGTACAAGAACGAGATTGTGTCCATAATTCACGAATACTTTCTCTCGGATGATATTCCGGAGCTGATTCAAAGCCTTGAAGATCTTGCAGTACCAGAGTATAATCCCATATTCTTGAAGAAGCTGATCACACTCGCAATGGATAGAAAGAACCGTGAAAAGGAGATGGCATCTGTTCTGCTTTCTGCCCTTCACATTGAGATCTTCTCGACTGAGGACATAGTTAATGGATTTGTCTTGCTTCTGGAATCTGCAGAGGATACAGCGTTGGACATCTTGGATGCTTCAAATGAGCTTGCTCTCTTTTTGGCCAGGGCTGTGATCGATGATGTGTTGGCTCCACTGAATTTGGAAGAAATTGGCAGCAGGTTGCCACCGAATTGCAGCGCAACTGAGACTGTGCGAATGGCTCAGTCACTGGTTTCTGCTCGTCACGCTGGTGAGAGGCTCCTGAGATGTTGGGGAGGTGGGACTGGCTGGGCTGTGGAGGATGCAAAGGACAAGATCACAAAGCTCTTGGAGGAGTATGAAAGTGGGCGCGTCGTGGCTGAAGCCTGCCAGTGCATTCGTGATATCGGAATGCCGTTCTTTAACCACGAGGTTGTGAAGAAGGCGCTGGTTATGGCCATGGAGAAGAAGAATGACAGCATGCTGGATCTGCTCCAGGAGTGCTTTGGCGAAGGACTGATCACGATTAACCAGATGACTAAAGGGTTCACCCGGATCAAGGACGGGCTAGATGACTTGGCTCTTGACATTCCAAATGCAAGGGAGAAGTTCAGCTTCTACGTGGAGCACGCACAGGAGAAGGGTTGGCTCTTGCCTACCTTTGGTTCATCTGTTGCAGATGGTGCCCACTGACCCCTAGGCTGCAAACCATCAACCGAGAACATATCTTTTCAATTGCTTCTCTCATGTATGTTGTTGCCCATCTTTATCTGTACTGTTTAAGTGGTTGTTCGTTCTTGCGCTCTTTAAAAGGTGGATGGATAGTTATTTAGATTTATTTCATTCTGATGCTTCCTTTTGTTAGTAGTAAAATCTGACCAGATTAACGCGATCCTTAGTTTCGCTTTGCTTTTGTACTTATGTGTATGTTTCAGGTGAAATCCTGAAGTGTTTTACTGTTGTGGTTGTGATACGCTGTTGTTTGCTTGAAACGATGGCTAGGTACTTGGCAATTTACATTTTCTTTTAACAAGACCCTGCGGAGTGCAAGCTGCTTCTTTTGTTGAACGCGTTATGCTTTCTGAACAAACATGACATGAGTCGGTGTATAAAAGACTGGCATGTAAGCGAGTGCCGAAGATGACTGGGAAGGAGTTGCTACGGCACTCGTACCTTATATTGAGAATGGTTTAGAGACTTGTGCCACATTAAGAGAAACAATGACTGACACCCCATCTAGGGTAAATATGAGAAATCACTTGAAATGACCTGATCGGATGATAACCGGAAAAGGAGCAGCTATGACTTCAATTCAGGACTTTCCGCTTCTAAAAGTGAAACCCTCTCGTTGACTTCTCTTCAGTTCTTTCTTATGGAGAGTAAATATGCGATCAGAAATGGTTGTGAGTTGTGACTTGTCGATCACTTTTAGCATCACGGTAAAAAAGAACTAATGCGGGTAAAAATTATACAAACGTATCTTGAAAGACAAGGACACGATTACAATGGTAGAATATTTCACGAAATTCTTATATGAGATAAAGATTATGGTTGTATCAAAGATTTCGTTGTAGTTACAATAAAAGAAAATTGTTGTAGTCTTCGATTTATGAAGGTAACAAATTTGGTAGACAACCAATAAATCGAGAAATGTGTAGTCACACATGTTTTGTTCAAAGTGGTCACTTGAAGTCGTTGCTCTCATTTTCGCTGCTAACAAAAAGAGTCTTTACAACTCTATTTCCCCGTCCACCACAAAAAAAAAAAAAAATGTCCGGACAGGAGCCTCAACTAGCTACCCACCCCAAGGCGACCGCCTTTGCCGCCAATCTCAACCTCGATCCACCGGAAACCGACGCCGCCGTCCCATCCACGTGTCATCCCCCGAGGGACTCCGACACCGCCGAAGGCGAAGCTAGAAGATTGACCAAATTGGGAAAAAGCCGGTCCAGAAATTTCAAGGTGGAGTGCCCTCCTCTGGACTGTGGAGCTGACCCAGATGGTCAACAACCCGTCTCTGCTTCTTCTTCTTTTCGTGAAGAAAAAGTCAGCAGCCTCAAAACTGTAAGAGAATGATTGCTTGAATGCTTGTTTTAAGCAGTGTTTAAATGTTTAATGCTGTTAGTGGTATTGCTGCCAGGGTTTGGTTCACGTTGCCAGGAAGATGCCGAAAAACGCGCATGCCCATTTCATACTGGGACTCATGTATCAGAGGCTGGGTCAGCCTTCAAAGGTAGAGTGTCTTGAGTTGAGTTTTTCTTTAGTGTTGTCATGTTTTTGTGTTCTTATGAGTGTTGGGGTGTAGGCGGTTTTGTCATATGATAAGGCGGAACAGATTCTGCGCCGGCCCAAGGTTGACATTGATAGGACAGAGTTGCTTTCACTGGTTCAGATTCATCATGCTCAGGTAGATTAGTCTTTTCGTGGTACATTGTGGCTTAGGGTTGAAGTTTGACCTTTTTTTTGCTCGAGGATGATGTGTTGTTTGTCAAATGTGTAGTGTATTATGCTGGAAAGTTCGGTGGATGATAGTTCGGATAAAGAACTTGAACCTCAGGAGCTTGAGGAGCTTCTTTCGAAACTAAAAGAATCGATGCAGTCTGATGTACGACAGGCAGCTGTGTGGAATACTCTCGGTTTGATACTGCTTAAAACTGGCCGTCTGCAGGTACATTTTCTTTATTGATGCTCTTTGCAATAGATGCGTTCTTCTTTATTCTTCAACTTTTTTATTTTTTTATTTTTTATTTTTTGATATGGGCTTCATTGTTTCAGAGTGCCATTTCGATATTGTCATCTTTGTTAGAAGTTTCCCCTACCAACTATGATTGCCTTGCAAACCTTGGGATTGCTTACCTTCAAAGGTAATTGTGATTCACCCTTTTGTAAAACAAGTGTTTTGCTTCTTTGAACTTTCTTCCTTTCACAATGGCTGCTAGAGTACTATAAAAATGAGGGAAGCAACAACTGGGTAGGCACAGACGTGTTTATTGTGTCTGAGCATGAGTCTTGTTGCCAGTATGAGCGATGGTTAACTCAAACATTGCTAGCATTTTAAAATTAGGTCAAGTGGTAGTGTTTACTTTTATGTGCTGCAAAGGATATGCAACAACCATTCTGCCTGCATGTATGTCTGCTTTGTGTGCTTATCATGTTACAGTTCTCATGCTAAACGTTGGATGAGATTACCACATTTCAACAATAGTGATTTCATTTATATGTTATGACCTCCTATACTTCTCTAATGTGAAACTGTTGCATGTTCTACTTTCAGTGGAAATTTGGAACTGTCAGAAAAATGTTTCCAGGAGTTGATCCTCAAAGATCAAAATCATCCCACCACCTTGATCAATTATGCTGCGCTTCTTTTATGTAGATATGGTTCAGTAGTTGCAGGTATGGTTTTGATGAGTTTGGTTCCAAGTTTCATTTACTCTTCCATGTCTTTCTTACAATATACTATTTATGCTTTTAGGATGGTGACCGGTGGATACCAGTCAGTGTTGCTTTTATCATCATTAGATTTGCTCTGGTTTATGAACCTGCATCATTATAGCTTGTTAATTTTCAGGTGCTGGGGCAAATGCTGGTGGAGGTGCTTCTGCAGATCACGTTTCTGCTATCAATGTTGCAAAGAAGTGTTTGTTAGCATCCTTGAATGAAGATCCTAAAGCAGGACATATATGGGCTAATCTTGCAAATGCCTATTACATGACTGGTGATCATAGGAGTTCCAGCAAGTGCTTGGAGAAGGTGCTTATGGTTCATTGCTACATTCCTTTATTGTTTATTTATTGAGGTTGTGCATTGGTCTCCTATTCTTCATGGAAAGTTCTACTTATACTGGAGAACAGTGATGCAGTATGTGTAATGGCAATATGGCATAGTCATTACTATAGTATCATGCTTGTGTTGCATGTTAATTTGTTTGGTGCGTATTTGTAAAAAGGACTAGACTTTGATGTTACTTTTTTCCAATATGACTGTTGAAGAGAAAAAAATTGAAATTTACTTCCACTTTTCTTTTGCTATTGCATCTTCCTCAGGCAGCAAAATTGGAGCTCAATTGTATGTCTACACGGTACGCTGTTGCAATACACCGAACCAAGGATGCGGAACGGTATCAAGATCCCAGCGAACAACTTTCCTGGGCAGGAAATGAAATGGCTTCAGTTATAAGAGATGGAGACTCTGTTTCCGTTGAACTTCCCATAGCATGGGCAGGGCTTGCAATGGTCCACAAAGCCCAACATGAGATTTCAGCAGCATTTGACTCTGAACAGGATTCACTGACAGAGGTGGAAGAACATGCTGATTACAGCTTAAAACAGGTCATCACAAAAGACTATTAAGATGTCGTTTACTTCTATTGGCATGATATGATAAAATGAGCTCCCCCGTGATAATGGACAACATGACGGGGTACTCCTTGTATATCCTAGCATGTAAACTAGTTCTAATATCATATCATTTAGTACAGCATATGTTTTTAAATTCATACATACATCCAGGTTAACTACTTAAAACAAGCTTTTCACCAAGGATATTGTGAGGACTGTGTTATAGTAGAGACTACATCTTACTTTTCATGAGCCACTTTCTTCTATGTTCTTACTTTTGTTGCTTATTGTGGTTTGTGCGGGTTATTGCATTTGTTTATCCACTAAGGTATATTTCTATTTTTGTATTCTACTTCAAGTAGGCAGTAGCTGAGGATCCAGATGATGCTGTGCAATGGCACCAGCTTGGTCTTCATAGCCTTTGTGCGGAACAATATAAAAACTCTCAAAAGTACCTCAAAGCTGCTGTTGCCCGTTTTAAAGAATGCAGTTATGCATGGTCAAATCTAGGTATTTCCAATTTCAGAACAGCTTTTTATGTCACTAGGTATCTCAGCCTTTTCCTCTCTCAGTGAAGTTTACACTTGTTAATTTATACATGCATCACTAGGTATCTCACTGCAACTATCAGAGCAGCCATCACAAGCAGAAGAAGTATACATAAGGGCCTTGTCATTGGCAACAACTGATCTTGCCCATGCTATATTCTCCAACCTCGGGAATCTGTACCGCCAGCAGAAGCATTATGAACGTGCCAAGGCAATGTTTACAAAATCTCTTGAACTCCAGCCTGGCTATGCTCCGGCATTTAATAATTTGGGTCTTGTATTTGTTGCTGAGGGACAATGGGAAGAAGCAAAGTTCTGCTTCGACAAGGCCCTCCAGGCAGACCCAATGCTAGATGCTGCCAAATCCAACTTGATTAAAGTTGTGTCTACATCACGATAATATGCAGGCTTGAACTCGTCTTCCTCAAGATTTTGTGTACTCAAAATTAGAGTAGGTATGTTTCTTTAGTGATGATTAGTGTAGTAAAACTGTACTTATTCAGAAGAAAAGTAGGTGCCTACCTTATTCTATGCCTAATTTTTGTTTTTGTACAGAAATACTTGTGAAGGGCTAGAGTTTGCATCATACATAAAATCACTTTCCAATACAGAAAATTCTCCTCTGATTTCTAAAAATAAACAATGTGTGCAATAATGTTTCATGAGTCACAAAGACATGTCGATGCGTATAGATGTGTATGGGGTCATGGAAACAAATTGACCCCTTTAGTTTGATATGGCGTCAAGAAACTGAAGTGTCCAGATACATCGAGTTGCTTGATTTTCCACTACTAGTTCTCATCGATGTAAAGCTCTCAATGTGACATTTATAAGAGACGATGAAGACTCTAGAGATTACTATGCTTCCTTGGACGCCCATAAATTGAGTCCTTGCATGTCAAATAAACTGTGTAGAGATCTTCAAGGTGTAGGTACTAATGGCTTCAAGCTTAGGCACCCTGGCCATGCTCAATGTTAAAAGCTTCAGCATCAAGTCATCCAAAAACAGACGCCCCTGCAAACCAACTGTATAAACAGTTTCCCTTCACTTCCTCTGAAACCATGACGAACACCGAAACTTCCAGTTCCCCAAGCAGGACTGCCACCATTACTGGTACCATCCTGTCCACCCTTATTTCGTGTGATCCTGCGTTTGGTGCACAAAGAATTGCAGATGTTGCAGAAGGCGATAACCGTGCCTTGGCACTCCTACTGCCTATCATTCCAGCTATACTTTGGGTGCTTTACAATATCCTTGGGCCAGCACTAAACCAAATCAACAGAATGCAAAGTGAAAAGGGAGTCACTAGCAGGAAAGGGAAGTGAGAAAAGTCCTCGGTCACTTATGTCATGTACTACTTTGGGTGTTCCAATATAGCTAAGAGAATTAGAACAGTGTAGAAAAAAAAAATGTTTGTATGATTCTCGGCTTGTAACTGATGTGTAGTTTATTGAATGAACATTGCAAAAAGTGAAGGTAGGATGATGAGTTTAGCCAGGCAGCAACTCTCAAGCTGACTTGATAGTAACTTCTTTGGCGAACCTAAGGGCTCAGGGGTGTGCCTAGTCAAGGACCTCACCCACCCAGGCACCCACCCAACCCAATCTTGGTCATTGATCTCATCACTTTAATGCCCTACTTAGTTACAAACCTCTGTTACAAGGCTCGGCCATGTTACAGCCAAGTATAGGAATTATATATATTTGTGTCGTTCACTGTTTTCTTGATGTGGGACTCTAGACAAAGACACAGACTTGTCTAATAGTTTTTCTAGGACTGATGGACAAATCAAGAGCTTCAGTTAAATTCACAGCTTTAAACCTGATACTGTGGTGGATTTTCCTTTATCCAATCCAAAACCTAAATCACAAAGGTAAGGAGGTACCCATCATGATTGTACTTGAACAACCTCTCTGCTTATAAATACTGTTTAGAATTTTTTTATAAATAAAATAAAATACTGTTTAGAGATCTTTATATGTGGGACTGGTTATAGTGATCAAGTATGAATCTGCTTATAATAGAGCTGCCTGAGAAAATGGTAGTTTGTGCTTTATTCAGGATATCTACATCAGAATAATATGTATGTAAGCCGAATCACCATCACAAGAATTTAAGAAGGAAGAGAGGTGTCATGTAAAATTTAGCCCATAGGAACATATGACTACTGCATAGGATATGGGGCTAGCTCACATACTGCTTGAGAAGGCTTCTGCAGAATGCCAAGTCGAACCGCTCCTCTGGGGGATCTCCGATGAAGTCGAAGACAGCATCTGCATTCTGAAAGTCTTCATCGGCTGTGTATCTGGAACCAGAGTTTAGGAGGAGAAGCAAACATGTTACACATAACTCAGACGAGCCAAGTCGCATTCTAGTAAGTGTGGAAATTGATCTGATATGATAATACACATTGCAATGTAACATCCTGAGTAAGAAATTGGTGAGTAGGAATGCACTACATTCTTGTTCTCAAGTAAAAGTTACTTACCCGCTCTTGGTTACTATACACTTCATTCCAGCAGCTTTTGCAGCTGCAAGGCCTATGCCGCTGTCTTCTATCACAACACAACTGTTAGAAAAGAAAAAACATATTACTTTATGTGACCATGGCATCTAGCTGTTCTTAAATCACAAAGAACAAAAGGTTAGAAGCTTGTATATGGAATATCTCTGTAGCATTTAGGGTGTCTAAAAGCAAAATGGGACGAGCATCTAGATCACATAGAAAGTATATAGATACAAAGATTTTCAATATGTTGGCTGTTGTTGAACCAAAACTAGACAGGACTTTTTTCGTGCAGTACCTTGAAGGATCAACACTCAGTGTCTTAGCCGCCAATTCATAGATGGCCTGTCAAGTGGAATGGATTAGTTTAGTGGTTAACAATGTAGATTGAGAGCGTTCGAGTGAACCTAAAGTACCTGCAAGATATAGGGAACTTACAGTAATGTCTTTTTGTTTGTAAAGTTAACTAGAATATTTATTTAAAACAACAACAAGTCGATATGTTATACATATATGGGCTGATTACAAGAAAATTATAGTTCAGAAGCTAATATTGCCCTTATCTGTTTAGCAAGTGAAATCAAAGTAATTAGCTAGAAACATGGCACTACAGAACTGCATTAGTGTTTTGTCATGTGAAGTTAAATAAAATTTTACACTATACCAACAAGAGGGTTGAAAGATTACTGGATCAGGCTTCTTTCGGGGAACCACATCTCCTGCGAATATCTGGATTTTCTCTGCCCTTTCTGGTCCCAGCAAGAAAGAAACTATTGCAGATACCTAAAAATCAAAAATATGATTCAAACAACGAAAACAAAGTGTAAAGCTGAATAAATGTGAAGCTAAGAAGATATCTTAAGCTAAACATACTATGAACAAGCTAATGATAAAGGCTTTAACTGTCATTCTCATGGTCTAAATAAAGTGCAAACTGATAAGAGGTGGATATGAAGGACGAAACAAGATCTCATAGTTTCATGATAGGTTTTCATACATGTAAGAGCTGTGTTAAACTGACCAACCCAACAATTTTTATTACTTGCATACTTTCATACTACATGTACTGAATATACACACCCAAGTGCAGAAAATTATCATTTGTCACAGATACCCAATTATACAATCATTAAGTAGTGGAACCTGATTAAGCATACCGCCTTCTCGTTTGAAGTGCTGCACACAGCAACTTTAGCTCCTTCTGCTAAAGCCTGATCTATCAACCTGTATAAATTGACAAGAGAAACTTACTATCAAAATCTGAAAGTTGGAAATTTACTGAGGAAAACTAAGCCTACTAGAAACCATTACCTTTTTAGTGTCCTCGAAGAATGAAGCACAAATGCTAAGTAGTCTTAAATATTTGTTGTCTAAAAGCCATTTTGCCCAAGTCTTAAGTCTTAACCATCAATATGCCGTTTACTTGTATAGCTGACTTAGGAAGGAAGGAACTATATATAATCATTTAATAATGCACGATAAGAACTAAGAAGAAAATAGTTGGAGTTGTTCTAACTTGTTCATCAAGTCCAAATCTTAGAACGAAATGCAACTGAAACATAACACAAAAGGCATTAAGAACTAGATATTGCATAAAGGATTCTAAAGAGTAGATGGTAACCAACTTTGCAACGCCTGGACGAAGAGGCAGCAACTTTTTCTCAATGAGGGCCATGAACAATTCCGTCTTTCGCTTGTGAAGTCCAGCTATGAATGCTTTTCTCTCTTCCTCACTCTTGGGAGCTTTTTCCGGCCAACCCGTCTTGTTAAAATAGGCAGTCATCCTACATATAAACCACAACTATTTGATTACAAGTCCCAATTATACTTCTTGTCTCACATATAATCGAAGCCTACTCAGTTTATAGTATACACAAAAATGTGACAAAAACTAAGTTACTCACCTTTCTTTTCCACCTCCAATCTTGAGCAACTCTCCATACAAATCTACATCCCAAGTTACACCCAATTCTTTCTGTTCATCAATCAATAATTTCAATCAAAACAGTGAAAACACTAAAGCTAGTTTCTCACAAGATCCTCCAAACAATGTAAAAACCCTCATTGAAAATTCCATCAATACTTTAAATCTCACATCTTTATTATCTTTCCAAGCAAAACAAGGAGACCCACTTACAGAATTGAATGAAATTCTAAAAAGCTCAAAACTTTACCTCCTTGAAAGTATCATTGAAGGAAATGCGGTGCCCATCTTTCTCCGTATCGACAAGAACGCCGTCACAGTCAAACAGAAGAGCCGCTGGGAGAGTCGAAGAAGAAGCTGAGCAAGTGATCTGAGAATGACATGTTCTTATTACTACTGGTCTCTCTGTTTTGCTAATGAGAACTTTTGTGCCCAAAAGAGAACAAGGTAATGTCCTTTGATGGGATTTGAGGCTGGAAATAAAGGTGGTATTTTTATGAGATAGTAAAGAGTTGGTACAAGATAATGTAGCTGAGGAAAGACCAAAGGCCATTGTAGCCATTAGAGATTAGAGAGACTCTGTTTCTGATCTCTCCTCAAAGCTCAAAGCTTTTTGAGTCTGTTGTTCTCAACGGTCCTTTTAACTAACTTATCCGTCCCAATTCCACATATATGTTCCACTCTCTATCTTCATATTCGGGTTCGGATTCGGGTTCGAGTTGGCCCAAATCTCAACCCAAGTTGTAACCGGGTACAATAGAAGTATAAAAAACTGGGACTTGGTGTTGTTTCAGTGGAAAACAAACACTGGTGGAGCTCAGAGAGGCTTGGGACGATGAAACGCTTCTTTCAACCAGTAGAGAAAGATGGGTCTGCCAAAAGACCCAACCTTTCATCACCCAAGAGTGAAGAAACTTCAATGGAGGACAAACCCAAGAGAGAGCCAACCAAGTTCTTAACTTGGAATGCCAACAGCTTTCTTCTTAGGATCAAGAACAACTGGCCTGTGTTCACCAAGTTCATCACCACCTTTGATCCCGACGTCATTGCGATACAGGTATGACATTCTCTCTGTTTTTAGGTACCCATTTTGATTCTTGGGGTTTATGAGGTATTGATGAATGTTTTGTGATGACAAACTGGTATGGCTAATTTGACTGTGTTGGTGCAATGGGATTTGGATTCTTAGTATTTGGTATGTGAAATTTCATGGATGTGGTTTTTTATGGTCTGAAATGTGGGTAAATGAATTTGGTAGCTGAGGTTCTGGATTGTGATGAAAGTTTGCTTAATTATAGTCTTGTAAAGGTGAAATCTTTAGGCCAAAACATGTCACGCTGTTGACATTTTAGTTGATCTGAATAAAATAGACTGGTATTGGGTGGTTTGTGTACTGGACATTTCAGGTTGTTTCCCTTCATTTTAAGGAGTTACAATGCACAATGTGAAAGCTAGACAGATGCATAATTTCCATTCAGCATCGGATAATGCCTTTTTCGTGACTTGTTTTCTGAATCAAATTCAAAAATGCTGCTTGGTTGTAAGTTGGTTCGTTTTGTTAGTCTGTCCTTTTGGTCATGCATGTAGTCGTGGTTGCTAAGTATTGATTTAAGATCTTGATAAGTGTGTGTGGAACAACTTTCTAACCGCATGTTAATACCAGGAAGTTAGGATGCCTGCTGCCGGTTCAAAGGGTGCACCTAAACGCCCAGGAGAGTTGAAAGATGACACTAGCTCATCGCGTGACGAAAAGCAGGTACGCCACTCTTCAACATCTGTTTGACACAATTTTAGAACTTTTGATGGAGAGCATGTATATTGATATTGACCATTGTGGTGTGGACAGAAATATACTGGGATCAACTAGTAACACTACCAAATTGAATTCTCCGGATAGGTTTGAAGTTGCTAATTAGTCAGTACTTATATATTGGTCAAATGAGTTCTAAGCAAAGAAATTTTTTCTCTTGAAATCGTTAGCTTTCATATGTGGGATTATACTAAAAGTCTAAAAGATTCGCATAGGCATTGTATGGTTTTATGCTTCAACTGAGTTGAATTTACCATTCATATATTCAAATTCTTCAAACATTTTGGATATCACTTGTACAGTTGATCATGTTATGCGAAATAGCCTCAAGATTATCACTAATGTAGATGTTGATTCTCTTTCTTTACTTCCCAAATTATGCAGATAATAATGCGTGCCCTGTCAAATCCACCCTTTGGAGATTATCATGTTTGGTGGTCACTTTCAGATTCAAAGTATGCAGGGACTGCATTGATTGTAAAGAAGTGTTTCCGACCCCAAAAAGTATTTTTCAATCTTGACAGAAAAGGTTTGCTGGTTGATTATATGTTTTTGTTTGTGGCATCCATTGAATTTCATATACTGAAATGATCTTCTTTTTTTTTTTTTTTAACTTGCAGACATCTTCCTACCTAAAATGATGCGAGATCATTTTGTTTTACTTGATTTCCTTTGCATTTATATATGTAATATACAAATGATTATGTAAAGAGCTATAAGCTCTATGCTTTGGGAAGTCAGTTAAGTTAGTTTCAATTATCTATTCTATACAAAAGAATTTATCTTGTTCTTTCTATTTTTAACTTTTATCTTTATCTTTTTAAGATGGATATTTCTGGAAAACGGTTTTGAACGTTTGCGCTTAGATATCTATCTCAAATACTCTTTTTGTTTTGATGTTTCACTGGCACATCAGCTGGTTAATACAATTTTCTTATGTTAGCTTCGAAGCATGAACCGGATGGTCGGGTTATCTTAGCTGAATTTGAGATGTTTCAGTTATTGAATACATATGCACCAAACAATGGCTGGAAGGAGGAAGAAAACTCATTCCCAAGGAGACGAAAATGGGATAAAAGGATTTTAGAGTTTGTCTTGCATTGTTCAGATAAGCCTCTCATATGGTGTGGTGATCTGAATGTCAGGTGAGTGTATCTTTCTTTGTCCCACTAGCCACAGTATTCATAAATGGTAAACTTGAGCAATTCAGAAGTAACATGCCTTGCAATAAATTTATGATAATTTCATAAATCTGATGTTTTGGAGCTACTTAGACGTTAAATGGGTAGCATTATGTTCAGATGTGAAACTTCGGCTGCATAAATTTCTGTAAGAAAGGTTTTTCTAACTGTCACGTTTAAAATAATCCATTAATTACAGGTCCCATTATATACTAACCTATTGAAAAATTGTTCTAGGCTTATCATGTCAACGATTCTGTAATATAATCTTGTTTATGTTCCTATGCACCTCATTAGATATATTATAATTCTTATGGAGGAACTTATATTTTCTGTTTTTATGCAGCCATGAAGAGATCGATGTTAGTCATCCAGATTTTTTCAGTGCAGCAAAGGTTAATGGTTATGTTCCTCCGAATAAAGAGGTTATATTTCAAACTGAAGCTTCTTAGGACATTATTGTGGTTGTCATATAGTACTTGGCCTTTGTCAACTAGTCATGATTAACTTAAAAAGGTAAATTCTGAAGAATGAGGTTGAGCTGGTGGAATATATAAGGGCCAATACCTCTTCTGGATGCTTATGCAACTCTTCAGTTAGGATGTATTTTGAAGTTCCCATCTATTTGAACTGCTGTGTTCCTTTTTACTTAGAATTTTGAGGTTCCTGGCCGTCATCTGGAATCTCACCTTTTAGGAAAGAGGAAACATAGTAGATGTGGAGGATCTTGTTAATCATGGACTTGTAATACTTCTGTTCCAAGAATTTCCACCATTTGTTTTGATACCATTTTCACTGCTTTCCCTGTTTCATTTTAGGAAGTTTGCGTACCGAGGTTTAACATTAGACCTTTGTCATGGTCAAAGGGTATAGGACTGCAGGAAGCTACGTATGTGAACTGTAAATGTACCCTATCTGTGTTATATTAAACCCTGAGATGGTTTGTTATCTTGATAATTCAGGATTGTGGACAGCCTGGATTTACCTTGTCTGAGAGAAAGCGTTTTGGAAACATATTGAAGGAGTATGTTACCCTTAACTTATTAGCTTGTTCCCTTTGCATTTTTTCATTGTGTGCCTGCATGGCCTTATTCGTATCTGTCTCAATAGAGTGAGGGGGGGGGGGGGGGGGGGGGATTGGATAAGGAAGAGATCTCAGATCTCATAGCAATCTAGTTGAATTGATATTATTTAGTAAAAGGAGCTTTTCATTTATTTACTTGGAGTTGTATTGTTACTTTGATAAATAATAACTTTTACTGTCTGATGATATGTCTTTCAGGGGAAAGCTAATAGATGCATACCGATTCCTCCACAAAGAGAAGGACATGGAGCATGGCTTCTCCTGGTCAGGAAATCCCATTGGAAAGTAAGACCATAAGGAACATGCACGTAGAAACTTATCATTGAAAATTAAATAGGATTACTGTTGTGTTAGTCTAGTTGAAATATTTGTCAATCATAGTTTCCATCTTGATGTGCAATCATTAGATGTGCATAGAGGAACCGGAAAGTATCTGAATAACCAAATATTGTTATTATACAGTGTACAGCACATAATAAACATAATGGTTGGCTTTCTGGCAGGTATAGAGGCAAAAGGATGAGGATAGACTATTTTGTAGTTGCAGAGCAACTCAAAGATAGGATTGTTTCATGTGAGATGCATGGCCAAGGGATCGAACTTCAAGGTATTAGTTTTTTCCATTTCAAATATTACCTCTGCTGGCTGTGTATTTTCTTGCAAATGTTGGAATTGGCAAGATATATATGAATTACAGAATCCAGTTTATAGTTTAAAATAGAAACAGACTCTCATTTCGAACTCAATAGGCTAGTATCCCTCATCCATAAGTGCCGGTTGGTGGAAATCAAAGCATGTATAAAGAGTTAAAGACATAGTCTTCTAATGATGGCAACAAATCATGTAATTATGGTTTGATGATCCTTGTTACAATATGGATTACATCTAAAATCTAGTATTCATTGAAACAAACTAAAGAAGCGGAACACAAAGAAAAGAGATATGTGACTCATGTAGCTTTTACCTTTTGTGGTGAAATGTTCTGGCAAATGCATTTCAGACTGTGTAGTTGTGATCCCACAAGCTAAAACAAAATCTCATCAGCTTTATAATGTCAGTTGATTCCTTCTCTGTTTTTCCCTCTCCATAGTATATACCAATATGCACAGCTAACTGGCACTCATTCGAAACTCTGCAGGATTCTATGGAAGTGATCATTGTCCAGTTACCCTCGTGCTCTCAGAAGCACAAAACTGAAACAATTTATGACAATCCCAATGTTATAGGACGAAGTAGTATCCATCTGTACTATATTTATGCATCAAGTAAGTTTGTCATGATGCTTCTCTGATATTTTAGCGACAGCTTACATTGTTAGATTATCCTATTTAAGTAGATCATTGATTTGCATTCTATGACAACCCAAAATGTGAAAACTGAAAAGGATGGAGTCAAAATGCACGAGGTAGAAGGGGGAGTTTACTTCTTGCAGTGAAGAAATGAAATACCAGCGCAGAGAAAAAAGGGAGTATGCCTTGTTGCCTTCTAGTGATAAAGTGGTCCTCCTCAATGTCCTGTGCTCCTCCTGCCATACTGGGCAAGCATTCTCAACCTAGACTCATGCAAATCACAATAAATTACGTTGATTGAGTTCAAATGATTAGGTCCGTAGGTATATTGATGGTTGTCTGTCAATGCCTTCTTCCCTGATCCAGGTGAATTTGACCATCAACCATATCTATCTGATCAGAATTTACCTTGTCTGCGATCGGTGAAGTCAACATATATTCACTGTAAAAGCACTTTCAGACCAGATATCATTTGTCTTCAAGCCATTCTCATCTCGCTTTCTGCATGACTCATTTGTGTTAGCAACTCAGAATCTGTTCAGTCATACCTTCAATAACCATAAGCTAGCAGCCGCTTTAAGCGCGAGGTCTAAATGTATATTTACATTTAAACTTTGCGCTTAACGCGGCAGTGGCTGTTCAGTTTGTCAACTACAGTAGTTGCTACAGACGTGGTACGGTGGAGAAAGAGAGGGCACATTATGATCACCGGTAGAGGATGGCCGTAAGGAATCTAATGATTACCGAATCTGATTTGTTTAGATGATCTAATAGAGAGAACCAAGTTATTATAAACTAAGCTAGCAAAGCATGCTCTGTGACTAGGCTTTAACCTTATTCTTATTACAGAATAGTTTCATGCAGCTATACTCGAGATGATATGAGCGCACCAAATAAAATTGCAAGAATCAGCTCGTATTTATTTCTTTTTTCGTAATAGTGGTTTTGATTTTGTACTGAAAGTGAAAGAAGAAATATATATCCTAGGGTTGGTTGCCAAGACGTGACATGTCATCCTAGGGTTGGTTGCCAAATGACCACTAAAAACAAGAGTCAAAGACCACAGTCAAGTGAGAGTACACACTGTGTGGATTACTGATTCTGAACCAACAGAGAAAGGCATCTCAATTTTCAACAGCCACTGATTTTCAATTTTATAAATACTTATACTTGGTATCTCCAAATCCTATCTAAATGTACTGCAACATTTTTGAAAAATAAAATAAAAAATTGGAAATTTTTATATGCACGACGTGTATTTACACGACACAATCTTAACCGTTCATAACAATTCATATGTTTGACCACCATGTTTCTATATTATTTCTTCTAATCCTGACCATCCATGTATGTATGTGAAGATACACGCTGTGTACTAAAGATACTCTTAATAAAAAAACCCTAAAAAAGGAAAATCCCCAAAGAAAATGGCAGAATGGTAAAAATAGAAAAAGACGGTGTCATTTTCATGTAGCGCTCTCAAACCCAGAATAAAACCCCACTCACATGGGACATGACCTCCTCTGCCTCTCACTCTTCCTTCCCCTGCTCCCCAAAATTTTTACTTAAACACTTTCTTTCCTCCTCTGCTTTCTATCCCCTGTAGTTTTCCTTTTTATTCATACCAAAAAAAAACAGAGCACCAAATCGAAAACCAATGAAGCCCTCCCCACCCTAAACCCACTTGTTCTTCTTCTTCTTCTTCTTCTCCAATTCCCCATGGATTTTGCATGACCAATCATCCAAAACCCACCAAAGATCTCTCCTTTTCAATTGACTCAATTTGATGGCGGCAGCTCCAGAGCAGCCCCCGGAGGTCCTCCCCTGGCTGAGAGCCCTCCCCGTAGCTCCCGAGTACCACCCCACCTGGGCCGAGTTCCAAGATCCGATTGCCTACATTTTCAAGATCGAGAAAGAAGCTTACCAGTACGGCATCTGCAAAATCGTGCCACCTGTCCCTCCGGCGCCGAAGAAGACCGCAATTGCTAACCTCAACAAGAGTCTGACACTACGTAACGGGCCGGCAACCGGTAAAGGCCCGAAAGCCCAGCCCACATTCACCACCCGGCAGCAGCAGATCGGGTTCTGTCCCCGGAAGGCCCGCCCGGTGCAGAGACCTGTCTGGCAGAGCGGCGAGCATTACACTTTCAGCCAGTTCGAGGCGAAAGCGAAGAGCTTTGAGAAGAGCTACTTGAAGAAGCAGAGGAAGAAGGGAGGGCTGAGTGCTTTGGATATCGAAACGCTGTACTGGAAGGCCACTGTGGACAAGCCGTTTTCGGTTGAGTATGCCAATGACATGCCGGGGTCGGCATTCGTGCCGCTGAGCTCGAAGAAGAGTGGGGGGAGTACCAGCAGGGAGGCAGGGGATGGGGTTACGCTTGGGGAGACGGCGTGGAATATGAGAGGGGTTTCGCGGTCGAGAGGGTCTTTGTTGAGGTTTATGAAGGAGGAGATTCCCGGGGTCACGTGTCCGATGGTGTATGTGGCTATGATGTTCAGCTGGTTTGCTTGGCATGTGGAGGATCATGACTTGCATAGCCTCAATTATTTGCATATGGGGGCCGGGAAGACTTGGTATGGCGTGCCCAGGGAGGCTGCCGTGGCGTTTGAGGAGGTGGTGAGGGTTCAGGGATATGGAGGAGAGATCAATCCTCTGGGTGAGTTTATGTGCCCCCTGTTTTTAGTTGTGCTCTGTTCTGTTTGAACTTAGTTGGAAATGTCAGTTCAACTCGTTTGTTTGATGTTATGACTATAGAATGCCTAGTGTTCAAACTGTCTGTGTCAAATTAGTTACTTACGACAATGTGGACTTGTCTTGGGTTATGGAAGTAGCTTGAAGTCTTGAACTTATGAGTCGACTTGTGGAACTTGTTATGCTTTTCGCTTATGTGATGATTTTACTTTTGGCTTTGATTCTATATAGTTCCTTTCTCCACACTATCTACACCTTTGATGGCATTTGTTTTTGTTCAGTTACATTTGCGACTCTTGGTGAGAAGACAACCGTGATGTCACCTGAAGTATTTATCAGTTCAGGTATTCCATGCTGCAGGTAATTCCTAAAGTATTACTTTGTCTTTTAAAGTTGCTTTTGAAATTCCTCATTGTATGTGATGAATTAGTCATTCATGATATTCTTACATCTCTGATTGCTTTGAATCAGGTTAGTGCAAAATGCTGGGGAATTTGTTGTCACTTTTCCAAGAGCGTATCACACTGGATTCAGTCATGGTGAGTGAGCATTAGTTTATATTTACTAAAGTCACTGCTGTTGTTGTCTTTGTATTTTTATAAATCAAAATGACTATTTGTTGAATTGTCTATAGGATTTAATTGTGGGGAGGCAGCCAACATTGCAACTCCTGAGTGGTTGAGGGTTGCCAATGATGCTGCTGTTCGACGAGCTTCAATCAATTATCCTCCTATGGTGTCTCATTTTCAGTTACTTTATGATCTTGCTCTAGCATTATGTTCAAGGTTTGTTTGTGACCTTTTGCAAGTTCCATTTGCCTAATTGCGTAATTGTAAATTTCTACAAATAAGCGCATTATGGTTGATTACTAGTTGAGTTTGAAGACACCAATTCAAAAATATCTGGAAAGATAATCAGTTGCTAAACTGCTTATTCTGCAGAACACCTGTGCACAGTAGTGCTGAACCTCGAAGTTCTCGACTAAAAGATAAGAAAAAGGGTGAAGGAGAAACAGTAGTTAAGGGTTTATTTGTGAAGAATGTCATTCAGAACAATGAGCTGCTTCATGTTCTTGGAAAAGGTTCGTCAATCGTACTTCTACCACAGAGTTCTTCAGACATTTCTGTTTGTTCAAAATTACGTGTTGGTTCACAGTTGAGAGTGAACCCGGATGATCTCATTATAGACGGAAATCGGGGAATCAAGCAGGTTTCGGTGAAAGGAAAACTTGCATCTTTATGTGAAAGTAGCCGACATCTCTCTTTAAAGGGAAATGACAGTGCGGCTACTCCTTCTAAGATGTTGAACATGAGCGCTAAAAGAGAAAGTAATGTCGAAGGGGAAGGGTTGTCAGATCAGAGACTGTTTTCTTGTGTTACATGTGGGATTTTGAGCTTTTCATGTGTTGCTATCATTCAACCAAGAGAAGCAGCAGCCAGATATCTCATGTCAGCAGATTGTAGTTTTTTCAATGATTGGGCTGTTGATTGTGAGCCAATCCAGGGTGCAAATGGAGATCCAAATAGTTCTAAGAAGGGTCCCTGTACAGGTTGGTTTATTCTGAAAATTTCTTCTCTATATGGACAGTCTTATTATTCAAACTGATATTGTAGCCCAAGATTTTTTCTTGTGGGTAGACTTAGATAAGGAACCTCTATTACTGTGATTACTGTTCCACTGAAACACTGATACATGCATCATTTGGACAGAGGGAAGCACAGTTGTAAATTACTTTTAAAAACAATTCTGGTCTTGAACAATGCACCTTGGTTTATGCAACCTCAGGGATGAGATCTCCAACTTGAGTTACCTACCACCCCTTTTCATTCTTCCATGTGCTCAAAGTACATTAGTAAATATGCATTTGGATCAATCTGATTACTTACCAATTCCCAAATTTGTCATTTTGTACGCATATTTTGATGTATTTCGCGTTTATACCATTCTTGCACTTGTCTGGTAAATGATTTTTCTATGTAATTTTTTTAGTTCAACCGTAACTTCTAATCTTGAATGTTTATATGTTTATTCCTTCAGAAACAGGATTGAAGCAAAAAAGTGCCCCTGATAGTTTATATGATGTGCCCGTTCAGTCTGCCGATAATCAAAATCAGATCACAGATCCATCCAATGAAGTTGATTCAAATACTGAAAACCAGAGAGATACTAATGCACTTGGGCTATTAGCTTTGACCTATGGAGTTTCATCTGACTCGGAGGAAGATCAGGCTGACCAAGATGTTCCTGTTTGTGGTGACAAATCAAACTTGTCTGACTGTTCTTTGGAAGGTAGATATGAGTATCAAAGTGCTAGTCCTCCTTTGAGAGCCTCTTATGGTGTTACAGCTGGGGTTCGCAGTCCCACTTCACCAGGATTTGATTGTGGTATTGGACTCCCAACAATTGATGGTAGTGGACTCCCAACTATTGATGTCTATGTGGAAAATAGACCTGAAGCAACTAATTTCAAGGATAAGGGTCATCAATATTCTGTTGATCTTGGCACCAATAATCTTGCTTTGACAAAGACAAATGGTTTGGTGGGTACATCTATAGATCCAATGAAGGTTTCATATTCTGGCTCCCCAGATGCATTTGACGTTCAACCAACTGGATTTGGTCAGGTCACTTTACGGAAAGATAGCACAGGTACATCATTTGCTCCAGGATTTGACCATGATTCTTCTAGAATGCATGTGTTCTGCCTTGAGCATGCTGTAGAGGTTGAGCAGCAGCTTCGTTCATTTGGCGGCGCCCATATATTACTCCTTTGTCATCCAGGTGTGTGTTTCTGTTAATTTACAGTTTCTGACTTTGTTCATTCTCCTTTTCTAATCCAGTTCTTTACTTACATGAAAGCCCCTACTGTAGTAAAGATCATTTTGTGTGAATATATTATGACTGGTAACAGGAAAGTAGTATAGATGAAACGAGTAGAGTGTTCACGGGTTCAAATCTCGCTGAATGGTAGATGAAATGGGTAGAAGGTAGTATCAGCTTATCCAATTGGTTGTTTTGTATGTTATGCAGTTGACTAGGAATACGGGACGTTCTGCTGCTTAAGTTTTAGTTTAGCTTCTTGGGTGAAACTTTCGTATTTTCTGAATTTTATGGCTAAATGGAACGGTGGAGGCACCATTGCTTAAATGGGATTTGGTGCCTTGTTGCAGCAAACAAAGGATGAAGAAGTTTTCCCCGATAGTGTATGGTTAATGTCATAAGATGATAGAGCTTCTGCCAGCCGTTTTCTGTCTATATTATTGGCCTAGTGTAGTTAGATGTGTAAACCAGAAGTGGGATGAAGACGAAAAGCTTATTCCTTTGACAAGCTCTTAAAATGGTTAATTTTATTTGCAGTCTTTATAATTAATATTTAAAAGCAATACCATTTATCGATAACCAGACCATCATATATCCCTATAGTCTAACTAGCTCTGATTTTCAATCAATACATTTGCAGACTATCCGCGGATAGTGGATGAAGCAAAAGAAATAGCGGAAGAACTGGGAGTAAATTATCCCTGGAATGATTTGGTATTCAGGAATGCCACCAGGACGGATGAGCAGAGGATTCAGTCAGCTCTGGATAGTGAGGAAGCCATTGCTGGGAATGGAGACTGGGCTGTAAAGATGGGGATCAATCTCTTCTACAGTGCCAGCCTTAGCCGCTCTCATCTTTATAGTAAGCAGATGCCATACAATTCTGTTATATACAATGTATTTGGTCGTAGTTCTCCAGCTACCTCCCCTGCTGGACCTGAGGTCTGTGGGAGGAGGCCTGCCAAACAGAAAAAGGTAGTGGTAGGGAAATGGTGCGGTAAAGTTTGGATGTCAAATCAAGTTCATCCCTTCCTAATAAAAAGGGAACATGAAGAGAAAAAGGTGGAGCAAGAACGGAGGAGGTTCCAGGAATCGCCAATTCCAAATGAGAAGCTTCATGGAAACACAGAAAGCACACACAAAACTGAGAAAACTGTGGTGACGAAACAGTATTCTAGGAAGAGGAAAATGACCGTAGATGGTGAGACAACCAAGAAAGCAAAACATACTGATGCAGTTTCTGCTCAGTCAGTAGATGATGACTCCCATCTACAGCAAACGAGGTTTCTCAAGAACAAGCGAGGCAAACATATAGAGAGTGGTCCAACCAAGAAATCAAATATTGAGAAAGAAGATGCAGTGTTGAGTGATTCAATGGAAGATGACTTCCGTCAGCAAAACAGGAGGACTCTTCGAAGCAAGCAAGCCAAGCATTCTGTGGGGGATGATGATGTTTCAGATGATTCAATGGGGGTTGATTCTCAACAGCAGCAGACACGGATTGCTAAAAGTAAGCAAGCAAAGCACAGTGCCAAAGATTTCTCTATGGTGTCAGATGATTCAGTTGGAGTTGATTCTGATCATCAGCAGAAGCGGGTTGCTGAAAGTAATACCAGAGAGTTCTCTGCGGTTTCAGATGATTCGCTTGAGGAAAGTATCCATCAGTTGCATAGGAGGTCACTTAGACGCAACAAAGGTAAAAGCATTGGGAGAGAAAATTTTACCTCACAAAATCTTTATGGGGTCAGAACTCGCCAGCAACAAAAGAAGACTTCTAAAAGCAAGCAGGCCAAAATTGTTGAGAGAGAAGAAGCAGCTCTGGATGAAACAACGGACGATAATGCTGTAGTGCAGCATAAGATTGTCCGAGGCAAGCAGATAAAACCAGAGACCCTTCAGCAAATGAAACGGGAAACCCCTCAGCGTGTGAGACAAGGGTCCCGCCGTTTACAAGAAAGCCAGCAACAGACTCCCAGGATCCGAAACACCACTGATGTCCGTGCTGAGGAACCAGAAGGTGGGCCTAGCACGCGACTTAGAAAAAGACCTCCAAAAGAGCAGCCAGAAACCAGTAGGAAAAAGGCAAAAGAGCAGCAACAAACCGGTAGGATCAAGGTAAACACTGCTTCAGCTGTGAAGACAAAGAATGCGTCAGCTCGAAAGACAAAGAACGCTTCAGGTGCGAGGGTAGAGGAAGCAGAATTCGTGTGTGATATTGAGGGGTGCACCATGAGTTTTGGCACGAAACACGAGCTTAATCTCCACAAGAAAAACGTGTGTCCAGTCAAGGGGTGTGGAAAGAAATTCTTCTCACACAAGTATCTGGTGCAACATCGCCGAGTGCACGAGGATGACCGCCCCCTTCGGTGCCCTTGGAAGGGATGCAAGATGACATTCAAGTGGGCATGGGCTCGGACGGAGCACATCAGGGTACACACAGGTGCTCGTCCCTATGTCTGTGCTGAGCCAGGGTGTGGGCAGACCTTCCGGTTTGTGTCAGATTTCAGCCGTCATAAGCGGAAGACTGGGCATTCAGTAAAGAAAGGTAAAGGGCGATCGCGGTGACCGGATATGCAGCAAAGTGGGATGTAATCATGTAACTAAGGAATCTGTTGATCGATTGACAAATTAGTTTTAGGTGAGGAGTAGGATTTAAGATTTCCCCCTGTAATTGCTATTCAGAGTGACAATCATTTCTGATTTTCCTCGGGACTTCATTAGGCCCTTTAATTTAATGCGGCAACAGCAATTGCTTGGATCTTAAGCAGATTTTTCACAACATGTTGTCATATGCTAATTCTACATTCTCTTTGATTGCCTACTGTTATAGTTGCTCTAAATTTTGGATCAAGTAGCATTCAGATGCAAAGTACAAGTACCAAACAAAAAAAAACAGCACCCCTTACATTTCTGATATCAACCTTACAATCCTGCAACCACCAACACTCTACTTACACCCTTAGTATGTTAATGTATAAATATATTTGTCGTGAAATTTGGATCAAGAAAGTAATGGAATATAGCCGGAGGAAGCCCCTGATAAAACGACATGTCGGTTTTATGACTTCAGTTTTACTAGGCTAGTCTCCCACTAGTCCACACCGTTTGCAGTTGAGACCTATAAAAGCAAGCGCTTCTTTTTGCCCTCCTCGGTTCTCAATCTCATCATCTCTCTCTTCTCTCTTTTCTTAAATTAGGGTTTTGAAATGTGGAGGGAGAATGGAGCTCTCTGAATCCTTATTCTCCATCGTGTCTATTCCCCCGAATCTCGATTCCGATACCGTCAACAACAACGAAATTGATCAGGTTCAGCTCAGCGATTCCGACATAGGGTCTCAACACTCCACCGCCACCGAGAGGGAGGAGGACCGTCACTGCTCCTGTGGTGATGGTGACGTGCCGGCGGTTGTCCGTTCCGGTCCCGATCCCGATGCTGTTGGTGTCGATCATGCGGTGAGTGATGAGATTCGGAAGCTGGATTTGAAAGGCGACGATGCTGAGGTGGCGGAGGTGGTAGCGGTGGTGGAGGTGGGGGAGAAGGAAAAGAAAGAGGAGGTTGAGGCGGAGAAGAGCTGTAATGGTGGCGAAATCGAAGACAAAAGTAGTGAGAAACAGAGTGAGGAGGAGAGCAATGAAGGAGGAGAGAATGGTGTTGAGGTGGAGAAGAAGGGAGGAGAATATAACAGATGCTATCAGTACCCGGTGAGGCTTGAAGCCGAAGACTGTTCCTTTTACCTGAAGACGGGGTCTTGCAAGTTCGGATCCAATTGCAAGTTTAATCACCCTGTTAGAAGGAAGAGCAACAATCAGGTAGTCAATCTCTACATACATTTATCCGATTATACATGTTTTAATGCAAATGTGTCTGCTTTGTTTGGTTATGATACAAAGATTGGGACTTTGCAATGCTTGGCCTCATTTATCACTATGTCTATATGTTTGTTTACCTTTGTGGATAAGGACCTTAGTGTGTGTGTTTGTCTGTGTGTGTGCGTGTGGAATTTTGAGAGAGTATGGGGTGGTTGGTATGTTAGGCTGGAATGATGAATATTGTCAGCGTAAAATGAGCTAACATATTTGGTGAACATGGTATTTCTCATCGAGGAGATTGTTCATGTAATTAGTGTTTGTTTGCATATTAGTAGTTGCTGCTTTTCGTAGCTGAAACTGGGTTTTTTTTTTTTTGGATACTATTTATGTTGGAATTATTGCACCTAGCTAATGGCTACTTTGGAAGGGTTGACATATAAATATGCCCTTATATTATCATGAATATTTCTGCTAGCTGCTCACTTTCTGTTTGTTGATGTTTTGAATTCTACCAGTCCCAGGTTTTTAAAGACAAAGTGAAGGAAGGGAATGAGTTGTCAGAGAAGCCAAGCCAGACAGAATGCAAGGTTATTTGTTGTCCTAATGATGTTTTTGTTCATGTATTCGGTATGGAGCATCTTAGTTTATCCCATGGGGTTCTACTTCTGGCTATCTGAAAATTGAAGATAAGTGTGCATATATGTTAATGCCATATTTGCCCTTGTACCTTGTATTTAAGTCGTTTAAATGCTTATGTGAACTGGTACCAATTCATGATATTGTAACACTTTGTTGCAGTATTACTTAAGGCCAGGGGGATGCAAATATGGAAAAGGTTGCAGATACATCCATGGAAAGGGGAAAATTCCGGTAGCTCCAGTTGAGGAACTTAACTTTCTGGGACTGCCAATTCGACAGGTATAGATTTTTTCTCGAACCTGCTGATTTTGAAACTGAATATAAAATTCAGTCTTTGAGGTTTAAGCTGTATATGTACTTAGTTTCTTCATCAATGAGGTCTTTTATCATGTTTTAACATCACCTCTAAATATTTTCTTTATTACAGGGGGAGAGAGTGTGTCCCTATTATATGCGCACTGGCTCGTGCAAGTATGGATCAAACTGCAAGTATAACCACCCTGATCCTACTGCTGCAGGAGGATCTGACCCTCCGTCTGGATTTGGTAACAGTGGACCTGCATCATTACAAGGTGGATCACAATCATCATCTTGGTCTGCACCTAGATCATTGAATGAGACTCTGCCTTATGTGCCACTGATGATGCCACCATCTCAAGGAGTTCCTTCTCGAAATACAGAATGGAATGGTTATCAGGTATATTCATCACTCCTATGATACAGAGTTTATGGTTTGAATAAGTCTCATCCATTTCATAATATGAACATTGCAATAGGTCATTGTGAGCTCTCTCTCTCTCTCTCTCTCTCTCTCTCTCTCACACACACATAGAAAAATACTTCTGTTTTCCTCTTACATTTTTCAATGCACTCGTCTCTCTTAAATTATTGATTTCATGTGGCATGTTTAGGCACCAGTATATCTAGAAAGAAGCATGCCTGCACCGCCACCATATGTTATCAACAACTCAGGGATTGAAACCAATATGTATAAACAATATGCACAGTCAAATCAAGTTGATGAATTCCCAGAACGGCCTGGACAACCTTTATGCAGTTTCTTTTTAAGAACAGGGGACTGTAAGTTTAAATCTAATTGCAAATATCATCATCCAAAAAGTCAGACTGCAGTATCCCCCTCATTTGCACTCAGTGACAAGGGCCTTCCTTTGAGACCAGTAAGTATTTGCACATGCTCTATACAATGAATCTATTATATTTACTATTTTATTTTTATAACTTTTGGAATATATCCTAAAACTGTTTTCACTTTATGTTGCATGGAGCAAAAACAAGATGAATATCTTTTTCGGGATGATGAAAAGTATGTTTTGGTTTGGATTTGAAATTGTTTTTCTGCCACTGCCGTGATAGGGTTTATTTCCTCGTAACGGAAGTAACTCAACTGCCGGTCCCCCATGTTGCTCAATTCGACTTGTCATCTTGACAACTTGGGTAACTAAAAATTCCATTTGTAGAAGGTAGCAAGTACCTGTTGTATATAGTTCTATTATTGTGTGATTTGGGAAATGCAATTTTTCTTCCCTTTTTCCTGCTCTGATGGGGTGGTGTAAATTTTTCTTCCCTGTTTTCTTCTCCCATAACTTTGGAAGATTTTGGGCACAATTTAGCTTAGCTTCATAATTGTTCCACAAAGATGAACTTTTTCTCTTGAAAATCGTAGTGATTGCTTGTTTGCTTTCCAACAGAATGTTTATTGACTACGTCTGAGATTTTTTATCACAGCTTACGGCTTTCATGTTTGCATGCCATTGATCCAAAATTTGTTTCAAAATCCAGGATCAGAATATTTGCACCCATTACAGTCGCTATGGCATTTGCAAATTTGGGCCAGCTTGTAAATTTGATCATCCGTTGCATTTAACATCTTCAACTACATCTGGTCTTGATCATCAACTTCCTTTCAGTGACTTGGCGAATACAAAAGAGGCGGGAATAGCTAGGAGCAGAAGTCGAACCGATGATACAATTCAGCTGCAACAAGCCGTGTAATAAGTTTTGCATGAAATACCTACACTAGAGCACAGCATTTGCATGAACAAGGATATGTAACTGTCCTTTCTTTTGGATCTTAAACCTATGGAACTTTTCCATCCAGCTGCTACTATTAACTTTTATTTGCAAATGACCGGGATTGTAAATTATGTCGTATTTATGTCATTTTGGCAGCAAATACAAGAGTAAATTTAAGTATTCAAGTCACTATAGTTCTGTTCCTTGGATGAATATTAGATTGCAGCATTTCGCTCGTGCATGAGGTTCGAGTCAGAAGAATTATTCATAGAAAGCCGCCCTAAAGATCGGTGCTTGTTGCAACCCTATGAAAGCTATGAAATTAATAGCATGTTAAGTCTACACGAGTAGAATGGAACTCAAAAGAAGCCCTTGAAAACGTAATGTGGTGTCATAAGGGAATCGAAGATTGGGTTTTATGCATTATCGTTCCTCGCAGAAACGAAGTTGACAACGCCGCCCCGAGTCACTTTCTTCCGGTTGACAAAGCGTAATATATTGCATTCCATACGGATAGGTGATACACTATATAGTATAAAAGAGAATATATTTTTTCGAATATATATAAAACGTATACATAATATATGTATTCGAATATAAAATCTTACCGCCGGAGAAGCCTTTTATGGTTCAATTCTTTACCTCTCAGGGGGTTTTGACCATAAATTGATAGATAGAAATGCTATCAGGCATATACTTCATCTCGGCCGTCGGAGAAACGTACATTATATTCTTCCCGATTCAAGTGGGTTAAATGCTAATGGGTCCATGAGGACAAGTACTCCAGGATATTCTAGGGCACTTTATCCTTCCGGATAAAAACTCTTCCCGCTAATCGATTGAGTAGTCATAGGAGTCGCCTATGGTGGCTTCTTGCGGGACGGAACTCGCTAACAGAATCGTAATGAAATAGTGGCAGAGGACTGGTGATCCTCTCCAAGTCTCCCATCTCACGGCCTTACTCGGACATTCTGTTTATCCGACTGAACCTGTAAAGAAGAACGAGATCGCATAGGTCCCCTCCTCACGCGAGGATCAACAACTTAGTTAGCTAACCAAGTGTAAAGAACACTAAAAATAGGAACGGGAATTAGAACACTCCCCTCATGACAGTAACCCCGGGAATCCTCTTGAATCAGCTGTTCTAGACACCCTTTTCGCGCTTCATCATCTGTTTCACCCAATGTTTTAAAAAACGCGCCTCGGGCGCGCCTTGAGGCTTAAAAGGCGCGAGGCGCATGAAAAATTCATTGTGTTTTGCTGGTTAGGCGTAGAGGCGCCAAAGGCGCAGATCAAGGCTCGGAAGGCGCAAAAAACGCTGTCATAGGCGTCAAAAGCGGACGCCCTGGGAAAAAAAGAAAAGAAAAAAAAAACTGAAATTCGCAAAGCATACCAGATACAGAGAGAGAGAGAGAGAGAGAGAGAGAGAGAGAGAGATTCAAACCTGGTGAGGGAGATGATCGGCCTCTTGGTTCAATTAAACAGAAAGTAAGAACTTAATATGCAGAAAATTACAGAGACAATATTGTGCGAATGACATTTGTATGATTTAGGGATAGAATAGATGGCAAAGCATGACCAGACGTCAGACAAACATTTGATTTCTATGGGATCGGACTACCTTGTGGAGTTGTGGACGTCGATGTGATGATATATTAGTTTGCCATATAAGAAATAACTCAATTGTGTAAAACGGAAAGCAGTGGTGGTAAAGAAATTGTGTGTGAATGGAACGTACAGTAGACTCAGTAGTTGTGATATATATGAAAGTTGAGTTTGATTTGGGTTTGAATTGGTGAGAACAATCTGATATGTATTTGAGTTTGATGGTCAATTTGATATATATCTAAACATATTAGTGGATATTTATGTATTAATATAAACTTTATATGTATTTATTATATAAATATAATTGTATCGTAAGGCTTACGCCTTATGCGCCTTAACGCCTCAAGGCTCAAGGCTCTCCCGACAAAGCCTCGCATACGCCTTAGCCTTTTAAAACATTGGTTTCACCCTCTTCGGATGCGTCTTCTTTTACTCACATAGAATGCATTTCTTCTCATCGTTAGGGAAAAGCCGCGATGTCATTTAATAACTCGACTGAGACAAGAAGTAGTGTGGCGTGGTTGGTTTAGGATCTCTAGCACCACTACTTTTGTTTTGGGCCAGACGTTCCGGGAAGACCTCATGAACGAAAGAAAGAATCAGTGACGAAGAAGCTCGACCAAGTCGAACCGCTTATATTCCAAACTGGTATTTCCATGACTTCTTCAATCCACTGGGTATTTTGCCTAATTGTTGACCGATCGAAAGCTAACTACAGACAAATAACTACTTCATGAAACCGGGAGAAAGACGAAATAGGATAGCAGCCAAGAGCACTATGATCTCCATATAGCCATATATTGAAATGGAGCATAAATGCAGTTCTCCGAAAAAAAGAAAAAGATAAGGGGTTCGATGAAATTACTTTTAGGTGACACTGCTGGTGCTGGAAAAACATCCAATACAGTAGTTCCAAGTTGAAAAATGAAGATGGGGGAAACTCTGTTTGCAAATTACAGAAAATTTTTCAACTGATACATAACGAACACCAGAAGCAGCGAAATTGGTTCACATCTTCTCGTTGGGTAGTAACTCTGGTTGGTCGAATGGTAAATGCTTCTCCACAATTAAACCCAAATCCTGGTAGCGCCGGACACATTTTAAGAGGCAAGCTGTTTCACTGGAACTTAACTTGCTCCCAAGCGTAGTACTGGTGATGCACTTGTCCCAGCATCGACTTGTTAACCTATCCACGAACTCAGCGACCATCACTCTACGGTGCTCTACCTGCACAGCAAGCACAAGTTTGTCTCAGAAGAATAGAACATAGATGGTGGTGAGAACATGTTAGAGTAAGTACCAAACTAGCAGCAGCAATAGCAATCACATAAACCGGTCTTGCAAAGACATGATAAACAGTATAACGTTCAGACAAAGCCACTAGTGGACATCGGCAAAAGTTTGAGTGAATGCATAGGCATTTTAGACCGAAAAGAATGAGCTTTTGTTTAAGACTAGAGAGGCAACATCTGATAATAAGTCACAGCATACAATGGACCTATTTTGGAGGTAGGTAATCTAAGGCTTTGACCAGTTTTGCATAAAATGGCCGCTTCAAAGAATTGAATGCTGAATCGCTGACTGTTGAACCAAGCAATTCACTTCCACTTTAAAGATGTAAGTATTGTAATCAGTATGCAACTCCAAAAGCAAACTAACAGCTAAAATAAAGCTGCAAGATGTTAGGTAAAAGTATGTTTACTTAGAAGACCATTTGGTTTCTTCCTGTTTTTCAAATGTGTGCAACAGCAAAGTTGAAAAGGGTTGTACCAGAATTGAAAGGGTACTTCTCCAATGCCCTTAAGAATTAAAATATAGCTTCCAATAATAGAGCATTGATATAACCAAGCCTGAAATTCAGAGTTGAAGGTTTCATAACTCTCTATCAATTGCTCAAACAGAATAGTATTAGAAATTTACAATTTGCAGTGCCTTGTTATGACCCACTAAACTCTACTACTTGAGAAACAAACATAATCGATCAAATATATAAAACCCAGAAAATGATAGTAAACTTGATCCATCGAGTAAATTCGGAATCAAATAAGCAAAAAGGAACAAGAAACTTACACTGATGATGCTGATCATCTCATGGTTTGAGGCATTCGAATGTGCGTTCTTGTCAAAAACAAAAAGAAAACAAAATAAGAAACCAGTAAACTTTAGCGAGTAAAATCGGAATCAAATACGGAAAAAGGAACAAGAAGCTTACCTCGATGATTTCGGACATGGCAGTAGTTTTGAGTGAGTGGTGGCGATCCATTGCATTGATCGAGTGGTGATCCATTGCACGTTTGTGCTTCCTAATTCTCCAAATTCTTGAGAGAAAGAGAAAGAGGGACGCTCTGAGAAACCCTAAAACCTCTGAGAGGGATGAAATTATATAAGAGGGACAACTTATTGAGCTGGATTTTGCATATGACCACGTGGATCCTTGAGGCCCAAGAGTCCAAAGACCAATAACAACCCAATAATTATAATGATAGGTGCAATTTGATTTTATGAATATATATTTTTTTTTTTCGAATCATCCAAAACAATTCTTGATTTCGTTGAGTGCACTCTTACTTTTGACGGAAAATTTTTCTATATGCACGACGTGTAAATAATCAGATTCTTAATAAATGTTTTTGTTGTTTATCAAATTTGTTATTGAATCCATAAAAGTTGAAGACTAACAAAATCTTTGATGAAAGTATACAAATCGTCGTGTTAAGAATTTATAACCGCATCAGTTCTCTTTTGTTGCTGTAACGCTAAAAGTGATCGACAAATTAAAGTCAAAACCATTTCTGATCGTAGGTTTTCTCTCTACGTAAGAAAGAATTCACAAGGAGAGCTTCACATTTATAAGCAGAAAGTCCCGAATTTAACTCATAGCTCCATTTCTGGTTAGCATCCGATCAAGTCATTTCAACAGATTCTCATCTTTCCTAATATGGGGCGTCGGTCCTTGTTTCTCTTAATGTGGTACAAGTCTCTAAACCATCTTGAGTCTAAAATACGAGTGCCTTATATCAACTCCTTTCCAGCCATGTTAAGCACCCGCTTACGAGCCAGTCTTTTATTCACCTGACTAATGTCCTGTTGGTCAGAAAGCAAACACTTTCAACAAAAGAAGTAGCTTTCGATAGCTGCACTCTGCAGGGTCTTGCTAAAACAAAATTTAAATTCCCAAGTACCAAGACATCGCTAACTACAGCGTATCACAACCACAACAGTAAAACACTTCAGGATTTCTCATCCTGAAACATACACTGGGGTACAAAAGCAAAGCGAAACTAAGGATCATGTTAATCTGATCAGATAACTACTTTAAAAAGGAAGCCTCAGAATGATAACTCTAAATAACTATCCATCCACCTTGTGTGAAATAAATCTCAAGACTGGAAGAAGCTTTTTGCTGATGGAATGTCATGAACAAGGTCATCAAGGCTCAATGCAAACCGTGAAAACCCCTTTGACATCTGACTGGAACTAATAATACCTTCCTCAGCCGCCTCCTTTAACAGCTTCGTTATAAGCGGTTCAGCTGTCCGAGTCTCCATGCCAAGAAATAAAGCATTTTTCACAACCTCATAATGATAGAACGAAACTCCCAACTCCCTAATGCACCTACAGGCCACAAGAGTATCTCCACTTTCCACATATTCTCTCAACAAGCCAGAAATCTTTTTCTTCACCTCTTCAACAGTTATGTGGGTGCTACCTCCCCACCTCCTCTCCACAAGTTCTGCATGGTGTGGAGCAGAAAGATAGCTCTTTTCTGCAGTCTGAATTACAAGAACACCCTTGGACGATTCGGGGAGTGCTTTCTTTGCCCTTGCTGAGAGCAAAACTGAGGCCATTTCTTTCTCCGTATCATGCCTGTCCACTGCCATGGAAACAAGGCACTTCATAAAGTAAGGATGATACTGAATCGAGCTTAGTTCTCTGACATCAGATGCTGCCTGTCCCACATCATTAGTAGTGAAGTATTCCTCAATGATGGATGCAATTGTTTTCTTGTATTCATCCAAGGGATCCGCTACAGTAGCCTCAACAAGTTGGTATGGTTCCTAATGAGACAACATGAGTCGTAGATTATTAACAGGTGTCATAGAACTAAAAACCTAATAAACAAGGAATTCAAAACGAAAAACATATAAAAGCACAAAAAAACAATGTTTTAAAAGGCTAAGGCGTATGCGAGGCTTTGTCGGGAGAGCCTTGAGCCTTGAGGCGTTAAGGCGCATAATGCGTAAGCCTTACGATACAATTATATTTATATAATAAATACATGCAGAATCTCATGTCTGCAACAATCATTATTGCATCACCTCTCATTTCTTCCTCTAAATGTTAATACGCAGAATTGCATGAAATATCATTTTCTTTTGTTTCAGTTAAGATGCAGACACATAGAAAAACACACGCATAATGACATACTTGGCATTCTTTAACATATACTTCCGAGGTTTCTGTTTTTTGGCAGATTCACCAGTGCAGTCCTTGGCAATGTGATTGTGCACCACATTTGACACTGCCTTTGCCTACAACAGCAAAGAATCAGAATGGTATATTTTACAACCTATGATATCTTTCACATCTCAGAAGTTCATTTCATTCATAAAACACTACAAAATTTAGCTAAGTTGATATATTTTAAAACAAAAGCAAAGAACATAGGAGAAATCTACCAGAGAATGATATATATATATATATATATATATATATATATATATATATATCTCAAGGCGAGGACAATTTTAATTAGTTTTCCAAACACAAATTGAAGTAAGATTGCTTGGTTGTTGGGGGAATTGAAAGATATCTACCATTTCGCTGGTTTCACTGGGAATGTTCTCTGCACAGTGATCATTGTCATCGAACATTTCTGGTAAATAGCAAACTTTGGTCAGTAGTGAAGTTTAGAATGAGATCGTATCCATCAGGCATCAGTAATGAAGGAAACAATCAAACATGAAAGAAACCGTGGTGCTTAATTGATGGCATGGAAATACAAACCTGAGAAAATGTCATCAAACGCTGTTATCGCCGGAGCTGGCAGAGTGTTCACTCCAGCATACTGAACGAGGGCATCATGATTAAACACTCACTTTAATCACAAATATCATTCCACTTCCCCCGTTCACCTGCACATATGCATAAACACTCACTTTGATTTAGGAGATGGAGTCAAACCTGATGCAAATCTCAAACTCTGAACTCTAGAACAAGAAGAGAGAAACACCTGCAGCTTAAACACCTGCAAGTCTGCCGGATTTGGTCGAGCAACAAATGAGATGTGGGAATCGGGTAGGTTGAGAGATTGACAGATCGGGTGTGATTGAGAGAGGGAGGCGCTGGATATTGAGAGATTGAGAGAGTTTTAGACCTATTTCCCTTTAGCCTTTTTCCCGAAACGGCCCCGTTTTCCCAAAAAAACAAAAGGCGCGCGCCTCAGACGCCTTCATGTGCGCCTTATGCGCCTTTTGCGCCTCCGTAAGCGCCTTGCGCGCCTCAACGCCCAGGAAGAAAAACCGACTCAGTGGAAGCTCCGCCTCATGCTTTTTGGGCATTAAGGCGCGCCTAAGGCGCGTTTTTTAAAACCATGCAAAAAAGAGTAATGTCATGGTAGCAACAGGATGCTGAAGACATAAAAATTCTACCACTAAATCAAAAATACAGGAAATAATCGAAAAATAGTACCTCCCCACTGTAATAGTTAGGGTCATTACGATCAATATGGGTTTCACCGTCAGTATAAAGCAGCTTTCCCCAGGTACCCTTGCCACCTCCTCCTTCTGCATCATGCAGAGACAAGGGAAATCAATCACAAGAAAGATTGAAGGCAACAGATAATATAACAGCAACACTCAGCTTGTCATAAACTAATTTAACCAACAGGGGGAGGTAGAAAGACAAATAATATCAATTCGAATGTACACTAAAGCACTATACTGGTTCTAAATAGCATAGCTTCTCAAGTCATTAGCAGCCTTAGAGATGAAAATGCTACTTGTATCCCGTCCAAAGCTTCAGGATTTAGTCACAATCTTGCAAAAATGACTAGTATCATACAAAATTAGGTCAACCCTGTTAAAGTAAAGTACCAAAAGCAAAGTAATTTGACTTATTTCATCTATCCGCAACAGGATTTCTTAAGAACAGGTATAGCAGTAACCCCAAATTCATTAAAATCAATGTTCAATCCACAGGATAATATCAATTGCATACTATAATAGTGAGACATAGTCAAAACACTGGTACACAGAACACCATTTACACAACACACCATTGCATGCATACCAACCTTCTATCAATAGCCATCTAATATTTAAAGTATCAATGCTTTCAAAACTATCCAAACTAGTGTAAATTCAACACCATTCAATTGCCACTGAACTCACCGTTTTTTACTTGCACAAGCTTCCCCGAGTGTGTCCAACGCACATGCCTCAGAGCTATCCCAGCAGTCGGTGCCTTGCCCCCAGCAGGGGCTTTTACATGATGCCAAGTTGGTATGATCCCTTTGCTAAAAACCTAATAAACAAGGACTTGAAAATTAAAAAGCATATAAAAGCACACAAAAGAGTAATGTCTTGGTAGCAAAGGGATGCTGAAGACAAAACAATTCTACCACCTAATCAGAATACTAAATCAAAATTACAGGAGCTAGTGTAATAAAAAAATAGTACCTCCCCACTGTCATAGTTAGGGTCATCACGATCGATATGGGATTCACCATCGGTATCAAGCAGCTTTCCCCAGGTGCCCTTGCCACCCCCTCCTCCTGCATCATGCAGAGAAAAGGGAAATCAATCACAAGAAAGACTAAAGGCGACAGATAATAAAACAGCAACAGTCAGCTTGGTCAACTAATTTAACAAACAGGGCAAGGTAGAAGAAAAATAATATCAACTTGAATGTAACGAAAGCACTATACTGGATCTAGATAGCATAACTTCAGTCATTAGCAGCCTTAGAGATGAAAATGCTACTTGTATCCCGTCTAAAAACAATCTCTCGATAAATGACTAGTACCATACATAACTATGTCAACCCTGCTAAAGTAAAGTACCAAAAGCATGCATACCAACCATCATTCAAGAGGGCCATTTAATATAATACCAATCCTTTCAAAACTACCAAAACTAGAATAAATTAACACCATTCAATTGCCACTGAACTCACCTTTTTTCACCACTCGGACACCTCTGGACGGTTCAGGGAAAGGTTTCTTTGCCCATGCTTGGAAGGCTTGGAAGGCTGCAGGAAGAAAATTATCAAAAACAGAAAAAGAGAAAGGGACAGCAAACTAAATATCAAATTCCAGATTAAATTTTTTACCTTCCATAGAGTTACTGAAATGGCCAGCCCCTTCACCACCATTGTGGTCATCATCACTACCATCATTGTCAGACCCGGGCGTGGCCGGCCTGACCCAAGTTAGAACAAATAATACAAAACCAATTATTGAACAAATGATGAAGCTATTGACGATGTTTGAGCAAAATGTGATCTTCGGAACTCCTCCTTCTGAGGATAAGTTCAGCTTTACGTATAAAGCCTGGCAAAACTTTTCACAACAGTTGTGATAAGTTGTGATAACAGGTGGCAGAGCAGGCGGCTGATGGACCTTCTTCTTTGATTTTCTTATATATGTTTTGAGTGGGGGCAATGGTATAATAGATTGTCCAGGTGTGGGGAATTTTTTTGTGCGGACCATAATAAAAATATTGCCCACATTGTGGATGTTGTTATAACTGAAAAAAGAAATATAACAATCAAACACTTACACACAGCAATAAAATGGTTGAAAAAAAGTAATTGCAACTTACAGAATCTCAAAGCACTCAACCGGGTCTAAAAAATCCCATATAGAAGTACGTGAAGGGCCATGGTCATGGTTGTTCTTCCCCGTCTGGAATTACATAAAAAATAGTTAAAATACATAAATAAATTACATGTCTAATGCTATAGAAGATAGAACTCATGCAGAGGAAAATCCACAACCTTATTCTAAAACCACAGAAACCCAATTCTAGAACTTAATAGGATCAACAAACGAATAGTTATGGTTTATCCATTTATGTGCATGAAATGTAACTATTCATGATTACACTACTGCAGATTGAAGGATCAGCAAACGAATTTGGAAAAGGACCAAGTGTTTGGGACAAGATTGTTGAGGTCCCTAGTAACTATTGGCTGCTAATCATACAGTACTTCTGCGAATAATTTTACTATGTCTGTGTTTTACCAGTTGTTATTCTTCTTTTGATTCAGAGAATTAGGGACAAATCTACCATGTCTACGAGCATAGATTCATACAAGCGATACAAGGTGAGTAGAGGACTAGCTAGCGATATGTATCTCCTCCCATTAACCACTTCTTTGTTAGGAATATATTTTAATTTTACCAATTATTCATATTTACAGCAGGGAGATGTAAAGTTAGTCACAGAGCTTGGAGTTGATTCTTCCAAGTAAGCTTTTTAATCCTGTTTCTTGGTCCCATTAAACAGATTCCATTTTTAGATGGAACTTTGAGTGGAGGAGTAAACCAAGAAGGTATCAATCACTACAACTGTTTGATTGATGAACTAATCAAGAATGGTAAGAACCAATTGACATGTAATGTAATTGCTTAGCATACATATCTTTCACCAACTTTCAATTTTCACCACTCAAACTAGCTCAAATAGTCCCTCAATGTAATCTTTCACTGACTTCCAGTCATATCGAAATAAGGCTTTTAGACCCGCAGGGCAAATGATGACCCCTACCAGTACTTGTGCACATTCAATCTGAATTGGAAACGGAGCCGCAACAATTGCTACAAATAGTCCCTTTTCATGAAAGGCATTTAGGTTTGCCAACAATGGCTAGAAGAAATAAGGAGACGTACAAACGTCTACATGAAAGACTTGATCATCATCCAGTGCGCTGGTAGAGTACTATCTTGTTAGTATATTTGTTTTGGCATCCCTATACAAAATAAAGGAAGCATGATCAAAGAAGTTCTAATTTGATTAGAGCTTTATATGGGATAAAAGATATGATTGTTATATGATTGATTTGTAAGTGTTTTTGCCGTGAGTAATATACATGATGAGCTTTGTCAATATACATGATGGGATTTGATCATGTTAATCTTCCAAATGCATGATATGCACGTAGGAAGTAGAAGTCCTAGATGTGGTATATCTTTAAAGGGAGGAAGATCTGTTTCGAATAGGTCTATACTTGATCTATCTATGTGTTTTGGACGTGTGAGCAAAGAATCCTAACTTAGTTAGGATGTTAATCAGATATGATTTTTGCAGTTATCAAGGAAGGAAACCTAATGTGATTAGGTTCTATAAAATCTGATTTTTATTATTTGATTGATATTATGAATTGTGAATTAATGGAGAATTGTTTTCTTATTAGGAAACTAATGAAGACTAGGGTTGGTTGGCACAAGAGTATGATGCTATATAAAGAAGACGCCAACAACATGGAAGACTACCTCTTGCGCATATTATCTGGAGACTATCTCTGCACGCATAGCGTATGAGAGATAGTATTTTCCGCTGCTACAATGTGAGGTCAGATGTTCAACTGTTCAATGTTGATCAGTTGAACTTCTTATTTATGTTATCGTATTTATGATTGATGATCCAAGGAGATGGTTTCTTGGAGATTCAATAGAGTTCTTTTGATCATATTAGAGTATTACTATTGCTGCTGTGGTTGCAGGATTTATACTCAAGAACTCTCTATGTTATCATTGGAGATGGAAGACGTGTTCAGTTTCTTCCTTAGATAGATCATAGTTCATGAGGGGGTAGATTAGATTTACAGTTGTAATGAGATCAAGCTTGTTGGCTTATAAAAGTGATTGTGATCACTGCTTGATATACTTTGTAAACTCTGATTATTCATAGTGGATTTGATCTTAGTGTGGACTACTTTAAAAGTCTCGCGGTGATGTTGCCTTGAGGAAGGTTTACACCGTAGTGAACAAATCATTGTGTCTTTATGTGTTTGTTCTTTATTTTGAAGGATTGAATCTACATATTCAAGTCTTCTATATTTATACCATCCTTGTATTTTTAAGTGGTACCAGAGCGGGTTCTAGAAGCATCTAGAAGATTTAAGGGAAGATGGAACGTGACATGAACAGTTCTGCAGTCAACACTCCTCCTTGGTTTGATGGTGAAAACTATTTGGATTGGAGGATTATGATGAAGGCATTTCTTTACGCTCAAGATGATTATTGTTGGTATGTCATTGAGAAGGGGTGGACTCATCCCACAAAAACAAAAGGTAAAGGAGTGGAGGGATCTGAACCGCAAGTGGTGGAGAAGCCGCATGAAGAATGGGATAAAGATGAAATTCGTCGGTATGCAGCTGATGAGAAAGCCAAAAATAGTCTCTATCATGCACTATCTTTGAAGGAGAGGAGACGCATAAGCCACTGTAAAACTGCTAAAGAAGCATGGGATTTGTTGCAAACGGCACATGAAGGCAACAAGAAACTTAAGAGTTTAAAGCTTCAGAGAGTGATCCAAGAATTCTGGACGATGCCCATGGAGGAGGATGAAACAATTGATGAATTCTATGCAAGACTCATGGATGTTGTGAGCCAATGTAAAAGCTTGGAAGCAGATATTGAAGAAGATACAATTGTGAAAAAATTTCTAAGGGCGCTACCATTGAGATTTCAACCAAAACAGACAGCCATTGAAGAATCTCATGACTTGGACACATATCGTCTGGAGGAACTTGTAAGTAATCTCAAAGCCTATGAACTGAGAATAGGTAAGCCAAATAAAAGGACAAAGAATCTAGCTTTATCTTCAGTAAAAAGAAAAGAAAAAGAAGTTTTCATTGATGATAGTAAAGAATTCAGAAAGTTTTTGAAAAACAAAAATTCTTCCTCCGGTACTCTTGGAAATTTTGAAAATCAAAAGAAAATTTTTTCTTCTGAAAACAAAAATGAGAGAAGTATGAATCAAACTAAGTTTTCTCAAAATAAAAATTTTCAAGGAAATTCCATTAAATGTCATGAGTGTGGTGGCATTGGTCATATTGCTATTAATTGTGGAAACAGGAAGTCTTTTGCTAACAATAACAGGGCCATGAAGTCTACTTGGAGTGACAGCGATGATGAACCTCAATCAACTGGGAAACACTTTGCTCTAGTTTCCTCTTTCCATGAAGATGAATCAGATGTTGATCCTGAAAGTTCTGATGATGAAGATGGTCTTATCTCTTTTGAAGCTAATGATATGTACACCAAATTGTACAACGCCACAGTTAAAGTGTAAAGGGAGAATGATCAACTGAAGTCAAGTCTAGAAAAAACAAGGAACGATAAAAAGAAGCTTGAGGTATCTCTAGAAACTTGTCAACATAAATGGAATATTGAACGGACTAACTTGATTGAGAAACTGCAGGATGAAGCATCTTTACAGGTCACTCAAGAAGCTGATAGTGAAAAGGATGATAAAATAAAAATCTTACAGGTAGAATTAAAGGGTCAAATTCTGCTAAATGTGGAATTAACTTGTGAAAATGAAAAATTGCAGGCCGAAGTGATGAAAGCTCATGAACGTTTCGAAAAATTTGAGGCAAGCTCTGACAAATTATCAAAAATGATCAGTTTTGGAAAAAGTCATAACAACAGAGAAGGGCTAGGTTTTGGTGGAAAGTCAGCCAAGCAGACAATTTTTGTCAAAGAAGGTTGTACGAAGAATTGCAATGAAGCGTCAATTCTTGAAAAGGATCTGAACAGAAGTAAAACATCTTCAGAAGTAGGTCCTCAAAGTGTAAGATCATCCTTTTCTCCGGCTGCTCAGGTAAGTACTGATGTTCGTTCTCATGTTCATCAGCCCAGGTATGAACATTCATCAAACTCTTTTGTTCCTACCTGCCATTTTTGTGGAAAATTGGGACACATTCGTCCAAGGTGCAATTTACTTCGTAGGAACTCTCAGAGAAAGAAGATGTCAAAGTTAAATTCAAATGAGTCGCTATAAGCTAAGTTGAAAGAACATATGATGTCATTGAAGAGGATTGCAGAGCGTGTGTCAATCCTAAAGAAGCAAAAGTCGAAGCATAAGAAAATCTGGGTGAAAAAGGTCATGTTGGTGAATCACCTAGAAGCACCATTGGTGGCATCTACTAACCATCTTGTAGATTCAAGGCCGAAACCTCCTGATTATCCTTGAAGAGGAGTTGTCATGATTGAAGGAGGAAGATTGCGCATTCAAAGTTTCAAATTTAGAAGGGACGTTGTCTTATTCTTTTTCTTCTCTTTATTTGCTTCATGTTTTGTTTGGTTTTATGTTTTTGGTTTGTGTGTAGGCCATGTAGTTGAGAAAAGTTCGAGAAAATCACTTTTTGATGGAAACCGTTTTTCTACCTCGCCGATCAGTTCACTTTGAACGGTCATCTTTCAGAGCTCACTTGGAAGCAGAAAACGTACAATTTATGGATCCAAAGCCCCATGAGTCTACTTTTCAGTGCATTTGACAGAGCCAGATTTCGAGTTCTCATGAGCTCAAAACTTCAGTTTGAGTGCAGCAATGTCAGCTCAGGAAAGCCGAAACTGTGCAGTGGTGTCACTTTAAACACAAAACAGGGAGTACTTGCCGGGGTCCAAATGAGGCGTGCCATATATAGAATCGAAGCTCCAGATGTCGACTTCATGCTCCCCAAATTTCACCTCTATTAAATCAGCGAAGCATCTGGAATTCAGGTTTAAATGGGTAAAGATCATTCTGCAAGTTTTGCTGCAGATTTCTTGTTTTTGCTCTAACTTTGTAGGGGCGTAACTTCCAAACCGTTGGGAATTAGGAGGCGATCTACATATGTACAGAAAGCTAGCAATGTCACATTTCACGTCCATGTGGTAGCCTAGTCGTTCGACGCTAACTCAGAATGTTACAGTAATTGGAACATGGGCTGACGAAGCAAATTATTTCCCACCTTGTTGCTCTCGAACACTCCACAAGAGGCTTAGTTTGCAGCTGCTGTCTATATGTTAGACAAATCTTGTGTTACAAAGCATTAGAACTCAAAGACAAGTTGCATCTGAGGTAAGTAATGATTCATCACTTATATATATATATGCCTTTTTGTTGAACATGACGTGAACAAAAAACATTGTTTCTCCTTGTGATTTTGTGTCACTTTCTGAGCCAAAAAGAAACTTTGTTTGATGATAAATTGATAAATGTCATGCATGTTGTTGAATCCTTTAGAAGCACCTTTGAAGTGTGCTCTAAGTATTAGTATTCTCCCTTAGTTTGATATATTTTGCATGCATTCATATTGTATATTATCATGATAGTTTAGGCGCATTGTTTCTGGTTATTTTTCTGCGTTAAAAAAAATTGAACAAATACATTCCAGTTTTCGTAAGGATTCATGCTGGGTTGCAATCCTGAACTGTCTGAAAGAGTGAGCTGATCTGAGATTACCAAATTAGTTGTCATGGCTTTATATGTATAAGATTGATAAACTTGTTTGCAGGTTTTGATATTGGTTGACATGATTTTGTAATCTTGAGCATGATAAAATAATCATTGTTGCTTTGGAAAAATTTCACATGCACACTCTCTTTTGTTTGTGGTGGTACAAGAATTTCTTGATGTGTTTGTGTGAGATATTGCTTGTTTGCTCCAAAAAAAAAAATTGTTGTGTTTGTATGGAGCTAGTTGAGACTATTCCCAAAGTAAACATGTCTTGGTCGTGACGAACGATATAAGATTATGGGAGAGAAACGGGAATGGTTTGAAGATAGACCAGCTATTTCCAAAGTAAACATGCCTTGGTCGTGATGAACGATATAAGGTTATGGGAGAGAAACGAGAATGGCTTGGTCATCATGGTGGTTCATAGAATTTGACTCGGGTAAGTGTCGTTAGGGATGTCCTTGTTACATCTAGTACCCTAAAACCAACTGGTTTGGGAGTTGCTGGCACTTTACTTGCTACATGGGTCACAAATTCTGAAATAAAAAATGGTTGACATGCTCAAAAAAAAAAAAAATGGAGAATGTATAATGAGTTCAAGAGCTATAAGGGGCAGCAATGTTCTATTTTTGATTGATTTTATTTAACCATCAGAGTTGATTCTAGCCCCATAGCAAAGATTGTTCACTTACTTCACCCAAGGTACATGATTGATTAACATATGCTTCTTGCTTACATGTTTGTGCCGATTGAGTCAAACATGAAAATTGAGTCTCTCTATTTTATATGTATAAAGCTATGACTTGTACCTTGGTTGATTACTTTGCTTCTCCTCTTCAGATATTTCATGGAAGATAACCCAGTTCATTGTGTGTGTTTGCATTTCATTCTTGCATTATTCATATCATGATCACTCTTACGGGGAGTATTAATACTTGGACCATATTTGCTTGAGTGATTCATAAAAAATAAAAAAATAAAAAAATCGTTGATTTTAGGGGGAGATTGTTATCCTCAAGGAGAAGTTGTTCTTACCTATTGCTATATGGAATATGATATGATAATATGTGTCTTTGCGACTCTTAATTTGCATCTATTTCTCTTGCTTTTCACATGGTTTGTTGCTGAAAGTGTTTTCAGGTAATGTGACTTAGTTTGTAGGCAAAGAGACAAAGTCAAATCCAGTTTTGTTGCTAAAAGTTTGATTCCGCTGCTCAAGGACACATGTTACTCCAAAGATAGCCACTCTCCTCGGTGTCCCTTTGTCATTCCTAAACAAAAAGGGGGAGAGATAGTGCTTGTGCTTAGGGGGAGAATTGATATTTATATGATTATCTATTCTCTTGCTTTTTCAATTGATAGTTTGCGGATATGTTTCAGGCTTCTGTGGTCAGAAAATTGAAAGCAAGGAGACAAGGAGTTGTCATCATCTATGTTATCATGTGTTTTGTATAGGAATGCCAAAGGGGGAGATTGTTAGTATACCTACCTATACCATTAAACAAGCAACGTGCACTGTGGTACCATCATGACCTGTGTCATTGATGTAATCTGCTATATGCATACATGTGATTGTTTTTGTTAGGTATTTGACCAAGTATTTTACTGTTTCTAGATTTCTTATTGTCAGGGATTTTCTCATATGTAATTGAGTCCTACCTTGGTTAGGATCTCATTACTTATTGATTTGCGTATGGTAAAGGAAAGTAGACCTTTTCATATTAGGGCAGATATGCCATGTGCCGGAAAGAAATCCCTTTCACATAGGATATTCTTTTATGGTTTTAAATAGATCAATATCTTGTTATTTTTGGAAGGTCTTTAACTCTGATGTAAATTCCTTCTTGAGACAGGGATTAGGGTTGCTGGCGTGAGGTTATTGCTGCTGTATAAAAGAGACGAAAAATTGAGAAAAAAGTTAGCTCTGCATGCTTGGCATTTGAGAGAAATTGTGTTCATTCCGCTGCTCATCTGAATATACAAGTTCAACTGTTCCTTGTTGAGTTGGACTTGTTTATGTGTGATTGTGATTCTCTTGTGTGTTGAGAGAACATCATTGTAGAAATTGAAGAAAGAAGAAGAAGACGTTCTGCAGAGATAGGGATTTGTAATAGTATAGGGTTTACAAAGTGGTTGTAAGACTCTACACAAATTCATCTAGTTGAGTTCGTTTTCTGAGCTTGTGCTCCGCTGTGATTTTTCCTCTATTTTGAGGTTTTTACACAGCGTCAAAAATCTGGTGTTCTGTGTTAATTTTCTGTCAGTTCTTCGAGGATTGAAACGACTGTTTCAATCCCTGCTTCACGTTCCAGTACTAACATAAAGCTGGAAAAATGTGGAAATGGTATTCATTAAGTCAAAAGAAATACTGACTTCACATATATAGCAGTGTTGCCATCCTAGCTAGCAATCAATGATTACAAGTAATTACAAACCATCCAGTGGGTTGGTCTTGAAAAGAAAAAAAAAACATTTGTTTGAGACGGATATAGGTAAAGCCTCAACTCATTCAGATAGAAAGAAAGAATTTTCCCACATGTTAATCATCTCGAACAAAATTTGTTCAGCCAACATTTTTCTTCTTCTCAAGTTACGCCGCCGCCGGTACAGTGGATCTGGGCATTTCCAGGTTGGCATCTCGGTCTCGCTAGCTATCATTTCGATGAGGGTCGGGTTGGACAACGGCGGCGACGAGAGATGGGCAGTTCTGAACCGGGTCAGGCTGATGGGAATGATATTGAGGGTCTGAGTTTGTCAAACAGCTTTTATAGCACGAGCCGTTGGTGAGCCCTCACTCTGTGGAGGGAAGAATCTCCGCCGCTTTTTCTTTACCAATTTTGTAGGCTCTTTTTTGCTATTTTACAGGCCTATGTTGGGATTAGGATCCATACAAGAAATAAAAACAATGTGTGTGTGAAATGTTATACTCAAGAAATAGACAAATAAAGTTATCAACTTTTTAAAATTTGACGATTTAGTTTTGCATAACGTGATTTTGGATTGCAAACATACAATGTGTATGAGAAATGCTATACTCAAGTGAGAATCGCCTAATTGTGCCTATTCTAATGAATGCAAGTATACACTATTAAAATAAGTCACCTAGTGTTATAAAATTTATGAACCATCTCGATTCTGCTAGGATAGTTGTTGTTTTTTTTGTCTTAGTCTAGATCTAGGATTGTTGTTATCCAGTTTCGTGTAATTTTTTTTATTAAATACATAAATCCTAAACCGTAAACCTCTCACTACTCGCAGCTTGCAAGACGGCTTTGTGCCTCCACTTCAAAACCAAAACGTAAATAACAATACAAACTCCTTTTAAAGGGTGAAAAAGTTGGGTCAAGTTGGCCTTGACGTACAAGTGTAAAAATTGCAAAGAAAAGTTAAGGCCCAAAACCGAAGCGATGCCCTTTCCTATAAATTGGTGAGAAGAGCAGCAGCAATAGTTGTGTAGGGTTTTAGAGGCAAAGAGACGAAGAGAAAGAGAGCAATGGAATTATCAAGCGGGTCTTCATCAACCCAATTCAACCCTGACCAGTACAAGAGCGAGCTTCAGTCCCAAATCGCTGAGGCTTATTACCAGGAGTTCCTTGAGGTATTCTTCAATCATGGGTTCTTTGTCAATCATCTTCATCACTATATTTACTTTATGCGCTACATATAATCTTACAGTTCAATACCAGTTTTGTGAGTTCGATTGTTTTTCGTCAATACCAGTTTTGGTAGTTCACGCCGGTTTGTTTTGGGTATGTCGGAGACTTGGTTGAACTTCCAATTGGGGGATGATGGTGTAGAAAGTGTATTCTTTGCTAGTTGAAAAATGCTTGCTTTACCTTTGTCTCATCACTATATACTTAGAACTTGCTGTTTCGCCACTAAGTACTTTAGCTTTTTAGAGCTTGGAATATTGGTATCAAGTTGTGAAATTTGATCTGTAACTTGGGATGTTTAGTGTAGCTTTAGTAATTTTGAAATACCGAATCACTGAAATATTAGTCTCACAAGCGCCCTGGTATGCTGAGTCCCAGTTTCATAGGTCCATACTTCTGACCTGGTTCAGCATACAAAGATCAATTGAGTATACCCATAAATTGCTAGTAACTTCAAAATAGCGGACTCTCTTTGTTGAAAAAGAAAAGTCTCCCTGTTCCCCGTGCTTATATATTCATTATTTATGTGGCATCCTTTGTTAGAATATGGCTGCTGAATACCTCCGTCTCAGCATTGCTGTGCTTATTTATACTTGCGTTTACTTTTAACTTGCCATTACTAGGATGCTTTTAGAAGTTGGGATCCAATTGGGGAGGATGTTGCTGGAACTTTGGGTGTTTGCAAAACCATTTATGCCAGGGTATGGGTGTGTTGCATGTCATTTACCTAATCTCACAGATTGAGATTACCCGTAAGTCTGCACATGTTCCCAGTGGCTTCTGGAACGCATGTCCATCCTTCTTATGCTTCCTTCTATAAGATGCACAATCATTCTGATAGAAATTTCTCCTCACAATTTGTAATAGAAATCCTGGATGTGCAACAAAAGAGGCCCTGTTTATAATTTACACAGGTCTAGGATTTTTGAGATGAGTAGCCAGTTTGATTTCCTTTGATGAGGTCTGCTAGCTACCTGGTCCTGGGTGGTGTGTGGTAAGGGGGTATAACTTACCAAAAAGTCAAAAAGTCAATACTACTTACCATGTATGTTATGTCTTTCTTTTGTTATCCTAGGTATGGTGAGCCACAGATTTTGACAGTAGATATGCATATGTTTATGTACTTGCACATTTTGGGTTACATGTATATGTAATCTTTTGAAGTTGCCTTAGAAACTTTTGTCACTTTGGATTGGGGAATATTTATAGCTGAATCTTATATGTGAACGGCTCTGCTTAGATTTTTTTTCTCTAACTGTTTTTCATTTGTCACAGACCTTAAGGAAGAAGTGCTTTGAAAAGTGCATCACAAAACCAGGATCAAGCCTAAGTGGGGGTGAGAGCAGCTGCATCACTAAATGTATCGATCTCTATTACGAGGCTACGATCATCATCACTAAAGAGCTTGTTCGTTCATCCCGGGGCTAAACTTTCCGGTATCAAATTGCTTTTGTGAATAAAGATAAAGTTGCAAAAGATAACAGACTTCAAATGCAAGTTGAGATTATGCTGTTTTGTACTCTAAAGCGAACTTCTTTGTTAGGTTACTTGATTGTTGAGTTATGCACACATTTTAATCTGCGATTTTCATTTCAACATTAATCCTTAAAACTTCGCAGTATCGATTCGATTTTGTCTCTTCCGTCTTTGTTATTTTATTGTTATGATTTGAGACCTATCATCCAGATCTGTGACGTACCAATGTAGCATGATGAAACTTGGGTCTATATTTTATGAGGCCTTTATTTTATGGCTGATATTTCTGCCTTGGAGTACAAGCTCCATCATATTTATAAATAATCAAATACATATATGATTGAGGCTATTGTTAGTTGAGCTCATCATTAATTCAATTAATAACCAACACTCGGTATCAAGAGCTACAGCTGCAATTTCTACAGTACGTTTGTGAGCAGCGAAGATGACCAGGACATATTAGCTTTCTGAGTTTCGTTTCGTTACTTGTTTGATGCGTTTCATAGAACACTTTTTACTACTTTAGTTACCAACCGAACATTTGTATTGTACTATTTGTACTCAAGCACACAGCTCAAACTTGCAACTACCTGAACAAAGTGGAATGTGGTCGCATCGATTGCCTTCACCTTTAATTACAAATGCCACTTAGATCTGCATGCCTGTGATCCGTGAACATAACATGATTGACATCCCAAAAGATCTCTTGTGAGATTTCTCATACCTACTAAAAGCAAAACTATATGATCGACCTTTGGAAGAAGATACCTATATACGTACTCAGATTCACTTGTTTGATATTCCCTCTGTGTTTCAGATCAATCACTTCACTGGAATAGCCATTTCTATGCTTTTTTTGTTAGTGCTCAGTCCAAGTTCTGTTGGTTTTGTAAGAGTTTATGGCTGATTCACATCTACCCTGAATTTGACGACACTTGTAAGACTGTTGGCATAATATATCTTTGTTGGCATTCCAGTACAAAGACACTTGTATGGAGGATTGGAGGTTAATGATATTACTGCTAGATATTTGTGTACAAGGAAGTTATATTTTTTTTCAGACTTGCATACAGTGGCGGATGCATGTCTAGCTAGTCTAGGCAACAAGCAAGGCAAAAATGACTATAAATGGGCAAACTTGGATGAATTTGGGGTTTGAGCTAATTGTGAATGGGGAAGAATACGCCATTTCTAGGCGTCACTTTTTCTTAATTCAAATCAAAATGACGCCGTTTCAACCTCGTTTCATAAGAACAAAAAATTCACGCAAAATGCATTATCTAAATAGGGCTGGTTCAATTATTATTTATGAAAGTTGTTAGTTAACTTGAGACTTGCCTTGGCTAACGAAAATTCCTGGATCCGCCATGGCTTACATGGTTATATATTTGATTTGATTTGATTTGATTTGATGGTTATGTATCTGATTTGTTTACCTACGCAACTGTGTATACAAGAATTTTCATCTATTCAAATTAGGATGTTCTTTCATATACATCAGATTTTGATTGTTATGGCGTTGAAAGGAAATGAATGTCAAGTTATTTTACATAAGACCTTTCCAGTAGTATTGCTGCTGTCTTTTTTTAGCAGCTTTTGTAGTTGCTGGAACTATGTGGTATGGTTCAGCAACTTCTTTAAGAACACTGGAAGCCACTTAGCAGATTCTTTAGGAATGCGCTTGAGATTGTCTTTATAGTCGACATAGTATAGCCCGAACCTTGGTTTATAGCCTTCCATTCACTCCCAGTCGTCGAATGTAGCCCAGTGGAAATAGCCTTTGACGTTACCCCATTCCTGCAGGCTGCAGAAACAGCAATATCACTAGTAAATACATGTACCGTGTAAGCATGTCTATAATGCCTCACAATTAGCTCAATGGATGACTTACTTCATTGTCATCTTGATCCTGTACAAGTGTCTGAAGAATGCATTCGATTCTATGCGGATCCCTGAGTTGTGCATCGAGTGCAAGATTATCGTTCTTTGCCTCTATGATTCCATTTTCAGTAATGTAGATTGTAGGGCATTGCTAGTTTTGCTTCATGAATTCCTAAAGCTTTTGAAGACCTTGTGGATATGAGAAGATGTAGACGCTTCCTTCAGCCTGCAAAACAATTCAGTAACAAGTCCAAGTGATCTCTTGCAAAGCATTGCAACATTAGTACAATGGGAAGGAAACTCAAGGCACTGATTTTCTGACAGGAGGACCGATTAAGACTCCATTTGCATCTGCAACAATCACAAAAGGAAGTGATGACTGGTAAGAAAACATGCATATACAACACAAATGCAAGCAATATTGGTAAGTATGAAGCAGTGAAGTGTGTACTTGTTTCACTTGATGTAGCTAAATCGTCGTTAGCTTGACTCGCTGGATCCTTTTTACCATATCTTGTGGTATAATAGTTGATACCAATGAAATCGAAGGAACCCTTGACTAAGCTTTTCTCTTCTTCGGTGAAACAGGGTAGCCTTTCCTTGACCAAATGTCTCATAACCTTCGGATAATCTCCGTACGTATACTGAGAGACCATCAGTAACTTGGCACAAGTTTAAGGAGACTTATTTTCCACTCAAGCAAATAAATTTGGATTCAAAGTGGATATTGCTAACCATCCAAGTTCAAAGTCTAAAATTCTTCTTGCTGCAGTTTTGTCTTCTGATGTATCTGAATAAGGCTCAATGTACTGATACTGACCTACAAGACACCATCCAATTTGTCCACCTTGTTTAGCTTAAGACAAACAATGGCCAATAAAAGTTAATTCAGTATCAAAGACCTAAGAAATCATGAAACGATTAAATCAGAATGTGTCGACTCACCTGAAACTTCTCCCTATAGAGCTTAACAGCAGTAGCATGAGATAGGATCAAGTTATGGCTCACAATATAAGCTTCAGTAGATGAATTGTACCCTTTGGACATAATAAGTGGCTCATTTTTGTCCCTATCTCCATATATATTTCTTGAAACAGATTTCACTATAATCTTTGAAATTAACCCAGAGCAAAAATAAGATTGATGAATAGCATTGTTCACATTGGCACTAGTTATAGAGTTTGATCAGTGAAGAAGATATCTGCGTCTAGTTTTACAAATCTGACATGATAATTAGTAAGAAAGTACTTGCATCTTATTCCCTGAGCCCGACAACGGAACACAGGCAAAGGCACCCCGCCTCTTCCCTTTGAGGGTTGAGTTTAAAAACCATTCCCTGAGCACTACAAAGGAACATAGGTGAAGGCACGCCCCCAATTCCCTTTTGAGGGTTGAGTTTGGAAACTGTTCCCTGATATTGACAAGGGAAAACAGGCAAAGACACGCCCCCTTTGGAGGGTTGAGTTTGAACCCAAGTTTTATTAACAAGCTCTTGTCATTATGGCTAGCTATAACAGGCAACTGAGGAACGCCCATTGCCATAGAAATGTTAGACATACATTAGCAAACCATAGTCACTGTGCCAATGAATCAGTTGGCCACAGAACAGTTATGATGCAGTTACTGCCAACACTATGAATCCTAATATGCGTGAAAAGCCAACTTCATTGAGAAATACTGAATTCCATCAAAAAATACATGCGTTCATACAGTAACAGGGAATTGCAGTCTTGCACAATACATAACAAGAGCTTGCTATTGTTATTCATTTCAACTTCACATAAATGACATAATACGAACAGTGCATAATCCGAATTACATGCAAAAAAAGAAAAAGAAAACGAAATAAAGGGATCTAATACAACACAACAAGTTATTCAATGTCTATGTTTTAGATGAGATTACTAATTCACTGATAATTTCACACTTGGTTTTGTTTCAATAATCTAAATACCATCACAACACTTAATATACCACCCGCAGATGCTATAAGCAGCATAGGCAAACGCTGCTGCTGCCATAATGGTTTTGATGGCTTGGCTACTTGTTCCACAACTGGAAATGATTGTTCCACATTTGCAAATGAATGTTCCACATTTGCAAATGAATGTTCTGAAATTGACCGTTCCACATCTGTAAATGAATGTTCCACATCTGCAAATAAATGTTCCACATCCGACAATGAGTATCGGCACACGGGACAGAAGTCAATCATCTCCAGGCATTGAAAAATGCATCTTTTGTGATAAAGATGCGAGCAGGGCAAGCGAATCAGTTGACCACAGTCAATCTCTTCTTCTACACCTTCAGAGTGATCAAGGCTCTCCCTACAAATGACACACAGTTGTTGTCTATCACCATATTCCAAACTATCAATTCCCACTTTTTCAGAAGATTCTAAAAGAGAGGCCACGTCTCTTAGTTCAGGATACAAGAACTTAAACGTCATGTCACACTCAATAGGCCAGTCGGGGTTTTCAGACAGTTCAACCTCCTCAAATACTCGATTAACGATATCTGGTATCATAGATTCTGGGACTCTGATATCAGCAAATTCTTTAGCCAGCCTCTTCATATACCTTTTCCTATAATACAAGAATTTAGGGAGTACCACAACAATTTCGCTGTTTGCAAGGGTTAATATATCAGTATAGGTTTGGTGTGAATCGGGACTACCCCGGTAGGTTCCAGTAATCCAGGAGTGGTATATTCTAATTGCACGCCAGTTGCTTTGCATTGGAATGTTGGGGGACAAATCTTTTCTTGGACCGATATCGCAAACAAATGAAATCTCGGGCTCGGCCATGCTTGAAAAACTGGTTAAGACAGGGAGCATCAAGCATAAGGAGTAGTAGTTCATAAATAAAAGACAATACGTTCTATTTTAGATCTACCCAATACATTCGTGGCAGTACGCCTTCATAGAAAGTCTTAAAATTGCCTCCATCTGACATGAATTTGATCAATTTTGCAGAAACACTAAGTGGGTGATGGATTATAGTAGTTTTAATCATACTTTAAAGCCGATGCATGATTTGTAGTTCTCAGGCTATTGTCTGACTAATTATACCTAACAAGATCAATAGACAATAGTTTTTCTAGTACCTGTTTCAATCGATGAAGAAAACCCAACAAAAAGCAAAAGCAGAGTCAGGAAATACTTACATGAAACTTGAATTTTAGTCGGACTACCGGCGACGCCTGCTGCTGTGGTTTAAGGGTTTGTTTTCTTCTTGGGGTCAGATTGGGTGACGGGTTTATACAGGGGGCTATATATATATGGCCTATATATATAATATATATAATAAATTCGCTTGTCAGACTGTTACCAAAAAAAAAACGGAACACGGGCAAAACTGCCCTTTGGAGGTTGAATTAAAAAAAAGTCATAATCAAGATTTTATTCACAAGCTCTTGTCATTGGATTTAGATGTAACAGTGATTGACTATGAATCTCTTAGTTAATTAAGATACAAATTTGCTTCACATCTTATTTTCTCACATTCATCCTCACCCATTATCTAACAGTGATTGATCATGAATCTTTTAGTCAATTAGGATATAAATTTGCTTCCCACCTTATTTCCCCACCCATCTTAATGTATGACACATGTCCGATTTTCTTTAATTCATCTAACTATGGTTAAAAATATAAATCTAAAATTATTTATTTAATTTAAATTTGTAAGATTGAGTATTGGGTTTTAAGGTGCAATTCGGAGTTTGGAGTTTAGGGCTTATTCTTTTATCATAATTAGCTAAGCCTTAGTTAAGTAAAACCTCAAACACTACCAGAACAGGCAGTTTAGCCGACGAAAAATTTTCGTCGGCCTGTTAAAAAAATTCGTCGGCTACAACCTTAGCCGACGAAGGTTCGTCGGCTAATAGTGTCGTCGGGAAAGGGTCGTCTGTAATGACTTTAGCCGACGAGACAAAAAATTTCGTCGGCTATAGTCATACTATAGCCGACGAAATAATATCGTCTGCTATAGTCCAACCTTTAGCCGACGACATTATTTCGTCTGCTAAAGTATGCACTATAGCCGACGATTTTGTTGTCGGCTATAGTCCATACCTTAGCCGACGACATTTTGTGTCGTCGGTTATCTTCCAAACTTTAGCCGACGAATAATTTAATATATTCGTCGGCTAAAGTTTGTAATAAAAAATATAAAACATCTATGGCCGACGAAATATTGTGTTTTTCGTCGGCTTTAGAGGCATTTAGCCGACGAATTAAAGCTTATTTCGTCGGCTAAACTTTTTTTTTTTTTTTTTTTAAAAACTTTAGCCGACGAATTATGGCTTTTTTCGTCGGCTATAAGTGCATTCCAGTAAAAAAAAAAAAACCCCGAAATTTCTGAATTACCATTCTATGCAAGCTGCAAAAGACATTTTTAACAATTTCATATAACCAACAACTAACACATAAAAGAATATATGAACTACATAAAAGTATCAATTTACATAAAAATATATCAACTACGTAAAGTCTATATCGTCTAAATTAAAGTCATCTTCTGGGGGCTGCTGCGGAGGTTGCGGCGGCTGGGGTTGCAGCGGCTGGGGTAGCGGAATGGGCGGAGGCGGAAGTCCCTGAATCTGGGCAGCTGCAAAGTCCTGCATGTACTGGATCATCTGCTGCTGCTGGGCCTGCTGGATGGCATGTAACTCGGCAACATAGGCTGCCTGCGCGGCATTAAAGGCTGTCTGCGAGGCAATATAGGCTGCCTGCGAGGCTGCCTGAGCAGCTTGAGCAGCTTGCTGTTCTCGTAGTCTCTGAACTTCCGACTCTAGCTGAGTCGTCATGTTGATCGTGGACGTGGTGCAGCTACTGGTCGAGGTTGCCTTTCGTTGAAATCCTGGAGTGGTCTTCAGGACCCCCTCGCCTCTCTTTCCTAGACCTCGGCAGTAGAAGTTGTTTTCTCTCGGTGGGAAGGCTATGCCCATGATCCTCGCCCCAATCGTCGGATCCGAATTGTCGATCCGGGACATGGCTTCGGACATCTCGGAATCCTGCGTGTCCGGCCATGCCTCCCTCACTAAGGTACTCAGGACCTCGTCACTAGCCTCCCTCACCCTCGCCTATATGGATAGGAAAAAAATTATTAATTAAAATTTTTACATAAATTTAAAAATTTAAAAACGTAAAGTGACTTACAATATCCTCATGGGAGTCAGGATATGCCTTCTCGTACGTATAGACGTAGGGGTTGACTTCTGGATGTTCCTTGGCCGCCTCGTCCATGAAGACACCGAACGGTCTAGAACCGGCATGATGGTTCCTTGTGTTGCGTTGCCGGTTCTGAGCGTTCACCCGGTAAACCGCCTTCAAAGAAAAAAGTAAACTATTAGTAGAATATTTTAAAACGCACGTACTTATTTTTAAATTAACTAACTAATTTATTTAAATACCTGTTTACGAGGGTTGTTGAATTCTGATGTCAGAAGCCAACGCCACTCGTACTCCCTGTACTGGAACTCAGTAGGGGTACCAGAACGTGCGTTCCCGTGCTTAGTCCAATGGGTCCGCATCTCGTTCTTCCACTCCTTGTACCTACAAATACAACAAAAATATTAGAAATATTATTAATATCACATACAAAATTGTTTTTCATTAACTTCCCAACGTACCTTCCCCCATGCACAACGTCGGCCCAGCTGTCCCTCAGGTGCTCGGGAACCTCAAACCACACCTGCATTTAACCGATTATTATTAGTTTAGCTTTTCGAGAAATCAACAATTTAATACATAATATTATTTTGTAAACTCACCGACATCGCGTTGTGGACCATGTCCTTAACCGCCTGCGGGACCTCGCCCCAGTCGGACCACAACATAGGGACTCTATCCCTAATGAGAGCACCCACGCGGCCGGAGTACATCCTCGACTTCCCGCCCGATACTGCGTGGCCATCCCCGTCAGTATCGATGGGGATCCTCCCCATGGTACTCACCATCTTCTCGAGAGCTTTCCCTGTGACGGGGCCTCTCTTCTTCTTTGTGCCTATGACATGATTCGGCTAAATTGATTATTAAAATATATATATATATGACCCTTTAAAAGTAATCAAGTTGCTTGACTGATTACCTGAGGAGCTCGCGACGGATTCCGGCTCTGTCGCCGATGATGATACCCTCGCATAAATAAGAGGCGTATCAAAAGGCAGGAACCGGTACGCCGCTGATGGAGCCACTCGCGGGGGCAGTGGATAAATCGGCGTCCCTGAGTCATCGACTACAGGTATCGCCGGTATCATCCGCGGAAGGAACAGATGAGGCGGCGGCATCTGTACCCCAGATGACCCATTATCCGAAGAAGTAGGACCCGGAGTGGGCGCCCGGTGTATCTCGGGCATACGAGGTGCAGACACCTCCGTCAAGGGCCTCGGGGAAATAGGGACGGTCGCCTGCCTCGATGAAACGGGCACCTCCGGCGCCGTCTCCAGAAGGCTCGCACGTCTGGCTGTCATGTGGCCCTGAAACGTCGTTTGAGGGTTGCTAGAGGTTCCCTCAGACGATTCGGACCTTTGGCCCTTCGAACTCTTCTTCGATCGAAAAAAGCCGCTCATCCTATTTATAATATTAATTAAAGGCTTTAGATTATTTTGTCTTTGTTTTATAAAAAATTATACATTTTTAAAATTATACTTATTCAATAAATAGATACACGCACATACCAATATATATATAGATATATATATATTTTACTTACATAACAATATTATATATATCAACATCATCATAAATTAACTAACATATCGTAAAACTAAATTCGAAATCAAAAATAAATTAACACATATATTCAAAAATAAACACATATATTCAAAAATAGGAACAAGATAAGTACGTTATATATGGCATGCATCCTATACATAACACTCTATACAATTACAAGCTAGCACGGTAATTCCAACTGTTTACATTTATCAAATCTATTTCATTATATATCTATCTATCATGATATCATCCATTCATCTATATATCCGTATAAAAACTCATACTTATTGTACCTTTTTTTATTTCTTGAAAGCTTGGATTCAAATCCAAACACATCTAAGCATGCAAGTGTAATATTTCATAGAAGAAGAAATTCGTGCTTTTTTTTTTTGAACAGGAAAGAAGAAATTCGTTTTGCCACACACTTATGAAAAATCGGTTCGACGAATCAATGCAAACATGTCCAAACCAAGATAAAACCTAGTGTTATGATACAGGCAAATCACTGCAGATACTCATTGGCACACATCATCAATCCATATATTTTGCAGAAAAGAAATCGATGAATTTGGGGTTTATGGGAGCGTACCTTGAGCAGACAAACAGCACCACTAGCGTTTTGGAGACCGGGAGGGAGGAGGGAGGAGACCGCGCCGGGAGGGAGGAGGGAGGAGACCGGGAGGGAGGAGGCTAGGGTTGAAAAACTGCAGAAATGAGGGAGGAGGCTAGGGTTCGCAATTAAAACCCGAGGACTTTAGCCGACGAAATAATTTGTTCGTCGGCTAAAGAACAAAATTTTGTCGGCTATACATATATTCGTCGGCTAAACCTTTGAAATTCGTCGGCTAAACCTTTGAAATTCGTCGGCTAAACCTTTATACGTCTGGCTGTCATGTTGTTCTGGTGATGACCAAACTTGAGAAACACAAATCCAGCCGTCAGATCTTACCATCATGATAAAATACATGTATGGGAAAAAATTCAACTTGATCCGAAAAGAATAAGGGCTCGATCCGGACGGTCAATCTCGTAAGTCAAACCCCTAAACGCACTGAAAAGGTCGTTCGACCGTCTAAATTACGTATTTTGGCCGGACCTCCAACTGAAAATAGTTTCAAACCGATGACACGCAACAAGTCGTATAAAAATTTTACGCAAAATAACCACCAAACCCGGGGCTACCCATAGGGAGAAAGAATGGAAAATTGAATTGACCGCAACTATCGGCACCGAGACATGACCGGAATACCGTGATTTTTCAACCGTATACTTATTTCACCATTCTAGTCATGTCTTATTTCACGACTTTTTTACGTTTGAAGGATCTACGTATAGTTTGTTTTTGAAACGGAACATTTACATAACACTTGGTAAACAAGTTATACAACATTAGTACACATGTTGTGATCGTGATGATCAAACTTGAGAAACACAAATCCAGCCGTCAGATCTGACCATCATGATAAAATACATGTATGGGAAAAAATTCAACTTGATCCGAAAAGAATAAGGGCTCGATCCGGACGGTCAATCTCGTAAGTCAAACCCCTAAACGCACGGAAAAGGTCGTTCGACCGTCTAAATTACGTATTTTGGCCGGACCTCCAACTGAAAATAGTTTTAAACCGATGACACGCAACAAGTCGTATAAAAATTTTACGCAAAATAACCACCGAACATAGGGCTATAGTAGGTAATAGAAATATTTTAGGGTTTAGCCGACGAATACCCTAACATATTCGTCGGCTATAGTATGTAATTAAAAAATAAAAAAAATAACTATAGCCGACGAATTATTAGGTTATTCGTCGGCAAAAACCATATTAGCCGACGAATTACAGTGTATTTCGTCGGCTAAAGTGAGTAATTAAAAAAAATAAAAAACAAGTTTACCCGACGAAATTAAGTCTTTTTTCGTCGGCTAAGGTAGTTTAGCCGACGAATCACAGTTTATTTCGTCGGCTAAAGTGTGTAATAAAAATAAATAAAAAACATCTATGGCCGACGAATTAAGGTTTTTTTCGTCGGCAAACAACATCTTAGCCGACGAATTATAGTATATTTCGTCGGCTAAAGTAAAAAAAGGGAAAAAAAAACAGACGATATTCATAAACCATACATTTAAAAAACCCTGTTCATCATGTATCACCAAAATCTCATATATTCATAACTGAAATATGAATTTAACATGTGTAAACTATAAATGAAAAAGTCTTTGAAAAATTATACAAATTAATCAGAATCATACATTAAAACTAAGGCTCGTAATCGGAATCATCCGATGAGTCTTCTTCGGTGTCAGAATTAATGTCTGGTAATATATGTATTTCCTCATCGCCAAAGTCTTCGTCTGACTCTTGATTTGGATCAACATCAACAAGCCTTGACTCTTCATCACGAATTCGCACCGAACGACCCGCTTTAAAATTATTAAGGCGAATGGTAGAGGAGTTAGGAATACCTATTGCGTTGGGCTTTTGATACGCAACATCTTCTTCCTCGTCTTCGGCCTCTCCAAGTGTAGCCGCCCGATAAATGTTTCGAGGGTGCACAAGGTTGACTACTTTCCACGCGTCACCCTTAGCAAGATCATCAAGATAAAACATTTGTTTTACCGATGTGGCAAAAACGAAGGGGTCATCCTCGTAAGAACTTGTAGCAGTGTTCACCGATAATATTCCGTACTGATCGGTCTTCATGCTCTGCGGCCTAGTATCAAACCATCTACACTTGAAGAGGTGCACTGTCATGCCTTCACCGTAAACGAGTTCCACCACTGAATCAAGAACACCGTAATAGTCAACTCCATTCCGCCCACCATGTGCCATGACCCCAGAATTCTGTGTTCTCTTTCTGCTGTCTCTTTGTTCGCATATAAATTGCACGCCATTCACCTTGCACATCGGATAAACTCTTGAGACTATCGGCTTCATGGCTAGAAGTCTTAGTTCGTGCGACCAATTTGGGTGACCATCAGATTGAATATGGTTCATCTGCAACCAACCATCTCAACTGTAAATATGGATAATTATGCAATAAACATAAACCCGTAGAGAAAAATTAAATTACGTACCCAACCGCCAAAATAATCTGTGAACTCCCTGTTGTGGTACTCGAGATCACCTTGAATGTTGGGATGATTGAGATGGATGTCTTTCCAGTATTCAACTTCTGGACAGTTAATCAATACCCACCAGTGGGCAATGACTAGCTCATGCGGTTGCAACTTGTAGGAGTCTGGCAAAATTTCATACACTTCAACATCACTGGAGACTATGGAAAGATTGAACTTCGGTACATCTACCGGCATGGTTTGCGGAGTTTCCTTCAACGCTCCTAAATACAACTTCATGTAGCTGACGCACTCGTGCGCAATATATGCTTCAGCTATACATCCTTCAGGAGCGGATTTATTAGCCACATAATCTTTGTAGTCTCCAAGTTGCCTGTAAATCAAGTTGCAAAATGTTATGATTATTGAACATGTATATGTATTGAGGAATTCATGAAAGTAAAAAACGTACCTTTCCATGGGATACATCCAAGTGTAGTGTACTGGACCGGTAAGCAACAATTGCTCGGGAAGATGGATCATCAGGTGAGGCATGATGTCAAAAAAATTTGGAGGAAATATCCTCTCAAATTTACACATGATATAAATGATGTCCATTTGCATTTCCCGGAGGTCACATCGAGACACTTCCCGTGTGCATAACTTCTGGAAAAACCTTCCCAACGCTACTAACGGCTCCACCACCTGACGGGGAAGGAACGGTCGAATGAAAACAGGGAAGAGACGTTGCAGCAGGATATGACAGTCATGACTCTTCAACCCGTACATCTTATTGTCCCGGAAGTTCACACACCGGGCAATATTTCCTGCATAGCCTGAAGGATACTTCACACAACTCATCCACCTGAAAATTAGGTTCTTCTGGTCAGGCTTCACGGTGTAAGGAGCTTGAGGCATTTTTTTCTTCCCTTCTTTCAACCACAAATGTCTTCTTATTCCGCATTTTTTTAGATCAATGCGTGCCTTAGGACCGTCTTTCGTCTTCCCCTCCAAATTCAGCACTGTGCCCACCACACTGTCGCACACATTCTTTTCTATGTGCATCACATCCAGGTAGTGCCTGATCAACAACTTACTCCAGTATGGGAGTTCCCAGAATATGCTCTTATGTGTCCAGAATTTGTACTTGTCGGGTCTTTCAGGTATAGCCGCCATAATGTTGGGATGATTGCTGAGCTGCCCAAAATCGTACTCATTAAGCACCGCTAAAATGTCTTCCCCCATCCATCTTCTGGGAGGCACGCCGTGTTCTACGGTCCCATCAAATGCCTTTTCATCGAACCGCCATTCGTGATCATATGGAAGGAAAGCACGGTGACCCAATCTGCATATCTTGTTGCAATGACTGCTGCTCCCCTCATCGCTAAGGCACTCTGGACAAGCCTTGTATCTCCTAACAACGTTGCCCGACAACATCCCACGGGCAGGAAAATCACTGATGGTGCCAACAACCATGACATGCATCTGGAACATCTCGTGCGTGTACTTGTCATAAGTGGGATGACCAACGTCCCACAAAAATTTAAGCTCTTCAATCAAAGGTCTCAAGTACACATCGAGACACTTCCCTGGATAACCGGGCCCCGGAATCAACAAACTCAACATATTGTACTCCTTCTTCATGCACATCCATGGGGGAAGGTTGTACGGTACCAAAATCACCGGCCATATACTGTATTGCAGACTCATGTTCCCAAAAGGGTTGAACCCGTCGGATGAGAGCCCGAGCCTCACATTTCGGACCTCTGACGCAAATTGAGGAAACTCCCTGTCTATATGCTTCCAAGCCTCCCCGTCAGCAGGGTGTATAAGGGTATCTTCGTCATGCAATTCCCTATCAGCGTGCCATCTCATCGCTTCGGCCGTGTGTGAAGACATGTACAACCTTTCCAACCTATCCGTCAAAGGGAAATACCGAAGTATCTTTACAGGTTTCCTGTTGCCTGCAGGAGTCAGCTTATATCTGTCAGTGTGACATACCGGACATGCGTCAAGGCCACCAAGGTCATTCCCTTCTGGATCTTTACCCCAAAAGAGAACGCAGTCATATCTGCATGCATGGATCTTGATGTAGGAAAGCCCAAGATCTTTCAGGATACATCGGACCTTCCGATGAGTGGTAGGAAGACGATGACCGTTGGGCAGCATCGAAGCAGTGTACTGTAGATACTCATCAACAGCCTTCACGGTCGATTTTGTCTCAACTTTAATCCTCATTACGTCCATCACACTTTCAAGAACGGTCTTCTGACAACCGGGGTACACAGGGGTCTGTTGGAAAGCAAGCAGTTTGTTGTACTTTTCAATACTAGCAGTGTTCACAGCTCTAGGGAAGGGCTGCACCGGGTCAGGCATATACTGTCCTTGAGCGCATACACCGCTCTCATAAGGAAACATGTCGTTGATGAATGTCGTTGTTGGATCGTTGGATGTACTAGCACTGCCCGTCTCGGAAAATTGGCCATGATCATGCGGACCCCCTGATGATGTTTCACCGTGATATAACCAACATGTGTACTTCTCCCAAAACCCGTTACTCCTCAGGTGCTGCCATACTTTGTCAATGGGAAATCGATACATATCGCTGCGACACTGACATTTCGTGCACGGGCAATAGAAAATTGTATTCCCGTTAGCATTATCCATCGCATATTCTAGAAAACTCATAACTCCTGCACCGTATCTTTTGTCCCATTTTGGAAGCGAAATCCAACTCTTATCCATATCCTGAAAATATAACAAAATATATATATATTTATAACGCTGCTAGCTAATTATTAATAAAATTTCATGTCATATATAAAATCTCAATTCATTTAGTATATATATATTCTACGTACGTACTACAACTAATTAATTACAAAATTATCATTATGAACTCATATATATCATCAACAACTTCATACCATATCAACACAATAATATTATAAATTAATATTAACATATATATATATATATTTACTATTTATTAACAACAAATTAATTCATATATATTATCAATTCAAATCATCAACCAAATCGATCAACACATATATATATACATCCAACGTACTCAAATTTAATCAACTCAATCACAATCAAAATCAATAAACTCAATTAATCACACTAATTAAAATCGATCAACTCAAATAAAACTCAATTAATCAACATATATATACATATACGTACCTATATATGGCTCCACAAACTGATTATGGACAGATTTCGACAACACCCAAACTTTTTCTCCCCTTTTTTCTTCTCCCGTTTTTTTTCCGTTTTTTTCGAAATGAGCTGCTGCTGCCCAGATCTGCAAATATAAAACACTTTAGCCGACGACTATGAATGTCGTCGGCTAAACCTTTAAATATTTCGTCGGCCATGGTTTGTGCACTTTAGCCGACGACATAAATTCTTTAGCCGACGAAATTTTTTTTCGTCGGCTAAAGTGTGTCATAGCCGACGAAAATTTAAAATAGCCGGCGAAATAAAATTTCGTCGGCTAAAGTGGACATCATAGCCGACGAAAATTTACCTTAGCCGACGAAAGAAATTTTCGTCGGCTAAAGCCCACTATAGCCGACGAAAAAATGCTTCGTCGGCCTGGTTTTTTTTTTTTCGTCGGCTATAACCTTTCTTCTGGTAGTGAAACCTTAAAACCCTAAACCCCAAACCCTAAACCCTAAACCCCAAACCCCAAACCCTAAACCCAAACCTCAAACCCTAAACCCTTAAACCTTAAACCCTAAATGTCCAACATCTCAAATTTATATTAAATGCATTTAAATGAATGAGGATGAAGGTATGGAAGTAAGAGTGACGAGCAAATTTGTATCCAGTCAATTATTACCCATTATTTTGACAACCACCTAGTATAAGTAACCACCAACTACTTGATAATCACCTTGTACCTGGTAACCACCTCGCATGAATAACTTCCCACAACTTGGTAACTATCTCATATGTCACCTTGTACCTAGTAACCACCTTGCATGAATAACTCCCCGCTACTTGGTAACTATCTCATATGGTAACCATCTCCCATAGATGACTTCTCATGTATATACAGATCCTTCTGTTAAGGGAATTTTTTGTTTTTGTTTTTTTGTTCTCTACTATCTACTGTCAAGTATTACTTAATGAAAATCAAAGGCTGAAATTAATTCAAACACATGAGGTCTAAAAACTTTGCCAAACAGTCGTTGAGTAGCGTCTCCACTGCACTTTCAATTTTCTTTTTCTTCAATTTATTTTTACAAAAGTAAGAATAAATTAAACCAAGTTAATTACATCATGAATTGTAAACCATTTTAATTTATTCTTACACCTGATACACGCTCACATGTGTGTGTGTGTTCATCGGTTCCAGAAGTAATGTAAAAGGAGTTGCATAGCAGATGTTTTACCTCACCAATTCTAAATAATTTGTAGGATATGTTTCTTGCTGGAACTGATGCCAATCATACCATAGCTACACTCCGAGAAAGGATCACGGCTGAGATTATAAAGCACCGAAGGTCATGAGCACATTGCACAAAGAAACCATGGCTGTCAACAAAGTAGAATAAAGATACATTAACAGTGGATATATGATTTGACCAAAATGCACAGCATTATGTTTCCAATTTTGTCAAGTCAAGACGATGGAACTCCTGAGATATTCTGGGAGTTGAGAGAGACCTAGTGTGCTCAAAGTATCAATCCTCCCCGTCTACAGATTTGTCGCCTTAATCATTTATACTTGAAACTCAGCAAAGTCATGAAAGTCACTATGAATAGTAAACATTAAGGCACAACAGGAAACCTGAAGATCATTGCTCTAGTCTTTCAAGTTTGGAGTGGAGAGAGATACTGTTTTTTTATTTTTTTTTATTTTATAAGAAAAGAATGTACAAGAAGAGAGGGCCGGGGACATGAACCAAACCTGTCCATGAACAAAATCAGAAAATACAGGTGAAGCAGAAAAGCCACAAGTTGCTATGCTCTCAAGTTCTTTAGAGTTACAAAATCCAGAAAAGCCTGTGCATGCTTAAAGATCAATAACACGAGACAACTTCTGGATCCTGTTCAGAACTGCGCCCTTTCTTGATAGTTGCCTGATACAGAGAATTCTTGGCATCTGGAAGATTATTTTCTAGAACACCTGAAACTTTATCTATCTTGCAGTGGAGAAGGGAAGTAGTACGCCCGGTTCATTAGGTTATATTATACCACTGCAGGGCCCAATCATAGTTAAAAAAAGAGTTTGATCCTGGCTCAGAAGGAACGCTAGCTATATGCTTAACACATGCAAGTCGAACGTTGTTTTCGGGCGCGCCTTGAGACCCTGCTGCAATGAACCGAGACAGCTCCCTGCAAACAATTAATAGTAGAAGGTACATAAAATGCGTTAGCAAATGCCTCGTCACGAATTCAAGGACCAGGCATAGAATTGACAGAGAACACCACAAAGAAGCGAAATATAGCAGAAAGTAACTTACGTACAGATCAATGAATTGAAATCCACAGTTACGCCAGATGCCTTCGCCATTGCTTCAATAGTGACACTCTTGTAGGACTCCAAATATTGAGAATAAACAACAGTTCTGATCTCCCTCATGTAATACCTAAGGAAAATTCTACAATGAGTTAATGCATGTCATGCATCAACTCTGTATAAAGTTATAAAATGAGTTATCAAAGTAGTAATATTAGTCCTCAAAGCTGTTAAAAACTCAATTACAACATTAGTCTTTATGTATCGTTAAAATGGTAAAATGTGTATTTTAAGTGATAATGTAATTAAAATCACAATCACATAGTTAGTATACCTTTTGCTTTAAAGAAACTCTATCCAAAGATATAATGCTAGTCAGGACGGTATAGATTATGAAGATGTCATAGGGAAAGATCTCGTAAGTGGTGAAAATAGTAACAAATCTGCTGCCTTCTTAAAATTTCGAGAGGACATGCAGTATAAGCCTTGAGCCTTCATACACCTTCAAGCGATTCTTCCTTTCCCAATCACCTCCCTCTTCAAATAAGCTACATGTCAACATCGCCGAATGGTTAAAAAGAAAACTCAACTACAAAATTTGGAACTGAAGAAGTTATAAATGCAGCTCACAGAGCCCAGGCACTACTTACTTCTTCGCTTTCTCAATGCTCTTAGAAATGAGGTCAAAATCCATGTAAAAGAAACCAAGCTGCTGTGTGTGGAACACCAAGTCCATCTTTTGCCCAACTGCAACTGTCTTGCTTTCTGTTACCTTGAGTCGTTCCAGTCCTTTCTCCTGGGGTCACAAGGAAAGAAGTTACAATCAAATGAAACATAAAGAAAAAAAATGATTCATAGAACAAACAAATTTCAAACATATGTACCTTGTCACCAATACGGATGAAAAACAGGGACTTGGCCAAATGAGCTTCTCTAACCTCACTCAGGGACGAATTTAAGTGTAAGGTTACTTGGGCCGTAGCCCAAGGGAGATTTCTCCCAAAAACCTCTATGTATTATAGTTTGCAGCTGTAAGTGCAAAAGTATCTTAAACACCAGTGGGTTAAGTCTCTTCTTTACCAACACTGGCTCACAGATTTGACCTGTATTGCATGATTTTTCTTATCTTTCCTCTATTTTCATTATTTTTTTCTTTCTTTTACTAACGTTTACTGTCTTTTCTATCTATTTTCCTTCTTCTATGAATTTCATTCTCTTTAGTTTTTAGTAGGCATGGAGAAACAATTTTTTTTTTTTTTTTTAACTTTGGGCTTCGCCCAAATAGCCTAACCTATAATCTAATCCTGGATACGTCCCTGACCTCACTTTCTCCCAAGTTTTCTTCGGCATCAGCAATCCTAAGAAAATGCAACTACATAAGTCGGTTGAATGTAGATACATATATGAATTCAATTAGATTTCTACAAAAAACACACAGAGGAGGCAAACCAAAAGAGACTTATAGCTATGACCATTGATATTAAATCAAGTGTTTTTGCCACAAAAACAGTAGGTATAACCAAGAGATTTACTTTGAAAAAGAATAACTAAAATAAATAAATTCTTATTAAAATATGTAGTCTTTCTAAGAAAGATTTACGTCAAGTCTGATGCATTTATGCAACTGACTTCAAACAGAAAGTCAATCTCTATAGATACATGTTTAAGCCTCAAGGTACTTCTATTTCTTTTAGTAGAAGTGGAAACCTGATAATACCTAACTGCCGAAACATCTATGTCAAACAGAACTTTTACTTCTCAATTAAACGAAATCAGAATGTGGAAAAACATGAGACAATAGGCAAAGAGAGTATTAAGATTCATTACAGAGACCATGTTTGTCGAAAATAGCTGAGCTGCCACCATCGTTATCACTTGCTAATTCATTAAATCCGTTCGTAGATCCACTATTCCACTACAGTGACTACACTACTAGCTTTGCTAAAAAAATCTCACTACCACCTCCTGTTGAAAAAGAGAGAGACTGAAAATACAAAAAAATCATTTAAAAAATAGTGATTACATGGAGTTAACAGTGTTATTAACAAAATGTATTAAAAATGTGTCAGGTTTTGAACTTCATGTACCAATTTGAATGATTTCAAACTTAATGTACCAATTTTTAGAGTGAGACATTTTTTTTAAGAAAGATAAAACTTTATATAATAACAACCATGAGAGATTTCGGTAGCGGATAACAAGTACATACATTCCTCCCTACCCACATATATGCGATTACAAAGTACATGAACCGAGATGGTTCAAACGTAACCTACTTCTAACCCCATCCAGAAGCCTCAATACCTCCTTACGATCAACCTCAATAAGAAACAACACCACCAAGCACTATACACCAAAACCGCTAGCATATATGGGGGCAACCTCCCTATTACAGTTGTTTCTGCATGAATCGGGAGGGCTATGCAGAATCATGGTGGGGTATGAACAGTGATAACACAAGGACATATAGTGGTTCACCATGCCTCAGGGGACATGTCTACGTCCACTTAGAATCAATTATCATTCTTTGGTGTTACAAATACATCAATCCCGCGAGGGTGGAATAAGGGAATGATGGTGGAGCTTATGCCGCAGGGTGGAATTATACAAATGTGGGGTGGGGGGGGGGGGGGGGAGGGCTATGTTGCCCATCCCGCGGGGTGGAATGTATCTCTCTCTGCGGGGTGGATTACTATCATTCATATATCTATATCTAGAGGGGGAGCCTTCCTTTTATAGATAAGGAAGGTTCCCTCTTACATTACATTTCCGATGTGGGACACTGTACATATTTATACTCTCATGGTGCCTTCTTGTGAAGTTTGGAGAAGCACATTCCTGATGTTGCATTGATGATCTTTCATCATGGCGAGGTAGCCTAGACGTCGGTCTACAAGTTTCATGACTGGTCTATGGGCAATGGAGGTAGTTTACCGACTACCGACTACAAGTCCCCCCAAGTTCCCGTTCAAGACACTTCTTGAGTGGGGACTTAATATACAAAATGCCCATAGACCAGTCATATGCCCCCAACACGGACCCAGTCCCAGTCCCCCCAAGTCCGCACTCAAGACGTGTGTTGAACGGGTCTTGCTCTTCTTGATTTCTTCAAGTTCGCCTAGAAGATAAGAAATGCCCCTCCCGGTCCCCGGCCTCAAAACTGATTCGGCCTCGCGGGGTCTTCTAACGAAGTGTGCGAGCTATGGAGTCCGCTATGCATACAAGGACTCATGCGAGCTGAGGAGTTCGCTCCGTGCCCCAAGACAACGCGCAAGCTGAGTTGTACGCTCCGCGAAGGACTACGCGCGAGCTGAGGATTTCGCTCCGCGCATAAGGAACACGCGCGAGCTGTTGCATCCGCTCCGCGCACAAAGATTGACACTCGGACGAGCTATGGAGTCCGCTCCGCGACCTGTCCGATACTTATGCCTCTTGGTGGATTACTCATCCCGCCCCGTGTTCCTGGGGAGAACAAGCTTTTATGACGCTCGGGCGAGCTGTGGAGTCCGCTCCGCGACCAGTCCGATACTTATGCCTCTTGGTGGATTACTCATCCCGCCCCGTGTTCTTGGGGCGAACAAGGTTTTATGATATTGGAGACACGCGAGGTGGATCTTGAACCTGGGTGTTACCTCCTGTGGTACGACTCAAGACGGGGTGTTAACACCGTCTGTGGGTTATCAAGCCACTTGCTCCTTTTTTAAAGGGAGGATGAATTTTATGGCTTGCGGCCGTATGCCTATCCCGCTAGGTGTTACTCGGGAACTCGATGACTTGTGCCTCTTGGTTGAATACCCATCTCACTTAATGTTACTTGGGATTTTAATGTATTATCCATCCCGCTTGGTGTTACTGGGATTTCAATGATGTCTTTCGGAAGATTACACATCCCGCTTGATATTTTTGGGGACTTAAGAGCCTTTACTTGGGATTTCAATGCCTCTCGGTCGAATGCCTATCCCGCCTGGTCTTACTAGGGGAATATTTTTTGTTTTTTAGCCTCTCGGTCGAATACCAATCCCGTCCGGTCTCACTAGAGGAAAAATTTATCTCAATGTCGGATGCCAAAATGTGGGTGGAATGCCTCTCCCTCAGTCGATTGCCAAAACCTACTGACGCGAGGTGAGGAGAGCGCCTCACGCAAAAAGACGGAGGACACGCGAACTGACACGTGCGCTCCGCGTGCCAAGATCACCACGCGAGCTGGTCCGCCTCGCGTACATTGCCTAAACGCGAGCTTAGTTCGCTCTTCTTTCACATACTTCCACGTGACCCCGCGAGATGAGGAGTTTGCTCACGTGCCATAACAACCGCGCGAGCTACGGAGTTCGCTCCGCGCGCCCCACAACCATACGACATCGCTTCGCGTGCCAAGACTCTTCCGTGCCATGACTACCACGCGAGATGAGGATCTCGCTCCGCGTACCCTGACTACCCCTCGAAATGGGTGCACACGAGGTGCTGACTTACTCCCAGACGATGAATCCTTGCTCCCGGCACGGTCGGTTTTCCAATGCCAATTTTTTTTTTTGACTATCTCCGGGTGTACGTTCCTCTGGGAAATGATGCCTCTTGGGCGTGATGCCTTTCTGGATACCTCTTGGTCCTGATGTCTCTCTTGCATAATGCCTCTCGGTGGAATACCACGTAGAGCAATAGTTGCCAGAGGGAAGTGATAACCGAACTGGACGACCGGGATCCCGCTTCTAGTAGTTGTCAACGCTTTACAAAGTCCTTCATGCGGGGTCCGCCTGCGCGATGTCAATGCTTCGAGTAGCACATTTTCTCGCGAGGTCAGTTCGCATGCAACTCATTTCACTGTTTCGATATGTGCGAACTCCGCCCTCGCCTGATAATTTCAGTCTGCCTTAAAGTAAAGTCCTTTGAGCAATCAAGTCCTACATCCCGCTCGCCTTAAAACTTCGGCGAGGTCCACATCCCGCTCGCGTGATAACATTGGCAAGGTGCACTTCCTGCTCGTCTTATAACATTGGCGAGGCGCACGTCCAGCTCGCCTTAGAACATTGGCGAGGTCCACATCCAGCTTGCCTTAGAACATTTGGCGAGGTCCACTTTCCGTTCGCCTTACAACATTGGTGAGGTCCAACTTATCCACTGGCGAACCACACTTAATTGCTTTCTTATCCGGTCAATAAACCATGCGGGGCTCGCCTCATCTTGTCCCCATTTTTCATACGAGGTCGCCTCCCTTCGCTTCCATACTCTCGGTCGAATGCCTACTTTGTCTTACTCGAGATTGCTAGTGATCTATGTCCGATACTTAAGCCTTTTGGTGGAATACCGATCTCTCGGGCGACTGTCAATAAGGTCAACAAAATTTTGATACAAGTCATAGGGCAACATGAATCAGCATAGACAAAGAAAATAATGGTGTCCATTCACATGAATAGGAGGAGCATAACAAGTTAGGCCAATGAATCACTCACTGGATCAACCTGAGCAGGTATACTAAGGCGAGATTGCGCATTTGCAATTGTAAGGACAATATTCTCTCTCTGGTTCCTTACATTGTCTTTCTGCAATATCATGTTTTACAGATACATAAGAAGAGAACTTCACATTGAACTTCTGTGCATAGAGTAATATTTATCAGAAAAGATTTTACAGAGATAACTAGGCTTAAGGAAAATGTAGCGAGATACAAACCTGAAACCCAAAAAATATTCCAGAAGATCAAACATGTCTGCATCCCGTTGTCCAGATATCTCAAATTTAGCTGGAAGCCTAGGGAATTGTTCAGTATATCTAATTGCCAATATTGCACCTCTAACCTGGAAGGATCACCAGATGAGAATATGTAATACAGTGATAAACAATTCGCATATACTAAAAGTACTTGTTATTTATTCTTAATATTAATAAAAAAATTACTATCTGAATATTCATAACCAAAAACAAAAACAAACTGCATGCAACAAAATGTTCAAAGGCATAAAAAATGGATAAACTTTCAAAATTTAGGCTCTATTTACTTCTGGAAATACTCCAATTGCATTGGTTAGTGATGGTGCTTCAAGTGGGACAATATTGTAGGCTGTGAGCTCACCAGATAATGTTTTATCAGTGCTTTTAATTCTGCGCAACTAAGAACCGGAAAAGAAAAAAAAACAATTAATTAATATGTAACAAGCTAACAAAATGAACCTAAAACAATAATGCTCAGAATACTTGGAAAAACAATAAACTTAAGACAACATAAAACCTACAATACATGCATTTGGGAACAATGGATCAGAAAGACACAAATGAGATTTTAGTAGTGAAATTAGCCTAATGTAAATGATATGCACCTCCTCTGTAATTTGCCTTCCAACTCCATAAGGATCTGCATCTTTGCTGAGCGACTCCATCACCTCAACTAATGCCCTCAAGATAGCAATTGTTTTTTTCATCTCTGTATAGCTGCGCTCCCAGGAAACAACAAAAGAATGGTCAAAACATAAGAGGCCAATTATAGCCACAAGAGTGAAGGCAAGGTCTTTCTCACAAGCCATAAGTTGAAACAACCAGTTGTTTTGGAGGAAACCCATAGGATCTCATTCCAAACCCAAACCCCCCCCCCCCCCCCCCCACCCCCACACTTTTTAATTTTTTTCTTTCAAATTATTATTATATAATCACCATTGAAAAAGATTACAGATTCTAGTGCTAAAAATAGAGGGACAATCCACACAAAAAAATGACAGCTTAGGGGAAACTGTAAGTGTCACCTAAAACAAGTTTGGATTACCAATTCAACCCTCAAAATAAGTAAAGATGTAGAGGCTGCAGGACATGAATTAGACCGGAGATTAACAACATTATAGATTCAATTTACTTCTGTTATGCATTCCAGCATATTGAAGTTACTTATCAAGGCAATATGTTATAAACAAGGAGGCCGGAATTTACCTAAACCAAAAATTCACTCCCTGGTAATTGTTTTTTTTTTTGTTTATAAACCTCTCAGCCTAATTTAAAAAAAAATTGTTTTGACAACAAAAGAATAAAATGATTTTTCATCCAGATCCAAGCAAAGGCGTGACCATCAAACAAAATATATGATACAATTTAACAAAATTATTCACATCACTAACTCCATCGTTGCTCATCTCCGTAAAGATTGTTTCAGCTCAATAATGTAGATCTTGCACTCAGAGAAAAATGAGAGCGAGAAAGAGAGAGAACTACAAATATTTTACTAAAGCAGAAAATGATGGACATACTCTCCAAAGTTAGCAGTAAATGTGCCAGATTCATGCATTTTCTGCTCCGCTTTCTGCATATCCTCCAAGCGATGTCGTTGCTTGTAGCGCTGGTAAAATTCCCAGAGGTGCTCAATATCACGATTGCGATCTATCTGACCCCCATCCCTTCTCGCAAGTTTTTGCTAAAATAAATGGTCAATGCAGTCAGCTAAAAAGGACATGAAATGAAGATACTATACGAAAATCCTATGTTTCAAGCAATCTAAATCAGAGAGTTGTCATTGCATGAGTGAACCCACATGAATTACAAAGTAGTTTTATTCAAAAACATCACACACTAAGCTGAGATGAAATAATACCTTAATTACAGACATCAAACCAGTCTTGAACTGAAGAACCCCTCTACCATCACTAGTAGGATCAAGATTTTGCGCCATACGATACGCCTGCTCACACACTGAAATGAAAATAATACAGTTCTTGTGAATACTGATACATGATAAAACTACCTTGAGAATCATGACATATAAATTCAAATACTAGACAAGGAACCCAAATACTCCAAATATAACTTTAATCTATTAATACATCAATCCAGACGGGAAATTAAATTTGGACTGATGATCTGCTTGAGTCCTTTACACAAATCTAACAGAATAACAAAGGCATGAACTAGTAGGAAGATCAAATTGATTATACATGTTTTTCTACGTCAAGATTATTTCCTCTTCACCCCATGGTAGTCTAGCACTCTAGCTTATAGTTTTACCACCACGACAATAGAAGCGCATTTGATACAACCTCAATGATGCACCTCTCCACACACAATAATTAGGTGCATCACAGTAGCTTAGCTCACAGTTTCACTACCATGATAACCGAGACGTTTACTACACATCATCTCCCTTCTTCTACCACAAAGAATAGCTACTGAAACCAGCTGTGTCTACCTCGATTTTCATTTCAAAGTTACTAAACATGGCCGAGTAATTGCATCACTAAAATGCAAAAATATTTGGAATAACTTTTCAAGCTCAATTAAGCTCAGCTCAGAATTTTACAGTAGAAATCACAAAGCACATTTTCAAATCCAGACTAAGTAACAATTGCACCACAACGAAGAAATCAGCATCAACTTGATGCGAAATTTCAACTCAAAACTTATGAAAACGAAGAAAGAGCCTTACGAATCCTGGAGACGTTTGCATCCTCGGCCTGAATTGCATCGGCAGCCTGTAAGATCGCATCGATATTCGTGCCCTTGCCGAGCGACGTCGGAACCGCGCCGGCGATGCCACTCGGGGTCCTCTCATGGCCTTGGCCGGAAGTCCTGAGCGTGGCTCGCACCAGCCGCTCCCAGTTTTCGTAAACCCTAGCCATGCCCGCAAGGCCAGGTCAGCAGCGATTGAATTGTATGTAGCACCGGGAAATGGTGGAAAAACGCGTCTCGGTGCCAACAGTGACTCGGTCCGAGTTGAACGGTCCGACTCGGGAACGGTGAGGTGAGTCAGACTTAGGTGAAAATGGAGACGATAAGGGTTTCGATCTGAAAGGTTTAACCAGAAAAACGTAATGAAGCTCTTTATGGCTAAATGCAGAGAAACGAGGAAAGGCGAGAGACGAGGACGAAGAGTGAGATTACGAAACTACCCCTTGAGACTCAAGTCTTCGAACCGCGTAGGCGCGTAAGGAGTCGTTTCTCTTTTTTTTGACTTGTCGTTAAATGAATTTTCAGATTTGCCCAAAATACCCCTATGCCGTCTTCTATTACATGTGGTTTCTCCAGTGGCCTCTATTCTCTTTCTTCTCCGGTCTCCGATCTTCTCCGTTGAAATCTCCTCCTAGCTTAATTGAACCGCTCTGCAGAAGCCGCAGGGCTCGAGGTAATTTCAATCTCTAGGTTTTCTATTTCTCTTCAATTTTCATGCTTCCTGTTTCCTTTATATTTCTGAGTTTAATGTGTATCATTTCTACTTCTAGGGTTTCATTCTCTAATCGTTATAGTCTTCCTTCTGCAACTCGGCAACATAATTTTGCTCTTTTGATTCTGATATTGAATGCAATGTAGATTTGTAGTGACTTAAGCAACACTTCAGTACTTCACTCCCATGACCTAATTGAACTAAAAGCTATCTAAAATTGTAAGGTCTGAGTTGGATTCTAGGTCCTTCAATTGAGTCAGAATACTCTTACGGGTAATTCGATGTCATAAGTTTAGTGCAAGGATTAGTGTAACATATATGCAGGTCTTGTTGTAGGAGCTTTGGGAAGATAAGAGAGTTGATGGTGTGGATTGAAGTGTTACCTTGCATTGGGGTCACTACTCAGTAGTGTACTTTATCCCATTCCAGTTGGATAGTAATTCCGGCTACTTGGAATGGCATCGTTGGATCCTTCTAACCTCTGCCATCTACCTGCATCCTGTGAATCTTAATTTACTTTTTCTTGATTTGTAGTAGAAAAGAGAAGATTTAGTATAATTGCTGTATGTAGTCATCTATGGAAAGGCAAATTTTCTGGACTGGAATATGGCACAAGTATCTTCATAGGGCTCCATCTAAGTGTAGAGTGTTAACTTTTTGTTTGATAGAACCCCAGTTCTTCCTTATCATTGTACTTCAGTTGTTCTTCTGTTAATCTACTGTTTTCTTTTTAAAGTGAATGTAATCTTCAGTATGTGTGGGCGCATGAGGAGTCATATTATATTATGTACTTATAAATGTTTCATTGGTTGAAATTCATTATCAGTTGCGGGATTGGTATCTTCTATAATTTAATTTGAGGCATTATGCAGTCAACATCCATATTCTAGGTTGTTTTATGAATAATTGATTTTCTTCTGCAATTTGTTTTGGTCTTGTGTGAATCTAGGACAGTTAAGAACACTTGGCATCTCTTGAGTATATTATGGCTTTCTCTGAATCCGGCGGAGAAGAAAGGGAACCAACACAAGCCAATGCTGCGGCGAGGAAGCCACAGATTCTACTGGCTGCTAGTGGAAGTGTAGCTGCCATAAAGTTTGGTAACCTCTGTCATTCTTTTTGTGAATGGGCTGAAGTAAGAGCAATTGCCACGAAAGCATCTTTGCATTTCATCGATAGGGCAGCACTTCCCAAGGATGTAATTCTTTACACGGATGAAGACGAATGGTCCAGTTGGAACAAAATAGGTGATAGTGTGCTTCATATTGAGCTACGTCGTTGGGCTGATGTCATGGTTATTGCCCCATTGTCAGCAAACACCCTAGCCAAGGTAACATTTAGCTATCTGGTTATACATGTTGCTTTTCTACTTGGATTATCGACAATTAAACATATATGCGAGTTCATTTCACCGGAAACTGCAAATTAGTATTTCACTCAAATTGTTATGTGGGTGACTTTCAAATTTAATTGCTCGTTGCCTCTTGTACAAACTGAACATGGATTTGAACATGGCATATATGTAAGCTTCTTGCATCCATATAAATATATAATGCACCTCCCCTTTCTTGGATTTATTATATGTGAAGTGATGTTTATATTTCTGGAGATTACTTTAGTTGTTGCCAAGCCTGATATTGGCTTTGATTGGCTTGTTTCATCTGGAGGTTTGCTGGTTTTTATATACCATCTGGTTTTAAGAATGTCGCTTGCTCTTGTAGATTGCTGGCGGTTTATGTGACAACCTACTCACTTGTGTTGTGCGAGCATGGGACTACAACAAACCTTTGTTTGTTGCACCAGCCATGAACACCTTGATGTGGAAGAACCCCTTCACTGAACGACATCTCATGTCCATTGATGAACTCGGAGTTTCACTCATCCCACCCGTCTCGAAGAGGCTGGCTTGTGGGGATTACGGGAATGGTGCAATGGCTGAGCCATCTGTTATATATTCTACCGTAAGACTATTCTATGAAACACGAGCTCAACAAGGTGGCAATATTGTTCAGTCAGCAGGGTTGTAAAGTTGGCGTATTGAGACATGATGACAGTATTAATTTGACTCGGCATCTTCAAAATGCTAAAGTAGATGGTTTTTAGTAATGTAGAAACTGCAGCTCATAATTTATATGGATCGAGGCTTGGTCTGTCATTTGCTCTACAACTAGTGATAAGATATTCTCAATGTGCTTAATGTTTCTTGTTCTGCGCGGGCGACATTGTGTTGTATGGAACAAACACTGATAAATGAAACAAACGTGCTTAGAGAGAATGGAACAAACTTTGAGGTGTTCTTAGATTCAGCTTGTTGATCTTTTCCTTGGAAGCAAATTTGCCGCTGTAGTTTGCATAGTCTCATGCCAATATTAATGTCACATGTCCCTTTTCTATACTATAGTTTAACCATAGGTAACAGTATAATTTTTAAATAGACTTTGAAATCGAAGCCTCTAATGGCCATTGAGGTCGAGCTATGCATGAATCGCGATACTCCTGCTCATTTGAAAAAGGAAATCCAAAAAGACTCGCCAAAAAGAGAGTGAGGTTGGTGAACCACCACTGAGTGTATGACTTGATGTTGATCTTTTGGAAGTTGTTTGAAAGTTATTTGTCACAAAATGTTAATGACAATTACACATACAGCAGAGATATATATGTTAATCTCATGTCTTAGGAACTTTCAGGTTTATGAGAGGCAATGTAGTCGGATGATTTTTAACAACAATTGCGAAACTAAAGATTGAATGTCATGAAGGTTTTGTAAGAGCGTCTCTGACACTAGCTTAACCACCTCACACTGCTCGAAAGTACAATTGTACAATGGTTTGCTGACCCAAACTTGGGGATGAGGGTCTTGTTTATCATAAAACGGTGACAAGTGCAGTCACACTATGTAAGAGAAATGGCTGTGCAGACAACACCAAAGAGGCGTGTTCACGCTTGTTAATAATCACCGTGCAGTCACACTTGTTCACGCTTATAGTTTTTATTTGCCCCTAATACCGTTTCATGTTGTGTGTGCAGACAACACCAAAGAGGGGTGACCTGATCACACTTTCATTTCCAGTTCTCTATTTGTTTGTACATGGAGTTCACTCATTCTATTTAATTTCCTCCAACATTTTATAATTGCTAACTAATAAAGGGTCTAATTGCATAGTTGCATTCCTATCAAACATTAGTTAGATTGACCTTGTGTACAAACCAGCTTTCACCTCGTTTTTATCTGCAAGTAGAGTGAAAAAGTTGTTGTTGAGATGACACAAAATATTCATTTACAAAATACTGTGAGAATACTGTGAGAATTTGTGAGTTTGCAAGAAATGCTGTAAAAGCTCTCGGAATGTATATAACTGGTCGAATTGTGCTGGCGTGTAATGTCTCGGTATATATGTGAATTAGGCCAACGAATATCTACAAATGTTGTTCGATTTGGATTCAGGTAGTCATTAGGTCGTTTGATCTTGTATGCACTCTACATCTCATACTGGGAATTTACCAGAGATACCACATCTTAAACAGCTTTAGTACCTAGATTTTTTGTTCCATGTGAGATAGTTGTTTTGGCCCACGTCCTCAGCAAAAGGGGTGATGAGTGATCAAATGTAAAAAAGGGTGTGTGCGGGGCGTGCCACCTCACGGATGAGGAAAGAGAACGGTGCGCGTCCTGACTTCTTGACCAGGCGAATGAGGGCTCCGGTGTCACCTGATGAGGAAATATTTCCGAGCTTACTCTTCTAATCACATGTCGATCGATACTCACTGTGAGAGCGAGCAGAGCAACAATTGGGAAATCGGAGACGAGTCCTGACGGGCTCTGGGATCTAAGGCGTGGTGCGCTTAGAGCGTAAGGGTTTCGAGGATGCTCGAAGGTTTCGACTGTGTACGTCTGTTTGAGAGAGATTTGTTGATTGATTGATTGTGTGTTGTAGTAGAGAGTTTCTGTAAGCCGTGGAGCTTCTTTATATAGAATTACCTAGGGCCACAGGTATTGGCTCAAAGCATGTCAAAGACTTGTAGGAGTCTTCAACGATAAACGTGATGCAGGCGATGTTAATCACTTTGCTGGACGTGATTATCTTTTGGCGAAGTAACTAACTGCCTACTATGTAGAAGAGTTGAGTTAGAACACCTCATGATGACTTTGACGTGTACCACTGTTCACTCATGCAAATAGGAGTAGAGTCCTTAACTAACACCTTTACCTTCACGTGCATGGGAAATATTGAACTCTTCAATCATCCCTGACATGGTCAAGCAATCAAGGACACTATTTCCTTATCCACCCAGTCAACATATGCGGCTAATGATTTAGCCCTCTCCCATGCAGACTCTTCCTTTTGTCTCTTCAGCGGTCTCGCGAGGTCTCCATGGCGAAGTCACCTCGCGTGTGAATATTCGGTCCGCATGCATATCCACCTCGCATGCAACCTTTGACTTTGCAACCCACTTTGCAAGGTATCGATTCTGTCGTATGCAACCTCGCGTCCCTTGGTCCAGCTCGCATGGGCTTCTGGCGGGCCATCACTCGTAAACCCATTATTTCGGGCTCGCCGGTATGACGTGGACCATAAATTTAACTAATATTCACTAAGACAATTACTGTCCAGTAAAATATTAATTTGGGTGTAAACAATAGTTATAGTTTTACTTGCAGAACGAGGCAAATATAGATAAATGTTGCTTTTATGGTATTGTTTTTATCAGTACATACTGTATTCATATTATCATAAGCATTTAGAAGAGCTATATGTACTGTCATGGTGGTAGTTGCAATCTTTAAAGAAGGTAGATCAAAACACCGCCCAAACTTCTACAATTTCATTTCATATATGAAAGGAAACAGAATAGGGATAATGTCTTCCTGCATATCTCTTCTCACTACCTCATCAGTAATTGTGTGGGCACATGAACATTGAAGGCCAACATTGTTTTAGGTTCAACTACTAGCTCCAAAGTTATGACTCGCTCTCACCTTTGATAGTAATGTTCACCTAACATTCATATATAGCTAGCATAATTTAGAAGTAATTATACTGGATCCCATATTCCCATAACTGGTTTCTGTAAGATATGAGAATTTGGGTCAATTTCAACCTTTTACTCCCCCTTCTGTGTAACAGATATTTACCTCTGGTAAACGTACAGATTTTAGCAAGATAGGTTATTTAAGCTTACCAATCTTTTCACCCAAGAAAGTAAAAATATGAGAACCTATATATCCATTGCTGATCATCTTTACTATCAGAGTATCAGATAGTACTAAAAATAGAAGCTCTCCTGACTTATAAATCACAGCTTTCATGACTCATTCAGTGTGTTATTAACTCGTGACAGTCATAAAGCTGCTCACAAATTCATCCAGAGAGCTCAATAGAGCAAGGACATGTTTGACATTTTGAAAAAGATAAAAGCTATATAAACCAGACTGTACTTGCATATCAGTAAAATCCAGTAACACCAGCAATGGCTTCAGTATCTTTCATTGCCATCACCACCATCTTCATCTTCATCCTCACCTCTTCTTCCTGTTATGCTTCTACTCCTTCAACTAAGACAACCTCACATCCGTTCAAAAAAATCTATGCCTTTGGTGACTCCTTCACTGACACAGGCAACATAAGATCTGTCTCTGGCCCTAGTGGCTTTGGCAATGTTGGAAACCCCCCATATGGCATCACCTTCTTCCACCGCCCGACGAATCGATACTCGGATGGGCGGTTAGTCATAGACTTCATAGCTGAGTCACTGTCCTTGCCTTACTTGCAACCCTACAGAAACATAGTGAGCAATGCTTCAAGCTCTGATGCTTCTCATGGGGTTAACTTTGCTGTTGCTGGCGCCACTGCTATTAACCATGCCTTCTTTGTCAAGAACAACCTTACACTTGATATCACTCCTCAGTCTATCATGAGTCAGCTGAACTGGTTCAACAAGTTCTTGGAGACTCAGGGCAGCAAAGCAGCAAGTTTTGATGATGCACTTTTTTGGGTTGGTGAGATTGGGGTCAATGACTATGCTTACACTCTTGGATCTACTATACCAGGTGATACTATCCAAAAGCTTGGGATCAGTAGTGTCACTAGTTTTCTGCAGGTACGAACGATTTTATGTCATATTGTCGTGTTTATGCAAAAAGAATATTAGATGTTTGAAAGTTGACTATGGCTCATTGTTAAAGAAGGGTGAAAATTTGGCTATGGCTATATTGATTTTCGAGTTTTTGACTATGGCTATATCGGTGCAGGCATTGTTAAAGAAGGGTGCAAAGTATGTGGTTGTGCAAGGTCTGCCGACTTCGGGGTGCTTGCCATTGGCAATGACCTTAGCTTCTGAAGACGATAGAGACAGCATAGGATGTGTGAAGAGTGTGAACAACCAAAGCTACGCTCACAACCTTGTCCTCCAGGCCAAGTTGCAAGATCTCAGGAAGCAGTTTCCTCATGCAGTAATCACCTATGCTGACTACTGGAATGCCTATTACACTGTCATGAAGAATCCGAGCCAATACGGTTTCAAGGAGAGCTTCAAGGCCTGCTGTGGCTCCGGTGATCCCTACAACTTCAATGTATTCGCCACGTGTGGCACGCCTTCTGCTAGTGCCTGCTCGAAACCAAGCCAATACATAAATTGGGATGGAGTTCATCTCACTGAAGCCATGTACAAGGTGATTACTGATATGTTTGTGAGCGGCAAAGAGACTCACCCTCCATTTAGTTACTTGTTGGACATGCGTCATGGATGAACAATTGGACTTGTGTCATTGCATCTCAAAACATTATGTAGTAGACTTGTGATTTTTTTTTTCCTATGCTAGCTACTATCAATGTTTGAGAATACTTCAATTTCTAATATGTAATAGTAAGTACATCTATAAATTTGGCATTGTGAATGCTAGCATGAATCTCTGACTCTTTATATTGATTGGTCTTGCACAAATGTACGTAGATATGAATTCTTTAACAGATACAGAGTGCGTACATTCTAGTTCTAGATAAATGTAGCAATTAATTACAAGAACATGATTCATCAATTGTTGAGAGAAAAATCAGAATTGCTAAGATAACAATGAATGTCAAGTCTAAGAACATATTTTTATGACAGTAACGTGGAGAAAATCATACACACTAGCTGGTCTTTAAAATCTCATGATGGCATTCATCTTTGTTAGGTCTCAAATTAAGGAACAGAGCCGTTTTCATGGAATGACCATTTTTGTAGACTGGAATAAGTGGAATAATATATGGCATGAATGGCATCAAAATGTTCATGAGGGACTAGAAACTAGCTTCTCACAACTCTTCAACTCTTCTCATCGCCGTAGGCAACGAAACGCTAATGTGTGGACAAGTTGACGATCTAATTGAAGATGAACTCCCATTCTCACTCAGTTGGCAATATAAACTGAACAGGACAGTATGCAGATTCATGATAATGATAATCCAGGTTTACAAAGATTGAGGTGAGTCAAAAACTGCAGGCTGAAAGAGATGGCTCCTTTTCGTCTCTTACATAGAGCATGTACATTATTTTGCATAACTTGAAGGAAAATAAAATTTTCAACATGAAAGCCTTACGCCCTTACCGGACTCTGTACATGAGGGTTGGCTACTTCTCTATACATAATTTTGTATGTTAATTCATATTAAGAACTCATAGTACATTAGGAATAGAGCGTCAGGGACATCCTTAGGTAGGCTGTTAATAAAGAGATAAAATCGCAACATGTCCTCCTTTAAAACAGTTTGAGTGTCAACCGCATCACTTCCGCATGTCAGAACCCATAAGTCCCCGGAATCCACTCTCTTTATGCTTCCCCGGCAAAATGGGCAAGACTCTGATCTTGTGTTCCTATAAAACATAAGAATCCAAAGATGTGAGAATGGTTGCAAATCATGATCCTCATCATCAAAGCTCAAACTGCATGAGTCATGAATCTAAAATAACAGAAGAAAGAAGACGGTGATTTATACCAGTCACGGTAGCAATTGATGCACATGGCATGGCAGCAGTTTGGCAAGACCATTTTGGTGCAAGGCTCTAAGCAGATGCCACATTCCTTTTCCCGTTCCAAATCGACGTCAGAAAGATTTATCTTATCCTCATATCTCTTTTTTGCAACCATCTTTAAATCTTCCTCTTGGGTGATATCCACATCCAAGGAATCACCATGGAGACGCTGAAGGGACGGTAACATAACATCTGCAGAAACAAAGCAGCTTTTGAATTCCCTGTCACAATATCATTATACAGGGTTCTATGGATTTATAGTTTGAAAGTAGAACCCTATACCTGAAGTGAAAGTTTTAGAGAAAATTGGAACCATAGCAGGAAATATGGAATTCATTGAGAGAAATCAGTCAATAAATTTGAAACCCTGAGTGAAGTTATGCAAGAGACAGACGTTTCTTCTCTCTAATTTTTATAAAAAAAAAACATATTCAAAAACCTAATCCCTATCTAAGGAATGAATAGTGTCTTTGACAGATGATAACGTAACAAAATAGTCAAAACCATTTACATACTGTAGAATTGGCTAATGGTAGCTTTTCTTCCATAAGACGAGATATCTGCCCTCCCGTCTGAGTGCACCTGAAGACATGAAACCAACACATTCAGAGCTTGGACCCAATCCTTAATAGATGAAACTATCAAACAAGTCTAACTTGTTTAGGAACATATGAACAGCTAAGCAGAAACCAACCTTACATATAACTATGTCGAAAAGATTCAAGTAGCTTGCAAGTAAACATGATGACGAGCAATCAATCCATTGAAGCAAAAACAGGAAAATTGGTGCCAACTGATTGTAAACCAATTTCATTTGAAGAAACGTACCACCCTTGCTTCTTGGTATGGAAGCTGCCCTGCATACATAATTTACTCAAGTTAAATCAAAAGTCACTGAAAAGCAGATCAATCACAAAATAATCATCTGATTACATTTAACAAATTCAATTAACAAAGTTAACAAATTTAGAAAATAAGGTAAGCAGGGACACAAGTCTCTCAAAACTTCAATGGTTATGCTTCTAAACTCGCAGAACACTTTGTAAAGTCAAAGCATCAGTTCAATTCTAACCAGCAACAAAGAAACTAACAACAGCTTGCTGATTAACTTTCTGTGGAAGTTAACAGTATATCAAAGCCACTTTTTCTAGAAGCCAATACTATCAAATATAATGGTAAACTTTGTATGAGCAAATACTTATCTATATAGAGATTAAAACTTGTAACTGTGTCAACAAACTGAAGTTCGTAGAGCGAGACTATGAAAGAAGAAACACAAAGGCTTCACAAGTTAAGATACACACTTTCTTCATTCCTTTTGCTTGGCGGTCTGGAGATAAATTCTTTCTTTATATATATATAACAAGACTATTGAAATGTCAAAAGATTAAAAACAAAAACAAAAAAACAAACAAACTCTACTGTTCTCTCTGTGCTCTTTTATTTGTCAAAGCAACAACCCATTTCAGCCTCAAATTAGTAAACTTTGAATATGGAAAGTTGAAAACCAACCCAACACAAAACCAAATCAACAGAAAGCAATAGAATCACATGAGCCATGTTGACCCTTTTGGACAATGCACGGTAAGGTTTCAACCTCAAAATAGTAAAATGCAGAATACAGCCTAGCATTAGATAACTAAGAACAGAAACCCAGAATCCCATCACTGAGTTTTGCATTTCAAAAACCCCAATTCCAAAAATCAAACCCAAAAGCAAAAGATCAAATTGGAGTAGAAACAAAATGAAAAGGGGTTGACTCACAGCATATTGGCATGCTGAATATCAGCCTCAAGAACCTTGAGAGAATCTTGATAAGAAGGCCTAGCAGCAAGCTGTTCATAATAATCCATATTCTCTTTTCACTCAAATTTGCAACCTTTAATTGAAACAACAAAAACTGAACAACAAAGAGAGATGATCAAAGAGAGAAGAAACCCAAGAGTGTTTAGGGGTCTTAAATTCAGAGAATGCGAAAGAAAGGTTCTTTGGTCTTGACAAAGAAAGGTCAGGTCTTTGGAGCCCAGAAGTAGTTGTGAGGCTACTCTGATCATTAAAACCTAATCTCCATCAAACACTATAAAAACAGTGAGGGGTGATGAGAGATAGACTTGGTCTTTGCATTGGGAGGTTTTGGAGAAAGAGAAAATGGTTTATTATCTGGTGTTTTTGTTGATGATTAGGTTTTATTATCCATTTAAAAATCAAGTTTGAGTTTTCTAGACTCTGGTGTTTGACTGCTTTGATTACTTTGGTTGAGTGGTTATGAGGTTGGTATTTTTCTGCAGCTTCCAATCACAACCGTCTGTTTTGGTCAGAGAAATGGGGAAGATACATTACAAGCAATGTGACAAGGACAGGACCACTTTGCATTGGTTTATGCTCCTTCTATCTGGGCCGGGTCAAGTTCAAACCAGGTTATAGTTGCCGGGTCAACTTGGGAGATACCGATATACTATATGGCCCGCTGTTTATGAGTCCCACCGGACAAAATCCGATTTCATATTCCATTCCCGTCCTGTACAATAGACAGGAATGTTCTTGTTTTGTCTAATAGAGCTGCAGTTGCGACTATTAGACTTTATCTTTCACTTATTAATACTCCATGCTATTACGTATACGTCAATTATTCATTTCACATTTCAAACAGTTTTACATTCACATCCAAACATATCAATGACACTATTCAATACACATTTCGTACGGTTTTTACATTCACATCCAAACACATCAATGACACTATTTTTCATGTTAGAGGATGAGAATCCACATGACAATGTCGAAAATCCGGCTCCTCCCACATATATTTTGTCAGTTATGTTTTTAAGATTAGAGAAGAGAAATTCATCCGAATGGTATACGAACTTTTGCTCCTTATAAACTTTGGTATATCAAGTTTTGAAAATATCAAAACTGTATCTCATGTTTCCATTCCGACTTAAGATTGATATATATATATAGCTATTAAGATGACCAATTTACCCTTAAGTTCTCTTTTGTTCTTAGTTTTTTTTATTTGATTTCATATACCAGAAATATTAGAAGTTTTTATAAACTTGAAGAAGATTGAAGAGAAGAAACATACAGAAGTTCAATCCTTATTGTTTCCCCTGACACTCAAAGATCTTGTTGTTACCGTTGACATTAATGGATAATTAAGATGAATAACTGCTTATTAGTAAGAAGAAAGTGACGATAAATTTTTTCTTTACGTTCTTAAAAATATAAAAAGCTAAAAAAAAAAGAAAATTGGAATATGAAAACAAAGAAGAAAAACTAAGAAAAAAAAAGAGAATTTAAGGATAAATTGGTTTTTTTTATCTGAGAGTAAATTAGTTATCTTAATATGTCAATCTTATGTTCGGAAGAAATATAAGATATTAATTTAATATTTTTAAAACTTGATATACTAAAATTTACAAAGAGTAAAAATTGGTAAACACGAATTTCTATTTTTGGGTTAAAGAAAAGCAACCAGGTGATTACTGCTATATTTTGTCAGTCATTGATGTTGCACACTTGCACTCATCATTTGAAATTTTGAATCGAGAGTTCGAGACATATTAATTTACGAAACCGGATATAACCGGTTCGTCTGTTCTGTTTCCCCACCAACCTCTTATGTAATTAGACATCAGTTTAATCCTAGTGAATGCTGCTGAACTGTGTTTGGGTGCTGACACGTGGTAAGCAACGATTCGCTCGGAACCCAAGAAAATTAAAGACACTGTGCTGAACCAGTTTCTGCAGAAGCTGAAAGGACAAAACAAAAGATGTCTCTCATTTCCTACCTCAGTTCCTCCAAAAATCTCTGCTGTGAGTTTTGTCATTTGTTTTCAATGCATGTCTGAACCACTGTCTCAGTTAGACGGTTGGGACTTTATAGATGCCTTAAATGTCTGGAAATTCTGAGTTAAAAGAAAGAAGAAGCTTCATTTTTGCTCTCTGTAGCTCACTTTTCTAAGCTGGGTGAGTTCTCTACTTGATCTTGCAAATCATGAACCCTAGGTGATTACAATGGGGGACCAAACCAAACCCCTTTCTTAAATTACTGTACATTCTCAAGCTTTGTTGTTTTTTGGTCTGAGAAAAAGGTTGTTCTTTTTTGTTTTGGTTAATTTCAGTTGGAGGAGGTGTTAGTAGGCTCAAAAGCACTTGAAGATCCAAGAGTTTCTGGTGGTAAGCGCCTTCCCTCATAAGTTTATGTTTGTTTTTCATGAAAGATTGCTTCTTTTTAGTAAAGTGTAGTGCTTTGAGGACTAGTGTTGTGGGTTTCTTCACTTTTTCACAGAAAGAATCCTTTTATTTTTTTATGGGTTTTGGTACAAAGTTGTTGTTTTGAAGTGAAAGAAAGCTGCTTTGAGTGCCTTCTTTTGTTTCCGTTGTATAAGAAGCTTCCATCTTGTGTGATTTCCAAATTTTGTGCTCAAGGAGAGTGAAGATTCTTTGAATAATCTGTTTTGTGTAGTTTTTGTAGTACTACTCTCCATTATTTTACTGGCGTTAAAAGCTAACCAAAATAAACAAAAGAATTTGGGATAATTTCGCACGTATATAGCTATTTAAGTTCAGCTAAATGCTATGTGGTTATTCAAGTTGGGTCGAACCACATTTTTATCCAGTTGTGTTCTATGTTGGCCTGTTGGGTCTACAAAGAAACTCAGATGCGTGTAAAATTAGGGAACTAATTCATTTGATCAGAATCTTCAGACTTAATTCATGATTTTAGTGCACAGAAATTTCAAATTTGTCTTCTGCAATATGAATGATAGCAACAGAGTCCAGTCTTGTGCCTCATTCAGTAGATATGGATGGTGTATGGCGATGGAATGTGCTTCCCTGATATGCTTAGATATTCCTAAGCACTTAGATATGCTTTCTCATGTCATTTTCATAGAGCGTTGATTAAGTTAATCTTACCTGTGATCTATTAGCATAGATTTTGCATGGATAGTCATTGTCTTGATCATATTAGCTTGGTCCTTTCAGAAGCCGAACTGATTATATTATCAGCAGAGTAATGGTTGTGTTTTCCTTAATTTATCTTACGTCATTCTGAGCTCTTTCAGATTGTGCTTTCCTTTCGCCTTTTTGGAACACATTATTGTGTCACTAAAATATATTTGTCCCTTTATCTATTTTTTTTCCTTTTAGGGGTTACAATATCCAACTGAGCACACGAAGAAATGGCTCACGAGTTTGAAGCTTGTGCAGAATGCACTCACAGGTGTCAGCTAGCTCATGGGAAAAAGAAAAGCGGTTCCCATATCGCCAACTCTTTTTTCAAAATCATGATTGGAAAACAGTTTTCTAAATTTATGGTATGATAAATCTCTCTCTCTCCCCCCCCCCCTCTGCCCATACATGCTAATCTGTTCCATTTGTATCTGCTTTAATGCAGACACACACATTCACTCACTCACTCAATCTGTGCCATATGTTTCTTAGAGTTGCAAGTTAGTGGCTTCAAATTGATATGCTATTTTGTTATTTTCTTTTTTAAGGAATAAATACCCCACTAGGAAGTTGTTTTTCTTAATGTTATTGTAGTGTTTCCTCTTATAACTATGATAACTATAAATTTAAAAGCACTATCATGTTACTTCAGTTATGAGATTATCAGCTCTAACCATGCCACATCAATGCAGGAGTTGCCTCCAAAAGTGGCTCGCATTGTGTTATTGTCTGATCGGAAAACTTTTCTTGAAGATTTAACCGGACAGCGGTGGAACGTTGCAATATCTACTGTTAATGGTTCCTTGGCCTTTCAACAAGGATGGAATGCTTTTGCATTAGACCATGACTTGCAAGTAGGAGATTTCTGGTCTTCAATTACGTTGTGGGATCACATTTTACTGTTAAGATTTATGACAATTCTGGGTGTGAACTGAAACTTTTTGAGACCATACATCAGCACAACATAAATAGGGATCAGTGCCACACATTTGTTAAAAGTACAGCGAGCAAATCCGGTTTAGTCACCTTTGCTGGTCCAGATGCAGAAATAAGTAAATGCTTGAATGAACTGAATGGCATGAACAAGCCTCTGATTATCACAGAATATGCTTCAACTCGTGATGATGATAATGAGAGGTCAAAGGGCAAGCGCAAAGCAGAATTTGCTGAAGACATGTCATGTATGATGAAAAGAGATTATGGAAACCAACCAGAAGAGAACAGAGCCCATATTCTCAATTTGTCTAGTGTTGAATCGTTCAAAAAGATAAGAACCTGTGGCAGTGATGGAACCAAAGTTTCTGTAGTGAATGAAACACATTCATATCGTGCTGATTTATCACTCAAATTGAGAAGTGAAGCTGACTCGGTAAAAATCCCAGTGGCTAAAGAGGTACCGAATAGAGTAATTCCTTTGGATGCTGCTGAGCTTGAAAGGACTGAGAAAAATAACTATTCTGAATCCAAGGTAAAGGGGGCATCCCTGTCTGATAAAGATTCATCCACCAATGTGACCTCGGGACATCTATTTCCAACTCTTCCTGATAACACTCAACAAAATGATATCTTCTCTGGTACTTTGATTATAGCAGCCCAGAAATGCCATTCTGCTAATGCATCAGGCAAGAGAAAATATCCTATGTGTTTTTCTATGTGCTGTCTTTTGATGTTGTGTTTGCTGTATTATAAATTTTAAGCTTCATGCTCAGTATCTCATCTTCTATATTGTGTTCTTATACTTATTATCAGGTAATGATCATCAGGTAGCTGTATCAGGACAAGAAAATGATTTGATGGATGACACTTGTCAAAGTGCCAACAAGAAAATTACAATTAGTGGAATTTCAAAGTCTTGTGGTATTCCCATTACTTCCGCCTCCCAAAATGGTTGTGTATGTTCATTTTCCCATTCTATATTTCCAGTATATTTATTGCGGAAGTGTGATCTTAAAGTTTATTTTGTTTATCGGACAGATACAGCGATGGAGGTCATTGAAATTGAGCCTTTGGAGTTGACTTCACATCCATGCAGTAAGGAGGTCATTCCAGAAAGTAATGGTATAATGTTCTTATATGATCTAAAAGTGTACTTTGAAGTATATTATGTGTCACTCTGAACAAAAATTTGCTTTAACAGATGATACGATGATCATTACTGAAAAAGAGTTTAAGGAGTTTAGCTCAGATCCATGCAGTCAGGAGGTCATTCCAGAAAGTAAGGGTATAAAGTCATTCTTAGACGTTTATTTTAAAATATCTTATGTGAATCTCTTTAAAAAAAATAAAAAAATTGTTCATGGAACAGATGAAGCTACAAGAGCCATTGAAAATGTTATTGTGGACTTAACTTCAGATGAATGCAGCAAGCAGGTCATTGAAAAAGGTGCAGATATTTTTCTTTACGTTAGCTTTTTCATGACAGCTCTGTTTGTATTTGAGAGTGTATTTTGCTGCGGTCTATTTCAAACGCTGAACCAACTACTGTGCAACTAAATGCAGAGGAATCACCAGATGTTTCAGCCAAGGTGGATAATGAGAGTTCTAATAGCCAACGAAGAGATATTCCTTCAGATCAAGCTGAGTTTGAAAGGACTGAGGAACATAACAAGTCTGAAGCCAAGGTCAATAAAGTACCGTCTGATAAAGATTCATGCACTGAGACCTCTGGGCATCCCTTCCCAACACACTCCCAAACTCCTGAAGAAAATGGAGAGACCATCACTGATACTTCAAAGCCCACCTCTGATATTTCAAAGAAACCAACAAAAGAATGCCAGAATGCTGATGGATCAGGCAAGTTGCAGTGAACTTACATGATCCTATTTGATTTCCATTTGTTTTAGCCTGAGTTTATAATGTCTATTATTATTTAGACTCTGCATCTTCATGTTGTTTGTTTTTGTTTTGTCAGAATTATTATTTAGCAATGATCAGGTGGAACTAGTACAGATGGAACCTAATTTGATGGATGACAGCGTCCCAAGAGACAACAAGGAATTCACTGGAATTTCAGAGTCAATTCATGATTCCATTACTTTTGAAAGCCAAAATCTCTACGGTTGGTTTCCCTACCGTGCTTTATGTTTTCCTGTATTTTCTAATTGGCATATAGTGATATATCGTGGGTGATATCTCTAACAATAGGATTGATTTTTCAACAGATACGATCATCAACGAGAAAGAGTCTCTTGAGTCGACTTGTCAAGAGGCCATTCCACAAAGAAAGGGTATGATATTATTTCTACATAACCCTTGTTTGTATTCATGTATATGGATGCATGAATCTGTTTTGTTGTAGGCTTCTCAAATTAGAAATTATCTGCAATTCAACATTGATTTCTCTGAATAAAAATGATTGATTTCTTAAACAGATACGATCATCGTTGAAAGCGAGACAGTTGAGGTGACTTTAGAACCATGCAGTCAGGAGGTCATTCCAGAAATAAAGGGTATATTTATGTTTCCGCATTTGTCTTCAAACTCTGAATTCCCTGCAATGCAACCATTAATTTCTCTAGCAAAACGATTGATTTCTTGAACAGAAACAATCATCATTGAAGATGGGTCTGCTGAAGTGACTTTAGATCCAAGCTGTCAGGAGGTCATTCCAGAAAGAAAGAGTATAATTTCATTTCTACATTACCCTTCAAATCAAAACCATGTTTTGTGTGTTTTGCTTTGGGCAACTCTGAACTGACTACAAGCAACCAAATGCAGGGGAATCATTAATGAGTTTGAATAGGTCATACAGAAAGCGTGCTGATACTAAAATAAGAACAGCTCCTTCAGATGCATCTGACCTTGAAAGGACTGAGGAAAGTAATTATTCTGATGTTAAGGTCCGAAAGGTATCAACTTCTGATGAAGTACCACACACCAACCAGACCTCTTGTCATCTCAACCCAGTATGTCCTGTAAATGTTGAAGAAGATACAACAAGCATTTCTAAGATTTCAAATGAAGGTTTAAACAAACTCAAGACTTCTGATAGATCAGGCAAGAGATAATCTACTTGGATGCTCTCGAGATGTTCATTCTGGTTCTTTTTCTTATGCACTTCTTGTATGCAATGTGTTTTTAATGATCAGTCATTTTGTTTGTGATGTAGTCATTTCAGGCAATATTCAGGTGGCTGTATCCCAAAAGGAAAACGTTTTAATTGATGACAGCTGCCAACGAAAGAGATTTACTGGAGTTTCAAAGGCGTTTGAAGCTCCGGTTCCTTTTGGATCCCAAGATTATTCAGGTTTGACTTCCTTTTGCTTTCTTTATATCACTCCATTATTTTTTAGCACTTTTCTGTTTTTGGCAAGTATTAGTGCACATTTTTCTTAATTATCAATTATCTAATGTACAATAAAAAAAATTGATCGGTGAACAGCAAAAATGTCAAAGATAATGAAAAAAGGGAGTTTATGCCATCAGGATATTATTCCATTATTTTTTAGCACTTTTCGGTTTTTGGCAAGTATTAGTGCACATTTTTCTTAATTAGCACTTTGGGTGTCTGAAAATCTGAATTATCTACAATGCAGCACAACCATCAAAGATTTCTAACAAGTTGCAGAGCCAGAGTAATTTTGCCAGAGAAAATGAGACCACTCTTCCCGTGGTAAAATATGAACCTATTGAAGATGCAGTTGCAACCTTCCCAAGTTTCACGATCTCCTGTTTGGCAACAGACCGTCAATCTTATCTCGTATGATGTTTAATCGCCTTATTATTTATGTCTCTTCTCATCCGCATTGCTACAACTGAATTCTAGTCTGGTTTAACATGTGTAATTTGTTAGTGCTATCGTGTTGCCCTCCTTCACTTCTTGCAATTGTTTCGAGTTTGTTCTTTCTAAATGCTGTCACTTCATTAGTGAATAGGGTGATCTGATAATTTAACATGATCACTAAGCTACCACCATATTGAGAATATGTGCTTGTCTGTGTGTTCATATGTGAGAAGGGTGTATCTATATGCTTCTATAGAAAATTCTTATTGGACAGAACATGCTTGCATGACATCACCTCTTCTGTTAGTATAGCATAATCTTTCTATAAATCAACTCAGAGTAAGCATTCTTTTGATTTCCTAATCTCTTTCCCGTCCGATTGATACTTGCGCAGGAGTTGCCAAAGAGCTTGCCAGTATCCTTGAAAGCCACGAACGGAAGGTCTAAAATGGATAGGAGGGTAGTTTATCTTCAAGGTCCTGATAACAGATTGTGGCCAGTTCTCTACATTCAGAAATTTTTCTTCAGAACTTTGGCAAATGGGTGGGAAGCTTTCAGCATGGCAAATAATATTGAAAAAGGAGATCGATGTACCATTGCGGTCATAGATCAAACTAAAGGCATATGTGCTGTGAACGTAGTAAAGATGAGAGATGATATGGAATTCTATGAAGAGTGGGAGCAGCAGCCTTTAATCAACCTGTCATAAAGCTGCCTGTCCATCAATCTTTTGTGTAGAGCTGTTCAAGCACAACTTATGAACCATCTTATGCATCAGTCTTTTGGAGAGCTTCATAAACCCGCGATTTAACCGTCATTAACAATCTATTATCTGTATGTACAAGGCTATGAAACAGTTCTGTCATACAAGGCTGTGAAACTAGAGTTTGTGAATTCTATAATTGGTTGATTATTACTTTTGCGTACGTGCTTTGACAGTAGTTTTGGATCTTTGGTACTAATTGGTCCATGAATTAATCATGATGTAACTGCTGGATTATCGATATTGGATTTTGATCATGTGCACAACTTGCTCTATCCGGTCCATTTCAGTTTGCAGATTGAAATTCTTGCAATTTTCCAGGAGAGAAAATGAAAGCAAAAGAGGCTGAAAAGTTTTCAGTGTCTACTCTTTTAGGCATCAACAGGTTTCTTTTCCCTAATTTCAGCTTACCAGATATGGGAACAGAAATATTCTTTCATTCTTAAGCCTCTAATCCTCAAATTGGATAAGATCTCAAGTCTGATCCTCCCTTGTCTAACAATCAATCACGTTTAATATCAAAATTTTATGTATGTTGCTAGTTTCTTCAATGAAAATGGAATATGAAGTTATGAACCGAGTAACATTGAAAAAGGTGGGGGTTGCATTTACTTTTAACTACATCAAAATAAAATTTACCTTACAACTATATAGCTTCAGATTATTTCATTTGATGACTCTACACCAGCTACCAGACACTTGATTGTGTTCTTGGACAACCCTTCTTCTCATCTCAACCAACCATTTCAGCAACACCACCAAATGGTCATATAGGCTAAGAGCAATGTAGAGTCCAATCCCACCTATGATCCCATTGGCTATGGAATATGTGAGAGGCATGAGAAGCATGGTAAGGAATGCAGGCACAGCCTCTTTCATATCTCCCCAATTTATGTCCTTCACAACTCTCATCATCATCACCCCAACCATTACAAGTGAAGGTCCTATAGCCCAAGGAGGCACACTAGATAGTAGGGGAATGAAAAACAGTGACAGAAAGAAACAGAAACCAACTGTCACCGCTGTTAATCCTGTTCGGCCTCCTTCTCTCAACCCAGCTGATGACTCCACATATGTTGCAATGGGAGACATTCCCAGTGCAGACCCAACAACGGTGGATCCAGCGTCGACGAGGTAAGCCAAGTACTCACCTTCAAAGCCACCTTTGTCATTCACAAAGCCTCCCATTTCTGCCATGGTGAACAATGTGCCTGTGGTGGCGAGCACATCAACATAGAGCAATGTTACCAAAGCCACCCAAACCTCTGATGTGTTGAAGTTACTAAAGCTGATAGCACCAGCTGTGGATTTGATGGTGTGAAAATCCACCACTTTCTTGAAATACAAGTAATTTGTGTCACCAAGTGGTGTGTTAGGAAAGACTGTCACACTTGTGTCCCTAAACCATGAGATTAGTGTTATAAATACAATACCATATATCATGCTACCCTTGACATTCTTCATTAGGCCATAAGATGTAATCAAAAATCCAGCAGAGGCCAGCCAAAACTTGGAGCTGTGCATTTTCCCTCCTAGGCATTCACCAGTGACCGGGTCTGTATTGGCACAAGCTGTGATGGTGACCAATGTGGATGGATCTGGGCCGACTAGGCCCACACCCTGGTGGATTTGAAGGCCCACAAATGCAATGAAAAGCCCGATTCCGGCTGCGCAAGCGAGTCGAACCGAGCGGGGAAAGAGCTTGGCAAGCTTTTCTCTAAGACCAAGAGCAGATATAGCAAGAAAAGCACATCCCTCAACAAGAACCACAGCTAGGGCAGTTTGGTATTTGATGGGCCCACTGCCATGAAAGCCCACTAAGTTGTAGGCCAAGTAGGCGTTTGAGCCCATACCCGGGGCCAATTGCTAAATTTGCCAAAACTCCCATAGCAATTGACCCTATCATGGATGATAAAACAGTACCAACAATAAGGTCACTCTTGATGTTTGCTAGACAAGCTTCGTAACCTGGATTTGGCTGCAACATGCAGTCCGGGCCGGCAGCTGTTTGGTTTGCCGGAAAGGAGCAGTCGGAGATGGAGCACGTGCCGCCCGAGTCGGCGATGATGGTGGCGTTGACGGTGATGATGTAAGCCATGGTGAGGAAAGTGGCCAGACCAGCACGTAGCTCTTTGGTAAAGCAGCTCTTCCTTGCTTCCAGCTTGAAGTATATGCCGACTCTGCTCCTCGCCATGGCGTCGTTTAGTCGTTTCTCGCCTTTTCGCCATGTCTTCCCTATCCTTGCGAGCAACCCGTTTCCCATTCCTGCACTGCAGAGCTCTCCCCCCATCTGAAATTCTCTTTGTTTCTCTCTCTCTCTCTGATATTTCTTTGGGTGTGAATATGTGTGTGTTTTGTGAGGGTGGTGGTTAGACTTAAATATATATAAGCTCGAGGGTTGGAGAAAGGGAATCTTCTTAGATTATGGACAAATGGTGAAATGGTATCGTGTGAAGACTACTGCAAAGTACAGAAAACTGTGTTTAAGAATTGCATGTAGGCATTGACAAAAATTATAAATTGCATGTAGGCATTGCAATGACAATAAATCACCATTAGGTAAAAAGAAAAATACAGACTATATGTACTTAGTTGATGCTCAACGTCTCAACCGAGGTTATTGCATGTGTGATGGTTTCACATACATGATACTATACATAGAATATGTACACTCTTTCTTACAACATATGTGAAAACTTACTCCTAGTGCATAAAGATTAACATATTTGATACATACTGCGACAGTCGTGTTAGTGCGTAACGATTAACACATTTGGTACATATGCAGTTTCCTTATCTTTTGGTCCGATTTGAATATTGTGATAACCTAATTATGAGATTAATTGATACTGTTATGCCAGTAAATTAAGTTTCTCTGTTTTGATTCATGTTGCTTGGATTTAATGTTTACGTATTGCGGAGAGGCCGAATCATATTATTGCAGTAGCTAGGTTATATCCATGGCTGGCATAAAAGTTAATCAACAGCCCGATTTAAATATATTTTATAGGAGAATTTCTATTGTGAAATATCGTGGTTTAAGGTACAGTTTAATTATAAGAACTCCAGCCAACAAAGACAGCTTGATCTTTCAAGAAATGGATTTGATAATTAGTACATAAGCAACTACAGAAAGTTAGAATAGTGGCTACCTAATAAACACTTGCATTTTTTTAACTCTCAATTATTTTGAGTTATATGTGTAATATACTCTTATTCTGTACCTTGTCAACCAATCAACTTTAGGCACCTCAAAAACTTGAGGAATTAGAAGCATGATGACAAATGAATATGAACAAACTCCCTAGCTATATATTCCTTGATTGGAAAGCAGAAAGGAATTATATAGGATGCATGAATAATACATGACTTAAATCACTTAATTAACTTAATCTAAGAAACAATAACAAAACTTTAATCAGTCACATTGGACGTGGCTAAGATCCTCGATCATATTCTTGACCATCTCCAAATCCAAAAATGTAGTGATCTTGCAGGCAAAATCCAGCAAATTAATATCTATACAATATCTTAGGCCCCGGAAAAATATATATGATAAATTTCAGTTGTTCCATTTCCATCAGATTATGGTTTAATTATCCGGTGAGAATTAATGACACTTTGTGCATATATACGATCAATTCCAAAATCAAAATCTTTGAAAGATCTGAATACGTACATGTCTAGACTACAAGTCTGTAATTTTAAATCTCTTGGTGGAATCTTTGAGTACGTCGTCTTTTGTGGACCTCTGATCGATGTTGGGTTCCTAACTCTTAATTAAACAGATATTTGGACGTAATGTTGGATTAGTCATGGAATTTTAGTGAAATATACACATACATATGCACCAAACATTCTGACGTATATTAACTTATTAAGAACTACTACAAAATCAAGTAACAAATTAAGGGGAATTGCCCTTGAAATGTAGACAATGAAATAATGAATTGTTTTTCTTTTTCAATTTAATATCGTAATCGTTAAAAGTATACATACATTAAAAGAAGTGTTAAACGCATGCAATTAAACAAATGTAGAACAATAATTTATAAGAGGTACAAAGCCAGTGTCACTAGTTGTCCACTAGTTCAAAAGAGAGCCCTAGTTGGTCTACTCAAGTTCAAAGAAAATAGAAAGAAAGCTAACCTTTTAGTAAGCAATTGAGCTAAAATATCAGAATTACTCAAGATTATTGCTTAGGAAATGAACTAAGGAGATTCGTATAATGGTTCTTGGCATGGAGTACACCTAATTAATCTTTGAGTATTGGATGAGTATCGAAAACAAGTTTTGGATACGTAATAGTTCTTGAAAGTTTTGTGATATATGTTCGTAATCATCATATATATGAGCATCATATGATCCTATGATCAATTCAATCGTGAGCAGATGGCATATACGTTTTGTTCAAGTCTGAACGACACAATGTGTTCATCAGCGTATAAACAACAATATTACATCGATCACTCTTTGAGATTCATTAGTTTTCGAGTCATTACATTATCATAAGTTCTTGTTACCCTAAACCGGCCAGCAAATAATCACTACACGTACGTACCCCTAATGAAAACTTCATCTGCTTGTAACTTAATTATTGCAGAGTTATAATATGACTCTACTGGCATGGCCAGCACTTAGCGATCTCTATTCGTAGCGTCTGATTCTTTAATCTGATCGAGGGCGATTATTTATCAATACGTACCAACATAGATTTATGCAAGCAAGCTGCACTAGCTATATACTTTATCAATCGCATGCGCAAATAAAACTGAGCATTTTATAATGCAGCTAGCAGGTTGAGACTCGAAATAGCAGTAGGATCTTCTTTTCATGATCGGGATCTTCTTAATTGTATGGGAGAGGATATGAGAGATCGAAGTCCGGCCTCCTAAAACTTACTAATTAGAGTAAATAGTCTGGCATATATTTTTTCTTTTTAACCAAGAGTATAGCATTTGGTGATCGGAATTAGATCGATCCCTGATCCTTTGCAAGCAGGGGATGATGAAAAATAGTTGATCAACCACACTCACAAGTTAGCTGATAGAAACAGAAAAGCTATTTCTCTACCGACCTGGTGGTGATGCTGGATCAAAATATATATTCACATTCATAGACATATTCAAAATATTTCAATCCAAGCGCAAAAATTGAAACTTTTATAATGCGAGGTCGAAACTTGAGATGGCAGTGGGTTCTCCTTTTGAGAGTCGACAAAAGGAGATGAATTAAAGTGAAGATCTATAAGAATATTAGTGCCACAGTTTGGCAGTATACTACTTTTGAATAAACTAGCAGTACTATTGTGCAGGTTTTACTGCATTTATAGCCTTGGTGGATCATCATCATTAGCAGAGAATCAGAATTTATAGTGTCTGTGTATATTTGAAATTAGCTAAATTAATAATGTTTCTTTCACTGCTCCCAACTATACATATCAATGGTCATTCCACTACATGATCGAAGATCGATCTGATTTCAGAATTCATATATGCAAGTGACAAATTATATATACGCCGGCCAAAAATGGTAGCTAGCTACCTAGTTTGTTTTTTCTTGAGCTCTGAAAGCATTTTCCGAGATCGAGGACTGAATAGAAAGGAAAGAAAAGCCTGAACTTGCTGACCTTAATGCATGATAAGCAGGAATGAAACCGGATTCTTAAGTTCAGTTTCCGGTACTCGTCCTTTCTGAGTCATGATCCTCTGGGAGAAGATATCTTTCCCGGACTCCTTCCTGTACTGGGAGACTACAAACTCTCCCACCTCAATCACCTCTTACAGTCCCTAACTAATTGATGTTCATATACGATATTAGGCTTCCAAAATCCAATCCATAACAAGGCTGCAGTGATCGGAGAGGAAAGAGAAGAGATCATCCGCATGGCCGATGACAATTAATATTAGGGTTTTTGTTCGAGTCTTGATTTAGGGTGTTTTGAGTACGTTTTGCGGTGTTTAGGGAGAGAGAGAGAGAGAGAGAGAGAGAGAGAGAGTACGTTTTGTACGAGTACACTGCATTTCCTTGCTAGCTAGCTTGCTGATCAAACCAAAAGATCGATAAACGAAGGAGTCAAAACAAACTAGCTCGTAATTGCTCAGAGAATCTATCACGATCTCTAGTGTTGTATATGCATTATTTGATGAATTAATCATTATCTTGGTTACTAACTAGCTAAGATTCTGAATGGCCTCTCGCACCAATATTCTGAAATTCACATATTTATATATACTACATTTTGTAGATATAAATAGTAGTTGTAAGATGAGACTAGTTACATTCCATATGAGAACTGATTAATCGGCCTCACGTTGACAATAGGTTGGAGCATCCTTCTAAAATGTTAGTCTAATAAGTTGACATTGCAAATGATTTTGTATCGATGTTTCTTTTGTATCACTCTGTCATTCGTTGGAATCTACCGATGTGATTTTTTTTATTAAATTTTGCTTAGACATACATTTTTCAATAACCTACAAACAAATGCAATATTACGTGAGAAGAAGACATATGTGCTATCGAACACTTTACGTGCATGTTTGTTTGACAGTATTAACTGGGCAGTCTTAAATAAGAAGTTTGGGATACGTTTGGCACAAAGTGGTATAGAATTAAATGGTACTGGTTACCACCTGTTTTTCAATTTCACCTCCTTAACTGGTGTTAACTTGGGAACTCCTTTTTGGTGTCTCAACTTAACACCTGCTTTCTCTCTTTTTCACTGTTGTACGCACAGTAATGGTTGTCTGCGTCTACTCGATCATTGCATGTTCATCTTTTTCTTCATTCCTCATCTTTCTTTTATTCCCCCATCTCTTCATTTGCTCTCAAGAGTCAATTTGGGTATGGTTATTACGTGCTACACTCTCAAATACAAACAAATTTTTGAATTGGATAAGTGGGTATTTGCTTAATTTTGTTTATATTTGATTCAGAAAATTCCCTTCCACCTTATAAGAAACGGGTTGCTAAAAGGGAACAAGAAAGATTGTTAAGGTTCGTCGCCCTCCGGCAACTTTTGCTCCTACTTCCAACCCTTTTGCCGTGATACGCTTGGTTCCTCCTTCTGAAGTGGATGCAGAGACCCTTCTCAAGTCGCCGTTGATGCACGAACTGCTAGTGATGCAAGAATTCCAGATGAAGCTAATACGGAGTTTGACAGACCTGCTGGAGATAAGAAGAGCGATGTGAAGGAGGACGACAAAGTTCCCAGTTAGGCCACAGAGCGCGAGGTAGCACATGATCTTACTGAAGTTGAATCTGTTGCATATGCAGCTTTCCTAGTCCCGCGTTGCCAAACATATGGCTAACTTAGTCTCACCTTAGTTTAGCTTACTTTAGCTTAATTAAGCCTACTCAATTAAGGCCATTACAGTGTAAGAATCTAAAGAGATCTAGTGCAATCCAGCATACCAAACATGCACTACATGTAATGATGTACAATACAATGAATTCGAAAACCAAAATTAGAATATGCTGATTATTGCACATATATAGCTGCGTGCACACAGGTCCATGTTACCTTCATATGTACATCCTGTTACTTTTGAAATTCCATGCATGTCACTTGTCAAATTAGGAAAAAGCGGAGGCACAAACGCAATTATACAAGATATATACTCGAGAAACTAACAAAAACTAGATATCCAAAAGATCGAAACTACACAACGATATATTATTAAAAATAATGGTCCGATTTAAGGGATATCAAATTTGACACAAAATTTGACACTGTTTTCTAACAATTAGATTTTGAAAAATTCAACAATCTAGATCAATTGTAAATATGATATTAACTTATAAAAACTGATTTGGCACGTAAAGTGACATTACCTAATTTCATAAAAAATAAACTAAAAGAAAAGAAGAAAAAATCAGAATCTAAAATATGAAAAACCAAATCAATATGTACCATGAAACGCTGGAAAAAAAGGAGTAAATGTTTGTGACACCCTGTAGTTTACACCTAAAATCAGTTTTGTCCCGGCCCTCACTTTTTTTTTAAACTGGTATACCCCTATATTTTGAATTCTCGACTGATTTACCCTTTTTCCAGCTGGTTATGACTGTGACATGCTCATTAACAATGCTTGTGAGAGCTTCAATGGTTGGGTTTTGAGAGCAAGGTCTAAGCCCCCTATTACTATGCTAGAAGAGATAAGAGTGAAGGGTTATTTAGACTGTTAATGAGCATGTCACAGTCATAACCAGCTGGGAAAAAGGCAAATCAGTCGAGAATTCAAAGTATAGGGGTATACCAGTTTAAAAAAAAAAAGTGAGAGACAAAACTGATTTTAGGTGTAAACTACAGGGTGTCACAAGTATTTACTCTAAAAAAGGATGACAGAAGACCAAAACGCAGAATACAGTTACACAGACCAAGAGAAAAAGAAAAAGAATGAGGATGAGTTACTTACTGGGTTGATACTACTCTTGATCTGTTTCTATCTTATTCATAACGACTTGTTTAATATTCATCAACATATCCAAAACGACTTGTTCCTAGCTATTGCCAGAAGACTAGTTTCACTGAATGCTTTTGTGGCTTGCTTAGTTTATGTATATTCAAGTCTAAAGCTGCAGCCATAGACCATTGATTATGGATCGGCAAAACACAATTATAATCTATTTCTGTTTTATGGACAAAATGTTCACACAGCTCGCCATGGCAATTTGTTTTTCGTCAAAATCTCCAAGGCAATTCAAATTTCGTTTCCTTAAACTTCAAAACCATTTAGTAAACCCTATATACAAATATCTATTATGTCAACTCGAATTTTTGTTAGGGTATGAAGACGAGAGCATGAGGAGTTGGAGAAGATGATTTGAGCGTCTTGGTTCTTTCTTTTTGGTCTCCTTAATCTCCTTTTTACTTTTTCTTAGTCTGTGTTCTTTTGCGTTTCCGTCTTCTATCGTTTTTTTCTCCAGCTTTTCATCATACATATTAATTTAGTTTTTAAGATTTTAGATTCTGATTTTTCCTTCTTTTCTTTTAATTTAATTTGTTATGAAATTAGGTAATGTCACGTCATGTGCCACGTTAATTTTTGTAAGTTGAAATCATATTTACAATTGATCTAAACCGTTGAATTTTTTAAAATCTAATGGCTAGAAAATAGTGTCAAATTTTGTGACAAATTTAATGTCTCTTCCGGACCCCAAAAATAAATACAACCATTTTTTGGTTTTAATATGAATCTACATCTTGCAGCTCTTGTGTTTAAGCGCAAGCTCAGATCTCCAATATTCTTTTAACTCGAAAAAGAAGAACAGGAAAAAAAAAAAAAAATAGAAAGCCAAAACTGGTGTTTGGGAACACTTGGTCCAAACTCATCTGGTCGATGGCTCAATTTACACGCTGGGCCTTGAGGCTGGTTTGCCCAGAGCAAAAAAACGACAACTATGAAACAAAAACGACGTTCCATCGAAAGCAAACACATTGCGGCAGTGTCATCCCTGTTGCTCGCGCCGATTTTGTCTTAAGTCTCTGAACTCTCTCAACTCTGAAGAAGAAGAAGAAGAGTCTGAAAGGCTGAAGCTTTGGAGTGACCCAGAAATATGGGGAAGAAGGGGAAGAAGCCCGGAAAGGGAAAAGAGAAGACGGAGAAGAAAACAGCCAAAGCTGAGGAAAAGAGAGCTCGCCGAGAGTCCAAGAAGCTCTCCCCCGAGGATGACATCGATGCCATTCTGGTAATTTCTTGACCCTCTTCTTCTGTCTACTTGTTAATTTAACAACAACTGAAACTGCTTGTTGAAATTTGGTTAAGGTTTTTGATCATCACTTACTACATTGTTGTAAATTAATCATAAAAGACTATATCTTTGGGATTTTAAGAGTGTTCCGTACTGAAAAACGAAGGCTGCTTGCTTCTTATCATGTGTTGTGCGTGATTGATTGTTTGAGATGGTAGTCAATTTCAAATGTGTTTGTTTTTTTAACAGATGAGTATACAAAAGGAGGAAGCCAAGAAGAAGGAAGTCCTTGTTGAGGAAAATGTCCCTGCTCCGTCTCCGCGGTCCAACTGCACTGTGAGTCCCATACCTGTGTTTGTTGACAATTATGTCGAATGTGTGTTGTTTTTTATGCGTAACTTTACTCATTGTAAATATCGGGTATTTGTGCTCGCTTTTTGTGCAGCTGAGCATCAATCCCTTGAAAGAGACAGAGTTGATCCTTTACGGGGGTGAATTCTACAATGGTAATAAGGTGAGGTTTTGATATTGGTACACAAGTTATATGCTTTATCATTTGAAGAAAATGGATTTTCGTCCTTGATTTTCACCCTGTGAGTGATGATAATTTGTGTTTCTGCAGACGTTTGTGTACGGGGATCTTTACCGGTACGACGTTGAAAAGCAGGAATGGAAGTTAATTTCGAGCCCCAATAGTCCACCCCCTCGTAGCGCTCACCAGGCTGTCACTTGGAAGAACTATGTTTACATCTTTGGTATACTAACAAAACTTCATTCATATATACAAACACATGTGCATTATTTGCCTCTTGAACATGGTTACCTGTTTTGTCCTTAGGTGGTGAATTTACTTCCCCAAACCAAGAGAGGTTCCATCACTATAAGGTGAGCCCTTCTGGAATTGGGATTTGACTCTTTATCCTATATATCGGCCTCAATGGTGTGATATAATGTTATCTTTTTTGTTTGCCCTTATAGGACTTTTGGATGTTGGATCTCAAAACAAATCAATGGGAACAGCTAAACTTAAAAGGATGTCCAAGTCCACGTTCAGGTCATCGAATGGTAAATTCGGGCTGCTTTACATACTTGTGTTGGTTTAATTTCCATATACCTTTTAGTGTGTGTGTGTGTGCTGAGACATTCACTTTACAACTTTAGTCCAGTCCTGATTTCTATTCATTGTTTTCTATAGTGACACATTATGGATTATGTTACAGGTATTGTACAAGCACAAGATTATTGTTTTTGGCGGCTTTTATGACACTCTCAGAGAAGTGAGGTTGTTGGTGGTTTTTATGAAAGATTTTTAACATGTCTTATTTATGTAACTCATGAATTTTTGCTGCTTTATGTAGCAAAGGAGACTGTATGAGCTTGCAAATTTTTCTCTTAATTTACTGATTAGTTGTTGTTTTTTTTTATTACGATATGCAGGTACCATAATGATCTTTATGTATTTGACCTGGACCTGTTCAAGGTAAAGATATCTTTTCTCTGTCATGTTAATCCAGTCTTAATAAGTTTTTATCGGTTGTAATTATTAATTTCAATTACTTCTTGTGCAATGTTGCATTTCAGTGGCAAGAAATAACCCCTAGGCCTGGGGCTATGTGGCCCAGTGCACGAAGTGGCTTTCAATTTTTTGTTTACCAAGATGAGGTGAGTGATTTATTTACTTAATAATATGATGTACTGACTTTCTCAATAGCTTTAACCATGTGTTCTCTTTTGACATTACAGATCTTTCTATATGGTGGCTATTCCAAAGAAGTTTCATCTGATAAAACCGGCACTGAGAAAGGAATTGTTCATTCAGACTTATGGTCCCTTGATCCTAGGACATGGGAATGGAACAAGGTTCTTCTTTCACATCACTGTTTTCTTGTTTTTCTTTTATTACAATGTATTAATCAAGAAATGGAAGAGTACATGACTTTTTGATTTGAAGTTTTACTTATCCATTTATCCTGAGATGTTCTTCAAGATGCTCATAAAGAAAACACACATTATACTGCATTTTAGGTGAAATTTGGTCTTGGTACTTATGGAACTGGGTGTTTGTATCTAGGTTTTATGCTTCCCATTGTATTTTCCATGTGGTTAGGTCTGGATTTTTTAATGGTTCGTCTAGTTTTAATATACGATTCCTTCTATGAATTGTGATTTGGAAGAAATGAAAAGCATTTTCCCTTTTTTACATGAAAATAAAATAAAAGAAATTAAACTACCTATGAATTGAATAACAGTCATACAGGTTTTATTGCATCTGTAGAAACCATGTCATTTTGTTGGTTGATAATTAGGAAAACTTTATCATGGAATAATCTTAAATGTTACTTTCAGTATGATATTTATGCCCCTAAATGTATGATATATTTCGTGTAGATAACCAAATTTATATTATTTACATGAATTTTTCTTTTTATTATGAGTACATAACTGGCATAGATCAGCTTCTTGTTTTTTTTTTTTTTGGTATTTGCATAGATCAGCTTCTTGATTGACCATCTTTTTAATGACTGCCATTTGTACTGTTGTTGATTCCTTTGCACAGGTAAAAAAGAGTGGGATGCCTCCTGGACCTCGTGCTGGGTTTTCCATGTGTGTTCATAAGAAGCGAGCTTTGCTCTTTGGGGGTGTAGTGGATATGGAAGTTCAAGGTTAGTCTTTTTGTATTTTTGTGAACTGTGAATTGATTTAATATCACCAGTATTAGAAAACGGACGGGAATCATTTTCCCTGAAAAGAAGTTATTAATTCTTTACTTTGCCCAACTACTAGGTTGAGTTCTATTTGTTTGATTAGGTCAATGTCTTAGCTATTGAAATTGGATGTCATGATTCTAATGAGGTCTTTGTTAAACTAAACTCTTTTCGCTGGGCAGTGGGGTGACTAGGGTCCTGACTTGAATCTAGGACTGGTTCTTGGAGGGTTGGTATATTTATTTCCTGTTCTTTGAAATGCATGCAGGTGATGTAATGATGAGCTTATTCTTGGATGAACTTTATGGCTTCCAATTAGACAACCATCGCTGGTAAGCCCATCGAGGGTTGTGACTCTTTTCTTTTAAACAATTATAGGTTATTATAATAATTGTCCATCCCTCAGTTAGCCATTCACTCTTTCAGAGGGTTGTAATTAAGTTCTGGTTGTGTGCACTATTTATTATCTTTGAAAGTCCAATTAGCATCTTGCTGTTCGCACAGATATATGTTCCAGTGTGATCATGATGTCCTCCTCCAAACCTAATTACTTTCCACTTGTTCTCATTGATGTTTGATTTTGTTATATGCAATGAATTCTTAAGTGCAACCAGTTTTTTCCACATTTGAGAATCTTAATTTCTCTTTAATATAGGTACCCATTGGAGTTACGGAAGGGGAAGTCAACAAAAGATAAGGTTTGAGAGTAAATTTTATTGTAGGATACTTATGGATTGCAATGGTTGTGTAAAAGTTTTGTCCCACTGATATTTCATGTTGATAAATAATATGGAAATTATTTGTTTGATCCATTCGTTCAATAACATATCGCGACACTTGATCATTTGCAGGTAAAAAAAAGTTCTGGACGAAAACGTAATAATGATGGTGACGATAAAGTAGATACAACTGAACAAGAGGAGTCTAAAGAAAATGGCAAAGATGAGAATTCTGAATACAATGAAGAAGTAGGAGACTCGGGGAGCAAAATTGATGGCATATCGCAGCAATTGGCTACAGCCATGAATGTTGATGATTCTGATTTACCAGAGGTTTGTCACATGAGATTTAGGATTGATTCTTTTTCCCTAAATAATAAAGTTCGGCCTTTTGATTCATGAATTTGGTTATGTTGTCAGACAGTGAAGCCCTGTGGACGTATCAATTCCTGCATGGTTGTTGGAAGAGATACATTATATGTTTATGGGGGAATGATGGAGGTCAAGGATCAAGAAATTACACTGGATGACTTGTATTCTCTTAATCTTAGCAAACTTGATGAGTGGAAGTGCATCATACCGGTTTGTGACACATTTACCCTGCATAGCTCATACTATATTAATTCTTCGCCTAGTGGTACTGTCTTAGTTTTATTTTTCTAGATTCTGAAGCATCCCTAAACAACTGTAACTTGCAGAATTCTACATCTTACATACTACTTTTTAACTGATTAAAGGGGGTGTGTACACATTTATTATTTAGAATGTGACTATGTTTGTGCTCTTCATTTTGATTTATTGCTTTCTCCATAGACTTAAGTTAATCTTGTAAAAGATGAAGAAAGGAAAAACAGAACTTATCAAAATTTCTTTTAACCACTCTTTTAGGTTAAAGAATGACTAGGTGTTGCTGATGCTGAGACTTCTCTTGATTCTAGGATGCTGAGAAAATTGAGATTGATATTCTTGCTTCCTAGAAAGTTCACATGAAAACTAGTCTTTGAATAACCTTTTGTGAATAGATTGAGAAAACTGAGATTTTTCAAGCCTGGACTCTGATTTTATCTTTACTCAGGCATCACAATCTGAATGGGTTGAGGCCTCTGAAGATGAAGATGATGATGAGGATGAAGACGAGGATGAAGATGGGGATGAAGATGAAGATGAGGATGAAGATGAGGAGACCGATGATGATAATGATGGAGAGGTTCTTTATTTACTGCACTTTATTTTATTTTATTTATTAGTGAAATGCACCAAGATCCTGTGATTCATTCAATATTGATCATACACCTATCTTAACCTTTTACATGTGAATTTATTCTGTTCGGAACTTGGCAAGCTCTTTTCTTCTCTGTACAGCGTACTTGACTTTGGAACAAAGGATTTTTTTAATATTTTTTTATGTTATTATTATCATTATTTTTTTAAGAACACAGTATCAAATTTTTTTACATGTCCGGTTTGGTTCAACTTAATAGCTTTTTAACTGAATAGTCTGAAATATGTTGAAGACATCTGATTTTGATTATTACATACTTTGGTTGAAGAGTTCATGATAAGGAGCGACATTACCATCTTATTTGGCCATGCCTGTACTAAAATTAGCTGAACATTATTTGATTCTGAATTTTTGGAAATAAAGTATATGTATGTCAGTTCCCAACTTTTGGGCATGACATGTCGAGCTATTTATTTTGACTTATTTTTCACTTAAATGTATGCAGAGTGGTAAAGGTGGAGCACTTCAAATGGGAGAAGCTGTTGCTTTAATCAAGGGTGGGGGAAAGACTCTGCGGAGGAAAGAGAAACGGGCCAGAATAGAGCAGATTAGAGCCAGTCTTGGCCTTTCAGATTCGCAAAGAACACCAACGGTGCATAAATTTTAATTTTTCTTTCTTGCTATCCAAGCTGCAATTTTATTTTAAAGAAAAAGATATTTTGGACTGAAAGCATGTTGGCGTATAACAAGTATAACGGTGCAACAATTATATGTTCTACTTGTGCTTTAGTTTCTAGTTCTGTTTTCTCTACACCATATCACATTTCAGCTAATATTTGCACATCTCTTACATGAAGCCTGGTGAATCTTTGCGAGATTTCTACAAACGTACAAATATGTACTGGCAAATGGCAGCCCACGAACACACTCAACACACTGGAAAGGTATGTTGCTTCCTCTTCTATGAAAAACCCATAATTTAACATATTTATCATATTATGACGGACCACTTGTAATAGATAAAACAAGGAATCGATAAATGAAGGAGAAACTAATAGGCTATATATGGAGGAGAAGGAACTGCATATTCATTCTTTATTGGTATTTATTTTCATGTGCACGCTTACATCATTTGGTCTGGCATCACAGGAGCTTCGTAAGGATGGCTTTGATCTTGCTGAAGCTCGATACTCAGAGCTTAAACCAATTCTGGATGAGGTAGATCTTTTGTCATGTGTCTTTATACATGCGCTTTCCTGAAACTGGAATCATGTAGATTGAATGTGCTTTCCTAATTTAAATTTATTCTGTCTATGCTGCAGTTGGCCATATTGGAGGCAGAGCAGAAAGCTGAAGAGCAAGAAACTGAAACCAGTACTAGTGCTAGGAAGAGAGGCAAGAAAAGATAGGTATTGAGACTCGTCTTAGAAACGTCAATCAGCCTCTTACAATTTTGGTTCTAAAATTATATGAATATGCGTCTTATGCATACTCATTGTGCTATATCAGAGTGTATTTTGAGATTATTGTAGAATATGATACACAAAAGTTAGGATCATCATTTGTGTTGTGTGCACGTTTTGGCGACAAACATATAGTCAGAGTTATACTTGTATTGTCCTACTTTTCTTGAGAACTATAAGTCAGACCTTGAATGCTTTCTTAAATACTATTCAATGAGAATAAAAAGTTGTAGTGATAGATTTACTTCTAATTGTGATGCTGAGTGTCCAAAACCTCTTTACCTGACATTATTTGCCATCTTACTATACTGTAATGCCGCACTGGCAGTCCAAAGCTTTGGATTGTAAAGTCGCACCAAAATCTATGATCGTAGTTAACATGACTTACATGGATTCAAGATTTTTGCTTTGCATGAAAGTATCTCACAACTTCCAGCCAAAAAAAAAAAAACACACATACTAAATGGAAATCAATCCCGATCAAAAGATTTAGATCAACTACCCTAAACCTTTATGTCTTTATCTCCAGCTGAAATTTATCTAATGTTGCAGATCATACAGTAGCGTACAACAGAACCATACCATTTTAGAAGTAACAAATTTTGAAAATGAATCCTTCTCATAAAAGTTACTCATCTATCCACAAGAATGGAGAATGCCAAACTGAGTTAATATAGATATTACAAACTAACTCTGAGACTCCAAAGAAATAAAAAGAAGGGGAAGATATATTCTGAAATGAAACACGTACGTAACAATTTTTTACCAACTTTGCTGCACTAGTAGTCTAGTACTAACTACACCTTTTCGTTCTCCAGTTGGGCATCAGTGTATAACACTCTGCAGTCGCTCCTCTGTTTGGGACGATAATTTTCCCAGTAGTCCTGCAATAGCATTTTTGTTCAGATCGACGTCAGTACGTACTCACAGTCCTCTGAAACTACTGAAGCAAAAAACGAGGAACAAACACATTTGTTGTGATGAAACCCTTTCAAACCAAACTATCTCCTCCGTTTGAAGTAGTAGAAATTTGTGCTGGTATAGGAATTAAGAAATAGTAAAAATGATCGAAAGTACCTGGTAAAGGTCAGAGGGAAATTCATTGTTGAGGTTCTCTGCATGGGATAGCTTCATGCAAACGTCTTCATGGGGTGGTATCACAAGGTGTACTCCACAGGTTTTGACGGACGCCCGAGAGTGATTACACTGAAAAATAGTGACTAGACACGTAAAAGGTGGCACTGGACGAACGTAACCAAATCGCCACATATCAAGGAAGGGTATGTAATGCAGCCACACATGATCAGACTCTTCTGAAACAACATGCTGTGTGCCCAAACGTGAAACACTTACTTCATTGATGTGAATATAGACCTTAAAAGCGCAAACACCACAAGTGTCTTGCAACTTTTGATCAACAACAACGCAGAGAGCCAAACCTGTGTTGTCCCATTTGAAGTTTGCAAGTATTTCAATACGAAACTCGAACCGTCGAAAGCCCTTGAAATCCATTTGACACCCGAACCACTTTGGAATCTCTCTTCCTGGAAATCTAATTGTGAATCCGACTTGTTGGGAAGATAGGAGTTTTGAGAAGAGATCAGCTTCCAACTCATCATCATCATCACTATCCTTGTTTGCCATCTGAACCAGATTTTCACACAGTCTCCAGCAATTAGTCAAGTCCATCTCCTTGATCATTTGGGATTCTTTACGCTCCAAAATGTTTGACAGCTTTGAAATTCTTTGCAATGATATGCAGTCCCTCAGATACAACCATTCAATCCTTGATGGAAGCGTTGGAATTTCTACTAACCTCATGCAGCCCCTCAAGTTGAGTCTTGACAAGTTGACAAACTTGTTGATGCATTCGGAGAGAATCACAATGGGGCTTCCTGATAAATCAAGTTCATACAAAGTGGATGCACAATCAAGGAAAGCTAGGAAATCAGTACTTGATAAACTGCATCCTCCTGCAGTGAACTCACATAGCCAAGGAAGTGACAAATCCAATTCATATTCCACCTTATTTGGGAGTGTTCTGAGTTTGGGGCAGTCATACAACTTTACCTTCTTCAACTTCTGCAACTCATAAATGCTGCAAGGCAGGTTTGTGAAGTTTCTACATTCCATTACATGCAACTCTTCAAGATTAATCAAATGTCCAATTGATGAAGGCAATTCTTTGATGGCAGTGTTCCATAGATTCAAGTCTTTTAAGTATTTCATCTCTCCCATAATTTCAGGGAAGTTCTCCAGCCTTGTGCAATCATCAAGACAAATGAATTGTAGAGATCTCCAGTGAACTTTTGTGGGAAGCATCACAAGTTTAGAACATCCTTGAAGAAACAGGTGAACAAGTTTCTCAAGGAATCCAATAGAAGGGTGAATCTCATCTAAACTTGAACATCCACCAAGGTGAAGCCACTCTAAATTTGGACTACCAGACAGGTCTGGGATTTTTATCAGGAATTCGCATTTCGCCAAATTTAAGGATTTCAGATTTGGCAAGCTCTGTCACACCAAAGAAGAAGAAGAATCAAAAGGTAAGGTCTAAGGAAATTAATACATTTGCTTCTAAAATGAATTAATAAATTGCTGAAATAATTTATACGTATATACCTTGAATCCTTCCCCAAGACATGAGATGGGACTCTCACAGATATTCAATTGAACAAGATTCTTCATTGTAAAGTTGGACGGCAAATATTGAGACGGATAGAAAGGCCAGTCAAGTAACCTCAACTCACTGGGGAGATAATCAACCTTTCCACAAATCCGACCATTGACGTTTATGAAAATTTTTAGATTTTTCATCTTTTTGAAGCATTTAGGACTCAAGTGTATCTCATATATTGTTGGCAGCTTTACAATTATTCCTTCAATTTTACTTGTTCCCTAATCAAAAAGGCAATAGTATTATCAAAACAAGATTCTATATAACAAATGCAACTGTATAATATCTTCAACAATTGAAAGAGAAAACCATATATACAAATTATTTCAGATGTTGGATCAAACTACATGAGCTGAGCATATGCATGCAGCATACTATGTAGTACTTACAGTGTTTTCTGTTAAAACTTGGCGCACATCTTCGTGATACCACAATCTGTTGCGATTACCAGGCTCGTTTGGTGATTGTCGATAAACTATCTCCTTTCCCATTTCTTCTAGCAAATCATGCATGCTTAAATATGTACCAACATATATGAGGGCCTTTTCTTCAAGAACTTTGATACTATGCTCGGGATTGATGTGGCCACAACCTTCTAGTATTTGTATCACATCAGTTCTATTCCAACCTTTGAAGAAACATGCAATGTCAAGGAAAACTTTTTGCACTGTTTCTTGCAATCCATCATAACTGATTATAAGAACATCTTGTATGTCTTTAGGAGGATTTCTTTTAAAACCATGTAACATAGCTTGCCATTTATATATAGATGTATCACATAAACATGAACCTAAAACCTCCAGTGCTAGTGGAAGCCCTTTAGCATATTCAACAATACTACTGACAGACAGTGTCTCATTGTGATCCAAATTTCTATTGTCCTTGAAGGCATATGATCTGAAGAGCTCATGAGCTTCATGATCACCTAGTTCATGGACCTCATATATTGGCTTCACTTGATGAGCAATCAACAGATGCTTATCTCTTGTTGTTATGATAACTCGACTGCCGCATTGAAACCAATCAGATGTTCCTGCTAATTTGTTCAACTGGTCTAGTTCATTCACATCATCAAGAACTAACAGAATCCTTTTATGTCTCAATCTTTCGCGCAATAACGTGCTTCCTTCATAAACATTAGTTGCCATCAATTCTTTCCCAGCAACACTAATCTTAGTAAGAATAATGTTTTGCAGGTTGACTAAACCTCCATGTGGCTCTGAAGCTTCTCTAACATTTGCTAAAAAACAGCTATCTTTAAATTTATGAGCAATTTTATTGTAAACAGCTTTAGCAATCGTTGTCTTTCCTATTCCACCAGCTCCCCATATGCCCACCAGGCGTACATCACTTCTTTCAACATCTAAAATTTCAAGCATATCTTGTACTCTAGAATCTAGACCAACTTGGCACTTTGGCATATCCAAATAGGTCGGCTCTTTTACTTGTGTCGAAATCTCTTCAACAATTCTATCGATAAACTCAGACTCATACCTGTGGAATTGAAATTAAATATTGTTCTATGAACAACAAATCAAATGAATAAAACAAAACCTTCCTAGTTGCTAGTTGCTACTTTAAAAATGAAGCAAATATTGTATTTTTTTTGTTCTTCAGTAGAAATGAAGATTTCGATTATAAAAGCTTGCAGTATTGCAAAGACACCCACCAAGTAGTGACCCCTAAACCCTAAATCATATGAACCACCTCCAAATTTAAACTGATCATGCACCAATATAAGAGTAGACAACTTCAAACTTAGTAAAATTAAGTTAATTACATATGATGTACGTACCCGCCAGAAAAATGCCATCCAGATAAGTTTGCAGCTTCGGAAAGAGCTGATCTCCATCTTAACACCTTGTCCATATCATTTTTGAATCTGTGTTCATACCTCACAAGTGCCTCACCAAATTTACCTCTTTGGTGTCTAACGTCTGAGGGATCCACTTTGTAAAAGATTGGCCGAACCATTTGGTTCTTTGATCTTTTACAGTCAAGAATATGAACTAGTTCATCCAAACACCACCTCGACGATGCATAGTTTTCGGAGAACACAATGAGAGAGAGCTTTGATCCTTCAATGGCTCGGAGAAGCGCTTGTGATATTTCCTCTCCTCTTTTAAGCTCATAATCTTTGAAGGTGTTGATCCTGTTGAGAACCAAATACTTGTGCAAATGATCTGTAAAATTGTAGCGAGTATCCTCGCCTCTGAAACTTAGAAACACATCGTATGTGTATGAACCGGTAGAATAAGGAATAGAAGAGAAAGAGGAAGAAGCTCTCAGTTGGGTGGCCATTGAATCTGTGTTGTTGTTTGATTGCTGATGAAATGAAGGGTAGGAAGGGGATCGATCCCAACTGCAATAATCACAGTTTGTGCTGTGAGCTTCGATCAACGTCAATGTATAGTAAGATGAAGCGAAACTACCAAGAAAATTAAGAAGAGAACATGGTGAAGGTGATCACAGTTTTCAACTATTGTTTTTGTTTTTTAGGTACTAGCGTCTTAACACACATCTAAGACGCTAATGTTTTTTTGTTAATTTGCTTTTATCATTTTGTTTTATAAAAAAAAATTAAGATGATTTTTTTTTAGATTTTAATTGTAAATAACTGCTAATGCAGTTGCAATGCAGTTGGCATTGAGCAAAAACTGTTCCATGTCTTTTTTTTTGTTTTTTTGTTTTCCACTTTTATATTTTAAAATTACTTTATTTTATTGTCATTTTACGGTATTAACTATCCATTATTTGTTTTTTTATGTTAAAACTCTTCTATCGTGAGTAATATATATAATTCATAATAAAAGTTTCACCGTAACGCCAACAAAATGCTTGACTGTCTCACAGTAGAGATAGAGATTAGTTTTGCTTCTGGAATCTGGATAACGTGGGCTGATGATAATGACTAATGATAGAGCATTTCATAGTAATTAACTCACTAATGATGGAGGGAGGGAGACTTTGTGCCATGATAATTTGGTAGACTTGACATCGTCGCCGACACGTTTTCTATAAATTCTTTTCCATGGATGAAACATCATGAAAATTTCCATGTTCCACACTTCCATGTACAGATCACTACTATAGAGAGATGATTTGTCATTCTTATTCATTCATGCATGTGTAGTCATTGTAGTGCTTGTGTTTTTTTCATGGTGATTATAGTGCTTAATTGTGTTATATATAAATTTTTTGGTGCTTTGGGTAGTATGATTCGATTCTAACTGTCGAAACCTAATATTAGTTTTGCTAGTATTAAACAGGGAAGAGATGTAGGTTGGAAACTAGTGACCAACATATTTACCTGTGAGAGCTAGTGCTTCTGTGTATTTGAACTGATAGATATCCCTCCTAATTATAACTGTTGATCTATCAGAACTTGTGGTTAGTTCATAGAAATTGTTTATCTGTTAGTTAGTTACTGGGTTTATTGTTAAGAAGATGAAACTTATAAATTCTTGTCTAAGATGAGCCTAGCTCTTCACCCTCGGACCCAGAGTTAAGCGTCGTTTGCTTAAACTACAATCATATCTGACAGTTGATTCAAGATCGAGTTTAAACTTTCTGGTGGGCATGGAGTGCTCACCAACATGGTTAAGGGTTTCACAAAGGATAATATGTGTCATTGTTTTGATCTCCTATTTCTCACAAGGTGAGTAGAGGACTAGCTAGCGTTATGTATCTCCTCCCATTTACTACTTCTTTGTTAGGTGTTAGCTAGGCATATATTTTACCAGCTATACTCCAATGTTCGGAATATACTGCTATGTCGACTATAAAGACAATCTCAAGCGCATTCCTAAAGAATCAGCTGAGTGGTTTCCAATATTCCTAAAGGGTGGATGACATATGTAAAATAACTTGGTCATTAGCTCTGCATGGTTGTTAGGGAAGCAGATTGAATGAGAGAACTGTAAAGAGAAAGTATGCTCTTCCCTCAAGTTTAAGATTCATACGTTTGCCATTTCATTCATGTTAGATAGGGCTTTTGTTTATCAAAGTTCTAACAATATCGTTTTGGAGAAAAGGAAACTGGAGGTGTACTTAAGATAATCTCTCCGATGCTAATTCCATTCTCAACTCATATAACATGTCTAACATCTTTCTACAAATGAAATTTATAAAATTACAAATAATTCATGTTATCATATAATTCTATAGACTAATGAATACAATTTTCTCAAAAACTTATGTTTAATTCTCAGATAAGATTTATAAAGTAACAAATAATTCATGTTACCATATAATTCTCGAGCCTAACAAATATCATGTTTTACGTTAGTGTGAAAGCCAAATCAAATTTGGTAATAATATTTCTAAGAATTAAATTCAGTTTACCCCCCTAAACTTTTGGTCTAAAATCAGTTCAGTCCTGTAACTTTTTTTTTAATCAGTTTCATCCCTAAACTTTCAAAATGACATCAATCTCGACCAAAATAACTAAAATATCCCTTGTTACGGTTTTACTTAATCTTTTTACTCTCTTTTTATTCTCTCTCTTTTTACTCTCTCTCTCTCTCTCTCTCTCTCTCTCTCACCTCTTCCTCAACCTCCTCCTCTGCCGGCCTCGTCGTCGCCGAAGACTCCTTGACGTCGCCAGAGAAGTTCCCATCCAACGTCGTTGTCCCGGAGAACAAGCTCCCGGCGTAGCTGCTCCCACTCGACAGCCTCGGCAGCGACACCTGTCGGTCAAAGTCCTGGTCAACGCTCCGATCGACCTTGAACGACATCGTGTCCGGGACTACGGAGAGCACATCGACGACGGCCTCGGGTGGGAGCAGGAGCTCCCGATCCTCATCGGTCACGTGGCTGGAGAACGACGACTTCTTGCTTCTCACGTGGTCGGATTTGGATCTCTGTTTGTAACTGTGCTTCTTGTTGGCGACAAACCAGTCGGAAATGGCCGCTAGCTGTTGCTTCTTGGCCGATTGCGTGTTGCCACCGCCGCCGCCGCTGCTACTTGTATTTCTTGTGTTAGTTGTGGTGGTCTTTTGTCCGCCCGTGAAATACTGATCAAATACAGCTGAGAGAGAGAGAGAGAGAGAGAGAGAGAGAGAGAGAGAGAGAGAGAGTAAAATAGAGTAAAAAGATTAAGTAAAACTGTAACAAAGGCTATTTTAGTTATTTTAGTCGAGATTGATGTCATTTTGAAAGTTTAGGGATGAAACTGATTAAAAGAAAAGTTACATGACTGAACTGATTTTAGACAAAAAGTTTAGGAGGGTAAACTGAATTTAACTCTATTTCTAAAGTTATAGTCATAAGGGATGTCATTTGAAGTGAATGTAATCACTAATCGTTTTGAGGTCATGAGTTCAAACCTCACTGGCATATATAAGGTGTGTGAGTTATTAATAAAAAGTTTTTTTAAAAAAATATCACTAATCGTTTTCAAAGTGCCATCGTTTCAATAATTTTTCTTCAAACACGATTTTCTAACCCGATTTTCAATCAGTGTAGTTATGGGAAGACCAGGTGAGATTATCTCAATTTTTGTTTAGAACCAAAAACAAAATAAAAAGTATAAAAAGCACGAGGTTATTATTGTTGACCGGGATTTTCTGCTTTTCTACTGGAGCTTCGATCTCCAAGAAGACAAAACAGACCCATTGTATCTGTCGTGTCATTAGGGAAGGAAACTCAGGTGCTCTGAAGCTTGTCCAAGTTCTTGTGGTCAATCTCTGAAAGACATGAAGAACACGACGAGCCTATTTATTTCGATTCTTTTCCTGTTATTGTTTTCCTCCTCTGCGCAGAAAAACCAGGTACTTCTTCTCTTCCATGTTTAGCTTCAATTTTGGGTATTCGATTATCGGTATTGTAGGGTAACAGTAATAATACGCAACACAGAAATTCATAGACAAGAAAAAAGTTTGAGACTTGCTTTTGTTTTAATTAAAAGATTGAAATGTGGAGACTCCGAACTTGATTGAGCTGAGCAAAGCAAAAAACTTGAATGTACTGTTCTATGCATAAGCTAAGATGGCTTGGCTCAATTTGGTTTTTTCATATCATAATGCCTAATACTATATATTATGCTATCTGGACCTTCAAGTTGACATTGTTTTCTGCATTCTTTGAATCAGGATTCTGAAATCTTTGCAGCTTCAAGGTAATTTTGCTTTAATTATTTAGGCCAATTTGACAGTTTTCTTTATATATGTATATATTCGTTATTGCGGGCATACATGATTACATGGTCCAATTCATTAGTAAGTTGGAGGACACAAGTATGGAATAGGGAAAAGAGTTGGGTTATTCTTTTTCTTTTCAGTATAATATGATAAGTTGAGATCTTTGAACAGTGGAATGCTGGTGTGGTTATAATTTGTGTGCTACAGTTGGCCTCATTATTTGTTCTCTTACGTTAGAACACTTCTACAAGAAGAAGAGCATGCTCATGAAGTACATTGTTCGAGAGAAAGAAGTAGGGCGGCATGGAAGATCATAGAGGAGGTAATGGGAAAAAGTAAAACACTGAGTGGTTTTACAAAGTTGTACCATGTTTGATTGTGTACTAAATGGGGAACTATGGTTTTGTCTTGTAGTATTTGATGCCATTTGTTAAAAAAGAACGCTATGAGATCTCAACCAAGTGTCGCCTTCATCCTGATAATGATCTATTTAGGAATCAGGAACAACACAAGATTCATTTGGATATAAATGAATGGCAGTGCGGATACTGTAAGAAGAGCTTCCGTGCTGAGAAGTTTCTTGATCAGCATTTTGACAACAGACACTACAATCTTCTGAATGTAGTATGTACAATGTTTTTGCTTGCTATATTGAGACCAATGTGTTAATTATGTTGATCACATAAAAGTGTATATGTAATGCAGAGTGGAAGCAAGTGCTTAGCTGATCTATGCGGAGCTTTGCATTGTGACACCGTAATGAATACCCAATCAAGCAAAAAAAAGTGCAATCCTGCAGCTACTGCAAGGAATCACCACCTATGTGAGGTTGCTTGAAAGTACTATTGTTTGGAACTTTCATCCAACACTACGTTATCTTGTTTGAATCTTAAATATTTATTTATTTTTCCAATGCAGGGTCTTGCTAATAGCTGTTTTCCCTCTGATCAGGGGCCCTCCGCACACCGTCTTAATGGTATTTTTCTTTGTTATCAACAGAAGCTCTACCATTGTTATTCTAAAGTTCTTTTTTTTTTTTTTGCTCTGTGCCCTCTTTCCGTATCTCATGTTAATACAGTTATAGCTTGTTTTGCTGATGCTTCATTTTGATGTATTTGTAGAATTGTTCTTGCACCAGTTCTGTCATTCTCACACTTGCTCGGGGAAGCAGAAACCCTTTTCTAGAGGAGGACAGGTAAAGTTTTGGTTTCTTGATGCATTAGATCTGCAAGCAATATTGCACTATGGTAACTTTCATTTCCTACACTGCATAACTGCAATGGTCATGTCAAAGCTTTTGGGCTGTTTGCATGCACATTATCTATTTACTAGCTTAATAATGGGTGCAAATGACTGTGTACTAATAGTCTTTTTGTGCCATTTTAGTATCTTCTGCCTTAATATCCAATGCAGTGCATTGAACAGATTTTCTGTGATCAATAATCACATGGTTACATTGTCTTGTTTGTGCAGAAACAAGTGCATGTATTCTACCTGGCTATTTCCATACTGACTCTGATGTTGCTTCCTATTTTCTATGTGATACTTTATTTACACCAAAGGTACATTCGGGCCACTTACAATTCTCATCTAGATTATGCGAAGCAATTTCCTGATTTTTATGTAATTTGAAGAGAGATGAGAAAGGGAACCCAAGAGCTCAGGCGCATACCAAAAGTTGGGCTAAAAAAGAAACCCTCATAGTTGGTAATGTATGCAAGTTTTATTTATTTAATGTTAGTGACAATAATCTTTATAGTTGAATTAATGACTTCAAGATGCCTTTGATACTGGGTCTTCCAACAGTGGGTGCTAACTTTTCGGTTGAATAATTCAAAAATGTATTAAGGGTTTAATTTTGATTATGTATCATATCTAGCAAGTTCTTAACTATAGTTTCTAACGATCTTTTTCTTGTGTTTAAAACCAGGATATAAGAGTGGATTAGTTGAGCAGATCAAGGATTGTGTGCCTAAACTTACCCTCGAACATATTTTGTTCTAAATCTGCATGTTGACACACATAGGAGATGTGGCACCAGAATGCTGCAACAGATAACAAATTCCAGATCAGCATTTTAGAAGATCCAGATCTGACCCTACCCTTAGTATAGGGTCTATTGGTTGATGAGACTAGAATTAGCTTTAGATAGTATTCTCTTCGATAAACTTATCACTTTACATTTAGAGGTGGTTTGTGATCCGTTGCCAAAACTTTGCTGTCATTTTTCCTCATGTAGCTTCAGAGGGCTTACTGCGAGTGTTACAATGATTAAGATGTTTTATTACTCATCACTCATAAGATGAGTACTTTGTTTCTGGCTTTGTGGTTCAACACTCACAACTTGATTACCATGCATATGAACTTGCCTTGCAGTTAATAGTACAAGGAGAACCATCAACTGCTTTGTATGAAATTGAAAAAGCAAATAGCTGAGTTGAAATACTAATACAAGTCATCTAACAAATCTCATCATAAGCATTACAACTCATGGTTCAGTGTTGATCTCAATCTCAACATATCCTGCTCTGCAGTTCCTCAGCACAGCTTCTGCTTCACTTCTTCTGTTTCACGGCTTTTACTTCCATAGTGTTGTTTGGAGGTTTCCCAACAAACACTATGGAAGTATGGATACTGCTATAAAAGAATCTTCAGGACTGCGTTTCCGGTCTACCCTCAGATACAGCTACATGCACTGGCTTACGGAGACACGACTGCAAACGCAAGGGATATCAATTCATTCGATAAAAGGAAACCGTCTGGATCACTTAGACGAATGTAGGCAATTCTTTGCTCGATCTCTTCTTCGTTTAGTGTCAAGGTGTTCAGTTCATCCGCAGTCATGGCTCTTCTCTGTTCATCTAAGAAAACCGCATGCCCACTTTCAACATAAGGTTTATAAACCTCGCAAAGAGAACCAACAAGGGAGCTACCATATGCTTCTCCAAAACACTTCAAATCCAGACCTCTTGAAGTTCTTAGAGACAGCATAACAACATCCATGGCCACATCCTTAGCATCAATGTGATGACTCCCACCACATTCCACCAACCCATTTTCCAGATTCTCCACATAACCACTGTACGCTTTCATCATTTTGGGTCTCGAAAACCTCACACCACCAACATGGCTAGCAGCGCCGAGGCCAAAACCATAGAAAGGCTTGTTCTTCCAGTAAGTAAGATTATGCTTGCACTGAAACCCACTCTTGCCATAGCTACTAATCTCATAGTGCTCATAACCTGCATCAGACAGCGTCCGAGATGCCATTCTATAAAACTCAGCTGACCTTGTTTCAGAAGGCAATGGAAACTCCCCTGGTGTATACCTGCAAACATTCCAATCTCTCAGTTTTTCATATCATATTCATCATAAAAAGCCAAAACTCGATACTTCATCAGTCTAATACTTACAATCTTCCGAATTTGGTGCCTTGTTCTACTTGTAAATCGTAAACCGACACATGGGGAGGACGAGCTTCCACTGTTAGCCTCAAGCTCTCTTCCCACATTTCCGGGGTCTGATGAGGAAGAGAAGAGATAAGATCCATACTCCAATTCTCAACCCCACATGACCCAACAATCTCAATTGCTTCATAAACCTCCTTAATACCATGAGCTCTCCCACAAGACTTCAACAGCTCCTGTTGAAACGCCTGAACTCCCAATGACACCCTATTCACACCCAACTCCATCAATCCCTTCATTTTCTCACCATCAAAAGTCCCGGGGTCCATCTCCATAGATATCTCAGCATCCGAGCTCAGCCCGAATTTCAACCTCAGCGTCTCCAAAATGGAAGACACAAGCTTTGGTGGCACAAGAGACGGCGTGCCGCCTCCGAAAAAGACAGTTTCGAGAGGCGGGTTGGTTTATGTTCTGCTTTTGTTGCATTGATTTCACGGCAGAGTAACTGGACATAGTTCACCATTCGTGGGTCGGCTTCTTCGGGTTGGTTTGAAAAGGAAGAAGAGCCGAGAGCGATGATGGTGAAGTCACAGTAGTGGCAGCGTTTGCGGCAGAAGGGGAGGTGGACGTAGGCGGAAGTAGGAGGTGGGTGAACGGCGAGTGAGGCATTTTGTCGAACAGGTGGTGGGCTTTGTGTGAAGGCTCTGAGCAGATGATCTGGGAGTCTTGGTTTGGCGGGAATGGTCGAGAATAAGGGTGTGAAAGTCGACTTTAGCATGACTAAGGTAAATAGCGGCTGGGAATAAAATGAGTGTGATAAGTCTTATTATGTAGAACAAAGGATGTGAGTGATAGAAAAGAAATAGGGACAAAATGGGCAACAATGAGTAAAACACGCACACTGACTGTAATCAAACCCGTACAAACAGACTGTGTATCTGAAACTATATTGGCTAATGTTACAAAACTGTGTTACAGAAACTCTTTAGTCTAGTCAAGATATTTAACCATGTATGGCCCTTCAAGTTCATATCCTAATTTTCTGTAGTAGTGACGAGTTCCTACTCCTGAAATAACAGCGATCTTGGTTGATCTGTGCTCCCTTCTAGCAATTCGCTCTGCTTCTTCCATCAAAAGTGTACCATAGCCCTGTTTGATCAAATAAAACATGAGAGGGAATATAATCACTGTTGTAATTTTAAGTCATCAAAGGTAACAACATGAATAATAATCCCCAAGTGTTGATCTCAACTGTTTTACTTTGTAATTGGTTAATGTAGAAGCTACGTACCTGGTGCTGCAGCTTGCCAGCATCCCGCCCATGAACTGGAACAGCAGTCCCATAAACATGAAGTTCACGAACAATAGAACACTTCCCCATGAGTTCAGGACAGGTAGTATTTCTGCCACATTTTCTTAATCGCAACAACCCAACTAGAATATCCTGTGTATAAAACAACATTAGATAAGTTATTTGCTCATACAGAAAAATATTAGTGCACAAAGAGGGAACTGAATGATCATTTCTGTGTGAAACGAGGGAATACCTGGCGTGTATCTTCATATGAAAGAAACGTTTCCCAACCTTCATTTGCTGTATAATCACGACGAACAAGTTCTGGCTACTATGTCCACAAGTTACTCAGGTGGGTAATTTCTATACCTGCAAATAGATTGTAAGACAATAATCATTTAATGCACAACATGTAAAAACAGTCATTATTTTAAATAGGTGTGGCATCCTAAACTCTGGATCTAATGATATCAAGCTGAAGCGATTTCATATAGGCTACATCTAACTTGCATCACAGAAAGGGTGTAACTATTCATACATTTATGCTCAAAACTAATAATAAATTCATACCTTCCAGTTTTCCAGAGCTCATAAAGTCCAGTTCCACGGATTACAAGTGTTGGATAAATTTTAAGTCCATCCGCTCTGAACAAGGGGCTATCAAAAAATTCACGAAAGCTTTCCATGTCTCTCTCAACCCCTACATTTGGAAGATCAGGCATCATGTGTGCAACAACCTAGAACAAAAACATTGAAATAATCAGTGTGAAATACAAAAGTAATCAACATTAAGGACAATACAAATTTAGTTGCTGTTAAATGGACAAAGATTTGTCTCACATAAAAAAACAAGTCCCAAATGACTTCTAATAATGATAGGGGGATATTACCAACCTTGAAACCAGCATCCTTTGCCAAGCAGAAACAATCAGTCACTGCAGCTACTGTGTGACCTCTATTAGTATCACGAGCCACATCCTCATATGTACTTTGAACTCCAATCTCCAATCGTGTACAACCATAAGTAAGCATTTGTCTCAAGTGAGGTCCAAGGCAGTAATCTGGCCTCCTGCAAGACCAAAAGTTAAAATCACCTCAGACAACTTCCTAGACTAATCCAGACAGGTGCAGGAATGAAAATCAACATTTTTAAAAAGTTAAACTATAAACTCACGTTTCAATGGTCATTCCAATACATTTAGTAGCCCCATGCTCAGAGTATGCAACTGCCTCTTCAACATTGGCAGAAGTATGGCCGGATAACGCGTCATGAAGATTTCTAATAAAGTAATCACGGTAATCTGCCGGCAAAGACATGAACGTACCACCCATTAAGATGTACTCAACCTGAAAACAAAAGACATTGCCATTAACAATAGTATTTCATCACGCCAATCTTCAAATCCAATAGTAAAGTTTCAATCTCTAAATAGAGAAACAGGCCAAACCTTGTCTACACTGTGACCCAATCGCTTCAGCTGATCTATCCTACCTCTAGCCTGAACATACGGGTTGTATCTACAAAAACACAGAAGAAATATATTAAGAACCAGACACTAGTAACTCCACTAGTTCAAAAATGCAGCTTATTTCGGATATACAGTACAATTCGTAGATATAAATTCTGAACTAAGCAGCTTTCTTAGTATAATTACACATACTCAATATTGAAATAATCATCTGATACAGTTAAATCAGCAAAAGCTACAAACTTTAAACTTCTGCATCATATTAGAAACAAGTAAAACCCTAATTGAAACCCTTACCTGGCTCGAATTGCGCGCATGCTAGTAGGCTCGTATCCAGTATAAGACTGAGTACTGTACTCAAAATCCGAGTCGGGCCCACCGGGGCAGTACACGCAGATATTCCCGGTTGTGGCGATGTGAGGGCACCGGTGAGGCTTCGACATCACAGGCACGACGGCGATTCCGGAGGCGGTTCGGACCGGCTTGGCTTTCAGCTTCGGAAGCAGAGCCTCGCGGTCCGATTCCGGAAGCGCGGCGATCATCTCGACCAGCTTCGGCGCACGCGCGAGGCCGTACTTGCGGCACGCGGCGGTTTTGAGGGTGTTTAGGTCGACGGTTTCGCCTCGCCGGGAGAGGTCGACCATGGAGCCGACGATTTCGGCTATGGCGCGGACGCGGGCCTCTTCTTCGGAGAGTCCGTGGGCTTCGAACCCGCCCCGGCCCGGACGGGGTTGCTTACGGATGGGATCGGCTGCCGCCGCCACCACCGCAGTCGCCATGAGTGAGTTAAAGAGAGGAGAGAGCAGCAGCTGATAGAAAGAAGTGAGAGGAAAGCGAAAACCGAGAGTAGATGAATTGCGTTACATGTACAATGTATTCTAACTTTGAACACAAACGCTCGAATGCTTAGTCCAATTTACAACTCTTATGACATACATTTTAGGCTAGTATTGATATTGAATTCGGCTTCTTTATGCTTAAATTCATGTTATTTGTATTTGTTTGAATGTCTTCTAGCCTATGATCAACGGACACGCCGATACGGCGCCCGATACTGTAAAATACGTGTCGGAAAATATTAACTTTTCCGACACGTTTCGAACACGTTGACCGACACGCCACATCATCATTTATTAATTTTTTTAATTGAGAAAAAAAAAAGAGAAAGAGAACTAAAACCTAAATAAAGCTACAGTTCACTTTTGAAAGCAAGCTACTACCCAGTTTTGTTAGCAACCTACTGCAAATTTGACTTTATTTAATGTTATGTTTTGAGTTAGAGGTATTGTTAATTATGCACTTCTATTATTTGCATTTGACTCCATTTAATGTTATTTCTTATGATTATGCAATAAATTGAATTTATAACATTATTTTGATAATGTAATTGTAGTCGGTTGTGCGTGAAACAACCTCTCTAGCCCGTAAACCTGCAGACATTCAACCACAACCGTGGCGGATTTAAGGATCTCGCCCATAAATTAGATGGGCCGGGTCAATCATGGTCGTAATACTTGGCTCAGAACGATTACAGGCACGAGATAAATCCACCTTGAAACTGGACATGGAATCCCACATCGGTTTCCTGAGAAAGGGAGCCAGATTCATTGTTCATTTTCAAATGATAGACTATGCTAGCCGGGTCACCTAGAGTCCTTAGTGGATTCACATACCAGTGTTCTTTCGATTCCTTCTCTTTTAGAATTTAGTTTTCCTATTCTAATGTGGAGGCACCAGTTGTTATAGAAAATGATCAAGAGCATGTAGGAAATGAGATGTGTTGCATGAGACGTGTTTCCAAGGGCATGTTAAACACAGTACATGCTTCGTTTTCTACAAATTGTTTTGCATGGTCTACATGGAAGATGGACATTTCTTGTTGATCAATCCTCCTAGTACTAGATTTAAGTCCAAGGGTACTACTAAATTGTTTTTAGGATCTTAGAAGTGCTTCTGTCAATACTGCGATAGGCACACTTGAGACCGAGACATTTGTAAACATCAAGAGCTATACTGAGAGCTTGGTTTCCTTGAGAGATTTTGGTACCTTAGGTAACAGTACTGAAGAGCCCAGCTAGCTCATGATGAACTGATGATTACTTCACTAAAGGTCATGCACAAGGCTTTAGCTATCCTTGTAATAGTACTATGTGGTAAGATGTTTAGTGAACCATGTAGATGTCAAAACTCATCTCTATTGTTAATTTTTTTTATTTATTGTTGTTCCAGCTTTATGCTCTATGTTTTTAGTCAATATATTTTTCACATACACTTACATACATCATAACATCGATCCAATAATCATGCTATGATTGCCCTCATGAGATTTTAATTTTCTCCACACTTATGTAATGAAAGTACATTCTTGGATTTCTTGGATCATTCATTGTTTATTTTCAACAAACTTGTATTTTGTTTTTTGAAACTGAATATTTTGTGACATTTTAACCACAACTTTCTCGTTACCTGCATTGTATATAGTGTCAATCTAGTTAATGTTTGATAGGATTGCAGCTATATGAAAACTGTTTCAACTTTCAACAACTATTGGTTAGGAAATTATAAAATGTTGGAGGAAATTAAACAAATAGTCTAGCATCTGGTTCCGGGCTTCGGCTTCTCTTCAGGCCTGGGCTTCTTGCATGCAGGCTTAGGCCTCAGCACGGGCTCAGGCCTCAGCATGAGCTCTGGTCTGAGCTTGAAGCTGAAGAAAAAACCATGGAGATCAAGAACTGCTCTAAAGATTCTATCTTGAATTCTTGATAGGGAAAGAGCTCACCTCGCTCTTCTGCCGTGGGGTTGGTTCCAAAGGAGGAGGAACGGTGAATGTAGCAAGATATGCAGATGCCGAGCACTCCGGCTCCGGCGACGAGCATCATCGTCGGAGAAAGCAGATCCGATTACGTATGGAGTGGAAGAGAGGAGATAATGAGTTTGGACAACAGAGGAGAGAATGAATTTAGAGAGGGAGATGAAAATGAAGTGGATCGGGTAATGGGGGTTTTGAAGAGAGTACAAGAGAGAGAGGTTGTTGGAGACGGTGGAAAGATGGAAGATGAAATATGAGATTTATATGTGAAGCCTGGGTTTGGGTTTACGAAAAATTAGGGGAAAATGTTAGGTTCTCGCCAGTAAAACAGTTACAGTCGTTTTCTTTTCTTTTTTCTTCCTCTTCTTATTTTTTTTCTTTCTTTTGAGAAGTCGTCACCACCGTAGTAGTCCAACACTACTTGATCAGGGAAGCCCCAAGCCGGCCGCCACTTTCGAGAAACCTAGGTTTAACCTCTCCGAGTCACTATGCAATATACATAGCATCTCGATTTATTTCATGTTTTTTATTTTCTTTTTATTAATTTAAAGTATTTGTGTTTGGGTATCACAAAAACTTTCTAGACCTGTAATTTATTCCGTCGACTCATGTGAAATGTTTTAACTATGCACTGCAACATAACGCCTACAAACTAGCCACTTTGATATTTCTATCTCTACTTTATTTAGTTGGTTGATATATATCCAATTTATTTGTTTCTAACCGAGCTTGTAACTTTACATTTTTACATTTTTCAAAAATTTGGTATACTAGCCAAAGTTTATGTTTCTACACAAATATTCATGTAGTTAGTTCTTAGCAAATTAAGTATCACATATTAAGTTAAAACCAATTATTTTACATGAGGTCTTCAGAAGTGTTATTGGTTCTTCTGCTTGTGATCGAGGCTTCTTTTGTGCTGGTGAGGACGATGTTACTCATTAATGTGCTCTTGAATGATATCGACTATAAGAGAAAATGAGTCATAACACAAAACACCGGCCATGATATCAAATTATAAGTTTGTAACTAAATGGTAAACTAGTTAGCTATTGTGTCAGATTGCTGGAGAAGATCACATTTCTGATTAGCATGACAATATTATTGTAGGCAAGCATCGAAACAAGTCACGTTTTACTTTGGCAAATGAACATCATAAAGTATGGTATCTGAAAATTACAAGACGAAACTCATTAAGGATTTACAAGGTGAATATCATCATGATGAAGAGAAAGCAATGAGATTTAAGAATCAAATTATAGAGTGAAACTAGTAAAAGATTTACAGTTACCACTAGTGTTTGAACTCTTATATATGATCCTGTTTGTTTGATAAAAGTGCGGTTATTGGAACCTCTAAATTTGCTCACTAGACCTCACTTTATTATGAATTATTAAATAACATATACATCCTTATACACAATGACTATTATAGACAATAATTATACAAAAGGAAATATTATATTTATTCTCTTTAGACTTTCAAATTCAATAATAATTGATTTCATTCTTTATTATTTTTCTTATATATTTTTATTTTCTAATTTATTTTTATTAAAGCGTATATATAGTTTATAAGAGCTAAAAAAATAATCAATATCGATCATGTGACATAAAATTTTGTATTATCGTACATTGAACGTATATAATTGCAAGGTGCATAAATATTTTTGCAACAAAAAAAATTAATATCTATCGATAATAGAAAATATATATTCATTGAAATAATTTATTATGAGATACAAAATAGAGATCAAATTATTCAAAAGAAAAAAAATAGAGAAAAAATAACTCATACAAAAGAGAAAAACAATTAAAAAGATATATAGAATAGTTTATGATAGAACATTTTCTTGCATAAAAAAAATAATCAAAAAATGAAGGTAGGGAACTAGGGATAATAGATGTTGAAAAACAAAAAAGGAAAAAGAAAACAAAGAATAAGAGGTCTATTGAGTGAATAAGAGAAAATTAATTGAAATATATGTTAATAAATAACTAAGGTTATGTTAGAAATTTGAAACGAGTTCTAGCTAGTGAGCAAATGTTTATATTGAAAAGTAAAAAGAGGTGTACAGATAATGAGAGATATACTGAAATAGTTGTGTTAATTTCTGTAATATAAGTATTTGCTCAATATACCTCTATTATTAATATTTTTATTGTTAATATTTTTTTTATTTGCTGTTCCATCTTTATGCTCTATGCTTTTAGTCAATATACTGGGTCGATGCCCACGCTTTGCTGCGGGTTTCTGTTTTTGTTTTTGTTTTTGTTAGCTTTATATGCTTCAGTTGGTGAAATCATCAAATCAAAGGAGGGATCACAACTGTATGAATTTGGGTTTCATTTAGATTTGTGATTGCATTGAGACTTGAGATTAAACTAATAACCCATAACAAAGAAGGATAAAAGGACAATAGAGATATAATTTTTGAAACTCAAACTCAGAACAGCTACAAAAGAGAGAAGACAGACCCATGCTTTTGTGGTAAAATGAAGACAGAAAGATGTCGAAAGCAGATCCAAAAGATAATCAATTTCTAATAGAAACACTGAATATATCGAGTCAATCAGTCTGCTAAGTGTAAACACATCTTATTGCATAAGCTTCAAGTACTTCAATACAAAGATCCTGAAGTCTAATTGAAATTTTTTAGACAGTCATAATGCATGTTTGTGTAACTGTAAAGTTAGTTTTCCTTTTAACTAATCAAATAGCCTTTAACATATACTTCCAGGTGGATGAAAGACAGTAAATGTTGTAGTAAAACTTGACTGGAACAACATTCTTTCCAAAAGGTGAAGCAATTCACAACTTTAAGTAATCTTCTTACTCAGCTATACCTAGCATAGAAGAATCAAGAATAGATGAAAACACAACTCAGCTGGTAAACTTAAAGTGTATACTGATAATAATAATCATGTCAAGAAGATACAAATCTCAACCGGCCAATCTCCATAAAATGTATAAAGCTTGTAAACTTATAATAATGCACTTCATCTTCTTATAGCAGCAGCCGCAAAGAATCACCAGCATTTCAAATTAAGTTAAGAGTATAAATCTGAACTGGTTGTACTCCATGAAAAATCAAATCGAAAGAGATAAGTTTCAAAAAGAAAAGAAGGACAAAGCCATTTGTTTATTGTGCTCAACAGAATTCAAATTGAGCAATATACACATCCCTAATATAAATTTTACCAACCCTAATCCTTTTTAATTAACAGCAGCTATGAAACCAAAGCCAAAAAAAAATGCAATTCAAATTTCAAAAACGTACACATACTGCCCTAAATCAAGTGTGACTTGTTATCTGTGTCTGCAACTGTCACGTACACCCTAGGGTAAAAGTCAGTAGACAATCTAACTTATGAATGAATGAAACTTTTTTGGGAGGTGAAAATCCAATGTATAAATTAGCTGCAAGCCTCTTTTATAAGTTGTTGCTGGTATTTTCTGAAATTGAAAAGTTATGAAAAAGTAAGCATCTGAAATTTACAATTCGATACACGTATACAAACCCAATTACCCAAATTTCTCGCAACTATCAACGCAGATTTCCAGCCTGCAATGTTCTGAACCGAAATATTGATGGATAGCAGCTAATCATATACCTGAAAAGATCCAAATACATTTTAACAGGTTAAGATCAAAGAAAATCCAAGATAGTATGAATTCTACTCCAATAAGTACGTGATGTTATAACAACACAGCATTCTTGTTATATCATCTTTCTTTTTCTTTTCTTTTGGTCTGAACTACATAAAGGCTATCCTCATTGATCTATATAGAATAAAACAGTTAAACTTGAGTTAATCCAACTTGAGTGAACTAAGCACTCTTTAGTCCTTATCTTTCAGCTCATGCTACTCAAGCCAACAACTCCTAGCTGACTCAAAACAACGGCAGCCATTACCAAGCCCAAACCTACAAATCACAGATAAGAAAAAGAAAAACGAAAATAAAATGAAATCAGAAAAGCATGCAAATTAACAGAACTGCTTTTGTCTGGTTAAGTTTCTAGTTGCAATGGTTAGTTGGAATACATAGAAAGAAACCAACTTTGACCCCAAAAATGCCAGAATGTTAAGAAAACATATGGCCTAATTCCAACTGAACAATAATACCTGATCATGTGACTTCTTCAAACTATTAGTCCAAATGGTCATCTCATCAATTTGTTAGCAAAACCAATACTCAATTTTTGACTCCTCACACTTTGTCATGAAAAAAATTGAGGAAAAAGAAAAAGGATGTTTCACAAATCCAAATACATGTATGTAAATTAACTTTCCAAAGCTAGACTGCAGAGATGATCAGAATACATGTACCTAAATTTTTATACATAAGTTTGAATATACCTTGGCAAGATTATGTTCAATACCGGCAATGAGATTTGATGTGCTTTGGTCAGCATCCAATTTTTCTTCTTTTCGCTACTTCTCTCTAGACCCTTCCACGTTAAAAAAAATCATAAGCATGCATACAATTATTAGATTGAGAAATTGAACTGAAAAAAAAAATTATAGGAATAGCCAGAATGATAGATCACCATATGAAAATTCGGCAGTAAAAAAAGATAACCATATGGAATTAGTTATTGCTGTGGAAAATAGTAAGTGCACTCTTCCTCCATATATACATCAATAAATCACAAACTGAAATCAGTTCTCTTTTAATAAAACAAAAATTACAAAAGTATTGCAAGCTTATTATTAACATGCCAATCACCATTAGTGCGTGTATTGAATTATAGTTAACATGACAAAGACTTACAGCTTGCAAGCTTGAGAAAAAGGTCAGACCAAGATCGGCACAAACATTATCGGTGAAGAAAAATAACCGGCTGTGGAATGGTTGCGCTCCAACCAAATAGTATCGAACTGCAACACAACCAGAACAAACAAAAATAAGACAAATCAAAAGTCTTCATAGCCAATGAAGATGAAAGAGAACCTGAATTTCAGTTGAGCATTGCTGAGTACTTAAATTTTTTTTTTTATACGTTGAGTACTTGAGAGCGATTTGTAAATCGAACTGAAAAAAAAAATACGAATAGTCAGACCTTCAAAGTGGATATCGTCGAAAGCCAACCGAAATTAAACCATGCGATTGAAAACCAAGTTTTTCGTATCCACCCCCTTTTTCCGATTCACGCTTACTTTCTTCTCCGATTGCCTCTTTCTCTCTCTCTCTCTCTCTCTATATATATATATATATATCTGAGTAATCACAATATAGAGTAGAGTCCCAGATTAATCTGAAAGGACTTATACATGACTTATACAGTAGAACGAACCAAACCCAAATCAAATCAAAACAAACAGAAAAGAATATCAAAACCAAACCCACAAAAGCACAGAAAAGAAAAGGAGGAGACATACCAAATGTTCCGGATTGGAAGGATTATAATCCGAAAATGATAGATCGACGACCAAAACAAAATCGATAGCCTTCCGCCTTCCTTCTACTGCTCTCTTTTCTCTCTCACTTTCTGTAAGACCTTCTTCTCTCTCTATCTCTCTCGCACTCTTCTCTTTCTTTCACTCTCTTTCTTCTGCTCTCTTCTTTTCTCTCTCACGCACTTTCTCTTGGGCCTTCTTCTTTTATCTAGGACCTTCTTTTGTCCTCTGGTCTGGGTTTTCTGGACTGAGAGAACACAGGCCCAACACCAGGCCCATTACTAAGCGCCCGCGCACTGTTCGAAATGCGAACAGGCGGTGCCAGGCCGAATAAAGATAGTTAAATTTTTCACATCTCTACTACTATAATGCAAGCAATCAAAACGCTTCACCAAAATATGAACTTCTGAAACTACCCCTCATTCTGATCAAGAACCAAGAGGGATGTTATGGTAAAAGACAAATACAAAAAAAAGAAAAAGAAAAGAATAAGAGGAGTTGATCGTGTCAGGGATTGTGGGAATGAACAAGTTGAGAAGAACATGCATCCACGATCAGCAAAAAGCAAGGGAGCAAGATAACTACTCCTAAACAGTTTTTACTCTAAAATAATTTTTGGGGTCTCTACACGAGCATTGCACGGGTCCAAAATGCTAGTACATCATAACATCGATCGAATAATCATGCTATGCCGTTATGAGATTTTAAAGACCGGTTAAATGGTATAATTTTCTCCACACTTATGTAATGAAAGTACATTCTTGGATTTCTTGGACCAAATATGTTTATGTTTTTTGAAAATGAATATTTTGTGACATTGTAACCACAACTTTCTCATTATGCTTGTATATAAAAACTAGATGAAACATGTATTTTATAGTGTCAATCTAATAAATGTTTGATAGGATTGCAGCTATATGCAATTAGTTTCAACTACTTTTGGTTAGGACATTAAAAAATGTTGGAGGAAATTAAACATATATAAATCAAGTTTTGCATTTGATTTTGTTGCTTCGGCTTCTCTTTGGGCCTAGGTTTCTTGTCTGCGGGCCTAGGCCTCAGCATGAGCTTGAAGCTGAAGAAAAAACCATGGAGTCAAGAGCTTACCTCTTCCGCCGTGGTGTTGGTTCCAGACGAGGAGGAACGGTGAATGTAGTAAGAGATGTAGATGCCGAACAAAAGATTTATAGTTATCATTAATGTTTGAACTCATATATATGACCCTGTTTGTTTTGATAATTATCTATTTAATATTTAGACTCCAGATAAATTTCTTGTACCTAAGCTTTGTCCTCATGTAATTAATTACCGAAATATAAATAAATTTGGCGATATATTTTTTTAACATTTTTTTATTAAATAACACACATATTTTGTCGTGAGGTTTGAACCTGTAATCTTAAAATTATCAGTTAAACACCTAAATTTTTTATCTAACCAAGTCATGACTATTCGATGACTTTAAACAGTCTATAGTTTTTCAAGTTTATACATCTCACATTTCTTACAGCGAAATTAGAAAAGAAAATAGTAAATAGATGTTAGAAAGAAAAAGGGGCCTGAGACTGCAATTATTTAAACGCACAGCTTTGAAGTCCCCAGAAAGTCTAGAACGCCTTGCTCCTCCGTAACTCGTTCTTCTCCGGCGAAAACAGAACAGAGAATAATAATCCTTCTCCGAGAGCACCGAAGCTATGGATAATGGCTCCAAAAGACGAATCGAAGTAGAAATCAAAGTGCTCGACAAGGCGGGAGAAGTAATCTCCGAATTAAACAAGGCCAAGCACGCAGACCAAGTCGTCTCCGCGCTTCACTCCCTCGCCGTTCGTCTCTTCCCTCTCGATCCTTCTCTCTTCTCAGGTACCGCAAATCTTCAGATTCCGACCGATTGCCTGAATTTACCGAATTGATTTTAGTGACTGAACTGAAAATGTGGAAATTCACAGGTGCTGTTGGCGAGCGGTGCAGGGAGCAGGTACGACTCGTCGTTTGATTCATGGACATCGGAGAGTTGTTAGCTTGTAATATTAATGCTCTTGCGATTGTGCTTTGTGTAGATTCTTAGTGTTGAAGCTCCTTCGGCTGAGGAGAGAAGCGAGTGGTGGAAGGCGTTTTACCGTGGAGCTGCATTCAGGACATTTGCTAGGGTTTTGTTGACTGGTACTACTCTTGCCTCTAGTTTTTTGTGTTTTTCGAAATATCTGAACTCCTGAAATTTCGAATTGTTTCCAGTAAACTTGGCCTAGTAGAGAATAGAGATTAGGAATTGTGTGTATGTGGCTGTAAAAATTGAGAATTTATAGGTTGGGGGAAAAGTAAATTTAATGTGAAGTGAACAGATTAGACTGATGTAGAGTATTGATTCAAGTGGAGGTTATGTTAGAAATGATATGCTCTCTTGTTGTGTGCAGACGTTGCTTCCAATTGGTTGGCTTGTTTCCCGTTTTCAGCACGGAAACATGTGTATGATGTTTTCTTTGTTAACGGCCTTGTCACTGAGGTTGTTCAGGTTCTGGTCCCTTGTCTACAGCAAAGTGGGAGCGGTGATGTCGATGTCAATGCTGTTCAATCCAATACTGAAAGGTATGGAACTGAGGTCCAACTGTTCTAGTCTGTCATCTAGTTTTACTTTGTAGTGTCTAAAATTCATTGGTGGTAGAGTTTCAATTCGTTGTCATTTTAACCATTGTCACAGGTTGCTCGTACTTAGCTTGCTTGAAAATAAGGGGGTGCTCCAGATGGCTAGAGAATTTGGTGGCCCTTTCCAGTCTGAAGAAAATCTCAAGTCAACTGTATCTAGAGTAGCACAGGTTGTTGCATCTATACCTGACAAAGCAAAATTGAGAGCCCCAACTTCTCTTTCGTCACAGTATCCTTTAATCACTTCTGCCGGGTAATTGAGTTCATGAAATTGTGCATGTTTTTGCCAAGTGTGTGCTAGATGATTCATACTTAAATGTTATATTTTGACCATTCTGGAAATTTGATGTAAATGGAGGTAGAAATGTCATATAGCTACTGAAGTTAGATTAATCATTTTTGTTACTATCTTCATCCTGTTTATTCTTGACAAAGTACTATAGTTTGTTCTTCAAGGAAGTTACCATTCAGCTTCTTTCTCTAGCAGAAGAAGGGAATTTGGAGATGTTAGATGCAGGAGCTTTCTATAATACTGACATGAACTGGACCTTGCTGTTTGTCGGGGAAACATTTTCTCGTATATGTCGACGTGGATCTGTAGGTAACTGTTATAGTTTCAAGCGCTGGAACTAGATATATAGTTTCTGCTAGAAGAACTGGTTTTTGTGCTTCCCCTTTTGAAAACAGTCTTCTTTTTGATAGTTCATGGTTCCACTTAACAAAATAGGAAGCAATTATGTTCTCTTGTTCAGCATTACTGATCAACAGAATACTCTTGTAGGATACGTTTATGTGACAGAATCTTTTTATGTTTTTTTTTACACAGATGTACTTTTAAGTGAAATAATTCCAAGGATTCTTAGGCATGTCCGAAGTTTGTCATCGTCCACTATGGAGGCACTAGGTTCAGATGTTCTGGAATCATCCCCTGGTTCCCAATTTTGGTTGAATCTTATTCAAGCAATCAAAGATTCATATGCCGTGGAAAGAATGTCTGAGCAACTTTTATATCAGCTTGCAACTGAACAAGTGGGTGATGTTGAAGCTTACTGGATTCTTTGGTTATTATTTCATCGAGTTTTCAAATGCCAAATATCAGTGAGGTTAGTGAATCTCTCTCTCTCTCTCTCTCTCTCTCTCACAACTTTGCAAATGATATTATCTTATGGAATAACGCATTGGTTATATTATTGTTTGATTTCACTGCATTAGATTTCTGCCCTGCCAAATTTTTAATACTCAGCTTCCACTTTATCCGGTCCATGTTTAGTGACAAATTTTTGGTCTGGAAAGTATTTCCTGTTTGTTGCCTTCGATGGATCCTTCAATTTTCTGTTCTTGAATGCACACCTGATCCCAATTCACTTGCCAAAGGTCATAATACCCGCACTTTCTTAGACACGGTACAGCATCTGGTAGCAGTATGGTCTAAAAGGGAGTTTGTACAATCAGCCCCAGTCGAGCAGCAAATTTGTATGCTTCTTCATTTCTTTTCCTAGCATCTCGAAGTAGTCTGTGATGCAAATTGCAAATGATTCTTCATACCTGATCTTTACAACAGAAAATGTTGTAGAAGCTACTTCTGTATAAATAACATCACTATAACAAATCCTGTTGCATATTGTGTTCCACAATGCTCTTTTTGAATTTTTTTTGTTCCTTAATCGTGTTTATCAGATGTGACTGCTGGTGTAGGCCTTTCCCTAGAGCAGATGTCGAAGGAGGAACTGGATGAGACTAAGGATGTGATGCAATCAATTCTCCAAGGAGTGAGCTGTAAATTTCCATCTCCTTACTATTAGTATAGTGTCTTGCAATGTTAGTGGTTATTATGTTCTATAATATCTTTTGTCATTTGCTGGCAGGTAGGCTTCAGAGCCCTAATCATATAGTACGGAAGATGGCTAGCAGTGTTGCTTTAGTTTTCTCCAAGGTGATTGATCCAAAAAATCCACTGTATCTTGATGACAGCCTAACTGAGGAGACCATCGACTGGGAATTCGGGTTGTCTACCCCTAAGAAAGGGGCAGCCCTGGGAACCTCAAGTAGCCTAGAAGAAGGTATTAAAAAATCTGAAATATCTACAACCTCAGTGCTGGAAGATGGCTTAAACCACAAAGCCAGCGGGAAGAGTAAAAGTAGGAAATTATCTGAACCCAAGGTGGTTGATCCAGACGAGATCATTGATCCAGTTATACTGAATTATGATTCAGTCTCTGATGAAGATGACAACGATGATGTTAGTGTGAATTCTGATGTCTCAAGTGACTCATCTTTACAGCCATATGATTTATCAGATGATGACACAGATTTGAAAAGAAAATTTTCACAGTTGGTTGATGTTGTTGCGGCACTTCGGAAATCTGATGATGCTGATGGGGTAAGTACACTAAGTACATTAAATTAGTTTGTTTTCATATATTTTAAGAATACAATAATAGACCAAGTTTGAGGTATACATGATATTCATTTTTTTATGCTGTTTGTGAGATTCTTTGGGAAAACATAAGACAATCTGCACATGTGTTTTTACATGGCACCTTGCAATAAATAATTAACTAGGGTGTTGCATTAAAAGTGGCATGGATAATTAGAGTGAAGTTTCCTTGGCAATTCAATGTGCTGTGACAATCTTGTGTACGGATTTTCTTCTAGATTTTCACTTTGTAGTTGTATATTGCAGGTGGAGAAGGCTCTTGAAGTTTCTGAAAAACTTGTGCGAGCCTCACCTGATGAGCTTAAGTTTGTAGCAAGTGATCTTGTTAGAACCTTGGTACAGGTTCGTTGCTCTGACTTGGCTATAGAAGGTGTGGAAGATTCAGCTGAAGACAAAAGACAAAGAACATTGGTTGCTTTGCTTGTCACATGTCCAGTGGAGTCTCTTGAAACTTTAAACAAGCTATTATATTCACCTAATGTGGATGTCAGTCAGCGCTTAATGATTCTTGATGTAATGACTGAGGGGGCTCAGGAGCTTGCTGATACTAAAATTATAAAGGCCAAACATCAGGCTAGGGCCCTCATATCAACCACGTCAGAGACACAAGCTTGGTTCTTGCCTAGTGACATAGGGCCTCCTGGAGCTGGTGCCTGGAAAGAGATTTCAGAAACAAATTCTTTATTGAACTGGACAAATCGTTATGAGAGGGAACTACCCCCAAACCGTGGTCAGATTAGGAGAGGAAAGACACGTCAATGGAGCCTTAGATCAACCAATGCACGAAAAAGCCAAATAGAATGGTCCCATAATAAGTTTCCAGTGTATGCAGCAGCATTTATGCTTCCTGCCATGCAGGGGTTTGATAAAAGAAGGCAAGGTGTCGACCTTCTTGATAGAGATTTTATCGTGCTTGGGAAACTCATCTATATGCTCGGAGTCTGTTTGAAATGTGCAGCCATGCATCCGGAAGCATCTGCTCTGGCTGGCCCTCTTCTAGATTTGCTAAGTTCCAGGTATTGCACAAATAACCAGCATGTGTAATTTCAATATGCTTTCCACTTTTCCAGACCCTTGAAAAACTCTGGCCCAAAGATAATTTGTGACAACTGAAATGATGTGGTTTTCTAGTAGCAGCTTCAACAATGCGCTTTTGTACCGAACTGTCTTCTATATGTCACTGAATCCCATGGTGTTAACTTTGTGCAGGGAGATATGTTTCCACAAGGAAGCATATGTCAGAAGATCTACCCTTTTTGCGGCTTCATGCGTATTGCTATCACTTCATCCCTCTTATGTAGCAACCTCCTTAGTTGAAGGCAATACTGCAATTTCTAACGGGCTTGAATGGGTGCGCACATGGGCTCTTCATGTAACTGAATCCGACACAGATAGAGAGTGCTATTCGGTAAGCAACTAACTCTGACGCTTCACATGGGTTTGAATGACATTATAGAAATGATAGGTGAAAAAAAAACATCATGGCGTGTGTTTGAGAAAATATAATGAAATTAGGAATCATTATTTCAACTCTTAGATTTCATTCAGTATCTGAGCAGAGAAGTAGGCCTTAATTATGAAATACTTTGGATGAGGCAGTAGTGAAGACTTTCTATAACGTTGTTTAACCTGTTTCTCTATGTTTTCCTTGTCTTAGATGGCTATGACATGTCTGCAACTTCACGCTGAAATGGCGCTGCAAGCTTCTCGAGCTCTAGAGTCTTCACAAAGCACGTCCATTGCGAAGAATGTTGTCGGGATTCCGTGTAATCTATCCAAGGGAACAATTATCATTCCCCATTCCAATGTGAAATACTGATTTTATCATCCGAAGGACAATTGCATCTTTCCCTTTTGTAATTTCTGTACAGTATATCAGATTATCAGTGATGACATCAAGTAAAATCAATGCTTTCGAAAGCTCGACGTTGGTCTGAATTAGAAACTGCATCAAGTTATTATGCTGTCAAAATTAACATCTATAAGCAACTATTCGAAACCGATATGCTTCATCTTCATCTTTCATGACGATTAAGTACTGAACTCCATGAGTATATGCTAAAACACAAATCCTCTGGTCATCCGGAGAATAGGGCCATGCAACCACTTCGATACTTCTCATCCATCCCTCGTTGCGAAGCATGTTAACTGCGATGACATCTGCTGGAGCTTTAACCTTGATGACATCTAATGCCATGAGGTGTTGTTTGTGAGTTTCCATGGCAACTTGGGTTGCATGGAGATCTTCGTCAGTTTCGTCAGTGAGATGATGTCTTAAAATAGCTGAGAACGCAATCATGAAGCTTCTCAGGCGTTTAAGTGAGTCCATCTCCATGGTTAGAGAATCTGCACTCTACAAAAATCTCTTTTAAATACACAATGAATACATAAAAAAAAAATTCTACGATGTCATATCCGACTAACTTTGTCAACCAAACTAGTTTTGTTCTGTTGTTTTAAGGATTAACTTCATTGTGCTACCCTGAATTTTGGGTCATCTTTCACTTGTGTCCATCTTTTTTTAAATCACGTGAATCCTTTTGTACTCCTAAAATTCATCAAAATCAGACAAAATTTCAAATCATCTCCGACCATGACGTAAACATCTGATATGGAGGGGACAAAGAGGACCCAATTTCAAATCAAACACCAAATGGAGGGCAAAAATGTCATTTAAGTTATTTTCTTTTTCATTTTTCACCTTTTCTCTTTTCTTTTTTTTTTCTTTTTCTTCTCCTCTCTCTTATCCTTTCCTCTCTCCCACCCACCACCACCATGAACACCATCGAATCCCTCAAGTGCTTGATTTTACAGATTGGGGAAGTTAAAATTCGGGAAGAGAGAGAGAGAGAAGAAAAAGAAAAAGAAAAGAAAGATATATGGAAAATTTTAAAAAAGTGAAAAAAAGAAATTGAAAATACCTTAAACAAAAATGACGTTTTTGCCCTTCATTGGGTGTTAGATCTGAAAAGTGGGCCCTCTTTGTCCCTTCCACGACATATGCTTATGTCATGTTAGCAGATAATTTGAAATTTTGTCCGGTTTTGATGAATTTTAAGAGTACAATGTTACACATTATTAATAATAAATATAATTGAAATTTGTTTAGTCTTTATGGTTTGAAGTCGACATCTATTTAGCCCTTGTGGTTTTATTTTAATCTCAATGGTCCTTAAAGTCACAATTTTTCATCCAAATGGTCCTAGGCTAAGTCAGCAATTGAACTAAGAAAATTGACGAAATGATCATTTGGATGAAAAATTGTGACTTTAAGGACAATTCAGATTAAAATAAAATCACAATGACTAAACAGATTAAAAATTATGATTTTAAGAACCATTCAGATTAAAATAAAACCACAGGGACTAAACAGATGTCGACTTCAAATTACAAGGACTATTCAGTATTTTAACCATAAATAAATTAGGGACACAAGCGAAAGATGACCCAAAGTTCAAGGTAGCACACTGAACTTAATACTTGTTTTAATAAAATCGAAAACACTAGTTAGAGACTCCTACTTTTTAGGAAAGAAACACATGTTAACTATAGCGATTCTCCTATATAAAACCCTAAACCTTAATGTATAGTCAATTAAATATGTGTATACACGTACAAAATATCATTCAAATTATATAAACTAATTTCAAGAACTCAGGAACTCCGTGTGTTAGATCAAATTCTCAACAACTATAACAATTTTAATTTACATGTAAATAACGAAAGCACCAAATCTTAAAGTCAATAATGATCGCAGAGATAAAGGATTAACGTTCTAAAAAGTAAAAACAAAACAAGAGAGAAGACATGAGAAGAAAGTAAGCCTACCTCTGTTTTGCACAATCGGAAAGCTCGACTTTGGGAATCAATATTGGAACCCTAGAGCAAACTATATATAAAACCCTATAGTGTTGATATGGTCACCTAGTCATAAAAAAAATCATGGTCAATCACCGTTGGATGTAAAATCAAGTTATTTTATTTTTCATTTTTGAAACAAAACAACTTAACTTTAAAAAAAAAATTTATTCACACAAGCTTATTTTCTTAATACACACCCATATGCATGTGAAACTTTTTACCATTTTTCTTCTCATTTGTTCCTATTTTACCCCTTTTCCGTTCTTCCTCACTCCTCCTCTCACTACCCCATTGCAACCCTTCTCGATCTCTATGCCCTTACTAGCCATGTTTATATATGAGTCTGTGCACCCTCAAATCAATGGGATATTGATTCAAAATTGTCTCTCCTAGTTATACTTCTTAATGGAAGTATTGTTAGAAACCAAACAGACTTACAGTTCTAGAATCAAATCAAATACATTATATATTATATAGGAATATAATCATAGCAATTTGAATACAAAGCTTCAGTTCTTCAATTTGTTTACGTTGCTGTAATCTGATGTGATATACAAACACAAATATTGAAGAATAATTATCTGTAAGAAAAAAAGGAGGTCGGGATCTCTTCTCCAGCTTTCTCTACTTGCTTGGGTTTGTCATACCTAGCTAGTGAACAAGATTATGCATAAATTATTTTCATCCATAAACGTTTAAGACCTAGCTACAAACCTTCATAGGGAGACCATTGTTGTCGTCGAGTTGAACAGAAAAGAAGATATTTCTTCAGATTTTCTTGAAAGGAAAAAAAAGGGATAGAATAGGCTTTTAAAGTTTGATAAAGAAAATAAGATGTGTATGTAACGAAGAGGATTGTGTGAAGAAAATTACTCGACTTTAGAACCAAAAAAGAAGAAAGTATGCTTGATTTGGGCCCGGGTCGGGTCAACCATATATGAGGTTGGGCGGGAGAAGTAACTGCTAACTCTTTTCCCGCCTCATCATCATCCCCCAGAAGCTGTGATTAGACATTTAGACCTGAATATGGGACCCACCCTTTGCCACCCTTGAAATTTGATCAAACATTTTCTCTAGCACCAAAGAAGCCATGGCTGCCTCTCTCTCCAAGCTCCTCCTCCTCCCGCCTCCACCCTCACAGGAGCTCCCTCCTCCGCCACGTGTCCCTCTCCCTCTTCCCAAGAGGAACCCACCAGCTCTGGTGGCCAGCTACTGGGCCCCATCATCAGCGGAAAACGTAGCCTTTCCCTCGCTGGCCAACTCAAACCTGCTCTGGGAGCAAATTTGCTCCCCACCCTAACTTCCCCACTTTGCTCCCCACCCATTTAAATGAATAACACCTGTCTCACTCTCACTCAAAAACTCTCCCAACTCCCTTTCTTCTTCTTCTTCTTCTTCACAACTCTCTGCAACTCCCAGCAGAGGCGGAAGCACTCGGAAGGGGGAGAATGTGGAGGAGTGGCGGGCGAGAAAGGCGGAGCCGGGGAGGCGGCGGGAGCAGGATTTGCAGGCGGAGCAGCGGAGCCAGACGAGGTCGCTGCCTGTGTCGGCGACGAGGAGGAGGCGCTGCAGAGGGGAGCCGAGGCGGAGGTGGACGAAGTACTGGCCGAAGCCGGTGGATGTAGAAAAACTCAAACAGATGGAGCAATTTTCTTCATGTATATTGAATGGTATGTTGATGATTTACATTGCTGTGTTTATATAGAGGATTTGAATCCTACCTAAGACTGAAAATAGTATGGACAAAGCCATTTACACCATGCTGCTAAGCCATGCTCTAGTGATTGATAAAGTACGAAACCCTATCAGAAGCCCCATGCTGCTGCAACAGTAACACTTGCTTTATCAAACACCATGCTGGTTCAACTGTAACTTCATGCTCTACATGCCTTGTCAGTATAACACCCAACAGCTTACTGCACAAAGCTTGCTGTGCAGTGACTTAGATATCTGCACTATAACTCAATACTTCCAATAGTGGAGGCGCCGGAGACGACGGGGGAGGCGGCGGTGGGAGTGGAGGACAGAGAGGCGGAGGGAGTCGGAAGAGAGGGCTTGGGTGGGGGTTGGGGAGGGGGAGTTGCAGAGAGTTGTGAAGAAGAAGAAGAAAGGGAGTTGGGAGAGTTTGAGTGAGAGTGAGAGTGAGACAGGTGTTATTCATTTAAATGGGTGGGGAGCAAAGTGGGGAAGTTAGGGTGGGGAGCAAATTTGCTCCCAACCTGCTCTTCCTCAGCTCGGCCGGGTTCAACGCCCAGGTGACGGTCCAGGAAAACGAACCGGAGGAGTGGCTGATCAACCGGTTCAGGCGTGAGGTCATCAGGGCCGGCGTGTTCCGTGAGTGCAAGAAGAGGAGGTTTTTCGAGAACAGCCAGGACAAGAAGAAGAGAGCGGGATTTGTTTCCAGGAAAAAGAAGAAGAGAAAGGCTAGGAAGGCTGCTACAAGGAATGTTGGAGGGTATCCTATCTCCAACAGTGATGATTAATCATTGTTCTCTATGTCAGGTCTTCGCAATCAGGATATCGGAACCAGTTCAAACAGCAAAAACCCGAGAAGGACAATGAACCCAAGAGGAAAGAGGACAGTGACAATAATGATAACTGGGACTTCTATGAAGTAGACCTTCCTTATAATTGATAAGAGATGATCTTTAATTGATATTAGTACTGACGAAGCAACAAGTGCAGCCTAACCCGAAATTCCTTATGTCACAATTTTTGTTGTTATATACTCACCGTGATTGTAATTTAACAGGCTTAGACAAAATTTGCTTCCATCTGATCTGAATCCTAATTTGAGGAGGACGTCAAATTATTAACTGACGAGAATCACTACTATTTTGTCCAACTATTTCTGTGCTTAATTTCGAGATCTTCATTTTATACTAATAAGTCTCAAAATTGGTGGAGGATGGCATATGATGCAACGTACCTTCTATCCTTCTTTTTTTAGTTATGTGCCTTCTGTCTGTTGAGCTAGAAAGTTTGGTGATAAATCCTGTTGTCCCATGGTGCTTGGTGAGTTTAGCCTTTTCAGACTTCATCCCCATAATGTATCTGTTTGGCCTGCATTTGTAAAGTGTCTTTGCATATGGGATTTTGAAAGATAAAAGAAAGCAATGTAAACTAGGTCAACGGCGACAAACATAACCTGTAGATCATTTTTATATCGATAATGTTGGTTTTAATCAAAAAAGATCTCAGTACAATTAAGAATGACCCACCAACTTTTGAGTTATATTTTCTTTGTCATTTTTTCAATGTGGGATCTCTCCTCTCCAACAAACTAGTCTTTGGATTTGAGATTTTGAAGGATAGAGAAAGCATTGTAAACTTGAACAGGTTGTAGATGTAATTAATTCTGGCTCACAACCGAGTTGGTAACTCAACAATGACATTAATCAGACCGGCCAAAAACGTAGTCAACTTCTAAAATTAAGGATTCTCTTTCCCATGAACCAAAATATCAACTGAGATATGGTTTACCCTGGTGGCCTGGTGCAGTTTGTCGCAATCGAGACACTTCAGGCCAATCTACAAATATGCACATTTCTGGGAACATCACTTTGCTGATGAATAGATGTCCTGGCAGAAGCAATCCAAGCTTTCATATGCAAACCAGTTTTTCTTCATCTGCAATAAAAGACAAAGTCGCTAAATATAAGAACACTGACATTGCATCATAGAATAGACATCTGATACTTGGAGATAACTTACAAAGTAAGGGTACTCCTCCATGCTAAAAGTCTGCGGAGCACTCTCCATGAACAAATTAATGAAGTAGAGAACAAAATTGCCACATTCTTGATCATTTCTCTGCTGAGGCACCTGAATCATTTCCACTTTTAGTACATTTTTAAGGTGAATGTAGTGAATCAGAAAGAGACTATGTTTAGGTTACCTTAGGTACCAAAAGAGGAATTTTTCTCAAAAGATCCATATTCTCAGGCCTACCCTCTTCTCTAAAGATGTCCACTACAAATCTGAAAACAATCATAAATAAAGGAACATGTAGAACTAGAGGCAATGTATAATCAAACTATGACATGGAAAGAAGGGGACGAGTTTTCCTATAGAAAAACATACTTTCTTATATCTGGTTCCAGCCTCCTGGGATCTGCCATTTCAAGAGAATCAACCAACAGCATGCATGGTCTTTGGGTCTTTGATTCAAGATTCTCACCAAAATGACACAATATTAGTAGGTTCCAGTGGCTCCTAACAAGATGGTGACATTTCAGGAAAGAGAATATCATAACTCCAATCGTTTATTGACCATAACAATCTTAGAAGAAGGAAGGAAAGAAAGTTACCAGCAAACAATAGGAACAAAAACATATTTCTTTGAGAAAATATGCTTCTTCTTAATCCAGGTTAGCACCTTGTCTTTGGTGGTTGGTTTTACGTACAAGGAAAACCATAAGCAGTCAAGGTATGTGAAAGAAGTCTTCTTGTCCTCAGAAAAGCTCTTCCATAAGGACCTGCACATTTCAAGCAAATTTCTAATCCCATGCAGTAAATCGAAACCAACTTTTTCACAGCAGATCACTCAAATGTTGCACTTACTCAAAGTAGCACTGAAAGGTTCCAGAGTCTAGCTCCTGTTTTCTCCTTGACACTGTACAACCTCGAGAGACTAGCACTGGTTTTATTCTTGATACAGCACACGCTTTAGATTCCTGGTTCTGCGTCTTTCTTGATACTTCAAGGTTGACATACTTTGTTTTAAAACTCCTCACTGATCTCCGGCGATGAGGACAAGAAGTTAAAAAGCATGGGGATATCTTCTTAATCTCTTCAGTTTCTCTCAAACCCAAGCTCTGTCTTTGAGCTTTCGAAAATTCTAACACATGCATCCAACATGTTCGATGCTTTGACATTTCATCATTGTAAATCCCTGTTGCAGAATAGAACACTCTACCATCACATTTCTTACCAAAGTCGATCATACAAAGCAGTACATCAGGATTCAATACAGAAATAAAAAATGCATTCCCTATAAATGTCAATCTTTCACCATTCCACTCCAAATCTAATTTGAGGGTTTAACAGATATATATATATGAGAGTAAAGCTCAGCTGCTCAAGTAATACATGACACATTTTCCCTCATTCAACATAATCCTTTGTGTTCATTTGTTTACAGTGAATTTCCTTCAATTTTGTAGTTTTAGTAAAAAAATTAAAGCCAACAGTAATTTAATTTTCTTCACTCGATCTCCTCATCCCATCATATGATCAGTAAAGTTTCAATCTTTAACCCCAAATAAAAAAATAAAAAAGAGATAATCTTTGATCAGTACAATGCAGAAAAAGCAAGAGAGTAATTGTCAGTGTCGTGAAGAAATTCACCTGAAACCGAGCATTTCAAGTCGGATTCGGGTTCGGGTTCCGACTCGGAGTCGATGTTACTGGGTCTGTCGCTGCTAGGTTTTCTCCTCCCCATTGATTTTCCGCGGTCCCGAGTCGGAAACGCGTCCATAAATAATAGAATGCGTGGGGGCAATTGAGACATTTCAGGTTAATTATATCACACTATTACAGTGCCTCCTGGTTTTACGAAGCTTAATTTACCGTTTGCGTAACTGCATTGCGGTTCGGGTTTCGTGTGTTGTAGACATGGCGCCCTTGTATGAAACTCTAGTTTCGGAATCGGTGCTGGAGATGGACCAGGGCGTTCTGGACTCCATGAAGGCCAAGATAAAAGAGGAGCTCAAGAAGCTTGATGAAAAGTGAGTTCGTATTTTGAGTTCTGAGACTTTTTCTGAGTATGGTTTGGTAAATTTCACTATTGATTATAGTGTGTTTAGAATTAGGGCTTTAGATGAGTGATAATTTAGTGTCTATGTTTCTATTGCAACTATTGGTGGTTTCGCAATCGATGGAATATTATCATGTTATCAATTCAAAGTGCTGGAAACTATTATGAAAATTGAATTCTTTGCCTCAAATCAAATTCTTTCTCTGAAAGCATTGCATGGGGAGGTCCCAACATTTCTCAATCTTTTAAAGAGAACTTACCTGCAATCCTTCTTGCCCAATATGTGGAGACTATAGAATCAATCAAAGATACTCTCCTATTGTGTTCTTGGGCTCCGGTGTGGTTCAGCTCACCTTTGGATCTGAAATAGAACAACAGTAGGCTCACCAGTTTCGATTCTTGGTTTCTAAATGTTTTATCCGGTCAAAACAGCACAGTAGACCGGTTATGGGCTATCTTAATCAGTTCCATCAACTGGTCAATTTGGAAAGCTCGTTGTAGCTTTGTGTATCAGTATTGTCCTCTCTCCCCAAGCAGAATCCTCACCCATGCTGTGTCTCTAGCTTCGGAATCCAATAGTGCCACCTCAAATCTTCTTGCTGGTCTAAAGAGCACAGAAACTAATCGATGAGCCAAACATGATAGCAACTCCAGCCAAAATATGAGATTGGGGAGTCCACAAAAGTGAGCTCCAGTCTATTGGATTGTTTTAGTAGCAGTTGTCATATATTCCCCTCGTATATTCTCCCTAAACATTAAAGCTCTAGCATTGCTTATTTCCTTCACCAATGACTCAGTTGATGAATCTCTTGACTGGGTATGCCGCCTCTGACTTCCTCTCTAAGGAGACTACCATACAGATCTTCATACTCATGAATAGGCAAGTTCAACAGCGTCTTATAACTTGATAGTCCAATGAAAAACCGGAACATACACAAAGGGAAAGATGAGGAATGGCCTTAGTTTTCTCTCTTCAATCAACTCAGCCTTCTGTACTCAACAACAGCATCATATGTTTCCATGTTAAACGGACTCTCTGCAAAACATCTGGAGGGCAATAATTTTAAGTTAGAAAACATGTACATGTAGACAGAAGAAATGAAAAAAAGACTGCTTACTTTCTTCACCTCCATAGAGGGATGAAGTAAACCATTTTAGAGAAATGAAACATGGATTTTAACTAGATTCCTACCAAAGGTCTATTGCAACTTACATATTAATGTTATATGACTAAGTGAAAGGTTCAGCAACATCTATACAGATCACTCCAAGGCTCCAGGCTCATTGGTGTTGATGAAACTATGACTGTTTCCACACTTGAGGGCGTCCTACAAGACCTTAAAGAGCTTCGGCCTTATAAACCATTGACTTAATTGCCCTCTTCAATCAAGTTTAAAAGATCCCCACAAATCCCTATACTTTTCATTAGATGTTCTTTGTATAAATCTTGGCTTCTTTTAATCTTATATACAAAGTAAATAAACTGTAAAGGCAAACACAAGATTATTAACCATATTTCCAAATTCCACAAGCTTCGATCTATGGTGTATGGCACACAACTACTCACAGATCGAATACGGATACGTTAGTCGGCAGATGAAAACAACTACCATATCGACCCCTAAGCAATTAAAGACACTTGTATAAACCAATTTAAGGCCTAGCTAAAGACCCAAATGTACGTCCATTGAAAATTACAAGCAAAATTCATCGAATTGGGCAATGCTAGGGTTTGTATCTAATCTACCCAATTAAGGGTTGATCCTCCCCAAGGTCCGACACATAACCCACCTCCAACATTACAGGATCCGGCGTTGTAACTTCTGAAACCGGCACTGTCACCACCGGTACGACGATTCCGGCGTTGATAACGGTGACATATTATTGGACTAACATTAATACTGGCACGTCATTCAGGGTAAATGGGTGATGGTGGTTCATTTTGGGCTTTTCATAGCACACCAACTTTGGACAAGAAGCATACACAGTTACAGTGTACAATGAGATCATCAATTTGTGCTTTGGTACGGAGTAACTAGGCCCATACCCTTTCTACTAACTCCTGAAATCTTTTTTTTTTCGTCCAATAATCAAATAACCCAAACAAATATTTAGAGACTAATTTCGTAGCGGATGAAGCTGTTGTCACCGATGATAACAAAAGTTTTTAATCAAATTTGGTAAAATGATAAAAGGAAGTGAGCTTCGTATTCAATATAATATATTATTTTCTTAATACAAGGAATAAAATGTAATGAATAAAAAGCAAACCCTCCTCTCGTACAACCTATGCGGTTATACCTAAATTATCTAAACGAGTAAACATTTCAGGCAAACAAAGGCAGATAATTTTCCAAACTTAACATTATTATTAGACCAACATGCTACAAATAACCCTAAAGTTCAAAAGATCATACATCCAAAATTATTCGATCCAACTACGTAGAAGAAAAAAGAAAAAAAAAACAGAAGCTAAAATTCGAGAGGAAAAGAAAAAGAAAAAGACAAAAAAATGAACGAAGGAATTTGGAGCACTTTGTCCCTTTGTCGAGAGTTACAACTTACAAGCGTCACTGACGCCAAGTACTTAACAACCTTCTACTTCACTTCATCCGCTGAGTCAGCTCGTACTTTATATGTGTGCTCCTGCAGTCCTGCAGCCACATTTCCTCAACTGAAAGATATGTCATTCACTCATTCCCCTTCTTTTGAAGCCAAGAATTGATTGCACTCTCTTTACATGTGTTTTGTAAATTCCAATACCACAGGGGAAGAAGAAACCATACCAAAACCAAAAAACCCAGCAGCGATATCAACTATGCTTCCTCTGCCTCCTATTGATCTCAACGATGTTCAGCACAAGCTGGCCACCCATTTCAGGCCGTGGCAACGCTCCTTTCAGTTCTGGGCTCGAGCCGTTGACATCTACACTGGCTACAAGGTAACCCTCTTTCTCACTTTCTCTCTCAATGTTTGTATGTTGATACATTTTAATGCATGCAATGGAGTAAAAGGAGTGTTTGTTGATTTGGGTTGATGAGTTTTGTTGGGTTTGGGCAGGTGTTTCAGCTGCGTGTGAGTTTCGTGAAGGATGTGAAGAGACAAGAGGAAATGTGGGAGAGGCAACATGAAGTTGCGGCTGAGAAGATATATGCTATGTGTTCGGATATGGGCGGTTTCTTTCTCAAGGTTGGTTCTTGATGAATTAATGGTCTGTTTGCTGAACTGGTTTTAATTTTATGGGTGAAATTTGGGAAATTGACATGGGTTTTTTTGGGCCTTATTTACTGTTCTGTATTGAATAGTGGATAGAATAAAAGTTTACAAAAATTAGGGTTGTTGTTGTTTATGAGGTTAGAGAGTTCAATGTGGAATGAGATCTCATGTGGAATAGTTAATCAGAACAATGATTTTATTCCTCTGTTCCTTTGTGTCTTCCACTGAATTAGATATTGGACAATCCATAAGAACCTTGAATGCATGTTAGTGATCTTTTGGTTTTGAGATATTTTTGCTGGATACTGAGTTGGCTTGGATTGGATTTCGATTAGGTTGCCCAAATTGTAGGGAAGCCAGACTTGGCCCCTGTTGCCTGGGTGAAAAGGCTTGTTACATTGTGTGATCATGCTCCTGCTACTCCATTTGATGCCGTTCAACTTATGCTGGAAACTGAGTTGGGTCGAAGTATTGGTGAAGTGTTTGAGAGATTCGATGTGGAACCTATTGGCTCTGCTTCAATTGCACAGGTACTTCTTCTATTCATGAAAAGTTTCAGCTTGCTGATATAATCGAGGGATACTGTACGAATTGCAAAAAGAAACTTGAATATGATAGTTAGTATTCTTACCTAGTTTAGTGTTTCAAGGTTTGATTGAGAGACTGTCTGAAAGCAATCATGGCTGAAGCAATGAATAGTGATCTTTACTGTTGTCTGTAAGTGTGTAATATATCTAAAACATTAACGATCTAACAATTTGCTCAAAGATATTAACATTTAGGAGGAATTAAGAACACTTCTGAATGCTAAGAGCTCTTTAACTGTTTTGTGTGGGAGGGAATTAACATTTGTAAGCGTATACATTTGTAACTGATCTGTGTTTTATGCTCTAATTAGGTTCACCGAGCAAGATTGAGAGGTGATAAGAGTGATATTGTTGTCAAGGTGAGAAAAATTCAAAAATTCTGTGGCTTCTATAAGTTCTGTAAAGTTCTAATATCTCATCGTTCATAATAGGTGCAACATCCTGGAGTTCAGGATCTAATGATGACAGATATCCGTAACTTGCAAGCCTTTGCTTTATACATTCAGAAGACAGATGTCAAGTTTGATCTATACTCTGTAACCAAGGAAATGGAGACTCAGGTGCCGTTCTTTTTTTCTATTTCAGTTCTCATTGTGGTATCTTCTAAAATTAAGCTTGACTGCATCCTGAGAAAATTAAAGGATTTGTGCTAATTCTGGTCTTATCGAGGGATTAAGATTCAGCGTTTCCAAGAATTTTTTTTTAACTTCCAAGATTGTTCTTGTTGGGTGGACACTATTATTTCAGTTTATGTCTGCTTTAATCTTGATATACCTGATCCTTATATGTACCAAAGTAATGGATATTTGCTTACTGTCTGAAATATAATTGTTGGTATATCAGTATATGGATAATAACTAGCATTTATTTTTGCAATTCAAGATCGGATATGAATTTGACTTCACAAGAGAGGCTAATGCCATGGAAAAGATTCGAAAATTTTTGTATGAAAATAACAAAAGGACTCCTGTCGTGGTTCCTCGACTGATACGAAACCTAGTCACTAGGTGTGTAACATCTTTACCTCTCTATTGTAATGTATTTAGTACTTGCCAAGTGCTTTAAGTTCATCAACGGAGCTCTCATTTATCAAACTGTTGTTTTATTTGTTAGGAGAGTTTTAGTTATGGAATATATTGATGGGATACCAATCCTCAATCTTGGAGATGAAATTGCGAAAAGGGGTATAAATCCTGTTGGTAAGGTTGCAGCCGCAGCAAAGCAGTAAGCTTCTAGTCTGTACAGAGAGTATGCATTCCTTTTTATCTACATGTTTTTTATGCAATTGGTTTGCAGATACTGTGTGGTATTTATCACCTCTGCATAAAATTTGGAGCCATGTAGTTACATAATCAATTTTTGTCAGGAAAGTGTATCGGTTCTTAGTATCAGCAAAGATGTAATTTACACGGATTTTCATTATTGTGCTCCTTTATTACCTATCTGTTTGGTTGCTGTCTTCTCTCTTCCATTCATTTGCTAAAATTTGCTAGATTTGGAACTTAACCAACTTTAGTTGAGAGAGCATGTTTCCTGAGTTCATTACCTTAAGGCTTTCCCTGTCTTCAACTTCTCAAGCTAGATATTGCTTGGTTATTATGAAGATTCCCAGAAAATGTTCTCTAGTCTATTCATAACCTTTTCTTCTCTCATAAGAAATGGAGCATTCGATTCATCATATCAAACTTCTTACAAAATGCAGGAAAATCCTCCAAAGTTTGACACTAGCATATGGACAAATGATTTTGAAGAATGGTTTCTTCCATGCAGATCCCCACCCAGGAAATATCCTAATCTGTAAAGGTTCAGAGGTAATGACAACCAATTTGTTTTCCTTGTACTTTTATGGCTTTATTCCAACTAATACTCATTTGGCCTGAAAGATGTTTACTTTTCTCATCTTAATTATTAACTGTTTGAGTATTGTCCTTTCATTTCAATCAACTTATTATTTTAACTCCTCCAAGTTAGGTTGCCTTGCTCGACTATGGCCAAGTGAAAGATCTCCCAGATCAGTTGAGACTTGGTTATGCTAATCTTATTCTTGCAATAGCTGATGGTGACCCTGTAAGAGCCTTAGAGAGCTATGGGTAAATATATTTTGGTTTTTGGTGTGACATGTACTATGAATTTGCTATAAGCTTGTTGAACTGGGAAGAGACTGTCTAAGTTGCTTTTGACCCAGTACAATGTGAAAATGAACAGGGAGCTTGGCATAGAAACCTTAAGCACTTGTGAAGATGAACAAAAGGAAATGTTGAAGTTGGCAGAGACAATGTTTGACACGAAATTACCCCCTGGAGTGACGATGTTGCAGCCTTTTTCCGAGGAATCTTCTATTAAAAAGATTGCAGTTCAGGTGTGCTTAATTTCCAAATCTTCTCAACTAATGGAACTTCACGTATATGTGATCAATCATCAACTAGTAAAGAGATTATTCTGTATTCCACTCTACTTCTGAGTCATGATTAACCAAATCATGTTTCATTCTTTTCCATTGCTCTGATAGGCTTTTCCAGAGGAGTTGTTTTCTGTACTTCGAACAGTGCACCTGCTTAGAGGGCTTAGTGTTGGACTGGGAATCAACTACTCATGTGCAGAACAATGGAGACCAATTGCAGAAGAAGCTTTGTTTCGTGCTGGGAGATTAAAAGGTGAGCTTTTCGAACTCCTAGACCATATAAAATGGTGAGACGTGTATGTCTGTGTTCATGGAACTTTCTTCAATTTCTGTATGATGTTTGAATAGCACCACACCCTAGAGCTAATCTCTTGTTTGTTGAACATCAACTACCAGGTAAAGATTACAAGGCTAGAAATCGTAGAGGTGGTTTATTAAGGAGGTTACTCTGGAGAGACTGATTGTGTTGTGAGAAAAGGTAGCTTGCTGGCTAATAGTGTTCAGATGTTTCTAATATCTGGTTGAAACAATTGACAATGATTGAAAACTCAAATCAACCAGTTGCGTAACTCTGTATTGAACATCATTATTTGGCACAAGCGCTTCAATTGATTTGCACAGTTGTTTTAACATCTGAAAGAGAGGAAAGTCTAGCATCATATGAGATGTTTTCAGAATCAGCAAAGTGCTAAAAATCTTTGGTCAATCCTGTTTCATTTCTATAATTATGCAACAAACTAGTCGTCCGAACTCAAAACCTTCACAGACTCAACACAAACAAATAAAATTTACCTTTGCCTACACAGAGTTAGTCGTTGACAGTGTTCATTCTATTTACCAAACACTAGGCTCTGTGTGTTTCAGCCGTTTATTCTCAGAAATAAGCAGAAGCCATTTTTTTAGAAGCACAGCTGCACCAAACACAGTGACATGGTACACTGGCTAACGAGAAATGTCAAAGTCGTCGGCCGAACTACCATAAAAAAAGAAAAGAAAAGATTGTATACAATACTGTATTGAGTATTGAACAATCAGTAGTGTTCATATGGTCGCCTAGTGACCAAGAAAATTAGATGTAAATCCAAGAGAGGCTTTAAAATAGTACTTCCCACCCTTATATTTACATCCAACGGTGATTGATCATGATTTCTTTAGTCATTAGGAGACCATGTGAACACCACTGATTGAACAACAATGCCTCATCGAAAAAAACTGTTGCAACGAACTATCGTCGGTAAAGCTACCCAAAAACCTATGAATGGGCCCAGCACAAACACGTTTCCCGCCCGTCAGTTGGAGTTTTGGCGCGCGCTATTGTTTTCATCTTTTCCTCAAATTGAGGATATGAGTGGTTCAGATCTATAGATCTGTCTCAGATTGAGCAGCAGAGCTATGTTTGGGAGAGTAAGAGCGTCGTCTATTCCGGCCGAGAGCTTGGAAAGACCGCCCTGCAAGATTTTCAAGGACGATTGTCTCTCCATCTACGGTAAACAACCGAACGCTGCTCTCTCCTCATTTTCGCTTTCTTTCATTTTTACTGAATGTTGTTCATCTTGAACGCGTCGACCCCTTTAACTAGCTTTGTTCTGTTTGATAATTTGTCTCAATGGCCAATTGGGCATCTCCTACAAACATTGCGACACATGATTTTAACATCTACAATTGTTCTACACCACCGTGTATTTCACCCCTGCTAGTTCCGTACTTCTTTACATAGGACAAAAATTGTAGTGTAAATCGCTTAGGCTTGCGTGGTGACGGCTGAAAAAGCTGTTGACGCGCAGCGGTTCAGTTGCCTCATGGGGAAGTGTGTACTGGGTTCAGATGTGTGTACTGTTCTATGAATGGTTGAGTGCTTAGTTGGACTTAAAACGGTGCAATTGACACTGTTTCCAGTTGTTCTGTGTATTGAAACTGTTCATGATGCTGTATGTGTACCTTGGTAATCGTAGAGGGACACTTGGAGTTACAGGTTCATTAACGGAATCATTGTTGTTAACTTCGCTTTTTTCTGTGATGCAGAGGCTACACTGATGAAGCTTAAATTGGGTTCAAAACGTAATCCAAGCCCCTGCTCTAATGAGGTAGGGGAGGCAGGTGCCAGTTCTGCTTCAAGTTCTCTTGAGTCGGAGCCAATGAACATAGAGGTGAACTGTGCTTCCTCGGGTACGTCAAGCTCTCCAAACAAGGTTGCCAGCTCCCCACATGAGGAGGTTATGACATTAGATACAGACTGTTCTTCAGAAAGAAGTTCAGTAAGTTGGAGTGATTGTGATTCAGCGTGGACCTTGAAACAGCCAAGGAGTACAGAAGTTTCAGTTCTCTACCTCTTCTCTAAATTCAGGAGAGCTCAAGATGCAATCAGTTCGTCCTCCAGTGAGGCAATGACAGTAGATAGTGTTGGTGGTTCTCGATCTGTTAACAACACAGAACAACAATCAGAACAGGAACGCATCAACTCTTTTCCTGCTACTGAGATAGATATGCTCTAATTGAGTGAGTTTATCTCGTGGAGATGTCTAAATATGGTTGTGCATTTGAGTCCACTTATCTTTGTGTATCATAGTTGAGCAATTTCTGTTGTGAAAACATGTCGGCCATCATTTCACTTCTCTTGTGCAATCATGTTGTAATTCACTAAATCATAAGCAATTTTAGTTTAGTGCTCTCGTTTAGTTTGTCCGGCAAATTCCTTGCCCTATAGGCCTTTACATAGACTTTTGCCCTATAGTCCATACAGCATCAAGTGTATGGTTCAAAGTAATTTTTCAATGAGACTACTTAACCATTGTCATTTATATCAATGGGGGTGAAATTGGTAGATCCACAGAAAAAAATTGTTCAAATAGGAGTCATTCTCATTAATCAAGAATTAATACAAGAAACAGACATTTGTGAGGAGGGTTGTTTAACCACATATTCATGATAATTCATGAGGGATTTTTGAACCGTCTTAAGATTTTACATGCATAACCGACATGAAGATACAGGTGGTAGAATTAAGCATCCAGGAAAAATCACTCTCTCAACCATGGTGCTTGGGCTGATGTCCACTGGCATACTTCACCTTCTTTGAACCAGAGAGCTGCAAAGCAAAACAACTCATGAGAAATATGTGGGATAGTTAAAAAGGAGAAGTGTTGATTAATAAGCATATATATATATATATATATATATATATATATATATTTAAACATATGATCACCACAATTTTATAGAAGGTAATCTTCCTGATCCATTGAAAAGGGGAAGTAATTTTCTTGTGTAAAACACTTCGGGGCTATTATTTTCATTTAAGAAACTGATTGCTCCACTGTTTCGCGAGTAAAATTCCACAACTAAAACTTGAGAACCACATCATATCTATTTTGTCACTGCACCACATCTAAGTTACTGCATCATGATCTCATATACAACTGAACCATCCATAAAGTAACTCATTCATGGCCAATACCACATAAATAATAGTTGTCATGATTTCCCAAGTAACATAGGTGAAACTTAGCCAATCATCGCTATCTACTGAATTTTAGTGTCCACCTTCATATAAAGAGAAGTATAAAATATAGATGCATTTCAGCCATTTAGGGGCACAATGTTCAAAACATGGATGCTAAGACAAAATTCTATTTTCCTCCTCTCATGAGAGGATGAGTAGCAAGGCAGTATAAGCCAAAGGAAAGTGAAAAGCTATTCTGAATTGCATGCTCACCTGTTTCACGTTTGCCATTTTCAGGGCTATCACTCCCATGAACCACATTCCTGCAAAGTGTATTTCATATAACAGTGTCTCATTAGAACTCAAATGCCATCAAGTGAAACAAAACATCATAATGCACATATCATTGGCTAAATTACTCAAATCTCAAAGGGTAAAGGGCCCAACCTTCCTGTTTGAACAGCAAGATCTCCTCTAATAGTTCCTGGTTCAGCTTGAAGAGGGTCTGTAGACCCTATCAACTTACGCGCTGATGCAACAACGCCAACACCCTCCCATGCCTTCAGAGCATAACATCATGATCAGTATTCTTGTACAAGTGACATGTTAAATCCACACTAGACATTGATTTCTATAAAACAAAAAGAATAGAAGATTGAATCATACCATGCACACAACTGGGCCAGATACAATGTACTCTATCAACTTAGGGAAGAACGACTTTGACTTGAGATCCTTATAATGTTCCTGGAAACAACAAAAGGTACAGAAAGAGTCACAAAGTCGCATCATATCAGCTTCCTTGAACTAAAGGGAATCATTAAGTTACAAGTGTCAAGAGTTTAAAGTTTAAACATGTAACATATAGTACACGAAACATTACGGGTTCTCCAACATAAATCCAAAGCTTTAATCTTTTAAAACCGAAATCTGTACCAAAAAATCTTCTCTCCTTCGGTTTGGAGAAGCAAAACTGCTGTTTACTATGTTCTGTGAATGAAATAGTGTAAAACACACAGGTTTACTAAAATTCTCAAAATGAAATACCTCTGCCAAATCTCTGGGGCACTGAAAGAGCTTCAAGCCAGTCAGTTTAAAACCCTTCTTTTCGAACCTTGAGATTATCTCTCCAACCTAAACCAATTCAATCCATACAACAACAAAAAACCAAGTAAGCATATTAATACATAACTTCACACCATTAACAAAATTCAATTCTTTCTAAATCCCAGTCCACTATTTAGTGTCAATCAAGTTCAAAGCTTTAGATACATTTCACAAACACAACAATAAACCAAAAAACAGAGAAGGGCTTACAAGGCCACGTTGAACACCATCAGGCTTCACCATTATGTATGTCTCCTCAACTTGTTCCTGAAATCACAAACCCATCAAAAACGTCAATAAATCCCAACTGGGTCACTCTTAAATCACACCAAAATCAAAGGGCTTTCACTGAAACAAACCAGGGAAGCAACCAAGTGTGGGAGGAAGATGCGAGGTTTGGCGGGGGTTTTAGCATGAGGACGAGTTTGGGAATAGGAGAAAAGATGAGACTTTGAAGGGAATGCTGCTAGCTGGGTGCGCAAGTTAGAATTGGGTTGGGCGTAGGATAAGCAGCTGGGACTTGTCCTCTGGGTTGTTGAACAAGAGCGTTGAAGAGATGAGGAAAAACTTGGACTTGCTCCGCCATACACTGCCACGCTCTCCATGCTCTCCCTCTCTCTCTCCCTCTCTCTCTATCCAAACTGTTCCTTAAATATATAGATGCATTTTCCATGTGGATTTTTACCATTTTGTTTTTTATTCTAATTTATTTTATTTACTGAAAAATGGGTAAAAAAACAAAAAAAACTGTAGCAGGTACCTACTTCTGAATGTACCTCATCATATCAGGCCAAAATTGAAGTGACAAATAGAGTTGAGTTTTGGTTTTAAGCGTTAAGCGGAGAAGACATCAGATTTCATTCTACATAATAAAGATAAATGCTCTTAACCACTAGAGCTACATACTCTTCCAAGTTTCATATAAACACGACAAAAATTCATGATATTTTCATTTTCTTTAAAGAAAAAAACAATTTGGAGCTTTTATTATCTAGTCAAGTACCACCGTTGCAACTCCAATTTCGGCATAGCTTCTTTGCAAAAGAAAAAAATGTTTTTTCTTCCTCATAGTTGACTACCTCTTAGTGAACTTTGGGTGTGATTTCTGGGTGGATGATGTTACAGAATCTAACTCTGTTTTATATAGCATGGCAAGTGTAGTTTGATAGTGGAAAATATGTGGTGATGAAATTGATTCTAATGCAATTTCATCTCTACTTGCACTGGAAGTTAGAGGAAGGTGATTGCTAAAAGGTACATGCATAAACAATTGAAGCTTGCTGGTGAAAGAGAACAGAAGCTAGAACCCTCATAACTTCTAGTCTTCTACGTCATAGGAGTGAGCTGTGATTGCCATTCTGTGCATGAAAATCCCTAACCAGAGTTCAAAACTTCCAGTTTAGTTTGATTTCAAGAAATAGTTGGTGAGAGGGATCGACTTTCATATTTCAGAGTAAAGATAAATGCTTTTAACCACTAAAGCTACATGTTTTTATAAACTTTTTATAAACAACTTAGAACTCCGTACATTTATAAAAAAAATAAAAAATAAAAAGAGTGTTATGTTATTCATGTCATGATCAGTTACTATCAATCCCTGTCATTACAATCTTGGTTATTACAATCAAAAATCAAATTAATGTGAAAATGTACAACTGAAGTCAGTCTAGGAGAGCCTTGTAGAGAGCACTTGTTCCCATATTCACCCAGTCAGTCCTCCATTGTACCAAAAATAATTAAGTTCAGCTATGTGCAAATACAGAACACACATCAGCCTATGATATCCACACCACAGTACCACACCACCAAGGCTTCCTCTTTATTCCAACTGTGTAATCACCCAAACAGCTCAACTTGAAACTCAAACTCACTTATTCTTTGCAGCCCATTTGACACAGAACACAAAGTCACCCAGTCTGCACTCCAAGAATCCTGGATTGTATTATTAGAACAAACGCTGAAATGTGAGTAGGGGAAACCTTCCCTTCTTTTTGGTTTTTTTGCTTTATATTTGAACTGGTATTGTGGGAGATTTCGGAAGCGAAAGGTTTAAATTCAATTAGCATTTCCAGCAGGAAGCAGCAACAATAGGCCTTGATTTCCAACCAAGAACCAAGCAACCCTTTTCTTCCACAACAGTGTAGCCCTCACAAACCTTGTTCTTCCCAAGCCACTGCTTTGCCTGAGCCATCATCTTGATTGGTGCACCCTGGAACCCGGCACGGCTCATCCTCCTGCGCCACTGATCAACCCTCTCATGCCTCTCCACGCGTGCCGGTCCCTCACAGCTGATGATGTTCTTGATCTCCTCAGCAAAGTAGAATTGCTCCATCTTGGCACGCCTAGTGTCATATTTGGGCAGCATTGCATCTAGTGAGTCAAATATTGCAGAGTAGTAATGCAATGCTTCCATAAATCTCCCAAGAAAAAAGGGTCCATTGTGGCTTGAGTCCTGCTCAACAAGGACTAAGACTTTCGGCGAGAGCTCATGGATCATCTGAAGAACTGAATTGAGAGCTCCCCTGCTTTCTTTCACTACACAATGCAACTGAAGAATGCTATTGACAACTAGTACTTCACCCTCATAAAGTTTGATGTCTTCAGGCTTTAAGTTTTCCAAGTTGCTATCCACACAAGTAAACTCCACACTTAATCCCAAGCTGTCAGCATAAGCCTCAAGCTCTTCTCCAATAATTTGCAATCTGTCAGCACACAGGCCAACACCAGTTATCCGAAGACGCGACACTGGTGGCTGGCCTGCACGCGTGGTGAGGCTATGGATCAGGCCTCGCCACTGATCGCCATGTGGCAAACCTAGGGTCATCCCAAGGTCTACCACATGAACGAAACTCTCTCCCTCAAAGGCTTCCAATATTGATGAGTTGGCCACAAAATGACCAAATTGAATATGTGGGCAAATTTCATAAACAAGGCGCAATGCCTCTTCTTTCTTGTCCATAAGAGCATAATCTTTCGCATTCAATTTCGATGGAACAAAACCAACTGCCCCTAGTGGTTGAACCAAGGCTAGCCTGCTGGCTAGGCCTTGGACAAAGCAAGACGCCACACGCTGGAACGAAGAGCCAAACACCAAAGCATTAGCACGAAGCTCAGATAGCAAAGCAGATGCGTGTGACTTGTCGCGGCAAGCAACAGCCTCAGCGCAAGCAATGAGGAGTTGAACAAGCCTCATTCCATCAGCAGTTCCATCTTCTTGTTCAGCTCCATTTTCCTCGGCATTGATCATAGCTGCTGCAGCCTCCTTAACAGCTTCGGCTGCAAGGTACCGTTGTGTGTAAGTCCATATATGATCCCGGAAATGAAGCCTTGGCAAGGTGGTCAAGCTATTAGTACTGCTGCTGCGGCTGATCATGCCGCCGTTGATACTGGTAATACTCGACAGTGAGTCATCGATACTTATAGTCCTTTTCAGCCTCTTATGGTCCCCGCTTTCATGATCCGAATAAGGATTGATCAAGGAAGAACAATCATTTGCACTGCCCTCCTGGCCAAGTGATGCCATGTAAGGATATGAAGAATAGCAAGCCATATATGAATGATTCAGACCATGGAGTTCGAGGTGACTCATTCGATTACTCCTAATTTCATGATCAGTGCACTCGTGCTCCGTCACGAAACTTCGGCCAGGAGGCATATCTTGCTCAACTTATCCTACTCTACCACTTTGCTTTCTACAAAAGATATTCAATAACGCTCTGAAAGACCCTAATCCCAACCAAGAACAGCTTTTATAGCCGAAAACCATGCATGCCCAGTTTTCTTGTTGACGGTGTTTACAAAGAACAAACAACATGACAAACAATAATTTGGACTCTTAGATGTCACTCTGGAGAGAAACATACCGACTTTCAAGAACAAAGCCACCCTCCTAGAATTTAGGATATTTTGGTTCCTCTCTTGAAGGCCTCCTAGGTGGTAACTTTATTTTTATTACATCTATGCTGTAATTGAAAATTGCCATGTATATAATATGGTCATATACCTAGATAGCCTTTTAGGTATCTGTCATTTTCTGCATAGTCAGAATCTCATTAGGATCACGCATGCCTCTTTTGATTGATCTACGTGGTTTTTTCGTACATCAAGTAGTGCGGTCGATCAATTGATGTGAGGGATTATAGGCTTTCCCTTTCCCTCGTTGTAAAAACCAACTTTCCTTCTTGGTTTACACTCACCTAGGACCATTGATATGAGTGGTCTGAGTAGTATGGTTCACCTAGCATCGCTCTCTAAATGTGATAATTTTAAACCGTTTGTCTTGATGAAATAAACATAAGCATGACCCTAGCTGAATCAGCCGATGCTGTAATACATTCCAAGTTTTTCATAGCAATCTTCGAAAACGGGCGCTATCAAAACTAGAATGTTCCCCATGAAAGTATGTGTTTCTAGATTTAGGGCGTATCTATATGTACCAATATGTATTGCAATTTGCAGACCAACCCTATTTAAAAAGAATGATTGACAGTAATATTTGAGCCTTTCAATTGCCGGCATGCCTAAGAACAATGAGAAACTACAAACATGTAGATGTGAAAATGGGTGCTCGTGATAATGCATAGATTCGTCATTGAGCTCTTTACGACTACGCTTCTTAATCTAATTCATCTAATTGTATAGAATTTCATTTAATAATTGACCAATAAGGCATGGTTCCTAATTATTATTCTAACCAAGTTTTATAATTCAACTTTGAAATCATCATTATAGTATTTTCTATTAAGCTATCAATAAGTTTCCAAACAAGAAATATTATTAGTCAAGTGCATGCCACTACGCATATAATCATCGTGTAGCATTGTAGCAGCAATGAAATGAAGCAAGAAAATTAAAATATATATTTTAATTTTGACATATATTGTACATACGCATATAACCATCGTGTAGCATTGTAGCAGCAATGAAATGAAGCAAGAAATTGAGTTATACATATGCCAGAAGCAATTGTGAAAAATAAATTGGCGTTGGAGCAGATCAAGCACCAAGAAATTTGGATTGATGTACCCTTCAAATAGACAACAACTCACATTATATGATCAATGATCGAACAAGATCGAGTATATTTTGTTTTTAATTTGAACACTTTGTAAAACAGGAAATAGATCGAACACTTATCAAAACTCAATTGTGATCGATATCGACTTGGTTCCATTCTGCTAGCTAGATTGATGTTACTATGCCCTCCATCCAACAGCACACTAGCTAACACTAAGACCCAAATACAATAAAACAACAATACTAACAAATCTACCATGTCACATCTTTCATCCATGCTTGCTAACATTGTTGTCGTCATCACCACTACTACTAGCACATTACTTGCTAGTACATTGAACTACTGGGGCAATGCATCTTGAACTACCACTCGTGCATTCAACTGTTTACATCTTCGACAAATCGAACTACGTTTATTTGATATAAGAGGACATTGCATATGAATTGGGATACAGGATGAAGGGAGCTGAATGCCCCACGTGTTGTCCATGTTACCCAACAGTGACCACATTGTGGTCGCCTCCATGTTCATGAACTCGATCACTACGTTAATTTGTTTTTCCTGTATATATGTAAGTGCATGTAAGCTAGCTAGCTAACTAGGTACATGCATATTATGACCGTGGCCAAACAGATCCACATGTAGCTAGCTCTTTGGAAACCCAATGTCAAATCACGCACGCACTTGTAGTAGTCTCATACTCCATAGGGATCAAGAACTATGCAGGAAGAGTGTCATACTAATTAAGACTTACGAGTGCTATTAGTTAGTAGCTAGCAATTTTCTTTTTTTTTTGGAGAAATGCTAGCAATTTTCTTATTGCCTGATTGAGTCGACAATATGGCTTCAATCCCTTTATTTATGTCTTTCTTTGGAGAAATCTTCGATGATCGAGTAACTTTCTTTGCAGGAGTTCACAAGCCAGTAGGGGTTCAAACAATGTTCTTATATACATTTGATGAGTCCACAAACCATTAGAGGTTCGAACGATGTTGTTAATTTTACTATTTGAAAAGAGGGAGCTCGATATATGATCGAGTTATATATTTTGACGCAGAATCCATATTGCGGGGAAATCGGTATGCTAGTAAATTGAGCCCTAAGTAACTCAGCAAGGTTAATTTATCAGAATTAAATTCACAAGTTAATTAGACGGTGAAAATTCTTCCAAGTTCCGGTGATTATGGTTTAAGGATCTCTCGTCATGCAAAAGTTTCTTCGTTGTCGACTGTCGAGAGTACATGTACTGAAATTTTCACATATATAAATTAATTGATTGAATTAAAGAAGAGTTACATGCAGTCTACAGATACTGATCGACCTTACTAGTGTAATACAAGAGGAAAGGTGAAAATAAACGATGAAAAGTACTAATTAATTAACGGACGGCTAGGATATATTCAAACTAGCTAGCTAGCGCTAGTTTGATCGATGAACATCAGTAAGTATATATCTAGTAATCTAGAGCTGTTTCTAATTATAAGTTTGATCGATGATGAACTATGGATATGAGGAGGGAGTGCAGACAATGCAAGCCAGCAAGAGAATGGCAGTGGAAGCGCAGTCTTCTTCGATATTGGAGCTGCTCCTCTTGAATTTGCAGACTTTGGCTTTGTTGATGTTGCAGTTGTACTGCATCTGCTTCTGCTGCTGCTGCTGCTGTTCTTGCCTTCTCTTCATTCCTGCTTCTTCCACTTTAGACACCATTTTCAATTATCTCTTGGGAACTTGATGAGAGAGAGAGAGAGAGAGCTAGATGGTGTGTGTGTTTGCTTCCAGGAAAATGCACTTGCCCATTTATAGACTTCATCTTGCCATTGCTTCTGTGATTTGCTCACTGGTACCAAAGTGCCCTTTGGTTCTGTTTAGTTATAAACTTCAAATAAATTTTTTTCGACCGCCTGCTCTTAAATTTGAAGTAACTTTTTCTATCATGACAATTGGAAGCTAGTTCAAGATACAATGCTACTATGCATGTGGGGTGAGTCCGGCGGCCCGGCCATATATCATACATGTTTCTTCATATATATCTAACTCGATCGAATTCATTTTCTCGTGGAAAGTACAAAAATATAAATGATTACAAAACCTTGTATTAGTTGTATATCTCTAAATATATATGATTGGTAGAGGGGAGAGGACAAAAAGCTAGCTAGAGACAAGATGCATATGCATATATATACTACTTCTTGATGTTTTTTGTTTTCTCTTTGGACGATATATTTTGATGTATCTAAATTTGATGGTTGACCAAAGTGATGAACTCTTAAGTGCATCGTCAGTGAGTTGTGGCTTGGTTGGTTAAGGTGTTTAACTGACAACTTTAAGGTCATGAGTTTAAACCTCACGACATATGTATGGTGTGTGAGTTATTAATAAAAGTTAAAAAAAAATGCATTAGTTTTAAGTCATACATCAATTGATCATTTCCTTACAAATAGCAGAACAATCATGTATCATTTGTAAATGAAGTGACCTTAAGTGCCAAATATAATGTGTAACTAATAGATAGAGAAAGGAACAAAAACTGTTTCAATTCTTAATGCTAGCTAGTTAGCCTTCATGATCATTATGCTTAACAATCATGTCACATTTTACAGCTACAATTTGCATGGCAAACTGGCAATGCGGCTATAGATTCGCTTCAGTTATTGGAACAATGTTCATTCATATCATAGCAAGCTATTAGAAACTAATATAATGATAGAATATAGAGAGTATAGTCTATGTCTAAACCAAAAGGAGCCAAGTAATAGAAACTCCAAGCAAGCATTACAAACATACCCATATCATCCATTTAATTTCATTCAATTTCATGGAGCATGGAGGGTCTCTGAGTGAACAAAGATGATAAGTAGATTGGGATGTTTTTGCTTCCGAATGAAACAGACAAGTGATGGAATTACATGCTTCATGAATTGAACCCATACTTCAGAGCATGCTGCATATATAGGGTCGTATTTTCCAGAAAATGGGATGTTGGCTATTCTGAGAACAAGTCATTTTGAATTTTGAATCGGTTTGTCTTTGTCAATGGCAGCAAGTGTTTAAAGACATTGTTTTATAGAAATGCTTAATGTGATCCTCTATTTCTTTATAATCGGTAATTACAGAGTGGATCTTTGTTTTCCTTTTATATATACCTAGGACTAATAACCAAATTGTTGCTGCCCTCTGGCTCTATGATTGGTGCTGACTATTGACTTGAGTCTAGCTATCATTCACTTTTGGTGATAATCCAACCAATCTATAGGAATTGAATAGGAAAACACCTTCAAGAATGTAATATAGTAAATTAAAATCTAAACATTATGTTTGTTCATTCTGGCTTTCAATAAAGGTAGAGTTTTTCTATCACCATCACGCAACTCATACAATTTTCATTACTAAAGAATTTGCAACTCATACAATATCATTCTTCTTAACACAGTCACAACTTACAACAAATCTAGTTAGATCAAATAATATGACCTCATTCAAAGATATATTTCTTCAAACCCCCCAAAATGATAAAGTATACTTGTCAAAAGCCATAACCATTCACCTCTCTTCCCATAATATTGTATCAATTGCTCCTCGAGCTGATTCTTGGTAGGCAGAACTTACACATGAATTTCTCTCTCTCTCTCTCTCTCTCTCTCTCTCTCTCAAATTTTGTCCAACCCAAGCATTGAAGAATCAAATATACAACAATAGAACATGCACAAACCATCAGAACTACTAAGACATACACAAACAAAAAAACATGTCTCCAAATCTGAAATCTGACCACGATTGAAACATGCACAGACCGAAATTTCTTCATCATGTGGATGCCGGCCCAATCGAATAATCCAATATAAAAAGCAAATCCCAAATTTCTTCATCAACTTCTTTAATTCGTAGAGAAAAGAGAAGGAAAGAGTTGTACTTCTTAAATTCCCAGATAAATCCACACACATACGCACCACCCGAAATCTAAAAACCAATGGATCAGACTTAAAATTCTATCTAACTTGGAGCATAACCTCTCAAAAATGTCCGAAATTGAAGTGACGAAGCATGGCCTTAATCTTCTAGCTAGATATATGAATCACATCACTTTAGCTAGGGTGGGTCACGTGTTGTCCTCACAGCACACAACAACTCCCTTTAAAAATAAAAACAAAATTAGAAAGAAAAGAGAATAAAAAAGAAAAAACATTAGTCCCCCCATGTCCCCTGTTTGCACTTCTTCCACATTAACAAAAAAACTCTTCTCTCGCTTTTCTCTCTCACTCTCTGAAATTAGGGTTTCGCAGCTTTGCCCACAGTGCCGGCTTTGCTCTGCTTCTTATGGTTTTTCAATATCGGCGAATTCCTCCCGGAGATTCTCCACAATTGAATTGGAGCTGCTCCGGTGGTTTCTGCGATGGCGCCGCCTAGCTGGAGGGAAGGAGTTAGCAAAGCAATCTGGTGTGGACGAAAAAATGGCAGAAAGTGAGGGGTAATATGGGAAGGACACTGTTCCTTGAACACTGACCCCAAATCCGCTTAATATATAGAAAGAAGATGTACGTATATTTGGAGTGGGGAGGGACTCATCACTCATGATAGCAAACAACTATTATTGTTCGGTTAGCTTCAGTACTAAAAATGATTATTTAGATTAGTGACACTGATATTTTCAGAGTTCATCGTTGATAGTTTAAGTGTGGCACCATCACACCAAGAGATCCACATTATTCTCAATTTAGGTGTTCTTCAATATTTCTTTATGTTCCTCTCTTGTATTCGACGGTTTCATTAATGAAAGCTAACTTGTGGGCAATCACATCAACCCTTTATTCAATATTTCTTTTTTGCCTATGTAATTATGTAATTTCAATAGTTGAAGGTAATTATGTAGTTTCAATAGATGAATGACTAGCTAACATGTTTACTTACTTGGAATGAAAAATAATCATGAATCGGAGACAAATGAAATAAGCAAAACGGCCAATATCAAATCCACATGGTTGATTCCTAAACCCATCTCTTCCATTCGTAACCACATTTTTTAGTATTCATGAATCAACTCTTGATAAGAAGGTGGGGACATGCACATGATAATTTTGATTTTTTCACGTGTTAGTAAACGTACGAATACTATTACCCATAATCATTTCGATTCATTTTTTATGTTATTGAACTCAAGAATTTGATCATCTCTTATATTCCATTACATTCCAAGTAAATAAATGTGGGATGTATTTTGTATAAGCGGGTAATAAGCGTGAAATAAGTGATAGTGATTGAGTGATCATTTATGATGTTTTTCCTTTTGTATTAATGCCAATTTCATATCACTTGCGCCATGTACTTGCAATGTTTCGTCAATTTTGGCAAACAATTCTCAATGTTTAATGTAATTCATAAAGTTCACTGTTGGTAGTCTGAAATTTCTAACCTTATATGTGCAATTTAATTTGATATTGACTTTCTTTCCCAACTCCCTGAAACAGTGTAGATATATACAATTTGAATTCTGACCTGGTGAACTTTAGCCATGGTGGATGAATGGGAGGGGATCTCATACCATACTCGTCGGAAATTTAGCCCTAGCTCAGGCGCTCCCCTCTTTATGAATGGAGTATATATTTTCATAACCCTCGTTCCTTATCAAGTCATAAATCTCTATATATATACACTATAACGTACTGATCGCCATTTCCTTGATTACTACAAGAATTGTTGACATGCATGTCTTTTAATCGTGATCTCATACTTTCTGTATTCATGGCTTCCCTGAAATGGAACTCCACTGTAGCTATATATAACATGCCTCCCAGTAAGAAAGAAAATCACAGCTCGATCAACTTCTACATAGAACAATATGATTTCCCCTATCTTCTTCGTATTTTCTGTCATTCTCTCTTCTTCCTATGCTTCACATGTGCAAGACTTCTGCGTTGCAGACTACACAGCTCCTCAAAGCTTTGCAGGATTCGCTTGCAAAGACCCTGCAAAGGTCACCGTAGACGATTTCGTCTTTTCCGGCCTAGTTGAATTCCCTAACACCACGAACATTTACAAATCTGGATTCAAAGCTGCCGTTGCCCCTCTATTTCCTGCTCTCAACGGCCTCGGTGTTTCGGTGACTATAGCAACCTTTGAGATTGATGGAGTCATGGAGTTCGTCCGCTTCACAGCCACCGCTGAGCTACAGAACTGATAGTTGTCCTCGATGGAAGTGGCATAGTTGCCGGGTTCATTTCCTCAAGCAACAAAGTTTATACGAAGAATTTGAACAAAGGGGATGCTATGGTCTTTCCACAAGGTTTTTATCACTTCATTTGGAATCAGGGCAGAGGTACGGCCACTGTATTTGTCAGCTTCAGTAGCGAAAACCCCGGCACACAGATTCTGGAGACTGCACTGTTTCAAAGCGATTTACCTACCGAAATCATAGCCAAGACTACCTTACTTGACCTTGAATAAACTTGCGATAACCAAAGGAGTACTCCATACTCTTTGTTGCACAAAATGCTCTTCGTTTAGACTCTCTATCTTCTGACTGTAACTATGGTTTCAGTTTATAATTGTTTTTATTTTCATCGAAAAAAAAAAACTTTCGATGATCAAACCATCCGATCCCATCATTCACGTTCACCCAGTCAGCTAATCGGGTGAACGGGACTGATCCCTGATTTATGTATTTAGAAGACCACACCTATCGATGGTTTTGTTTGAAAGGACATCGTGGATCGTAGTAGCTCAATTTGGGCCAAAAACTGTAAACATCCTACATGATCTGTGATCTCAAAACCAACCTCGCGACAGATCCATCACTACAACAATCACAGTCATTTCCAAGGGTGAAAAATGGTCGGAAAAAGCGATTTCCTGTCGGAAAAGTTTATTTCCGACGAACTGCGACCGTCGCTAGTCGTCGGAAAAAATCTAGTTGGAAAAAGTCTTTTTCCGACAAACCCTCGGAAAAACATATTATTTCCGACAAATTCTTGTGGTCGCAAATATATTTTCAATGGTCGGAAATTGTGCCTCACTGATGACGACAAATATTATTTGCAACAACAAAAGTTTGTCACAAATAACTCTTTTCTCGTCGGAAATAAGTATTTTCGATGAACATTTTTTCCTCGGAAATTAATATGTTTAATTATTTCCAAGAGTGAAGTGGTCGGAAAATATTGGTCGGAAATGTTTTTCCAACCAACTTTATTTATTAAATTTTTTTCCCTCCCATTCAATGGAACCTGTAAACTTAACTGTAGGAGTGGTTAATTTTTCATAATTATTTCATTAAACATAAAAGGAGAAAAGTAAAATTTTAGGAATCAAATTGTATTACAAGAAAGTTAATAAACATAGCTACTACACATGTTCAAAACTAGCATATACTTAGGCTAGAAAGGCCAAGCTAACTAAAACTTGATATGATATTATTTAGTGCAGTTGTAAAATGCCTCATCGAAGTTCACGTCATCTTCATCAGCGCCATCTCCATCAGCCCCATCTTCATCAGCACCATGTCCATCAATATCATCTTCATCAGTCTCATCTCCATCACTACCATCTTCATCATGGTGTGCACTTGAATCTGTTGTCTTTTGAAGAAGAAAAAAGAAAGAAATAAAAATATGCGATGCTTATCATATCCTAACTAATCAAAATGCCATCGAAATTAAGCTAGAAATTTGACCACATTATTCTGATTAATCAGTTCATATACCGCTACTGAAACAAAACTCAAATGCATACAATTCAGTTAATTAGCACCTCGCTATGAAAACAGACAGATCAAGAATGTATAACATGGAGGTCTCAATTCAGTTAGCACTCTGATTGATCTAATGCATAACATGGAGTTCTCAATTCACAGTTCACAATCTAAAATAAAAAAAGCAAATGCACAACAAACTATAAGAGCATAAACAACAACACCATAACAAATAAAAAATATATTTCGAAGGTAGAAGTCGTACCACATAATGTGAGTTTCTTGCACATTTAGAATTGTCAGAGCTACGAGGCAGCAAACTTTGAACAACTTGAGTCAAGTTCTCCAATTTATTTTTCAGAAATTCAACCTCACCTTTTAGTTCCAAACATGCAGGCTTGTTACAAGTTTGAGTCGGTAGATGTCTTTTATCTTTGAATTTGACCCCAGCACCTAAACCAAGTGCACGGCCATGACAACTGCCATGACTATACTCATCAATGACTTTCTGATACACCTCCCAATCATCAACTTCACCATTCTCCTCTTCCACCCTCTCCTTTCTTGCAGTAAGATCCTCCTTCAAATGAAAGAATGAAAATTTAATCTATGTAATAATCATCACAATATAATATGAATAGAAAAATTATGATTCAAGTATCAAGTATGGAAACATACATAAATTTCCTTAGCCTTCTGACTTTTCCAGTGTTCTTCTTTACCGTCTTTTGCTTTACTTACATAGAACTTTCTCCAACACTCTATTGGGCTAGGTTCAACTCCATTCTGATCAAGCTATATTAAATTGAAGAAAATGTGTTTTAGAAACTTTAATATATATAGTAATAGGATAACCAATATTGACTCAGTAACTTGTATAGAATAACCAACTCCAAATTTATATTTCATACCTCCTCTTTACGCCATTTTGCAATTGGGACTGAACCTGCTGTGTGAACAATTGTTGATTGATCTCGATTGTTTTTGTTTCTTACACTCACCTTCTGCAAAATATATCAATCAATGAGAAAATGTTCAAAGGATTTTATAACTGAAAAAAAAGTAGTATCTTTAGTTACCTGCCATTCGGGATTCAACCATGCTTGAACCAAATCGGGCCACACATCTCTATTTATACCTTTTGCGCAATGAGAATAACGACCTGCAACAGTTTTATATTTTTCAAAAATGTTGTTCCTTATTGAGCTCATCCAGTCGGGATATCGGTTTTCGACATAGTTCTCAAATGCTTTCCTTACATCCACTTCAGAGCATGAGAATTTAAAGTCACATTCTTTCCAGCGGTCATATAGCCTAGTCAAGCACCCCCCTTCTTTTTTGTATTCGGGCCATGTTATAAGTGGCTTCTTCATCTCTTGCTTGAAAAGTGGGAGTATTGCACGTGTTGCAAAAGGGGTTATGATCCTACCAACAACACAATTAAATCATCTATATTGAACAAGTATTAATGTCCTTGTGCCGTATATAATTAATAACATGAAATTAAAAATTACCTTCCATCATGTATATCAGCTGCCATGCCATGTCCCTTTTCACCCTTAGCTCCCCCTCTGCCTTTCTTCTTAGGAGGACCTAAAGCTGACAAAAAAGATGAATATGATATATATTTTTTTGTTTTTTGAAAGATGATTATGATATATAACTTGGAGTAAAATTACAAAGACAAGCAAAATCATTAATACTATTACATAACGCACAGGGGAAAAAATGGAGCACACACACATTACCTGTTGCATTTTCAGGTTGAGACTCAGACCTGGCCTCTTCAGTTTCATGTTCTTCACTATTCTCTGTGCTTACTTGCCTTCTGCGACTGTTTAGCATGCCGTGTCCTTTTTCACCTCCCCCTCCCTTTTCACCTCCCCCTCTACCTTTCTTCTTAGAAGGAGCTGAAGCTTGACAAGAAGATGAATATAATATCTAACTTGGAGTAAATCAGAAAAGGCAAGCAAAATTATCAATACCATTACATAAGGCAAAGGAAAAAAAATGGAGCACTCTGATCATTTACCTGTTGCATTTTCAGGTTCAGACTCAAATCTGGTCCCTTCAACTTCATGTTCTTCATTATTCTCTGTGCTTAATTGCCTTCTGCGACATTTTGGCATGTCGTTTCCCTTTTCACCTCCCTCTCTGTCTTTCTTCTTACAAGGACCTGAAGCTTGACAAGAAGGTAATTATAATATCTAACTTGAAGTATAATAGAAAAAAGCAAGCAAAATTATCAATACCATTACATGATGCAAAGAAAAAAAATAAAAATAAAGCACACATTACCTGATGCATTTGAAGGTTGAGACTCAGACCTGGGCTCATCAGTTTCATGTTCTTCCCTATTACTAGGATTCTGTGTGCAGAATACCCTTTGACGATTCTTTGCTTGCTTTGCATAGACTAAATATTTATTGAAAAACAATAGTTATTATAGGAATTAGCTTCAAATCCATGCAGAAGAAAAAAGAACATGACATACCAGGCTCTTTTGTTCCACTAACATTAAATTCTGTAGAGCCATCTTGTGTTTTGCTCAATGCCCTTTTGTAAACTGCAGTTTTTTTCCTATAACTAGCACATAATTCATTACAAACAGAATGATTAATATATAAGACCAGCAGTAGTTGAAGTACGTATTACAAAAAATATGCAAGGAAACAAAGTACTTGTTTGTCGTCTTGCATTATCTGTAATGGTATCTTCGGATCTGCAGACTGTCATCATGCGATCTGTTGCTTTCTTTGTTGACATAACTATAAGACACATTCATTACTAAAGTAGACAAAGGAAGCTTAAATAATCTTTCATAGAACTTACGGTAGTAGATAAAAATATGACACACTTGACTGAAACTGGAATTGAAATTAAAAAATCCATAACAATCAATCCTAGCAAAATCATATTAACATTTTTGACAACTCTATTCCAAATCTTCATCCTCATTCTGGTTATCATGTGTATAACCATGTTGAGCTTCTTCTTTTGTAGGCATCTCAAAAACGTTTCTAGGTTTTGTTTCCACCACAAAACTCCATGTACTATTTTTGATTTCCTGAATATAATAAACTTGAGTAGCTTGATCAGCTAGCACAAATGGTTCATCACTATTGAGCATGGCTATATGCATAGTCAAGAAACTCATTAACTCCTTGATCATACTTTGGGTTTGATCTACTTAATTTCATCCAAGACTTGTCAATCGGTGTCTCCATCCTCTTAGATTGTGCTACTTATAAATCTATACCAAAAATAAGAATGTACTGGTCTATAGAAATCATTTGCATCAAAATCAGACAATGAGAATAAATACTGAAATAAAGTAGAAATATTTGTCTCTGTACTAATATATCCAAATAATTACATATTCAATTATCCAAATCTAGAGTGTTCATGCCAGTAGACATAAACAGAGAGTACCATGAAATAAAAATTAAAGAGAAAGACAGAAAACGTAGAGATATTTTACCTTTCTTGGAAAACAAAGTCCTCGATCAACAATGAATCTTCACTCTGTACTTGTCCAACAATGAAACGAAAGAACAGAGAATTACTTAGAAGATATGAACAAATAAATCAAAGAATCTGTCATCTTAATTAGGGATTGAAATTTCAATTGAATATTTAAAACTGTAATCTTACCCAATGAAAAGAAGCTTCTCCGATCTTCTCCGACGAAGAAATTTAATTATAAGGAAGAGATGGGCGGAGAAATGAAGCTTTTGGTGAGTAAGGAGCCTAGAGCCTAGAGCCTAGAGCCCTTCCCTTCGATAGAAAAATGAAAAAAATGAATCTATTGCCTAGGCTCCTAGCTAGATAACCTTGGCGGGAAATTTTCCCTCTTCTTCTTTTAGGTCAATTTTCCCTCTGTTTCATTATTACCGACGCTATCGTTGTTCCCCTTGCAAATAGTTATACCCTTTTCCGATGAGTTCAAGTGTCGTCGAAATTAAAATACGCGCCAACATTTCCAACTACTTTGTTGTTTTTTCCGACTAAATTTGAACATTTTTCCGACAACAATTTGTACGTCGGAAATAATATATGTCTTTTTAGATTATTTCCGACGACAAAATGCAATAGTCGGAAAAAGCTTGTGTCGGAAATTTTGGTCAGAAATGAGGTATTTTCTTGTAGTGCATTTTCCCACTGACCGAATCTCGCGGTGAGCAGCACGATGTGTAGGGTTCTCTTGGTTGTTCGTCTTACAATTCTTTTAGGGCTTGTTTGGTTCGAGGAAACCGAACAATTCAATGTCACCTTTTGTGGCACCATCTTCCTCGAGCAGCAAATTCTTGTTTTTCAAGCTTGCACTTACAGTGGATATTGATGTTTTTTTTCCCCCAATTTGCTGTCTTAATTTTTGATGTTGCAGCTACCCAGAAAGCTGTTGATGGAACTTGTCCTTGACTATTGGAGACCTAATATGTCCACACCACTCGTTAAAGATTGGAGAATTGGAATAGCTGCTTATATCAACATCATTCCCACTACTACAGAAGCTGATAAGGTAATAGAAATGTGATTGAACATTTAAACCCAGGTCTCTTTTAAAATTATAGTGAAACTCTTAGACTGAGATTCACAAAACATCTCTGTGGTTGATTCACAATGTCACTGCCATCGTCAAAAGAATTCACAATGTCATTTGGACTAAACCAGTGAAGGATTATGAACTTTACTGTTAACATTGTGAATCACACCACCCCCCACCCCCCCCCCCCCCCCCCCCCCCAATCCCCACAAGTTTGATTCATACTGTCTAGTCATTCTTGTCACCTTAGTTGTGTAATGTCTCAAACTAATTAACTATGTTCTGTGACTTGTGAAGGCTGTTGGTAAAGTACTACCTGACTTGGATGGCAATTAACCGGAATGTCATTCCGTGTTCCTTCTCTTGATGTTTCGGTGGTAGACCTAACAGTGAGGCTGGAAAAGCCGGCTACCTATGAGGAAATAAAAGCTGCCATCAAGTAAGGGTAGAGATGAATGTGTTAGGGAAATTGTTGTCGATATACGGTATCAAGCTATGATTTTGTGGTATGATTCATTTTATGGTTGTCTATAGGGAAGAGTCTGAAGGAATCCTGAAGGGGATCTTGGGTTGCACTGAAGATAATGTGGTCTCTGCTGACTTTGAGCGTGACAACAGGTACAGAAAAGCATATATATATATACATGCCTATGATCTTGGTAATTGCTGTTACATTATGCATAATCATATTTGTTGCAGGTCAAGTATTTTTGATGCAAAGGCTGGAATTGCTTTGAACGATAACTTCCATAAGCTGGTAGCATGGTACGACAACGAGTGGGGATACAGGTGATGTTTCGACACACCTTGTTTCCAATTTAACCTCAGTTTTGAATTCATAGTGATGAAATCATAATCGAAATGTGCTTCTCATTTTGGTCTGTTTTGTGATGAACTTGCAGCACTCGCATTGTTGACTTGGTTTGCCACATCGCTTCAGTTGATTCAGCATAAGGCAGCAAATTTGAAGTAGTGTGGACAGTATACATGTGTAGATTTTGGTTCATGGTTAGCAGATGCAGCAGCAGACAATAATATTGATTCCAAGTTTCCAACATATATGAACTAGAAATTGGTGTGTGCCTGATTAGATGCTTCAGTACTTCGTATTAGTGTAGCTAGATATCAGACATTTTCACAATTAGAGAAGTGTGGAGATGATTCAAGCTTTGACAATTTCATCTTTTTCCTATTAGAAACAAGAGTCTCTTAATTTCCGTATACATCAAGGGAATCAGTAATCAATAGAAGACTAGAAGTAGGTTTTCTGGAAAAGGAAAGAAGGAGAGGCACAAGCCAATGGCATATGTGGCCTTTACTTAACAAGTTTAAGTAGGTAATCTTTTTCTTTCTTTTTTTCTTTTTTGTAGAGGCTAATAGCAAAATTAGGTGGAGATCAACAAAATTTTTTCTTTTCTTTTTAAGAAATCGATCGTAAACCAGCTCTCATCTTATCCTAATTGTTTATAATTAATTATCTAATGAAGATGAATTTTTAATGGTATGATACGTACCATGCATAAAACTGTGTAGCTAGATACGTACTCCGGCCGCTTACATTTGGCATACCAAAATCAGTAAGAAAAACATACGAAACATGACTCTTTTGCCTTTTTCTTCTTGCAGTTTCACTTGCGCCAGATCCTCGATCTCCCAGTTCATGCACACAAAGTTCCAAAACAGGCAACAAATCCGTGAAAATACCAGAAAATAATAAATTTTCTTTTTCAAAAAAGCGGGTGAAACCAAAATCCACGTGCCTACCATAACCGGCAAAATAACTAAATACTCGATAACAGTTCCCGTCCCCCTCATTCAAATTTCTCCTTAATTTTCGATCTATCCGCCAACCCCCTTAAAACCTCTCTCACTCTTTTCCTCAGCTCCGGCCGATCAGTTTCCTCTAATTGCCGACGACTCAAACCCTTGCCTTTTCACCGTCCGTCAATTTGATTATTTTATATTTGTTAGGTTTGATTCGTTCGGTTCACTGTTAGCTTTGAAATTCGCGAAATGGCGACCTCGGCGTTCAAATCCACGTCGAAGCGGACGCCGATCGGGAGCTCTGCTGCTCCTGCGGAGGACTCGGCTTCGGTTAATCGCTCCCACCGGCGCTCCCGGAGCCTCAGCTGCTTCTCGCGCCGCCTGTCGGAGCCGCCGGCCGAGGAGTTTGAGGTCAATCCGACTCCGAGGAGGAAGTTTGTGAACACGGTGAGAGGCTCGGGCTTCCCGGAGATTAGCCTTGACGACTTGGCGATTGAGCTGTTTGATTCCGGCTCCGATGAGAGAGGAGGACGCTCGGCGTTGCGGAGTTCCGAAACTACCCCTGCCGGCGCGTCGCAGAGGCGCGGGAGGTCGGTGTCGAGGCATGGACCGAGAGTTGGCGGCGGCGGCGGCGGTGGAGGTGAGACGAGGGGCCTTGCTGGTAATAGCTCAGGCGGAGGGAGGGTAGTTTCGGAATGCAAGGGGAATATGAGGCAAAGGCGATCGGTGTCTGTTGCTCGGTATCAGATGAGCGATTCCGAGGTGAGAATGGCGGAGGTTTTCTTCTTTAGTTTCGTTTCGAATTTTGGTTCATTTGATATAGAAAGTAGTTGGTTCACTATTGCATTCTGTGCTTGCTTAGATAGCTAATTTGCATTACAGTTAGTGCTCAGAGAATCATTTGAACTTTTGAAGCAGTATTTTGATGTGTAAAAGAAAGAAAAATGTAGCTACATTGTGCATATTATTAATCGGGGCGGAAGACTATTTACGAAACACTGTAGATGTTAGATTGTTATGTATGTCAGGTTATGTACATTCTCCAACTCATTGTGGTTGAATTAATGTTTTTAATGACAGAGTGATCTAGATCATACTCATAATCGTAGCACTGCTAAGTCAAAGAACTTCACTAGTGGAAACAACCAGACGCCTTTGTCCGGGAAGTCATTGGATTCAAATTATAGGCCAGGATTGAGAAGGTCTCTTAGCCAAAAAGATTTGAAGTGCCATGATGGTTATTCTGTAAGTGTTTCTCTATTCATTCAGTCTAAATTGTTTGAAATTTTTGCTATTAGCTTTTAGTTGGGGCAGCATTTAGCTGAAAATTGGTAGAAAAGTAGCTTTTAGACAGACCATATATGGTGGTTGAGTTGGATTTTACCCTTAAAATTTAAAGACCTTAACTTTAAGTATTATGTCCAGAGCCAGTCTTCTGTCCTAACTGATGATGAGGGGAAGGATGCTTATATCTACAAAAATGGGGCTGAGAAGACTATTCGAGCTGTATATTCAGAGAAGAAGGTATACCGACTTTGTAGAAAATTTAATGAAATCAGGACCACCTAGTTAGTTCCTTTATCTCAGTGTTCTTATTTGTTATCTTGTTGACTTTCAGGCACAGCACCCTGCTGGTAATGATATGAAAAATGGATTATATGAAGAGATGCGGAAAGAACTTAGACATGCCATGGAAGAGATTAAGACAGAACTTAAACAGGTCTGCTTTTAGTGTTCTTTTGAACTTCTGCCCATACATATGTTCTCTGTCCTGTGCTTTGTAGTGTTTTGGTGGTCCTTCATTTTGATTTTAAAGCTCATTTCCGATTGACTTATTCAGGAAAAGGGAAAAACGAAATCAACTGTTCCAGCACCTGGTGATTCCTTGCGCTCTAATGGTTCAGATGTACTTCAGGCTGTTTCTTCGATCAGGAAGAATTATTCTTCCAAATTGGAACAGGTATGAAATTTTGTATTTAGATTCTCAGGTTATAATTTTGTGTTGTGTATGTTTTGTACTTGTTCTGAAAACAATGCATCCCCTGAAATGTCCTTCATCTTTAACAATAGTCGGTTTAGGACTTTTGGATTGTTTCTCAGCCTGTTACACAATGTCCACCAGTTGGCCTTTGATGTCTGGACTCGGGATATTAGGGCAGATTATTTGTCGACTGTGCCATAGCGGCCTGTAAACTGAGAGTGCCATGTTACTTTTATATTCTTGTTTGAAATGTTCTCTGCAACTACTTCGCATTCAGATGTGCCATTTTTATGAAGTTTTGGCTACTAAAAAATCATTTATTTATTTTTGGTATTGACAGTCAGAAAAGCGTAAACAAGATTTATTAGCAGAAATAGTGCTGGAGGAACAACACAGTAGGGAACTCTCAAAGATTGTAAAAGAATTGCTTCCTGAGCCAAAGAAAATTGTTAGTCCAGACAGACCGACACGAAGTAGAAGGGTACGCGTTCCATCTGATAATCTGCAAAATTTGTCGTCTTTGAGTTTGCTTTGTATGTTGCTATAACTGTAACTATTATTATTCTTACCTAAATATATATTGATTCATCTATCTGAGGGATTGGTTTGAAATTTCTAAAACTTTGTATATTAACCTTTGTATTTCTCTTGGCAGAGGAGCAATGACAAAGGTAGGGTGTCTAAGCGATTGACTGAGGAAGCAGAAAGATATATTGAGGACTTCATTTCAAATGTTGAAGACACAGATATATCATCACTTGATGGTGAAAGGAGCGATACAAGTTCAAGCATAGGAGGAATAATGAGGGGCGAAACTTTTCAGAGTCCAGCCATGTCCACTCCTCCTCCTCCTGTTTTCATGGACGGCGTTGTACTGCCTTGGTTGCAGTGGGAGACGAGTAATGAAGGTACTCCTATGGGTTGCAGGAATAAGACTGAACCACCAATGACCCCAAAATCCTTTTCATGGGGTGCTTCTCAGGTAAGATTCGGAAGTTATGTGTTCCCATTACAGTTTTTGATTGCCAGTGTGTCGTGTCTCAGTTTTTCATTCATTGTTATCTCTTGTAATATTATGCTCAAATTTCTTTGAAATTCAATATACAGGAATTGAGCAATGCGCAAGACCATAGTCAGTCTGCTAGCAGCCGTGGGAGTTGGAGCCCTGGGATAATAGATTCCCTGCCATTTAACATCATGGAAAATGCATCCAGTAAAATTGGAGAATCTGGTAATTACCAAAGCAGATCACACCCAGGCGGGTCAAATCCTTCGCGCTTTGACATGGAAAAGTATCTTGAGCTTAAAAACAATGAAGATTTTCTCTTTGAAACACTGAAGCAACGACACAGAATTGCTTCTGGGGGCCTCCTTCTTTGTAATAGAATGTTGATCTAGTTATAACTAGTTTTTTTTAAGACAGCAACGGATAAACTACATCGATATCATTGTAGGTAGCCATTGACAATATATTTCAAGAGTTAAATCTAGCTAAAACTTCTCCATTGAGCAATTACACTTTTGCTGACCACTGCCAAAGCAAACCTTGTGTGATTAACATACAACTTTTGAGTCTTAGTTTTATAGGCCCTGCTTGTTTTTCTTTCGTCTCTCCTAATCAGAACTTGATTTCGTGCAATTTGTTAAGGCAAGTCTTTTCTTTCTGATGAGAATCTTTTACTTTCCTGTCCCAATGAGAAAAGAAAAGGCTAGCAGACCCCCTTCATTGCATTATGTATATAAATATGCAGGGACAGCAAGAGATGTAGTCGCAGCTTCTGGCTTGGAACAATATGGAGAGCCACAGGAAGGGGCCCTGCAATACCACAAAGCTGAAATTGATGGAGCTCCCCATGGAACTGCTGGTGGAAATCCTGAAGAGTCCCTGCAAAGTCAGTGTGTCGCATTGGACGCGTCTGTAAGATGTTGTTAAGCATAGTCGACTCCCCCTCTTTTGTTACGCTGCACTCTAATTTTGTGTTTGATCCTGATTCTCATCTACTTCCGGCTCCCCCTCAATTTATCCTGCATTATCACCTATCATGTTACTGGTGTTCTACCTCTAACCGGTATAACTTTCATACCACCTTGCATTCACTTCATTACAACCCTTCCAATGCCCAAGATGCTCAACTTATTACTGCGAGGCTTATTTTGCAGTCATCACCCACCTCCTACACTCTACAGTTTGTTTTCTGCAACTTGTTTTGCATCAAAAAATGTGATAGTCCTGCACCAGTCTTCTTGATCAATCCTCTTAAGGGAGAAGTTCTAAGGCTCCCCCCATGTCAATCTATTGCCCAGCAAGTTTATGGTCCATCTTCCAAAGCAGAGGGTTTTTGGTCTGGTATGGGATTTGATAGAATAACCAATACCTACAAGATTCTTTGTGTTGCATGGATTCGTGTTCCAAACTCTCCAATAACAGAGAGCTGGTGCTATGTATCCTTAATGCTTGTACTTGGCACAAGCGAATGGCGACGCCTACCTTCATCACTTCCATGTCTGGCTCATTTTAAACCCTCCAAGAGTATATGTGCACATGGAGATATGCATTGGTTGGTGTCTAGTAGAAGAGAAGGAATTCGAGGACATGTTCATGTACTTTCCTTCGACTTCAAGAAAGAAGAGTTCTGTTGGATTCCCAATCCCTACCGTTTACCAGATATGAAAAAAGGGTTACACTTGATTATGCTTAGAGGATCTATGGCCGTAGTGGATACTACATCAGGTACGAATATTAGTATATGGGTGATGAAAGATTACAGTAAGAAACAGTGGAAGTTGGATTATTCCATCAATATTAACAAGCTTGAATTAGATCCTGAGTTTAAGTTTTTGCGAGCTGTTTGTTGTGAATGGGAGCATGGCATACTTTTCATAGATCAACCGGCCACAATAACATTGTGTTTGGATCTAAGAGGACCTGCGGTTACCAAGAGTCTTCTCAGATGTCCAATTGAGGGCTGTGACTGGGAGGAAAGGCGAATCAGGAGTCTTGATGGGAGCTTGATGTGCCTTAAAAGCTATGCAAATTTGGTAGAAGCAGAAGAACCAGCTACTTATAGCAGTTGGTCTGAAGGAGAAGCAAGCGGGAAGAATTTCTTTTATTTGAAGGAAACACAGCGGGAATAGTTGTTTACTTAATCATATGATACATATAGTTCACTCTGATCAATTGTATCTGATTCATGGTCTAATTAGAAGTTGCATAGAGTGTCCATGAGTAGTACAAAATTCGAACATAACTTGCAGTCTTTGTTTCATGACTAGTTGAGGACTTGGTTGGAGTGTGTGTTACTAACTTGCTAATGTGCAATTGCGGAAGGAGGTTAGTGTCTTTACTATGATACTCTCACGGACTCGATCCGAATATTGACTTTGGGGTGTGTGTTACTAACTTGCTAAGTAACTGAGGTGGCTGCTATCTCACCTCCAAAATCAAAAAGAAAAAAAAAATTATTTATCCCTTTAGGATACATATTTACTCACAAGAAGAATCTTTATCCATTTTGGATATTGATTCTATTTCAGTTCTACAATGAATCAATGAGATATGTAAGTAGATCCAAAATAGGGTAAATCAGAACTTTTGAAAATCAAATGGCTAAAAATAATTTTCTTGCACATAATCACATACAGCGTAGAACTCAATTGTTTCAGTTCACTAAGATTTCATGCGCTCAATCTACCCTCAGAACTCGGAAGCCTGACGATTTCAAGTTCAACAAGGAAACAAACTCGAAGTCCTCTTACGGTTGACTACTTGGTATCAAAGTCCTACTCCAAGTCGTACTAGTTAAACTACCACTTTGTCTTCTTATATATATGATCAAAGCAAGAAAGCTTGCCTTGTGTTTGGGAATTCTTGTTCAACTACTGACAGGTGGAAGAGATGGATGTTGAAGCAAAAGGCATTGATCAGAAGGAAAAGGATCTGAATGACTGGCTTCCCATCACAAGTAATAGGAATGCAAGCTGGTGGTACTCTGCTTTCCATAATGTCACCGCCATGGTTGGTGCTGGTGTGCTTGGTCTTCCCTTTGCCATGTCTCAACTTGGATGGTAAGGCCTGCTTCAATTTCATGTCTTCAGTTTTTTTCAGTTGTAGGTTCAATCTATTCGCGTTTTTTAGGACATGAACATGATACTTGGGTTTGAAGATGTATGTCCTTTTTGGAATAAGGGTTAAAGACTCTGGTTTTTTATAATGATCGACATAGTTTTATGCATAAATCCAATACTTGGGGAGTTGGGGTTAAGGGTTTAAGATTCAGTGAGTTGTGTAATTTGTGCATGATCATCAATATGCCATGTTATATTTTTGGAGATATCATTAACTGAATTGGTTTTGTGCTATAGGGGACCTGGAGTCACTGTGATGGTTCTGTCATGGATTATCACCCTATACACCTTATGGCAGATGGTAGAGATGCATGAATCGGTACCGGGGAAGAGGTTTGATAGGTACCATGAGTTGGGTCAACATGCCTTTGGAGAGAAGCTAGGCCTTTGGATTGTGGTGCCTCAGCAACTAATGGTGCAATTTGGTGTGTGCATTGTCTATATGATTACTGGTGGTAAATCACTGCAGAAGATCCATGATACTGTTGCCCCTGGAAAACCAATCAAAACCACCTACTTCATCATGATCTTTGCTGCTGTCCACTTTTTTATCTCTCACCTTCCTAGCTTCAATTCCATTGCTGGTATTTCTCTTGCTGCAGCTATCATGTCCTTGAGGTACATAAATTTTCCTTACCATCCAGTTAATCTGTTAGAATTGTTTTTGGTACCTCCTATATAAGTATAAGATTTCTCCAAATTGAATACAGCATCGGATTAAGAAGTTCATATCAGTTCCATCTTTTAATTTGCTGTAGTGTATTTGACATAATGTCTCATGAATTGTGAATTGGTCACATTGTTCACAGCTACTCTACAGTTGCTTGGGGAGCTTCACTTCACAAAGGGGTTCAACCATTGGTGCAGTATGGCCCCAGGGCTTCAACCACCGCAGGAAATGTGTTCAACTTCTTTAGTGCTTTGGGAGATGTAGCTTTTGCTTTTGCTGGTCACAATGTGGTTTTGGAGATTCAAGCAACAATTCCTTCTACACCTGACAAGCCCTCCAAAAAACCAATGTGGAAGGGTGTGATGCTTGCATACCTTGTGGTGGCTTTGTGCTATTTTCCAGTTGCCCTTATCGGCTATTGGGTGTTCGGAAACAGTGTTCAGGATAACATCCTCATATCATTGGAGAAACCTAAGTGGCTTATTGTTATTGCTAATGCCTTTGTTGTTATTCATGTCATTGGAAGTTATCAGGTACAGTTCCTACTTCAATATCTACTTTACTGCATAAACAGTTGTTTTAGTATTCATGTTGTTCATCGCAATCTTCTTGCTTATATTATGCAGGTCTTTGCAATGCCGGTGTTTGACACAATAGAATCAGCTCTAGTGAAACAGATGAAGTTTAAACCATCTTATTCTCTTCGCTTTATATCACGAAATATATTTGTTGGTAATTATCATTTTCTTCCCCATCTCTCTACTAAATTGGTAAATCTTTATCTTGAGTTAACTTCACACATCATACATGAGCTACATATGATCTAATTCATACTATTCTGTTATCGGTAAATGCAGCATTGACCTTGTTCATCGGAGTCACATTCCCTTTCTTCGGTGGGCTTCTCAGTTTCTTTGGAGGATTTGCTTTTGCTCCCACAACATACTTTGTAAGTAACTAATCATATCACCTTGTTGATTTTTGATTTTTAATTCCCTTTCAGTACTAAATTACCTGAAAATTTGTTGTAGCTTCCTTGCATCATGTGGCTTGCCGTCTACAAACCTAAGAAGTTCAGCTTCTCCTGGTTTGCAAATTGGGTAAGATAGCAAGAACTTAAGAGTGTACTTTGTTCTTTTATCTGTTATTCTGTTCTAAAATACTAATGGTTTTCTTCTATTGTAGTTCTGCATTATAGTTGGAGTGTTACTGATGGTTTTAGCTCCTATTGGTGCATTGAGGAATATCATACTTGAAGCCAAGGATTTCAAATTCTACTCTTGAGAGATTTCAAATTGGAGAACCATTATTTGAGTTCGAAATTAATCCAGTTAACTCTCTGTAATATAAGGCCTTCTTAGTTTAGTCAGATGTGCGTAGCTTGTTTGCTGCAGATATGCAGTACATATTACTACCTCTTCTGTTGATGGCGTAAATTTCAAGTGTTCTGATACCCGATAGTTTAGCTTTTGAATTTTCAACAAAGCTCGAAACCCCCTTTGATTTATATTTTTCAGATGGCAATTCCTATTCTAGCTTGCATCAATGGATTGTTCCAGACTTCCAGTGTCATATTTAATATCTGTCCGGTACCTATTTCAAAAATGAAATATTTTACACTTGCTTCAAATGATATACATATGACCAAAGTTAAACTGACATACGACTAATCAATTATTAACGGATGAATACGGCAAGAGCCTAGTTGGGCTCGAATGTCGCCACATCAATCTGAGTTAAATTTGTTATTGGGAGCTAGGTATGGTTCAACGTTTCAGCATGATCTTATGACAGACAAATCTTCGCAAAAGGCTTTAAGAAACCATATGATTTTGATTTTTTATAAATAAACCATGAAATAAGTGCCAAGTTAAGAACAAAGATTAGAAGGGAACATGGAAAGATTTATAACGTTGTGTTTAGATAAAGTAATTTTAATTTTTATAGAAATTTTAAAATCATGGTAATTACATTTTCATAAATTTAAATTTCATTAATTAAGAATTTTGTTGTTTGGAGGACGTAGAGTTTTAAAATGACAAGAATTTGTATTTAGACTAACCTCAGTCAAGGGAATTGATAAATAAATTTTATGAGGAATTCAAGTCGGGAAGTTAAACTTTCAAATTCCACAATTATATCATACCAAGTGTCTGCAATGGGCCTTGGACCGCATATCCTAGTTTTTAAAAGTGGGAGTTAGATCGAAGCATTACCGATTTCCGATGTGGGAATTGGACTGAATGAATTTTGTGTGCAGACCTAAAAAATTAGGTTGCATGTGAGGAGAAATGTTGGAGAGGAAAGATCTCACATTATAAAAGAGATAAATAAAACATAACTTATAAGTGGATGAATCATATCCAATTGTATCGATGTCTTTTATGATTAAAACCCAACACCTTAAAAGTGGTTAAATTAAGACAATATTAGTACAATGTAATCCACAGGACACACACATCCTAAAAAATTAAAAAAATTATTTTTAATTAAATTCTTAAAAATTCACCCGAATCTAAACATAGCGTGCCAACAGATAGAAAACCAAACCTCAGAAAACAAAACAAAAACAAAAAAATAGAAATTACTTTATCCACTCTCACAAGTCTGAAGTTTCACTCCTTGCTGAGGAAACACTCGCTCTTCTTCACTCTCGCAGTGATGCAGCTCCTCCAAAGCTCTCACCACTTCCTCTTCACCTTCCCCAAACCCCTAAACCCCCAACCCAAATGGACCCCCACTCCCCATCCCCACCTCTCCTTCAAATCCAAGGCCTTCAGCTCCGACGAGTTCCCCGTCGACGAGACCTTCCTCCAGAACTTCGGCCCCAAAGACAAAGAAACCGAGGACGAAGCCCGCAAGCGCAACTGGGTCGAGCGCGGCTGGGCCCCATGGGAGGAGATTCTCACCCCCGAAGCCAACTTCGCCCGGAAATCCCTCAACGAAGGCGAGGAAGTCGCGCTTCAGTCGCCGGAGGCCATCGAGGCGTTTAAAATGCTCCGGCCGAGCTACCGGAAGAAGAAGATGGAGGAGATGGGCCTAACTGAAGACGACTACTACAAGAAACAGTTTGAAATCAAAGGGAATATTCCGGCGCCGTTGGAGACTTCCTGGGCCGGGCCGTTAGTGGTGAGACAGGTGCCGCCGAGGGATTGGCCGCCGAGGGATTGGGAGGTGGATAGGGAGGAGCTGGAGTTTATAAGGGGAGCTCATAAGCTGCAGGCGGTGAGAGTGAAGGTGGGTGATTTGGAGAGTGGGGAGAATAAAGTGGAGAATGATGAGCTGTGTTTCGATAGGTATAAGGTGTTTTTGAAGCAGTATAAGGAGTGGGCCACCGCGAATAAGGATCGGTTGGAGGAGGAGTCTTATAAGGTTTGTTTGAGGAGAGGAGGTTGCATTTTGCATTGTTGTTGGTTGTTTAATGTGATTGTGATTGTATTGTTTTTGTTAATGTAGTATGACCAAGATTACCATCCGGGGAGGAGGAAGAGAGGCAAGGACTACAATGAGGGCATGGTATGATGGATTCTGATACAGTGATACTTGTTTCGTTTTTTTAGTGTTTGCGTTTTGGATTGGCCGAGTGTGTGTTGACATTGGTCTTCATTTGATGTGCAGTATGAACTTCCGTTTTACTACCCTGGACAAGTACGTGCTTATCTTTTATAAATTTTTTTGGTGTGTTTCTGTAAATGTTGATCATAATCACTGAAAGAATGCTGATTGCTTAGAGATATGTGTAATGCAGATCTGTGAAGGAAACGTGACATCTATACATCTGTATCAAGGAGCATTTGTGGACATTGGAGGCGTATATGATGCGTTAGTACCATATGCTATGCTCGTCTTATTTAGTTTTTCTTAAGTTTTGTAACTTCAAACTTGTATACATTGCTGGAAGCCTTATATTTATTTCTCTAGGGGATAATTGGACCAAGTTGTGATAGTGGGAGTGCTATACATTAGTACTATTATGGTTGAACTATTCTAGAGTTGAAAAGAAAAGAACTTCTTTTTATATGTACAGAGGCTGAAAGCTGGCTTCTTTCAGTGCAACATTGGTTGATGAGTATTAATGTCTTTCAGGTGGGTTCCTATAAAAAATAATGACTGGTACTGGATCCGTCATCACATAAAAGTTGGTATGCATTGCATGGTTGAAGTTCTGGTAAGTGCTGCGCTCAAATTTCTTTCTCTCTCTCTTTTTTATATATTTACTCTGTATTCTCTTTCTATGGAGTGATTGTAACTTACTCTTAATCAGGTAATGTTATATAGCTTGTGGGCATAATCTTACTAAGTTTTTCTTGTGCAGGCTAAACGAGATCCTTATCGCTTTCGGTTTCCAATTGAATTGTGTTTTGTCTATCCCAATATAGACCACCTTATGTATGTCTTCCTAGTTTCTTACCATCCATTTGTTTCTGTTTTAGGAAATCCTGGAATAATGTTCTGATCAAATTGGTTTCTTGTCAATTTCAAATTGCTTCCACATTTCCAGCTTTAACAGATTCGACTTTCCACCAATATTTCATCATGATGAAGATACTAATCCTGATGAATTACGGGTATGTGCTTCTCCCGATTTTATGTTTCAAGTTTTCTACCTTTTTTCCCTGGTATGTCAATCATTAGTTCTTTATTGAAATTGTGAGGGGGTGTGGGGGTGGAGTGAGTTGGTTGTAATTATGTTTCACAGTTACAGTTTGACTCTTACCTTCACTTAGTCTCCTAGTTTCAGTCATTTCTTTACAGTTTCATACTCTATGAAAGCACTGAGCTCTTACTGTCTACTATAAGAAAATGCTTCTAGTTTTGATGTTCCCTGTTTCACTTCTCAGCTTGATTGTGGAAGACCTCCAGTGCCCAGGAAGAATCCAAAAGATAAACCCGTAGAGGAACCTTTATTGTCAAATCACCCTTATGTTGATAAGGTAAAATGTTGAATTGTGAACTACTATCTTGTATCGATATGCCATAATTTGCATTCATGCCCATAGCATACTTGTTTCTTTTATGAGTGTAATTTCACTTGTCTCGTGGCCACTGTGATTCTTGACTTTCCTTGTTTCTTTATGCAGTTGTGGCAGATACATGTTGCTGAACAGATGATTTTGGATGACGTGGAGGCTAATCCTGAGAAATACAAAGATAAAAAACTTTCAGAGTTAACTGATGATGAAGATTTAAATGAAGAAAATAGTATTGAATATACAAAAGCTTATTATAAGAAGACCTTAATACCAAAAGTGATTCTGGTGAGCACTTTTCTTGTGGACATTGTATGTGGTCTATGCTGTGGCACTTACATTCTGTTGTCATATATGTTTGCAGAAAACTAGCGTTAAAGAACTTGACCTGGAGACTGCCTTTGCTGAGCGTCAGGTCAGCCGCTTAATTGTTATCTCGAGTCGATAAGTATTCTAATCACTTTTGTGGTTTCCAGTTTTTGTTTGCCCGGTTGTTCCATGTTGGTTCATGTCAAGATAGCACGTTTCAGCTCTATTGATGAATCATACTAGAAAATTAGGCCGAACAATATTTCAATTGATTGATCTAGGCTATAATTTTAGAAACTGCTATTGATATTTCCCTTTTGTTTCTGCAGCTACGTAATACACTAAGAAAGGAAACAGAAGAGAGAGGAGAGGAATACAAAGTTACCAAAATGAGGCGCAATATTGAGATGGACGAATATGACTTCTTACATTGGCGTCGATCATTGGAGGAAAGAGAAGCTTTGATCAGAGATATAAGCTGGTATTGCGAAGTTCTATAGGTTTTTGATGTTCTGTGCTTTATCTCTATGTTTTACATTCATTGTTCTACCATCATTTAGGTCTATCAGTACTTGCCCATCCCCGTTGTGGATATGAGTGTTTCCCATGTTGGACCTCTGTTGAACTTGATATTTTGTTTTTATTTACAAACTGGACCTCCATGCTAAAACTATGGTTTTAACCTACAGCCGTAAAGCTCTTGATCTACCACTGGAAGAGCCAGGGAGGTATATGGAGGACAGCTACTTTGGGAAGGATCAATATGACCCAGACAACCCTCTATACCGGTATGACTACTGGGGGGAACCAAAGAACTCAGAGAAAAGCAAGCAAGAACGGCTGACAGATGCTCACAACAAATCTATTGTTGGAAAGAGTAACATTTGGTATGAAATGTCATATGATGATTGCATCGAACAGCGGATGAAAAGAGAAGCCAAGGGGATAAAACCAAGAGAATATGAGGAGGAAGATACAAACATAGGTGAAGATGATGAAGACAACGACGACGACTTTGATTTCAGCTTCTTGAATGAAACCGTTGATATGACCACCCAGCCCCATGTTAATGGGACAGAATCTCCTGGAATTTCAGATGAGGGCATGTTTGAGGATTAAGTCTCTCAAGTGTAGCATGGCTCAAGTGAAACATTGTATCGTGTATCTGTATAGTAAAGTAACTTAAAAGAGAGGCAGAGTTGCGGAGGGCAAATCCAATTTTTGTTGCTAGGACTAGGAGACAGCATATAGATATCCATTTCTGTTGAAGAATCTGGATTAGGTGTGACTGTACTTCCTATTAATGTAGAGGAAATTAAGGGGGTTCGTTTTGGGTATATCATTGTACGAATTCTGGCTTTTGGCAACAGAAATTTGTTGGCCGAGTTGTGGATCGTGCTACTTCAAACCCTAAACAGCTACTCAATCATCATAATGCACGTCTTCCTCCTCTGAATCCGATAAGCTTTGGGGAAAAAGTTTAAGTGGGTAGTGACAAGTTTTGTCTCATTTTGTCAGGAAAATTTGACAAACGTTCATGGTAGTTGGCTGTGGCAACCTCTCAGCTAGCCTTCACTATGCTGTTTATCGCTCTTCTATTCGACCAGTTTGAGCTACCATATCATCAATATGAGTGATGACATTGATTCAGTAAGCGCTAATCTTCATGCACGCGAGAAGAACTACAGGTTTCCCATGCTTTTTGATTACGAAGATTTGCAGGATGCTTTTGTAAAGAATGGGAAACCTGTAATGGTGTTAAGCAGTTGAGACACAATGGTGTTATGAGTTGCATAAAGAAACGCAATGGTGTTATGAGTTGCAGAATTTTACAATGATCTCTTCCATAATAAATTGATATTTTGTAGTAGCATATCATGTGGCATGAAACAAAGCATATATATTTTCAGTCAATGACCAACCATAATAGTTACACAAAAATATTAAGTTCTGTTCATTTGCGCTGTTTGTAGTCAGTTGAGACTTGAGACACAGCCATCGTCAAAACTGAAAGAAAAATTAGAGCAACCTCTCTACTTCGTATCAAGTTACTGGTAAAAACTATGGATTTAAAACAAAAGCTCTCCTATGTTTCAACTCACTGTAAGATAAAACTTGATGTTCATTCAGTTCTTTGTGGAGCCAGTCTTGGTTCTCACATCACCATTCCGCCATCAATGGTCAACACCTAGAAAAGATCAATACAGTTTGAGATTGATGACAACAGACTTGAACATAGAGTTGCAACTTTGTTATTTAGGGATGGCAGTCATGGCACATAGTATATTCAAAGAAGTTTACCTGTCCAGTAATGTAACCGGCAGCAGGATTAAGAGCCAAAAATTCCACCAGTCCAGCAACTTCTTCAGGTTGACCATATCGCCCTGAAAAGAATTGCAACTTGGATAAGCATTGTCTCTAATTTATGATCCACTCCTCAAACTCAATGATTTCAGTTGAGGTGAACAACTAAAGAAGATTATAGGGAATTATTCCATATTTCAATCATCTTAGAGCAGATTGCAACAGATGTACAATACATGAAACACCATATACTGTTTTCAGTTTTTAGTGAGCCAATCCAAATAATGAGAAGAGTTGGCTGACAATGAATGGGACATATGTGTTGATATGTTAACTTCATTTCAGTGCAGACCAAAGATTAAAAACAAGTAATTCTTAATGATACACAGTAATTAGCTTCAAGAGGTTTGATAATAATACTTCCATAACTGGCCAGCATCTAGTTGTTCTCACCTAAGGGGATGGACCCAAGGATTTTCTTTTCCACATCTTCTCCAAGCTTGGCAGTCATATCAGATGCAATAAATCCAGGAGCTACAGCATTGACCTATACAAAAAGAATGTAGTTAAATACTTGTTCATCCCATCGTGTATGAGTTAATGAGTGGAAAACTATTGTCATATTAATAGGGTCTTGAAACTGGGACAGCATAACAATTGTCAAGTGTGATGCAGTGTTAAATGCATTCCTTATACTGCAAAGAAAATATCCTAAAAAAAGTTCGGGAAAAAAGAAGGCCTGCATCAGATGTACATACATTGATGTTCCTGCTTGAATATTCCTTTGCAACACTCTTTGTGAAGCCAATGACTCCTGCTTTTGCAGCACTGTAGTTGGCTTGTCCAACATTGCCAACAAGACCGACAACAGATGCTATATTAATAATTCTTCCCTGCAAGATGATGAATATGCTAAGATAATGGAGACCAAATAAAATTTTCACATGGAAAGCAAAAGGACAGGAAACAACCGTAGTTACCTTTCTTTGTTTCATCATAACTTTGGCTGCAGCCTGCAAAAAGCATGAATCAATAGTCAAATAATTGTCTTGAGCTAGCAAACTACAATTACTAAACAAAAACATTCCACAAAATAAAATACCTGTGTGCATAAAAATACACCAGTAAAATTCAAATCAATAACCTCCTGCCATTGGGATTTTTTCATTCTCATCAACAAGCCATCCCGTGTTATTCCTGAAATGAAGAACAAAAAATTCGGTTAAAAAAGCAATGAAGAACGTAACAAGACACCAGAACACAAGTAATTTTGACGCTAACCTGCATTATTAACCAAGATATCAACTGTTCCCCATGCATCAACCACCTGTAATCATCTGACTAAAATGAAGTAATGTTGAATTGCAATAACAAAAAAAAGAAAAACATAAAAGAGAAAATTTTCTTACAGTTTTAATCATAGCTGCTACATCTTCTTCCTTTGAAACATCACCCCCAAAAGTCAGAGCTTGACCGCCAGATTCCTCAATCTACAGAATAGAACATGTAAGTTCAAATTATTGACCACATAGTGTCTCCTTTTAAGAGTCTATACCAACTTGTTGGTGTGTTATCCGACACTTTGCATATAAATCAAAGAACTTGAGCGCAGCTCACACAATTCCCAGATTTTTACAGTACTCTTTGAAAAAACGCGAAACTTGACTAAAGATTTCAGGTCTGGAGTGGCCTCTATATGTTCATACATTCAAATCATACAGAATTTTCAGCATTTTATATAAACAGCAGGTACCTCCTTGGAAACTTGTTCGGCTTCCTTAGACGACCTTGCATAGTTTACAAGCACCTGTGAACACGGAAATGCAGCATAAGTTTCTGATTACTCAAACCACGCAATCGATGAAGACAAATGAGGATGAAGACACCTTACAACCAGATTTCCCGAGAGCTAGCGCAACCGCCTTGCCAATCCCTCTAGAAGCTCCGGTGACAATAACCACCGGAGCCTCCACTTTCGGAGCCGTCGAAGATCTCACTGGCTCCGCCGCCACAGACTGAGCCCTAATTCCTGCATATTAGATTCCATTAATTTCACTCAGTTCTCATCACTATCTTCATAATCTACAGGGAAACGAAAATGCGATCCGTTTACCTGAGACGGAGGAGGAAGATACTGAGCTTGAGTACCGCGCCGGGACGGCCTGACGGAGGCGGAGACCGGCGAGAAGCGGATAGGTATGGCGGCTGGGGTGGGAGAATTGGCGGGAGAGGCCGGCCGGAGACCCGGCGGCGTTGAAGGCGATCGTAGCCGCCATTGAGAACCTGAGTAATCGAGAGGAGGGAGAATAAAGAGAGCCGAGAAAGTGTTAACAGTATAGCAATATTGTGTCGCAAGGGTAGTTTAGTCATTGGCTTGTAATACCTATTGCCTATATAAAGGCTATGTTGTATTGTTCACTTTAACACAAAGAGAATTCACAATGTAGTCCAAATCATTTCTCTGCGTTCTTTACTTTTCAGTTTTGCACTTTCATTTTCAATAACCCATGATTTCTATCATGATATCAGAGCCATGGTTGTGATCTTTGGCCTTGTGGCTTCTGTGCTTCATCTATTTGCTTCCGCGTTTTAGTTTTTCTTTCGATTTCAATTTTCCCCAAATCAAAAACCCTATTCTCTAGATGTCGCATGGTCATGTCCATTCTTATCAAATCTGAGCTTGCCTGTGTCCGATCAGAGTTCTGGAGTCCTGTGCGACCTTGTCAGAACTATGAGATTGCGTAGTTCTAGTCTTGCTCTATCTCGAAGACTTTGGTAATCTTCTTGTATATCTGCTCCTCGTGATTCTCCTCATACTATGCAATATACACAGCAAAATTTTTGATAGTATCTCTCAGATTTGGTTACTCTATCACTTAGATTCATGGATTCTCTCTCTGATTTGGCTATTTTGCTTGATATCGTCAGTTTTCTTTTTTATCTTTTATCAAAGTTTGTTGTCTGCCGTCAACCAAAAGAGAGAAGGTGACGATGCAGTTTTATAATTTTTTTTTTTTGGACTGGTGAAGACGGCCTAAGGAGTTGGATTATGGATTGGATGTATGTGTCTATGTGCCTGTTTTGCCTATTTGAGAGATGGTGTTGAAATTGCAGTTGTTTTGTTGATTATGTTCATGAAGGAATTGTCAGGTTGTTGTGGTTGGAGCATGTTACTTACTGGTATGATTTGCTTGTTACTTTGGGATTAAGTTGATTATTGTCTTCCAGTTCTTTTGCGTATGGATACAAGGAGTTTATGATTGATGTTACTCTGCATACTTGAGATAGAGTAAGAGCATTTGGGTGATAGTATTTGAGCTTTTGGTTGTGACGCACAATATCATCAGAAAAATTTGGTTAAATCTTTTTGAATGGGTAGCTCTGTTCTTGTTTCCCGGATTCTTGCTATGATCTTGGTTGTGAGGCTCAATATCGGCAGTTTTCCTTCTTTTTTTTCATATCAAAGTTTGTTTGCCGTCAACCCAAAGAAAAAGGGGACGAAGCAGTTTAAGATTTTATTTTTGGACTGGTGGTTTGGGCTAGCAAGTTGAATCATGGTTTGGATGATTGAGATTGAGTGTCGGTTCTACCTATTTGGGAGGAGTTGTCCAATGTCAGTTGTTCTGTTGTTATGGTCTGAAAATTTGGCAGGCTGCATCTGATTGCTAGCTATTGTGCTTGGGGCTGTGGTATTTTACCGCATGTTTGCTATTATGTTGCTGATTACAAGTATTGGGCTGTCAGTTTTATGTGAATGATTGAGGAATTTGCAGAAGAGTTTGTGTTAAAGAAATTTGCAGCAAAATGATGGAGAAATCAGTTTTTAATTTCCAGTTTTCAGTCGAATATAAAGCTTGTTGTTGCCATTGCTATTTCTCTTCCCTGCTGCCTCACTATCCTACTGCAGCCAACCAAGTCATGTCAGCCTGATCTACAAAGTGCCTCATATTGCGTCAAGGTTAAAGGGTTTTTGAATAGGGTTGTAAGCTTGTAACTGTTCTACAGCATGTAATTGTTGGTTGATTGTCTTGTTCCAACCATTATGTTTGTTTGTTACCAAGCATATGGTTGAGGGAGGGTGTTAGCAGTATAGCATTAGTGTCGTAAGGGTAGAATAGTCATTGGCTTATAAAACCTACTGCCTATATAAAGGCAGCTGTACTGCTCACCTTATCAATCAAGAATTCACGATGTAGTCCAAAAATTCTTCTGCGTTTTTTTTACTTTTCCTGCAGAAGAATCGAGTGAGGACGAGACTTGAGAGAGAGAGAGAGAGAGAGAGAGAGAGAGAGATGACAGACTGCGCTACTATACTGCTCTGTGTAATTGAAGACGACAAAAACGACGTCCCGTTTTTTCAGAAGCCCTGGTTTCATTAATAAACGACATCTCTCTTCTACAATTCGCCCGTCGTAGTTTAGTTTTGTTAAACAAAAGAGAGACCATCATCAAGGAGGGGGAGGGGGCACATGTAACTAAAAACCCCTCGGAATTACAACTACTAACTTTTTACTTGTGTAAATTTACAGTGTTACAAAATCATTTCTAAAATTAAGTAGTTAATTTTTATTTATCAGTTTATATATATTTTTGACACGAATGAGAAACTTGTATCCATTTTCCACGTTATTTATATATTTTTGTAAATACAGTTACCAAGTCTTGTAATCCCACTTTCTATCCATTGTCCGCGTTTTTCTCCCCGATAACTCTTTATTTTATGGGCCAATTACATATAAGTCCACTTTCAGACATTTTATTCCATATAAGTCCAGCCAAACATTTTTACTCACATAAGTCCACCTAAGTCTAAATAGGGTTTTATATTAGGTATAAAAGTTGAACAAAATTACAGACTGTCATCCAATAAAAAACATTAGATTCTCTCCTTTATATTTACAAGAATGTCACTAGTATAAAAAGTCAACAACCACTCTTATCTTGGAAAAGTTTCCGGCTGATCTCCGGCGAGGTTTCCAGCTGATCTCCGGCGAGGTTTCTGGCCGACCTCCGGCGAGGTTTCCAACTGACCTCCGACGATGACAAAAATTACTACTACCAACTACAAAAGCTACTACCACCAGCTACAAAAGCTACTACCACCAGCTACAAAAGCTACTACCACCGCCTACAAAAGCTACTACTGTGAGGTTTCCAATGAACACAAAAGCTACTACCACCAACCACAAAAGCTACTACCACAAGCTACAAAAGCTACTACCACCGCTTACAAAAGCTACTACCATGAGGTTTCCGACGAACACAAAAACTACTATCACCAACCACAAAAGCTACTACCACCGACCACAAAAGCTACTACCACCAACCACAAAAGCTACTACCACTGCCTACAAAAGCTACTACTACCGCCTACAAAAGCTACTACTGTGAGGTTTCTAACGAAACACAAAAACTATTACCACCAGCCACAAAAGCTACTACCACCAGCTACAAAAGCTACTACCATCGCCTACAAAAGCTACTACTAAAGCTACTACTGTGAGGTTTCTGACGAAACACAAAAACTACTACCACCAGCCACAAAAGCTACTACCACCAGCCACAAAAACTACTACCACCGCCTACAAAAGCTACTACTGTGAGGTTTTCGACTAACACAAAAAATACTACTACCAGCCACAAAAGCTACTACTACCATCTACAAAAACTACTACCACCACCTGAAGCCAGATTACAAGTCGTCTGGCAGCCATCAGATCAACACATGCCATGGCAGCAGCCTCTAGCTCATTGAAAGTCACCAAAATCCTCATCCATTCATCAACAGAAACACACCAAAATCCTCAACAGAAACACAAAACACACCAAAATCCTCACCAAAATCCTCTAGCTCATCGACGTGTCGAGGCCGATCGGAGAAGGTGCTGCCGGCAATGACGATGGGATGATCGGAGGATCGGACGAGGTAGAGGTCTCGTCGTTCAGATTTGAAGATCTGAGATCGATCTATTACAGAGGAGATGAAACGTAGGCAGACGGAGGAGATGCAGAAGCCTCCGGTGCCGGCGTTGCTAATTCTTCGTCTTCTGGCGACAAGGAAGGTAAGCTCGACGAGGACGGCGGCGCGGGTGTAGACAATGTGGCTTGGAGCTTAGGCGTTGAAGATTTCAGAGATGCAGCCGAGGTCGAGCAAGAGGCCTTTGTTGGAATCAAAGATCTAGTCGAGGTCGTCATCGACGGAATCAGAGATCTAGTCCTGGTCATCGTTCACCAAATTGGATATGCAGCCGAGGTCGAGCAAGATGTTGTCGTCGGAATCGGAGATCTAGCCGAGGTCGTTGTCGACGGAATCGGAGATCCAGTCGAGGACGTCGTTGTCCGAATCAGAGATCCAGTTGAGATCGTCGTCGATGGAATTTGAGACGCAGTCGAGGTCGAGCTGACGTCGTCGTCGGAGGGAGCACAATAGAGGTTGAGCCGGCGTTGTCATCGGAGAGAGAGAGAGAGAGAGAGAGAGAGAGAGAGAGAGAGAGAGAGGGTTACGAGAGAAAACGGATGGATTTGGGTCAATAAGAAGGAGAGGGTAGTTTAGGTATAATATAAAAGTAAATTGATGGATTTAGGCTACAAACTGGACTTATATAGGTAAAAATATTAAGGTGGACTTATGTAGAAAAAAATATTAAGAAAGTGACTTCTATGAAATTTTCTATTATTTTATTTATATTAATTTTTTATTTTACTATTTACCATAATAATTATTGGTCTTAATAATTTGAATCAACTTAATAAAAGTAATTCTATCAGACCATTTTAGAACACGTATGGAAAGACATCCATCTCCTGCGAAAAACGGATCAAATGTGACAACAGTCTGACTGATATTTTACAAATCTAAGACGACCGTCTGCCTATTATTAACAGTTTGAACACAAATGAGTAAAATCTATGCAGCTTTACTTTTTACATACAAAAATTGAACAATTCCCTGAATAAAACACATCTCTTTCTTTGATCAAAAACCCACGGGGTCTATCGTCCATGGGCAAAATGATTGAATGATGTTACCAACCAAAGTCCCACTATCCCAAATCAAAATCATAAAATTACTTCATAGAACACAAGCTCACACCCAGTTCATAACTCATTTCTGCCTCTCCTGCTCTAAAGCTCGTCTGGCGTGAAAAGCCAACCCAAGGTTCACAGGCCATCTGCCCAGTGCCTTCATCATTTGCCGCTTCTGCTTCTGGATTAGTGAAAGGGAAAGAAGGAAAAATGTGAGCAACAAATTAATCAATCTCTACTTCGACTTCTCCAACCTCTTTTGAGGTTCCTTCTTCAATCTGATTTGGTGTTCTCTCTTCAACATGACTTGTAGTTACCACTTCAAATCCTTCAACACCGTCTGCAGAAACCTCTTTAACCTCATTTGCAAGTCCTTCAACAACATTAGCAGGTCCCTCTTTCATATCATTCTCAGGTCCTTCTCCCATATCATTAGCAGGTCCCTCTGCCATATCATTCCCAGGTCCCTCTTCCATATCATTAGCAGGTCCCTCTTCCATATCATTCCCAGGTCCTTCTCCCATAGCATTAGCAGGTCCCTCTTCCATATCATTCCCAGATCCTTCACCTGGTCCCTCTCTGATATCATTCCCAGGTCCTTCCTCTATATCTGGTCCCCCTCCTATATCATTCCCAGGTCCCTCTTCAATGTCAACTTCGTATGGAAGTCCTTCAACAACAGCTTCGTTTGGAGGCCCTTCAACATCAACTTCGTCTAGAGGTCCCTCTCTGATATCATTCCCAGGTCCTTCCTCCAAATCTGGTCCCCCTCCTATATCATTCCCAGGTCCCTCTTCAACATTAACTTCATTTGGAAGTCCTTCAACAACTTCGTTTGGAGGCCCTTCAACAACAACTTCGTTTGGAGGCCCTTCACCATCAACTTCGTCTGGAGGTACCTGTTCAGCCACATTCGAGGGTCCTTCAACATCGTTTGAGGGTCCTTCAACGTCGTTTGAAGGCCCCGCTTCTTCAACCTCGTTTGAGGGTCTCGCTTCTTCAACACCGTCTGAGGGTCCCACTTCAACATCGTTTGAGGGCCCCACTTCAACGTCGTTTGAGGGCCTCTCTTCAACATAGTTTGAGAGTGCCTCTCCAACGCACCTGGGAGGATCAATTTCTTCCTCCATTTCTATATCATCATCCACCTTCTTGAATAAACCAAGTTGCTCCAAAGGATTACTAATTTCCTGCAGTTTGAAAGAAGCTCCCTCTTCAATATTCCTGATAGGATCAATTTCTTCCTCCTCCATTTCTATATCATCATCCGCCTTCTTGAATAAACCAAGTTGCTCCAAGGGATTACTGTTTTCCTCCAGTTTGAAAGAAGCTCCCTCTTCAACATTCCTGGAAGGATCACTTTCTTCCTCCTCCATTTCTACATCATCATCTGTCTTCTTGAATAAACCAAGTTGCTCCAAGGCATTACTGCTTTCCTGCAGTTTGAAAGAAGCTCCCTCTTCAACATTCCTGGAAGGATCAATTTCTTCTTCCTCCATTTCTATATCATCATCCGCCTTCTTGAATAAACCAAGTTGCTCTAAGGGATTACTGCTTTCCTGCAGTTTGACACTACCAAGCTCATTATGAGAAGGTCCCTCTTCAACATTCTTGGAAGGATCAATTTCTTCCTCTATTACTGTATCATCATCTGCCTTCATGAATAAACCAAGTTGCTCCAAGGGATTACTGGTTTCCTGCAGGTTGACACTACCAAGCTCATTATGAGAAGGTCCCTCTTCAACATTCCTGGAAGGATCAATTTCTTCCTCCTCTATTTCTATATCATCATCGGCCTTCATGAATAAGCCAAGTTGCTCCAAGGGATTACTGCTTCCCTGCAGTTTGAAACTACCAGGCTCATTATGAGAATGCTCAGGGCTGGTTTCCTCGATGTAATGTGGTAAATGATCATTGTCACCAGCCCTAAACATTTCTAGATCTTCCATGAAACGATTGTTCTCATTGATTTCAACAGTCTTTTCCATCTGCACAACGAGATTTTTGTCAGCTGATTTATTAAGAATCTAAGATGCTTCCCTTCAGAATGATCTTTCTATACTTACCATTTGCAATGCCTGGCGAGCCGCTTCTCTCTCTAGTTCCCTTTGCCTTCTAGCTTCAGCTGCAGCTTCGGCTTCGGCCTTTTTTCGAGCTTCTTCTGCAGCTCTGGCCTCGGCTTGCAAGCGTGCTTTTTCTAATGACACGAAGTAAATATGATATTTAAATACCTTTCACCTCTCAAAATGAACTTCATCATACGAAATACTTATATCAAATAACTATCGAAAGCACACCTTCTTTACGCCTCCTTTCAAGTTCCTCCCTCTCAATTCGCAGTTTTTCTGGATCCAACTTATCACCCTGGACCAAAAATAAGAAGATACTTAACCAATCACAAATGTAAGATGCAAAACGAAAACAAAACAAAAAAAGACAAAAAGAAGAGCATTTGGATGCCAAGTCAGGTAGCGATTACAAACCTTTTCAAGCGCCTTCTCCTTCGCTTTAAATATTGTGTCTGCAAACCGAATCCTCAATAAAGCTGCGCGGTAGAGCTGGCCAGGGGAGACCTGCCTCTCGGGTGGAGCACTCTCCTCTACGATGTCACAGCACGAGTTGTAAGATGATGCGCCGAAATTAAGAGCAGATATTTTTGTAATGATTTTCATGCTTACCCTCTTGGCGTTCACCCTCCTCAACTGAAATTGGTTTAGACGGGGATTTCTGTTCGACTGGGACAACCCCATTGATTGGATCTACAAAAGATAAATGATTGTTTCAGGGAAGAAATAAAACAAGTACCAAGAATACCAACTGCGGAATAAATCCTCGAAACTCACCATTGCCAATTTCAGAACCACCTGGATCACTTTTCTTCGGTTCTGAATTTGCTTCAGAACCAAGCTTTTCCTGCCAAAGGAATATGTAAGATAAAATGTCAGAAATGATATGAGAGAGAGAGAGAGGAAGGAAGCAGATTCCAACGACAAACAAACAGATACTGCCAATCAAGCAGAACTAGTGTATTATTATGATATACCTTTCCTCCACCAAATGTAGGTGAAGCTTTAGGAACACGTGATTCACTTTCTGAAGAACTGGCCGAGTCAGAATCTGAGAAGTACGAGTCATGTTAGTAAAACACCACAACTTTTCTTGGAATGAGGAACGGTTCAATTTGCAACAAGATGCAGGAACATTTATGCACACACGAATATCCTAAATACAGTTTGGTAAGAAACCAAATAGATTGGCTATCAATCCTCGTACTAGCAAGATCACAAATAACACATTATATTTCAGGACAATCGAGACCACAAACCCCTCCAAGAAGAGCTGGTCACCATCAGCCACTAAGATCAAGAAGAGCTGGTCACCATCAGCCACTAAGATCAAGAAGAGCTGGTCACCCTAGTTACCAAAGGTTTCTATAGCACACCATCCAAAGTGATGGGTTCCAACCATTCCTATTCCACATGCAATCGTCTTATATTAAATCTCCTTATACTTTAGGCATGCTGATCTCACTGCCTAAAGTATAAGGAAATAGTTCTTTTTTCTCTTTGCCCGGGAAGGCACAGAAGTAACTATAAACTGAGACAGGTATAAACCAATAAAGCGCGACCACCAAGGCCAGGTTTTGACAGAATTCATAGTATGTTTGAATTTCTCGTTTCTGCTCTAAACATTAAGAAGACGATATTCTAGTTAAACAAGTGTCATTAAAAAAAACCTATCAAGGAAGAACAGCTAGAATAATGCAAGACAATTGCACCAACAAAGATCAGAACAACGAACCATAGCTTGCAAGGTCACTGAGTATTTAGTAATATTTGCAAAGTACACAAAAAATTTAAGTAGGCACAAGAGCTCCAAAATTTGAACACCAGAAATAAATATTGTAAACCACACATTTATTTTATAAGATGAAACGACCGAATAGATGAAGAGTACGCAGAAACACGAACCACTGGACGAAGAGCCTGATTCACTACTGGAGCTACTAGAGCTACTGCATTTACTGTTTCTATGACCTGCATCTTTCTCAATCTCTACAGGAGGAAAGCTTGACATAGGAGCATCGTTTCCACCAACAATATCCACATCTTCATCAACCATGTCATTGCCTGAAATTGCATATGTAGTGAGACCTGAGCTGATCAAAATACGTGCTATACATAACACACTTTGCACAGCTCAATAAATGAATAACACATTTTGCCCAATTCAATTAATAAGCATGGAGTTATTAAAGGGAAAAACCTTTACATGGATGCAGCGAAGAGTTGCTAAATCCCGGCTCATTAAGGATCTGCAGCAAAAAAGTAGTACAACAGTATGAGAAACATACAATATATAAATGCATATAATATTAGGTCGGATAAGTAATAACCAATGGATAATAAAAACGCCCAAAAAAAAGAGGGATTAGCACACCTCCATTTCACAAGGTTCAGCTTTTGCCAGCCTTTTCTCTTTCTCCAGCAGATATTCATCTAGAAGCTTCCGCAATGCAAACAAAGTATCGTCACTCAGAACCTCAAAGTCAATCTCAATCTCATCATCACTGGTTTGACCTTCACCACTATGCTCTTTTAAGAAATCAATAATGCTTTCGGGCAATTCCCCCAGCAAAGAATCAACCTCCATGGTCAGTTTATGCTTCTCCTCATCAGTCATAATGTGTTTGACAATTTCTGGCTTGACAGGCTCCACCGGCTTGAAGCTACTATCATTTGGTGTAATTTTCTTCTTCTTTGAGGGTGGCATCGGTGTAGCAGTTTCTATGATTTCCGTATGAAGAGGCGCTATAAAAGGCAAAGCCTCCACATCAACTGGAAGCTTCTTTTCTACTGCTTTCCACCTCTGTTCAAAATATTTACTGAGAATCTCAGCCATAATATGTACATCATTGCCAGGTGGGTTGTAAGTCATAGCATTTGAGAATGTAAGCCGCACATCAGCAGCAAAACTTAATGGATTCGAGTATCCCCCAGAAGCAATCTTGCTCTTCACAGTGCCCAAATCCATTGGATGCTTAATGACAGTAAAATAATCCGGAATATTCAACTTCACCACGTCTACAGGATGTTTAAAAACCCAAGCATGTTGATGTTTCATCAACTGATTTAGCAAACCCTCACATTGTTTCATCAACTGAGCATTTGAAGCTAAAACTGGCCTCACTGACTCCACATGCGCAGATAAGCTCTTTTTGTTGCGCGAACCATTACGCCCATGAGGAGCTCGTTTCTTACCCTGCGGCCCAGTTAGTTCAGCTGGTCTATGATAAGCCTCGACTGGAGGCCTGGTTTTCCCATTACTGCAACTCCGAATATCACTAGCTGGGGATAACACAATAGCTGAACTCATAGTTGCAATTTTCTTCTGAAGGTCCCGGACCTGTTCCAGCTCCGAATTCAGCCTGACTTCTAAATCTTTCCTTTCGGACCGAGACATTCTTGACAGCTGAAGCACTTGCATAGGCAACCCAAAATTATCATGACCATCAACATTCAAACTAATGCATTTCCTTTTAGAAGGCGCACATGAATCTTCCGAAGCTGTCATTTCCGTATCCACCCTTCCTGAGCTTCCAAAACCCTCTGATTCACCCATGGTCTCAACAGCGTGCCGATAATCCGGAACAAAACCAGATAGCTGCCCTTTTGAATACATGCGTGACTTCCCCATCAATGACTGTTTCTGTCCGGCGAAGTCTATTGGAACAGTAGGTGCCATAAGATAAACTCCAAATTACTGCACATATCAACTGTGGCAAATAATTTTAGTCCCTTGTAAGTTGATCTCAATGACACCACAATTCAAAATGCACAAAATTGAAGCCCAATTGTTATTATTCTCCTCTTAATGCCCAAATCTAAGTATGTATATGTTTAGTTCTCTCCAAATGTCCAGGGTTCAAAGAATTCGTCACAAAGTTCAAAACTTTCAGCAAAAGGGAAGGCCCTATCAATCTCGAACTGCTCGAATTCAATTCAAAATTCGAACTTGCATAACTGGGTAAGATGAACAGAGGGAAGATTAGGCATCAAATAAAAATTGGGGATAAATTCCCCAGCTCAATACAAGCAATGCGAATCTATCGAACCACTTAACCCCAAAGATAGAAACTTTCCCTATTGATCAATCTCCCAATTCACGGCCCCCCTTTTTTCAGATCAAAACCCTTTATAAAAAAAATCGCAAAGCAAAAAAAGAGAAGGAAAGGAATTCAAAAACTTACAAGAGAAAACCTAAACCGGGCCTCTCTCTCTACGTATAAACCCCAATTGAAAACCCTAGATCGCGATGTGGATACGGAAGCTCAAATCGAACCCGCGAGCCACCCAATACAATGCGCTTGATAATCCAAAACCATAGACCCGCTCCAATTAAAACCTGGATCCCGTCGCCGGAGCCGTTGAAGATGCGCGCGCGCGCGATTCCCAAACCCTAGAAAGCCTTCGTCGAATAGAAGAAAGAGGAATTAGATAGAGAGAGAAAGACGAAGAAGAAGAAGAGAGAGAAAGAGACTAAAGATCTTTCAGCCTACGATGTGAGAGAGTATGGGCTCCCCTCACACCCCTCTACTTAAAGGCCCGCGAGGCCTTAAAGCCGGCCGCTATAAAAGGGATCCTGGCCGTTCATCGGCAACTTGGAAGATCTCACGGTCGGAATTTAAAATAATGGCTCGCACGAGATTCAGATTAGACGGTTTGAGTTTTTATATTCAATAATTGAGATTCCCAGGTGACGCTATTCTCGCGACTAGTGTGAGTTTCATACTCGCTCTGGTGTTTTAATACGTGTCTATTTACCGCTTACGCGGAAGCGTGGGCCGTGTGAAAGAGCGAGTGTGGGTTTTTAACGGAGTTAAAGAGAAGGAACATTGTTTGAGAAGAGTCAATAAAGGTAGTGGCGGTGTCGACCACGTGTTTGTATTTGACTTTTTACCGCCATATGACGTAGGAAGCGATATACTGCTTTCATACGTGGTAGATTTGTAGCTGCCAGCTCAGCATTTCTGCTTTTCTGGATTACTCGGGTGGGTACCGTTTCTTTTACTATTGGGCTTTTGGTGGCCTAATGATTCAAGATACTGGACCAAGAAGAAATGGGCTAACCCGTAATCAAGTTTTAACTACCGTCTCCCTTTTTTTAAGAATGAACTACCACCCTCCCCCTTTCCCTCGTTAAACAAACGGAGGTTATAGTTACATTTACATTTCCTTTTTCTTTTCTTTTAATTTCCCGTTTGGATAAATTAATAAAATTATAAGAATTACAATTTTGTGAATTTAAATTTTATTAATTAAGAATTTCGTTGTTTGGATTTCATGACGTAGAGATTTTAAATAATAAGAATTTGTATTTAGACTAACCTTAATTAAGGGAATTGACAAATGACACATATTTTATGAGAAATTCAAGTCGGAAATTTAAGCTTTCAAATTCTACGATTATTTTCCCATGAAAATTGTTAATTCCACGGGATAAGAATCCAAACGGGGGAAACAATCCTAAGAAATTGGAAATTCCCTAATTTTGATTAAATTTCTTAAAATTCACCCGCATCCAAACACACTGCTAATGAAATTGCTTAAAAGATTTGTTTATGCTTTATTGCAGTCCATGTGATCGGTTTCTTCATCCTAATAACTATGTTAATGTGATCTTTTACACATGCGTCGCGCGGCTCAGAAGACTAGTTTCCATAATTTGTTGTCCATTATTGTTTTTATTTTTATTTGATTTTGTCAACTAATATAAAAAAAACAATAACAAATCACATATACATCTTCCAAAATAATTTGAAACACAAATAAATCTATTTGTATTGTTGTTAAACAAATCAGGACAATTTTTAACAAATAAGGACGAATTTTTTTCTCCTTGCCATGTGTCATGGTTTAATTTACTAAACTGACATTATACAAAATAAATCAAATTAAATCAAACCCCACTTATGTTATTATTAAACAAATAAGGAAAATTTTTAATAAATAAGGACGAATTCTTTTCTGCTTGTCATATGTCATGATTTAATTTACTAAACTGACCTTATACAAAATAAATTAAATTAAATCAGACTGCACCATGTATTATTTTAGCTGCTACTGCACTTGCTAGAATGATGCTACTACATTTCCAATAAATGCAGTAACAAATTTTAATTGGTTCAGCTAGTGTTGTTTACGTCCAAATTAATATTTTACTGGACAGTAAATGTCTATGTGAATATTAATTAATTCTTGATCTATGTCACATCGGCGAGCCCAAGTTCTTTAAGTTTACAAGTAATGGCCGCCAGTGAGACCATGCGAGTTGAATTGTAACGACATCGCGCGAAACACATAGCTCGCGCGCGAAATAGACCACGCGAGCTAACTTACAAAGTTCGCGTGCGGAATGACTTCGCGCGGATAGAGAGCTCGCATGCTTCGCGTGAAATACATGGCTCACACACAATGATCTCGCACACGGAATGACTTCGCACGGACTACGCAGTTCGCGTGCAAATGGGACTTGGCGTGTACTACACAGTTAGCGCGCCGAATGACTTCGCGCGAAATGACTAGCTGACTCCGCGTAGGGGAAGCGAGACACTCCGCGTAGGCGAAGCAAGATTGATACTTCGCGTATGCGAGACAATTGCATCAAGGACAGCTGGCGAGCTGGCTCGCGTAGGAGACTTCGCAAAGAGCAACAAGCGGAGTCCGCGCGCAGCACATTAATCGTTAAATTTTTTTACAAGTCTTTGACATGCTTCGGGTCAATCTCTGTGGCCATTTTAATATAAAAAGCCCTTCTAAAGCCCGCGAGCTGTAATAGCCCGCGAGATGGAAGCGAGCTTCAGGAGCTCACGGGATGATTTAAGATTGCGACACCCTGCGGGATAAGATTGTTCCTAATTCCAGTCAGCATAGGAGTTTATAAAAAGGCGGCGCAGAAGCAATGCCCTATGCGAAATGAAGTGTGCGAACTGGACAGGTGTCACAAGATGGTTGGTTCGTGCGGGCGGAACACTGCCCTTGTGCTATTAGGGTTTCAGAGTCCGACTTGAATTCTAAACTATCTTTCTTCTGCCACAAGTCGAACTACTATATAAGGTGGCTCGAAGTTTACAGAATGACACACACAACTTTACAACAACAACTCAGACACAATTAAATCTCTTAACAAAATACAAACTGCAAACTAGTTACCCCTCGAGCTACCTCGAAACCCTAACCCTACGTGCATCGCCGCCTTAGTTTCAAAGCCCTCCTGGACTCGTCCCCGATCTCTGATCTCCCTATTGTTGCTCTGCCCGTGTCCCGCCGTGAGTATCGATTGCTTTGTGCTCGTAAATTCCTCCTTTGAGGTGGCACCTGGAAACCCCTTCCACTTGATCAATAAGTCAAGCTCGCATACAAGCTTTTTCCTCGTCCGCGAGGTGGCACGCTCGCAACACTCCCCCTTCTCTTTGTTTGTTATTCACCTCTGCTCCGCACGTTAAGGATCGTGGCCAAAACAAGTGTAGTAGCAACTTTAGTAACTACAGTAGTAGGTTTTCAGTGGCTCAACTAATGTATTAGCATGTTAAACTGGAGAGTTAGGACTACACTTCCAACAAATGTAGTAGCATGGTTTTAATGGTTCAGCTAGTGTAGTAGCAGCTTCAGTAAGTGCGGTATCAGATTTTTAGTGGCTCAGCAAATATAGTATGTAGCAACTATTTTCAGTACATGATGTAGTAACAGGTTTTTATTAGTTCAGCTAGTGTAGTAGCAACTTAGTAACTACAATACCAGGTTTTCAGTGACTCAACTAATGTAATAGCATGTTAAACTGGCTTTTTAAGTATTTTACGTAAAAAATTGTTAATAGGGCTTGGTACTATTTACTATAAGTCTGGGCTTATGTCCTTATTTGTTTAAATCTGTTGAAATATGATTTTTCTGTTTTATGTAACTGTTTAAGGTAATGAGATGTCATTTTCTAAAAAAACAAATAAGGACCTAGTTCTATTCTTGCACATTATAGCCATGGGAATCAGCTCTCCCTCCACATACAAACCATGAATCAAAACACCAAGTGCTCGAATATGCTTATACTCAATTATATTTCGTCCAACAAAATCTTCGATAAAGTGCATGGGAAACTAGAACATGCTAAGTAAAATCCAACATGATGATGCATTGATGCATCCTTGCATGTGTGAGTGTACACACTTGTCGTTCCTCATGATCACCTCAATAATCCAAGACCCTTGGATACTTTGTTGGGAGATCTAGTATACCGTACCTCTTCCTCACTAGTCTGGGTATTCACAAGAACCGTTTAACGCTCCGACAGCACCTTGCAAATGAAATGGCTCACTATGCCCATGACAGTTGGGATGTTGAGATTGAGACTTCATATGGCTGGATTGAACGCGTTGGTACTTGGTATTGCAGATAGATCTGCATATATATGAATTGAAGGCACATCCGATAAGGAATTGTTGATTATTGTTATTGGACTTTAACAACTGTATAGACTTGCAATACTAAAGTACAAGTATGCAACCTTCTTTGTCAGCAGTGATCATTATAACGGATGCATGGTAGGATTTAAAATCATGAGAGCAATTGCTTTCTATATCTTGTGTGTTCGACTTCCACGACCACTGGATTTTATTGTGTCGTTCGAGTCCTCTTCAGTATCATCGTAATCTTCCTCCAAATTCTGATTTATAGCTTCTTTGTAATAGAGGAATCGGCCATGAGAAATTGCTTTAGTGCATTTTGGTAAAAAACAAAGAGGTCTACTTAGGTTTTTAAGCATGACATGGTGTACTAAGCAAGAGAGGTATACAAAGCAAAATTAGAGGTACAATAAAAACCCTTTAAACAAAACGCTTATTCTTTTTGTGCTTGGTAAATTGTAATATCATTCTTACTTTGTAGTCGGTAGTTAGAAACTACATTCCCCACTCATAGACCAGTCAGAAAACTTGTAGATACAATGTATATACAACCTCGTCATGGTGAAAGATCATCGATACCACATCGGGAATGTGCTCTCCCAAGCTCCACAAGAAAGTATCATAAGAAGATATATGTGTAGTTAGTCCCACATCGGAAACATGTAATAAGAGGGAACATTCCGTAGCTATAAAAGGAAGGCTTCTCATATGTAGATAGATGAATGAATCTCTACTCACTCCACAAAGACCTATTGGTCATGATACTTGATTCGTAAGTGGATGTAACCATGTCCTCCGATGGCATGGTGAACCACTATATGTCCTTGAGTCTCTTATGCATGATTGTCTCTTGTTTATATGTTCCACCGTGCTTCTACATAACATTCGGGTTTATGCAGAAACATTTGGCGCTGTCTGTGGGAATCAATACTAAAAGTCTTGTTGCTCTACCAGTAAGCTCATGTAGGGAGGTCAACCCAAGGTATCTAGTATGCAGGATCTAAGCTATAGGGCCCAACCCATTAGGAGACATCGCTCGACCCGCCCGGGTTCTCTTTGTCATCGGGATATCCAAGGGCCGAACCGCAATGGCTCGATTGATGCCTCCTAGCAACACTCAGAGACAAATCAGCGGGACCCAGTAAGTCCATGCAATCACCACCCGATGGCCGGTCATTTTCTATCATGGGGGGACATTGGTTGGCATCGTTCATCGTTAACCCGGGCAGGATGAATAATCGTCAGAGAGTGATAGTTCGTGTAGAAGAAGAGGTCCACTTAGTATCCTCGGTCTCCCGTTGGCGACACTTGCATTGGTCCACCTCCGGGATCTCGCTGGCCTTGTTCATAAGTGTAGGGATTTTGCCAGTATAGGGTTTGAGACCCCGAGTTCGTATGGTCATCGGCATGACCCAGCTTTACCAACGGGAAGAGAAACCTAATATCCACCGGAAAGGAAAATCATTGGCTTCACCGAGAATGAATCTTCTCCTTATTAGACTAGAATATCTATTAAATATATATTTCTGATTTACATGGATTCTATATGTAATGTCTATATAAAGACTAATCTATTAATAAATAAGTAAACTTTTTTCTCTCGTATTCTCATACTCTACAATATATATATATATATAAAGAGAGGATCAGAAGCGGACGTTCGCACGGTCCTTAAAGTGCGGACGTCCCTCCGTTCTCCATCCTCTGGCGCCGGCGCGCCTCCACCCCAAAAGACTCCAGCAGCGTCCCCGACCACTTTCCCTCACCGGCGAGTCCGTTCTTAACCAGTTTTCTGGCGAGATCACCCAAAATTTCAAACTTAAGTGATCTCGCTGGAAAACTGGAAAGAACGGACTCGCCGGGGAGAGAAAGTGGTCGGGGACGCTGCTGGAGTCTTTTTGGGTGGAGGCGCGCCGGCGTCAGAGGGTGAAGAACGGAGGGACGTCCGCACTTTTAGACGAGTGCGGACGTCCTCCTCTAATCCGGCCAATATATGTAGGCCGGATATGAAGCGCACATGGATAAGTGCTCACGGAGCTCCGTTCGCCACCGTCCGGCGCCGGCGAGGGCGCGCCTCGACCCCAGCGAGCTTCAGCAGTGTCCCCGATCACTTTCCTTCCCCTGCGAGTCCGTCGAATTTCAGTTTTTCGGCGAGATCACCCAAAACTGGAATTCGGCAGCCTCGCCGGGGATCGCCGGAAAGGGAAAGTGATCGGGAACGCTGCTGGACTTTGTTGGGGTGGAGGCGCGCCGTCGTCGGCGCCGGAGGGTGGCGAACTAAGCTTCGTGCGCACTGCGGACGTGCGCTCCATATCCTTGAAACTACTTGAAACTTATGAAATGATTTCCCTATAAGATAACGCATTATCCTGCACAACTGCATCTTTGTTATGATTGCTGATATGTTGCATGTCTCAAACAAAATTAAAGCCTAGGTCCAATCTGTCCGATCGAAGTTGTTCATAAAATTGATGTACTAGCGTGTGAGAGAGAGAGAGAATTTCTTTTTACCCGACCCATTTCTTCCATATCCCTTTGACAACTCTCGACTCTCGAGACCTAAAACCTGAAGGTAAAAAAGAGGAATATAGTGATATCTTTACATCTTTACTGTAGATTTAACTCATTTAAGTAACTTAATCAAGATACTAACTTAAAACCCAATTACAGCACACTTATTCAAACCTATACACCGGATGATTTCAGCTTTTACTTTTTATATAGTCAGACCTCTACAAATTTGACCGAATTCCTCAATCACTAGTTATATACTTTTACAGTTCACGAGTCACGAGTCAAGAGTCACGATCACTCTTGAACTAATGCACTCGTTATTTGATTGCATGTTATAACTAATCCTTTGTACAGTGGTCTGGTTGATGCATATAAATTATAAAACAATATTTTTGAACGAGTATCAGTCATAACTACTACTGTGTGAGTTGTGTCTATTGTTACCCTAAAGGGATGCAAAGTGGAAGCTCTTTCTAGGTTTGGTAAAATCATGTCCATCTTGCCGGAAAACAGCATGTATTACAGTGCTGCACCCAAGCACCCAAGCCCTAAACAGCACCTTTGTAGTTGGTACCACATCAAGACGTGGCACAACCGAGCCACTAATTTCCAACTCGATCGTGCGAGCCCTCTATCTATATATCTGTGCCCCAAATTATTTAGGTCACTGAGAATAGCAAGGTCCAGAAACAGTAACTTTCAGCAAACAATAATTTAGTGTTTGAAGGTTCTAGGCAGTCGTCGATGTGTTGAGAGCAGATTGGAGCCTGCTGCTTAAATCATGGCCGGGTACGGTCGTGGTGGCCAACCCTTGCTTCAAAGTAGGGCAAAACTAATTAAGCTAAAGCTGATCGAAGAGAGATGATTAGCAAAGAGAGCAGTGCCTTTGTAGTTTTGCGTCTTTGTTCGTTTAAACTAATAGAGAAGGGTTGTGGCCTTATGGGACATCGATGTCAGCATGCAGATGAGCAGCCCTATCTAAACATGGCAAGCAACTTTTCTAGTTTTCTTGGTATATAACATGGCAAGCAACTTTTGGTAGTAAACATTTCATTTCCTAATGAGATATATTCAATATCAGATAGCGCAGAAAGAGACCCGTTTGCATTTTGCAATATTATACAGCAGGTTAGAAGAGGCCAGGAGCCTGGACCTGAGAATTCGAGAAGACTATGAAAATGGGAATCTATCTATCCCGTAACTGATATTATTACATCAGCAAAAGAATATTTACATCATCCATAATCCATGAACATGTTATCTAGAACGAGAAGGGGTCAAGGGGAACCTTTTTCGTATGCCGATCTAGTTTGATCGACAAGATAGCAAGCATCAAATATATGATTGGCATTCAACCAGATGAGCTTAAGCAGGTAGACGTATAGATCTGCATCTGCTGCATCAGTATACACACGTTTACTGATCTAAACTTTGCTTAACAAGCTTGGTGGTCTTAACTACAGGCTATATGGAGTAATTATTTTATGACCTCGGAATACCACGTGTCTTATCATCCGAGATTATATAATAATTTTTTATATGAAAGGATGATTTCATTGATTCGTGTTTTATTGATAGATAAGGATTACGACATATGAATCAAATTGAAAAATGAATAATTCCGACTCTTAGAAAGTATATAGGATTTTAAGAGATCTCTAAAATCAGGCCTATATATGTCTGAAAGCAGCCAATAATTTGTGGATTGCGTGATGTAGATACCATTGCAAGATTCAGCAGGCCTAACTCTCTGTTGGTACGTTTTATTTATTTATAAAAGATCGAATAGACACACAAAGAGTTGAAATAAACTGTCGGGTTGAAAAGAGGTATAGGTAGTCCCTCCCAATCACACTTAAAAAATTTAGATGGTTTGGCGCTCTAAGAAACTAGCTAATTGATCAATCATTCCAATCCCTCAACGGGAAGAGTTACAAACATATAATATCACTACCCTTAAGTAATCTGATTGAGATCAAAAATAGGTAGCATAAATTCACAGGCCAGCACACTAGTACATGACGTACGTTCATAGTGTATACCTAATTTGGCTAAATTTTGGAAATGTACCGGTCATATGCTCATATTTATATAATCGTTCAACACCTCTCGGTCTCTTTACAGTCACAGATGAGATCATGGAGCCAATGTATGTATGCGATCCTTCTCTCTAGCTAGTTCTCTGATTTTTCTCTCTAAAAGTCTTCCTACTCTACCAACCATGTTCTAATGCCATGAAGATGAAGTAATAATAGACGTTCGTGAGCCCTATACCACTAATCCACATAAGATTGATGTGATCGGGTAAGGCGGCTAGCATAGCATGAAAGGCCGATTAAGTTTATATCAATAACCTAACTAGCTAGAGCTTATATCAATATATTTCCTAAACTTTTACTTTCGGTACACAATTAACAAGATTTATCAAATGTAAAATATCATACTGTTAGCTCGTAACTGAAAATTGTAATAGATTACTTAAAAATAAAACACAAGTGCATTAGCTTCACGATAAGTGTTTTTTGTATGGTTAATTTATAGATTATTCATAAAACATATCTCATATATACGTGATGATGTTCTAGAGATAATCGAAACTATGGACCGCAGTGAGCTATAAGAGAGCATGATCGACACATGAACTTCATCATCTCCAAAGGCAAAATCTGCAGGCTTAGGTTGTGGATACATAAACTATAAAACCAGCCGGTGGGGGTTTAGTTATAAACCTAAACAGAAACTCGATTTCGCAAGCAACGCAGGCAAGTACGTAGCTAGACGACATGCAGCGGACAAGTCGATCTAACAAACAGAATGATTGAAGGATTCGGGTGCGATAACACACTAACCAATATGATCAACTGCCGGAAATGTTGACTGGCTCTGGGCTCTTAATTTCAAGCTGGAGACCTTGTGACTGGCAGAGGGAAAGTATAGGTTTCAGTCCGGTGCTTAAAATATTGGCCAGTGTCAGGCTTGCTTCCAACACTTGGCTTACTGAGATTTGCCCTAACTGCATTGGGCATGGATTTTCATTGACATGGTTGGTTGTTATTTTTATTTACTTTTATTAAATAAACAATTGAAATATTATAATAAATTGATTGTGAATCAAATTTATGACTTTTTATTTATAGAATAAAGATGTCATTAGTTCAATTGACACCGAGCGGTTATTTAGGTTAAAGGGGTCACATTAAAACGTTTTTTATTTCTTGATCACTTAAACTGTATTCAGTATCGCAATAATTTAAAATGTTTTTATCAACTCGACCATTTTTACCGTATAAGAAAGTCACCAATATTTTGTAAAATAAATTTTTTTTTTCTTTCTTTTAAAAAGAAATCTTTTTAAATCAATCACTGGATTGGTGCTTGTACTTCTACTTTAAGAGCCCTAGCTATATATGAGATGAGGGATCGATGCCTCTTTAAGTGCTTTGATAGTGGTAGGTCGTTCTGTAAACATTTGTCCCAATTAGAAAGGATTTTTAGAGTTCTTTATATACTTCAAGTTATGTGCCACTAATCAATGTCGATCCAAAGGGAGCATATATATTGTTTGTGTAATGCATTAAGATTGCGGACAAAACTGAGGTCAGTTTCAGATGAAACTTATGAGTTACAAAGACTTAACATCGATCCGTGCCAATCAATGTGCTTCCTTCTACTGCAGTAAAAATCTGTCGCTGTCGAAGTAAAAGGCAGAGCAGATTTTAACATAGGTTATAACTTTACTTCTGCTAATTAAGCCTCCCACATAAGTAAGTAGCAACAGAAGAAGATCACAAACTGATCTGATGCCGATAAGGATCACGTACAGAAATAGACGCATTTACCCATATTTCCCCCTGAAAACAACATTAGCATAGTCATAGGACACAGGTCATGGACTCTCATGCTTAATGGTTTCTTAAGCCAATATATATTGCCACAAAGAGTAAACAATAAGTAACTCCACCCGAAACAAATCAAGGTCACTTTCCATACTCAGCCAGACAAGATCTAACACAAGGGCAATACCGTCAACTCACTAGCATGCTAGCAGCCAGTTCTTCATGCAACCCTTTATGGCTTTATCCTGTTATCCTTTCTCTCCAATCACCAAGTCCAGAACAGATATTACTCAAAAAAGAAAAAGAAGGTCCAGAACAGAATAAAAGCATATCCAACGGCGGAAACCCCAACCCTCACCTCCACGACCTCATCGACACCGTCCACATGGCCAGTCCTTCCTCTTCATATTACGCCAATTATGGAAACGTTTAGCTGCATCGTGTCCACCTTCTCGAAGCCGCATTCAGATTTTTCAGTCACACCCAAAAAACCAAAACCCCATGCACAGCAGAGTCCCCCTCCTCTGCATCAAAAAAAAGTCTCCCACCTCTTTAAATGAGGCCAGACACCTCTCGCTCTCCCATTGGTTCCTTTTTGGGGCCCAATCACATCCCGAACTTAACGTTCATACGGGCCCCACAGCCACGTCTTTGCTCTCAACCAATCCCGTCTTTGCGCTGTTTCTGTAACAGTGCCCACGCGTGTCTGATCCCACACGTGTCGAGGAGCTCCTCCTCCGTATATATGTAACCCCCTGGACCAGCTCCGCTCTTACCTTCAGTGCTTGACGATCTGAAACACTCAAAACACAGAGAGAGAGAGAGATATATATATATATATATGGACAGGAGAGGCGGTTGTTGTATAGCGAGGTATGGCGGAGGTGGTGGCGTTTATGACACGTCGAAGGTGAATAGAATAATGCTGAGATTCCGTCCGATCGCTCCGAAACCGGTCGGAGGGTCGGTCTGCGGCAGATCTACGCCGGAGATAAGTGAGAAATGTAGGAGGGGTAAGAGAAGGAACGTGAAGGACAAGCGGTGCAATAACAAAAAGAGAAAGGCTTCTTCTTCTTCTCCGCAGGAGGAGAAGAGAAAAGATGGTGTTACCGCTGCGGTTACAACTCTGTCGCTTCTTCCGGATAGTCCAGAACGTAGGGACTCTCCTGAAGAGCGGAGCTCAACCACGTGGCTGAGCTTCGAGAGGTTTCCTGGAAGTAAGGAGTACACGATGGTGAATATTCCGACTGCGAGGCCAGTGAGAGTGGTGGGGTCGTGCGTGACGGTGGACTGCGTGACGGATACGTGGGTTGATGGAGGACTGGGGTTTACAGACGAAGAGAGGAGGATGAGTCTGGAGACGGACACGTGTCCGGGGTTCTTATCGGACGGGTACGGTAGGGTAGTGTGGACGAACGGGGTGTACAAAAGCATGGTGGGTCAAGAGAACGAGACGGATGAGGTGACGGTGTGTTTGGTGATGAAGGAGACGGCGGTGGCCTTGGCTTTACCGGCGTTTACGTGCAGAGTGAGAGTGCAGTACACGTGTGGATCCCTCACGGTGCCGTGTGACGTGTGGAGAATGGATGGAGGAGGTTTTGCGTGGCGGTTGGACGTGAAAGCTGCGCTGTGTCTCGGCCGGCCGTAAGAGTACCGTACGATAGCACCAAAAGCCGTATGAAACCCTTCTTAAACTGACCAGAGTAAATAAGTGCTTAAGCACTTAAGCTTTCAGTCTTTTTGATTATTTGTGAATATGTTTGATTCTACTGTTCTAGCTTCCACGTTCATTCTGCTTTGTTTATCTCTCTCTGGGTTGCTTAAGTTTATGTATGTATGAACATGCGGTCAGAAGCGGATTTGAATGTTTGGTTTCATGTGTGGTTTATGGCTGTATAGTTCTTTACTGATACAAGACCGAGCAATTATAAACTACGGAGGAAATTAGAAAAAAAAAATTAAAATATTAGATATCTTTTAAGATAAGTTCATATAAATTTTTTCTTTAAGATAAATTCATATATATTTTTATTTTATTTTACACTCATTTCACGTGAGCAAACTTACTATATAGAACATATGTTTATTTTTTTATTTTTTTAGTTTTTTTTATTTGTTCTTCAAACGATATAAAATTAAATTTGGTATCTTTCTTAATTTTAGCATCAATTTTTTTTTTTTTTTTTAATTTTTAATTTTTAATTTTTTTTTATTTTTTTTATTTTTTTTATTTTTTTTAAATTTTTTTTATTTTTTATTTTTTATTTTTTTTTTATTATTATTTTTTTATTATTATTATTTTTTTTTTTTAAAGAGGATCAATAGTGGTTCCCCACTTACCCCCCCAGGAGACTCGAACCCGCGACCTAACGGATGCAGGTGAAGCAGCTTACCACTGAGCTATGCTTCTTGTCTAAAATTTTAGCATCAATTTAAAACTCAAATACTGAGCTAAAATTTAGCTGGATTTAACTTTATCATAATTAATTACATTTTTTAATTTCTTACTTTGTTGTTACGTACTAACTTTAGTGTGTATATATATATTATATATAGAAGTATGTCATTTGTAATAGAATGATTTTTTTATTCTTAAACTCACATTTGATGTCTTTTTACATAGTCGAAAAATTTCTAATTGTAAGGTACACGTTATTGTTTTTTGATTAATTTTTTTCTTTTTAGGTATATTATTATATCATTATTTAAGGTATAGGGTATAGAGTATAGGGTATAGGGATAGGGCTTACGATAATACTATAAATTTTTTTCTTTTACTTTAATAATCAAATATCTTGTTTATATTATATTTTATCTGATGTATAAATCATAGAATGTATTTATTTAATCTAGATTTTTTCATAAAAATAAAAAAAACTGCATGATTCTTGTAAATTGATTGAAAAATATATATTAGTGTTAGAAGAAAAACTCATAATCAAGGTATTTAAGACATCATTAATTAAACTTATTTATTATGTTTATATGTTATAATTGAATGGTAGAAATTATGTAAAATTTTGAAAAAATAGGGCATAATATGTATCATAATTGATACATTTTAAATGTCTATCATAAAAAATATTAGATAAATTTTATTTAAAATTACTTTTCAAAATTAAATGTATATGAAAATCTCCCCGACTATAAATACCGGGATATATAACAGTTCGGGCACACAATTATATTCTCTTCTCTAACTTCTAAGAGCTTGTTGTGACCGTTTCTGCACTGTTCTGGTACGTTGTGGAACAGAAAAAGTAAAGGTTACACGTGTTTGGATTGATCTGAATCAAAGATAGAGATTACATATCTGGTTTTAGCTGAGCTTTGAATGTATTGAAAAAGCTGCAAATTTTGATGGGGGTTGGAGGCATAAGAGATGCATGAGGGATGTTGGGACAGGTGGATGAGTAGAGCTCTCTCTTTCTGTTGGTGGAAGTGTCTGCGTCCATCTTCAACGCTCTCTTTCTTAGTTTCTTTATTGAACCACGTTTTGTATACCCCCTCTTCTTATAGCTTTCCTTAGTGTCCCTTAATTTCTTTGGAGTTGGGGTCTTGATTCTTAGCTTATTTAGGTTTTAGTTTGTTCTTCCATTAAGCTAACAACAATGAATTATTTACTTGAAAATTTTCATAATTTTAAGCAAAAGGGAACACAATAGATTTACTATTTCTGAGCACTATACAGAATTGATCATAATGAAAAGACCTAATTGTTAAAGAACTAATTGAGAGATGTAACAAAAACAACAAAAGAACTAATTGAGAGAAAATTAAAGCCCTGACAAGCTTCCAAAATGGGTGCATACAGTATAACTCCATTGTTTCGAAGCTATGAAACTTGCTATTTCTCAGCCTCTGTATAATCAGACAAGGAATGGAACAAGATGAAGAGAATTACAGGCTTACAGCTCATGCATGTACTATGCTTGTCACCTCTCTTCCCCATGCTTACAATTGATATTAACTTCCTATGTTTAACCATGAGGACGAAAGCATCCAGAAATTAATTTCATATAATTGATCATAAAGCTTTAATTTGGAAGCGTATCCGTAGTTCCTTGTAAGAGACGAGGATTCGCAACTCAGAATCTTCTCAAGTTAGAAGTTCGTTTTTCTTTACCAGATACTGAAGAAACAATAATGATGTGAGTAAAACATTGATAAATAGGAAAATATCATTGATCATATGCTATATTCAACGACATCACATAAAAGCAGGAATTCAAAAGGTGTCCATATATATATAAAAACATTTGATCATCCTCCATTACCTAATAACCGGAAGCTAAGTCTATCCAGTTTTCGGAGAGAGAATATATTATTGATTTGATGACAACAACTAGAGGCAAAACTAGATTATGATGATGCTGATGAGGTGCATCTAGAGCCTGGATGATGCCCTGGGGTGGTGCAAGATGATATGATTATAGGCATCGAGAGTCAGAAAGTCGTCTAGAGTTTGCGCTGTGCATTGCCTTGTGAACATCTTGCAAGCCTCTTTGTACATTCCCTTCTTAAACTTTTCCTTCCCAACCTCTCTCTCAATCCTCTCCATTTCTTCTTCCACCACCCTCCCAAACAGCTCCTTCCCCACCCTCACTCCAAGTCCATCTCCATCCAAATCCACTCCATACTTGATCCACTGCCAGTTCTGGACCCTGCTGATCTCAGCTGTTGCAGCGTCTTCCATGAGATTGTAAAGAGGTACCGAACCAGCTCCTGTTAGCCATGCTGCCAGGTATTGGATTCCTACTCGGGTGTTCAGCCGCAGACCCTCCAGGGTTCGGACCCCTCTGGGCCTCTGCAAGAGGTCTTCTTTGGTTATGGCAGATGCATCTTCTCGCCTCATGGTTTGGATTTGGTTAGGGGTGTGGCCCATGTTGTTTGTGAAGATCTCCATGCAGGCTGGGATTAGTCCTGGATGTGCTGCCCAGGTTCCATCATGTCCTGCTTTCACTTCTCTTAGCTTGTCCTTCCTCACCAAATCCAATGCTGCTTCATTTGCTACTGGATCATCTCTAATTGGAATCTGAGCTGCCTGCTCATCAATACAAAATAAGCTTCATTCATTAATATTCAAGTTATATTCAATCAAACAACACATCTTTATTTAGCTGAGCATGAACTAGCTAGTCCCATATGTGTGTACGACTACGACAGATGCACGAAGCTTGTATATGGTTCTGCTAATAACATTACTTTGTAGATTCCATATCATTCTATCAGCTAGGGACTAAGGAATCGTAAGCCATCATGACTGGTATGAAATGCACAGGGCCTGAGTGTGACCAGTTTATAATGATGATATACGTGTGACAGAAATGCTTACACCTAGGCATACACAAATAATGGAATTCAAGAATCACATACCATGCCTCCCATGGCGTGGACGCCGCGCCTATGGCAGGTCCGGATGAGAAGATCAGAGTAACTCCTCATGAAATGTTGATTCATGCCAACCAGAACCCGATCAGGCAATAGGCGGTTCGGGTGAGCCTGGAAGGTCTTGACATAGCTAAAAATGTAATCCCATCTTCCACAGTTCAAACCAACAGAGTGATCCCTAAGCTCATAGAGGATTTCATCCATTTGAAACACAGCTGGAAGAGTTTCGATCAGAACAGTGGCTCTGATGCTTCCTCTCTCTATCCCTACCATCTTCTCGGCCTTCTCGAACACACAATTCCATATCTTCGCTTCCCTGCAGCCAAAATCGTGCATCTAGTTGTGTGACTCTTCCATTATCAACTGATAGAACTTTAATTAAAGTGTACGTGATCAAACAAGTAATAGGTAAATGAATATTTCTTACCTTGAATGCTCCATTTTAGGGAGGTAGAAGAAAGGTCCAGACCCTTCACCTTGGGTTCGACGGAAAGCTGCATAGTTGTGATAGAAGTAGAGACCAAAGTCCACAAGGCAACCAGTTGCAGGCTCACCATCAATGAGAATATGAGCCTCAGGCAAGTGCCAACCTCTTGGACGCACAAAAAGCTTGGCTATGTTGCGATCATTAAGCTTGTAGATTCTGTTCCTCGCCTTATCATGGAAAGTTATGCTCCCATCCACAGCATCTTTCAAGTTCACTTGACCCCTTATAAGGTTCTCCCAGCTTGGTGAAAGAGCATCTTCAAAATCAGCCTACCCAAGAAAAAAGACGTCCGTTCATCTCGTACTAACTTCAGTCTATGATTATATGTGACTTCAGTTCATGCTTTAGTATATTCACTTCTCTAGCTAGGTTTGTTTTAACTGGACACAGTCTAGTTGGTAAGTACACGAGTAGTAGAGTTTGATGAGTCACACAATATATCTTGAGTTTAAAATGTACTAAAGATTATAACATGCGTAAGCACACAATATATATCGTCACACATGACCAGGAAATATCCAAAATATTATTGAGATTTCACTATGCTTAGCATGCAAGGTATGAGTGTGACACCTATAGAGATACCAAAGTTAAACCGATCACAAACAAACAGCGTTATGCTCACCATGAAAACTTTTGCTCCAGAATTGAGAGCATTGATGACCATCTTCCTCTCCACAGGTCCTGTAATCTCCACTCTCCGATCAGCCACCGCTTTCGGGACCGGTGCACAAACCCAATCCCCTTCCCTTACGAACTTCGTGGCGGGATCAAACCCTGGCACACCGCCCTCATTGTACCTCCTCTTAGCTTCCTTCCTACACTCCAATGCATACTTGATCCTGTTCCTGAACTCCCTCTGCAACTCCGCCACGAACTGCAAAGCCTCCTTGCTCAGAATCTTCTCATACTCTTGGTCATACCGTCCGCGAATCTCAACTCCTTCGGGGGCGTCGTAGCCCCCTCCTGGTGCAGGGTACCCGTAAGAGCCAACTCCCATCATGTTTTCCTTTCCCTACTAACAAAACTCTGCTATGTTTGTTATGGAATAGCTAGTGGAAATGAAGAATGGTATAGTCGGATATATAGAAGTAGTGGATAGATGCGAAGAGTGATATCGTCATGGGGTAGAATGGAGACGGTGCATGGCGTTATGTGCGTAAGGTGATGCAGGTAGTTAATCATGGTGGAGGGGATAAGGGGTGGTGGCTTTGAAATTTGTGCCTGCCTAGGGGGTCGAGACTATTTTTGGATATAGAAGATCGATGTCATCAAGAAAAACCCTACTCCTTTTTGGGTAGGAACAGCGAAACCTGATCGAATTGGGCCGCATTTCGGCCCAAACAGATAAACCCTATTTCTGGAAGGATAAGAAAAGTAAATACACACGTAAACAGACACCAAAACCTATAAATACTCGCCCACCAAGCCAAAACCATCTCAACGCACGAAAGCGAACAAGGTGTTCGTAACGATCCTGAGATTTTCTCATCGTCGATCTCATATATTCATTCCGGTAAGGCCTTCCGATACCTGTGAATATCTCACGGCTCCCTGATAAATCGAGTTCTAGGGTTCTTCTTTTTCTGCATTTGATTGATTGGATTAAAAAAAAGATTGAATTGTTATAGATAGCTTTGATATTGGAACTAGGTTGGTGTTGTGCATTGTATTTTGAATTTAATCGCTGACTAAGAGGAACTATTGTTAATAATATGGCAGCAGGGCAAGTTGATGTTTTGAGAAGAAGGGATTCTCCTAAATACTCCAGGAGAAATTTTGGGTATTATAGGAATGGTTTCTCTGGTGTTAAGCTGAGCCATGGCCGGCATGATGCTGTCAAATTTGGGGATGATCATGAATTGCGCGATTCGCGAAGATGGAGAGGTCAATCAAAGGCCTCAGAATCGTTGCTTGAGACCAGAAAAACTCCCGAGAAGGAGAAGAAGAGGAAGTTTTCTCCTGTTATATGGAACAGAGAAGAGAAGAAGGTGAGAGAATCATCAAACAATGGAGCTGTTCCAGTCTCGGTTTTTTCTCGGTCATCTCCTGTAAAGAGATCACCAAGATCATCATCTTGTGATGTCAATGGTGTCGATAATGTTCAATTGCCTCCTGAGAAGAAGAGGAAATCTCCGGTTACGAGTGACAGGGAAGAAAAGAGAGTGAGGATATCATCAAAGAATAGAGTTGTTCCGGTCATTCCTTCTCCACCTAGTGTTGTTTCTAAGTCTCCTACTTCTGATACTCAGTCTCACGAAGTGGAGGGTTTTAAAGATAGATTGGTGGATAATTCTAAATTGGAATGCCCTGCTGATTTGCATACTCGGCGGCATTCCGAGGAACAAAATAACCTGGATGACAAAGACCTGCAGGAGACCAGAATCCCATTGTCAAGATGGTCATCTGACACTGACTATCCAAGCAATGATAGCTTCAGCTCGACTCCTGAAAGTCGCGAAATCGGAAGAGAAGCCTCAGTTCGTGAAAAGAGCAGAACTTCCAACTCTATCAGTGGAGACGGTGGAGAAGAGATCAATGGAGATGTTGGCAATGCAGGGGTTGATCATTCGTATCTTGATTCAGACGACGCCGTTCTTCCAGTACTGATAGAAGAGCCAGCAGCACCCAGGGGCATGCTACAGGGCTGCAGAAGTATACAGGCGTATACTGATCGAGAGAAGCTAGGTGAAGGTACTTATGGTGTTGTGTACAAAGCCAGAGATAAACAAACCGGGGAAATTGTAGCCATTAAGGAGGTGAAGATGGACAAGTGCAATGAAGGTTTCCCTGTTACAGCATTGAGAGAAATAAACATTTTGCTATCTTGTAATCATCCTTCAATTGTGGGTGTGAAGGAAGTTGTTGTGGAAGAGCATAGGGAAGTTGATGAGAAAAAACTTGATGATATACATATGGTTATGGAGTATATGGACTACGAGCTCAAGTTTCTAATGGAATCAATGGAGCAGCGGTTTAGTATAGGCGAAGTTAAACACCTGATGAAAAGGCTGTTGGAGGGTGTAAAGCATCTTCATGACAATTGGATTCTTCACAGAGATCTGAAAACCTCAAACATCCTTTTGAATAAGGAGGGTGAATTGAAAATATGTGACCTTGGGATGGCGCGCCAGTATGGGAGTCCCTTGAAGCCTTATACTACATTGGTAGTCACTTTGTTGTATAGGGCACCTGAACTTCTATTAGGCCAAAAACAGTACTCTACAGCAATCGATGTGTGGTCAGTTGGATGTATAATGGCTGAACTTTTAACCAAGGAACCATTATTCAATCCGAAAACGCCAGAAGAAATTCCTCTGCTCGGCGCGATTTTTGAAACTCTTGGTGCACCAAACGAGAGAGATTGGCCTGGAGTATCCAAATTGCCAGTGTTTAAAACTATTAAGATTAAAAAGGGGGAGAACACTTTGCGCAAGAAATTTTGTGGGACATGTTTCACAGGATCCCCAATGCTTACTGCTTCAGGGTTGGATTTGCTGACAAAGCTTTTAACATATGATCCTGAGAAGCGGATAATAGTGGATGATGCTCTTAGCCATGACTGGTTTAAGGACTACCCTCAACCTAGAGTTTTTAAACCTTCTCCTAGTGTTCATGACAGGTACATCCTAAAGCAGAAACGAGAAAGGGATCGTCGACAGAAGCAGCAAGAGGAAAGTGAACGTCGGAGAAGGGAGTTAAGGCCTTAGTTTTGGATTTTGATTTGGTTATAAGTTTTGCTAACTTATTCAATAAGCATTTGTGAAGGTAATAGACTGCAGGGTCTCCTGGAAGGTACAGATTAACGAAGATGAGTCGCAAGGTTGTGTTGCTCGATCTGTATATGAAGTTGCGGAGAGTAGTACTGTTTCAGCCAGTGTATAATGTCCATTAATTGGTTGTGTTAATTTTGGAGTACATTTTGATTCCATTGTTTGCATTACTTATTTTATAAGTTCGTACACTGTTTGTTTGTGTTGTTCATGTTTATACTTTTTTCTGCAAGTGATTCGGGTCCTGAAAAACCACGAGAAGGGAGAATGCAATACTGTCAATTCAGATTTGGGGCAGGAAATATCTTGATGGTAAGTTAATACATAGCATGTAATTATCAATTCTTGCATTGATGTCCAATTTATGATTCTCAGTATGCTTCACACATGGCTCATACTTCATACTCTCAGCTAGAAAATGTTATATTTCATTAGGTCCTATTCTAGATGGGAGGCACACATATTGTTAGTGACTTGGAACCAATGTATTGAATCACCAGAAAAGTTTATGTTTGGGTTTCACTGGTTTTGAACTCACCCAATGTGAAGTTTACTTTCGACTTCTATCGATCAACCAGTAGTGTCATTCTTAACTATGTTGGAGAGGAGATATCCCACATTAGAAAAGTGACAAATAAAATATAACTTATAAGTGGCTGGATACTGAGGCATTTTGTGATAAAAACCCAACACCTTAAATGTGGCTAAGTTGAGACAATATCGGTACGAGGATGATTCACGTGGCACGCTAGTCGCTGTTTAACAAACTAGACAATGACCTTGTTTTGGTGATCTCACAGACAGTTTTGGCTTTCCAGCAGGTAAACCATTTCTGTCTTTTGTCCAAGTTTGATGTTTGGTATTGAAAATTTGGTTAATCTTCTCTTCCCCTCAGCTTTATGAGAGCTCTTTTGTTTCACAACATCTCACTGAAATCTGATAACAGGTAAAGAATTCTTAATGTATGGCACTCTTAGCTTGTTTTTGTCCCAAGTTAAATCTGCATGACAGATTGATAGGCAAGGAATCTTCATAGCCAATGCAGCAGCTATTCTTGAGTTTTGTATATGGGGAGTGAGTCCATTGCAGATTTGGACAGGATAGGACCTGACCGAGTTCATCAAATACTAAAAACTCCAGAATTCCATTCTTGTTTTGAAGTTTTGAAGATGAGCTAAGTCAGTGTTTGAGCTCAACAGTACTTATACTGATGCTTATTTGCCAAATGATAATGTACCAGTTTCATGTTTCATCAGTCATCACTCATTAGTTGTATGATCGAATTCTCACCTTCCTCAAAGCAAACTTGGTGCCTGTCAAACAAACTGATCTTACACTATCAAACTACATGGCGATTCAAAAACAACGTTGTGTTGAGTTTCGACTATGAGAGGATACCATCAATGTCTCCCTTACACTAGAACCCTCTCTCCGCTTCAATACTCCTATGCCGATGAATGCATTCAACTCAAAGCTCAATAATAACACCTATTATATAAAATTTTGATTAACTCGATATTCCCATATGTGATACTGAATTACTGATTCAATAAATACACTCTACAACGAAACAACGAAATAAGTCATGTCATGTATCTACATAAATTGAAAACGGTCAAGCCTATATGATTATTATTATTTTGTTTGGAGAGAACCCTTGAAATAGAATTGTTCTCTCTAGTCTCTGGATATATAAACACAGAGGAAGGGCCGGTGAGTTCCCCATTGTGATGGTTTTATTTCTTTTGCGATTGTTCACAATGGAGCTAATACCGTATAATCTTCTATATCGATTATCGAGACAGGTTGTTGGTTGGGCTCCAAATAGGCCAAGCGGCCCTAATCTGTTGTCCACGATAAGATAGAGGCCCAAACCGCGTCAAAAGAGAGCAACACGCACCACGCAACTTCCAAACCGACAACATTGATATTTTTATACTCCGCCGCCCCAACCCTAAAGCAACCGCCTTCTCTCTCTTATCTCGATCTCAAAGCCAAGACGAAACCTTTCCAAGGCGTTCGTATCCGATCTTGACCGCTTCTCGCCGGCTATCTCGATTCCGGTAAGACCTTCCGATACCTGTGAATTTCTCACGGCTCCGAGGTCTAGGTCTTTCTTGGCTTCTCAAACCCTGCAATTTCTATTTCAATTTTTCCCGATTCGTGTTCCGAGATCTGCCTTTGATTTTCTGATCCGATTGTTTTTCTCTGTATTATCTGTATGCTCTGCTGATTGATCTAGAAAAGAAACCCAAAAAAAGATTGAATTTTTTATTTTAGGGTTTGGATAGTTTTGAAATTGGGGATTGGAAACTGTTTGGGGTAAATTGGGGATTTGTTTATTTGTTTTGTAATTGCTGAGTTTGTTCTTTGAACTAAGAAGAGCTGTGGTTGTTAATCATATGGCGACAGGCAGAGTTGAAGTTTTTAGAAGAAGGGATTCTCCTAAATACTCCAAAAGAGATTCTGAGTATTATAGGAATGGGTTCACTGGTGTTGATCTGAGCCGTGGCGGTGACGGTGGTGTGAAGTGTAGGGAGAATGGAAGAGTGCCGCATCGGGAAGGGGCGGTTGAGTTGCTTCCAGAAAAGAAGAGGAAGTTTTCTCCCATTTTATGGGATAAAGAAGAGAAGAAAGTGAGGGCATTGACAAGGTGTGGAGCTGTTCCAGGCTCGGCCGTTCCTGCGTCATCACCTAGGAAGAGATCATCTTCTGAGGTTCGTGATGTTGTGTCTGATGGGGGTGTTTCAAAGATTCCTTCTTTGGATGTTCAGTCTCACAGGGACGGGGTGTCTCAAGTAAAGCCTGAAGGGGTTCAAGTACTGCCTGGGAAGAGGAAGTCTCCTGTTACAGGTGACAGAGAAGAGAAGAAAGTGAGGATAGCGTCAAAGAATAGAGTTGTTAAAGTTGGGCCAGTAATTTCTCGTACTTCTCCTCATCCTGCTCAAAACAATGTGATTGCTACAATATCTCCTGCTTCACAGAGTCAGTCTCAGGGAGCGGGAGTGTCCAAAGCTGAAGCTTCTGATGCTGATGTGTTGGTGGAGATTTCTCAATCGGAAGCTCCGGCTGAGTTGCACACTCCACTATGCAAATCTGAGGCACAGAGTAACCTGCATGAGAAAGACCGGACGAGGATCCCATTGTCAAGATGGGCATCTGACACTGATTCTCCAATGGATGATAGTTGTAACTCAACTCCAGAAAGTGGTGAAATCCGAAGAGATGACTCAGTTGGGCCTAGGAGCAGAACTTCTTGCTCTGATGAAGAAAGCAACTCTGTCAGTGGAGAAGAGATTGGTGGTGTTGATGGGGATGAAAGAGGTGACCAGCTGTATCCTGACTCAGATGATGATGAAGCTCTTCCTCAGATTGAAGAGTCTCCGGTTCCGAGAGGAAGAAGTACTAACATGCTTAAGGGATGCAGAAGTGTGGCAGAGTTTACTAAACTAGATGGGATGCTCGGTGAGGGCACCTATGGTGTTGTCTACAGAGCAAGAGACAAACAAACTGGGGAAATTGTAGCCATTAAGAAGGTGAAGATGGACAAGTCCAATGAAGGTTTCCCTATTACATCATTGAGAGAAATAAACATTCTTTTGTCTTGTGATCACCCTTCCATTGTGGGTGTGAAGGAAGTTGTTCACAACGGTGATGATATTTTTATGGTTATGGAGTGCATGGAGTATGAGCTCAAGCTTCTAACGGAGGCGACAAAACAGCCATTTAGTATAGGCGAAGTTAAATACTTGGTGAAAAGTCTGTTGGAGGGTGTGAAGTATCTTCATGACAACTGGGTTCTTCACAGAGATCTGAAAACTTCAAATATCCTTTTAAACAAGGAGGGTGAATTGAAAATATGCGACTTTGGGTTGTCACGCCAGTACGGGAGTCCCCTAAAGCCATATACTTCCCTAGTGGTCACTTTGTGGTACAGGGCACCTGAACTTCTATTAGGTCAAAAGCAGTACTCTACAGCTATTGACATGTGGTCAGTTGGATGTATTATGGCTGAACTTTTGGCGAAGGAAGCCCTATTCCAGGGGAAAACTGAAGTTGATCAGCTTGATAAGATTTTCAGAACTCTTGGTACACCAACTGAGACAGATTGGCCTGGGGTATCCAAATTACCTGGCTTCAAAGCTATTCAGGTGAAACAACGGGAGAATCTTTTGCGCAAGAAGTTTTCTGGGACATGTTTCACAGGATCCCCAATGCTCTCTGCTTCAGGGTTGGATTTGTTGACAAAATTTTTAACATATGACCCTGCGAAGCGGATAACAGTGGATGATGCTCTTAGCCATGACTGGTTCAAAGACTATCCTGAACCCAGACCTTTCAAGCCTTCTCCTACTGTGCATGACAGGTACATGATCCTCAGGCAGCGTCAGGAGAGGGAGCATCTGGAAAGGGCTCGTCGGGGAAAGCGTTGATTTTCTTATAGGGACTAGCAGTTGAAGCCGGCTTGATCCTCTTGAAGCTACACAGAAGGAGTTGCAAGGTTTCACGGACTGCCTATAAGGTGTGGAGTAATGTTGAGAAAAACAGTAAACACTCAAAATTCTATTCCATATTTCAACCATTGTATACTTTTGCTTAAATTTGGAGTACATAATTGGATGCATTGTTTTTAATGCTCATATCTCTCTTTAAGCCCTTTGTTTACTCTTTATTTCTGTTTATACTTTGTTTGCAAGTGATTCTGGGCCTAAATAGCAGTGGAGGATGCAATACTGCATTTCAGACTTGGTTATGCGGATGTAAGTTGTTTTATTACCGATGAGGGCATGGCATGCAATTGTCAGTTCATAATTTTAAAGTGTCACATATACAACTTTAAAAGTATAAGTTCAATGGAAATTCCTGTCAAGCCTCATTCTTGATGGGAGGCAAATTTACTTTAGAACTAACTGGTTTGAAGTTCACCCACTATGCAGTGCAATTTCCCCCTGTTATTGCTCTTAAGCCGTGTCATTTCCTATAGGTACTCGGATTCTATGCGTAATCGCGTGTTTCAGGGTTCTACCTTGGTTAATACCTTTGAGTTTGATTTTGTTCTTATTTTCAGTACCCTTTCTTTGTGTTGTTGGTTTTTGACTTCTACCAATTTGTCTCCAGTGTTCATTCATGATTTAGGAATGACCTTCCTCTGGTGAGTTGAGAGTTCTTCTTGCCTTCGCTACTCGGCCGGTAAGGTTGCCTTCCAAATATATTTTACTAGTCTGGGGGTCTGATCTACTTATCACTGGGTATTACAGGAATTTGGTATGTCGATATTGTAAGAGCAGTCTGGGTATGTCTCGTCTTATCCGAGCTATTGTGTGTGTTGGTGTAGTTGGGAAAAATAAAAAGAAAAGGTTTTGCAACATTTAGTAGGTTTGTCAATCAGGCTCTTTCATTGCCAAGGTAGAGCAACAGGTGCAGCTATTCATGTTTTCCATTTTTACTTGTGGAGAGGGATATTCCCTGAAAGATATGGACCCAGATTGGACCAAGAGTTTCCTGTCAAGCATATAACTCTGATTTTGAAAGTGGAGTTATCTTCATTTTCCAGGATGCACATTTAAATGCCACAAAAAATATTTTGTACAGCAAAATCCCATTTCCAAGAGCTGTGTTAGTAGTGTTGGATGGTTCCCCCGTTAGGTTGGACTTTTATGTAAAACTAATCAAATTCAGGGAGATATACCTTGTTAAGTTCTGTTGATGCACAGTAACGTATAAGAAATGTGTGTTCCGTTTGATACAGCTGAATTGATGAAAAAATCAACTAGTTATATGATAATATTACAACTTCATTGCCTATGTTACTCCTGTGCCCCTAAAATTCAGCAGAATAACACCAGAGTTCATAAGTCATTAGTAGTGAAGGTTATTGTCTTCCCAAGCACAAAAAGAACGAGTGAGAGCTCAACGAAGAAGATTGTATTGATTAGTGCCCGATCAGTCCTCCATCCGTATATGGTAAACACCGCCGGGGTTGGACCGCATATAGGTAACTGGAGCAAGCAAGAAATTTACTTGTTAGACTCTAAATCACTGCACAACATGTAAGATTAGCAACTCTGTTTGCATTGGGACATACCAAAAGCTTCTCTTTTGTGATAGATGGACGTGTATGAAGCTAGTTGTGTATTTGTAGGCACTGGCACATAATCAATGGACTCCAGATCAGTCTCTGAGTAGTTTATGGGCAATGAACCAGCTGGATATGAGGTCGCTGTATCATTATCAACTCCCATTTGAGAAGGGTCGCCGGAGCTACACGTGACCATAGCGTGCCATCTGCTAGTTACTGATGCAAGTCCTTGCGCTCTATGTGAAATCTTTGCAGCTGCTTGCAGGCATATGATTATCCCAACAAGCTCAACAATTGAGGAGACCTGCCATAGTTAGAAACCAAGCGATAGAAGTATTTAAGTTTTGTGTTTTATCTTATGCATGTTGTGTATGAAGAACATTGTTCTAGACTTACCACAAAATCTCCTCCATTGGTGAGACTGATGAGTTTGCTGTTTTCAGTTTTCTCCAGAAGAACGACAAACTGGCTGGCTGTGACTAGTAAGAGTTGAAGAAGGAGATAGATTCGGAATCTGTGGCTAATCTTGGATAGATAGTGCGATAGACGAATGTGTTCCTCAATGTATGCAGAAACATCTATATCCATTTCTAAGAGCTTCCCATAGTTATCGAAGTGTATGACTTGCAAATTGCATACCAAATTGAACAAACAACTGCCTGATAGGAATATGACATTGGAATACATCCACGACACAAGGAAAGCAAGTAAAACAGCAACAGATTTCCACCGTGAATCTTGGGGAACAGAAGCAACTCGAGTGATTTCACGAGCAGTCTTGAGAAGGAAGCAAGGCAGTAGCCACACTAACAGCAAGCGAAAGAAACCCTGAAGAAGCATGGATTCAATCTCATAGTGGAAACCACCACAGTAAAAATACATGAAATTTTATACCACATGCATGAGTTATTCAGTTCATCGAGAGCTAAATCTTCAGCCAAAGTGCATGTTTTAAACCAAAGAAGAAACTGACAGTCAATCTAGTATATCTGTGTGTATGTGAGACTGTTAGTTTTACTTTTAGGTTCTGTTTTCAACTAAAATTCTATGCAACTCAGCAGACAACTCTTTCCAAACCACCTCCTTTCAAGAGAGAATTTGAATTTATACACCTATGACTAACAATGCGATGATGCAATTATATTTATATATATAGCAACAAAATCTTCAGAAATGTAACCGCAAAGCAATGAGGCAGATATAGGTACCGGAAGACTTACATTGATCTTTCGTATATATTCATCATGGAACTGAGTCATATGGCCATGATACCTATCCACAAACAAGAACTTTCTTACTCCATACTTGCGGAGGTTGTGAGAAATACAAAGCAAAGAAACTGCAGCCACTAGAGACTCGCAAACGAGAATCTCAAGCTCAAAGCTTTTGATCTGATACTTTTCACAGTTGGTACATTGAAATATCTCAATAAGTATCATAGGTAGCGCAACACCCACAAGAAGGAATGCAAGCCATGAGAGGCTGAAGCTCCAAAAGGAATACTGGCAGAAACCAAAGAGCCTGAGAAAGTTTTCAAAGCGGTAGAGAGTGTGATGAAGATGAGTATCATCATCTGGTTCTGTGTCTGGTTGTGTTTCTGATGAGTCTATCAGTGGGATTATGGTTTCTTGTGATTCTGGGATTGCCATGAGATGAAGGATATTGAACAACAAAGAGCCTCTGGTTATTGAGATGATTGTATGAGAGTGCGCCCTTTAAATGGCATTGATCTATGAGGAAGATAAGAAAAGAAACCGAATCCCCAAGTTGGTTTGTTCTTTGATTCAGATGTAAGATATTATGCAATGTTTAAGAGTATTCATATTGCCTTTTGCAACTGCCAGTCACAGTGTACTAATACACAAGGCAAACCCAGACATGCCTGATAGGGAAACAGAGATGTTGATTGTCAAAGATGCTAAAGCAGACCAAAAATTCATAGACCACTTTAATGGAGATCGGAAACTGGATCTTTATTTATTTCTATTTTAAAAAAAATTCAGACATGGTTTTGGAGATTACATTATAAGACACCAATGAAATCTCCAGGACTCTAGGAGCTTCAACAGCACAACGAAAGGGTCTGTTTCTCACTTTCTCTAGCCAATTCGAATAAGTATACCAAAAAAAAAAATCCAATTGGAAACTGACAATCTAGCTACTTCTAAATGCATCATCCACCTTTCAAAAAAAAAAAAAAAAAAAACGAAACGAAAAGCATCATCCACACTGAGATAACAAATTGACAGCAAACCTGATAGTCAAAAATTTGGTATTTGAGGATCAAATAAAGAAGATGTGGCCTAATTTCCACAAATAGAGCAACACTTACCTTTGGGAAATATTTTACAAATTTTATTCCTCGTTTTCTTTTCAGTTGTTAAATATAATTTTTTTCAGAGGCTGGTTGACTAGTTGGACTGACAGAAGAATCACCAACCTAACGGTCTGGGGTGTTTTCGTATCAAGTCTTTAACTGCATTTGCAAGCAAAGAAAAGAAAAAAAGAGCTACAAAATGGTCTTTCATTATGAACTTCAAACTCTCATACAAAAGATGTTCGGATACACAATGATATTTAAGAATGTGGATTTTACAGTAGGCTTACTTGGTGGAACTTTGATCAGAAACTCACCAACTGTGATTTACACGCTAAAGAATATGAACAGGTTAATCTGCCAAATTGAATGAAATGCTCAGTGAACTCACTTCCTTTGTTTGAATAGTAGCATCATAATTTGGATGAGACACTAGATAGTGCAAGAGTAACTAGCTCCCTTCTCAAAATCTTTCCAGCTGGAGATTTCGGAATAGAGTCGATGAATGATACGCGCCGAATCTTCTTGTATGGTGCAACCTGCAACAAGAATAAACCAAATTGAGCATGAAAGGGCAAGAGATAAATTTGCTACTAATAATTGAACAGAATATCAAGAAGAGATGTTTTCATGTTCAGGAGCATACCCGTTTTGCAACAAAATCCGTTACTATAGCCTCGGTGATATTGCTTCCGGGTTTTCTAACAATATAGGCCATGGGAATCTGCCCTGCTTCTTCATCAGGGTACCTGCATAAGAAGACAAATTGGCAGAAATAAGGACTAATGAATGGGAGGAGCAATCAAAATACATGCAGAATCTTGTAAATTCTTTCAGAGAGTGTTGCTTTGCCCGGTTAGTAGCTATGCAAGACTTACTATCAGTATCAGCAAATACCCGCTACATGATTTCCATCTTTGTTTTTCAAGGATTTGAGAAGTACTTAAAAAAGTTTCTCTGTGCACTAGGCTATTGTCTACAGATAAATAGCCCTTTTAAGAAATGACATCTCAGAGGTAGCAAGAGATGATAGTGCACAATTGCTAGCCCAATGCTATAAACCATAGAAGACACTAGCAAATCTCCACAAGCAAATATTATTATCATCATAGTTCTAGATACATACGGAATCACAGCAGCATCAGCAATGTCAGGATGCGAGTTAAGTATATGTTCCAACTCAGCTGGGGGTACCTGCAATATGTACCATACATACAACATTACTTGAATGGAATGACAAAATGACATTTGCAACCACGTTTGTAAGGAGCTAACAATTAAGGAGGAGAAACTTTCAATCACCTGATAAGCCTTGTACTTTATCAATTCTTTTAACCTATCTACAATGTACAAGAACCCCTCGTTGTCAAAATAACAAAGATCGCCAGTCTTTAACCACCCGTCTTTATCCAAGGTCTCAGCAGTTGCCTTATCATCTCCTACATAACCTGCAGACATCATAATTGTTTTAGAAAGGTCGAACTATTCAGAAATGACATGAATCAGAATCAGAGATAGCTTTTATACAATAATTAGATAGCAAAATGCAGTCCTGGTGACACTAACGAAAGGCAACGATTTGTACCTTTCATTATTGTAGGACCTCGCAACCACAGCTCTCCCCTTTGGCCAGGGGGCAAGGCCTCTCCAGTGTCAGGATCAACAATCTTGGCTTCCAGATTTTCAGCCAAGCGGCCTACAGAAGCATACTGCTTTGCCTCTTCAGGGTCTGCCATCCTCGTAGCCCCACCTCCAGATTCAGTCAAACCATATCCCTAAACAGCAAAGTTATTCAAGCATTTGACAATTAGATAGAGTTGTCATGTCACAACTGGTGATGCCTAAACTTATCAATTTCAAGTCCCCATGTCCCTACCAAGACTAGAATCTAAAACGGGCAAGAAGTCATCAAAAAACATATATAAAAAGCAGGGAGTCTAGGATTACATGAATATATGGAAGTCATTGCTGATCTATTGTGATGTTGCATACCACACAAGTAGCCCACAGTGTCTTAATTGGGGATTGCCTCATTACTCGATTCTTATTCAAGAGTGTAATAAAGGTCTTAAATATTAGTGTCTGATTCGACTAACCAAATACCTTAAACAGAAACTCAAGAAGTTTACTATTCTTATTCTACTCTACATGTTTCATACCACTAAAGCAGCCCACATGGTCTGAATTGGTCATTGACTCTGCTGCATTTGAAAATGAAAAATCATCACACATGTATTTGACATTCTTAATAACTAAGACGGCTAACTTCAGCTGATCAGACACCAGGATCCAATAAACATGCTTTGTACCACAAAAGAAGCCCAAATTGTCTAATGTCTAAAAGGAATCAAAACCCAAAAGTTATTCTAAAGTAATGAAAAGTCCTAATGTCCAGCTTCAGCTGATCTAATACAAACTCCAGTCCTACCAGTATTCTATTAAAATTTTTGCAATAGATAAGCAGTCTCAATGCTTCATATAAAATTGAAAAGTCTAAACCTTAGCTACTCAAACATCAAAATTAAAGTATACTTATTCCTTTAGAAACAAAAAGTCGTAAACTTTAACTGATCACGATCATGAAAAAGTTGAAATCTTTGGAACTCATTTCTAACCTGCACAATTTCCACGTTGGGAAATCTCTTCACGAATCTCTCAGCCGTTTCTTTACCCAGCGGAGCTCCGCCGCAGCCGAGAAGCCTAAGCGAGCTGAGGTCGTACTTCTCCGCCAGCTCCGACTTAGCCAACGCCACAATCAGCGGCGGCGACACCGGCATGTACGTCACCTTAAACCTCTCCACCGCCTTCAACATCCCCTCAAAATCAAACCTCTCCATCAGAACCAGCGTCTCGCCCATCGAAACAGCCCGGACCAACATGAAGAACCCGAACACGTGAAACAGCGGCAGCGTGAACATCGACACCGGCTGCACCACCGGCTCGTTCGGGTCGGGTTCAATCCTCACCGCATGCATCCCGGCGATCAGAGCAATAAAATTCCGGTGAGTCAGCACCACTCCCTTGACCCGCCCCGTCGTCCCGGACGAGTATAAAATCACGGCCGGGTCGGTCTGGAAGACCTCAACCGGGTCAGGTCGGGTCAAGTTTCTCGGGGTTTCGAGCATGGAGAGAAACTCCGGGGAGTCGAGGAGGACGGTTCTGACACCTTCCGGGAGCTTTCTGGCGGTGGCTGACGTGGCGAAGACGACTGCGGGTCGGGTGAGTTTGACTTGGTAGGCGATCTCGGAGTCCGACCCGACTGGGTTGGCGGGGGAGACGACGGCGCCCAAGGCGAGGAGAGAGAAGTAGAGGACGGGGAGGTGGAGAGAAGGAGGGGAGAGGATGTAGGCGACTTGGGACTTGGAGAGGAGGGAGGAGAGGGAGGAGGTGAGGGAGTGGAAGCGGGAGAGGAATTCGGAGTAGGACAGGTGGCGGGCGGAGGAGGCGTCTATGAGGACGGGGGTGGTGGTGTCGGTGGAGGAGGAGTGGAGGAGGGAGAGGGTGTAGTGGGAGAGGGAGAGGGGCTGGGAGAGTGGCGGGAGTGGGACCGGGGGGCGGAGGGAGTGGTAGGTTTTGGTTTCGGGGCAGTAGCCGGATTTCGGGTCGACCCGAGGGGTGGGATTAACTTGGTCAGGCATTGTTGTTGTTGAAGAAGGAGGAGGAAGAACTGGTGGAGCTGGAGTCAGATGGTTCGTTTTTGTTGGTATTTATGAGAGGAGGAGAAGAAGACAAAGGGACGGATGGAGATTTGAATACTAATAATGGAGCGACGTAGTTTGATTGGCTTCTGTGGAGTGAGGGCGGTTGCTGCTGCTGCTGCGTTTTGGTGAAGGTGAAGGCTTTCCGGATCCGGGTATTTGTTATTACGTGCTGGAATTCTTTTTTTTTGATAGGCCACGTGCTGGAATTAGTACTGTAGAGTACAGTAGAAAATACGATCAATCACACACATATATATATATATATATATATATATATATATATATATATATTTGAATTGCGATGTTGCATTATATTTTTGTGATAATGTGTGGTACATGAATTTCTTGAGAGGAAGGATGCATGTGTTTGAAGTGATTTGGGTTTTTAGAAGCGATTGTTTTCGTGTCCGGATTCATTGTGAGTGTTGAGTAATGAAAAATAACGATGTGAGTTTATTTGAGTTACCGTGTGAAACAATAAGATTTGTATTGAGATTTTGGAGAAAATTTAAACATACGAGATGGTTTTACTTGATTCAAAATTTAAGACCACAAATACCACAAAATTGTCCAAGTTCCTTGGACGAAGTCATGAAAAGATGTTGAGATACATAACCCGGCAAGAGGCCAGACATACATGAAGTTGTCGCCATGTTAGAGGCTATTGATAACGCAAAATGTCTAGTATCAAATAATGACAACGCGAAATGTCTATTATCAAATAAAGACAACCCCAAACGTCTCAATAACTGCTTATGTTTCAAGCGTCAATAGTAAATTATCGTAAGTAATAAAAATGCTTATTACCATTGTATATGGTTGGTTGCATTTTGTTGAATGAGAAACATAAACATCAAAACAATCTTTAATATACAACAAAAATATGTGACCCTTCAACCCATAGGGTTTGGTTCAGTTGGTAGCATACTGTTCCTGCAAGTTGGACGAACGCTACAGCGATACTCCTGGTAGTAAGGAGGTCACTGGTTCGATCATCCGCTTGTGAAAAACATTCCATGGGGAGAGGTCTTACTCGCGTGCTCTCGGCCCCGGAGTGGTAGTCCCACCCGACCACCATTTTAGGGAACAAAAAAAAACAATCTTTCAATTTCCTCCGATGAAAAAGCAAATAAGTGAGCCGGAGCAGGACTAAGCCCAACCACTTTGCACAAAACATCTAATTTAGCCCAGAATGATAAATTTCCAAAACACGGGGCACAAATAGAATTCTTAGAAAACAAAGGTGCACAAATTAGATTTTCTTATAGCTCCCAACTTTTAAACGCTAGGGTTTAAGGGCTTCTCTGCTTCTTCATATCTCTGGGTTTTTAGCCAAAACAGAGTCGTCACCATGCCTCGCACCACCACACTTGAGTGCCCAGGCTGCCCTCCTCTTCGGGCCTTGACCTTCGACGAGCTTGGTCTCATTAAAGGTACGCCCAGTTACTTCTTAATCAATCAAATTCGATCAGCCTTCGCTATTCGAAATATGAAAGATGATTTCTTTTGTGTGTTTTATAGTTACTGAAGCTCGGAGTAAGCAAGGAGGAGTGCCCAAGATGGTTGAGAGGTGGGGTGACCCGGATGCCTCGAAATGCGTGCTCGCCGCTTCTATGGTTGACCGGAAGTTCGACCCGGTACGTGTTCGATTTCTGTCTGATTTGGTTTCCAATTGGGTACTACTAGTTTGTGTTTTTACTCGAATTCTAGATTTTGAAAATGTGTGACACTTTTTGTCCAATGTTGCAGTTGCTAGCTGTTGCGAGGAAGAATGGCTCGGTGAGAAGTTCTTCATCTTCTTTTGGATTATAAAGAAGCAAGTTTTTGTCTTTGGTATGTGTTTGCTCGCTACGGACTGAATTATAGGCTGATGATATTTTGTGTGTGTTACAGATTGAGGTTCTTAATCCTCTCAATGGTGATCTCCATTTTTTGGTCTCCAATGTCAGTGAGAGTGGTGCTCAGCCCGGAGAGGATGCTGTTTCTGGGTTGCATTTATTTGCAAAACAAAATTTGGAACTAGATTCTAGGTAATATATGCCTCCACTGCTCTCATCGAGTTTCTTTTCATAGATATGAAACACTGTCGTACAATCGTTCAGCTTAGAAGTTTATTTTCTACGTATTGCGATGAAAGTTAGGCCTGATCATTGCTTGTCACATTGGTTAAGGTGTGGTTGGAGTGATCAAATTTTAGGTATCCCATGTACCTCACTGCTGTTGTTCAGCATATACGTGTGGTGTAGCTACCTTCATTTTGTAGAATGTACTCTGTTGCGATTCTGTGGCTTGCATACCAAACATGTCATACATCGCACATATATCATCTTGATGTTCAGTTTAATTGTTTGTATGCATCTGAAGGTAGACATGTATTTCATGTAACCAAGTTATCTCAAGCTTAAACCCTTTGAGAAGTTCTCTCAGTGAGTACGGTTACTAAACTATTTTAACTATTATCTTTTGCCTACTAGGTCTTGCACTTTGCTCACATGTACAACGAAAGGAAATGCAAGCGTAAGATCTTATGAAGTGACTAAATCAGCTGCAGATGTCACCTCTGGATATTCAAGAACATGGAATGTATGTACTGGTGGTGATATCTTATGTTCTAAAGTAGACGGAACTGAAAGCTATTCTTTGTTCGGAGGGTGAGTCTCCTGTTGTTTAACTTACTTCTGAAGCTCTGGAATCTGTTTCAGCTTGATTAAACAAACATATGGTCACTAGCCTATTGCCTGAGTCCTGAGATGTGATGACCTTTTATTTTCAAATTCAGGAAGCGCGTTGAAATGAATGTATGGGATCTTGAAAATTGTGCCAAGATTTGGACTTCAAAATCTGTGAGTAGTTATTTCTTTCCCCATTACGTCTGATGCAATTTATGTATTATTTAGCAATCAGTATGACGTACATTGGTTTTTACACTGTGCAGCCTCCTAAAAATAGCCTTGGCATATTTACCCCAACTTTTTTCACATCTGCCACTTATTTGAGTAAAGATGATCACCGCAAATTTGTGGCGGGCACCAACAGCCATGAGGTATGACAATTTGTTCTCCAAAAGATGATGATCCCCAGTAGTACTGTTGGAGGATTTTGTTGACGCCTTTTGTTAATACGTATGGTCTAATTCTGCAGGTTCGTCTGTATGACATTTCGGCTCAGCGGAGACCTGTCATATCAGTTCATTTCCGGGAGACCCCTATTAAAGCTGTAGCAGAAGATTTGGATGGCTATACAATCTATATAGGGAATGGATCTGGTGATCTTGCTTCTGTAGATTTGCGTACAGGTACGCATTGAAGTTTTCATTATTTTGTACTCGATCATTTCTTACTTTTTGTATTGCATGTTGCTTTATGTCAATGCATTGTTATCTCACAGGGAAATTGCTAGGATGCTTTTTGGGAAAATGCTCTGGTAGTATAAGATCCATAGCCAGGCACCCAGAATATCCAGTCATAGCATCATGTGGTGAGTTCACGGCTCTAGTGTCTATTTCAGAACTAATCCTTTTACCCTCCTTAGTTGGCTTAACATGCATCACCTGTGTGAGCACACATTAGAAATGTTATCTCATCTCAAAGACATGCAGCTGGATCTCAAATTCGGCGAGTACTAAGAATGGCGATAAAAATTTATTACTACAGATTATGCATTCCATCTCACAAATACAATTACTACATGTTTCACTGATGTTAGGTTCTTTGTTTCTTCTAGGATTGGATAGTTATCTACGTGTTTGGAATGTAAAGACGCGGGAACTACTCTCTGCGGTATGTGTTTGGCTTTTATTGTTTTTATGACAAAATTTCCCAAGTGAAAATAATAGTTGTTGCTATCTGTTGAATATTCCTAACTCTTGACAATGTCGGCTCCGGTTGGATTTTATTATTTCCTAATTCTTATAATGGAATCATGTCTGTGAATATGTAATTGTGAGTCTGAGATTTTCATTGGTAGACTTCAATTTGTATATATTGTCGAGTGACTACCACTTTCATGTTGAAGGTATACAATTTTATAATAAAGTGGCTAGACCTAACTTATAGCTCAAGAATTCTTAGACTGAACTGGCTGTTTGGGCACCCATAGGACTTTGTGTATATAGTTATGCTCTCCTGCATACAAACATTGTGATATATAATTATCTATATGGTATATTCATAGCTCAAGTTGTAACTGGTTTTGAAATGCGGTCAGGTGAGTAATGATTGATGTGCACTGCCGCTTTTGGAATTGTTCAAGGTTAATTGTTGTTCAATGGTGCAGGTTTTCCTGAAGCAGCATCTGACAAAAGTTCTTATCGATTCAAATTTTGCCGATGAAGGTTCGTTTGTTGTTTTCATCTGGTCATGCCTTTCTTTATGCATCCCTAGACAAGTAATTTATTGGTAGATTAGGCCTACTAGTTAATATATCATCTACAGTTTTCCCTAAACATGGCTGCTAATTCCCTTTTTATTTTGTAGAAACCAAAGTTACCCTTCCTGCAGTGGATGAGGAAGAGCATATTGCACCTGGGACTCCTTCAGAAGAGGACGGTGAGACACTACCTGTGAAAAAGAAAAAATCTAAAGAAAAGAAAAGGAGCAAAAAGGAAGCAAAAGCAGAGAGTGGAAACGAGGAAGCTGGGACTTCTTATGAAGAGGATGGTGAAACACAACTTGTGAAAAAGAATAAATCTAAAGAAAAGAAAAGAAGCAAGAAGGAAGCAAAAGCAGAGAGTGGAAATGAGGAAGCTTCTGAAGAAAATGGAGCCAAGAAGTTAAAATCCAAGAAAAGCAGCAAAAGATTAAAACGGGAAAATCTTGACGAAGAAATATGATCAAGATGAGATTGTGTACTCATTTTAATTACAAACAGGGAAGAGGGCCTGTGTTAGCAATGTTGTACATTGGCCTTTTGTATCAAGAGAATCAGATTTGTTATTTAAGCAGATTGGTGTTGAACCTGCTAATGCAGCTAAATTTTGATACAGATTACCATATCACTACTGTTTGTAGTCATAAAGATGTTCTGTTAGTATCTGTATCTTGATCAGTGCCAGTTTTCAGTCATTCCTATCCCGGGTGCTGGAGGTGGGAAAAAACATCCTATGATTCATTAGAACCATCTTAATTGTAAGCTCAAAGAAATTATTAGACATCTTATTCCTGGCTATTTGATTGCTTAAAGCCACCACTAAAACAAATATTTTCGAAAAGAAACCAAACCGTGACATAACAGAACAGATTATAGTACAAGTTTCATCTGCTCAGTAATTTATCTAGAAGGCAAACAACAATATAAGAAAATCTGAACATGATGAACACTGTTTACATCAAAAATCACAGCAGAAACAAAGATAAAAATGAGATGACAGCAGCAACAGCAAGTTATTGGGTGGCAGTTTCATCCTTCTTCTTCTGGGACAAGTACCTATATCAGAAGCAAGAAAATGGAATTAATTTGCGAAATTGTGGTTTAGTCAATGTACTGTACAATAAGGTAATCAATGTTCAGACTCATCACTTCATGATGTTGTGTCTTACGTTTTTAGTCAAAGCACTGTATATTAATGTTATTGATATCCTATGGGAAAAAACATTTCTGGACGAAGTGCAGTTACTTACCCCTGACCCTTTGCCCAGCGGGACAGTTGATAGAGTTGGACTGTCTCATTTGAGACATGGCATGCCAAAAGTAGGTAGTTACGAGGCTGTACCATCCATGCAAACCTCATAAACAATGCTGAATAAACGCACATTGCTGCAGAGTCAAATGAAAGGGTGATTATAATCTTTCTCTATACTATGCTGTGAAGACAAATATACGTCCTTAAAAATCAATCATTATAACCTGCTGTCATGTTTCCAGAAATCTTTTCTGGGGGTTTACTCATATCTGCCAGTCCCTGTTAATACAACCATTACGGTCATCATTAGTAAAATAAAGCAGGAAAACCAACTTGTATTCAAATTACTCATATAATGGAAATCAGGACAGTGAAACATACCGCGGCAACAAACCCCCAGTTTGCAACAGGTCCCCAAAAGTGAGTGGTTTTTGGTCCAACTGGACTATTCAAGAATGCTCTGAACGAAGCCATATGTGACGACTACTGCTTATAGTATCTCTACAAAATTGAAGAAAGAAAGAAGAAAAATGTAGACAACTCATCATAAATACGGTTCCATACTTGCAAAGTAAGGGTCCATCAGACCCAAAACAACAATAAAAGAGAAAAGAAGATACAACCACTCAATCTTAATGCTATTTCACTCATTCATGTGAAACAGGTCTCTTGTTTGAAGTGAATTAGTCAAACCCCAGACCTATTTCCCAGGCATCTCCAGTTGGCAACAAAAAACTATTCATCAAAAATCCATTTCTATGATTCAAACTATGTTCCTGTTCCGGTCCTCAATAGTTCTAAAGAAATTATTCTAATAGATCAGCCTTGCTCCTATAAGATCAGAACTCTACTAATCTCATAGTTTCCACGATTACTAACGATACGGTGATAAGTGAAAATTTGAAGAACAAAACGCTCTGCCTTAATTTGCATACTAAGAAAAATACAAATGATAGCAACTGATGGTACTAGTATAATTTATATCCAAGTACCCAATTTTGTAGTATTTATCTTGTGCTAATTGCAGAACCATATTAATGAAAAGATAATAGTTTATCAATGGTATAGCTCGATTCAGACCAAGCAAACATGAAAACCCAAAAGCTTAATCAAATTACTAAGACTGCAATTCAGAATCAAATTACTGGGATATGGTGGTTGCTCAAGATTTAGGGTTTAGATAAAAATTCAAAATTGAGCTAATAGCAAATATAATCGAGCACAAATGCAATCCAATCCGATCAAAGTTCAGACCTTTACCAAAATCTCAGAACACCCACAATTACCATGATGATGATTATCTAGGTTAGAAATATAGAAATGAAAATTTTACCTAACCGGAGAAGTGGCCAGACCGGTTTGAGACGATCGGCGATTGGTCACAGAGAAGACCCAGGGGAGAGGGATTTGGGGTTCTAGCAGCTCGCTAAAGAGCGAAGACGACGGCTCTATATAAAACGGTAGATCATTAACCAACCACTTCCTTACACGTGTCAGTGAGAGACTGTCGTATATCCAGTAGTGTGGGACTGTGGGAGAGTCTAGTTTCCAATCATAGGGTTGCACCCATGGGAGTCCAGCTTTCAGCAGCCAAATTAGTCAGCCCTTAAATTCTGACCATTGTGGTGCGTTGATTTATAAATATGAAGATTCCTATCCGAGATATATTAAAATCCGTATGATTCTCCAACTATATATTGAAAAAGAGGAAGTCATACCTTCTCCTTAAACAAAGAAAAGAAAAAGGAAGTCATACTTGAATAAAAATCACAAAGACAATTGATTTGATTTATATGTGTATTATTTGAAGTCACGTAAGTTTAATATGTCTCGATTAATATAAAATCGAAACTATATAGATAACACGATTTTATTTGTTTGAGCTTAGATTGTAAATGAAACAAACAGAACTTAAATTATATTAATGTAGACTTGTATATGTTCTGAATGTGTCACATTTCTCTCAATATATGTATCTATATAGTACATACTACGTACTTAATCGGAAAAAAAAAAAATAGTACATGCTACGTAGAAGGCTAGAAGCTATATATCCAAATCCATTTCCACCCTTATAGTGTACTTGAACATGTATATATATATGCCCAGCTAATCAAACACGCAAATTCAAAAGGTTGATAAATGACGTGCGTGGCAACTGTGTATGAACTAATTACGGTTCCCAAACTAGATTTTAACAATTTCTTCAAAAAGAAAACAAAAAAGAAGCTACATTCCAAAATTTGGGCAATTTCTGGTGCTGGCTAACTAGTTTCTAAGTATTGTATGCACTATGCACTGTTATAAAAGGCGCGCGGTTCTAACCCTTTTGTTTCATCACGGCTTTAACCAAAGCTGTGTTCTAAGGACTACTGCTCGATATATCCTTACAAATACTGGGTATATCGAGGACATCCATGGCTTCATCAACCTATGCTCTCGTCGCGCTCTTTGCGATGGTTTCGATGGCTGGCTGGCCTGTTCAGGCTACATGGGAAGGCATAGTTCCAGTTGAGGCGAATTTGACAGTAGGCGGATACACTTTCAGATTGAATTTAAACAGTCCTGCATATCTTGAAGAATTGAACGTAACGAAATCAGATTTTCCAACTGGTTTCGCTTTTGGAGTTGGTTCCTCTGCTGCACAGGTACGTTATACGGTTATATGCTAACTAGCTAGGGTTAATTTACAGTAGCAATATGAAGTTCTCTCATAAAATACTGTACATAGATTGAAGGGGCAGCCAGAGAATTTGGAAGAGGGCCAAGTACATGGGATCATCGTGTTGATATTCTTCCAGGTTAATTAGTTTAGTCTTAATCTTCACATATATGTCGATCAACTATAAATCTAAGATTAATTAAGCACTCTACTTAATTACCACCCAATTGCAGGTAGTGTTCACGACAGCGACAAATTGTCCACAGCAATTGATTCATATAGACGATACAAGGTGACAGATCGATCGAATAATCGTGACAAACATAAACATCTTAAGCATATATATAGTTATATACAACTTCCTATATATATGAATTTCTCATTTCTCATATATGTTTAATTTGTGAAATAATTCAGCAAGATATTGAGCTTATTAAAGACCTCGGAGTAGATTCTTACCGATTCTCCATCTCCTGGAGTAGGATTTTACCGAGTAAGTAACTGTGTTCATTTGAATGACATTTTGCTTTATTTTCCACTATTGTTTAACAAAATCTTGCTCATCTTTTAATTTATACCATTAAGTTTATGTGATACTCAATCTTATGCAGATGGAAGCTTAAGTGGAGGAATTAACCAACAGGGTGTTGATCACTATAACAGTCTGATCGACGAATTGATCAAAAATGGTACGAATCGAAATTATAATTTCCCAAAAATTAAGTACTTGCAAGCATGAATGCATATCCATACAAATTTGTGCCCTAATGAATGGATTATATAGGTATCAAACCTTACGCGACGATTTTGCACTTTGACTTACCTCAAGCCCTGGAAGAGAAGTATGGAGGTTTCTTGAATCGCTCTTTTGTGTAAGCTAGCTAGCCTTAAACCTTAAGGTCCAAATATGTGCTAAACATTTTCATGAAACAGCTTCATATACGTAATAAGTGTGACATGTTTCCTCTTGCAGGGATGATTTTAGAGACTACAGTGAACTTTGCTTCAAATTATTTGGAGACAGAGTTAAGAATTGGTTCACGATCAATGAGCCATCAGTTTCTGCTGTATATGGGTACGAAGTCGGGATAGCTCCGCCCGGAAAATGTTCACTACAGGATGATATATGTGTCTTTGGGTCGTCGGAGAAATGCCTCGTCCCCGCCGGTCCATGCAAATTTGGTGGTAACTCCTCCACAGATCCTTACATTGTAGCACACAACCTAATTCTTGCTCATGCCACAGTCGCAAAGCTTTACAAAGAGAAATACCAAGCAACTCAAAAGGCTGAAATTGGGATCGTCCTTGTTTCTAGATACTTTATGCCTTTTACGAAACAGCAGCAAGATATAGATGCAGCAGAACGACTTTTCGACTTCACCCTAGGATGGTTTATGGATCCATTTGTGTATGGAGATTATCCAAAGAGTATGAAGGAGTTGGTGAAAGAAAGATTGCCTACATTTTCTCCAGAAGAGCAAAGTTTGATCAAGGGAAGTCTTGATTTTGTTGGAATGAATTACTACCAATCAACTTATGCTAGAAACAAAGCACCATCTAAAGAGTTGCGCTATAGTTATGATGTATCAGCCGATGAAATAGGTAAAATTTTCAGTTTCGTGGGGCTAATTAAAATCCAAGTTTATAACATTTCTAATTTTTTTTTCTATCTTTCTTGGTGATGTTTGATTATTTGCAGGTAGCAAAAATGGAGTTTCGCTTGGCTTGGTAAGAACATGCACCCTAATGATTTTCTTTTTCTTTGTCTCTCTTTATGAAACATTTAATTATCTGGAAACTCTTATATACACGGCATGCATATACCACAGTATAATGAATGTCAACAATTCATATGTTAAGACTATCTTACAATTTTTTTTTTTAAAACTTTTTTTATTAATAACTCACACACCCTACATATGTCGTGAGGTTTGAACCCATGACCTCAAAGTTGTCAGTTAAACACCTTAACCAACCAAGCCACAGCTCACTGACAAGACTATATCTTACAATTCTATTGGAATTGTATCGTTTATTTACAAGCCATGTATTATAAACTTTATGTCGATTAACATACAATATTTATGTCGTAGGACCCTAAAGGGCATTGGCCAAAAGGCTTGGAGAAAGTGTTGGTGCACATGAAGGAAAAATATCAAAACCCGAAAATCTACATAACCGAAAATGGTTTGGTTTTTATGCTTTAAGCATCCCAATATCATCACAATTTTGTTAATGAATCTGAATATGTGCATATATATATATATATATATATATATATATATATATATATCCTAACGCATCGTACACTATCTTTGTAGGACTCAGTACGAGTAGAAATGATGAGCTTCCAATTGCTGATCAACTGAAGGACCCGGAAAGAATTGCATACATTGTTCGTCATTTATATCGTATCAACAAGGCAATCAAGAAGGGAGTAAACGTGAAAGGCTACTTCTGCTGGGCAATGTTTGACGACTTTGAATGGGGAATGGGGTTCTTGGATAGATTTGGGCTATACCATATAGATTTTACTCACAATTATAGGCGCACACCCAAGCATTCTGCTAAATGGTTCAAAGCTTTCCTTCAAAGCAATGTTAGCTAACTATATATGGTTACATTGATTGGAGCATATGATTGTAGTATTTACGTATATGTATTCGTACTATATATAAATGAAATATACGTACGTACTAAGGTAAAGTACTTTCATGACATCCAGTTTCTCTTCCAACTAAGAAACAAAAATTTAACACAACTCCAAAGTGGTGTTGAGGGACGATTATTTCGAAAGAATTATTCGTAGGAAATAAATATGACGACGGTAAAAATGGTAAATTTTGGCTAGTAAAAGGTAATTTTTATTGAGGTATTATTTTTTTAGGTGTTAAATTTTGGATTGGGTTTATTTAGTTGGACCGGGCCTTGTTTTTGGTCAAAGCCCGGTTTGTTTTCTCTCTCTCTCCTCCCGGTTTTCTGTCTCCCCGAGCCCTCACTACCGAAAGTATGCCGGCCGCCGTTCGCCGCCGTCCGACCGCCCCAGCCCGCCGCACCGGTCCCAAACGATCGGTCTCTAACCCAGCTGCCATTCTAGACCGGTGGCAGCCTCCCTTATATTATTGGTTAAGAGTGTTCTTTAAATTTTTCCGGGTTAAGGTTGTCCATTTTCAAGGGAGGTTTACTGAATTCTTCGGTAAATTTTTCTTGAAGGTGGTTCCCGCATGACTCACCCCGAGTTTCAGGTGAAATTTGGGGTGGGGTCCTGACAGATAATCTAATAGCGTGTCAAAAGTGCACATGGCGCACACTGCATACTCAAAATACATTAGTTGGAATTAACATATCCCTACGTACATGAATGTATTCTCTCCTCTGTTGGTCTATAATGTAATGGAACAAATATATCAGGATTCACATATTTGAAAATCAAGAAGCATATACTAGACCTCTATCTATTTTTCTATGGCAGCTGTGAGCTTGATAAGGATACTGAAGCTTTTATTTTTTGTTTCCAGGTGAGTATCTATTTCTAAGGGGTACTGTTATCAGCTACCACATTTTTGGAACCATAAACAATTGCAAATATGCTGACGTTATTAAAGGACAGAAAGAGGTAGAACTCCAGTGCTTGCATGATAGTTAAATTTGATGATCTCTATTGCTCGATTTATGTCTATGAATAATGAGAGTTTCCCTAGCCTTGTGGTGAAATAAGTTCAGTTTGTGGATTTTAAGCATGGTGCTTGCATTGTCTTTTTTAATTATAGAATATAGACTGTACATTTAATGCACGTTTGGTACTCAATACTGCATTACACCTCCTTAATTCTTAAGACCGTGCTGGACTAGTGTGGACTGCCTTAAATTGTACTAATACTGGCCCATGTTTAGTGTTGCATGGGATTAGGAAAAAAAGTTTTAAATTAGAGATGTCTCATGTTTGGTGATGCATTGGACTCGACTACTCTAACATCTAACATCTAACAATCTAATATCTAACAAACTAGACTACTCTAACAATCTAATTCTAACAATCTTGGTCATCCAAAAATCACACATGTAAAGCTTTCTTGATCTTCAAGATAATAAAATTTTGCATATCATATACATCTCCAACTACCAGAACCTTAGATAAAATCCAAATACAAAACTAATGACTGATGAATGCTATAGAAACTCACCACAACATTGTCGAAAAAGAAAATAAGACCATAAGCTTCATCTGGCTTCATGGCGTATCTTATGCGTTGAAGAAAACATAGAATCGAATGTATTCTTCGACACTTGTACAGGATCAAGATGGCAATGAAGTAAGTGATAGTGTAATACATTGAAGTACTAATGGTGAGGCATCACTAGACATGCTTAGATGGTATATTGTGTTTACTTGTGATTGCTCTTATTGCAGGAATGGGGTGAATGTCAAAGGGTATTTCCAGCACTATTCGATAACTTTGAGTGGGCACAAGGCTGTACTCCAAGGTTCGGGCTTTACTATGTCGACTACAAAGACAATCTCAAGCGCATTCCTAAGTGGCTTACAATATTCTTAAAGGGTCAGGACCAGAGGCAGAGGCACGTTGCAGCACCCAGTGTATATATTGTAGTGAAGTTTGAACCCATGACCTTAAAGTTGTCAGTTAAACATTTTAACCAACCAAACTACAGCTCACAGATTATGCTCTACTTACATAGCCTAGCATTTACATTTGGTATGTGTTGACCCGCTTTCCTTTTCCTTAAAAGCAATCAGACTCGATCGAGTTAATTAGGGGTTACATTTTGTAGCACACAATTGCATATGTACTACATACTCTTCTCTTTAGTAATAAGATTTCCAATTTCATGAACTGTCAGTTTGTTTTTCCAACTATGTACACCATATCAGTAGTATTCTCTTCTCATATCAGTACAACTGGTTAGACAAAGAATGAAGTTGTGGCAAAGAATTGAGCTTGAGACTTTATAGAATGTTAAACTTATACTAATCCTTGAATGCACAGCCAAGATAATGATGGAGACTTCTTGTATTATAAATGGTGAAATCAGATACAACAGATACATTGTTTCCTAAGAAAATGGCACTAGAAAATGCCCCTTTTGTGTTTACACATGCACTCAGGCACAGGGTGCGAAATCACGTCTCGGTTTCTCATGTAACCTCTTGGCTCAGGCTTCCCCTGAGACTTATGCAGCTCCCTCATGATGCTTTCAAACTCATCATCACTAATTGATGTATTTTCCAACAGCGGCATCATTGCCCTCTTGTTCGGCCTTATGAACTTTCTGTGTCCCACATAAGCACGGTGACCCTGTCAAGTCAAAAACACAAAGCAGAGATTATGAGTAACAGTACTTGCCTAGTATCAAATGAACAGACATTCAGTGGCAATCTAGACATAAGTATAGTATCAAGTCCTCGCCTGCATTGCTCGGCCCATGTTTCCGCCATGGGAAGGTAGAAAGACATCACTACTTAGAGAGACAATGTAGTCAATGGCAGCCAGAGCTGAAGGCTTGTTCATGTATGGAGAGAGCTCTCCTTCTTTTGCCAACATCTCCTTCGTCACCAAATTTGGGAATTCTGACACAAGTGGCTGCAGAGCCCTGCTTTCCCCAAATGCCTCACCTCCTGCACTATATATTCGCGCACTTCTTGGCGCACCTAGACCCTTCAAAAGCCTGCATTATCACCCCAAACTTATAAATGTAACTTCAAGCATAAGCTACTTAAAATACAAGCCTGCATGGCTGCATTTCTATTTTCTACTATAGTACTGCATACCTTGCTATTTCTAAAGCATTTAGGGGACAAAGACCAGCAAACCGCCTCTGGGTGTAGCTCATGTTTACTCGTCCTGTAAGATATTCGGGTTGAGACTCCCGAACCTTTGTGATAATGTCATCATATTCAGGGCCTAATCCAGTGAGACATCCTGTTCTGACCCACACATCCTTCTCTAGCCGGAGATGCAGTGCAATATAAGGCCCCTCAATCCACTTTCTCCTTGCTAATTGAGTCCCTAGTGCTTGAATTAGTGCTGCGAATCTCAATGCATGGAAAGCAACCTGAAAATCAAACAAAATGGGAACAGTCACCACATGAACATAGCAGTAGCACATGCACATAGCTCGGTAGTAGTTGTGATTAACCTTCAACTGTACCTTACACCGAAGCTTCTGAAGGTCAGGGGGGAGATTCTTTGAGAGTTTAGAATCCAACCCTTTTAGCACAAGAAGGCCATTTCGATTCAACTGCATAATGCCATAACCACACAAGTAAAAATCTAAGGAGAATATGGAATGTCAATCTCAGTCAAATAAATCAATAACCAGAAAACAGTGCTTACTTGATTATAGAATCTGGCATGTATCCACTGCGGAGTAACATCGTGAGGGATCTTGTTCATAATCGTCTGTCTTGACATCAAATGTGTAGAGGGAAGGTTCGACACAACTCGTACATCAGCTTGTAAAGTCCTCTTGAAGTGTTCCACATCAAAAATATCCGAAAACTCACTGCAAGTAGTCCAGCAAAAGCCAAAGAAATCAACACACAAAAAGGAAAAGCTAGCCCAATACCATTCACTTTATGCTTCTTCAGGGAAGAAACAAAAAGAGGACTTTCTTGTGAAACACGCATGAATCATAAACCAAAATAACCTCAAATCACCAAATTCACAACAAAATGGGATATACCCCAGTTTCTTTAGCTTTCTTGTAAAACAAGCATTAACCAAAACCAAAACATTTGCTAAGAAATGGCCCAAAACCCACATCCAAATTCGATACGAAAACGCAGAAATCACAAACCTGTCATCTCCCCAAATCAAATTGACCTGCAAAACAGGCACAACCAAAGCCGCTTCAAGAATCCTTGCAATAACAACAGCATCCACAATCTGATTCCTCTGCTGATTCAAACCCCCAGAGGCCACCACCACCAAGAACCTCCTCCTCTCCTTCACAATCTCCCCAGACGCTTTTCGATACCCGATTCCGAAATCCAAACAGGGCCTAAACCCTTCCCCATTAGGCTGCTCCCAGAATTCCCGCTCCGCCGAGGAAAGATTAGCCCCAAATGCCCCATGCGCCGGCAGCGGCACCATCACGCTATCCGAAAGCAGCCTGCGGTCTTCGATAAAGCCCGAAGAGGCTTTCGGGGAAATGCGGGAGAGGGAAGGAGTGGAGGGTGCAGAGTGGGAGCAGGGGAGGAGGTTGAGGATTGAGATTATCAAGAAAGTGAGGGAGAAAATGAGAGTGAGGAGGAGGATTGTGGGAGATGAAGATGAGGAGGAGGGTTTGAGGAGCCTGAAACGGTGCGTTTTAGTGGAGAAGAAGAGGAGGGTGGTGGTGAGTGGAGAGAGTGGGAGCAAGTAGTGGAGGAGGAATGGTGGCGGTGGTGAGTTTCGTGGTGTGGACTTGGGGCTGGTTCTTGGTTTCGCCATGGGAGAAGAGCTTGGAGGTGAATCAAAGGCGGTTCTGGTTCGTCTTCTTCTGCCGTGGAATTCGGGGTTGTGAAAATGGTGAGGGGGTTTTGGATTCTTGGAGAAGTTTAAGGGGGATTTTGGGAGAAAGCGAAGCTTGTTATGGAAGGCGAATTTCATGAGCCTTCGAGGTTTTGGTAAAATGTCTGATTTGCCCATGAGTTTTTCGAGGCGAGTATGGTGAAGGGGAGGGCGTTTTGGGGTAAGATTAGATGCGTTTGTGGTTTTTCCGTTATGATTTTCCCGGGAAAATAAAGAGTGGCACGAATTAGTTAGTGAGTTAGTTAGTTTGTCTAGTTTCTGCTGCTGAGTGTAATTACTAATTAATTACTTGACTGTTTACTGTTAAGTATTGTTTCACTCAAAATTACTTTCAACTTAGACTCTAATTAACACTGCCAGGTAGTCTAGTTGGGTGTACTCCATAACCTAGGTTTGAATTACGACACTGTTAAAAGTGGCTAGAGAATGGGCTGCAATGCTCTGCTAACGGTTCGGGTCCCAGCAGATTAGTCTTTAGGCCTCAGAAGCATTGGGGATACAGCGATATTAAATTTAAAAAAAACTTGGACTCATCACAATCGCTTACTATTTGATCACTAGGTGACTCCGTAAACCTTGGCGGAGCTTGATGAATGTGGGCCACTCCATGAACGGGTCTGTACAGCCCAAAAGAGATATTCTGGTTCCCCGATTCAGTAAGTAAAACTCACGCAAAGCCGTATAGCCCGTCGGCCCAAATAAAGCTAAAATCTTTACTCCCAAAAGTTTCAAACAACAATCCAGAAACTAAACTTGAGGAGAGAGAGAAAGAAGAGAGAGCAGTAGCGAAAATGGCAAAGCCAGAATCAAACTGTGAAGGAAGCTCAGTCGTCTCTGACCTCATCAACTTCCTCAACGCTTCTCCCACTGCTTTCCACGCCGTCGGTAAAAATCTCCAACTCCATCACTTTTTTCTTTTCTTTTTCTTTTTTTTTCGTTTTCGAAGAGATCTTCATCGCAGTTTCCACCTTATCGCTCGATTTGTTGATCCCTGCTATTAGCTTGAGCTCGGAATTTGAATCTTAATCTGCTTTGGTGTTACAGACGAGGCGAAGAAGCGTCTGCAAAGTGCGGGGTACGAGCAGGTTCTGGAGAGAGAGGATTGGAATTTGGAGGCTGGTAAAAAGTACTTCTTCACCAGGAATTACTCCACTATTGTGGCTTTTGCAATCGGTAAAAAGTAAGTCTCGCTTCTCCGATTTTCGCTTGCTTTCAGTTAATTTAGCACTGTTAAAGTTTACTGGTTAAATAGTTGAGAAAGCTAAATTTTGATTGGTTTTTATGCTCATATAGTGGTTATATTGTGCTTTAGATTTGTTGCCGGAAATGGATTCCATGTAATTGGAGCTCACACTGATAGTCCATGTCTCAAATTGAAGCCTGTTTCCAAGGTGATGTGTTGTAATTTGTATCTGAGTTGAATTGTTATGAAAATGAGATGATGGAAGACTGTGTGGGAGCTTTGAACTTAGGGTTGGGGTATGGTTTGCTTGTGCAGGTGACTAAAGGTGGGTTCTTGGAAGTAGGAGTCCAAACATACGGAGGCGGCTTGTGGCATACCTGGTTCGACCGTGACTTGACGATAGCAGGGAGAGTGATAGTGAGAGAAGAGAAAGATGGTTCTGTTTCTTATTCACATAGACTTGTCCGGATTGAGGAGCCCATCATGCGCATTCCTACTCTGGCAATTCACTTGGACAGGTAATCAGTCTGTAGTTTATTTTTCATGTGTTTGGTTGTTCAGAGGTTTGAGATTTGGACTGCAATATGTAGCTGTTCATTTCTATTGGCTCGCTCTTGACAGGGATGTTAGAGAGGCGTTTAAGGTGAACGCACAGAGTCACCTTCTTCCTGTCTTGGCAACAGCGGTCAAGGTAATCTTGTAATACATTCAATGTTCCTTAGCTTCCACCGTCACTTTTAAGAACTTCAATTTATTGATTTAACTCACAGTACAATTGTTAGGATTTATTAGTATAATGACATAATTTCTATTGATGAAACAGACAAAGTTTGTCTTGAATGCTTGGGTTCTTACCATGTCTTTGTTCTTCGGTCATACAGTGTGAAGATTCCATCTTGTTACATGTGATGAAATGATTCAACTTTTTCAAATGTACAATTATAGTTACATATCTGATTAGCCACACTGGGTTCATATGTTTAATTGTTGTGATAGCGAGAAGCCTATATGATTCCTCACATCTATGTTCTTGCAAGTAGTTACTGCCATAATTTCATAGTCTGTGTCTGCGCTAAGTAACATAATTTCATTTGTATCATATATATATATACATATATATATATATATATAAACATTAGCGCCAGACATTTACAAACCATTTGTATCTTACATGATACTTACTATGCTTTCTTTGCTTATATTATATTATAATATATATATATATATATTATAAATGTTAGTTAGGTTAGATGGTATAAATGTTAGTTAGGTTAGATGGTATGTTGCATTTTAGTTATCATGCAAGTCTATGCATGAAATAAGATATGGTATCAAGCGATGTGTTAGTTTAGAAGTGTAATTTGTTAAACAGTGCATCTATCATATAGTTATTTATGAGGATGGTATATAATTACTGAAAGCCCCAGTAAGTCATTGTTTATCTAATCTAGCTATCTGGGGAACAGAGTCAATAAACTTCCCTTTCAATTTGTTGTTGCTTTATTTTACCTAATGAATCAATTTTATCTTAACAGGCAGAGCTCAACAAAGGAGTTGAAAAAAGTGGCCAATCTAAGGAGACAACCTCAATCAACTCAAAGCATCACCCGCTTCTGTTACAGGTCATCAGTAAAATCTGGAACTTCAGCTTTCTTTTTTATGTTGGAGGATCAATTGATTATTTTGGTGGAATAATAAGAAGATTATTAGTCCTTTAGATAGAATCAGATATGGGCATGCTCTTTTGGTGATGAAGTCATTCATCTGCTCTCTTCTTTCAGCTGCTTGCAGATAAGCTAGGATGTGAACCAGAACATATAAGTGATTTTGAATTGCAAGCGTGTGATACCCAACCAAGTCTAGTAGCCGGTGCAGCAAAAGAATTTGTTTTCTCAGGAAGGCTTGATAATCTCTGCATGTCATTTTGTTCCCTAAAGGTAAGAGCATTTTGATTTCTGTTTCTGTCAAGAATATAGTTGTAGGATAGACTGGTGTGTAACCAGTATTAGAATTATGTAGATTCAATTGGAGCAGCTGATTCTTATTGTTTTACGTGATTGATTTCAAGGCATTGATAGACGCAACAGCTCCTGAAAGCAACCTTGAGGATGAGAGTGGTGTTAGAATGGTGGCTTTGTTTGATCATGAGGAGGTTGGATCGGACTCCGCCCAAGGGGCTGGGTCTCCAGCCATGTTGAATACTCTTTCACGAATTACACATTCCTTTACCACAGATACTAAGGTACTGACTCTTGATGTCCTGTTAATTATATGGTATTGAGTTTGTTTTGGTAGAGAAGGGATGCAATTTTTGTAGATGCACAACTCGGTAGACACTAGACAACTGTAGTCATTGGTCTAGTGCCATGACATTCTGCTATAACCTTTCTAACAAACTCACACTGTATCATATCGTTTGGAAAGCCTGTTTGCTTACACCATTTTTTTTTTCTTTATCAGCTGCTTGAGAAAGCAATACAGAAAAGCTTTCTTGTATCTGCTGACATGGCCCATGCCTTGCATCCTAATTACATGGTAGGTTGTTTCATAAGATAATGTTTTTCATACTGTTGATTTGGTCTATAATGATCTAGGGATTTCTCTCAGGATAAACATGAAGACAATCATCAGCCCAAGTTGCATGGGGGACTTGTGATCAAACACAATGCCAATCAGCGTTATGCAACAAATGCTGTCACTTCCTTAATATTCAGGGAGATAGCAAGGAATCACAGTCTTCCTGTCCAGGTCAGCTTGTCCATATTCTAACTAGAAAAGGTTTAGGTGGTTTAAGTATATTGGCGCTTGATGTGAAATGTAATGTTAAAGGTTATAGAAGGAGGAACCTAAATATATAAAAGCAAAGTCTTCCTTGATGGTTGTGAGTAATTCTATCATTCTATCTGTATGCAGGATTTTGTGGTTCGTAATGACATGGCCTGTGGTTCAACCATCGGTCCCATTCTTGCGAGTGGAGTGGGGATACGTACAGTAGACGTAGGTGCTCCGCAGTTATCAATGCACAGCATACGAGAAATGTGTGCTGTTGATGATGTGAAGCATTCGTATGAGCATTTTAAAGCCTATTACCAAGAGTTCACTCATCTGGATGCAAAGATTAAAGTAGATGCATAGGTCCGATCCTCATCTTCCCCAGAAGTTCCATTGGAGTTTGGTGTTCTTGCTAGGTCTTTGCATAAATGGGTGAAAATGAATGAACTATCAAATCAAGTAGACTAGTTCTGGTTGCAGTTGGTGTTCTTGTTTGGTTTATACACATCACAGCCACAGAATACTCAAACTCAAAGGGCTAAGACTCCATTGCGATATTTGGTTCACTTTTTATGATATTATCGTTTCATACTATTTTACTTTTTTTACCTTTTTAATGATGGTTTCGTCCGGATGATTTCTGCCTCCATTACAAAGACTGATGCAGAGGGAGGAATGAGAGTGGAGATTAAGAGAGGGTGAGAGGCCAGAGACGGGAGCTAAAAGAGTACTCCAAGTTAATGACCTTTTAAGGGGGCTAAACAGCTTGTTAGGTGAGTTATGATACATGTATACAATCTATCTGAGAAACCTACTGGCAAAATAATGACAGCAATTGTACTTGGATATCAGGTGTGCTAATTGAGAAACTGACATTGTGATCGTATTGCTGGTAGGGTTTCTATAAAACCTGCTTCAAGTTCTCACGTTTAGGGATTTAGGGTTACAACAGGATATCAAGGTGTCCAAGCATTTAAACATTAGAACTTAAACAACACCAACTTCTTCAATAACAAAACAAAGGTTTAGTAAAATTTTATTTGACAGGTTACTTCTCTAATTAAACTCTTGAGAGTTGACAGCAGCCGGTGCTTTCAGTTTGAAATTCAACACATGAGCAGAAAATCAGCTGACTCAATTGTATATCAGAATACAGGCGACCGAAAAAAATTGAGCTTTTGGATGGAACCATCCGATAAGGCAGGACGACCACGTTTTACGAAGAGAGCACTTTCTGGACCTCAACAGTGACCTCTTTCGGAGGTTTCTCAGCTGGAAGATTGGCAACAACTCCTTTCTTGGTATAATAATCAATAACCTGCAATTCCAGATATAATGATCCAATTAGAGAAACGGATTAACAGCACACCAAGGAAAACCATGCAAATTGTTAATGGGTGTAACAAATGAGAAATTTGAGATGCATATCCAAAAGTCGACCAAAAAGCAAGAGCAAAGAATGCAACCGAAAGAATAATACCCCAATAATACAAAACGTAACTGAACACAAGGGAAGTTTATGAGCAGTGACAAAACATTCTCCAGAAGTGACTACTCCAGATTATTTATTATTCAGCACTTATGCCTTCAGGGTTATCTGATTGTTATGATAACTCACTACAGTTCTAGAGGGAAAAGAATCTTTCAAACTTTTCAATAAACCAAAATATATTTCAATAGGTACATATCATGATCCTGATCCTGATCATGGCATTACCACAAGAGAAAACAACGTAAGCACACTTGAAGAAGAAATTTTCACCCTAACTAAACCCTGAAGAAGGTATAGGTAATTTCTCATGACTGGTGAAGGTCATCAAACCTTCAATCATGTACTGGGAATCATGGAATGAATAACCAACAAGGATAAATCATGCACAATTAAAATAACTTCATAAAAAATTAAACAAGATGGAAAGAAGAAGCCATACTGGTTCAGTTTGCTTGTGAAATGCTTCCAACCTTGACTTCAGAACTTCTGCAGTATCATCCTTGCGTTGAATGAGAGGTTCTCCAGTTGCCTTCAACAAAGCGAAAAAACATGATATTTATATGGAATTTGAAGATCAAGTAACATGTGCAACTTACAACAAGCATACATGATATGATCAAGCAAAGTATCCTGTTTCTGTTTTCTAACAGTTCATGTCTTGCATAATAGTCTTAAATGTGTGAATGATGCTATTCAAACATTACTGAAAAACAGAGAAGGTTAAGGCCTTCTTACATCATCGACACCAGGAACCTTGGGTGGTGCAAATTTTGTGTGATAGCTTCTACCACTGGATGGATGAATCCAGCGACCTGTGATCCTCTCTTCCAAGATTGCGTCATCAATTGCAAAGTTGAGCACCTTATCAACCTTAACTCCACGATTTTTGAGCATCTCATCTAGCTGCAATAAAGACTATTAGTGCACTTGGACACAGATAGGGACACTTCTGAGTAAGCAGTACTCATTCCAACAAAATTTATATAAATACAGGTACCTTCTGAGCTTGGACAACAGTTCTCGGAAATCCATCAAGAATGAAACCTTTCTGGCAAGAAGGCTTCTTCAATGCATCATCAATGATGCCCACGACCAGGTCATCCGAAACAAGTTCCCCCTGAAATATAGTAAAAGTAACTGATTAGCAATTTATATGCGAGATACAAAAAAGTATGAAGATGAATATGATGATAGGGTAAAACAACATTCAAAGAGAAGATTCACCTTCTCCATAGCCTCCTTAGCTTTAATGCCAAGAGGAGTCTTTGCAGCAACAGCGGCTCTCAACATATCGCCAGTAGCCAAATGGCACAAGCAGTACTCGTCCTTAATAATAGGCGATTGGGTACCTTTTCCAGAACCAGGTGGACCTGCAGGAAAATTTGCAACCATAGTCAGATCTCCATCCTTACTTAGACACTCGAAAATTGTCAGTGAAGAAAAGCAAGCAGAGCTCATTGCCATAAAAACTAAGCATAATGTGTGACACACATTCATAAACACTCAACAAAATTGGCACTTGACTATCATACGTCAACCCTGTAAGAAACACAGGAAATACACCTCTCAAACTCAAAAGTTTTCTCCTTTTCTCCATCTCAGTATGCAGAATGTGGATTTTAAGATCTCAACTTGAACAACACACACAGATACCTACATGTGTATACAATGCACTAACGGTCAGGATGCAGGCATCCCAGAATTCCTCAGCATGACATCCTTTGGGAATGAATGACTCGGCATTGTACTGCATACTAGATGGATACACAATTGACCACCATAACCATCAAACATCCAAATGCTGGTTTATAAGTACCAAAGGGAAACCAAACTAAAATTTCTTCACCCTCCCAATAATTCTACACACCCTCTAAAACATAAAATCGAACTAACCCGAGCAAACTACAGCAACCTTGATTCAAATTTTTCTATCTCAACATCTCAGCGGTACAAAAATTGAGAACATGGTCATACAAACATGTCATTCACAAGGTCACAAACACAAAAAGCATCAAACTTGCATCAAATTAACGGATGTGGGCGGTTCTTAAAAATCAAAACTTTCAACCAGAATTGGTAAAAACAGGAATAAAAATCAAAGCTTTACAATGATACACTGCATAATTACAAGGGTATAACTGACCAACAAGAATGAGGCGCTTGTCAGGCTTGGTGGAGCACTTCATACGACGAAGCACCTCCCTGAAAAGATCGGTGGTGGGCACATCTTCCAAGTTGGCCATGACTCTTAGTCTCTTCTGGGTTAGGGTTTTGCTTCTGTTGTGGTTCTCTGAGATCGAAGAGATTGGGATTTGGTCTTTTAAGGTGAGAGGCCTGAAGAGGTTGTTGTGCTGGCTTACACTTCGGACCTCCCAATGCTTCAAACTGAAGCAGCAGCAGCCATTTTACTTAACCAGATCGCTCTTGTGAAATGCCTCTTCTACCCCTGAAGCTCTTTGGAATCTGGACTATGAATGGATAATAAGAAGAGTCAAGAGGACAAAAGCAAAGTCAAATTGAGATTTATTTTCTTACCAACTCCGATTAAAGAATAGAATCCGGAAAGAAAAAGGGTAAAAGGTGAAAACCAAAGGCACAAGAAGAGCATCAGATTTTTACTCTATTTTCTTTGAGAATGTTTTACGTCGAGCACGAAAAGGATAACGTGATGGCAACTATGAGCAGTAGTCCACAATCAAGAGTTTGTGGACAAAACATTATAAATATGATTACTGCAATATGTATTGCTACAAAACATTATAAATATGATCCTAATATCATTACCATAAAAGAAATACTGATGGTGTTCATCACAATTTCAAAGCTGACATAAAAGGCAGCGACTTGAGAACTCAGTACCAGTGTATTCAACATTCCTAGATTGATAACATAACAAAGCAAGGAGCTATTTCTACAACTACAAAAGAGTTGACATCAAAACCGGATAGATGAATACGCCAGATTAATATCCACACGTTACTTGAGCTCCGACAAATGAATCTAATCGGAGTCTTCACTTTTTGATTTCTTCTTTTTCTTCTTCTTAACATCACTGGCCAACTCGGCTCCATCAGCCTCTCCATGTTTACTATTCTTTTTCTTCTTCTTGCTTGCTTGATCCTCCTCAGCATCTTCCATCTCTTCATCTTCCTTATCCTTCCTCTTCTTCTTCTTCTTCTTCTTCTTTTCAGATTTACCTTCAGTAGCATCTCCATTTGTAGCTGGTTCATCCACAGTCATAGCATCACCATTCTCTGTAGCTGCACTCTTTGATTTCTTCTTGCTTTTCTTTTCTGAGGCTTCAACAGAAACTTCTTCTGTTTCCATCTCTGATTCTGTAAAAGTTACATGACAAGCAAAATGCCAAAATTACAACACAGAAGGGAAGCTACCAAAGTTTTTATTTCAAGTCAAAATTTTATGTCTGATCAGGTAATCATGTTATAAGCAAACAATGAATATTTCAGAAACTGTTAACTGGATGTTTGGATTCATGTGGAATGGTAAACACTGCTTGCTCACCTTTGTTTTGAGTACTCTCTATTGCAGATTTCATCACATCAATATTTTTGCGAGGTGCAACACCCTTGTCATAGAAGTCGAGACGCTCCTCAACTTGTTCACGGAGTTTCTCCCCAAAAGCAGTAGTGCTAGTATCTGCACGCCAGATGTTGCAAAATTATATATGCATGGAATGCATAAGAAAATAAAGTAACCCAGATAATTATAGGTGCAAGGATAGAGGTGAACCTGCAAAGCAGTCGATGCGAGAAGCAATAGAACACTTGTTTGCGAGATAACGAGCCATTCGGCCCTTGTTCCGGGCAGATGCGCGACCAATGAAAGATGAATGGAATATCAGTCCATACTTGGGTGTGTTTCCCTTGGTTTTCAAGGCCCTGTGAAGAACAATAGAATCAAATTTTAAACTCAAAATGAATCAAGAGTATTCATATTTGCTTTTTGTCTTACTCAACTAGATGTCAAAGCAATTGAACGAAAGGCAAAGTAAAAGCACCTGAAGAGGGCCTTCTCAGCACCAAGGATCTGAAGGGTAGAAGAAGGGCATTTAGCCAAGTTTGTAAGACTGCCCGCATGAGAAATTAAACGAGCTCCAACTACTTCCCCGATTAAGGAGGCCAAATTGGGTGCAATATCATTCATCTTGGTGACGAGATAGTCATAAAGTTTTTTCCTATACTCAGATAGGTTCATCACTTTTTGTGCAAATTGTTGAACATTAAGCAAATCAACATCAGACAAATCCTGACCTGTAGAAAAATTAAACAAAAACAACAATAAGGATGCATATTTGATAAAGAAACATAAAAATGAAAAGTAGTGTACTATTAAATCTTACCCATGGATGCTTTGGCCGCTTCAATGATCTCCTTTGCCTTCTCTTCATCACCGACAATATCAGTTAATTCTTCAAGTTGGTCTTCACACAGTTTTGACTTATCTCTTATAGTTTTTGCAAGTTTAGCATAGAGGTAATTGTCATTAACAATCTTCACCAGTTCTGGAAAATGCCAAGAGTACCATTCTCTGCACAGACATGAAAAACAATAAGGAGAAAAATTATTTGCTAGCTTTTGCACAAATCCTTTGATACAGTTGAGACGCTCTTCCAGAAGAATAGAAGTAGAGTGGGTTAATAGATATAAGATGTGAACATGAATGGCAAGGCATACCTGACTCTCATTGAGAAAGAATTCACATCCTTGTCGAGGGTGTCTAGAAGGAATATTGCTTGAATAACCATATTGTCAACACGGTTAACATTAAACTTGACCTTGGACCTGCTGTAACTGTGGCTGAGACCAAGCTGGGCTTTCTCTAAGTCCCCGGGCTGAGATAGAACAGAAAACAAAGAAAAAGATTTTAGAATGAAAATCAAAGAGGAGGTCTATACTTCATAATTACAAATAGAAAAATACCAATAAATAGAAGAAAAAAAACATTTATACCTTAAGGTCCTTGATAAACCTATCAAAATGAAGCCGAACTCCACGAAGTAGCTCATGAACAAACTCATTGCTTTGGCAAGGGATTTTAGTCACTTCAAATATGTGTGACCCCAGCTTGGGTTCATACACACCCAAACTGAACTTTGGCTTCTTCCCTTCCTTTACTTTTGGGAGATTAAGCTCCAAAAAGTTCCTCAACTCATCAGTCATAATCCCTGAAAATCAACCACAACTGATAAGCACAGACCCTCTGTCCTAACAAAACTCACCAAACCAAATTTACAATCAACAACTTGAAATGAACCACATCAAGCTAGCAACCTTAACGTATATTACCTAGAAGATCAACTCATTTCACCTTAAAGACAAAACAGAAGCTCGGCCTTAGGTAGCTCAGGTGTTCCACACATAAAACTCCATAACAGCTTATACGCAGGAATGCGAACTCTAGTCTTCTAAAACTTTACAACTAGTAGGTTTTCCCTGGAGCTCTAAAAACCACGTCTAGGACTAAGTTTGTTGGTTTCACTAACTCATTATCTCTTACTAATCGCAATCGAAAACAGTAAACATTCAAAAATGCAGCTAACACTAAACCCAAAAATCTTCATAGAATCAAAAACCAAGCAAACACAAAGATATACAGATTAACGATTCCTATGTCAAATTGGCCAATCAAATATACACATAAACAAAACGATAGAGCTAAAACCTAAACAAAGCTCGGTTCTTTAGTCTTTTACCTTCAGAGACTGAGTTGCACTGGTTGAGGGCATCGAGGGCCTGCTCGAAAGGGTGGAAAGCGGCGAGCTGGACCACCTTGCCGAAGCGGTTGAGGTCGGTAACGGAGCTCCGGACGGCCTCGGTGTTCTGGCCGATCTGGTCGAGGCCGTGAGCTAGGAACAGAGAGTAGCCTGAGGCTGCTTCGTAGAGCAGGTAAACCGCCATCGAGGACTGGGAAGGTGCGGCGGTCAAAGGTTAGGGCTTTATAGACGGAACCCTATAAGGAATCGGCGGTGAATTTAGAGAGGAAGAGAAGCTCGCATTTTAGGAGGGGGTTAGGGTTTAGGGTTTTTATCAGTGAGGGGAAGAGTGGCGTATATGTAGGTAGGGATGGGTTGTTTTGGGCCGTTGGATGTGGAGACTAACTTTTGACTTGTGGTGAATCAAAATTTAAAGTAAAATTGAGAATATTTAACTATTTACATTGTGTCACTTTGGTTACAAAATAATCGTCTTCTTTGACTCCAACTTATATTGTTCTAATTTTAAATAAATGCTACATAACTTGATTGTGTCATTTTAGTTGTATATGCATCGATTTTTAGTTGTTGTTGAGAATGATGTATATGCATTGATTTGAATATTTTGTGAATATGTGACTTCTTTGAGCAAGAACCATTACAAGAAAGGGGGACAAAAAATAAAGAGTACATCTGGAATTTCTAATACAAAATAAATATTTTAGAATTAAAATTTGATGAGAATAAAACAATCTTTATTTTTTCTTGAAAAAAAAATAATTGGAATTCATTTTTGGTGTTTAGACAAATATACTATTGATGGTAACAGTTTCTAACGGTGAGTCTAACGCCAATGAGTTAAGTGAGAGACGGAATCAAAAATGAGTGAGTTAAGTGATATTTTTAAAATGTGAGTGAGTAAGTGATTAATGAGTCATAATTCAGTAGCCATTTGTGATATTTTATCTTTTTCTTATTAATTTGTGGTTTATTTATGCAAATACATACACTTTTTTGCATTGTCGTTGCTAGAGCAGATACAAACGACATGTCGTCGCAGTCGTTCTCTTCAGTCAAAATGAACCTCCGCCCTAGTCAGAGCCACACTCCACCAAGCTCAGAGAGAGAGAGAGAGAGGAAAAAGGCCATTGCTTCTTCCGCTATAGCTTTTCAAATTCCAATCCAGGTAAACCCTCTACTCTAAACCCTTTCTACTTCTTAATACAATGCTTCGTTTACTCCGCAAAAACCTAAAGCAGAGACCTTTACCATTCACCCATGTCAACTTGTTCTCAACCTCAACCCCCAAACCTATCTCAAAACCCTCCAATTCCTCAGACCCAAAATCATTTACAGTCTCTTACCTCAGAAAATCATGTGGGCTGTCCTTAGAATCCGCAGTCTCAGCTGCCCAGAAGCTTCAGATTGAACCCAAACACAGCCCTGACTCGGTTCTGAGCTTGTTCAAAACCCATGGATTGAACCAAACCCAGATCAGGAACATTATATCTAAACGCCCCATGTTGCTTTTGGCTGATTTAGATGGAAAAATTAGGCCTAACTTGGAGTTGCTAAACTCCTTGGGGCTTTCAGGGACTAGCCTTGCCCAAGTGATTCTCAAAGAGCCAACTGCGCTTGAGAATGATGCAAAATCCGTGCTCGAGTGTTTTAGAAGTCATGGTTTTAGTGAAGAGGAGATATTAACTCTCACTATGAAGCTACCTACATTGTATACATATGATGCAGAGAAGAAGATTAAGCCAAAGTTGGAGTTTTTGAAATCAGTTGGGTTTTCGGAACTTGACATTGCGAAGGTTGTATCCAGTGAGCCTTATATTCTTACTAGGAGCCTCAAAAACCAAATCATTCCGAGTATTGAAATTCTTAGGCGAGTGCTTGGTAGTGAAGAGGTTGTTGTGAAGGTTGTAAAGAGATGCTACCGGATACTTGAGAAACCTTTGGACAAGCTGCTTGAGCAGAATATAGATGCATTGAGCAGCAATGGTGTACCTCAATCACTTATTTCGAAACTTTTGGTGATTCATCCAGCAGTATTGCTTCTAAGCCCGTATCAAGTTAGTGAGGGTATTGCTTTTGTTAAAGGTTTAGGTTTCAATCCCAATAGTCTGAAATTTCTTCTAGCTGTGCGTTCTGTGGCAGGGATGAGTAAAGCACTCTGGGAGCAGAAACAGGAAACTTTTAGGAGTTGTGGCATGTCAAAAGATGACATTGATTCAGCATTCAAAGTGCAACCCATGTGTATGGTTGTTTCGGTGAAGAAGATTCAGAAAATGATGAATTTCTACCTGAGTAAAGTGCATTTGAATCCCTTGGCTATTCGCAAGAATCCAAATCTTTTATTTTATAGCCTGGAGAAGAGGGTTATTCCTAGGTGTTCAGTTCTGCAACTTCTATTGTCTCATGACTTGATAAGGGAAGATAGTAATTATTTTGTTCATGTTATCAGAATGAATGAGGAAGCTTTCAAGGAGAAGATAATAAGCAAGTATAAAGATGTGGTTCCAGATGTTATCAAGGCACACAAAGGTATGATAGAATTTGAAGGGTTTTCATGATGATGAGATTGAATCATTATGACACTGATGAAAGGCCCCAAGTGTATTGGATTCTTGGTTGCATGTTTTTTGCTCATCTTCACTCTTTGGTTGAGAAGACGAAGGGAACAAGAGCAAAACATCCCTTGCTACCTCTTTGTTACGTTTCAGTACAGTTGCATTGTCAATGCCAACCCTATAGCCTTATCTGATGGCAACCCTAAATCAAATCATTCAAGGGTGTCCAGGTTTTTGAGGCATTCACATCCATTTGATTAAAATTAGACGCTAGAGCATTATTTTGCCCCCTAAACTGGTCAATACTCTCTTCTTCTTCTTTGAAATGTATGAATTTCCTTTTAATTCATAGCACCGACTTATTTTCTATTCTACTTTCTGCTGTTATGAGTCTCTGTGATCTAGTAGATTCCTACATATGTTTAGATTTGTTGTTTAGTGTTTGTATTGTTGCCAGTGACATGAGATCAAGAATATATCAAGAGACTCACCCAATTGCTTGGTTTTCAACTAATTGAAAGACTCTTGGCTGGCAGCTTGGTGAATCCAGAAATATTATCTGCAGGTTGATATTTGCATGTCTGGTTCTTCAAGTTAAACTCATTGGAGCTGCCTACTTAATTTGATAAAAGTTCTCAAATGAATCAAATAAAGGTCTTTATGTGCTTCTGAATCAAATTCAATCAATGAGTACTAAGCAAGATATCTTAAAGACAATGAAAAGTAGGGGCAAATATTCTTTCTTTCTGTTGGTCATGAATTATGATGATAAAAGGAAGATCACATTGTATGGTTAATATATCTCCCTCACGATTTTATTTGATATAGATTTTCATTTTTTTGGGGTAATTCTTTGGTTAGATATTCCAGGATGCTAAAGGTCGGATCATGAACTAGTTGGTCCCTATTGTATGAAAGATGAGCAAATATGAAAATGACTCTGCAGCTGAGTTCCATCCCCATATTCTCAAGTTCTAACTTATCTTCATCTTCACCGTGAATGGTTCCATCCCCATATTCTTAGGTTCTAGCTTATCTTCATCCTCACTCATGAATGGTATTTTCGGTGCTACTTCTCTGTAATACCTGTGTAAATCCTAGTCTTGATGAAGAAGTCTCAGAGAGACCTGAAAACAAAGTTTCTATGATTGAAGTGTGGAACCCTGTGTGATGTATATTACAGTATATATCGATATGGTTCTCTTTCCAAGTAGGGTCACAAGATGTCGTATATATAGGGTTATTTCTTCCCATCCGTTATCGTCTCATTTGGAGCCCTCCAATTACTTTTGCATAATTGAAGTGGGGTTTAGCCCCTTCCCCTTTTTTTACTTGTTTCAACTTCTTTTTCGATTTCATACTTGCTTCAACTTTGGAATCATATCTTCATAATCAGAATGAATATACAGTTAGTTTCATTTTCTTTTTCTTCCTTCAGTTCTCACATCTGGTCTGTGAAAAATGAAAGTTACTCTTGCCTAGCCAACTTGTCAGTAAACTAGTTGAACAAAGATTTTTAAAACTAAGCGTGAGAGAAAATCTAGCATTTACTTTGAAGATCATATGCATCACATGTTCACTCGAAAGTGAGTGACCACTTTGTATTGGCCTGGTCTTTTGGGATGGTATAAGAGCACAGAGCTCTTCATTTTCAATTTCCACTAAAGCTGGGATTACTTGTCTGGTATTGTTTAATTTCCTCATATTTAACTACAGTATGAAACTAAGAAAAAAATTGTCAAACTAATATAGTATAGGCAAGTTGCTAAGTTTCCCAGTGGATTTGTATGGAGGAATGCATCTGCTACAGCCTGTCAAAGCTTTTTTATTTCTTTTTAGGTGTGAAGGCTGCCAAATTATATATGGTAAGTTGCAATCACAAGTCCCAAGAACATGGATTTATATCACCCAATCTACCCCCAACCAATAACCTCCAGGTTGAAAAGAAAGAAATTACTGGTAGCAAAGGTGAAATCATGAAGCTACAGAAAGTACCTTCTCCTGAGATGATGAAGCAATTTGGTTCTCAAAACTCAAAACAGATAAAAACTGGTTGTACCAAAAAATAGAGGAGGCTGTGATGCCACTCAGTTCAGGCTTTCTTCTTCTCCCTCAGTAAAATCATACTCCATTAATGCTGGAATGAGCACACTGTACTCAAGAAAGAACACCATGTGGGAGAACTTAATGCATTGAAGTGAGTTAACCCCACTTTCCCATTTCTTTTACAGCAAACTATGCCAGCAGGAAAAAGAAAGATCTTGTTATTTTCCTCATTTCAATATTTATTTTGCACATGCCACTAAAATGGATGTTTGTCTCTCATTTCTCTTGGTTTCTGCTTATTCTCATTGATATACAAAGTTCATTGCTTCAAGGCTTTACTTTTTTCTCTGTTCTGCTTCATGTATTGAGAAATTTCTGGTCTTTTGGTTTATGTGGGAGCTTGCATTTCCTCAGAAGTTTCAGTTTTCTGTCACAACTGCTCCCTGTATCTTTCATCTTTAATGAGTAGTCTCCTGTTTCAGCCCTATTTGACTTGTAATTATTAGCCTTCTTAGTATTTCTATTTAATGACAGGTTCATGAAGCATTTCTAAATAAAGGATGTTCTTGATGGGGTGTTGTAGATCATTTCTGCTACTCCTTTTTGCATTGAGTTCTTTATTTTTGGGTACTCACCAACTACCATCTTCTCAAACCCAAGTGCTTCTACAGCTAAGGAAGCATTTGGAGTACCCAAGCCAGTTGGAAATTTGGAAGGATGATTCTGTAGATTTCTGCTCTATATCTTCATCTGCACAAGTAAACATCACATGCTTGGACAACCTTGTAGTTGAGCTGAGAATCAAGGGTGATAAGCCAGCTAAAGTTAGTGGCTTTCATGGGTTTTCAATTCCAGGCCAGACTTTATCAGAGGCCTTCTTATTGGACTCTTTTGTTACTACTCTGGCAAGACTAAACAGCTTGAAAGTCCTCAGTCTTGTCTCTTTGGGAATCTGGGGTCAACTTCCAGACAAAATTCACAGGTTGACTTCCCTTGAGTATCTAGATTTGAGTTCGAACTTTCTCTTTGGTTCAGTCCCACCTCGGATTTCTGCAATGGTGAAGCTTCAAACTCTTGTAATGGATGACAATTTCTTGAATGGCACTGTTCCCAGTTGGTTTGGTTCACTATCCAATCTTTCAACTCTAAGCTTAAGAAATAACCAGTTGAGAGGTCCATTACTAGATCTTAGCAGCTTAGGTAGCTTACAAGTACTTGATTTGAGTGTGAACAAGTTGAATGCTGTATTACCCTCAATGCCAAAACGGTTGGTCATGCTTTCCCTCAGCAACAATGCCTTCTCTGGTGAGATTCCTCAGCAATATCGAAAATTAAGCGCGCTTCAACACCTTGACATGTCATTCAACACACTTACAGGCACACCTCTTGCTGCATTGTTCTCATTGCCAAACATCAGCTACTTGAATTTGGCTTCGAATTTGTTAAGTGGTTCGCTTCCAAGCCATTTAAGCTGTGGCATTAAACTTGATTACATTGATATATCAAACAATAGCTTGACAGGTGACTCGCCTTCTTGTTTGGGAACTGAATCAGCACAGAGAGTTGTTAAGTTTGGTGGGAATTGCTTATCTGTTAGTATGCAAAATCAGCATCCACAGTCATATTGCAATGTAGTAGTCAGTCCAAAGGAGAAGCAATCTGGAGGAAAAGAAGTAGGAATCTTGGTGGGTATGATTGCTGGAATATTAGTGCTTTTAGTGCTTCTGGTTTTGAGCTGTATCCTTTTGTGTAGAAGATATCTCCCTAGGGGAGTATCTGAGCAGCATTTGCTGCGTAAATCAGAGCAAGATCACCCAGTAGCAGTAGGGTTCTCCACTGAGATGCTAACAAATGCAAGTAGGTCATTAACTAACAAAAATTGTGATCACATTTCAATTTAATTGATTAACTTTCACGCTGACCAAGTTGGCCTTCTGTCTGTTCTTCAGGGTTCATTTCACAAGCAGCAAAGGCAGGCATGCTAGGTCTCCCAGGATGTCGAACGTTTTCATTAGAGGAGTTGGTGGATATTACCAGAAATTTTGACAACTCTGCCTTGTTGGGTGAAGGTTCATACGGGAAGGTATAGTTCAATTCAGAACTTGTTATATGATTGTGCTCAGTTTGATGTGGACTTGACTGAAAACTATAGAAGCTTTGTTTTGATAACAATATGCAGCTTTACAAAGGTAGACTACAGAATGGGATCCAAGTTGTTATTAGATGCCTGCTTGTGTCAAAGAAATACACAATTCGAAATCTTAAACTGCGGTTGGATTTGCTTGCCAAGCTTCGTCACCCGCATTTAGTATGCCTTTTAGGACACTGCCTTGACGGTGGTGGAGATGATTACAGTGTGAACAAGGTGTACCTTGTCTCTGAGTATGTGTCAAATGGAACCTTTCGTGCTAAACTCTCTGGTAAGTTTGGAACACAACAAGTAATATGTAATCTACTTAATGAAATTTGGAGCCTAATTTCAATTGTGCCTACTTCATTTTCCAAAACCATTACCAATATTACTTCCTCTTAATGTATGTGTAGGTAGGCCTGAAAAAGTTCTCAACTGGCCACGGAGATTGTCAGTCCTCATAGGTGTGGCCAAGGCTGTGCACTTCCTACATACTGGAATTATTCCAGGTTTCTTGAGCAACCGGCTGAAGATGAACAACATCTTGCTCAATGAGCATGATAATGCAAAATTAAGTGACTACGGACTGTCTATTATCTCAGAAGAAACTGATACGTCTATGGTAGGTCTCCTTCTAATGCAACTGGTCCTGCAATAATTCCTTCTATCCTTTTCCCTGATGTGCTTACTAACCTTTGTTCTTGGTTTTTATCTTGTAGGCAAATGAAGGCCACAAGTCATGGTAAGATTTCCTTTTATTGAAGCAGTGTTGTCACTATAGTCATTTAGCTTTAGATAGCTAACCATGAGGATGCCATGTCTTTCAGGCAAATGAAAAGTTTAGAGGATGATGCTTATAGCTTCGGATATATATTGCTTGAGGCTATTGTTGGAGCTTCAGTCTCTGCTAGAAGAGAGGCATTCCTGCTAAATGATTTGGTAATTGATCAACTTCTGGCTTTAGATGCGAAGCTATCATCTTCTCCCTCTATGTTCCACATCTTTTTTAAATTCCGTTGCATTACTTGCATATGTAACTATGTAAGTTACTGATTAATCATGATTCTGTAATTTGCAGGCATCTCTGAACACTCAGGAAGGCCGAAAGCAGCTAGTAGAACCGATAGTTCTAGCGACTTGTTCACAACAATCTTTATCAATTGTTATCTCCATAATGAGCAAATGCATTTCTCCAGAAGCAAGCCGTCCATCTTTTGAGGACATTCTTTGGAACTTACAATATGCGGTTCAAGTACAAGCAACAGCTGACGGAGACAATAGATATGACGCATCCTTGCGTTGAAATTTAGTGATTTTATTTTGTAGTTCTCAAAGTATAGCATTCTCGATCTTGAGGTTACATCACAAAGAAATGTACCTCAAGCAGGGAAATTTCATTGGATTAGTAATGCAATATAAATCTTATTTGCTGCCTCAATATATTTCTTCTGTTAGTATGCAAAAAAAAAAAATTACAAAGTTTCCAGAAGCTTGAATCCTTATCATGAACTCTTTAGTTTCTCTGTGCACAATTGTTCTGCTCCATGTCTTCATAACACAAGTGTTTGAGAAAATTGTACCTACTAGTCTAGGATCGATCTCATTATGGCATGAATCAATCCGTTGATTCATCATAAAGAGTTGAGCATTACTATATATAGGAGTAAAATTCGCACCAAACATGTAGGATTGCACCTCCTTTTTTCGTTCTCCTTGTTCTGTTTCCAAACAAATTCACTGTTAGGAGTTGATGAACAACATACATGGTAGTATATGGCTTTTCTAGGCGCCATCACCAAATAAACAGAATGAAAACGGCAAGCCTACGAAACTCAACCTTTAGGGAAGACTATGTTTCCCCATTTTTTAACTTTTTTGTTTATAATCTGCTTCTGGAACAACCATGTTGAGCTTATGTCTGAGCTTAATCAGCTTATACAGCGTTAATGTTAGTTTGTTAAGAAGAAAGAACATTATTATTAGCATTGAAAATAAAAGATTAAAAAAGAATCATGTGTTTTTTCTCCAAAAATAAAATAAAAACAGAATCATGATTGAAAATAGACGGTCCTACAAAAATTGTGAGTTGTTGCTGTTGGCAAGTCTCGAAATATTGACCAATTTCTCATGGTCAGGCATCTCAACCACTGCGCAAAGGCAACGATCATAATGATTAAGAAACCAAACATTATATATCCTAAAGGCTCGTGCCTCCGCCTCTGGTACTCCTGACCCTTTAAGAACTTTGGAAGCCACTTAGCAGATTGTTTAGGAATGCGCTTGAGATTGTCTTTGTAGTCGACATGGTATAGCCCGAACCTTGGAGTATAGCCTTGTGCCCACTCAAAGTTATCGAATAGTGCCCAGTGAAAATACCCTTTGACATTCACCCCATTCCTGCAATAAGAGCAATCACAAGTAGACACAATATACCATCTAAGCATGTCTAGTGATGCCTCACCATTAGTACTTCAATGTATTACACTATCACTTACTTCATTGCCATCTTGATCCTGTACAAGTGTCGAAGAATGCATTCGATTCTGTGTGGATCCCTGAGTTGTGCATCGAGTGCAAGCGTGTCGTTCCTTGCTTCTGTGATTCCATTTTCAGAAATGTAGATTGTAGGACTTTGGTAGTTTTGATTCATGAACTCCAAAAGTTTCTGAAGACCTTCCGGATAAGAGAAGATGTAGAAGCTTCCATCAGCCTGGAAAAAATAAATGAACAAGTCCAAGTTCTGTTGCTAAGCATTGCTACATTTATACAATGATGGAAGGAAACTCAGGCACCGAATTTCTTACATGAGGACCGATTAAGACTCCATTTGCATCTGCAGAGATTACAGAAAATACGCGGTAAGAAAACATGCATATATATTTATATACAACACAAATGACCAGCAATAATGGTAAGGAGGTATGGAAGTGTACTAGTTTCAGTTGATGTAGCCAAGGAGTCACTGTGATAACTCAATGGTTGAGCTTGACTTGCAGGAGCATTTTTACCATATCTTGTGGTGTAATAGTTGATGCCAATGAAATCGAAGGATCCCTTGATCAAACTTTTCTCTTCTTCGGTGAAACTAGGTAGCCTTTCCTTGACCAAATCTCTCATAATCTTTGGATAATGTCCATATACTATTGGTTCCATGAACCTAATAAGAAGCACCGCCATTAGCATATTAATTAGCATAAGATTAAGGAGACTCCTTGCTCAGTTAAGCAAGTAAACTTAGATTCAAAAAGTGATATCGCTAACCATCCAATTTCAAAGTCTAGAATTCTTTTTGTTGCAGCTTTGTCTTCTGCTTCATCTGAATAAGGCTCAACATACTGACCAACAAGAGACCATCCTATTTTTCCACCTTGTGTTGCCTAGGACAAAAATTGGCCAATAAAAATTAATTTCAATTCATACCTTATAAATTATGATACTATTGAATTAGAATGTGTCAACTCACCTGAAAGTTCTCTCTATAGAGCTTAACAACAGTAGCATGAGACAGGATGAGGTTATGGGTCACAATGTAAGGTTCAGTAGATGAATTACCAACTTTGCATCCAATCTTGTTTTCTGGTGCTTGTACTGAACACCTGCCTGGTGGAGCAACCCCAAGATCATAACCCATTTTCGCCATAACTAATGGCTCGTTGATTGTAATCCAGTTTTTCACCCTATCTCCATAGGTCTTAAAACAAAGTTCACTGTAATCCTTAAAATCATTCCTGACAAAATGCAGTGATTACAATAAGAGTGATGAATAGCATTATGCACATTGGCACCGGTAGAGCTTGATTGATGAACGAAGTAAATATCTATCTATTTTCATAACTACTATGAACATGAAATCATAAGCAAGCTAGAGAAGTACTTACACAAAAGAGCGACTTAAAACGCCATCATACTTGTCTGACAAGGCTTGTGGTGGATCAAAATGTAATAGGGTTACAAAGGGTGTGATGCCTGCGTTGTTTTTTTGCTCAATCTCATTATTATTGAAATATAAATGATCACCAATCTATATTAGTTAATCTTAATATACCAAGCAAATTACATTACATTTTAATAAGTTCTTACCATTCTTGATTAGTTCATCAATCAAACTGCTGTAGTGATCAATGCCCTCTTGGTTTATTCCTCCACTCATTGTTCCACCTACATATCAAAAATTTCAAACGAAGAACAGACGTTAATCTCAAATTTACTTAATCTGCTTCATTTAGTTTCTTTTATGGGACCAAGGAATTATATTAAAAAGCTTACTTGGAAGAATCCTAGTCCAGGAGATGGAAAATCTATAAGCATCAACTCCAAGGTCTTTCACTAACTTCACATCTTCCTGTAAATACAAAAATACTTATTGGTAAAATATATACCCAACAAGGAAGTGGTAGCTAGATAATATATCAGCTAGTCTTCTACTCACCTTGTATCTCTTGTACGAATCCACGCTGGTAAACATGTTAGATCTGTCCATAATTCTCTCTGAATCAAGAGGAAAATAATAATTGGTAAACACACAGTCGATTATTGTAAAATTATTCCCAAAATGAAGTAATATGAATAATAGCCAATATTTACCAGGAATCTCAACAAACTTGTCCCAAACACTTGGTCCTCTTCCTGCTTCTTTTACCGATCCTTCAATCTGCATCAGTATAATTCTGAATAGTTATATTTCATGGGGTAGCTAGAAACCATAATCATGTGCCGGCGTCATTTCAAAGTTACAAAACTGCACCTGTGCAGCAGCAGTGCTGACTCCAAAAACAAAATCACTAGGGAAGTCGGTCCACTTGACGTTCAATTCTTCCGGAACTGATGATGCATTGAGGTGAAACATTTGATCAGCATTCACAGAACCTGCAATATAATTAGTTAAAGATTAATCATTAAAGTTAGTTCATTCCTCTCTTCGATTCCAAATGTTAAGTGCTTTTGTTTCTCTAATCCATGCTTTGCAAGAGTAATTTCAACAAATAAGGATGTCTAATGTTAATTAAAAGTACTTGATCTTAGAGAAAGCATGATTAAGAAGCAACACTGCTTTGATATGACTAGCGTAAAGATGAAAAACATAAAAAGTAATTATCAAACCTTGTGTGGAATAGGCAATGAAAACAATGACATATATCTTCCTCTGTGAAATGTTTAACCATGTTGGTGAGCACTTCATGACCACCAAAATATTCCAGCCAAAATCATAGAATCGATTGTCAGATGTTTTATTAATAAAGCCAAAACCTGTCTGAATGGTTAAAATTTTTAAAACTGTCCAAAAAACCCGCAGCTCGATATTTATTTACTAGGAAGACAGTTTCAGTTTCCTTCCGAAACTGTTCTAGCTATTCCTAAACTGTTTTGCAGTTTCCTTAAAATTCTAGGGAGAGAGAAGGATTTCAATCGACATGATGAGGATGAATAAGGGACTTAAACCAGTAAGTTATGCATGTCCTCATCACTCTCTGTATGTTTAGAATCATATGATCTCTCTGCAGAAACGGCCCTGGGCATAAGCCAACCAAGGTGTTACCAAGCTTTTGCTTTGGGCCTCAAAATTTAAGAGCCGCAACAAAAAAATCAGACATATATGTTAAAACAAACAAAACAAACAAACAAAAAAATTGAGCATACTAAACGTCCAAACGCACGCATTTTCTTTAACTCTTGTTTGATCAAGTGCGTACGTGTCTTTCTCATATTAAGGCCTCCTTGCAGCGGTCCTCAATTTCTCTCAGAGGAAAATCACGAAACTCTTTTCAGGTAACTTTGTCCTCCTCCTATAATGAGTCAAGTCTTATGGTTTTTGCAATTTTATCGTTGGGATTGAGAATGAGAAGAGTTTTGATTTCAATTCGGAAGACTGATTGTAACATAAGTTTTGGTTTGATGTTAATTTCAATTCATAGTCCAATTCCTTTTTATTTTCGTTTCCTTTTGTAGTATTGTTTCTCTTCACAAAACAACTATTGATATACGAATGGTATAAGGCATGACCTAGTGTGTAATATCATATCAGTTGTAACAAACGTGTTTTACTTTATAATTAGAAGTTATCATTGATAAAAGATAGTGGTATGGTTGTATGAGAGAATATTCAATTATAGTGATGGTAATAAGCTAATTAAAGTAAGGATTTAAGGGAGCCACCATTTTTTGACAGGGAGCCCTAATCTTTGTTTTCGCTTTGAGCCCCCAAAATCTTAGGGCCGGCCCTGGATCTCTCTTCTATGTTTTTACACTTTTACTTTCGGCAATGGATCGTATTGATTCAACTGGTTTTCAATGAATGATGTATTTTTCTTTTTTCTTTTTTTGCTATAAGGATACCAGACTTTACAATAAAGTAGGCAACTTGGTGCTGTAACTATGAATATGCATGATGATCGAGCAGGTGATAACAAATATAAATGTTCAAGTTTCCCAATTTACTCCTTTCAAATGCTTCTGCTATTTTGGATAGGAGTGACATGTGTTCTTTATATCTCTTCAATTCCTTTGGAACCAATTGTTAATTTGCTTTTTATAGGAGCATATGTTCAATTTGGTAGTCATCTGCATGAACAAAATATATATTATATCTTTTCTTTTTAGTTTTACTCACTTTGGAATCTATGGTTTTGTTATGTTTTTGTATCGTGCTCATGGTAAAAATGCACAGCCTGATTTTCTGAGAGAGGCTAGCTTCTATTCTTCAACAACACATTTGAGGGCCAATCTCTTCATCTTCTACATGATTTTTGTACTATTTTTTTTACAATTCTACCTTTCTATGCAATCAAAATCTGCTTCTGGAACAACCTTGTAGAGCTTATGTCTGAGCTTATTCATACAGCATGTCCTGACCCTAATAATTTTGGAAGCCACATAGCAGATTTTTTAGGAATGCGCTTGAGGTTGTCTTTATAGTCGACATAGTATAGCCCAAACCTTGGTGTATAGCCTTCCGACCACTCCCAGTCGTCGAATGCAGCCCAGTGGAAATAGCCTTTGACATTCACCCCATTCCTACAGAAACAGCAATCACAAGTAAATACATTTATATACCATCTAAGGATGTTTAACAATTCCTCACAATTAGCTCAATGGCTGACTTACTTCATTGCCATCTTGATCCTATACAAGTGTCGAAGAATGCATTCGATTCTATGCGGATCCCTGAGTTGTGCATCGAGTGCAAGCGTGTCGTTCCTTGCCTCTGTGATTCCATTTTCAGTAATGTAGATTTTAGGGCATTGGTAGTTATGCTTCATGAACTCCAAAAGCTTCTGAAGACCTTGTGGATATGAGAAGATGTATAGGCTTCCTTTAGCCTGCAAAACAATTAAGTAACAAGTCCAAGTGATCTCTTGCTAAGCATGGCTACATTAATACAAGGATAAAAGAAAAGTCAGACACCGATTTTCTAACCTGCGGACCGATCAAGACTCTATTTGCATCTGCAACAATTACAGAAAATACGCGGTAAGAAAACATGCATATATACAACACAAATGACAAGCAATAATGGTAAGGAGCGAGGTATAGTAGTGTACTGGTTTCAGATGATGTAGCCAAAGCGTCAGTGTGATAACTCAACGGTTCAGCTTGACTTGCTGGAGCATTTTGACCATACCTTGTGGTATAGTAGTTGATCCCAATAAAATCGAAGGAACCCTTGACTAAGATTTTCTCTTAGGGTTTGGGAGATAGGCGCTTGCTACCATGATTAGGATTAGCTAGGTATGATATCTATTTATTATTTTTCATATGGATTGTTTTAATTTAATTAATATATAAATAATTTATATATCTTACCATACTATGCACCCTCAGACCGCGAATATGTACTGTAATATTTCACGTTTTAGGTAACATTGGTCGAACCATCAAGAATTGAAATGAAGTAGGAATATTTTAGACGATGGTCATATATCAATCTTGTGACGTGTGTCATGTAAGTTTGAATTATCAGTAAACTCCTATATATTATTGATTTGTTTTGACTATATTCTTTCTTTTAGTGTCTTTTTATGTCGTCAATGAACTTCAAAAGAAGTAAGTAAACGAATTACATTTTTAAAGGGAATAAAAATAACTACACTAGTCAAATAAATTATCTCTTATAACTTTGGTTATTATTTTCACTTTGTGGGTTTGAGCCAACTCAAATGACATGTAATGCATTTATACATAGGTTTGGTAAGACAAATAATTAGCTTGCGAATAAAAACGAAATTAAAGCACCTCTTTGCCAATGAGATTAGGCCGGGCTAGAAGGTTTAGCACCTTCACAAAAACTTGGCTTCATGAGCTCTTTTTGTTTGGATTTGGCTTCGGCTTCAACTTTGACCATTCTTGGATCTGGATTCTGGACACCCAAATTCTATTGGAAAACTTCTTCATGTGTTGCGCATAGATGTTCATCATAATCTTCATGTGCTGTGCATAGGTATAGTTTTTTTTTTTTTTTTTAAAACCATTGAGACATTCTTGTGGACATAAGAATTTTGTGCAATCCATAATATGAAACTGAAAGTTGATATGAATTTGAATATTCTATAATGAAATTTTTATTTATATTATATTTTCATTAATATACGGCTATACTGCATATGGTTATATTATATTTTCATTAATTTATGGTTACACATTAGTATGTCTAATTAAGACACATTGGTCGATCACTATACTTTTCCGAATTTGTCTTAGGTATTTTTTTTTAAATTTTATTCAATAATTCACGCACTCTACATATGTCAGTTTTTTTTTTTTAAATATTAATCTAGACATCGTTATGAGTTCGTAAGATTTTACATAAGAGTTTTCGAAAATCAAAGCTATTTTAATGATTTTTTTGGAAGTTTGGTATTATCTAAAAATTAATTAAAAATAGAATTTTAAGTCAATTTTATCTGGGTCGTTAGATTTATTAAACCATTTAATATTAGCCGTTGGATGGCTTATATATATATATATATATATATATATATATATATAGGGAGAGAGATGGATCATATTAGTTTAGACACAGACCGGGTCATTCTCAACCCGAACGGACGTGACTGGTCGACCCGGCTGTTGCTTCGTCCTCCGACAACTACTATTGAATAAGTATTCAATATGAGGATGGAATGAGAGTCACGGGATACCAGAAGCAAAGAGATAAAAATTTCAAGTAGGGTCAGAGCTATAACTTGGATTCTAGGTAGGGTCTCTCTCGGGGAACCTTTCTTTAAAATGATAATTAGAGTTATTTTTGAAATCGCTGAATTGCGTGGCATTGTTTGATTGATTAACTCTTGGTTGTTATTGCTTTCGATAATAGTACATGTAATTGTTGACTTGTATGATCGATGTTATCGCTTTCCATAAAGGCATGGGTTCGATATGATCTTGCGAGTATTGTTATTCAATTGATATGCATGATGCAATGTGAGGAATTGTGAGATTAGTGAGATTGGTGATTAAGGAGAAGTGAGAATGAGATTGATAGAATAGATACATTTTGTGTGGTTGAGTTTCCTCATAAGTTGTCCAAGATCTAGGGTACCCCACACGTGCACAAGTTTGGGGAATGTATGCCCCTTCGATGGTGGACATCGATAAAATGATCTTATCGGGTTTTAGGTTTAGAGATCCTGAGTATAACAAGATGACTAACAAAAGAGGTATATGTGGTGAGATATTTCTAATTGTTAGATCATATATTCGAGACATCTGAGTCACCCCAGTTTGTAAAATACATGGTATGAGATGTGTAGGCTCACCTGCCTTTGATGTATGGACTGATTGCCAGTAATTGAGGAATACATTCATTAGCATACATGCATCAAATTGCCATTATACATTTTTTGAAGGCATTCATTAGCACCCCTTCGATGAATTGTCATTATATGTGTGACTTAATTAAGTATAACCTAAAAAGGTTTGTTCGTACTGAGCGTAAGCTCACCCCTATGGAATCTTGTTTAGGTACTAACGAGGTACAACACGTCTTTCGAAAAGTCTAGTTGTAACGTTAGTTGACGTGTACAAGAATAGAAAAGGTTAGGGAAGATTAGAAGTGAGCTAGATCCGCAAGACCTATTTTGTCTTTGTAATTGATTTTGTTATTTGTAAACGTTTTCTTTTTGACAATTTCGAGAATAGTATTTGAAATTATTTTATTTTATTTTACTTTTAACGCTCACGCCTCTAATTCGGTGTTAAGTGCTTGGAAACCACCGACATCGGGTCTGGAGTGTGACATAAACAAAATCAACAATGGCCAAGGCAACAACACTTACAGCTTGGATTTTGGAACAAGGAATTCGATCAAGTATAAGTCCACTCTCTCCTCTACAATATCCAACCTCCAATCTCTTGGACAACAACCCTAACAGTATATCCTCCTCTAGTCCTCTGCTACAATCTCCCCACGGTTAACGGCATTCGCAATCTAACCGATTCACAACTACAATGCAAGAGCTCAAATACAATAACAAATGTGCCTTCAATGTTTACAAAACTCCTAATGGTTCCCCAAATATCATAAAACTAAAAACCCTAAACCCAAATTTCAAGACTTTTTCATGAAATTAAGCAATAGGAAAGAAAGAAAAGAAAGAATCTTTGACCTAGTTGTAGAGAGAAGAATAAGGGTGAAGTTCTTGACAGACAAGGGTAGCCATGGAAATCTGAGAAACTTGAAGAAAGCCTAGAGATTCTCTCGGCGTACACGTGCCTCTTGGCGATTGGGCTCTTTATGAACGCCCACTGCACTCCTCTCATTGGAATCGATCCCACCGCATCAACAATTTGAGGTTAATCACGCAGCGGCGCGTGGTCGAGCTGGTAGTAGTCGTAAGTGAGAATCGGCTAAGCCGCGGCGGCGGAGGAGGAGGAGGAGGAGGAGGAGAGTAGGCTCAAAGTGAGCCGAAGCAGACAGTGAAGAGGCGGCGCAGTGGTTGTGGCAGTGAAAAGAAGTATTCTGATCATCTCGGAGAGATAGCGAGGCCGGTGAGGTTTAGAGTGAGAGTACAGTTTGGTTGTGTTCGTCACTTCTGTGAAACTTATCCTCAGATTTTGACAAGTAGGCTATTTATTTTGGGAAAAGACATTTTTCTTCTTTGTGTGTAACAAGGAGAAAATGTAGTCACTGTAAATACTGTTTGCCCTCAAATTGAAAGATTACTAATGGAGTCATTGCAATTACAGTTACTGCAATTACACATGACAATATTTGTTAATGATCAAATCTTGTAGTTAATAATCTTGTTATGTTTTCATACCTATTGTAGTTAATGATTAAATCATGTTTCCATACATACTATTAGTTATTAGTTAATGATCTTGTACTTATTTTCATAGATATTGTTAGTTAATGATTATGTCATGTTTTATACCTAATATTGGTTAATGATCGTGTCATGTTTTCATACATATTTTAGTTAATGTTCATGTCATGTTTCCACCTATTATTAGTTAATGATCATACAAAAAACAATAAAGAGATGACAAAATTTACACTTATGATTTTTTAAGTAGTGTTTCTCATCGTCAGTTTACAGTTTGGTCGATCAATCACAAGAAGGTAATATGATAGTTATACTATGTGTGAAGTGAAAATTAGGTAGGGTTGATAATATATCCCAATAGGACATTGCATGAGGAACCATGCAAATATTCTTAAGAAGGTGGAGGGCAAAGTTGGCTCAGAATGAAGGAAGGAACCAAAAAATGGCATTGTGCTATAGAAAAAGTATAAGAAAAAAAATTTAGGTGTTGTCTGATCACTAGAGACAATTAACAATTAAGTTCATGTGTTGTCCACAAGATATAACTTAGGTGCTCTCTGATTGCCTATTACAAAAGTATAGACACATTGGTATCACCAGAAGTAAATAACGAGTTTTAGCTGGCCTCAATTATGGGAGTCACATAAATTTGTTCTACTGTTACTTTTAACTATTTACCAGTTCCATTAATTATCCCAATGTAAGTAATCTTTATTTGATTTATATAGTACTTAGGTGAGTGGATGGTTTCAAGAATATGACGGGCTTACATTTGTAACATTTAGAGGAGTTGGGCATGCAGTTCGTTGCTTCAAACTAAGCAACTCACTGGCTTTATTCACCTCTTTTTTCTTAGGAAATCTCTGCCTTCCACCAATGATCAAATGATTGTTACAGTGATGATAACTGATAATGGATATCATTCCATATTCAAATTTCCACCAATCAAGTGATTGTTACAGTGATGATAACGGATATTATTTCATATTCAAATTTACGGCGCAAGAAGATGTTGCTCTTAGTCTAATATATCAACTTATACAAGGTAAACTAAGTAGAAAGCCCCAAATGGAAAATGTGAAACCTTTCTGATCTCTATATGAAATAACGTCCTCATTGACAAGAAAATCAAAGGTTAATGAATAGGCAATGGTACTGTTGGTTATACAATATGTAAATGAACTACGAATGTATGTATGTATATTTGAGTAGGGAAAAGTTGCTATATGATGGACTCTTTCAATCGTTCAAAAGTATATACTCTGTAGTTACCTTTTACTGGATCGTTTATTTCAATTTGTTGTCCTTATATGGCGTGTGGGTACAAATTGTGACCATGGAATCATGGATAACATCAGTATATGACTTAAACTACTGTACACAATAGTTGCCAAAGTGAAGATAAATGCATCTCTTTTATGTCTGTATGTGAAAGTTGACGCTTGGTCTCAAGTGTAATGTTTGGTTGGATCTGGTTGCAAGTAGAGGAAAGAAAAAGAGAACGGATCATACAAATCATATATAAGCTAGAAATTAGGTTAAGAACCACAAAGTACAAATAGCAAATAAAACACAATCTTTGGTTATTCTACTAACGAAAATACAAATGAACCCAAATCGCAGACAAAGGTTGAGGATCTGTGTAGGCGATCTAGCCAAATAATATAATCACCATTCTATGCGCCTCCTCAGTCATTCCTCTCCCTGAGCATTGCCCGGACCCTCATGGGAAGACCATATAGATTAATAAACCCAGCTGCATCAGCTTGATCATACACATCTCCGCTCTCAAATGAGGAGATGTCTTGCCTATAGAGGCTGTATGGACTCTTACGGCTAGTCACAGTGACCGAGCCTTTGTATAATTTTAGAGTTACTGATCCCGTTGTTGTCTCAGAGACTTTCTCCATGAATGCGTCTATGGACTCACGAAGCGGGTCAAACCACCTGCCTGCATAAACCAGCTCCGCATATTTGAGGGCGCTTGTGTCTTTAAATTGTATAGTTTCTCGATCTAAAGTCAAGGACTCCAACTCCCGTGCAGCAGTGAATAGGATGGTGCCTCCAGGAGTTTCATAGACTCCACGGCTCTTCATACCAACAAGACGGTTTTCAACCATGTCGATACGACCAATTCCGTGCCTTCCACCAATCTCATTAAGCTTTGTAAGCAAAGAAGCCGGTGAAAGCTCTTCTCCATTGACTGAAACTGGAATTCCTGAAACGATCCCGATTTCTACATACCTATACGAAAATGGGAGCATGTTTAAGAAAATGTTCCCTTTTTTTAACTAGCAATCAAGAAAATGTACACTAGCAGATTAATAAGAGCTAAAACAAAGTGGAATCGCAGCTTACTCAGGTACATTTGGTGCATCTTCTGGATCGACTGTTAACATGAACATATCCTTCTTTGGCTCATTTTCCGGGTCTTCCAAAATGTCACCCTTTAATCAAAGAGAAGATTAACGATTCAGAACTGAAACAGCAAGTATTATGACCCAAAAGATCAAACGGATCAAACCACAAACATTTGCCAAAGACTTAAGCTTGTAACGTAGTTCATTTGTGAGGGCATCATTTGATACTTTTCTCATCAAGCAAACATACTCAAAACTGCCTTAATCAAAACACTCATGTCCTAAATGTTCAGGGAATATCCAATGGTCGTACAAGACTTTAATCTTTTTAAAGTAACCAGTTATGGCATAAAGGGAAGGGGAATTAGAACTTCAGACTGGTCATTTTGAAGACAAGCATGAGTGTCAACTGGGAGTATTGAACTGGTACTAACACTAATATATTATTACCACAGATATGCATCAGTCACAAAACCCAAACCAAACATTACAATTATAGCTCCAAAATACCACTTAAGGTTTTATAGTGAATAATGCATGTATCCAGAACTAACGAAAACAAAACTGAAACAGAGCTGTGAAAACTACCTCATGACTAAGGTGCCATAAGTTCCCATCTCTGCTGTATATGGATTTCTTTGTCACTGGGACAGGCACATTATGCTTCTTAGCATATTCAATAGCATCTTCTCTACCCATAATGTCCCACTCCCTCCAAGGAGCTACCACTTTTAGTTTGGGGTCAAGAGCAAAAAATGTCAGCTCAAACCGAACCTAAACAGATCAAGACAGGAAAGGTTGTGTAAGAAGAAAAACAAGTGAGATGGTGTAACATTAAATGCTTAAGTGTGAAACATACCTGATCATTTCCTTTCCCTGTGCATCCATGAGCTACGGCGTCAGCTCCAACAGCTTTGGCAACATCAACCATGGCCTGTAATCAGAATGTCATATAGATATATCATGACACGTCAAAAGAAAATAAATAAACTGGAAAGTTCTGAAAATGAATAAGCTACTTAAAGCAATACTCAACTCTACCTGAAACAGAGAGAGCTGTTCCAAGTAGAGCAAATGCAATTTTCAAGAACTCCAAAAGGATTATTTTCATTTGATTCAGCGTGCAATTACAAATCAACAAAAGCAATGAATATATAAATAATATAATGAAACCAACATGAATAGCATCAGATTGAGAGATCACCTTAGCAATAACAGGACGAGCCATTGAGGTCCCCAGCAAGTATTTCCTCTCATAGATTGCACCAGCTCGCAAGCAAGGGAATATATAGTCTTTTACAAACTCCTCCTTGAGATCCTTCACTACTAACTGACAAGCCCCACTCGCCTTGGCCTTCTGTTCCAGACCGTCCAACTCTTTTATACCCTAATTTTTTTTAGAAAAGGGAGTGCATGAAAGTCCAAACCAACAGATACCACCTTAAATTCATTGCTTGAAACAATATGAGATATATCCGGATAGATGTTGCTATGCCAAACTTACTTGACCGACGTCGGCAGTGAAGCAAACAACTTCACAACCATAGTTCTCCCTGCAAATAAAAAGTAACTAAATAGATCAAAATGGCATACTATTGATTTAGAAGTATAAACTTGTATAAGACCTGCTTGAGAGAATATGTGAAACAACATATGCAATGTGTTACTATAACGCATTAAAACTGAGTGTAAGGTAATAGTGATTTAGTAGAAGACAGGATAAGAAATAGTGATATACCCAAAAAAAAAAAACTATTCTGGGCAATGCTTTGGTAGGTAATAGGTAAATGGTGAGGTTTTGGGAAGGGAGATGGGTAATGGAGACAGCTTTTCGTTATTCAATTCTACATTTATATAGATTATCACATTGAAATCAGCTTTCCATTGCTAGAGCATGTAATAATTCCTCTAGTTTCCCACTGAGTTGGGATTTCGAAAGGAAATTGACACATCCAGAAGTTGGGGACTTAAGACTTAATTATATCAGTTAAAGGGTGTTGTGCTGATTCCAGCTAGAACAGACAAGAAAAAGTGGTTGTTGGTGTCAACAGAGGATACGAATTGTAAAATCTGATGTTGAAAACATTTATTAACTCATTCCATTCCTCATCTTCCCCTCAGAAATGTAAAGTTTGTCCTAAATTCGGTTGTTAGCTTGGGTTATTACTCATGGAAAGCTCAAAACATGTGACTTGGTTCAAATCCATAAGAAGAGACCTACAGTTTGTACCTTCCCCGTTGCATAGCTAAATCTATGTCAACTCCCCAACCCCCCAATATGCTTCATTACAATCATATTATCCAGAAGTAATCAAAAATATATAGTGAAACTCAAAAGAAAAATGGTTGTCGCAGATTTTGAACACTTATGCAAGTATCAAATGCATGGCTGTTGTTTACTATAGGTGCCAATGTGCTTACAAAAACAAATACAATACCTTAGCCATGGGACAATGACTGATGTATCCAAGCCACCACTATAGGCCAGAACAACCTTGTTCAATTTGCCACGCAATCCTCTACCGTTTGTAGATCCAGCTACTTCTGTATCATTATAACTGGGGAGCACTGCTCTAATAACTGCATGCATCCAAAGAGTAAATATCCGGCATCTCAATTTGAATCCCTACAAAGAAACAATGACAAACATGCCTCACCTTGGTTGCGAGCTCTAGTTACACCTCCATTGGTACTCAAACCCGCAAATGTCTTTCCCTGTAGCTCACTCTTTCTCGCCCCCAACTTGCAGAAACAAGTAAAAAAATTATCTTTCAAGGCCAACAATATGGAAATAACCGAATACAATTACAAAGCAAAGCGAAAATCGATATATACCACCAGGCATTATTAAAAGATATAGCTCTACCTCGTGAAACGATAATCTCCTTTGACAAGCAACTCCATCAGGGCACAAATTCAACTCTGCTCATTCAAAAACAAAAAAACATCAATCGATTGATATCAGAATATATGATCACACAGCAATCCGAGCACTTTTCTTTCAAAACTCGAGCATCTAGTTTTCTTGGATGTTATTGATTTCCCCTCAAATTGACAAAAAGAGAAAGCTTTAAGCATCTGAATTGATTCTGGTTTCTGTGAAAACAAACCCAGCACAACTTAAGCAAAAAGTTTCGGTCTTTTATGATCTTATCGAACTCCATCAGCCCATAACTAAACCCAGAATTTTGTTTCGGGAAAAAAAATGTACCAGATTTTGGAGCGTGAAAGGCGAAGTTGGTGGGCAAGCAAGCGGACATGGTGTTCAACTGAGCCATAGTGGCGGTGACAGAGCTTCTGAGTGTCTGAGTGAAAAGAGTCTGAATAATACTAGGGTTTTATACAGGGTTTTATTTTGGGAAAAACTTATACATAAAAACCAAAATACCCCACTCCAATTGTCTTATATTCCTTCCAACATTTGTTCCATTCTTAACAAGCAAATTTGATTAATCTAAATACAAGCTTCGTAATAACATAATCAATCTATATAAATCCATTTGTAGAAAAATACCCCACTCCAATTGTCTTATATTCCTTCTAAAATTTGTTCCATCCTTAACAAGCAAATTTGATTAATCTAAATACAAGCTTCGTAATAACATAATCAATCTATATAAATCTATTTGTAGAAAAATAAAACTATCAACCAAAAACATAAATGTTTGATCATATGAGCCTAAACAAAACATACAATAGCTCATAAAGACAATAGTTTCCTAATATGAAAAATATTTAAAAAAAGTTAAAAGTCCATGTCTCCTATGGCTATGAGAATGACAAACAACTTCTATTTAGATGTTGCATTGGTGGCTCTGATGTAAATCTGTTGACTAGCATGAGCAGAAATCATCCTGATAGAACCCCTCGAAATCAAATCTCTAATGGCACGGCGTGCTAATGATCCATTAATCCTCAGTTTGTCTGGCAAGATAGAAGGAGTGATGAGCTTGAACTTAGGAGCTTCCGAGAGGATCTTGTCATAAGTAGCCTGGCCGGGTCGAACAACACCATGTTGTTCACCTTCTTCTTTTGTTTTCCCTTGATCCACTTCTTCTTCTTTTGCTTGCCTCCGCCAGATTTGGCGGGCTTCGAGCACGATGGGGGAGCCTTTTCCTTCTTGGGGTCCATTGCGATCGATGAGGGGGTCGGAGGGTCTGTCGAAGCAGAGGGTGCAATTGTCAAGTAAGGTTTCAATAAGAGAGGCAAATAAGGATTTGGGTAGAGACTATGGTTTTAAAAGGATTTGACCAAGATTGTTCAAGTGTATGAGTGGGCTAGCAGAAGAAAATCGTGAAACTATTGTATCTTATTCATTCATATATGCATTTTATATAAAGAATTACATAGTACTTTTCAGGTATGGAGAAGGAAAACATAATCTTATTCTAACTTGTAAACATATCACTATATGGAATGAGAATTTCATATCCTAGTAGCATAAGGTCAATGCACACATTACTAAATATTCTACACTACTGAAAAATATATGTAAGGGTTCTTTTTGATTGAAAGATAACTAGGCCAAAATTAACCCAAATACTTGGATTACTGGGTTAATCGTGTGCGTGATTCAAAGACGAAAGAGACTTGTGGCGTGAGCCGGTGTGGGAGCTAAAGGCACACTGCAGTGATGAGAATTGGACTGGGTTTTAGGATTGGGTTTTCTGGAAAGAATTTGGATTTAAAGAATAGGGATTGAAGGATGGCTGGTGGGGTTTTGACTTGAAGGTTTGAATTTGGTGTTAAAGATGGGCTTGGCGTGTATGCGGGCTGCGCATCTTTCTTCTTCGCGAGGTCCCCTGCGCGGAGCAATCTGGCCTCGCCTGGAAGCAATCTCGCCTCGCCTGGAGGCCATCTCGCCTCGCCTAGAAGTCATCTCGTCTTTGCTTTAGGGCTTCTGCTTTGACGCGAAGTCACCTCGCCCTACCTTAGGGCATTTGCTTTGACGCGAAGTCATCTTGCCTTTGCTTTAGTACTTCAGCCTCCCCACGAGGTCATCTTTGCATGCGAACTGTTATCCAGCTCGCATGATACTATTCAACAGGGAGCTGCTCGTCCATTGAATCATACACCGCGCCAAAATGTAGGGGGCTTTTTTGAATTAAATTGCAACTAGGCCGAATTCCACCTAATAATCCAATCAATGGCAGAAATTCGTTCGTGACTCAGATGGCCTGAGAATCGAAAGGAGCTTGACAGTATGAAAGCATGGTGTGAGAGCTAAAAACGCACTGTGGTGAGAGAATCTAGGGGGTTTCTTAGGTAAGGAATTTTGGAAAAAATAGAGATCGAAGGTGGCTGTTTGGAATGGTGATTAAGGATTGGATTTGGTGCTTGGAGGCTTGAAGGCTTGAATGCTTGAGGGCATGAAAGTTGTTTCTAGGCGTTTTCTAGGTTTTTACTAGATTATCTCCCCCCTCTTTCTACTGCAGGGACTCGCCTTTTATATGCTCAATGGATAAGGTTTTGATGGACAAAAGCATATGAATATCTGGGTAAAACAAAGTAGTCTTCTGGATATATACATGATTTCTGCCTTAAAACCAGGAAAAAGAAGATTTCTTGAGAAGCTTACTTGTGATGACTGCTAATTGCCGCAATGATAGAGACATGATAGCACAAAACCCGGAACGCTGTGGACAAGAGAGATTGTGAAGACTGAACTTGTGATTTCGGGAGAAGATGACACCCCTTAACTGGTTTCAAGGGTTCTTCTTAGCAAGATAAGGTGATAGCTTTGAGAGATCATGGTTTGGACTAGATATATGGTTGCTGCAAGGAGGGAGGAGTTTGGGTAATTGGTTGCTGCAAGGAAGAAGAAGTCAAGAGACTTGGGAAACGGGAACTGACTTTGGTTTAAGCATAGTTGGGCCTTAGGTCTAAAGGAAAGAAAAAGATCGGCCCAATATTCTCATGCATGTTCACTATTTCATTTATCGGTTGAAGTCGTTGGACTTAGATTTCGGGCCCAAGACTGAAATTACCAACGACGTTAAATCAACAAATGAGCATTTTATGTTTCCGTAACCTTCCACACCACACCCACATCTGCAAGCCCCAAGAGCATGATTGTGGTTTGGGTCCACATGCATGGTATGACTTCAATTAAATACGTAACTTTTGCATTTCCGAATGTAATTCACATGTGTATTTTGTTATTGGGCTTGTAATATGTATTAAATATGAATATTGATTTTTTGAGTATCAACAATATCACTTAGGAGATAAAATTATGTCTCTTAGGTAACAAAATTCTTCTCCTAAGAACTTAGAAAACATAATGGTCATCGACTACGATCTGTGCCTATAGTAGCTAGCTCTGATGGTCACGTTAAATTGCTGATGATGAGTTTTTTGAAGTCTAAGATGTATTGGAGTCTCAGTAAGAACGAGGATCACAGAAGCCGTCGCTGGAGACATGTTGAATGGTACGCAAAGGATAATATTTGAGGAGAAGAAATTGAAGGACGTAAATAATTTTATACCTAAATCAATCACTATTTACAAAAGAATCATTTAGAGTTGTTTTAAAAAAATCATTTAGAGTGAATTGAATTAAAAGAAACCAAACAATTTGCAAAGAATGTCTTGCCTTATCTCTGCTTATATCTAATAACATGAATCAAAAGGTGCATCCAGTTTAGGTAGAGGGTGGTGTCCCTTAGGTCGGGTCATGATCTTCGATTCACTTGATAAGTATTTTGCCTCGACCAACCTTTGATTAGCATATGTAAATTGATGCTTACTTCTTCTCGATCCGAGCTTATGATATGTTCGGTCTACATACAAAAAAAATAGTTGAAGGAAGAAAAAACCATGAGTAGAAAAAAAAAACTGAACTTAAATTAAAGCTCTTTCTTGGCAATGAGCTAACTGACTACAACCCCATGAAATCACTTAATTATGTTTACCTCAACAAAAAGTGCAGAAAATATATCATTGAACCTGTAAAACCAAACGAAAAAAAAATAAACATATAGCCAAACGAAAAAAAAAACAGCATAGCAATTTCAAATGAACGTCCATTATCAAAGCTTGAATGACACCCCAGATTCACCTAAAGGGTTTAGTCCCCTTCGATCACCATATCCCAATTAACAAAGTTACATATCCTTAATTTTTGGGAAAAACCGAGTTGACTCTTGCTCGAAGGATTTTTGTGGTAGATTGTGCATCTCTTTGAAGCTCTTGTCTTTTAGAGAATAAGCACCAATTTCACATGATTGGTCTCGTCTCACAACACTGTAATATATGTGATTTTCTTCAAACGATGAAAATTTCCCAACTGGTACAGAAACGCATCCATCTCTACCCCAAAACAATGCTTGACCCTGCTCCAAGCTTTCCAATTTGACACAGCGCGCCAAGCTCTCCTCATCCATGAGTACTAGTTTGAAGACCTTAAATTTTCGGGGACGGTATCTCTTTACAAGCAAGAGATCTCCACAAGATTGTACCAAGTAGGCCTCAAAGAATCCACTGAAATCCTTGTGCTCAACAACATTATAAGTATGCTCTCCACCGGCATCATTCAAGCTACGAACATAAATGGCAATAGCGCTTGATGTTTCTGATCTTTGGACCGTCAAGTTATACAGCCTCCCGTCGTAAACCAGCACATCATCAGAGTAGCCGTTCGCGATGGGGTTATCGATCCATGTCACATTGTCACAAATACGGGCGACAAGGTAGAGATAGTTCATATGAGTACGTATATACACACGAGCTGGGACAACTGAATCAGCCAAGATTACAACAACAAGTTTCTTCATGTCTTGGATTTGTGTATATTCTATCGGCGGTAGCCTAACTTTGGCATTCGATATTGGATTCACAAGGATAAGTGACTTTTTTGCTACAACTTCAGGACCGGGATGTTCAGAAATAAGAAGCCAACCTTCAGAAGCTCCAAGAATTTTATGCTTTTCTTTGGATTGAATTATATCATTGAACCTGTAAAACCTTTTCTGTGATAAAGACCAAAACTCATTAGTACCGGGAAACATGAGCCATGGATCAAGCACAGGAGGAGGAGGCGGCTTTGTGGCGGCGATGGAGAGCCAGTTGTTTGAGACTGAAGCAAAACGAATTCGATCAGACGTTGGTAATCTCTCGTAGATTTTCTCCCAGAGTTCCCGATGTAGAGCAGACCGCTTCCGACCACGGTGACCAAGCTTCAACCTTCGACAGATGAAATGCAAAAGACCATGCTTCAATAACGGTCGTCGCATATTCTTTCAACTGATCACTCGAGAAACTAGCTTTTCTAAAGTTTGCAATTTCTTGATGGAACCTTTCAATCGTGTCCCTTATGTAGAGAAAGACTAATCCTTGAAGATACTAGATATAATGTATAGAGTAACCTTATTATATGAGGAGAAGGATTGGTTTCTTCTAAAATTATATAGCTTGGGATTGGTATATTCCGATAGTTAGCTTCCTCCATTATTTCATCTGGACAAAATGAAATATAAATGTAATCTACTAATCTACTATTTGCAACGATTAGAGCTACTTGCATAGAAAATATATGAACGATAAAGAATTGAAGCCAAACCCTGGCTTGGAAAGTCCTGCTCCTACTAATTAAGCAGTGTACGTATATGATCGATCATACAAAACTGCAAATCGAAAATAGAAAAATAAAGAGAAACAGAAGTGAGATGCATAAACACTAAGGATGAATCTTATTAATAAAAAAGATAACAAAATCAAGCATGTAGCTAGCAACAACATAAACACTAGAAGCTCAAGGTACAATATTGTCAATCGGCCAATTGACTTGAGGATCTAATTAGTTAGTTCCTGTTTATCCAGATATGTGGGAACAAACCAAATTGAATCTTGCATGTACGTCTTTCGTGGTAGACTGAAGAGTTTTCTCGTTCTCCCACATTTTAAAGAATACACACCAATCTCCTGTCCTATATCGTCTCTGCTCTTGGGGACACTGAAGTATATATGATTCTCTTTAAACAGTGAAAATTTTCCAACAGGTAAAGAAGTGCATCCATCTCTATCCCAAAACAATGCTTCATCTCCCATGCTTTGCAGCTTGACACAATGCGCCGTGGTAGCCTCATCTCCGAGTACTAGCTTAAAGACCTCAAACACATTATTCCGGCGCAAGATTTGTCTCTTTACTAGCAAGAGATCTCCATTAGACACAACCAAGTAGGCCTCTAGTTCTTCACGACTCGTCTTAGCTTCTATCTCTTCAAATTGGTAGAGCTGCTCCCATTGGAGAGTAGTTAGTTTTTCATCATAGCGAACACCATAAACGGCAAAAGTACTCTCGGACTTACGGATCTTCAAGCAATACAGTTTCCCATTATACATTGTGATATGATCGTAGAAGACGTGGGGTGAAGTATATGTAATAAACAGACGGAGAACGGAATCAACATAGGATACTATACGCGGCTTCTTCAGGTCTCCATAAGGAATTGTTGGTGATTTAAAGTACACTTTGGCATGGGAGATTGGATTCACAAGGACAAGACAATCTCCTATTGGATGGGGGAGGCGCTGTGTTGTAAGCACCCAACCATTGCAAGTTCCCGCAATTCTACAGTCTGATTCGTTTGGTGGCATTCTATCATCAAATTTGTAAATCCTTTTTTGTGAGAGAGACAAAAACTCCTTCGTGCTAGGAAAGATGAGCCATGGGTCTGGCACAGGAGAAGGGGGAGGCTTCGTGGCGGCGATGGAGAGCCAATTCTTGGAGACTGAAGCGAAACGAATTCGATCAGACGTTGGCAATCGCTTAAAGATTTCCTCCCAAAGTTCTGACGGCAGAGCGGACCAGGTTTGGCCACGGTGACCCTTCAGGCCACGGTGAAGCTTCAAGCCTCTTAAGATATTCTCTACTCTTGTTCTCAAGTTCTCCCAAGTTTTGACACAAGAGAAATATGCAGGGACTTAGGTCTTTCCTAACCTAGCTACGAAAAAGCATATGCAAGGCCCAAACAAAGAGACGAAAGCATGTAAAAATCGATAGACGGAGAAGGAGGTGCAATTTGATTTATTGTAAATCAATATCCATAGAGCTTAGGAAGTTGAATACCAGAAGATTAAGCGAGTGATGGAAGTGCGTAACCCAAAACCAGAAGCTTTCATCTTTCTGGGTTTTCTTCCTGCAAATATTGAGGTTCAGGTTTCTCAAAGAGTCGGATTGCAAATAGGGTGTTAGGGTTTGAAATACTGTGATAGTGGACAAAGGCCCAAACAAAGACGGCCCAAAGCTAATTATATGTGAAAGAAAATAAAAACCTTTCAAAATAAAGTTTAAAAAAAATCAGGTAAATGACAGTTATAACCCCAATTCAGCAAGATGCAAGGATAGGTAACCAAGCAAAACCTGCTAATTCTGTTGATGAAAATAGAAAAGAGACATAGACATAGTGATTCTTAGGATTGCTCCACCTCCTGTAACGGAGGACTTTCAGACATGAGAGTAGTCTTTCTCTTTTTTCTTGGAGGTGAATCCATTTCAGTAGACCTGGACAATAAAAAGTTGCTCTGCATCAAATCTAACAACCGCGACTGAAGGTGCCTATTCATGTCCATTACATGGTTTGCCATTCTTGTTGCCCACATCCGCTCCTCTAAATTTCGTTCCAATTTCATTTCCATTGATGCAGGAGTGTGTTCTTTCTGCCCATATATATATTTGCACAACAATAAATTAAAATGATCTAGTACTTATGCGTATACTGCTACATTAGTGCATTACTAGCTATAGAAATAACATCTATTATTTGAGAGAGAAAGAGAGACCTCCATGTCATATATATGCTGGTGTGTATCAGTGGTTTGGCAATTTATTAAGCTATGATCCTCTTTCAGGACTTGGCATGGAGAAGCAAGAGTGATACTCATGTCGCGCCTGGATGAGTTGGCAGGCTGAGGATACTTCTTGAGTATGGAAAGACCGAATCCTCTTCGTTGGTTCGATCCTGGAAGCAGTGAGGATCGTGGGATCACTGCCAGATTAGTTACAGGCCCTGAGGATAGATGAGAATAACAATCCTGATCATACAAAACCCTGTGCTTCTACAATAAGCAATGTGAATTGACATAATAATTAAGTTTACTAAATAGTACCTAAGCCTCTCAATTGTAGTTTGAATACACACTTTTGGCTGATGAAATCACAGAATCACAGCTAATGCTAGATATTATGCAACATCATGAATCTTACTTATATCATGTCGAAAGCAAAGTTTTCATCATGTAACTATAAATTTCAGTGAAATGCGCAAACCATAATCTCTAACCTCTTAAAAGAAACAGAACTTGAAAAAAAAAAAAAAACAAAAAAAAGACAGTAGAAGATATAGAGTAATGTTACCTTTCTGATGGTCAAATCGACGAATGATTGCCCTAGTGGTGACATCCCAGATGCAGATGGTGCAATCCTCAGATGCAGATATCAGACCAGATTGGCAGAAGGTCAAAGCAGAAATTGATCCACTGCATCAATTGTGGATTGGGGTCTTTAGAATATTATGTTGTACGTATATGAAAACGAGAAAACTTACATCTCTTATTGAAGATTTAACAGACTGCACAGTCTGCAAATGTGCATAATATCCATAGTTCTACACCAAGCAATTATCAGAAGGTGACTAAAATTAAAATTTGAGCAAAATGTTACAACATTGTCACGGAAAACCTTAACAACAAAATCAAATTTACGTGACTTTGAAAGTTGAGTTAGTATGAAACTGTTTGTTTATAAGATACTGTCACCAAAAGCGAATGTGATATACTAATGAATTATCTCAACAAAAGGATATTTTCATATCCAGTGATTTACGGAAACTATAAACACCATACATTACTTGTGTCCTTTTAGCACAACTGCTTGATCTTCAACAACGAGCAAAGTGTCATCATCCACCAGTCCAATTTCAAGTTGGTTCACGAAAATTCTTCCATCTATACCACCAGAAAAAAAGAGCTGCTCTGTTGGGCTAAGAACAAGTGCAGTTATTGATATTGGATAAACTTGAGTATGCAGAAGCATTCCCAAGCTTAAATCCCAAACCTAGAATACCAAATAATTTGTTGTCAGTACTCAGTAACTAGATATATCAATGAGAAAGACGCTATCGTTACAAGCATAAGCAATGATGAGTTTGGTAACCTTGCATGAGCCATCAAGTGAGCTTGATACTAGGACCAATCTTGAGCTCCCTGATGTAGTTGACAGGCCAGTTATAGAGGATTTGTGATCCATTGAATAATTTAGTAGTGAGGGAAAGCTTTGGTAATCTTCCACATCTAGCAAACTTCAATCAAAGTTATTAGAAATTTAGAATTGGCAACATTTAGCATTTTATCATTTAAAGGAAATATTGCTGCTAAACTACTACTGATGGTACAAACTTTAGCTATTACCGAATCAAAGACCACACACAGATCATGCCATCATCTGCGCCAGAAATGAGAAGAGCCCCATCATCAGAAAACAGCATGGAGTTCAAAGAAATACAGTGTGCATGCCAAGTTTTGAGCAATTTTCCACTGTTGACCTACATATCACATATTAAGAGTTTAAAATAATGAAATGTATTTGAATCCTTATGCCATCATCTCTTCTCAATTTCATGCGAGTGTTTCCAATAAAGGATTTTACAGACTTTCTTTTTCACCAAGATTGCACTATAAAAAAGCAGGGGAGTTGGTAAGAGTGATTAACACAGTACAAACCTCCCAAAGATATGCATTTCCAGATGGAGCACCGCCAGCAAGATATACACCATCCTTTGTGCATGCGAGTGATACAATGGCCTCCATAGGGTAGCTCCAAAGAGGCTGTTGAGGCTGGAAAAATATCGAATACAACAAACTATGTTAAGGAAAGAGAGACCTGATCGAACCTTAAGCATATCACTGAACTCTAACATAAGAGGTTCATCATATATGAAGTTATAATCTATTTTGGCTGTAATATGAAGATTAGCTTAAAGTACAGCAGAATGAGCAAATGACAGAGGATGACCAAATCTCTTGGCCTGAAGATGCATTAATTTTTACTATTTCAAGAACCACAAGTATGTAATGATCTTTTCCAAGAGGTGAATATAGGGCTAGTCATCATTATGAAGCCTATGCATAAGTGCATAACAACTGAAAGATCTTAATGAATTCTTTAGAACAGCCTGCTAGTAAGAAAATGTAAGTAGCCAGAAACAGTAATTGAATACAAATTACTTTCAGAAGTGAACATCTGTAAACCAGAACTACTCCACATAGCTCAGAATTAGAAACTTAGATTCACATGGTCATTCAGTCACATACTTATATTTACAAAAAGATCAATTCCAGCTAGAACAAGAACTGGCATGGTATCAGACTCATGCATCCAAATGTGGAATCTGAATTCTGAATAGCTATACCAAAAAAATTCAAGAAAAATACATAGCCCCTAGAGTTTCAATTAGCTAGCGAGTATCAGAATGATCAAAAAAATGTTACGAAATTTATAAGATCAGCCTTCAATATCAGTTCAAGACACCACGACAGGCAATCTAATCATATCTAACTCAGCATTGTGATCAATCCATAAAAATCGACACGCAATCAGAACAAGTACATGCGCGAGCATTGTTCATGTCGATATGAATTGAACTGAATAGATTGCATTGTTAGCAGATTGAACAAAAGAACTTCTACCTCAAATTTAATTTTGATCACTATTACTATATCTAGTGATTCATTACTGTCGTGAGCAGTTTGCTATGCAATTAGGCCTATCAAAGAGGAATCACATTGGATCCAAATGGCCGGAAAAGAAAAGAGATCCGGTGGATATTGACCTTGTTCAGTGGCCACATAGTGATGACTCCCCCGCCAACAGAGCCAGGCCTGTGAATCTGAGAAGCAACAATGAACTGGTTCCTCAGGCACAAAAGACCTCTAGGAGGAGAAGCACAGGAAGGTATATGAAGGAGACGATCCCTTGTGTCTATGTCCCATACTGTTATCCCTGTTCCCATGCTCTTGTCACTGCACACCACCACTGCCTCGCCCCCATTTCCAGTCATCTCTCTCTCTCTCTGTTTTTCCTCTGTGTTTTTCTTTTTCTTTTGAGTAAAGAGGTGAAAAGAGTCAAGTGGGGAGAGTGTTATATTAGCACATTTGCATGCTGGGAGGCCAAAAATGGATACATTCTGGGCTGAGCGACGCGTGGCGGGTGGAAACGTGAAAGGGACAAAGGTCGTTAGAGCGAATTGTATTCCCCTTTGGTTTTCCTGATCGTTATAGAATTTCTGGGGTTCCACTGTAAATCAATGCAGGTGGTCTTCATGGAAATCAATGAGATGTTGACTCTGACCAATTAGGATGAGACAATACTCTCTTTTTTTGGGTCAAGAATGAGACTATACTCGTATATTAGTAAAAGATTCATTTTTTGTTGTTGTTGTTTTTTGTGTTTTTAACCTTTTGAGGACTAAAAAGAGACGTTACGTGATCACGACCATGTATATAGAGTATCATAAAAAGACAAGTCTTATATTATCACAAAATCATTTACTCAAACAACTAGATGGCACAAGTTCACAACTTATAAGGTTATAAGTATAACCTTATTCCATTCGATCATTTTCTTCACAAGACTTGTTTTTATTTTTATTTACTTTATGAGCTATTCAAGTATGGTTTGGTCTTTATTCAAAATGCATCTTGCAATTTACGTACATGAATTAAATAATAAAACCGATTGTTATTTAGACAAACAAACAAAACTAGATGATGTCACAAGTTCACAACTTATAAGGTTATAAGTATAACCTTATTCCATTTGATCATTTTCTTCATAAGACTTGTTTTTATTTACTTTATGACTTTATGAGCTATTCAAGTATGGTTTGGTCTTTATTCAAAATGCATCTTGCAATTTACGTACATGAATTAAATAATAAAACCAATTGTTATTTAGACAAACAAACAAAACTAGATGTTAATAATGATGGTTTGCTAACAATTTTGAATTTGGATTCAATCGGTAGTTGGAGACATCAAACACGATATGCCTTTTCTTCTTTCTTCTTTTTGTGTCCATGTGTATAGATAAACAAACTTGGTTGCTCATAGAGCAGCTAAATTTGCTCTCTTATATGAGTTTGGATGTCGTTGGTATGGTACTGTTCCATCCAACGCTCAAAACTTCCTAATTTACATTTGTAACACTTGATCCATTAGTCATAAACGTACTTGTACGGTTGTACCTCTAACTAAACACACCATTCTCAAGCAATTTCACGCGCAATACAATTAACATTAACTTGGCATGAAATCAAACTGTAAAATTACTGAAATAAGAAAACAAATTAATCGATTTTATACAAGTACATAGAATAATGGTAGATCAGTAAATAATGTATCACAGAGATGTATTTGTTGAAGCCCACAAAGCCGCCAGCTAATCTTGAACACTGTCAGGTCTGCACTTCACTTCCATCAATCACAAACACAGAGGTTTCAGTCAGACTGAAACACTCCCAACCCATCTCTCTCTGACGCCGCGATCCAAAAATGGGCGGTAAGTTCACTTCCGTGTTTCAAATCAACTGCTTTACCCGGATCCTGAATCGGGTTTCTGATGACCCGTGTTTGTCATTGCACAGGTAAAAAGGAATCTTCTTCTCCGAGTTTATGGCTGGCTTCGAATCCAAGCAAGCGATGGGGGGAGCTCTTCTTCCTTTTCTACACTCCTTTCTGGCTCACTCTCTGCATCGGCATCGTCGTACCGTTTAAGCTTTACGAGGTTCGATTTGAGCTGACAGATTGATTATGCTAGTCATTTTATTATGTAATTTACGATGAAGTAATGTTTTTGTTGTGATTGGCAGAGCTTTACAGAATGGGAGTACTTGCTGATTGGATTGGTCTCCGCTGTTCCTTCGTTTTTGTTACCCATGTTATTTGTGGGAGAGGTAAATGCTTTTGTGTTGATATGCATTTTAATGGAAATGTATTGTCAAATCAAATTTATGATTTTTCCAGTCTCGAATTGTATTGTCAGAATCTTTTGATCAAGGCTGCAACATTTCCTTTCGCATTTGTTATAAAAGTTCATTTCTTTTTTGAGATAGTAGTGTTTGAAGATAAATAGATATTACAAGAGTAAATCTTCACTGATAAAAGAGGGTTGTATGGTAGCAGTAGGAAAGTCCAATATTGCATTACCCAAGTTCTCAACCATTTATTTTCTTTGTTTAATTCTGCAGGCAGATAGGAGCTTGTGTTTGAAGGATCGTTATTGGGTCAAGGCAAGTGCTTTTCTCAGTGAACTTTTCTTATTTTTTATAATAAGGGGAAGAGCATCAAACAGTGAAACTCATTCGTGGTTATTAATGATTTGGTTTAATAATGAAAATCTGCACCTTGTGCCGATCTGTAAAGTCGACCTGTAGTTTAATTGGTTTTAACTTCTGCATTTTTCTGTTTCTTGGTATGTCACTTGCACTTTGCATTGCATTTACCCATTTACTATGGTCATATAGATATTAGATAATCATCTTCATAGATAAACCCATTTACTATGGTTATTAACACTTATCAAGTTTCCAAGCATGTTATAGAAAGGACCTTTCTTTGGCTTAAACTGTCAGTGACTTGTGTTCTTGTTATTTGAATGTTCTTATCTCTTCACAATCTCACTCACGAGTCAATCCATTAGCACTTAATTGAACTTTATTTCTTATTTTCACTGATTAGTTTATGAACTGACAGGATTTATCTTTTGAAACAGGCCAGTGTGTGGACAATACTTTTTAGCTATGTTGGGAATTACTTTTGGACCCACTATTTCTTCACAGTTTTGGGAGCTTCCTATACTTTTCCATCATGGAAAATGAACAATGTAAGCAAGGAAACATGAATTGATCTGTAATATGCCATATTTTCTCACCTTTTTGTTTGGATGCAGGTACCACATACTACATTCCTTCTCACACATGTTTGCTTTCTATTTTATCATGTTGGATCAAACATGACGCTTCGCAGACTACGCCATGCTATTGTTGACATGCCAAAACAAGTTCAATTGCTTTTGGAGACTACATGGATATTGGCTTTTGCTTATTTCATAGCTTACCTGGAGACGGTAGCTATTTCCAACGTATGTGATAACCTTCATCGATTCCTTTTATCACTTTGCTAATTTTCAGTGGTGGTTTATCAGTTACCAATATATTAGCTTAAAGATATTCTTGTGGTTTCATGCTCCTCTAGACTTGCTTATGCCTCAGCATTCTATTTGATCTTGGGTTACCTATTACTATCAAGAATCTTAGTCAACTTGAAATGATAATCATGTCAGCTTCATCCAGCCGAATTATACAGTAGTTCAGTCTCTTAGTTAGCCTTTAGGCCTTAACCCTCACAACTTTATCTGGAGTGAGTCTGTGATTCTAGAATTTTATCTAATACTAAAGGAACAGCTCAGTAACTGTACTTATCTTTTGATATATAACTTTCTATAGTATACTGGAGCTTAACAAATATTTGGTACACTGTTGCATTGAAATTTGCTGCTTATAATATTTGACAATATAATCTTATCCACACCTATGTGAGCTGATGGTGTTAGAATGACGTTTTGATTTGAACATGTGCAGTTCCCTTATTATGAATTTGTTGACCGGGCGGTAATGTACAAAGTTGGGTGCTTGTTTTATGCCATCTACTTCATTGTTAGCTTTCCCATGTTTCTCAGGTAAGAAATGGGACAGCTTTATAGACAAATGCAAGTTCTACATAAGATAACTTCATGGTGACCAATTCCATGCTTTACCTCCAGTTTACTAATGTTGGTTCATCCATACACACAGGATTGACGAAAAACCTGGTGAAGCATGGGACTTGCCAAGAGCCGCCATTGATGCTCTGGGTGCTGCAATGCTGGTGACCATCATACTAGACCTCTGGCGCATATTCCTGGGACCTATTGTTCCAATTCCAGAAACAAAACAGTGTATTCAACCCGGACTACCATGGTTCCCTGGACATGACAACATGACATAACAACCGCACAAGGGAAGGGACCTAGATAGCTCTGACTTCCCAGCACCAGCAAGATAACAAGTTTCCGAGTTCATACTAGCTGATGCTGGCTTGGTACAATCGTTATTGACTTATTGTACTCATACTCTGTATGATGATTGTAATTCTACAGAACTTGGAAGGAATTGCATTATTCAATTTCACATAGATTACATTTCAATGTGTTTAGAATTTTTTTATTGGGGCATAGCGACTAATCCATGACGGGGGATCATATTAGAATGCTTTATCTACCCTGGCCGTGGAGAATGTATCTGTCTTTAACTTCAATCAGTATTGGTGGGATTCAAACATGGTTATAACTAGGGCTGCCACTCGGTCGGTTCGAATCGGTAATGGGCGTTACCAACTTCAAAACCAAACCTTTCGGTAATAAAATATGACTTTCAATTACCAAACCAAAAATTTCGGTATGAGATAAATCTTACCAACTTCGGATGTCGGTTTTTCGGTATTACCAAACTTCGCAACAAATATATTTTCAAAATATAACAAAACAATACAAAACTATAAAATTTAAATATCACTTGAGTTTCTAGAGTCTGATAATACATATATAAAAGATAGTCATTTCAGTACACATTATCGAGTATGGTTTAATTTTCTACCGAAATAGTCAGGATGTAAATGTTTCCAAATTTTTATATGAACAAATTATGTGTCATCTATGTGAAAGTATGTGTGTGGAAGAGTCGACCAAAATAAGTCACATAAGGGCAGTAAAAGCTTTTTCGTGTAATAAGTGACGTTAAATTATGGTTGACCGCTTTGATCAAGACCCGAGCATTATTGAGTACAATTGAATTTTCTATCATAATTGTATTATACTATAATGATCACATCAGACGGTCGAATTTTAATTTTATGAATTGTAATCATTGGAACCACAACATGCCTGGTAATGTGGTATAACTTATTTAGTAAATTATATGTATATGTACATCTTTGTGAACCAACTACAAAGAGGAAGCGAAATTTTCAAAAACCTTGTGAACTATGATGTGATCAATATAGTGAAATACGACTATGGTAGAAAAATTAGGTATTTTTGATAATTTTTTGGCCTTGATCAAGGCGGCTAACCCTATTTACGCTTGTGCTTCCTATATGGAGCCCTATCATCAAGAGAGGTAAAAACATTCTTAAATTTTTACATGGGCGGTTACATGTCATCTAAGTGGGTTTGTCTATGTGTGTGTGTGATGAATCGACTAAGACGGGTAGGTAAGAGCGTTTTTATATAACAAGTAATATTGAATTAAAGTTGATCGCTTTAATTGAGACCTGAATGCTTCCAAGTATAGTTGAATTTTTCTATTCATTGTCTTGTTTTTTACTAAATGGTATATACAATTGAAAACGTGAGATAAAATTATTAGTCTGTGTGTTTTTAGAAATATAAGTCTTTAAATAATTAGAATTTCGGTAAATTCGGTATTTACCAAAAACCAAACCAACTTTTTCGGTATTTCTCGGTTTCGGTTTTTTTGATTTCGATTACCAAAATTCGGTTTACCAAATCATAAATTTTCGGTCGGTTTTCGATCGGTTTGGTATTTACCAAACCAAGTGGCAGCCCTAGTTATAACTTATAAGAGTTATTTATGTCTTATCAACTCGACCACATATAAGTGATGCAACCTAGAACTTTAGGCCCCAAAGTATCCAAAGCCCAAAACTGACGAGTGGCCCAATCCAATCATATAATTTTCTTGGGAAAGAAGTCCGGGATGCAGTTTTAATTGAAAAACAAGTCTAACCTCTCTCTCTCTTCCTTCTTCGTTTCTCAAATCAAATCAAATTTCAAACAAAGCTTCGCTTGCAATGGAGGCAAGTCCAGCTTCACCGTCTGAGGTAAACGAAAACAAAGACCTCAAAGCCCTAATCTCCTTGTACTCCAACTACCTCTGGACCCGAGTCCTCGATTTCCTCCCCTCTCCCGATTACAATTTCCTCCGCAGAATCCGAGCTCGCTCCGCCGCGTCACGGCGGAGACACCGCCGCCGCGCATGTCTTCCGCTCCCTATGCCAGCCAATTTACTAGACTCGTGCCAGCCGGCGACCACGGAGGCCTCTAGAGTTTTGGATGTCCTGCATGAGATTCTGGAGCGCACCTTCTCCAATTTGCACAATGTCCAGAAAAACCTGCAGTTTTGGGAATCTAGGGCTGAGGTCAGCAATTTCTTGCTTTGGTTACTATCATTAAGCATTCAATCAATTTTATTTCATTGCTATAATTTCCCAGTTAAGATTGAAATCCATCACATTGCATAAGTAAACAGAAGATTTATATGGAAGATTAGAGACGTATGTAAGGTTTAGGTAGAAAACTATCATATACTAGCTGGACTTTAGTGAAATTTTAAGGTTTAAGGAAGTTGAAAGGCTTTAAATCGCCGGAGACCGAGTACTGGGATTGAAGCTAATAAGATTAGAGATATACCGCTATGTAATTAGAAAGATGTAAGATACTAGCTGGAACTATTCTTATTAGTGATTATGTGAGGAGGAGGAAGCTAAGTTGAGGGAGAGCAGGAGAGCCTAACTAGGAAACATTACGGCTTGTTTGGTAACATCGTCGGAGGAAGAGGAAGAGGAAGAGGATGTTAAGAGTCTCGGATTTGTTCCTTTGCTGTGAGTTGGCCAAAGTAACTTAGCATAGTTTATGATATAGCTGTCCTTATTCTCTATTTATTTATGGATATTCTGATTCACGCATACACTGACACTAACAAAGACGCATGTTTGATATTTGTGATTTTCAGGGATCAAAAGGTCAAAAAATTAAGTTTATGGTGCTTGAGAGAGGTCCGCAGGCTTTTGTTGAGGGTTCAATTCAGCTTTTACGTGGGTCTGATGGTGAGGGTTCTTCCATGCAGAACATGTGCCTATCTGCATCGGCTCACATTTCTGAGAGGATAGCGGTATTGACTAGCTTAAGATCTGCTCTTGCCACTTTTTTGGCTCAGTTTTACAGGAAAATTGATAAGTATGGAGAAGAGTTGGTGAAAGATCCACAGACTTCGTTGCCGTCCTTATTAGGTAGAATTAATGACTTGTTCTTCAAATTAGAGGCGTCTATCGGCCATCTTCATGCAATGCGCCCTAGTAATTCGTCTGTTGAGGGAAGCTATTCACTTCCGCTAGTATTTGAGAAATTGCCTGAGATAAATCAAGACAGATCCCAGTGGACAGACTCTGAAATTAGGGATTCAATCAATTTGATTTCTCAAAATTTGGAGAAACTGGAATCTCATTTAACTTTTATAGTTGACAAACATCGGAAACCAAAGAGAGTAACTCAATATTGGATCCGCTATACTTGTGGTGCTCTTGTCCTCTCAGTTTGTTCTGTGTGGCTCATAAGACATAGTCGTCTGTCAGGAAGTCATGACATAGATAACTGGGTTCGAGAAGCTAAGGATTCAACCGTCAGCTTTGTGCGTGATCATGTTGAGCAACCACTGCTAGCTATTAGAGATGAACTTTTTGAGACATTCAGGCAACGGCACAAAGGAATGATGGAGCTTGAAGAAGTGCAACTAACCTCTAATTCTCTTCACAGAATGTTGTTGGCTTTCAGTGAGCGGACAAAAGGGCAAAAGTTCCCAGAGAATGCATCTGATCAGGAAATGCTTGAAATAGTTATGAATAGGTATGAGGAGGAACTTAAACATCCTATTCATAACCTTGTAAACGGCGAGCTGGCTCGTGCATTGCTGATCCAGGTTCAGAAGCTAAAACTCGATACTGAAACCGCCATGCTTGAACTGAACCAGATTCTGAGGGCAAATGAGATAAACTTTGCAATCCTAGCTGCGTTACCAGCATTCTTTCTGTCCCTCATCCTGCTAATGCTAGTGCGTGCATGGTTTAAACGGGATACTAGAGCAGAAGGAAGGGGACGAGTTGCTCGGCTCCAGAGGAGGCTACTTGTTGTGGAAGTTGAGAAGAGGATTATGCAGTATCAAACTTTTGTCGATCAAGGGATGAAGAAAGAAGCACTGGACATGTTCGGAATGTTGTTGTATAGTCTGGATCGCCTATACCATGCTGTCAAGGGGCACGCAAAAGCAACTGGGGAATGGCAGTGGTTGTCTCAGGATATAATTGACCTGGCAAAGCCCAGCCTTCAAACTGCAAATAAACTCAGAGCGACCTCACGCATGGAACGGGTTTATGACTGTTTGCTTCCTGCATTGCAGCGCCAGTAGGAGTGTCATCTGTTATCCCTTGTCTCACTCTTTCACATGTTTTTTTTTCCTCTGAATGTCGCATTGTATACCTTCCATGGTGATCAAAATAGGAGCAACAATGTTGATAGATTTCCATCTTTTCTCTTTTGTTAAGCGGTGTAATGTTAAAATTGTGTTTCGCTGCTGGAAGTCTAATTTTGCAACCAATGTAAAGATTATCCTGCGTTAGAGGTGCTACCAATGTATGCATGGCCAATAAGTTCAAGATACTGGTTCAGATATTATGAATGACCAGAAGGGGTTGGGGATGACATATACCAAAGTAAACGCAAATGAAATTTCCATGCCATGAAGCTTGAAATTTACATCTGAATTACTCGTTTATTTGTTTACAAAATATGATAAAACAATAATCGCCTTTCCTAATCGTGGTAGAAGAAAAGAAGAACCCCTCTTTCACCTAAATCAATTGTAACTACTTTATATTAGAGAAAATTAGAAGAAGAAAAAAACCCAAAATACTAGACCTCTTTTAAGATAAACTCATCCATATTTTTCTTTCATTTTACACTCACTCAATATAAGCAAACTTACTATATAGAACATATGTATATAATTAATAGTTTTCTTCAATTTTTTAGTTTCTCTGATTTGCCCTTCAGGCGATATAAAGTTAAATTTGGTATCTTTTTCAATTTTAGCATCAATTTGAAACTCAAATACTGAGCTAAAATTTAGCTAGATTTAACTTTATCATAATAAATTACATTCTTTAATTTCTTACCTTGTTGTTACTAACTTAAGTGTATATATATATATATGTTATATATAGAAGTATGTCATTTGTAATAGAATGATTCTTTTCATTCTTAAGCTCACATTTAGTGTCTTTCTACATAGTCGAAAAATGTCTAATTGTAAGGTACACGTTTTTGTTCTTTGATTAATTTTCTTCTTTTTAAGTATATTATTATATCATTTCTCATCTTGATCGAGAAAACATTTACATTTCTAATGTACCTATTAAGTATGATATGATATGATAATATACCTAGCTACAAAGAAGAAACTCGAAATTGGGTTTAGGGTATAGGGTTAAGGTATAGGGTTTAGGGTATAGGGTTTAGGGTTTAGGGTATATGGTTTAAGGTTTAGGGCTTAGTGTTTAAGGTTTAGGGTTTAGGGCTTAAGGCTTACAGTAACATTATAAAATTTCTTCTTTTTACTTTAATAATCAGATATCTTATTTATATTATATTTTGCCTAATGTATAGATTATAAAATGTATTTATTTCACATAGATTTTTTTTCATAAAAATAAAGAAAACTGCATGATTCTTGCAAATTGATTGAAAAATGTTAGTGTTAGAAGAAAAACTCATAATCAAGTTATTTAAGACAACATCAATTAAACTTATTTATTATGTTTATATGTTATAGTTGAATGGTGACAATTATGTAAAATTTAGAAAAAATAGGACGTAATATGTATCATAATTGATACATTTTAGATGTCTATAAGAAAGAAATATTATGTATGTTTTATTTAAAACCACTTTTTAAAATTAGATGTATATGAAAATCCTCCTTTATATTATCATAATCCTCGTAAAAGAAGGTTTCTTTTCCTAGTTGAGTTGGGGCTACAAAGCTAAGCCCCAGCTTTGTATATAAATCTTCATTGTGAATTTCACTACTTCAAACAGAATGTCGTCGACGCCGATTCCCGAGAAGCGTTACTATTTTAGCAAAGTATTTCAAAGAGATATAAGAGAACCAACGTCGAAGTTGGAGAACCGGGTTCTGGTCGATTGCCAACTCCTGAGCGGCGTTAGCTATTATGATGACACAACCCTCATCACCACTGAACAGTCATGGAGTACAGGGGCAACTGACATTCCTTTCTCTAATGAGTACCTCAGACCAGAATATTCAGAACTCATAGAACTCATGGCCACAGAGCTCTTGGTGTTGGGGGTGCCACAAGAGGAGCAACGAACTATCGTTCAAAAACTTTATGATGTGGTTCAGGTTCTCCGCCCCGAGCGGCGCATTGTTGTGTCTATAGCTGAGCTGGCTATAAGGTTCTTGGGTAGTTTTCATGATTTGGATACCCTGCTTACAGTGATTGTTTCTGCTAGAACCCGCAGGCTCCGCAGAAGCACAGTGGAACACGAACATAAACAGTAAACATCATGGGCAAGAGACAAGCACGTATAGTGGTTCACCATGCCGACGGAGGGCATGGCTACGTCCACTTGGAATTCACTATCGGGAGGCCTCAATGCCTTTTTGTGGGAGAAGAAGATCAAGATCGATCCTACTTAGGGGGAACCCTTCCTTTATAGATTAGGAAGGTTCCCACTTACAACACACTTTCGATGTGGGACACATTACACATATTTCTTATCACGATGCCTCCTTGTCGTGCTTGGACGGAGGACCTCCCGATGTGGTATTGACGATCCGACTCCATGATGATGTAGTTTGCATGTCGGTCTACAAGTTCCATGACTGGTCTATGGGCAGAGGAGGTAGTTTACTGAATACCGACAACAAGTCCCCCCAAGTTCTCGTTCAAGACATGTTTTGAGTGGGGACTTAATATACAAAATGTCCATAGACCAGTTACTTACATACGGGCACCCGGTCCAGTCCCCCCAAGTTCGTGCTCAGGACGTGTGTTGAACGGGTCTTGCTCTTCTTAATTTCTTGAGCTGAGGAGTCCGCCTAGAAGATAAGAAATGCCCCTCCCGGTCCCCGGCCGCAAAACTTACTCGGCCGGACGCGAATTGTTGTACCTTCACAAGAACAAATGATTGACACAATGATGGGGCGAGCCAAGTACGGATATGGCATAATAATTATCTAAAAGCAAATTGGTTCGTGCATTTTAGTTCATGTATGCTTCCCGGTGGTGCTCGGGTATAAGAATCTCATGAAACGGTTGATATATTTCTTCCCGTTAGTTCTTATCCGGGAATCGAGATTCTCCTAGGCAGTTGTTGCATGTTTCCTCCCGGTGAAACTTATCCGGGACTCACAAAGTTTGAATGGACAATAGTTATCATGACCATGTTATATAGTTCGTACATGAAGCATGATTTGTACATTCATAAGAGGCAATTAAATGTGACTTATCTGTGTAATTCGCTCAACTTGAAGTACTTTCACGCGGATTGTTGTGGTGTCCGCCTCGCCCGTGAAGGTTGACACGCGGGCGAGCTCAGGCCCCTCGTGCGAACTGAGCCCTGTCCCCCAAAGTTTGGACTCATGATGTGTTTATCACGTCTTATTTTTGATGGGCAAAGGTGGCGAACCTTTCCATATCGTGTGTTTCTGCTCGAGCGCGGGGTATTATCCCCACGTGGGTTATCAGGCCACTATTCTCCGTATGAAGGGAATGATACTGGCATGCCCAACTCCCACTCTACGGGAGATGTACAAGGGACTTACAGTTATCATGGCTCTAGTTGTTTTGCCCATGCTTCCCGATGGTTCTTGCTCGGGTATATGTACATGCGTGTTGGTTCGTGCATGCCTCCCGTTAGTTATTATCCGGGAATCGTTATTTTCGTAAGCAGTTGTTGCATGCTTCCTCCCGTTAGTTCTTATCCGGGAGTCAAAATTTTCCCAAGCAGTTAGTGCATGCTTCCTCCCGTTAGTTCTTATCCGGGAGGCAAAGTAAGATGCCAATATGATTTGCCTACCCATAAGATTTTTCCTATTTTTTTTTTCTTTTGTATCTTCCCTTTCTGCCTACCATCTTTCTTTCCCCTGTTTTTGTGAAAGCCATCAAGACCCGATGGTTGCCTATTTCTCATACTTAATCGAGACCGTAAACCCGGAGAGTTGCTTCCGAGTTTGCGTTTAGGAAACCTGGTTGTTGTTAAACGGTTCACCGGACCTGTGGGCTAAAAACGTTGCCAAAATGGGATGAGCCACTGGTACTCTTAGATATCCCTCATGACCCGTCATCATTCCTAGGTGCCAATAGCAAAACCATTTTCTCTGTTGATGAAGCCATCGGGTGCTGAGATTACGTGTATCCCGATCATGACCACGGAATTTAAATGAACTTGGTGTTGACGTGAATAATGCATGTTGGTGATCACCACCGGGAGAGGTAGCTAGACATGAATCATGATTGGCTAGGTGGTGTTTCAAGTCCAATCCTAATACAAACTGGACGGGATGCAAGGCTGCTAGGTTGTTATATAGCAGGTCCCGGGTCTTGCTAGATTTGTGTACCATAATTTCATGTACGAATGTGAGCTAATGGTACCTGCTGCCATGCAGCCCATGCATGGACTACAGATTGTTGTAAACATGATTGCCAAGAATTCCCTCGTATGTATGCTTCCACAAACATGCCTCACGTAGTGAGTATCCTGGAGTTGTCCATGTATGGGATTCCCGCATACCAAGGTGCCATTGTGCCTATTCCTCCATGATCAGTGGAACACTAATACGTGTGCCATTAGTCCGAGCCTGACATAGTTGCGGACCAACAAACATGATATTTCCATGGTGCTAGTATGCCAATAATATACCCGGCTGAGCGATTAAGTTTCATGAAGTGCCGATGGATGCATAAATTTTCCAGGAATGTGATGCTTTAAAAAGGCCATGCTCAGTGCTTTCAAAAACTTAGTCCCCTGGAGCCTAACCTGCACCCCAATGACAACCTTACATGATGCATATGTATACCCGCTGGAGTGTGATATGCCATAAATCACCATACAGCACAAGGGTCAAGTTATATTTGTGTTATGGATATATCCATGGGCAGTATAATATCATGTGAATGGAACTTCATGTCAACTGTAGCATGATAAACTTCATGCATGCGTCCATACTATTTACATAAACAAGCAAAACTATATTTAATTCCTCAACTAGTTCACAAATAACATGCATGTCTAGCTCTTTAGTTCAAACACTAGAACATATATAGTAGTTGTACGTGTCATCGCACAAATCTCTCGGTCCCTGGTTGAACAATTATAAGCGAGGTGCTAAGTTGAGAGAGAAACACATCATGTTAACCTCTCGGTTACTCACTACTATCACGCGAGAAAGAAAACAGCAAGCATAAGTGTATAACCGTGTTGCTGCATATCGAATACAAGAAGCAAAATTGTATATGGAGAAAGAAAAGGACTCAGCTTCATTTAGTTGCCGAATTGCACATGTTGGTAGGGTGCATGGTGGGTGCCAGAGGTGGGATTGCAGTTACCACCGAGAAGCTTTTTGAAGGTGCCGTGCTGGTGGCCAGAGTAAGATGTTGGGTGTCCAGACCAAATCATTCTTTAGAGCAACCCCCTCTTCTCTCTTTAGCCGGAGAGGAGAATCACTTCTCAGAGCCTGCAAGGTTTGCCTGTGCCGGGGTCCCGTTGAATTGATCGAGTTGAACCCATTTCGCCATGTTAATTTGCAGACGAGACCGGCGATGCCCGAATTGATACTTAAAGACCCATTATCCCGGATCGAATTGATACCGTATATTAGGAGGCCAGATGAGTCTTGACCGAGTTGCTATCATCGGTAGGACTGTGTGATTCGCACACTCCAGATAACCATGCCATTTGAACATGATGAACTCTTTGCAATAGTCCAACTAAAACACCTCTTCCAAAAACTCGAGAAGGAGGGGCAATAAATCCAGTATGAAATTGAAAGATTATATGAACTATATAAATATGTCGGTGAATGAGCGCAAAACACTAGCTGTTATCTCCATCTTTCTGTCCTTGTCAAGGCACTTATTGTCATCATCAACAACAGGGACATAAAAGAACAAAGGATCCAGAGAGACAGCAAGAACACATGCCAATACAAATATCTTATTCCACTTCTGAAGGAATTGCCCTTGCGGATCAAGAACTGTAGAACCAAAGTTGTTACCGACAACCCCATCAATTGAATAGGACTTCCATGACTTCTTAATCCTCTCAGAACCAGATTCTAGGTTTCTTTGAAATTTAGAGGAAACCGAGCTAAATGTTGTTCTGAACATTCCTCGGTGTCCTCCATCATTTGTAGAATATGGTGGGTCAAAGGGGATTCCAATCCTGAAACCTGACTATCTTCTCATGCTGAAAATTCATGACTATATCTTAACTCTCAACAGAAACTCCAAACAAAAACTCAGCCAAATGAAACTCTGAATGACTCAGGGAACTTCATGTACAACCAAAGCTCCCAATGTCCAGCCCCCAGAAACAAACGAACAGGAAGAAAGACTAGGAGAAGAACTCAATACCAACTTGGGTTTTGTCAGTTGGTATTGTCAGTCAAATCAAAACAAAGACCCTGATAGCAGAAGATAGCTGTATCTGATCAAGAAAGCTATAGTTTGAAGCAAGAAAGTTCCAGGAAAATGCACAGGTGGGTCAATACTCACTGAGACGGCCTCGTGATTTATAATACAAGACAGAACACCTGCAAATCTAACATTGAGGTATAGAACTGAAACCATATGCATATATGAGAGACTGACTGTTCGAACAAACCAATGATAGCACAAAGGCTGAATTGGATCCCGAATATAAGCATGAAGGCTTGCATAAAATCACCCAATAATTCAACAGAATGATATAACCATCTACTATATATCCCCTTCGTATATGAATCCCCAAATACTTCCCCAATGATCTAAAATCCCCAAAACTGATAATCATTTAATCCAGGACAGTTTTGAATAGACTTAGGAGCAGGAAGACTTAGCTTTGGCTTGCTTTCCTATTGATGGGAGCATCGCGCAGTTCTGAAGCTTTTTTCAGAATTCAACTATGTTTCGCGAATGGAAGAGCTGCCATCGAGTGGCCACACTTATGCTTGGGTGTACACGGCGAACTCCTAGAGCTGCGGTATCATGATCCTTACTGGTTCCACCAGTAACTTGCAGAGCAGGCGTTGCCAGAGGGAGTTGATAACCGGGACCCTGCTTCTTGATCGAGGTTGAAGTTTCGAAGTACTCTCATGCAAGGGACCCTTGTATACCCGGCCGAGATCCTCTTCCTAATGTGAATCTCTCCCGCTGCTCCTGATGAACATTCATCCCGGCCTGTGAATTGATGAACGCAGCCATCAAGCGGAGGTTGCTACCGATGAGTCTCCCGGTCGACATGTCTAACTGCCCAAGCGATTGTACGAACTCCGGGTCCCGGTGAGCCATCCCCAGGTGCTACATGGCTGGAGGCGTCCAATGAAGATACCACTGAATCAATGGATCTGATTGCAATGGACCCTCGGTCTCTGAATTGCTTCTCTACCGAGGTATCATAAAAATCTGACCTTTGGTTGACTATCCCGGAGCTTGCTTTTCTCATCTCAACAATGAGCTGGGAGACGTGGACTCGACCCAAATGAGAATGCCGTTGACGTCGGGCACTCGGAGATGAAGAAATTATTGAGCAAACAGGGGCAACATAAACCATGTGTTGGGATACAGTAAGAGTTGGGTCATCGGGACCCGAAGATGATCACCTCTGATCGACTTATTCGATTATCCTGATCAAAAATCCGACCAGCATGCTTCCCGGTGATGGCATGAGCTCAACGTGCCCCAGGGATGCTAGGCAGATCCCCTCTTCCACTTGACGAATTCTCATCCCGGTCGGGTCTTCGAATGCTGTCATTGGAGCCACTGGGAGAAGAAGATGACCGGGCAGCGGAAGTTTCGATGACAAAGCTATCCTATTATGACTCACCGGGTCCCGTTGGATCGTCTCCGAGAGATGGCCGGAGGCGTAGGTCATGAGCCGCTATGGCTAGGCTCTTGGTGATGTCCCGATGATAAAAGAACCCGGGCGGGTTATGCCATCCTTGGTGGCTTGGGCCTGCATATTGCATAATGGCTTAGGCCCGCATACTGCATGACCTCCTGCACAAGCTTACTGGTAGAGTAACAAGACTTTTAGTACTGCTTCCCACAGATGGCGCCAATTGTTTCTGCTAGAACCCGCAGGCTCCGCAGAAGCACGGTGGAACACGAACATAAACAGTAAACATCATGGGCAAGAGACAAGCACGTATAGTGGTTCACCATGCCGACGGAGGGCATGGCTACGTCCACTTGGAATTCACTATCGGGAGGCCTCAATGCCTTTTTGTGGGAGAAGAAGATCAAGATCGATCCTACTTAGGGGGAACCCTTCCTTTATAGATTAGGAAGGTTCCCACTTACAACACACTTTCGATGTGGGACACATTACACATATTTCTTATCACGATGCCTCCTTGTCGTGCTTGGACGGAGGACCTCCCGATGTGGTATTGACGATCCGACTCCATGATGATGTAGTTTGCATGTCGGTCTACAAGTTCCATGACTGGTCTATGGGCAGAGGAGGTAGTTTACTGAATACCGACAACAGTGATGGATCCGATTAGTTTTACTATACATCTGGTGAGGTTGATGGATGCTTCGAAATACGTCTTAGTGGTTTTGACTATCATGGTGTCACTGATACTGGGGTTTTACAAGAATCGTTTGAAGCTCACACGGTTAAGTTTGTTCCTGCAACTAGATCATCCATTGAGAGTTTAAAGAAAGTGAGACTTGATAGTTTGGAACAAGTCGCTACCAAACAGATATCGGCATGTAGCATATGTAAGGACGAGTTTGCAGAAGGCAATGGTGATCAACTGATCACTCTTTTGCCTTGCGCACACCACTTTCATGCTGATTGCATTTCTCAGTGGCTGGAGAGAAGTCACTCGTGCCCCTTGTGTCGATATGCCTTGCCAACTGTGGAAGATCATGGTGAGCCTTCAAACTCTTAATCGGTGCCCAAAGATAGATGAACATACCATCTTGGGATATATGTCAGTCAATGTAATCAATATCTGTTCAATGTTAAAATGTGTTTCACTGGTGGAAGTACAAGTTTGCAACCAATGTAAAGACAATGTATACATTAGTCAAGAATTTGAAGATACTATGAAATATGAATGACCAACAGGGGGTAAAGGCAAATGAATTGTCCAGGCCATGAAGCTTGAAAGATCTATGAGAGATGGGTGCTGGGTTGATCGAGCAAGCTATCTTGAACAAATCTGGGGGTAAAAAGAAAAAATCGAAAAAATAGATTATTAAAAAAAAAAAAGTTCTTCTGAATAGTATACGAATTTTTGCTTCTTATAAACTTTGATATATTAAGTTTTAAAAATATCATAATGATATTTTGTGTTTTCATCCTGACTTAAGATTATTAGTATATATAGTCATTAAGATGACCAATTTACCCTTAAATTCTCTTTTATTTTGTTAGTTTTTTTATATATTTGTTTTCATATTCAAAAAATATTAGAAGAGGTTTTGGAATTTGATGATTTGAGTTGACCTTTATAAACTTAAAGAAGATTGAAGAGGTGAAACATACAGAAGTTCAATCCTTGTTGTTTTCACTAACACTCAAGGATCTTATTGTTGTCGTTGACATTAAAAGATGATTGAGATGAAATTTGATTATTAGCAAGGAGAAAATGACGATGAATTTTTTCTCTACGTTCCTAAAAATATAAAAAGCTAAAAAAAGAAAATTGGAATATGAAAACAAAGAAGAAAAACTAAGAGAAAAAAAAAAGAATTTAAGGGTAAATTGTTATTTTTTTGGTCTAAGGGTAAATTAGTAATCTTAATAATTATATATACCAATCTTAGGTCGGGATGAAAACATGAGATACCAATCTGATATTTTTAAAACATAATATACCAAAATTTATAAAAAACAAAAGTTCGTATACCATTCAAACAAATTTCTCTTAAAAAAAACAAAATAAAAGGAAAATTAAACCATGTGGGCTAGGCGGATTTGGGTATCATAGGCCCAAGCGGGTAAGGATTCCACTACATAAAAAGAAAATTATTCAGAAAAAAGAAATTGAAAATAAAAATATGTGGGAGCTAGGCAGGAACCGGGATCTTCTCCTCGTAAAGGTCTCCTCATATTTCCTCATAAGAGGATCTTGACCGTCAATTATTAACCATCAGCCAAGATCTTTTCAACCTTAACTTTGCACCTATTTTCTCATCTACTCAGTCTTTCCCTCTCTCGATCAATTTCTCGTTCTTCTTTCTCTCTCTCTCTCTCTCTCTCTCTCTCTCTCTTGAACCCAAAAACTTCAAGAGCCGGTGTTCCCCTCCGCCCGTGACGTCCTCCTCCGGCGGCCAACTATGCTTGTACTAACAGAACAAATCAACAAGTACATTTCCAGTCCCACTATGCTAAATTGAAAACAGACTCCATTACAGAATACATTGTTACTGTGTTCATTCTTAATTACTCTGCCTCACTTGTAATCCATATCATATTTGATTGGATTCGTTGGAGGATGAAGCTCTTAATTCTTCTGAGCCACAATGACCCAATTTTGAATTTTCATTATAATTTGGTGGTGTTTGAATAACGATTTACTGCAAAGAGAACCTTTCAAACCATCATTATCATTTTCTAAAATGAACTTGGGCATTTTGAATTAGAGCTTCATTTTTTTATAAATTGAGATGCATAAGTGTTAGGGTTTAGGGTGCTTGGATATTGAATTGGTGCTACTCCCTAGATTGAGATAGAGGAAATATCAATTGTTAAAAGCTTTGAAAATGGAGATGCAGAGATTGTAGACAACAACAAAACAAGATTTTCAATTTCATTTAGAAACCACAATTCAGAGAATGAATAGCAAATTACAAAGTAGCAGGAACCTATTCGAAATCTCAGAAGCTCAAACATGACTACTACTTACAAACTGAAACCACAGAAAATAAATCCAAATACCACTACTTCTCAACTTTTCAACAGAGGACGCCGAAGCGAGCTGCGGAGGACATTGGAGACGAGCGGAAGACAACGCCGGGCTCTTGAAGTTTCTATGTTCGAGAGAGAGAAGAACGAGAAATCAATCGTGAGAGAGTGAAAAACTAAGTAGATGAGAAAATAGGAGTGATGGTTGAAAAGATCTTGACCGATGGTTAATAATTGACGATCAAGATCCTCCTATGAGGAAATATGAGGAAGACTTTTATGAGGAGAGGATCCTGGCATGCCGTGTCTAGGCGGTTAGAGGTGTGGTGGGCCAAAGCAAGGTCGGGGTCCACCATTTAAAAAAACAAAACCACCTCTGTTCGTAACGGCGGGGTATCAGTTAAAGTTTGACCCGGCATGAAGAACATGTTGATTAGAAACCTCCGCAGCTTCGTCGTCGCCGTCGGCCGTTTGTCTGCAAAAGGCAGTTTATTATGAGCTTTTGTATGTCTGATCTCTGTAAGAGATGTATATGGTGGCGACGCTCTTCTTCTTCAGAGGTTGACTGCCACTTTTTTTCAGAGAGCTTGGCAAAGAAGAAGCTAGCCCGCTTGGTGATGGAGACCAAGCTCTGTAACTTTCTGATAGGTCATTTTGGATCACTTGAGAGAGACGATTTTTAATGCATGTGTTGCTTATGTTACCAGCATATTGTCATATAGTTCGAGTTATCAACCAACATAAATTTTTAGTCAGTGTTACTAACCCATTCTTTTGTGTTATTAACACATTTATGTATATAAAGGTCAATCATGGAATATATTTAAGTGAAAAATTTGTAATAAAATTAAAATGTGTGGATATAAAAATAAATAAGATACGTTAATAACATAAAAGGATGTGTTAATAACATTGATCAACATAACACAAAATGATGTGTTAATAACATCGATCAAATTTTTTTTCTTGCTAATTGTTTGTGTCTTGCAACTTAATTGTGGGCATCAATTCTCTCATGTATTACAACCATTGTTCAGTTTGCTGGGTTTGCTTCCACTATGTGTTTTGTGGATAGATATGGAAGGATGAGAAGGCTCACGATCATGTCAATGGTTAATTTCATTTTTCAGAGTCCAATTAATATTCCTGCATGCAACTCGAAAAACCCATCAATGCATGCACTCGCAGATCATCAAGGGTCTTGACTCTTGATTTTGTTCTGGGTTTCTGAGGCTGAGGCCAGAGGTGTGGATTCAAGAAAATGGTGATGGGTAAGTTGGAACAGAGGCCAGAGGGCTGTGAAGCAGAGAGAGAAAATGAAAACACGTGGCCTAGGCGGACATGAGATAGGGCTAGGCGTCTAGCCGTGGAGGGTCTATCACTTAAAAAGTAGATTATTCGAGAAAAAAAAAAAGAAAAAAAATATAGAAAATGATAAGTTACTATTATAAACAGCTGAAAAACACAGAAAATTAACTTTTAACATATTTAAACAAATAAAGAAATAAGCTCAAACCCATAACGTATACTCTCACGCCCTGTCAGCAATTTTTACATAAAATATCTAAAAAACCAATTTAATCTAAAGTAACTACAAAACTGTCAGTGTCTCAACCAAAAATACTCTAACAAAAAATATTTTAATATATTTTCCGATCTCTCTCTCTCTCTCTCTCCACCACATGACGCCGATCGTCTCCGCCGCCTGCTAGATTGACCTCGCCGATCGACTCTGCCACCTGCTAGATCAATGCTGCTGTTAGATCGACTCCGCTCGCTGATCAACTCCGCCTGCTAGATTGACCTCGCCAATCGACTCCGCCGCTCGATCGACACCGCTGCTCGATCTACGGCGATGTCTACACCCTTGAAATCATAAAGTTCTGATCGCTCCACTTGATCGGTTTTAGCATCTGATTTCGTCCTTGGGAGGGGATGCTGCTAGCTCGGCTTCATTGTTGAATGTCCAAGTTTTGCTGGCTTGGTTTTCGTCGGAATCGAAGCAGGAGGAGTCAGGTATCAGAGCTGTCAAAATTGGTTTTAGCGTCCATATCTGATGACTACGAGTTGGTTTGTATTAATCTGTGAAAAGTTGAGGTGAGGGGAGTTGTGCTACTTTGATTTTCATAATGTTGATTTCTTTCTGATCTAAAATTTGGGCCACAAGTTTCTGCAGATTGAGTGTGATTAGTGTTGTATACCTCATTATGCATAAAGATTGGACGACTAGGCAGTAGTAGGAAGATTTGACAACCAGTCTAGTAACAGGAAGATTTAATGACCAGACAGTGTAGTAGCAAGAAGATTTGACGACGAGGCAGTAACAGAAAGATTTGACAACTAGTGTAGTAGCAGGAAGATTGGACGACCAGACAGTGTAGTAGCCGGAAGATTGGACGAACACACAATGTAGTAGCATGGATAGTAGACGACCATGTATTAGCAAAACATGCTACTACATTAGTTGAGCCACTGAAAACCTGTTACTGCAGTTACTGAAGCTGCTACTACACTAGCTGAACCACTAAAACTGTGCTACCACATATGTTGGAATTATAGCTTTCCAGCAAAACATGCTGCTACATTAGCTGAGCCACTGAAAACCTGCTACTACTTCTACTGAGATGTTAACCTCTGCTACTACTTTCTACTTTCTACTCTTCGTGCTGCTAATGTGTGCTCTTCGTGCTGCTACTGTGTGTTGTTGTTGTGTGCCGCTACTACGTGTTGTTGATTCATGTTGCTACTGTGTACAACTAATTTCTGTTGTTGTTATGTGCTGTTACTTCGTGTTGTTGATTCATGCTGCTACTGTGTGCTGCTACTACATGTTGTTGTTGTGTGTTGTTGTTATGTGCTGCTACTACATGTTATTACTATATGCTGCTGCTGCTTGTTGTTATGTGCTGCTACTTGTTGTTGCTATTGTCCTTAATCGTTAAAAACTGTCATTATTTGTTTAACAACAACACAAGTAGATTTATTTGTGTTTCAAATCTTTTTTGATGATGTATATGTGATTCGCTAATAAATATATCTGGGTTAGGCGGACACGGGACAGGCCTAGGCGGTTAGAGCTGGGTGGGCCTCAGCGGGTCAAATGGCCCACCTTTTAAAAACATAAAAAACGGCCCAGCTTAAAAGCGTGGGAAGGAAAACTGGGGTTTGAGCCCGCACGTGCCAGGGTTTATCACTTCACTGAGCGTTGTGTCTCGTCCCAAAAATGATAAGAAAGATATTTGTCGACTGAAAGTGAAGTGAGAAATTCTCTCACTCTTTCTTCTCCACCTCTCTCTCTCCATTTCCCGCTCCCTCCTCCTCCACCAAATCCCAACCCCACGCATTTTCCGGGGCCTCGAAACTGATGCTGTTAGGGGTTTTGGGAGGTTTATCACTCTACCACTCCATATACTCGCCTCCGGTGCCAGCTCAAATGGCCGCCCTTGGAGCTCTCTCCCCCTGCCCCTATACTCTCCTCTCCCGCCCCAAGTCTTCACACCGTTCCGTTTCCTGCTCCCTCGGCTCTTCCGCTGCTCCTTCAACAGGTACTAAAGTAACATCCTTGTTCACACTAAATTTAATTTCATTGGTCTGTTTCAAGTAGGTATATTCAGAATATATGATTGGTTTGACATGAAGCTTTGTTCTCGGTATTGATGGTTGTTGTTGTTGCTTTGTTTAGGAGCGCGTGGGTCTGGTTATAAAAGATCAGGGAGAGTGGAGGGGCCTCGGAAAAGTATGGAAGATTCTGTTCAGAGGAAGATGGAGCAGTTTTATGAAGGCAGAGATGGCCCACCGCTCCGTGTTTTGCCTATAGGTGGACTTGGAGAAATTGGGATGAATTGCATGCTTGTTGGGAATTATGATCGATATATACTCATTGATGCCGGTATCATGTTTCCAGAGTATGTTTCTTGCTCTTGTTTTGTTATTCTTTGTAGTTGTTAAGATGAAAATGATTCTTATAACATATGTGGATCTGTGATTTCAGCTTTGATGAACTTGGAGTCCAGAAGATTATACCTGATACCACGTTTATCAGGAAATGGAAACACAAAATTGAAGCAATTGTTATTACGCATGGCCATGAAGATCACATTGGTGCGTTGCCTTGGGTAAAGTTTCCTTCTCATTCTTCTAATTTCTGTTTAGCTTGGTAAAACCTGGAAGTCAAGCTAAACGAAATATCTTTGAAGCGTAAATTTTGTCCTATTTATATGTTAAGTGGAACTAAAACTTGTTTTCTTGTCCTGGGTTTCATCGTTTTAGTTGATACATTTTTTTATTACTCTAAACAGGTGATCCCAGCTTTGGATCCCAGTACGCCAATATTTGCATCATCCTTCACCATGGAGGTACTTAAGTAACTTTTTCCTGGAGCTTCCCATGTCATCCGTTCTTTTTCAATATGGAATTATGAATAGTGCTTGGTAATGTTGACCTCTCATAGAATGTCAACTTACCTCGCAGCTAATATCTTTTATCTTCCACTCATTTTTGTTGTTACCATGTTGTTCAAAATTTTAACATTGTTACTTTCACAGCTTATTAGAAAACGTCTGAAGGAAAATGGGATTTTTGTTCCGTCTCGACTCAAGATGTTCAAAACAAAGAGGAAATTCATGGCCGGGCCATTTGAAATTGAACCGGTCCGAGTGACACATTCTATTCCTGACTGTTGTGGATTAGTTCTTCGATGTGCTGATGGTACAATTCTTCATACTGGGGACTGGAAGGTAACATTTCCTTTCAGAGTATGTTTTCTTCTATATCTAAGTTTCAAGCTGAATAACAAGTTATGCTAAACAGATTGATGAGTCACCACTGGATGGTCAAGGTTTTGATCGTGAAGGTTTGGAAGAACTTTCAAAAGAAGGAGTAACACTGGTATGCTTCTGGTATAGAAATCAGAATTTTGTTTCCATTATATGTGCCATTAACATCAAGTATATAAAAGGTGCTATATTGACAATAACCTTAGCCGAGGATCCATAAGAGAAGTTACTGCTTTACTTCTCCATGCATACTGAGTAATTAAGAATGACATGTGAACTAGGCATGCAAATAGACTATTTCATGGAGGAAAGAATTTAGTCATCAATTGATCAACATTATTTTCAGATGATGAGTGACTCTACAAATGTTCTCTCACCTGGAAGGACAACAAGTGAATCCTCTGTGGCAGATGCACTGATGAGGCATATTTCAGCAGCTCAAGGGAGGGTTATTACTACCCAGTTTGCTTCAAACATACATCGACTTGGAAGTGTGAAAGCTGCTGCTGATGCTACTGGTAGAAAGTTGGTAGGTTCTTCTGAATGTGTCCAACATAATGCGCTGTATTTATATACCTTGATGTGTTGAGTAATTGTTATATTGTATTTGTAGGTATTTGTTGGTATGTCCTTAAGGACATATCTTGATGCAGCTTGGAGGGATGGGAAGGCACCAATTGACCCATCAACCCTGGTGAAAGTGGAAGATATTGATTCTTATGCGCCAAAGGATTTGCTAATCGTCACAACTGGCTCTCAAGTAAGTTTATCTATATAGCTTCCACTGACTGCTCCCATAAACAGAAAGCTTTTGCTTGACCTTTTTGCTTGCAAATGACTATATATGCTGTCGTGTCAGGCAGAACCTCGTGCGGCGCTAAATCTTGCATCATTTGGAGGTAGTCATTCTGTCAAACTGACCAAGGAAGATATAATTTTATATTCTGCTAAGGTAATAAACTCTACTTATCAGCATTGGATTCGTATCCTATTTTCCTACAGTGCACACATTTATGAGCTTTTCTTCTTTCGCATAACTAGTTATTTATATTTTATTATTCCTCGTCTTCTTTTGTTTATTGGTTACTGGTCTGTACACTTTAAAATTCTGTATACCTTTGGTTAATCACCCTGATGATTTTTTTTATTCTAATTAACAATTAAAATATGGAAGAAAGAAAGAAGTAACATGAAACTTCACACTCACATTCAATGTATTCATGGGTCAGTAGAAAAAGATGAAACTGCTAAAACTGAAAGCTGGATGGAGAACAGAAGCTCATTTCTTTTGTGTATCTTTCCTGTTATGTCTGTTTTGTATTCTTTACCAACTAGCTTGCTGTCAAATATATCTCTGGGCAAAAGATTGTTTCTTCCAGCTTCCAGAGTCTGAGATCATACTTCGATAAACTGTGTTGCTACAAGCTTTGATTTATATATCTGTCAAAGCCATTTGACGTTGGTTTACCTTATAGGTGATTCCTGGTAACGAATCTCGGGTAATGAAAATGTTAAACCGCATATCAGATATGGGGTCAACAATAGTGATGGGTAAAAACGAGGGGCTGCATACTTCTGGTCATGGTTACCGTGGGGAGCTGGTAAGTTTGAACCATCTCAAGATTTTCACTTTTGACGTTCTAATTTCTCATATGTTTTGAACGAAGTTCCTATCTTCTTGATGGTGATTGTACAATTGATTATAATGACATTACTTTATCTTTCTAACTATTGAATTTGTTTAGTTTAAAATGAAAATGAAAATGAAAAGGCAAGAAAGAAGTAATGATGTGTGAGGGATGTGTTTCCCTTCTTTTTTCAAAGAATGTTAGAAAGGGTTGCTTTCATTGTCTCATTGTTTAGCTTGCCAAAACTTTTATGTTGTAGTTAAATAATGCAGAAAGTGAGCTGCATGTATCCCAGTCTGGAATCTAGTCATACTTCAGTAACTTAATTTTTGTTTTATTGATGTATATATAGGTAAATACTCTTCGATATTGCTTTTTCATAGATTGAATTTTACAGAAGATGTAGTTGTGTTAATGTTTTCTTCATGTGCAATTTTCATTTGGGTGCCAAACTAATGTAAAGCTTTCTTTTAAAGGAGGAAGTGCTTAGAATTGTGAAGCCGCAGCACTTTTTGCCCATACATGGAGAACTCTTGTTTCTCAAAGAGCATGAATTGCTCGGGAGATCAACCGGCATCCATCACACCACTGTGAGCCAACATGTTCCTTGTTACTATTGACGTTCATGACAATTTATTGTTATGTATTTCTGGTAAAACATATATATTAAGTTTTGCTTCTTTTATTCTTTCTTCTTTGTCTTTAAAATGAATCATCTACATTTCCCAAGCAGCAATCAAATGGTAGTGTTATTTCAAAAATAGATACTATAGGATTTTGTTTTGAAGTTTCTGGAACTTGAAAGTATAGATATTCTATATAGTTACATATACCATACTTCAATGAGGTCCCCCCCCCCCCCCCCCCCAAAGCCAGCCTTGTAAAACTGTTACAGGACCTAAAATAACCAAAACAAGCAAAGTGAGCTTTCTATTGGACTTCATTCTGCAAACTTCCTCTTGATAATTGTTTTAAAACTTAAGGAGCTGTCTGTTGTATGATGCCAATTCAGATCGTATCTTGTTATTGTTGCTTTGCATGTGAGGTCTATGCTAGTATGGTTGATGAGGATTTATTGTCAAAATAAGAAAGGATTCAAAGCAAGTAAAATAATAAATACAAAATGTCATGCATCAGGTGATAAAGAACGGCGAAATGCTTGGGGTTTCTCATTTGAGAAATAGAAGGGTACTTTCGAATGGTTTCACCTTGCTTGGAAAGGAGAATTTGCAGGTTGGTGATGCTTAAATTGTGCCATCGTGTATCAAGATTTTAATAAGCAAGTTCTGATAAACTCTTGCAAATGTTACAGTTGAAATATAGCGATGGTGATAAAGCATTTGGTACATCAAGTGAACTTTGTGTTGATGAGAGACTAAAAATTGCCTTAGATGGCATAATAGTGGTCAGGTAGAGCTCATAGATTCTTGAGCAACAAACCTAGTTTTCCCAATTCATATAATAGCGTCATGGTGTTCCTTTTGTGTATTAATTTTATTTTCTTTTTCAGCATGGAAATTTTACGCCCCCAAAATGTAAATGGTCTGGCTGAAAGTAGCATAAAAGGAAAGATAAGGATTACTACCCGATGTTTGTGGCTTGACAAAGGAAAGCTATATGATGCACTCTATAAAGCTGCCCATTCTGCACTTTCTAGCTGCCCCATTAATTGTCCTTTACCTCACATGGAAAGAACAGTGTCCGAAGTATTAAGGAAACTGGTAAGGAAATATAGTGGTAAAAGGCCAGATGTTATTGCTATTGCCATGGAGAACCCCACAGCAGTTCTTGCTGATGAGGTCAGTACTAGACTATCCGGAAAGTCCCACGTTGGTTATGAGAGGTCAGCTTTGCGAAAAGTAAATGATGGAAATTCAAACAAGAGTCGGTCAACTAGGACACAATCAGATGAAGCCAAGGACAACATAGAGCTGCAGAGCAGCACTATAGAGAAAGATTTTGAAGGTCCTCTCTCTCTCTCTCTCTCTCTCTCAATCTCTCTCTCACACACACGCATGTGGTATGCATGCATTAGTAATTATGGGTCATAAAATGTTATTTGTAGTGAACTCAGTGGTGTCATTATTTGAAATGATCTCTCCTTTCTTTTTAAAAGATTGTTTTTTCTTTTGGTGAATCTCATCTTTATTTCCAAGGGTTGTGAATGTTGGGCTTTTTCCATTTGATATATGCTAGGGTGCATATATGACCATCACCAACATGTTAATCTCATATATTTGAATCCTTCACTGAACTTGTAATTCTTAGCATTGATGTCTTGTATTCTCTTTCTATCTCATTACGTGCAGATGATGGTGTCGAAGTAAAAGCACCATTACCTGTGGAAGTTTCCACTAGTTCAAATGTCAATCCCGAAAACGTTTCTTCTGATACAGAGGAGCCCAATGATATCTGGAATGCAATGGTCAAGTTGTCAGCTGGTGACAAATTAGCAGAAGATAAAAATGATTTGGTTCTGCAAGAGGAAAATCTAAAGAAAGATGATCCTGAAAGCACAGAAAGAACAAGTCCTTCAAAGCCCGTGAAACGGAACAAATGGAAACCCGAGGAGGTTAAAAAGTTCATCAAAATGCGTGGGAAACTACATAGCAGATTTCAAGTTGTGAAGGGGAGAATGGCACTGTGGGAAGAAATATCTAGAAACTTGTTAGCTGAGGGGATCAATAGAAGCCCCGGGCAATGCAAATCTTTGTGGGCATCTTTGGTTCAGAAATACGAGGTTTGTTTTTCTCCATCCTTTATATAGTTTGTTCTGGTTTATCCTTGTGCTAATCAAAGAAGTCTGCTCTGGAAACAGGAAAGCAAGAGTGGAAAGAGGAGCCAAAAGAGTTGGCCATATTATGAGGAAATGGATGGAGCTTTGTCTGATTCAGAGGCAATGGCAACAAAGTGAGTGGGGGAAGACACCATGAACAAGGGTCATCGGAACCGGTATTTTCCTTCATCAAGACCTGGAGCTTTAACCCTATTGCAACTCATCCACAACTCTGATTGATTCCTCGAAAGTCTTTCCAGATCAAAATAGTGAGAAGCTGGAAATGGGTTGTTTAGTACTGTGCCCACACAGCCTTGTTGTATATCAGTTCAGTGAGATAGATAAGCAAGGAGGGCAAGGGGATGGGGATTTTCTATAACGAGGGGAGAGATCACAATTTTTGTCCTACATTGTTCACAGTCAAACATTATTCTTTCTATTAATAGTAAAAGTAGAAAATAGTTAAGTGACAAGCTGACAATTCTTGTTGGACATCTCAAAGACTCAAACACTGCCGTGGTTGAAACAAGAAATCACAAATGGCCTGAAAGCTGAATCATTACCTTCATTTTACAGATGATACTTGGAACTTTAATTTTAGTCACAACTAGTATCTAAACTTTTCGAGTTCATTTCAGGTTGCAGGTGGCTTGGAAACAAAAAATATAACCTAGAAACCGTCACAATTATTACATGATCTTTCTAAGAGTGCCGTATAGCAAATGTATACTATGTAACGCAGCCGTGTACTTAACGTGTTATCAGCTATGAACAATATAATTCAAAATAATTGATAATTATATAACTGGCTCAAAATCTCAGATGACCAGAATTAGGGTTATATTGACTATCAAACAAAATACACTAATTATTCTTCAGACTTCTAGACCGTTGAACAACTTGTTCTCTTCTTCGTTAACTGTTAATAATTATTTTCCTCGTGACATTGACAGCACCAAATGACCTAACACCCACGCTACTCCTGACCTCTCTTTTTAAATTTTTCCTCCCTTTCTTGAATTCTTCTCTTTGATTTACGTGTTCTCGAAAACTCACAGCAGCTTCTACCTCTGCTCGTAGAAGAAGCAGCGAAGTCGGTTCCAAACTTCCACTTTTGTGTATATAAGCCTCTGCATGTTTTATGGCTATGTCAATATCGTTTCATTGCAGAACCACCTCAATTGGGTTTTGGTTACTTATACCTCTATTTTTCGTACAGCAGTGTGTTTCCGTTGCGTAAATGCAGAGTCACAGAGGATTCGAGCGTGTGTTCAGCTACTTTGATGAAAATGGGGACGGGAAGATTTCGCCCTCCGAGCTTAGAAACCGGCTAGGGTTGATGGGAGGAGAGATGCTGCAAAACGAGGCGGAGGTAGCCGTTGGGTATTTGGACTCAGACGGAGATGGCTTGCTGGGTCTGGATGATCTTGTTGAGTTGATGGAAGGTGGAGAAGAGGAAGAGAAAATGAAGGGTTTGAGAGAGGCTTTTGAAGTGTATGATATGGAGGGATGTGGGTTTATAACACCCAAGAGCTTGAAGAGAATGCTTAACAAATTGGGTGACTCCAAGTCTATCGAGGAATGCAAGGTGATGATCAGTCGGTTTGATTTGAACGGGGATGGCCTCATCAGCTTTGAAGAGTTCATAGTAATGATGCAATGAAATAGAGATTCACAGTGTGCTTTGTGTAGTGTATATAATTTCATTCATTCATTAATTCTTTTCCTTCTGGGTTTGATATTTGACATTCTAACTGAGCTGTGCTCTTGATATTGTAATAATTCTTCTCTTTTGTATTAGTAAAATCTTCCGCATGATTACTAGAGAATTTGTTTAATGAAAATGCCGGAGTCTAACAAGTATGAATGTATGATCTTCCATTGATGTTTGATTACCAAACGTTAAAATAAATCAATAATATATAAAGATGCATTTCACAACTACACCAAAATTCTTGCGACTAAAACGTACATCTACAAATGGCTCAGGCCAAACACCCAAAACTTTAGAAATTAATCACACCTTGATTGTCTGCAGGAGCAACACATTGCCACAATGAGCGGTACGATTCGATATTGGCAGCGTCGACACCAAGGGCTCTCAGGTTTCGGCCGTACTCCTGAAAATTAATTGTAGAGGGCCATAATTAGTTAATTAACTAATTATCCGATGATCCAATTCAGGACCCTATAAATGAATGCAGTACTGTTGTCTTGCAAGATGCTTTCTCATACGTGACCAAAGAAAACATTACCATGCACCAGAGAACACAAACCTCGTAAGGCCAAAGTGGATTGTTTCTTACCTGAATGTCTAGGAATAATTGCATGCAAATCTTGTCAGTGTTGGATACATTGGAATCCGAGACATCTACTGCTCCACCTCGTCTCTGTGCACCTAGCCTAATTTTCTGGAGTGAAGACTCTGTTCTCCTAGCCTGCAAGATAGGGAGGAGTTAGGAGTTACAAACACAAATCAATCTTGATTATTTCTTTGAGCTCATCAAAGCATCAGGAGCACTAACCACGCTGACGAGTTCAGCAGCTGACTCATAATATCGACCAGTAATCTCAGTAGCAGCACTAAGCACTAGTTCATTCTTAGCATCTTCTTTCAAATACCTTGAAGCTCGCTCCCCATCCAAAAAAACCTAGTGGTGGTCAGTGGTTCAGCATTAGTTTTATAATTCAGAAGTAAACCTCACGCATAAACAAGACTGGCCGCCGATGGTAGTGGGAGAAAAAAAAAACAAATATTGCTGTTTTGAGAACATAATGACAATTTAAACTCAGGCCCCATACCTTCAAGGGACGTAATACTCCTGACACATAGGGTGAGTGTCTAACAGGAAGAGGTTTATTAGTCATCCTGTACGTTGCTGTTATTCCCTTTAGCTGTCTCAAGTCCTACATTTTTCATAAAGTCGGCATGTAAATACGTAGAGTTCACATTATGGAAATAATATGTAGAAGAATCTAATAACTGCCCAGTAACAAGAGCTCTTTTTTTCTTTTGTGAGCTACAATCGGCCCAGGGGACATATCTTACTGCATTAAATTTAGCCAGAATAATCTTTAATCAATACACAAAAGCTTACCTCACCAGACTTCTCAACCAGAGTCTCCACAATGGTGTTGATGATGGCAGGTACTAAAGCATCCAATGCTTTTCCTCCGTGTAGAATACTCTGTTTTACATGATCAAGTGTATCACCAGAGCATGAAGAAAGGAGCTCAAGTACATGTTCAAGAAAGTCACCACAAACCCTTGTGTGAAGGCAATTTATGTCATGAATAATCTGCAAAGCAAACAACTTACATCAGCCTGGTGGCTTAAGAACAAACAAGTCACTATGGCAAGATCCAGCAACGTTCATAGCATATGTAAAGTCTTTTCATAGTTTCATTGCCATATTTGCTCGTCATGGATACGCGCAATGGAAATTTGATGAGACCCAAGGATAAGAAGAGACTATAGAAAATATTACAGGACAAAACAAGAAGTACAACAAAAAAAAGTCAAAGCATACATAAATAAATTCATCTGGTACAGCTGAAATAGCCCATTCACAGCCAGGATTGGAGCCAGCATTACCCTTCTTCCGAGCAGCTAGTCCAGATGACAACCAACTTGAGTACCTATATTGCATTTATAAAATGTAGTCAGTATCAATAAAAGCCTGAATGAACTAAAACACAGTATCGAGTTCCACCTCAGACTGACCTTGAAAGAAGCTGCAATGATAAGCGCAGAAACTTGTCAGAATAAGAAAGAACAACAACATCTTCTCTCCAACAGGATTCCAAGCACTCCAACAAAGTAGCACTTTGTTTTAATGTCAAATCCAGAGAATTTCCTTCACGAGAATGCACATTGTGTAGTGGGATGAGACTAGTCGCCGCAAGTACTGATTCTAGAGCACCCGCAATCTCCTGAAACCTGAGGTAATATAAGTAATGTAAAAGGGCAGTCCTAAACATAATCCTCAACTTTCTCAATGAGAAAGGCAACCACTTCCATACCTCAAAGAGAAATAAACCCCAAGGTTCCATTGCTTCATGAACTCATTATATACAGCTTCTGCTCGAAATTTGGAAACAGCTGCTCTGGACGGAAAGTAACCTTGCATAAGAGTACACTGTTATAAGTACAATGAACAACATCTTGACTTGTATAAATGTAACAACAGTTCCTTATCAACACCGAGTAACCAATTCTGAGTTTCAAATTTAATGAATGTAACTGAGGTATGTTTGATCCTACCTTCCAGATGAGCCAGGAAATCTAGGCTCGATTTATAATTTTTCAGAAATTCTGTTGGTCGTCCAGGAGAAAAAGCACCAGGTTTTCCCTTTTGGATTGCTGAGAGAACCTCTTTGAGAATTGAATTCGCCAAGAAGTCGAACACATGCAAACCAGAATTTTCTGGAGGGAAAAGAATATCAAAAAAAAAAAAAATAGTTCAGCAACTTGGATAAGATGAGGAACACCTTCACGGATGCAAGTGCATATCAAATATCATAATATAGTAGTACAACCTAAAGTGCATTCGATAAGGAAGATAGTGAGTAAAGATACACAAATGAAACAATGATGTTAAAGCAACTAGATTATAATGAACTTAGATCCAGACAAATGACTACAGAAAGCTAATAAAGTGAAGAAAGTATGCTATGCTAACTTTCTTTGGAAATCAAAATATAACACATAGCTTTATTATCTTGATGGGAGTAAAATATCAAGGACTTAGGGTGGATGACAATACCTTCAAACGAAATTTCCAACAAATATTTGCAGTCTTTCTGAATGCATTCCTTTATTTGCTCATAATCATTCTCAAGTTCATCTCCAGATGGCTTTCCAGCTGCCCATGATGCTCCATGTGGAATAACTTTTTGTATTAGTGGGGCCACAATGGTTGTTCGGAAAAGTTCTTCTGCACTCCTTGTATTATCAATGGCAGCATATGCCCTTAGGCAATTGTAAATTGCATTTGCATCTCGATGTTCCAGTCCATCTACAAAACAATGTCCCAGGCTGGCATCTAACAATAGGCTAGCACCCTGAATCCTCTTTTCCATGTTTTCAATGAAAGGCAGGTTCTGTACTGGCATAATATAGAAAAAGTAGATGAGCACAAAATGTCAAATACCCTCACATTCACTATATAACTATCGAGTTTTGAACTATATATAAACAGAGCTCTTGCTAAGGACCAACCAGATCAATGCTAAGATAACTACTAAGAAAACGAATGTCCTAGCATTATCTATTCCTCACAGGTTTCCCCAAGCCCTCATTCATACGGGACATATTCTCAATTTCACCATTTAAACTTCTTGAAAGCCAAAGGAATCACTAGTATCCTACATAACTTGCTCATTACTAAAAAGGACAACTGAACCTATGAGCTTGAATCATATGTATGCTGCAATATAACTTGAGGTCAAATTTGAGAAGCATCAAAGCAAATGTTAACAAACAGTTGCAAGACTGAGAGAGGGAGAGCAAAAGTAACCTGTGCATGAGCAATATAGAACTTGAGGCGATTCATCTCACTGGCAATTCTCTCCAAAAGCATGCTTTGAGTATCTCTGACACTAGTCCCATTCTCGGTAGTCCCGTTGCTGATAAAATTCTTCACATCTCCATTTGACCAGTCCGCAGGCACACTCGGTAACTCCTTTATCAGTTTTTCAACCTGCACCGTCACAAGTATCACGAAATTCAGTACTACATTCCTTTTTCTCTTCGCGGAACCTATTTAGCACCGATTTCATATCCGAATACGAAAATTCTCAACTCCACTAGTGCTCTCTCTAATAAATCATGCTCGGAATTCTAAACATTACCTTAGAGACGACGTGAAAGGTATCAAGCAGAAGCTCCAAGATCTCTCTAGCCTCCGCAGCCTCGGATCTCTGCTTCAATCCATTCGTGAGCGCCTCAAGCGATCCCTGCACGGAGCCGCGGAACTGCTCGATCTTCTCCCTCAGCTCCACAAGCGGGGCCCGCATCCGCACCACGGCGGAGTCGACATCGACGAGCTTGGTGCTGAGGTTGACGAAGTCGGCGTAGTCGCGGTTGATGAGGTCGATGAGGTCGTGGTTGAGGGAGGCGAGGTAGGACTGGAGCTCGGATCGGAGAGTGTCGAAGGGGACGAAGGTGCGGAGGTCGGAGATGTAGGCCTCGGAGTCGAAGTCAGGGGAGAGGAAGAGGGAGGGCTTGAACCAGATGGGGTGGGAGTCCAGGGGGTCGGAGAAGAAGTCGGTGTTGGATCTGTGCGGTGCCGAAGCAATCGGATCCGCCATTGCGTTTCGTATGTGTTTCGCTTCTTCTTTCTCTTTGGTGGTGAGATTTATAAGAGGAAGAAAGACGAGAACCGGAGCGGGTAGTCTCCGTTATAGTCTCCTACTTGGACTCCTTTTCTGTACTAGCCCAGTTGTTATACACGGGCCCATCTAGAGTAGCCCAGTTGTTATACACGAGCCCATCTAGAGCAGCCCATTTCCAATGCTATTTGCTTCGTTACGGCAAGATGAAATTACAGGTGAAGATGCTGCCTAAAGTTGTAATGAAGCCATGACCAAAACCAAAAGAATACACAATTTCAAACCCAAAGCCAAGAGTATGTGGAAACACGACCAGCAAACACTTCTATCTATTGATGGAAACTTTATTGCAACATAGGTTGCACAACCAATGGCAACGGATACATACAGTAAACTTAGATTAACAAAAACTATACATGCTAAAAGAAGAAAGTAGATCAGAGTAATTGTTGCTTATTGTTCAATTTCGACAAACTCGATAAAAAAAAATGACTATATGCACAAGGCCATCGTTCAACTTCATCTTTGTTCCTCTATGATCTCTGTAAACTTAGATTCAACAGACATGTTTTTATGCCGACGGAGAGGATGGGGAACAAAACACAAGCAGTGAAGCCATGCCACTTGTGCGGAAGGCTTCACTTTTCCTTGTGCCCGCCACCATCAACCTAAGGGAAAGCGATAGCTTGACAAACTAACATTCATTTTACAGGCAAAATGGTTCCCCAGAAAGCCTTCAGATGGAGGGCAAATTTACTCGCACATGGGGCTCTTCGCTCTGGGAGAACTGGAGAATTTATGAAAGAAATATGCATAAAAAACCCTTTCGTACACGGGAAATCTTCACATGAAGTAACTAAGGGCCTTCTTTCTTCTAGAACCCCCTTCTCCATACAGTTCATTCCATTGTAAGAGCTCTGTCATGTTTACAGACTCCGAGGATACACTGGCACATACCTAATTCCACACAACAGGTTCACAAATTAAGAGAAAGCAACGAGTGAATGAGTAAGAGAAAGCATACTAATGATGTTGATAAGCATTTACCTGTTCATGAGCATATTTAAAGTCATCCATGTTTACAGGCCGAACATCACCACTGCTACTCAATGCAGGAACAGGTTTACCTTCTGCTATAGCTGCAGCACGATCCTGTCACCAGTGTACAATGTCAGATCAAACCTTCTATTCAGAAAACTAAAGTGACTAACAAACAAGTGATATCTAAGTTTGTGTTGCCTGTCCCAAAGTTTTGGACAGACATAACCAACAAATAAGGCAACACAGTTACATTTGCTTTCCAGCCAAGTGAAAAAATCAAAAATAAAGACATACCTTCTTTTCCTTTTCCAATATCTCTTTAATTGGATGGTGTGCAGCAGCCACGCATAGATTCTGCAATATAAAAGAAATTTTAATATATACAGCCACTCAAACAATAGTTATCAATGTAAAAAAGAAAAATTATATCACGTATATTACTTTAAGATCACTTCCAGAATATCCATCTGACATGCTCGCAATTGCCTCAAAATCAACATCGGGAGATAAGTCCTCTTTTTCCAATATGACTCTTAATATCTTTGCTCTATTGGGAGCATCTGGCAAATTTACCATTAACCTGGAGAAGAAAACTAATCATAAACCAAGGGGCATCTTGTAGTAAACAGCACAAAACGTGTGGGATGGTGTGAGAATAAAATGGTGAGACAAGTTGTGTAGATACATGAAATCATTGGTCCCAACTTGACATGATGTTTACCTACGGGGCAGCCTTCGGATGACAGCTTCATCAAGGTCAAACGGCCTATTTGTGGCAGCAAGTACCAGAACTCGTTCTGCTTCTTTTGTTCGTAACCCATCCCAATTTACCATAAATTCATTTTTCATCTTGCGCATTGCCTCATGCTCCCCTGGGTTTTCCCGCCGGCCCAACATGCTGTCAACCTATAAAAAGCACCAATAATGAGAGGATACCATTTGAATATTACCTCCATATAAAATTGTTGAAGGGCAATGGGAGTTAAGTACTTACTTCATCAACAAATACAACACTAGGGGCAATTTTACTAGCTAGAGAGAAAACAGCTTTCACATACTTCTCGCCCTCACCAAACCACTGCAGTGAAGATGATATGATTTAAAAAATTGTTACATGAAATCACCACAACAGATTAAACAATACTCAACCAAAAATTAAGAATTTCCAACCTTAGATGTGATGCTCGACATGGATATGTTAATGAAGTTTGCACCAGCTTCTGTAGCCACAGCCTTTGCCAGCATCGTCTTGCCTGTCCCAGGGGGCCCAAATAACAGGATGCCTTTGCAAGGCTGGAAGCAGAGAAAATATAAACAACTCTAATCAGATACACTCAACAGCTGATCAAACAGTAACACCAAACTTGGGACTTGAAATAAGAACCCCAAAGTAAAACATTGAAACTCTGGAAACTACAGCAATATTCTCTGTCAACCTAAGTGACAGTTACACCTGTATTATAAATAGAGGGCTAAACGTAAACTATACTGAACTCTACCCTAATAAAACCAGGATGCATGAAAGAACAACAATAGTACAGCTACCACACTCTAAACATATATAATTATTTTCTGCAACATAAAAAAAAAACTAGGACCTTGGTTAATTGCCCCTTGCAGAAAAGCTCCGGCCTTTGTAAAGGCAGCATCACCAATTCTTTCAATGTATCCTTCACATTTTCAAGTGCCCCAATATCATCAAACGTGACTCCAATGTCAGTTGGTGGGATAACATCAGCCAAAAGCCTTTTCTCAAATTCATTTTCTGTTACAACATCCTGATTTCATCACAGAAAAAGATTAGACAGATCACCATGAAGAACTTAAAAAAACAATGAAGTCTTACTCAAAGTGACAGTCTTGCAAAAAGAAAAAGGAAAGAAAGAACAATATGTAAAAAGTTGTTGAAAAAGCAAAAACCAGTTGCATGCAGGATAGCCAATCACCTTAAGTGACTTCTTCAAGCTCTTATTTTCATTCTGGATAGACTGCAAGATTCCAAGTCCGTACTGGATGCTGCCAGAATTGCAACATGGCATTACAACTGTGTAATATCCATCCAATAACTGATATTTTAGCTAGCAATTATTCAGCAAGATGGCAAGAAATGACCGGTCAATTACCTCTCAGCAGACAAAACAACTTTTGTTTCTGGATCAGCTTCAGGATTCTGCATTAAATGATGGCTTAACGCCCATCCAACTACCTTCTCTGAACCTGCAACACATAAGACATTACATAAAATTATCAACAATAGCACAAAGAAGACAAAACCAAATTATGCCTGATACATCAGAACTATAACATACTTTCATTTGTGAGTGTCTGGTCCTTGATGTTTAGTGTATCAATTCCTTCGCATTCCATCCCACACCGACCCAGAACCTAGAAATGAAACAACGCACCTTGATTATCATCTTTAAAGTTTGACAGCTGTAAACATAAACTCCTTAATTAATAAGAGAACTCAAGGGGCCTGGACTAGAGCATTTTAAATTGTATTTCTCCACAGTTGTCAAAACTTCTATTTTTGGACATAGGCTATTAGTGTCAAGTCAAGTTTTATATGATCCTCATCAACACAAATTATGAATATATACATACATATACACAAGCCCGTTCTGGTGTGGACGTCCGCACTCGGCTTAAAGTGCGGACGTCCCTCCGTTCTCCACCGGACGGCTCCGACGACGGCGCGCCTCCACCCCAGCATCCCCGATCACTTTCCCTCCCCCGCGAGTCCGTCGAATTCCAGTTTTCCGGCGAGATCGATTGGATTTGAAGTTTTGGGTGATCTCGCCGGAAAACTGGAATTCAGGGAGGGAAAGTGATCGGGAACGCTGCTGGAGTCTGCTGGGGTGGAGGTGCGCCGTCATCGGAGCCGTCCGGTGGAGAACGGAGGGACGTCCGCACTTTAAGCCGAGTGCGGACGTCTGCTTTGGAACGTTTCTGTATATACACATATTAATAAATATCAAGGTCCTCTCTATATATGAGAGGAAGTGTTTGACACTGGATTTGTATAGCCTGCAAGTAATATGTAAGGTAATGAAGCAAATTCATGGACACATAAGGTTACCAATAGTCACGAGTTCCTAGCCAAATACCTTATACATATGTACAGACAATAGACAGAAGTAATGCCACAGAATGCAGACAAATACGGTTTCAAATATGAACATAAGAGTTATTCGAGCAAACAAGCTGACTACCCATAAACCGAACTGCATTTTAATGCGCACAGAGATCCCCAAATAAATGATACAGGAAAAAGTCAAACCAAAAGAAACTCACAGCGCGCAAGTGGTTTAGATTTCCCTTCATCTTGAGGGTTTCAGTATCACGATCCAAATGCTGTTTCCATGAGACAAGAAGTGCCTCATCCTGGAACAGTTAATAAACTTTAATAACATATATAGAAAATACCCAGGAAATAGAAGGGAAAAAAAACTGTCCATAAACCATAAACTGTCTATACAAACCTGTGGCATATGAATGGTTACTTTATTGGGAAAAAGTTTCGTCAGAAGTTTTGTTGCCTTGGGAACTTCCTTCCCTCTTTCGTGCAGTCTTCCAAAACTATCCTACAATCAAGAACACTCCACACTCAATATAGAAAAAGAGCACCACCCCATATTTTAAACAAAGATAAAGTAATAAAAAAAAAGCACACTATTTGCAAGAGATGCATAAGCATTACCGGAAAAGCCAAGTCAAGAAGAGCAGTTTGATTGCTACCGAACTTCGTGAATAGTAGACCACCAGGATGCGACTGGAAAGAATGGAGAGAACATTCAATATTATCATATTCATTTTGAAGAAATCTGTTTTGGGGTGAAATTAAGAGGAGCACAAAAGTGCTTAATCTCAACAGTCTCTGGTACCAGTTTTTACCACCAATCCCATGTTTGGTTGCACATAATGTAATATTACTTTGTCCTTACAGAGATAGGCTGTGTCTCCATATATGTAATATTGGCTCAAAATATTACGAAAAGACAACAGTAATACAGCATCTCGAGCAGAAAGAAATGCTGGAAAGCTCTTTGGAAAACAGTCTCTTATATATACAGGGTACTAAAAAGTATTGGTATAGCTTCATACATAACAAGTTTCGGCAATGGTGCTAACGAGTATGTAGACTTCTATTACAATCATTGCATAGTACCTCGTATATAGAAACCACATATTATCAATATTGTGAGCATCTAGCTGGGTGTGCAGGATTCCTTCTACAAAGATGATGAGCCATATTGCTTCCATATGATAACCCCATAATATATATTTACTACACTCACATGCTATAATTGTAAATATCAAATTCCAATTTTCAGTATCAATTTCTTTTTACATTTTAAGTTGAGTATACTTAGAAGATGACATAGCAATTCAATATTTCATGTTATCAATATATGAGGGAAAAAAAAAAAAAAAAACTTCCTCAAAAGGTCACCAAATGCAGAAACTAAAAGAAATATTACCTTCTCCTTGCGATTGTCAGTATGAGTATGAGAGCCAATAACAACCACATTATCAGGAAGCTTATCAAGCCTGCCTCTGAATGTGGAATATGAATCCTGATTTCCTACAAGGGACTTCTCTGCATCTTTCATGAACAAAATGAAAGGAGAGCTTCTGCTCTCACTATGTACAGCCTGTAATAGATAATATGTAAAAATTATGAGAAGCTGAAAACATTGTTAACAAAACAGGATTGCTTATGATGGAAAATGATGCTACCTCAAACAATGTATTGATAAGTAATCTATCCAGATCATCCCCACCGGTGTTCTCCAAACGAAGATCAGAGGCTACAGCAGGAGAAATAAGAAAGGTAAGAGGACTAAATACATACACACACATATTATTATCATCATCATCATTACAAAATGAAGGTCACAAGCTACAAGCACGTGGAGCTGCTAATAACATCATACCGTTGCAAAAGAATCCATGTCCTTTACAAAGACCCCCGAGATCAACACCATCAAGTATTGGTTTATCAAACCTTACACCAATTTTTGACAAAGGATTGTCCTCGAAAACCAACATAACCTCTCCTCGGGTTCCAGTCGCTGGGCCCCTGTAAAAGTGACATAACATTTCTTAGTGCTTGAACACTTCTTAGTAACATATTAAATCAGTGCAGTAAAAGTTTCTAAATAGATATATCAAATCCAAAGCAGTCATTTTAAAAAAGGAGAAAAATAGAACCGCAAATTAACAATCACAAGAATTGTACCGTGAAGAAGATGTAGGATATAAGCCACTAGAAGATATGCCTATGAACCTTACTCTGTCACCTGCATGTTGCATTTAAAAAATTAAAAAAAAAAAATCAAGCTAAAGAAGAAGAAGAAAGAAATGCAGAAACTTGTAAATTCACAGAGGACAGAGAGCAGCAGAAAAAGATTCCCAAAATGGCAAACCTTTTTTAAACACGTAATTCTTAGATGTCCCTGAGGATGTGGCGATGCCGTCAGTCTCCTTAGGCTGGGATTCGAGGCCATATGAAGGCCCAGTTGAAGAGCTTGGCGCCAACTTTGGTGCCTCTAGCTCAGAAGCTGAAGGATCAATACTCTTAGCCAAGTCTGTAGGAACAGGACTTGGTTTGGCCAAGGTGCTCATTTTATCTCCATTAGAACCATCCTTGAGCAGCTCGGCTTCCTTTGACGATAAACCCTGTGGATGAATACTATCACTAATTAGCTCTGGCAAAAAGATTGAGCAATGGAAGTAAAAAGAAACATTGATAACAATTAATAATATAAAAAATAACTATAATCACGACACGGTGGACAAAACCAAGTAATTAGAGTAAATCCCCAAAAAAAAGAAAAAGGAAGAACTTAAGCCAATGCCGGGAACTTGTTATTTACTTACACCCAAAAGTGAGTGGCTATCAAATATGAGCAACTTTGCCCCGAAAAATTGAGCAAGTGCCTGAGCCAACATCTCCTGGTATATCTCAGACCCTTGAAAGGCATCAGAAACCATCAGTTAAAATTTTGGAGCAAAAGCCAATACATCACACGTAATATTTACCATCACAAATAGCATTACATTCATACCTGCAGGACCAGATAGCAATATTCGAGGATTCACAGTGGTAAGCTCAGAAGTATACTTTGCATGTTCTTTATGTTTCAAGTGTATAAATGAAGCTGCAATCAGCACATTCTTCGTATTCTCACTGCAATTTACAAAATCAATAAGCTACTATTGCATTTTTGAAATCAACAATCATGCACAGTATAAATCAACATTCAACAGAGTAGAATAGTATTGGGAGTATTGAGTTATAAGCATAACACCCAACTGCTCACTGCACACGGCTTGCTGTGCAGTGACTTAGATATATGCACAATAACTCAATACTCCCAATAAATAGGAAAAATTGCATTTATAATTACCAGGTAAACTAACAAGATACATGCACAGACCTGAAGCATTTGTAGCAAAAGAGAAGAAATGTATATTGGCTTAGCCAGGACACATACACAGCATATAGTGAATACCTCAAATAGTATGGGAAATTGTCAAATGAAACATCCACGCTATTGCCTTCAAGAATTGCTGCATGAATGCCTCCTTTAAAAACAGCACATCGCACAGACATGCCTGACATTGATGCTGGCATCGAATCCCTCGTCCACTCATTTCTTTCTTCCAATACCTGTTTACAGATACCTTTGCTCAATTTCAGTTTATAACTAGGTGATCGTGCTAACATCCTCAATAAAGCCCCTAGCAAATCATTCCCAGAGAATTTTACATTGTCTGCCTCTATGCCCGAATCTGGGTTGCATTCTGGAGTAAGATTCTTGTTGATTCCTCCAATCTCTTCAGTTTTGTTAGTCGCTCTGTTTGGAGTCAAGCTGTCTTCGAGTTCTTCAAGCTCGCCTTCTGTACCTTCTCGAATAACAGACTGAGCTGGTGCGTCGGCCCCTGGATGGAATTTATTGGTGGCCTGTGCTGCAGACTTCCATCGTGGTAGTTCTGGTCTCATACTAAGAGAAGCCAGTATGGAAGCCCCGTCCACAGCTGAAGGATCTCCGGCTCTCCTGTCAAGCAGATATTTTCCAATGCCACTTGGAACCTCTGTACCCTTAACTGGACCCTCAGGCACAAGTAGTTGAAAAATCTATGTCAACCAAAGTTAAGGAAACTAACCATGTGGGCATAAATTCTTACAGGCACACAGTTACATGGGCATTGAAAGTGATCCAAAGAGTACAGTCAAAAAATTAAGATTATAACAGAAACAAATAAAGAAGTAAATAACCCATGAAGGATACATAAGCATGATTTCCCAGAAGACCAAATACCACTTCATCACCCGAGTTGAGCACACAGCTGTTGCCTTTCTTCACATGTGCCCCATTTACTTGTAGTGATCCCTTGTTTCCCATACTTTCTATAATCGTAACAGCACCGCCCTCCCGCTGATCATGTTACAATGAGCACACACATTTTAGAGGAAAAAACACCTAAGTGGGTTTTCATTAAAAGTAATATGAACCAACATTCTCATTAGTTTTGCAGATTACCTACAAAACCATAAGAAATGCAACTCTTGAAACAATACCTGTTCACGTCTGATCTTGCACAGACATGCACTAATAGTACTATCCTTCAGAGGGAAATTGCTGCTTCTGCTCGAACCAATAGTGAAATTTGATGTTGTGATAGCAATGTTCAGATTCTGTAGTTGAACAAAGTAGTTAGATACACCTCAAACAAAATATCCAACACACTACTTCAGTCCAGACTCACACACAAGTCCACCAATTCAACTTATGCGATAAAAATTCAGAAACACCAGCACAAATTACCAGAGCTGACTGTGACAGAAGCTTGCACCAAGGTGTTGCCAGCTCAAAACTCGCCGAATTCAGACCCGACTTCTGATACGAACTCCATGCCAAAATCGAACTCCTCGCCTTATCCAGCACAGCAGCTGGAGAAGTCCCTGAAAACAAGAACCAAACATTTCCGAAATTCTCAATCAAAAACCAAACATTTCCAAACTCAAATTCAATCCAAAAACAAATGTAACACATCATCATCATCACAGTGCCAAATATTCTACCTTCAGCCACACGCGGCGGAGTCACCGCCGCAGCTTGTGCAGAAGCTTCAGTCTTTACAGAAGTCACACCATCCCCGGCGGCGCTGCATTCTCCGGGATCAGCCGCCGCCGTGGCCGGAGTACAAACCTCCTTGGAATTCTCGGTTTTCTCGGAAGCAACACCATTGTTATCGACCTGTAAAGAAACACAGAAACCCCAAGAAATCAAAACCCTAAATCTCACAATTCAGGCCAATCCAAAAACCCAATCTTTGACCCTAAAACCAAAACCAAGAAAGAAAGAAGGACAATAAAGAACCGATTTTTATTCAAGAAAGAAGACAGAACCTTCTGACGCTTCGGAGACTGAGACTTGTTGTTGTTGTCGTCCGAGGACGACGATCTTTTGCTGTTGTTGTTGTTGTTGTTGCCGGAGAGAGATCCACTTCTCCTCGTTGAAACCATGACTGTCTCTCTCTCTTCGGTTTTTTTTTTTTTCCTCTAAAGAAAAAAAAAATGGGAAAGAAAGGGCAAGAGAGACCCTGGGGGAGATTTAATTATTTTTAAGGGGGGTTGATTTTGTGCTTTATTTATAGTTTGGGTTCCTAAAACCGAGATTATGATAAAGTTGTTTCCTTTTTCGTTCTGGTGTTCGGTTGGTGCATGGAAGATTTGTGTCCCCAATTTGGGTTTTTATAGAGGAAGACGAAGGCGCAGGTTAGCGTCCGGGGGGCGAAGACAGACGGGAAGAGACCAGGTGGGTTGGTGTTAAGGGAGTCTTTGGTTGGTTGTAAACTTAAGAGGGTGGGGGTTGGTGTCATGTACTTGGGTTGGGTGTGTTTGTGTTTATACTTGTGGAGTGGCAAGGCTTGTCTAGTAGTAGGAACTAGGAAGCTCCTATCAATTTGTTGGGTTTGGTTTGGGACTTGAGTGGTTTTATTTTCATAGGATTATGCAGATTTACTACCGTTTCTTAAACCATGTAGATTTATTTCGAGATTGAGATGGAAAAGACCGACACGATTTATTCGCGCGTTACTCGTAATCACGTGAATTAGCGGTTTAAAATTATCACTCATTTTGTGAGACAGTGTAACATGTGAAATATATTTTTTGTATAGTATGTGAACATTTTATACAACATGACACATCCAGACACATTTATTATTTAATAGAGAAAATTCCCTTCCACCCTAATTTTAGGGATTTTTTTCCCACTAACAAAACAATAATCTAAAATGAGAAATTTTATTAACACATCCTTAAATGTTAGATACACATCATTTTTTTATATAAATTAGATAAAACTTTGTATGTACATAAAATTACCAAAAGAGACATTTATATCAAAAATAAAGAAACCTAGTTGAAAAAAATTATATCCTTCTTAAGACTATTATTCTTCTCTACAAAAACAACGTATGTGAAGATATCAAGCTCTAATCACAAATAGCTAGCGACAACCATAGTTTCAAGCAAAAACTAAAGACAACGTAATGGATTCCAGTGGTATTTCTCAACCCCTAAGCGAGGTATGATTTCTCTATCTTTGATTAAAATTGATCTACTACAAAATTTAAATTTTAGGGTTTGTTGTTTGATTAGATAGTACAAAGCGAAGTTGGAAAATTTATTTTTTACTGTTCACACATCCTAAGTCATTCAAAAGCATTTACGTTTGAACACCAAACTAGAACTTGAGATGGTGCCATATATAATTATATATATATACTCTTCTAGTTTGTTTGTCAATGATCTAACTCAATGAGAGATATCTCAAGCAAAATCGTGCCCTCCTGATGACGTAAGAGATCTCATTGATGTGAATTTTCTTTTAGATCTAGAAAATATGTGTATGTAGTGAATTAGTTGTGTATTTAAATTGAGGGTATTGTAAGAAATTTGGGTATGTATATCCGGTAAAATGTTAAAACAATAAAATTAATAGATGATGTATTAAATATGGTATGTATATCTAGTAATTAGGGATGTGTAAATAAAATTTCTCATCTGAAATTCTTACTAACTTTATAATGTTTAAGAGTGTATTCTATACTACTTGAAAGGCAGTTAATTTGCAGCTAATGGAATCTTTTATATAATTTGTTATATTTGGTAAGTCTGGTAATTAATCACAGTTGAAAGACTAGTACTTTTGAGAAGTTTTCACCTTGTTTCAGGACCAACAACGGTACTTAGGAATGGCGTCCCTGCTGACCTGAAGAAACTGGATGAGCACTTTCTTTCTAGGAGTTACATAACTGGGTAAACTATTTTTGTTACTCGCAATATGTGAATGTACTGCGGTGGTACAAACATTGAGGCACTTCTGAGGATTTCATAGTCAAACAAAACACAAAAGGTTGAGAATTTTCTGATGTATTGAATAAATCTCAAGTCGGGTATATATACAAGCATAGTTCTAACCTTAGAAGAAAACTAATTACACCGAAAGATTTACATAATCCTAGTTGATTACAGAATATACATCTTCCCAATATATTAGAATTGAGACTGACGTTAACACTCCTCCTGAAGTTGGCGCATACAAATCTTGAATGCCCAACTTATCAAGTGAGTCACTAAACACCCTGGACGACACAGCTTTGGTAAGGATGTCAGCTAGCTGCTCCTCCGAATGAACAAATGGGAACGAGATTATGCAAGCATCTAGCTTTTCCTTGATGAAGTACATGTCCATCTCTACATGTTTTGTCCGATCATGCTAAACATGATTATGTGTAATTTCAACCGCAACATTATTGTCATAGTGAAGAGGCATTGATCATTCCTGCTTGAAACTCAAACTCTTTAATAAACTTCTCAACCATAACAATTCACAGACTCCTTGTGTCAGGACCCACCCCGAATTTCACCCTGAAACCTAATGTAAATCCTGCGGGGTCCACCTCCGAGGAAATTTTACCGAAAATTCGGCATAATATATTTTGAAAATAGACAACCCTTACCTGAAAAATCCAATTTACACTTTTCTAACCAAACTAACTAACATCAACACCTGGAGTCTTCCTGCTCCCCAAGATCATCACATCTCCCAATATAACAATTACTCAACTAAAATAATCCCACAACCAACAACAAACAATTAATAATTTACTACTGGACTTTCAGAGCATATATAAAGTGAAACGAAAAACAATGAATAAAGAATTAGCAGAAGCAGCCTCTGACTATGTCTCAAATCCATGTACGCTCGACCTCATTTAAACTTATCTTGCATACTGGGCATTTAAAATCAAATGGCCCAGGGAAAAGTAATTTAAAAACTTTAGAGTGAGTTGACAAAAATAAATTAAATAATTTAACAAATACATAATTTATATATTTTCCCACCTTTCAACTTTTAAAACTTAACAGCATGCAACTTTAATAATCCAAATAACTTAAATTCAGAATACCATAAAAATAGACAACCCAGCCCCGCTGATTTAATCAAATATAGAAATCACATAAGAAGAGATAAACCAGTCTCGCTGGTTAATCAATTATATAATTGGGGAGAAAAATAAAATAAAGGGAAGAGTTATCACCATGTAAAAGGAGCCTCCCAAGCTGGAGTCGGTGCCTCTCAGGCTATAATAGCGTCTCACGCTAAGCGTTTTACTCACCTATAGTGAGGACCGCTAATAATGGCTAGCTAACAAATAAATATAAATACCAATCGGTTACCTCTTAGGCTCTAATAGCGTCTCACGCTAAATGCTCTACTCACCTATGGTGAGGACCGCTAATAATAGTTAGCTAGCAATAATCAATATAAGCGACCATATATTATGATGACTAAAAACATACGAAATCACTTAAATCCATTAAACTTCCCCAAGATCATACAAATGGTATGGTTCCCGACCGTACTTGAAAATCATCGTAAGAAATTATGTTAAAACTCAATGACGTGTCTCACATGTCAAAATATTCTCAAAACCATAATATAAGCAGATTTAATTAACAATTAAAAATCATAATTAATATCTCAATCCAAAATACTCGATAAATCATTCACAAGGTCAAGATTGATATTCCACCAATAATTTCGAAAATTATAAACAGCGAACTACCAAAAATCTCATTCTCGGAAATCTTTTATAAATCTCAAAGTCCATCATTAAAACCATTATAATGAAATCCGGAATTTATAAAGAATATCCAAACTCAAATACCAAATTAGTAATCCGAGCTCAAATCCATAAATCATGACTCATAATTAATCAATGCTTCAAATTCAAATATTTTCTAAGATCATTTCATAAGCCGAAATTATAATATAAGCTCGGAAAATAAAATAATAAATTATAAAATCTTAAATGCATATTTATTTAAAACCAAAATGTTCACTCACAATATACGGCTATGCCTGCCGTTGATCCGAGATCTCCTAACATGATCCTCCTCACGTCATGAACAATAGATATTATTAAATCTCAAGACTAACTCGATACTTTAAATAAAACTGCAAGAATAAAAGTGAGCCTATAAATCCTTCGCGCTTGTCCAACTTCTCCATCCTTAAACCAATAAGGCTCCAACTTCACCACAAGCATCGAAATCCATAAAACAACTTTCTGAAGTTTAATCAACACTAATCCAATGGCCGAATTCTATCCTATCAACCGTTTATTTCACTAATCTTTGAAAAATCTCAAACATAACCAAAACTCCTCAAAAGATTCAAAACTTCACATCATTAAACTCTTCTCATTAAAACAAACTCAAAAACAAATAAAACTACCCCTAAGTGGCGGCCGGTAGCCGAACTCTGGCAACCTCCAATGGCTACCAAATTTTGACACAATCTTCCTCTCAACATTACAAACAACTTTCATAACTACTAATTGATCAATTTCAAGCTTAAACATGCCAATCGAATCAAAACAGAAAAAAACCTCAATTTAAGAACCGTAGAATTTCAAACCTTCGATTCTCCCTACCTAGCTCGAGTTAGGATGTATCTTTTTAGGGGTTTACTGCTGGAAGGGAGAGCTTCAAGTTGAGACCAACGACTCCAGCTATGGTGGCTGGAAAAGGAAGTTTATGGCGAAACTCCAGCACACACAGCCGTGGCTTTCGGGACTGATTTCTCCTTCATGGAAGCGCAACACGACCATCCACCTACCTAGACTTGAAGAGGATGTTCCAAGCTTTGATTTGATACCTAGCTCGCCCTCTAACTCGGCCGGACGGCGGCGGACGCAGGCGATGAAGTTCCGGCATAAATTCTGGAATTTTTGGGCAAATTCTTGAATTATCCCGAAATGGGGGTCTGATTTGTTATTTATAGAACTTGAGTTTTCTTCAAAATTACCAATCTACCCCTAACTTTAAACCCTTATAACTTTTTCGTACAAACTCCGATTAAAATGTGCCGCATATCCACGAACTCAGTTTAACGTCCTCTACGACTTTCATGAAGAAAGTTTTCCCAAATTTTAGACAAAAGAAAAGGTCAACTTTTGGAGCCTTAAATAGTAAACGGTTACTCAAAACGGTAAAAACCAAAATAATACCAAAAGTAAATAACTGTAATTTAATTTAAGAACCGGGATGTGACACCTTGAGTCATACCTCTATACTCAGCTTCTGCACTAACTTAAGAACGGGCCACCACATTCTGTTTCTTGCTTCTCCAAGTGATCGACTAAGTTTCCACCAACAAATGTAAAATAGCCAGAAGTAAAACGCATGTCAGTGATGTTCCCTGCCCAGTCCACATCAGTATAACCACTAGTCCTCAAATGTCCATGCTTACGAAACACCAGACCTTTTTCAGGAGCAGACTTTAAGTATCTCAAAATTCTCATCACAACATTCATGTGATCTTTACTAGGATTGTGCATATATTGACTCACCACACTAACCGCATAAGCAAGATCAGGTCTAGTATGCCACAAGTAAATTAATCTTCCAACTAACCTTTAATATCGAGATTTGTCAGTCGAAACTTGATCAGGATACTCTGCAATCCGATGGTTCTGTTCTATCAATGTATCAACTGGTGTATAATCAAGCATACCAGTCTCTACTAGCAAATCCAAAACATATTTTCTTTAACTCAGCATGATACAGTCCTTGTTCCTGGCTACCTCAATTCCCAAGAAATACTTTAAATTCTCAAGGTCTTTCATCTCGAATTCAGAAGACAACTGATCTTTCAATCTTCTAATTTCACCAATGTCATCACATGTCACTATCATGTCATCTACATAAATGATTAAGGCAGTAAGCTTACTCTATCGGTGTTTCAAGAACAAAATATGATTTGAGTTACTCTGCCTATACTCAATCTTCTTCATGAAAGACGTGAACCTTCCAAACCAAGCTCTTGGAGATTGCTTCAATCCGTACAGGGGCTTTTTCAATCTGCACACCACCTTCTCGCCCGTAGAAGTTTTATATCATGGAGGAAGATCCATGTAAATTTCTTCATTCAAATCTCCATGAAGAAATGTATTCTTCACATCAAACTGTTGCAGGGGTCAATCCAGATTAGCTGCTATTTCTGCACAATCCCGGGCGGGATATTGCGGAAGCTGATGGTGGGGCTATCCTTCTCCTGCCTGGGCTTTCCTTCTCCTGCCTGCAATAACAAAGGGGACCGGGACATTCCGGTCTTTCCTCCTCCGATGCTTTAGTCAGTAGATGGATAAATAGTGGAACAAGTAAAATGGTCATACCTGAAAAGCTGGCAGCTGGGCCTTATATACGGCCCATGATGGGTTCCTTTTATCTGGAAACTGATGTGGGACAATGTCACTACTGTTACTTCAGCTACCAAACTCTCTCGTGCCTCTAGGAGTCGTTCCCGGCCCAGGGTGTTGTTACTGACATCGGGCTTGGCCCATCCTGCACACGGATGGGAACCCTGGGGTGGGATCGACGGTCGTGGTCGCGCTGGATACTTACTGGTATACAGGCTTGGGAGGTTGTTTCATGCACAACCGACTACAAGTCCCCCCAAGTTCTCGTTCAAGACACATCTTGAGTGGGGACTTGGCTGAAATAAGCCCGTAGACCAGAGAACTATCTTGGATGGGTCCCACCATAGTCCCCCTAAGTCCGTGCTCACGGTGTGTATTGAACGGGTCTTCGCTTTGCTGAGGCGCTCGCCCCTCGCAAATACTAATCGTCCCGCGAGCCAAAGAATTTGCTCCGCGCGAAGTCATGACAACTTGTAATCTGGGTGTTTCATCCAATGTTACTAATTGTTCCGCGAGCCAAAGAATTCGCTCCGCGCAAAGTCATGACAACTTGTAATCTGGGTGTTTCATCCAATGTTACTAATCGAGTGACGGGGTGTTAACGCCGTCTGTGGTTTATCAGGCCACTTGCTCCGTTTTTAAAGGGATGATATGAAATTTCAGTGGAAATGCCGATCTTGGTGGAATGCCAATTTCTCGGTGGAATGCCAATGTCAGTGGGATGTTACTCTCGGTCGAGTTCCTCTCGGGTGGAATGAATGTACTTGTGGTACTCAGCCAAGGTGGGTTTTGCCTCGTACGATATCGATGACACACCCTGGTCTAACGATGTCAATGAATTTCACCCAGGATGGGTCTGGGTGACACATCCGGGACGGGTTTTGTCCTGATCTTGATGAATCATCCATGATTCAGCATAAGCCCTCCCGGTTTACGCAGAAACATTTGGCGCCGTCTGTGGGAAGTGATACAGAAAGTTATGTTGCTCTACCACCCGAGAGGCATTTCACCCGAGAGGCAGTTCACTTAATTCCATGAGCAATAGGTCCATCGGGAGGTGCACAAGCCTAGCAAAGGGCTAGCTAGCCAGTGGGCCATTAAGTACCCGGCTGGGCCCAAAGAAGCCGTCTGGCCCAAGTCAGTCAGCAGGTCCAATTCAGAAACGACATTTAAACGATCGGGAGTTAGCATTGCAGATGGTTCTTCTCTCGGCACCTCCAGCCGTCGCTCTGAGATGATCTCGCCCGGGCTCACGACCGCACCTCTAGCCATCACTCGGTCGAGCTGCCGAGACCCGCGACTCCATCTTGTAGGTATTGCAATGTACTCCTCCCGGGATGCAGGGGTTGGAGGTGCCCGGCCGGGTCTGATGTCTCCTCTCCCGGAGACTCCAAAACTCGGTCCAGATGTCGCCTGAGCCGAGGTGCCGATGCATGAGGCCAGTGGTTCCTCTCCTGGTGATCGGGTTCCCGATTGGAAGCGTTGTGATCCATGTTCAGGCAGAAAAGTGATCGACTTGGCGCCGTCTGAAATTGTTGTGGACACCCGGCTCGTTAGCTCTCCTGGGCCAAGCTCATCCAGTGCCGGCCAGGATTGATGCGTCGGGAACCAACTGGTAGCGCTCGGGATCCACCGGCAACGTCAATCAATTGCCGGCAGGGATGGACACCGCTCGAGCTACTCGATCAAGGCAGGAAAGAAATTGATCTGGACACCCATCCCGATTGGACACCAGGCTTCATCTCTCCGGCTTCCCGATTGGAAGCTTCCGGGACCTAGAGTCCACTCGCATCCCGGCCCCTGTCCTCAGTCCAAAATCTGCAAGGGAACTCCACTCGGGAGTGGTGTTGATTTGGACACCCAGCGAATTGCTCTGGGCACCCGTACGGCACCCACATAAGCTTCCCGGAATGGTTTAAAGAATTGGTCATCCGCGAGCATAAAAGAAATTGAAAGTAGACCCATGTGCAAGTTAGGGCCCCATCACCTTTATCTCCGGGTATCGAAAGGGGAAGGCTCAGTGTCAGTTTAATCTGCAAGCAACGGGTCCCGGAGGTAGTCAAAAAAAAAATCTCTTGTAGGTAGCCCGACCGTATTGACACAAAGGATTCATCATCCGGGAGTGGTACAGGCATGAACCAACACCTCCTATGTCCACACATTCGACATCAATTATCACAGATAAGTCCCGTCCATTGGTCTGAAAATTCATAAATATTCTACTTGCAAGTCAACATGCATGTTATTGGCATTCCACTAAGAGAGAGGTATTCCACAGGGAGATTGGCATTCCACCAGGATTGAAAGATCAGCATTCCACGAGTGTTACACAATTGCATGAACCATTGTGCTTTTCGATAAATATTATAATTGTTATGTCAATGCTCATCGATCATTTGTTCATTGTGAAGGTGCAACAATCCTCGCCCGGCCGAATAAGTTTTGAAGCCGGGGACCGGGAGGAGCATTTCTTATCTTGTAGGCGGACACCTCAGCTCGTCCTTGAAGAAGTCAAGAAGAGCAAGACCCGTTCAACACACGTCTTGAGTGCGGACTTGGGGGGACTGGGACTGAGTCCGTGTTGGGGGCATATGACTGGTCTATGGGCATTTTGTATATTAAGTCCCCACTCAAGAAGTGTCTTGAACGGGAACTTGGGGGGACTTGTAGTCGGTAGTCGGTAAACTACCTCCACTGCCCATAGACCAGTCATGAAACTTGTAGACCGACGTCCAGGCTACCTCGCCATGGTAAAAGATCATCAATGCGACATCGGGAAGGTGCTTCTCCAAGCTCCATAAGAAGACACCATGAGAGTATAAATATGTACAGTGTCCCACATCGGAAATGTAATGTAAGAGGGAACCTTCCTTATCTATAAAAGGAAGGCTCCCCCTCTAGATAGCTAAGCTGATCTGGATCGGGAAACTTATCTAATCTGGACTCGGAAGATAGTATTCCACCGGGATGGATACCATTGTAACCCCAAAGATGATACTTGATTCTAAGTGGACGTAGTCATGTCCCCCGAGGCATGGTGAACCACTATATGTCCGTGTTGTTCACTGTTCATACTCTTCATATCCCACCATTAGCTTCGGCATATCCATTCCGGGATTATGCGAAAACAACTGTCAAAGACATGAGGACTCGAATGGTATTGATCTTTGCCACAAGTGCGAATGTCTCATCATGATCCACCTCATTTTTTGAGTGTATCTTTTTGCAACCAACCTTGCCTTATATCTGTTAACTAAGTTATTTGTATTAGGTTTCACCGTATAAACCCATCTACAACCCATCTATGCATTGTATTAAGTTTCACAGAATCTTCCAAGCTATCAAGTCTCACTTTCTCCAGACATTCTAAATTAACGACCTTGGGTCTATGCATTGGTCTTGTCAATCTGAGAGTTGCATCACATATGATACAATAAATAGGCGGCCCAGGGACGTTTGCCATCTCAACAGCGTAAAATATTTCATTAATAATAGTCTGATGCTCAACTTCTGGGATATCCATGCTGGTAAGAACCTCAGCCAGTATCACACTATGCTTTTGCCTTTCAGATGATTCCAAGAAATCAGGTAGTTGAATCTGAATTTTCTTGTCCGCTACAATCGTAGAAGAAGCTCTCAGAAAATCAAAAGTTATAGCTCCAGGCATAGAGCTAGGACGGCTTCCACTCATCTTGTAGAGCAAAAGTCTGATTACAAGCCTGTGGCTTGGGAGTCCATAGGGAACACAAGCCTTGCAATACCCAAACATCTCCACATCACAGATTTGGAGCATTACCCAATCACCAGATCTCCTTCTACTTGCTTCTATAGCAGCTAGCAACATCAACTCATTCAACTTGCTCCATATCAACAACTGGGTCTGATCTGACAAAAAATGATCAAAGCATAGAAATCGACAGAAGCTGGGAATGAAATACAGGGAAGGAGATGAGAATCAACAACTGGATCTGATCAACATAAGTGATTATGCTCTACGATTAAAAATCTCCATAACTTCCTCTTCTTCTTCCTATCTGAAAAAGACCCAACATTTTTACCAAAATCCAGAATTCCTAAGATGGGGAAGGAAAGAGATAGAGAAGTACCTGAGGCTTGAAGTCGGCGGCCGGTCGGCGGCTTGAAGTCGGAGGTAGTCGGGGCGGTTAGGTTAGAGAGAGGCGGTCTACACGGTTGGAGGGTTTTGACTTTAGCTGTAGTGATGACATGTACAAATGATCTTACAGGGTGAATAAGAAATAATCACCCAAAGATAACTACTTAACACGTTTTTGGATTTTTCACTTTTTACTTATCTTTATAATTCTGGAATTTGTAATAATTACATCTCTTTGGATTACAACAAGTTCAATGATGATTGAATTTTGTAACCAAAAAATGTTAATGGTTGACTTGTTAAAGGTTGTAACATATCAAAGAATGTCAAGGAATATGTGAAAGGTTGTAAATCATGAATATGAATCATGACATTTAAGTGGTGATCACATTCCTCCATGTGTAAATATGTGACACTTCCTTTGTTCTAAACACACATTCGAAACATCAACTCAAATGATCTCCTCCTCTCTTGAGTTCTTTCTCTCCCTATCTAGGTTTTAGCGGTGATAGACCGAAGATACTACAAGTTCGTCAGGTGTTTTTGGCAGCAGTGCAACTCCAAAGCACAATTTGTCGGTGTATCCTAGGAGACAAGTGTCATCAAGCCTTTTGCACCGTAGAGGAGACATAATTTGTCTTAAGAAAAGTGTGTGAGACACACAACTCGACTTCAACACTTTCATCTGGTCTTACATCCGAGTTGGTTACTTAAAACAATCTTTGTGTTCTTCATTCTAAGTGTTCCAAAATATACGACTCGCCTCCATAAATTATACTTCTTCAATCAAGTGTGGTAACCAAAGTTGTTCATAGTAATTGGTTTCATGTTCATCATTTCATTATTTATAATTATTGTTTAATTATAAATTAAATTTATGTGAATAATATACTTGCAATATCTAAATTTTTTTGTTACAGCCACATCGGATGACAAAACCCCCCACAATTTTACCGAAGATAATCGAGAATCACACACACGACCCTGAATGAAAATGTCAGAAACAGAGGTTCCAAATTCAAGCGGCCAACTTGTCACACTCCTATGCCTTAGCAAATACGCTTGTGATGAATTCATTGTCTGGAGATGTGCATACGAAGAGAACTTAGACATGGAGAGCAATCTCTATTCTATACAATCAGTCCAGGTCCAGAATGGCCATGCGCGTGTGACAAGGTAAACTGAAGAGAGGAAATTTCCAGCTTCTTAGTCTAGAGTACCAATTGGGTAACTTGTTTTTTTTTTTTTTATATCAAAATCACACCGTTCTTTTAAGGTTCTTTTTTAGTCTTGAGATTAATCCTTGTTGGGATAATGTTACGGTTTCTTTCATGGTCACTAAACCTGTATTACGATTTGACTCCCAAGCTAACTATGAAGGTGTCACTCTAGCCTCTTCCAACTCAAACGCCTATGATGGTTCGTGAGATTTAATTATAATCACCTACGACTTGTATATCCTAATCGAAAAAGAAAAAAATAAACAAATTAACATACAAGCAACATAATCAGCTACAACATTGGCCCGAGTACCGTAAACTTGCTCTTGATCAGGGTCATAAATCATGATACTTTGTAGCTCTTATTTTACCAGGCCTAGGAACAATCACATGCATGCTTTGTCGTGATAATTGATCCTTGATAGTCTGAAAAATTTGATAATTATCATCATCCACAAAACATTATCAACGCATTGCAGAAGCATCAAGCATGATACCCTAATCCTTAACGGAGGAAAAAACAAAAATTAGGCATATTGTACGAGACCAATCCAATTTCAAAATCAAATTGTTGTAATCCTCAAGCCTAATTGGTACCGATGCCTGATGAAGTCTGAATGAGTTTCACAATTCACTCAAGCTGAAGCAGTTACTCGATAAAACAAAACAGAATGCATTTCGGGGGGAAAAAAAAAAGATAGCACCTAACAAATAAAAGAGATAGGATTTGAAGCATCTCAAACTGCGACAGCTCTAGTCTTCCCTGTTTTCCTACTAGCGAGCTGAGTCTCGGCCTGCATAACCACATAATATGTCAGATGCAAGGCCCAAATCACTTGCATACATTACTAGCTAATTGTAACAAAAAAATAATAATGTTAATTTATACCTCTTTCTTGACAGGCTCCTCCTTTTCTGACAAAATTAACTCAATATGGCATGGAGATGACATGTAAGCTGCAAAATGAATTCAACAGTTAAGTTTGATTAAGTAGAAAAACTTCATCCGCTGTATGGTACTCAGGGGAAGACAGAAAGCACTCACCATTAATTCTTCCATGAGCACGGTATGTGCGACGCCTCTGCTTTCTGGCTTGGTTCACCTGGATATGAGATATGAAGAGCGAATCCACATCTAAACCTTTCACCTAGAGGATATGTTGCAAAAGCATATATGTAAGCAAACATATGATCATTTGTAGCAACTAAAAACCAAATCAATGTAAAGCATACCTCTGCATTACTCTCGGCATTCTTAAGCAAGTCCAGAATGAATTTGGCAGATTTAACAGGCCACCGACCCTGTCCATTTGAATGGCGATTCTTGGCCTGAGCAGTTCGTCCTACTCCACGACAAAATCGAGTGAATGGAATGGCCTGCTTATGGACCAAAACATCCTCCAGATACCTTTTGGCCTTGACCAAAGGCATCTTGCGAAGTGCATGGGCAGTTTCCCTTGTGTTCTGGAGAGGTAAAAAACAAACATTAAAGTGATACGCTTTTCCTCTTTCTTTCTATTGGGATCAATACAACATTTGAATGGTACTTGAGAAATTTAGCAGATAGATAAACAAGTTGGCTACGTACAACCTAAACTTGTACCTTGAACCATGTCAACAATTTTTTACAAGGTGTGTGTGTGTGTGTGTCAGATTCGAGTTAGAGGAAGAAGAAAACATAAGTTTCACATAAATCAATTTGAAATCCATTTCATATGTATTGCATCCACTTATATCACAGACCCTATCCAATTGAAAACCATACAAAGCAAATTCAGCCTGGTTTTCAAATATAACTCATGATTTGAAATCAGTTTACAAAACTGGATTTTAAGAGCTTCCTATTGGTCACGAGTCACCACTATCACGACAAGGACACTACGAAAATCAGAGCTAATACAACCGAAAAGCTAACAATCTAGACAACGGCATTAAACTGCAAGCAAGTCATAACTAAAACCCCCGATTTCACTACCGTTACAATAAACACTAAATTGTTTTATAATTATTAACAGTGTCACATTTTGGGTACCTTGAAATGAACTCGGAGATCGCTGCCTCTGGCCCTGCAGGCTGATTCATCATTGGAAAACAACAAAACCGTTAGATTTTCATCAACACTCGCAAACTACAATTTCTTTAAGCTACGAAAACAAAACCACAATTTACTTACACTTGGTAATGTTACCAGGCTCTTGCGAATACTTCACCTGCAAAACAAAAACCCAGTACCCAATCTCATAAGAACTCGAAACCACCAACACAGATTCACAGATTCAATTTTGATTTTAATCTTCTCCATTTTCATTGATTCTGAAAACCCGGTAAACCAAACCATAATAATGCAAAACGTTTGAAGATGGAATTAGCAGAAGAAAATTACCATGGCTGCTACTGCTTCAGCTTCTTCTTGGATCTCCCTTCCTAGCTGCCGAGACTGAAAACAGCTAGGGTTTTCTCATATATAGTAAAACCCCTAATTGGGCCTTAGGATTTAAGGCCCAGACCAATACTTGACCCGGATCCGAAAGATTGGATCATAATTACTGACCGTAAAAGTCATCCACTACATTGTCGCCACGTGGGGATCATACTTCGGTGACCTTACGTTTTAAAAAAGGGTAATTATGTAACTTCGGCAACTGCACAGAGCCTCCATTGCCGATCTGAAAAGCAGAGACAAGAAGAAGAAGAAGAAGAAGAAGAAGAAGAAGGAGCTCTGTAGTAACAAAGTAAGAAACTTTATGTTTATTTGGTTCAAATTTTGTACTTCATTATCTTCTTTCATTAATATTGTTGTAATTAGCTCCTGGAGTTATGTTTAATTGGGTTAGTTTATAAGAGCGCAGGCTATATATGCTTTTGAATTCAGTAGCTTTAGTTTTCATTGTCTAATGTGTGTTCTGGATTTAAAGTTCGATGCTTTTTGGTATTAGAGTTCTGGGTTCTGCTTCTAAATTGTAGGGTTTATATTATTTTACAGAGGGGAAGCGCTGTTTCTCGATTTTGTTGTTCTGAAATTGGATATCTTAAGAGTGCCAGCTGGAGTTTGGATGCTTGGTAGGAAAATATTGAAGGGATTTTGATTTTGGGTGAGGAAGGTTGTGGAAGGTCAAAGATTGAACCTTGTTAGGTATGTGGAAGTTGGTTTTCGGTTTCGGAGGTTTCTATTGAGAGGTGTGGTGCTATAGTTTGGTTGTTACAAAGATTGTGGTGTTGGATAAGGAGTTCGATGAATAATAGTAATAATAATAATCAGGCCAAGAATGTGGGAGTGCCGCCCCATTTTGGAAATCCTGGGGCTGTGCCGCAATCAATGAGCATAAACCATCAGCCGCATCTTCTCTCGCAGTCACAACCTCAAGCACAAGGCTCGTCGCATTTTCCAGGGCACTTTCAGTTGTCTGAGCCCCAACCGCAGGCAATGACACAGGCACAGTATCTAGCTCAAAATCAAGCTGCCCATGCCCAGTTTGTTCACTTGCAAGCTCAAGCTCAATCTCTGGCCCAATTGCATTCTGCCAGTCCAGGTGTTTTGTCACCCTCCATAGCAACGCCAAGCACAGGAACTGCCAAGCGAGCTAACCAAAAGCCACCTTCCCGGCCTCAAGGTTCATCTCAGGCCAATACAGGTCCTTTGTTTAAAAACATGGAACTGACCCCAGCTGCTCGTAGGAAGAAGCGAAAGCTACCTGATAAACAGATACCAGACAAAGTGGCTGCACTTCTGCCAGAGTCTGGTCTGTATACTCAGTTGCTTGAATTTGAGGCTCGTGTTGATGCTGCTTTGGCAAGAAAGAAGGTTGACATCCAGGAGTCGCTTAAATGTCCTCCCCGTGTTCAGAAGACACTTCGAGTTTATGTATTCAACACCTTTGAGAACCAGACACCAACAAATCCTGTGAAGAAGGACACAGATCCCCCTACTTGGTCTCTTAAGATAATTGGGAGGCTATTAGAAGATGGGAGGGATCCTGTGCTGGCTGGAATGCCACAGAAGTCGAGGGTGAAATTTTCTTCCCTCTTTAAGAAAATTACCATATACTTGGACCAAAGCATCTATCCAGACAACCCTGTGATTTTGTGGGAAAGTGCTCGTTCACCTGCTCTTCATGACGGCTTTGAGGTGAAAAGAAAAGGGGATAAGGAGTTTAGTGCAGTAATACGATTAGAGATGAATTATGTACCTGATAAATTTAAACTTTCACCTGCTCTGACTGAAGTTCTGGGAATTGATACGGAGACTCGGGCAAGAGTTATAGCTGCTCTTTGGCATTATGTGAAAGCCTGGAAGTTGCAGAACCCAAATGACCCTACCTTCTTAATGTGTGATCCCCCTCTTCAGAAAATTTTTGGAGAAGAGAAGATAAAGTTTTCTAAGGTTTCAGAAAAAATAGCAATGCACTTATCTCCTCCACAGCCTATACATATAGAGCACAAAATGAAACTTTCAGGAAACTGTCCAGCTGGAACTACTTGCTATGATATACTGGTTGATGTACCTACGCCACTAGAGAAAGAGATGTCTGCATTCCTGGCAAGCACCGAGAGGAACAAAGAGATCGATGCTTGTGATGAATTGATATGTGCGTCGATAAAAAAAATCCATGAACATCGTCGTCGGCGGGCATTCTTTCTTGGTTTCAGTCAGTCTCCAGCAGAGTTTATTAATACTCTGATTGCTTCTCAGAGCAAGGACCTAAAGCTTGTTGCTGGAGATGCTAGTCGTAATGCAGAAAAGGAGCGCCGCTCAGATTTCTATAATCAACCCTGGTAAACTTCTGCTGTGTATTCTGTATTTCTACCTTTTCTTTTGTGAGTTTTGGTTTTTCTTGTGCATGCTTAAGCTGCTCAAAATTACTTTCAAGAAATAATTTGAAGCTTTCCTATGAAAGACAGTATGATTAAAGGGAGATTAGGGAGAGAATATGAAACCTTTTTAGCATTTACGGGATTCCTTCCATAGTAATCCCCAAGTTACATAGCTGTTGGCTTCTAGGTTGAACTAGTACAAGTGTTTGGAAAGTTTAGCTGTTCATCGAGTCTTGAAAATATTGTGGTTGGAACCTGTCGAAATGTCAATTTGTATGGCGTTTATGGCATTTTTCTGTTCATCTATGAATTGGAAATATTAGTTAATCAAGTTATTTATATGAATTTGGAATTTTGTCATGAAGTTCTCTCATTTAATCTTCATTTTGGCGGTTCTCCTTTTAGGGTCGAGGATGCTGTTATACGTTACCTGAACCGCAAGTCTGGAAGCGATGCTCCAGGTAGCACTTGATTTGAAGAGTTGGTTATTTTTCAAGAAGTGGTAGCCATATATTTCTAGATGTTTTTCTCTCAAGTTTATTGTGTTGCTCGTTTACCCCAATCTTTCCTTTTTGTTGGGGCTGTAACATAATTAAATTAGTTGAGAGTACCTTTCAGGTAGAAATTATCTTGAATGTATCGTATTCTTGATTAGATGTTAGAGGAGAATGTATTTGTTATAAGCAAAATGAAAGCATCGTCATGTTTTCTGGTGTTCTCTTTGTGCCCAAGACTACGTACGCATATAGATGTGAGAACACATCATGGACATAATGGCACCAAAATGTGGATCTACCGATGGATATGCTGGTGGACATCCTTTTGAGGCTGCCCTTAGAATCACTACGTCGCATCCGACGTGTGTCCAAGACCTTGTTAAACACGATTGACAACCTCTCTTTCATTAGGCAACACACTCTTAAATTCATTGCAGGCAACAACAATGTTGTTCATGGAGTACCTTGTGCCTTGCTCTAACAACTCGATATCCTCCTTCCGATGGAGAAGAGTTTACTATTTTTGCAACTCTGCAATCACTGAGATATGATGGTGGCACCGCCTTGACAAAAGGCGAATTCGATTTTGCCCATTCGATCCCTTTCCCGGCAGACTACATGATAAAGTTTGTTTTCTACAACTTGTTTTGCATGGACAGGGGTGATGGACATTGCTTGTTGATCAATCCTCTTCTTAACCAAGTTCTAAGTCTCCCAAAAGAACATCCAACAACTTACAAAATATGGTCCGAATTGTGAAGTGTACATTTGGTATGGTATGGGATTTGATAATATAACCAACACCTACAAAATTGTTCGTGTTTCCAGGTTTGTCAATAAGGAAAATTATCGTGATACCCTCGGCATGTTAGCCCATATTCTTGTATTGGGCACCAACCAATACCTGGCGAGAAATACCATCTCTTCCTCCAGGGGGATTATGCGCGTTTAATCTTTGTGCGTACGGAGATATGCATTGGCTGATTAGAAGAGTTACAGGAGCGAGGTGTTACAAAACAGCTTATAATTTCTTTCGACTTCAAAAAAGAAGAGTTTCATTGGACTCCTACTCCTTCAGCATTGCGAAGCTCGAACGAGAACTCCATCTTGCACTTGCTTACTTTAAGAGGATCCATGGCCATTGTGGAGACTATTCCATTGGCAGAAGGAGGTATGAAAGTTGTGATATGGGTGATGAAAGCTAAGATTATGCAAAGTTGGATGTACCAAGTTTCAACTTTAAAGTTGTTTGTCCCACTCCCACCATTGTTTTTTTTTCCTCTCTTATCTTCTCGTATTTATTTGGTGTGGCTTCGTAAGGTAGGTGTTCAGGATGACACAATAGAGATGTGTATAATGTATAGTGTTTAATGTGATTCACATTAAACACTGCGGCTACTTCATCCTCGTCAAACCAAGAACTCGAATGGTGCATCCTCTCAGTCTGATCGACTATACGTATGATGATCAAGGGATTCTTCATTTTTCAAATCACTCCAATAAAACTTGCATTGTGAATGTACACCTGATTCTATCAAAGTGGAATCTCTATTATTAGCATGAACCAAAGTGTCATTTCCCTCTCTAATTATCTCTAGCTCGTGTATACGTGCTTTTAATTTTGATGTTGGATGTACTACCAAGTTTCAACTTCAAAGTTGTTTGTCCCACCATTGCATTGATGTTACCACTTACCAGTCCAATAATGCACATATTCAAACGAAAGCTGAGAAGAACTATACGAAAGCGAACCTGAAGAACCTACCTTTCATGAACACGTACTATTACGTGTTTATAGCCGTACAAGTTTTGGATTTTGCGTTATTTATAGCTTAGTGCTTTTCTTTCTCTTTAATTAAGTTCATGAAACGATAATCCTCATGTATATAGGAATAGAAATGAACGTACCGTCCAATCATGCATGGTACGTACATACATAGAAGTTTTTAGATCGATCGACAACTCGACGAGTCCTTCACCAGCACACTCGGAACAAGATGTTGAACCAAACTCACATGCAGGTAAACTTACTTAATATCTAACTATATCTAATACTCGAAAGCTAAGCTGTCTTCTCAGGTCTCTCTGCTCGAAATGGCTAAACATGTACCAGCTTTGTACATAGCTGCTTTCGATCTCTATCAAATTTGGGGGGTGGTTTTTGATTCGGGTTTTGGAACCATATGGGACCGTGTTCATGTCCAAAGCTAAAGGAAAGCTAGATTGCATTGTAGTTAATTTGTACTTCAATCACAAACCTCGATCTGTCATCAAGTCAGTACGGTTGTTTAGGTTTCATGCTTGATGACTTCTAGATTGAGTGCGTGTGCATGGAGCTCAAGGTAGTTTGTAATTCACACATGAAATACTGTATAACATATATTACATTTCACAAGTTGTTTCTCGAGATTTTTTTGTGTGTGTTATTCAACAACAATTCTCACATTGAAACAGTTGACCTTAGCTATAGCATTTGTATGAACCAAGTAAAAAATTTAAGAGAAAGGAATACAAACTACAACTTCATATATTGACCTCAAAGCAATTCTTTTACATATCAAACGGGGGAACCCGATAAAAATAGAGATCAATCTAATTAAACAGCTTAATAAAATTGGTTATATTCTTGACTGGTGCAATACCATTTTAACTACAAAGCTTCGAAATATTGTGCACGTACTATATATCCGTATTAGTATTAAGTTCTAACTTCTCTTTTGAACCAAGACCTTCAACCCACCGGCCATGTGTGCCGTCAAGAGAGGAACAAAAACCGGTTTGTCCATTTTATGAACCGGTTTGATCTCAAACCGCCTCAACACCGAAGCCATTACATACTTCATCTGAATAAAAGCCATCTCCTTCCCAAGACAAACTCTCGGACCGGCCTGGAAGACCGGAAATTTGTAAGGACTCACCATTTTCATCACCCTACCCGATTCATCACTGAACCACCTGTCCGGTTTGAACTCGAACCGGTCCTTCCCCCACAGCTCCTCCATCCTCCCCATCCCATAAGGAAAATACGTGACTCTATCCCCTTTCCCAACCCAAGTCCCGTCCGGCAAAACAGTCCCGGCCTCGGCATGCTTCGAGTCCCACGGGACCGGCGGGTACAGCCGCATCGACTCGCACAAGCAAGCCTTCAGATATTTCATTTCTTGCAACTCTTCAAACCCTAATGCTGCAGTACCACTCTCAATACTACTACTTGTATCATTGTTTAGTACTTCTGCAACTTCATTCACTATCTTATGCTGTACGCTCGGATGCTTGCTGAGCAACCAAAACAGCCAAGTCATAGCGGAGGGCGTCGTGTCCCGTCCGGCCAGTATGAAGCTTATCACCATGTCTCTCACCACTTTCTCATCGTGTCCCGCCAATAACAAACGTGACAACAAGTCACTCCCGCAGCTCTTTCCCTCATTTTCTTCAATGATTTTCCTTTTGTTATTTACTATTTCTGCAATAACAAAACAGGATGGTATTAAACACTAAACATCGATACTAAGAGAGGCATGAAAAGTCTGAAAATACACATATTAACCTAAATGTGGGAAAAGCTGCATGTATTAGAGAAAAATTATATGAACATTTTTGTTTTTATCAAAGAACGTCAGTCTTTATATTGAATAATTGTCAGAAAACAAAATGAACGTGAACTATCCGTAAGGGTCCACGTAAAGAGGTAACCATGCCGAACTACCAAGAAAGACCTAGACAATTTCTATGTTGAGAACCATAGAGTGGACACTTAAGATTGAACCTATTGAAGGAAAAGCAACATATAGTAGATAGTTTTTCATACCTTGGACAGAATCATGTACGACTTTGATAGCATCTTTGAGCTTGCTTTCAGAGCCAACAACCAAAGCGCGCTTCAACTTCCAAATCACGTAGAGCGGCGCCGTCGCACGCCGGGCACTTATCTCCGACGCGCACTACCCAAGGAGAGGCGGCACAGGGCGGGACAAGTCGAGGCAAAACGGGTCGGTACCCAAGGAGACCTTACAAACCGTGTCAAAAGAAAGCCTCTTCAACACGTCTTGCAAGTCTAAAACCCTTTGACTCTCTGCAGCTTCTTCCAGAAGCAGAACAAGTCGCTGCTCCACTTCATCCTCCAGAGTTTTCACGACAAACTCCCTTAAAGACCTTGTGCTAAACTCATGGCTGGCAAGCTTGCGCTGCGTTGACCACAGCTCACCGTCGACGTTGAATATGCCGCAGCCGAACAAGTCGCCGAGGAACTCCGTGAGGGGCTTGCCTTTTGGGAAGTTGGAGAAGTTGGTCTTGAGAATGTACTCCACGTTGACCGGGTTTGCCGTCACAATGATACGTCGCCCCACGCCGAGGCGTTGGACGACGATGGTTTGTGACGGCGAGGTGGACAACATGTCAGTGTACCAGTCCAGGAGACGGTGCTGGTTTTTGTAGAAGGAGACGAGGCACCCGATTATGGGGTGGGGTAGGAAGGAGGGCCGTAGGAGGAGAAGAGGGAAGGCTTTTTCGACGATTTGAGGGCATAGGATTGTTGGATGATGGAGAACAAGAAGTAGAGGAGGAGAAGGGTTAGAGACCAGAGTACGAAGAGAGTGGTGATGAACATGATGGGTTGCTCTTGGAATAATTTTATTTGATGAAGCAAATTAAGCTTGGTACAGGAGTTGGTATGATAGATGATAAGGGTGGAGATCGAGGGGGTATATATGTGTGTTCGAGAGAGCTAGCGACCACATGTTGGAATATTGATCCCCATCACCGATCAAAATAATAATATGACACCGATCAAAATAATAATATGACAATCGTTATCACATGATTTTTGAGAGAGAGAGAGTGTGTATGGAAGAGAGAGTGTGTGTGTATGGAAGTATTTCCAACAGTCCAGGATTTGGAGGTGGTGATTTTCTAAATGTGGGATTTAGTTATCATTTGCAGATTTGTTTCTTTTTCTCTTTAATAGTGCAAATTTGTTTTTTTATCGAGTATATTGATCCAAGATAACTCCGGTGAGCATGGTTAAAACGCCATTCGTTTTTTCATATTGTTGTTTTTGGACAGGTCAAAGATTTACGTACTTTCCAAATGCACATGCATATGTATATGCGACTAATGCGAGTGTACGTTCGACTTTATATGTTCATTTAAATACTAACTAATTAAGAGATTCATGCTCAATTATCATTAGATTCATGTAAGGAAAAATGTTTATTTAATACTAATTTTATCTCCTGATTATCTATTTTAATGAATATCTTTTTTAAGAGTCCATTTGAATATAAGAAAATTTATTTTATGCTTAAATGAACAAATTTTTACTTAAAATCTTAACAAACATTATTAATTTATGATTATTTTACCCTTACCATTTAAAAATGCATAAAGAGAGAAAACTTGGCCGAAACCTCACTGATCACCGAATTTTTTCACCAGATTCTCTTCGTCGGACTTTTTCCAGTCAATGGTCGCCAGAAAAACATATTACAGCACAGAAGAACGAAGAAGAAGACAATTTCCAACCAAAACAAAACCAAAAGAAAAATTACTTACCCTCAATAATTTTTTATTGACCTCTATATTGAACCCCAATAATCTGTCAAAACACAGAAAAACAAACAAAATAGAAGAAGAAGACAATTTCCAACCAAAACGAAACCAAAAGAAAAATTACTGATCCCCAGTAATTTTCTATTAAGCTCTATACTGACCCCAATAATCTGTCAAAACACAGAAAAACAAAGAAAATAGAAGAATAAGACAATTCCCAACCAAAACGAAACCAAAAGAAAAATTACTGACCCCCAGTAATTTTCTATTGACCTCTGTACTGGCCCCAATAATCTGTCAAAACACATAAAAACAAAGAAAATAGAAGAAGAACGCAATTCCCAACCAAAACGAAACCAAAAGAAAAATTACTGACCCTTAATAATTTTCTATTTACCTCTGTACTAACCTCAATAATCTGTCAAAACACAGAAAAACAAAGAAAATAGAAGAAAAAGGCAATTCCCAACCAAAATGAAACCAAAAGAAAAATTACTGACCCCTAATAATTTTCTATTGACCTCAGTAATTTTCTATTTATTGACTCCTAGTAAAATATTTATTTCCCGTAGTTAAAAAAAAAAATTTAACTATAACTTAACTACTGCCATTCCCCATTCCCAGAATTGACGCTTCATCGACAAAACGACATCGTTCTCCCGATGCTGGTGGCGGTGGTGGCTCCTCAACCGTCGTCGATGGAGATTTTGATCAAGTCTGGAACAACCGCTCAACGTACTATGAGCGCATCTACCTTGCCGATCTCTTCCACTCCGGCGTCCGCTGCATCATCTACTGCGCCGCAGAACCACCATGCCAACTTCACTGCGGACTAGATCGATTCGGAGGTGAAGGATTGGGGCCGAGCTTGCGTCTGAGGCCTAAATCAGAGTGGTCGAAGAGGACGCCGGAGTGGAGGAGACTGGGGCAGCAGACGACGAGCTTGTGGAAGGAGGACAAGGCGGCGGGGGATCGTCGGCGGAGAGAGAGAGAGAGAGAGAGAGAGAGAGAGAGAGAGAGAGAGAGAGAGAGAGAGAGAGAGAGAGAGAGAGAGAGAGAGAGAGAGAGAGAGAGAGAGAGAGAGAGAGAGTTTAGATACGAGGAGAGGTGAGAGATATTATGTAAGGGTAAAATATTATTTTAGGTAAGATTAATTGGAATGAGCTTTTGATATTTTTTTTTTCTATTGGATTGGGGTTTGACTTTGTTATTTTTATGTAAATGGGCATTTTTCCCGTGTAATTTATAGGGTGAGGAGATGGAATTAGTTTTTTTTTTTAAGTAGAGATATTTAATTTGTTTTCAACCATTACTGTAAATCTAAGGATGATTGAGCTCTTGATGAGTTAGTGAGCGGGTGAACACTACGTACCACATGTGACTACGTGAGTTACCATTCGTCACCTGCCAAATCAAAATGTGAGCAACAAAATGCTTGTATAGTAAACCTTGTTTGGCAAGAAATGATTAACAAGATCGTCATCTTCGTCCTTCTATTTCACTCTATATGTGATGTTCTGCTTGTTGAAAATTTTAAACATGCAACTAATATTGTTTAGTGTTTGACATGCTCAGTTATGAACCCTAGCTTAGTGCTCAACCCTTGGTATCATTAAGATCGAATTCTCCCTGATATACTAGTCAATCTAGCGTCGAGTACTTTTAGCATGTCCGTTATTTTCCAACACTCAAATACGCACATGAATCACATTGCGCTGCCGCAGTTGCAAATCATTTGGTTTTGACGGTGGGGACTTTGATTTGGAAGTCGAAGCCACCTTTTCTGGTTTGGCTGAAGTGAGATATGTATAAACGTAGAGTTTGACTTAATCAGATCAAGTATTTAACGATTAATGGACGACACAATAATATCAAGGAGAGAATTTCGAACACAGATTGGAAATCGTCGACATTACAACTTCAAAATGGGGCGCGTACTACTTTTTTACATTGAATTCAAACCGGAGATATATGAACGAGTCACCAGTGTTTTTTTAAACATGGCGTAATTTGTATCATGCTGTGCCGGAATATATAGAAAAACCCACATGGAAAATAACAAGCACATTTTTGTTTCCCCAAGTCGAACCACTAACCACTGCACTCCCTAGCTAGCTTGGAGAAGAATCAAACACGTACTAATGTAAGACTAGTCCCACCTTATCTTTCCCAGCTGGAATCTGTTTTATAGTTTAGCATCAAAGTGAAACTGATGGTTCGTGGTTTGGTTGATTAATGTGTTTAATTAACAATTTTAAGGTCATAAATTCAAATCACATTGACACATATGTAAGGTGTGTGAGTTATTAATAAAACAATAAAAAATAAAAAACTGATGAGAGTGATCACACTATAACTAGCAGTAGCTACCCATCTGTACGATCGTCGTCTAAATGTTGTCGATCCATGTTTTCATTATCAGTGAAGGTTTTGTGGCCCCTATGAACGATAGATAGCGACAATTCATTTTGTTGTGATTTAATAAAGGACTTGAATGTAATTAGGTCGTTCTCAATCTCTAAAGGACTTGAATGTAATTAGGTCGTTCTCAATCTCTCTCATTTCTCACCGGCGTACGAATAAATTGAAAAGGCATCGACCCACACCAATTGCACGCTAAAGAAAAGTAGCCTCAGAATTGCAGATATAGATTTTTCCTGATATATACCTAAATCTTGAATATTAAGCAGATCCAGCTGCTTAATATTAAGCATGAGATCAATGGATCTCATGCTTCAAATGTTGGAAGAGGCTATTTAACCAAAAAAGACATGTATATTGAGCTCTGTAACGTTATGCATCATCATTGAGAGCGACATCAATGGAGCATCAAAAACAACAAAAAGAAGCGAACACTGTAGAAATGGAAGCCCTAGCTAGCTAGGGCATTTGAAAAATGCTGAAGATGGTTTTAAAACAATTTGGTCGTTTTCCACAAGGGCTTATGTGGCCGAGAATAGTGAGGGAGACAGCTTTGCTCGGAATTGCTTGGTGGGAAAGTAAGCTTACCTGGCTTTGGCCTCAGAAGCTAGCTTGTTCGACTCTGGTTAAGAAGATACCGACCGACACCTTAATTTGTCGTCCTCAGGCGAACTCATATCTCACTACTCTTTTTTACAATTACATAAATGTGCCCAATTGTGAAGCTACCATCCAATCCAAGAGTTCGGCACCGACTTGTCTCGACTTAGGATAAGCAAAGACTAATCCAAACTATATGCTCGGCTTTGCAAGGAAAGATGGATCGCTTTGGCCGAAATCCACATTAACGTCTTATTCACACACCAGAGCAAGAATAACAGAATATAGTAATTGAACAAATGAGAAACTTTTTTCGATCAATTTTAATTTATCTCCTAATGTTTACAAAGTTTTCTGCCATGCTCCGCAGCATGTTATGATGTAGACTTGCAGTCTTTAAGCAATAAAACGTGAGGATCTTGAAGAGTTTATGTGCATACAATAAACGTGGTGTTGAGAAACTTGGAAATGCTTAAAATCTAATTGTGTTCAGCTCCTGTCAATGTTTTATATGAGAATCTATGGTTGGAACACCTTGGATTTTCTGGAAGAGATAATACAATTCTCATCAAGGCATTGTTGCATAAAGCTAGAGTGCAAACAACTTGCTCAAGATTTTGGGAGCTCACAAAAAAAGAAAAATTCATATTACAACAGTGCCAAAACCCAGGAATAATAACAATGATCTTCTGCATTAAGGTCCAACAATACTGGCGCTCAAAATCGAAGTTGAAAGGGCAGAAGTCAGGCCATAATCTCCCAAGGTCTCCATTTCAGTTATCCATAATTCCAGCTGACTACATTCCTAGTTTACATAAACAAGAACCGGTGTTACTTTTCTTCCCCTAAAGTACACATACACTGATACAGAGCTGAACTGTTACCACACCACCTGAAACTATTGCCTATATCCTCAACCACTTGAACTTCTCAGCCGTGCAATCAATTCCTCCTGCACGTAATTGGATTGAAGAATAACATCAGATTCCGATTCAATCCAGCAACAAGTCCAAATTAAATGCTAATGGTCCAATGGTCTATACGCTATAATTAATTTGTAGAAATATAATTTGCCAGAATGTATTAATCTCAATACTTGCCTTCTTTCCCTTTACAGAAAGCCCTTTGGCCTTCAGAAGGGCACGGAGCCTCTCTACAGTTAATCCCTGGAAGTCCCTACCAGCTGCTTGACTGCTTGATTCCTCTGTAAGTTGAATCAAACAAAAACTCAGATTATTATTAAGTTCGCGGAACTCCTAAAACATGTTTAACTAGTATCAAGATTGTGAAACAGCGCAGTCCAAACTACTGCACTAGCCCAAAATTGGAAGCTCTACAATAAGCATTACTGATTATTTTACCACCTAAAATCATGGGAACACCATTCAATTGTTCATCTCCAACGTTCCACAACAATTACCTTGCTATCCACAAACCACAAGAAACCATCATACTAAACCACTTGCTGGTGTTACCGCGAAAGTACAAAACAAAGATATTCAAAATAATAAATCTACCAAACCTTCAGAAGCAATATGATGAGTGATGTCGGACAAATATTTAGTGCAATGAAAAAACTACAGAAACCAACCTTGTCGAGGTATCATAGTGGCCTTCTTAGCTGGTGCCCGGTTTTCCAAAACTCTCTCAGCAACCCTAAATGATAAAAAGTAACAGATAAATAAGACTGCATCTTCATTGCCAGGTCTAATTGAAAATGTATAGGATCACAAATGCACCTATGAGCAATTGAGAAACACTGAATGCAAATAAAACATTTGATGGTACTCTACTTTTGATTTGCTAGATAGTTTAAGAACATGATCTTATCAAAAAAAAAAAAAAAAACTTAAATTGAATCACAAGGACATTTTACTTATGATCCATAACCAAAGGATAGTGATTATACCTCTTTCTTGAGCCTTCAGCTGCAACTGCCCCCTTCACATCCTTTGAATTGTCCTTCTGTTTCTTGAGCTTAAGTGATCTAATCAATATGTTTTGTTGGTTTGTCTTTATATGTTCATCCTCTGTAAACACGAACAAGCTCAGAACATGTAATAACTTTCAACTCGTCAATCAAAGTATCTCACCTAGGGTTTACAAGCATCTAATTGAAAGTCAATGGGAGGAGTTAAGCAAAAGCACCAATATAAGCATCTCAAAAAACGGGAGGATATACACCAACAACCACAATAAAACTTTGAAAAACTTAAAAGATAATGGATACCTGGAAGTGATGTCTCGTACTCACAGACACAAACTCGTATCCTACCCTGGAAGAGGATATCATTCATGTAAGCAACAATTTACAGTAAAAATATGAAAATGCGTCAGAAATGAAGCATATAAGAGCATCTGTGACATAGTTGGCCACATGCTTCGGAATTGCAATCCAATACAGAATAGGTAATGCATAGCAGAAAACTCAAAGTTCACTTGCAACAACTTTAGATAATGAAGATCAACCTCTTTGTAACTTTAGAATTCCCTAAGAGGTTATACTAGTTCCAAATTTTGATTTACGACGTAAATAGTTGTTATTCGTATAGCCTGAAGTTACTTATGCAGTACAGCCAAAACAATAGTTACCTAAAGGCTACAATACTAACACAATAGTCACAATCATATTGTATTCACTCCATGCTCAGAGTAGCACCATCACATTTGCATTCTAGAAACTTAAAGTTGAGTACTTGTAACTTGTGTAAACAGCAAATCCATCGAAATCAAAAGAAGGTAAACCCTAATTCAAAATTAACCCAAGATTAATCAAATCGGCTAAAAAGAAGTGCAAGTTGCACAATTCAGACTGAGCCCAAACCAACTTAAGCAATTAAAAACAAACCCAAAGTCTCCACATTTGGACATTCGCAACTGTAAAACCCTAGATACTAAAAACCCAACTGGTAACAAGACTCAGAGTAAACCCTAGTACCAAAACACAAAGGAATTCAACACAATATAATGGAATTAAAGGAGAATTGAAGAAAGGAGAGAGGGGATCACCGGATTCAAAGAGAGAACGGGGGCGGAGAAGAGGCCGCGGGAGGGGAGGTTTTGGAGGGAAATGGAAGCGCCGGAAGCCGTTGGATTGGAATCGGACGGTTGAGAAGAGAAGCCCTCCATGGCGGTTGGAGAAGACGAAGAAGAACCCTAGACTAAAGAATTTGAGGAGTCAAAAAGGGTTTTTGTGTGCGAGTGAGAGAGTTGCAAGAGGGTTTCTTCGGTATATATACGGGGGATCCGGAATTGCAATAAATTTTGGCGCTCTCTTTTTGTTTTTGTAAATAAACTTTTTATTATCGGTCTCTATATCTCTTATTTTACACAAATTACTTTGCACTCTATTTTCTTGTGAGAGGAGAATTCACTAATGTTGAAAATGGGAACGGATTTAAAACACCCGCGTACATTCAGACCAACAATATTGGACTGTTAGATGACATCGAGTGTTCTCTTTTTTCAGTTATTTAAAAACAATTGACTATATTAAAAGATGAAATCAGTCTATAAATGCAATTGGCTGCTTGCATTACTGTATTTTTGAAAATTATCGACTTTGAAAAATCACATAAGATATACGTCTAATATGTGTTTTGTTTATGCGTCACTTTTTACCGGTAGTGTTGGATCCAAATTCAAAACTTTAGGGTGTATAACTTAGGCATTTCAAGACACATTTTCAACTTGCATATACTTATGCAAATCGAGTTATATTGTCATACGAATTGTTATGATTAAATTCAGTGCCTTAAATTCATGCCATAACTCATTAATTTTTTTTGTTGGATCATGGACCAAAAAGGAAAGAACCTATATTTGGCAAGCAAATGAGTGAGAACTATGTCGACCCGGCCCGTAGTTATAGCCCACCGTTTCCTTCCCCGTTTAGGAACTTCACCCGCCCACTGATCACTACTAAGAGCAAGTCCACCCCAACCTCAAAAACAAGACCCAGGCCTTCGCCATGTCAAACGAAGACCCAGCCAGAAAAGACCTGCTTCCACCCATGAAATTTCTTTAACCTGGGTCAGGCCTGGGTCATCACCTGGGTTAGACCCATGACCCAGGCAAAGGATTTTGACGACCTGGGCCTTCCGAGCCACCTCAGCTCGCCTGCACCCCACCACATGACGCCGGCCACATTGTGGCACTGTGACGCCCACGCCTAAACGCGTTGCTCTCGCGCGTCTCTGGCACGACCGAATCAGAGAGAGAGCAAGACGAGTGCCACAGACGCATGCCGGAAAGCTTGGACGGCGCCGTCGGTGGAAGATCACCGGCGAATCCAAAAAACATAGAGAAAATGATGTATATAAAAATAGAAGCAATTCACGAAATTAAAGGCAAGAGAAGGTAGAGAAGGAAAAGGTGATCACAACCATACCTCTAGCACACGATTTGGTCGCCGGAAATCCAAACCTTAGCCGGAAAAGCAAAAGCTTCCCGGAGTCGATTCGATCACCACGGTGAATGCATGTGAAATTGATGATAGGGGTTTAGGATAGGGAAGAAAGAGGAAGGTTTTGGCCAAGTCTGGCGCTGTGGGGTGGCCGGAATCGATGGCGTTGTCTTGGGCGATCGGAGAGCAAAGCAGCTCGGTCGTCTTTGAAGAAGAAACAGTTGACCCGATTTGGGTCAGTTGACCTGGATTGGGATTTTATAGAGAAAAGGAACGGCACAGATTTAAAAGGAAGAGATCAAACGGTTGAGATTAATCACGAATTTCTAATTTCTGAAAAATAATTTTGTTTTATCTAACCTTTGATAAAACATAGAAAATAGTTCGACGTATCGAAAAATAATTCGAATACCTCGGTGACCTCATGTCGACACGTACTACCACATAGGAGCCTTAAATCGAAGACTCGACATTTCAGGAAAAACTCAAAAATAAACCGAACATATAAAATACCAAATATAAAATTCAATAAACAGTCACTGCCACGTGGCGACCCAGAAATAGAAATCGTGGGTGGAAACTGCAGCCCAAAATCATTGCCACGTGACGACCCAGGTCTCGCCCATGACCCAGGTCTTCCCAACGAAGGCCCAGGAGGTGGACTTGCTCTAAGTACGAAAACCGGTCCACGTCCCTGCTCCGTTGCCCAAGCTCCAGCCCAATAACAAACAACCACGTGTTCCTTTATGACGCCCACGTCACCACTCCCCGGCGCACATTAGAGTCGCCCACCACGAGTATGGCCAGCATTGAAAACCGGATAGCCTTAAAATAATCCCCCAGGATAAGCATAACCGAACAAGTGGCTGTCCCCACATCTCATCGCCACCCTCCACGTGTCCAGACAGTCCTCTCCCGCTAAAAAGTATGCAACCTGTACGCCCAGTGATGTCTACTCGATATATTATAGTACAAGTCGTTTGTCTTGGTTGTCCGGTTTTGTAGTTAAATAATGTCAGTGTGTGATCCCAAGTCTGTCTGTTTCTGAGTAGCAGAGAGAAGAACGAAAGATCAAGTTTTTGGATAGAGAAGAATAATTCTAGAGAGAGAGAGATGGGTGTGCCGGCGGCGAATAGGGACGGCGAGAGTACTCCGAGGAGTCCAGAGGCGAAGGTGGGGATGCATGTAGAGGATCTGTGGGACATACAAGAGCCTCAGTTGTCTCCCACCGAAAAGCTCAATGCTTGCTTTGAGAGTGTTCCAGTTTCTGACTTCCCTACTGCTCCTTCTAATCAAGGTACCTTCAAATTCTGTCATCTTATATATGTTGTTTGAATTGATCATCAGATAAACTTTGGAGGTTGTGTATGAATTTGAGGTATATATGCACGTATATTATATATATGTACATGAATATATACATTGTGGTGATTAAGTTATCAGGCAACGAGAATTTGATGATGAACATGGATTTGGGGATTAATTTTGATGCAAGGAGTTTTTTTTTAATGATTTATGATTGTACTCATGAATTGGGATTAGAGATCATTTTATTTGTGATAAGATGGATCGATTGTGGTTGTGTTATGATTCATAGTGGTTTTCTTTGGTGTGTATTGTTGTTGTGTTAATTGTGTGTGGTTAATGTTTGGTTTCAGTGATTGAGATAAAGTCAGACACTAGTTTAGCTGAGGCAGTCAAAATCCTGGCTGAACATAAAATTCTGAGTGCTCCAGTGGTGGATGTCGATGCGCCTGAGTATGCTAGCTGGATTGACAGATATATTGGCATGGTCGAGTTTGCGGGGATTGTTGTGTGGATTCTACATCAGGTAACCAATTGTTTTTTGGCTTAAATTGGAGTGATTTATTTTGAAGATTGCACAAATTTAATTAACAATGCTGTTACATTTCTTCCTGTTGATGATTTGAAAACATGATGTTTATGTTGATATTTAACAGTCAGAACCGTCATCTCCAAGGACTCCGAGGACTCCAAATACTCCGAGTAGTCCATCTAGTGCAACTGCTATAGCGGCAGCTGCTAATGGACTAAAAGGTCTTGATCTTGCAGGACTGTTAGAAAACGGCTCTGACTTTGCTGTGCCAACTTCAGGAAACTTTTTTGAGGCTTTGACTTCTTCCGAGTTTTACATGAACACACAGGTGACTATTCAGCATTCACTCATCTTCGACAGCATAGCTATTATTACTTCATTCATTTGACTGGTAATAACATTTGTGCATGCAGGTTCGAGATATATCAGGGTCGTTCCGATGGGCACCATTTCTGGCCTTGCAGAAGGACAACACCTTTCTGACCATGCTCTTGCTGCTCTCAAAGTACAAAATGAAGAGCGTTCCTGTAGTTGATTTAGGTGAAGGGAAGATTGATAACATCATCACGCAAGCTGCTGTCATTCATATGTTAGTGGAATGTGCTGGTCTTCACTGGTTCGAAAGCTGGGGAACCAAGAAACTATCAGAACTTGGTCTCCCCCTAATGACTGCTGATTGCATTGTGAAGGTGCATGCTCCCCTTCCCTTTTAAGCATCTTTCATTGGATGTTGAAAATTACATGCATAGTTATCCACAATGCACTAAAGGCTGAAACATACAAGGATGGGTGGACAATAGCAAAACTGATCCCTTTGAAGTTCTTGTAATTTGGAAAACTGTTTCATGCCGTAAATACGTGAACAATTACAATTTCCGTTTTCAGCACAATGACTTCTTTAGCAGGCATGTTTGTCAATTTATTTTAAAATGCTGAATGTTTTATTTACAGGTGTATGAGGATGAACCAGTGCTCCAAGCATTTAAGCTGATGAGGAAAAAGAAGGTTGGTGGGGTACCTGTCATTGAAAGTGGCGGTAGCAAGGCAGTCGGTAATATAAGCTTAAGAGATGTTCAGTTCTTGCTCACTGCACCAGAAATCTACCATGATTACAGGTTTGTACCAAAATTTGATTAGAAGTTTTCGTAACAAACTTTTAGGTGCGATGCAATAGTAGATCCTTAATTTGACTTACTTGTACAGATCCATCACAGCGAAAAACTTCCTGACAGCTGTTAGAAGCCATCTACAGAAGCAACATGAAGTCTACCCAATGCTGAGTACTATGGTTACTTGCAAAAGGGACGATACAATTAAGGATTTGATTCTGAAGCTGGACACTGAGAAGATCCACCGCGTGTATGTGGTGGGTGACAATGGAAATCTGGAAGGAGTCATTACGTTGAGGGACATCATCTCGAGGCTAGTCCATGAACCCCTTGGCTACTTCGGTGACTTCTTTGACGGTGTTTTGCCCCTGCCCCAAAGCACCAGGGTTTAAGAATGAGGTATTAAGAAGAAAAGTTCTGATCTTTCTCTGAATGATTTAACATTTTTGGTCTTGGTTTTCTTTTCTGCCTTTCCTGTAACGAGCTCTTCTCTTCTTTCCTATCACTGCCTGTTTTGTTCTCGAACAGGAAATCATCTGTAAATAATTTCCGTTAGTTTCAGAGTTTTAATTGCTGTAAATTTGTTGTATCCCATAAGCAGCACCAGGCGAGCCTTTTGCAGTAATAATGAAATAAATACCTTCTCCCATCTTAAAAATATGCTATCGAAATCTTGGCTGTTGATACTGCACGCTTGCATATAGATTATGCGATGCAAGGAAAAGATGCTCTTCTGCGATTCCTTAATGTAGTATTCAAAAGGATTTCACAGTTGAAAGAAGCAACTTAAAAACTAAATCAAAAGGTTGAAGAAGCACATGCATTAGCAAACAGCAATGCCCTGCTGCACCAAGTGCACCAAATATAGACATGGCACGTTTGATGGTCACACTTGCCTCGCAGCAAATGGGGGTATTCAGCTGAATGGGGCGACAGTGTTTTGTTCTGGTGAGGCTTCTTTTTTCTCCGGCCATGTCTCTCCTGTCTGGTAGGGTTCTCTAAGAAGGTTCTGTCCTTCTCATCATTCATTCTGATCCAATGGCTTTGGATGTGGGCTCTAAATCTGTTCCTGATTCGGACACAGAGGCTAGGAAGAGGTGTTGCTAAGACTCTAGAGCACTTTCAAACAATCAATAGCGATTTCGACAACCTTCGAAAGGTTCTCAAAAACCAAAAGCTTTCAAGAGAACAATCAAAAACGCTTTTGACAACCTTTCGGAAGGAGGGTAACGAGTGACTAAAGTCGCTGCCATCACAACCACCGAAAGTGCCGTTGCGGTTGAGCGTTCAAGTAGGGAACACTCTCCAATTAGTGTTTCGATTATGAAGCTGTCAAAGTGACAGTCATTGTGCTGCAATGCATAGTTAGAAGCTTAAAGCATTTCACATGCGGCGACATTGGGATGTCAATCAACAACAACAAACAATCAGTGTCATGCGACCAACTGGAGAAAGATGGTGTTAGAAATTTTTGCATAGTTGTCATGCTCTTATATGCTAGATAATCAAAGAGGTTCTGATTCATTTGTGATCCTCGTTGACATCATTCACGATAGTGAAACGACATATATACATAAGCTCAGTTTGAAACAGTTTAATTTAACTTCTGTAAATTTGTTTGTATCCATAAGCTCAGCTCATGCGAGCTTCTTTTGCAGTAATAATGTAATAGATGAGGCTTCTTCTACTTCATGTTTCGCTGTGCTATTTGAATATTAGTAGTTGATATATACTTTATTCAATTACACTAGAAGATTAGAGGGCAGGCAAGTTTCCTCATTTGAAGGAAGAAAAAACGTAGAACATTTTCTGCATTTTCTTCTTTGGAAAATATTGCGGGGTTGAGAAGTATTCGAAAACCAAAGTCTGCCATTTGACAAGTTTAGTATTTGTTCTTAGGCTAGCTGTGGAAGTTTCAGGCTTCTATCGTTGCCCTGCCTTTCGTCCTAATTACACAAACGTATGCAACATTATCTTCCTTTTGTTGGGTACATGAAAACCGGAGACGAAAGGAATATTCAGACCAAAGCCTTGACGACTGTAAGCACTACACTCCTTCAGTTCATTGCTTATGAGTTTTGAGGTCTGAGACGATTAGTTTTTCCGACGTTAGGATTTGTGATCTTGTAGTTTATAACCAGATGAACCGAAACACTGTTACGAGGGGCCTATGATTAAAGGATTTAAAGATGAAGCCAAAAGATAAGCACTTGCCTAAGCAAACAACAATAACAGACCTAGAGAATCAAATGTAGACATGGCACGTTTTATGGTCACACACTAACCTCGCATCAAATGTGGCTTTCAGTGCTCCAATCAGTTGGGAATGGCCAACACTGTTTTTGTTCCGGTAAGGCTTCGTTTTCTTCGGCCATGTCTGTTCTGTGGTAGGGATTCAGTTACGACGCTCTTTCTTTTTCATTGTCCAATTCAATCCAATCCGACAAAACCAAACAAGTGCGTGGATATGGATTTGGTTGGACTCTCTGATCTGTTCTTGTATCTGGTTAAGAACGTTCAAACCAATGCAGGGACAACTAGAAGCAGAATCGGAACAATCAAAGACACTCATGGCAACCCCCGAAAGAGGTTCGGCAAGAGAGATGGACTCTGAAACTTTCTGCAGAATTTTCTTGCTTATATGCTCTAGAAAATCAAAGAGGTTATCATCCGCTAAATAATGCTCTCCAATAATACAATGAAATGAATGAATCATAGTAAAAAGCCACAAACACAAGAGCAAATTCTCTCTTTCTCATGACAATCTTAATCTTGAATCGCAAAACACCCTGTACAGGTGAAGTCGGTGACCTCTCAATATTGCCAACTGATACTTCTTCACATCTTACAGCCCTCCTCATTTTGCCAAGAACATTGTTCTATACAAAATTAGATTATGTCATTCTCAATATAACAGTTCTGAATCGAATTGTAATCAGTTACCAGTCTCATCCTTATACCATCTTCCCATTACATTTCAAAATCCTCCAAGTGGTCCTAAATTATAAAATAGTCTATCGTAACTGTATGAACAAAATTTAACTACTGCACAATGCTCAATTACAAGGTATAAGACAGAATGCCTAGTAGCTTATTTTTCACTTTGCAAACACCGTCTAGTACTTATTCATAGCTTTTATAAAGATACAAGGGCCCGCAAAGCCTTATGACCTTATCTTTATCATTTTGTTTATAAATCTAGCTACATTATCCACTTGACTTAATCAACTGTAAACAATGCTAGCAAGATGATCTTCATTCAGATTATGTTTAAAGGAATAAAGAAAAAAAAACAATGTATGCTTCTAAATCTATTTGTATATCCACTTTAATACTTTTTCTGAAAGCAGATGATAAAACCGCACGTCTCACTTTAATGCTTCTAAATCTATTTGTATCTACAGTGAGGGTTTTAGTTCTTCTGAAAGCAGATGATAAAACCGCACGTCTGCATAGAAAAGGCTAAAATCTACATAAATGTACAAAAATTATTACAGTAGATAGAGTTGGACAATAGCTTTCACAAAACCTGTGTTTATAACATTAAAACCAGCAAAATAAATAGGTATCATCAAGCTACAATTTTTTTTTCTTCGAACTAGTCCTTTGATCAAAGCAGAGGACTAACCTGTTACAAAGGGCGAATGCATCCTATATACTTTTTCTTCTAAGATGGTGCAGAACACAAGGCGTCCCTTCAAATAAATCCAACACATAGCTCTCCAAATCATCTGCAGTGTACTTTATATATTTCCCAGCATGCCTTCCACTCTCTAGCTGACTCCCGAACCTCCCCATAAAGGACCGATAAGCAGGAATAACCTTCTCTGATATAGATATACGAAGCTCTTCGCGAAGCTGAGCATCGGGGACCTTCCAAGCTGTCTGGGTTCTATACAGGTCTTCAAAGTTGGCATTGAAATTCTTAAACCTTTCCTTCAAAGCCATTTTAGAAGCATTGCTTGTGCTGCCGCCAATTCCTTCATCTTTCAAACAGGAAAGTGCCTTGCTCCAAGCAGCTCTAAGATAACCAGTAGCATACTGGCGCACCTGGCCACGGCGTTTGCGAACCCAATTATCTCCCAAGAGCTTTCTAAGCTCAGAATCTTTCACTTTCTGCACTATGTATTGAATGTTATTCATCATAAACACACATTGGAGTGCTCCATCCTCATAAACTTTAGATTTCTCCCCAAGATTGGACTCCAAATTATTTATCAACAGCAAAAGCCTACGTCCTATCGGAGACATACTTTCTATTCCCAAATCATCATTTGGCAAACTCTGTAACTCATCATCTCCAGTATCCAAAAGAAAATTCAGAGTTTCACTGTAATCAACCAGCAATCTCACATAGTTCATGACATACCGCGAAATGGGGTGAATCTCTCCACTCAGCATCGGTTTCTTACTGGCCTCACCCTGAACGGCATTCTCAAACTCAGCAAAGGTCCCCCTAGCAGCATCACTGAGTCCATCCAACACTCCCTTTGCCTCAGCAACCACAAATTCATCACTCACCATCTGCTCCAAGTCCGGATAAACATCTGCCAGCACATCATACATATCTAGAATCCGAAACAGCTTCTCAGGAGACCTTCTCCCAATGGCAACAGCCTCTCCAAAATTCAACAGCTGCAAAATGCACCCCTTGGTGGTCTCATTGAAACATATCTCTCTAGTCTCGTCTGTCCCCTCGAAAATCTGATCGGAAAGCCTCCTCTCTCCGATTAACAAAACTCTAACCCCGATTTTCACAGCATGTATCCACTTCTTCATCTTCTCGTCGAGCACCTTCCACTCAATCTTCTGCACCTCCTCAATGCTCAGCTTCTCAACTCCGAGAATCACCAAACACTCATCCAAAGCGTCTCGCCGGACACTACTGTACACCTGAACACACTCCTTCTCGTAACCGGAGCGAATCATCCGGTATGCAATCTCCTTCAATTCAACAACCGCATCGGGATGAATCAAATCAACACACACGTCATCACCTAAGCTGCCGCCGCGCTCGTGGAACCTGCCGTCCATCTCGCCGAAGCTCTCGAACTCCTCCACGAAATCGCCGTCCTGCGACGACGCGAACGACAGCGAGACCCGCCGGATCGAGCCGTAGAGGCGCTCGGAGTCCAACGGCACAGTGTTCCGGATCAGAATGTGGCGAAACTCGTCCTCCAGCCTCGACATCGCCATTTGGATCGCGTTCTCGGCCCGGTCCGAAACCTCGTGATCCGACCCGACCGAAAGCCCCTCCATGAGGCTGAGGATCTCATCCACGGCGGACAAATACTCCGCCGACTCGTTCGGCGACTCCTCCCAGACAACCGCGTTCCTCATCGCCTCGGGATTCGTCTCCCACCGGAGAATCACCTTCTCCGCCGCCTCGAACCGGTCGTCCTCCGCCTTCGATTCGTCGCTGATCATACTCGTCAAATTGGACAGCCGATTATCAAAGCTGGAGAAGATCAACAGCATATCCTCCCGCACCTCCTTCGGCGCGTTCCCCAGGCTCTTCACAATATGCTGCGCCGCCGCGAGCACCCGATCCTCTCCTCCGCCACCGCCAGCGGCGGCCGCTATGCTCGTCGTTGTCGTCGTCATAAGGATGCTCCCTCCTAGGGTTTTCGGAAACGGAGATCGTCGGAAAGTGGAGTGCAAAAGTGGACTCAGGATTGGGAAGAAGCGAAATTGAGGGTTGCGGAGGCCATTAGGGCTTTCTCTGTGTGTCTATCAGTCTGGAACTGAAATGGAAGGAAGGAAGGGGGTGGTGAAATGACGAAAAGGACCAGTCTGTTTGGTTAGGCCGGCAGCTTTGGACAAAGGAGAGAGTGACTTACGGGAACTCTCCCTTATCGTGCTTTTGAAGGTTTGGGAAGTCGTGGCTATGCTCTGGTGCGGAGCTGTGCGCCGTGCGTCACGTCCTTGACCGGTTTTTGATTGGGTGCGACTTTTCCGCACGGGGGATTCAGGTTTTTTTTTGTTGAAATGACGTGGCGTGCATATGGTTGAGTAAATAAACCCTTCAAATAATACATATTAAAATGTATGAAAATTCTTGTATGCACGATGTGTATTTACACGACACAATCTTAATCGTTCATAATAATTCATATATTTGACCACCATGTTTATACATTATTTCATTTAATCTTGACCATCCATGTATGTGGAGATACACGTCGTATACTGAAGATACTCTCCAAAATGTAAATTTACTTCTTTGAAATAGAGAAACTCATGAATCGAATATAACTCTAACCCACGCCATTTTCGAGTATATATTCTTACTATTTTGTATCAGAGTGACGAATGAGGAGGATCATATTTTTCTTCCTTTCCCAGCAGAGCTTGAAAAACCAGTTCATGACATAGAATTCCATGCTTGTGTTGTTGAATCTTGAATGAGTCGGAAGGTTACACATTGGACTATCAGATAACACCACAGAATACGACTTTTGTGATTGTCAACTTCAACTCCCATAGTTGACCCAACCAAAAAATAATAATAACAGAACCTTGTGTAGGCATGGTTTCGGAGCCATCCACGTTAGGTCACAAATTATTAAATCCAGAATCTGAATCCAAATCCACGGTGAAGTCGGTTCAGTTTGGTGCGATCGGTTTAGCACAAGGACATGAATTAGATTATGAACCATGTGTATTAGTCATGATTTCATAATAAGATTTGCATAACACATGAACTACCTCTTAAAATCTAAAGGAATCAGCACCTAAAACCTCGAGGCGGGACTTTTTAGCTTAGTTGTCTCGGTCCATACATCAATTATGAGATGATATTATGAATATCATACCCCTATATTGGTCACCATCTATAATAGTTTTATAGTTTTGAAGACTTACGGTCCAACTGGTGCAGCAAGGTTTCAGTTTCACACGGAACAGTGAGAGAGAAATTTCAAATTTGGAACACTGAGGCATGAAGATGAAGTCATGGCTAAAAGTCTAAACTATCCAACTGTTCTAGAAGAGTGACAAATTGCAAGCTTCAGTTGCTAAACTTTTATGAAAGCGAACAGAAAAAGAAAAAGAACAGAAAAATTAACAGAACTGCAGCAGCGACAACGCCGAGTGCAGACTGTGATAGAGAATCAAAGAAAACGATGGCAAAGCGATAAAGATGCAAATACACACCAATAAGAACACAAATTTAACAATGATTCTCCATTTTCATATAAACGAGAAAAAGGTTACCTATCTGGGTAAAGGTCCCCCTGGAGTTAAGCTCCACCCTAAAGTGAATTGCATCCAACAAAGCCTCACAGACAGTTCCTCACCCTAATGACATGGCATTCGAAAGTTCAATCAAACTAGTCAATTTTGGCAACCTTTTAGATGACAGAGATTCTAATACATCAAGCTTTAGCCAACCACAAGAATTGATTCCAGGACCAACTCTCCCTCTGTTATTTCTAAGTCGCAACAGACACATAGATATATTAACAGTATTTGTGTCAAAAGTGATGAATCATATAAGCACTAAAGGTACCTTTTGTACAACTGGACCACGATTTTTCAGTTTTGATATTTTGGTTACAGATATCTTCAGCCCTTCACACATTAATATTTTATGCAAGCTGGGAAACACATCATATTTGGCACTTACTGCTGCTGCATCAATTTTTCTTCACGAAAGGAGCCACATAGGTCGGGCTGCATCACAAATTCCAGAGTTAGAAGCTGTCATAAAATATATACAAAGAAAACCACCACTCACTCTATGGTGGTGGTGCACTGAAAGCTTTATCCGGTACAGCTTTTCAAAGATAGCGAATATGGCAGCAGTGACTCCATCAGACAAACAACAAGAAGGAACTTAATGAGCCTAACCTGACATGCATTTGTGGTTCACTAGTGTTCCCTGTTCTGTTATATTCTTTCACAGTAATCTTTCCACAAGGTGGAAAGTTAAGAAGTTTCGGAACTTCAGTTTAAAGCATCTTATTAATGGTTTGAGGAAGAAAAAACAGGGGCGAAAACTCCTTTTCTTTTCACTTCATTTAGTGACCACTCATCTTGACAACACTATCTACACGATAATTTTTTGCCATGCTTTACACTTCTCACCACTTACTGCCTAAAAGCACCACATGGTGCCTAAACACACTTATTTTGTCCTACTTCCCCTAATCGATTTTGATACTGTAGCTCAAAAAAGTTATTTCTGGCACATAAATGATTGAGACATTTCCAGATCAGAACAGTAAACAAATCAAGCGTTTCAGGAGACCGAATATAGATAATTTATCCTTTTTCGTGTGTACAACATTCTGAGACTTGCTATCAAAGTCAACATGGCCTTAACCAACCATAAAAACCAGATGTTTGAACTTCTTTCCTTGTGTACTCTGGAGATTGCTACATCTTTACTTTTAGAAGCATAAATCGCATGCCTGTCTTGCTTCATTTTGGAGAGGAACTCTTAAAAACTGTTTATAAATCCATGATCCCTCTCTCAAGTTTGGGGTAAGTAAAAGCATCAAAGTCAGGATGGAAAACTGGAAACCAAACATACAACCCAAAGATAGAAGATTTTCACATTTAATCTGGCCAGAGTCATAGAAACTGTATACACAAGAAATATTTGAACCAAGCCATACCATTCTATCCGCTACTTATGCATTAGCATCTTGAGATAAATGATCATTTGATGCCTCACCCTGTGAAATAAATGATAATACAGACTTGAGATTATGTCAGAGAAAACTCTTTTCATATTGTACCGCATAAGATGAAATGAATTAGGAAACTCAAAAAAAGAGTGAGGCTTTACCACATTAGGAAACTGATCCCTGATGCAATACATGGAATTCAGCATCGTTTCAAGAGTATCATTAGCCAATTCAAACTTCACTTCTGTTTCTTTAACACGAGTCTGAGAATCATTTACTAGCTGCACAAATAGAAACTACAATTACTAAGCAAAGAACTTCACATTTCCACATAATACAAAACCATATCAGTACCTTCAAGTTGATAACAGCAACCGGGTCAGCAAACTCTGCCTCTGAAATCGCCATGTCCCACGTCATCGTCTTCAACCGCGGCAAACCACCCTACCTTCCACCAACATTTCGAAACAAAAACTTTACAGTCTAAACACTCCTGCACATCAAATCAATCAACTCACATAAAAGCAATGCAGAGCAATCAAAATGTGCATCACCTGGTCCTTGACTGCATCTTCCCGCCATTCTCTCTGAAACTTCTGGAGCAAAAGCGTCAACAGCCTCTGCAATTCCGGCGACACCTCATCGGGAAACAGCCTCTGAATCTCATCCCTCTTCACATTTTCGTACACGCATCTCCGAATCAAAATCCGAAGACACACCAAAAGCTATAAACAAATAAAAAAATCCCAACTTTCAACTAAACCCAAAAAAAGATTGAAACTTTCCAACAAAGTGAGACTGGGCAGTGAGAGATGTTGTACAGGGTCGAGGTCCGATTCGTTTTGAAGCTGAAGCAAGTCTCGGATCATGTCCCAGTCGGGTCGGTCAAGGCCGGTCTTTCGGGTCCTCCAAAGGGTTTGAAGAAAGTACTCCACCGAATCCTTGGAAGACCGAAGCAGTAGCGGTAGATGAACCCATAAACTCTGCTCCATTCTCCAGAACACTAAAACCGTACCGTCTCTTTGGCGGGTTCAAGTGCCCTGTGTCTGATTTAGGGGTTTAGGGATTTGCTTTCGTTGAAAACGACGTCGTTTGAATTAAAGAAAATTGCTAAAATTGCAATTGTGCCACCGTACTTTTGAAGATATTATAATTCCAATGCTTTTAAGGAAACATAATCATATCTAAGTTGTAATTTAGAAACGGATCGATATATATATATTAGTAATCAATATTATATGAAGATAAAATTTAAGTTACTAAAAAAGAAAATAGGTGTGTGTTTCTGTATAAACCCGGATGGCTATGCGCAAACACGGTGGAACAGACAATCATGGGACACATGGGCATATAGTGGTTCACCATGTCTCAGAGGACATGGCTACATCCACTTACGAATCAACTATCATGGTGTTACAAGAGCATTCATCCCCCCTTCCGGGAGGAGTAAGGGAGGGAGAGGGAGCATCATATATATCCTCTATATCTAGAGGAAACATTCATTTTCTAGCTAAGGAAGGTTCCCTCTTATTACAAGGTTTCCGATGTGGGACTAACTATACATATATCTTATCATGGTGCCTTATTATGGAGCTTGGAGGAGCACATTCCCGATGTGGTACCGATGATCTTTCACCATGACAAGGTAGGATATACATCGTATCTACAAGTTTGCTGACTGATCTATGAGCGGGGAAGGTAGTTTCCAACTACCGAATACTGTGTGTGAATTACAATTTGAGGTGTGTGGATTTCACTTCTTTTTAGAAACCAGCAAAACGTACTGTAAATTGTAGGACTAATCTTTTACGAATTTCGCGTAATTCTACAAAATAGAAATTAGAGAGTTTTGACTTGAATTTATACAAATATCTGCTTCTACTCTTCATGAATTACATGGTTAATGAGAGTTTAAAAGTACGCTAATGGATCAATAGTATGTAGTCATCCTCCTCTTTGCTTCAGCAGTCTGTACAGTACCATAGCAGTTAATATACTACCAGCAGACAATGTGAGCACCACAGGCAAATGCAGCCACCAACGGCGTCTCCCTGAGGGTTTTGGTGGTTCGCGCACCACGTCTTCTTGCATGGTGGCAGTGGATATCGGCACAAGGGTTCTCTAGCCACTAGACAATGCATGTTGTATGATAGAGGTGTAAACAGGGCAAACGAGAAATTACTGGCTGATGATTACTGTTAATCCCTTATTCTACACCACCATTATCAGAGTGATCAAGGCCCTCCTTACAAATAACACACATGGCATCTTCTTAATACTAGCTTCCATACTATCGAGTCTCACTTTCTCCATTCTCAAAAATAAAAAAAAAAGCCCCACTTTCTCCAAACTTTCGATGGATGATTTGGTTGCAAGGGCAAAACTACCCAATTTGGTTACCTTCTTTGAGCAAAATGTCTAGAATACAATCTGGATGTGCATGCTGCCAATACACACCAGAAGTACTCTCTTATCCTATGGCTGCCAGCCGATGAGGTTACACTCTCTAGGAGTAAATTACAGTTCAAATTGTGGACAAGATATCAACTCCTGCCTAATATAATATACTACCATCTGCAAAGAATAAATGGTGCAAAGTGGGAGCTTGAGGGCACATTTTGAGACCATGAATGACCTGTTCACTGACTGCTTTTGAAATTAATGCAGATAAACCCACATTGCACAATATGAAGATGTATGAAGATAGTGGATCACCCTGTCTTATTCCACGAGCTGGAACAATAGCTGCAGAAGGATCCCCTTTAATTAAAATGGAGTATGATACAGATGTAATACATTTCATAACAATTTGTATCCACTGTGCATCGATACCCAATTTTCTCTTTTATAAGTATAGCTTGAATAAACGACCAGTTAAGTCGATCATAAGCTTTACTAATATAAAGTTTGAGAGAGAAAAAAACCTTCCAGCTGACTGCTGTTGTTTCAGCTTGCACACATTGCAACTAAGCCCCTCAACTAGCTTGAGTAAACTACATATTAGTTACTAACCAAATTTCAGTTTACAAATACATCATTTACATATTATCTTACATATTTTAAGGACAAAAATTAACAAATTAGAACAAACTAATGTCCACATGTCATCTGTCACTATATATTTTATCAAACTACCATTCACTACATATTCTACTGTTACTGTGGATGTGTTACTACCATGTCGATGTGAGACGTGCTACTGCAGTGTCGACCGCAGATGTGTTACTGCCATGTCGACAAGAGACGTGCTACTGTCATGTTGACCGAAGATATGCTACTGTAGTGTAGGAAGGTGCTACGCCGAGTAAGAGTGTGCTACTGCCAGCATACAAAGTGCTACTGTCGACTTAATTGACCTAAACTGAGCCGAACCTCATTGCCAAGCCCATGCCTCGGCTTTTCTTCTTTTTCAAAGACGAAGCTACACAATTGCTATATTCCAATTAGAGATGAGCAATATTTGGCAAAAAGTTCATCCAATTTCTCGAATTCTACCACAATTGATATACAAAGACAAAAAAAATTTCAATTACCTGCAACGCCATTTTGATCCAAATTCTCAGCGACTGAAACCTTCGCCTGTGAAAGCAACCAATTGGTGTCGTCCGATCCAAATTACCACCTAACACGAATGTCAGCGAACACAATTTTGATCCAAAACTTCACAGCCGTTGTCGTCTTATCATCGCCGTCATTGTCCATTCATGAAGTTGAATCACCATCGTGGTCGTCGATTCACAGATGTCGGAGTTATCCTCGATTCACAGATGTTGCTATTGTTGTCGATTCAATGTTGTCGTCATCGACATCGAGGTGCCGTCGTCGTCATCACTAGGCCTAGAGAGAGAGAGAGTTTATGTTTTTAACTTTGATGTTGTTTCAGCTTGTACATAAAGTGCGCAGCGTCGTTCAAAAAATTGCAACTAAGCCCCTCAACTTTTCATAATTTATACTCCCGGCCTCCACGCCCGCTTTTTGAATCTATACAAACTCAAAATCCCAACTGACGACGATCGACAGAAAACAATGGCACCCTCCGATCTCCGCCGTTCGTACAAACGGCCGCAGCTCTCAGACCAGCAGCGGCGGAGAGAGCTCTCTCTGAAACGCCAAGAGCAGAGCCGCGACGCCGAGCTCCAGGCTCGGCGCTTAGCCTCCACGCTCCTCTCCCTCCCGCCCGAACACCAACCTTCGGAGCCCGAACCCGAACCCGAAACTGAACGCGGTTCATCAACCGACTACGACCTCCGCGACGCTTCGAAGCTGAAAGGCCCGGCGGCGCGGAAGTGGTTCGCGAAGCAGCTCATGCTCCCGGAGTGGATGATCGACATCCCCAACCGCCTCCCCCATGACTGGTCAGTCTCAATTTCTCATCTCTCTCAAAATCTCGCGCTATTTTGTTCACCGGTTTTTGAATTTCTCGTCTCTGGTTTCAGGTACGTGCTGCCGAGGCCGGCAGGGAAGCGATGCTTCGTGGTCTCGTCGGACGGAACGACGATCAGTAGGCAACGAAACGGCACCGTTCTGCACCGTTTCCCGTCGGCGCTGCCCCACGGGTCGCGGAACCGAGACGGGTCGGGTCCTCCGTCGTATTCAATTCTGGACTGTATATTTCACGAGGTAATATTTATTTAGTTTTACAGTTTTATTTGCTGCTATTGCATTGCACACCAGGTGTTTGTTGAAATGTTAATGTGGTTTTTTGTGTGCAGATGGACCAGACTTACTATGTGATTGACATGGTGTGCTGGAAGAATTACTCGTATTATAACTGCAGCACCGAGTTTCGGTTCACTTGGTTGGAGGAGAAACTGCGTGAGACCAATGCGCGTGACGCTCCCTCGTATTATCACAAGTACAGGTTCAGCCTGGTTCCGTGGGGTCGCTGCGATCTGGCTGGTCTGCACAAAGCCTATGCTGGAGAGGTGCCTTTCGTAAAGGATGGTCTACTGTTTTATAACAAGTAAGCTAGTTTCTTGATACTGGTTATGAGTTTGTGTGTTTTGGATATTATAGTGTTGTGTAACTTATCGTCATTGTGTTTGTAGGCATGCACATTATCAACCGGGAAATACACCGCTGGCGTTAGTGTGGAAGGATGAGCATTGCAGTCAGTATGTTATTGACACGGATAACAAGGGACAGGTCCCAAGCCATCAACAGGTATTTGTCAGTATGCGAATGTGCGTGCTAATGTGCTAAGAAGACTTGATTTACTTTTGGTCTGTTTGTTGGGTGGACACTCTTGGTTTACATTGTGGTTGGCTGACTCTCTTTTGCTCTTGTATTTTTATATGATTTAGGTTGTTTTGGAGCTGCAAGATGATGGAAAAGTGACGACATCAGATGATCCTCCGGTTATTTTTGGTTGCTTGAATTTGGATTTCATACAACAGGTATTGCTTAGTGTTAATAATGCTCTGTTGATTGTAAGACATCATTCTTTTCCATCAACTAAATGACATGAATTTCTCCACCTAGTAAGTGTTTTTTTGGTGAGCCAGACTGGCTTACTAGCTTACTTGCTGGCACTATCGAGTGTTCTCAACACTATAAAGACTGCAGAGTCAGTTTGGAGTTTGGACATTTTGAAGATTTTCTTCCCTCTTTCCTCGCCTTTGCCTGTTATTTGCCTTTAATTTGATTTTTATTTTTTCTTTTCAGTCAGGGTTGAAGACTGGATGCCTTCTTCGTTTTGCTATTGTTGATGGAGGATTGACCATTGTGGATGGGAAGCTTGAGAGGGCTGATTTACACTACCTTGGCATGTCCAACCGAGCACGAGCTTTTGCTGATACTTACTCCAAGGTATATGCACAGTTTACAATTGCTGGTACAATTCATTCTTTCTTAGTCTTACATGTTACTCTTTAGATACTGACAATCACTTTGGTCTATAACCATGCAGATCATGTTTGAGAGTATGGCTCGAGGATCTCCCTTAAGAATTGATGATCTGGTTGCATCAATCAACTCATCAGATGATGACGCCAATTCACTTGACGTTGAGATGGCTGTTTGAGAATCAATTGGGCGACAAATTACCGTCTGCTGGCATCACATATTGTTGTTAAATGCTCGTGAAGCCCTGTAAAACTGGTGTGCGGAGTCTTGAGAGTTGTAGTTTAATACAGGGACATTTAGTGATGAGCAATCTCAATCTGTGGAATCCAGTGCTTGATTTTTGTATACTCGGCATAATGTAACAAATTTGCCTCTACTTCTATATACGATTGTTGCTTTTATGAATGTTCGAACTCGGGTATCTCATTATCACCTTATCAAGCAAGACATATTAGTCTGGGTATTTGGGTGGTTGTCTTTTACAGTATGTATGAAGTTCAATTTTTTTGTGTGTTACAATGTATGAGTTTCAATGTCCAACAGAAAGAAATGACCTTACTGTATAAAACTTAGGAATACTAGTAGATTCAATAAGAATGAAGCATGATCAATATATGGATGAATAAGGAGAGCTGATTAATTCATGACATATAATGTTGAAATTCATATTTATGTAGCTGCCTTCTATAAACAAACGGAATTTAAATATAGGAAGGGGATTCTAATTCTAAGATGCTGCTGTCGTTGGTTCGCAACTGTCATGAACACAAGCCAATACATCTGTGTAGTCCCTTGATATGGTGAAGGAGTCGTAGACCTCCCCATCGCTGCTTTTCTTGTACTCGAAGAGAAGAGATGAGTGATTGAATGCCGTCAGTTTCACAAATCCCCAGTCATGATCTCTGTAGAGACTCCAACCTGGTTGCTGTTGGTTGAAGTCTGATAAGTGGCTTCCTGCTCCTCCAACAACAACATGGATTGTTCCATTGAACTTCCCTGAGTAGTGAGATCTTTCTGAAGATACACATTGGTTCTACACAACACAGCGGATTATTCACATGAAATTCACTTTTGAATTGCAGAAGGAATTGAAAGTTGAAACTGAGATTTTCGAGATAAAAAATCTGTACCTCATAGATGGGGCATGTCCTTTCATAGTTATGGACATGGCCATAGAATGCAATGTCTACCTTGTACTTCTGCCAAAGTTTCTGCAAGCTTTCTCTTCCCATAGGCTCTTCAAATGCACCCCCTTGACTATACCATTTGTCAGATGTATAACCAAGGACGCGATGACCTGCAAAGATCAGCCAAGGTTGCTTTTGTCTATCCGCAGATGCAAGGCAATTCTCAATGAATTTGAACTGCTCCGTTCCCTCCCTCCAGTCATGTTCTGTGTCAGCTATACAGAAGTGGAACAATCCATAATCTGTAGAGTACCTGTGCATGTATCAAAGAAATCTTACATAACTCGCATGAAACACAATTTTTACAACAGAAGACACTAATCTACAGAAAGTGAGAAAACAGCAGGAGGATATATCTCAGTCATTTTTGAAAATCACCAATATTTAGCTCGGTTCTTAGCTGGAATGTAAAACATGGTCTCTGCAAGCACACCACATTCTCCACCTGAATCCATTCCATTGTAATAGGACCCTGAATCAGGCCAATCACGTTCGTGATTACCACTGAAGCAATCAAAAGTAAAGATTTTACTGAGATTATAAACAGTACATATGTAATTTACAAAATTGAAAGAAACATGTAATGGACATTGTGTCACACAAACCTGCCAACCATATATGGAACAGTAGATGCAATGGGTTCCACCTGTGCTGTGAATTGGTCCCATTGTGAAATATAACCATTTGCATATGATAGATCTCCTATATGAAAAACTATGTCAATGTTGTTTAAGTCACTGATTACTTGATCTGTAGTGTTCAGAGCACCAGGTTGATAATCACTGTACTCATTTGAACCATCACGCTCTGCCTGAAAGATACGAGGAGAAACATTTATATCATAAACAAAACTCAATGTACTCAAATATTGTTGGGTGTCATCTAGATACCTTTCCCATGTCACCAAATATCACAACACGCTGCAAGGAATCCTGTCCAGGATATGGAGATGATCTGAATGAGTAGACCTTGCTCTGAATATACTGACCATCTGACAGACGATGACCCATTCTATAGGTGTACCTGGAAAAACACCATAAGAACAGTAATTACTGATATCTAAAACTTCAATAACAGTTTCAAAGACGATACAAGATACAGAAATACAGAAGTACTTCTCTACATACACTGTGTTTGGCCACAAGTTCTTCAGGAAACTTGTGTGTATGAAACCCGGATCGCGCCACCCAACTGTCCTTGCAGGTGAACCTAAATATGAGAAGTAAAAACCTCAGCATGCAACATGGCTTAGCTACCCATCAATGTGCCATCACATTGTTATTTCACTATTTCAGCATCAAAATAGGAAGTCACAGTTAATTTATGCAATGTGATGAGATCCAAAATATATAAACTGAATCATACCACACATGCTGCTCTGATCAAATGTCAACGTTGCTGCTGCCGATCGCTTTTGAGTATCTCCCTGCATACCCCACTCAACAAATGGAACAGCTTCACCTATGCTGTAGCCACTTGTCCAAGTTACTGTCATCTACAAACATATAAAAAAATTTAGTGAGAGCAAGAAGTCCTTAGATGATAAAGAACATGAACCATAGGAAACAAAAGATATTAAGTCTCAAGGTTCATGAAAACTGACTATCGCAGAAAGCAGTAAGAATCATGAATAATCACTTCCATTGAAAATTTGAAATTCAAGGATGCTTATCACAACATAACAGGGAACAACATAATATTTGGGTAAATATGAATAGAAGGAACAATCGATTCAAGATAAAACTCACTTCATTCCAAGACTTCCCTTGAGCAAGACGTGGATAGACAGGCGCTTTAGGATTGGCAAATGTCAAGATATTTGAAACTGCCACCAATTTGGGCTGCCATGTTTAAGTAGTGAGTGAGTACATATAAAATCACTAATCTTAAAAGTCAATTAACTAAGAAGAATCTTGTACATTTGACAACCCGCCTGAAAATAATGCAAAGGAGAAATCTGATCGCTGATTTATAAGCTGAAACTTCAAAGTTGCAATGCCAGTCTTTGTATAACCTGGATTTTCTTGTTTTGCATATTTGTACTGAAACATAGGTAATGTAACAAAAAGGTTAGACAGTTACCAATCAAATACTTTCAGCCGTTAATTTCATGTCATCAGTCCAAACTTCAACTACACACCTTTATCGGGGCAGTGCATATATATGGAGTCTGCTCTCTTTCACCATCTACTGGCGGGCACTGTGATGCACTGTCATATTAAAACATGATAACCTCACATTTCAGTAAAAAGAAAAAACAAGATCTTCCTACACCAAGTGGTTAAAGTTCTTGTTCCTCAACTATTAATGAATATAATGTTTCAAAGAGCATGAACTTTACTTGAGTTTTCCAGGAGAAAAGACTCCAACCCAGTCATTATCAGAAGGATCAGGGTACATAAGATCCACAGTCACCCATTCTGTATCCTCACCCTGTGATCATATCAATGAAAACACAAATCATCAAAATCTTTGACCATATAATTAAAATTCTGCACAAAAGTGAACTGATTTCAAACAGCCAAAAAAAAAAATCAAGCATTTCAATAAGTCAGACTCACTCAGCCAATGCATTCAAAAATCAAGGAGTGATTACTTTAAAAAGAGATGACTATTACTGGGCATACAATAGTAAAATACAAAATTACATAAGTATCAACCCACTAACATTTGCAATTTGCATACACTAATGATGAAATGATTGAATCCAATCACACACAGAAACCCAATTCACTATTTCATAAAATAGACTCAACTCATGACAGCAAATAATAGCAAAACTGTTATACTTGTATGCCTAGAACAGAAGGGTAGGCTCTAATGGAGGCAGAGTCATGAATTGCAAGAGTGGTTTTCCGAATGTGAATCTTGGCCAGTGGCTGGTCTCCATTGATTTGAGCACAAGCTAAACCCAAATGGGTGAACCTCAAAATCACCAGAATCGTGAAAAGTCGAAACCTTTGCTCCATAGGTGTCTTATACCCAATGAATGGAGTTGAACAAAGCTCCTGGGTATATTAGTATCATTCAACGAGAAACTGATCCCCAATTGATGCCCAGTTATATTCAGAGAATATTCCAAAGCTTTAATCTTTGGCACACCACGATAAACATGAATCTGGAATTTCAATGAGTGCAAAAGATTAGATAGATGAGAATCGGGGAGAGAAACCTGATTGAACTTCAAGACTCACTCTCCCTGATTTTTCAAGAGTTCTACCAGCTTTGAACCATGTCTCTGTATGTGCATGTGTCTGTAAGTTTATGATTTTTTATTTCCACGTGGGTATAAATTAAGACAAGCACAGCAAACAATTATTTTTTTCTTATTGTTTTTCTGATCTGAAAGCAAATAAATGCGTGACAATCAGATTTTGAACACACATGGTTGATGATATCATGTAGCTAAGGTGGTTGGTTCACAACCATCATGAACACAGGCCAAGACATCCTTGTAGTCCCCGGAGATGGTGAATGAATCATATAGACCGAAAATTATTTCCTGCACTATAACAGTGGGACAGCTGCATCAGGCATCAGAACTGTTTAATTTGAAACGTGGACCATTTTTCTAGTAAGGACGTTAGTTGCCGTTTGGAGACTTTTAGGTGGTCGAGGGGAGAAAGGGTCTGCATCAAATGATCAAATCATCAATACTTAAATGGTTTCGTCAAACCAGAGTTGCATGGAACCCTCATCTTACCCACGACCCGCGTTCCGGAACGCTTATCTTCACCCTCCCCCTCACCCTCTTGAGCTTGTGAGAGAGCAGCGGCGAGAAGTTCACAAGGTCTTGTTAACCACTCAAATAGCTTCAAATACGTACTACTAATGACAAGGTTCAGTTTCAGCTGTTATATTGCTCATAAGACATAAGACATGGAAGTCATCATGCAAGTCTGCCCCTTCAATGATAAAATCTGGAAATTTTTGAAGTTGGCTTCCTCTGAGGCATTTTCGTGGCTCATTCGCGCCTCTTTCGAAGGGTTTAATGTCTGTTCGCCCTACTCCATTTTTGAGCCATGATATTGGAATTCAAATATGAAAAATAATCATGTCATTCACTATTTTGAAGCATGAGTTATGAGTTTCAAAAGTCGGCACCTTGAAACAGTCTTTCTAGAAAACTAAACTATATTAAGTTTTTTTGAGGCATGGTTTCGTAATCTTAATGGTTTCGTAATTTTTACATCAACATGTGATGTCATAGAGCATTTTGAGTTCAAGAATCATCCAGAAAGGTCATGGGACGATCAAGATACAAGCTCAAGAAATCAGCCAAACGATAAGTAAAAAGCTGGAAATTTCAGAATCAGCTTTTTTGTAGCTATTTTGTGAGACAATTCACACCATCTTCCAAGGTTCTTTTTGCTGTTTGCTCTATCATATATTCTGAAAATTATTCTCTGCACCAGTCAATTAAGTATGGGAGAAAGGAAGAAGCGAAAGAGGGGCCAGTCACTAGTCCAACAACGAAACCAGACAGGATCGCACAAACAGCGCGTGCAATCATGTCCCGTTAAATTTTCCGGGTGCAGCTGTCCCTACACCTCTCGAGACTACAAGACTACAACTTTGTTGCTTTGATAAATAATTGCAAGTTTATTCTCTTGAACATATACACTGTTCTATAATATCATGTAGCTAAGGTGGTGGGTTCACAACCATCATGAACACAGGCCAAGACATCCTTGTAGTCCCTGGAAATGGTGAATGAATCATAGACCTTTCCATCGCTGCTCTTCATGTACTCGAAGAGGAGTGATGAATGGTTATATGCTGTGAGTTTCGTATAACCAAAGTCTAGATCTTGGTAGATGCTCCAAACTGTCTTCAGGGTACTAAAATCTGATAAGTGGCTGCCTCCTCCACCAACAACAACATGGATTGTTCCGTTGACAGTTCCTGAATAGTTGGATATTTCTGAATTTACACACTGATTCTGATAGATGGGGCATATTCTTTCGTAGTTATGGACATGGCCGTAAAATGCAATGTCCACTTTGTATCTTTGCCAAAGCTTTTGCATGTCATCCCTTCCCATCGGTTCTTCAAAGGAACCCTCTTCTCCATACCAAGAGTTGGAGGAATAACCGAGAACACGATGAGCAGCAAATATCAGCCAAGGCTGCTTGTGTCTGTTAGCAGATGCAAGACATTTCTCAATAAATTTGTACTGCTCGGACCCTTCTCTCCAGTCATGCTCAGTGTCAGCTATACAGAAGTGGAACATGCCATAATCTGTTGCATACCTGTAAAAAGAAATGACAGGATAAAAGATTAAAACACTATGCCAAACACAAGATTTTATACTCATAAAAGCTTGAATGGACATGGATGTGTATATAAAATCATAAAAGCATCTGTTAATCTTCTAAGATTTAGATCTGTCTTCTCAACCAGATACAGTAGGTGATATGAAAATACTGTTGTTATTACCAGAATTTAGCTCTGTTCTCAGCAGGAACATAATACATGGTCTCAGCTGGCACACCACATTCACCACCTGCATCATTAGTGTTGTAAAACGATCCGGTCCCTGTTGTATCTCGTTCATGGTTTCCACTGTGGTAAACTTGATGTGAGTTTTAGATGACATCTGAACTTATACAGTAAACTGAGTATATGCGCCCACAGGTGGCAGTAATTAGGATCAACGTCACAAGAACACAAACCTCGCAACCATATATGGTACAACTGATGAAATCGGCTCCACCTGTGATGTGAACTGATCCCACTGTGAGATGTACCCATCGGCATACGGCATATCTCCTATGTGAAAAACTATGTCAAAGTTGTCCAAGTCCTTGATTAGCTGATCTGTGGTGTTGAGTGCGCCGGGCTGATAATCAGCAGCCTCATTTGAACCATCACGCTCAGCCTGAAATTTGTGGGAGGAAAAGTAAAGGACAAACATCTAGGCAGCTATGTGTGCAGAAATTCAAGGTAACATAATGTTGTGTGACGTGTTTAGTTGCACAATGAACTTGTTTTCATTTTCTTGATCTTACCTTTCCCATGTCACCAAATATAATAACACGCTGCAATGACTCCTGCCCAGGATATGGTGATGACTTGAAAGAGTAAACCTTGCTCCAGACATAGGAACCATTAGATAACCTATGCCCAAGCTTGTAAGAGTACCTGCACAAAAAACCAGCATAACAGTCTTAATAGCAGAACTACCTATGGTTGTTGTATTCAAGCTGAATTTAATATTCACAATGCATACACTGAATTTGGCCACAAATCTTTCAGAAAACTTGTATGGATGAAACCAGGATCACGCCAACCAACTGTTCGTGCGGGTGCAGCTGTAATAAAGTTACAATTCTTACTGTAAGTATCTCATTCGATCATTTATGCAGGCAAAGTAGATGGATCATATGATTCATACCACACATGTTCCGTCGACTGAAAGTCAATGTTCCTGCTGGAGATCGACTTCGAGGCTCTCCCTTTAAACCCCACTCAACCAAAGGTACAGCTTCATCAATGTTATAGCCACTCGTCCAAGTCACTGTCATCTGCATAACAAAATATCATACATAACACATTAACACGACTACGAGAAGATTTACACAATTAGGAGTTTCTGATCATCTGAATGAAAATAATAGTAGCTGATATAAACAAAAGCTTACTTCATCCCAGAGCTTCCCTAGAGCAAGACGTGGGTACAGGGGAGCCTTCAGATTGGCGAAGGTTACATTATTAGAAACTGCCACCAATTTTGGCTGCATCACAACGAATACACACTTTAGCCAACACTGATACAAAATGTGTGTGGAACAAGTAGTTTGCTGAAAGAGGAGAGACACAAACACACATTTGACAGCCCGCCGGAGAACAATGCAAACGAAAAATCTGCCCGTTGATTGATCAATCGGAAGCTCAAAGTTGAGTTGCCAGTGGTTGCGTAATCAGCACTGGAATAATTGGCAAACTTGTACTGAAATCAAAACACCGATAGTTCAGTGGGACATTACGTCGAACACATGAGGTGCAATATATTCCAATAAGCACATAACAGTTACCTTAATAGGAGATGTGCATATATAAGGCTCATAGTAGTCTTCATTGTATGGACATGTTGATGCACTGCAGGAGAAAAAACACATAGCAGCTAAGACCACAAATTTGTAAGAATTGACATTATTTTAGTACATAAGGTTAAAAAACACAGCAGCTACGACCACAAATTTGCAAGAATTGACATTACTTGAAATCTGCAGGAGAAAAAACTCCCACCCAATCATCTTGTGCAGGATTAGGACTAGAAATTGTCACTGTTACCCACCCAAAATCTTCCCCCTGCACATACAGTAAAAACACATGTCAGTAAATGAGGCCGTCATGTTTCGACACTTGAACAAATTCGGTGAGTGTAGCAGTGTTTTATCCTTTTATAGGCAATTATTCATTTCTTCCTGACTTAATTTATTCATTTCTTCAAGTGTCTTTCTTGATTGCACTAACCCATCATGCAAATTTCCGATGAGTGTTTCAGAAAAGAAGTGACATGTAATTTCGACACACGAAACACTAGTTATTCAAGCATGCGATAATAAATATCACCAAGCAAATAGCTAGTCCAGTCCAAAACGAGATATGTACGTACCTTGGTGCCAAGAAGGACAGGGTACGCAGAGACGGAAGCATTTTCGTGGAGCTGATTAACAGCTCTGAGGATTTGAATCTTGGAGAGTGGCTGCACCTCATCACCACCATCTGCATGCAGCTTCTGCTTGATATTATGAGCTACTGTGAAATGACCTAATGAAACCAGTAGCACTGCAACTTTGAATAGGAAGCAGACGACGGCCATGGTAGTAGACTAGTAGGTTTTACCGGTGTATGAACCCTCAGATGGGTTTTGATCAGGTCTGAAGTCTCGGCCCGATTTATAGTTGACCTCGCCATTAAATTTGTCCCTACCTCACTGGGAGTCATTTTCGAGCTTTCTTGGCTGGACTTGGATACTTTGTTCTTGATGATGTGACGTGCATAAAAGAATTTAATAAACAACACTTCCATTTTTTACCGTATTTAGAAACCCTATTTACTATATATATATATATATATATATATATATATATATATATATATATATATATATTTTCTGTGCTGACGTCAGTGCTGAGTGCTGGGCCTTGGCGTTGGACTATTGACGTCTGGGTTTCCGAGTGTCCCCTCATCTGTTCTTTTGTCTAGATTCTTCCATATTTTATCTACAATTGAAATCTGTGTAGTTCAGAGGTGCGATACCATTTTTCACCCTCACTGTTCGCAGAGCAGATCATGCAGTTTCTGGTCCGAGATCAGCCGCTGCCTTCTCTTTTGCTCTTCCGAGATCAATCTTTCATTGCTTTGTTCTCTCTCCTCTCTCACTGCTCCACCGCTTCTCTTTCGTCAGACTGGAACCGAGCTCCCTCTTTCAACTGTAGCCCTTTGATCTCCTTAGTTCCATGCATTCAGAACAAGTGGTTTCGAGCAATTGATTGCAGGCTCTGTGGCAAGCTTATGGTAAGAACCTTCTTCTCATTCTACTTCTCACACCAATTTCTGCCAATGGCAATGATAATGAATTAAACGAGTTCCCTAGAGGTACTTCTTTTGTAATATGTTGTTAGATTGATATTGATTATATCAGTGGTTTTTATTGTTGCTATTTAATTCTTTGTATTTCGAAAAAGGTGTCTAAAAGATTTTGAAGATGTGGCTACTCTTAAATTGATGGGAAAACTAGGTGATACATTCTTTGGATTCACCTGTCAGATCCTACTCAATAAAAGACTGTACAACGATGAAGAAGATTTGCCTCAGTAGATAAGCATTAAATTTGGTGAGTGTCATGTGTAGGACACTCATATAGTCAAATCCAAATACAACATTGCAATTTTGTTTATCTGCAATATCTGTTTTGCTGCAGAATCAGAGATCAACTCAAAATTGGGAGAAACAGAAGCAAATGGAGTGCAAATTTCAGCTCTGGATTAATATTGGTAAGAAGGCAGCACGTATCTTGTAATATGTCTTTATAATTGAGCTTCTAATCAATTGTTGTTAATCAGATGTCCCTGTAACGCAGGTTTTTTGCTGCAGTTATATTCTTTTATTTGTTGAACTGTTGATGGGTTCGTTGTTTCAGTATTTAGTTTTAATTGTAAATGTTCAATGTTACTGGGATAGACGTGCATAAGAACCAAAGTGCTTTCTGAACAAACAAAAAAAATATCGAACAAGGATATAGTAGAAAGAACTCAAGCTGAAATATGAGGCAGTAAAGTTTTTGAGTCTTTAATTGAGTGTGATTATATGTATAATTTGTAAATAAATAACCAACCAGCTAGCTTAGTAGTAGGAGTACTGAGTCAACTGATGCTTGAAGGTAGGTATATCTTTTCTTTTCTTCAGGAATCAGAGAGTTGATCAAGGAATTGCATCTGCTTATCATAATGAGCTCAAATCTGGTCATTTACTTCAAGCAATATCTGCACCTGAGTAACTAAAAGCAACTCAAATAGGAACTGATGCCTCTTTAAGTAGACATGATACTAGAAAAATCAGAATGTCTTTTTGTAAGTATTTTTATGTTTGTTGTAGTTCGATGTCAGTTTTGAAAATACCTTCCTGAAGTATTTTGATTTGGGATATCTGATTGAACATCTTTACATTTACTTTAGCAGTAGGGTAGCATGGTCAGGGGCGGATGTAGAAATGTTTTCTTGCCTGGGCAGACTAAAACAACATTATCATTCATGAAAACAAAATTTTTACAAACTGCATTCGTATATCAATCTATATATCAATAATCAATTAATCTTTTGGATTTCTCACAAATATGAAATAATCAATCTATATATCAATAATCAATTAATCTATATATGAAATATGCATAATTCAGGCGTACGTTGCTGACTTGCTGCAAGCCTGAACTCCCTGAAACCTCTTCGTTTTCTTCCTGCGGTGATCTTGGTTGGGCAAGATCATCAATAAGTTGTAATTTTGCAATAAATTTGTGAGAAAAGTTCATCTCAATTTGTGAGAAATCCAAAAGATGGGTGGGCATTTGCCTAGGCTTGCCAACATATAGCTCCGCCCCTGAGCATGGCTAAAGATCTAATATCTCTGCATTTGCTGATAAAATACAGGCATATAACAATGCTGCAGCCACTTGCTTGGGAAAACCAGTGAGAGGATTTAACATCAAAAAGAGAGGTAAACTTAGGTGTTCATGTATGCTAGAACTTTAACATTTTAAGCTGCAAAAACACAAGATATGGGGTGATTATTAAAAATTGTTAATTAGTTAGTTTCCATTGCAGTGACGTACTCTTTTATTCTTTTTGTTGGATATTTGAATAATAGGAAAGTTATGCTTATATTAAAGATAAACTCTTCTTTCAGGTTGATTTGATGGGCAAGGCGCGATGACTCCAAAGCGGTCTTAATCGAATTACAGGACCTGTGAATACTTATACTTCAAGGGGTTTGATTAGCCTCTTCCAATTTGATTTTGATCTTATTCTTTCATATACAGTATATACCTTTTCCGTTTTCTTTTTTGGTATTTGGTTTGGCTACGTACATGAATATGTGCATCAATTTCATTGACATTTTAGAAGAATATATTTTGGGTCCTGATTAGTTTGAAATGGATATTACTGTCTGTTAGTTTATTTAATCATGTGAGGCATTTGATAGAAGAATTATTTATCGAAAATATTTTACCTGCTAACATTGGAGCATTTCTTTAGAACAGATTATTTACTATCTTATCTGTTGTTTAAATTTTTAAGTTTGAAAAGGATATTGTTTGTTAGCTTTGGCACAAAATTGACATAATACATTTTCCAGCTCTCATACCTAAAAAGTCAAAGCCAGTAAGCTACTCTTTTTTTACTTATATTTTTCCTTTCATGATGCAGTTTTACAATTCCACAGGCAACAACAGCTTTCCTATGGATTGGGCGAGACAAATATGAAAAATATGAAGTCTATGCAGAAGATAACCATTATGGATTGAAACAAACCTGATCCAACAGTTGATGAGGTAAAGACTACTGGTTATAATTAATTTGCGCTATAACAACTATGCAGTTATAATTGCAATCTAAACATGAGTTTCATTGAGTTGCAGGATAAATTGTTCTACTAAACAATCATAGTTTTTGTGCCCTTAAGCTTATTAATTAATTTTAATGAACAAGAAGAGTGATTTGTAGTTCTGCTGTGGTTTTTAGTTATTTGGCTTGCTGCCTTTTGCATTTTTGGTAACTGTTATCACTTCCATTAAATTGGCAGTCTTATATCATCAGTATATGTTATTACTTCTTTTCTGTTGTTGTTCCATTAAATCCATCTATTATTTGTTGTTGCTCATTATTCTACTCTTAGTGTGGCTTATTAATGGATGACTTTTATGTCTACATATCTTCAGGGCATGGATTGATTCCAGAACCATGTCCATGGCCATGATCAAATTGATTTCAGAACCATGTTCACAACAACAATTCTGTATGGTGGGGTTTGACTAGCTTACAACTAAAATGGACAACAATGATATTCCTCATGGGTAGATTTTATTAATTACAGAAGACAATTTGCCACAAACATTACTAAAGATGTTAAGGATGAAAATGCTAGCACAGCAGATGCTAGCACAATGCACATGTATCAAGGTAGATGTATATATTTTTGTTGTTTGTCAGTTATTTGCAATCAACAAGTTTACAAATCTTTGTAATTATAGAATGATCGTACGTTATCAGTTCATTGAAACAAGAACATTATAGTGCATTGTCATAGTAAAGTTTTTTTTTTGTTTTGTTTTGGATAATAGTAAAGCTAAAAATAAGTAAAGTTGATAACTGATATAACATTTATCGACCATAAAAAATGACATGTTACAATATCGAAAGTCCTGCAGCAGCGCGCGGGCTACCTTTCTAGTTAGGTAATAATAGAGATGCTTTGGCAAAAGTTGCATTGTTTTCCATTTTGGTAAGTTTGATATTTGTAATATTTTTACAATATTAGGGTATATGAAATGCTTCTTAATTAGGTATAGAAGTTAATCTTTTGACGCATATGAAGTGCTCTAATTATGCATTGTAGCATTGTGTATGACCATTTTAACAGCTTCGAGATTTGAAATCAAGTAGGGGGAGCACCACATCTAACTAGGCAAAAACTATTGGGCAACTTGTAGTGGTTTTGAGATCGTTTAGTTTTGAGATTATTTATTAATTTTTACATTATTGTTCAAAGATCGCATATGATGTCTAATACTTTTTGGTCTAGTGACATAAGTCTCTCCTTATAAATAAGAGGTCATGAGTTTGACTCATAGTATTTGATCAAAAAAATGATCACATATGATATGCATTATTGTTCTTTAACTAACGATCTTTGTAAATTTGATAAACGATGCATGTGAATATCGTTTGTACTTGATAGTTGATACATTTTTAGTTTTTTACTCTTAGAAGTATGAAATGATGACCTGTTAATCACAATTTAGAAAAACAATCCAAGTCATAACCACATGAAAATCGTGGCCGAATTTTCTCATAATATCATACCAAAAGGTTATCTTTTGAAATTGCATAATCCGACTTTGTTAGCCAAAATCTAGCTGAAAGGACATCATCTTGTAGGGGTGGGTTCGGTTTTTGGCCTAAATTGAAAACCAAACTGAAATTAAAGTTTGGCCCGGTTCAGTACGGTTTTTCATTTTTAGACATGCCAAACCGAAAATCGAACCAAACCGGCTGTTCGGTTAGGTTTCGGTTTTTTTTTCACAAAAAAAACTTTGTAAAATTTTCTTATTATGATTTAACTATAACAAAACAATTAACAGCTTCTCCACCTTTATTGCTTTTAGCATTTCAAAGCTATGTATCAATATAACCATTAATCAAATGTATACAAAAGCAATCAAAACACTAAAAATAGTTGAATGTTCATAGTTAAAGTCCATACATCTTAAACACAAATTATAAAGTTTATACTTCATAGTTCATACTCCATACTTCTATATGGTAAAACTCAAAAGTCCATAAATTACAAAATACAAATAGAGTCCAATGTTAAAAGTTTATACATCACAAAACAAGAACCCGAAATATTTTGGAGGAAAGTAGATCAAATCCTTCTTGCAACATCATCTCATGCTTGAAAAAATATTTGCTTCATTTTAGGAGACAACATACCACTCTTAACACTTTGCACATGTAATAATGATGTAAAGCAATTGTTTCACCTCTAAGCCAACTTTGTGTACATATCAAGGTTTTCACAATTTTTGGACTTAGAGAGCTTCGATGTGGATTAATGATCCTCCCACTAGTACTAAAAAAAGATTCTGAAGGTATAATAGACATCAGAATAGTTATAATATCTTTTGCAATGCGGGCCAATATAGGGTATTTGGAAACCCTATTCACTCTCCACCAACCCAACAAGTCAAATTTTTCATCATCTCCTTCAATAGCATCACTAATATATCTATCAACATCATTGTGTATAATCTCAGCTTTCATTGCTTTTCTTTTCAACTCATTCTCCTTCAATTTCCTCTCAAACTCATAAAGACCCGAGAGAGAAGAAGGGTCAACCTTAACAATGGATGCTTGAGACCCTCCAACCCCTCTAACTTCATTTTCCTCCGCTTCATACACTTTGTAAATGTCACACAAAAGAGTTTTCATATTCTTTGTGACAACTTCCACCCTATGGTATTGATCCTTCTCCCATAGACAACCTCTAAATAATGAATAAGCATCTCAAACTTTTTTCGTGGATTAAGAACAAGAGCAAGAAACACATATTGATTCAACTCATAAAAATCACCCCAATATTTTGCATATTTTTCTTTCATCGGAGTTGCAATATCTACCATCCAAGTATTACTTGGTTTCTTAATTTCTTCTTGTAATAGACCATTTAGATGAAGCAAATCAATAAAAGTGTGATGAATGATAGGTACATTAGAACAACACACCTTTAATATAACTTCATAAAATGGTTTCAAAAACTCCGAATACACTCCGGCATTCCTCCAATCATTTGAACAAGGTGGCCCTTCCTTTCCAATTGATTCACCTAAGTTAAAATATGCGGCATAATTACATGTGTCATCTTGACTTAGTCTATCAAATGTTTTTTGAAATTTCAAAACCGATTCCAACATCAAGTATGTGGAATTCCACCTAGTATGGACATCCAACACCACAAGCCCCTTACACTCTATCTTCACTTTCTCAACACTTTTTTTTGAAAAGTTCAAGTCTTTGTAGAGAGATCTAACATACCTCACCGCATTACGAATAATATCAATAGATAAATACATGAGTTTCAAACAATCATTCACAATCAAGTTAAGAATATGAGCTACACACCGCATATGCATATTTTTTCCCTTATTCAAAATCATATTAGGTAGTTTCCAAGCATCTACCTTCTTGATTAACTCTCTTATTGCAACATCATTTACCGAAGCATTATCAACGGTGATTGTTAGAAGCTTCTCTATGCCCCACTCTAACAAACAATTCTCTAAAAGTTTAGCTATGGAATCTCCCTTATGATCTACGATGACACAAAAGTTGATTACTCTTTTATGCAACACCCAATCATCATCAATAAAATATGCTGTAACCAACCATATAATTGATATTTTAAATAGAAGTCCAAGCAACGGTTGTAAGACACACCCTTCTACCCTTCAATTCACTCATTAACTTCTCATTCTCTCACATATACAACTTAAGCACATCATTTGCTACGGTCTTCCTACTAGGGTTTGTTCAAAATGGTAAAACTTTTTTCATAAAACGCTTAAACTTCATGCCCTCAACATGAGTAAAAGGTAGCTCATCTAGAATAATCATCTTCACACATAATCTAATGAGCTCTTCATTTGTCAAAGAAGAGGTATCCAACTCCCTAGTATATTTTCTAGGACACAAAATCTTTTGTCTTTTAGCTTTCAACATTTCTATATTAGGAGGATACTTGGGGTATTTATCAATATGACTAAGAATGTTGGATGTACCCTTTAGACTCGGATCGGCATAATATTTTTTATTGCAATAAATACAACTACCCTTAACTCTACCCGTAACCATTTTTCTAGTATAATGAGCCTAAATATCTAACCTTTCTTTGGCCTTCAAGGAGCTCAAATATTCTTCCTCGGTCATTTCCTCTCCTTGGTTTACAAAATCTTGTAGAATAGAACCGGTACTTGCTTGTGATCCACCCATACTAGGAACTGGTGTCGGAGTTGCCGATTCACCAACACCAACACTATCAACTTGCATTTGTATAAAAAAATAAACCAAATTAAAGTTTTAAACAAGTTAAGTATTACAGACCAAATCAAGCAAGAATCATTTAGCAAACATTGAGACTAAGAGCAAAGGAACAAAATCAGAAAATGTATGCCTAACTTCCTGACCATCAGACCTTTTTGCCTAAAAACAATATAGTTTGGCTAAGAATTTCAGGTTGGTCTCTTCATAAAACTTGTAACAGACAACCTAAAGATTATTTTAGAATTGGAATCGAAGCAAAAGGATTTTTCTACAAATACTTATGATTTTTCAAAGTTCATATACAGTAGAGAAAAACTGCTAACTTCCTGAGTTCCTGACCAGCAGACCTTTTTGACTAAAAGCAGTATAGCTAGGCTAAGAATTTCAGGTTGGTATCTTCATAAAACTTGTAACAGGAAACCTAAATATTATTTGAGAACTAGAATCGCAGCAAAAGGATTTTTCTACAAATACTTGTGATTTTCCAAAGTTCATATACAGTAGAGAAAAACTGCCAACTTCCTGAGTTCCTGACCAGTAGACATTTTTGGCTAAAAACAGTATAGCTAGGCTAATAATTTCAGATTTGTCTCTTCATAACAATTGTAACAGACAACCTAAATATTATTTGAGAACTGGAATCGCAGCAAAAGAATTTTTCTACAAATACTTATGATTTTCCAAAGTTCATATACAGTAAAGAAAAACTGCTAACTTCCTGAGTTCCTGACCAGCATACATTTTGGCTAAAAACAGTATAGCTCGGCTAAGAATTTCAAGTTGGTATCTTCATAACAATTGTAACAGACAACCTAAAGATTGTTTGAAAACTATAATCGCAGCAAAAGGATTTTTCTACAAATACTTATGATTTTCCAAAGTTCATATACAGTAGAGAAGATGAGGACATTCTGAAAAGAAAAACATACCTGAGAAGATGAGGACGATTTGTCCATCGCACTGATCACAGCACCACAACCACGACCAGTTGAGCCAAACGATTTTGAGGAACCCCGCTTTGATGAGTTCATTTTACCCCTCTTCATTGTGATGGTCAAACCGAGAGGAGAGGAGAGGAGAGAAGAGGTTGGAGACTTGGAGGACCGGAGTCCGATGGCGGAGCGCGGCAATGAGATCAAATTAGGGAGGAGAGGAGGGCAGGAGGCGAAAAAGAAAAAAAAGGAGGACTAGAGGAGAGGTCGAAAGGGACAAGAGGAGGCAAAGACTGAGAGTCACTGTCAAAGACTCTCTCTGTCTCTCATTACTCATTAGGGTTTCAAAAAAAAAACCCAAAACGACGTCGTTTCAAAACATTGACCGGGTTGACTTCGGTTTCCGGTCTGGTTCGGTTTCTACAAAGCTGAAACCGAAAACCAAACCGAACAGATCTGGTTCGGCCCGGTTTTTTTCGGCTCGGTTTTTACGGTTTCGGCCCGATTTTTTTCGGTTTTCGGCTCGGAAGTGCCACCCCTATGACATCTTGTCCTGCATATCTAAATGGTACTCAATGATTCCACTTTTGCCAAAAAAAATAAAACGTGATAGATTTTCTGTTTGTTCTTCATTACCTGTAAGCATTATGAACCTGTGATATCCCCAGTGATTTGGCACAGTCCAGAAGTCAAGATTGAAGATAGGTTAAAGCAAGAACTGTGTATGATTAACCATGTCAATTATTGATACAGCAACGAAGACACTTCATGCAAGTGACAGTTCCTTTAGAAATAGAGATCATCAAACACTAAATTATTACAAAATATTACAAAAATATTGTTTCACATGACCATGATAAACAGTCTAGTTAAAACCAATAATAGTTCCATGCACAATATGCTAAAACTGTGCATCAGTTTAAGGAAAAGTAACAATGACAGCCATAGATAGTCGAGTAAGATCGATATGGTAGATATATACTTGATCATGTAGCTAGAGTAGTTGCTTCACAGCCGTCATGTACACAAGCCAAGACATCCCTGTAGTTCCTTGAAATGGTGAAGGAATCATAGACCTTCCCATCACTGCTTTTCTTGTACTCCAAGAGAAGCGATGTGTGGTTAAATGCAGTGAGCTTAGTGAAGCCGAAATCGGAATCTTTGAAAAGGCTCCAGGTAGTCTGCACTGGTCCAAAACCAGATAAGTGGCTGCCTCCTCCACCGACAACAACATGGATTGTTCCATTCACGGTGCCGGAATAATGAGATGTTTCTGAGTTGACACATTGGTTCTGATAAATAGGGCATGTTCTTTCGTAGTTGTGGATATGGCCGAAAAATGCAATGTCTACCTTGTACTTCTGCCATAGCTTTTGCAAGTTTTCCCTTGCCATTGGTTCTCCAAAAGAACCATCACTGTAGTAAGATGAGGAATAACCAAGAACACGATGAGCAGTGAAAATCAGCCAAGGCTGTTTCTGCCTGTCAGCTGACGCAAGGCATTTTTCGATGAATTTGTACTGCTCGGAGCCTTCTCTCCAATCATGCTCACTGTCTGCTATGCAGAAGTGGAACATTCCATAATCTGCTGAGTACCTGTGTTTTAACAATTGCGATATATTTTTCAGAAGGCTAGGAGCTCTAAATATATCAGATCTTGCTTGTCAAAGAAGTCTTGTATACATGAATTTAAGTTGTGTATATATATATACCAGAACTTAGCTCTGTTCTCAGCAGGAACATAGAACATAGTCTCAGCTAGCACACCACATTCACCACCCGAATCATTACTGTCGTAGAAGGCACCTGTCCCTGGTACATCTCTTTCATGATTGCCACTGTTGGAACATGCACTTCATGTAAATTTCAATTAATGAAACAAGATTTGTACATTGGAAAGGAGTTTGTTAACCTTGCAATCATGTATGGTACAGTTGATGCAATCGGCTCCACCTGCGATGTGAACTGATCCCACTGCGAGATGTAGCCATTGGAATAAGCAATATCTCCTATGTGGAAAACTATGTCAATTTCATCCAACTCCTTGACCAGTTGATCCCTGGTGATGAGGGATCCCGGTTGATAATCAGCATACTTGTTTGAGCCGTCCTGCTCAGCCTGAATTTGTTGGGAGGAAAGGAAAGATTTATTTTCTTTGCATGAACAAAGATACATAAATATGTAAGCATCTACAGTCCTCATTTTCTTAAGGTTACCTTTCCCATGTCACCGAATATTACAACATGCTGCAAGGAGTCCTGCCCAGGATAAGGTGATGACTTGAAAGAGTAGGACTTGCTCCAGATATAAGAACTATTAGATAACCTATGACCAAGCCTGTAAGTGTACCTGCATGCATAGACAATCAAAATATAACATCCTTCAGAATGCAGTTTTACATCTGTTATGATGTCCTTCTATGTAAGAGGAAATGAAATTAAGTATTCAAACTGCATACAAAGAATTTGACCACAAATCTTTCAGGAAACTTGTGTGGATGAAACCAGGATCACGCCAACCAACTGTTCTGGCTGGTGGACCTGCAAAATGTGAGCATATATCGGTTCAGTTGTTTCTTTTGTTCAAAACAAACTGATCATATGATCCATACCGCACATGGTCTCTCGAGTGAAAGTTAATGTTCCTGCTGGAGAGCGAGTTTGAGACTCTCCCTTTATACCCCATTCAACTAAAGGTACAGCTTCATCAATATTATAGCCGCTTGTCCAAGTCACTGTCATCTGCGTAAGAGTAAACAGAATTTTCGAAACTTGGTTGAACATGTATATATAGATATAGAAAGAATATTATTCTTAATGACATAACTTACTTCATCCCAGTGCTTCCCTAGAGCAAGACGTCGGTAAAGGGGTGCCTTCGGATTTGCAAAAGATATAACATTAGAAACAGCAACCAGTTTTGGCTGCATTACAAATATGAACTCGAGTCAATGATATGGACTACTGGACTAGTGAAACTTTGATGTAGTGAATCTGTGATGTGAAATATTTTTGGAAGCAAGCGATTAGCTGAAAGAGAGGTAACACTAACACACATTTGACAGCCCACCAGAGAATAATGCAAACAAAAAATCTTCCCTTTGATTGATCAACTGAAATTTCAAAGATGCTTTTCCTGTCTTTGCATAAGCAGAATTGGATTCATTGGCAAACCTGTAATGAAACGAGAACAAGAACATTTCAATACTAATAGAACATAGAAAGTGCTAAAACATCGAAGTGGTAGAGAAAAATGTTGCAACAAGCCAATATCATATACCTTTATAGGAGCAGTGCCTATACATGGAGCATAGTCATCATCATTCGGTGTACAAGTCGAATAGCTGCCAAAATAAACTAACTTCTTCAATCTACAAGCTTTAGATATATGGGTAGAGAAAACTAATTTAGATGAACATACTTGAAATTTGCAGGAGAAAAGACTGCCAACCAATCATAATTCGAAGGCTTAGCAGTGACAACTTCCACAGTTACCCATTGAGAATCTTTCCCCTGCGGCACTTGTTCTTAATAATAAAAAGATCCTGGCTAAGAGTTAAAATAAGTAGCTTGTTGATATGATACATTACCTTGGTGCCAAGGAGGACTGGTTTTGCTGTGACGGAAGCATTTTCGTGAAGCTCATAAACAGCTCTGTGGATTTGAATCCTGGACAGTGGCTGTACACCCTCACCTCCATACTTACTGTGACTATGAACTGCTGTCAAATTCAATAAGAAAACTGATAACAGCACAACTTGAAGGGACAAGGAGAAGCTGCAGCTCCTCATAACGTGTGTCAGTGATGTGTTCTGAACTTCTGATCAAACCATTTTATAGAGCAGCAGGCCAACCAAACCTTTGAAGACATGTATGTTATATTAATGTAGTCATTTCCTCTTGCCTTTTCTAATTCATAATGTTCAAATTTGACTAGTCATTTTGTTGCTAGTAAAATACTATCTTCAAGTCAGACAAATGGAAAAGATGAACAGGAGATGCCAGCATTCTGATGACTTCTTGCTAAGCCTGTATCATGTGAGATTTAACAATTTCTTAGACACTAGCACTACTCAAAGGTCTACTTCTGATTATCTTCCAAGAAAAGGCATTCAAAGATTCTTGTGGCAAAAGTCATAATAATAATTTTAATAGCTGCAGAAAATAGGATCTTCTTTCTCAGAATTAAAAACCCTCATGACCTGACTAATGGTGTTTTTAAATATCCAAATCAGTAGGATAAGCATATCAATGTGAACACATCCCAAATACAGGGCAGTCTTTGGCATAATGTAGCATAGTCCATGCATCTAACAGAGGGTCAAGATATACTGATATGAATGATTGTGAGTCAAAAGAAAGGGGAAAATATGAAACATATATAGATTGACCAAATAATATTTTGTAACAAATAAAACGCCAGTTTTGATACTCTAAAATCACTTGTATATAAATTTTTTTGTCAAGTATACATCCATTGTTTGATCAGAAAAGAGTGTGTTGATATAATTCATTATGTAGCTAAGGTAGTTGGCTCACAACCGTCATGCCTGCATGCCAAGACATCCCTGTAGTCCCTTGAGATAGTGAAGGAATCATAGACGTTACCATCACTGCTCTTCTTGTACTCCATGAGAAGTGATGAGTGGTTAAATGCTGTGAGTTTTACAAATCCAAAGTCATGATCTTTGTGAAGGCTCCAAGTGGTCTGCACTGGGCTAAATTCTGACAAGTGACTGCCTCCTCCTCCAACTACAATGTGGATCGTTCCATTCACAGTCCCGGAATAATGGGATTTTTCTGTGTTTACACATTGATTCTGCCGCACAACAGTTGAATATTCATGCATGAGGAAAATAAACGTGTGAGGAAATCCTAAAGTTTTGCAGTTTCACAGTAAATGCCATTGAGTTTTGCATACCTGGTAAATGGGGCATATTCTTTCATAGTTATGAACATGGCCATAGAAAGCAATGTCCACCTTGTACTTCTGCCATAGCTTTTGCATGCTTTCCCTACCCATTGGCTCCTCAAATGAACCATCCAACCCATAATATAATTCAGATGAATAACCAAGAACACGATGAGCAACAAATATCAGCCAAGGCTGTTTCTGCCTGTCAACTGATGCTAGGCATTTCTCAATAAATTTGTACTGCTCAGTTCCTTCCCTCCAGTCATGTTCAGTGTCAGCTACACAGAAGTGGAACATGCCGTAATCTGTTGAGTACCTGTACACAACAATTACAGTTGATTTCTGTAAGGGATTAAGCTACATAGTTGAAGACTTAGCTAGCCTACATACAAGATCCCAAAAACCGATTATATATCTCGAAACTAGCCCACATAACTGCTGATTGGTACTGTTCTCTGTTCTCCTCAAGAATAGCATAAACATAAACTCGTATAAGTCTCCAATATAAGCAGTCAATGTAAGTAGTACAAGTTATTTACCAGAACTTAGCTCGGTTCTCAGCAGGGAGATAAAACATAGTCTCAGCTAGCACACCACATTCACCACCAGCATCATTACCATTATAAAAGGATCCGGTCCCTGGTGTATATCGTTCATGATTGCCACTGTTGGAGCAATTTATGAACGTTTCAGAGGACAATATGAACTTATATATATATATATATATATATATATATATATATATATATATATATATATATATCAAAAGGATATAATCATTCACAGAAACAAGGATAAAACAAGTTTATATACCTTGCAATCATATATGGTACAGTCGATGCAATGGGCTCGACCTGTGATGTGAACTGGTCCCACTGTGAGATGTGTCCATTGGCATAGAAAATGTCTCCTATGTGGAAAACCATGTCAATGTTGTCTAAGTCCTTGATCAGTTGATCAGTGGTATTGAGTGAACCCGGCTGATAATTACTGTATTCATTTGAACCATCTCGCTCAGCCTGAAAGGAGGAAACCAAACTCAATCTTGTAGGAACATAGATAACCATGTCGAGAACTAGTTAAATAGAATATAAATGCTACATGTGTGTGATGTGTTACTGTGTACATGCAGTAGCCAACATTTTACACCAACGTTTATAATTTCTTGAAGTTACCTTTCCCATGTCTCCAAATATAACTACACGCTGTAATGAGTCCTGTCCAGGATATGGTGATGACTTGAAAGTGTAAGACTTGCTCCAGATATAGGAACCATTACATGACCTATGACCAAGCTTGTAAGCGTACCTGCATATATAACCAGCATACAGCTTTTAAGTACAAAACAGATATCTATTTACAGCTCTTTCTAAGAAATCAAATTAAGACTGAAGCTGCATACAATGAATTTGGCCAGAGGCCTTTTAAGAAACTAGTGTGGATGAATCCAGGATTGCGCCAACCAACCGTCCGTGCTGGTGGACCTGCATTACAAGAAGAACTCTGTTATATTAAGTTCTTTTATCTGCCACTTATGTGGGTAAATTAGACTGATCATATGATCCATACCGCACATGCTCTCTCTTGTAAAAGTCAAAGTTCCTGCTGGAGATCGGGTTTGAGCCTCTCCCTTTAGACCCCATTCAACAAAAGGTACAGCTTCATCAATGTTATAGCCACTTGTCCAGGTTACTGTCATCTGCATAAGAGATTAAGAACATATTTAGAAACTTGGTTTCATATGCATTCTTACCCATTATCATCCATTACATTGGTGCTTACTTAAGTTCTTAGCCTCAGAATAATTCTGGAGCCAGAAAGACTCTAGAAATTTATGTAAGTACTGAATCAAATATATATTAACTTACTTCATCCCATTGCTTTCCTTGAGCAAGGCGTGGGTAGAGGGGTGCCTTCGGATTCACAAAACTTATAGCACTAGAAACTGCCACCAATTTTGGCTGCATTTGAAGATTATATTTTAATTAGAAAAATCTTTAAAATGCCTTTCTTAATACACACACACACTGTTAAACTGACATTAGTATTTTAAACTGCAACCACTGAGCTGAAAGAGAGGAGAAATTAACCTACATTTGATAGCCCTCCTGAGAACAATGCAAATGAAAAATCTTCCCTTTGATTGATCAATAGAAGTTTGAAGAGTCCTTTGCCGGTCTTTGTATAATCAGCACTGGAATCATTGGCAAACATGTACTGAAATGAAAGCAACAAACTCAGGACGACAGTTCTTGAGCATATGAAGAGCTATAATTTTCTCAAATTTGAAGACGGATGATACAGAAATAACACACCTTTATTGGAGCTGAGCATATGTATGGAGCCTGTTGTCTGGAGTCGGTAGATGGACAAGTTGATGAGCTGCCATAATAGATTGGATTCATTTTTATGGCACTGAATTGTATTCATCCAAGCAATGCACTTAATAAAAAGGTTAGAACATTACTTGAAATTTGCAGGTGAGAAAACTGCCAACCAATCATCTCCAGAAGGATTAGGACTATCAACTTTCACAGTTACCCACTCAGAGTCTTCCCCCTCAAACATAAAGTGCCCAAATTTATCAAAAAAGAATGAAAAACATCATAGCTAGCTTACTGTTCCATTGAAATCAACAAGATATTGGGTAGTTAACAATGGAAAGATAAAAAAGTTGAAGTGCTACACGTACCTTCATACCGAGAAGCGCAGGGTATGCTTTGAGGGAAGCATTTTCATGAAGCTCATAAACAGCTCTGTGGATTTGAATCTTAGAAAGTGGCTGTACCCCACCACCTCCATGCTTATTGTGACTGAGCTGCTGTGTAATGCAACAAGAAAACTAGTACCAGAGCAACTTTCAGAGACAAGAAGCTTGAGCCCTCCATTTGTGCTTGTGGAAAACTATGAGGAAAACCCAATGGAAACTATAGCATTGATGTCTCAGCCAGTTTTATAGCAGGCCAGCCAAATCTTCTCCATTTAAAACTTTGGTTCCATACCTTGTGTAATATACTAATGTCTTCTTTCCTTTATAAACTAAACAGGAATATTCCTTCTTTTCCATTTGGATTTACGAGTATAGGTATTGCTTCTTCATCTTGATGCTTCTGTACAAGTTATTTCATCAAAAGCGAGCAAAAGAATGTTGACTTTCTTCATCTAAGTTGGTGTGATGTTGACTTTCTTGTTGAGCATGTACCAAGTAAGATACTCAGATACACTAGTGCCAATATCCCCAGTAACGTATTCTGTGGCTATCTTCCAACAAGTTGCATCACAAGGTTTCTTCTTTTCTCCGATCCAAAGGTTTCCATAGCCAAAACATATTCCTTGCCATTTTGAGTGATTGTCACATAATGATAAATTAGACTTCTTATTAGTCTTATTATATATAACCTTGAGGAATAAGGTAACAATGAGCTGCCAAATGATGTTTTTGTTTGGGGAGAGCCTATTCGGCGCACCTGGAAATTTAACGGTGAGATCGCCGGGTGGAGCCGGGCACAGTGAGTGGACGGTGAGATTAGCCGGGTGCGCTGTATAATTTTCAGTTTTTGGGTATCTAAACTAGTAGGATAAAATAACTTCACGTGAACAAGGTACCCAATAGAGATCTGTCCCTTAGCATACTTGGGCATATGTTAGTCCAAACATGTGAATCTGAATTCTGAAAAGAGAGACCGAATGAATCAATCATACTCTTGCATTATCAAACAGGGTTTTGTAACTTACTGAGTTTCAGGGACCAAATTCTACAATATAGTCTATGAATTGGGACCAACTCCAGCACCACCGACTTTGTTTCATGTGGGAATCATTCGTGGCTTCTCGGGTGTTTCATAGTCAACTAATTTACAGAGAAACTAGAAGACACATTCGATCAAGGTCAGCTGGAAGATAATTCAACTCAGCTCGTTCAAAACTTGCTTTACAGATGGAAAAATGTGATCTATCTTCGATTAGTTAAAGCCCTTACTAGATTACAGTATGAAAAAAAAAAGTGCAGGGGTAGGGCAACAGACACTAGTTTGGGGTTTCAGAATTCTGTCACTTGTTTCCATCTCCACGCTTTAAGAACGTAGGGGCAAGCAGCTTCTCCAGCTCCACTAAGCTGAAAACACCAAAATAGAGTCAGTAACTGAACAGAAGCATGAGGCCTAGTGTTTGAAATGAGGTATATAAAATCTGAAAATCCATCATCCACTTACATCTGAAATTTTTCAAGTGCTTCCTTCCGTTTCATCATATATAGATCAGTGTCTTGAGGTACATTGATTAGATTAGTGGCTGCAGAAGGATGAAACAACAAAACTGAGTCAAAAAGACAAAATAAGTGAGCAAAAAGCAACATGCATGAGGCACGGCATTTGAATCAGTCCCAGAACATCTTATAGCCTCTAAATTTAGTTTCCTTTGTTGCTTTAATCTAAAGACTTCCTAGACTCCCATTTGCTGTCTATTTAAGGTCATGGCTCCATTCTTTATAGCACAGCCAACTAAAGAATAGTGTTGTACCTTTAAACCCACATAAGAATGAAGCCATTCTTTTTGCAGTAGGCATTAAAATATCTCCTAAATGTGAAGAATAGCACTATGAATAAAAAATGGTCCTTACAGGGTAGTGGAGCTTCTTGTTTCATTTCCACATCTTTGTGAACCTTCAGAGACGCTGGTGTGTCAAACTGCTGAACACCCTGTTCAACAAGAGCAAGTAGCTTATTATATTGCAGCAATTCATAAATTCATCAATCAAGTGAAACTTATATTACCTAATTGTTCATCTAGTGAATGGTTCGGTTGATTTGAAATTTACATAAACACTTTTCAAGTTAAACAATGATAATTATTGACACCACAGCTACCACCAAAAATTAGTCGCTATTAGTACAAGTGAAGCATCTAATCTTGAGACAGACACTCGAAAACTTTCTAGGCTACTGAGCTGACACAAGAAGTATGCAATACCTTCTTCCTCTCCCGCCTCTTGAGAATCTTCATATGGCATTTCTTGATGTAGTGCATCAAATGATACCGAGTATGCCTAGAGCACAAGAACTCTTGGATTTCCGGGTTAGAAGTTAGCCACTCACTTATATCTTTGGATTTCACAACGTCGCCACTATTCAAAGACTCTAACCAACTATAAACCGGTCTCCACTGATCAGTGCGTTGGAATCGAGCATGTGGTATATTGATATCACCTTGTTCTTCTTCTTTCTCCTAGTGTGGTCAATAGTATTATAGAAATATCATCAAAATTTATACATAGTCATACACCGAAAGAATCAACCTGAATTAAAATCATTTTAAAATTCTAACCCTACTTAGAACACTATAACCTTCAATTTCCTTCTTAATTCCTAACTTCTAACTTCGGAGCCATTACTCTCAATCAACCCCAATTAGCTTAATTACATGAAAATTCGACCGCCGTTAACAACAGAAACCCAAACAAATGAGAAAAATTAGGACCTGAGCGGCGGACCTCATGCAGTTCTGGATAGCGATGAGGCGTTGGCAGACGTCGGAGCGAGGCATGGATTTGATGCCGTCCGGTATGAAATCGAAGTTGGAGTCAATCCAGGCCTCGACCTCCTCCATGGACACAGCTTTGGCCTCGGGGAAAGATGACACCCAAGCTCGAGCCATGGTCTCCCATTCTTCCGATTGCTCGCTCTGCTCTTCTGCTTCTTCTTCTTCTTCAGATGCTGCTGGTTCTGGTTCTGCTAGGGTTTGGTCCGGAGGGCTCGACATTTTTGCATCCCGCGAAGAGCTTAGGAATTGTTTTGATTTGTTTTCGGTGCTAAAATTGCTATGGCTGTTTGAGGATCCTAGAAGACTTAGTTTAGGATTTTTTTCGGTCTATAGTTTAAAAAGTTTATTTATTGAGACATTTTATTCGTTCAGGTTTTTAAGTTTATATACGTAGATTAATCCTATAAACTTTCAGCCAAATGGGTGATCGTTAAAGTAACAAACTAGATCAAATTAATAGACGAACCAAATCTGTCAAACATGAACCGTTCAAGTTCATAATTGATAAATAACACTTATGAATGTCTTAACGATTTTCAATATCTCTGAAAGTTTGCATAAATGATCTACTTATAAAAACTTATAAACTAAACAGTCAATATATAAATATAAGATCTAAAAATGAAATAAATCGAAAAGTCTTTAATTAATCATCAACTTAAGAGAAGGGTTTTCTAATTAAAATTTCACTTTTTTTTGACAAGTTGTTTAATGTGGGCTAGGCGAGTAGTTGGGCTGCTAGGCGGTGGCCCACTTGGTGCATGTTTCTGGATGTTGCTAGCAAAACGTGATTCCCGGCTAGGTAATGCTAATGCTTGTTTTCAATGGTAATGCTATAAAGTCTAAACCCATATGCATAATTTTTCCATCTCGAGCACGAGTCTTCATTTTAAACATTTCTTAGTTGGCCGAATGATCTCTTGGTTAACAGAGGCTCTAATATCAAAATTGACATGAATTTCGAAATCTACTACCTCAATTATAAAGCAAAGAATTCTGCAAGCACAAAAACACAACACAGTATTACAGGGGTGCAGCAACTGGAGCCCGAGAAGAGGTTTTCGAGCACAAAATTGGTGTAAGGTCTGGTAAACCAATACTTGATGTTATTAGCAGCTCCACATGCTTGTAGCCTGTGGCCTTCATTTTGTAACATTGTTATTACCTATAACTCTGTAAGGACAAAAGTAATATTACATTCGCAACCAAACATGGGATTAGTTCTAGTTAAATTTCGAGAGAGTGATTTTTGAATAGAGTTGTATTGAGATTAAGCACTTTCGTGCTCCTCCTAATTTCACCCTCAAAGCAGAATTCTTCAAAACGAATATGATAATATTGAATGTTCTCTCCCATTCTTTCCAGTCGCATCCTGGTGGTCTACTATTCATTGCTTAAGAATGCCGAGAGCAATGCAGAGGTATGCTTTACTTTGATTTGGTCTTTAGTTACTACAAATGTATACATGTATGCTTCCATGTCTTGTAGGTGAAAGGTTTAGATGTGGATTCGCTCTTCATATCTCATATCCAGGTGAACCAAGCCAGGAAAGAGGCGTCGCACATACCGTGCACATACTGAATTGAACTTGACTGTTAAATTCATTTGGCATCCATCTCCATGCCATATTGAGTTATGAAATTGGTACCAACAAACTTTGAGGATTACAACAATTTGATTATGCAATTGGAGGGGTGGTGGAGGGCACAGAGACTTGCCCCGTCCGTGCCAGAGCCATGATGGCTCTGATACCAGATGGTAGAACCAAACTGGTTAGGAAGAAGTTAGAGAATAAGAGAGAAGAGAAAGGAGTTTAAAGATGCATAATTTTATTGATATCTTGTCATTGGTCTAGAAGTACAAATATAAAAGAGACGATGTGGTCTAATGTCACCTAGTACAACTAAAAGAGTCCTAGACTTTACGAGACAAAAGAGGACCACTTCAAAAAAAGACCAGTTTGAAGTGATCATGACAGCAACAATGCTGCTACCATAGCTAAAAGAGATAGAGCTTCATTACATTAGATATCCTAAAACAATAAGGCAGTATCACTGTAGATTCAGCTGGCAAAAAGATGGTGTTGCCCCCAGTTGGCAAACAATTGCAAAACTACCACTCTTGCCTTGCAATTCCTGTTTCGCCCCTGTTTTCAATGCATTGCCTATTTTGCCCCTGCTTTGACACCTGTTATGCATCAGTTCCTTTACCTGGCCACCAAATGTAGTTCTTCACCCTTTTTTTTCTCTGGGTTTTCTTCTTCGTCTGTTTCGCTGCATGAGAATTGAGAAAAGCCTTCATCAGTCTCCACTTTTTCTCTCTTTGTTTCTTTCTATCTCTCTCGATGTTTCTGTGTGGGTGTACTATTTCAGTTATTTTCGATCACTGATTGCGCCGATCTGGACCTTACCTTCGTCCAATCGGTTTTGGTTTTGATTTTTGATTTGTGATGGAATTACTGTTCAAAGATATTTTAAGGGTTTTATTGAGTCTTGGTTGACAACCGGTTGGTGTGATAAGGGAATTCGGTTGCAACGTTGTGAAAATCATGTTGGGTTCTCTATTGTTGGTAAGATCGGTTGGTTTTCTTAATGTTTTGCATGTTTTCGCTATTAATTTGGGGTTTTTTTCATAGGGCTGACTGTCGAGTACTGGAGTTGGTTGCCGGGTTTAGGTTGCCGACGTGGGCGTTTTACAATAGATGCAGCGTGAGTTCTTCTTGATCTCGGTCTGTGGTTTGGAATTTAATTTTGTCATTGTTATTTATTTTGCTTATTGTTTCTCTGCAATTGTTAGAAACTGCATTGTTTTGGGATTGTTGATATCTGCCTTTTTCATTGAAATTGCTTTTTTACGAGCTCAAAATGTTTGATTGGTGTGAAATATTTCAGTTAATGTGTTGATTGTTTTTGGTGCTTCGTTTATGGTATTGTGATGACATAATTTTATATTTGTTTATATTTGGTATGGATTTTGAGGGATACAAAAGCTGTTATTGCGGATTAAGGGAAAAATAGGAACACTGGCCATTCACCAATAGTAAGCTTGCAGAAAGTTGCTCGCAGTTAGTTTTGGGTTTGATGGTTTGGTCTTTGTGTCTTTGTTATTTTTTTTATGCGCTGCGGTTAATCCTGATGCAGTGTTGGGCCATGTGTTGTTATTTGTCAACCTCATCACCTTAGGATTTCTACAAAAATTCGATAACACGTATTTTTTTAGATATACTCCAAATATGAGACCCCAATCAAAAAAACTGAACAACACGCGAATCCTGATGCAGTGTTGGGCCATGTGTTGTTATTTGTCAACCTCATCACCTTAGGATTTCTACAAAAATTCGGTAACACGTATTTTTTTAGATATACTCCAAATATGAGACCCCAATCAAAAAAACTGAACAACACTCGCTGTTGTTGAATGAAGGTTCTTGCAAGCTTTCAAAATCAGATCTTTGCAATAAGCGAATGAAATTGAGCTGTGTTGTTGTAGCGAAAGCATATCTCTCCGGGAAGAAGTATCAATTTGGATCAAAGGGGCTAATCTTCTATTTTTATGTCTGCTGTTTGTTTGTTTTTTTTTTTTTAAACATCAGCTTTTCTTCATAGTTATACAGTTTGTCATTCTAAAAAATGCTGTTTAAATGGATCAAATGTGTATTTGCTATGAACTAATTGTTTGTGTCATTGGTTTTGGCTTTTCATCAAGTTGGGAATGTGCTGGCAGATTTGGTTCATTTGATGTTGTTTGGTGACTGCTTGCGTTGGTAATCCAGCGTTATGTGTTGGGGGTGTGGATTCATGGTATGTTGTGGCATTTTTTTGACAGTTAAAGTTTGTGATAGATTGTGGTTCAATTCGTTGGTCATACTGTGATTTTTTTGTTTTGTTTAGGTACATGGGGTGTTTGTTTGTATGGTGTTTTTAATGTTTGAAACATTTGTGGTATATTTTTGTTTATGGTCAGTCCTTGATGAGGTGTTAAAATAAAATTTAAAAAGCGATGATTTCAATAGGTCATGGGTGGCATAACCAGAGTTGTATCAGTCAGCTGAACTAATGTTTTAAAACTGTGAGCCAATTAGATAATGGAACATTCTGAAACCATGATGCTGAGGAAAAGAAAAAAAAAATCTCCATCTCTTTCGGTGTTCTGGGGTCATTTGCTGTCTGCTTCAGAGTGTCATCAACTGTTTGTTTTTGGTGTTAGGAATTGAGTGATTAAAGAAGGGGACGAGGTGTATAATCTGAACAGCATCAAAGTTGTACCGGGCAGAGACAACCTCTAGGTTAGTAATGATTAAGGACGTGACACCTCTGAACTTTTTAAGCTATTTTCCATGTTAATATTGTCAATGCATAGCATTTTACCTTGGTCAAACAACCTTCCACAAACGATTCTTGGATATATATTAAATTTTGGAGTGTGCTTTGATATGGTTTAAGAAATCAAGGTGCAAGTGCTTAATGTTGTGTGTAACTGTGTATCAATGTTGACGATTGCTAAGTATAGCACCAAAGTAACTCACAAGATTTGCATGAATCTTTGTTGTACACTAAGTTGACTTTGATTGATTGATTGTGGCAATTTACTAGAGCTGTTTGTGATATTATGTGCAAATGAATCACTTCTGAGTTGGCATGCTGATGTAGGAACATGCATTGCATAAACATTGCCTAGGGAATATTTAGATTTAGCTCGAAACTATTTTACCTCACATTGATGGTTTGTGATTGGTGGGCGATGTGAATTTAATGACAATGAAGTTATCTGTTTTTGGCAAAACCTGTGATGATGATATTTGTGTAGTATATTTTCATTATTTACGAATTCTTCAAATTTTCAGAAAACAGTAGTAAATATTTTGTAGTAGATGTATGATATTTTGTTTTTAGAAAGCCATTTTAACAAAGATAAGAGTAGATATTTGAAGGTTGTACTCCAATAAAGATAAAGTGTATTATATGAAATTATCAAGTGCACAGCTTATACTCTACAAAGAAACTCCAAAATTGTGCTCCTTGCCAACGGTTGTTTGAAATTTGTGGGAAATTTAGCTCAATTATTGATGAATTTTATGATCTCTATGGATTGGTTTCTATTGTGTGTTGATATGGAGGGTTATGGGAAAGTTTATATTGTTTGCAATGTAGAACCTATATTATTTCTATTGAAATGATGCCTCACAATCAAAGGAGCTTCAATCTTTTAAGTCTTAGTCTGTTATTCTTCTATTCCAGTTATTATTTTAAATCAATGAACATACCTCATCCCGAATAATTTTAATTCCTTATTAATTATCTTTTCTGTAGGCTGGAATAGTCACAGCTTTGCACAAGTCAATAAAGGAGTTTGTGAGAGTTGGTAGTGAGGAGAAGATAAGGTAGTGATCTAAATATATATTTCTTGGTATGAAATTCTTTTCTATTGGTATTCTTGGCAATCAAATAAGATTTTTTACTGTTCATTATCAGGTCTCATACTGATTTAATGTGACTAATGTAAAATTCAATGGCTTCATGTGATGTGCTTATATTTCTTCTCTGTTATATTACTTATGACACATAAGAGATAATAAGTTTAGGTATTTGTTATTGGATTTTCTATTGGTTTTTGTACTTTTTTGATACATGGCATGCAAAACTCCCAGATTTCTTGGGTACCCTTTAAGAAGCTATTAAAGTTAGGCAAAATTTTACATGCTCAGCCTAATTTTGATATAAAGTTAGGCAATGTGGAAGCAGGTTTAGTTCATTTGTTACTGTTATGTTTACTGTCATAATACATGCTTGGCTGCATCAGTGTTTATAGTATATACAAATTTATAAGTTGAATGTGGAATGTGGATGTGATTATATGTATGTACATGCATGATTGTAACCTCATGTTCAAGTAACCTCCATATGTAAGTTGTTGTGCCAGGTTTGAAACAGTATGCTATTGCTTATTAGATCATTTTTCATGCATTTTCTGATGAAGGTGTGGTTTGTTTAGTGTTTATCAATGTTTTGCATATTACAAAATTTTTGTTTTTCCCGGTGTACCATTGCTGATTATTCAAAGTGAAAGGTTCATTTTGTTGGTGTGACGATTTTGGCCAGACTGGGGTATGTTCGGTTCATATGTTTTCTTCACATTTTAAAATGAATCTGTAGAGTGTGATCCGCTGTCTTGGTCTCTGTAAATGTTCTTTCTGTTTTTCATTTTTTCTTTGTTTCGCAAATATTTTTGTTTCGTCGTTATATACGAACTCACTTGGTTACGATGTTATTGTAGGATTCGACGTGGTCGGTCAATCTATTTTAGGAATTTTTAAAGCTAAAGAGAAAAGATTCAGTCAGTGTGGTGAGACCTTCGTGATGTCTTCTTTAAAATGTCACTGATATTTGTTGCAATGTATATTAAGTTATTAAGAATAGTGTTGTTTCAATTCTTATGGGTGTGTTTTCTTGGATTCTGTTAGGTTAAGATGCCTAGAAAACGAAGAATACGTGATAATAGTTGTTCACCTCTTTTCTCTGATCAAGTTGACCATGTTGTTCCTTGCGTGACTCCTCCTGCAAAAAGACAAGGGAAAAGTGATTCTTCTTCTGTTAAGAAAGCCAAGCATTGTGGTGGTGTTGGGTTGGTTGGTGTACAATTGAACGTTGGTTCTTCTCCAAGTATTGGTTCTTCTCCAAGTTCATCTAATATAAGGATGGTTGGAATAGATGAGTGTAATGATTGTTCAGCGGATAGAGGAATCGACGCTTTGAATGTGCAGCGGGTTAATGTTGGGCAATCATGTTATCAGAGGAAGAGAAGGATACGAGGTTTGTCAGGAAGCTGCAATGATGTTTATGTGTGTTTTCATATCTATTGAATGTATATCATTTGTGTGTAAATGTGTTCACTTTTTGGTTTTCAAGTATAACTTCAGCATACGTAGATTTTGGAGATATGACAAATGTATGTGTTGATTGTGATGCGCTGTTTTGGTTACGTGAGTCGAAAAATGTTCCAAAAAATAGTCAACCTATTTATACAGGTTGCTGCCAGGAAGGCCGGGTCAGAGTTCCGCGTGCCAAACCCACCCCAGCTTTTTTGGAACATTTGCTAGACGCTGGAAATGGTCGCCAAAGTGTAGAATTTAGAAAGAACATTCGAGCTTATAACAGCACATTTGCATTTACATCAATGGGAGCTAATGTGGACACAACAGTCAATGATGGTCATGGTCCTTATGTTTTCAAGATTAGTGGGCAGATATATCATCTTATGGGTTCATTGATTCCTCCAGTAGGTGAATTGCCTAAATTTGCACAATTGTATATATATGATACAGAAAATGAAGTTGCTAATCGTCAGCAGCCATTGATGGTTTGGACTTGGATGTTATCAGTAGATTGATTGACATGTTTGATGAAAACAATGAATTAGTCCAGTATTATCGATCTCTTCGGAACAAATACAATGACGCATCTTTGCGTTCTATGAATTTGACAATTCTTGACAATGATATGATAGGGGATAGACAATATGATGTCCCGAGTAGTAGTGAGGTTGCTGGTCTGATTGTTGGTGATATTGGATTGTATGAGGCAAATAGAGATGTTGTTGTGGACACTGTTGCGGCTGGATTACAGCGAGTATCAAGATTACATCCAAAATTCATGTCATTCCAGTATCCTATTCTCTTCCCTTATGGTGAAGATGGTTATCACATTGATTTGAAATTATGTACGCGCAAAGATAATCAAGTGCGGAAGCGAGAAAAAATGTCTATGCGTGGTTTTATGTCTTACCAAATACATGAGCGCGAAAATGAATCAAACACTTTGTTCAAAGCAGGTCGTCTGTTTCAACAATTCTTGGTTGATGCATATGCAAATGTTGAAGAGGACAGATTGTTTTATATTAGAAAAAATCAACGCGATATTAGGAGTGAGACTTACGAGGGTATATGTGATGCCTCATTAAGAGGACATGATGATGGTGAAAATGTTGGGAAGAGAATTATTTTACCTAGCACACACACTGGGAGTCCACGATATATGATAAAGCACTACCATGATGCTATGGCTTTGTGTCGAAAGTATGGCCCTCCAGATTTGTTCATAACATTCACTTGCAATCCAAAGTGGCCTGAGATTAGGCGAGCATTGCAAAACAAACATGGTGACAGACCTGAAGATCGCCCAGATGTTGTCGCAAGAGTTTTCAAAATGAAACATGATGATCTTATTGAATACGTTAAGTCTGGGAAGCCATTTGGCAAGATCATTGCAGGTATGTTTTGTTTAGAGTGTGATATTTTTGCTTCCATGAATACAGTCTTTGCTTTTAGGTGCTCATGAGCTAACGATATTCCTACAAATTATGTTATGCAGATGTTGCAACGATCGAATTTCAAAAACGAGGATTACCTCATTCACACATGTTATTTTGGTTGTCTGAGAATAACAAATGTTATTCGGGTTTTGATGTAGATTCAATCATCTCTGCTGAGCTGCCCGATAAGAATGCAGAACCAATCTTATTTGACATTGTTCAACAATTTATGATCCATGGACCATGTGGTGTGATCAACCCTAGAGCACCCTGTATGAGAGAGAAGAAATGCAAAAAATCTTTTCCAAAAGATTACACGCAGGATACATTGTTTGAATCAAATGCCTTTCCAGTGTACAGACGTCGTGATGACGCCTCTAAATTTGTTATGAAAAATGATGTGAGAGTTGACAATGCTTTTGTTGTTCCTTATAACGCTGAACTTTTGTTAAGGTACAATGCGCATGTAAATGTTGAATCATGTTCTCAATCGATGTTAATAAAATATTTGTTCAAGTATATAAGCAAGGGTCCTGATAGAGCAAGGGTTGGTTTTCAATCTAACATAACAGATGAGATTGCAATGTATTTGAATTGTAGGTATATATCTGCACCTGAAGCTGCATGGAGATTATTTGAGTATCCAATTCATTCTCGCCATCCACCTGTTGAATTGCTAAAAGTACATTTGCCTGGACAACAGACCATTGTTTTTGGTCAGAATCAACCGCTGACTTCAGTAATCGAAAAACAAGGATCAGAAGACACTATGCTTACTGCATGGTTCAATGCAAATGGAAATAAGGAGTTAAAAGATAAGGCAAATAGATTAACATATGGAGAGTTCCCTTCTGAGTTTGTTTGGAATAATGATAGTAAATCTTGGAATCCACGACAACGAGGTTTTGCATTAGGTCGATTAGCAAATGTACATCCGACAACTGGAGAATTATATTACTTACGCTTGCTTTTAAATACACGTAAAGGCTGTACAAGTTTTGAATCTATTCGGACAATTTGTGGTATTGTTCATTCTACATATCAGGAAGCATGTCGTGAACTTGGTTTATTAGGTGATGACAAAGAGTGGAATGATGCTTTAACAGAAGCCACACCAATTGCAACTTCATATCAGCTGCGTCACCTATTTGTTACAATTTTAATGTTTTGTGATGTTTCAAATCCACTTCATCTTTTTGAAACTCATTGGCATCATATGTGTGATGATATTTTATACAATGTTCGGTCCGATTTTATGATGCCGCATTTAAACATCCCTGAAAAAGAGTTGCGAAATTCATTATTGTTTGAATTGGAACAACTCCTCAGTAATGGTGGGTCATCATTGGCAACATATCACTTGCCGTTGCCAGACAAGGAAACAATGCTTCAGTTGAGAAACAAACAGTTAAGAGAAGAGTTAGATTATGATTGTTCTGCTTTAGAGAAAGAACACCAAAATTTGGTATCTGAGTTAAACGATGGTCAAAAATTGATATATGACAATGTGCTTGATGTTGTTTCTAATAAAAGGACTGGGCTTTTTTTCGTGTATGGCCATGGAGGTACAGGGAAAACATTTTTATGGCACACGATTATTAGCAAACTAAGATCTGAAAGAAAAATTGTATTGGCAGTTGCTTCATCTGGAATTGCATCATTATTATTACCGAATGGAAGGACTGCTCATTCTAGATTTAAGATACCAATTGATCTAACTGATGGTAAGGTTTCATCAATCACAAAAGGAACACATCTTGCGAAGTTGGTGGAAAAGACGGATTTGATTATTTGGGATGAGGCACCAATGACAGATAAATGTTGTTTCGAATCTTTAGATACATCACTTAGGGATATATTATCGTATCGCTATGCACCTGAAAATGTTCCTCCATTTGGTGGTATGCCTATTGTGCTTGGCGGAGATTTTCGACAGATATTACCAGTTGTGCTTGATTCAACAAAAGCTAAAGTGATTGAAGCATCACTAAATAGTTCTTTATTGTGGCCATTGTTTAAGGTTTTTCGTTTAACTGAGAATATGAGGCTTCGTAAAAAGGGAATGAGTGATGAACAAAAACTACAAATATCACATTTTGCAGATTGGTTGTTACAAATTGGCGATGGAAATGTTAGTGCTATAGATGATGATGATGATGATAGAGATGCAGCCTGGATAGAAATACCAAATGACATGTTAATTGATAACCCTATTGATCCAATCAGTTCAATATTCCATGCTACATATCCGGATTTTCAAAAAAAAGTACATGTGTTTTGATTATATTAGAGAGCGTGCAATTATTACCCCCAAAAATGTTACAGTCAATGAGGTCAATAATTATGCAATAGATTTTCTACCTGGAGAAACAGTAACTTATCTAAGTTGTGATTCTATATGCTTGACAAATGATAATGCAGACAATTTGAGCGCATTGTATCCACCAGAACTGTTAAATAGTATTGAAATGAGTGGATTGCCATCACATAAATTACTTTTGAAAAAAGGAATGCCTATTATGCTTCTTAGAAATTTGGATCAAACAAATGGGTTGTGCAATGGGACAAGGCTAATCATCACAAATTTATTTGACAAGATCATTGAAGCTAGAGTGTTAACAGGAACCCATGTGAACCAAAAAGTTTTTTTGCCTAGGATTGTATTATCTGCATCTAACTTGAAGTGGCCATTTATTTTACGAAGAAGACAATTTCCAGTAAGAGCATGTTATGGAATGACGATAAATAAAAGTCAGGGTCAGTCATTAAAACAAGTTGGTTTGTTTTTGCCCCAACCTGTTTTTAGTCATGGTCAATTGTATGTAGCTCTATCTAGAGTTACATCAAGAGAAGGAATTAAAATTGTGATCTTGAATGAGAAGATACCAAATAGGTTCACCAAAAATATTGTGTACAAGGATGTGTTGCAAAATTTACAATGATCAATCTGCTAATTTTGATATATTTATATGGTAAGTTCATTAACAATATTTACAACTAAATAGTTTTTTTTTTCAGCTGAGTCAGAATAAAATATTTTATATTAGGTGCATCTATATAGATGCAAATATTTTACAATTCTTTTATGACGTTTTTTTTATCAAGGTAATTCATTCTCTTTTGAACTGTTTATGACGTTTTTTATTTTATCAAGGTGACACTTTGCACTTTGTTTTCCACAAAAAGAAAAAAAAAAAAAAAAGGGTTATATATACTAGACCAAGTATATTTTCTTTGTTTTTTTTTTATTGAAAAAATTCATGTGTGATTATTCAAATGTTGTAAATTACCATACATTATTTAAAAGCTCAAACTTTTGAAATTTACATAATATATATATATATACACACACATGTACATGTGTACATATACTAAGAGTTGTGGAGGACACATGTCATAAATTAGTGCATTCTTATGTAAATCAACTTAACGAGTGGAAGACATATGTTGTTAGGAAAAATATACAGTAACACTTTTTTCTTTTTTACAAAAAAAAAAAGAAAGGAAAATAAACCAGTTTAGAAGGGTACGATGGTCATTGAACCTCTTCACCCTTTATGTATAAAATCGTTCCCTCGCTTCTATTATTGAACTACACTTCTGCTCTTTGGAACTCTGCTCCCAGAGTATCACCCACATCTGTCTCAATCTCAGAGTTGTAGATCGCGTGTACGTTGCAGTCTGAATTTGCAGGTTTGTATCCAATTCTTAACTTTCTTCTCATCTTTTTTCCGCTCTGTTTCATTCATCAATCCACATAAAGGTAAGATTTTATGTCAATTTGATCGTTTTGCATTCTCTTCGATCACCTTGATCACTACGATACAACTAATTAATAAATAAGAAAAATCATCATCCAATCTACAGACTTGGCTTTTATCGTAGATGCATGTTTGATTCAAACAAACTTATCCAACATATCGATCATCTGTTTTATACTTTGTAACATACATGCATGTTGGTTTCAAATGCAATAGAAGCTTTTTGGTTCAGATTGTTTTGAATAGGATATTTATGCTTTTGAATCAAATGTTTTCTTAAAATTTTGACAGATATGTTTATGGATCTATTGTTGCATCACAATTTCATGCTTTGCATGTTCTAACTATGTGTTCTGGAAGTTTGATTCTAATGCCTAGCCTTGCATGTCATTGTTGTTACTTTCCTATGCAGGCTTTGTTTAGTTTTTACAGACAACACTATGTCAGCAACAATCACTCCAATTTCAGCCATACAACCATCTGAAAATGGGAAGACTATAGAGGTTCGAGTCTGTCGAATATGGAGAGGGAAAATATTGAATCCTATTGAACGAAATGAAGGTCTGCAATGTGTATTGGTTGACAGAAATGTAAGCAATTACAGAGTATTTGTTTTTCATGTTTATCTGTCTCAGTAATTTTTGGGTGCTTACTGATGGTATTTGTTGTTCGACAGATGAATGCAATTCATGCAATCATAAAAGAAGCATACTATGATTATGTCAAGGAGAAACTTATGGTAGGATGTGTGTACCGGATATCAAAATTTCACTCCAAAGAATCCCAAGACAAGTACATCATCGTGGAACATAGGGCGCAGTTGTTATTTAACAACATGACTCAGTTTATTCCTCTGCCTGAATTGCCTGATATTCCTCAGCATTGGTTTCGATTTGTGGATTTTGATAAGCTTCATATGCGTGAGAATAATGACACAGTTCTGACAGGTATTTCTTCCTTTCACCTGTGCATAAAAAAAGGCTGTTATTTCTTATACTTTCTTTTTGTGATTCTCTTCCATCGTTCTTTCATGCATCTATGAATGTTATATATCAATGTCATTGTGTCCATTAGCATAGTGATCATGTTTGAATGACAAAGTAATAAAGAAGCTCTTATCTATTAAAACACTGCTTCATCTAATACCAAGTGTTCTTTTTTCTTTTCTTATCATGTAGACCTCATTGGTCGACTGAAGCTGGTGTATCCACTGGAAGAAGCATTTATCGATGGGAGGAAAGCACTGAAACGTTTACTCCACATACAAGACGCAAGGTTTGCAATTTGTTGACCATGGCCTGTTTATTGCTATATTGATCTTAAATGTGTCATTTTTTAACTTAGTTTAAGTGTGTACTTCATGTTTTCATTCCATAGGTTAGTTTATGCTCTTTTATAAAGATAAATTAGTTAATAAACTTTTGTAAATTTTCACAGGAGGCAGAATTTGAAACTCACTTTGTGGGGAACACTTGCATCTGAATTTGATGTTGATATGATAAAAACTTTACCACCTCCAGTTGTAATGGCCTTCACAAGCACGAAAGTCAGGCGCTATGGTATGACAAAGCTATTTTACTCTGATACATGTTGTTGCTGTGTAGTAGCTATTTTCTGTTTTTGTTGCTCTTAATAATTCATTTTTTCTTTTTTTCAGAGAACACTATTGTGAACAGTGGGTTGAGTACATGTCTGTTTATTAACCCAGCCATTCCTGAGATAGAAGAATATAGAGCAAAGTAAAGTCTAATAAGTTCACAGAATAATGTTTGTTGTTTCCATTTTTGAAAGCAACTGAATCTTATTTCATTTCTCACTGTAGCTTCAATAAGCCTTACCATGCTCCAAAGTTTATAACAACATCATCTGCACGTCATGAACCTGCTCCTGCTTATCGAAATGAAGATGTAATCAATGTCAGCACCTTGAACTTGCAGGCTGGAAAAAAAGACAAGGTAAAATTGCAAAGCATAAAAATATAAGATTTTGTTACTTTGCAACTGCAGTTAATATTTTTCAATCGAATGCTGCCTTTGCTGCAGAGTCCCACTTTTGTCTGCAAAGCTAAGATTACAAAGTTCATGGTTCAACAAGGCTGGTATTACCTGGGTTGCCCCACATGTTGCAAGACTCTCAGGTTGGATCATAATTCTGGAAAGCTTTGTTGTGGAAATCATGGAGAGCAGATTGGCCATCCCATGTAAGCTACTAGAATATATGACAATTTCATCTGTAATATTTTTATAAGAACATCTTCCCCATTTTCTTGGCTTTTATTTATGCAATGCATATAGTTTAGTTACCAGCTCTCTTTCACATATCATCTTTCATTATACTTAAAAATCTTTCTCATATTTCACATATCATCTCTTATTACAATCTATGGATGTTTTATAGTTGTTCATGCATATTTGTTTTAATCACTGAAATCACATGTGTGCGCATACAAATAACACTATTACAGATACAAAATGGAACTACTGCTTGAGGATGAAGATGATTCAACAACAGCTACAATCATAGGTAAAGCAGCGGACACCCTCTTTGGAATAGCATGTCATGAGCTGGTGAATGAAAAAGGAGAGGATGACAAGTACAATGTTCCCTCTGCAATAGAGAAGGCAAAGAATCAGTATCATGTGTGGCGTATTGGCTATGGCCTTAGAGATGAGTTCTTGGTGAAAGATGTTTACCTCGAGAATAGAGACGATGAAAAGCTGTTTATCCATGATACAATGTCACAGCCAACTACTCCGGCAAAGAGAGCAGCCCAACCCCAGAAGGAAGAAACACTGAAGGAGCTCTTGAACATGGAAATAAAAAAGAAACAAAAAAGGTATTACCATATTAAAGATGAAAGCAAACAATTGATTCTGAAACAACAATAACAATGTTGCTGATTTAAATGGAATGATATTTGATTACATTCTGCTATTCATCCGTTGGAAACAATTATTTGCATTTTTATATGTATAACTAGATTGATCCCCTTCTTATAACTTACTTTCTCTTTGCAGAGAAGGGAGCAAAGGGGCTTCCAAGTGAGTGTTGCTTATATCTATATCTATGCATTTGTTTTCTATTTCAGAAAGTTGCGCTGGTGTGGTTCAAATGAAATCTTTACAAAAATATATTCTTTACTTTGCAGAGGACAAGGAAGTAAAGGGATCTCAAAGTACGTTTTGCATACATCTATATATATGCATTCATTTTCTATTTCAATACTTATTTATTTTGCGATGGTGCCCTTTGAATGGAATGACCCATGATCCATCTTCTGATGAGAATCTATCCATATCAGTGCAGAGGAGAAGCTATCCATATCAGTGCATTTGTTTTCTCTAAAAATTTATTTATGTTGATGTAGTATGCCTTCCATAAATTGGTTTTGTTTATCTTTTAACAACTTTGTCAATATTTAATGCTTCAATTTAAATGTTTCTGTACCAGAGGTCAACCAAACAAAGCTAAGTCCAAGACAAAGGAGGACTAAGGATTCTGTACTCATTTTGGATAATGGTTATATATATGCTCGCTCCCCAGCAATAGTTCTTTTGATGCTAAATTGCTAACAGGTTAGCCGTACATGGTTCTAATTACAGATCGACTATGGTTTTGACTAGCAATGGGAAGCGTTTTGCTGTGCAGAATGACAATACATGACTTATTTTTTGTGCTCTCAGTTATTTTGGTGTGTATAACACAGTGTTGTCCACAGAGAGCAATGTACTGTATAATACTACAATGTGATGCTTTTGTTTGATAAGTCATGTGTATTGTATCAGACACCAAGTTAATGAATTGTTTGTAATCTGACATTTTCATTTTTCACCATGTCTCCCTGTAATATACTGTGTGTGTGTCTGTGTTTACTATGCAATGTTTGCATCATATTGTTGCATTCATTTGCATACCAAACAACAGAAAAATTTATCCAAACAAAAGCAATTCTGGTAGTTAATATCAGTCATTGCAAACCGCGGCCTCGCGCGGGCATCATCTAGTATGAACTATGGAGAAATAACATATTAGTATCAAAAGTAATGGAGATGGTCCTAACACTTCACTTTTTTTAGGTCGAAATGTTTTCATTTCTTTGCAAACAAAATTTTATTTGCTGCAATAACTCGTAATCTCGTTTTTTCTTATTTTATATTTCCATTATCGCAAACAAAATTATATAAACGCAGCAGAGAACAACATTGTTAGAAGTCACATATCATGTTTAACCAAATGGTACCTGTAAAAATTTCAGAACTTTAACTATGTAAATAACTAAATATTGTGATGTGCCTAACCATATCAGCTACCTAGTCTTGTGGGCTTTGGCTATCTTTTTCTTTCTCTTCTTATCAGCCTTTGGTACTTTGGTTTTCCGAGCTTCCCTCTTCTCTTCTTTCACTTTCTTCTTGTTCTCTTTTCTAGCAGCTTTCTTATCGAGAGGATCCTGTGCCTTGAACTTATCAGAATTCCCGTCTGAATCACTTGAGCCTTCTTCATCTGTATCAGAGTCGGACTCGGTCTCAGGGGCTTCAGGACCACCAACCGGATCAATTAGGGACTCTTCCGGGGCATTAGCATCATGTTGCTGATCTTTCTCAGGTGGAGCTAGGTGGCCTTTCGGAAGAGCCTCCTTTAATCCTGTAATGGTTTTATAGTACATGTCTCTAGTGTCCTCACCACTGGTTAATCGTATTACATCAGCCTCAGCATTCTTCACGTTATCTAGTGTCTTTGGAATGTATGACTGGAAAGAAGAGGGGAAAAAACACAAGTGAGATTCCTAAACTTTTGAGTGCCCACAATTACCCCAAAATGAAATCATGTTTGAAGATACAAGGAACTGCTTCAATAACGCAGTTACAATTTCATCACCTGAACAAATACAGCATCTGCAATTTCCTCCTCTGCTGTCATATCTCCTCGTGCCATGATTTTTTGTTGTACCTGAAGTCAAACAAGGATTAGTGATATACTAACTAATAGGAGCCCAAGAATTTATAGTTGAGAGCAAAACGGAATTTATAGACCTTCTCCAGATAACTGTCTATATCATCATCAGCAATACAGGGATCCACTATAAAGTCAAAGAGCTCACGAATTGTCATGACAGCTACACCATGTTTTTTAAAGAAATCCTGCATAGCACCAAATGCTTGATAAGCTCATATATTTGAATGCAAAGCTTGCTACGTCCCAAGACAATGAAAAACTACAGCCAGAAAATTCGGTGAGAAGAACTTACGGATACATGGACACAATCCTCACGTAGGAAATCAAGGGCATGAGGGTGGTCCAGGTCAACTGATTGCGAAACATCGATGATATACAAGTGGCCCTGCGAACAAAGGAAGACATATATAAAACTTATACATGAGTTTGAACTTTAGGGTTGTTTGATTGCAGTACTCACCTCAAAATAAAGTATGTTGTATTCACTGAGATCTCCATGCACCAGTTTGCACTTCTGATATAATGTTCGCATAGCAATAACCATCTGGAGTAAAACATATCACTGACTTTATTCCAGAAACAAAAGGAAACATCAATTATAAAAGCTAATTGTTCTCGAAGGTTCTCAATGGTTATGTATAGAGTAGTGGGCAGCAAGTATGAGATTTTTCAGGGCATTTGTACAAAGACATGAGCACACCTCCATATAACCTTCTCGTAGCTTGTCAAGTGATAATGCAGCATCCTTTAGGCGTGGCGCTGCCCAACCATCCTTACCTGTAATAGAATACAACATTTAAGAGTAGTCTAGCCAGAAAATGTTAAAGTATCTATTCCAAAGCCTAGACTCAAGATTGACAGCCACTTGGACTCGCCAATATACATAGAACAGGTTAACATTCAAAATAGACTCCATAAAATACCTATGAATTCCATCACCAGAACATGAAGTCTCAAAGGACCTACTTCTGGGCACCTAATTCCTTCAGCCTTCAGCCTGCATTATAACAAACCATCACAAATCAATTGGCTTGGACAAACCAGCTTAAAAATTAAAGCATAGGCTCAGAGAGAGAGAGAGAGAGAGGAGAGGAATTCAATAAGTTCAGGCTAAAAGCAAAGTGCATGTGTTTTAGAGAGAGGTGCAGACTTGCGAAGGTTAATCTACGGCTGCCTATCAGCAAAAGAACTAAAAGTACTTGAATAAAAGTATTGTTAGTCTAACCTGATCAAATTCCTCTTTTCTTTCTCAGCCCATGTCTTCACCATCTTCCTAGGATTGTGCTTGCAGTATCCATGTCTGAACCGATAGTCCCCTTGTACATATCTATCTCTGTCCCTGAAGTTGTTCAGACAGAAAAACAAGTAAGACAAATTGAAAGGTACTGAGAAACACATACAAACAAAACCCAGCACAGTAACTGAATCTCCTCAAAAACCGTAAAATCTTATCTCCCCTGTACCATAGTCTATGGTTGCTTGGTCAAATTCTCCATCAAACTTAGTATCATAAAGGACAAGACCATAATTTGAGAAAAAGTTCACAATGAACCTCAGTGAGAAAAAGTAGATGACAAAACAAAGAAACACTAAACCCATAAAAAGTTCAGTGCCTCATGGAAGAAGTTAAAAGTTTAAGTGAACTTACTTAAAAACAAGAATAGAGGTTTTGAAAACTTTGATAGCCAGCTCCCCACCATCAGCTTTCGTTGCATGATAAACATTTGCCTGTTCAAAAAGAAAGAATAGTTTCCACAATAAGAACAAACGGAGAAAAACACATGAAAATTGATAATAAAAAGAAGCTAGAAACACATACTTCTTTCCCAGTTGAAATGCAGCCATTGATATCCTGAAACACACAGCGATTCAGCATTTTGAACAACACCATCCGAGTTCTAGGATCAATAGCCTGGTGAAATCATAAAAAAACCAATTAACAAAACGGCATTGCTTGAAGCTCGTAAGTAAGTGGTAATGATTCGAAAAACCAAATGAACAAAAATGTGTCCTCTTTCACCTGTTCAACAGTGGCGCGATCCGCCTTCTCAGTAGTCCTTGTTCTTCCAGTGGCCATGTCCCTAACACTCTCCCTAATCGCAGTCGTCACAGAATTACACATCCCAACATGCCTCCCTTCCCACTCCTACAATCAAAAATCACCTCCAAACTCACCAAAATTGTAATAAAATTAACTTCCACAGCAGTAAAATCGAACAATTCTACTTCGGAATTGAAATTTTACCTCTAGAGGCGAAGCCCGGATGTGAGTGGAGAATCTCTGGTTGCGATTCGAGAGGGGCTGAAGAGTTGATGAGTTAGGGCGAGAGTGGAGGCCTCCGTGGGCATTCGGACGCCGCGAATTGATAGTGAAGGCGCCTTCAACGGCGTCGTCGTCCTTGGAATCCAAATAGTCCAATGCATCTCCGATGTCGGAGTCCGACGACCAGTCCTCTTCCTCATCCTCTTCCGCTACTACTTCTTCTTCTTCGGCTTCAGGAGCAATCACCTCAGTCGCTTTCTCTGGTTTTTTTTCTTCAACGGCAGCCATTTCTGGTTTGGTACTTCTGATTAGAGCCAAGGAACTGGAGATGATGAATGGAAATCAGTGAAGAGGATGAGCTTTGGGGTGAGGGCCTGAGGGGAAGGAGACCAGTCGAACTGGGTGAAGCGGCTGGTGTTGGGTTTTGAAAGTTTGATTTCTGTTGTCAATTAGGGTTTTCAGCGAGCTGTTAAAGGTTGCTAGTAGGGCTCTTTCGCGCGCGCCATGTAGGACGAAGTAAATTCATTGTTCCGTTTTCATTTCGAAATTTGTTAAAAATTACTTAAAATCACGCCGAGAATCTCCGTTGTCTGTAGTGTCCCGGAGTAATACGATTTCAAGCATCTGTAACTCTGTACCGTAAAGGTAATATTGTTTGTCATCTAATGGCTTCTGGCTCTAGCGTACCGTAAGGTTTTCACCATCTCATGAACATTCATTCCTACCAACACTAGTCTCCATTTAGTAAGCGACATATCTTTGATCCAGGGACTATCAGTTGCATACTTGTGTATGATAGAAATGCAACAAGAAGATCAAACTACAGGCGTTAGCCAATGTGCGTTCAAGGAATTCACACAAGGAGTTAAGAGCAGATGCCGGTGATGAAATGATGATTTGAACTTTCAGGCTGTGAGTCTTTAAGTCGTATAGATTTGAAAATCACAAACATGCGTTTTGGAACTATGGAAATTTAGGTATTATCTACCTCATCTGCACCCTCTTCAGGGTGTGACTACAAACAATGGACGCTACAATTCAACTTGTATCGCTTAAGCAACAGGTTACATCAACAAAGATAAAATATATGATATATTTAAGAATTAAGGGCATCGAGTTGTTTCCGAAGTTCTTCTAGGTCATCAACATTAGTATCTGCTGCTTCTGCGGCCGGTTTTTGGAAGTCATCCGCAGTGGGAAGCTCCCGAACTAGACCTTCAGGAAGAGTATCTGAAGACAATAGACAAAAGACATTAAGGGAGAAAAGAAGCAGCAAAAGAACAGAACTGATTGGTTCCCCAAACAGCAGATCAAATATATAGTTGTATACTTTCTTTTCCAAGAGAGATTCACTTCTGAAGGAAAACTTCCTTCCTGAGCAGTCATATGACTCGTACTAATGAATCAGTTGCTCCAGGAGAAACATTGAACATCAGTGAAATCTGTCCAATTGGAAGAAGTTGAAAAGTGAAAGGATGAACTACCTAAACTTTTGGCTTCTATGCTGTGTGGCTCAGTATCATCAACAACGCTGAGAAGTAAACAAACACAAAATGTACTTAATACAGCATGATATTCATGGATTGCTTCCATCTCCACAAAACTCTTTCTCTAAAATGCATACAATTGTGTTGTCTTTAGTGTTAAGAAAATACCCCCATATGTGCCAAATTTTTATCTTTATTTTTTAACAAGGCCTAGGTAATAATGAGTATGTGAGATTGTAATGTGACAAGTTCCATTGTTAGTAAAAGCACCTTATTTCCCATTCGTTATCAAGATGGAGTGGAGCTTCTATGACAGATGATGATGCTTCGGCTTCCATCTTTGCTTTACTTGCAGCATCCCTAGCCGGCTTCGCAAGCAAGTATTCTTTCTGCGCAGTTAATATTATATCTCACATCAGTAATGTGATTACATAATGTAACGTGTAATCACCATTTTCCACAATAGGGTGCACCAAGGCTGGATCTGAGTTTCTTACCTGACGTTCCATACAAGCAAAATTTGAACACTGAGGATTTGGCCTCATTTCCATGGTGGGGAAGAAGTCTTTAAGAGAATTATATCCCTGCATCAAACATGAAGACATAAAATTAAATCCTGGATGAGGCTGCTTTCATTTTTCAGAATAGACAGAGAGAGAACTTTAACATACAACTTACCAAGTATGGGGACACATTTCCAAAGTTCAGCAAGTATTTGAGGGTATTCTGAACTAGCAGACCAGCAACAACTCCCTATAAATCAAATGAAATCAGTTCTTACAAGAATTACAGCGTCGCATTGCACATCATGCATCATACATTGACAGATTCCTGAGACGGATTATAGACTAACCCAAGTGTCTATAAACCAGAGAGTAACTAAGTCAGGCTCCATCCTCAGCCAAATTTGAAATTAGTATCAAGATTTTCATTTTTCCTTTTCATTAATAAGAAGCAACAGCAAGATTTGTGTGGTTACTCTACATGGATTTCAGTATCAAGTTTGAATAATAAAAGCACCAAATTACAGCCACTAAGAGATGGAGGAAAATTCATTTACCATAGTGGTAGGTAAAGATGCAGCACAAACCCCTTCACGCTTAAGTGTGCGTTCATCAATTCCAGATGCTACAACCTAAGAGAAAGATATATGAGAACAAACACAGTAATAGACTGATCTTAATTCTTCATCTTCTTATTCCTATATTCAGAAGCCTCCAACATCATCAAAATTCAAATAAACCCACAACCCAAAAAATAAAAAATAAATAAAACAACAATGTACCAAAGGTGGGGCACATGCAAAACAAGCAGTTTCACCAGGTATAAGCAACTGAATATGACCTGAAACAGCATCCTCAGAGACACCTGCCATTTATATTCTTTGTGTGAATTATCAATGTAAACTGTAGATAGGTAAGATATGCACCAGGCCATTAGAGGACTACAACCAAAAGGGTTTCACAATTTTGCCTGTATGACTATAGTCAAGAATAATATGCATAATCATGTTTGTATTTCATCAAAGGTGTGAGAGAATGTTAGACCATACAAACATCATATGCAAACATATTCATATATGTACGAGTGATATGCAGCTCGTAGTTCTCACCCTCTCCAGTTTGGCCATTTAAATCTGATCCCGGCTTAGATACCCTACTCATTATTAGATCTGACCCACAATGCATCTGAATGGATATGACCGACTATGGATACTATAATATGGCACTCATGGTAATTCAAAATTTCAAATACAGGAACCAGATTCCTTACCAGACTCCATCCATGTCTGATTCAGTTCATTACAAGCCTGATTAACAGCCATTCGAGCTTCGTAATTATCAACACAGCTTAAGACAAGGTCTACTCCACTGCCTTCTTTATTTGGCCGAAACGATTTATCTTTCAAACTCGACGTAAAGGTTTCAAAACCTTGCACTGTTGTGATGTTCAGTGTATAGCTCTACACACAAAATGAACTGATAAGCATGGGAAAGAACATAAATATGTGTTGGATTATTGAAGCATCAAAGATTCAAGGATCCGTAAATATTAGCATCAAAATAAGGAATGCACTTGCACTGTTGTGAACTTCTGAATAGATAGGAGAAATATCATGAGAAATGCTAACCTCAAGCACAACATCAGGATTTATGTCTGAAAGGGTCTGTACAGCAGCATCTGTTTTTGTCATACCACTCTGAAAAGGAGAAACACATCACAATAAAATACAAAATTTACAACCCTCAAATTTTTAGAAGTCTTTTTAGAAATACAACTATGCATGTACAGAACAAAATTGGCAACAGAAAGGCAACAAGAAGAAAAGGGATTTGATACAATCTAAAAGAAGCAGCACCTAACCTATGAAGCATATATGATGTTGACCATACCAGTAATGAGAAAAAACCTGATTGATAAGTACTGATAAACTTTTAAAAAGAAAGAAAGACAAACGAGCCTAATAAGCATGAATACCTGCTCTGGACGAAAGAATAACCTATTCATGTTAGCTAGCTCTACTTTGTCATAATCATACAACAGAAGACGGCCAATACCACATCTTGTAAGCATCTCAGCTGCTACACTTCCTACACCACCTACTCCCTGAAAAATTTCATGAGGATGACAGGTCACCAATCAAATAAGTTAAACATGCTGCATTGAGAAATCAACTTATATTGTCTGGTAAAATCAAATATTGTTCTAATTAGAAAAGGAACATAGAAATACATACAACTATGGCTACTGAGAACTCCCGAATTCTTTCATAATTTTTCACAATGCCCATCCTCTGAAGTGCCATAAGCCTACTGTAAGGATTGCTATCTACCACCTCAGCGCTCATATCCTGCCGCATAACATGTAAGACATGAATGAACAATACAAAAGCTTCCCTAAACAAATAGACAACACAATAGATGAATAAATTACCTGAACTTTGGAGCGCCGAACAGGTCCGGTTTTTGCAAGACTGGTAAGGCGCTCAACACGCATTTGTAGCTACAAATTAAGTTTTTCATTGAACAAAAAAGAAAAGTTGTCAGCTATTAACTTAAATTTATCATAAAAAAAGCATCAGAACAAACACATAAATGATCATCCTAATGACATTTCCTTCGACTTCAATAGCAACAAAAACATGCACAAAGAACAATCAAATCCGAAAAAACTAAATAAACTAAGATTGACAAATCAAGTCTGCATTGATGATTTGACAGTTCAGGCGAATATATTCACTAGCATAACAGAATCTGCAGAATATTGAAAATGCGAATTCAATGAACCGAGAATCGATTCACGATTAGGAAAATGGACTAATCAAGAAGTCCGATCAAATCCAAATTGAATCAGAATTAAGAAATACCTTATCGATTGGAGCAGTGTGAGAAGGATCGGTGAGCGATATCTTCAGCGATTCGAGGTCGTTGAGCATCTCCTTCAGCTCCGACTCCATTGCTTTCTCTCACTCTTCTTTTCTCCGAAGCTGAATTGGATTTCTGAAGCAGAGATTGTGATTTTGACTACGGAATCAAAATTGAAAGCGCTCTTAAATTCGTTGCCTTGTTTGGAACTTGGAAGGAAGCGTTTAGATGCCAAAACGTTTAGGAAAGCAAAGGAAGAAATGCTCTCACTGTTGCCAGAGCTGCTCTGTGGGACTGACAGAGTAGACCAACCTAAAACCACTTTCTGGTTTGTTGGGCTAGGTTAAGGCCCAACTTATGTTTCCTCTTGGGCTCGGCGTATTCACAGTATGCCCAGATTGTTATTGCGTTGGGTCGGGTCGGGTTGTATAAATATTTGGAGGAAAATACATTTCTTCTGTTAAGACATGATTTTCATAAACTAAACCGTTGAAAAGTCGATGTCCTCGCACTGTCGCACACGAAAAACTTTTGAGTCGTTCAAATATGTAACGACGTTTGCTAAAATAGAAACATAAGCTTGGGATCAGATGTTTAGATCTTTTGTTTGAATATTTACGAGATGTATAGTTTCAAACATTTCGTGAATATTTACCCTTGAAGACCCGCAAGCACTTCTTTATTTGAAAGTTACTATAATGCGAGCTCATCACATAGATGTATGGAGTTGTTTAATTCTTAGTCTTTGGCAATGAAATCAATTTTTTTTATCAACAAACAATTGAAATTCTACAACGAGTACTCACGACCTCTCACTTACAAAGAAGAAACTAATGTCACTAGACCAAATGGTACTAAACGGAATGAAATCAATTTTGTTGTTAAAAAAAACATTTCGTAAATATAATTATCATTCATTCTTTTTAAGTTAAAAATAACTTGGCGTACATAGTTTTTAACTCCACTCATAATTATATTTTATTATTGATCGGCTGGATCTTATGTCATATGATCTATGAGCTCACTTCAATCAGTAGTATTAACGTGTGACTCATAGTTTACTTTTAGCGTTTTTTTAATAATTTCTATTTGTTCATTGTCCGACTGAAAGATCAAAAACTAAAGACACTAAATGTGGAAGTGTGGATCATCATCAATGAGTTGGCCTGAAGGATACAAAGAAAGAACCCTACTCAATCTTATTCCCATTGTCGACGTCACCATGCCTATGTTTGACAAATAAAACATGATTAATGAAGAAAAGTGGAGCCTGGTCTTAAAAGAAAGAACTGCGACTTCCATGATCGTCGTTATTGTTATTGTGTGTGTATGTATCCATCCCCAAACTTAACTTGGTCCCCTGCAGCTACCGAAATTCCATAGCAAGTAAAACAGAGAGAGTTTGATACGCCACCCACCCTGCCGCCACCTCCCTCGTATTTTTGTCAACCATGTGTTTTCATGTTGGTGGTTCTAACGTCTTGTTTGTACAATTTCGCACACCTTTCAGTTTCCATGGAATTTGTTTTTATTTTCAAGCATAGATGGACGTATGTTATAAGGCGATGATCGATGATTGTTCGTGCATGAGTTGATATGTTGTTTCGCTAAATAGTTTGAATATTTCTTTTTTATCGAGATCACACGGCTGTCTGAAAGACTTCTACATCTATAAACTAATATGTACCAGGAGATCTTATCGGAAGTTTCTTCCTTTCAGACCACCAAAAATATATTGAAATTTAACTTCAATCAATATTGGCGGGATTCAAATAGATATGGAGGTTTCACACCTAAACTCGTACTAACTCGACCACATGTAATGATTTTCAAACAGTTTGAATATAGTATAAGACCAAATTGTCGATTTGAGTTTAGATCATAATCATGCAGCAGTCAGTGACTCTAAAACCAGTTAATCAACTCTTAAACTGATAACAGTTGGTTCTTTAATTATGTTTCTGTGGGATGAGTCATTTGGATGTAGAAGGAATCAATGCAAAGTTGTTGATCGATTGCTTTTGGGGCTAGAACTCAATATCTAGAGAGAGAGAGTACGTTCTTAGAATTTCGTTACATTATAGATATATTGGCATGGTGTCCCATCATGCATGTTGTACAAAGCACTAGTATAATTTTTATACATTTTCTAGTTAGAATCCAAAGATGAATGTGATTCGAAACCCAAAACGAACTCATCGACGTGAAGTAGCTAGCATAATATATACGTATAAAAACTAACTACGTACCATGCATGATTGCTCCACTACCACATAAAATACTCTCGCGATCGGACAATACATGAAGACTCAAAACATGAAGGTTTCAAGATTTGTATTTCAGTGTCTGTAAAATATAATCTTTAAACAATCGGACTCGCCGTTGTAATGATATATGAACCGGACTTCGGGGACAAACTATTGTCACCTTAAGGTGACTACAGTCAATAAACATAACACATGTGTCCATTTTAAAAGGTTTGGCTGCAATTTAAGGACATAACATGGGGTGTTTGGTATTTGGCATGTTTGTTTATAATTATTGTTTACACTTATCAATCTCTTATTGATGTTTGTCACATATAAATGATCATAACTGGTCACCCAAATTATTTTCATAATATATCACGTAACTAAAATATAAACATTAAAATAACTGATAAAATGAATCACATAACCGAAATATATTCAAATACATTCTCGTAAGTCATGTAAAGATATAATTCAATCGCACATTCTCGCAATATTCGATTCATATCAAATCTAATACTTTCAAAATGTTTATTATAAATGTCTAAGTACAAATTAAATGGCAAATAACTAATTAATCCAGTGTATGCATGATTCTCGTTTCCTCATGACACAAGCCCCACAAAACTTGTAGATTCAATCTCAAATCCATGATTGCTATACATTTTAGGGTTCTCATTGTGTTCTTTTTAGCTTTGACCGAAAAATAGACAGGCAAACCCTTATCACTTCTCATGTATGCAACCTCTAGAGCTGCAATTGAAAAAAAGTATAAAGTTCAGTAGAAATCTGATAGCGTCGCACCCATATATCTGAGACCATTGACCAATGTATTGTTAGCATCTAGCTAGTTTGTGAACTTAGCTTGCAAAAAAAGACATCCCTTCTTCCCAAATCGGCAAACTTCCAATCGATTCGAGCTACCAATTGTTCTGATGGCCCTAAAAAACCTGGGCATGCAGCACTATATATACATCGAATCATCAATAATCAATATTCCCATACACATGAACTTTGTCAGGTTATATTGTAGCAGCCAAGCTTTTAGCTCGCTCGCATGCCTCGGCAAGTGAAGCAAAGCACACACCATGCAAAGAATCATAACCATGCCAATCAAGTAATGAAAGCCTATATGCCGCTCATATATGGGGGGGTCTCTAGCTCGATACATTATATATACATATAATACATGTTATGACGAAGTGAGAAAATAATTAAAGAGAGTAACCCTATATACCAATAATAGAACTGAGATTCTCAATATTAAAGCTATTGGTAGCCTCAAGGGGCGAATGCTTCGTAGCTTGTGTTAATTAAGGAAACATATCTAGTTTCTCTTATATTTGGATTCATGTTGCTAGTATTACTTAATTGAATAACAATTAGAGGTCGTCAAGTTATCCTTACTCAATCCAATAGTTATAAGAATTACAACAATTATTGATAATGGAAAAAAGATAAAAAATTAGGACTCCAAAATAATATTATTGTCACTCTAACAGCCAGTCATTAGATTGAATAAGAATGACGTGACGGTCTCGGTTTGTTATCCAAACAACACAAATCAAAGTAGAGAATCTAAATTCCAAGGAAATAACAATCAAGTAGTCGGTAATGATATTAGCTTATCTGAAAATAATTTTTTCAAAACAATAGGAGAGCTAATAGAAGTTATGATCTATCTTGTAAATCGATATCTTATAAGAAGTCGAGAACCTTCTTTTGGTACAACTGATTAGAATGTTGGATTCAACTTTCACTGCAAGCTTATTTATACTCATCATTTCGTGAGCTTCTTCCATGCCTTCAAGTAAATGCTATACTTGTTTAAAATGGGCAATATTGTTACATGAATAGTGACCCGAAAATAGGTTTCCAAAACAATGCACACATGTACACACTTCTAATGTGCAATGTGCCAAACCCTAAAAGATGCTTGGACGGGTATAGGAATCCTTCAAAACTAGCATAGTTTTCAAATAATTAGGGCTAAAAATAAATACCATCATACGGGTCTTTTTCCCCGTTTGCTTCTTCTCAAGTTTTCTGATTCAAGCATGCATGTGTGAGAACTTGGGTGCTGTGATCATGCCTCTCAATAAGTCACAGCAAGCAAATAGTGCGGAAAAGTTACAGATATGCAGAAGCAGTTTGTGTATATATCATCTCAGTCATTTTCATTCTATATTTAGTTGCGAGGGTCCATAAGCGAAACCTATGACTAACCATTTTCCCATCATTTGCCTGCAGATATTTATCCCCAGAAAACTAATCTCATTAAGAAAATTTAACTTTCATGGGAATATAAAACTAGGGCAAGTAACCGACCCATGCCCGAGCTTAACTAGAAGTTAAATCTCTGAAAATAACTCTTTGCTGATGTAGCTTTGCTTGTGACTATAGATTATTAACTTCTCGTGGTTAAAATTAATAAGACAGATATAAAAGAAACTAAGTCTGTCTCTCTCAGACGTGGACTGTCATTATGTGGTTCTGGGGATTCAGAGGTTGAGTATGATATAAACCCTAGCTATTATATTTGCACGTAGTGTGTTTGTTTTCGTGTCAAGATTTATAATAATTAAGTTTGATTTAACTTAGCAGCAGCAGTGTGGTTTGAGACTAAGGTAACTAATTAAAACGGGAATACTTGTTGCAGGCGATGATAACTAATTAGAGCAAGAACTTTATGCAGCACGCAACGCAACCCACGTATAATTGCATCGCATGGATATAGAAGAACATGAGTTGTTGGCGTTTGCCATTTTCTGCTTAATTTATAGATATGACGCAAGATATGACACTCCCAATTTTGAACAAAACTAATTAAAATTGCGATCAATTCATAAAGCTATACTAATCTGTTGTGTCATAGGTTTACCCATATTGCTGATCAACCTAACACCCACTTCAGTTGTATAAATTATCTCGAAATTTAAGTGCGAAAAGAGAAATTAAAAAACCGTATATTTGAATCTTTGATTGATTGATTGTAATTTTTAGCTATAGGTGGTTTTTCGTTTCTAAGGGGTGTGACATACGTATTTAGATAGGAAGTGTTTAAACAACTGATTAAACGTACCAAATTGCAACTCGATTGTATGAGACACCAAGTCTCAAGCGTCACCTCTGCTCGGATACCACTTGATATGCGAAAGCGGCCGACGGGCCCCGAGGGTCCCACACACACAGGTCTAGAAATGCAGATATTGTCTCTCCAGTTTAGCCACTTAGATGAGAAACGGGAATGAGGTTTTAACACAAAAGACCTCGGTATTAGTGTGTATGGTATCATTCCTTGTAACCCAAAGATAATTCTTCATTTTTCTGATGTGGAATTCCAAAACATTTTAATCTAAGCCACATTTTTCCAACACGTTGGACAATCATTCAACGATTTTTAAGAGTTGATTTAGTTAATTTTAACTTCAATCTTGATTGTTAACCCGAAAGCTCACATCGTTTTAGAGGAGTATCCTTTGCATTCAAGCAATTGAAATTTCTATCAAATTTTGTCTATTAGTCTTTGGTTTATCTCCGAAGATGAAAGGGAGATAATTACTAAGACTATTAAAATATATCTAGCTAGTGGATGATCGAGATCATATATATAGAGTTTGATCCCTCAAGAAAGAAAGATGGGAGGATCCAATCAAGCTGGACTGAGCTTTGACTTGATCCATTTTATCCAGATAAGCCACCTTTGAACAAATAGATGAAGCTCTTAGCCTAACAAAACAGGTAGCCGAATTTGACATCGTACTCGAGGGTTTGAGTAGCAATGATGCATATGTAGAATACTCATTGCTTACTTGTGCTACTAATTATTATTATTATCAAGTCTCTTAATTAATTAAGCTAGCATTGCGAATTTGCCATACTTAAGAATCAAACATATAAGGCATATATAGCTAGTCATCGCCAACCTTAAAAGTTTGAATTGATAGCTATACTTATAAATAGGCAGAGATCAAATCAGTACTAACTAAGCCAAGTGTGTGAACAATATCATGCCTCCTTTTCCAAATTGGCCATGCATGTTCTTGGTTCTAATCCCACCACATTACCAATGCTTTACATCATAGAATTAATACATCTTATAAGCTTGATTGAGATGTTTTAACTTCTTGGGTTTGGTTTATGGTTGAGATTAAGATCCAAGATTACTTTAAGTTTTTGTAATGCCAAACATAAGAAAGTGAAAATGGGTTTGTTTTTGTTTGAAAGGTGCATGTTCTTTTGGCATATGGCAGCAAATTAAGCAACGCAATATATTTTGCAACGCAGCACTCATTTTCTACCAAACTATTTAGAGGAATGGACAAAGCTAGAACAAGAGATCTGTGTTCCACCAACTCCTCCACATCTTCAAAGCCTTATCCAAATCCACACAGGGCTCACATGCATGAAGGAGGCACCAAACAATTACACAAGATATTATACCTCCGTGAAACTTACACGTTGGTTTACGTATGTACCAACTTATACGTTTCTACAACCAAAGATAAATGTCTCATCCATCAAAGAAAATTTTCAATTCTACGATTTAGGGGATCAGATCCGATTACATGTGAAAATGAATCATGCCTCCACGAGAGTGTAGATGTTTGGCTTTTCCGCCACTCATGGATGCAGCCGAACGGCGCGGATTAATTAGACCAGTCAATTACCATGTTTTTCATGCTTATTGGAGGCTTTGCCGACTTAATCTTGCTTACTCTTTAATCGACCTCAGTCTCTTCTTGCTCATATATATGATTAGCCCAAACTAAAAGGATCGAAGATAAACATTTGCACTTAATCCTTCTAGTTTCTTATCGTGTTTGCAGTCTATATATATATTGTCACAAGCAAGGCCTGTACATAGCGACTTAGCGGGTATACAAACTTCAGGACATTATAACATGCATTTATCGTACGTGAATTATGACATCAAATACGGTCTCAATACGTAAAATAATCGAGGTAAAATTTGTAATATAGTGATACAGTATGTTCTATTTATATATTTTCTCTACACAATGTCATACTTTTCTCATCATTATCATGCCGTGGGAGGTTGGTTCTATTCATACAGATGTACATACATCGCATACGGATCATAATTCATACAATGTATTGTGCCAATGGTATTCAACAAATGTATCAAGTATGAAAATAGAAGGAAATCTGATCACAACTCACACGTGAACGGTGAACAAAAGCATGCAACACAATTTCGAGTTGTATTGTGTTTTCTGTATTATATGGAATGTATACAAAAAGTCAAAAACCACTTTGAATGTATTACAATTCATGAATCATTGATAAAAAAAAAAAAGTATTACAAAATCTTGTAGCATCGAGTTCACGATGTAGGTTTATACGTGATAATGTGGTAATTCACATTTCAAATTTATCGCTTACGTTAAAACATAACTCAATTAAAGTCTTTTGTCGACAATAACTTAACTACAATGCATTGCTCTATCTCAATATATCTTTCCGTACATACTATAATAAGATAAATCATCAATAATAATTTATCCCATAGCCTGCACAATTGCCAAAACACCACACATGCAAATAGCGACGGTCTTAATTAAAATACCGTTGTCACAATGTAACACTCCATACACATAATCAAAAACATTCGGTACACATTGCTAAACCTAAATTTCTCGGTAAAAACTATTCACACTGTAATACTCTCCAATCTCCATACACATATTTCCAATCCGAATACGGCACATTTCGACGGAATGGAAAACTAAATGTAGAGAAAACAGACATCCCATCTTATAATGTATCAGCATACAAGTACTGAAGTACATGCATGTATACTTCGATACAGACGCTAATGACTATTACCATACTGAAACCCTACCGGGCTCTTAACGGAGTTTTCACGTTAAATAGCGGTCCACGGCGAGAGAGCGTCCCCAATTTAATTTCATTTCCTTCCTTTTTTTTAAAATTATATTATCTCATTTTGTGGGGTCCACGTACTGGTCTCCTCTCCTCACCTCGTTGCTGCTACTCGTATATAATCCCGTCCCAACCCCTCTCCTTTCGTCTTTTACCTCCTTCTCGTCCCGCACACAAAAACGTGAAACAGAGCCGACGCTACTCTCTCTCTCTCTCTCTCTCTCTCTCTCTCTCTCTCTCTCTCTATATGCAAAAACGAAACGCTCAACCCGACCCGATAAAACAAACCCGAACGCCCGTACTGACTGTTCGGAAAGTATGTCAAGCCGGTGAGGAAGCCATGACGAATCGGAAAAGGCTCAGAACCTCTCGACGAACCGCCACCGCTGCCAAGTCGGATTTCTTCGACGACTTGCCCGACGATCTCATCGTCTTCATCCTCTGCAAGCTCAGCTCCTCCGCGTCTTCTCCCTCCGATCTCATTAACGTCCTCATCACGTAAGCAACGCTTCTTCGAATTCTATGGATTATATCTCAGATTCTCAGTGAACAGTTTTCTGATTTTCTTTATTATTTTTTTAATAATTAGATGTAAGAGATTGAACCGGTACGGGCTTCACTCGCTGGTACTGTCCAAAGCCGGTCCGGGAGCTTTTGCTATCAAGGCCAAGAACTGGTCCGACTCGGCTCACCGGTTTCTCAAACTCTGCGTCAGCGCCGGTAACATCGAAGCTTGCTACACTCTCGGAATGGTCAGTCAATTTTGTTAACGAAATTAAATAAAAAAGTGTTTATTTCTTGCCGGAAAATGATTCGATTTTACGGTTTTGCCGTTACAGATCCGATTTTACTGCTTACAAAACCGAGGCGGTGGCGCGTCGCTCATGGCCAAGGCGGCCATGCGATGCCACACGCGTGCGCTCTACTCCCTCGCCGTGATTCAGTTCAACGGCAGCGGCGGCTTCAAGAAAGAGAAGGACCTACGCGCCGGCGTGGCTCTCTGCGCACGCGCCGCCGGTCTCGGCCACATCGACGCGCTGCGCGAGCTCGGGCATTGCCTCCAGGACGGTTACGGCGTCCGCCAGAACGTCTCGGAGGGACGACGCCTCATAGTCCAGGCCAACGCGCGGGAGCTCGCGTCGGTTATAACCTCCGCCACGTGGCGGGCCCACCAGTACCAGCACTTGTACGCGTGCCTGACGGGGTTGGTTAGTTGCCCGCTGCTGAGCGACTTCGGGTGCAACGTTCCCGGGCCGGAGGTCCACCCGGCGAACCGGTTCATGAGGGAGTGGTTCGGGTCGGGCCGGAGGTTGGAGGGCGTCGGGCTGAGGATGTGCTCGCACGTGGGATGCGGGAGGCCCGAGACGAGGCCGCACGAGTTTCGGAGGTGCTCGGTGTGTGGTACGGTCAATTATTGCTCGCGTGGGTGTCAAGCGCTGGATTGGAAGCTGAGGCACAAGGTTCAGTGTAAGCCGATTGAACGGTGGTTAGGGGTTGATGGCGGCGGCGGTGGTGAGGGTGTTGAAGGCGGAGAGGGTTAGAATATAGTGGTGGAATAATATGGGATCTTATATTAAAAGAAAAAGAAATTTCTTTCCGGTGTTATTATTATTATTATCATTTATTAGTTTTCTTTTTTTCTTTTTCTGGTATTTGGTTGTTCATGACCCAAAAGTTAAAATTGACCAGAGTACAGATGGAGAATTTGGGTATTTAAGATATGAGTTAATATTAGGGATAAGTTGTTAGGGCATAATTCCGATTGAGATATCCCGTTTAATATGATGAGACAAATGAGTTTATATCAAAACACATATTTTACCGACAAACCTATGAATATTCTTGAAGGGGAGCAAGAAGTTTATATTCGTCTTCTGGTTTTTTGTCTTACGTTCACTTCTCAGTGAAAATTATCTATCCGAGTGTTAAGTAAATAAATGATGATGACAATGGTAACGAATTTAACCTTGCAAGTAATCATATAATGGGAGGTATTTGAAGTGGTGCAATAAACTATGAAGTGAAAACGATTATTGGGGACTTGGAACCATTATTTTGTGCATGGTGGATCGACAGCAGATAGTCTAGTCAAATTTTTGAAGGTGTTTTAGTCACATCGAGCAATGTTTTAAGAGAAGCCTTTCTAATGAGGACTTTTAAGTTGATAACTTCTTGATGACTTTTCGGCTTATCTCACTTTTCGATCTTATATCTACATTTTGACCGTTCAGTTTATAGGTATTTATGAGTAGATCATTTCTGTAAATTTTCAACCATATTGAAAATTGTTAAGATATTCATAAGTGTGATTTACCAATTATGAACTTGAACGGTTCATGTTTGACAGATTTGGTTGGTCTATTAATTTGATCTAGTTTGTTATTTTAACGATCACCGATTCGGCTGAAAATTTGTATGGTTGATCTAGACATATAGACCTAAAAACTGAATGGATACGATGTCAATATGTGATTGAAAAATATGTCTTTTAAACCATAAACCGAAAAGTCTTCAACTTAAGGGTTCTCAGTGGAGAGGCTCCCATGTTTTAAAAAGTTAAAGTGTAGCCAAGACATGTTTGGGAGAACTTCACAGAGTAAGCTTTGAGGCTACATAATAAAGAAGACATATATTTTGACATATAAAATAGTAATACACATTAATTTTTGGTATTCAACTATAGTTTACAGCCTTGAGTTTTATACCACAGACTTTATACTAGAGATTGTTTGTTCTTCTGATATTTCACTCAAATATGTAGTCATCCTTGACTAATAGCCTCGTATTGAAGGCTAATATTGCACCACGCTCAATCTGAGCATTAGGTTGATCCTTCATGCACAGTTCTATAATACATAAAACTAGAAATGGATGATCTTATTGCTGCAATTCAATATCGGTACAGTTATCAGAAAGTGCAGTATCCTGCATCATAATGTTCTTTTTAAAGTTTGGACTCTTGTAGGATAATAGTGATTGGTCCTTGATCTGTTGGAGTACAGATTCTTGAAACAAGATCCTGATTTTTTGGGATTTGATTCATCTTAAAAGTCTTAAACGTTTGCAAGATTGAAAAGAAAAAAAAAAAAAAAACACTCTAAGCGCACGCTTTCGATGCCTGTTTTTCGCGCTTTGCAAAACGCCTTGGTAGTAAGGCTGACTCGTTTTTTCTTATGCCTAGAGCCTTTGGAGTCGTGCTTTTTAAAACACATTGACACATGATGCAAATTCTGCAAAGCATTTGAACCTATTTACTTGCTTAGCAGTGACAGAGCCCTGAGCATGGGGATGATTAGCTGTTAAATAACAAATATACGGTAACCCGGTTATCAATGGGGATGTAGCTCAGATGGTAGAGCGCTCGAGAGGTACGGGGATCGATACCCCGCATCTCCAATTCTATCTGTTTTTTTGTACTGCAGCTGCTGCTTCTTCTTCTTAGGGGTTTTGTTCCCACTTCCCACACAAAACAGTTGGCATGAGTTCCGAGCTTGAGATCCAGCACTCTAATTTGTTCAAAGTTTTGGTCTAACACACAGATGCAGATCTGGATCTGCTGGTCAAACGTAAAGACTTTCATGCTCCTGAATTCAGAATTCTGAATTGGTTCAAACACATGCGTTTCCTATATATTTTTCTCTTTGGGATTTCTTCACCGAATTGAACCATTTGACTGTGCCAGTCTGCAGTACTGTACCAAACCATTGACCGGTAATTTTGATATTTGCTTAGAATTTTTAACTCATCTTTGAACTCCCTTCTTTTACCGTCAACCTAGCTAGTTCGGACCTTCTATATAACTTGCTCATTTGCATCTTCTTCTAGTCCATAGACCCTTACAAAACATACTGATCAATGACAATGATCATGTCTTTTCCACCTAGCTAAGTTGGAACTTTTTATGTCTTGTCTCGCTCTCTTCTCCTTTCAGACTTTCCATATCCACCACCTTGATCTGTCCTGGCTCCTGTCGATCTCCATTCTCACTGCGAACCTACCACATTAGTGGTTTCACTATGCATGGCGCCACAACATGCATCTTACTTGTCCAACCACGTCCATCTAGATATACTAGATCTCATTGTCTTGTAAATCATGCCTTATTGTTATATATAGATCGTTAATCAAGTTAACAATTTCTTATCATCCTCGTTCTTATGATTGTCACGTCACCGTGTCCAATACTCCTCACGGAACCTCGCCGCCGTCATCACTTCCTCGGCGCAGCGTCGACCACTCGTCCACTCCGATTTCCTTCTCACCCACGACGCCGTCACCAATCTCACGTGAACCTCTCCGTGTTCGTCACTTGGACTGTAGTCCAGTACCCCAATGCAACATCGACGGATCCGACGTCCTCATGTAAAAGAAAAACGACAGTAATTTCTTTTATTAGTTTCGGGTATTATTATCATCGTTTATAGATCGTTAATTAAGAAGGATATTGTTGATTATTATTAGCATTGCCGCTCGTATCCCTCAATAGTGATTCTAACAGTATTACATTTTTTTAACAGTAATATCAGATGTTGAAAATCAGGTCTTAGAAGGGTTTCTAAGTCTGCACCGTAATACAGAGCATTAACTAACAACAATCCCACCAGAGCACTGTGAATTCTAGGAGTCGACCTAATACTAGATACCTAGAGAGAGTATTACAACCGTTACAGTGAGCTACAGATTGTGTACGTCTGTGGGTTATGAAAGATACAATTCAAGATAAAGAACAAACTCTTAGGGCTCCTCAAAGTTGATTGAAATTTGATTCATTTGTGGTTGATGTTTCCTGACCTGCAATTAAGAAGGAAAATGCAGATTAGTAAATAGGTTCTCTCATGGAGAATTTTTTCACATATGCATGTCTGTCACCATATATGTGACTCAGAGTTCAACTTTAATCAGTAGTACGACCCAAAGTTAGCGAGTCTATTATGGACTGCTTATCAAAACGAACAAATGTGAAGCTGAATAAGACCCTGATGCTATGTATATTTATTCAAGAGAGATTGAGCAAAATCAAATGGATAGAGTCGGTTCAAGAGATGAAGGAGGCATACTTTCACACCAGCCATTGATAGTAGCTTGTGAGAAGCAATATACGTGATATCTGGATTGTTTAACCTCTTCTCCACAAAATATACAACTTCAGAAACTCCTGACTGCAAGAAAGCAATATATTGACCATAAGGAAAGGAAATACCAGGTTAAAATATGGGCAATTATCACTCCAATAAAGTAAAACAAAGCAAAATTTTCCCTATCTCTTGATTTTTTTTTTTTAAGGACTATTTAGATTAGAATAAAACTACAAGAACTAAACAAATGTCGACTTCAAACCAGAAGGACTAAACAAATTTCAATTCATTAAAATATCTCTGCGGCCACTGAGACACTTCTGTTACTGAGTTTTGGTGGATTGTGTGGGTTGTAGCAGGGGGGAATGGAACGAACAAGGGCATCTATGTTGCATATACTATAAAGATAACCAAAACATAACATTGTGATGAACCTGAATGATTATCTTGGCACACTCATTGCAGGGGAACATGGTCACATAAAGCGTCTGCAGAACAAAGATTGTGAATAAGCACTCCATCTGTACTTTCAGTTACAGAGACAGAGTAGTACGTCACCAAAATAAATATTTAACCAGTATCCAGAACATGTAAAAGAAGGGAATATTGTCAACAATCATTCAAGAGGCTTCCAGCATTTCAATTTGAGTTTATATAGTTTAAAATGTCTCCACGCCAAGGTCAACAGGAGCGGTTTTACTAAAACTAATCTGCCTCACAGATGAACATACTGTGTACTATAGTGAATGGGCCAGGGAAGTGTAACTAGAATTAGACTGTCCAGCAGCAGAAGCATGATTGGTGTTTAGGATTGCATTAACTTCAGCATGACAAACATAACTGCAAAACACAATTAGAGAAACAGCATAAACCTCTATGATGGGGTAAAGGATAGCTGGTATAGAAAGAAGCACAAAGTGGAGATGACTTTAACATCATGAAACATATAATGTGATGGTAGTGGAAAGTAGACAGATAGAAAAAGTTAACTTTGAAAACGATCTCAGGCTCACAGAAAGCAAACAACTTACGGATATTTCGTCTCTAAAGGATCCCCAGTTCTGGACATCTGAAAAACAATGGAAAGATTTACCAACTTCTAATGACCACAGCTGCCTAAATCAGTTTTCCTCTTGTAAAATGTTACATATACAAACCTTTGCCCAAGGAAGCTTGTCGTCGGAACAACCCCTCGGGAACCCATTATACCCAATCCCTGAGGATAGACAGATCAGACTGAAGTCAAGGATATATCAATGTTCATTATACAACCACAGATTAAGAAACAATATGACATTCTAAAAAGTACAACATGAAGAAATCAATGGTTCAATGCCATTCATAATTCCTGCTAAACAATCTAATTCTCACCTAGAATGATACCATTTGGACTCACCAAGCATGCTCCAACCTACACACCACCGATTAATCTCATTTCTAAATTCTAATTTCTTCTTCAATCATAAATTAAAGAAGGAGCAAAGATTATGACCTGCCTGTTGGGGTCTTTGGATCTTTCAGCAGATAAAAACGCAATTGCCATAAAGTAATCATCCCATATCAAATACCTTCAATCACAACCATGAAAAAAAAAACAAGCACTTTTGGTTATAGACCCAAATTGGGTACTGCAAAAATTAAGGAATTAACATTTGTCGCACTAACCCTTTGCGTTTTGAGGGTCAAAAGGGCACTGAGAAGAGAATTTCCTCGAAACGACGCCGTTTTGCGAGGAACTGAGTTTTTGGGACTGCTTCTTAGGTTTTGTGAAGAAGAAGCGGATAGCGACAGCAGAGGCCAAGGCACCGAAGACGGTGGCGGTGGAGACCAGAGTGAGCTTCACAAGGAGAACAATTTCTGTGGGTTTCACTGTAGCCTTTTCCCGCGAAAATTTCCAGGTCCGAGCTGAGATGAGAGAACTAGTAGCGGGAAAATTTACACTGTGAGGGTAGAAAACTAGCCGGAAAATGGGCAACGTGGGAGTTTCTTTTGGACTTTGGAGGTTAAATTGGGCTTCGACCCGATCTATAAGCCCATGACGTTAGATATTTTACAAGGTCAAAGGTTTAATGGAGGAGATGGGAAGATTTGTGTTTTTCTTTCTTCCATTTGGTCTTAGAACAAAATTGTATCCCATATTGGTTTCTTCAATCATCCAACGATCATGTTTCAGTATGTATTTCTCGTGTGAAAAACTAGTCATGGTCGTTTGTGAAAATGTGGAATTATGGTTGTCAGTTAGTCAAATGTCGAGAGAGTTTAGTAAAATTATGACTTAGACTCTTAACTCGTAAAAGCCTCTGACGTTCAAAAAACTCTTGAAACGAATTTCAAAGTTGTGTGTGTTTATAACAACCTTATTTGCTCACGTTAGAAAATTGTTTCTTAAAAGTTATCCTTAAACTTGGTTTCGAGTCTCTAGTTTGCTTTTATTGCTCTTTAAGTTTGTTTAATAATTTTTCATTCATTTAGTGACCGTTTACTAAAGTTTGAAGAGAGTCGACATTTGACATATATGTAATTTCATATATATCATAATATTGACACGTACAAATCATTTTATAGACGTGGTCACGTTGAGTAGGACCAAAAAGAGAGAGAACAAAAATGATGAATGCCTTAGTTGGAGGGCATGATAAACAGATCATTGTCTAAAGTGGCCTCCATCACTGCCTGAGATGGGGTGGGTTATATGGACGAAGTTCCAAAAAGGCAATAGATTAGGGAGGGGCACACATCCTAAAGTCTTTCTCCCAATTCTCAAACCTTCACATGCCCTTTGGCCCTTGCTTACTCCAAAACTTGCAACTTTAATCCTTTCCACGTTTTTTATGGCACGATCTAAGAGACAGATAGATACCGACAACCTAGTTTCTGGGTCCTTACCTTGATGGGACTCGTATTGTCGATCAGTGCAAATTGAATATACTTATATTCAAACCCTTTTCTATATATATTTAGTTTTCAATCATATAGACACTCAAGTTGATATGGCCGAGTTGGTCTAAGGCGCCAGATTAAGGTTCTGGTCCGAAAGGGCGTGGGTTCAAATCCCACTGTCAACAAACCTTTTTGTATTTTTTTTTTAAAAAAGAAAATGGTTGAGCTATGATAATGTTTGGTTTTTCAAATGCTTTTTTTTTTTTTTACATTTCACCTTCGAATAATTTCTTTTACTGATATAGAAATGACATCTAAGGTTCCATTCCGTTCATATCATATATGTCCACCAAAAGACCCAAAAAAAAGAAAAGAGAGAGAGAGAGAGAGAGAGAGAGAGAGAGAGAGAGAGTGAGAGAGAGAGAGAGTGAGACCATTGACTATTGTGTCATTTGTATGCCAATTAACATGTTATGTAAATGTCTTGTTGTATAAAGTTTTATGGACAAAACTCTATAATTGTCTAGAAGATATTTTGTCAGCCTTAGACCTTACATGCAACAAGGAAATGATTTTCACATTTCAGGAGCTTGCCTATGAGCACTTCATTTGATTGTTGTGAAAATGGTGTCCAAAGTTAACTTCAACAATAAGTGGCCTTACTATTTGAGTGAATCGACAACATGTATTTATAACTTATCGTTCCAATAGACACGTAAGTACTTTTGTTGAATACTTATTATTCGAATATCACATGTATTTTAACGTTTATAAAATTTTATTCTATCTTGATTTAGCATATCGTATATATTTTAACTTGTTGCTTGGCATAAAGGAATAAGAGATAACTTCATCAAACCGAATACATTATGTCGTTTTTATACATGTTTGATCAGTTAAAAGTCTTACGCTCAAATTGTAGGATTGAACATACATCGAACATGATCATAAGTTGTACGTCATAAAGCCAACATTCTTGGTACGAAAACATCGGGTTCTTTATCATATTTATTGTAGAAATACTCTTCAACCAGTTAAAATAGAAAGAAAAAAAAACTAGAACTGGTGAAAAGGTTTTCACCAGACTGGTAAAAGCTAGTCTTACCTCCGTTACGAACCTCAGAGTCACAGTCCGCACGGATGAAGAAAGGTCGTTTCGGGTGGGACCCAGGTGAGCCAATCATGGTTAGCGTCACTTTGTATGCGTGTTAGCCCTCTCCCACGTGCCAGCTGATATAGAAAGCGGGTCGCTTTTTGTAACAAGAGGGCCGACAACCTAGGCCTACCATAATGCTAAGATCCAAGTCCAAAATTAAATGTACAAAGCTAACGAAAAAGCCCATATACAAAGTCCATATTGCACGTGCGACTGAATTATTACTACACCACATCCCCTAAACCCTTTTCATCCTCATCCCCAAAAAAGAAAAAGTCAAATAATTAAATTATGTCAAAGTATCTTGTTAGCATGGAACAAGATCATCAGATTTATATGTTCGCCAAAAAGACAATGATGATTATATTCATATTTGTTAAGAAAATGATTATTAGATGGATGGTAAATGCTGATGCATTCAACTAATAGATGATCAAGAGATATCTACTAAATTTCGTTCGAAATTTTGACAGCATTGCTTACACGTGCGAGAAATAAACATTGTTAAATTTGACATGCACCTACATTGTCAAAATTTAGTTTCTTGATCAGTAGTAAAGTAGCGAAATGATCATATATATATAACAGTGAAATGTGTTTCGTGACAAATATGTTTTGAGAGATCATAACCTTTTAGTTCGGTTTTGTGAAAACAGCTTTTATCAACGAACGATCTTCTCGACAATGTTTTCTTTAAAGCTAAGTTTATGTAATTCTGTTTTGTGTCATACAAAAAGTAATAAGATGCCCCAATCAATAATTTTGAGAAAGTTTATGATTAATAATTGAGTAACAAAGATGAAAAGGAAATCACTCCATTAGTCCAAGAGAACGCAAAAGAGGTATACTCATTGCCCAATAACGTGATCCGTTATTTCCCCCCTTTTGGCTCTTCCATAACGGACATTGAAATTCCCACTGTTCAAATCTCCACAATAAACTTTCACCGAAACACCCTCCTCTGCATGGGCAAGTTCGAGACTATACAGGGGTAATAAGGATAATTTTACATGGTTGATTCGTCTATATAGAGGCACAAAGTTTCATCAATCATATCATTTCCTCTGCACACTTTATTTTGTTTCTTTTTCCGATCCTCCGATGGAACATGATGATCAAAAAGAGTTGCATCTTCTTCCTGGTCCTCCCTCCTCACACTGGACACCCCCTCGGCCGTCCGATCCTTCTTCGCTACGATACCGATCAAAGGCAGCCGTTGAAGCCCTCGAAGCGCCCAACTCTCTGGACCTCCAACTCTCCATAAGTGTGAGACCACTGAGGTCATCATTAGGAGGAGGAGGAGATCGAGCAGCCAACAATGTTTCAGAGTACGAACATACGACGACGGGGTTGAAGGCGAAGGGGAGTTGCGTGGAGGCGCTGAAGTGGCAGGCGGCGGAGCAAATCCGAATGGCGGCAATGGAGAGGGCGTACGCGGAGAGAGTGAGGGAGCTGACGAGGAGGGAGATGGAGCTGGCGCAGTCGGAGTTCACACGTGCGAGACACATGTGGGAGAGGGCGAGGGAGGAGGTGGACAAGGCGGAGAGGATGAAGGAGAAGGCAATGCGGCAGATGGATTCGACGTGCATGGAGATCACTTGCCAGTCTTGCAGGCAAAGGTTTAGGCCTTGATATGCAGATGAACTAGGTTCTGATCGGAGTTGATGTTACTATTAACATACCAGTAAGATTTTGAAAACTTATTGGATTCGTTTGCGATTTCTTTTAACAAATTAAGGAGGAGAAAGGGAAATAATAACAGTACGTACTGATCGAAGGATAAGAAATATGAGAGCGAGAGTGGCATGAGATGGCTTTTCTGTGTGTTTTTCTTTCTTCTTTCTTTCATGTTGTGATCTGTATGATGAATAATTGAGCTGCTTATATATTGGTTTCATTTTTAGTCCAGTCTCTCTACTATATATCTTACGTGTAAATTAAGATCGTGTAATGAAGATTTTTTTTTAGAATTTCTGATGTGAGATTCAGGATCGATATTGCTGTTACATAGTGTATTCGTCCAAGGAAATTTTGGGTAATCTAATAACTGTAGTTCAGAAGCAATCGACTTCAAAAGTGCAATACTGCAATGTCATTTCTGAACGTATAAGCACAAAGTTTGAGCATGAAAGTTAGTACACTGAAAATATGATCATGAAGTGCGTCTCATGATTATGAAGCCACATGCATGAATAAGAGACCAGTGACCTTTTAGGCTTACATATTTCTGGTTTATATGTTGATCACTAGCAAATGAACCGACTCACTGATCATCACAGGATTCACAGATATATATGCTAAAGATAATTAATTAAACACAATCAACGTAAATACTTGCACTAATTAACTAGCTAGAATTTAGAATCCAAATTTCTTAAACAAAATTAATTCAGTGAAAGATATTTAGTTTCTCGTGATCGACACTAGTTTCTGATAGCAGAGAGCATAAACATTTTTTCTTCTTCTTGTTTTGATAATCTGAGTACAATTAGATCGAGTTTGGAATTTTAAAGAATAGTAGTATATATAACAGATTCTGTACAATGACAAATTAATTATTAATTCTTGCAAGCAGAAACCAGGTGCAAGGTATAGCCAAATTAAAGTCCTCTCTTTTATTGGGTACGTATCATAATAATAAGATTTAGCCAGTCTGCAAGTTCATGATAAGTTTCTCAACTGGAGAGAGGGCCAAAGAATAGTCAAATGAGACGCAAATAGAGAGTCAAATGATCGCAGAACCTTGATGCTGATATAGAAAGGCAAATGAATCAGAACAAAAAGGTAAGTAAAATTCAGCAGCAACAAGACACTAGTATCTATACACAGCTAGGCTGTATACACTTGGATTCAACTTGTTGAACTTTTGCTCATGAAACCAGACACCCACTACCCATGTCTCCAATCCAAACCCAAAAGAAACATTTTTGGATAGGATCAGATCACTTCGACTGCGACTCTACTTGCCGAAGCTTTAAGCATAACGATCAATCACGGTAATGAAACAGTCACCAGCTCGGTGATAGCTTTAGCTTCATTTGTCAGCAACCTCTCTTCAACACTAGAACGTACGTATATTTCTCGATTCAGTTAATCATCCGAGGGTGCCCTGCCTTCAATAATACAATGGCTTGATTCATTGATGGGGTAATTAAGAAAGAAAGGAAGATAGCCAGACACATTCTAGTGGATGCAAATTATAGAACCACAAACTCTCAAAATTAGGTGCTTCTCTGAAAAGTGCTAGTGCAAATGGCAAAGAAGGCATGGGGAGGAAGTTTTTTTTAAAAGGTAATCCTAAATTATTGCAAGCTTGATTCTTTGTTTGGTTGCCAGATTCTTCCTAAATGATAAACCTCATTATAGACATGTAATCCTAAGTTCATGCTAGACAAATCATGAACTTCAAAAATTTAAGCTGTCATTATATGAGCCAACAAAATATATATCAATCTCTCACCACTTACAAAACCCTAGCTCCTCATGGATTTAGAGACAGACAGACATAAAACAGTAGACGAAATCGGACCAAATGGGGGTTTGCGGATTCGAATCGAATCTTTTTGTGAATAAGCTTGGGACTCACATTAAACAGATTAGTATGAAGAAGCCCTAAACGCTCAAGCGATCAAAAGATGAGTAGCAAACTGCATATTCAGAAAACAATATATGAATTTCACTACGTCACATTTACTTTAGACGACAGGCCTCAGACGACATAATGGATGTTTTTTGTCGTCTGATTTTTTTCAATGATCTCTGACGACAGATTATCAAAGTTCTGTAGTCTAAACAAGGAAAAAAGTCTTAAATTTCATTCCATTTCAATTTTTGTGTAAGTTGAAAAATTCAGACTACAGATAGGTGTAGTCTGAAAACAGTGAGATGAAAGTGGAAAATCTGAGAAAATCTCGGTAGGTATGTCGAAACTAAGACGACATACAAATGTCGTCGGTGTAAAAGAAGCGACCAAAACACCTCTTGTCTGAACAAATAATATTTTTGGTACAACTAAACTCTTACTTTTCCATACAACATGACCCCGTGTTTCTCTAACACTTTGTAAAAAATTCAACGACCTAGCTCTGTACCTCTTCCTTCCCCCTCTCGATTCGATCCCATCTCTTCAGCTCATTCCTGGAAAAAGAGCTTCAATCCTGTCGCGCCACTCTTGACCAAGCTAGAGATTCATTCTTCACAAACTCAGATCTGAGAGGTAGCTAGTATCCGGGTCTTCTCATGCTCTCCCCTCGAAGCATATGCTCAGATTGGATTCCGGATTCAAAATTGGTAAGCCTCTTTGAGTCTTCTCACCGATGAGGATTTCAAATCTGGTTTATTTCAGGAATTAGGGTTTTCAAAGTTCATGGATTTGGGGGGTTTTGCTGATTAAAGATTTGGTTTTCGGCGACGCCGACTTAATTTCTTCTTCCTCTGATGACGGATTCCTTCTCCAATGGAAGTTACACATCTCTCTCTCTCTCTCTCTCTCTCTCTCTCTCTCTCTCTCTCTCTCTGAGCTATCTATCTTTCTTTGATTTTGTTCTTTTGAGTTTCTGATCTCGGTTTGAATATGTAATAGCCAGAATCAAGGTACATGAATTGGAGGCAGAAAATGTTATGTTGTTATTGCAGCAATCTCTTGCTCAAGAATCTCTTTGTTCTTAGTTTTGTAATTCAGATTGGTCATAGTAGTAATAAGTTTTCAGAAAATGAATGGGTATAGTTGAAATTAAATGTGTGTGATGTATTGTGCAGAAGAAGAGAATCTGAAGCAGATCTGGAATAAAGAGGTGACGACACTCTTTATTGACGAAAAGTAGAAATAAAATTTGGGAAGAAGCAAGGGAACTGGAAACGGAGGTAAGTTTGTTTCACCAAATTTGAATTGGGTTTTTACAGGAGGTTATGGTAGCGGTCTTGACAGGTAATCTTGTTGATTGAAACAGAAAAGAAGATTCCCCACATAGTTATAAACCTAGGAGGATGATTTTAGCAGAAGGTAAGATACTTTTATGAAAGCAAATGGCATATGTTCAGTATTTGGAGTTTGGGATTAATGATTTGTATTTCTATTCAATGAAAACAGAGCATATGATGATCAATTGTTTTTGCTCCAACAGCGTGGCAGAAAGAAAGAGTTACAGTAAAGAAATTATAAGGTGAGTGGGTGATCACTTTGGACAAGTATTGTTAGACTTGATTGTGTTTGGCATGAATATACTTTAGTGAAAGTATTAGGCTACTGTAAGTATACACTGACCTCTTGCTATAAACATTACGGCCTTGATCCTTTGGTAACATTTGCTGCATCATAGATTTAAGAATGACAATTTGCAAACTAGTTTGTTTTCAAAGGCAATAATGGATATATCATTAGTACATATCTGGGAATTGTTAATATTCGGTGTACTTAACGACATATTGGTTTGGCTTAAATCATGATATGAAACACAAAGTACTGGACATGTTTCATATTTTGATATGTACCATATTTGTCTAGTTGGGATTTAGGTAGTGCAGCCTTTCTGTTTTTAGTGTATTGAGCTTGAGAAAAGGGCTTGTTTATGAGAAATTGACATTGAATTTGTCGGACAGAGCTCCAGTTACCCGAGTTTTCAACTATGGTGGTGTTTGCCGGAAGTGGTGGAGTAAACCTCCAGAGGGGTTGTTGCTCAGTTTGTATCGCTCATGTTGTTTTATTATTGTTTCTATTTTCAACTTGAGCATTGTTTGTCTCATTTAGTCCACAACATTGCAGGCTGAACCAATTGTCGCCGGTGAAATCTATACTGATGTAATCTAAGTTAGAAAACCAGATCACATGAGGTTAGCATCTCATTATTTCGTTCAATTATGTCTTGTCTTTCTTAGTCTTTATTAGTGTATCATTCAATAGAAACAAGCCTTGCGATGAGTTTTCATGTGTGACCTTTACTTATATTGACTGACAATATGGTGACTAAAGTTTGATGTAACCTTGACTTGTAGCCTAATTCCTTTGCCAGTAAGTTTATTTGTTATGCTATGCTAAGTATCTATTTTTCAGCATTGCACTTGTTTACTTGATGGTCACTAACTAAAGCAAATGCTCTTTTGTCAGCTTGATGATTAACAAGCATCTAGATAATGTCGCCCATTGACGGATAATGTCGCCCATTGACGGATCTTGCTGCCCACGTAAGTTCAAATTCTTATAAGCAGTCTCCTGAACGTTATGATCTTGCTAACATGCGTGCTTCTTTCCATTTCAAATTGACAGGTATGGTCTTTAGGGCCAAGTGACATATTGTAAACACTACAAATAGTCTAATGTTCCTGACATCTATCGTCCAGCAGCAAAAACAAAGGTACTTATATTTGTTAGAGATTTACAACTTATCTACTGCCTAGTTGGACTAAAAGTCATATAAGGTATAAGTTGCAATTAAATGTATAATTGCAATTATGTTTCCTATCATCCTTATGTGAAATGCATGGTTGTTTATAGTTTTGGAATCATACCTAGCCCTTCCTCTACTAATGTCAACTCTGTCTTGGTTAACCTTTTCGAGCAGCTCCAGCATGGGTGATATGTAATCAATTTTGCAAGCAAAGGGGAAGTTGACACGGGATAAGGCAGACAAAGTTACCAAATTGCTTAGAGCGGTATTAGTTTGTGATACTTTGTAGTATAGTTTTGCTTTGTAAAGTTTTGTTTTGAATTGGCTTCAAGCCTTTTGATTTTGATGATATATATAAAATCCTTTGCTTTTGATTATGGTGTTTTCTCAATATGGATTCTCTTGCTATATCAATCAATAATGTAGTATCAAATCTAAAAAAATAACAGAGGTCATTGAATACCTATTGACACTCTAGAGTGTCTCAGACGATAGAATATTGTTGTTGAAAACAACTTCAGACTACATATAATTCTATTGAGAAAAAATCTGTCGTTTGATGCTAATATAGACGACATATTTCTATCATTGAAAACAAATTCAGACTACATATAGTTTAACTTCTGTGTAATCCCTAAACAGTATCCAACAACATATATATGTAGTGTTTGCACATTCCACATGCATTAATTTGTAGTTATAATGTTACATTGACAATATTCTTATGTAGTTTAACTAAACAACAAACGACAGAATATCTCTAATTCTTTAATTTTGAGAAACTCAGACGACACTGTCTTTAGATTTATATGTCGTCTGAGTGCATAATAGTCTACTGACAATGTCCGTCGTCTGACTTATAAAGAGACGGCAGCCGCCTACGCTACAGATTTTTTAGCTATTAGACGACGGATAATGTCTGTAGTCTGAAAGGTTTTGTGACGTAGTGTTTGTTTTTTCCTCTCATGACTCACAAACTCATACCGTGATATATATATATTACCCCTTCACTTCGTTCACTGTCTGTCCTTACAAAATAATGATTCCATGGGATAACTTTCTGATTCACTATATATATGCAATTGAGAATCCCAAAACAGTCTTTTCTTGCGCAAGCATAATGAGAATGCACTGTAAAGATGCATATCATGATCTAGCTAGTGGTTTCATTATGATCCTTTTATGAAGATTGGTTTTGGTGCTGCGCAGAAAGAGCACAAGCTATTGCACACAACCAGCAAGCTAGTCATCATTTCTTCCCCCACTTTCTGTATTTACTATCTTCTGTGCTATATCTTTGTAAAGAACCAAAAAATCTTTACCAGGATGCAAAAGAAAGATTCCAATCAAGATTGAATGTACTTGTCCTATAGGAAAGGGGGTGAACCCAGCAGTTGTTTTCATAAGATGCTCCACAGAAAAAGTTCATGGCTCTGAATTCATGGTGCCTAAATTGATTTAAAACATGTAATTATAGTTATTTCTGAAGATCGATGGTGATGATAATAACTAGTACTAGCCTCTGACATGTGACCACCCACATTATGGAGAGGCCTTTGTCTTGAATATCATCAGGGAAATACCAAATTTCAGGGCCATAATAATCAGCTCGTTCAGAAAGTTGAATAACGAGCAGGATAAAAGGAGGTAGGGCAGGCTGTGCCTCCGATCAAACTGCTCATAATTTTGACATAACCTTAACATTTGTCTTTTCATATTGTCCACATATGATCACCGGATGATTCTTCTTCATTTTTCTTCCTTCTTGTTTAGTGTCACTAAATCTTAGAAATTAATAATGGTCTTTAAATTCATAAGGTGTTTAAGGATCTTGTATATATGAGCTACACTGACTCTTACAACGAGTGTGTACCTCACACCCATTCGCGCGCGTTTACGACTGATACTAGTACTCGATCAATCGCCTCAAGTGCTATGCATATCAAATCCTTCTCAATAAGTCAGATGTTGTTGGATTTAGGACAAGGAAATCTTCTGCTGATCTCCCCACAGATGAGCAAAAGAACACCACACATTGTATACTTATCAAAACAAAAAGGACATTCACACACCAAAATTCGTACATTTGATAATTTCATGCTGGACTGAGTTTACATACACCATGCAGTTTAATATCTGGTGTGCATAGAATTTGCTTGTTTAGTGTTGTGTACAAATTAACTAATACAAAATCAGAACCAAATAACCATGAAATTGCCAATCCGAGCCAATGAGGGTTAATCCCCACTAAGAGTTGTAACAGGTCCATAACTACAGCAGATCAGTTTCCCGGGTTGATTCCCAGGCCAGCACCTCAAACGAATATAAACATCATGTACTTATTTACGTGTTTTTTTTGCAATTAAGATAAGTGATAAAGAGTTTCGATTATGTTAGGGTTCTAACCCTAACAGAGAGAAAACTACTAAAATGCTAAGAAAACTAAGAAATAAAAATTACTGATTTTTCATTCATCCCTTCAAAGGGCAAAGATTACAGTACTTAAAGGAAATGAGAGAGCAAATACAGCTGTCAAGTGGTCCAAAATAGGTCAGGGCGTCCTTAGTAAAGCTAAGAGTGTGGTGCCAACTAAATGATTCACAACAATTCTTCCCCCTTCAACAGAAACTTGTCCTCAAGTTTCACTTTCAGAATCAAAGTCTTAACACACTAAGGCTTCTCCATAAGTTCAGATGTAAGAGAAATTGCAAGAACAACACCAATAGCTCCATACCCCGCAATCAACATAAGGAGGTGAATCTTCATTCCAATAGCTGCAATGCTGTACAAGAAGCGACTTTTGGAAAACTGGAATCCAAACCATTTGCAAGCTAGCTTGGTATCCCTAAAAGTGATCATTGATACTTGTTCACCCAAAACGGCGAGCTGATACATAGCAGTAGATATGTAATCATCAGTAGCAGCCAACAGACTACTCTTCTCTTGTTTCTTAAGATGATAAGCCAGTCTTGATAACTTTGTCTTGTCATTGATCCTCACGTGACAAGAATCATCTGTGAACCCATAAGGAGATTGATGATTCATAAGTGAAAACCTTCCAAGAACAGAATCATCATCATCACTTATATGATCTTGACAAGGCCCCAAAGCTTTGAGTATCATTGCCTGTAACAAGTTAGATACCTGTACGTATATAATTGACATGCCAATCCCTTTGCCACTGCATATGAGAAGTGCAATTCTGAACAATTGGGGAACAGAGAACCATTTGAGAGAATACTCATCAATACGAAACTCACCATCAATGCCCTTATACTTGTTGAAGCAAGTAACCTGTGCTGCATCCATAATATCAGTTGATTTATGCATCCCAAAATTAACTATAGTCCTCAACCCAGATTTGACATGCTTTAGTGCACCCAAATACCACCACACATCCATGTAGCATTTCTTCTTCTCAAACACCCATTGTATTAGTTGAATTGAGATATCAATTTCCTCATACACACAACAGAAAATTCTCTTTCTATCACCCAATAAAATACCCAAGCTCAGGACCTCTCTCCACCCAACGGGACCAAACACTTTAATAAGCTGGATTGTGAGACCATGCACTTCAACAAGAGGAACATCTGCATTTATAACAGCTTTCTCATGATCATCAACAATGCATTTATACTTGAGACTCTCCAAAACGGCCACACTGTCATCATTCTGAAGAAGCTTCACATGTAGAGGATGAGCCAGCATAAGCAACTTCTCATGCCCTTTGGTCTTGTACTCCAAATTAAGCCAATCTCTGAACATACTATGGCAAAGATCGACTATACTTTCATCATTTCTATTCACCATCGAGCTTCTAAATATAATGTCACTAGAGATAAGTAACAGATCATGTTGCAAGTTCAAGCACCCATTTCTAATACTAGTCACTAAAATATTGGTAAACAATCTCACATTTTTCTCAAAATGTCCACAACTCAATAATTCAATCACAGCAACTATCAATGACAAAGTAGAGTTTAAGGTATTACCAGATACCATTGTCACTGAGTTTCCAATTGCAGATATCAAGTTGGACATACTTTCCCAAAGCAACCTCTTATTCCTTGCAAAATTTGTATTTAGAACGAAAATTGCATCTGTTAAGCGAGGGTGACCACTGCCTTTATCACGGACTTCCTTATCAAACACTGAGAAGCAAAGGTGCAGCACACATTGAGTACTCTTCTTTGAACCCTCAATGTAATGCCTAAGCTTTGTACACCCTGCTTGAGGAGTTACATAAGATACAAATTGAGATACTTGGTTTTCCATGTAGATGCACCCCAACCTTTTACACCGAACATTTTGTCGGTGTTCCTTACGACCTCCCCCATATTTTAGAGCATCACTCACAAGCTTGTATGTACCCAAAGAAGTTCCCAACTTGCAGTTACGACTCTCCTCTATCATTTGGCTCTTATCTCCACCAACACTCATGCTAAAGTTAACACGTGCAGGTGAGTTTAGTAATGAGGGCTCAGTGGACAAAGTCGGAGTATTACCATCTAATGCAGTAGAAACAAATGACTCATTTCCACCACATTTTTCATCTGAGTCTGTGGCAATCTGCCCTTTAACTCTTCGAGAATCATCGCTAGAACTCTGAAAATTACCACCATAATTCTCTGCAGCCAAGCAAGATTCAACATTCACTTCTTCAGCTCTTCCATCTTTGTCATGCTTGCTCCTAAGAGCATAATTTATCCTCCATGTATTGCACAATTCATCTTGACTTTGGCATTTTCTCAAACAGGTGGGGGGGCATGATATTCCCTTCTCTTCACAAACAAACTCGGTCCGTGACCATCCTTCTCAACACTGATGTTCTCCTGTTGTCTGAGTTTTGTTCTCTTCCTACTATCAATCCCAACCTTCTTATCACCACTCTCTCCCTTTCCATTTGCAAAATTTGTATCAATACCACTTGACACAGTGCCAAATTTAGAAGCCACACCATCACAGTCATGATTCAGATAGAAATGTTGATGATCATGCTTCATATTTTGAGAATAATCACCAGTTGAAAGGGAGTGGCGGTTGTACCTCATGTGGGTCGGAGACAGCGACTCAACCACTGTGTGGACGGTGGGAAAAGGGGGCAGAGCCGAGAGAGGCACCGTGGTCTGTTCAATTATGATAGATGGTGGGTGCTGATATAGTGGTTGTTGTGGAAGTGAAGCATAGTATTGGGCGTGATGCCATAAGCTTTGGGGGTTCAGAACAAGAGGCTGAGCCGACTGATAATTGGTCGGAGATGTAGGTGGATGGTACTGCTGTCGATGCGAAGCAATATATTGGGGATGCGGTGGTGAGTGGGTCTGAGAGACACCTGGAAATTGGTGAGGCAGTGGGTGGCCGTTGATAATCATTGAAGGAGTTTGTGGCTGTGCTAGGTGAGGGTTTGGCGGTGGTGGAGGCGGCTGATAGTAGCCTTGAGGGTTAGAGTACCACACGCCTTGGTGGGGGTGCTGTTGAGGGGCCGGAAGTGTGGGCGGCGGCGGAGTTGGTTGTTGATGCTGCTGACATTGGTAGGGATAAGGATCCGCCGTGGCGAGTGGGGGCGACGATGGTGGCTGCCTCGACTGAGTTGTGCCCCGCAAAAGTTTCCTGAACTCAGTTAGCATTTCTGACTTGAATGCCGCCATTTCAGCCTTGAAGGCCGTCGTGTTTTGCTGAAGATTACGACAAAACACGTCTGTCTCCTCTCTTGAGACTCGCAGCCTCTCTTCTCTCTCGATTTGTAGCCTCCTCCTCAAATCATCTGGGTCAGGTGGGCGTGGCGGAGCAGATGAGAACGGTGGGGGATTCCCTGCGCTCGGCCCCATAGATTTGGGGCTCTGATACCAAATGTTAGGGTTCTAACCCTAACAGAGAGAAAACTACTAAAATGCTAAGAAAACTAAGAAATAAAAATTACTGATTTTTCATTCATCCCTTCAAAGGGCAAAGATTACAGTACTTAAAGGAAATGAGAGAGCAAATACAGTTGTCAAGTGGTCCAAAATAGGTCAGGGTGTCCTTAGTAAAGCTAAGAGTGTGGTGCCAACTAAATGATTCACAACAGATTAATAGGTTAATGAAAAACTTGGGGGAAAATCAACCGTCAAAAACAAAAGAATTGAAATTTGTTTAGTCCTTTTGGTTTTATTTTAATCTGAATAGTACTTAAAGTCACGATTTTTCATCTAAATAGTTTTTATGGTTTTATTTTAATTTGAATAATCCTTAAAATAATGATTTTTCATTCAAATAGTCATTCCGAAAATTTTCTCAGTTAAAGGCCATAAGGACTATTTGGATAAAAAAATCATGACTTTAAGGACTATTCAGATTAAAATAAGACCATAAAGATTATTTGGATGAAAAATCGTGACTAAGGACTATTTAGATTAAAGTAAAACCATAAAGACTAAACAGATGTTGACTTCAAACCACAACGACTATATAATATTTTACCCAAAACAAAATTAGTAACATATACATGTTTCGAAAGCTTCACATATTTTGATGATTCTACTCTAACGAATAGAAAATTATGCACAATTAATGTTGTATTCAAGGCTGAGTAGTGCATGCATACCTTACCTGTACGTTCGAACTGCATAATTCAATTTATGTGAGATAAGCAGGTAAATTATGGGTGAGATATCAGATTATCAGTGATAGCTAGGCATCAATAGAAACGAAATTACTACTTGTGTTCAAATTGATGAGTAAGCTTTTTGAGTTTAGGCGAGAAAATTAGGACAAGATATTGGAGCAAACTAATAAACTAAATGGTCAGTTATACAAACAATGGTGTTACTTATTCATTGACGCAACCCTTGCAGACACTTGAGCATTTGTAAAATGCTATCTAAGATATCCATGACGGAACACCTTGCCAAAATAACAAAAAGAAACGCAGACAAAAGTATAATAAATTAGAAAAAGGGTATTAAAGAAGGATCGGTTTAGTGTTGGTAGCGATGTCGTATTTTTACTCTCACGATATGATATCTTGTTTTGAGTGTAAAATTAGGTTAGAGGTTGGGCTTTTTTGACTCATGGATGTTGTTTGTGGCAACGGACCGTAACTTGGTTCTTGGTAGAAATGTGTGTTTTGGTGTAGTTATCATAACTAATCGTTCCGTTGTGCTATAATTTCTTTGATTATTAATGACGAAACCGATATTCATACATACATGTATCTGTATCCGTACATGAATCAATACTTATAAAATTATAGCTCCTGCAAGTGCCTATTGCCAAAATTTTCAAGACATAGACCAACAATTTTGCTTCCCAAAATTTTTACATACACAAGTACATAACCAACCCCATGTTACCATGTATCAAAGCACATATTTTTACAAGCCAAAACAGCGAAGAACCAGTCCATACGGTAAAATACGGAGGAGAAACCCTGATCCTAATTCCAACGCCGCAATGAAGAAGACGAAGAAGAAGAAGCACGAGTTCGAGTATTGCACGGTTTGCAAGCTCAATCACGGTAAACCCTAAACCCTAAACCCTAAACCAGTCCATACGGTAAAATACGGAGGAGAAACCCTGATCCTAATTCCAACGCCGCAATGAAGAAGACGAAGAAGAAGAAGCACGAGTTCGAGTATTGCACGGTTTGCAAGCTCAATCACGACCAAGGTCCAAGCCACAAGTACATCCCCAGCCACACCAAGTCCCTCTCTACTTTCCTCTCCCGCTTCCAGGCCAAGCTCTCCGACGTCGTTTTCTTCCTCAAGAACCCTACCTTCCTCCGCCTCGAACACGCCGCTCGCAACCGCCTCTGGTGCGTCTTCTGCGATTTCGACATTGACGAGCGTGACAGCTCCTTCGCCTGGTGAGATTCATTCTCGATCGCCGTTGTTGAATTAGATGTAGAATTGGTTGATTTGAGATTGTGATTGTGAAATTGGTGTTTGACACTGTGTTGGTGCTTTTGATTATCAGTGGCAATGCCATTAATCACCTAGCGAGTGCCGAACATCTGAAGAATTTGAAGCATTTTTTGTGGAAATACGGTGGAGGAATGGATTCTGTAGATAAATTCCGGATATTGGAAGCTGACCTTGCTAAGGTATTTAAGGCCTTTCTTCAATTCTCTGGCATTGTGTTTGAATCTGATTGTATAGCGAAAACGAATGTGAAACGAGAAGAGAGTTGAAACCAGAATAACATTCTTTTCGAGAGAAGTTATTAATTGTCTGTTGTTTCATTCTTTGTGGATGCAGTGGAAGAAAAAGTGCAAGGCATTGAAGACTGAAGCTGTATCTGGAGGACCGATGCCAGGACCTTCAAATGATATCCATACTAAACTTGAATATGGAATTTTAGATACTTTCCAAAATAGTAGTAGTTCAAATTTTTCAAATGGTGTTATGCCTTTACTATATCATACAAATGAGAATCAGGTATCCCATTCAGTACCCTCCCAATATGCAAACGGTGGCTGCTTTGTGCAAGATGTTGTTGCTTCCTCTTCTATAAATTCCCAAGGTTTTACAGGTACGCATGTTTGTTTACGGATTGATATTTTATTTATGAATGTTTTAATTTTGTCTTAGAAGCTCCTCCTGTATAATGAAATATGCTTATGTTAAGTTTCGTGATATGCCGTGTGCTTTTTTTAGTGACCTCAGTTAGTAGCCAGGGTTCTCTTAATTCTAATGCTAGAAAAGACTCAGCTGATGTCAATTTCAATAATGAAAGGGTAAGTTTGGCATGCAGTTCTTTAGAAAGACCACAGAGCTTTCTAATCATATGTTTCCATTCAAAATGGTTATAAATTCGGCTAAAAGTAACGTGCTTTTGATGCAGATGAACAAGGTTTACCAGCAAGGAAGAATGACAATGGGACAGAGCAGTTCTCAAGGTAGTTTTATGTGTTTATCTGAAATACTATTATGTTGATGACAATTGTGTGCATCTTTGAACATTGAGATAACTCTCATGAATTGTTGCAAAGTTTATATACACGTCTGGTATAAGTAGAGTAGTATTTTATCTGATATAGGTAAGGCATGCTCATTTATGATACTTTTTACTTTACCAGGTGTTCATAGTCTCACTCAAATTCCTTCCAAGGGTCCTAAAGATGCTAGGGGAAATGTGCATACTGGAGCACCTCCTCCTTGGTTTGCAGCTGATGAAGAAAGTCAGCTTAGTATTCCACTACAACGAGTTTCTGCTACCCTTCTTCCTCTGTCAAATCAGGCAGGGAAGTCCAAGAAATTGAACCCAAAACGAGTGGGAGCAGCTTGGGCAGAAAGGAGAAAGAGGGAGATGGAGATGGAGCAAAGAGGTGAGATTGTCAAGAACGATTATGATGCTAATTGGCTCCCCAATTTTGGTGGAGTTTGGCAATCTGGTACCCGGAAAGAGGCTAGAAAAGAGTTTGAGTTGGTGAAACATAATTTAGTTAAGGTTGAAAGTCAATCCGAGATGCCAATCAAGATACAGCCTTACGTCAGCAAAAGGATGGTGAGTTCCATATTCCCACTGACCCTGTCTCTTTGTTGATCACTGAAGTTTAAGATTTCTAAAACTAGTTTTGTCTTTGATTAGTAGGATTTCTTTGCTTAATGTTGTGGTATAGCAGTGGTCGTATGATATCTCATATATTCATATTAGGACTCGGTACATGAATTTCATAAGCCTCCTTGTAACTGGTAAGTGCAAGTTACAGGGAGTCTTTAATTGTCTGCACTTTTTTTTGCCCATGACATGTGGTAAAAAGGACACTAAGATAATCCGTTAAGGCTTATAGTCATGTTACTTGACATTTGAAGTAACCTTCCTATTTTTGGCTGGGGAAATTGAATTATGAATACACTCAAGACCCGCTCCATCCCATTCCATGTGGGTAAGAGATGTTTACCTCAAAGGTTATTCATGACAACCAACTTTGAACCTTACCAATGGAATTCATTAGTTGTGTTCATTTCATTGCTGACGAATTGTATGGGCTCTAAAGTGACTGTTAAGAGAACTGATTTGATGATTGTGAGCCTTTATATGTTTGTTATCTGTACGGAATTCAGACACAGCACACACTAGACAAATTTCTAAGAGCCTGAGGCATTTTCTTGTGTGTTTCCTTTCGTGCAGCGAACAGGTGCAAGTGAATAATTCTGTGATTGTGAGTTGATAGTTGTCTGAAGACGGACGTTTGGGAGAACCACATACATATGTTCTGCCTTTTTTTCTCATGAGTTTGTGTAGATGATGCCAAATTGAGCTAAAAATTTGAAGGAAAGGCAGGAGCACTGGTGTGATCAGTTTCTAGGCTATTTTACAAGATTTGTACAAGATAGAGCTGTGAGTTCATATGCTCATAGATGAGGTACTTGAATCAGATGTACGCAATGTAGAGTTTTTCCCTACAAAATATATTCAACCTGTTTTTTTTCTTCCATGTCTCTTGCATTTTGAACATAAGAAAGATACAAGTTTTGGTTCAACCACAATGGATTATTTGTGCTGACACAGTCTAATAGCTTCAATGATTAAGCGTTCACAACAATGATTTCTAACTGCAGAGCTCGGCACCTATGACATTTCACCTTTAGTAATGTATTAGGAACTGGAAATTACAGCTTGCACTTGGACTGCAAATTCTAACTTCTACATTTTCACATTCGAGTCATCCATAGGCGCAGATGGTTCTTATTTACACCGTAGGTCTGTATGGTTCTTATTTCCAAGTCCCACAACTCAAAAGAACAGTCTTTCTATCTGGCAGCAAGTGAAATTCCCCCATAAGCCGTGAAAAAAAATTGCTGAGCTTGTGTAGAGATAGAACATATAACTTTTAAGTTAAAAGCTACAAGCTACTATATTACACTATTGTAACTGCTTCGGCAAGGCAAAATTTTGAAGAATTTGTGTGACCCCTGATCCTAAAGTTCCATAATTTCCCTTTTGAAGAAACTAAGTTCTCATCACACAGAAACTCCCAGGAAAACCACTTCTCAATTGTTCGATCCACATCATGCACTAGTACATCCGTAATATTCCCATTTCTTGCTAACATACTTGCAGTGTAGATAGCTGCCATCCTGCCTGGTGCCTCTGGCTTATTCCCGCTTGGTCCATCCACCACCACCACATCCCATTTAAGCTCATAGACCTCTTGTGGCAAATTTTTCAACGCGAGCCGACATTCTGATACTTGAAGCTGTTTTGAGCTCGGTGTGCACACTGGGGTTTCCCTTGCATGCCTCAGCAGGTTATAAGCCTCTTTTGCAGGTACCTTATAGTCCACCTTGTAGATTCTGGTGGTGTTGGAATCTGATGTCATAGCGCTTATCTTGGTAGCGTCGTCCTCCAGAAAGATGGTAGTGCCGCCTGCATTGACGGATGAGAGAGATAGATACTGAGGCTCCAGCCCAAAAATAAGGAGGTTACAAGGAGCTCTCTCGGAAATGAGATTTGACAGAAGTTGGTATTCCTTTTTCTGCAGGGCCGTGGCGTTCATGGAGGAATTTTTCTCTGGTTGAAGTTTAGTGCATGAAGAAGGATCGGAACATGAGTCTCCAGGAGGTGTTATTGCAGGCAGTGGATGTGAAGAAGAAGAAGAAGAAGAAGATGTAGTTATCGATATTCTAACAAGTCTGAGTACAGAAATGATCGAAAGGAGCAAAACAAGAAAAGGGATGAGCTTCTTTCCGGCAAAGTTCATGTTGGTCTCTCCTCTCCAGTACTTGTATTTATACGGTTGATTTAGTTGTGCTTCAGGTGAGACAGAAGGAGAGAACCGTACTAGAGGAGTTACAGAAGATCGATAATGAGGCACTTCTGGGGGCATTGTTTCTCTTTCTTTGCTTTCACAACTCCACAGCCTGCTTTCACATCCTTCTTGTAAGAGGCTATGGTGGGGTTTATGATAATTTAAGCTGTTATGCTGAAAGTTTACTAGCTTTGGTGTCTTTTTGAGTGAGGAAGAAGGAATGCTTTGCTTTTGTTTCAAGCATTTCTTTTCCTTCTTTTGTTTAGGTGTTTGTAAAGGGATTCTGCATTTTAAGATCGCATTTGCTATTTGCTAACCTATGAAAAAGAATAACAACCATAAAGGGTTGGTGTTTCTACAATTCTTCTAGAAATCTATGAAAAGTTGTGTATTGTAGGCTTGTTTGGTAGTTATGAGTGAAGTCGAACAAGGCTAGCTAGAGTAGTTGGTTGTGAAGTTTGTTCTCCGTGTCGAGATTTATACATCACATGGTTTAGTTACGAATTTCCAATAGTACCCTTCCTTCGCAACTATCAAGCCTAGCCCACTCGGGGTGATTTATTGAGCCGGTGAGAAGTCATCGGAGCTATTAGATCATTATCTTTCACCTGCTACCACTTGCTGGACGTTGGCCGGTGATGTCACCAGAATGTGCGTCAAGTTTGCACCGGAGGTTGTCTACAATTGTAACGATAGGCAAAGTCGATAAATCAACAGCTCTTTGCCGGCAAGGGGTGTTTAGACTTCAAACCATAACCATGGACAATAGGAGAAAAAGAAACGAGAATCTGGGAACATACCAAAAGAGTCTACCAGGTTTGATTAATAAGAAACCGATTCCGTTAGCGACATGAGAAACCTAAATTATAGAGGACTCTGCACATAAATACTCAACATGGCAGTAAACTTTCAACTGCTCTGGATCAAAGGGTCTTTAGACAAGTCTCTTGTCATCTCATTAAATAATAATAGTACTTGAAGCCATCAATAAACTGCTGCAGTGCTCAATTCCTTTCCCTCGCGCCCCGCAGCAAATTGTCGACAAAATAGTCTCTCTTTAACTGCATAGGAAAATTGGAAGAAAAAAAAAAGATGTTTATATCAGTCTCCATTGTGTTGGAAAGTTCATGCTACAACTTACGCATGGTCCTAAAGTTCAAGGATCCAATACGTCAAGTCAGGAAACAGATGCAAAAATAGAGTAAATTGCCTTCAAATGAGTATGCACAGCATCCAATTATTGAATACAGCTAAGACCATCGACAGTAAAATTTTGCAAGAGTATCAGAGTATGGTTAACCTTGTTGCACATTCTTAAAAATCACTTTAATAGTTGAAACACGAGCATTTGTTTTGCTTAGGTTTGTATGGTTAAGCAGAGTGATGAATACACAAAGGACAATGTAACTAGAAATCATGGAAATACAAAATTGATCAGTTTCAAGTTTTTCTGGGACTGGCAAGTGCCCTCCATATGAGAAAACATAGGCAATTCTACAAGTAAAAAAATGAAGGAAAATCACAGTGCTACAAACTAGAGTGGAAAAGTTAAAAAGAGGGGCTTTTTCAGGTGTCTGACTACAATCATTAATTACGGAGTATAAGAAATACACTTCATGCAAGCTGCTTCAGTTCTTATATTTTCAAGAATGGGAGAGTAAGATACAGAACACAGAAGAAAACATCCAAAAGAGGCTACCATGGATATCAATTTCTATTAACAAATGTCCTACCGGCAGCTGGTCGTGCTAACCACATGCAGTTGCCGGTCAAAATCATTATACGCTTGGGCCAAGAATACATAATATTCCAAATAAAACTGTAATCACTGTCCACAAAACCAGTATAAGATTCGCAATGCGTTTATACCAATGAAAATGACGACGCTGATCACTAGTAACGGAAACTACTTAACTAAAACTTTTCCTTGCTTATTTTCTACTTATCTCATGTTCCAGCTTCCACACCTAGTAACCGCTAACCACAGTAATAAAACTTGGAAGATGTGGACATATATCCGACTCATGTTTCAGGTTGGATCAATATCAATACCCTAAACAAAAAAAGACTTGTTTTTGCTCTGCTGAAATTATCCACGAAGCACCAAATTATATCACAGATTTTCCAGTTTTGTTTTTACCCTACAAACATTTCACAGGTAATTGCAACAGTAAGAACTCTACCACCTCAAGTTAAAATAGAAAAGACTGCACAAAAAGTCTTTCTTCACACTAGATTAGTACCAAACAATAGGAAACTCTATCCCCAATTAATAACATTATATCGTTCAAATCAATTCAGTCATTTCGAAGAACATGCAAACACACGAAACATAGACCTCAGACGATTTACATTGTAAAAAATCGACAGAATTTTATTTTTTTACCTCTGGCCATCAAGATTGCCCTGGCCACTGCTCCCTCCACTCCCATACGACACATCATCCGCCGCCGTCTGCCACACCGACTGCCACGCCTGCGACGGCGGCTGCGCATAAACTCCGGTAGGATCCATGGCCGGCCTCCCGGCTGGCCAATCGGCGGGTAGTAGTAAGGGACCCCGCTGGCGGTGGCCCCCACCATGGCGACGCCGCCGAGGCCGGCCTCGTCCTTGATCTCATCCCTGGGGACAATATCGACGAGGAAGTCGAAAATATCAGTGCGGGTGATGGCGGCGGCAATGTCGTTTTTCTGGAGCGTGCGGCGTTTGTTCTCCTCGGCGTGGAGCCATGACCTGATGGTGAGCTCGAGGATGAAGAGCTCGCAGGCCTTGGCGAACAGGACGGGCGCCTCGGCTGAGATCATCCTGACGTCCTCGTCGGCCTTCATGATCTTCTTGATGCGCGCCAGGGGGAGCTGGTGGTTCTTGAAGTCGTTGACCTGCTCGATCTCGTGGCGCTGGTAGTTCCAGAACATCTGGAGCTGCTGCTGCTGCGCCTGGAGGAGGTGGTGGAAGGGCGGCGCCGCGACGGAGGACGGCGGCGGAGGGGTTTGGGTGGGAGGGTAGGTGGTGGCTGGGACGGTGGTGGTGGCGACGGGGTTGGAGTTGGAGTTGTTGTTTTCCATTGATGCGGCGAATTGGGGAAGGGAGATGATCGGAGGGTGGCGGTGATTATTTTTGCAGGGGATTTAATTTTGTGTGGTGGGATTTCAAAAGGAGGAGGAGAGATGGATAGATGAGATTGAGAAGGGGAAGATGCTGTTTTATTGGGCTTTCCGGGTCCTCCAATTGGGTCCTGCCACCTCGTCTTTGTTTTTGCAACATTATTACTTTCTCATCACACAAGAGAAATAATGATGATTTTGGGTGATTTCATTATTCTTTATAAGATCAGAGTTGGAATGAAACCGTTTTTATTTTTATTTTTATACTGATGTAACGTTTGTTGATTAATCTCGGTTGGTTTTAATAACTAATATCGTTCGCGTAATTTAAAGAAGAAGAAGCGATCGGCTCTCAAACATGGTTTCTCGTGATGATATGGGTCTCACGTTCTTCTAATAGGAGTCTGAAACGTTGCGTCAATTCTCTAAAAGAACCACATTCATGGAATAAAGATCATTTAAAGCACTTCCAATGAAAGTCTGAGAAATTACGTCTCTTCTCCAAAAGAGCCACATTCGTGGAACAAAGATGATTTATAAACACAATACATTATTTTTAGAGAAATAAAATACTAATGAGTAACCCATCGAGTCCATTTTGCTTCAACATAATTTCCACATTTTTCTTCTTGAATTCATAATTAGCATAATTCCAACACACATCCTACTTCCATGTTTCAAAAGTTACATGTATACTTGTATAGTATGTGTAACATTAGATAGATATATCCTCTTCATTTTCATTGATAGATTCCCCCTCTATTAGCAAAGCCTCGAGGCAACCAGGCATCAGACTAATGCACATTTTATAGAGGGCTGTCGTCTAAGGAAATACACTAAACTAAACCATATGTCGTCAACTGCTGTCTTCTTCCCCTTTTATACACTCATCATAAGCAAGCAAAGCTATAATCAATGCTGCGGATTAACAAAGAGAGAATGTCCCTCTCGTGCTCTGCTTGTGCTATCACAGTAGCACCCCATATTGTTTATTCTGCTTCCTTTACCAAACACAGATCATTTTTCACATGGAGAAGCATTCAATCCATTTTTTACCATTGGCTTCTTGGAAGTTACCAACATTCGAGGCAAATTAATAAATGGTTTTACCGTTATTCTGCAATCTTTAGCATCCTATTCCCAATGCTTCCCTGTCTTCCACTAATGGTGATTGCTACAATTAAAACTTGACTGAAACTGTATGACTGGGGTAAGTAGTTGAATTTCAAAATTTACTGAACTGCTGGATATTACTTTTCCACAGGTCACATTGCACATGTTCAAATAAGCATTAGAGAAAATGAAGTGCATGATGAGAAGATTGGTCTTAAAATGCCAAAAACAACAGCCAAGGGTGACTAACAGCTGAAGACACAGATTATAAGAGTTGAAACTTTGATCCAGATGCTTTTGTTCTTTTAGCATAAACAGATCCTGTGTATCAAAAAGGTAAGCAGCAGTCTGCAATTTTGACTGGCTGCGAAAACTAGTCCTTTTTGAGGTATGAAGTTTTGAGAAAAAAAAAAAGAAAAAAAAAAAAAAAAACTCCTAAACTGTTTTGAACTAACAATACAGCTAAAATTAGTCTAAAGGACTTAGAACAAAACTCTGGATCCATCAGCATAGAGCTAAGCAAAGCAAAACTGCTGTACCTCAATCCTTCTATTTACGCCAAGTACACTAAAGCCGCAACCGCTTAGCACCCTCCACAGCTTCTCCTTCCTTCGGGCGTTTCCGACTATATACCTGCCACTTTGTTTCCTGGGGATCCTTCTTCATCAAGTCGGCCAAATCTTTTTGCTCAGCATCTTCTACCAGACCTGTTTCTCTAGCCACTTTGCCATTCTCTTCTCCATTACATTTCCAAGCTGTCTCCTCCATTTTGGCTTGTGCTTCTGTGTTTACCTGAAGAAGTTCCAGAGGAGTAGATGCAGGATCAAGCTCTAAGCAACCCTTGGGTGCATTCTCACCTTCAAGACCAGAGAGCAAGTAATAAGGGACCTGGTGAGAGAAACGAAACATTTCTTTTCTGGGAATTGTCGTGATTAATCTTCTGTCTGAATGTTGGCGGAACACAGTCTTGAAACCAGCCACTTTAACAAGTGGGACAATGCTCACACCTCGCTCCTCATCATAATCTTCAAGCACTTGCACCATGTCATATTTGTGTATCACTTCATCTGGGGTTAGTTGATCCCAATCAGGGGACCAGTTCCTATATAAAGCCCAAACATCTCCCTTTCCAGGATATATACGAACTGCTCCTCTTCTTCCTTTTGTCCACTTGACCTTGTGGGAGAAAGAATGAAGATACTTATAAACTCTATGCTTCCCTCTCCGAAGGTCCCCGCTAGTCTTAGGAAAACCACAAGCAACCCAATCTAGTGGAGCCAGTTCGTGATTGGTTTTGGAATTAAGCCAACTGATGCGAATTTTGAATGGCTTTAAAGATATGATACTGTGAATCATAGCATAATAACGGGGCATGCCATCATCATCATCATACACAGCCCAAACCTGGTTGCTAGCGAATGCCTTTTCTGTGCGATCATTGTCAAAATCATGGAAGTCAGGGTCTGGAACACTCATTGAATTTGTGTTACCGTCCTCTACATCAGAGTCAACATGAGAATTGGCACGGGGTGATGTTTGGCTGGGCATGTCCTCGGCATCCACAGATACCCTACTTCCTGTCATATCGGCTTTAGCATCAGGCACAACAGCTTCTTTCAGTCCCTTCTCCTTTACATCAGCATCTGCAGTCTTTGGCACAGAAGGATTGCTCAACTTGTCAAGCTTCTCGACAAGTTCCTTCTTAGCCTTTTTCAGCAACACATTTTGCAGTTCTACTAGTGGCAAATCCCTTACGCAATTAAATCTATGATTTAAAGCTGCATCCGGCCTTTCTCTACCAGAACTAAACTTGGGAGATCCAAATCCATTGTTCATAGCAACTCTTCCATTTCCCATTCCCACTTTTGTTGGCATCTGTTGCCGCTGATACCTTTTCCTTCTAGGCTTAACTCCATAAGAACGAGCGCTACCTCCAGCTTGACTAGAAGTGGAGGCTCTTGCTTGCACATTTTGAACACCTGCTGAGTTGAAGAAGAGACTAGAAATTCCTTTTGATCTCATCTCTGTACCAGCAGCATGTGTCCTTCCTGAACCAGAAGGGTTATTGGGCATGCCAGGCTGACTAAATTTCTGAGGGTTATTGGGCGTGCTAGGCTGACTAAATTTCTGTTGCGGTGGGTCGAAAGGCTTCGACTTGGATGCATTCTTTGGGGGTGGTATCTTGTAAGCTATAAAGTGCTCCTGGCAGTTGTGACATTGAAGCTTGTGGTTGAGAAACACTCTAAGATACTCAAAATACATCATGCAACAACTGCATATCGTCCAAAACGTAGATTTCTGACCTTTCTGTGCATGGGAAATTGAATAAGGCTTGGTAGGAGCCTCACAAGGCTTGGTACCAGTAGCACAGGGCTTGGTAGCATTAGCACGAGGCACGGTAGGAGTCGCAAATGGCTCGGGAGGAGTTGCACGAGGCTCGGCAGGAGTAGAAGAAGGCATGGAAGGAGTAGCAGTCCTCTCATCCCGTTTGAAGAAATCATGGAAACCAGTAGTGGGCATCCATGATTTCGCATCTGAAACTCCAACCTTCTTCTCACTAAGAACTCTTCTTGCTTCATGAAGAAGCTGAAAAGCCCCTTCAGCACCTACGGATTTGTTCCTATCCGGGTGCTGAAGGAAAGCCAGCTTCCGGAACTGTCTTTGGACTGTCTCTTGATCGGCCAAAGGTTCCACACCGAGGACCTTGTACCAATTGACTTCCCCATTTATTCCCTTCTCGGCAGAGGTGTAGACATCGAGAGTTGCCAGAAATTGTTGAAGACCATCAAGCTCTGGATACATGTCTTGGGCTTTTAATGCAAATCGTTTTGCCCCGGCATAGTCTAACTGCTCGACCTTCAACTCTGCGATCTGTTTGGCCTTAAGGGCCTCCTCTTTGTTCGCCTCCATTTTCAGAATGTTGGTGTGTAAGCCACTTCGATATGAACCACAATCAAACAAATTAATTCTACCAAACTCCCGAAATTTTTAGAGTGGATCATTAATAAGTTACTTCTGATTGTGGAAGCTGCATCCGGAAAACAGAAGAGCGGTGATTAGGAAACTAATTGAATTCAGAGATTAATAACGATATGAGGATTACACCGCCCAGCACGGACATAGTTAATCGAAGGCAACAACTTCAAATATAGAAAAAAGGAACTAATGAATGCTTTCTCTCATATTTCCGTTACAGAATCTTTAACACCTCCTTACATAGATTTTTCAATTCAATCGTCAAACGAAATTACGCGGGAAACCAACAATCCATGTAATTCAATAAGTTAAAAGCGCTGAAATCCCCAAGTAAGCACACTATAAATTTACAAAAGCACATTGACAATAACAAGACTGCAATGCCAGCCATCACATTCATATTCAATCATAAGATCACGAAACAACATTTTTACAAAAACCTATCATGTTCCTGAGGAAAGCTGGTAAAACTAATGACTGCAGGGTGAATGGCTCTTGTCGAATCCCACGTTCACTTTATAACAGTTCTCATAAACCATGTAAACTACATCTCAGTTATCATACACTTCCAAACAAAACCAATCCAAAACACTAAATCATAATCAAAATCTGCAGAACCAAGAACACAAAAACAGATACCCAGTTCTCAAATTCTCTAAAATTCAACAACCAAATCAAACCCACAATCTTATAAGCAAACAAAACCATTTGAATTATCTTCCATGTAATACCTCAAATTACACATAAAACATGCCCAATTCAGAAGCTTTGGCTAAAACCCTAGAAGTCTAACAGCATTAGTGATAATCAAACAGAGAAGCAATGACAGAAACATAAAATTCCAAACACCGCACAGAGTGAAAATTAGATTGAATGAAACTGAAAAATGAAAAAGAGGGTATGAATGAAATTTACCCCGTTCAGATATTTGAATCGCAGAGACGCCAGTGATGAATTCAGAGACCAAATTCTTGTGATGGCCTTCAATCGCCACCCTGATCAAATATTTTAAGCAAAATGCAATTTCAGGGGTTTTTATTTTTTTGGGTGAAATTCTTTCAACCCCTGAAAATAAATTGTATGATATTATATAACCTCTCTATATATCAAAACTCAAAAGCACTCATACAGTATATATAATATTTTCTCTCGGTGGATTTATATATTAGTTTTTTCACCTAAGCATTCTTTGGCCTATGGTTAAAAACTAACCATGGTTAATTTCTAACTCTGGTTTATAAGATTTGTGGTTGCCTGCATTTGCCAAAATTTATTCTTCTTGTGAAGGAGAAGTTAGTGATCATGTATGAAGCTCTAAGTTCGAATATGAACGTTCATCTTTTTAAATATAAGTTTACCGTTGGTTTCGTGCGACGTATACACAACTAATTTGAAAATATGGAGGATTCATTGAACTCACTGTGACTTGTTTCATTTTTGACAGTAACAACAGCATTAAACTCTGGGGATACCCTTCCAATCATATTCATATGCATATACATGCATTTAGATTTTTGACCATTTTACTGACTTATTCTGAGATGTTGCTTTGACATGGACAATCCAGTGCATGCACCATCATAATTCTACCAAATATGCCTATATGTAATTTATAATCACCCAAATGAGTGATTCACAGATATTGATTCAATGTGTTTCTAGTTTTGAGTTTTGACAGATTGAAAGTTAATTACTTCAGTCATTCCAGAATGAGCATTGGCAAATTGAGTCTGAGGAAAAAAATTCTCAGTACATCAGTACAAGTGTATAAACAATACAATATGCAAAAGGATCTGTAGACATCAGATTTATTCAAATCCTGTAACTGGGTTGCTTACATATCAAGAAACCAGAAAGGAAAAAATTGATTTGAAACATTATTCATTTCTCATTGAATTGTAATGTAATGTTTGTACTGGCGATATTGTAATGAATGTTCTGATATATAATGAACTGAGAGATAGTTATTGAGATGTGCTCCGGGGCTGGTACGAACTTTTTTGGCAATCGGTGAAGCAAAAGTGTCTGCTCAGACTTCAGCTAGTAGTCCTCCAGATCACAAGGTTGAGAAGCTTTCAAAAAATAATTTTGCTAGCTGATTGTAGAAATATCCACCTGCTCTTGTTATTGCATCTCAATTGTTCGGATTCCCATAGAGTTGGGTGTAAACCCTCCTCGTTCGATAAACTACAATCATGCTTAATCCTGATGCAACAATGCATAGTGCTGATAGGATTCCAAAAGTGATGGAGTAACATATAGTACCTTCACAAGAGAGGTCATCATCATCCCCGAGGGGTTTAAGAAGCATTGAGCTTGGATTTTGTTGTCTGAGTGTAGCTTGTTTTTCTGCATAGTAGTCATATATACCACTAGCAATCACTTCTGAGAATATAAGAGAACCAGCAGGGTTTGCCATTGTAAGAAAATTATAGAGGGCCCCGAAACTCTTCAAGCCAAACAGCTCTGAAGCTGCAGCTGGCAAAATTGCCCAGTGAGCACCATACCCTAGTCCTATCAGCACAGTGGAAACATATATTTGCCCCGGAAACCCCACAGCATAGTAGAAAAGCCCGACTGCCATGATTACCTGAACTACAGCCATTGCCACTGGTCTTGGGTAGGCATAGTCTCTGGTGAGAAAAACAAACAATGCTTATTAGAATTTTAGTGAATTATGAGTCCATATGTCAAAGGAATATACTGAAATCGGGTTTCACCTTACGATAATCTCAGAGAAGTAGCCACCACCAACACGTCCGAGGAAGTTCCAAATGCTGATCATGGAGACATAGATACTTGTATCAGTGTACCCAAGTGACAAAACTATCTGACCCAAATTGTCAATAACTGTCAAGCCAGATCCAGCAGCAAGCAATAGAGAAACAAATATGAGCCAGAAATCGGCCTTTATCAATGCCTGCATCAAGGTGAAATTCTCTCCTCTATGGGGGCCTTTTCTCCTCTTGACCCTCACTGCTCCATCTGCAGCTGCTTGCAAGAGTTTAGCTTGAAGCTGAGAAATTCGTTTTTGTCTTTCTGATGACGGAAGAGAATCTACATCTGAAGCCTTCTCATCTTCCACCTCACTAAAAATGACCTCATTCTCAGATTTGTTCCCTTCATCTTCTCTCTGCACATCAATAAGGCTCTCCTGAAGTAAAGGCTTTGGTTCAGAGAAGAAAGTCAATATGATGGGGATGATAATCGGAAGCACCAAGAAAACGACTAAAATGGCCGCAAGTAATGTGATCAAAATTTGGCTCAAGTCAAGCAAATCTTCAAGTATCAAAACTCCCAACAAATAAGCTGCCAGAACAAGGCAAACACTATATGTAAACGTGAATCCTGCCTTGTCACCTGGCCTGACTTGTCTGTGACCTGCCACAGGCCTAACAATGAACATTAGAGCAATGACAACCATTGATGGTCCAACTGCAATCATAAAAAGCAATGACGCTTCATTTGGGGCATTGAACATTGCATAAATCTGAGTTATTATTGCACCACTTAAACCGGCGTATCCTTTCAAAATCCCCACAACAGGTCCCCGGCTTTTGGGGAAGTTCTGCACACACGAAATCAAGGCTGCTGTGTTGAAGAAGGTCTCTCCATTCGTTCCCACGTATATAGCAATGCAAAGCTGCAGAGCAAAACATGCTTGGTTAATTCACTCAGAGAAAAACTTGCTTGGTTAGTTTACTACAGCACAACTTCGAAGAAATTTCTTAACTTTTTGAATATAAACGGACAAAATGCACAATTGTTCACATGTTCTAATCACAGGAAAATAAACATTCATTCTCCAACAATAAAACCTCCTTCTGTAAACATGATATGTTACATTCCTCTACAAATCAAAGACTAAAGCAAGTTAAGCAATGCTCAACATGTCAACACTAAAAATCCTCTCTCACAATTTCAGTACCAATATAAAAGATGGCCAACTCTTTGATGTTTTCCAAATCTGATAACTAATCACTGGCCAAAAGGGTTATTCAATTGAAAGCTAATCTTGACATTTATCAGACAACACATACTAGAATGAAACAGAAAAAGCAGCTAACTATTGGTACCCACAAAAAGAGGGAAGCCATACCCAGAAACAACCCAAAATCAGACTTGATGATCAAGATTCAAACTTGATTGAACTACTCACCACCCACAAAGGCAAAGCTGCAATCTTTTGTGAGACTATAAGCCAAAGCAATCCATATCCAAGAAAGTTGAGCACTGCTCCAATGACCAAAAGCCACCAACTTGGTAAAATCTCCGATAAGTATCCGGCAACAAATCCAATAGCATCACCCAAGTCCTTGGCCACTCCCAGAATTGCCAGTTGCCTCTGGGTGTACCCCATAGTGCTCTTTATCACAGGAGATATGCTCCCAAACAAGTACCCAATTCCTGCAAAGGACTGAATCCACATTGCACACACAAACACAAGCCATCTGCTGTTCTTGAAGGCCTTAAACTTCCCATGACACTGTGCCATCTTTTGTGTTTGGCACAGTTGTGAGAGCTAGGTTGGGATCTCTAAACACTGATGAGTTATCAGCTTAGACTAGTTTTTGTTGTCAGTGCCTTGCTATATAATATGAAGTTAACACTGTGTGATTGATATTCTGGATCACAAAGCAGTAGAATACAATCCTGTTAGTCAAACCCAAATGTCACTACAACAATAAGCCCTGCATGTCCAGCTACCTGACTGAAGAAAAAACATGATGCTGTAACTGGTTTTTACCCAAAAACAATGCTGGTATTTTATGTGGTTGGGGAGTGTCGTGTAGGGAACTAGTTTGTTTCATATTGCTCACTCCTTTGATTAGTCAAAATGTTGAGTTTAATTCTGATAGCTAGTTAGCTAAGAATGAAAATGTTGCTAAGAATGAAAATGTTGAAGAGTTTTAGTTCCTTACTGTTCATAATTTTTACTCATTTCCCATGTTTTAGGGGTGTGTTTATTTGTCTGCAATAGAAATAAGGAGCCAACGCCCTGATTATGACAAGCATATATGAAAATGTATGCTCAATAAAAGTGGGTAACTGTTGGGTTCTTTAGTCCAGAGTCCCAAACATGTAGAGCTGAAAAGATAAGTTGATGCTTGGATTTTAGCATCCTAACTGATGGTGACCGATTTGTAGACAATAACAAAAAGGAATAAATATCTATGCATATGCGTAGAAGTAGTAACCACAATTCTAACACCTCAAATAATCATCCCAAAAGATTGGAACAAATCTTGCAAAGGAAGAAATTAAGAAAATTAAAAGTTAGGATCATACCACATAGTTATACTGATCTGAGTATGATATCCAAATGTGATTGTAAGTCGCAATATCCAACATATTACAATGATCTATTAGTCGTTGTTTTGTGTCAAATAAGTAAAACATTTTAAACCTAAAGTATTGTATGAATCTTTTTAATTGATGTTCTTGTGACAAAATTGTCATGCAGAGATAGTTGAATATAATACAAATGAGAATGTGATCCTCCAGGACCTTGTCTCATTACTATATGTGCCTCTAGAGTCACATGTATTTTTGTATTAATATGTTCATTGTCTTTATACTATTTTTTAGCATAGATCTCTGTAGAACTGCAGACCTCAAATCACATCACTAAGATTAGTGATTGTCCTCAACATGATGGCCTTGTTAATGAATACTAGTTTTGGCTGCTCACAATTGGATTATGAATTTGCATACCCAATTTTAGGACATGAGTTGTGACTAGATTAGTGAAACAAAATCCAAACAATATATTAGGACCTGTCTTGAATAAAAAAGTTAGGTAGTGTAGACAGTCTAAAGACATTAGTGTTTGTTGTGTTAAATCCTTAAATAATATCTATTGAAAAAAAAAACTGGCAGCACCTGTCATCCATAATGTGTCTGCTTAAACATTGTATAAACTAAAATCTGTGATTAGGGACTGGAATTAGTTTAATACAACAATCTGAAATGGCCTAGTGATGGAGCAAAATAACTGAAAAAGATCAAAGATTTCATCAAGCAAGAACCAGATTCAATACATGTTCACCACTACTTGTTCATCTTCTATGCCTAATCATTCAGCTGTCTGTCACATCAGGCATCATAGAACAGTAAATCAATGTCCCTATTTTTTTCTTTTTTTCTTTCTTTTGTTCTTTCCATTTCAAATGCTTAACACAAGCTGAAAGAGTCTTAGAAAATCTGTGAAGTAAGATTCATCTGAATATAAGCCGGGAACTGGCATCTAACAGCATGAATCGACCGATGCCAGTTACTAACCTACCTGGGGTGGATAACTAGTACTTCAGTGTCTAAGTTTCAAGGAACTTATCTTACAGTTGATGGCATTAGGCCTAACCAAATGCTTCTGGAATTCTCTACAGCTGAATCACAGATTCACAGTTGTGTCACTTATGTGAATTCGCACCATAAGAATACATAAGGATGTCCTTACCTGAGGAAAAAAAAAATATATATATATATATATATATATATATATATATGTGTGTGTGTGTGTGTGTGTGTGTGTGTAGAAGTAACAGAACAGATCAGTAAGAAGTAAGAGTTGCAAAACAAGAAGCACCAACACAAATTCTATCAACAATTGAAGATTTATATTCATCATGTTATCATTTTTCTGAGAGATGAGTACATGGAGACGATCATAACAAAACCGGTGTAGAATAAAAGAAGTGAGCTAGCTACCGGATACCAATCTCATTGTAAGGAAGAATGAAGACTAATTCTGGGACATGTCCATGGCTTCATTCTCGTCAATCGCTTCAGCTTCAAAACTTGGAGCATACCAACCCAACTGGTCAGTAATTTTTTTCAGTCTTTCTTCTTGTCCATTTGAATTCCCTAAAGCAGTAGTGAAAGGATACAAATAGAATACTTTTGTGGCCATACACCTGTAAGAAACCAAGTCTCCTTTCACCAGAAACTCCAGCACATCTCGGCCAAACCCTCCATCAACCTCAGCTTGTAAATATTGGCCTGTTATCAGAATTCTTTCATTAAGTTCACCGAAACTTAGAATACGTAAAAACTTTGAATATTAGCAACATTCCATATTAGGTAATACTGCTTCTGCTTGATACTCAAGTTTCATAATTTATTGGCAGCAATCTATCTTTACTTCACTACTTTGAAAAATTGACATATTGAGATAAACGCATGACCAATTTTGTGCCAAGTTCAGCCTAGTCACCATCTGGGGTGTCCTTCAAGATCTTAATATTCGGATTCTTTTGAGTTTCCAAGATTGCTTCTTGCAACTTCTGCACAAGTTCAAAACATGTGAATTTCAGCATCATGTAAAACTTAAGACTACTTACACTTACGATACATAAAGACATAAAGTTATGCCAAAGTTCTGGTCTTTCATGTTCAAACCAAGTTAAGTACTTAACCAAACCTGAATAGCATTGTCTGTAGATTTTTCAGGAATCGTCAACGGAAACGCAAACGATGATGATCTCGGATTTGTTGATATGCATCCCGGATTAATTGAAGGACAAGGTCTGATTTTTCTGAAAAATAAACACACGCAATGTAACATTGATCAAACAAAGCAAAACACATTGGAGACAGATGCATGGATGATGGATGCTAATCAGCAAAATGCGACGAACCCATTAGAAGAGAGATGCCTTTATTCAAAACCCATTTAGAAATCTTAATTGAAACTCCATGGATACAAACAAACACTGAAAACTGCTCAATGACAAACACAATTGTCACCGAAATAGCAAAAATGGCAAAATTCAAAAAGACTAAAATTCGAGAAAATATACCCATTTTCGAGGCCAACCTGCAGAGTCTTGGACTGAGAGAATGGGGTGGTGGGAGGGGCTAGATTGGTCTGGGAATTGAGAGAAGGGATAGCCAAAACAGGTAAAGGAGAGGTGAGTGTAACACTGAGAGCAAAGGAAAGTAGAGCTGGTACAATTATGGGTCTAGGGGTTAAATTGTGCAAAGTGGATTGTGGGTTTTTAAGGAAATGAGAGGATACAGTGAATGAGGGCTTGGAAGTTGGAGGTAGAGGGAAGTTGGAGGTAGAAGATGAGCCATCAAGCTCATGTTTTGGTTTATCCTTGTCTCGAGTCTCAACCTTCCACTTCCATGCGCTCTGTTTCTCTCCTGCTTCTTTTTCCCTCGGATTAAAACGCAGTGTTTTGCCTCCAAAATTGAAAATTGTATAACAGCCACATATATGCAAATTTGATTAAACGACATAAATCTTCTGCCGTTCTCTCTCTCTCTCTCTCTCTCTCTCTCTCTCTCTCTCTCTCTCTCTCTCTCTCTCTCTCTCTCTCTCTCTCTCTCTCTCTCTCTCTCGGTTTCTGCCTATAAGATCCACATGACTGATGACTAGCCAGTAGCCACTATCCTTATTCCTTAATCCTTGCATTATGTGTCTCATTGTGAAGACCAAAACGAAGAATACGATGAATCGAAAAAGCAACCCAGAGTATTTAACACCAATATTCTTCAATAATCCAGGGAGCTATCTTGTATTCAATATCCATGCCTCCTCCATATACCTGAGACAGAGTGGACTTTGCTACACTTCTAACATGCCCTCGTTGAAACATGACATGTTACGATATCGAGTTCAGTACTCAACTTCACCCCTATAAATTCAGTTCAATGCTCCGTTAATGTCACTCAGTTGCAACAAACAGATCCTCTCTAATCTGTTCTACAATGGGCAACTGTATCCTCTGTTGTTGTGTCAGTACTTGCTAGTTACCAGTGATCATTGTTCGGGTGAGGAACTTCCAGGGGGTGTGAAATGCATTGACGAAGAGAGACGAGTGCTTCTCACCTTCAGACACCATCTTACTGATCCTTCGGCAGGCTTTCTTCTTGGTCAAGCGGGCGACAATTGCTGCCAATGGAATGGTCTTTCATGCGACAACCAGACCAGCCACATTGTAAAGATGGATCTCCGGAATCCATATCCATACAGAATTTATAATGACGAGTGGGATTTCAAGGACTACCAACAGTCTTGCTTGAGTGGTAAGATAAATCCTTCTTTGCTTAGCTTAAAGCATTTATATTACTTAGACCTAAGCTGGAATGATTTTCATGGGATTCACATTCCCAACTTCTTGGGGAAGCTTACGAGCTTGAGGTATCTCAATCTCTCTTATGCTTCATTTCGGGAAGAGATTCCCCATTTTCTTGGTAACCTCTCAAACTTGAACTATCTTGACCTTGACAATAGCCGTCCCAGCAACAGTCCTAGCAACAACCCTGACGAAAACCTATCTTCCAAAAATTTGAATTGGTTTTCTCGTCTCTTTTCCCTGAAGTACCTCAATCTCGGACGAGCTAACCTTGGTGGTGCAGGAGTGAGTTGGTGACATTATATCAACATGCTTCCCTCACTGTTGGAGTTGCATTTATCTGCATGCGGCATTGATTCAAACCAGCTTCCACTTTCATTTAATTCTTCGATTCCAAGCTGGATTTCTAATCTGACAAGTCTAAGCACACTTGATCTACATGACAATGCTTTCAGTGGTCAAATTCCCAAAGAATTTGCAAGCTTCAAAAATCTCGAGCACCTTGATTTATCAGTTAATGAACTTGAAGGTCAAATTCCCAAACTTACTGGGAAATTTTGTACCCTAAAGACGTTTAATCTTGCTGATAACCGGTTTGAGGAAGGTCTACGAGATGTTTTGAATGGTCTCACAGACTGTTCAAATACTAGACTAGAGTCGCTGGATTTCTCTTTGAATTGGTTGGAAAGCGAATTGCCTGCATCCATTGGAAAGTTACACAAACTGCAATATCTCAACCTCGAAGGCAACTCCTTTTTCGGATCAATCCCAGAATCTATTGGAAACTTAAAATCTATGAGAAAACTGATCCTCTCTAGGAATCTTATGAATGGATCCATTCCTGAAGTTTTGGGACAGCTAGTTCTCTTAGACCTCTCTGGAAATCTTTGGGAAGGCAGCTTAACAGAATCCCATTTCGGAAATCTCACAAAATTAGACTCTTTTTTAGTTAGCACAGACAGGCCTCTGCCTCTCATTTTCAATGTGACTTATGACTCACTTCCTCCTTTCAAGCTCCATGAAATTTACATTGCGAATTGTCTAGTTGGTGATGCATTTGCCGTCTGGCTTCAATCACAAACTGAATTGTCAGATGTCACCCTTAGTGGTACTGTAATTTCTGGCATACCAGAGGAATGGTTGTTGAAGATATCATCCCAAGTTGAGTTTTTGGATTTCTCCCACAATCAAATCCAAGGACAGATTAGATTTGAGTCGCAATCGATATTCCAAGTCTATTCCATTAAATTTTGGAGAACTAATGCCAAATCTACAAACGTTGTAGCTGTCTGATAATTATTAAGTTGGTACCATTCCACCCTCTATGATGGACAAGGTCTGATTTTTCTGAAAAATAAACACACACAATGTCAGATTGATCAAACAGACGAAATCACATTGGTGACAAACACATGGATGCTAATCAGCAAAATGCGAAGAACCCATTACAGAGAAATGCTTACACTCAAAACCCATTTAGAAATCTTGACTGAAACTCCATGGATAAGAACAAACTCTGAATCTGACACAATCAATTATAATATCAAAAAATGGAAAATTTCAGAAACACTAAATTTGAGAAAATACCCATTTTCAAATTCCATCAGTAAATAGCAAAACACAAATGGCAAAGGAAGGCGGGTATCACCAGCTTGCAGCTGTCGAATGTGAAATCGGAGAGGCCTAGGGATTTCAAATTCCATGTGTGGGCAGTGGACGGCGCAGGTTAGCGACGGCGGTGGGGTTGGGGTTAGGGTTCACTGACAGTGAGAGTGACGGTGACGGAGGAGAAGGAGGTAGGGAGCGGAGTGAGGATAGGGACACGCGGCAAGTGATGAGTGCCAAGGAGGAAGGCGGGAGAGGAAGCAGAGAGACATGGTTTCCGCCGCTGCTTCCGGCTGGGTGGCGGGAATGGTTAGTATTACCTCAACGGTAATTTAAACGCAGTAACTATTTAATTACAAAATAGTCCGAGTAGGGTCACGTCTAGGAGGTTGGTGGTGACGTGGGCCCAGCGGGTTGGGAGAGATCCACCTGCAAAACAAACAAAAAAAAGATTAATCTAATGGGTATTTTTGTCTTATGCGGGCTAGGTGGTTTGAGGTGACGTGGGCCCAGCGGGTCAGAGGGGTCCACAAATAAAAACAATTTCTTTCAGTTTTCTTAGTTGTTATTATGAGATTATATAATATATTGTGAACCTTTTCAGCAAGCGGTCGATATGTCCGAGTGGTTAAGGAGACAGACTTGAAATCTGTTGGGCTAAGCCCGCGCAGGTTCGAACCCTGCTGTCGACGTTTTTTAATTTTTTGTTTAATTTTAATTTTTTGTAAGTTTGAAAGGAAAACGCAGGAAGAGATTATATGAAGAACAAATCTATTCCAACTCATCGAACAGTGATGTAAGAAAAATTGACATAACCAAATATAGCTACATAGTGAACATCAAAATCCACATCTCACATTTCTTACACTTTGGTCAGTGATCAATAAGCATTTCAAATATCTGAGCTGGCGCGAGCTTCCATTTCATTTCTGGAAACTCTAAATTGGTCAAACTGATAAACAGGAAAGTTGCTGGTATAATACCGAGTACATGTATTCGGGTTGCTTTTGCCACATAAAGCTTGCAGCCTGGATCCACTGTGGATGAACCAGAAACCTCTTCTCTCTCACTGCCCATTGCGAATTTTCTGTTTTCGCATCTGTTTCAATCACGTGTGTGACTGAAGGATCCATTACTTTTGTTGAGCAAACTGCTCCCAACCTCTCTGCCATGTTCCACAACTCAGAATGGGCTTCTGATGCCAAAACACAACCAAAGGCAACTTTACACCCCTTCAATACTTGACTCCTAACGCTTTCTAACACTTCCCTCGCATCTCTATCGACTAGATTCTCCCCCGCAGCCACTTCATCATCGAAGAACATGCCGTGGATGTGCTTAAGGAGCTGAAGAATGGCTGCAAGATAAGCCCCTTGAGTCAGTGCATCGCTTTCATCGGTCTTCAACTCCGCATGAGACATACAATACTTGAAGCCAAACGAGTCGTAACTGTTCCTAAAGAACAGATACTTCTGCATTAGCAACACATTGTCCTGGTTCTGCTCTGTCCACACATGCAGTGTATCATCAAGCACCAATACAGCACTCTCTTTGGCACACACAACATCCAAACTCTTTTCAAAATTCCTGGTGCTATCATCTCTCGAAACAACCCTGTCACCAAAGTACTCGTTCTTCGGATCCAGCAGCTTAACCATCTGCTGCGCGTAAGGCCTGTCCCCCATCGTATACACAGACATCTCAAACATCTCACTGGCCTCCTTCAAAAACATCCCAACAAACGGCCTCAACTTGGTTACCAAATCCACACCCGAATTTCGCACCACGAAAACATCTCCCAGCTTGTGATCTCCATCCAACAAGTACCGTTCCTGCTGCGTCAAGTACCCCGCCGCAGTAGTATTGAGCAATGTGTGATCCAGATCAAGCACCAAATGAAGCCTCTTCTGCAGCAGCAACTGCTTAGTTCTCGAATTGCGTTTTCCCTGGTCAATTTCATGAACGATATTAACCCTCAACTCCTCCAGCTCGGATTTCTCATTCTCATTCTGATCCGACCTTTGCCCACAAATCAAGCACATATCTTTATAAGACCCAGCAAGATGTTCACACAAAGAACCATTATTTTCTACTTCCAAGACTCCCGAGCTTGAAATTGACGACGACCCATTACAATTCACCTCCACTTTACGCCGTTTTGAGCTCTGGAAACTTTCGGAATCGGAATCGGAATCGAGTACTTCGTCGAGAAACTCGGCGAAGTCATCGACGGGATTCTCGCCGCTGGATGACTGGGGTATCTGAGAATCCACGGCGAGACTCATAGTGAAGATGAATAGAGATGAAATTCGAGGATTAAGTAACGGGGAAAGTTTGAATCTTGTGGAATTGGAAATCGGCGATTTGGGGGTTTAGGGTTTGCAGGGAGAAACGTTGTGAATATTTGTATTCTTTATGCGAATTGTTCGGTGTCAATGATTATATAGGAGGGAATGCGGAAGAATACCAAAATTACCCTTCGGAAACAGCCTGGTTATGGAGACTGGAGAGCTCCACGGACCAACTTATAGCAAGCCCAACAAGTAATATCAGCCCTTCAAATAACGAGGAAAGTTAGATCCAATTATCAAAAAAATCATCAGAAATTCTTGTACACATGGTGTGTATCACCTTGAATGAAAAATGCTGCAGACCAGCGGTGTGTTGTAGATCAAGTACTCCGTACTCGAGTGAAGTTTTGTCGTGTACTCCTCGGTGTTTTCAGTAGCTTCTTGCTAATGCTCTCATGTATGTTAACAAGTTTCACATATAGTAAGCTTCTTGATTTCCTTCCCTCTAATTGACATTGCTTCTTTGAGGAGTTTTTCTCAATTGTAAAACAGGTTTAGGATCTATATAGAGCAAAAAATTGAAACCCTGAAAGACATTTGCAGAAATAGCTGCTTCTCTTATTGATTTCTACAGTCACAAATTTCAACCATAACAGAACTCCCAAGTCCATGAGATAGAACAAGAGCACAATTTCACTGATGTATTCTATACATAGCTAGTTATAAAGAACAGAGAGGATATCTTTAATTTTTAGTTTTGGACCTTGTTGTGAGAGAAGATCTCATATCTACAATTGCTGATTGGTCTGCTCCTAACTTGATGGCCTCTTTGCTTGCTCTAATGAACCTCGAAACAGCACCCTTTGTGTACTCATGAGCTTCCTTCACACTCATCTTCTTGCTCATTCCATCAGGGAAGCTGCTCAAGAAGTGATCTCCATTAAGCACTGCAGCTAACTGAACTACCTCCCCTTGAAACTCAGATAAACCGCCATCTTCCTTCGCCTCTGTGGTCCTCAAAGGCGTCACATCCGGCAGCGTCACTGCAAGAATTTCGTTTTACACATATAAGTTTCTTCTTCTAATGTCTTAAACATAATAATGTCAGTCTAGCTAGCAGTCTAGCACCACGCGTTCAACCAACAGTTTGTCTAATCAAAGGTCTAGATTAACGGTCTAGCAATATAACATGTCAAACTATATAGCAAGTGCTCGCGTCTAGTCACTGTTCAATGAAATATGTAATAATTGGGAGTATAGATATGAACCTGGGCAGTCTGTCCTGGGAGAAGATAGTTGCCCAACAACTTGTTCAAATGTCCCAGCCCATGCATCCCTATGTGTCAAGAAATTCGAGGAGAGATTGAACATCTTCTTTATTGTGGCAGGGATTGAAGAATGCTCAAACTCAGAATTTGGAGTAGGTCCTTGTGGACCACTTATTACTGCAAAAACCATCAAAAACATAGACATCACTGCATTGAAGAACGAAAATGACACAGAAAATCATAATTGCTTCTTCAACATGCAGCCAGATCATTTATATTCAATGCCAGATGTAAAATTGACCACAATAAATCCACAGCACCATGAATACAAGATCAAGATAAACAATCGAACTTCTAATGAAAATGAAAATGATGAAGTGTATCTAGTGTTTACCAGTCCCTTTCTTGATCCATGGAGACACCATAATCGTCGGCACGCGAACCCCGAGCCGATCAAACTTGAAGAAGTAAGGAGCAGGGCCGCTGTTCCCATCCGGATTAGGGACATTGACATAAGGAGTCTGGACATGATCATAAAACCCACCATGCTCGTCATAAGTAATGACCAAAAGGGTCTCATTCCACTGAGGACTAGCCCTCAGTGTCTCATACACTTCCTTCACCAGCTTCTGCCCATTGGCAACATCATGAGAAGGATGATCATCGTTCGCCGGCAAGCCTTTCAGATCGAAATAGCGCGGCTCGATCACTGACAAACTCGGTAGCTTACCATCTCTAGCATCTTTCTTGAACTTCAAATCATACTGATGAAACTTAAATATGTACTTCAACTTCCTCATGTTCCTGTAAAACAAGGTAGTGGGAATGTTCTGAAAGTAGACCCCAAAATCCAAGCCATTTTCATGAACAGAGTCGAATATAGTCTTCTGCGGGTAGCCGTGCGCCAATTGCTTCTTCACATGGCTGGTGGAGCCGTGTGAAGTAGCAGAGTACACAAACAGCCTGTTGGGCTGTGTTGGGCCCGGAATGGCAGAGAACCACCTATCAAAAACGGCAAATTCCCTGACTAAAGATGCGTAAACCGGCACAGATTCCGGCCTAAAACCTTTCATGACAGTCTCGGATAGATTGGGAGACATAGACAGTGCCTGCTCTACAAAACCTGACATGGAAGGCTTATTAGTGTTACTAGACCCGAATACCTGCTTCGTCACGGCCTCGAATGAATGACCCGGATCCGGATCCACAAACTCAGCATCGTCCGAGAAGCAGATGGATTTCGGGTCCGGGTTTTTGGTCGAAATAGGGTTGCATTCTTGGCCTGTGACGCCATTGATGGCCGGGTTTACACCTTTCTTCATCCAACCAAGCAAGTGATCAAAGGACCTGTTCTCCATGACCAAAACCACAATGGTCTTGATGGGTTTCTGCTGAGCCAAAGCCGAATGGGAAAGTGGAGAAGTCCATGAGAGAATGAGAAGCAGCAAGAAAAATGAAGGTCTGGTCTTGGAGGCTGCCATTAGTGAGAGAAGATTTAGGGAATTGAGGCTAGCTCTGTGAGAGTATAAATAGCTCAGGAACAGAGAGAAGGGAAGCTTCTGGTTTTGTACTGGTGCAGTGTTCAGGGTCAGATACACACACAGTTGGGTTTCTCTGATTAAGGAAAGCAATAAAAGGAAAAGAGAAGGGAATTATTATGATTTGGTGGCAGAGTATAATCACTCAAGTTGAAAAATTAGTTACGTTGATTATCTGAAAGATGTGATTATTGTGTTGAAGATGGTAAATAATTAAGGGGTCGTGGTGCATTTCTTTAGCGGATTCTGTTTGTTCGTGAATGAAGGTCTGAGAGAGACGTGTGGTATAGTTAAAGAAGAAGAAGAAGGAGACGAAGAAGAAGAAGAAGAAGTAAAATGTCAAAGGGGTTTGACTGACAAATGTCGTTAGAGTTTCACAAATGTCGTAACTGTCAAAGATTTCAAATTTTATGAGGGAGTTTACACGTCATTTGTTGATTTAAATTAAAAATATTTGACCCAAAGGAAGAGAGTAATTGTGTTACCATGTTGAATTATATATGCCAATCATATTTTGGTTGTTAATTTATTTTGTTTTGGAAGATTACTTGATGAGAATATATTTGGTTTTGTTGAATTTTGTACATTAGGAAACTTTCCTATAGAATCAACACGGAATCTTTAACGGCATATTATGATATATGCATTTCATGTTCATCGTTCAATGCATGTACATGAATATTCTAATGGTTAACAGAATATTATGGTTTACTTATATAAGCGATAAAGTTAAATTTTACCCAAGTCTAAGATTTTTATTCTGAAATTGTCATACCTTGTGACGGTATATGAGTTTGATTGATAACGTTCTTGTGAGTTGAGCTTTACAGTCATTGATTATCTGAATTTTGCCCACTTATAAGAATATTGGTTTATATGAGTTTAGTTTACGTGACTAATGTTCATATTCTTTCTTTATGTTGCATACCAATTTCGACACTACTCATATAGGTCAATACTGCATCTATAAAAAAGCAACATGTCACACTCAAAAACTAACTAAATTTTCACCCATGATTTATGGTAATGGTGAATTGTTATGTTAAAAACAATGTTCAAAGATAAACAAAAGAGACCACCCCACACTTTATTTTCTTTTGTCAAAGACACACTTTGGCACTTTTGATTTTTCTCCACTTTCGTCAAAGAAACACTTTAACACTTTAGAGGTGAAACACATTGGGGTTACATAATTGGTTTATAAAAGAAAAGAAAAAAGGAACTTGGGACACAGAATTGTGTAATTGGGGACACTGTTTCAGTGGGCTAGTCACTAGTACATGTCAATATTCCACTATGACATGTCTAATCTCCAATGCCAAACATGTGAAGCACAGCATGCTTGCAACTTGTAACAAATTTCAACCTCATGAGAGGATTTTGTGTCAAAGGACACTAGGATTCTTTCTTGTTCTTGCTCCATTTTCTCACATACATACTTGTATATAAAATGTATGCACTACATGTGAATCCGAGGCTAGTGCAAATTGGTTCTGGCGACATGTCTCTTTAAATTTGTTTCTGGCTCAAATCACGGGCTTCCTTGTTTAAAAATTGGCCATGCTTGGAGGTGATCATTGATGTGGACCATTGGGAAGACAAAAACAAAATAAGAGTAGCATGAATTCGATTTCTTAATCAAAGAAGGAAGGAAAGCAAGTACTTTGTTTTCAACTTAAGGATTAAGGATTTAAGGTATACAACAGAGTCGGAGATTTCCACCGTGGGAAATTTCCTCTTCTCTGCTAGTAGTACTCCCAGTTTCAATAGAGAATAGAACATTTTGGGGACAGGTGAACCGACAAACAAGTTTTCATTTTTTTTTCTCTCTCTTTAGAACCATCAAAAGAAAATTAAGAGCATACTGTTCAATGTTTATAATCAAACAATCAAAGTCCCTGAATCAAAGAACTTGTACATTTCAGGTAGCACCATTTAGTTCTTACACCAGTTCATGAGGCTGCGTAAATTGGTACGCATCAGAGAGGACAGTAACGCAAGTCTCTGAGCAAATAATCGTTAACTAAAAATTGTTTTTTTTTTTTTCGGTTGTTATATGTGCAAGGGATGTATAAAAAAGCCCAAGTTCTGCTGCTCTACGACATTCAGTCTTAGGCTGCAATACAAAAAAAAAAGTATCAATTGTTGCCGGATCTTTTCAAGTATGCCAAAACGCCAAAGCCTGCTACAAGTGCAGCCCCAGCTGCCGCGGCACTGTATGCTGATGCCCAAGCAGAATCTGCATAAGCATAATCCACGCTTCCTCCAGCAGTTGTAGTTTTTCGACGACGACCAGCTGTTCCCGAGAAATCTAAATGCAATCTCAGGCCCTGCAGGAATCGACCGTTCTTGTTGTCAAAACTTCACTGAGCTCCACATGAAGTACAGGAAAATCGTAACAGAAACTAATGTCTCAAACAAAAGAATTATACCATTTGATCCTTTCATCATTATCAGCCAAAAATAAAAAATAGCTCCACAATCAGAACAGTTATGACGTTACGTTTTCCATTTAAGCATTGCATGACAGTAGGCACGAAAATCATACCTTCCAACCAACTTGCCTTGCATGGTCCACGGCTGCAGCGAGATCACTATCGGATGACAATATTACTTTATCATGGTCTTCGTCTTCATACTACAGAATGTGCCACCCATTAAAATAAGATTAGGATGAGAAAGTACTCTCTACACAATCTGACTCATAAGTAGATAAATCAACATGTAATGTAGTGATCAGAGAAATACCAAAATTTGAGGAAGGTTGTGCCGGTCAATGTCATCTCCCATTCTATGAATAATGGAAGTTATAAGATCAGTCAACCTCTGAATATCTGAAGAGAAAGAAAAGACAGAGAAAATCAGTCAGGAGCGGTTGTCAATTTATGATTGTAGCATGTATATATAAACCTGGATTAGATGTTTTGAAATTACAACATGCCAATCTATGATATGCACACACAGATACACTCATTTCATTGGCTGCTGGGAACAGGGAACATACTGCAAGTAAATCTGTGCATTCGGCCTTTCTTATCCTGAAGCTTGAAGGCAAAAGTATTTGGAAAAACTGATGATGGAAAGGGATGTGACACCCTAGTCTCTGCTCCCTCTGAAGCCAGTCTTAAAGAATTTTCACTGCAATGATAATGAAAATGCTTAAGCACATAGAAAAGGAAAAACGAAGTTAAAATTTCACAGCAAGTTGCTGCACATACAGATAAACAAATATATACCTCCGACAATCCTCATCCTCATCAGTTGGAGTTAAGGCCATGGCAGAATCCCAAAACTTCTGCATCATAGTATTTGCGTTTTCATTACTCACTCCAGCACTATTTCCAACCTGTTTAGATAGAAAATGATGTCAAATTTTCTATTTCACCGCTACTAAATTGTAGCAATCAACAATAGGAAGGGACTTGACTTACAGTGGCCACAGCAGCATGAGTGATATGAATTACATCAACCACAGCAACTATAGCTCCATCTGTATTCATTGATCCATAATTATCAGAATTTTAAGTCATCTATTACTTTTAATAATGCAATACCAAAAAAAGGGGAAGGTACTCTTACTGAGTCATCATCTTACCTCTGTCTACTACAGGCAGGTGCAGAAATTTTCCATCATGCATAGTGTGCAGTGCATCAACAATTGGTGTATCAACTGAGGCACATTCTGGATTTGGAGTCATGACCTATTAAGAAATCAAAAGTATGATGATCTGCAGTTTGGATTATTTTCCTCCACTTATACAAGCATAAGGTGAAGTCACTGAAGTGCCCTATGGCATCAGCAGATATTATAACTTCTAATATCTAAAGGGCACAATTACTGAGTGATTAGTTTACAGTTTTCATCAGAACACCTCATATTAGAAAATATCAAATTGCTAGGCACATACCTTCTCCACAAGGGTGGTCTTCGGAGAAAGATTTTGTGATATGACCCGCATCAAAACATCCTTAGAACTGACAAGAGTCAAAACTACAAATTATGATTCATTTCTCTCCAAAGATGACATGATTATGATGATGAAAATGGATAGAATTAAGCAGTTTATAAAATTGTTTTGCAACATGCTGTAAAATAAAAAATAAAAAAAAATAAAAGCCACACACACACAAAGACTCACGTAAGGATTCCTCGAGGCTTGTGATCAACTGTCACAACTGCAGAACTAATTCGCATCTCTTGCATCTTCTTTGCTGCTGCCAAAACTGTATCTGTGGGTGAAACTGTCAAGACCCTGAAAGACATATCTATCTGTTAAATGAAAACCTGTATGAACTTAATAAAAGTGTGGCTACATATAACACATAAAGTAATATTACCTACTTTGTATTCTCCGGAATGATTGTAGACAAAGATGGCCTAAATAACTTTTCACGAAGTGTTTCAACAAATGTATTGGAACCTGCATCTCAAAGAAAATAAAACAAACACAGATTCTAATATTCAGGAATCTCAAACATAAAAGAAACATATTCAAACAACGAAATTGCATAATGTTAAATAGCATAATTTGCAATAAAAATGATAATACTCTACTCTCTACCAACCAGAACTAGAGGTGCCCCAATGTTTTTCAACACCTTCCACAGCAGCAGCTATAGCCTTTCCCTTTTCAGCTGCCCTTTCCATTCGCGCAATGGCATCATACAAACACTTGGCTATATCAAGTAAAGCAATGACCTCTCCATTCTCCACCACAGGCAAATGTCTGAATTTTCCTGTAAAAGACAAATCATCATCATATACAAACAGCAAGCACAGATGGATAGCAGTAAGCCAAAGAATGATATTTCCCCCTTTTATTACCAACCTTGAACCATCTTCTGAAGGGCTTCGACTGCAAGAGTGTCAGAGAGTACAAATATTGGGTTCCTTGTCATAACTTTAGAAACAAGTGTTTCCTCAAGACTAAGCTCTCGTGCAATAACTCTTGTTGCTATATCCTTCAACCACAGAAAGTAGATACATAGAAAACATTACAGCCAATAAAATCCATGAATGCAAGTCCTCAAAAAACTACAAATGTCACAGTGAACACAGAGTCATACCTTGTCGGTAAGTATTCCACAAAGCAATGCATTAGAGTCGGTTAACAACAACGCATCAACTCTCCGAGCAGCCATCCGGCGACAAGCCTCTTGAACACTAGTACTTTCAGGTACTGTTAGAGCCTTTGATAGCCGCAGCCGCTTTACTGTTCGCTCTCCTGCTAACCTCCTGCCACCAAATACAAGCAGAGATAAAACCTATGTTAGTTACTTACACTCCAAGAGACAATCTCTAAATCAAGATTCCCTAATAATTATGTGCACACTACAACAGCGTGAAGAGTCTCAACTAACTACTCTAACAAACTCTACTTTTCGAGGCCCACGTCACATCCAAAACAAAATGTGAACCAACAATCGGTTTCGGAATAATTTTTGACAAGAAAACTGTGGAATACATAAATGAATATGATGATAAATTATAAGGCATACAATGGAGGACGAGCCGACGAAGTCGATTTTCTGGATGGCTCATGGCCGCCTCCAGCTCCATGATGACGGAGATGGTCAGAGGATTTCTTCTTTTCCTGCAACGATGCGTTCGTCAACGACAGGCTTCTCCTCGAAGAACCGCCTTGACTAGCCATCGTCACCTTTCAATCACACAAACTCTACGCTACAAAACTGCACCGAAATCCAATCACCGGATTCAATACAATCACAATTTCAAAATCAAATCACAATTTCATTTCCAAACTCCCAATCCCAATCGGAGACCTTACCGGACGAAACGAAGACCACGTCAGAGCAGCTCAATCTTTTAGCCCATGCACGAAGCTGTGAAGAAACGATTGGATTAGATTAGGGCGCTGTGAGGGACTGGATTGCAGAGTGCGGTGGTTTCGAATTTGAAAACGGAAGGACTCGCGGTCGGCGGCACACCTGGATTCTCCGACCGGCGAGAGAGAGAGAGAGGTAGAACGGGGGAGAAGGGAGACCTCGAAAAGCGAGCCCTTTGGTTCTCGAGAAACGGGGACGATGAGAAAGTGGACCAATCAAAGCCCCGCACGTCAACGCTTTCCTAACTGAAAATACCTCCCCATTTTTACTGGCCGCATTTTTGAGGTCTACCCGACTTTTATTTTATTTTATTATTTTCCGGTGATCGATTATGGAGTTACGGTTTTGACCTTATGGTCAAGGGTCCGAGTGAGTGCTTTCCGGTCATTTCGAAAATGAAATCAAATATTTAAATATCCGCATGCTCCAATCTATGATTTTATATCATATTTCTGGGTTTTACTTGTGTTTCATACTTCCATAGTTCATTGATGGATATCATTTTTTTTGTGTGTTATATATCATTTTCTTACATAAATTGATGGTTTTATGTATTATTATGTGAAATTTAAAGTTTTAAAATGTACGCGAGTCTATCTTTAATGCGACTTACCACGAGAAATTTATTACTTTAGATTAGATGATGGTGAAGAAATTCACAATTACTTTAGTTTGTTTGTTTATTATTACTAGTTGCATGTGTTAGTATAATCGATTTCAATCCTAAGTAGTTACTAATAGTCTGATACTGTAATGTTCTGTATTGCGAACAAAAAGTTAAACAAACTGTTGATTTTTGTTTTCTCGGGGTAAAGAGCTTGAACCCTTTTGTAACATAAAAGGTACAGTGTTGGATTCCTGTAGTAGGGTTTATGTAAGGCATCTCAAAGATGCATTTCTTTAGAGAAGAGGAAAAGGGCCTTTGCGTGAGAATCTTTGCCCTAATAGTGGTTCTGGTGTCAAATTTGATCATGATGCAATTGCAACCTCAAATATCTATGAAGCGAAAGATGCCTTGGTTAACTTGGAGGCTTTTGATTTTGGATGCTAGCTTATGCTATCAACTTTGCCATGGGACCTGAAATCAAATCACATCGATGATCGATCACATATAAAAGCTATGCCATACAAAATAACTTAAAGGCTAGCTGGGGGAATTAATAAACTTTTTCTTTCTTTCTGGAATCTGATTTGCTTCTTAAGGATGTGTTTTATAAATAGCGCAATCCTGTGCCCTGTGGTTTTTGTTCAGTTAGATACATGCTATCAGATATTATAACAAGCAAAACGTAGAAGATGTTGGATTGGGCACCCGTGTTTCTGGGGTTCTTGTTGTTCATACTGCTCTCTCCTGGACTCCTATTCCAGCTACCTGGAAACTCCAAGAATATTGAGTTTGGGAGCTTCACCACAAATGGCAAGGCCATCATCGTCTATACACTCATCTTCTTTGGCATCTTTACCATCCTTGTTTTGGAAGTGGGAATCCGAATCCAAATCCACACAGGCTATAGCTAGCTAGTGGATATATTATCACATACTGGAATGTATTATACGTTTGTCTGTTTCTTCCCTCGTTATATTTTTTCATGTCATTATTTGGGACTTGGAGTTCAAGTGTTTTCTTTCCCATATAAGTTTTGTATCACTTTATATCTTCGAAATCTGCCCTTTTTTGTTTTCATGACGAGCCAATAAATGTATGTTAATTTTGTTTATTTCAGTAGAGGTCCTTAAAGTGGTCATTAGAGATCTTTTAGTTTACCAAAAAATTACCGGAAACTTATACCATCATCTACTTTGGACTGCTCACCATCTTACTCGTTGCTATAGGTGTCCATTTCTCCACAGGAATGACAGGATGTAATCATGCATGCTAGCTAGTATATGCACGTATTATCAGTTTTTAAAAAAAATTTAGTGTGTCGTTTATTTTATTAGCTTAAACATTACGTATCAATGATTTGTGTTGTTCATTCGATTACTTCATGAAGGTAACAACTAATTATATATATGAATTCATTAGCTAATTAATTGAACTATGGGAAAAAAGTAGTAAAATTATGAACCTTTTAATTGGCTGTCAAGAACCTCCACACAGAATCAAATAATCTCAATTCTCTTGAGCTGATACACAAAACTTGTAGAGCAAGGGTTTCTATTTCAACTTTACTTCAAAGGATTTCAATTCAGTACAATTGTTCTAGATGGAAATTAAAATAAAATAAAATACATCTTCATAATTGTTGTCACAAACTTTGCCAAGATCGGAAGAAATATCACACTATTTAGTCAATCCAAAATCTCTCACCCAATCGCCAGTGAGCTTCAGTTGCATCTTTGGTCGCTTACGATAAGACACTATGGGTTTCCAGTGTTCGGGATTGTATGTCGGTGTCCGCAAAGAAACATACTTTGGCTTGTGGTTTCGCATGGAAACATGTCCGATTTTTCCACCAGAAACAGACTCCAGATTTCCGTTATCCTTAATTAGGCTTAGGATCAAATATCATCATGACTTTTGCTATTTGAGCCTTGCGACTCCCCCTATCTGAACATGATTACAAAAACAAGTTTCACCACAACTGAAAAAGAAGTTGAATCAAGCAAGAAATTGACCTGCAGATTGAACAAAGAGTAATGTGTGAATACAGTAAACGAGAGTCGCTCATTTATATAGAGTAAGCTCTCTGCCGAATTTAGCAAGCTACTGCTATTCTTACTTCAACTAGGATCATGTTCTTACCCAGCATTACTGGGAATCACAGACCACCTTCCTAAAAAAACCACCCTTCTTACTTTAGGTAAAATCATGTTGTTAGCATAATTGGGAGTCGCACACCACAATTCCTATTCCATTTAGGACACCCTTCACAAACTTTCCAAAAAACCTCTACTTCCTCTGGGCCAAACCCAACAGCTGCGAAACTAATCGAGCCCAATGCGAAGAAAGATCCCTAGAATATCACGGCCGTTGAAAGCCTGACACCTCAAAACTCCCACTCGGTTTTTGTCACGACAAAACTATCAAATCAACGCACTTGTCTCTCCAAACTCCATCCCCACTCACCTTCTCAGATCTTCCACACCGTTCTAAAGGGTCCTCTCTCATTCATTCTCTGATGAAACAAGGAAGGGCGACAATGGCGGATTGGGGTCCGGTGATCGTAGCGGTGGTGCTGTTTGTGCTGGTGACTCCAGGGCTTCTGTTTCAGATACCCGGGAAGGGGAGAGTGGTGGAGTTTGGGAACATGCAGACCAGTGGTGCCTCCATTGTCGTACATGCCATCATCTACTTTGGGCTTCTCACCATCTTCCTTATCGCCATCGGCGTTCATATCTATGCCGGATGAAGTGCGTCAGTTTGCTCGAGCACGCAGTTAAGAACCTGGTGCTCTCAATCGATCTCATATTTAATTTTCTTGGTTTATTTGTCTATGTTTTATGTTTAGTCTGTTTAAATGTGTTCCTGTTGCTACAAAATCATGAATGCTTGAAAGACTGGTTTTTCTGGGTGCAATTTAAACTTAGAAGCAATTGGGGTTGGATTTGAATGGTTGGTTTATTAGCTGGATAGGGATGGGCTATGAACTTGATTGTCATACTTACATGAACGATTTGGTATAGAGGAATCGATCACATTTTCCACGTATGATCACATGTTATCAACGTGACGATGGATAGCAAGTAAAAAGACCATGAATTGTGATGCTTTGAGGGAAAGATTTGGGCTTGTTTGTAAGATTGTTTGTTTTTGCTTTGAAACAGTGTGATTGATACTTTGATAGGATACTTGTATCGAGTTAACTCATATGCATGATAGATACAATTTAAACAAGCGAGATGTTGGAAGGAACTGATAATTTAGCGAACAAATTCATTTGGTTAATGGCTACAGCCTTATATTCACCAAGTAATCAGTAACATTGGTATCTTTAACTTCTTTATCTTTGATCTTGTTGTCGTAGACTATCAAAGTTAGCTATTCCGTGGAGATGTGTAGCGACTAACATAGTTTGGATACAAATTTGCAATGTTATTTTCATATGAACCAACATGAAGATGAAAATTGGTGCAGACTTCATCATAATATACATGATTACATGCCCTAAATCTTTCTATATGGTCAGTTAACTACATGCATTTGATTGACATGATCGCCTAGCATGATTAAAGACGAAAACGATGGTTAACCAAACCTCATATGTAAACAACTAACAGAGATCTCTCACCAACCTCAGAAAATGTAATTGATTGTAATATTCTAACATCAATTAGTGCGTAGTACGCTCTATGTCCAAAGTCCAAACAATGTGTCAGCACGGAATTTTCGTGAAAGATGAAAAGAAATACTAAAATTAGCTAGGTGATATGTATGTCAATACATTTAGGTTATCATTTACTAACTATGCAGTTAAACTGATCTAGTAGCATAAGACTATCATTTGGTCTAGTAGCATAAGTATATCTTTAAAAATAAAGGATGTCGTGAGTTGAACTTACAACAAACTCGTTTTAAAATAAACGATCCTAGATGAGAGTGAGACAAAGTTGTGATGAAGAGGAACCGGACGTCGTAGGTTTGGAGTTTTGAATCCATCGATGAACTCCATTTTATGTAATCTGCGGTAGACTCCACCACTGATGGGGGGCAGAAGCTTTTATATATATCATGTGACTCAACATGTCTCCACGAAAAGCTTCAAGATAAGAGTAATAAGACCCCATTTGACGTTTGCAACCTCATTTCATGGTGAAGCTCAGCAAACTACTTCAACATTTCAATTTACCTTTCCTTTTGAATTCAAAAGGAGATTGATGGTGGGTTGCACATACTTTCGATATTGCAAATGTAGTCCCATCCGAAGGAGTGATTAAAGATTCCTCACCTAGTAACATTGATCAAACTGAATCAAATCCACAACCGAAACATGTAATTTCCTCTGTAGCATTTGTCTCCTATTGCATGAGTTCTAAGTTTTACGTGTCATATGCTAATTAACCCATATTATGACTTTACGAGGACCATAATGTATGACCTGTCTGCTGAATGAAGTTTTACGATACATCAAGCATGCTTAGTTTGACGAATCCCTTAGTTTGATACAAGATTCAAATAGTCACACACTAGTGAGCTAGCTGGTCCATCTCTAGCTACTTTAGCTACTTGGAACAGATTCTACGCACCAAATTGCATTTACACAATTAATGTGTAAGTGTTTAAATATCCGTATGGGAAGATCGAATGAAGAAAGATCCTAAATTCATTTATTTCAATTTTATTTTTGATCCGATCAAATTAAACGCTAATAATAAGAATATATATTCTTCAAACTAGTTTTCTCACCTTCTTAGTTTTAAACATTTGAGACAATTTTTTTAAGTTTCAATTTCATTAATAGTATTAACATATATACATATAATACGACATAAATAGTTAAATTAAAATACTGCATATTAGTTGGCTTGAGTCGTAAAACAACTTTCGAGCTGCTTGATATATTTGTATTGGGGTACAGCTGATGCACTGTAAATGAAAGAGAGTCATGAGTTTCATGAATCAAATGAATGGTGGGGTTCGTAGTAAAGTTTCCAAAAGGAAATTGAGTAGTGGCGTCGTGTCAAAATTTCAAGCAAATCAGATTAACCATGGTTGGGTTACTGGCCAGCTCCATCATCTGCGTTAATTACTCGATTAATCCTCATCCCCTGATTAACATCTTCTAGCTACTACATTATATAGCAACCTAGCTAGCTAGCTATCTATATATGCAGACTTGCAGTAGTGACTGAAGAAGTAGAAGCAGTAGAGAAATGGGGAGGGGGAAAGTGGAGCTAAAGAGAATAGAGAATCCGATCAGCAGGCAGGTGACCTTCTCAAAACGCCGTACCAGCATCCTAAAGAAAGCCTTTGAGCTTTCCGTGCTTTGCGATACTGAAGTTGCCCTCATCGTTTTCTCTCCCTCCGGCGAGCCCTACCTATATGCAAGCCATGAGTAAGTTTAATTCGCTACGTACTAGATCTCTCTTTAGTTTTACAATTCAATAGGACTTGGTTACTTTATCAGATAATTAATTAACCATATGATTTAATGTATCAATCTGGCGGGTGTGCAGCATAAATAGAACGATTGCGATGTATAGAAGTGAAGTAGGACTGCATCAATCAAGTAACCCTGCATGCTCTACAAGGATTAGAACCATGGAGCAGGTATATATATAAACTCGATCTTCTATATATAATTATATACATTACTAGCTACTTAAAATTTAGTAAATTAGAGTTCTCATAAATGAAAACAAGAATACAAGATCGATCTTCATCAACGTATGTATAACATACATGTACGCAATTACCTTTTCCAAGACTCAATTATGAACTCATTTTTCTTTCTTTATTGAAGAGTTTTTTTTTTTTTTTTTTTGGGTCTCACCTACGACTAGCTACCAGGTCAATAATCCCAGTCATTAAAATTGATGTAAGAAATTATACATGGCCATTTCAGATTACCAATTGTGAAATTAGAAATAGAAAAAGACCAAGCTAGGATACTGAAACTGCAGCAGGATACCATTAATATTCTCTCTATTAGTTGCTATCTACGTTGATCTCATCAGTCATCACTGTTAATTATTCTGTTTGGGATATGCATAACACGCATTTGCAGTTATGGAATGAAACTGAAGAGTTAAGAAGGTTGACACAGAACTTGGAAATGAGGCTCAAGTACGTTAATTTAGTAGTTACGTCATACCCAGTACATCACTAAAGCTTAATTTAGTTCATCAATCTGATTCAATCACTATATACATGGTTGTGGGATTTCATACAAATCATGATTCATACATATATACAGGAACTTAGCTGGAGCAGAGCTATCAATGTTGGGTATGCAAGAGATAAAACAGCTAGAGAGACAGTTAAAGACTGGGCTGGAACGCATCCGCTCTAGAATGGTATATCTATCTATCTATCGAATTCAACACTTGCATACCAAAAAGAGAAACTGTACCCAGTAAACCTAATATGTATAGATTGTGCCTGTATAATTAGAAGTTCTACGACTTACCTAACGAAGATTTTTACTGATTCGTGACGTTCTATCAGAGAATGATCATTTCAGAGAATACCAGCTTGCTGAAAAGAAAGGTACGTAATACATATATAGTGCCCCTCGATCATCTGTAATATGTTTGAAGCTATTTAAATGAAGAAGTAATTAATTTGGAGGGCGCTCACACTAAACAATTAGCTTTTCGTTTCTTGTAAAAAATTACAGCATCAAGCACTGCAAGAGGAAAACGCGCGTCTGCAGAAGAGAGTGAGAGTTTATTTACCAGCGTTTTGCTTTGTTGCTCTTTACATGAACCAAAGATGTGTTTTGGAGAATCCAGACTATATAAAACAAACTGAACGTGTATGTAAACTTCATTTGAGGTTAAGTTGCAGGAGCTTGAGTATGGTGATCCAAGCAGCTCGATAACATTGGGAACAAGAGTGCACCAAATGTTATTACATTTCAAACCTACCTAGGTAAATAGCTAACTAATTAAGCCGAATCTATCTACGATTTGACTAACCAATATTGAAACCATGCATGCATGGTGCATTTGGATATTTGATGAATTAGTAACTTGGTATATTGCAGCTTAAATTTGAAAATCTGGGCTCTTCTCTTCGTCGCAATCGATATTTGCAGCTGTAATGCTGTCTGTAAACAAGCATCAAACACTGATCGTTTCCATGATCAAACACCCTGGAGCATGAGCTATATATCTAGCACTTGATATGAAGAAACAAATTAAGATGTTTATTTCTGTTGTTTTCTTGTTTTGTTTTAACAAGAGCTCTTTTGTACCTTTCTGTTTTTTCTTTGTTTTGTATGGAGTATATAGCAGCGTGTGTTGTTATTATGAATTATGATGCATGTAATTACCATGGCATGCCAAAGTGTATAAAGTATAAACTCTATCAGTATGTATCTTTGTTCTATGTATGATTCCGGTCAGATTCTGTTTTAGTTGTCGTCTTCATGGATGATGGATGCATGTATAACTTTTTTCTCGCCACACCAACAAATAAAATCTCGAATTTAAGAAACTGAACATTTACATAAAAAGATATTGTGCTATAGCAAAGACACCTTCAACGAAAAGGTCATGTAAATTTTCTTTTGTATTAATATATTTGACATTAAAGATGAGGTACGAAAAACCGATTTAAAATTATTACTTGAAGGTGTCACAAATGTTCACTCACGGGACTTCGGTAATGATTTGATTCATGCTTTGCCGCAAAACACTTGGTGACATCAATCGCACCAATTCCGTCAACGTTTAACCATCGGAAAATTAATGTCTTCATGTCATGGCAACCAATCACATAACGTACCTCGATCAACTGCAAACGACTAAAAATGAGTAGTCACAAAGTTGTAAAACAGTAATTTTCTTAAGAAAAGGCACACCCTGGTAAAAAAGTAATTCTTAAAAAATAGAGTTGAAAATAACATGGGTAAAAGTAATTCTATTTTCCTCCCCGGCCCAAAACCCAAAATCGACGAAAACAAAGACCACCAGTCCTCCTCCGGCCCATAACCAAACCTCGCACTTCTCCATCTCCATCTTCGACACTTCCCAATCCCAGCTCTCTCTCTCTCTCTCTCCGCTTCTCCAATGGCGGCTCTAGCTCGCATCTCGAGGCAATCCCTGAGCTCCGTCGCCCCATCCTCCCAAGCCGCCTTCCTCCACCGCGCGCTTGCCACCGAGGCCGCAAAAGCCGTAACGCCGTCGCCGGATCGGGTCAAGTGGGACTACCGAGGCCAGCGGAAGATAATCCCACTCGGCCAGTGGCTCCCTAAGATCGCCGTCGACGCCTTCGTCGCCCCCAACGTCGTCTTGGCCGGCCAGGTCACGGTCAACGACGGCGCCTCCGTCTGGCCCGGCTCTGTCCTCCGCGGCGATCTCAATAAGATCACCGTAGGGTTCTGCTCCAATGTTCAGGAACGGTGTGTGCTCCACGCCGCTTGGTCTTCCCCTACAGGTTCTGCAATTTCCGAAATTCTTCACTCTTTGATTTTCGGAATTCTCAAAGTTGTTTAATTTGATTTTATGGTTATCTGTGTTTAGAAATGTAGTTCTGGGTTGTTAAATTTGAGCAAGCTAGTTTACCTCATAGTGTGAGATGAAAGTTTCGGTAGTTAACTTTTGAAAGTTAGGTTAGTTACCTCAAGTTTGGATCTTTCACTAGGTTTTAGTCCACTAATCTAGTTTCTTTCGGGTTCGGCGGTGGAGGAGTGATTTGGAGGTGGAAGAATGACTTGCATTGGGGTTTTCAGGTGTTGTTTGTTATGATATCTTAATTTAGAAGACTGAGCAAGGTGGCTTAAAGGGTGGAGGAAGTGGGAGGGCTCATTTGGTGAGATGGGGGATTGTGCAGAATGTGGTTCTTTTAGGGAAGTAGTGGTGGATTACATTTAGAAATGAATTCCTGTTTGGACATCACCAGGAGCCAATGTAGATTAAATTTGAGTGGCTGAGAGGCTTGAATTGAAATACTTTGAATGACATTGCAAACAGCACTATTTCCTTTTCTTTCCTAATACAGTCTTGGAGAACTAACATTGGAGAATGTAATAGACCAGACAGAAGACCTTGAGAAATTGAACCCTTGGGTCCTTCTTTCTATTTCCAATGCAAGTCTTCATTGAGCAGGTTAATTAATCTTGTTAGATCGTAGCACCTCGTGGTAGGATAAATGTAACCAAGTTCTTCTGTCACTCCATTGGTAATGTGCATTTTGTGCAAATCTGGCCATCTTTTTCTTCCAATCTTTTGCTTTGAATCTAGGGCACAACTTGTTCATGGAAGTATAGTTATTTGGCTATTCTGGCTTCATGCCTTTGCTCTTTGAGAAGTGCTTTGGGGGAAGGTAGCGATATCTTTCTTTGGAAGTGTAGTGTGAAGGTACCATGTGGATTTCGACCTCAGTTGCTTAGCTCCATCGAGTCCCATGCTACAATATGTAATGTTGCTTTCTGGAGTTAGTGGCACTCTGCTGTTGATCATTTTGATTAAATTACTTTCTCTAGTATTGTGTGATTAAATTAGTTAGTAGTAAGTAGTAACAAACCCTGAAATGTTTCATGTGTTAATTCGTTACCATTTGGAGCTTCCATTCATTTTTGGTCTATTAGGTTATCCTGCTCTAGTCTTGTCAACCTGTATTGTGTGATTAAATTAGTTAGTAGTAAGTAGTAACAAACCCTGAAATGTTTTATGTTTTAATTCGTTACCATTTGGAGCTTCCATTCATTTTTGGTCTATTAGGTTATCCTGCTCTAGTCTTGTCAACCTGAATTTGGGGCCAATAGATATGCTAAGCACATGTGTCAAGCACTCTAAGATATAGATAGTTCGTTCTTTACGAGGATCTGCAAGTTTCAGTGATTATGCAGGTTTCCTTGTTGGTGTCTGGAATATTTTATAGCTTCTGGAATCTGGTTGTTTCTTAACCCGTTATCCATATAGCTTCTCTTGTTAGAAGCTTATATACATGGGCTGCAAGTTCACCTCATTCTCTTGTTTACTAGTCCTTCATTTTCTAGCAATCAGTAACTTACCCTCAATATCATTTTTTCTCTTATCTTCGTGTTTCGGTTTGTGGAATTTAGAATGAGTTTCCATATAACTTCATCTGTCTTCTTCATTGCTACACATATTAGGAGACGTAATATAACCTCCTACAAAGTCCATGGCTTGGCAGTGGCTTGCTGAATTGTTGTAGGTGCTAACGACTCCACCATATGCAATCATTCTTAAGTCTTTGTCTCTTGTATACTTAGTATTATAAATAAATTTATCCAAGTGAGCAAATGCTTTTTGTGGTTCTGCTGGGATATCAGGTATATAATATGCAACCTATTTCCCTTTCTCAGGACTACCAGCACAGACATCCATCGAGAGGTTTGTTACTATTGGTGCATACAGTCTGTTGCGGTCCTGCACAATTGAGCCAGAATGCATTATTGGGCAGCATTCCATTCTTATGGAAGGTTCACTGGTGGAGACCCATTCTATCCTTGAAGCCGGTTCCGTGGTTCCCCCAGGGAGGAGAATACCAACCGGTGAACTTTGGGCCGGAAATCCAGCAAAGTTTGTCCGAACTCTGACACATGAAGAGACCTTAGAGATCCCCAAACTTGCTGTTGCCATAAATGATCTGAGCAAAGCATATTTCCAGGAATACCTCCCCTACTCCACAGTATATTTGGAGGTTGAAAAGTTCAAGAAGTCTTTGGGGATTGAAATTTGATACGTTTCATTGCATCTATCTATGTGTTTGACGTTGTTTAGTTGGAGGCTTTCCTTGAAAGGAAATAAGCAGCTCCGAGACATAGAGCTAAAATCATTTTGAGTGTCTATCTTGTATTTCGATTGAATTGTTTTGAAATATCAATCGACAATGGGATGTGTTATAGCAGTTGCACGGCGACCCTGTGTATCAGAAAATTCTGAAAATCTGTCTTTGCCGATTGTTGAAGCTCATTATCTGTTGCTAGCTTTATCTCATATCATTGTAATCATACATGACCTAATGTTCTTTGATACACATATGGCATCTCAAGCTTGCATGAACTGGGATCATAGATCTTTTTGGTTTGGTGAAGATTCTATACTCCTGGCCACTTGATTTAACTTTCCTTTTTGGTTGGTACGGGGGGCCAAGAGTACCAACCAAAGCTAAGCTACCTTCATGGGGAATCAGTTGCACTAGTATTTAAATAGTTTTGACTCACAAAACAAGTAAACACTGGTTTATTAGCTTGACCACTTCTTAATTCCCTATAATAAGTTTGAGCACCAACTATAAACTACAATTAGGTCCAAAACAATTATCTCAAACTCTCTTGCCATTACAAACCACTACTCAGTACTCACATCCGAGTTCCACAATAGATAGATAATGTTTGCCTCACCTACTTATGATGCTGAATCTTGCTCCTCAAAACCCTTTCTCATCTCTTGAGCAATACACACACACAGTTCATATAGAATGATATGCTGCAAGCCTGCAATGATGCTGAGGATGGCTCCAAGCCTCCAATTCTTGGGGTTAAATATTTGTTTCTTTTTGAATAACTAGTTGCTTTGTACATTCATCCTATCTTGTAAGACATGCACTAAATCATGAATAAAAAGGGACAAAGAATTAGGTTAAGCCATTCATGGCTTGGCCCTTATGGGTTGGCGAATAATACCGAATATGCAGACGTAGGTCTTCTGTCTTTTAAGTGGAGCTATGAGAATATCATTAGTTCCATTACCATGCACATTATGAAGGCTGCTTTTGCATCTAGAAAACTCGAACCTCATTCTAGTTTAGTGAATGCCAGAAGAATTCTAAGTGCAAAACCATGACTTTTCTGTTCTGCACTTCTGTTTTTCATAGTAATTTCATATAACATAAACTATCTAAGACAATTTCATGTATTACTGTTCAATGTGAAACATCTAGTGTTGGAGATTGTTTGAATTAATTTTTAAAAGCCGTACTTGTAAGATTCTTAGGAACTTTGCAACAACCCATTACACCAACAACTAGAAATAAATCAATGACTTTCGACCTATACTTCACTTAAACACAAATAATATTATCATGTTCATCAACTCCTTCCATACGCATCCATTTGGCAAACTTCTAGATTGGACGGCAAATGATTTACATAGAATATTTGCCAGTTCAATCTCACTGTAAGATGATCGATCATGGGGGTCCATACATAAGCTTGGCCAAAATTAGTTTAGGTTGGATTCGACCAAGACATTTTCTCTGCAATTTTGATTTTTTTGACAATGTCATAAACCACTAAGATTAAAGTATATGAATTATCTATATTTTACGACTTAGAAAGATTTACAGTATCTAGACCGCTATTTATATGCAATCCCACCTCTACAAATTTCCACTCTTCTTTGTTTCTCTACATATTGGCAACCCTATTTGCACCTCCTATGTCTTCTTCCGCACATCAGGCATGTTTACTACCTTTTGTCTCTGCTTCCGGCCAACTCACCGGTCATGGATATGCAGCAACAGACGATTGAAGAAGGTGATGATTCAATCCTAATATACCTTATTATCTATATATATTGTCGGTCTTGTTGTTTTGATGAGAAATGTATGATGTTGGAATGGCTCAATCAAATCAAATCTCCCAAGAATCGGGTCCTTTGATTTGATTGAGCCGTGCCAATATCACAGTTACATTATCCACTTCATCACAATATTTCAGGCGTGATCTTATCATTAGTTGTACGTATACGAGGACATACATTATACATCACATCACATATGCGTATGAATGATTCTTCTTATAGATACTGCATTTTTGTCAAAAGTCTGCGAATCAAAACCAAGTATTCGTATATTTTTCATATAAACAGGCCAAATTAGTTTTATACATTACATAAACTATGCAATTACATCTTGCTTCTCTGTCTCTATAAAGCAATTCCTATAACATATTTCAAGAAAGGTTTGAACAAATGTATTAGTATTGTCTCCGGAGTTATTACCGTTGTGTTGTTAGCCAAGTCTTCCGTTGTCTCTTCCGAAGACGCGTTCGTTGTCCTTTAGAGAGTCCAATGAACTCATTATTGTGACCTCGAAGGGAAGTGTCATTAGTCTCTAGATGGTCCTCCATATCTTTCTTTCCTGGAGTAACCGGCACCAAATAACTGACACTTGGTTCCTCCGCCTGCTCCACGGAGCTATTATCATCTTCATCACTATTCTCCATGTTCATGTTTTTCACAATCACCTGTTCTGGCTCCTCCGTCACACTTTGAGCAGTGACACCATTATTCTCCATCCACTTCCACTTATTGTCCAACGCATCTTTTGCTGCTCGGTTCATCGCAACGTCCTTCCGAAGACTACAAGTACCTCTTCCAACAATCTTACTGTCAATGACACACTCAACACTAGAATCCTTATCCCATGAGTCCACATACTTAAGACTCATTCGGTTCTTTTGACACATCTCAAGAAGCTGTGTGTTTGGATGTACATGTATCGTCTCCGGAGTTATGATCGGCTCTAGCAAGCCCTTGAACACATGCCACACAAGCTCTATGGAGTTGCAGTCCATGAAAACGGCCCCAATTAAGGCCTCTACAACATCTGCAAGGTCTTTCGGCGCGTCAATAAGACCATTTGAGTGCAGTGGATACTCAAGAACCGCACTTGAGAATTGTTGAATTTGGTCTGCAAGGTAAGGCTTCTTGTGGCGGAGATAGAGGTGGAAGTTGTGACGGAGCGTCACACGTGCAAGCTTCTCGGTGTCGACGTTAGCAGCCCTTAGGCGGGTCAGCTTTCCCGGAGCTAAATTCGGGTAGAGAGAATAATGTTCCCGACAAAACAATAGACCGAGCACCGCGTCGCCAACGTACTCCAAGCGCTCATAGGAGAAGCCGCACATGGAAGAAGCATGCGTGAAGGCTTCTTCTAGTAACTTCTTGTTCTTAAATTTGTAGCGTATGATATCCTCCACTTCATCAAGACTCGGCTCCTTGGAGATTGGCTCAGTCTGTAATAAGCTTTTCTGCCCTGCAATCATGTGAACGGTAGGGGTTTCTTGGGGTTGTGCTTCCATGGTTGGACTGATTTCTCCTTCTTCTAGGGTTTGATCACTGTAATGCTCCGGACTGGTTTCTCCTTCTTCTGTGGTTTGATAACCGTAATGCTCGGCCAATTTTCGTGCGAAAATGTTTGTGGTTTTATGACTTTCATCTTCCAAGAAGTCATTTTCTGGGTTGTGTTTGATCCTGGATTGAGGTGACTCGAGAGAGGTGGAGGACGATTCCGAGTACCCTCGTTTCATATTTGAGTTTTCCCTTGATTACTAGAATGCAAAAAATTTGAAACCCAATTAATATTCACCACGAAGCACAGCAACGTTAAAATGCTTGAGCTTTGCTACCACTGCGATGTTGAAAACTTGAAGTGTGTATATGCTTATATATATATTCCCCCAACAGGTATTTTCCCCAGCTTTATAGTTTCAGCTTTCCTTTTCCTTTTCCTGTTGTGAAAAGGACTCAGAGCTTTCCTTTTCCCTTTCGGATTTAGAAACTAATATCATTTGAGAAAGAAAAAAAATTGTCCCAGTGATTCCTCTTGTATTTTGGAAAGGTTATAAGTTATAACAACCCATATATATGGGTTATATAGAGGATCTTGCGTCATTCTCATCATATGCTTTGAAGTTAATTAGATGAACAAGTATGACCTCTACAAATAATTTGGTGTCACATCAAGAATACGCCAGAGATCAAAAGCTCCTCTTGCCCTCTAGGTACTTGCACCACCATACATACAAATGAATGCTTGTGTACAACGCATGAGAAACAAGATATTTCATGCTGAAATGAAAAATACCATTGGAAACTGAATTTGGAGCCATATAGGCTAAATTGTACAAACAGATTCAGTTCTACTGAACGGAAAAAAAAATGGAAATCTGTTCTCTAAAATGGGAAAGAACTGGAGCATAAGCCAACAATTAAGTAAGCCAATTGCAGCTGAGAGGCCGAGCACATCCCATTTACATTGAAAGAAGCTATACAGCAGGCAACATCTAATGATCTAATACCGCTGGAGTATATGACAACACAAGATAAATAGTACTGTACACATGCAGAATGCATTTGCAATCCTTCTGAGCTTCCTTGGTAAGCATTGAAGAGCCACGTCCAATTTCGCCCCCACAAAATACTCCTCCCAATGGTACCCCAGGGAAGTTCTCAACAAAAGGAGAGCTATCCACATTCACACGTCCAAAGAACGACTCACCACGGCCACAACAAGCGAAGATGAAACCCCCAAATACTTCCCCTAGGTTCACATTTTTCAGGCTTACAGAGAGATCTGCAGATGATGACAAGGCAGTTTGGGGATCTGGGCGATAGAAATGGAAGTAATCACCAGTTTTGATGCCAACGTCATTGACATAAAGATACTCTTCGTCTCCACTGGAAAATGGCATATGTAAATAGTGAACAATACATTTAACAACAATGTTAAAATCAATTGCTTCACTGCAGGAAACAGATTATATTTGAAGTATATGGGCATCATCAATAAGGCAACAAAAGTGAATTAAAGAGAAAAATAAGTGCTGTATATTACCCTGTAACTCCATGGAAATCCAGGGAAGTAACCAGCCTACGCTTCTTTGACCCTGTGGAGATACTTCTTCGTTTTTTAACCCCAATGTAAAGATCAGACGAATCTGTGTGATCTTGTAACTGTCACATAAGTAGTTGTAGCACATATCAGATTTTACGAATTCTTAAATTAATTTTACTGTTTACATCTATTACTTCTGCTTACTTGTCTGACACAAAACAATACTTCAAAGTGTATTACAGTGCAAAGGATGTTAAATGTAGTGCTTTTTTTTACCTCATCATTAATATCATCAAGGATTCGTTGACCATCAAGAATCTCCCGGTTTCCTTCTCTTCTTGCAGTGAGCCAAGTAGAATCAGAGGCGGTAGCTCTAACTGAGACAGCCTTGTGTTTGGGACCTACTGTTGACACTCCTTCGGACAATGCAATATGAAATTGAATATCCCCTACACCGTGTCATTCATAACAAATCAGATCAGTGATATTTGGGGGCTAGAGGGTATTTAAAAAAAAAAAAAGGTTACAATGCGAAGTGGAGTCAGATTTAGCAAAGCTAGAGTAACAATCTGAAAGAAATCACGTGTGTTTCCCTAAATTAATTTACATGGCTGTGAAGATATGCACATAAGTTATTTGAACATCAACCTAACTAAACAAACATTGAATAATTACCACAAGAGTTTTCTTTGTCCCTGGCGAATACAAGAGCAACAGCAACTGAAATGAATTTTGCACTCCCATAGATATTTCTAGACTCATTCTCACTTTTATACAGAAACCGACCCTTCTCGTCACCCACGATAATAGTTTCCTTGGGCATAGCATAATCTGCCAAGATCAGACATTGACACATGATCAACAGAAACTTGGCAAGGAAAAGTTTATACATGTTGCAAGTTGTAACACATAAAAATATGAAAGCAGGTTTCGAGGTGTGCACGATGTACCAAAATGAAACAATTTTTTCTACTCCAAAACTTTTAAAACAAAATTCATCCAAATTACACTCTAATTAAGGAAGGTAATAAACAAGAATATAATTGAGTAGAGAGCAATACTCACCCAGAGCATCAACTACTGGTCTCATATTATTACACCCATCCTGTACCATCAATCACATCAGATGTTAGTAATGCAAGGACTTCAGCAGCAGCTGACCATTTAATTTCAGAAAGAGAACATGAAACTTACTCCAAACATTATAATCCCTACTGGGGCTCCGCAATCTGAAACAGAGGCTGTGTAATCCTTAATATCCGCGAGGAAGGCATCCATAAAGACATTTTGATGTTCCTGATCTCATTGGAAAGTCTTTATGAGTCAATCGTTACAGTTCAAAGATTCTAAAAACTTTTCAGAGAAATCAGCAATGCAGTTTCAAGACGCAAGATTCTCACATATGCACTTGTGGATAACAGCGGGATAGCTTCAACTTTCAAACCCGGCACAAAGCCTACAGTCAGAAGAAGGCCGTAACTCCCATCCTCTGCAGGTACATCGCCTTCTTCCTCGCTTACATCGCCCGAAACATAGTCCCATTGCACCTAACCAACCCAATCACACAACATTACTAAACTATTCACTCTCCTACATTATTAATCAACAAAACATACTCTCATCAGACCTCTTTGATTTCGCAGTTAGCAACATCTCTTCCAAGAACCCCGCCAACAACAGAAACAACAAACGGAACTCCGCACCCGAATTTCTCCAATATCTGCAGTTCCAATCAGTAAAACATAATAAACAGACAAAATCATAACTTAGAAATCAAAAATGTAAGAAGAAGAAATAAACGCATACAAGATTGTGAACAGCGATCAAGCGGGCCCCGCTGCCGACATTGGCGATGATGAAATGCGGCCGAATCGGCTCGGCCAGGACCTTCTGTGTGATCTCTTCCCAAGCCACCTTAAATCCAATCAAATCAAATCAGCGAGATCCAATTCAAGCAGAAATGAAAGCGATTCTTGCAGACCTGGAGGTTGGGATTGAGAGAGAGAGCGGACGCGAGTTTGGGGCGAGAGAGGATGAGGGTGCAGACGTGGCTCCAGGATTTGCTGACGCAAGCGGCGGCGGCGAAGGAGGGAGCAGGGAGGCGGGCGAGGATGTTGTGGAGGAGGTCGTCGTTTAAGAGGGAGAGCATCTCTCCGGACGTCGTCGTTTTGAGCTGCTTTGGCTTCGGCGTCGACGATGAGGCCCCGTCCATGTTTCCGAGCTTTTCCAGACCTCACTGCCGCTGTTTGCGAGGGGAAGAGATTGAGAAGGCTCACCACACAAGTATATTACGTCATAAATACGTCATTTTAAGTATCTTTTCTTTTCATTTTTCTTTTTTAGTGATATATCACTGTAGTTAACCCGAGTCGATCATTCGGCTCTAGAGTAAGTCGACATAATAAAATTGCCTGGTTTATTTTTCTCAGAATGAAATGACAGATATTAACCAGCAGCACCTCCAAGATCCACTGTAGCATCTGGAGGGCGAGGCTGTCGAAGAACCATAGTACAGGCGCTTCAACAGGTTCAGGGGGAAGAGACACCAGCCAAATACTCAGTAGGACTGGGACATGGGAGGAACATAAGACATAGCTAGTACACACAGCTATGTGCATTGAAGCAGTACCCTAGTCCCTGACCACCAAGTAACGCACCACGCCTTATTTCTCTAGCGCAGGAGATACCAGCTATGGGAACTCCACTGAGCTTGCCAGTGAAGGGAGACGTATCCACACAAGAGGCCCCGAAAAAGGACTTGCCCCGGTGGTGGCTGGAGAAGATCAAGCCTCCGAACACCTCTTGGCTAACATCCAATGCTTCCAAACTGTGACGAGCATCGTCGACACGAGTCAGTGCACTTCCAGGATCCGAGTGCAGGAATATGAATCTATCCCCAGTTTGTATGCCATTACCCTTGACGATGATGGAGTAGTAGTTACCTCTGTTCAAACAATAACAGCAACAACTCAGAATTGTACAAGCTGCAACTTTGGTCTCTTTGTTAAAACAATCTTTTCAAGTAAGTGTGCTACTCACCCCAAAACTTCATGACATGCCAGGGTGGTTCTGAATTGTGTGGAGCTATGATGCACGGACACCTTTAACCATGGAGTGTCGGAGCGTCGGACGCTCCCAGACACGCCGATACCTACCGACACGGCATCCGACACGCCACGTGGCGTGTCCGAAAAGTCAAACTTTTTCGACACGGTTGCGACACGTTGACCATTTCTCGACACGGCGTCGACACGGTTTCGACACGCCACATCACCATTTCTCGACACGGCGTCGATCGGTAAGAAGTCTTTATCTCCTTCAAGGTTGTATTTCTGTTGAGGTTGAGGGTCTTATAGTGATCAGTTCCGGCGGCCCTGATGACCAAACTTGGAGGTTTTGTACGGATGAAATGAGCGAAATTGGGTTTCAAAGTTGGCTCTTTTCCGGTAAACAATGTGTTGGTAGTGCCGGAGCTGAGAATGGAGTTGGGGAATTGGGGTAGCTTGGAGGTGATCGAAATGGGTTTGGATTACGGCCATGCTTGTTTCTTTGAATGCTGTGGAGAGTGGAGAGTGGAGAGTGGAGAGTGGAGAGTGGAGAGAGGAGAGAATGAGGTTTTGGGTTTGGAAGGGGTTCTAGGTTGGGAGCACTCCCATATTCTCTCCTTGTGTCTCTCTCTCGATTTTGTTTTTTGATTGAATCCCATATTCTCTTTATTTATATATTTATTTATTTATTTTGGGTGCACCTTATAGAATCAGAAAAACTGAATGTGAATTGGTAAATTTTAATCAAAACTGAATAGTGATTATGATACGGTTTTTTATATATAGTACTTAACGAAAAAGAAAAAAAAACTAAATTAAACCGAAAAATTTAGTTAGGATGTTGACATTGGTCACAACAAAGTTGCGGTACATATAAGATAATTAGAACAATCACTGAACCTTTTTTAAGAATATATAAGATCGTAAGACTAATCACCTACGTATTTGTGCTTGTAGCTTGATCAGTGGTATAGAGTGTGATCGGAGAGGTGGTACAGTAAACTGGTAACTACTTGGTAATTAAAGAGGCAAATACAAACAAACAAAAAAAGACGAGCGGAGGACTCTTTTACTATAGTGTATTTATCTTCATCGAGGTTTAAGCCAAAAAAATATATATACGAGTCTGAATAAGCAATTAAATACGTCAAATCATCTTAAGAAGATGACTTTGACTAATTATAATGTATCAAAATGATTATTGTCGCTTAAGTAATGGTAGGTACTAGTCACCAAATTCAAAGACAAAACTAAAAGTTGGGAAATGAAAAGGATACCATTTAAGCAACCTATCAAATAAATACAATTCGACTGCTGTAATGAAGTCAAACTATTTCAACAAGGTGAATGCTATGATATTGTATGCAAAGTGCTATTGTGGACTTCATAGAGTTCATATATAAGGTTGTGAAATTGTTGTTGGGCGCTAATTAATGTTGATCTAGGGCGACACTCTGACACGCCGACACGGCAAAATACATGTCTGACACGCTACGTGACGTGTCGGAAAATGTTAACTTTTTCGACACGTTAACCGACACGTCACATCATCATTTATCAATTTTTTTTAATTGAAAAAAAAAAAACAAAACATAAATAAAGTTACTATTCACTTTTAAAAGCAAGCTACTACCCAGTTTTGTCAGCAACCTACTGCAAATTTGATTTTTTTTTAATGTTATGTTTTAAGTTAGAGGTCTGCTACTTTTAATATTATTAATTATGCACTTCTATCATTTGTATTTGACTCTCTTTAATGTTATTTCTTATGGTTATGTAAAGAATTGAATTTAGAACATTATTTTGGTAATGTAATGTATATTGTAGTATAACTTTATTTATTAAAAATAATAAGTATATAATTTTATTTGCCGTGTCAAAACCGTGTCGGATATTCAGTTTTTGAGTTTTGTCGTGTCGGCGTGTCGCGCCGTGTCGTGTCGCCGTGTCCGTGTCCGTGTCTGTGCAACATAGACTGTGGAGTGTTGTCTTTCTTTGCGGACCTCAATGTAAAAATTTGGGTTGCCCAACTCCAACTACAAAAGAAGAAGGAGCTTCTAGATTAATTTCCCTTTTTCATCTTAACTAGCCAGTAATAATATAGTGTTCATCAAGTAGGAATTTACTTATAAACACACCTGATCTATAAGTTGTTGTAAGAGACTGAAGCAATCAAGCATGGGATACCCTTCTACTCCTTCCACTACGCCCGAAATCCAAGATCGAGCAAATGGATCCTCATACACCGTAACACTCCTGAGCTCAGGACCAAATGGAATCATGCCGTCGGCCACCGCCACATGGAACCGAGTTTCCCCCAGCTCTGTCCATCAAATCACAGTCAAGAAATTTAGACACGTTATCACAAAAAATTTAGAACATATATAGTGCTGAGAAAGAAAGAAAATATAGTACCATCAGACTTGTTTTGGTCCCTGGCAAATACTAGAGCAGCAGCATCAAAGAAGAACATATCGTAATGTTGGGTTTGGTTCCTACGTCTGAACAGAAAGGAGCCTTTTGCATCTCCTACAATGGCAGTCTCCACATGCATGACATGATCTACAGCACACTTACAGTTCTCAGCTACATGAAATTGGGTTAATGAGTAGTAAACAAGTAGTACATTTTGATCAATAACATTGAGTACTTACCTAGTCTCTCAACAATGGGTCTTATATCAACACGATGATCCTAGAAAAGAAGAAACCATGTCATATATATTGTCACAAGCACATTACAAACACTCTTGCAAAGCAAGCAACACAATTTGGTCACTAATTCTTGTATCTTATTCATGAAAAAATCGGTTACGAATAAAAACCAGATGAAACATTAACCCCAACTTACCCCAAACATCGTGATGCAAGCTGGATTGGAAGAACCTGAAACAGAGGCAGTGTAGCCCCTGATCTCCAGCATAAAGTACTCCATCAATGGCCAATAGGGTTGCTGAGTAGTGCAAAACACCAGAGTCGATTGAACATTTCCAATGAGCAATAAGATATTAACAGAGTTTAAGCAAAATGACTTACAGTCCTTGATCGTAGAAGTGGAATGACATCCACTTTCAAATCCGGTACATACCCAACAGAGAGAATAAGCCCTCCATTGATAGTATTGCCTCCCATTAACATAAACTCAGTCCAAAGGTTTCTCACCTTCTCTGGTTCCCATTTTATCTGCAAAAGAATGAAATAACACGTTTATTAACTTGGAATTCGAATAGGAATAGTAAAAATGAGAAATGACTTGGGCATGAAAAAAAGAATCGAAATGAAAGTGAATTCTGCCAAAATGAGAATCAAAACTAAATTTATTTTGTTTTGATCAAAATCAAGAGTAGCTTTTGTGGGGACATTTTCGAAAGATATATGTTCAAGATGATTATATATAGAAATTAATTTCATTTATTTCACAATGCTAATCGTGTTCTTTTTATAAAAAAAAAAAAAAAAATTTAATAAGAACCATAGAGGGGACTCCTAGCACTGCTTGATCCTTCGAACTACGTACAATGTGTTGTAGTTTTTTTTTATCCTTTTCAAATTAATTTGAAAGGAAACAAAAATAAAAATAAATAAAAGAGACAAATAAAACCTCTGTGATCTCATTCTCATCTGCTCCAGCCTCGACCCCGATTAGCCCAACAGCTTGATTGATGATAACTGGAACTGCACGGTGAAGCTTTTCAAAGACCTACGTACCCCCAAAAGGAAAATCACTTGAAGAATTAATTAGATGACTTGCTGTGTGTCAAATCCAAAATGTGGTAGACTTACAAAGAGACTTGTCACTGGCAAGCTATACTCCATGCCAATGTAAACAATGGCAAAGTCGGGACGAATCGGCCGAGAGAAAACCTCCTCAAACACCTCATCCACAGCCTCCTTCAAGAACAAATGGAACAAAAGAAATCCATGATGAATTGAACCAGCTATTTTCGTTTCAATTTTCTCCCAAAAAAAAAAAACATGCAGATCATAAAGGACTATACTCACACAGGCGTCTGGGTTGACAGACATAGCTGAAACGAACATTGGGCGGCAGAGAATGCTGCTGCAGTTTCTGTTCCACGTTTTACTAACGCAAGCCGAACATGCAAACGCCACCGCCGGCAGTCTCCCCATAATGTTCTGCAAAATGTCGTCGTTTACCTTAGAGAAGACTGAGACAACTCCTTCGGCGGCCATTTTCAGGATGTTAAACGATTATCGTTCGATGAACACGAAGGTGTAGCAAATTGAGCAGTGATAGTTGCAGGGGGAGGGTGATCCTTTATATAGGATGTTTGGATGAGTCTTTGGTGGGGTAGGTAGCTCTATCTGCACCTCTGATTTGCATGTAACTGTTGTTGTTTTCATATGAATCTGATAAGAAATGCACCACCATATGCATGTTTTATGCAATGCCATATCTGAAGAGCTGAAAAGGAATCCAGGGACAGTAAATTGGTTTTTGACCTGTCTCAATTTCTCACTTTATAGTTCTATAAGCTATGTTACAATCTACGCCCCGCGTGGTTTGTTTTAGCCGTAATTGGCATGAAACTTGACCAGACAAACGGTTTAGATTTATCACACGATTTATCACGCGTTTGTGATCAATTGTAATCTTTTATATCTTGTTCAATATTGCAAAACAAACATAATTAATATCATATTTTCCTTTTTTAACTCGTAATTTCTAAATTATGTCATATATTTATTGTCACACGATATTCTTGAGGTGGCTTTTAATTGCTCTAACAACTTTCTTCTTTACAGTAATAAGCAAAATTGAGTGTTGTCTATTTGGATTCACCGTAGATTAAGCTCTTCAACACATATGTTTATCCTTAAACCTCCTTAAACCTAATAACATGATGCAGAAAAAGGCTTCAAGGCTTAATTGATTAGTCGGTGAGTCGTAGCTTGTTTGTTAGTTAATTTAACTAACACCTTAGAGTGAGGTGAATTTGGCTTTAACATGACCTAGCGCTATGCTAGGGTTGGGAGAGCGCCGCCTACGGCCTCTCTGTACCTTTCTTCATTTTCAATGGAGTACATCTTTGGCACCGTTCTCGACGGTGTCACCTGTGTGCATGCCTTCGGTCTTGCCTCCCTATCTGTCACGACAAGCATGCTTCTTGGCGACGGAAACATGTTGTCCTCCTTTCATTCATGGTCGTTGGGGTGGAAAAGAGTTTGTGCTGAGTGGTGGGTTCAGATCGGTTTCAATTGTTGATCATCTCCGGCCGAGTCGAGCACCCCTCAAAGCAAATTTGTGGGAGAGATCTGCACCGGCGGCGAGAGGGCGTTTATTGGAGTGGTAGTGGTTTGATGTGAAGGCGGTTGAGAGATGGTTATTTCGGCGACTGGTTTCGATGATGGGGTTTTATGGGAATCGGGACTGGTTCTCGTCGATTCTTTTCAACAATCCTCTCTACTTTGATGGGATATGCGGCAGCGTATTGACATGTGCAGATCGGCTGGAACCTAGGTCGGGGTCGAAGGAGGGAGGTAGGGTTTGTGCCGTGGTTTTCTGACTTATTCAAGCTGCGGTGATTCGGCTGGAACCTAGGTTGGGGCGGATCTGGGCTCAGCTGTGTGTGCTGGGTTGGATCTGGATCTGGGCCTGGGGCAAGGTTTAGGTCTGGGATCCGGGGGGGTTTCTGTGGACCTTGGGCCTGGAATCCAATCTTTTTGTGCTCTTGGAAATACTACTAGTGTCTTTGGTTTTAGCCTCTACATTGGTTTTGCTATTGGTTGACGGACCCACAACTATGGTATATGTTCGTTAAGGATCATCTGCCATCACGACCATGTCTGGAATCACCCTTGGTCGGCTTTGATTCTTCAGGTGGAAGATTACCCTCAGCCCGATGTCGTAGTGCTTTTTATCATTTTATTCGTTGGATTTACGTGGGTAGTCAAATCACCGACTACTCATTTTACTCAATGACTGCAATCCGTAAGCGTAAACTCGAGTCCAGGTATTATTGTTTTAGCGTCGATGCTCATATTACAATTTTATTTTCGTATGTCTCTTATTTCTGGATGTAGTTTCTACATCATCTATCTGTAATTTCTTTCTTATAATAAAGTATAACCTCTTTCATTCAAAAAAAAAAAAACTAACACCTTAGAGGTCATGCACTGACAAAATGAAACCACCAATATCCGAGCCAAGTTGCCATATCATAAGCCAAACCTCCACACAACAAAACTTTTATGCTCGGTTGCAGTCACGCCTCACTAATTACAAGGCCATCGACTCGGTATAGCACTGGAGTCGCCATACAAAATACTAAAGGATTGCCTCCCAATGCAATTGTATGCTTGTATTGTCACTTGGTGCTTGGGCTTAAAGCCTAACTTATTCCTATAAGTCGCAATACAATTTTCAATTTACTATTGTAGAAATAGAATTATGCAATTTCACTATATATAAAACTATATAAAAGTGACCTATTGTCAGATAAGAGAGATCTCACAATACAAAAGTGACAAATAAAATATAACGTCTAAAATAAAATAAAATAAAATATAACGTCTAAGTATGTGGATCATACCAATAATCAATTGTATCGATGTCATTTATGATTAAAACCCAACACCTTACGGTTAATAAGTTACGACAATATCGGTACAATGATAGACTATGATACCGGAGTTGACGCATGGATTGGTTTGGACCATATCTGCCGGGCTTGGGCTTGGGCTTATCTTTCTCATTGAGTTTTTTGTTCTTTGCAGAAAGTAGTGGACTTATGACCCAATTTAGGCATTTTATTATGTTAGTTTTTTTAGAGTTGAAGCTTATCTATATCGACCAAAAAAAAAAGAGCAGCTTTTCTACAAGCCTCGGTGGAAGTTTTTGGTTCATCAGCATCAGCTGTAATGATTTCCCATCTATGATTCCCGTAGAGCCAAAGATATTTATAGCAGTAGGGGGAGTCTGAAATTCTGAATGTGAGTTTATATAAAAATGTTTCCAGAAACTAATGAAATTACAAAAAAAGACCTCCAAAATCATACAGGAGGTTCCAAATACATTATGCAACATAATCTACAAGAAACCAAAGATTCTTCGTTGCTACTACTGCCAATGAAAAGGAAGAGTTTGAGAGCCTTGATGATGATGATTCCCCTGCTGTGACCCATCAGAACCCATGTGGAATATTCCTGAGGTCTGATGAACATTATGTGCATCGTCACTTGATCCATGGGAGACCTGAACTGAATCCATTGGCTCTATATTGTTGCTGTTGTTGTTCCCATGAAGGCCGAGGCGGTGGTGGTGCATGAGAGATGTCGTATTAGGCTGCTGCATCATGTGTCTCAAACCCAACTCAGATGTCTGCTGCTGCGTCTGCGGTGATGACAGAAGAGAGAGAGCACAATCCGCATCGTGGAGGATTCGAGTTGTCGTTAACCTGTCATGACACATTTTGCTCTTTGCAGACGCAGCAGCCCCTGAAGAAGCAGTATCTGACATTGAAATGGTATTCAGAAGGGGCTGGCATACAGAAGCTCCATGAGTTTGGTTGTTGCTGCTTTGGAAAAGTGTGAATTGCTGCTTGTTTGCCCCTCCCTTGTTGTAGCTGCTGCTGCTGCTGGTTGAGGACCCGAGAAACATGTTCTGATGTTGTAGATGTTGGTTATGATGCCCGGTATTGGCTTCAGCTTTGACAACTGCAGCCCATGTTGGGTTCACAACAGTGGTGGAGGGATATACAAGTGGGCTAGAGAATGGCGACAATTGAGTACCTGCAAAAAGAGAACATATAATATAACAAATGCAAATGCACGCGAGCAATATGTGATTATAGAAAACAAGGTTCTTGTATAAACCAAATACCAGGTTATACAGATATACAGAGCTATGAATAGCACATCCAAAAAGTTAGCATTTCAGTGGCCACTAGATTATCAACTGTGAGAATGGACCACACATTACACATTTATATTGATGGAGCTAGCACTCTCAGCAAAGTTTCTGCAGCTAGATATGATGTATATGATTTTCTACTTGTAAAAGGTGTTTGTGTGGGTGCAAGAATGAGTCATCTGCTTCTTTTGCGCATGCACATGCCAGCTTCTGAACTTTCTATAGGTCAAGTGTAACACAAACAATGTTGCAGCTAGCTAACCTAGGTAGTTGGATAAGAAGCTTCCTGAACGCGACAAGGGTTCGGGTCGAGGCTTCCTTCTCCTACGGTTGTGTCCATCAAGACGTTTCCTGCAGCTTCTCTTCCCTTCGTCAAATTCCTCCAATGAATGGAACCTACAGAAAACAGCAAGGCCAGGGTTAAGAAAATTGACTTTCCAAGGATGGTGGCTCAGAAATGAGAGACTGACATATATGTAAATATCAAGGGGAAGTTCCCTTGTATCCAAAAAAAAAATATATCAAGGGGAAGAGTATTTTGGTCCTCAAAACATGTAGATCTTTTAGAGCAAGTTAAAGAAGGCTCGGTCCTTATCGATGCATAAGGACAAGTAAGAAAGGGTTTGAATTTGTAGGACATAGTCTCTGTCTACAAAAATAAGGATGACAGGAAAACAGAAGTTGCTATTAGTTCTATAGTCGAGCAATTTAATTAGCACCAAGAAAGAATATAATCTCACAGTAGTAACCATTCTTTCTTAAACAATTAATGGAGCCGGCTAAAACTTCATCATATAAGTATGGAGGCACCTTTAAATCTCCAAATCCTAAATCATCAAAATTCGGAATCAATGTAGCAGTGAAAACACAAAAGTACAAGATGCTGCAAATCAAAGAGCATTGCAAAAAACAAAACAACAACCAATGTCTACTAACAGTATGGAACTGGTTACAAAATCTTATACCTGCTGCATTGTTGGCAAAATCGTTGCTTCTGGCCATTTATTGTGACCATGGGAGTCTTAGAATGTAGTTCACAGACCTTATGGCGCCTATGGTAATCCCTACAAGTACTAAGGTTTGATCTACACCCATCAACGAGGCAAGAAACTGTCTGGGATCCTGCCCTTGACCTCTTTGAAGCCCCGGAAGGTGATGACGATGAAGGTTTAGGACCTCCATGTTGCTTGAACATGTCCAGCAACTGATTATTACCAGAATCACCCAACTGACCAAGCTTCAAATCAACAGAAAAGTCTCCTTTGATGGCCCTATGTTGATCTCCAAAGCTACTAGACTCATTCACTGTGTCCAAGTTGGAAAAGGTTGCTCGCTCAAGTTCACTCAAATCCCACGAAGATGGTGCTTTCATGTTCCAGTCCATAAAAACCTCTTTGACTTCTAACCAAAGCTTTTGTCCCAAAACCCCCCAACTAAGCTTCTCTCTTGCTCTTTGTAATTGTGTCACCTTCAAAGAAGAATGTATTCCACAAGTTCACCAAAACAAACAGAAGTACATAAGAAAATTTGCAGAAATGCAAATTCAGAAATCCATGTAACACTTGATGAAAATCCCAACTCACACAAATTCAAAAGAGTAATTTCCTCCTTCTAAAAAAAGAGAGAGTAATTTCCTCTGTCATACAAAACATGCATAAGAAGCCAACAGCAGCAATATGCAAATGTAACTGCTGCTAGAACCCAGAAATCCAATCCAAACCAATTTATGAGATAGATCATCCAGTGAAAAATGAACACATAAAGTAAGAAAAAATGTCAGTGGCAAAGCAAGAATCAAACTATTGGCTGATGAAAGCACGTTGCAAATTACTACATCTTCAAAAATGAAAGACAGACCCAAACAAACCAAAATTAGAAAGGAAGACTTTTCCAGTAGTTTGGAAACAGGAATAAATTAATTATATCTTAAGAAGGCATTGTTCCAGGAAATTGGGAAGCTTAGGATGGAAACCATTACTATTTTGGAACATGAAATAAATAAAAAAATATGAGAGAGAGAGAGAGAGAGAGAGAGAGAGAGAACTTACAGATAAGTGGTGCAGAAGAAGAATGGTTTCCCATCCATTTATTCACTGACATGGATTCCATAATAATCAATAAAGTGTATTCAAGAAAATAAAATAAAATAAAATAAAAACCAAAGCAAGAAACTTAATGAGTTGGGTGTGCAGGTTGACAAGTGAAGAATCACTTCTTCAACCTGTCAACAAAATGCCATTGGAGGTTTCTGCTGCACATTGAAAGAGAGACTGAAACTCTGAAAGGGGAGGATAATGTAATGAAAGACTACACAACTCTGTAAGAAACATCAGTGAGAAAGAGAGGAGGTGAGCTAAAGAGAAACAAGAAGAAAATGAAGGAGCCAAGATCACTTCCTTCTCTAACTCTTATCGAAAAATTTCTTTTGACTAACTTTTTACGTCAAAAGAAAAACGACGTGGCACATTTATAACCACAAGTTTACGTCAATAGCACTGTTGACTAACTTTTTCCGTCTTGTTCATTTTGTCTTGTTCTTTTCGACGAGCATTCACTACCTCACTGAAATGAAGAAACAACAAGAACCCATAAAAAGTCGACCCTATTCTCGAATACCCATAACGAGGACCCGATTATCCTTTTGAATCCGGCGACAACCGCTCGCGAGTCGCCGTAGCGGTGAACTCTGAATCGTTTCGACGGCACCAAGCGAAATCCTGGGTCACCCTTTGATCAAAAGCTATGACGGCGATCGGACGACGGTTCCGGTCGAGGAGGAAGATGGGCTCATAGACCTTGAATCAATCAGAGGATCTCCGGCTTAAGCAACTCGATTGGGCAGCCGTATGCTTCGGAACGTCGTCGTTTTGGGCAGTTCGTGACGGTGAAGGCGGGGTGAAATCAGACGATGTGCGGGCGCCCCGGGCCTCCCATGGGGCGGTGATGGGGATGGCGAAGTCTTTTGGGTCGTAGAACGAGTTCAAAGAGACTAGTAGGAGAGTGTTGGGTCGTAGAACGAGTTCAAATTTATTTTATCAATCATATCTCTTGGTACAAATAATTGAACTTGGTGAGTTAAAGTTTTGAGTTAACACCAAAATACTTTACACATTATTTGATCGAGTTAGTTTTAGTTTATTTAGGATATGGACCATATTAAAGCGGTCAAGCACATTGTTATTGTAAAGAATTTTTAATTTTCATAAAAGTTTTTGTCCTATACGGCGGATAAATCTCATTGGAAAATGAGTGCCGCCCTAACAATAACCATTCAGCATGCATATTTCATATTTATTTTCCTTTCACAATATTACATTAGTAAATATTAGATGTCTTTGACATGCATTTTTTTCAATTTATTTATATTTATTTTCCTTTATATTTATATTTCATATTTATTTTTATTTTCCTTTAACCATTGTGCTTTTTTTCTTTTTCTTTAAAAAAAAATTATTTGTACCACACGAGACGCATCCAATGGAATTCATGGTATTGACCGGAATGCATTTTATTTGAGTGACATCATTGAAGTAACGGATGCATGTCGTAGCATGGAGATGGGGTTTGAATGAACGTAAGTGCAATAACCAAATTGCTCATACACTTTCAATAAGTATGGTGAAGATGATGCAAACTATGTTTTGTTGCGAATATGGGCTTCCTTGACTCCATGAAGTTATGGATGCTAGTAGTAGAATCTAGCAGTTATAGGGTGTCTAGCTAATATACCATCACACATTCACACTAGTACTTGAAGCGATGCTAGGATATAGTATAAGATTAGTTTTAGGACTATGAGTGTTAGGTTTCACATATAATTTCACCGTCATTAACGAGTAACACTACATCTTCAAGCTTAAACTGATATTAACATCTTGTGTGAAACCATATAACATGAATATTTACACGATTGAAAATTTGGCTATTAACGAGTTGAGTTAATGTGCACGATGCATATGAAACTAGAGCCCCCCACGAAATCACTGTTAGAGCGCGCGGTTACTTCTGTTAGCTTGGTAACAATTCACATGTGAGTCACTGTAATAATCCTGATGATGGGAGGAGAAATAATCCAAGAAAGAAATAATTGTAAGACCAAGAGAGACAGAGAGACGGAGAGAAATAATTGGAGGGTAAAACGGTAACGCTGCATAATCCACATACAATGGACAAGTCCTTCAAATCTGCAAGTCTGCAACATAACAGCCCACAAAGTCAGTATATGGCAGCTGTCAATTGCGACTGTCCGTGGGACCCACACCGCCCTTTGTCCCAGCCGGGGAAAAAGGGTCTGTTGCTTTACAGGCCTGCCACGTGTCCTTCTGGCAACCTCTCCTCCATGACTGACTTCCACCCTCCGGTCTGATCCCCCGCAGCGTAGGTTTCACTCGTCGGCACCATCCACTGATCCGACGTCGCGTCATTATTGTCGCGTACACAAGCGTCATCATGACGTGTTTAAATTTTTTGGGAAATGAAAGTAACCATTCGTCTTTCTCACACAACAAGAGTGAAAGAGAGAGATTTCTATGTCTGAAAAGATTAGAAAATTACCATAAAAGTTATTAATTGACGTAGAAAAATAATATGTCGTGAGTAATAAATACATGAACAAAATAAAAGAAATTGGTTCCATTATATTTTGGACAGAACCATTTTTTTTCTATATTTTATGTTATTTTACATTACAAACGTAAAACGAACAACTCTTATTTATTTATGTTTAATTTTCAGAAACCAACCGAGACATGATTGTGTAGTAGCTAAATAGAATAATTTTAATATGATAACAGAGTCGCTACTGTTTTAATGATTGTACTTACATCTTTCAAGTTTTGATAAACGGGTATGTTTGTTAATGAATAGTTACTAATATATGTTATCTGATCCGCATTTCACGTATGATACATTAATTTATTTGGTCCAAACTAATGGAACATGCCAAACTCGGATAGATGTAGACGTGTAATTGTATGTGGTGTACAATTATGAATCATGTAACTGATTGATGAGAGATGGATGGATGGAGCCGCATTTATGTCCATGGCTAACCTAGCTCGCATTGACAACGACTTTTCTTGAGAGGGCCATTCCAGTGTTCTAAACTAGGGTAATTGAGACACATCTGGTTCATGATATGTACGTATGACGTTGATATATATTATTTGGCTGTGGCAAGACCATGGCTCTAACAAATTGTTAGTAGTCCATGACTTCAAACAATTGTTATCGTATGTGCATTCAAAAAATTATATACATGATCAAATTAAAAGATTAAATCTCGCTTTCTAAACTATCAAGAGTTCCAAACTCAGGTTAGACGATAGGGTTGATCTCAGGTTTCGACATCCCACACCTCGTATTCAAGTGACCGCAGCTTCATCCGCCGCCGTTCTATTTTGACATGTAACTTGGCGCTAATAGAGATGAAGAAATTGTGGAGACCGGAGAGAATGAAAAAAATGGAAGCATGCATATTATTGGCGAGCTGTGATTCCCATGCTCTATAGTCATGTCCATTGTCACTGCCCACCACTTCAGTCAGTTCATCCTGCTGTTCTTGAGTATAAATTGCTTGATTTGGGAGGAGCAAGAGCTCAATATCAGCACATGGTTTCCGGATCCGAGTCGCCAATTTTCTCAAAGCATCCATGAATGGATGCGACTACACCTTGGTGCTAGTATTCAATGTCTGCTACTAATATTAGGTCTTTTCCGAGTCTCCCAGCCAATACCCATTTTTCGTTTTGTCAAGTGAGATATATACGAAAACACGGTTCATCACAGGCCATTAGAAATAGGAACTGTGGATAGTATGTTTTGAAAGCTTTGTTTCGGATGACCGACATTTCAACATCGATGGTTTTCTTACGATGCAAGTGATTGAAAGAGAGAAAACGAAAGGAAAATGAGAGGTAGATTTGATAATTACTCATACTAGTAACAAAGACAAATGAAAAATACCAATCAATAATATTGGTATTTGGTTGTACTAGTTGATAGATTCTTCATCACATAGAGAAACATAACCAATTAAGCGCCAACAGAGAGTTAGAGTCCTAACATGTCTTAAAGGCGTGTTGCTCAATATCTTACCTATTTTTACATCATATTTTCTGCATTTTCTCACCAATTATATGTTCTTAGAATTCTATCTAAAACAAGAATTTATTCAATATAACAGAGCATCATCAATTCATCAAATATCAATCTATCAAGTCACTTTTCTTACCATACATAAAGTAAGTCATTTTTTCTTACTATTAAAATTTTACCCCCTAGGCCAAATGTTGCATACTCCAAATGTTTGGTATCAAGCCCAAACTCTTAAAGCCCAACTCAGGTTTGGTCAAATAATAAACAAGTATCTGAATCAAAATCAAAATTCCCCAATTTCAATTCTGGACTAGTAGTGCTTAAACCCTCGTCTCCAGCTTTTAGGGTTCGTCTCGCTCCTTCCTTCGTTCAATTTCGTAAGCAATTCAATCTAGGGTTTCTTCACCACAGTAAAACTTCGCTGCCTCCAAAAAAATGTGATTCTTGTGTTGTTTCGTTTCAAAAATTGCAGGTTTGCGGTTGAAAATGGACGGCGAGGAGTTGACTGAACAGGAGACCGCTCTTTACGATCGCCAAATTAGGGTTTGGGGCGCTGATGCTCAGAGAAGGTAAAGCTTCTAGTTCCCTTCTTTTCTTTTCTTTTTGGAATTCTGAGTTGCTTGCTTTGCTTAAAGCTTTGATTTTGATTTTGGTTTAGGCTGAGCAAAGCTCATATACTAGTCTGTGGAATTAATGGGACTACTGCCGAGGTAATTGAGCTAATTTGAACTGTCATATCTACTCTGGTTTGTGTTAGAATGAAAATGTTGGTGTGCAATTTTTGTTAAACTTCTGTGGTTTTTGTGCTTTTGGGTAGTTTTGCAAGAACATTGTACTAGCAGGAGTCGGTAGTTTGACACTGGTGGATGATCGGGTAGCGACCGAAGAGGCCCTTTCTGCTAACTTTTTGATACCTTGTGATGAAAGTGTGTATGGTGGGAAAACTCTAACCGAGCTTTGTCGTGATTCTCTGAAAGATTTCAATCCGATGGTTCGTGTTTCTGTGGAGAAAGGTCTGCTTTCTAGTGCTACAGATTTTCCAATGATTTGATTCAGATTAAGTAGCTGAAACAAATTTTTGAGTATATTAAGAGTATACTAGTTTAAGAGTATATTAAACGAATTTTCCAATGGTTGTTCGTATCAAAGGAGTGGTGATTGTTGGGAAATTTATGGCACATAGATTAGTTTTTTTTTCTTTTTATAATTTCTGGTAGAAGAAGAATTAAGAGTATCCCATTCTTTGATCTCACAGGTGACTTGTCAAACTTTGGTGGTGAGTTCTACAGCAACTTTGATGTTGTGGTCATCAGTTGTTGCTCTCTCTCTACAAAAGTGTGATGCTCCTTCTCTTCAGATTTGATTATCACTTTCCGATTTACATTGATCATGAGTTTAATCCACATTATCTATTGTCTTTTGTCAATTCTTCTTTTGTAGAAACTGATCAATGAAAAATGCCGAAAGTTATCAAAGCGGGTTGCATTTTACACAGTTGATTGTAGAGACTCTTGTGGTGAAATTTTTGTTGATCTGCAACTCCATAAATACTCAAAGGTGACCATCTGATATGATTTCTTATATTCTAGTTTCACTGAAGTGGTTGCCAATTTCTTTTCTTGATTTATGGCTAAAGCTATTATTACCAGAACTGTAAATCTTATAATTTTCCAATGAATCACTATTTGTTTGAGCACATATTGACTGTTATGATGTAGATTATAATGAAAAAATACTCTCAGGCATCTTCAGCATAGAGACTCTAAAGACAGAAAAAGACTGACTTTCTTCTTCTTCTTTGTTTCCTTAACAGCAAAAACTGGAGGAAACAATTGAATGTGAGCACAATTATCCAAGTTTTGAGGTATGACTTGGTCTTTCATTGCTCTAGATGTTGAGTTTGGTTGCATAATTTTCATGCATATCATCCATTCTTTCTCCCACTTCCCAGACATTTTTGCAATTATGAAGCTTCATTTAGGTCACATTCTGCGTGTTTCATTAATTTGGGACCTGCATTCATCTTAATAAGACCTCAATAATTTTTTATGGAAATGCTGTTATTCATAATACATGGATTTAGATTGTTGCAAGTCACATACAGAGATAATGGTCACATTTTGGGTAATAATGTGTGTCACATATAGCATGAACTTACTAATGTCTAGTGCACTTATGCCTCTGAATTCCAGGAATCAATTTCAGTACCTTGGAAAGCACTTCCCAGAAAAATGTCAAAGCTGTACTTTGCTATGCGAGGTTTGTTAAATTAACTTATTGTTTTTGTGTGTGTGTGTGTGTGTGAAAAATGTTGGGATTACCCATAGGATAAAGATAAGAGAGGAAAATGAATTATTCTCAGCTAGATGTGAACAATTAAAAACTACCCGTTTTACTGATGGATCATTGGAGAGCATAAAATGGCCATAAAATAAACAAAAAAATAGCCAAAGAAATAAAAAACGAAGAGGAATAACATTGACCTTCAACAAATGAGATGAGGGGTGCATATATCAATTTCTTTAAAGCCTTGCTGTCCAAAATTCTTTTGCCATCAATATCGAGACTTATAGAATGAAGATGTTCTCTTAAAGAACTACTGCCCTCATATTTACTACAAGTCTCTTGTCATGTGTCGACCACAGGGTTGCACATGTTATACTGCTTTAACTTTAGTCTTGCTGCTATGTTGTGGTCCTGCTACACTTTTTGTGCCATCAGTCCAACACCAACTTATAGGATGAAAATGATCTCATAAAGAGGAATTTCGCCCTTAAATTTATCTCAAGTCTTGTATGAATTGGTTTCCACTTATCGAAGACCAAGATATGTGAATTAAGATTATTGTCACTTAACTGCAGTGATAGAGAGGTTTGAAGAAGCTGAGCAACGTAAACCCGGAGAAGTATCAATTGCAGATCTTCCTGGTGTTTTGAAATTGAAGAAGGAATTCTGTGAATCACAGGTGTGGTACTTAAAAGTTGTTATTCTTTTGCCTCTCTTATGCATGCCAATGTGGTACTTAAAAGTGTTATCTTTCTGCCTACTGCATTGCCTTACACTTGCTAACGTAACAACCATGCAGTCGTTGAAGGAATCTCATATTCCTGATGCCCTCCTTGAAAGATTGGTGACAGATCCAAGAGAATTTCCTCCTGTTTGTCCCATCATTGGGGGGATTCTTGGGCAGGTGTGCCAACTATCCATCTTATTATATTAAGTAAAAGTGTTTACTTCCCATCTAGAAATATAATGAAATGTTGATTCCCTGACGTTGATAGTTTTGTACTGAACTTCTCAGGAGGTTATCAAAGCAATATCAGGCAAAGGAGAACCTCTAAAGAATTTCTTCTTCTTTGATGCTATGGATGGAAAGGGCATAATAGAGGACCTATCAAACTTTAACACGGGAAGCTAAGCAGCCTTGTAGAGAGGGATGTGATTGTTCAAAGGGTTGAAAGTAGGACAGTCCTAACTGCCATATAGTGTTGGTAATAGAATTTCAGGAGGCTTGACCCCTTTTCAGGTAGCTTATAAAAATCCTACCTTTCCGGTTCGGATTCTGATTACTCATCCGTTACTAGACTGTATTTGCTAGTGAACCTTACACTACAACATTCAATGATTGGCAATGTATGTTCACAGTCATAGTTACGAGTCTGAGTGTATTGTTCATCGGGTTATCCAACTGTTAAACAAGTTCATGTCTTTAAAAAATATTGATGGCTAGACTTGATGTTTCTTTCATTTGTATGAGAATCGACATTTGAATTAAGTATTTGGTCCATCAAAACTTAATGGAGCGTATATTACTATGCTGATGTCCAGGAGTAGATCATTATACCAAAATCTCAAGGTCCACCTAGTGATACATGATTCATTCTTGAGGTGAAGCCTAGTGGGGGATTGAGCAACTAAGAAAGCAAAGGCCAAAGGGATGAAAGCTGCATTAACTTTAATCTTCGAGATCAAGTCCATTGATGTTTATGATTTAGGTCATTAGGTGTGCTGATGAGATTATGGGATAAGATTTGTACGGATGGGTTTTTCTTAACAAAACAAAATTAGGTATTGAACACTAATCATTACCGAGAACACTGACCCTAATCAAATTCTCACATAGTTTATTTCCATAGCAATCTTTCATGTGAATTTAAAATCTGTTGGCCGTTACAAGAGGATTATTGGAAGGAAATACTCGAATTTGAAACAGTATAGATCAAAATCATTGACTGAAATGCTAAACTTCAGAGACTTTTAAGGTAAAAGACTACCCAAGAGAATGTGCTTTTAACCTGGAAAGATTATTTACTATAAGTGAATTTTCTTTTCTCTTTTGATGCTTCACAAATAGGTTTCCTTTCACTATATGCAGAAATTCCAAATTGGAGAAAAGAAAGAAAATGGTAACAACTAGAAGGAAAAAGCAAAAGAATAAGGAAAGCACAAAGTAGTAGGGTAGATAATAGAGGCTGTAATGATCTACTTTACCACTATAAATCATGATTAGTGGTTCAGTGATCCTGATTAATTCTTCCACAATACGAAGAATCACAAAGGAGTCCCCTACACAATCCCATTGACTCCAAAAATCAAATTTTCAAAAGAGTTATGATATTCAGAATGAGGTTTATTCTTATCTTTCTTGACTGTGTTTGAAAATCAAAATTAAATCACCAAACTCATCATCATCCAGATAACCCTTTTTCAATTCAAAAGCACCTACAAATTACACTTCTCACAAGACCCTACCATGGAAAGCCAAAAGGCAAATGACCCTAGTGTTAAAAGTCCTCAATTAGAGAAGCTACAAGAGCATTTCATGAATTTGCAACAAGAGTGGGAGTCATACAAACAGTCCAACCCCAAAACCAAGAGGAGATCATGTTCTTCATCCTCAAGCACCTTGGCCAAAACTGTCGATCAACTCCTTGACAACTCTCCAAGGCACCTCATGTCTTCACTTCAGCACATAATGCCTCCCTCAAAAGGCGATAGCTGGAATGTCAGGACTAATGATCTGGCAGTGGAAGAGATTAAAAGAGATCGAAGGGCTGTGATTGAGAGTCGCAAGTTGAGGGGAAGGAGGCTTTTTGAAGATCAGCATGAAGAAACTGAAATTGGTTATGGAGGAGAAGAGAGTGAATCGGGTAGCTGGGATGATTGGGATCAAGAAAGTGAGATGAGATCACTTCCATTTTGTGGTTCTGGTGGTGAAGAAGTTGAATCAGGTGAGAGCAAAGAGATTAAAGTTTGTTTTCAGGATTCCATTTCATCTTTAACCTCTTCCATAGGTGGTGAGAAAATGAAGGAAGAAGAGAAACTAGTGACTGTGGAAAAGGAGGAGGTTGTTAGTAATGGGGTAAGTCGCATTGTTATGATCATGCCTGCCCTTGCCATTGCTGCACTTACATTTGCAGTTTGCAGTATCAGAGGTCTTTATGGATATGGGAATGAACATTATGAGCTAATTCTAGTCCCAACGTGACATTCTCTTTCACCGTCCCTGGTTACTTACGAGAGTTGATTATTTTTTAACTAATTTCAGTTTACCCTCATTAATTTTAGGTCGATCAACATGTTATTTTTTTTCTTTCAATTTCATCAAAAACACCTCTCGACTCCCAATTTCATCAGCCGCGCATATCTAAACCTCCAATCTCCATCCAATTTCTCTGTCAAGTGATGATTTGATATCAAGAAGAAAGTCAAATTTTGAAAGTAACATTTCAGACCAATTTCCCTCGTATTGATACACATCTCCTTTCTCATCACAATCCTCTAACCTTAGTGATTTTGGTGGGATTGAATGCAATTTGTCTATTTTCCCTTTTTCTGTGAGCCTAGTGACTTCAAATTTGGTTTTCTTCTTAATACCATGTCATCACATGACGAGGAATTGTATAGAAATAGGAAGTTTAGACACGGCTGATGAAAATTGAAAGTCGAGGGGTGCTTTTGATGAAATTGAAAGAAAATGGACTAACATGATGTTCGACTTAAAGTTGATGGGATAAATTGAAATTAGTCCATTATTTTTTATTATTCCAGTCTCATCAACACGTACTCTGTTCTTTTTCTGAAGTACTCTACGATTTGCATTTGTAGATCAGATAAACATTATATTCACATAACTAGAGCATATGTATAAGATGTCTGTTTCCATTTTTACAGAGCCAAGTACCGATTATGAAATAGAGAGTCAAATCGGCATTGTAAGCTAGGAATGTGATTAGAAACTTTCACGTTGCAAATGGACACATATATATCATTACTTGTTTTGCTGTATTATGTCCTTAATTGGTTAACGATCTGCTCAAAGGTTTCATCAGAATTTTCAGTGGGATGAACATGTATTCCTTCATATGTGGTGAGCACAATTTCCTCATCTCTAGAAAGGCGTTGGACTTGCTTTTTCACGTTGCACCCTTGATGTGTACACTTGTAGTAACTTCTGCATAAATAGGAAAACTCGGGATGATTTCAAGTATCTAATAATGTATTGATATGAGAGTTTTCAAACATTATAGAAATGAAAATTTTCATTTTAATTCCCATGACATATCAGGAAGTTTTGAAATCGATACACCAATAAAGCATTTCCAAATTAATCAATGGGGCATTACTGCATTAGAAGAATCCAACCTTCCATCACCATTACTAGGCTTAAAAGGACACATTTACAAATCAATTCACTTTGTAAAACTAAAATGATTTACATTCTTCTTTTTATTCTTCTCTGTTTCTGTCAATATGCAAAGTAATCTTCATATTAACATGTACATGTACGGTAAGCTGATACCATATAATTGTAACATTCATATAACAATATATATATATATATATATATATATAATTGTTACATTGTTTATCATAAGAGATGCATCAACTAGTGTAAGATGCTTGAGCTTATTGGGTGTTCAAACTATCAGATTTCGTTTTAAAATAAGAGAAACATAATAGCTTAGACAAGTGTGACCAGCTTAAATATAATCACCTAAAATTGTTAGTTTCTTTCAATATCTCATAATCAACATCTACTAGGTGACCCTAAAAAAAAAAAAAAAATAAATAAAATCTAGCAGAATTGATTCCTACAACCCGGCTTCCTCGATCATCCCTTCAAATGGAACAAATCATAGGTCTTTTGTTGTTGTTTAATATCATCTTCATGTTTATAAGAGAAAATCATTGTTGTTTAATGTCATCTTCATGCGCATGAGGATGACATTAAGAACAGTAGGGTTGATAATATTTGAATGCAATTACACATTTACCGAATTTAGAAGAATTTTTTACAGGGATGGTGTGATGATTTCACACACATGACAAACCAGTATACATGAACCTGATCATGAAATCTTGTATCAGATGAAACATTCATCTACAGTTTGATGATAACTACAAGAGACTAACCTGGGAAAGTTACTGTTCTTAACCCTTTTTTGCCCATATTTTCGCCACCGATATCCATCATCAAGTACATCAACTTGGCTCCTTGTTTGAAATGCAATTTTGTGCTTCTTGGTCTCCTCGTCACCGTAGTGTTTCCTTCCCGATTTCAATTTGTTTACTGAACTGTAGGAGGTTCCGCATATATCCATAGGAACTGCATTGCTACTATGAACATGAGGAAATAATTGAGGAATACTTGAAGCAGCGCTCGATGAGAAATTATAAGCTGATGATGGTGATAAACCAAAGATACGTATTTGGTTGTGCTCCATTTGATGAGAAGGAGATGAATTGTGATCAGAGTTAATTAGTATTTATTGTGAAGTAAGGAAAGATAAACGAGGTTAATGCATCTAGCTTGTAGAAGTGGACTTCGTAGAAATTTTTGGGCGGCTTTTAGTGGCCAACTTCCATACTTCACTAACTACAGAGAAAAACTGACTTGAGCTTTCTGTAGACGAAGAAAGTCACACTAGTAGAGGAAGGCTAGCTATGTCGGCACGGATCATAGGCACCTTTTCATAATTTGAGTAGGAAATCTAGTTTGGTACAAGGATCATTAGGATACAAAAGGTAATATGACTTTCTTGTTCTTACTATTATTATGAAATTGAACGTATTCTTTTCACCAAATCCTTCACTTCACGCTTCCACAGTCATCTTCTGTGACTAATTAAGTAGAAGTTCATATGTGCGATGAAAATGATGATATGGAAACTCGAAACTGCTTGGTATATGACAATTCTGGGCAAATCAAAAGTGAATGGCATTGCTCCGAGTAAAAAAGTAAGGTAAAGATTTCTTCTTTGATGATATAGTCATACTTCAAGTTACCAGATGACTCTTTTCTTGTTCTGTTAGTGTCAAGCAGCAGTTTCTAAGATTCGGGTAGAAAACTGAGTGCGCACTTTTTCAATTTATTCTTCAATGAAGTTCACTAAAGAGTTTACTGATAAGGAAATATGGAATTCATAATAACTCATAAAGCTTTTTAGGCTTGGACATCTTTGTTGGGAGCATAGGGTAAAAGTTCATAATGAAGTACTTGTACTGATTAGTTTTTCTTAACAGCATTTGGGTGAGTAGGAGCAGCTGTCTGTGGTGGTGGGTTAAGCTCATTCCAGGCTTCAATCCAAGTGACCATGGCATCCCCAAGTTTCTGAAAGTAAGGATCAATTGGGCCAAGTTTTTCCTTGACACTTTTGGCAAGCACAATGTAGCATTCTTGAACAGTTTTGCACTCCTTCGGGAGAACAATGGACTGGAAAAATGGGATCATATCTTCCTGCCAGTAAATGCCTTTGTACTCTTTCTTCAGGTTCACAAATGGGTTGCTTGCCTTGCTATGCCATATGTATGGCAGTCCTGTCTTAACCCCTAGCCTCAAATGGTCACATATCACCTGAATAGACCACATAGCAAAAGTTGTCATGTTGGTGGATCATGGATATGTAGAAAAAAAAAAAATTAACGATCATTATTGTATTTGTCGGTTATAAAATCTCTCTCGTAATGTACATGTGAAACTCACTTCTTATATGATGAGATCAACTCATATACATTCTTGAGAATGATGTTAAATCAATCTTAGTATGTGTTCAATTTGAAAGTATTTCAAAGTATGAAAATCCAAATGATAATAGGTATGATTTTCTGTTGCCATTTTTTAAGAGAAATGAAAACAGAATGTCATTTTTTGAAGCTGATTACCTTGGCACACCAGCCAGCCCACATATCATCATATCTGCCAATGGGCTGGCCATCACCCATGAGCCCAAAGTACATAGCTGGGCCTATCAGCTCCCTATCAAAAGCCAGATTCATCCCACACATTGGGAAAAGGGTGCCTTTGGGGATTGTCATCACAGCATCAACATACCTGCTTGAACTAAAGAAACTTAATCCTCAATTATTTTCACAACTATTGCCAACTTCATACACATCAAATTTGTTCACAAAATGATTGGTTAGTTTGAAAAGACAGCAACTTATATTTAAGAGAGTTCTAACTTTGAATAGATGAAACAATTCCATAAAGAAATGGAGACTGGGTTAACCTGGTGTTGCGCTCACGAGGCTTGACAAGCTGAGTCGGGGCATCGTAGTCAGGAATGTTGAGCCAAAGACCATGAGAAATAGCAGTAGGCACGCCTTCTCGCAAGCTAAATGGGTAGCCACGAACAAAGTCAGCTCCTTCAGCAAATGGATCATAGAGTGTGTTGAAGAACAATGGAGTTGATGGTTTCAGCAGGTTTCGAATGTGCTGAGCCAATGCATTGATCTCTTTCCCACTAGGATCCTTTGCCACCTTCAACAAAATTAACAAACAATATCGATGAAATTTTTCACCAAAAGAGTGTTATACATATATGCGCGCATGCTTATTAGACTAATAAGACTTACAAAGCAATCGTCATCAATGGTGAAGATGTACTTTTTCTTGGACACCAAGAAACCAAAGCAGCGACATGCAGAGTCCTTGAAAGAAATGCAGCTAGCCTTAGGACCTAAGACCTTGTTGACATGGTCACGGTTATAGAGCTCGTAGTCGAAGCCGTTGGGAACTCGAATAGCATTGGAGGGATCGCCGTCTTGTACGATGATGAGGTGGTAGGGTTGGAAGAAAGGCCTCCATTGCTCCAAGAAATCAAGGTTCCTGATAGTAGGGATCACGATGTCGAGCTCGTCTTTCAGATCAGCTACCATGGCCATCTTGAGAGCTTGATGGAGGTGGTGGGATGGTGTAAATGGAGATGATAGATGATGTATATATAGTTTGAATTGGGAGATAGAGGAGCGTAGGGTTTGTTTAAATTATATTAGTAACGAGGAAAAGGTGAATGCAGAAGAGAAAGAAAGAGTGATGGATACATAAAGGACGAGGTTGCACAGAGTTTATGGCATTACCCACATGACTTGGCGTGAGTTGGTGAAATCTACATGCATGAACACCATGGCTATAGCAACAAGCGTTTTCTGGGTTTCCATGGGTTAGCCTAATCTGGGAATCAATGAAAACGTGAAGCTATCTAGCTAACCTACCTGGGACGGTTTTAATCAGATTGATGCCGTTTTGGGACTTCAGTTTTGAAACATGCATGAATTTTCTCGTGATGACAATTCCAGAACGGATCACGGATGGATGGGGTTCTAATTGTTCTATGTGTCAAGTTTCGGCATTTATGAAACGAAAGCTAAGCTTCGATTTGGTCTGATAACATTATGAATTAAAACAATGCAAAAGATTAATGGACATAATCAGACAAATCTATAAATTCCTGCTCATTTCTGGGGAAAGTATGGAGTAGCTTCACTTCCAAGCTAGGGTGCATTTGGGTAGGTTCCAATTTCTAAGGATCTATGAGTCAAACTGTCATCCTTGAGAAGTAAAGTGCCTCTTGGTCCTCTTCCAATACTATATCATTTCTTGTTGGTAATAAGTATACACACAATGATCTTAAACAAGTCTGTCTCTAGCTATGCCTGCGCATCCTTGTTCGTGTGAGACACAAATAACTCTTTCAAAATAACAAAGTCCGCTGAAGATCAAATTATGTATTGTATATCTGTTTTAATGCATGTTATATACATACCTTAACCTAACTATATCACATCCGGTAAGGTTCTATCATATCAATCTATCATCATAGTATATGCGATTTGTAATTTTGGATTCTCTTTATGTTATTGTAACATTGTCCCACGCATGTAGCTAGCTTACCCTTTACATCTAATAAACATTTGTAAGGACTTGTAGACAATAGGCATCGTTAGGTATGGGTTGCATCGGTGATGGGTCACATCTGATCCATTGCTAGCTAGCCTTCTGATCGATGTGTGCTTTGAGCCTTTGAGTACTAAGAAGGTACCCTGCATGTGTTTATGGTGCAGCATATGCATGTATCGTGTTACAAAGTCTCTCATTTCATCGGAATGGGACCCTCCTCAATGCATTTGTCCATCACTTGGCATCATGGCATATCCAACTCCTACTACCATAATGTTAGGCTTTCCTCGGACACAGTTGCCTTCACTATCTTTAGGAATCACAATGCTAGCTGTATTATCCAATGTCCAACGTACTGTATGTAGGAAAATAATGGAATTTTCCCACATCATCACTATATTTGTTTGATTCCGATCGTCTTTTAATAAGGATCTTATAATGAGGATCAAGTGATACGAGAAATTTTGAATGAACAGTCAGATGACATGCACATTTGAATTTAAATATATTAATTAAAATTTAAAACATTTATCAAACCGTTCATTTAAAACTCATCACTTATTCTTCATAATAATGTCTTTTGTTAGAAGCTCTTCTCTCAAACCATATGCAACTTAATTGTTGTGGGAGAAAACCTCTTAAACTTTTTAAAGAAACAATTTTGAATGTTCTCTAATCACGTAACCTAGGTGAGGCATATGGGGCTTGGAGAAGTGGGCCAGATGGACCAACAATGGAGCCCAATTTCGTCCACCGTAAGCAGAGAGGGAGGTCACGTCGCTTTTCGTGTTATTCACTTATTTGGTGGGTGCCCAAGGATTTCCATATATTTGACACCTAAATGATCTAGGGTAAAATTATACAAGGTACGTCTATTTTTATCTCATAATTCACTTTAATCATCTCATATGTTAATAATTTATTAAATAACTAATATATTTTAATGTAAATTTACAACAAATGACAATAATTTATTACACATTACAAATTCTTTTTTTTAGATAAACACTTGCTTCATAAACCTTAACCCATAATTTATCATATTCGATTTTTTTATGAAGTCTGAAGAAGACACTAGCATTCAACTGAAGATGAGGTGAATTGTTTATATATTATTTTTCTTCTCTTTTTTTTCTTTGTATGTTTCGTCTATCATTTTACTCATTATTTCTCATATCGATTTTATATGTAAATTATCATGTCTAGTCGCTCATTGATATATATATTCGATTTGTTTTTTTTTCATTGGCGTCAAAGCTTTTTCCAAGTAGAGTTTACAGACATTGTGCATCTTGATATCGACGAATATCAATGAGTTGTTAAGTTTGAGAGTTTTTTCTTGTTCTTTAATTGAGATTTACACTTTAATGTGATTTTTATTGTTCAATTTGTGATTCCACTTACCCAAATGGTATTAATCTTATTATTTTCTTCAATTTCATTTTATTTTTGGAGTTCAATGGTTATGAGAATAGGCTGATATTGTGTGTATTGCAGATCAGTGAATAAAGTAAATTTAAAATTAAAAAATATATAGGCGGGGTGAAAAGAGATCAAATGTAAGGTGAACAAAGCAAATCTGAAATTTAAAATATATATATATATAGGGTGAACAAAGCAAATATGGGAAAAAGGTATTTCATGTATTGTAAATAGGTGAACAAAATAGACTTGCAATTAAAAATATATAAATGAGGTGTGAAGAAAACTTGGGGTGAACAAACTGGTTTGTGGGGTAGCAATAGACGCACCTAATTATATATCACGATCCAAGAGAATTCTCAAATCTCACATAAATTAAACCAGGAGGCTTTAGATTCTTTTTTCTTTTTATTTTAAAAGGGAGGCTTAGATTTATTTTCTGAATAAGAATGAGGTTAGGCTTAGAGAACATTGAAAAAAAAATTCAACACATAATCATAAATCAGATATGCATATATGTCATGAATTCAAACTTCGGGAGTAGTTCTAATGAGGACCACTAAGTTAAGGACTAGTTAAGGACTAGTTAAGGACTTTTTCGTTTCACCCATTTTTCGATCGCATATTCACATCTCGACCGTCTAGTTTGTAGATATATATATATGAGTGATCATCTCTACAAATTTTCATCCAAATTGAAAATCGTTAAGGCAATCATAAATATGATTTACCAATTATAAACTTGAACGGCTCTTGTTTGACAGATTTGGATTGTCCATTGATTTGATTTAGTTCGATCCCTTAATGATCACAAATTTTGCTGAAAATTTGTAGAAGTGATCTACTTATATAGACCTAAAATTTGAACGATTGAGATGGAAAAATGTAATTGAAAAGTGGGTGTAATAAACGATTAATGAGAAAGTCCTCAACTAGTCCTTAACTTAGTGATCCTCATTAGAACCCCTCCCTTCAAACTTCATCTCATATACAAGGCATGTAAGTTATTAATAACAAACTCCTTTTTTATTTTAAATGTCTGGCCTCTATTTCAATAAGATTTTCATTAGACAATAAGGTACGGTCTTGTCAGTTTCACCAAACCAAAAAGAAGAGGGTATTGGTTTTGGAATATTAACTATTTTCTACCACCTTTGAGCTTATAATATACAAAACAAAAATAAGCTAGGCATATATACAGCAATGTGAATGTGAAGGCACTAAGCCACTAACGTATGCAAAATCAAATCAAAGTCACTTCGAATTGGCATTATTGCAACCAAAATGGAAACACATCGATCCCAACTTATCCGGTAAATTTGAGCCAAATGTTCTTCCAAATTCAATTCCCTCATCTGCAATCCCATCGTACCGCCATTTTGTGGAATCCCAGTCCACATTATTGAACCCCAAAATCCCATACACATTGCCATGTACGCTGTAATACCCTAGATTTTTATTTTATTTTTCTTGTATTATTTTCATATTTAATAAAGGATTATTTATGGAAAGTCTTTAGTTTGTGCGAAGTTGAAGCTTCGGGAGTAATTTTTAAGATACTTTGACTTTTAAGAGGCCCAAAAGTTGACTTTATTTTCTGTAAGTTATCTTCAAAAACTTCATTCTTGAAAGTTGTAGAGTTTGTTGATACGAGTTCATAGACATGCGGCGCGCCCAAAATGGAGGTAGTATGAGAAAGTTATAATCAGAGGAAGTTAGTTTCCGGGTTTGGAAACTTGTTAAGTAGAAAAATGTGGGAGAGTTATTTTTAGAAACCTAAAAATCAATTTCACTTTCTCTCTCCTCCCTCTCCCGAACTCCTCCCGCTCTCCGTTTTTCTCCGACTGATTTCTCCCTCATCCGGCCACCAAACCAGACGCCATCGGTCCCGTTCAGTCCGCACGCCATCGGTCCTGATTTCTCCCTCCTCTCCATTTCTGGAGCAGTCCCGCCTGCCGTCAAGCTGCCACGGAGCGGCTGCAACATCACCAGGCGATTTCGGCGGCGTTTCAGGTGAGAGTTAGGTGAGTCTTGCTCCTCTCCTTCCTCTAGTGATGTTTATACGTCTTTGGTGACCTGAAAACCAAGTTTGGGTACCGGTTTTATAGATTTGGTTTTGGAGTTTCAGGGTGTTTTCCTGCCGATCCTGGCCGAACCAGTTAAAACCTCAGGTATTAAAGTTGTTCACCATGCTTCAATCTACAAGTTTCATGTTGTGAGTTTCTCCTAAGTCGGAAGTTTTGGGGTGGCACATGGGGCTCACTCGCCGCCGCTTGTGGCGGCTCGTCCGGCTGAGTTGTTGCCTTAGTTTCCTGTGGTTAGCTAGTCATTGCTGCTGTGATCTTGTTGAGAGGTAGTTTGGCTAAGTTTTGAGCAAGGTTTGCATGTTAGGACTTAGGTTTATTTGTTTTGGCTTGATTGAGTTTGAATTTAGGTTTTGAATATTTGAGACAGCTCAATTGTGTCATTAAGTTCAACGACTTTGGGAAGTTGTCCTCCTTTGAGCTAAAGGTTAGTTTAAGGGTTTTGTGTTATCCTCTAGTACTTTGGTTTCTAAAGTTTTTAATTGTGTGACTTTAGGTGATTTGTGATTTTGTGATTGGTTTGCCTTCGTAGTGTTGGGGGCTTTGCAGAGGATTTATATGTGAGTAAATCTCGCCAAGGTTCATTTTAGGACCAAATCTTATTATGATAATCTGTTGATGAAATTAATACTATGCTATTATATATTTGTTTTAAAATATATGAGTTTGATCGCCAACAACTCATATGTAAGATAAAACAAGCTTATCTTATATGTTTATTTTGAGATTCTTGTGATCATAATTCTATTGATTATTGATAAGTTATTCTTGTGGAATAATATATATTGTTCATATAATTATATCCTTGTGAAGGATATAATCATATGATGTGATCTTGTGATGTTGATGATGATATTGTGATTGTTGGAAAAATTGCAAAACCGGGTTCTAAGCCTTTAATCGGGTGATTGGTTACGGTTAAGATACTATTTATTATTTTTTGTTTTGATATTGGACAGTTAAACCGGGTTTCAAGCCTTTGGCCGGGTGATTGGTTACGGTTAGGAATAGAGCTCAAGTTCGTCTGTCAGTATAGGTCATGGGAGATACTTTATGGTATCTGGGACCCATGGGTACACAATTTTTGATTGTAGGTCATGAGAGGTATTTATTAAATATCTGGGACTCATGGGTACATTTCTTTGGTAATGTGTTGGATTTATGGTTTTTAATTATTGATCAAATCTCTCTTGTGGAATGTTGGATTTGATAATGTTGTGTTATTTTTGAGTTTACTCATACGAGCTTTTTAGCTTACCGGATTTGTTATTTTACAATCTCGATGCACTAATTATTGGTGTAGGGGTTAGACCTGCAAATGAGGATCAGCAAGGTTGAGGTGCATGCTTAGTGGCAAGGTTCTTTTTGGCTTTTGATGTACTCTGTATAATTTTGTTAATCTGGTAGAAAATATTAAACTCATGAGATTGTTCTCGTGTTGCAAGTTTATATAAATAAGGAAGTGTAATATTTAACTCAGTAATGAGTTGTATGATATTACTTTTCCGCTATTGAGTTCTAGTTGTTTGGTTTGTTATTGAAACAGGTTGAGATTTTTATATTATAAGTTAGATCATGCCATAATTTTTAAAAATTATCTTTCAAAAATTGAGGTGTGACATACGTAATATATGTATGATTGTATGAGTCACGAGTAACGGCTCACTTCATATATGTATGATTGTATGAGTCATTTTCTAAAGATTTTCAATTCCAAATTCTTATCTCCATTTCAATTCCTCGGAGAAGCAGTAATCTATTGATTATAAACAACAACAAAAATCTCTAGTATCGATCATCGTTGTTAACACTGTTTACACACAAATTAATATTTTACTGGACAGTAAATGTCTAAGTGAATATTAGTTAAATTCATAGTCCACGTCACACCGGCGAGCCCAAAATAATTGGATTCACAAGTGATGGTCTGCCAGTGAGATCATGCGAACTCTGTCACACCAGTAATTCTGGGTATGCAAAGTCTCTTTTAGTCGTTACGAGCGTGTCACCGCGCGGACGCGAAATGTAATGGTTATAGTAGCGGGGTGCGTTTAGCCTTCTGTTTCTAATCATGCGACTGAGGATAGAGAGAGCACCAACTCTACCGCAGGGTTCTTCATATTCGTCTTGCCTACTGGGCAAGGACTTACAGTAGTCCGCTTGAGCGTCACAATATCGATACTCGACGTGAGATCGAGCAAAGCTTCAATTGGGAAGGAAATGAAAAAGGGCAGAGCTCCGGGGAGCTTGTAAAGAAAGGGCTAAGGCTAGATGCTTTAGCACTGAGTTCGACTAGGTCGATTGTATTTTTGTTGAGTTCTTGTCGAGTTGTTGTGTATCCTCGAACTCCTTTATATGGAGTTATTTAGGGCCACATGTATTGGCCCAAAGCATGTCAAAGATTTGTAGAAGTCTTCAACGTTAAATGTGGCGTAGGTGATTCATGCAAATCCAATTAAGGAATAGAGTTCTTAACCAACACATACACCTCCACGTGCATGCAGACTCCTCTTCTACTCGAAACCATCTCGTCTCGCTTTCATGTCTTAGGACTCCACTTCTATGCGACGCCATCTACGCGAAGTTCATTTCTTGACACCATGTGAAGTCCTTTTCGCATGCGAATTCTGTTGTATAGCTCGCATGATCTCGCTGACGGGCCATCATTTTTGAATCCAATTATTTTGGGCTCGCCGGTGTGACGTGGACTATGAATTTAACTAATATTCACTTAAACATTTATTATCCAGTAAAATATTAATTTAGATGTAAAGAAACACCTCATTTTAAATAAACCGGATCCTTTCGGCGTGTTATGTATTTTGAATTATTTAGTGGATACGTGGTAAACTCATCAGCCTTTGGTTTCGGTTTGAGGCCTCAAGCTTGGCATGCTCCTATAGTTTTGCCATCTGTCTCATCAACAACGCATTCGTCTGTTCCAAGTTATCATGTCGCCTTTCGACAAAAAAAAAAAGTTATCATGTCGCCAGATGTCTGAATAAGGGTCATTTCCTTGTAAAGGTAGGACACGTATTTCGATCATGGCTTGGTGTCTCATATCACACTCGTCATATGATGTAGAGAATGTTAAGTGCGTCGGTCATATACGATCGATATGTTACTTAGTTATTTGGTACGAAAAAACCATAGAGCAATTCGTATGTAGAAATCTGATAAAATTTTATTATGTTAGCTTATAATAAGAAGCTTTCTATGATACACAACGATCGTAATTATGTATCTTTGAAATTGGATTAATTTCCTTATATCTTCTAGAGATGGTCTGATTCAGCTCGATGGATCCGTCGACAATGTGCACAGAACTAATATCAAAACTACAAGCAGGCACATGATCAATGACAATGAATATTATATTCGTTCATAATATATATAACCATGCCAGTAACCAGTGACTATGATATGCTATTTTTTTTTTTTTTGTTTATATACAATCCATATTACAAATTGTATTCACTAAAAAACCCATCAGCATCAAAGCCCTCAACTAAGCAGTACTTTTAGCATCAAAAAACAACTAAGTAGTACTTCAGATTTTTCTGATTGACCATTAACTTGGTTTGAGATTTTACAGAAGATTCGTTTCCTATATTTTTTTTAATTGGTTTTATTTCTGTTATACAATACACGATAATCCATCACCCTCTTCCTTCTCCATTTCTTCGATTCAAATTGCTTTTGAAAACTAATTATTCCTAAAGTTTATAACACTGAGTCCTTTGATATACGCAATATATTTCATGTATTAGTTAGACATGAAATATCACATGATAATGATCGATCATTCGTTTTGTGATCACAATTTGTGATAGCAGCTGAAAGCACATGCTAACCCTAATATAGCCGATCCTTTGGGGTATTCTTTTTCTGATGGAAACCTTAGCCTTTGGTATGATTGATATGTCGACAAACCCCCATATGCATTGTCTCCACAGGTTTTCTGCAACTTCGGGCTTCTGTAATATTTATGATTCCTCAATACAGAAACGTCTGAAATTTGTTGAATCCACAATAAATATTGCATATCTCCGCAGGACCTCATCACCTCTCAGAGCAAATTTAATACATGCATACCCAATTTTACAGAAACTGCAAGCACGCTTTACATAGACATTTTTTACAGCAAAGTTTTCACATTTAGAATCATCGATCCCATCTCAGGAAATAAGCCAACAGATGAAAAATACAAGAGTAAAATTAAAGAGGCTCGATCTGACTTACCATGCACCCTACCATTTTCCATGCATGGCCAGGACGTTACTCACGTGTTCTCTTGCTTCTGGGCTCCTCCCCTCCTGTGTTGTGCATATCATTTTTCCATTTGTGGCCTACCTGGCCGACCTGCAGGTTGAATCATCAGTTCATCACAGTGCTGTAATTTTGTAGTTACCTCTCAAATTAGGTTTTCGTTTTCTAGTTTATCTCCATCTGATGACCAATTCAACTAAGCTTGATTAGCATAGTTGCATATACATCCAAAATTCTAATACTAGCCGTTAAGGATAATCCAACTCTTAAACTGTGGTTTTACAGCCAACTGTTTGAGTCCAAGTAGCTTTAACCAATGAGATGAAAATTCTTTCAATATGAAAATTAATACGACCGTTTCTAAATCTTTATTTTTTTAAACTACCCACCACGTCAGTGTATCAATAAAACAACAAGTACTTTGAATGGATTAGAGAAATTGATAGGCGCAAAAGCACCTACAAAGATACCCTCTTATCAAATCAATTATATCAATGTAGTAAAAGGTAAATAGGGGTCATTACCCGCAGAGGATTGGTGATACTAAGACTTAAACACACAAGAAACACAAACAGACGCGTAAACCAGAAATCTGGCAGACTCGACCTAGGAGCAGAAACCTAATTAACTAGCTAATCTAGACTCAACCAAAAATTATGAAATTAAATACACAGTAACTAGACACGGTGCCGGACTACCACAAAAATTTTGAGGGTATTCGGAGTTGTTTTGATTGGTGAACAAAAATAGATAAAACATAAGTACTGCTGAAAACAGAATATTAAAAAGTGAATATGGATGTAAATATGAGAGAAACAATAGCTAGGAACTTCTCTCCACCACTAGATATGCTTCAATCACCCCAAAACAATGTCAATGACTAAAGATGAATGCACTCACAGTTAAGCCAATGTCGTTAGGTCATTAACCGTATTACGTTCTCTTACTTGTCATGTTAAGTGAAATGTCGGTATCGACTTAACTATATTCCCAATTAATTGATCTATGAAATGTCGGTATCTAGATCAAAATAACTGAAATCATGAAGATCTAAGAACGTTTGAGTAGCAACAAAGAATCTAAGGTCAATGTCGGTAGCCTTAGATTACCAAGGAATTACTTCACACAAGTACCTGCAAAGAACTTGTTATCTCTTATAGAATATGCAATGATATGTCGGTCATAAACACATTCAAGATAATAAACCCTAAAACATGCATCAAAGTGTCGACCCAATGAAACATGCAATAGAATTATCAATGAACAATCAGTGAAGAAATTCTCATCTAAAATTATATAAATCAATTGGGGTTCGAAATCGAAGACATATCTAGGGCTTTGATCAGCCCCTAACTACTAAGGAGTTTAGTTACACATAATCTTGATTAAGAACATCAGAGAATACATGGAAGATGAAATAAGGGTGAAGAAGAAAAACTTGATTGGCTGAGAGACCGGTCGAATTCTCCTTGGTTCCTCTTTTCTTCTCTCCCTCTTTTCTCTTTCTTTTCTTCTCTTTCTTTTCTTCTCCTCTGTGCTCTCTTTTTCGTTTTTTCCCTTTCTCTGCTGTGATTAGGGTTATAAAACCCTCAAAACTCGTCCATGGGCTTGCCAATGTGGTCTGGGCCTCAAAACAGAAGTTTTGGTCCGAATCAGAAATTCGGGCAGACTGACCTTCGGTCATTTAAATAGTCATAACTTCTTCTCCAAAATAGGTATTGATGATCTGTAAAAAAGTTCTAGAAAGTAGACTCTTGTAGCTTTCCATTGATATATGACACATCTTCTAGATCGTTGTGAGCTGATCACAATCTTCTGTCGAAGTTGACTGACGATTTCTGGCAGATTTTCTGATTTCTTTTCTTGCATGACATGGATTCCTTTTCCTTTAAGATTTCTTCTCTTTTGGGCTCCTCGGCTTTATTTATGACATTATAAACGTAGCACTTTGTGCTCCTATCACAAAACACCTAAAAACAAATAAAGTTAATTAAAAATAGGAAAACATCACAAAATAACTAAGTAATAAGAATAATTAACATGATAAAAGTCGCACAAATATGCGACTATCAAAATACCCCACACTTAGCTTTTGCTAGTCCTCGAGCAAAGCACTAAACTAAGACTCTGAAAAGACTCAACAATAGCACAGACTACAAAACTCTAATGCCCTTAACACTTTGTCTCAGCAACCTCCCTAACATTGCAACACCAAGATCACATGATAATTCAGTTCAATCCACGGAATTTCGAAGGTTAATGTCAATACATGACACACATGTAACATGTAGGACGAAAACATAATCATGGTGAATGTAAAGCTGTAGCATGCAGTAAACAAGTTAAGATTCAACCTCACATGGTATGCTATAAGTGTTTCTCTCAACATATGTCTAAGGTTTTCACTCAACTCAATTACTTGCCAAATGGACCGAACCATATGCTTAGCTCTTGTGACTTATCTCCACAAATCAAAGGCTGCCTATCTTGAGAATCAAAAAGGACTTTATAAGGTTGTAATGGGGTTAAGCTCATAGGTTTATAGAACAAAAATGATATGGAATTCAAACAAGTTCTAAAACCTAGTAGAGCATCAATGAAGAGGCTTTTTCGAACTTTACAACCATTGAAGCATCTTCACCATTGAATTCTTCCAAATATATCACCATTGTGGCCGAATTTCATCTTGTTGGGTCTTCATCTCATTCTTTTCATCTACAGTTAACCTGGGGTATCAAGCTAGACATCACAAAAGAACATTATATTTTTTTTTCGTCGATTTTCTCTCTTTTTTTTTTCCTTTTTTTTTTTCAATACAACATAACTAGCTTGATATCCCACCCTTATTCCTTTGCTTCATCTTCACAATATTCCACCTTGGTCTTCATGTATATGCCTCATGTAAAGCTCTACTAAGTTCTAGAACAAAGGTAGAGATATAACTATTCTAAGGTTCAAGGTTAAGGTTGTGCGGGTGATGACAAAAAGACCATAATGTAAGCTCAAAGTGGTTAACTAAGGGGTGCACATATTGTGTACACAACATATGGGTCACAGGCTATATATGGCAATAGTGGTAGCTCCTAAGTGCCTTTATCACTTCCCCAATCAAGATATATAATGACTATAAGCTTTGATAAGCACAAGAGCAAGTTTTAGTAATCTAGAGTCCATTAACTTAATCTGCGGCAAGCAATTGACACACAACAAAGAAAGCATGTAAAATCACATTTAGGCTCAATCACTCACAGGTTAATGAATCTCAACCAAGTTTAAGCATGCTGAGAGATCTGTACCATGTTAACTCGTTTCTACATCCACTACATATTAACACATGCACCATATATCAAGATTAACCAAAGAAATTCAAATAACGTAGTCACATGTTTTACTCTTAGTCACAATTTTAGAAGATATAAGCACATCATAGACTAGTTAAGGGCCCTAAGACTCAAACAAGACTAAAAACAGTTTTTGTTTTTTGTTTTTTAAACATAGACGCTAAAGATATCATATAAACCCCACCACACACATGAAATTTGCATTGTCCTCAATGTAAAACGAAACCAAAGCATGCAATACATCAAACAAGTATGACGCATAATACATATGACATCACAAAAACACACTAAACATGAAGAAAAATAACACAGGAGAAAGAATGAAGAATGCAAATCTGGAATCCAAGCTTCTCCATCAACATGGGTTGCCTCCCAAGTAGCGCTAAGTTTAACGTCATCAGCCAGACGGCACTCATAATCATTGCTCTACTGGCACTGGATCGCGGAGCTGTACTTCTTCCACATCTCTCACCTCTGCAGGCTCATAAAACGGTTTGAGCCTATGTCCGTTCACTTTGAATGTGTTCCCATTCTTCGGATTTTGTACCTCGACTGCACCATGAGCAAACACATTAAGTATAACAAAAGGCCCACTCCACCTAGAACGAAGTTTACCTAGAAATAATCGTAGACGCGAATTGAAAAGCAAGACTTTTTGTCCAACAACAAAAGATCTGTTTTTAATCATCTTATCATGAAACATCTTGGTTTTCTCCTTGTAGATTCTATTGGACTCATAGGCATTGTTGCGAAAGGTGGTCATCTCCTGATCATCCTTGTGTATGGCTATCTGGTTGTACACTGAATAACCATCCAAAAAACAATAATATGCATGACCTGCCAACCTTTCCAAAATCTGATCAATGAACGGGAGGGGGAAGTGATCTTTGCGTGTGGTGGCATTGAGCTTGCGGTAGTCAATACACACTCTCCATCCCGTTAGCACACGTTGAGGCACCAACACGTTCTCATCATTCTTTACCACTGTAATTCCTGAACGTTTGGGAACTACCTGCACAGGACTAACCCACTTGCTGTCAGAAATAACATAAATTATACCTGCATCTCGGAGTTTAATCACTTCTTTCTTGACAACTTCCAACATGGGAGGGTTCAGTCGACGTTGAGCTTCTCTTGTTGGCTTAACTCCCTCCTCCAAATGTATCATGTGAGTACACAAAGTGGGGCATATTCTCTTGATATCTGCTACTGTCCATCCAATTGCTTGCTTATACTCCTTCAAATGCTTAGGTAGAGGTTTGAGCTCTAACTCGGGCGCTTTCTGAATAGATGGGGCAAGCACATTAGTTGAAACCGGAAGAGGAATGAGTTTAGGAGACTTACCTGTCATGTACGGCAAAGATTCAAATGCCTCCTCCATTGCATAATACTCCTCTTCCATCTCAAGGTCGTCAGTTGAAGCAATCTCAAATACAGGCTCAAATTCGACAGGTTGAGGAATTTCCTCAGCAGATTGAACCGGTTGGGCTGGAACTTTCTTTTTACCAGCCATTTTGATGACTTTTCGCATGGGATCCTCCCCTAATGAGTACTGAATGAACTCCTGCACAAAACTCTCAAAAATATCAATAGAACAACAAGAGTACATATCATCAGTATTTGGGTGCTTGAGGGATTCAAAGATGTTGAACTGGATCTTTTCTCCAGTTACTTCCATGCTAAGTGAACCTTCATAACAATCAATTGTGGTACGAGCTGTTCTTAAGAATGGTCTACCAAGAATCAATGGTATCTCAGAGGGCATATGTTCACCTTCCATCTCTAATACAAAGAAATCCGCTGGAAAAATCAAATCACCAACCTGCACTAACACATCTTCTATAATACCTCTAGGGTAACAGTTAGATCGATTAGCAAGTTTAATGGTTATCCCAGTAGGTAAAAGTTCTCCCATATTCATTCTATCATACACGGCATATGGCATTAAATTTATGGAGGCACCTAAATCAAGAAGAGCACTAGCAAACCTGTGATCACCAATAGTGCATGAAATAGTGAAACGTCCCGGATCACCTAACTTTGGTGGCAACTTTCTTTGCAGCACAGCGGACACCCTCTCACTCAAGGCAACTGTTTCGGTTCCTTTGAATTTTCTCTTTGTAGTGCACAAGTCCTTGAGGAATTTTGCATACTGAGGAATCTGCTTGATCACATCCAACAATGGAATATTCACCCCAACCTTCTTGAAGACGTCTAGGATCTCCTTGTCATTTTCCTCTTTCACCTGTTTCTGTAACCTGCCAGGAAAAGGCACATTAGTGATAACCAAAGGTGAGGGGGTTAAGGGACATACCATGGCTGGTTTCGGTCTTGACTCAATTTTTGTTCCAGGTGCATTCTCAACAGCTTGAGAGAGTTCCTTAATGGATTGAGTTGGGGTGCCTAGACCGAATTTTGATGGCTCCTCAGGCACAATCTGCTCTAATACAGGCTCTTCCCACTTTCTTCTTGGCTTCTTAACCACTGAAACTGCATCCACCACCTTCCCACTTTTCAGAACCATTGCATTGACTTCATGTTGACCCTTAGGATTAGGAAGAGTGTTGCTGGGAAGACGTCCTAGGTTGACTTGAGCAAGAGTTTGTTGGATTTGGCTCACTTGGCGCTCTAACAAGTCAATTGCCTTCCCTTGTTGCTGAGTGGTGGACTTGATCTCTTGGCGGAAGGCACTGCTTTCCTCTCTTTCCTTTTTGCTATCAAACATCATTTGTTGCATCATAGCTTCCAAAGTTAAAGTTCATGTTGATGTCTGAGCTGGAGCCTGTTGTTGTTGAGGCACACGTCTTTGGCCAAATTGCTGCCCATCCCCAACAGGTTGTCTTTGTTGGAATCCAGGTGGAGTAGATGGAGGATTGAGCACATTATTGCTTCGGTAGCTAAGGAAGGGATGATCTCTATTCCCATTATATGTGTTGGGCTGTCGATAAACAAAATTCAAATCCTCCTCTTGGGTGTCTTCCTCAACTGCTCTGCACTTAGGACAATCTTCTGCAAAGTGGTTCTTAGCTGAACAAATAGTACACACCACTTGAGATGCAGCAACGGTTGCCTTCTTATTCACCTTCATAGCACTAGCAATTAAAGCAATGTCATTCTCCATAGAACTCAATCTCTTCTCTATGGCTCCATCTATGGTAATGGCATTCAAGGATCTTCTGCTGGCTCCCATAGATCGGTCTCTGGACTGAAACTGTCTTGAATTCTCTGCTTGATTCTCCACAATTTCCTTAGCTTCAGCTCCAGTCTGATTCCACCAATTTCCTCCACAAGCCGAATCAAGTTTTTGCCTGTTGAGTGAATCAAGTCCTTCATAGAAGTACTCCATTTGAGTGTTGAGATCAAACTTGTGATGGGGGCATTGGCGTAGTAGACCCTTGAATTGACTCCACGCTTCATGTAATTCATCTCCATCTCTTTGCCTGAATGTACTGATCTGCTTCTTTAAATTCTTGGTGCGAGAGGCTGAATAGAATTCCTTCATAAATGCAGCACACATATTGTCCCATGAGTCAATAGATTGGGAAGCCAATGAGTTGTACCATGCCTTTGCTTGCTCTTTCAAGGAAAAAGAAAACAGAATAAGTTTCACAACATTCTCATCCACCGCCGTTAACTTCTGTATTCTGCACAGTGATATAAACTCATTAAGATGGTCTTGTGGGTCTTCAGTTTGAGTGCCTCTAAAGTGTGGTAGATTCGAAATCAGAGATGGGGGAATTGAGTAAGCCCCTAAATCGTCTGGTAGCACAATTGGTGAATCTGCTGCACCTGTTCCCGGAATAAAGGACTCCTTAAGTTTCGCAGCCATTGGTCTTGGTGATGGTGGAGGTGTTGGAATATGTTGCTCTTCCAGTTCCTCGATCTCTGAATCAGAATGGTGTTCAGGCTCAGAATTCTCACCACCACTGTTACTCGTGTTCACTTGTAGTCTCAGCTGTTTCCTGTTTCGTTTTGCTGCTCTCTCAATCTCTTGATCAAATAACAGTGGTACAGAGCTTGTAGAGTGACGAGTGTGCATACACAATGCTTCTGCACACAAGTATAGACGTAAGACTCAAAAGAAAAATAAAGTAAACAAAGCAAAACTAAAAACAAAAAACACTTTTAAGACTTAGAATTAAACAATCCCCGGCAACGGCGCCAAAATTTGATAGGCGCAAAAGCACCTACAAAGATACCCTATTATCAAATCAATTATATCAATGTAGTAAACGGAAAATAGGGGTCATTACCCGCAGAGGATTGGTGATACTAAGACTTAAACACACAAGAAACACAAACAGACGCGTAAACCAGAAATCTGGCAGACTCGACCTAGGAGCAGAAACCTAATTAACTAGCTAATCTATACTCAACCAAAAATTATGAAATTAAATACACAGTAACTAGACACGGTGCCGGACTACCACAAAAATTTTGAGGGTATTCGGAGTTGTTTTGATTGGTGAACAAAAATAGATAAAACAGAAGTACTGCTGAAAACAGAATATTAAAAAGTGAATATGGATGTAAATATGAGAGAAACAATAGCTAGGAACTTCTCTCCACCACTAGATATGCTTCAATCACCCCAAAACAATGTCAATGACTAAAGATGAATGCACTCACAGTTAAGCCAATGTCGTTAGGTCATTAACCGTATTACGTTCTCTTACTTGTCATGTTAAGTGAAATGTCGGTATCGACTTAACTATATTCCCAATTAATTGATCTATGAAATGTCGGTATCTAGATCAAAATAACTGAAATCATGAAGATCTAAGAACGTTTGAGTAGCAACAAAGAATCTAAGGTCAATGTCGGTAGCCTTAGATTACCAAGGAATTACTTCACACAAGTACCTGCAAAGAACTTGTTATCTCTTATAGAATATGCAATGATATGTCGGTCATAAACACATTCAAGATAATAAACCCTAAAACATGCATCAAAGTGTCGACCCAATGAAACATGCAATAGAATTATCAATGAACAATCAGTGAAGAAATTCTCATCTAAAATTATATAAATCAATTGGGGTTCGAAATCGAAGACATATCTAGGGCTTTGATCAGCCCCTAACTACTAAGGAGTTTAGTTACACATAATCTTGATTAAGAACATCAGAGAATACATGGAAGATGAAATAAGGGTGAAGAAGAAAAACTTGATTGGCTGAGAGACCGGTCGAATTCTCCTTGGTTCCTCTTTTCTTCTCTCCCTCTTTTCTCTTTCTTTTCTTCTCTTTCTTTTCTTCTCCTCTGTGCTCTCTTTTTCGTTTTTTCCCTTTCTCTGCTGTGATTAGGGTTATAAAACCCTCAAAACTCGTCCATGGGCTTGCCAATGTGGTCTGGGCCTCAAAACAGAAGTTTTGGTCCGAATCAGAAATTCGGGCAGACTGACCTTCGGTCATTTAAATAGTCATAACTTCTTCTCCAAAATAGGTATTGATGATCTGTAAAAAAGTTCTAGAAAGTAGACTCTTGTAGCTTTCCATTGATATATGACACATCTTCTAGATCGTTGTGAGCTGATCACAATCTTCTGTCGAAGTTGACTGACGATTTCTGGCAGATTTTCTGATTTCTTTTCTTGCATGACATGGATTCCTTTTCCTTTAAGATTTCTTCTCTTTTGGGCTCCTCGGCTTTATTTATGACATTATAAACGTAGCACTTTGTGCTCCTATCACAAAACACCTAAAAACAAATAAAGTTAATTAAAAATAGGAAAACATCACAAAATAACTAAGTAATAAGAATAATTAACATGATAAAAGTCGCACAAATATGAGACTATCAGAAATATCGTAAATGACAAAAAAAAGAGTTTGATTAGGAATGACCGAATGAGTTACTTATTCATGAACTATTTTCGATTCATCTTTTTGCCCAATTTAAAAGCTCGACAATATGTGCTTTCATGTATTACGGATATGAAATGAGTTGTAAATCTAAAAGTTTTCTCAGCACAAATAAGTCAATCATTAAAATTTACTATATATCATGAGGTGTAAATTTGCTTGGGAACTCAAAATGAACTGTAAAACTTGGGAACTCATCACGGTAAACATCCTCATAGAAGCTTTGCAAGTCCAACACATGAACAGAACAACAAGTTGAAGAAAATTCCAAAAATGCCCCACTGGAAAAAGAGCCAAGTAACCTCCGGGCGCACCCATTCTTACCTCCGAAGCCGACCCGTCCTCCGTTGCACGTGGCCCGTTATATAATGCAACGTCAGAAACTCAGAATAGAAGAACCGAGTGAGTTCAAGATCTGATATATGGTCCTGCTTCTGAGAGAGAGACGCCAAGTTTCATATAGCAGTAGAGGAAGAAACCGAAGCCCCCAGTTCTACACCCAAAAGAAGCAGAGCTCTCTTGCTCTTTCTCTCCCGTCTCTACCAGCACACATTTTAGCACAGTTAAAGAGAACGAAAGAAGGAAAGAAAAGGCTGATCTCCACCACCCAAGAAAGAGAGAGGGCCTTAAAAATTGAATCTTTACTCGAGCTGACCTAAAACCAATGGGGGAGGTCCTACAATCTTTTTTCTAATATTTGTTTTCCCACTTTCAGAACTTATAAGCTTGTTTAGTTTACATCTTTGTTTATTGGGAGAGTTGGGTTTGTGTTTGTTCAGGAGGAGAAGAAGCCCGAGGAGAAGAAAATGGAGGAGAAGAAGCCTGAGGAGGTGAAAAAGCCCGAAGAGGAAAAGAAGGCCGAGGAGAAAAAGAAGGAAGAGAAACCAGCTGCGGAGAAGAAGGAAAAGAAGAAAGCTGAAGAGGGTAAGGATGGCAAAGAGGCCAAAGAGGGTGATGCTCCGCCACCTCCGCCACCACCTCAAGAAATTGTGCTCAGAGTTTATATGCATTGTGAAGGTTGTGCTAGAAAGGTCAAGAGGTGCCTCAAAGGCTTTCAAGGTTTGTACTTCTTCTATTGTTCTTCAACTTTCTTTCAGATTTGCCATGTATGTGTAATGTGTCTGTTTCAATGCGTCTATGAGAATTAATTGATGGTGTTTGTTTTTTCAGGGGTGGAAGATGTGAGCACAGATTGCAAGAGTCACAAGGTGGTTGTCAAGGGAGAGAAGGCTGATCCAATCAAGGTTCTTGAGAGAGTTCAGAGGAAGAGTCATAGACAAGTTGAGCTTCTCTCCCCAATCCCAAAACCACCAGCTGAGGAAGAGAAGAAGCCGGAAGAGAAACCCAAGCCGGAGGAGAAGAAAGAAGAGGTCAGTAAATTTTTTATCTATACTGTTCATTTACCAAGTTCAAAATCTTGTTCCTATTTTCTTGGTTTTAGTTGATTGATGTTGGGATTCAATTGTCCTTGTTATGCTGCAGGCTTCTCAGGTCATCACTGTGGTGCTCAAGGTTCACATGCATTGCGAGGCTTGTGCACAAGAAATCAAGAAACGCATTCAGAGGATGAAAGGTGTGTATAAACAACCTTCTTCTTCTTTTTTCTTTTCCTAGGAGAAAATCCAAAAACAAAAAAGAGGTCATTTCTTTGATTCCTTTTGTCATTTCTGCTCATTCATTTTCTGTCTTTCACAAAAAAGAAAAAATTGAGCTTTGATAATATGCTTGTGTTGGCAATTAACGGTCCTGCACTTTTATTGGTTGTGCTATACAGTAATCCATCTGTAACCTCCAAAAGAGAGAAATCAAAATTAAAACCCCTTTATATTCTGAATCTCAATCTTAAAAAAGAGTTTATTCTCTCACCAAGGACCAATCTTTCGATGTCAATACATTCTTCCTCTTAAATAAAATATTAAATTCCTTTTGATTTCACTGAATCAACTCCAATTCAAGTCAATTCAAGTCCTTTCATGACCAAATCCCACCAATCCAGCTTTAATTAAGATCCTCAAGGTTTTCTGGGTCCATCCAAATCTGATTTCCTTTTTCTTGTAGGAGTGGAATCAGCAGAACCAGATCTAAAGGGATCACAAGTGACAGTAAAGGGTGTGTTTGATCCGGCCAAGCTAGTTGAGTACGTGTACAAAAGAACCGGCAAGCACGCAGAGATAGTGAAGCAAGAGCCGGAGAAGAAGGCTGACAAAGAAGAAGCCAAAGAGGGAAGTAAAGACGGGAAGAAAGGTGGTGCAGAAGGTGACAAGGACAAGAAAAGTGGTGATGGTGGAGGTGAGGCTGCACCATTAGCAGAAGATAACAAAGAAAAGAAAGGTGACGGTAATGAAGGTGGTGGTGCTGCAGCTTCTGTTGCACCAGAAGGCGGAGCAGTTACAGAAGAGACCAAGGTTGTTGAGTTCATGAAGATAAACGAGTACAACTACTACCCACCAAGGTATGCCATGGAACTGTACGCCTACCCTCCACAGATCTTCAGTGATGAGAACCCAAATGCATGTGCTGTTATGTAAAAAATGAACAATGAGTGGGAATTGGGGAGAAACTGTTGAATATTTGGGTGCTGGAGTTGCTACCCTACTTACCCTGTCCTATTCTACACATGTTCCCTGCTGTTACTGTGTAGTAGTTTTTCTTACTTGTTATGAACTAATGCTCTGCCTACAGAGATAAGCTGTAAAATTTTGTGAGTATGCTGCTCTGTATTTTCTGTTTTAATTAAACTTGTTATATACAAGTATAAAAACCAGTAGATATAGTATAATGGCATGTATGTATGAAACCTGTGCCTTCTACTCCAAGTCAGATAATTTACATAACAGCAAGCTAGATCACTCTTGCTCAAGCAAGTTTAACATCATTATTAGCGATTTCATGACGACCCTTTAAGAGTTCCACCGTGGTCGGGTTCTGACGAGCACCGGCGGAGCTACGTACAGGCCAAGGGGTACCATGGCACCCCCCATAATTGTGTATTGAACCTGTGCAATTAAGAGTTCTGATATAATCATAGTGAAAACTTTGTAACTTTCAAAGTTTGGCCCCCCATTTCTTTCCCAATTAAACCATAAACACATCATTTACTGTTAATTTGTACATTCTCCTACCTTAATCACATCTTGCCATATACTGTCCATAATCAATTTCATAAGGAATAACATCCTTTTTTTAGGGTGCGTCTATTGCCACCTCCATAAACTAATTTGTTCATCTCACATTCTCTTCAAACCACACTTACATATTTTTAATTGTAAGTCTACTTTGTCCATCCTTTTACAATATCTAAAATACATTTTTTTCTCATTTTTGTTTTGTTTAAACTAAATTCTTTTTTGACCCTACATATATTTTTTTCAATTTCATATTTTCTTTATTCACCCTACATTCCATCTTTTCTCACCCCGTCTATATATTTTTTAATTTTTAATTTACTTTATTCACCAATTTTTAACACACACAATATCAACATCTTCCAATAACCATTGAACTCCAAAAATAAAATGAAATTGAACAAAACCGATTAATATCATTTGGGTAAGTGGAATCACAAAATGAACAATAAAAATTACACTAAAGTATAAATCTCAATTAAAGAAAAAGAAAAAACTCTTAAATTTAACAACACATTGTTATCCGCTGATATCAAGATGCACAATGTCTGTAAACTCTACGTGAAAAAAGCTCTAAAGCCAATGAAAAAAAATCGAATATATATAAGTGAGTGACTACACAAGAAAATTTATATACAAAATCGATACGAGAAATAATTAATTAGTAAAGAGATAAATGAAGCATCAACAAAGAAAATATATATATATATAGGGCCCTTCCACTAAGGGATCTATTTTTTTGACATATATGAGGGATGAGGGATTACACCAACTTTTTGATTATATTTTTGAATCTCCATCGTTTAGTTTGTTGGTTCTTATATATAGATCAATTCTGTAAATTTTCAGCCAATTTGGTGATCGTTAAGGTGTCGAACAAGATTAAATCAATGAACGAACCAAATCTGCCAAACATGAACCGTTCATGCTTATAATTATAAATCGTAGTTTTGAATCCCTTAACGATTCATATAGAACTACATATTGAAAATTTCTGAAAATTTCCATAAGTGATCTACTCATATAGAACTACATATTGAACGGTGGAGATGTGATTTTGTGATCGAAAAGTTGGTGTAATCCTTCATATCTCATATATGTCAAAAAAAGGGATCCTTTATAGGAAGGGTCATATATATATATATATATATATATATATATATAAACAGTTCACCTCAGTTGAATGCTAGTGTCTTCTTCATACTTCTTAGAAAGATTGAATATAATAAATTATGGGTTAAAGTTTATGTTGTACATGTTTATCTATAAAAAAAATTTGTAATTTGTAACAACTTATTGTCTCTTGCTGTAATTTTATATTAATGTATATTAGTCATTGAATAAATCAACAACACATGGGGTGAGCAAAGTGATTTGTGGGGTGGCAATAAACGCACCATTTTTTTATGGATGAACTTATTTCTCTTTATATTTAGTGAAATTTTATATACACACTCCTAAAATCTTAATACACATCCCTTTCTCAAAACACCACTACTTATTTAATTTCTCATTCTAATATTTACTAAATACACAACCCAAAGTACCTAAATTACCCTTAATATAAAAATTCATGAAATATCATATTATGTACGTGACTATATTAAGACTATTATTATTGTATAATTATTATATTTTTATATAAATTAACGTTTTATAGATGTTCATATCTATTACTTGTGTTAGATTTTTCAAATCTTAAACATGAAAATGATTAAAAAAAGAAGATGAAAAGTACATTTGTGAATAGTAATATAACGGAATAGGTGTTCATATGTATAAGAATCACATTGTTTCACTCTTTGACACTCTAAACTTGGAAATTATTAATCTTTGAAGGACAAAAAAGAAATTAATTGATTATTCAAATTTCCTTGAAATTTTTTTGTTTACTTTAAAAGTTTCGCTAAATAAGTTTTCGGTCTTTAAAATTTAATTTGTTCAATAATTCACTTTATAAGTTTCTAAAAATAAGTTATCATTTTAAATTTGTTTAATATTTCACATTTATTAGTTTTCAAATATAAGTTCTTTGTTTTTAATATTTTAAGGGTATATTACACATGCCTCTTTTCGTCATTTAACGTACCAATCAAATATGATTTGAAATATCAAATATTAGAGATGTGTATTAAGTTATTTGAGGTGTATATTTAAAAACTCTTTTATATTTAATGAATACCAAACTTCATTTTTTTATAAATTTTAGTCATTTTTTAAATTTCATATTACTGTATAACTCAATCCCCCCTTGATTTTTAATACTGGCTCCTCCTCTGCTAACGAGGACTTGAAAGAGGTTATCCCTTCTAGCTAGAAACTATTACTTTTTTTTTTTTTTTAAAAACATTTTTATTAATAACTCACACACCCTACATATGTCTGTGAGGTTTGAACCCGTGACCTCAAAGTTGTCAGTTAAATACCTTAACCAACCAAGCCACAGCTCACTGACAGCTAGAAACTATTACTTGTTCTCGAACAAGTTTAAGTATGTGGTTCTAATTAATGGTATCCGGTGCATTAATGTTTTATGGCATTTTTTAAACAGTTTTTGATATTGCATGATTAGGCTACAACTATTCAATTCCCAAAGTAAAAGTTAATAAAATTTAGGAATCTTGGGTAAATTGAAAGTTTAAAAAAGTGGATATATATATAGGTGAGTTACATAGAGCTTGTAGGGGTGATGAAAAGTGGTGGAAATGAATGGGAGATTGACCTAGTGTTTCTAGTTTTAGCACTTACAGTGGTTGTGAAATGTGCATATCTGCACTGACCATAATGAAATTTTAGCCAAGAAAAGATTGGAGGCAATGCCAATAGTTGAGACAAATAGTCATTATTTGACATTAGGAGCAAATAGTATACACAATGAGTAGCTTACTTGTTGCTCAAGGACATGGATGGTTTGCAATGATGGAGCTGGTGGTCCAAATCTGAAATTTGTATTTGGTAGTTATGATTATAAATAAACAGTTATCACTTTAACTATACTTAGGTATATATAGCATTCATTCCCTCCATAAGAGAAAATCCAAGGTCCAAGATCTATAGCATAAGCATAAACTGCCATCCAAAATGAGAAAATGGCTGCCAAAGCAAATTTAAAAATGGAACCCTGAGTGAGGTTTCAGTTTTGTTAAGCGATCTTTGTCCAAAATTATATGACAATGACTTCTGTTTTTCTGTGCCTTTTGTTTCTAATTGCAAAATTTTGTGACACTCTGAAGCCGTGGTTTTTTACTTATTATGATAGTCCTGTTTCCAATAATGATTTTTCTTTTGCTACTTTCTGTTGCATTGTTCTATGGAGGAGTTGTTAATTACCCTTTTTTTACCTTCCTTGACTGGATATGGGTTTCCTAAACTTCACCTAAATCTTGAAAATGACACTTCTGGAAGACCACATTTCCCTCAAATTTTTCATCCCAAATTAAACTAATAGTTAGGTAAAAAAAAAACCATGTTCCAATCATCGGTGTCTTGTGAGTAACTTGTTTCTATCATTTTGTAGTCTCCTTGGGACGAAGAAAATTATATTTGTTCTTGAAATCTATTTATATCTATATTATTTTTAATAAGAGTCATTTTGTTTAAAAGACAGTTTATGTTCTCCACTCAAGGCAAGCTAGTGAAAGTGTATGTGACCTGTTAGCATCTCTAACAGTTTCCCTAAAATTTCTCTAAAATGGAGAATCAAAAGCTAAAATCTCCAAAAATATTATGATTAAAATCCAGCAGTTTCTCAATTTTAGAGATTTCGGCATTTAATACAACAATAAAATATAATATATCATTATTAATTAAAACAAAAAACATTATGTATTTCATTGTTACAATAAACTACCTAATAAAATATTTTATTGTTGTCTTAAATTCATTGGAGCACGTGAAAAATTTAATTTTGGGGAAAGAATATTTTGCTGTAAATTTGGGGAATGAAGACTTATTTTTCTTTTTCATCCCTATTTTAGGAAATGAGATGGGAAAACTGTTGGACCTAAAAACAGCTCTACATTCTTCCAAAATTAAAAAATTCAAGAAAATAAAAAAGTTGTTGGAGATGCTCTTACAAAGTTGTTTCACAGAAAGAACATGATTAAAACACCAAGGAAATACACTTAAACCAGCATGGGCAAACGGTTGGATTGCATGATCATACTATATGGTTACTTTGATTAATAGTTAACTACGATAATGTTGGGTTAATTACTTGTATATTGATGCATAGTAGAATCTTCGTATTTTACAACTAACCGTGACATACACTTCCCCTTTACAAGGTAATCACAAGTCCTGTTTTCTTACAGTGTGTGTGCGCCAGTCAAAGTGGGATACAAACCCCTTATAATACAAATAGTTTGATTCATGCATTGCAATCATATACTATGAGTACTAAATTAACAATGTTAGTGATCAAGGACATTAGCACATGCAATTCCCTTCTGGTGTTTGTGTAGGTTGAAAACTTTGATAGTAGTATGTCGATGGTTGTACGAACACACTGCTGCTACTAATATACAGATTAATCATGCATGTCATAGCTTTCAATTCATATTAGATTATAGGACGGTCGACTCTCTCTCTCTCTCTCTCGACCTTTACAAAAAGTTGTTTCGACAGGTTCATAACTCTGCATCAGATTCGACCCCTCACATGCTTATTTCATCATTCCAGCTAGACCTAGGTTTTTGTTTTTGTTTCTTGTGCAGGGCGGGTCGAAAATCCCAATTAGAGCGGGAAGACAACGAAGATTTCTAGTTGCTATGTGCATTACTTATTTGAATCGACTTTTTGCAGTTCTGTTCGTCGGATATATATTCACATATCCTATTTTGCTATACAATTGCGAAAGCATTTTCTCTAGTTTTCTCGTAGTATCAAGTATGGACGACATATCCATAAAGTATTGAATTTAGCTTCTATAGATATGCCTCTCGAATTAGGGAAACTAGCTCAACGGAAAGTTGAGACTGCTGGTTACGAATTGGACATGTCCTTCGGTCCTTATCCCATGTTTCATTTTCATTTGCTCATAATGGAGGTCGAAAGCATGTGTTCATTTCTCAGAAGCAGTTCTGGGGGATTTACAGAGCACGCTGTAATTGACAATCCATTGAGAAAGATAAGGTCCCCCGGCCTTTCCTTCTAAGTATTACTGTCACAATGTTAATATGGAAGGCTGGAAGCACATTGTGGTCGCTTTCCAAGGTACGTAGTCGATGGAAGAAAGAAAGTTGCAAACGAAAACCCAATCCCAGTTTCTCATGTTCTTAATTCATAATGTTTATATGAAAAACCATTTCACGCAAAATTTATTACACACCAAACTCATCAATGCAACCACACAAGCACACTTATCACACACTATCGATGCATGGCATGCTGAATTCTGTCAGGGAAGTTAATAATGCAGATTAGGCAGATACATATAGTAAAAATTATTCCACACACCGATGTGTAAATAAACCGATCAATTTATGTGCAAAATTTCGAACATGTTTATGTACTTTAACCGACTATGTCATATTCTTAAAAGTTTCAAAAAGAGAATGAGTGGGTAACTGGGTATATATTACCAATTAATCACAACAAAGGGACGATTAACCAGCTAAGCCTAGTTTTTTTTATGACACTCACACTACCAGAAGAAAGATTATAGCCGACGAAAAAAAAACCAGGCCGACGAAGTATTTTTTCGTCGGCTATAGTGGGCTTTAGCCGACGAAATTTTCTTTCGTCGGCTAAGGTGAATTTTCGTCGGCTATGATGTCCACTTTAGCCGACGAAATTTTATTTCGCCGGCTATTTTAAATTTTCGTCGGCTATGACACACTTTAGCCGACGAAAAAAAATTTCGTCGGCTAAAGAATTTATGTCGTCGGCTAAAGTGCACAAACCATGGCCGACGAAATATTTAAAGGTTTAGCCGACGAAATTCATAGTCGTCGGCTAAAGTGCTTTATATTTGCAGATCTGGGCAGCAGCAGCTCATTTCGAAAAAAACGGAAAAAAAAACGGGAGAAGAAAAAAGGGGAGAAAAAGTTTGGGTGTTGTCGAAATCTGTCCATACTCAGTTTGTGGAGCCATATATATATATAGGTACGTACGTATATGTATATATATGTTGATTAATTGAGTTTTATTTGAGTTGATCGATTTTAATTAGTGTGATTAATTGAGTTTATTGATTGTGATTGAGTTGATTAATTTTGAGCACGTTGGATGTATATATATATGTGTTGATCGATTTGGTTGATGATTTGAATTGATAATATATATGAATTAATTTGTTGTTAATAAATAGTAAATATATATATATATGTTAATATTAATTTATAATATTATTGTGTTGATATGGTATGAAGTTGTTGATGATATATATGAGTTCATAATGATAATTTTGTAATTAATTAGTTGTAGTACGTACGTACGTAGAATATATATATATACTAAATGAATTGAGATTTTATATATGGCATGAAATTTTATTAATAATTAGCTAGCATCGTTATAAATATATATATATTTTGTTATATTTTCAGGATATGGATAAGAGTTGGATTTCGCTTCCAAAATGGGACAAAAGATACGGTGCAGGAGTTATGAGTTTTCTAGAATATGCGATGAATAATGCTAACGGGAATACAATTTTCTATTGCCCGTGCACGAAATGTCAGTGTCGCAGCGATATGTATCGATTTCCCATTGACAAAGTATGGCAGCACCTGAGGAGTAACGGGTTTTGGGAGAAGTACACATGTTGGTTATATCACGGTGAAACATCATCAGGGGGTCCGCATGATCATGGCCAATTTTCCGAGACGGGCAGTGCTAGTACATCCAACGATCCAACAACGACATTCATCAACGACATGTTTCCTTATGAGAGCGGTGTATGCGCTCAAGGACAGTATATGCCTAACCCGGTGCAGCCCTTCCCTAGAGCTGTGAACACTGCTGGTATTGAAAAGTACAACAAACTGCTTGCTTTCCAACAGACCCCTGTGTACCCCGGTTGTCAGAAGACCGTTCTTGAAAGTGTGATGGACGTAATGAGGATTAAAGTTGAGACAAAATCGACCGTGAAGGCTGTTGATGAGTATCTACAGTACACTGCTTCGATGCTGCCCAACGGTCATCATCTTCCTACCACTCATCGGAAGGTCCGATGTATCCTGAAAGATCTTGGGCTTTCCTACATCAAGATCCATGCATGCAGATATGACTGCGTTCTCTTTTGGGGTGAAGATCCAGAAGGGAATGACCTTGGTGGCCTTGACGCATGTCCGGTATGTCACACTGACAGATATAAGCTGACTCCTGCAGGCAACAGGAAACCTGTAAAGGTACTTCGGTATTTCCCTTTGACGGATAGGTTGGAGCGGTTGTACATGTCTTCACACACGGCCGAAGCGATGAGATGGCACGCTGATAGGGAATTGCATGACGAAGATACCCTTATACACCCTGCTGACGGGGAGGCTTGGAAGCATATAGACAGGGAGTTTCCTCAATTTGCGTCAGAGGTCCGAAATGTGAGGCTCGGGCTCTCATCCGACGGGTTCAACCCTTTTGGGAACATGAGTCTGCAATACAGTATATGGCCGGTGATTTTGGTACCGTACAACCTTCCCCCATGGATGTGCATGAAGAAGGAGTACAATATGTTGAGTTTGTTGATTCCGGGGCCCGGTTATCTGGGGAAGTGTCTCGATGTGTACTTGAGACCTTTGATTGAAGAGCTTAAATTTTTGTGGGACGTTGGTCATCCCACTTATGACAAGTACACGCACGAGATGTTCCAGATGCATGTCATGGTTGTTGGCACCATCAGTGATTTTCCTGCCCGTGGGATGTTGTCGGGCAACGTTGTTAGGGGATACAAGGCTTGTCCAGAGTGCCTTAGCGATGAGGGGAGCAGCAGTCATTGCAACAAGATATGCAGATTGGGTCACCGTGCTTTCCTTCCATATGATCACGAATGGCGGTTCGATGAAAAGGCATTTGATGGGACCGTAGAACACGGCGTGCCTCCCAGAAGATGGACGGGGGAAGACATTTTAGCGGTGCTTAATGAGTACGATTTTGGGAAGCTCAGCAATCATCCCAACATTGTTGCTGCTATACCTGAAAGACCCGACAGGTACAAATTCTGGACACATAAGAGCATATTCTGGGAACTCTCATACTGGAGTAAGTTGTTGATCAGGCACTACCTGGATGTGATGCACATAGAAAAGAATGTGTGCGACAGTGTGGTGGGCACAGTGCTGAATTTGGAGGGGAAGACGAAAGACGGTCCTAAGGCACGCATTAATCTAAAAAAATGCGGAATAAGAAGACATTTGTGGTTGAAAGAAGGGAAGAAAAAAATGCCTCAAGCTCCTTACACCGTGAAGCCTGACCAGAAGAACCTAATTTTCAGGTGGATGAGTTGTGTGAAGTATCCTTCAGGCTATGCAGGAAATATTGCCCGGTGTGTGAACTTCCGGGACAATAAGATGTACGGGTTGAAGAGTCATGACTGTCATATCCTGCTGCAACGTCTCTTCCCTGTTTTCATTCGACCGTTCCTTCCCCGTCAGGTGGTGGAGCCGTTAGTAGCGTTGGGAAGGTTTTTCCAGAAGTTATGCACACGGGAAGTGTCTCGATGTGACCTCCGGGAAATGCAAATGGACATCATTTATATCATGTGTAAATTTGAGAGGATATTTCCTCCAAATTTTTTTGACATCATGCCTCACCTGATGATCCATCTTCCCGAGCAATTGTTGCTTACCGGTCCAGTACACTACACTTGGATGTATCCCATGGAAAGGTACGTTTTTTACTTTCATGAATTCCTCAATACATATACATGTTCAATAATCATAACATTTTGCAACTTGATTTACAGGCAACTTGGAGACTACAAAGATTATGTGGCTAATAAATCCGCTCCTGAAGAATGTATAGCTGAAGCATATATTGCGCACGAGTGCGTCACCTACATGAAGTTGTATTTAGGAGCGTTGAAGGAAACTCCGCAAACCATGCCGGTAGATGTACCGAAGTTCAATCTTTCCATAGTCTCCAGTGATGTTGAAGTGTATGGAATTTTGCCAGACTCCTACAAGTTGCAACCGCATGAGCTAGTCATTGCCCACTGGTGGGTATTGATTACCTGTCCAGAAGTTGAATACTGGAAAGACATCCATCTCAATCATCCCAACATTCAAGGTGATCTCGAGTACCACAACAGGGAGTTCGCAGATTATTTTGGCGGTTGGGTACGTAATTTAATTTTTCTCTACGGGTTTATGTTTATTGCATAATTATCCATATTTACAGTTGAGATGGTTGGTTGCAGATGAACCATATTCAATCTGATGGTCACCCAAATTGGTCGCACGAACTAAGACTTCTAGCCATGAAGCCGATAGTCTCAAGAGTTTATCCGATGTGCAAGGTGAATGGCGTGCAATTTATATGCGACCAAAGAGACAGCAGAAAGAGAACACAGAATTCTGGGGTCATGGCACATGGTGGGCGGAATGGAGTTGACTATTACGGTGTTCTTGATTCAGTGGTGGAACTCGTTTACGGTGAAGGCATGACAGTGCACATGGCGTACCGGTTCCTGCCTTTTGATACGCCTCTTATTTCTGCGAGGGTATCATCATCGGCGACAGAGCCGGAATCCGTCGCGAGCTCCTCAGGTAATCAGTCAGGCAACTTGATTACTTTTAAAGGGTCATATATATATATATTTTAATAATCAATTTGGCCGAATCATGTCATAGGCACAAAGAAGAAGAGAGGCCCCGTCACATGGAAAGCTCTCGAGAAGATGGTGAGTACCATGGGGAGGATCCCCATCGATACTGACGGGGATGGCCACGCAGTATCGGGCGGGAAGTCGAGGATGTACTCCGGCCGCGTGGGTGCTCTCATTAGGGATAGAGTCCCTATGTTGTGGTCCGACTGGGGCGAGGTCCCGCAGGAGGTTAAGGACATGGTCCACAACGCGATGTCGGTGAGTTTACAAAATAATATTATGTATTAAATTGTTGATTTCTCGAAAAGCTAAACTAATAATAATCGGTTAAATGCAGGTGTGGTTTGAGGTTCCCGAGCACCTGAGGGACAGCTGGGCCGACGTTGTGCATGGGGGAAGGTACGTTGGGAAGTTAATGAAAAACAATTTTGTATGTGATATTAATAATATTTCTAATATTTTTGTTGTATCTGTAGGTACAAGGAGTGGAAGAACGAGCTGCGGACCCATTGGACTAAGCACGGGAACGCACGTTCTGGTACCCCTACTGAGTTCCAGTACAGGGAGTACGAGTGGCGTTGGCTTCTGACATCAGAATTCAACAACCCTCGTAAACAGGTATTTAAATAAATTAGTTAGTTAATTTAAAAATAAGTACGTGCGTTTTATAATATTCTACTAATAGTTTACTTTTTTCTTTGAAGGCGGTTTCCCGGGTGAACGCTCAGAACCGGCAACGCAACACAAGGAACCATCATGCCGGTTCTAGACCGTTCGGTGTCTTCATGGACGAGGCGGCCAAGGAACATCCAGAAGTCAACCCCTACGTCTATACGTACGAGAAGGCATATCCTGACTCCCAGGAGGATATTGTAAGTCACTTTACGTTTTTAAATTTTTCAATTTATGTAAAAATTTTAATTAATAATTTTTTTCCTATCCATATAGGCGAGGGTGAGGGAGGCTAGTGACGAGGTCCTGAGTACCTTAGTGAGGGAGGCATGGCCGGAGACGCAGGATTCCGAGATGTCCGAAGCCATATCCCGGATCGACAATTCGGATCCGACGATTGGGGCGAGGATCATGGGCAGAGCCTTCCCACCGAGAGAAAACAACTTCTACTGCCGAGGTCTAGGAAAGAGAGGCGAGGGGGTCCTGAAGACCACTCCAGGATTTCAACGAAAGGCAACCTCGACGAGTAGCTGCACCACGTCCACGATCAACAGGACGACTCAGCTAGAGTCGGAAGTTCAGAGACTACGAGAACAGCAAGCTGCTCAAGCTGCTGAGGCTGCCTCGCAGCAAGCCTATATTGCCTCGTTGGCAGCCTTTAATACCGCGCAGGCAGCCTATGTTGCCGAGATATATGCCATCCAGCAGGCCCAGCATCAGCAGATGTTGCAGTACATGCAGGACTTTGCAGCTGCCCAGAGTCAGGGACTTCCGCCTCCGCCCATGCCTCCGCCCATGACGCTACCCCAGCCGCCGCAACCTCCGCAGCAGCCCCCAGAAGATGACTTCAATTTAGACGATATAGACTTTACGTAGTTAAAATTGATACTTTTATGTAAATTGATACTTTTATGTAGTTCATATATTCTTTTATGTGTTTGTTGTTGGTTATATGAAATTGTTAAATATGTCTTTTGCAGCTTGCATGGAATGGTAATTCAGAAATTTCGGGGTTTTTTTTTTTTACTGGAATTCGCTTATAGCCGACGAAAAAAGCTATAATTCGTCGGCTAAAGTTTTTTTTTAAAAAAAAAAAAATAATTTAGCCGACGAAATAAGCTTTAATTCGTCGGCTAAATGTCTATAAGGCCGACGAAAAATACAATATTTCGTCGGCCATAGATGTTTTATATTTTTTATACAAACTTTAGCCGACGAATAGTTTAAATTATTCGTCGGCTAAAGTTTGGAAAATAACCGACGACATTATTCGTCGGCTATAGTTCATACTTTAGCAGACGAAATAATGTCGTCGGGTATAGTATGACTATAGCCGACGAAATAATGTCGTCGGCTAAATGTTGGACTATAGCAGACGATATTATTTCGTCGGCTATAGTCATACTATAGCTGACGAAATTTTTTGTCTCGTCGGCTAAAGTCATTACAGACGACCCTTTCCCGACGACACTATAGCCGACGAACCTTCGTCGGCTAAGGTTTCAGCCGACGAATTTTTTTAACAGGCCGACGAAAATTTTTCGTCGGCTAAACTGCCTGTTCTGGTAGTGTCAGGTACGAAGATGCATATACGATTTCTTCTCAAAAAACAGAAAAAGAAAAAGAAGATGCATATACGATTCTGCGTGGGAAAAATGTATTTTTTATTTCAATTCGGATCAGTATTTGCTGTATTTAGGTATATAAGATAGAATTTGTTTATCATACTATAATATGGTATAACATACATATTACAAAAATTTAATTATATAACACATAACATTTTTAAAAAAAACTAAATAATCTGTATAATATTATTTAATTATTTTTTCAGTCGATCATAAACACACATTTTATTAGATATATTCAGTGGCGTAGCCACATGAGTGTGAGAGGGTTCAAATGACCTCTCTCACTTTTCCTTACAATCCATGATAGGTTGATACAATCACACCATTTTCATGCTTATATTACATAATTAGTGTAATGTTTGACGCATAGACTAATTAATATTACATGCTACCTTACAATCTGAAAAAATGACTTAAACTATGAACGATCATCATGGATATTTTATATACTTTTTATTCAAGTTGGTAAGGGTTGAGCGATACAAACTACTCGAATGTAGACGATGTAGGAAGCATTAAATTTTGACCCTCCTAATTTATTTTTCTGGATACACCACTGGATATATTATATATCATATGATACGTAAGACTAGAATTTTCCAAGAGTGCCCCACTCGCGCGTAGCCCTAGCATGCAATCATTCTTTTTTTTTTTTTTTATGTAATGCCATCATTCTATCATTTTCACCTTACTCAACCAGATCATCACTTCCAAAAAAAGAAAAAGATCATCATTTCTAGATTTTTTAGCAGATCTTGTCAGTGATTCTGAGTGCGTAAAGGTTAAATTGGTGTCAGAGAATTTGTGGGTGTTGAGCTACAGGCAATGACCAGTGAGCAGTGAGCAGTGAGTGAGTGAGTTAGTGGTGGCCTGGTGGGTACGGGGTACCCGGTACTGGGTACTACGACTGAGCTCAATTAAGCTAGTGGGTACTGATCGCTGTTAAGCTCGAATTTTCATATTACATATATCTGAGCGCCCGAGCTCTTTTTCTTTAGTGGCTGATGATCGAGTACTGTTACTGCTGTACCCGTTCCTGCTGATTGACACGTACGTACTGTGCTGCATGACTAGTATGATGATCACGATGAACGCCTCCAGAAAAATCCGCTGTCTGAGTTTCTTCTTCTTATCGTTAGCGTTTGCTACGTTGGACGTCTTTAGATGACGCGCCGAGCATTGCGAATGGGGAGTGGCGGCGACCGCCGTATGTGTACAGCTGACTGGTTACGTATGTGTCGATAGTTCAGTATCATCTTGGTATGGGAAATTTCTGCAAGCGCAACACGATGCCTTTCATCTGAAGAGCCGTCCAGCACTCTTATATCCCCACTGCCTCTTTTCCAAAGCACAAAGCAGTTGCGCAATGGCTCAGATATGTGAGCAACTGGAGCAGCCACCATGGAAGACTACTCTCCCACCGTGACGTAATACGAGCGCGTGGGGTTCACTCTCTTGTCTTATTTGGGTGGCAGGATTGGGCTCCCGGAACATTATATGAGTTGGTTACGGGGTCCACGTGATGGGTCCACATATTTTACTGCCCAACCCACGTGACACCCAAAACTGTTTCTATCTTTGAAATAATTTGTAGCCCCCTCTCCAGTACTTTTGTCTTTTTCTTTCCCAGCCTACACAGTACCTTTTTTTCGTATTATTTTTCTTTCATTTTCTACAATATTAAACACAAAAATGTGTCAGTATACACGAAAGACAATACGATGTCGTATAATACACAAACATGCATGCATACACGTAAGAGCGTAAGGTGGCGGGAGAAGCTATAAGGATTGCGTTTCGTAACGAAACTCTATAGGCTCCCGCCGGCGAGAGTGGCGGCCTAATCGATTGTTTACACGTAAAACTTAGCTTATTGCTCAGTGTGTGGAACTGTGGATGAAGATGGTAATGACGTGGGGATGCCAATTGGTGGTTTGTATGGTCTATTGTGGTGCATATATGCATGATATAATGCGCTATAGTGAAATTTGGTCGAAACTGTAGTGTTATATCTTATCTGGCATAAAAATGATAAATGTGATGAGTCATAGAATTTGTGGTGCATATATGCGGAGCGGATTCAGTGCACCATGGTGCACTTGAACCAACTGTTAGAAAGTCACGTGGCTTAACGGATCTTAAACTGACGTTATCTGGTTGTTAGTATCGAAGTACAGTAAAAGCCAAATTTACTTTGTGGGAAGTTCGATCGAACCAGAGTTACCAGACCATTGCTCTCTCGTCTCCTATCCACTGTTCATTCGGTCATTACCACCACCGTCGACCCAGAAACTTTTCGACTCGAATCAGAAAGTGGTGATAATCCAACAAACAAATTATGGGTTTAAAGTTTCGGATCTGGTAAGCTCTACCCGAAATATCTGATAGCAATTCCATCAAAATCAATATTTCTTAATAAAAGTCCAAGGAAAAGTGCTGGAGCGAGTTTTTTGCAGCAGAAAAAACTCTGTTGCGGCTGAGCGAAAGGAAGAAGATGAAGTCGAAGTCATGTTTTTTATTTTTTTTCCCTCGAACGTCGTCGTTTGAAGCAAGAATCAGTGTGTTGTTCCCGTACTTATCTTTCTTTTTATTTAATAATAATCATTCCCTATGTTGAGTGGGCTCTTCTATTGCTACGTGCCTACTTGCCACTATAACTCTTAGACTCCTAGTAGTAATATGGTACTGCCATTCTGCCAATTACGGTTGGTTGAAACCTTTTTCTTTTTTTTAATTGTCGGAATAACCTTTTATGTTTTTTGATTTACAAAAAGAAACTCAATTTAATTAAAAATATATTATTTAAATCATTGTCTTATTCATTAACAGAAAACCATTTATATAAGGAATTACATAACACCTTTAGGTGTTGTACAAAAAAAAACATATTTTGGTATCTTATCACTATTCAGAATTGAAATTCCTCATTTCACTACACTAGCATTAGACAAAGTCACACATATGTCAGATATCATTCAATAGTCATATATTACTTATAAGTATACCTAATGTATTATCATTGTGGTTATCATTCCATTGATTACAAGAAGTCTTGAACATTGATATGTTGTTCTGTCATGAGAGCAACAATATGACTCCAACTTTACTTTTGCTTTCACGTTTAAAAACAAATGATTAAATCATTCAAATTATGTTAAATGAAATTTACACTTATGTCAAATGATACGATGTCATCATGCTCAAACTAAATGGATGCAAAATTAATCCTCGTAATCACATGATCAAATAGAGTGAAATTGGTTGAATATATTGTTACTTTGTTTGCGATCATTCACACATGTTTATCCATGGTCAACTTTACCAATATATATATATATAGCCCTTCTTAGCTGCGGACGTCCGCACCGAAGGTTTCGGTGCGGATTTTTATTTTTGCACCACTTTCTGATCAAATTTCCTCATCTCCACCGTCTAGTATATATATAATATTGTGTAGATCATCTATGCAAAATTTCAGCCAATTTGGTGATCGTTAAGGCCCTCAAACTCGAGTTTTTCTGGTATGAACACAACCGGACATAATTCAGTCCGTCCATTTGTTTTTTGAGTTTGAGGGCCTTAACAATTACCAAATTAGCTGAAATTTTACAGAGATGATCTACACAATATTATATAAATACTAGACGGTGGAGATGAGAAAATTCGATCGAAAAGTAGTGCAAAAATGGAAATCCGCACCAAAACTTTGATGCGGACGTCCGCACTTGAGAATTCCTGTATATATATATATATATGCTTTGAAATATTGAATTTTACCGATGTCCAAATGAAGTCCGATAGGGTCACTAATTTTAAAAACAATGTATCTATTTCTAAGTCTATATCACAACGTTTCCTTTTATAATTTTGTATTTTAGGATCGAACATGTTATATGTGGTTCAAAATTAGGTGTTCTAACTTTTTTTACTAGTTATATGAAAATATATATCGTCCAAATTTATCAAGTTTAGAGAAAATAGGTCATGCAATATGATCGTTCAATGTGAGAAAGGAAAAACAACAAATATGGATATTGTTAGGTAAAAAAAGACAGTGGTTTCGTCTTGACATCGATCCATGCGCGCCATGTTGTCAACCATAGGAACTAAATATGTCTAATATGAATCCTTCATATTCATAATTCGTAAAGCATGGTTATGAATATCCAACTGATAATTAATTTGGTTAAAAAAAATTTACAATTAATCTACTCACAATACTTAACTCAATTGTTAAGATATGGATATACGACAAAAAACTTGATCTAAATGATGACTAAATTTATATTAATAAGCTATCCAGTTAGCTCTAGAACCCGCGTCTTAAGTAAATAAGTAACACAAGTTCATAAAGAAAAAAACGAAAAAAACAAGCGTCATATTCTGTTAATCTTAAGAAGCTTTGTTATTTAATGCAACTATATTTTTCAATGCTTAATAAAAATACCGTTTTCATTTATTTATTAAAACGAACAACAACCATAGATCATAGAATGAGGTTTGAACCCACAAATGAAATTCTGCATAGTTTCCAAAAATTATAAACAAAAAAAAGTAAAAAAAAAACTACATTGAGGACTTTTCGGTTTATGGTTAAAAATGTTTATTTTACGATCACATTTTATCATCTCATCCATTCAATTTATAAATCTGTATGAGTAAATCATTCCTACAAAATTTCAGCCAAATTGGTAATCGTTAAGGTAGCAAACTAGATCAAATTAATGGACGAAACCAATCTGTCAAACATGAACCGTTCAAATTCATAATTGGTAATTCACACTTATGAATGCCTTCACAATTCTCAATTTGGTTGAAAATTTGTATAAATGTTCTACTCATAAATATTTATGAAATGAACGGTTAAGATGAAAATATAAGATCAAAAAGTAAGAAAAGCCGAAAAGTCTTTAACTAGTCCTCAACTTAAGGATCCTCATTAGTAGGGCTCCTTAAAGATAAAATGCTAGCATATTCCTAATTTGAACCAAGCAATCTATTAGACATTCCATCATCCGTTTGTGTTTAACCATTTCTCGTCCGAATGCTCTTTTTGAGGATGGAAGTAATGTTGACAGGGGTATAGACACTAAGCGCCCCCCCCCCCGCGCTATCTTATTAATTATATTTCCGAGACAACCATGTTGGATTGATCTCAGTTTCAAAAAAAAATTTCTCGTTATGCTTCTTTTGCATTTTGACCTTCTTGCTTTTAGTTGCATCAATGTTTTCTTATGAACCCAACACTACACATTCATATCAGATCATGACTCATGTTCATCTTAAATGTAATTTTGTAATCGTTGTCAGCGGTAGCATTAATATTAGACATTACATGAAATGCATAACATTGCTATACGGACACAAAACGTGTCAGTCTCTAGAGTACGCAATATGCATATATATGATAAGATATTTTAGTTATAATTAACTTATATTAAAAATGATTTACATTAATAAACCGGTTTTACGCAGTTATCTCTTAGAGAACCACCTAACCTTGTTATTAAAACCTATCATCATCTATGTTTTTTTTCAATTAATTTCTTTTGTTTTGATAAAAGAAATAATTATTACTAATTTTGTCTAACAAAAACGAACAAGAAAGTTTGTTGGTTTTGAATAACACAAGAAAGGATAATGATTCACAAAACAAAGATAAAATACAAGACTCAAAGGATAAACCTTAAACAAAAAAAAAATTATAAAAAAATGAACCCAGCCGCAAACAGTAGCATAGAGTAGGGAGTGATCTCTTCAGAAAATTTTCGCAGCAGTTCTCCAACTTTTATACACCCAATACAGTGGGTTAGTCCAATCGGGGCTTCGTTATGCTTTGGTAAGGGGGAAAGCAGGTTTTAGCAATTCGGGTCGTGGACGCAGCCCGATTGGGTTCCTCCGATCTCGAACGCGGAACGCAGGCTGTTTGACTGTAGAATAATGACATCTCCGCCGTGTATGTACTTCCGATAGCCGCGGTCATCGGTGGTGCTGATAGGCGTTCAAAGACTTCACAAGCTATTTCGAGCTCAAAATCCTCCTTAGAAATCATACCCTTCGATTTTCAGTTTTCATCCAAACCCAGATAACACTCATTTAGCCTTTGCATCTATATTTACGTAAACAGGTTTAATTGATCAGTTGAATATTAACGAGTATGTTTTTTACTGCATTGACCACGTTTTTAATTTGTTATTCTGTTAACAGTGTTAGCATTGGTGTTAGTATCATATAATGAACTAAATTAAATGGATGACTAAGATTAAATCATAGCACTTGGTGTACCTGTACCATGGTGCGACGAAGAATTTTCGTGCATATATGCATGATATAATGCGCTATAGTGAAATTTGGTCGAAACTGTAGTGTTATATCTTATCTGGCATAAAAATGATAAATGTGATGAGTCATAGAATTTGCTCATTATAATGATAGCAGTTATAATAATTATAAACTTTACACAGACCGTCAACACGTTGATTCGTACACAAACTTAAATAATTGTTAAAATAAAGAAAATGCAAAGAAATCATGAGTGGAACCATAACTAGTCGATATTTGAGAGTCACTGCTTCTGCATTTTATATATCTATATATTGTGGAACAAGACAAACCAAGCACTTCACACTAAACGGATCGGTGTGGTTTCCTTAGTTTAATTTCTTCGATCTGTATACGTACGTAAGTCTGTTCAAGATTTGTATATTACATCGAGGCCTCGAGGGTGTATAGTTTTCTTATGGGAGCTTTAAACAGATGCATCTGCCTGATTAGCTAGCTAGTCTGTAAATATGTCTCCGTTGTACTCTTATTCTGAAGATTAATTACAGATATTCGAAGCAAAGAAACAGAGTATTCTATCAAGAGAGCTAGAGGAAATTATTTGGGTATGTGAACTAGCTAGTATATGAAAGAAGTTTTGGGTGGGTAAACTGTGGAAGTTCTTTCGGTGACCTTTCATAGATTTCAACAACTTTATTGATTTCACAGTAACATGATCGAGCTTATGAGCATGGGTAACAGTAAAAAATATTTGATTTGATCTGATCGATTTGGATGGAAACGTACATTATCTCGACCAACATAATGTTGTTGTTGGCTTTCTTAGGACCTTTGTCACTATGATACATATTAAGGTCAGATCATTGTCCCTAACGATTCCTTCAACTAGTTATCAGAATTATTAGTTGGTGAAACTTTTATCCCAGCAGGTAACTCGTAAAAACATATAAATCTTCTAGTTATGTGTTAATCTAGCTAGTAGTACGTACTGTATCTTTCACTAAACTGTCTGCCACTGCCAGAAAACGGCCTAGTTTAACGAGTAATTTATAAACACTAAGTATGATGGAATCAGATAAAGAATGGAGGTAAACAGAATATAGGCAGGATACGATCATTGTTTATGTCATTGGTATTTGCATTATGTAGTGGCCCTAATTATAAAGATGAAGATGGGGAACATTATTGGGATGTAATTCTCTAATCATTCCTGCTCACATGTCTTCTCGAATCTCAAAGACGTACTCAAAGCAGCTTAGCTTAGGGTTCGTATACGAAAATGGCAATATATCTACTCAGAGGTATCTGGTTCTTTGCACTCACTGATTGTAAGCTTCGAGTTAATATTCTTGTCAACAGAGACTCTAGTTCTTCTTTTGAGGAATCATGCATGAAAAGTTTGGCGGCGTTTTGAGGTTTAGGTTGCCCTACAAATTAGATATATGGCTTTGCTAGCTGTGGAGGAACTTCTTGTCGATCAATCTTTCTTTCCTCTTTCCTAGTTTGGAGTTTGCGTGATGGCTCTGTTATTGCCATGTTTCACCAAATAACATAATAATTGTGCTTGTCAATCGAAAAGAGGCGACATGTACCAAATACTGACCAAAAATATTGATAAATTTTGAGAAATAACCCTTTTTTGATCATCAAGTTGATTTCTGATCATGTTTTCTTTCTTAGTTGAAAATTGACATTTTAAGAAGGTAAAAGGTCATTAAGACCCTTATCAAACTCTCACTATTTATGTATTGTAATCTTATCTTGTATCTTCAGAAGTTACGAAAACATATTGTCACACCTTTTGAGGCTTTGATTCCTACTCACGGGCAAGCCCCATAACCTCGATGTTGTTTGTTGACGTTCAAGAATGGAGTACCATGGTCAATACCTTCCTCCAATCTACGTTATATTCTCTACATGATTATAGAGGATATGAAGACTAATATAAAGGAAAAGGATACTCATCATATCGATAAGTTTAAAGTGCTGATTCTAGTTTTCTTTTTGAAATATCTTTGATGTTGCTTTAATCAATCATTCCTGATGAATTCAAAACTTAATATGAAGACTAACAGCAAAACGTAAACAATATTTGCAGGCAAAGTCCTGCACAACTACAATCTAACAACATAATAAAAGTCTCACCCCTTAATCCATCCGTATTCATCAACAAAAATGAAGAAGCACACAATCATACTTGTACCAAACCACGCAATCATGCTTGCAAACAAATAAAGCTTTTAATTCTCAATTTTAACGTATTATATCCATCTTCTTGAACAGCCCTAAAAAGCCCTAATTATTCAAGAACATAATCAAATCCCAAGCACCATCTTCTTGAATAGCCCTAAAAAACCCTTATTATTCAAGAACATAATCAAATCCCAATTAGTAAATTATTATCCGATTATAGAAATGAAACACATGCAGAGATTATCAATCGATGTACATATCTTCAACAAAGATTTTTATTTATTTTTATATGTTCTAGTAAGAGAGCAAAGTTTTGACCATATGAGAACTTGGGTTGTCCTTGCAGAAGTAGAAAACCAAAGAAAAATTGAAAGATCGAGCTAAATGGTTTATTAAGGGCAGTAAAGACATTTTATACTCCTAAAAGGTTATTTTCCAACTAAAATAAAAAACAGGTTAAATATCAACTTGGATATCAAATAGTGGTTATATTTCGACAATCGGACATGTATATTCATGTAAAGATATATAGCAGCTTGACGTACAACCATGCTCATCCGGTTAACTGATTAATAGATTTGTTTTTTTTTTTTCAGAAACAAACCTATAATGCATAAAAAAAACAATAAAAGTTAACAGAAACGAAAGGTGTGAAACCCCAACCAATCGTTATTACAAAAAGAAATAACAAACTGATTAATAGATTCGTATTCAACCACTTTTGATGTAAATTTAATGATGAAGAGAATTATTGTGAAGTATAATTGCTTTATTTTCTACCGTTAAATGTAAATCGTACAGTGATTGAACATGAATCCTTGGTCAGTTAGTGACCAACCAAGCACAGAGCAATGAATATCAAAACTTTGGCAGGCTGTTTTGGGCTTATCGGGTAGATAGTGCCTGTAATGGACTATTAAAGTCAATTGGCAGTATTGGATGATGTCCCTTCTCAAAGTTTGTATTTAGCTCAATAGCCCTTTAAAGCCCAAAACAAGTAAAGATGAATGTGAATAATGAATACACACTGACGACCACCAGATAGAACTCTGAAAGCGTTTTGGAAGATCGAAATTCGAAAGTACTGATCGAAATGGTGAGTGCATATGTCATTGACATAAATTGAATAGACAACTGCGCCTAAGCAATGCACTATCAAACATAGAGTGCACTTGCAAAGTGTAACACAGCCTGATGAATAAATACAACAAGCACAAGAAAAAATAGTGAAGGAAATGAACCCAGATGGGTTTAGCTAGCAATTCAAAACGCATGAAAATCAATAAAAGAAATTGAAGTGCGTGAAAATCAATCTGAAATCTGAGTTCAAGTACATATATCAGTGCAATATATGTTTTTGTTTGCCACGCCATTCTGTTCTTGCTCGCACTATCTCTGCCTTATCGGCTTGCATCCGAAGCAAGTGTGTGTACTGGAGGTCTGGTCTGCGATTGATCGAGTTGTTGTTGTTGTTGCTGTTGTTGCAATGATATTCATGAGCCAAACTTGCTGTTGTGCTCGTCAATGATTCTAGCAAATTTGACTGCCTACATTCTCGTCGAAACTCCAGAGTCATGCTTGTCATGTCATATTCTTCTAATACTTTGAGTGGCACGCTCTGCGCATTAGTATAACAAATTCTAATTAAATACTAATGATATGTAAGCAAATGAATGAATGCAACATCCTCCACTTTGATTTATGTTTATAGCACTAAAAAGTTTTACATGTTTATGTGTTTTTTCTTCTTAAAAGCATGAAAAGCATGTAAGCGCAAATTGTTCGATTAATTGTTTCAAAGAGACCAAGATGAAACCACCACTACAGTATCATTTGTTAGATTTTTACCAAAGTTAAGCCATTACATTGCAACAGATGAAAAGAAAAACAAGTTACCTCAAGAATCCAACCAATGTATTTCACATTGTTTACATGTTGGTTGGCATCCATGTCACTCCATCTAGGCTGAGGAAAATTGGAAGGGATGAAGATTCAGTTAATATCAACTGTGAACAAACCTGAACAGATTAGTATATATTGTATACATAGGATATATGACTTACCGCTAAGCCAGATCGGATTCTCCCGGCAGTTCCATCAGTGAGCTTGTCAATTTTCTCCTTATCGATTTTCTCAGTGGCAATTGCTGCTCTATTTAGGTAGAAAGGCTCTACCTCTTGTCTCACTTGGTCAGGGATCTTTGACAACCTTCTTGTTTCTCTATTCATTATCACCCAAGTGCTGCATAAGATCAAACAACATAGAAAGTTACTTGTCAAGATTAGTCCATGAGGTTCAGGGAGTTTACAAAAGGATATGCAAATTAAAGCCACTGAGATTTTCACCTTGTTGCTCTGGTAATAATTTCTTGAGTATGATATGTTAAGTTTAAAGTTCTTTTTGGAAGCTGAAAAGCTAAAGTATGTTGTTTATGTTGTAGACATGTATTTAATGTTTGTTAGTTTCTAAGTTGGAGTAGCTGGAGGTCTCTAGAATCCTTGTGTGTCTAGAACTCTCTTTTAGTCTTTATTTAAGTATTTTAGTCTGTTGGAGAACCAGAGGTGAGTCCAAGCAGTGTGACTTTTGTATTCAGTTTTTGTCTCCGGTAAAAGTCTCCATTCAGTCTCCATTTCTCTTGTTTGTGTTTTCTGGTTTGTTCTTCTTCTTGTTGGTTCTATTGATCTTGGGCAAGAGAGGGTTTCTTGTCTGTGTTTTTCTTTATGGTATCAGAGCCACAAGGGTGGTGGCGGCTGTGTTAATCCCTTGGTGAAGAAGATCAACCAGTGTTGCTGAAGAGATGGAGTGGTCGAGTCGAAGTGTAGGCCTTGGCATAGAGCTGCTCAACCAATCAAATTACAAGATGTGGAAATCTTGTATGGAGTCTTATTTGGTTGGTGAAGAGCTGTGGGATGTTGTTGGTGGAGCAAATACAGCGAGGCCAGAAAACAATGCAGAAAATGCTGAAGCCTTGAAGAAGTGGACGACTGTGAATGCAAAGGCAGAATTTGTGCTAAAGAAATCCATTTCGCCTGCGTTGTTCGATCATATTATGAAGTGCACCTCAGCAAAGGATATATGGGAGACCCTCAACAAGTTATTCAACAAGAAAGATATTGGTCGCCTGCAAATGTTGGAGAACGAGCTAGCAAATTCAAGCCAAGGTGATCTTTCAATCTCTCAATTCTTTTTAAAGATTAAAAATTTGTGTTCGGAGATTTCTGTCTTGGACCCAGATGAACCTATTTCTGAAGCTCGTGTTCGAAGGCATATTATTCGAGGGCTGAGAAACGAGTACACTCCTTTTGTTACTTCAATTCAAGGATGGGATCGGCAACCCTCATTGGAAGAGTTTGAGAATCTCTTGTCTTCTCAAGAATCTCTAGCACGTCAAATGGCTGGCATGTCCTTATCCAATGATCCTAATAATGCTGGAGAGGCATTGTTCACTCATGGGAAGAAGAATTTCCGATTTGAAAAGAAAAAGGAGTTCAAACGGAATGATGGTGTTGGACCCGGAGAAGCTTCCCCTCACCATAAGAAGAAATTGATCAAGTGCCATCGATGTGGTACCCCTCGCCACATAAAAAAGTTTTGCCGTGTCAAGATGAACTCCGAAAATTATGTAAGACAAAATGAAGGCTCTCATGATTCAAATGTTGCTAAAGGAGAAGACAACTGGGGAAATTGTTTCATGGTTGAGAAGTCATCACACAATGCCTTGGCTTCTATCAATTTTCAGAATGATTGGATCGTTGATTCCGGATGTGGTCATCACTTGACAGGTGATCAATCCAAGTTCTCAAGTTTGCAGCCGCACAAAGGTAATGAAGCCATGGCAACAGCAGACAACTCCGTCCACAAAGTCGAGAATGAAGACACTGTCATTATTAATGGTGGAGGTAACGATTCAATCACCTTGGGCAATGTTTTTCATGTTCTCGGTATGACGAAGAATTTATTTTCAGTACCAAATGCTGTGGATGCTGGCTATGGAGTTTTGTTTGGGCCACATGATGTCAAATTTCTCCGCAATATTAAATGCTTGAAGGCTGATGTTGTGCACATCGGCAAGAGGGTAAAAGACACATTTGTGTTATCTGCGTCTTCTTCCTATATTGACAAGCTGAGCTGCAATGAGAATGCTTCCTTATGGCACGCAAGGTTGGGGCATGTGAATTTTGACAAGCTGAGAGTTATGGTTCGAAGGAATTTGGTGAACGGTTTACCAAATTTGACTATTTTTCCCAACAATGAAGTTTGTGAAGGTTGTCAATTTGGTAAGTTTCATCGCCTTCCCTTTGGAAGTTCTTCATCTAGATGCAAGGCTCCATTGGAATGCATTCATGGTGATTTGTTTGGTCCCACTAGAACTCCCTCTTTTTCTGGAAAGAGATATATGTTGGTTCTTGTTGATGACTATTCAAGGTTCACTTGGGTTTATTTTATGGAGCAAAAGTCAGAAACTTTCTCTAAGTTTCAGGAGTTCAAAGAGACTGTTGAAGGTGTTCTTGGCTTAAGAATTAAGCGGCTGCGAACAGACAATGGAGGGGAATTTATCTCTGCTGAGTTCTTTAAGTTTTGTCGTAAGTTTGGGATAAGAAGAGAGATGTCTTGTGCGGAGACTCCACAGCAAAATGGAATCGCCGAAAGGAAGATTTGACATCTCACAGAGACTTGCAGAAGCTGGTTAAGTGCAATAAACTTACCCAAAGCCTTGTGGGCAGAGGGTATGATGTGTGCAGCTTATGTGATTAATCGGTTGCCTCTTAGTCCAAATAATATGAAGACTCCATATGAGTTGTTGTTTGGTGATAAGCCAAGTGTGAAGCATTTTAAAGTGTTTGGCTCGATCTGTTATGTTCATGTGCCAGACTTAAAAAGAGGGAAATTTGATCCAAAAGCAAAGAAATGTGTCTTTGTGGGTTATGATGAAAGGAAAAAAGGATGGAAGTGCATGGATCCTAATTCTCGCAAATTCATTGTCTCTAGAGATGTGGTATTTGATGAAATCTCTTCATATTATGGAGCAGCTGCTAATGGAGAATCAAGTTGGAAAGAATCTGAACTTGTTGAATTACCAACGACTTCCATTGTTCCTAGTACGTGCCTGCCTTCATCTGATTTGCAGCAAGGAAACATGGGGAGCATTAATTCTGAAAATGAAGAAGAGCATGAAGATGGCAGAGTTCCTCAAGAGCAAGAGCTCACAAATTCAAGGCCAAGAAGAACCGTTGTCAAACCGGTGAGATATCGAGATGAAAACTTTACAAGTACTTATTCTTGTTTCTTTGCCGGACCAGTTGATGATCAAGAACCGTCTTGCTTTGAAGAAGCTGCTGATGTTGAAGAGTGGAGGCTTGCTATGGATGATGAGATGAAAGCTCTCATTAAAAATGAGACTTGGGATCTTGTTCCTAAACCTGATCATGTGAAACCTATCACATGTAAATGGGTTTATAAGATAAAAAGAAAGGCTGATAGAAGTGTGGACAGATTCAAGGCAAGGCTGGTTGCTCGTGGTTTCTCTCAAAGCTATGGAGAAGATTACGAAGAGACTTTTAGTCCCGTGGCAAAGATGACATCTGTTCGTGTTGTGATTTCTTTGGCGGCCTCTCAAAATTGGAAGCTATGGCAGCTCGATGTTAAAAATGCATTTTTATATGGAGACCTTGACAAGGATATCTACATGGAGCAACCTATGGGCTACACATTAGATTCTAATCCAGGGTATGTGTGCAAACTAAAGAAAGCTTTATATGGGCTAAAGCAAGCTCCGAGAGCATGGTACGGGAAGATTGCAGAGTTCTTGTAATTTTGTGGCTATCATTCTTCTGATGCAGACTCAAGTCTTTTTGTTAAGAAGGATGGAGACGTGCATATGGTGGTTCTTTTGTATGTGGATGATATGATAGTGACTGGAAGCAATGAAGATGAGATTGCAAAGCTAAGGGCTGAACTGTCTACTCGATTCGATATGAAGAACTTGGGTGAGCTGAGCCATTTTCTTGGTTTGGAAGTGAAAAATGTGAAGGAGGGTGTTCTGCTATCACAAGAAGGCTATGCTAAGAAGTTGATTGAGAAATATGGGCTAAAACTTAGCAAAAAGCGATCCACTCCTCTTGACACAAGTGAGAAAATAAGGAGGAATGAAGGCTCACTCTTACCAGATCCTAAGTCTTATCGTTCTCTTGTTGGCGGCCTACTGTATTTGACAATCACAAGGCCGGATATTGCTTTTTCAGTCGGGCTCATAAGCCGCTACTTGCAAGAGCCTCGAAAGCCACATTTAGAAGCAGCAAAGAAGATTCTCAAGTATGTTAATTCTACCATTGATCTTAGTTTGCTTTACAAAAGAGGTGATGTTTTTCAGTTAAATTGTTATACAAATGCTGACTTTGGTGGAGATTTAGACAATAGGAGGTCTACATCTGGTTATGTGTTTATGTGCAACAATACAGGTGTTTCTTGGTGTAGCAAGAAACAAGATGCAATGGCTTTATCCACAACTGAAGCAGAGTACAAGGCTGCTACACTTGCTGCACAAGAGTGTGTTTGGCTTCGAAGACTTATCAAGGATGTTTACTATCCGATTCATAATCCCACTGATCTGTTTGGTGATAATCAAAGTGCGCTCAGACTTGCTTATAATCCGGTTTGTCATGCTAGAACTAAACACATTGAAATTGAGCATCACTTTATTCGGGAGAAGGTTCTTGATGGAACAATTAACAACAGGGAAGTAAGAAGTCAGTTCAATGTTGCAGACATCTTCACTAAGACTCTCTCTAAAGGGTCGTTCGAGTTTCTTCGTGCAAAGCTTGGTCTGATTTCCAAAAATAACTTTAAGGGGGAGTTTTAAGTTTAAAGTTCTTTTTGGAAGCTGAAAAGCTAAAGTATGTTGTTTATGTTGTAGACATGTATTTAATGTTTGTTAGTTTCTAAGTTGGAGTAGCTGGAGGTCTCTAGAATCCTTGTGTGTCTAGAACTCTCTTTTAGTCTTTATTTAAGTATTTTAGTCTGTTGGAGAACCAGAGGTGAGTCCAAGCACTGTGACTTTTGTATTCAGTTTTTGTCTCCGGTAAAAGTCTCCATTCAGTCTCCATTTCTCTTGTCTGTGTTTTCTGGTTTGTTCTTCTTCTTGTTGGTTCTATTGATCTTGGGCAAGAGAAGGTTTCTTGTCTGTGTTTTTCTTTATGATAGTCTCGGATAATCCAATCCCTGCGCATTCCGTTTTTGCCTGCTGCATCCACCCAAGTATCTATTTCTACAACATCTCCCCTGTAACATGTTTATCTTTGCTGCATTAGTCCCTAAACCCTATTACAGTTTAACAACGAAACATAGATATGCATGCAGCAAGAGAACTAGTTCCCTAATATTAAATCATATAATGCATTAGTCACATATCACATACATACCAGCAACTGTATCTCTCAACTTGAATATGGACACGAGTGACGACCCAGATAAGTTTCCGGAGGCTCATCTCACGAGTAGCCCCGAAGCCATTTCCGGCAAGGCCAGAACCTGTTACGTGATTCAGAGCTGTCTCCTGCAATTTAGCACATTGGTTGTTCATGAAATAGAGTTTGCTACATATATAGGAGAAAAAGACCGACGAATCAAAAATTTACCTGAAGAAGATTCATCAGTGTCTCCATGGTGGCAGTTTTGTCAGGACCAATCTCATAAGATCTAATAACGAATGTCTGCCTATATACAAACCTATCCTCGAAAAATTTCCCATGTAAACATGAGTGAAGAGATGCATCACTACCTCTATCTATAACTAACTCAGTACCAATGCTCTTGTTTCCTAACAATGAATCAGCCTCTTCCACATGAATCCCATTAATCTTCTTTCCGTTGATGGCTTCGACATGACTTCTCGGATTAACAGGACTACTAGCCATGACCGGAAATCTGCGATGTTTGCTTGTCATCATCTCCCTATCCCTCGAAGGATAAAATCCCATTTGGGTGACCATATCAACACCATCATTCTTCTTGGCATTGAAAATGTGCCTTGAAAGGTATTGCGTCGCATTAATTCTCGCTGCCATTGATGTCATTTTCTCAAGGTGTTCATTTGGTATGTGAAAGATGAAACAGACCCAACAAAGTTCAAGTTTGATAAAAGAGGGTGGTGTTGTAGCTTCTTCTAACAGTTGATGATTGTTGCCTTGTTGAAGAATTAAAGGAAAATTTTAAAATGCTAGTAGTTGTAACCACTTTTAGAAGGAACAAGATATCTCCTATAATATGACACAAAGAATGGAGGAAGGGGAAGGATTTAGTGTCAAAATTAACGTGTGGGGTGAAAAGGGTTAAAGGGAAGAGAAGGGACGTGGGGTTTTTGCAGCTCAACCACTTCAGCGGGTGGAGGAGAAAATTGTTAGTGAGGAGGGTCTCTCTGCATCAATGGCTTACACGCAATAGGAAGATAGGCTTAAATTTGGTGTTCTTTTTTAGCATTGTTTACAAGGTAACTCTGCCCCTAATATGTTCTGCTACGAATGAGGGATGCCTCTTATAACAATAGCTTGTTTCATATTAGACAGTAATGAAACTTTGATAAATTTGCGGTTTGTATTATGTAGATAAAAGCGCAGGTAGAGATTTCTTGGTTTTACTCAAAATAACAGTTTACTACTAATAATAAAACCCATGGTGCTTCAGAGGTTGGAAGGTTGGCAACTGCATAGAACAATGAAACAAGGAAGTGAGAAATGAGAATGGAGGTTACGGATTTTAGGTTTTCATGTAATCAAAGTTTAATGCCATCTTGAACGACTAGGGGGTTCATTCAAGGGGATGCGAATTGCTTGAATGTAAATGTTTGTGCATCTTTGAACATTGAACTACTACTGAGTTGTATTATGTTATTGCTTTCTTTAAAAGGGCGAATTTGTTTTTTCTTTTACAAAATGTTGAAATAGTGTTAGACATGCTAGTAAGGATTTGAAGAGATAATAGATTAAAATAACTATTATAAAATGAGAAAAATAAGCTAAAAATGTGAGTTTGTTCATCTTGTCAAGTTAAAGAAACATTTTTAAACGTGTCACCTAGAGAACCAATTTATGTCTTAAGCACACAAAACTCAATCAAACTCACACCAAATTAGGGAAGATTCAAATAATCATAGACATGTAATATGGGCAAGATCATGTTATATGAAGTCTCCAAGGAATAGAGCCCAAGTAAGAGGTAGCCTCCCTGCATGCCCTCCCATGATAGGATCTGAAACCTTAATGAAGAATGAAATGAAATCCCTAAACTATGGAGCTTAAGATTAATCATTACACACTTAGAATAATCCGTCCCCTGCCGACCTCGTACTAAGAAAAACGTGTCCCCTTCTGTCCTACTGGGACTTTGGACCCTCATCGTCCGGCACCTGTCATCGACCTCTGACATCACACATGGACACGTGGCTTGTGTCTAGGGCAAAGCACAAAGCCATTTGCGTCATTTGAGGAAATGGCAAAGCCCAAGTCTCCAAGGAGGCACGTGACGCACCTGAGCACTCGGCCGGTGCTTAATCCACCTCGACACGTCAATGCCAGAATCCGGTACCCTAGCTCGTTTCTCGCCACGTGTCCCTCCCTCTCCCATATAAATTGGTTGGCTTAATCCTTGCCCCCAACACCCTTCCAAAAATCTCCATTTGTCTCCATGCTCATAGCTCTCAATCCCCAATCCGTTTCTCACTGACAGTCTAGTTTCTACAACCAGTCTCAGTCTCTCTTCAAGAGTTTGCTTGGTGTGTTTACTTGCTTCAAGTTTGAACCCACAAAGTTAAAGAAACATAAGAACAATGGGAAAGGGCTGGACTTTCCTTACCCAACTTCACTCTCTTGCTGGGTATGAATCTTAATTAAAACCCCATATTTGATTGTTTTTGCTGTGTAATTTCTTGATGTTATTTTCTTGGTTTATCTTGTAATTCCCTAATTTGTTTTCAATTCTTGCAGGCCTGTGTTGCAGCTGCTCTACCCTTTGTAAGCAATCCCACTCTATCAGTCTTGAGACAAGTTTATTTATTTTTCTTAATTTGTCCTATAAAGCTTCCATCTTTATTTAATGGAAACCCAGTTGATTAATGAACTTAAAATTCTGTTTATTGTGGGAATTTGATTATAGATATGCATCAGTGATGGCCATAGAGAGCACATCAAAGCTAGATGATGAGCAGTGGCTTGCTTATTGGATTATTTACTCGTTCCTCACTCTCTTGGAGATGGTTATCCAACCCGCTCTAGAATGGTAAGAACTAATCATGAAACAATCATAAAGTTCCAAACTTGGTTAGTTTTGTGGGTTGATTTATTGGTGGTGAAATTGTAGGTTACCAATTTGGTATGAAGTGAAGCTTGTGTTTGTGGCATGGTTGGTTCTACCACAGTTCAAAGGAGCAGCTTTCTTGTATGAGAAATATGTGAGGGAGCAAATCCTCAGGCATAGAGGAGGTAAAGACCATCATGATTCATCCAGCAAGTCCCCAGACGGCAAAGGCAAGAACAAGTTCGTACAGTTCATGACCCCCAAGAATGTAAGTTCACTTCACTCGTCTGCCCACAATTTGATAATATCTTAAGAGGAACAATTGCAGTTTTGGTCCTTTTGTTTGATTGGTTTCACAATCTTATCCTGATTGATTTCCTTGTTCAAGTTGGTGATCTTGGAGTGTTGAAAGACATAATGCGATAATATTAGGATATAGTTGTTTCTGTTTTGAAATCTCAACTCTGTGTGTGTGTGTGGTGTGTACTGCTTTTGAGATTGATGTTTACAATTATGTTGTTGCTTTAAACTATTTTATTGAAAATAATTGGAATTTTTGTGGCTATTTGTGCAGCAAGAGCAAGAAGCTTACTAAAAAGAAAAGCAGAGAAGGACCACTCTTCTTCTTCAATCTTCTACTTTCGGCCTTTCCTTTAACCTGTTTCTGCTGAACTTTTTTAACCCATCGTGTATAATTTCCAAGACTTTGAGGCTTTGTGACTACCTTCGTATTTAGTTGAGCCACATCTATCTGTGAACTCTTTATTAGTTTGTAATGCGCACTTTATTAATGATAATTCACTACCTAATTTGCCTAATTGCCTTGATCTAATATGAAAGCAATGAAAGAGGCTTGCAAGTCTCTCTCATAAGTAATTCACTACCTAATCCGCCTAATGATCTAATACCAAAGCAATGGAAGAGGCTTGCAAGCCTCTCATAAGTCGTACCTGTTCCACTCTACAAATGTGATGTGAAAGTAGAATAGAGTCCCCAACTAATTAAAGTTGAATGTTTAATTTCTTCTTTGTCACAGGGGTTCTTGCACAATATATACAAATACAGATGCGACTTCTCTAGAGATTGATATGGGTGTTCTCTCTTTTGCCGAAAATTCGAAAAAGGGGAGGAAAGGGGAGGAATAAGAACCCCCCATCATGTGTCTACAGTCTCGGTTGGGACGCTTGAGACTGAAGCAATAGATGAAGCTTCTGTACATAGCAATAGCAGTGAAGTAGGAGAAAGCGGATAACCAACTCTGTTCACCGGAATACTTGCATTAGGTGAAATCATAGACAACAGGATATTATGAAAAGAGTGTAGAGATTTAAAGGATACTGATTTGTTGACTACATAATTTATAGTCACTGGTATGGTCTATCCCCGAATCAGATGACAAAATTTTGTAAGATACACAATTGAAGGTATCAGGAGGAAACATGCATTTGGTGCAGCGTGCAGCTGCGAATCCTTTATTTAGTGGTGTTTTTGTTACAAATTTCATATATTTTTTGTTCTCTGTATTTTGGGAAGCACAAACCCAACAGCTGTTCATCAAGGAATCATCTTTCCTTTCCACGTTATGTGGTGCAATCCTATGCAACTAACACAAATCATAACCAGAAAAGAGAAAGCCTCGTCAAATCCAAAGAAAAATTAGGGGAATGGCCAAGCAATTTGTTATCCTTCCATGTGCTGAAAGGCATTAATCTATGCTTCAATACATCCATAACCCAATTCATGTGTGAAAGGAATTGGAATATGATCTCTTTATATCTGTGATAACAGCTTTTCAACCTGTGTCAAATCTTTCATTTACCAGTTGTGCTTATTTAACAGATCTTGGTCCTTCTGTACTGTGGTGTACCTGTGTACATCTACAAAGAATCACCATGGGATTAGACAAACCTCCATGCACACGTACCTTTTATAAAACAGTTATTCGTTTCCTCAAGAACAAGGATTAAGAAACTGCTAATGCTCTCTCTCTCTCTCTCTCACACATTCATATTAGTCATATAATACAACAAAGTGAGTCAATTAACTAGTTAATTAGTACAAATATCTGGCATTAGCGAGCAAATTAGGCACCAAGTTCGGTTAATGTTTCTAAACAAACTATATCTTATGCTTTATCAAAGTTCTGTGTTGGATTACAGCACTGATTCCTTTTATTTTAGAAGCCATATGTGTATCTCTTCTCTATTTTAGATTATCATTTGTTCAGTATATCTTTGCACTACTCACAGAACACCATGAACATACATGTCTTAGTTATATTATATAACTCGATGTCTCAATCCCCAGATTTCAACATCTCAGAATTAAGATCTTACACAGTTACACGTCTAATATATAGTTTTGGAGCTTTCATTAGCTAAAGGGGAGAGGCTGTGTTCGATAGTTGAGTACTGAAGAAACGTCGAAACAAGATTACAGCTATGTATGGTAACCCAAGCGAGACATACATACGTATTCCGATATCCCTGCTATAGGTTCCTATCTTTTTTGTTCCACTCAACAATGTCGAAGAATTATGAGAGCAAAAGCTAACAACAAGCTCTTTAATCAATCAAACAGAACTCCGGCAACAGATTAAGGAGATACAATCATACATATGCTTTTTACGTGGAGCTCTTTCTTTAATAAAGAGAATATATCCTAAAATATACATTATAGATATATATTTTTAGCTTAGCATTCCTAATTACCCAGATTCATTAGCACAATATCAATATATAGCCAACAGATCAAGGAAGCTACTTACAAGTTAAGCATGCTCCTGTATTCAATCAAACAGATCATGCATGCTTAGACCTTGACAAATCATTTCGCTTCTAGTTTGTTCTGTGTAAGATAGATAGAATGAAGGCATGAACCAAGAATTTATGTTTGTGGAAAACACAGTTAACTGTATAACAAATTTCTACATACAACAATTAACACTTAACACTAATATTAAGTTTTAGTTAATTACAACTAAAAACGTGGAAGCAGGGGAAAAAGTAGAGGTACCTGACAAACGAAAGTAACCAATATGCACCAATCAATCTCCATAAGACTTTTGAAAAGTCACCCTCCCAAATAAATTAAACCACAAAGTAGAGTATGTGAGGAATCCTAATTACCAAAGTAACCCCATTTGACCCACTATATAAACCAGTATTTTGCAATTGTTAATGGTCAGGCAAATGAAATTAAATCTCCTCCATGTTGCCTAACATTGGCCTTTGAACCTACTCCTTATCAGAAATATTTACCACCAGTCCCTTTGGCCTTTTAACCTCAATATCATGGATCCCATTCCCATCAAGATTCTGAAGTTTCAAGCCATCAACAAGCACAAGAAGCATCAACATGAGCCTTTGATCAATCTCTTCTTTTATTGCTTGGCAGCATTAACATGCTGTCTTTTTTGCTCTAGCCCTTTGTGGTTTCCTTCATTTTTTTCTTCCATCAAGGGTTTTTTCCTTAGTTTTGTGCGAATGATGAGCTTAGTCTTCCTGAGCTCCAAGTTCGTGTTCATACTAGGAAACCTCATTGTTGTTGCCCTTGTAGGGGAGTCCAAAATCTTTTCCACAGTATCTTCTGCACCTAATATTCATGTTGAATACGAGGAAAATATCAAAAGGCGCCAACTGTTTCAGCCCTCTTCAACATACAAAGAGAAGGAGCCCGAAAAGGTGATCTGTGATGTTGGAGAAAGGGTAGTACTGAATAACTCTCTTGTTGACGAAAGGGTACTGCTACTGAAGATGAGCTCTTATGGAGATGGAGATCAAGCTATAGAAGGAAAAGGATGTAAAGAACTAAGGAAGGGATTAGTAGTGGATGAGGTGAAAGATGATATAGATGACGAAGATGAAGAGCTCAGCTTGCCTGAGGAAGAGCAGTTCAACAAAAGAGCCGATGATTTCATTGCAAGGGTCAATGAAAGAAGGAGATATGAACTACTGCTACTTTGTAATAGTGAATAAAGGAAATTAACTAGTTTAGATTTAAGGGCACTTGTGGTCATTGAGCTTCAGAGTAGCAGTATTGCATGCTCTTTAAATGTAATGTTAAAGTGAAAGCATCCGACCCAAAGTTCAGTGATAATGGGTGGAGATGACCTATATATGATCTGTTTTTATGTAAACCAGAGAGAGTTTCACTTGTGGGACTTTTATCTCGAGAAGAACTCCTTCTGTCATGTGTGTTTAACTGTTTATGACAATGAATGGCTTCATAACAAGCTAGGAGCGAGAGACTGGGTTCCCATACAAAATTCATTGCTTCTTCAATTCTAAATTGAATTGCCATATATCCTGACCTTTGTACTATTTAGAAGCTGATGATCGAAGTGGTAGAGACTAGAGACTAGAAACATAACGATTTGAATGATCACTGCTATAAGTTTTTGGATAAAAAGCATTTACATCACAAATGAGAAATTGGGAAGAGTGGAAGACATTGGTATCATGATTGGCAATAGCAACTAGAGAGTAGTACGTGAAGCTGGCAAGGGCGTATGCAGTGAAAATTAATTTTTGGTAAACATGGTTAGAACGACATTAATCCTCACAATTCTAGCAATCACACGATGGGGTTGAGGGTTTAATTAGGCCTAATCTTCTAGATAAGAGCTGTGTGATGAGGACATCACTCTTGGCTCTTTGTAGAGTCTAAGTTAAAAGCAACATTCTCTTAACATACTAACTATGAAAGATTAGTAGGTTAAGCTAAACACATCCTTGTGTTAGCTTTGAGCAAGGATATCTGAATGAAGAAAATATGAGTGTAGTCATCGTCTACTGTTAGTTTGGTGAGGACTAGGACAACATCAGTACCAACATTGTCTAGCCTTATTTCTAATCTATTAGACCTCAACACACTACCAGAAAATAGTTCTTGGCCGACGAAAAAAAATCGTCGCCCTGTTTAAAAATTTCGTCGCCTAAGTACTTAGGCGACGACATGTCGTCGGCCAAGAAGTCGTCGCCAGAAGTCCGTCGGTGAAGAACTTGGGCGACGAAATTTAATTCCGTCGTCGCCTAAGAGTAATTCTTAGGCGACGAAATTAGTATCGTCGCCTAAAATATACATCTCGTCGCCCAAAAATATTCGTCGCCCAAGATTTAACACCTTGGCCGACGAAATTTTTTTTCGTCGCTTAAGATCTTCTGACCTTGGGCGACGAAAATAAATATTTCGTCGCCTAAGATCACTACATCTTAGGCGACGATATTATTTTTTCGTCGGCCAAGGTGTTAAATCTTGGGCGACGATTTATAGATTTCGTCGCCTAAGATATATTTAAATTTTTTTAAAAAAAATAATTAAATAATTATTTTAAATATATAAATAATGTTTTTTTAATTTTTGTCATTATTTTTTTTTTCGGCATTTCTTTAAAGTTTTCTAATACTAAAATTTTAATTAAAACTAACACAAATTTATAAATTTATAAATAATTTATTACAAAAATTCTGCCTATGGATCGAGAAACCCAAAATCTATCTCATCATTCCCGTTCGGAGGGTCCTGAGGCGGCGGCTGGTCAGGCTGAGGAGGCTGCTGCTGAGGCTGGGGCCACTGAGGATGCCACTGAGGTAATGGTATAGGCGTAGGCATGGGCGGAAACGGCTGTCCGGCCGCAAGTGCAGACATGCAGGCAGTCATCCACTGTCCCATAGCCGCCTGGTTGGCATTGGTGACTTCATTCACCCGCTCCATATGCGCAGCATTGGAAGCCGCATATGATTCCGCCATCGCCGCCATCTCCCTCGCTCTTTGGGCTTCCAGCTCAGACTCTCTCGCTCTTTGGGCTTCCAGCTCAGACTGTAGGCTTGCGAACTGATCCTGTAGCCGAGTGGTCTGGCTGTTGCTGCTTGAGGCTCCGGCGGCTCCCTTGCGCTGAAATCCTGGCGTCGTCTTCAGGATCCCCTTTCCAGCGTCTCCCATACCCCGGCAGTAGTAGGTGTTGGAACGCTGCGCGAAGGCAGTGGCCATAATCCGCGCCCCAACGGTAGGATCTGAAGTGTCGATCCTGGACATGGCCTCTGACATGTCATCCTCTGCCGTGCCCGGCCATGTGTCGTTCACCATGCCTCTGATGACCTCTTGCTCCGCCTCCCTCACCCTCGCCTAAATGGATATATTATAAAAATATATTAATATACATTTAATAAAATGTAATTAAAATTAAAAATTAGTAAATATAAGGAACTCACAAGATCCTCCTCAGAATGAGGATATGCCCTCTGAAAGGTCCCCACATAGGGGTTCTCCTCTGGCCGCTCTCGCCGCACGTCGTCCATGATGGCCGAAAACGGCCTCGAACCGGCACGATGGTTGGTTGTGTTCTGTTGCCGGTTCTCAGCGTTCACCCGGGCGAGGTGCTTTTTTAAAAAAAAATTATCGTTAGTAAATATTTAAAAACATACAATTATAATTAATTCACTAATTAAATATTCAAATTTGTTTACGAATTACCTGTTTGTGAGGGTCGTTGAACTGCGTGACAAGAAGCCACCGCCACTCGTACTCCCGATACTCGAACTCCTTCGGGGTACCCGAACGGTCGCTCCCGTACTTCTTCCAGTGTTCCCGGAGGTCGTGCTTCCACTCCTTGAACCTACATATAGAAAAAAAATATTAATAATTTTATTAAAAAAATAAAATTTAATAAATTATTAAATAGCTAGAGGTACCTCTCCCTATGGGTCTTGTCCGCCCAGTCACGTCCCTCCTCGGGAACCACAAACCATTGCTGCATTACCACTTGTTAGTATTTTTTTCGATAATGAAATAATTTATTAGTTAAAAAAATAGTTAAAAAAAAGGTAATTTATTGAGTAAACTCACCGACATCGACTGATGGAGCATCTCCTTCACTCCATCAGGAACCTGGCTCCAGACTCCCCACAACATAGGGAGTCTGGAGCGGATGGTGCCTCCCGCGGCGCGCGTGTACCGGTTTCCCAACGCGGCGTCCACCGGTTTCCCGTTGGAAAACGGGATGGCGATCCGTCCAGCGGACTCGACCGCCCTATCGAGTCCCTTGTTGCTGACGGTGCCTCTCCTGTTCCGCCTTCTCGTTCCGGCGGCTGTGACATTGTGAATCAAATTTAATATTAATAATACATTTTTACAAAAAAAAATTGTAAATCGAAAAAAAAGTAATAATAAATTACCTGAGGATGAGGCTGAGCCGACGGATTCGTCTATGTCCGCCTGCTCGGAGACCCTCACGGGATGAAGAGGCGTGGGAAACTCCCGGTAGATATAGGCCTCGTGCGGTGCCACATGCGGGAGCTGCTCCCGAATCGGTCGACCCTCCTCATCGACGCGAGGTATCGCCGGTATCGTCGGAGGAAGGAAGAGGCCGGACGGCACCATAGGGACCCCGGATGACCCGCCGTCACCGTCGGTCGGGGACGACTGTGTGGGGGCGTCGCTGCGGGATCGCGACCGGCGAAGTATGGGTGGATGACGAGGAGCCGTCGCTGCGGGACCCGACTGCCCCGCAGAACCCGAGCCGCTCGCGCCACCCATCAGTTGCGCATGTCGGGCCGTAAACTGCCACGGAAACCCGATCGACGGTGATTCCGACGGGTTGTTTGAGGTACCGTCCGAGCCGTCTTGTCCAGAAGTTCTTCTCTTGGCCATCCTGTTTAAAATAACCATAAATTTATTAAAAATATTTTACCGTCTTATAATTAAGTTCACAAAAATAAAGGCTCGATAAACTTCGAAAAATTTATCAACAATAATAGCACAAATAAAATTTAATAATTATTATAGGATTTATTATTTTTTTTATTCACATAACAAATTATTTACATTAATAAGGGCTTATTATATCACAAAAATTAATTTACGAATATTTACATCCTTACTCAAAAATAATCCATTATTTCTTACAAACCCTAAACCCTAAATAAACCCTAAACCGTAAACCCTAAACCCTAAATAAACCCTAAATTATTTAATCATTTACAATCCTAAACCGTATACCCTAAACCGTAAACTGTAAACCCTAAACCGTACATCACAATTTACAATTATCACAACAACAACAATTTACAATTATCACAACAACAACAACAACAATTTACAATTATCACAACAACAACAACAACAATTTACAATTATTATAACAACAAAAACAATTAAAACCAATTTAGGGTTTTAGGGTTATACCTTAAATTGTGGGTCGACGTCGGGGTCGGGGTTCCGAATTGGGGTCGGGGTCGGGGTCGGGGTTGGAGAGAGGGAGAGAGAGAGGGCAGAGAGAGGATTTTCGGAGAGAGAGAGAGAATATGCTTGGCGGCTGAAGAAATGGTTAGGGTTTCCGAATTTTTGCCTTTTATAGTGGCGTTCTTGGGCGACGATTTTGTAAAAATCGTCGCCCGCCTTTTTTAAAAATCGTCGCCCTGTTTTTTTAAAAATCGTCGGCCAAGAGTATATTTGGGCGACGACATTCTTCACTATAAATATCGTCGCCCAAGATGAAGAAAATCGTCGGCCAAGATAGTATATTTGGGCGACGACATTCTTCACTATAAATATCGTCGCCCAAGATGAAGAAAATCGTCGGTCAAATAGTATACTTGGGCGACGACATTCTTCATTATAAATTTCGTCGCCCAAGAGTTCTATCATAAAATTCAGACTATTTGACCATCCAAATCACGTAATCTGGCCAGACCTTCAACTGAGAATAGTTTCCAATCGACGAGACTCTTACGGGGCTATAAAAATTTGGTAAAAAATAAATAACCGGGATAGGGCTACCACTAGGCAGAAATAAATGTGTTTCGTGCGACCGGAACAACCGGCACCGAAACTTTACCGGAATATCTTCATTTTTCACGGGTTGACGTATTTCACCGTTCCGGTCATATCTTATTTAACGACTTTTTTGCGTTTGAGGCCTCTACGTATACGTTGTCTTCAAAACGACACTTAAACTAAACACTTGTATAAAAAAGTTATACAACATTAGTACATATAACGTGAGTTTATTGGTCGGAGAAGAGGAACTGAAAACCGACCGTCAGATTTGACCAGCATAACGAATTACGTAGGTGGAAAAAAATTCAGCTCCATCTGACAAAGATAAGGGCTCGATCCGTCCGGTCAATCGGCGCGGTCAAACCCCTAAACGGACGGAAACGGCTATTCGACCCTCCAAATCACGTAATCTGGCCGGACCTTCAACTGAGAATAGTTTCCAATCGACGAGACTCTTACGGGGCTATAAAAATTTGGTAAAAAATAAATACCCGGGATATTTATTTTAATTATTCAAATGAAATTTAAATGTGTTTTATTTTATTTTAATTATTCGGATTACTCTTGGCCGACGAAATTAGGCTAATTCGTCGGCCAATATTATACTTGGGCGACGATTTTGAATTGGCCGACGATATTTTTCAAAATCGTCGCCCAAGAGTAAAAATAAAAATTTAATATAATGAAATTTAAATGTTCTTTATTTTATTTTAATTATTCGGATTACTCTTGGCCGACGAAATTAGGCTAATTCGTCGGCCAAGATAATACTTGGGCGACGATATTTGTTAAAATCGTCGCCCAAGAGTAAAAATAAAAATTTAATATAATGAAATTTAAATGTGTTTTATTTTATTTTAATTATTCGGATTACTCTTGGCCGACGAAATTAGGCTAATTCGTCAGCCAAGATGATACTTGGGCGACGATATTTGTTAAAATCGTCGCCCAAGAGTAAAAATAAAAATTTAATATAATGAAATTTAAATGTGTTTTATTTTATTTTAATTATTCGGATTACTCTTGGCCGACGAAATTAGGCTAATTCGTCGGCCAAGATGATACTTGGGCGACGATATTTTTCAAAATCGTCGCCCAAGAGTAAAAATAAAAATTTAATATAATGAAATTTAAATGTTCTTTATTTTATTTTAATTATTCGGATTACTCTTGGCCGACGAAATTAGGCTAATTCGTCGGCCAAAATGATACTTGGGCGACGATATTTGTTAAAATCGTCGCCCAAGAGTAAAAATAAAAATTTCTTTACAATGAAATTTAAATGTGCTTTATTTATTTTAGTACAAACATATTCTTTTAGTATACAAACAATTACAAAGCTAAGGCTCAATTATAACTAAGCTAAGGCTCGTAATCTGAGTCATCCGATGAGTCTTCTTCGGTATCGGAATTAATATCTGGTAATCTATGCCTTAATTCGTCGTCAGAGTCGTCGTCTGTTTCTTCATTTGGATCAACATCAATAAAGGTTGAATCTTCGTCACGAATTCTGAGCACTCGACCATGTTTAACATTATTTTGACGAACAGTAGCTACATCATGAATACCTACTGCGTTCGGCTCCTGGTACGCATCAGCCTCTGGCCCTGGAATGGTCACTCCAAGTGTAGCCGCCCGGTAAATGTTTCGAGGATGCACAATGTTCGCTATTTTCCACGCGTCACCCCTGGCGAGGTCATCAAGATAAAACACTTGTTTTACCGATGTCGCAAAAACAAACGGGTCATCTTCGTAGGCGCTTGTAGCAGTGTTGACCGATAAATTGCCGTACTGATCCATCTTCATGCTCTGTGCGCCTGTATCAAACCATCTACACTTGAACATATGCACTTTCATGCCTTCCGCATAAACCAGTTCGACCACTGAATGGAGAACACCGTAATAGTCAAGGCCATGACCTTTCGCCATCACCCCAGAATTCTGTGTTCTTCGTCTGCTGTCTCTCTCTTCAGATACAAATTTCACGCCATTCACTGTGCAAGTGGGATAAACTCTAGCCCGTTGCGGTTGCATCGCAAGAAGTAATAGTTCGTGCGACCAGTTTGGATTATCATCAGATTTAATCATGTCCATCTGTAACGGATATTGAACTGTAAATATCCGAAAATATATGCAATAGAAAATAATTACATATATATATATAACATGGAAGATTAAATTACGTACCCAGGTGCGAAAATAATTTGCGAACGTCATGTTGTGGTACTCGAGATCACCATCAACTTCCGGAAAATTTAGGTGCAACTCTTTCCAATATTTAACTTCTTCACAATTGATTAGTACCCACCAGTGCGCTATGGCTATCTCTTCATCCGACAATGCATACTCGGCGGACAGTCGTGCTCCACCAACTTCGACATCACTGGAAACTATAGAGAGATTGAACCGCGGCGCATGTTCCTCCATGGCTTGCGGAGCTCCCAACGACGCTCCTAAATACAACTTCATGTAGGTGACGCATTCATGCGCAATATATGCTTCAGCTATACATCCTTCAGGCGCGGATTTATTAGTGACATAATCTTTGTACTCACCAAGTTGCCTGTAAATATAAGATTGCAAACTATACGTTATGGTTATTGAACATGTACGTACATATATGTATTCTGGAGATGTAAGTGAATAAAACATACCTTTCCATGGGATACATCCAAGTGAAGTGTACTGGACCGGTAAGCAACAATTGCTGGGGAAGATGGATCATCAGGTGAGGCATTATATCGAAAAAATTTGGCGGAAAGATCCTCTCGAATTTACACATGATGTATATGATGTCTGCCTGCATTTCCCAGAGATCGGATTTTCTCACTTCCCTTGTGCATAACTTCATGAAGAATCTTGACAGCGCTACTAACGGCTCCACAACCTGGCCAACCACACATCACAAATTTAATATAAAATCCATTTACGACAGGTTAACCGTAATTTTAACCACAAATTTACCTGACGGTGAAGGAACGGTCGAATGAAAACAGGGAAGAGACGTTGTAGCAGAATATGACAGTCATGACTCTTCAAGCCGTATATCTTATTCTCCCGCAAGTTCACACACCGGGCTATATTTCCTGCAACGCCTGAGGGATACGTCACACAACTCATCCACCTGAAGATCTGGGTCTTCTGATCAGGCTTCACGGTGTAAGGAGCCCATGGCATCTTTTTCTTCCCCTCTTTCAGCCAAAGATGTTTTCTGATTCCCATTTTCTTAAGATCAACGCGTGCCTTAGGACCGTCTTTCGTCTTCCCCTCCAAGTTGAGCACTGTACCTACCACACTGTCGCAGACATTCTTCTCTATGTGCATCACATCTAGGTAGTGCCTGATCAACAGCGTACTCCAGTACGGGAGTTCCCAAAATATGCTCTTATGTGTCCAGAATTTGTACCTGTCTGGTCTTTCAGGTATTCTGGCCACAATATCGGGATGATTGCTGAGCTGCCCAAAATCATACTCATCCAGCACTGCTAAAATCTCTTCCCCCGACCATCTATGCGGCTCCACACCTCTCTCTTCGGTCCCATCAAATGCCCCGGTATCTATCCGCCAGGGGTGATCATGTGGTAGGTAAGCACGGTGACCCATCCGGACTATCTTGTTGCAATGATTGCTGCACCCCTGGGAGCTAAGGCACTCAGGACAAGCCATGTATCCCCTAACAACGTTGCCGGACAACATCCCACGTGCAGGAAAATCACTGATGGTACCAACAATCATGGCATGCATCTGGAACATCTCCTTTTTGTGGGAGTCATAAGTGGGATGACCAACCTCCCAAAGCAATTTACACTCTTCAATCAGCGGTCTCATATACACATCGAGACACTTCCCTGGATAACAACAACAACCACAACAAATTCAGATAACGACTATATATGACCAACAATATAGAACAAAAACAATAAATGGAGAGGTGTTGAACCAACAGCAATATATACAATATGAAGGGAAAGTAGATACCTGGATAACCGGGCCCCGGAATCAACAAGGTCAACATGTTGTATTCCTTCTTCATGCACATCCATGGAGGAAGGTTGTAAGGCACCAAAATGACCGGCCATATACTGTACGAAAGACTCATGGTCCCAAAAGAGTTGAACCCGTCGGATGACAGCCCGAGCCTCACATTCCTCACCTCTGAAGCAAAATGAGGAAACTCCCTGTCTATATGCTTCCACGCCTCCCCGTCAGCAGGGTGTACCATGAGGTCTTCGTCATGCACCTCCCTCACAGCGTGCCATCTCATAGCTTCGGCCGTCTTTGAAGACATGTACAACCGCTCCAGCCTATCCCTCAACGGGAAATAGCGAAGTACCTTAACAGGTTTCCTGTTGCCTGCGGGAGTCCGCTTATACCTGTCGGTCCCACATACCGGACAACGATGAAGGCCTTCAAGGTCATTACCGTTTGCATCTTTACCCCAGAATAGAACGCAGTCATATCTGCATGCATGGATCTTGATGTAGGAAAGCCCGAGATCTCTCAAGATACGACGGACCTTATGATGCGTGGTGGGATGACGATGACCGTCGGGCAGGAGCGAAGCAGCGTACTGTAGATACCTATCAACAGCCGTCACGGTCGATTTTGTGTCAACCTTGATATGCATCACCTCCATCACACACTGAAGAACGGTCTTCTCATGACCTGGGCACAGAGGGGTCTGTTGGAAAGCAATAAGTCTGTTGTACTTGGCTATACCGGCAGTGTTGACACCTCTAGGGACGGCCTGCATCGGCGCCTGAGGAATGTGCTGTCGTTCAGGGCATACACCGCTGTCATGAGGAAACATGTCGTTGATGAAGGTCGTTGTTGGATCGTTGGATGTACTGCCCGTCTCATCAAACTGTCCATAATCATGCGGGCGTGATGAGGTTTCACCGTGATATATCCAACATGTGTAACGTTCCCAGAATCCGTTACTCTTCAGGTGGTCACATACTGTCCCCAACGGAAATCGATGCATATCACTGCGACACTTACACATCTTGCACGGGCAATAGAACATGCCACTCCCGTCAGCATTGCCCTGCGCATATTGCATAAAATCCCAAACTCCTTCAGCATATTTTCTGTGATATCTTGGAAGAGAAATCCAACTCTTATCCATATCCTGAAAATAACACATATATATATCAATATTTAATGAACATATCTTTTATATATATATATTAATGTAATACAACATACTAATTATTAATTATATATATCTAGTTCGAGCGGATTCCGTGGTTTCAGAAGGCAAGTGTCAATGTCACGGAGGGCGAACCCCCTACAGGAACCAGGCAGGACTCGTTTGTGATCACGGAGGCGAACCCCTATCGACCCCTTCACCGAGAAGAGTGGTCAGTTTGTGATCTTGAGATCCAGTTAAACAAACCTGTGAACCATATCTATGACAGAACGGCCCCTTACTCAGCTTGGAACAAACTCTATGCATATATATATATATATATATCATTAATTCAACTCAAATAAAACTGAAAATCAATATATATATATATATATGCACATATATATATGTGCATATATATGCATATGTACGTACCTGGGAGTAGCTCCACAAACTATGTATGGACAAATTTCCACAACACCGAACGATTTGAAGAACTAGAGAAATTTATGTTTAAAATTTTCAAAGTTCTCATTCTTCTATCCCGCCTCACAATATATAGAAGAATCTTGGGCGACGAAATATTTGAGTTTCGTCGCCTAAGAATGAAAAATCTTGGGCGACGAAATATCTCAGTTTCGTCGCCTAAGGATACAAAACTTAGGCGACGAAATAAATATCTTAGGCGACGAAATATTGTTTCGTCGCCCTAGTTTCTCTCTTAGCCGACGAAATGTATTCTTAGGCGACGATTTTATTTTCGTCGTCTAAAGTTGGACTTTAGGCGACGATTTTTTTCCCTTGGGCGACGAAAAAAAAAATCGTCGCCTAAGTTCCCTCTTAGGCGACGAAAAAAAAAATCGTCGCCCGGTTTTTTTTGTTTCGTCGCCCAAGACCCATTTTCTGGTAGTGACAGCTTATGGGAGAGAGCTGTATCAGAACATCACTCGTAGATGTAGTCATTGTGTAGTGGTGAGGAGTGGTTCCTAGGTAGTTTTTGAATTAATATTTGATTTCAAAACCAAAAATCTCTAAAACAATATTTTATTTTCATTAGTCTTATGTGATTTGTTTTCTTTATGTTTATTAATTAGCATGCATAACAATTCAACTTGGATTACCCGGCCGGCCCCTGAATCTCCTTGTGTTACTGTCCATTTAATTATATCATTTTTGGTATTGATAAAGGGGAGTGAAATTTACATACCTCTTTTTAAAATCCACACATCTTTGTTCCACTTTTTATAAGAAAATATCTAAATTATCCATGTTTTAATCTCTTTAAATTGTATACGATAGAGACATTTTAGATATTTTCTTATAAAAAACAGGGTAGGGGTGTGTGGATTGTAAATAGGGATGTGTAAATTTCAGCCCCTTGATAAACCATTGTGATTGTAAGGATTTCTTTATTTTAGATGCATCACTTGCCACTGGTATATATGAGATTCAAATTTTTCCCAATTATCTTTCTTACAATGGTTTTCAATTAAACATGAAGAAGAAAGGGTTGGAACATGAAGAAAAATTCAATACAGTTTTTACATTACAAATTAAAGTACATGAGAAAGTAATCAAAAGAAATCGTAAACAACCCACATAATAATTAAAAGAAAAAAAAAACAATTTTAGGACTTGGATAAAAGGATTATGACGTACATGATAGAATTATCAATTATTACCTCACAAGCATAGACGTACAATTACCGATTATGAAAACCATGTTGCCCGTATCCCTTTTATTAACTGTCAACTAAGACAATGAGTTATATATCATGATCCTCACTCTGGTCCTCCTTACGTAGTCCGATTGATAAAAGTGTTCGAAATTTTGTAAATTACTATGTCCAAGATGAGAGCGGCAATAATTGTAATATTTTTAGAGTATTTTTAACATTACTAGTCATTTTGTATTTAAATTTTAACCAAACCTGTTATCAATATTTTAGTTAGTTTTGAGTTTATCATTTCTTATATGAAGAAAAAGTAGTGTAAATGAACTTACAAATTGCATGAAATTAAATTAAGGAATGTTTTAACTTATAAAAAGAACAAAGAGTCGAGTCTTTTGTCTTTTTTTTATTTAAAAATGAGATAACTAAAAGTTAAAATAAAGAGTCACGGATGTTTTGATCACTGTTTAGCTGCTATAAAACATAAGTGACAATTTGTTTGGGCTGATATGAAAGCCTAAGGACCGATGTAGGTGAGAACCTAAGGCATATTGATCAGTGTTTTATTATTATTATTTTGATGCTGGGCATATAGATCGTGTTCATTTCTTGTTACTCGGAAAAAAACCAAGGAAAAGAAAGCGGCAAAATTAGGGAGCGTTTATCTCTACAAATGCCGTCACCCTAAGGAATGTCTCCACCACGTGTCCCAAGGTTACACTGCAACACTGCCACCACCTTCTTCCTTCTGGCACTCGCTAACAGTCTATGCAAAATGCTTATAAAACCCCCAGTCCCCAGCTCTATCTTCAACGTTTCAGCTTTCTAGCTCCGTGTTTATCATCTGCAGCAGCTCAGCTTTGTCCAAAACCATGTTGGGTCTTATCCACACATTCCTGAACCTCTCAGCTCCCCCGTTCACCTTCTTCTCCCTCTTGCTTCTCCTGCCGCCGCTTTATCTCTACAGGTTCTTCACCTCTCTCTTGAGCACAATCTTCAGCGAAAATGTCTCCGGCAAGGTCGTCCTCATCACTGGTGCCTCCTCCGGTATCGGCGAGGTAAATACATTAGCTGGGAGGTTTGTTAGGTATATTATGATCCATTGATGATGTTAAGTTTGTTTTTTTGGGGTATGATTTGGTGCAGCACTTGGCTTATGAGTATGCAAGGAGAGGGGCACGATTGGCCCTTGTTGGCAGAAGAGAAAACGCACTGAGGAAAGTCGTTGATAGAGCAGTTAATTGTGGCTGTCCAGATGTTATTATGATTGTGGCTGATGTTTCAAAGGCTGAAGACTGCAAGAGGCTTGTTGATGAAACTATCAGCCACTTCGGAAGGTGTAAGTATATATGCATCTCGTAAGTTTGGTTTTTTATGTTTTTATTTTCCAAATTGTAATTCGTTATATATATCGATCAGTTAGGATATATTGCCTTCCTACGGGGTAGAACAAATTCGTGCAGTTGCAGATTTTTTTTTTTCTTCTATAAAGCTGATTGCCTCGAATTTAGAATGGCATTGCTAAATGCAGATAATTAGTTTTTCTAATGTACTCGACGGGGGAAAAACTTGTAAAATTATATTAGTATTCATGGGATTGATCTTTTTGGGCATCTTTACGATGTGTGTCTGTGTGTGATGCAGTGGATCATCTGATGAATAATGCTGGGATCACTGCTTGTAGCATGTTGGAAGAGGCCACCGATATCACAAATTTCAGATCCGTAATGGTAAGTGTCTACTATATAACACCATATATCATATATGTTTGTCTCACTAATGTTTCTTTTTCAGTTTTATAATAGTGGCTAGTAGCTAGATAATCCATGAATGATCACATGAGTCTGATGCAGGTTAATTTACAAATACAAAAGTTATGATGTCTTGTCTAGTATGCATGTCTAGTAAGAGGAAGTAGTTCTATGTAATGTATGTTAAACAGTAATCAAAAAGAGTCGGAATGATGTAACAACCAATTCAAGAAGTTGATCCAAACCTGGTTTCTGCAACTTGCAGGATACGAACTTCTGGGGATCAGTCTATACTACTCATTTTGCAGCTCCAAACCTCAGAAACAACAAAGGTAGAATAGTGGCGATTTCTTCCGTTAATTCATGGTTGCCTGCGCCAAGAATGAGCATATATAATGTAAGTGCTTTTATTGCCATAAGGTTCCTTTGGTGCACCGCTAATTCTGTCTTGTATATACGAGTATAACAAACATGATTATAATGACCAGGCAAGTAAAGCAGCTATGTCAAGCATGTTTGAGACACTGAGGGTCGAACTGGGGCCAGAAGTTCATATTACAATCGTGACTCCCGGATACATAGAGTCCGAGATGAACAAAGGCAAATACTTGTCGACTGAAGGCAGGATGACCGTAGATCAAGAAATGAGGGATGTAAGCTACTTTTACCTTACTCCTTCCTACAATATTTTCATGAATAAATATTGTGTTCCTCTTGTTAAAAGTTCAAACTGTTTTTGCATTCTGTTTGGATGACTAGGTTCAAGTCAGAACAATGCCGGTTGAGAGAGTGCAAGACTGCGCGTATGCAATAGTGAACGGTGTCTGTCGTGGCCAAAGGTACTTGATAGAGCCAAGGTGGTGGAATGTCGTATATATGTGGAAGGTGTTCTGCACTGAGCTATTTGAATGGGGTTTCAAATTTTCCCACATGGTTAGGCTCGGAGCCCCGTCTAAAGAAGCAACCGGCAAAAAAATCTTGGACTACACTGGCGTGAAGAATGTCTTGTACCCTGACTCCCTCCACAGTCCTGAGATCAAGACAGATTGAAGCAACTGGGTTATGGTTTCAGTACATTTACAGACGTGTGTTTTCTTTTTCTGTTTTTTGTTTTTCTACCGCGCTTTGTATATAGGAGCTCTTTGGGTTCTATCTGTAGATATAGATATGGGTGACAATAAAGGATTTGATGTGCATGTAGGTCTTGTGATTATAATTGTGTATGTGATGTTTCATATATATAAATGTGTGTTGGAAGTGGATACAAATAGATGAAGTTACTATACTCTACAGGCCACATGCAGTGAAGAGTACTTTCTACTGCATTTTTTTTTTGAACAGGCTTTCTACTGCATTTAGGCAAGTAATGCCAACAGAATAGTTGAGAGACATGTTAAAAAAGATGCCAGGGTTACTAGTTACTATTGACTACTGCATTTGCCAATTGTTCAAACTTGAAGCTTCTTCCTAAGCGTATATAGTTTTCTACATCTTCTTCCTAGGCTACTCTCAGCGGAATCACCAGATCGAAGCATCTGCTACCAGCAGTACTTCAGGAATGCAAGTGTTTATCATCCTGAATTACAAGTTCAGAGAAACAATTAGTTCAAAAGAAGAAAATAAAATTCCAAAGGCTTCACATAAACATGGTCCACCAAAGGGATGGAGAGACGAACAATAGAGCATGTTTATGAGGGAGGAGCAGTCACAGTTGGGAATTAAGTACCCTAAATTGAAAGGCAAAACCCAGCCATCATGCAATCAAAATATTACACAGTAAGAAAAAAATCCAGACCTCCAGAATGAGCGTACTGCAGAAAAGGAAGAACAAGAAACTTGATGTGGCCAGAGAGGCGTTGATAAGGGAAAGGGAAACCAGTGGTAATTTTTGACCTAGCTAAATCGGGGTTAACTTTTGATTGGGCATAACTGAAAGAGGGTCCAGATAAGCAATTTCACCAAACATTTGTATCCTGGCCCAATCATATGAGATAATTCGAATTATAGAGCTAATGGGGAATAAAGCCTTACCTCAAGTCTCAAAATCTATAGACACTTCAATAATCTATATGGACACCTTAGTACATAAAATGGGATCGTCCGCTACTACATATGGCAGCACCAAATCATAGAAACCCCAAAACAGAAATGGCATCAACTAAATAACAAAGAGAACCAACGACAAGAGTATGAAGTTATAAACACAGCAGCAAGAATGTATAGACATTGCACAAGCCACCATTGTGCATAACGTCCGGCCAAGATATACACGAGAGAGAGAGAGAGAGAGAGAGAGAGAGACTATGAAGAATTTGAATCACAATCACAATCTGCTGAATCTAGTAGTGCCTCTACTAACACTCACTGGATTGGTTTTCTTTCTGCCACCCTTTCTGATTTACAAGTTTCTTCGTTTCGTATATCGCTCTAAATCCATTGAAAACGTTGCTGGAAAAGTTATCCTCATCACCGGAGCATCTTCAGGAATCGGCGAGGTAATTGATTCCTGGCCTATAAATAAATAAATAATGAACACTTCACTATATGTCGACGGTCAGATAATTTTCTTATTATCTTGTCCAATTGATCTCTCTCCATGGATGATATATCTTGTGGTTCTACGTTCACAGACTACCCATGCTTCTACTCCTTCTAACATGTAAACCAATGATAGAAAGTCGTTTCATTGACAGCGGTGGATCGAGCCAGGATTCAATTTTTACGTGGGCTAATTGTAACACCAAAAAAATTTAACGAATCTTGAAGTATTGTGTGAGAAATTTTTACAAAATGTCTAACTAAATCTTATAAAATAAGGCCGCAAAGCTTCAATGGTATTATGTGTAAGATGGAGTATTCGATCAAAAAACATGGGTGTAAGATGGAGTGGGGTTTGAGATATCTACATTTGTGTGTTAGGGTTTTGTAATCAGGCAATTAGCTCCTATCTTTTATCTTTCTCTCAACTTTTACAGATGTTTGCATCCATTGCATACTTGCATGGCCAACATGCATATGTCTTCCAACACACACTCTTTTCCGAGTTTCTCCTTGCTGAATTGTTTTAGTTTCTCAGATTTTCTCTCTTTGTATTATGGGAAAGAGTAAAAAAATGAGCATGATGTAAGAAAAATGAAGAAGAAAAAATGAGCATGATGTAGTTTTTTCTCTTGACTTCAGATTCTCACCTGGGCTCCAGCCTAGAGTCTAGTCAAGACTAGGCTAGCTCCGCCACTGTTCATTGATTAATTGATTAAAACTCGATCGCGTCATGAAAATGAATAAGTCCAATCGAAAATTGTTTATCCAAAATGATACAAGTAATTAATTAATGTTATTTAATTTGCAATGCAACTACTCCAAAAGCATTTGGCTTATGAGTATGGAAGGAGAGGAGCACGTTTGGCATTGGCAGCCAGAAGAGATGACCGTCTTCGAGCAGTGGTGGATAAAGCTCGACGGCTAGGCTCTCCTGATGCCATTATGATCCTAGCTGATGTTTCCAAGCTTGAAGACTGCAACCGACTTGTTAATGACACTGTAAATCACTTTGGTCAATGTAAGTAAACACCCGTACGTACCTTTCATATATATATATAGAACATCTGAATATGCTGGCTATATATCGAACTAGAAATATGATGATCAATAATTCAATGTCAAAGCTGCAATTAAACATGTGTTTTTGTGCTGATTTGTGGATGAACTGTTTTCATGCATATAATAGTGAACCATTTGGTGAACAATGCCGGGGTTACACAAGCCGGATTGTTTGAAGATTGTAATGAGTTCTCTACTCCTAAATCAATTATGGTATGGTAATATTTTGCATGCACAAGATATACGTACATCTATGCACTCACATCATATTTACTTTACTACTTCAACTGATTTGCAGGACATTAATTTCTGGGGGTCAGTGTATTGCACCAAATTTGCAATTCCATACTTGAGAAAAAGCAAAGGCAAGATTGTTGTGATTTCTTCATCTGCAACATGGTTTTCTACACCAAGGTTGAGTTTCTACAACGTAAGAAATGGGTCTCGTACTTGGCATTTATATATACTCCTTTCAATTATGTTATTAATTTATAGCTAATTGCTTAGTTTGATAAAATAATTAGAAGCTGATGTGATATACTAATTATATATACACACACACTTATATAGGCAAGCAAGGCAGCCCAGACGTGCTTCTTTGAGACATTGAGGGCTGAAATAGGTTCTGATTTGGGGATCACGATTGTGAGTCCCGGAGTGGTTCAGTCTGAAATGACAGAAACCCCCGAATTTCAATCTCAAGTAAGTAAATAGTTAGGATCGTTTTGGTAGTAGAACATATATGTAGTATATACATGGTTGGTTATATATGTTTTATATGTAATATTGCATTATTGTTTCTTAGGTTAATTCAGACATGATACCGAGTCAGTCAACAGAAGTGTGTGCGAAGGCAATTGTTGACAGTGCTTGCCGTGGAGACATGGACCTGACGGAGCCGTCGTGGATTCGGTTCGCATTTTGGCTTAGGGTTTTCTGTCCTCAGCTACTCGAGAGCATTACCCATTCAGACTCGATCAAAAGGCCAAGGACTTCCGCAAACAAAGAAAATTAGGAGAAACATTTTTTTTTAATCAATGTGTAAGAAATAAGAAGTAAAACTCTCTATTCGATCGAACGCTATCACATAGATCGAATATGGGAGTTCTATCTAGACCTGTATATCTTGTCAGTTCAAGGTATAAAAAAAATAAAAAAATAAAAACTCACAAATGAAGGAAATCTGAAGCAGAATTAAGTTTTATTGTCCATCCATAGAGATATATATAAAGTTTCTCTTTCAAGCGGTGCTGATCGATGAGCTCACCCCGAAATTTATAATACGTGTTGCTTCTTCTCCATGCAACGTTGCTACGTTGCGGAACTCTTACTCTTATAGACTAATTCATTTTTGGATAACAATAAAATGCAAAACGTAGTAAACCTCCTGCTCTAGCTACTCTATTTCTGTACAAGATATGGATATCATTAACACACTACTGAACATTCTGCTTCCTCCCATTGGTCTCACCTTGCTGCTCTTCTTTCTTCCACCATATCTGTTTCTCAAGTTCCTCCTCTCGATCATAAAGCGGCTGTTTTGCGAAAACGTGGCCGGCAAAGTCATACTCATAACCGGAGCATCCTCCGGCATAGGCGAGGTATACATATATACATATCTGGAACCATCATAAACAATATATATGCTGATCTTTGCATGATCATCCATTCATCCATTTTCTTTTATATATAATCTATTAATGTTGGTTTTGATTATTCTTGAAGCATCTGGCATACGAGTACGCTAGAAGAGTTGCTTGTCTAGCTCTTGTTGCCAGAAGAGAACATCGACTCCAACACGTTGCCAACAAAGCCATGTCGATTGGCTCACCAGAAGTTCTAATCATTCCTGCAGATGTTTCCAAGGTAGAAGATTGTAAGCGCTTTGTTGATGCGACAGTGAATCACTTTGGACGCTGTAAGTCTTGTAGACTCTATCAATAGCTCTATTCCTTTCAATTGTTATCTTCTCAGTTTACACATATATATCGTGTTTACCTATGCTTGATCGCAGTGGATCACCTAGTGGATAATGCTGGGATTGCTCCCATCTGCATGTTTGAAGAAACACCTGATGTTACTAAACTAGCACCAGCCATGGTAATTACTCTACCCACTCATTTTCACACAACTTCAACATTTTGTTAACTGACTACAAATCAAGGAATTATGAGGAGGAAAATCCAGATGCTTGTAACTTGTAAGCTGTACCTGTGATAAGTGATCAATTAACTTTCTTTGACAGGACGTCAACTTTTGGGGTTCAGTTTACAGCTCTTATTTCGCTATTCCTCACCTTAAACAGAGCCAAGGGAGGATTATAGGGATCGCATCCGCTGCTGGATGGTTGCGCACACCACGTCTAAGCATTTATAGTGTAAGTTAGAACAGTACCAAGCTCGGTACTAAAATTTCTTATTGATAGTTCTAATTCTAAATTGGGTTCAGGCTAGCAAAACAGCAGTGATAAGCTTTTATGAGAGTCGAAACTGGGGATGAAGTTGGAATAACAATTGTGACTCCAGGGCTAGTTGAATCAGAAATTACTCAAGGAAAGTTCCTGAACAAGGAAGGCCGACTGGTATTAGATCAAGAACTGAGAGATGTAAGCACCTCTTTTGGTTACTAAGCAAAATGGGGTTAATTTAATTCCTCACTTGTTAAATTTCAACAATACTCATTAACTTCTGGTTTTGATTCCTGTTTAGGCTGAAATGAGCTTAATGCCTGTACTGCCTGTCAAAGAAGCTGCGGAAGCAATTGTGGACGGTGCCTGCGAAGGAGTTAAATACTTGACAGTACCAACTTGGGTTAGGCAGTCAATTTACTGGAAATTGTTTTCACCTGAGATACTGGAGAGGTGTAATCGGATTCTACTAATGAGCCGTTCAGGAGATGAGACAAATACACCGAGTAAGAAGATTTGGTGTATTCAGACACAATTCTGTCAGGAGTTTTTACTTTCTTCGTTAATAATTTTATAGTTTTTAGGACCCTAAAGATATTTAGTAGGACGTAATTGAAAAATTTTACGTAGGAAAAATTGTTGAAAATGTAAAAAGGGTAAATTTTGATTAGTAAAAATATAATTTTTATTTAGGTATACTTTTATTGGGATGTTTTTAGAGTTGGGTTTTAAGGTTTTGGGTTGGGAACCGGTTTGGGAAAAGCCCAAACACTTTTCTCTTCTTTTTCTCTCTCCTCCCTCCCGACTCTCTCTATCTCTCTCCCTGCCGGATTTTCTTCGCCGTCGTCTGGCCTAACTGGGCCGCCGCATCGGTCCCAATCGATCGGTCATCGTCTCCTCTCTCCTCCTGGACCGGTGGAAGCCTCCCTAGTGCCGCCATGAGAGAGAAATTCCGCCCGAAAGCCCCGACTGCACAGTGGTGTTCCGTCGCCGGAACTTTCTCCTTCGGCCACCAATCCGAGCACTCCTTATATGGTTTTGAAGGTCTTCAACCCAGTATCCTTGCCCTAGAAGGAATCAATCCATTTCGCTTCAAGTGAGGAGAATCGGTGAGTTTATATTCTAAGGCTCCATTTAATGTTTTATTTCGATTACCCTATCTAGGCTTGGAATTGGTGTTTGTGTTAGTTAGGGAAGTTGTTATGCGTGTGGAGAGGAATGTTGTGTCAAATTTTGGTGGGCATTGGAGGTGATCGGAGTATCGCCGGTCGCCGCTGCTGCCGGCGGTGCTGTTGTGTCGAAGGGTTTTTCTAAGTTTAATAATGTTAAGTTTGTGAATATTGGAGGAGTTTTTGATAAGGTTTGGAATTAACCGGGGATTAGTTAATTTGTTAGTTATTAGATGAGAAATCGGTTGTTAGAGGAGCTTTGAATTTAGCGTAAATCCATCAAAATTTATTGTCAAGGCTTTTATACGGGTCCGGTCCGAATCATTTTTAGAATTTGAGGAATTAAGCTAAGGAGAGCGATTTAGGTTCTCATTTATTCTTGTTAATTTTATGATTTAAATTGGGATTAGAATTTAATAGTATTCTTTGATGGGGACGTGAGGAGGTTCGAGCTGAAGAGAGTTCGGATCGACGTCAGGTTTATGCCTAAATCTGTGAGTGGATTTTTGTTTTAAATAATGTGCATGCAAATGGTTTATTGTTGATCAATTTCTTTTGGTTGGAGCATATGACGTCATTTTAATTTGACGATTTTGTTTATTGTTGGAGAATAACCGAAAGTGAGAGTTTAATATATATATATATATATATATATATATTCATATATGGATAATTATGAGGATAATATGTATATAAATGTTAGCTAGCCATACGTGCTTTTCCGTCATAATAAGGTAAAATTTCATTATGGTGTGACATGAGCGTTAGACGCAAACGTCGTAGCCCTATATGGATATAGTAATTCATATAGGGAATATGCACATATATACACCCGTCTTTTTCGTCATAATGAGGTAAAATTTCATTATGGTGTGACGTGAGCGTTAGACGCAAGCGTCGTAACTTTGTATGAATTTCTATTTTTCTTATATTTTCATGAGAAATCATACAAGGAATATGACGAGTGTAAATACATATATATATATATATATTTATATTTTAGCCTAAGAGGCTCTATTTTTTAAAATTTTGTAGACTAGTCGGGGCTAATCATGTAATTGCCAGTTTTTAAGTTAAGAGTTTTTGAACTTGTCGTTTGCAGCATATATTCTCCATTGAAATTTAATCGGGAAAATATAAAGATTTTGGATTGCCAGTTTTTGAGTTAAGAGCTTTTGAACTTGTCGTTTGCAGTATATCTTATCTATTGAAATTTAATCGGGAAAACATAAAGATATTTGTTGCTCATTTCTCTTAAATTTACTTTTGTCTACACACTCTAACGTTTTCAAATGTTTTCCCCTGGGCCCTTTATTTTTAAATGTTCAGTTTCCAGGTTAGCATAGTTGAGGTTGGGCGTACATGGAGTCGAGACATAGTCCATTATATAGGTTCCGTTTATTTTTATATTTCTCTTTCATTCACTGTTAGAATTGCTCTGAACCTATGAATTGTTGGTTATGAGATTTTTGTTAGATTAGTAAATATTATTTTGGGAGGTGTTGTGACTTTGGGGGGCACGAATGCTCTAAGAATATAAGGTTGGATTTGGATTGTTAGAAGTGTTTGCAAGTGTTTTATAATGAAATGTTGTCCATTTTCAATGGAGCTAGAGGTTCTGCCGAGTTTTTTGTAAATTTTCATTGGAGGTGGTCTCCACAGGATTTACTTTAGGTTTCAGAGTGAAATTTGGGATGGGTCCTGACAATTCAATCTCCTCATATCAGAGAACACTGATGAAGGACATCTTCTAGTCCAAATAATGTAAGCACATATTGCAGTTACTGAGGTATCTTCCTCGAGGAAGATGGGCAATCATTGTAGAGATTTCCTACTTTACAATCTTAATTTACAGCCTACAGTCTTGAGCTCTACTACTTTAGTTAAGCTATTATCTAAGAAGCTAATTTTCACACCATCAAACTGGAGACACTGATTTTCACACGTAGGAAACAATTCAACACAATTTCCTCAGAAAATCTATCACCATTGTAAAGAACATAACTTTTTTCTTAAAATTCGTATTTAGTTAAATCCCCATAATTTTCTAAAAGTTGAATACTTTAACAAAAACTCCTAAGAATTATGTTCATGAATCCTAGATATACAAAAGAGTAAAGAACCTCAGAAACAAAAAAGGCTTCGCAAGTACCTGAACAAATGGACCCATTTCTGGCTTCAGACCTTCAGTGCTCTGAACGGGTTTGCCGTGTTTGGTTGCTCAGAAACAAAGAAATACAAAGGAATTCGAAGAAGAAACTTCAGGTGTGTGATAAGTGAGAGCGTGAGAGTTTGATTCATTGATTCCTTTTTCTGCTGCTTATTAAGTTGGACTGGGCCTACACAGGTTGGTAGTCCATCTTAAAAAAATAAAAAAAATATAAAAAAAAAAGGCTGTGAACCACTTTGAAGTTTTGCTTGAAATAAAATGTGGCCATTTTTTACCATGTGAAACCACTCTGAAATAAAAAACCCAATTACAACAATGTAACTGCGCTTATCATATTTCAGTCTCATTGCTTATAAGTTGCATTCTCTATATGATAGCTCACCAAGAAATCGAACCTCCAACTCTCCAAGATCATGACCATTAGTTCATAATTTACAGAGCTAGTATTAGCATCTGATTTTGATGCAGAGATTCCTCTAAGCAGAATCGTACCGAGTTCCCCCAAATGTTCCTTCCTATCCATAGTAGAGTCCTCAAGTACAGGTTACATACTGTGATCCAAGTCCCAGACTTTCCTTTCAAGCTGAAGAAACACATCAAGTCACATACACTAGGCGATGCAACTATGGAAACTCCTCAGAGATTAGGTGGTAAAATACCATAGGAGTGTAAAAACAAACAAAAAACCATAAAAGAAGAAACGAAATATAGCAATGTTGAAGTAGCTTAGAGCTTGTAGAATGAGCTAATTTGCTGATAAAGTAGTATGAGGTTCACATTCAAAATCAATTGGCAATGGGTGGAGTGAGCCAAACCCTTATAAACTAGGCAATGTCTCATATTCCCGATGTGAGATTGTTATCTCGACAAGCTCTTGCACATGTGGCGAATTTTCAATCCTAACACGTTGACAACATTAAAGGTGACGTGGAGTTCGTGTGACCATTTAGGCTTCACATGTTGACGTGGGTAACTTGGCTCTGATACCATGATAAAGTAGTCTGGGGTTCACATCCAAAACCAATTGACAATAGGTAGAATGGGTCAAACCCTTATAAACCATAGACAATGTCTCATATTCCCGATGTTAGACTGTTATCTCAACAACAACTATTGTACCTAAATAAAAAGGAGTGAAATCAGTATTATCTGGGTTCTAATTAGAGGTGGCGAAGGCGTCGTAGACCAAGAGGAAAAGGAGTGAAATTAGTATTACCTGGGTTCTAATTAGAGGTGGCGAAGGCGTCGTAGACCAAGAGGCCCACTGGTCGTCCTTCTCGGTGTGGGAAATTTAACGCATTGGAGATGAAATGTCATTATCAAACATGTATCGGGTCGTTTCCCGCTGTATCCGGCCATATCCGATAACATATTCTTAACCTACAAGGCACCGGCTACACGCTAGTATGGCCGAAAACAGTGAAAACGGTGAATATAAGTTTTGATACACATCCGAATATGTATACGTAAATAAATCTGATCGTGAAGGCATTAATAACTTTTCAAGATTTCGCCTGACTTTTCAATTTTCTTCTTATGGTTTATGTGCAACACATAAGGACCGCGGAGATCAGCTAGAAGAAGAGAGGCCACGTTCTGATGAAGCACACTGCCGCCGGAGAGATTCAAATCTGAAACTAATAACTGCTCTAAGCAGAGCTTGGCCTTCGCCGCCGCATTGAGGTTTCAAATACCCGACACAGATCGTCAGAGGAAATTGGGAGTGGCTAAGAAGGGTAAGGGTTTGGACGAGAATGGGCAACAGGTGGGTGAGTCCCAACGGATGATATCAGCTGTCACAGCAACGCTTCCTCCTCTTCGTCAAAAGAGTAGCTCAGTTGGAGTTGTCTTCTTATCATCATTTGGTTGTGCTCAAATTTAGGGGAAGTTTTTGAACTTCTGGGCGGTAAAAGTGGTTTGGCCCAGCCCGAATAACACCGACCCGGCCCAATCCATGGTGACCAATTAGAACATGTAAATCCTTGAAATTATTTGTACAACAATTTCTACTCTCCAGCTTCATTAAAACAGAAAAAACAAACAAACAATTTCTACTCTACTCTCCAGTCCATCGGCAAGAACTAGAAATCCGAGAGAGGTGTACAAAAGCTGTTCGTAAGATGCCCCTATGCAACATTGCAACACATTGCTACTCTACTCTAGTCTATGTTATGCAACATTGCAACACATTGCTACTCTACTCTAGTCTATGTTTCTTTCTCTCCTCTACTTTAGATGTTGAAATACTCTTGGACACATTTTTAAGATTTGAGAGAAGGATGATCCCTCCATCTAGGTACGCCAGAGTTTATCGTCTTTTGTATGACGTCAATTCGCTCTGCTAGCAGAGAATCTTCTTCTTCTTTGGTTTCTCCATATTCATTCTCCATAAGCAGCTCTAGTTCTTCGACATTCTTCATTTTGCAGTGCAACTTCTTCATCTACAGTCATGCCAAAGAAAACAGCAGGATTAGGTTGTTATTCATCAGAGATGGATAGAATTGCAACAGATAGCAAGAGAAAAGGGATGGCTAGCAACCACTTGAGCATCAATAGGACAGACAACCAGGAATAAAGTAAGATGAAAATCACCCACCTGTGTCCCTATTATGGTTGCCGAAAGATGTTCAATCTCTCTATCCTCCTGATCCGCTAGCAATTTTGCACGAGCAGCAGCTGCTCCAAGACCTGTTGCGATGGCAGCTCTAATTTGTAAAGTTGGAGGTCTGCCATCTTTTTTCTCAAATGCAACATGGCTCGCTGTAATAGAAAGGAGGACTGAGATTATAGTCAACAATAAGCAATGACCATGTATTATAAAACTAGTATGGAAACCAACAACCACATAAATCACTAAATCTCAGTTCAACTCAGCCATATATAAGAAATCATATTGTATAGTTGGCTTCACTGCTTATACCTGATTCAGTTGGCTTCTCCTTCATCTCTGAATCTTCAAGTTGAAGGACTCTAAAAACAGAAAAGAAACAAGACAAAATTAGGACTTCGATGTCAACATAATACAAAAACTAGCAGACTCTGATCTAGAGCATCAATTGGAAAAGCATATAAGTAGATAGATAACCTCTCTGTCTCACAGTTTATAGCGGGAGACTGCAAGCCATTAGTAACAGAATCATCTTCAGCATTAAATATCTCCTTTGAACATGAGGTTTCCTCACAAAGTACAGTAACAGCAGCCTCAGCTGCAGCAGCTGTAATATGTGGACCAACCAAGGTTGATAAGGCTGATACCTAATAAGCAAAAGCAGCAAAGGTTTACCATGATCATTCAGATGACTGACAGGAATATACATAAGAAAAAATTTATCAAAATTATATCAACTTTATTCATAGTCAGCCAGTCAGGTATGAGAATATACAATGGTACACAAGCATACAACTTTACAGGAGAGAACAACATAAAAAAGAATAACAAATAAAAATTCACTCTTGATATTGTTAGCTCATTTTGTGCGTGGTATTTTTCACCCAAAACATGTCACACCATTTCAGCCTTTATTAGTGTTGTATCTAGTACTGAACCAGTATGTCTCAAAAATAGTTTGCCAACCAGTCTACAAGATTATATATAGGATCAGGATGGTATGTACCTGTGTAATCAGTGAACTACTAGCATCCGAAAGGGAAGTAACACATTGTTTTTTCAAAGGAGGGCCTTGGTTTGCAATATCTCCATTCTGCTCACTGTCATTTGCCTGCTCATGACTCTTTGTTTTGATAGTCTCTTGACACTCTGACAAAGATAACTGACCTTGTTTTGAATCGCTCAAGTTGCCACTGTGCTTACCTTTTCTGTGACCTGAACCCAACGGCACCTCCCCAAAAGGCAGATCAATAAGCTTCGCAATGCAGTCAACTTTGGTCTTGGTCTGAACATTTTGAGCAACACGATCCCAATCATCTCCATACTTCACAACAGATTCTAAGAGAAGTAAAGTTTCTGCTTCAGTCCACTCAACTCCAGTATTACCACTCTTTTCAACTGGCTCATTGTACTTGAAATCTTCCTTCAATTTGTTCTCCCCATAGTTTCCATTTTCAAAGCACTTTATGCAAAGTAGAAAATCACCCTGCCAATACAAGAATCATAGCAGATGCATAACTTAATAAGCTTCAGGATAGAAAACTACAAAAAAATTTATTCAGGATGAACTTAAAAGGCCATGAAAATACCTCATTATACTTGTAGTGTCCAGAATCACAATGTCCGCCACAATTATTACAAACCAACCTCTCTTTCTTCAAATCACCAAAAACATTCGAGTACGACGCCAATGGAGGCAACACAATTCTACTAGCACTTCCACCCCCACTCTCCCTTTCCAAAGGTGTTGCCAAAAGGGGCTTAGAATCACTTGGATTTGCAGCCACTCGGACTGCACTTGGGACTCCTTCCTCAACCTTAACCGTAATCCTGGCCTCACCAAAACCATCATTGCGCCCCGAAGTTGCACCAAAATTAATCAACCCCCATTTTTCCAAGAAATTAAAGACCTTGTGCAGCAAAGTAACATCACCCACAAGCGACTTCCGAATCTCGGTGAATGTGAGCTTTCTAGCAGGGTCTTCTCTATACTTGTTAATAATGAAGTCCCTATATTCTTTGTACACCTTTGGTGTTCTTGATATAGACCTCCCATCAAAAAACTCCTTCAAAGCTTTTTTCTCAGTTTCATGAATCTCATCCCACAAAAACCAGCCTGACAACAACAAAAAGTTTCACAATTCAAAACTAGGATCCTAATATGCATCAATTACAACATTCTTGATTCCCCAGAAAATAAAAATGCAGACTTTATTGTTCTGAGGTTTAGGGTCAGCTAATTGGAAGTGTGATTTCGTTTCCATGAGCAAGTAGGGTTTTGGAATTAGAGTTAGTGTTAGGGTTTAAGGAGAGAAGAGAGGGATGACTTACTAGAGTGGCTTGGGATGGTGTAGAGGTCGAGCTCTGGTTCGTCGGGTCGGAGCTGCTTTGAACCCGGGTCGTGTTCCATCTCGGATCAGGTAAGTGAGTTTGGGTCTCACGCTCTCTCTCTCTCTCTTTCCTGTAGAGCTTATGCTTACCTTGGTCCAGCGACTTGGCAAAGGCTTTTGATTCATTCACAGACCAATCAGATTGTGCCGCGGTGGTCTGTGATGTGTGGGTTATTTTACTTATTTAGCAGGAACTGCATGCGAGTTTCACGTGACAACTGAGACATATTGAATATTATTTTTGAATATGAAAATTGATTTCCTTTTATTTAATTTTAAAAAAATAAAAAATAAAAAGCACGACAAAACCAAAATCAAAATAAATAAATATGAAAGTTCATATTTCCTCGTATGCGAGTTTGACGCTACCTAGCCTCTACTAAAATCAAAGTTTTTATATACACATGTGAAATATTGGAGGATACAAGAGTATTGGTATGTGCAATATGTTTGTCGATTTGCCCTGCATTCATATTTTCATTATATTATCTCGAAAAAAATGAAAAAAGAGAATAAATAGCGCGAATAGCCAGTAACATTATATGCTTAATCACTTATGGTCTCTTGTTTGATGTTACAAGTGAATTTTGATCACTAACACATCAATATGCATTTATCAGTGACGTTGTTTGCTTTGTGTTATGAGGAGTAAAGGTCGTGGACAAGTTCATCGCAACACTGTAATGTTGGTTATGACTTACGACTTCGTCATCACAACATGCGTTCTTAAAATAAACCACAATCACTAGTCCGTTGCTATTAGTGTCTTTCATGCCCCAAACAATCACTTATCAAACTTTACGCCCATGCTATTTATTTAGTCTAAGAACAAATTTTCAATATCAGTATACGACCTCACAACTAACATCCAGATGAACCAGTCCACAATTTTTCACAATGTGTGAATGTGTCGTTAGGGCTGAGAATCCAATACCGAAATCCCGATACCGAACCCGACCCGTCTCGATCCCGTCCCGATCGGGTCGGGATACACCTCTAAAATTATGTCGTCCCGACCCGTCCCGACCCCGAATTAAAGTAAACGGGTCGGATCGGGATGGGCCGAATAGATACCGAAAATCCCGACCCGTCCCGAATATCTAAGCCCAGTCCAAAACTTAAGAGAGAGAGAGACTAAAGCAGAGAAACGGAAACCTAGATTTCTAACATTCTTCAGTCGCCTCTCTTCTCTGATGCTCTCTGTCACTCTCAGCTCTCGCCTCTCTGCTCTCTCTCAATCGCATCTCTGCTAGCTAGTCTGCTCTCAGTCGACTCTCTGCTCTCAGTCGACTCTCTACTAGCTAGTCTGCTCTCGCGACTCTCTTCTCCCGACTCTCTACTCTCTCTCAGTCGCGTCTCTGCTCTCAGACGCCTCTCTGCTCTCGCCAATCTTCAATGGGAAAACTGGGAGTAAGTTTATGGTTTTCATTGTTAAGGATTACATTTAGATTTCATTGTTCTGGGTTGGGAATATCTTAATTCTTACTGCAAGTTTCATTCTCTTACAGATTAGAAAGAGTAAGAAGAGACTTAGGCCGGAGGAAGCAGCCGAAGCAATCATTACATCTGGACCTGGTACAACTATGTCTCTCTCTGCTCAGACGACTCCGGTCAATTCTTCTTCTGGTACAACTCCTTCTCTCTCTAATTCATTGCCCCAAATTAGTGAAGAAGCTTCTGATGTTAGTCAAGATACTCGGAATAGTAGGAAACGCAGTTGGGTATGGAAGCATTTTGATGAATATACAGACAGGAAAGTCACTAAGGTGAAGGGTAAGAAAGATATTGTACATGAATCTCAGAGGGCCAAGTGTAGATACTGTCCTAAGGGTCCTTTAGGAGACTATGCTTGTGATTCTCGTAGCAATGGAAATTCAGGGATGCTTAGGCACTTAAAGTTTAACTGCAAGTTTTATCCGGGTAGGAAAGTGAAAGTAGTAGAGAAAAATCAGCCAGTATTTTCTAGTGATAAAAGTAAGGGCAATACGATGAAGATGGTAGCATATAATCCTGATGTAGTGATGCAAGCTTGTGTTGAAATGGTTGTAGTTGATGAACTTCCTTTTAGGTTTGTTGAAAAGCAAGGATTTAGGCACTTTTGTCATGTTGCAGTGCCTTTGTTTAAAGTCCCTTGTAGGAAAACTTTGGTGAAGAACTTTCTGAGTTTGTATGATAAGACGAAGAAGAAGTTGATTTCTGATATTGTTGTTGCTATGTTCTTGATATGTTATTATTTATTAAGTTTGCTATGAAGTATGAACTATTTACTGTTGTTTTCGGCTACTGGTTTTGTATTAAGTTTGGCCTTTTGCTACTGGTTTTGTATTAAGTTTGGCCTTTTGCTACTGGTTTGTATTAAGTTTGGCTACTGGTTTGTATTAAGTTTGGCTACTGGTTTTGTATTAAGTTTGGCTACTGGTTTGTATTAAGTTTGGCTACTGGTTTTGTATTAGTATGCTATATGAGTATGAACTTGTTATTGTGCTATGTTCTTGATTGCAAGCAGTAATGTGCAGGTTTTCAAAAAAAATAATAATATGCAGAATGGTCCCGATTGGTCCCGAACCCGTCCCGAACCGATCGGGATCGGGATGATTCGGTATTAGGTCGAATCCCGACCCGTCCCGATCCCGATTTTACTTTCGGAATCGGGATCGGGATAGGTCAAATCCCGACCCGTCCCGTACCGATCCCAGCCCTATGTGTCGTGCAACACTCTGACAACTAACAACAACTCAATATCATGTTAACGTAATCCGTATTCAGTTGAATTATAAAAGAATGGAACCAAATAAAACAGATGACGATACAAAAAAAACAAATTCGGATAACATGGTTTAATCATTTACATCTAATAACATAAGCTTTTCATTTGTAGGTAGGAAAATATAAATTCCACTAAAAAAAATCCAACATTCATAAATGAAAAATAGTAAATACAAAAAAAAAAAATATATATATATTCCTTATCCTACGTCCAAAAAACACGTGGCGACATCAGAGAGCTGGTGCAGTACATTGGTGCCTTGTATGCCGTCGGAAATGTTTTGGTGGTTTGCCGTGAGAATTGTAGGGAGGTAGTAATAGTAGTAAAAGACAGAGACATATAAGAAAGAAATCAGACACAGAAGAGCGCGCTCTCAAAATTTCATAGCCAAAATTTTGAAACCCCCACACCAAACCCTCCCTCCCTTTTATATTCACACCCCGCCCGAATCCACCCCCCAAAAATCAAAACCCCAAATTTCAATTCCCCCCAAATTCCCAAATTTCAATTCCCCAATTCCTTTTTCTTCCCATCTCGATTGGCTCCCAGATCACTCGCTTCTCTCCCTTCTCTACCTAAAAAACGCTCTGTGATTTCTAGGGTTTCCGCAATTCTCTCTCAAAGTCTCGATCTTGACTCGATTGCTCGGTACCCATGGCGTCCGAGGACCTAGAGGAGAAGAAGCCGGAAGAAGAAGCTCCGGTCGAGGACAAACAGGAGGAGGCTGAAGCATATGAGGATGCGAAAGAGGAGGTCGGAGAGGACGAAGAGAAGGCGACGGAGAACGAGGGAGAGGAGGTCGGAGAGGACGAAGAGAAGGCGACGGAGAACGAGGGAGAGGAGGTAACTGAAGAAGGGGAGGAGACTACTCCGAAGAAAGGGAAGAGAACTCGGAAAGGTAGCAAGACCCCGGTTGTGAAGAAGGCGAAGAAGGAAGGCGAGGAGAAAGAGTCGGTGACTCCAGTGAGTGAGAGGCCGACCAGGGAGAGGAAGGTAGTTGAGCGCTACTCTGCTCCGGAGAGTGGGAGGTCTTCGGCGACGAAGCCAGTGAACATTGAGAAGGTATTGTGGTGGAAATTGAGGGTGTTTTAGTTTATTTGTTGTTTACAGTTGAGGGTGTTGTTAGTTTCATTTGTGATTTACATTGTGATTGGTTTGTGTCATCGCAGGGTCCTGGGACGCAGCTTAAGGATATTCCGAACGGTATGTTCTCTAAAGCTTTGGAATTATTGGTTGTGCTGTTGGTATTATGTAATTGTTCCCAATGTTTGATATGCTGGTTTGGTGTGGAACCGGATCTGAGTGATACTTGATGTTATTTGCTGTCGGTCGAGTCTCTATGTTTGCCTTGATTGCTTGGTGAGCTTACATTTTTGGTGCTGATTTGGTTTTGGTAGTGTTAGTGGGTTAGAGGTTCTTTTAGAGGATCTGAAACTTAGATATTAGGTCATTTTATGCTCTACCTGGGGACATGTGAAAATAAGATGACACGGTCCTGTTGTTGTAGTAATGTTGCCTTGATCTTCCCACTCCATTGAAGACATGGGAGACTCCTTGGCATTGGCATTTATCAGTCCCAAATCTCAATGGACTGCTGAAATACATGTTTCTTCCAATTAAAAAACCACTGATAAGAAGATTTCCTTACTACCAGTCTTTTCATTCTGCTATTCTTTGTTTGGTATTTCACTGGATGATTATGGACAAGCTCAGTGGTGTGAATGAAAAATTAGCTTTTTATCATTTTGATTTGTTTGCAATGATAAGGATTTATTTAGCTGGTACTGGTGTCATCAGAGTAGAAGCTTGAGTTTTTGTTTTCCGTTGGCCGAGTTTGGTTGCTAAATTTAAACAACCATGAAATGAAATATAAGCTTTAATTGAAGATAGTCCATTCTTTTTGTTATTTAGCTCCCGTGTGTATTCTGAACAAGAACTGTAAATATGTTGGAAGACTAATGGAGCAGCCATAAGCTGGCTGGAACAGAAATATCCTCTTTGGAAGCCAAAGACTAAGCCCAACCATTTTTGGTCCAAAGGAAAGTCTACTTGGTAGTTAAGGCTATTAACAGGTTTATTTTCAGATACAAAATTTACTTTCAGTTATGAAAATAATAATTATGAGTCTAGTGTTTTAAAGAGTCTTGAGTGTGTCTTTATGTCTCTTTAAGTCTTAAGTATTTAAGAGTCTTATTATTAATCAGTTATATTAGTCTTATGGTATCCTGGGAGTCTAAGGGTTTTACGTGAAGCCTATAAATATGGCTTTCTAATGTAATCCGGAGGCAGATTGGAATGAATTAAGAGTTTATCTTTTGGAGGCTTGGCCTTGTATCCTCTCCCCTAACCTCCCTTATTCTATTTCTCCCTTCTTCAACTAAGAAACTCCTGTTTCTCTTAAAATCCTTCTGTTTCCTATAATCTCTCAACACTCTCCATCCCACCCTATTCACTCTCACACTATCTCTTACTGCTCCCTGCATCAAAGACTATGCGTGACATGTCAATGATATGAATTTGCACCGGGTTCTCCTTGGCTCAGTCTAATTAGAGCTGCCATCTACCCATTAGACATTTTGGAACAGTGTACTTGATTTTATAGCCATAGATCAGTGTAGTTTTTAATTTATGTGAATAGCATTTAATAGCAGTTGTGTTATATCAGGGGTTATATATGTTAATTGTATATCTGCCTAGTTGAGTTGAATACATGTGTATTGGGATCTAACTTCCATTGTTTAGTTGCAGATTATCTCATTACTTTAAGTTAACACGGCTTTCATTGGTTATACTTGTTAGCTTCATCTCATACAAATTTCCTATTTGTGAGATGGAAAGTTTTTAGCTTTTATTATGTGCTGATTACCAAGTTTGTAACAGCATCTTTGTGTCTTGTCTTAAAATCTGAACTGTTCCAGTGGCTTTCAAGTTGTCAAAGAGAAAACTGGATGACAACCTGCAAATACTGCACACAATTCTTTTTGGGAAGAAAGCAAAGGTGAGTTTGTGTTTTGGTGTTGTGATTCAAGGGAATTTGCTTTGCATATCAATGTCTATCTGTTTTAATTGTTGATGTTCTTGTGCAGTCTTACAGTTTAAAGAGAAACATTCTCCAGTTTTCAGGTTATGTGTGGGCTGAGAATGAGGTAATATATGTTCTGTACTCTGTCACTCTTCGTATCTCCCTCTTTTACACTACTATTCTAACTGCTACCTTTCTTTGGTCACTTTTGCTGTTTCATACATTGCGATATTGTGCATTCCCTGTTACACATATATTAGTAAAGGACACTATGAATTCATTCTTACTTTTCTGTTTGCAGCAAGAAAAACAGAGAACAAGGGTAAAGGAGAAGCTTGATAAGTGTGTTAAAGAAAAGTTAGTGGATTTTTGTGACGTGCTTAACATTCAAATCAATAAAGCTGGCACAAAGAAGGTAAGTAGTCAAAGGAATACATATTTTATGTTTGTTTCGAATCACTTATTGACCCCTTGTCTTACAAGTCACACATTACAGGAAGAACTTTCTGCAAAATTATTGGAGTTTTTGGAATCGCCACATGCTACAACTGATGTTCTGCTCGCTGAAAAGGAACAGGTTCTTTCTTATCAGTTTAACTTCATATATTTATTTGCTGCATGTTAAATTGTCCTGAATGACTTTTGTTAACCCATCTTTCTTATCTGAATTTTAGAAAGGACAAAAGCGTAAGAAGAAGGTTACACCAAGTAAGAATGCAGGTTCTGGAGAAGGATCACCGGAAACATCAACCAAGGTGTATAAATGTTGATAAACATTTATATTGTAAAAGTTAATGTGGGTTCTACTTTAAGTAGGAAAATAATAATTCCTTAGATATGTTGTGACTTGGTTAATTCTTTGCTGTTATACACATAACTTGCTGCTTTGAATGCATACTTATCATGCCTTTGCATGTGTTCGTTTCCAAATTTTGTTTCCAGATATGCCTTGATTGATTTATTTATCATGTGTTCTTTTGTTTTTTGTTTTCGTTAATCCTGTTTATTTGAAAGGGAATGAATTTTACAGTCCCTCTTTATATTCTATGTTCTCACTTTAGTTTTCTGATACCTTGTTTCATTAATTTGCCAAAGTTTTCTGGATAAACAAATATAAACTGTAAAATATTATGTAGAATATAAATATAGATGTCCAAATTTGACTCCCTTTCTTGGATGATTGATCTTACATGTTAATTCTTCTCCTAAATCTTTTTTTCTTTTCTTAATTTTTTTTTATTTGCTAAATTCATTATGACATTGGCCATGTATTCCTGGGCAATGTACTTATCTTTTGATAGTATAATGCTTCTGGATGTGAGAATAATTCATGCGTTCATTCTTGTGATTAAGAATTTTAGTTTTACTTCTGCCTTTATTTCCTCAGAAACAAAAGGACACACCCAGTGTTGAAAAGAATGAAGAGTCGACCAAGGATGAAGAAGATGAACTTGATGATAATGTTGCACCTTCAGATCTGAAAGATGAGCCTCTTGAAGAAGAAGATGATGACAAGTTGAATGAAGAAACTGATCATGGGGAGAAATCTGATGAAGAGGAAGATGAACCAAAGGACCAGGTGGCAAGTCCAAAACGTTCATCAAAAGATGTGAAGGAGGGCTCAAAGGTTAAAACTGGGAAGTCAACACCAGCTAAGAAGAAAACCCCGGTGAAAACTCCTACAGATTTGGAAAAGAAATCTCGTTCTTCAAAAAGAGGTGCAAGTGATGCTGATGGAGCTTCTGGTTCTAAAGCAAAGGGATCTGGGAAAAAACAGAAGACTGAAAAGGAAAGCCCAATAGATAGCAAGGGTAAAACCACTAGCAAGAAACAGTCAAGCAAGTCCCCAGCCAAGGTTCTGGAAAAGGATCAAGGTGAGTTGCTTTGTATTTGTTAAGTTTAGTTTCTAAGATTTTGCTCTTAAATGAAATTCTAGGTTTTGCTGAACTTTTTAGCTCTCTTTTTAATGATCTCTAATCTTTTTATGAACCTAGTGAAAGGCAAAACTAGCAAGAAAGCAAAGGCAGAGCCCACAAAAGAAGATGTGCATGCTGTCATTGTTGACATCCTTAAGGAAGTTGACTTCAATACTGTAAGTAATTATGTCACACTACATTGGATGATTGAAGTTGTTTCAATATTATGATTTAATCTTCTGAATTTACCCGCTGCAGGCAACTTTATCTGATATTCTCAAGCAACTTGGTAGGGCTCATCTGTTGCCTTCTTCTTCTTTTTTCTCCCTTTTCTTTCTTTCTTTTTATGGGGTTAACTTCATTGAGCTTGCAATTCTATTAGGTACCCACTTTCAAATTGATTTAATGCATAGAAAAGCAGAGGTGAAGGAGATAATTACGGATGTAATTAATAACATGACTGATGAGGAAGAAGAGGATGAAGAAGAGGAAGCAGCTGGTGATGATTCAGAGAAAGAGGACCATGATGATGCTTAGTTTTCAGTTGATAGGGGTCAGGTAGTTCATAACTTAAGAATTGGTGAAAAATGGCTTTGGATGCTTGGGTCCATGTGTTTTGTACCATATTTATTAACCTCTTAGTAGTGTTGAACTGACCTCAAATTCGTATGTTCTGTAATTTTGGTTGTCAAGTTTAAACCCCCTCCTGTAAGAGTTTAGCTGTAATTGTCAACTTGTTTTCCATTAGAAATGAGTAGTAAGTGGGTTTATTATCTTATAATTTTTCTTCCCTGTGAATCTGCAACAGTATCAATGAATTATTGTCCTTGTGAATTCATTGTCAACTAATAATAAACCCTTTACACCATTGCATGGTGTTGCTGAATGAATCGTATTGGGTTCGATTCCTATTAATCATATACATACATCAGTTGTTATCATGCCCTTTTCAAGTGAATCAATCTGTGTTATGAGTTCTTATCAGATAATAAATCTCCTGTCCATTTGTGTGAATAATATCAAGTCTTGGTTCATATCAACTAAAACTATGCATCAATACTTATCATATAGTTCGAAGTTATAAATTACCTCGGTCCATGTCCATCCTTATATGGTACCATTTTTTTTTCCCTGAAGGGTACATGTTCTTAAATATCACTTTTATAATAAGGTGAGTGTACCATCACGACTTTACTAAAGCCAGTCTATGTTAACCCTCTGGTATACTTAAAGTTGATTGCAAAGTTTTAGCAAACCCGGTAGAATTTGTATATAATACTCGTTGGGCATATTTTTATGTCATACTGCTATAATTCTCTGATTCTAGACCATGAACAATTATGATCATAATCATAGAACTGATCAATAATGGTGTTTACACTTTCCGTTATCATATTCATTTGTGTAAGAGAACATTCAACTAAGCTGAGAAAAAATCCAAACCAAGATGTAATTGGCAGGTGATCTTTTGTTTCACAAAGTTGATTCAGGTGGATTGGACTCAACCTGAATGCCAATAAGGGGTCATCATGGGTTATCATTCATCTAATGGAACCTTCTAACTTCTAACTGTATAATTGATTGCACAAAATTCCCAAGCCAGTGGTAACAATGACATAAAGAAGTGGACTCTGGAGGCTGCTGGCGATGATAATGAAACATATCAGATTCCATATAATGTGCAGGAGGTAACCATCAGAAGACAGTTTTGGTATTTATAATTTAGAGCATGTAGACCAAGCAACCTAGCATATATTGTGGATGACTGGCACTCCAACCAACCCTAATACATCTCTGGTAAATATTTGGTTCATTGGCAGTACCCTACACAGCTCATATTATCACATTGACTAGCCAAGTCTGAGCATGTAGACCAAGCAACCTAGCATGAGTTGAGGATGACTGCCGCTCCAACTAACTCTCATACATCTCTGGTAATTTTTTGGTTCCTTGCTGGCCAGTACCCTACACAGTTCATATGATCACATTGACTAGCCAAATCTGCAGAGAAACCAAATATGAAGAGGGTCTTCTCTTCTCGACTAAAAGATCTTTGCGTAATCGAACCAGTTGAAGTCCCTTTCATAATGCAAAGACTTGTCAAACAAAACAACTAAATGTAAGCTTTTGGGTTTGCCTTGGTAGAAGAGTGCCTCCCCTATATAGTTGTAACACCATCTGCAGAGGCATTTGCACACCGACTTGCCAGTTGTCATTAGTCCTAACATTCCTGCGAACGAGGCATGACACTTCAATTAGTTCTTTTTACCCTTCATAGATTTCATGTTATTCGTTGCGTAGATTTATAACGCTCATAGCACTTGTTTGTATATATTTGGCATGTTACCATATAGTATCAAGAAGACAAGAACTCACTTGATCGATGATCCAGATTGATAGTCATGAGTAAATATATATGAATTTCTGTAATGTTTATAGTCGTGAAGTCCAATTTGCATGCATATACAAAAATGGTTTGGCAATGGCTCACCTACATATCTCTTACTCTCTTTTGAACATCAATTAGGTGCTGCTTGGCTGTTCAAGGGAACCGATATTGTGATGGGGGATAACAGTTACAAAACCTTTGAGCTTAGTGTGAAGAAAGAAGAACCAACTCTTGTACCTCCTGCAGCAGAAACGGAGAAGGGCCTCTACTTCCTCTCAAATCTAGATCAGAACATTGCGGTCATAGTTCGTACACTATACTACTATAAATCGGATTCAAAGGGGAATGAGGATGTTGTGGAAGTCATGAAGAAAGCCTTGTCAGATGTTCTTGTTCATTACTATCCACTGGCAGGAAGGTTAAGTATAAGCACAGAGGGGAAGCTGATAGTGGATTGCACAGGAGATGGGGCTGTGTTTGTGGAAGCTGAAGCTAACTGTGAAATGGAGGAGGTAGGAGACATTACAAAGCCGGATCCTGTGACTGACGGGAAGCTGATTTATGATGTTCCTGGTGCCAATAACATACTTGAGATTCCTCCTTTGGTTATTCAGGTTTGAGTTTTCATCAGTTTTCAATATCTAATTACCCTTGATCCTTATATGCGTTTGTTTTGTGTTTACATCAAACAAAGAAATGGGAGACAAAATGAGAAGAAATCTGGATAGGATCTATGTACATGTATATGTATAACTCTATATATGGATATGTATATCACAGTGTTTCTATTTTCCACTTGTTTACATCTCGCACAAGTTACTAAGATGTGAGCTTTGATTCAGGTGACTAAGTTCAGATGTGGAGGATTTGTCCTTGGGTTAAGCATGAATCATTGTATGAATGATGGGATTTCTGCAATGGAATTTGTGAACTCATGGGGTGAGACTGCTAGAGGCTTGCCTCTTAAGGTTCTTCCATTTCTAGACAGAAGCATACTCAAAGCGCGAAACCCTCCAAAGATAGAGTTCCCTCACCATGAGTTTGCCCAGATAGAAGATATATCTGATACCACAAAACTTTATGAAGAAGAAGAAATGGTTTATAGGTCCTTCTGTTTTGAACCAGAGAAGCTCGAAAAGCTCAAGAAAAAGGCCATGGAAGATGGGGTTCTTGAAAAATGCACTTCATTTGTAGCACTCTCTGCCTTTGTCTGGAGAGCAAGGACTAGGGCCTTAAGGATGGTGCCTGATCAGAAAACAAAGCTGCTTTTTGCTGTTGATGGACGGTCGAGATTTGAGCCAGTGATACCAAAAGGCTACTATGGAAATGCAATTGTGCTGACATATGCATTATGCAGTACAGGGGAGCTATTAGAGAATCCTTTCTCATTTTCTGTAGGGCTAGTTGATAAGGCAATTCACATGGTTAGTGATAGTTATATGAGATCAGTCATAGACTACTTTGAAGTCACAAGAGCTAGGCCTTCTTTGGCAGCAACTCTTTTGATAACAACATGGTCTAGGCTTGATTTCCACACTACTGATTTCGGTTGGGGAGAGCCTGTGTTTTCGGGGCCTGTGGGTTTGCCTGAGAAGGAAGTAATCTTGTTCCTTTCTCATGGGGAAGACAGGAAAAGCATTAATGTGTTTTTGGGAATGCCAGCTTCTGCTATGAAGGTGTTTGAAGAGTTGATGCAGATTTGAGATTTCAAGTGGTTAAGAAGTAGTACTAATACTTTGACCCCAATTCATTTCAAACAGTGAAGAAGGAAATCATGGGAATAAAAGTGTGCTAGAGCTTGCAAGTTATTACCTTTCTGTTCTCTTTCATTTGGAATTTTGGATGTGTATGGTTTTTATGCTGATGAGGGTACTAATAGTTTATCAGTAATTCATGAAGATAATTTGTCGTCCTATGAATCGGGGATGTGCTGTTGTATGCTACTGATGTAATTTGTACTGAAATTCAATAAACAAGTGCTTGTTACTGAACAGGGTGTAAGGAATTAGTTAGAAGGTTAGATTACTTTTTTCACATTTATAGTTTGAATTACCAAACCAAAACCAAAAAATGATGGACTCATTAAGGCCGTAAGGGCTAGACTAAACAAAAACAATATGGAACAACATGATCAGACCAAAAGACTAGAAGGCTTAAATCTATACGTTTTCAAACAAACCATGTATATAAGGTCAAAGATTAATTACAAAACACCACCTGAATTATGATCAAAATGTTAACGGAATGAAACTTCGGATATAAAAATATAAATTTTTGATAGTTAGGTATGAAAATGAAAATAATATCATAATTCGGGTGGTGTTTTGTAATTAATCCTAAGATTAATGTGGTGCCCCCTAATGCATCTTATTATCCATAGATTTTACACGAGACCAGAACAACCTGATGAGGAATTAGATCGTCCCACTGGCATACCCATCTGGCATGTACACTCACTTAAAAGACATAGGCCCGACACACTTTTAGGTTTGAAATCGTTCTTTTTTTTTAATGTGACCTAGATGTTTTCGTTTTACTTTTAAGTCGACCTACGTAAGTTCGTTTTTCTTTAAGTTCACCCAAGCGAAGTTTATCAATAGTTGAATCTCCTGCCCTGTTTAATTACCTCTAATATCTCTATATTCAAAGTTGGAACATCATCTTACTAATTGATTACATAGACAACAACTTAAATATATTCGGACTGGTATCACAATGAAATTGGAGACAATCGAAGTCATATCAATTGTATTTCAATCATTCAATGAACTCAGACCAATACGATACTAATGGTAAAATGTAACGTGCTTTCATGCCATTTTGATATACTCGGTGCCTAACTCATTCAAATAACATTTTATCTAAATCTGTACGTTATTTCATCTTGGAAAAATCTTCTGTACGTGTAAGCATCTTAAGTGCTTCATGTCTCCACAAACTTAACTACGTACCACTGAACAAATCAATGATGATATATACAGATGATGGCTAGTCAAAAGTCAAAACTGATTTATTTAGCTTAACCAAATGATGGACTAAGCAGCATATAAGCACCCTTAATCATGATCGAATTTGAACGAGGACGACGAGCTGGACTGCGACATGGTATGAAAGAAAACTCGTCGGATAAACTCATCATATCATCATCAACATTGTACTGCATCTCTGCCAAAACATTGCAGAACAAATTTACATCGCAAGGAAGCAAAATTGGACCTCCAGTACTGTACCCGTATTCCCATGCAGCATCCTCTAATAGTACCTTGAACAACGGATGGTTAGCAAACTCAACCTTCACCACGAATCGTTGCTTCTCCGGTCCGACGTAAACCGAGAAGCACCCATCGGGAGCCAGCACTCTGCCGTTGCTCTTCTTCCTCTTGTTGCTGCTCTGGTTCGTTATATTGCACTTCCTCCATGCCTTGATTATCACATTCTTTGCCAACTTTCCCTTCACAGTATCCATGGGTTTAGTACCAAAAGACGAGCGAGAGTAAGTATGAAAAGTGAAGATTTGGATGAGATGATGAAGATCCTACCCAGATGGGAGTATATATATGCATGTGTTTGATGAGACTATGAGAGATTGAGAGATGAGGCTTATGTGTATGTCCCGGGTAGTCCAAAAATAATGTGGGAGATTTGTCAACTTTCCTGCGCCGGTGGATTTTGAATAATAGACTAATAAGTGATTAGTTTATATTGGGGACATGCAAGAGATGGCCGGACTATTTCATTTTGTCTTCAAAAACACCTGCGCTTAGTGGCACAAGACCAGATTAAAAATATATACAGAAATAAATAACAAACATTGTATAATACAAGAAAACTCAATTTTTTTGATAAATATATATTACTAAGTTGACATGTCTTTTATAGTATGAATGATTAAGGGTGTTGCTTCGGGAGATACTCAAAAATGAGCTTACACTTTAGGGAAATACTTATCAAGACGCTAGAATAAGAATAAGAATAATATTCATTAGGTTCCATCGAGTAAACAAATGAACAGCAAGCACATTGATGCAAATTATTCCAATAACGCTTTCTATATAGAGATAAATTCAGTTTACCATCATGAACTTTTGGTTTAAAATCAGTTCGATACCTCTTTTTTTTTAATCAGTTTTATCCCTAAACTTTTAAAATGACATCAATCTCGACCAAAATGACTAAAATAACCATTGTTACGGTTTTACTTAATCTTTTTACTCTATTTTTACTCTCTCTCTGCAACTGAGTCAACTCGCCTAGCCATTATTCAAGATCCGGCTCACCAGTGAGCCCCGCCACCACTCGTCGCCACCGCCGGGAATGGCTTCTTCGGAAGCCGATTCCCTTCTCTGACAGGTTGTTTCTCCAGCCCTAGAGAAGACCATCAAGAACGCCTCCTGGCGCAAGCACGCCAAGCTCGCCAGCGAATGCAAGGCCGTCATCGACCGCCTCTCCAACCCTGACAAGGCCTCCCACCCCGCCAGCCCAAATTCCTAGCCTGAAGCCTCCGAGCCCGGCCCTTTCCACGACGGCGGCTCCGATGAGTACTCCCTCGCCGACGCGAAGTCAATCCTTAGCCCTATCATCAACGCCGCTGCGTCCGGAGTTCTGAAGATCGCGGATCCCGCTGTGGATTGCATCTAGAAGTTAATCGCGCACGGATACCTATGCGGCAAGGCCGACACTTCCGGTGGCGCCGAGGCCAAGTTGCTGACCAAGCTGATCGAGTCGGTTTATAAATGCCATGATTTGGGGGACGATCAGATGGAGATGCTGGTGCTGAAGACGCTGCTGGTCCAAGTTGAGAGAGAGAGAGAGTAAAAAGAGAGTAAAAAGATTAAGTAAAACCGTAACAAAGGTTATTTTAGTTATTTTGATCAAGATTGATGTTATTTTAAAAATTTAGGGATGAAATTGATTAAAAAAAAAGTATCGAACTAATTTTAAACCAAATATTTAGGTGATAAACTGAATTTATCTCTTCTATATAATATTAATACGGAGTGCGTAGAACTATCTGAATTGATCTCTTCTATATAATATGGAGTGCGTAGAACTATCAAAGAGCTAGACCAGTATGCCAAATGTGAGTGGTACGGTAGTGGGTTGTTTAAGTGATCTTCTATTCTTCTTGGAAGATTTATTGTTCAATCTCCTTGCAACACCTAGCAAGATGGGGAACCTAGAAAAAATTATCTCTATCACGCATGGTTTTTGTGTGTAATCACTTTTCCAAATGATCGTGCTTCTAGTACTTAAGGTTTACAATAATCTTGCTTAAACACTTTATGTAAGCTAGCACACGAGACACATTAATATATATATATGAGGCGTGAAGCAATGAAGCATAATATTAATTTGTAGCTAGGTGATATCAAAACATAGAGTTGATGATATGAATTGGTCGTACTCACTATTCCATATGCGTTTGTTCGAGTATAATGAACTTCCGAAATCCTAACGATGTCCTACATCACATGCTTAATTGCATCATTTCAAAGGAAATTGGGCAAAAACCATAAACACAGCTATTGCTTTTGTCATTCCCACCTTATGTAAACATACATATATAGTTGTCATAATCTACCAATTAATAAATTTAATTTGCAAGGTGTACGAATAATTGAAGATGGCTAAAAACATATATGTTCAACATTTTGATCAATTAGCTAGCCTATCGTGCTTCATTGAGTAATTTACATGTCCAAGATTGTAATCAAAGGTAGAAATCTTCGTTTACTTCTCCTAATGACCCATATATGTACACACCTCGACATGCATGCATGTAATGCTAATAAGCTAGCTAGCTTGGTGGAAAAACACAACTGGTTTCTAATTACATCGTTTATTATACAAGCAACTGGGGAAACGAACACATGCAATTGCCTCTTGCTATATAAGCCATCGATCAACTTGCATTTGTATTATACAAGATTTGACTACTGCAGTCTGCAACTTAATTTATATATATGGAGCTCCGATCCCATTCTTTCTTGTATCTGCCTTGTCTGCTGGTCTTAAGCTCCAGTTGGCCTTCTCGATCTGCTATAACTAACAGCTCCAATTTGCTGCGGTTTCCTTCTTTCCTTCGTTTATATTCTACTATCATCTCCTTGAATTGGTTTACCTCGCGTGCAAGCGACTATTAATTTGTGAAGTGCGCATAATGCAGGAACGTCAGTACGTATGTGTTAACCAAGATTCTAAAAGATTTCAGCATCAATCTATCGAAACTCCAATGATCTGAGTTTGAATGAAACTCCATTTTCTCAACTTGAGATAGCTGGGAGCAGGGAAAGAAGTGTTCTTCACTGTTTTGGTATTTTGCACCTAATTCATATGTCACTGACCATATAGCATTGCATGTCAACGTACATATGCATTTGCCAATGTTTTAGTAAAGGTTAACAGTTGGATCGTTGGATGTAGTCCTATATATATAGTTTTCTCGTGTATATAACACTTAGGAGATATGAAGAATGGATGATATATGCCTTAGAGCTATGTGCTCGTTGCCTTAGTATTATGAAACTAATGGCAGATTCTGTCTCGGCATGAGGTTTTGCATTGACAGTCGTCTCGATCCATTGACCTTGAGTCAAGAGGTTATCTTGTCATCACATGAAGAGGAATTATTACTTGCACCAGCACATTACTGAAGTGGTGTTCCTCACCAATGAATAACTGACACGTTTACATAAACTTATGACGTGTGATTTATTGTTAACACATAAGTGCATAACTTATATCAGCTGACGTTTGATTAACACCGTTCTCTCTTCTAACAAGGTGAAGGGTTTTTAGTGTTTCGGGCTTTTCAGCTATAGGTCATTCATCAGTTCTTTTCCCGTTCTTTAATTTTCATCACCCACATGATATCATTTGTCCATTCTTATGAATCTCAAATCTGCCATCTTTACACCCTCAAAACAGTTTTCTACCCATCAACCTATATGTCTATCTATTCGTCGACTCCCAGCAAAATGAAGCCAATTTAAGATTCTGGGTTCGATTTACATGGATTTGAGAGGAGAGAGAAAAAGTAGATATGAGTTTCACGCTCTCTCCTCCACCCCCAACTACCAAGCACCACCGTGACTCACCTTCACCAATACTAAAATCACCGACTTCCGAAGAATTTGTTCCTGCCTCCGCGTAGTCCGGCAACATTCAGGTATCCAGAATTTTATCTGGGCACCCAAACCTTCTTCAGACCCATCCCCATTATTAAAATCTATACTAAGATTGATCTTGTGGTTAATTCAATAAATTTCTTGAATTTTTCCCTTAATGGCACTTGTTGTCTAACAACCATCCCAGAAAAATAAGATATTATTCTGAGGTGTATTAGCTCTACCCAGATGCCTTCACGCTTCTGGACTCCAGTTCAAACGGCCATGAAAAGTGGAGAAGAAGAAGAAAAACCAGTGTTTTAAACGCTGTGTGAATTATTTGACAGAGTGACGGAGTTAACAACTCAAATACCATGTAACTCTAATTTAAAATTAATATAAACGTGTCAGTTATTCATTAATGCGGAACACCAACTCAGCAATGTGCAGGTGCATGTAATAATTCCTCTCACATGAATTATCATACTTCGAAATGAATATTATTTGTGTTTATTTACTATATATATATTTTTTTTTTAACTTTTATTAATAACTCACACACCCTACATATGTCGTGAGGTTTGAACCCATGACCTCAAAGTTGTCAGTCAAACTTTTATTTGTGTTTGTTTACTATATCTTCTCATACAAATTTACAATTTGCTTGAACCCCTCAAAGGAAAGTAAGAAAATGATGTTGATAGATTAATTTTTCATTAGCTTTAACCAATGTACAACCACAAAATGAATGAATAAATGATGATGATATCGACGATATGTACATAATTAGGCACTGGTGATTAAGGACTAATTAGAGGGACCTATAAGCACCACCGTAGTCCTTGTTCATTCTAAAATCTAAATGAGGAGGCCGAGCTAACACCAACTAATGGGGCAGATCATATCCTCAACGATACTGCCCTCTATCTCTGTCAAAACATTGCAGAACAAATCCACATCACAAGGAAGCAAAAGCGGACCATCATTTTTGTACCCATACTTCAATGCTGCATCCTCCAACAGCACCTTGAACAATGGATGGTTAGCAATCTCCGTGTTCACAACAAACTGTTGCTTTTCGGGACTGACGTAGACTGGGAAACACCCGACCGGAGCAGCTCTACCGGCCTTGTTCTTCTTCCGGCCGCAAGTGATAGTACTGCAACTCCAAGGTTTTCTCTTCGTCAATGAACTCAGTGCTGTGCACACTTTGCTGGCTTGTTTCAATAAATTACTGCATGGCCTCGACGGTTTCTTAGTCTGATTCTTCTTTCTTGAGTTTCCCTTCACCATATCCATGTCTGCCTTGAAACTAGAAGTAGTATGAAGCTTGTGGTTCTGGTAAGTGTTCTGGCGCCGGTATATTTTTCTGGGATTAAGCGAGGGAGGATATTAGAGAATATAAGAGATGATGGAAGCAGAGGAGTAGCTCGAGGATCATATATATACGAGTGCTTGTGTTGGGAAAGCAATAAATGGGTGAGGATATGACTACGTACTTGACAAAGTCGTATAGATAATCTGGGAGACTATTCTTTCAACTCTCGTGCGTCAATAGATCAGCTTGTATCGGGGCGCCGGCGACTTCTTTTTGTTTTTTATTTGGCTTTCTAAGTCTATAAAGTCCCACTACCAGAAAATGGGTCTTGGGCGACGAAACAAAAAAACCCGGGCGACAATTTTTTTTTCGTCGCCTAATAGGGAACTTAGGCGACGATTTTTTTTTTCGTCTCCTGAGGAAAAAAAATCGTCGCCTAAGTTTACTCTTAGGTGACGAAAAAAAAAATCGTCGCCTAAAAATAAATTTCGTCGGCCAAAATATAAACTAGGGCGACGAAACAGTATTTTGTCGCCTAAGTTTTTTATCCTTAGGCGACGAAACTCAAATATTTCGTCGCCCAAGAGTTTTTAATTCTTAGGCGACGAAACTCAAATATTTCGTCGCCCAAGATTCTTCTATATATTGGGAGGCCGGGATAGAAGAATGAAAACTTTGAAAATTTGAAACATAAATTTCTCTAGTTCTTCAAATCGTTCGGTGTTGTGGAAATCTGTCCATACATAGTTTGTGGAGCTACTCCCAGGTACGTACATATGCATATGCACATATATATATATATATGCATATATATATATATTGATTTTCAGTTTTATTTGAGTTGAATTAATGATATATATATATATATATATGCATAGAGTTTGTTCCAAGCTGAGTAAGGAGCCTTTCTGTCATAGATATGGTTCACAGGTTTGTTTAACTGGATCTCAAGATCACAAACTGACCACTCTTCTCGGTGAAGGGGTCGATAGGGGTTCGCCTCCGTGATCACAAACGAGTCCTGCCTGGTTCCTGTAGGGGGTTCGCCCTCCGTGACATTGACACTTGCCTTCTGAAACCACGGAATCCGCTCGAACTAGATATATATAATTAATAATTAGTATGTTGTATTACATTAATATATATATATATATATATAAAAGATATGTTCATTAAATATTGATATATATATATGTGTGCTATTTTCAGGATATGGATAAGAGTTGGATTTCTCTTCCAAGATATCACAGAAAATATGCTGAAGGAGTTTGGGATTTTATGCAATATGCGCAGGCCAATGCTGACGGGAGTGGCATGTTCTATTGCCCGTGCAAGATGTGTAAGTGTCGCAGTGATATGCATCGATTTCCATTTGATACAGTATGGGACCACCTGAAGAGTAACGGATTCTGGGAACGTTACACATGTTGGATATATCACGGTGAAACCTCATCACGCCCGCATGATCATGGACAGTTTTATCAGACGGGCAGTACATCCAACGATCCAACAACGGCCTTCATCAACGACATGTTTCCTCATGACAGCGGTGTATGCCCTGAACGACAGCACATTCCGCAGGCGCCGATGCAGGCCGTCCCTAGAGGTGTCAACACTGCCGGTATAGCCAAGTACAACAGACTTATTGCTTTCCAACAGACCCCTCTGTGCCCAGGTCATGAGAAGACCGTTCTTCAGTGTGTGATGGAGGTGATGCATATCAAGGTTGACACAAAATCGACCGTGACGGCTGTTGATAGGTATCTACAGTACGCTGCTTCGCTCCTGCCCGACGGTCATCGTCATCCCACCACGCATCATAAGGTCCGTCGTATCTTGAGAGATCTCGGGCTTTCCTACATCAAGATCCATGCATGCAGATATGACTGCGTTCTATTCTGGGGTAAAGATGCAGACGGTAATGACCTTGAAGGCCTTCATCGTTGTCCGGTATGTGGGACCGACAGGTATAAGCGGACTCCCGCAGGCAACAGGAAACCTGTTAAGGTACTTCGCTATTTCCCGTTGAGGGATAGGCTGGAGCGGTTGTACATGTCTTCAAAGACGGCCGAAGCTATGAGATGGCACGCTGTGAGGGAGGTGCATGACGAAGACCTCATGGTACACCCTGCTGACGGGGAGGCGTGGAAGCATATAGACAGGGAGTTTCCTCATTTTGCTTCAGAGGTGAGGAATGTGAGGCTCGGGCTGTCATCCGACGGGTTCAACCCTTTTGGGACCATGAGTCTTTCGTACAGTATATGGCCGGTCATTTTGGTGCCTTACAACCTTCCTCCATGGATGTGCATGAAGAAGGAATACAACATGTTGACCTTGTTGATTCCGGGGCCCGGTTATCCAGGTATCTACTTTCCCTTCATATTGTATATATTGCTGTTGGTTCAATTTTTTCTCCATTTATTGTTTTTGTTCTATATTGTTGGTCATATATAGTCGTTATCTGAATTTGTTGTGGTTGTTATTGTTGTTGTTATCCAGGGAAGTGTCTCGATGTGTATATGAGACCGCTGATTGAAGAGTGTAAATTGCTTTGGGAGGTTGGTCATCCCACTTATGACTCCCACAAAAATGAGATGTTCCAGATGCATGCCATGATTGTTGGTACCATCAGTGATTTTCCTGCACGTGGGATGTTGTCTGGCAACGTTGTTAGGGGATACAAGGCTTGTCCTGAGTGCCTTAGCTCCCAGGGGTGCAGCAATCATTGCAACAAGATAGTCCGGATGGGTCACCGTGCTTACCTACCACATGATCACCCCTGGCGGATAGATACCAGGGCATTTGATGGGACCGAAGAGAGAGGTGTGGAGCCGCATAGATGGTCGGGGGAAGAGATTTTAGCAGTGCTGGATGAGTATGATTTTGGGCAGCTCAGCAATCATCTCGATATTGTGGCCAAAATACCTGAAAGACCAGACAGGTACAAATTCTGGACACATAAGAGCATATTTTGGGAACTCCCGTACTGGAGTACGCTGTTGATCAGGCACTACCTAGATGTGATGCACATAGAGAAGAATGTCTGCGACAGTGTGGTAGGTACAATGCTCAACTTGGAGGGGAAGACGAAAGACGGTCCTAAGGCACGCGTTGATCTTAAGAAAATGGGAATCAGAAAACATCTTTGGCTGAAAGAGGGGAAGAAAAAGATGCATTGGGCTCCTTACACCGTGAAGCCTGATCAGAAGACCCAGATCTTCAGATGGATGAGTTGTGTGACGTATCCCTCAGGCGTTGCAGGAAATATAGCCCGGTGTGTGAACTTGCGGGAGAATAAGATATACGGCTTGAAGAGTCATGACTGTCATATTCTGCTACAACGTCTCTTCCCTGTTTTCATTCGACCGTTCCTTCACCGTCAGGTAAATTTGTGGTTAAAAATACGGTTAACCTGCCGTTGTTGGATTTTATATTAAATTTGTGATGTGTGGTTGGCCAGGTTGTGGAGCCGTTAGTAGCGCTGTCAAGATTCTTCATGAAGTTATGCACAAGGGAAGTGAGAAAATCCGATCTCCGGGAAATGCAGGCAGACATCATATACATCATGTGTAAATTCGAGAGGATCTTTCTGCCAAATTTTTTCGATATCATGCCTCACCTGATGATCCATCTTCCCCAGCAATTGTTGCTTACCGGTCCAGTACACTTCACTTGGATGTATCCAATGGAAAGGTATGTTTTATTCACTTACATCTCCAGAATACATATATGTACGTACATGTTCAATAACCATAACGTATAGTTTGCAATCTTATATTTACAGGCAACTTAGTGAGTACAAAGATTATGTCACTAATAAATCCGCGCCTGAAGGATGTATAGCTGAAGCATATATTGCGCATGAATGCGTCACCTACATGAAGTTGTATTTAGGAGCGTCGTTGGGAGCTCCGCAAGCCATGGAGGAACATGCGCCGCGGTTCAATCTCTCTATAGTTTCCAGTGATGTCGAAGTTGGTGGAGCACGACTGTCCGCCGAGTATGCATTGTCGGATGAAGAGATAGCCATAGCGCACTGGTGGGTACTAATCAATTGTGAAGAAGTTAAATATTGGAAAGAGTTGCACCTATCTTTTCCGGAAGTTGATGGTGATCTCGAGTACCACAACATGACGTTCGCAAATTATTTTCGCACCTGGGTACGTAATTTAATCTTCCCTGTTATATATATGTATATCTAATTATTTTCTATTGCATAGATTTTCGGATATTTACAGTTCAATATCCGTTACAGATGGACATGATTAAATCTGATGATAATCCAAACTGGTCGCACGAACTATTACTTCTTGCGATGCAACCGCAACGGGCTAGAGTTTATCCCACTTGCACAGTGAATGGCGTCAAATTTGTATCTGAAGAGAGAGACAACAGACGAAGAACACAGAATTCTGGGGTGATGGCGAAAGGTCATGGCCTTGACTATTACGGTGTTCTCCATTCAGTGGTCGAACTGGTTTATGCGGAAGGCATGAAAGTGCATCTGTTCAAGTGTAGATGGTTTGATACAGGGGCACAGAGCATGAAGATGGATCAGTACGGCAATTTATCGGTCAACACTGCTACAAGCGCCTACGAAGATGACCCGTTTGTTTTTGCGACATCGGTAAAACAAGTGTTTTATCTTGATGACCTTGCCAAGGGTGACGCGTGGAAAATAGCGAACATTGTGCATCCTCGAAACATTTACCGGGCGGCTACACTTGGAGTGACCATTCCAGGGCCAGAGGCTGATGCGTATCAGGAGCCGAACGCAGTAGGTATTCATGATGTAGCTACTGTTCGCGAAAATAATGTTAAACATGGTCGAGTGCTCAGAATTCGTGACGAAGATTCAACCTTTATTGATGTTGATCCAAATGAAGAAACAAACGACGACTCTGACGACGAATTAAGGCATAGATTACCAGATATTAATTCTGATACCGAAGAAGACTCATCGGATGACTCAGATTACGAGCCTTAATTAGCTTAGTTATAATTGAGCCTTAGCTTTGTAATTGTTGTCCAAATTAATATAAAGATATGCGGTCAAATTGTTGTCCAAACCCCTTAAAAGAATATGTTTGTACTAAAAGAATATGTTTGTACTAAAATAAATAAAGCACATTTAAATTTCATTGTAGATGATTTTTTTTTTTACTCTTGGGCGACGAATTGAATAAAAATCGTCGCCCAAGTATTATCTTGGCCGACGAATTACCATGTTTTCGTCGGCCAAGATAATCCGAATAATTAAAATAAAATAAAACACATTTAAATTTCATTATAGAGGATTTTTTATTTTTACTCTTGGGCGACGAATTGAATAAAAATCGTCGCCCAAGTATTATCTTGGCCGACGAATTACCCTGTTTTCGTCGGCCAAGATAATCCGAATAATTAAAATAAAATAAAACACATTTAAATTTCATTGTAGAGGATTTTTTATTTTTACTCTTGGGCGACAAATTGAATAAAAATTTACCCTTTTTTCGTTGGCCAAGATAATCAGAATAATTAAAATAAAATAAAACACATTTAAATTTCTTTTGAATAATTAAAATAAATATCCCGGGTATTTATTTTTTACCAAATTTTTATAGGCCCGTAAGAGTCTCGTCGATTGGAAACTATTCTTAGTTGAAGGTCCGGCCAGATTACGTGATTTGGAGGGTCGAATCGCCGTTTCCGTTTGTTTAGGGATTTGACCGCGCCGATTGACCGGACGGATCGAGCCCTTATCGTTGTCAAATGGAGCTGAATTTTTTCCCACCTACGTAATTCGTTATGCTGGTCATATCTGACGGTAGGTTTTCAGTTCCTCTTCTCCGATCACTAAACTCACGTTATATATACTAATGTTGTATAACTTTTTTATACAAGTGTTGAGTTTAAGTGTCGTTTTGAAGACAACGTATACGTAGAGGCCTCAAACGTAAAAAAGTCGTGAAATAAGATATGACCGGAACGGTGAAATACGTCAACCCGTGAAAAATGAAGATATTCCGGTAAAATTTCGGTGCCGGTTGTTTCGGTTAACGAAATTCTCTTATTTCTACCTAGTGGTAGCCCTATCCCGGGTATTTATTTTTTACCAAATTTTTAGGGTCCTGTAAAAGTCTCATCGATTGGAAACTATTCTCAGTTGAAGGTTTGGCCAGATTACTTGATTTGGAGGGTCGAATCGCCGTTTCCGTTTGTTTAGGGGTTTGACCGCGCCGATTGACCGGACGGATCGAGCCCTTATCGTTGTCAGATGGAGCTGAATTTTTTTCCACCTACGTAATTCGTTATGCTGGTCATATCTGACGGTAGGTTTTCAGTTCCTCTTCTCCGATCACCAAACTCACGTTATATGTACTAATGTTGTATAACTTTTTTATACAAGTGTTGAGTTTAAGTGTCGTTTTGAAGACAACGTATACGTAGAGGCCTCAAACGCAAAAAAGTAGTGAAATAAGATATGACCGGAACGGTGAAATACGTCAACCCGTGAAAAATGAAGATATTCCGGTAAAATTTCGGGTTCCGTGGGTTCCGGTTAACGAAATTCTCTTATTTCTACCTAGTGGTAGCCCTATCCCGGGTATTTATTTTTTACCAAATTTTTAGGGTCCCGTAAAATTCTCGTCGATTGGAAACTATTCTCAGTTGAAGGTCTGGCCAGATTACGTGATTTGGAGGGTCGAATAGCCGTTTCCGTCCGTTTAGGGGTTTGACCGCGCCGATTGACCGGACGGATCGAGCCCTTATCGTTGTCAGATGGAGCTGAATTTTTTCCCACCTACGTAATTTGTTATGCTGGTCATATCTGATGGTGGGTTTTCAGTTCCTCTTCTCCGATCACCATAATCACGATATTCTGAATTTTATGATAGAAATCTTGGCCGACGATTTTTTTCATCTTGGGCGACGACATTTATAGTGAAGAACATCGTCGCCCAAGTAGACTATCTTGGGCGACGATATTTATAGTGAAGAACATCGTCGCCCAAGTAGACTCTTGGCCGACGATTTTCTTCATCTTGGGCGACGAGATTTATAGTGAAGAACATCGTCGCCCAAATAGACTATCTTGGCCGACGATTTTCAAAAAACAGGGCGACAATTTTTGAATTCGTCGGCCAATATAATCTTGGCCGACGATTTTTAATAAAACAGGGCGACGATTTTTGTGAAATCGTCGCCCAAGAACGCCACTATAAAAGGCAAAAATTCGGAACCCTAACCATTTCTTCAGCCACCAAGCCCTCTCTCTCTCTCTCTCTCTCCGAAAATCCTCTCTCTGCCCTCTCTCTCTCCCTCTCTCCGACCCCGACCCCGACCCCAATTCGGAACCCCGACCCCGAACCCGACGCCGACCCACAATTTAAGGTATAACCCTAAAACCCTAAATTGGTTTTAATTGTTGTTGTTGTTGTTCTGATAATTGTAAATTGTTGTTGTTGTGATAATTGTAAATTGTTGTTGTTGTTGTTGTGATAATTGTAAATTGTTGTTGTGATAATTGTAAATTGTAAATTGTTGTTGTGATAATTGTAAATTGTTGTTGTGATAATTGTAAATTGTTGTTGTTGTGATAATTGTAAATTGTGATGTAAATTATGGTAAATTGTGATGTAAATGATAATTGTAAAATATTAGGGTTTAGGATTTGTGGAAATAATTTGTAAATATATTGTAAATGATTAAATAATTTTTGATTAAATAATTAAATAATATAAATTATAATTGTAAATATATTGTGGGCATTTTGTAAAAAATAATGGATTATTTTTTAGTAAGGATGTAAATATTTGTAAATTAATTTTTGTGATGTAATAATTGCGAATTAATGTAAATAATTTGTTATGTGAATAAAAAAAATAATAAATCCTATAATAACTATTAATTTTTATTTGTGCTATTATTGTTGATAAATTTTTCGAAATTTATGATTATTTTTTGTGAACTTAATTATAAGACGGTAAAATATTTTTAATAAATTTATGGTTATTTTAAACATGATGGCCATGAGGAGAACTTCTGGACAACGTTCGGGTGCGAGGAGCCAAGACGACTCGGACGGTACCTCAAACAACCCGTCGGAATCACCGTCGATTGGGTTTCCGTGGCAGTTGACGTCCCGATATGCGGGGCTTAGGGGTGGCGCGAGCGGCTCGGGTTCTGCTGGGAAGTCGGGTCCCGCAGCGACGGCTCCTCGTCATCCAGAGATACTTCGCCGGTTGCGATCCCGCAGCGACGCCCCCACACAGTCTTCCCCGACCGACGGTGATGGCGGGTCAACCGGGGTCCCTATGGTGCCGTCCGGCCTCTTCCTTCCTCCGACGATACCGGCGATACCTCACGTCGATGAGGAGGGTCGACCGATTCGGGAGCAGCTCCCGCATGTGGCACCTCACGAGGCCTATATCTACCGGGAGTTTCCCACGCCTCTTCATCCCGTGAGGGTCTCCGAGCAGGCGGACGGAGACGAATCCGTCGGCTCAGCCTCATCCTCAGGTAATTTATTATTACTTTTTTGTCGATTTTAATTATTTTAATGTAAAAATGTATTATTAATATTAAATTTGATTCACAATGTCACAGCCGCCGGAACGAGAAGGCGGAACAGGAGAGGCATCGTCAGCAACAAGGGACTCGATAGGGCTGTCGAGTCTGCTGGACGGATCGCCATCCCGTTTTCCAACGGCAAACCGGTGGACGCCGCATTGGGAAACCGGTACACGCGCGCCGCGGGAGGCACCATCCGCTCCAGACTCCCAATGTTGTGGGGAGTCTGGAGCCAGGTTCCTGATGGAGTGAAGGAGATGCTCCATCAGTCGATGTCGGTGAGTTTACTCGATCAATTACTAATTTTTTAACTAATAAATTATTTAATTATCGAAAAAAATACTAACAAGTGGTAATGCAGCAATGGTTTGTGGTTCCTGAGGAGGGACGTGACTGGGCGGACAAGGCCCATAGGGAGAGGTACCTCTATTTAATAATTTATTAAATTTTATTTTTTTAATAATATATTTAATATTTTTTTTGTATATGTAGGTTCAAGGAGTGGAAGCACGACCTCCGGGAACACTGGAAGAAGTACGGGAGCGACCGTTCGGGTACCCCGAAGGAGTTCAAGTATCGGGAGTACGAGTGGCGGTGGCTTCTTGTCACGCAGTTCAACGACCCTCACAAACAGGTAATTCGTAAACAAATTTGAATATTTAATTAGTGAATTAATTATAATTGTATGTTTTTAAATATTTACTAACGATAATTTTTTTTTGAAGCACCTCGCCAGGGTGAACGCTGAGAACCGGCAACAGAACACAACCAACCATCGTGCCGGTTCGAGGCCGTTTTCGGCCATCATGTACGATGTGCGGCGAGAGCGGCCAGAGGAGAAACCCTATGTGGGGACCTTTCAGAGGGCATATCCTAATTCTGAGGAGGATCTTGTAAGTTCCTTATATTTTCTAATTTTTAATTTTAATTACATTTTATTAAATGTATATTAATATATTTTTATAATATATCCAATTAGGCGAGGGTGAGGGAGGCGGAGCAAGAGGTCATGAGAGGCATGGTGAACGACACATGGCCGGGCACGGCAGAGGATGACATGTCAGAGGCCATGTCCAGGATCGACACTTCAGATCCTACCGTTGGGGCGCGGATTATGGCCACTGCCTTCGCGCAGCGTTCCAACACCTACTACTGCCGGGGTATGGGAGACGCTGGAAAGGGGATCCTGAAGACGACGCCAGGATTTCAGCGCAAGGGAGCCGCCGGAGCCTCAAGCAGCAACAGCCAGACCACTCGGCTACATGATCAGTTCGCAAGTCTACAGTCTGAGCTGGAAGCCCAAAGAGCGAGGGAGTCTGAGCTGGAAGCCCAAAGAGCGAGGGAGATGGTGGCGATGGCGGAATCATATGCGGCTTCCACGGCTGCGCATATGGAGCGGGTGAATGAAGTCACCAATGCCAACCAGGCGGCTATGGGACAGTGGATGACTGCCTACATCGCTGCACATGCGGCCGGACAGCCGTTTCCGCCCATGCCTACGCCTATATCATTACCTCAGTGGCCCCACCGTCAGTGGCCCCAGCCTCAGCAGCAGCCTCCTCAGCTTGACCAGCCGCCGCCTCAGCCTCAGGACCCTCCGAACGGGAATGATGAGTTAGATTTCGAGTTTCTCGATCTATAGGCAGATGGACTGAATTTTTGTAATAAATTATTTATAAATTTATAAATTTGGGTTATTTTTTATTAAATTTTAGTATTAGAAAAATTTAAAGAAATGCCGAAAAAAAAATTCCAGTAAAAATTAAAAAAACATTATTTATATATTTAAAAAAATTATTTAATTATTTTAAAAAAAAATTTAAATATATCTTAGGCGACGAAATTTCTAAATCGTCGGTCAAGGACTTACCATCTTAGGCGACGAAAAAAAAATATCGTCGCCTAAGATGTAGTGATCTTAGGCGACGAAATATTTATTTTCGTCGCCCAAGGTTATAAGATCTTAAGCGACGAAAAATGTTTTCGTCGGCCAAGGTGTTAAATCTTGGGCGACGAATATTTTTTGGGCGACGAGAAGTATATTTTAGGCGACGAAATTCGTATCGTCGCCTAAGAATTACTCTTAGGCGACGACGGAATGAATTTTCGTCGCCCAAGTTCTTGACCAACGCGGTTCTGGCGACGACGTTTTGGCCGACGACATGTCGTCGCCTAAGTGCTTAGGCGACGAAATTTTTTAACAGGGCGGCGATTTTTTTCGTCGCCCAAGATCTTTTTTCTGGTAGTGTCCCACACACGCATGTGAAGTTGTGAACTAAGTAATTCCAATTCGGAATAATGGACTATTTCCGTGATATATATCATAGCCAACATTGAACGAATTGTCTGATATATATTTCTCTGTTCAATTTTGAAATTAAAAGTAAAAACAAAGCGTAAACGTAAAAAAAGACATGCAAACGTCTAATTAAGTAATTATACTAAAAGTAACGACCAACTCAAGTTTTCGAGAAATCGCTAATGTTGTTAATATTGCTAATTGGTTTTCCCAAATTGAATAATTTGAAAGTTGTGAGCAGAAAGACTTTACAAAAGTAATTTGTATATGTCTAAGATTGTGATCAAATTTGAAAATTGGCACATAATATGTATCAATTGAAGATGAATATATACTAGCTTGGACTCTTATGATCAATCAACGTACTACTTGACATGCACGCATGCTTGGACGAAACGAAAAATTTGATTTTACGTCATTTGTATGCGAAGACTAGGAAATGACCATAAGCAATTGTCTCATGCAATCTAATCTAGCAACTTGCCTTTTATATATAAAATTTTGACCGCGCTACTTAGTTTATACGCATATGCTACATATATAGCTAGCAGCTCCCATCCCTTCTTGTATCTGCCTTGTCTCAGTTGTCTGATCTTGGTTCCAGTTTCCCTTCTAATACGTACCTCCAATTTTCTTGCGTACGTATATGTGTCTATGTATGTATATATATGTTTTTTGTTTTGTTTTTTGTTTATCTTATCTCTCGTGCAGGCGACCTAATTTGATAAACGTGATTCGCTTGCTTCACTCCAAATGACCACGTAATAGTCAAATGGCAGTGGTTCAATAAAATAGGGAAACTGGTGTGTGAACAGTGGTTCAATGAAAGACAGGCCGGTGTGTGAACAGTGGTTCAATAAAATAGGGAAACTGGTTTTCTGCCAAATACAGATATGTGTCAAGATCTAGCTTTGAATAAAAATGATGAGGAATTGTTGAAGTCTTGCGATATCCCACAGTATTGTGAGTGGCAGTTTAATTCTCTCTCTGGTAATGAGATTTATTAGAAACGACTAAAGAGGTTGAGTTACCGATAGTTGAAGTCACTACGTACAAATTTGGCTAGCTTGTTCATTCTAATGTGACTTGATAAATAGCAGATTGATCATTGATCAATTTAACAATCGTGTATATAACATGTGTACATACAACCTTTGTTGAATATTATGTCGTCTTTAATATTAATAACTTTTTGAATGAACAAAAATGATGCTAGCTATTTACCTAGTTAACTAAAACTAATTAGTCATCTTAAGCTTTGGTGATGTACTAAGAAGCCTATAGCCACCACCATAGCCCTTGTTCATTCTTGAATTTGAATGAATTGGACCAAACAAAATTTGTATCAAAGACCGATTGGAACTGATCATTTCCTCATCGATGTCATCCATGCTCTCCATCTCTGCTAAAACATTGTAGAACAAATCCACATCACAAGGAAGCAAAAGCGGACCATCATTTCTGTATCCATACTCCAATGCTGCGTCCTCTAACAGCACCTGCTTGAACAACGGATGATTAACAAACTCCATCTTCAACGCAAACCGTTGTTTTTCAGGTCCGACGTAGACTGAGAAATACCCCACCGGAGTTACTTTTCCGGCCTTGTTCTTCTTCTTCTTCCGTTTGTCATTGCTAGCACTGCAACTCCTTGAACTGGATGTTGTGCACCCTTCGCTGCTGGTTTGTTTTGGTAAAGTAGTGCATAGCCTCCAAGCCTTGCTGATCAGTTTCTTTGTCGACGTATTTGCCTTCATCATATCCATGTGTACGTTTAGTGATCGAGTTAGTGGTGATCAGTTAAGCTCCTGGGGAAGTTCTTTGGGGGACTTGTAGTTTTTCTGGGAATGAATTAAACAGGAGAAGATGGATGAGAAGAAGAGGACTAGCTCGGGGATTATATATACATTTGGGTACGTAGTGGGAAAACCTTTGAATATAGAGGTTGGAATCAGTACTTGACGAAGTCTTGATAATATGAATAGAGTATTTGTCATTTTGTCAACTCTCGTGCGTCAAATTGATCATGACTGGTCTTTTTTTGTTTTCTTTTTGGGGAGAATCATTCACGCCAACTAGGGCCGCCTCGTTCGTTATGTCTTTTTTCTTTTTCTGCTAAAGTTGGACAGTACTGCATGTTAATTTCGAAACAACCCAATAATTTTTTTGTTTTTTTTGTTTCAGGAATCAGTAACATTTATTCAAATAGAAATAGAATTACAAAGCGTGAGAATGACCGGTGGTTCCTCATTCTCCTTTCTAAAAATAGATCTAGTTACTGTCTGTCGTCATAGACGACAGTAATGAGCCAAGGAGGCTCAACTCTTAACCAAACACATCACCCATTTCCTCTGGGAACAACCCAATAACATGATCGATTTGAAGCTTGTACAAAATAAGACATGTTAAATTTGGACATGATTAAGAAGCAAGTCATTTACATATATGTTAACCGGTCACAAGACCCATTTATAACTAGGCATTTGCATGTCACCAAATAACTCATTTACCCGTCATGTTTGAATCTCGCTGAAGCTTATTGGAGTTAAATCTTAATAAATTATTAGCGGCTAAGGAAAAAGAAGTATTCTGACATATGATTCATCTTTCGACACATATCATCAGTCTTTAGGCTAAAAAATTAAAAATTAAAAAAAACCGTATGATTTCAATAAAATACAAAATCAAAAAGACCCAACTCAAATTTTTTAGGTATGGAGGGTATGTGATTGTTTGTTCTCAATTATTCTAATAGCTAGAAAGTAACTGAACTAATTGAAATAGATTAAAATTGTCCAGTAATATACTTTTATATAACACCAGATCATGTAATCATAGTCAACTATTTGTATACACTACCAGAAAATGAGTCTTGGGCGACGAAACAAAAAAAACCGGGCGACGATTTTTTTTTTCGTCGCCTAAGAGGGAACTTAGGCGACGATTTTTTTTTTCGTCGCCCAAGGGAAAAAAATCGTCGCCTAAAGTCCAACTTTAGACGACGAAAATAAAATCGTCGCCTAAGAATAAATTTCGTCGGCTAAGAGGGAAACTAGGGCGACGAAACAATATTTCGTCGCCTAAGATATTTATTTCGTCGCCTAAGTTTTTTATCCTTAGGCGACGAAACTGAGATATTTCGTCGCCCAAGATTTTTCATTCTTAGGCGACGAAACTCAAATATTTCGTCGCCCAAGATTCTTCTATATATGAAGAATGAGAACTTTGAAAATTTTAAACATAAATTTCTCTAGTTCTTCAAATCGTTCGGTGTTGTGGAAATTTGTCCATACATAGTTTGTGGAGCTACTCCCAGGTACGTACATATATATGCATATATATATATATATATTGATTTTCAGTTTTATTTGAGTTGAATTAATGATATATATATATATATATATGCATAGAGTTTGTTCCAAGCTGAGTAAGGGGCCGTTCTGTCATAGATATGGTTCACAGGTTTGTTTAACTGGATCTCAAGATCACAAACTGACCACTCTTCTCGGTGAAGGGGTCGATAGGGGTTCGCCTCCGTGATCACAAACGAGTCCTGCCTGGTTCCTGTAGGGGGTTCGCCCTCCGTGACATTGACACTTGCCTTCTGAAACCACGGAATCCGCTCGAACTAGATATATATAATTAATAATTAGTATGTTGTATTACATTAATATATATATATATAAAAGATATGTTCATTAAATATTGATATATATATGTGTTATTTTCAGGATATGGATAAGAGTTGGATTTCTCTTCCAAGATATCACAGAAAATATGCTGAAGGAGTTTGGGATTTTATGCAATATGCGCAGGGCAATGCTGACGGGAGTGGCATGTTCTATTGCCCGTGCAAGATGTGTAAGTGTCGCAGTGATATGCATCGATTTCCGTTGGGGACAGTATGGGACCACCTGAAGAGTAACGGATTCTGGGAACGTTACACATGTTGGATATATCACGGTGAAACCTCATCACGCCCGCATGATCATGGACAGTTTGATGAGACGGGCAGTACATCCAACGATCCAACAACGACCTTCATCAACGACATGTTTCCTCATGACAGCGGTGTATGCCCTGAACGACAGCACATTCCTCAGGCGCCGATGCAGGCCGTCCCTAGAGGTGTCAACACTGCCGGTATAGCCAAGTACAACAGACTTATTGCTTTCCAACAGACCCCTCTGTGCCCAGGTCATGAGAAGACCGTTCTTCAGTGTGTGATGGAGGTGATGCATATCAAGGTTGACACAAAATCGACCGTGACGGCTGTTGATAGGTATCTACAGTACGCTGCTTCGCTCCTGCCCGACGGTCATCGTCATCCCACCACGCATCATAAGGTCCGTCGTATCTTGAGAGATCTCGGGCTTTCCTACATCAAGATCCATGCATGCAGATATGACTGCGTTCTATTCTGGGGTAAAGATGCAGACGGTAATGACCTTGAAGGCCTTCATCGTTGTCCGGTATGTGGGACCGACAGGTATAAGCGGACTCCCGCAGGCAACAGGAAACCTGTTAAGGTACTTCGCTATTTCCCGTTGAGGGATAGGCTGGAGCGGTTGTATATGTCTTCAAAGACGGCCGAAGCTATGAGATGGCACGCTGTGAGGGAGGTGCATGACGAAGACCTCATGGTACACCCTGCTGACGGGGAGGCGTGGAAGCATATAGACAGGGAGTTTCCTCATTTTGCTTCAGAGGTGAGGAATGTGAGGCTCGGGCTGTCATCCGACGGGTTCAACCCTTTTGGGACCATGAGTCTTTCGTACAGTATATGGCCGGTCATTTTGGTGCCTTACAACCTTCATCCATGGATGTGCATGAAGAAGGAATACAACATGTTGACCTTGTTGATTCCGGGGCCCGGTTATCCAGGTATCTACTTTCCCTTCATATTGTATATATTGCTGTTGGTTCAACACCTCTCCATTTATTGTTTTTGTTCTATATTGTTGGTCATATATAGTCGTTATCTGAATTTGTTGTGGTTGTTGTTGTTATCCAGGGAAGTGTCTCGACGTGTATATGAGACCGCTGATTGAAGAGTGTAAATTGCTTTGGGAGGTTGGTCATCCCACTTATGACTCCCACAAAAAGGAGATGTTCCAGATGCATGCCATGATTGTTGGTACCATCAGTGATTTTCCTGCACGTGGGATGTTGTCCGGCAACGTTGTTAGGGGATACAAGGCTTGTCCTGAGTGCCTTAGCTCCCAGGGGTGCAGCAATCATTGCAACAAGATAGTCCGGATGGGTCACCGTGCTTACCTACCACATGATCACCCCTGGCGGATAGATACCGGGGCATTTGATGGGACCGAAGAGAGAGGTGTGGAGCCGCATAGATGGTCGGGGGAAGAGATTTTAGCAGTGCTGGATGAGTATGATTTTGGGCAGCTCAGCAATCATCCCGATATTGTGGCCAGAATACCTGAAAGACCAGACAGGTACAAATTCTGGACACATAAGAGCATATTTTGGGAACTCCCGTACTGGAGTACGCTGTTGATCAGGCACTACCTAGATGTGATGCACATAGAGAAGAATGTCTGCGACAGTGTGGTAGGTACAGTGCTCAACTTGGAGGGGAAGACGAAAGACGGTCCTAAGGCACGCGTTGATCTTAAGAAAATGGGAATCAGAAAACATCTTTGGCTGAAAGAGGGGAAGAAAAAGATGCCTTGGGCTCCTTACACCGTGAAGCCTGATCAGAAGACCCAGATCTTCAGGTGGATGAGTTGTGTGACGTATCCCTCAGGCGTTGCAGGAAATATAGCCCGGTGTGTGAACTTGCGGGAGAATAAGATATACGGCTTGAAGAGTCATGACTGTCATATTCTGCTACAACGTCTCTTCCCTGTTTTCATTCGACCGTTCCTTCACCGTCAGGTAAATTTGTGGTTAAAATTACGGTTAACCTGTCGTAAATGGATTTTATATTAAATTTGTGATGTGTGGTTGGCCAGGTTGTGGAGCCGTTAGTAGCGCTGTCAAGATTCTTCATGAAGTTATGCACAAGGGAAGTGAGAAAATCCGATCTCCGGGAAATGCAGGCAGACATCATATACATCATGTGTAAATTCGAGAGGATTTTTCCGCCAAATTTTTTCGATATAATGCCTCACCTGATGATCCATCTTCCCCAGCAATTGTTGCTTACCGGTCCAGTACACTTCACTTGGATGTATCCCATAGAAAGGTATGTTTTATTCACTTACATCTCCAGAATACATATATGTACGTACATGTTCAATAACCATAACGTATAGTTTGCAATCTTATATTTACAGGCAACTTGGTGAGTACAAAGATTATGTCACTAATAAATCCGCGCCTGAAGGATGTATAGCTGAAGCATATATTGCGCATGAATGCGTCACCTACATGAAGTTGTATTTAGGAGCGTCGTTGGGAGCTCCGCAAGCCATGGAGGAACATGCGCCGCGGTTCAATCTCTCTATAGTTTCCAGTGATGTCGAAGTTGGTGGAGCACGACTGTCCGCCGAGTATGCATTATCGGATGAAGAGATAGCCATAGCGCACTGGTGGGTACTAATCAATTGTGAAGAAGTTAAATATTGGAAAGAGTTGCACCTATCTTTTCCGGAAGTTGATGGTGATCTCGAGTACCACAACATGACGTTCGCAAATTATTTTCGCACCTGGGTACGTAATTTAATCTTCCCTGTTATATATATATATATATATATATATATATATGTAATTATTTTCTATTGCATACATTTTCGGATATTTACAGTTCAATATCCGTTACAGATGGACATGATAAAATCTGATGATAATCCAAACTGGTCGCACGAACTATTACTTCTTGCGATGCAACCGCAACGGGCTAGAGTTTATCCCACTTGCACAGTGAATGGCGTGAAATTTGTATCTGAAGAGAGAGACAGCAGACGAAGAACACAGAATTCTGGGGTGATGGCGAAAGGTCATGGCCTTGACTATTACGGTGTTCTCCATTCAGTGGTCGAACTGGTTTATGCGGAAGGCATGAAAGTGCATCTGTTCAAGTGTAGATGGTTTGATACAGGCGCACAGAGCACGAAGATGGATCAGTACGGCAATTTATCGGTCAACACTGCTACAAGCGCCTACGAAGATGACCCGTTTGTTTTTGCGACATCGGTAAAACAAGTGTTTTATCTTGATGACCTCGCCAGGGGTGACGCGTGGAAAATAGCGAACATTGTGCATCCTCGAAACATTTACCGGGCGGCTACACTTGGAGTGACCATTCCAGGGCCAGAGGCTGATGCGTACCAGGAGCCGAACGCATTAGGTATTCATGATGTAGCTACTGTTCGTCAAAATAATGTTAAACATGGTCGAGTGCTCAGAATTCGTGACGAAGATTCAACCTTTATTGATGTTGATCCAAATGAAGAAACAGACGACGACTCTGACGACGAATTAAGGCATAGATTACCAGATATTAATTCCGATACCGAAGAAGACTCATCGGATGACTCAGATTACGAGCCTTAGCTTAGTTATAATTGAGCCTTAGCTTTGTAATTGTTTGTATACTAAAAGAATATGTTTGTACTAAAATAAATAAAGCACATTTAAATTTCATTGTAAAGAAATTTTTATTTTTACTCTTGGGCGACGATTTTAACAAATATCGTCGCCCAAGTATAATCTTGGCCGACGAATTAGCCTAATTTCGTCGGCCAAGAGTAATCCGAATAATTAAAATAAAATAAAGCACATTTAAATTTCATTATATTAAATTTTTATTTTTACTCTTGGGCGACGATTTTAACAAATATCGTCGCCCAAGTATAATCTTGGCCGACGAATTAGGCTAATTTCGTCGGCCAAGAGTAATCCGAATAATTAAAATAAAATAAAGCACATTTAAATTTCATTATATTAAATTTTTATTTTTACTCTTGGGCGACGATTTTAATAAATATCGTCGCCCAAGTATAATCTTGGCCGACGAATTAGGCTAATTTCGTCGGCCAAGAGTAATCCGAATAATTAAAATAAAATAAAACACATTTAAATTTCATTTGAATAATTAAAATAAATATCCCGGGTCTTTATTTGTTACCAAATTTTTATAGCCCCGTAAGAGTCTCGTCGATTGGAAACTATTCTCAGTTGAAGGTCCGGCCAGATTACATGATTTGGAGGGTCGAATAGCCGTTTCCGTCCTTTTAGGGGTTTGACCGCGCCGATTGACCGGACGGATCGAGCCCTTATCTTTGTCAGATGGAGCTGAATTTTTTTCCACCTACGTAATTCGTTATGCTGGTCAAATCTGACGGTCGGTTTTCAGTTCCTCTTCTCCGATCAATAAACTCACGTTATATGTACTAATGTTGTATAACTTTTTTATATAAGTGTTTAGTTTAAGTGTCGTTTTGAAGACAACGTATACGTAGAGGCCTCAAACGCAAAAAAGTCGTGAAATAAGATATGACCAGAACGGTGAAATACGTCAACCCGTGAAAAATGAAGATATTCCGGTAAAGTTTCGGTGCCGGTTGTTCCGGTCGCACGAAACACATTTATTTCTGCCTAGTGGTAGCCCTATCCCGGTTATTTATTTTTTACCAAATTTTTATAGCCCCGTAAGAGTCTCGTCGATTGGAAACTATTCTCAGTTGAAGGTCCGGCCAGATTACGTGATTTGGAGGGTCAAATAGTCTGAATTTTATGATATAACTCTTGGGCGACGAAATTTATAATGAAGAATCTCGTCGCCCAAGTATACTATCTTGGCCGACGATTTCTTCATCTTGGGCGACGACGTTTATAGTGAATAATGTCGTCGCCCAAATATACTATCTTGGCCGACGATTTTCTTCATCTTGGGCGACGACATTTATAGTGAAGAATGTCGTCGCCCAAGTAGACTCTTGGCCGACGATTTTTTAAAAAAGGCGGGCGACGATTTCGAAATCGTCGGCCAAGATACTCTTGGCCGACGATTTTTAAAAAAGGCGGGCGACGATTTTTACAAAATCGTCGCCCAAGAACGCCACTATAAAAGGCAAAAATTCGGAAACCCTAACCATTTCTTCAGCCGCCAAGCATATTCTCTCCCTCTCTCCGAAAATCCTCTCTCTGCCCTCTCTCTCTCCCTCTCTCCGACCCCGACCCCGACCCCAATTCCAATTCCCGACCCCGACGTCGACCCACAATTTAAGGTATAACCCTAAAACCCTAAATTGGTTTTAATTGTTTTTGTTGTTATAATAATTGTAAATTGTTGTTGTTGTTGTTGTTGTTGTTGTGATAATTGTAAATTGTAAATTGTTGTTGTTGTTGTTGTGATAATTGTAAATTGTTGTTGTTGTGATAATTGTAAATTGTGATGTACGGTTTAGGGTTTACGGTTTAGGGTATACGGTTTAGGATTGTAAATGATTAAATAATTTAGGGTTTATTTAGGGTTTAGAGTTTACGGTTTAGGGTTTATTTAGGGTTTAGGGTTTGTAAGAAATAATGGAATATTTTTGAGTAAGGATGTAAATATTCGTAAATTAATTTTTGTGATATAATAAGCCCTTATTAATGTAAATAATTTGTTATGTGAATAAAAAAAATAATAAATCCTATAATAATTATTAAATTTTATTTGTGCTATTATTGTTGATAAATTTTTCGAAGTTTATCGAGCCTTTATTTTTGTGAACTTAATTATAAGACGGTAAAATATTTTTAATAAATTTATGGTTATTTTAAACAGGATGGCCAAGAGAAGAACTTCTGGACAAGACGGCTCGGATGGTACCTCAAACAACCCGTCGGAATCACCGTCGATCGGGTTCCCGTGGCAGTTGACGTCCCGATATGCGGCGCTTAGGGGTGGCGCGAGCGGCTCGGGTTCTGCTGGGCAGTCGGGTCCCGCAGCGACGGCTCCTCGTCATCCAGAGATACTTCGCCGGTCGCGATCCCGCAGCGACGCCCCCACACAGTCGTCCCCGACCGACGGTGATGGCGGGTCATCCGGGGTCCCTATGGTGCCGTCCGGCCTATTCCTTCCTCCGACGATACCGGCGATACCTCGCGTCGATGAGGAGGGTCGACCGATTCGGGAGCAGCTCCCGCATGTGGCACCGCACGAGGCCTATATCTACCGGGAGTTTCCCACGCCTCTTCATCCCGTGAGGGTCTCCGAGCAGGCGGACATAGACGAATCCGTCGGCTCAGCCTCATCCTCAGGTAATTTATTATTACTTTTTTTCCGATTTACAATTTTTTTTTGTAAAAATGTATTATTAATATTAAATTTGATTCACAATGTCACAGCCGCCGGAACGAGAAGGCGGAACAGGAGAGGCACCGTCAGCAACAAGGGACTCGATAGGGCGGTCGAGTCCGCTGGACGGATCGCCATCCCGTTTTCCAACGGGAAACCGGTGGACGCCGCGTTGGGAAACCGGTACACGCGCGCCGCGGGAGGCACCATCCGCTCCAGACTCCCTATGTTGTGGGGAGTCTGGAGCCAGGTTCCTGATGGAGTGAAGGAGATGCTCCATCAGTCGATGTCGGTGAGTTTACTCAATAAATTACCTTTTTTTTAACTATTTTTTTAACTAATAAATTATTTCATTATCGAAAAAAATACTAACAAGTGGTAATGCAGCAATGGTTTGTGGTTCCCGAGGAGGGACGTGACTGGGCGGACAAGACCCATAGGGAGAGGTACCTCTAGCTATTTAATAATTTTTTAAATTATAATTTTTTTAATAAAATTATTAATATTTTTTTTGTATATGTAGGTTCAAGGAGTGGAAGCACGACCTCCGGGAACACTGGAAGAAGTACGGGAGCGACCGTTCGGGTACCCCGAAGGAGTTCGAGTATCGGGAGTACGAGTGGCGGTGGCTTCTTGTCACGCAGTTCAACGACCCTCACAAACAGGTAATTCGTAAACAAATTTGAATATTAAATTAGTGAATTAATTATAATTGTATGTTTTTAAATATTTACTAACGATAATTTTTTTTTTAAAAAGCATCTCGCCCGGGTGAACGCTGAGAACCGGCAACAGAACACAACCAACCATCGTGCCGGTTCGAGGCCGTTTTCGGCCATCATGGACGACGTGCGGCGAGAGCGGCCAGAGGAGAACCCCTATGTGGGGACCTTTCAGAGGGCATATCCTCATTCTGAGGAGGATCTTGTAAGTTCCTTATATTTACTAATTTTTAATTTTAATTACATTTTATTAAATGTATATTAATATATTTTTATAATATATCCATTTAGGCGAGGGTGAGGGAGGCGGAGCAAGATGTCATCAGAGACATGGTGAACGACACATGGCCGGACACGGCAGAGGATGACATGTCAGAGGCCATGTCCAGGATCGACACTTCAGATCCTACCGTTGGGGGGCGGATTATGGCCACTGCCTTCGCGCAGCGTTCCAACACCTACTACTGCCGGGGTATGGGAGACGCTGGAAAGGGGATCCTGAAGACGACGCCAGGATTTCAGCGCAAGGGAGCCGCCGGAGCCTCAAGCAGCAACAACCAGACCACTCGGCTACAGGATCAGTTCGCAAGCCTACAGTCTGAGCTGGAAGCCCAAAGAGCGAGAGAGTCTGAGCTGGAAGCCCAAAGAGCGAGGGAGATGGCGGCGATGGCGGAATCATATGCGGCTTCCAATGCTGCGCATATGGAGCGGGTGAATGAAGTCACCAATGCCAACCAGGCGGCTATGGGACAGTGGATGACTGCCTGCATGTCTGCACTTGCGGCCGGACAGCCGTTTCCGCCCATGCCTACGCCTATACCATTACCTCAGTGGCATCCTCAGTGGCCCCAGCCTCAGCAGCAGCCTCCTCAGCCTGACCAGCCGCGGCCTCAGGACCCTCCGAACGGGAATGATGAGATAGATTTTGGGTTTCTCGATCCATAGGCAGAATTTTTGTAATAAATTATTTATAAATTTATAAATTTGTGTTAGTTTTAATTAAATTTTAGTATTAAAAAACTTTAAAGAAATGCCGAAAAAAAAAATAATGTCAAAAATTAAAAAAACATTATTTATATATTTAAAATAATTATTTAATTATTTTTTTAAAAAAAATTTAAATATATCTTAGGCGACGAAATCTATAAATCGTCGCCCAAGATTTAACACCTTGGCCGACGAAAAAATAATATCGTCGCCTAAGATGTAGTGATCTTAGGCGACGAAATATTTATTTTCGTCGCCCAAGGTCAGAAGATCTTAAGCGACGAAAAAAAATTTCGTCGGCCAAGGTGTTAAATCTTGGGCGACGAATATTTTTGGGCGACGACAGGTATATTTTAGGCGACGAAATTAGTATCGTCGCCTAAGAATTACTCTTAGGCGACGACGGAATTAAATTTCGTCGCCCAAGTTCTTCACCGACGGACTTCTGGCGACGACTTCTTGGCCGACGACATATCGTCGCCTAAGTACTTAGGCGACGAAATTTTTAAACAGGGCGACGATTTTTTTTCGTCGGCCAAGAACTATTTTCTGGTAGTGATATATAATTGACAAGTTTATTACTGTACTTTGTGCAAGCCTTTTTGTTTACGATATATCATTATATCTGGTCGAAGGGAACGTACATGGCTTTGCAAAGAATTACAAGTTAATTAGATTAATTGTTAGACTAATGACCGAGTACAAGTATATACGCTGCCATTACGATTTTGTGAAAATGATTAGTGTGAACATATGATCTGTTTTCACCTACCAATTTGGAAACTCGACGAGCTAGTAGCAGCATAGCATGACAAATAATTAATAATGAAACGTTGATCCATGGTTATTTGCATACATAGCCCCCAGCAGTAGCAGTCTCGCTCCTATACGGTAATAATGTGTTCAACTATTCAAGTCGTTCTACGCGTAGACCTGGAGACGATGACCATGTCTAACCGTCATATAAGCTCATCTAATTAAGTTGCTATATTTGATTCTGGCAATGGGTTTAGAACTTTAGAACGGGTAAGTGATTCAAAAGGATAGTAAGTTATATGATAGCCGGAAGAGCTAATTGCAGATTGAGCCTGCTCCAGCCCCTATGATAATGATATGTGTGGAGCACCAGATTTCTCCAGCAGGGCCTTGTCTTATCCATATTTGTTTGTAACTTGTTCCGAATGGCCAGCAGCCCCAAGAATATAAGGGGTGTTGAATATTTAATTACTTCATTTCTCCTCATCATGCATGATCCATATACTGAAAGTGAAAGCTAGCTTAGGTCAGATACTCGTTTAGATCATACGTGAAAAGGATCGTATTTGACCTTAGAAGGTGAACTTCAATTATGTATCAAAATTTAGAGATGTGATCGATATTATTTACGCTAGCTAGCTGTAAACTATCTAATATTATTGAATTGGATGTCAAGGCATGCATTCTGCATAGTTCTAATTAGTAAAGATCAACCTTTAATGCATCTAGAACTCGTAGCTAGATTTAGGTTAAGATTACAATTATATATACTAATGTCAAAAGGATGCAATTAATGATTAACTATGTGCTAATTATTGCCTGTACGCCCCTAACCCTTTTTGAAAAACTAAATGATGAGAAGTTGCTTGCAAGAATAATTAGAGGTGACGGATTGCTTAAGCCATCAACTACCCACGTATTTGTCAAAGATATATTAAACAACGACAAACGTAAATATACATATTTGTTGATTACAACTGTAAGCATAAATCAACTAGCTAGCGGGTAAGGACAAGGTGTGTTAATCCATGTCATGCATCAACTATGTCATAAAGCTGTAAAATAAGTCTAAAAAGCAGTAATATTAGTCCTCAAAGTTGTAATATGAGTCCTTAAAATGTAAAATTTTAGTTACAACATTAATCATCATGTGTCGTTAAAATGGTAATTGAGTCTTAAAAGTTGTAACAACTTTTCTTTTATCACTTTGAAGACTCAATTATCACTTTAAAAATATATTTTACAACTTTAACGACACATAAGGAATAATATTATAATTAAGTTTTTTACAACTTTAACGACTCATATTACAACTTTAAGGACTAATATCACAACTTTGAGGACTCATGTTACAACTTTATGATAGAGTTGATGCATAACATGTATTAACTCATTGTAGAATTTTACCTAGCTAGGTAGCTTGTACATTATTATTACAACAGCAGGTTCCATAGCACCAATGAAGCTGGCTAAGGCAAAACAAGATTTATCGAATGCATGTTTTCTATGGAAAATAATATTACGTAGATTATTGTAATCGTTAATGCCAGAGGGTAGCATATGACGCTGCACATTGCTAGGGTTCATGCCTCCTATGTAGAACTTGCACTGTGTTCCCGAGTTGGGTAGTCGATCATCAGACTCGACCCCTCATACATAATTGCCTCCAATTTTCCTCTTATCAATATAAAAGTAGTGTCGATTATTCTTGATTAATTATGGATTGCAATTTCTTGCTTTCTCATCATATTATTACGGTATTAACTAGCTCCAGATATATATATATATATATCCTCCGCAGCTCAGTAACAATAATCGAGGGATATCCAAAAGTAATACTGGATTATTAATTGGACTAATAAAACCCTCCCAAATATAAAGTTCCTTAAGTTTGCTGGAGAGGAGAGATCTCACACTTGTCGTTGTTAACACATTTACAAAAAGATGAACTTTAAGTTGTCAAAAACAAAATTTAAGTTACCAAAAAAAAATGTGTGGATTTCAATTTAAGATGTGTGAATTTTACACCTCTTAGAAAATACTAAAACAATCACCATATAGATAAATATACAGGCTAATTTTATTGCTGCGCAGTCAAAATATATATGATGTATGCATGCATGCGTATATCATTATTTCTTTACACAACAGAGATGTATTGGTGCTTTCTTTTTTGATCTATGAGTAGAACTACGTAGATATATATATATGTTAAAATAAATACTAAGCAACCACCATTGATGATGACGATGAGGTTGGAGTGAGTATCCTATAAGAACCGCCGTAACCTCTTTTGCTGCCACAATTTTTACGACGAGCTGGAATGAAGCTTATAGGAGAACAATTACTGGAAACGCCAACTATATCCTCATCAATATCATCGCTCTCCATCTCTACCAAAACATTGCAGAACAGATCCACATCGCAAGGAAGCAAAATCGGACCGTCACTTTTGTAGCCATACTCCAATGCCGCATCCTCCAGCAGCATCTTGAACAATGGATGGTTAACAAACTTCATCCTCACCACATATCGTTGCTTTTCGGGTCCGACGTAGACTGCGAAACACCCTACCGGAGCGACTTGGCATGTCTTGGCCTTGTTGTTCTTCTGTTTCCAAGTGCCAGTATTATTAGTACTGCTGGAGCTCCATGATTTGCTCCTTGTCAGTAAAGCTGCCGCAGTAGACGCGTTGCTGCTGCTTTGTCTCGGTAAAGTACTGCATCGCTTCCACGCCTTGATGATCAGATTCTTCGTCCACTTTCCCTTCACGATATCCATGCCTTGAAATATACGTGAAGCTATGGGTTTGCTCGTAACCCTAATCTTAATCTTTTCTCAACAAAGAAAAGAAGAGTTAATATATGAAAAGCGAAGAACTGGATGAGAAGCAAAGCACTACCTCAGGGGGGTATAAATATATGATTGAAAGGAAGAGATCGAGGCGTAGGGGGAGAGGACTATGTAATTACCCTTGATAATAATTTCGAAGTTGGTCAACTCTCGTGCGCCTATAGATGTTGAATAATCGGATGATTTGAATTTGTTTAAGAAAGTCGTACGTATGATAAAATTAAAGAGAGGGCTGGACCATTTCTTAAATTTTTCTTCAACAACACCTGCGCTAGCTTAGTGACGAAAAATGATGAGGGAAAATAACAAAGCATATAGATAACAATATTTACAGGTTTTATTTATACGAATCGAATCCAATTAAGCAGTAAATAAACACCAAGATTAATTAGAAGCTTTAGTTTATTATGGACGTGGGTTAGTTAAAATGAGCTTCTTGGTTCTTGAAAGTCTTCTTATAGTTCGATCAATCCCATTGGAACACCTTGCAAGCTGCTGCAAACCCAGAAATTAGTTTTCTGCAATACACATGGTTTTTGTGTGTAACAATTGTTAAGGGTATAATAGGTATTAGTCAAGATGTGGTTATTTTGAGATAGTATAAAAGCATTCTCTCTGTAATATTCTATCCAAGTCTGTAAATGAACAAAATCTTTCTAGTTTTCTCTGATTTCTTCTTGCCTTCTTCTTCCTTCATTCTGATACAATAGCTCAACTTTCATGGTATCAGAGCCTTGGTTGCGATTTTGGAGCAACAACAGTGACGATTCTCCTTCATATTAGCTCAGATAGAGCTTGTCTCACACTCAGATAAGTGTTTCTCATCAATTTTTAGAAAATTTGCTTTTCTGGTCCGATTTGAAGTTGTGAAGATCCTTGTTGTTTGGCTGTGAATTCATACATCGAAGCTTCGGATTTGTGTTTTGAGTACTCTATTGCTGGTTGAAGCAAGTTATTAATGGATTTGTCAAATATTGGCGAAAAGTAAAAAAAAAACCCTAAATTTTGGGGATTTTGGTTCAGAAGTCTTATTTGATATGATTTGGCTCTAGAATTTGGTTGATAGTTGGCAATCGGTGATAATCTAATTAGAGTGTGACGTCTTTGGTTGGTTGATTTTTTTTTTGTCTGTGGTTGAAGATTGCCAAATAAAATAGAAAAGGAGAAGTATATTCTGTGAAGAATGAAGGGAGCTTTGTTCTTTGAAAATTGATTTCTTGGATAAATAATTGCAGCATAGTGGAACTTTTGTCTAGAACTGAAGTATTGGTATTTGACTAGAGTTGATCAGAGCATCCGTTTTGTAAACCATGAATACCAATAAGTTGGACAACTATCTCCTTTCAAACTTCTGCAAACTGATCAATCTACAGTTAGATGATACTAACTATGTCACTTGGAGATTCATGCTAGAGTCAATGTTGGTAGGGTGTGATCTAATGGGATACATTGATGGGTCCATTCAGTGTCCTCTGCAATACAAAACAACAAAAGAGGGTGATATTACCTCAGAGCTTACGCAAGAGTTCAAGGATTGGAGGAAGAATGACTCTGCTTTAATTACTTTACTAGCGTCTACTTTGTCATCTAATGCTCTTTCATTCATTGTTGGGAGTAAATCATCAAAAGAAGTTTGGTTTTCGCTTGAGGAGAGATATGGTAAGCTTTCGAAATACAAAGCTTACGAGCTCAAGATCTCTATGCAGCAAATTCATAAAGGTAATGATAGTATTGACAAGTATATGGACCGGTTTAAAACTATAAGGGATCGACTTTCTGTAGCTGGAGTTTTTGTGTCTGATGAAGATATAATAGACTCAGTTCTTCATGGTTTGCCCTTTGAATATGCTACCATGAAAACTATTATAAGAATAAAAACACTTACTTCCTCTGTTTCAATGGCGGAATTAAGATCTTTTTTATTGATTGCTGAATATGAGATTGAACAAACTGTGAAGTCCATTCTTGAGAGGTCAAAGACTGAGATGGTGGTACATGGTGATAGTTTCAGAAGTGAAAATTTTGTAGTACAAGGAACTCAATTTGGTGGTGCTGGTCTCCCAAAAGGCATGTATGATGCATCTGGTTCTTCATATTCTAACTCCACTGCTCAGGCTGGTCATGCACCTTCTTCTGCTATGAATGGAAATGCATATAGACCTCCAGCTAGTTCCGGTTCTCAAAATGGCTATGTTCCTACATCTACAACAATGGCTGCCAACACAGGATTTGTGAACTCTTCCATTGTGCCTCAATTTGATATTAATTCTACATTACAACCCCTTCGCCATCATCAATTGGTTACTCAAATGGGAGTATCTCCTCATGCAAACTTCATGTCTCAGGCTGCTAGCTATGTTAAGGCATTCAATACAATGGACAGTAATGGTTCTCTCTCACCCTCCACTAATTTTGGGCCACGAATGCAAAGCAATGAGCCAACTACTCTGAATCACTCTTTTAGTCCTTCTTCGTCAGGTTCTATGTCTATTCACCCTCACACTAATGGTATCTCTCCAGCAAATGGGAGTTTCTTTAGCCAGAAAAATCGATCTAGTATTGTTGTGTGCTATTTTTGTGGCAAACGAGGACATTGTGCGTACCGTTGTGGTTATAGGAAATCTCAGCTTCTAAACTTTCCATCAAGTTCATTCATTGAGTGTCAAATTTGCAAGAGGAAAGGGCATTCTGCTAAAAGCTGTTACTACATACAACCTCAAGTTATGGCTAATTCATTCTCTTCTCCACCAGGTCTATGGAACTCCTTATCATATGTAAAGACTTCTCAGTATTTGCCTCTCATTCCTCCGGGTTAAAGTACTTGGTCTACAATCTTCATCACAGTGCCTCATTTCCTTCTTGGTTACATATGATGTTACTGCTACAAACACATGTTTGGGTACCAAACATACCCAAACATATGTTTGAGGGGGGATGTTAAGGGTATAATAGGTATTAGTCCAGATGTGGTTATTTTGAGATAGTATAAAAGCATTCTCTATGTAATATTCTATCCAAGTCTGTAAATGAACAAAATCTTTCTAGTTTTCTCTGATTTCTTCTTGCCTTCTTCTTCCTTCATTCTGATACAATAGCTCAACTTTCAACAATTTCGCTATGGTATTCGGTATTCCTGCTTAAACTATTTTGGGATTCTATTAAAAATCGAACCCTTGTATGTGTCGAGCACACGAGACATGCAAATCATTATAAACGGTGGATGAAACATCATGTTCTAGCTTGCTCATATTCATTAAGAGATTCCAGTTGATGTGTTAATTTTTTTTTTTCATTTCTGTATGTCTCATGTTTATTGTGCGACATCAACTTTTTTATTCAGCTATATATATGTAACGGAATATAAGGAATACCATGCACAAAATTTTTCATAATCGATCAAAATCACTTTATTAATTACGCACGTTGCTTGTTTCTTAGCGGCTCATTTCATCATTTCCTCTAAATCTCTTACTGAAGTACAAACCCGGCCTACAAGTTTTTTTTTTTTTTTTTTTCTTGAATTAAGTTGATTTTCCTTGTAATGATTACGTGATGAATGTTCATTTTTGTGTCATCACTTTGTCTTTACGCCGAGATCGATCAAGGCATGTATCACGCCGCCGCCGCCGCTTGCATCAAGCTTATGCAACTCTTCCTGGCCTGCTGATCTTTGATGATGTATGAAATGCTCAATGTTATGAAACTAGGGTCTGCTGGTTAAGCCAAGACCCAAGCACGATCAGGTAAACAATGCAATCAATCATCAGACTTTTTCTCACGTAATTCTAATTGCGAGTAAAGCTGTAATTGAGGAATAAGGAATTGATGCTATTTTGAAACTCATGCACTGTATTTCGAAGAAGCAAAAATATTCATGTTCTTTCTGCAAACAGATAAGACTTTCTCTATCGATCTCAGACTCAAACTTCCTCAAAGAAAACAACTATATGTGGGATCGATATTAATTAATTCGATCTTCAGCTTTGTTTGAAGTCGATCTTCAACTTAGCTAACAACAAAAGTGATTAAATTAAAAAAAGGCTCACGACGACAATACGTACGTATAGCAAGCTGGTCAACCAAACGTGCTGATATTGTCTGTGGGAAGTAGTTAAGAAATTGTGTTATACGATCCAAAGAGAGTAACGAAACTGTGTTTTGGTCAGGGGTACAATTGGAAACAAAAAATGGCAAAATTAAGGGGCGGAAATATTGGCGGCTTCAATATAATCCATATACCTATATCAAACTTGAATTGTTAGAATGATATGAAAGGCGGGAACTTCCCAGTGACTTGATTTAGTTTTTTCCTCTTTTTGTCCATCTTGATCGGGGGAACAAGTTAAATTATTTAGTTTTTATTTATTTATTCTGATTTAATCCCAAAAACTATTAACACTTAATGATAGAGTAATGCATTCTTATAATATTGTTGTTGTCAAGCCTTCATTAACGAATTTGTCCAATACAAGAGGAGACATTACCTACTAATTAGTTAAGATCTCACTCCCTTGCATAACTAACAAAGCTCTTACCATGAAAGATACTTCTTCATGCATAGGCACCACCTTTGGGAACCATTGCATCGAAGAAATCACACCTTGGAAAATATTTAGCTTTACATATAGATTCTTGCAATGATAGTTTGGCGACTGTAGGGTTCTCCGTCGATCCTTGCTTAGCTTGCAACGCTTGATTGAAGAAAACCATTAAGGGTCTATATGATGAAGATTATGCAACCATTAAGGGTCTATATGTATATAAGGGAAAATGCCCATTTAGTACTAATTCAAACCCCTTATTTCCCATTCCAATGATAATCTTTTGCATTAGCCCATTCCAATATAAGGTAACCATTTTTATGCCCAAATACACAAATCTTTACTAAAGTCTTAACAAACCATATTATTTCAAGATTATTTTGCCCCCACCTCTTCAACATGAAAAGACTTGGCCGGAACCTCGGACTCCGGTCACCGGCCGCCGGACTCCGGTCACCGGAATTTTCCCGACCACCGGATTCCGGTCACCGGATTTTCCCCTATAACCAGTTACTGATCCCCAATAATCAGTTACTGACCACTTAATGACCCATAATAACCAGTTACTAACCCCCAGTAACCAGTTATTGATTAATTACTGACACTCAGTAACCAGTTACTGACCCCCAATAACTTTTAGTTTTCAGTTACTGACACCCAGTAATCACTTAGTTTTCAGTTACTGACACCCAATAATCACTTTGTTTTCAGTTACTGACACCCAGTAATCACCCAATAATCATGTTGTTTTCAGTTACTGACACCTAGTAACCAGTTACTGACCCCCAGTAACCAGTTACTGACACCCAGTAACCAGTTATTGATCAGTTACTGACCCCCAGTAACCAGTTACTGACCAGTTACTGACACCCAGTAACCAGTTACTGACCCCTAACAATCAGTTACTGACACCCAATAATTGCTTACTGGCACCCAATAATCACTTACTGTCCCTTAATAATCAGATTACAAACCTCAAATAACAACTTACTGACCTCAATAATCACTTATCAATCCTCAATAATCAAGTTACAGACCACAATAACCGTTACACATCACAATAATCAAGTTATCCCCACCTCTTCTTCCACCATCCTCCTTCAACAATAATACAAGTTAGACTCTTCGGACCAAAACACAAGTCATGTAAGGCTGTTAAAATTTGGAATGGTATAATCATACCTTCTGAAAGTCAGTCTCCGCAGACTCTAGACTGGCTTTTATCTGCTTCTCCTATCCCTTCTTCTTTTCGAAAGAGCAACGCCTTATCAAAGTTCGACGATCCCCTCACCGCCGCTCAGGTCCCCCACCTCCTCAACAACCATCTGTCCTCCTCCGCCGACTCCTCCTCCTCCGATCCCAGCTATCGCTCCCGATTGCTCCTCCGCCACCCCTCCGACTCCATTGGCCTCTCCGGCCTCCTCGTCCTCCCCTAAGCCTTCGGGTCTAGCTTCCATCTCTCTCTAGAACCTTCTTCTTCTTCGTTGTCGTCGCCATAAGCTACATAAAGTCGTTGAGTGGCCGGAATCTTCACCGTCGGAATCGATGGGGACGGTGGTGGCGGATCGTTGATCTACGGTGAACCGATCGAAGCAGATTGAAGCGATCGGCGGTGTCACTCTTTTTGATCTACAGCGACCGCCGAGATGCCGGAGGCGGCTCAACACTATGATCCTCGTCGGGCTCCTCGCCGGGGCGTCGTGCTCGTCCTTGAGGCATCGTCGACGTTGAGGCAGCCATGAGAGAGAGAGAGAAAGAGAGAGGAAACCAGATCGGGAAGAGAGAGAGAGAGAAGAAGAAGAAAGAGATAAAAACTGTGTGGATTTAATTAAACACAGGGTAATAATGTCTTTTTCTTAAAAATCATTGGAATGGGCACAAGAATAAGACTTTAATTGAAATGGGCTTTAGTTTTTAAATATTTGGGCATTAGAGCATTTTCCCTGTATATAATCATGGTGAAAGAAATATGCAACATGTCGTGCCGTATTGATCTCCATATATAACATGGAATTAACAAGATAATAATCATATCCAAACTGAAACAGAATTTGAAGTTAAGCACCAAACAACGTTGAGCAACAAACACCCACAATCATCAAACAACGTTGTGGTCGAGCATCAAACAACGTTGATGCATTAAGCACCCGCGATCATAATTGCAATCGTTAACAATATTGAGAAATAAATAAAGATATTGATCATGTGGTTAATGAAAAGAAGATCAAAATTCTGCCGATTATAGAGAGAAAATTAAACATAAAACTCATAGATCAAGAGTTATAGCCAAGCAAACAATGTCACCCCATATTTGCTCAGTGGATCATCATAGAGTATAAGAAGATAAACAAAACAAATTAAACCACAATGGTGTAAAGGTAAACAACAAAATCAGTTTTGATAATCTAGGGTTTAGTCGTTATCAACACATTATCAACTTAAATGTAGAGTCATGTTGATAACATATTATAAAGTAGAAAAAAGAAGAAGAGAAGGCAAAGAGAGAATATTTGAGAGGAGGTAGAAGTGTACTCATTCATTCTCATCGTTAACCTCTTTATATAAATGTATAGTTTATATCAGAATACATAACCAATAAGTAATTACGTGAACATCCATATAGATTATAATATTTATAACAATGTCTACAATTTTCCCTCGTAAACTAACATGTGTCATATCTTTTCCTTTTACGTTTTTTGTTTCCCTAAGAAAACACAAATTAAACTTATAAATTAAGTGAAATTTAGCTCTAATATACCAACTAAAGTCTATACGAGCTTTAGAGTGCCTAGCAATCTAGCATGGGTGTTCATATTTGGAAGGCTTAGGGTAGTCCCGTGGTTGCAGTAATCAACACAATATTGCAAACACAACATTGCGATTAGCGTTAAGGCCTCAGGTTTGCAATGAAATTTGGTCTCTACTAGTTTAGCATCCGCCACCTATACCACGTCACAATTGGTCACTTTCTTCATCAGAACAACAACTACAAAGAAGAAGAAGCACAGACCCCAACGGAGCTAACCACCTTGGGCTAATGGAGGCCGTGGTGAAGCAAGAGCTTCTGAGCAACGTGCGGCACTCTTCTTCCCCGAGGCCGCCCAAGGCCGCCTTCTCGGCGGTGCCGCCGGAATTGGTAATCGCGCTCGATACCAGCAGCAGTAGTGAGTCGGACTCGGAGGAAAACGAGTCGGTCGTTTCGGGACGCGTGCTGAAGAAGAGGAGGCTGAGCGAGATGGGAGTGATTATGCCGGTTCTGGATCCTCAGCCGTCGGAGCAGGATTTGCAGCGGATGCTGACGGCGGCTCCGGCGGCCGGGAAGGGCATGGTGAGTGTGAATTACTGTAAGCAGTTCTGGAAGGCTGGGGAGTTTGAGGCGGTGCCTTGTGGCGATACGGAGTCTTCTGCTGGTAGTTTTCTACTGCTGCTGCTCTCTCTCTCTCTCTCTCTCTCTCTCTCTCTCTCTCTCTCTCTTTCTTTCTGTTATGATAGTGATGCTGCATTGTGTTGTTTGTCTTTGTTTTCGAAACCTATACTGATTTTTCGTCTTGATTTTGAGATTTCGCGCTTAAAAACTTGATTGTTAGTGTACTCAGTAACATGCATGACTGAATTTGGCTCTGATATGGTTTGAATTGCTCAAAATCGAAGAATCTTGTGGTTGTGTCACTTGATGATTTAGCATGATGAATGGTGCTTTTATATGGATCAAGCGTCGCTGCCGTGATGTTCATGTAGTTTTTGTTTAATTTGCAGGTGGGATGGACCATGTGAGGATTCATCCGAAGTTTCTGCATTCCAATGCAACCAGCCATAAGTGGGCACTTGGAGGTATATTTGAGTTTGTTTGATCTACGACATAACACTTGATTATGTATCTCTATGCTTGGTGAATGACTTGGTGATGTTTTGCAGCTTTTGCGGAGCTATTAGACAATGCATTAGATGAGGTAGTCATTTCGTTGCTCTTGTTAAGTTTTTATATGCTCGCTTTTCTCTCTGTTTGGACATTTATATTCTTTTGCTGTGTTAGGTTTCCACTGGCGCTACGTATGTTATTGTAGATATGCTTGAGAATCAGAAAGACGGAAGCCGAATGTTGCTGATTGAAGGTAATAAGCTTTCTTGATTTTGTTGTTGGATGTATTTCGCACTACGGCCAGAGGTTTACTTTTGTGCATAAGTTATCATTTCTGATTGATAAATTCATTTGAAATCCCTTGCAGATAATGGTGGTGGGATGAATCCAGATAAGATACGAGACTGCATGTCATTGGGATTTTCTACGAAAAGCAAAATTGCAAACACAATTGGACAATGTATAAAACTATAATTTAACCAAAGCACTTTTTTTGTTTTCTATATTTCTCCAAACAATCATGTTAGTATTTTGTTTATGCAGACGGAAATGGGTTTAAAACAAGCACCATGAGGCTTGGGGCAGACGTGATTGTGTTCTCTCGTTGTTGTGGAAAAGATGGAAAAAGGTTCCCCCCCCATCCTTTCTGTTTCTAGTTGTTCATTCTTCTTTCTATTACAAACTGTTTTTTTTTGTAATATATATTTTTATATTTCTTCTATTGGTTAATGTAGGTAAATGGTTATTTTCTTCAGCTTATCTGCAAAGGGAAAAAAAAAAAAAATAGATTAGTGTCAAATTCGTTAGCTGTAAGGTTGAGAAACTATGCTTTGCTTGTAGGGTTTCTGCTTTCATCTGTTCTATCCACAAATGAGAATGATCTACAATTTTCGATCACTTTTGCTCAGTTTTTGGTTGGCATGTGCACAGGCCGACAGGCCTCTGCATTGTTTATATTGTTGGATGTTATATTTGTGATTTTTCTTTTTCTTTTTCAGTCAATAGTTGATTTTTTAAGGGGAATGAGGTACATTTGTTTATTAATCATTAAGTAAGATAGTATTGGTTGAATAAGTAGCTTGAAAAATAAACATGGTGTCAATTGTTTTCTAAAATTTTGGTGCATTTTTACTACACACTCTCCCTCTCTCCCCTTCCTCCTTTTGTTTTAGTAGAAAGTAAATCAATGTTAATATTTTTTCTTCACTTCTGAAATAATGGACATTTTAAAATTGCTTTCAGTGCTACGCAGAGCATTGGGTTGCTGTCTTACACATTTTTAAGGAGCACAGGAAAGGAAGATACTGTAGTTCCCATGGTAATGACATTTGTATTTTATTGTCTGCCTTGTAGTACTTTATGCATATTGTAGTCTGGTGTTTTTATTCAGTTATGTACTGTCTGCCGGAAGTGAAAGACTAGGCTAGAATGAAAGCATAAGTCATTTCTAACCTTTTGAGGTCTCACTAATGTGTAAACCTTTACCAATTGAGAGTTAGGTTGATTCCGTCCACCTGCTTCCATTCAGCAGCAGGTTTGGCGTATTTGATGTTCATACTCAGGCTCAGGCATGAGTAGTGGCCTGTTAAATAGTTTAATTCTGCTTTGATCTTTCTTTAATTGTCTTAGCAAGAACAATTGCTTTCCTGTGGTATTATGTTGAGGCACTTAGCTGTTATCAAACCAGTATTATTTGGATGAGTACATTGATTTGGTGACTTTAGAGGACAAGAACAAAAGAGTAGATGCTGTAGGATGATAGATAGGGTGAGCATTTGGATTTTGAGGTGGAGGACTCCTTTTTGCGGATGCTGGTCATTTGGTGTCATTAGAGAAAAAAAGAAGATCTTGTAGGATGATTGATTGGTCAGAGCATTTGGATTTTGAGGTGGAGGATTCCTTTTTCTGGATGCTGGTGTTTTGGTGAATTAATTCCTCTCTATAATTGTTGGGAGGTTTTCTTATATGTCCGTATTCTATAGTTTTCCTATCTTCGTAAGCTATAATATTTCAACGAACCCATCCAATCCCACAGAAACAAACAAATACTGTGTCAGTAGAATAACTGAAATCTTTTGGTCGTAACTTGTTTGTACTGCCCAATAGTTTTTTCAAACATGAAATATGATCACTGTGTTTTCTTAGCATTGGACTTGTACTAAAATGATATCTTTTGGCCTGTGGGTGAACAGCTTGATTATGAAAAGCAAGGAACAGATTGGCATAGGATCAGACGATCCTCTCCAAGTGATTGGAACAAAAATGTGGAAACAATACTTCAGTGGTCACCATTTTCTACAGAAGAAGACTTAGATCACCAGGTAATTCCTTGTTACAAAAGGTTCACAGTATTCAACCATGTTACCAGCTTGTTCTCATGAATTTGTTTTACCTACTGCACAGTTCTGTATGATGAAAAACCAAGGGACTCGAGTAATCATATACAATCTTTGGGAGGATGATGAAGGACAGTTGGAGCTTGATTTTGATGCTGATCGATATGTATGTTGATTCCTAAACTGTATAATTTATTCAACATTTTGTTTCATTTCTTTGATGATTGAGGCTGAATATTTGTCATGTCTGATTTTGCAGGATATTCAAATTAGAGGTGTCAATCGCGATGAGAAGAATATACAAATGGCTAAACAGTATCCTAACTCTCGTCATTTTTTGACCTATCGGCACTCATTGAGGGTATAGTCAGATTTTACCTTTTTGCTTGACTAAATTGTTTTAACGAAGTCAAAATTGCCTATATTAAAATAGTGAAAAATTAGCTGATTTGGAAACATATGATTTAACTTGAAGTGAGGAACAGTCTCTCTCATCATCTGTTATTTGTGATTAATTTGTTACTTCATTTTGACTCCAGAGTTACGCAGCAATTCTATATTTGCGGCTACCCATTGACTTCCGAATTATTCTGCGTGGGAAGGATGTTGAGCACCACAACATAGTGAATGATATGATGATGTCCCAAAAAGTCACATATCGGCCACAGTCTACTACTACTGATGGGATCCTCAAGGATGCAAATGTATTTTTTTAATCCTTTATTTTATTTTAAAAAGACACGACACGAGTAACATTTCATAAAAGAAGTTTTAAGTTCATTTTCATTTCTCCTTTCACTATTTGGTTGTCTGATTCCTCGCAACTTCTGAAATCAGATGGCTGCTACTGTCACTATTGGGTTTGTGAAGGATGCAAAATATCATATTGATGTTCAAGGGTTCAATGTGTATCACAAGAATCGACTGATTAAGGTATTTTTAGTTTTATAAGTTGAGACAGAGAGTTTGTTGCAGCTGCTGTTTGAGCAACAATGATTACCATCATTCTTTAAGCACAGGTCGCTCACTGAACATCTGAGACATGTTTTATTTGATTTTTTGTTCTCAGCCATTTTGGAGGCTTTGGAATGCTGCAGGAAGTGATGGCCGCGGTGTAATAGGTTTTGTTTCTGCATTCAAATTCCTCGACTTGAATTAAGTAGCAGAAATTGGGTTTGCTTCTGATTCCTTTTATCTCGCAGGTCTGTTAGAAGCCAATTTTGTTGAACCAGCTCATGACAAGCAAGGGTTTGAGCGTACAACAATTCTTTCAAGACTCGAGGCAAAACTAGTGCAGATGCAAAAGACATACTGGTTTGTGGTCTATTGGATTGTTGTTTACAGTGTCCTGTATCCAGTGCCAAGATTTTTGTGAGTTGTTTCCATCTTTAATACTCACAAATGGACATTAACTATTGCATATGTAGGTCTACTAATTGTCATAAAATTGGATATGCTGCACGACGTAATAAGAAGGTCAATGCTGAAGATAAAGGTATGTTATGGACACTACATTTTTGTAACGTGGCAGGAACTATTTTACTTTCGTTCTTTCTGCTATTGATGTTGCTGTTATACATTGGTGTTGGGAACCATGTTGAACTTATCAATCCATAATTTCTTCTCATCTGTAGAGATTTCCGCTGATTTTCTTTCTGAAAGAGACGGTATCATGTCAGGTGGCAAGAGACCACATTCACTTTCAGACACATTCCGTTCAAAAACAGCTGACAATGGACATGGGAATATACATGTATCCGGTAAAGGAAAAAGTACAGTGCAAACCCAATCAAAGCCGACAACAAGATCTGAGGAGGAATCAAGTTCTTCTGAAGAAACACTACCTTTGCCACCCAATGTTAGGGGTGGCAACGTGCATAAACAAGTCAACGGTGGTAGGGAATCTAGGGACAAGGACATACATGTTGCTGTATGTGACAAGCAAGCGAATGGCAGTATTCATAAATCAAATACTGCTATGCATTATTCTGGAAAAGGTGGTCAAGCAGTGACTGAATTATCTTCAGATATGGAAGAAACTGAAACCCGACAAGAGTGTACGCCATGCAGAGGAACCAGTCTATCAGCCACAAAATCCAAGTCAAAGGTTACTGATAGTTACTTTAGTTACAATTCTTGCATTGCTAGAGATGGGTAAAATTTGTGTTGCATGGCTTAGCTAAAGGTTTTTGTTTAATTGGCAGGAAAATGATTTTAATTTGGAGGATTTGAGCATTGTGCAACGATTGAGAAAGGAGAATCTTGAACTGAAAGAAATGTATATGTTTTGCCCTTTACGCCTACTCTTTTCACCATAGTAGTGCAAGTATTGTCACTCTTTAACCTATAGTCATTCTCATCTGTTGTATTCTATGTAGATTGAAAAAACAGGACACAGGTGCTGCCGCTGGATTGCTGAAGGATTTTCTGCTGGAAAGGGAGAAGAATACGACACTTGTAACTAAGGTATTTGCCACTTAATTTATTGAAATCTCAGGACAAATTGGGAACAGATTCGAGTGTTAGACTTATCTCATATAATATCTATTTAAGCTAATATTTCATACCTGTCGTTCATTAGCTGCAAGAAGCAGAAAAACAGATCGAGTTCTTGAACAGGGAACAAGATAGTCTAATCAATATATTCGCGGAAGAGAGGCAGCGACGAGATGATGTAGAGAACAAGTTGAGAGGGGAGCTGCAGGTAGAATTCATTCTCCGAGTTTGTGTTTTGTTTTTGGTCCTACTTTTTAATGTTTTCTGCCGGTCTCATTTGATTGCTGTTTGTGCAGGATGCGTCTGATACTATTCAAGAGTTGATTAATAAGATAAGGGAGCTGGAAAGGAAGAAGCCTCCTAAGATGGAACGGTAGCGTCATTGGTATACAGTAAAGTTCTAGGACAGTCGATAGCAACTCATTCCATGGTTGAGCTGATGACTTAGGTAAAGTGTAATTCGACCCAGAAAGTAGTGTAATGTAGATCGTGATCATTGTTCACATAGATGGTGAACTACAGGTCTTTGATTGTGGACCTCTTAATACTTTAGCTGTAAAAATTTGCCAAGGGAAATGGACGGAATCTGGGTAGATTTGTCGTTATGCTCGTCGGCATGTATAGAATGGATTGGGCCTCAAGAGACTATTGGATGTTGGATCAAATCTAATTGACAGTAACTTGGGGACCAACAAAGGAAAACTATGAAACGGACATGACGTCATAGGACCTAGGATAATTTGGAGATTTTATTCAATTTTTTTATTATTTTTTTGGTAAGAGACGTAGAACCCTCAAATTGAACAAGAACATGACTCTTATAGGATTTCCTCTTTTTCGTTTTTGGTTTAGAAAGTACCATTGGCAGCTGCCCTTTGCACATATAAAACATAGGAAACTATCACACCACAAATGATCCACCCCATCGTGGATCATGTTAACGAAGGAATTTCGGCACCTTATCGGCTTAGCATTCTTCACCATGGTACGTCATTTTTATGTTTCTATTACATGAACTTTGTTTTTCACACTAATTCAATCGGAGAAAACATCATCACGTCGACGAGGGAAACACCTCAAGTGAGACGTGAGAAAAACAAAACACATTTAGCTCTTTCACCCGCCATGGCATTACTACTATCAACGCGGCAATATCTGATTCCAATAGAACCTTCAAATTCGAAGCTACATGTTTTGGCACCAAAAGATGTTACAATCGCCGAGCCCCTTCATCAATGTCACTTTCTGTGACCTATTTTGAGCTTTTGCTATATGTATCGGTCCATCCCCTTCATCAATGTGTCGTGTTGGCACATCTTTAAATAACCTCCAAAACCCAAGACCAACACGCGTACATGGTTAAACAGGTAAATTCCCCCCTCTGGTCCCACACCCTCCACACGGTACCTGAACATTCCACCCATAATTGATCGAATCATTCACATCTCCTCCCCCACGTGCACATTAATCCCTGATTAACCATAACTAATCACCCCCAAAACCTCACACCCTAAACCAGCACCGCAACGACGTCGTTTAAATGCAAAGGCACGACTCGTCGTATTGTTTTTGTCATTTAACGCTTTCCCCTTCTGTCATATTTGTCTCCCCTCTCTGTAGCCCCCTTCACCTCTGCAACAACAATGTCTGCTTCCTCCTCTGTTCATCTCTGTAGGTCCATTTTCTCTGCTCCTCCTACTTCTCCATTATTTTAATCCTTATGCTCCTTTGCTTTTTCCCTCTCTCTCTCTCTCTCTCTCTCTCTTACCCAAAACGCCTCCGTTTTATCTTTTCTGGTGACTTCTCTGAGCTCCAATCCGCCGTCGTTTTGTCGTGAGTCTCCACACCGAGACTAAAGTCAATATCCTCTCTCGTTTCTCTCATATAAAGTTCACATCGCTTCCTTCTACCTCCAGCTAACTCTCTCTCTCCATTTCAAAACGCAGAGAGACTATTTTTCCAGCTTCTCCGACTGGGCCTACTTCAACTACTCAGCAGCTACAGCCATGCGAGCCGCGGCGGTCATCGGAACGGCGTCGTTGTTCTTCGTCGGAGCTATGGTGCTGCTGTGCTTCACCTCGCCTGGGTTTCTCAACGGTACAGATACGGTTTCGGATTTTTGTTAAGATTGTTATTCTTCACTAGATTTCACGCACATTTCCATTTTCTTATTTTAGATTCCACATTCCCAGTAGATTTCCTTCTGGCTTTTAATTATTAATTAAATTTCAGCGAATTTTTATTTTGGTTTCTTCTTGGCATAAACACAAGGGGTCCATTATGGACCTACTGGTTTCCCATCTTCCTTATTTATTAACCGATTTCTGCGTCGGCCGCCTTCTTTATTCTTCAATTATCAACCGCACCAATCATGATGCTGTTTTTTTTTTTTTTGCAGGCGGCCATGGTTTTATGGAGGTGAGCTTTTTGAGGTCCGGTACTACTCACCGGAAGCTTCTCTTTCGGGGTAAGATTTTTCGGCAATGGATGAAATTTATGGTTACGATTTGTCGGTTTCCGTAGATTCTTTTTGCTATGTTGTTTGGTCAAAATGAATGTGTGAATTTGGGGACCAAGTGGTTTTGAAATATGAATTGTGGTGAGGTTGCTCCAGATTGGATGAGGGCCAGAATTGGGTGTCAGAGCCTCAGAGGTGATGTATGCTCCTTTTTGGTGTTTTGTTAAGAGCCAATGCTAACGTGCGCTGTGGGTTGATTTGATTTGGCCACCCCCAACTAGATTTTGGTATCTTATCAAGGGATCTTACTACCCCATCAGGTTTTCATGCCCCTCCTTGGTGTTTAGTCCCCGTTTTTGAAAAGTCATCTTGCATGGGAATTCACACTCTTCTTAAGCACAACTCTGTTCTAGGCATTTGCTTGGTGTTTTGAAATCTGTGTGCAAATTTGCAAAGATATGGGTCATTTTTCTAGCTGGCTTGCAGTTTTGTTTTGTGTGTGAGATGGTTTCTGTGAAAGGAAAAGGGTTGGTTTGGGGTTGGGGGTTATAGCTAGGCTTTAGTAGGCAGTGCTTTTCCTTGTGAGTTATGATTTTCTTTTCGTAAAAGTTGATTTTGGGTTGGGTACTGAAAAGCTAAGAAGAAAGCAGAAGCTGGTGGCCCATCTGGGTAACATCTTGGTGGTTGCTTTGTTTTGTAAAGTTTGTATGTATTAACTTTTCCATGTATAGTTCCTGTGATTCACACCTTCTAAAAGTATGTTCTGTCTACCCCTAATGTAGTGTACACTTGGACCCTGTACTAAAAGTATGTTCTGTCTACCCCTAATGTAGTGTACACTTGGACCCTGTAGTGTAGAGCTTTCACTATCCCAATTTCTTTGCAAACTTAAAGACCTCCCCTCTCTTTTTGCTTTCTCCTTTACATGATTCATGTGTGACAGGAGAAGAAAATGTGGAGGAGCCAAATCGGATTTGGGGGGAGAAGTGTAGCCGGTCCGACATAGTGATCGACCAGGGCCCCACAGCACCGCTGCCTAGCGGCATTCCCACTTACACGGTGGAGATCATGAATGTATGTGGCACCGGCTGTAACATTAGCCGCATCCACCTCAACTGCGGTTGGTTCAGCTCCGCCACGCTGGTGAACCCGAGAGTGTTCAAGCGGCTTCGCTTCAATGACTGCCTTGTGAATGACGGCAAGCCTCTGGTCAATGGTGGTTCAATCTCTTTTGAGTATGCCAACACCTTCCTCTACTCACTCAAGGTTTCCTCTGTAGTTTGCTACTGATCGGTTCTAGTCAATCTTTGACCAACAGCAATATTCACCTTAGGAAAATTTAGAATTGACACAAAAAAGAAGAAGAATCCCACAACTATATAAAGCACCCAAAGCAGGACTTGGTACAATCTAGCTGTTTTCTCACAACACCCAAATAGGGCTTTCGTTTTTGTGGTTCTGCTTTTGCTTTATATCTATTGAGAGTTTCAGCATTTCTGGGTTTGGATTAGTTAGGTAGGGTTTTGGAGGGGAAGGTTCTAGGTTGCTGAAGATCATCGCTTAATCTTTTGAACCTGCCTGTATATAGTTAGTTATATACTATATATAGTATGATGTAGGATTCAGATTCTGAGTAATGTTCCTTTTGTTATGATGGTTCTGAAGAAAATGTGGCAAAGAGATTTTACTAGTGTGACAGTGATTTTATCTGCTTGTCTTTTGTTGGCTTTGACGTGATATCAGTAAATCAAGGGCGTCTAATCGTTCAAGCAGTGATCTATTGCCTTATTATAACAAGTAAAAATCTTTTACTCTGTTCTTAGTTTCCTTTTCTATCGATCCTTACGGGACACAGGTTCATTCTTTTATTCAACTTGATCCTTAGTTCCTCACTGGACTTGTAGCTGAATCAGCTGATGCATGAACACTTCTAATGGGAGTGTTTTTGTTTCTTATTAAGGCATCAACCAACTCGCCATGGCTAAAATCTTCCATCCCGACCATATGATATTTCGTTTGAAATATTTATGCCATAATACATATTATATGAATACACACTTGAACAAAAGTCACCCACAAAAAAACAGTAACAAAAAAATGGTCACCGTTAAAAATATAAACATAGACACCTTTATTTACATTATTTGTAGACACGCTCAATTTTTGCTAGAAAAGGCCGGAGATGCTACTCCAAGGGCAACACACGAGAATGCTCAAATTCATGTGCTCCTTCAATCCTTAGGTCTCCGATCGACAAAAATTGAAGCATTCTCATGTCAAATGTACCACAACAGAGAGGTAGCAGATTCTCTTAATTCTACTATGAAAGTTGGGATGTTTTTATACTGGAATAGTACTATGTAATCTCATATATAAAAGAGCTCCCGTCAATGAATAAGATACATATGTTTCACGATTCTCTATTCTTTTACTATCTCTTTTTGTTTCTACAGTTTATACGTAAATATTTTGTTTATTTTACACCGGTTGCAATCAGACAGGTGCATTTGGTAGTTAAATACTCTTGTCTTGGTTAAATTATGTTTAAAATAAATAGACAGTAATGCAAATTCCATGTGAAATCCCAAACTGTAGTCAGAACCAGCCTAAGTTCTCTAATTAGCCGACCCGACCCGGCCCAAAGGTTACATCGAGCTGAAATCCTTCGTCTAAGGCCAAGGTCTTGCTCTGACACTTATCCTTTTCTTCTTCTTCTTCAAAGAAAGAGCACGACCAATAGAAGAGAGAGACAGCGCGAAAATGGCCAACACGATCGCTGGCGTCGCCGTTGGGATTTCATCCGCAACTCCCAGGCTTTCTCAGAGACCCATTTCAAGATCTTCTCGGCGTTTCTCCACCGTCAAAATGGCCGTCTCCCTCGACGAGAAGAAGAAGAATTTCACTCTTCAGAAATCCGAGGAGGCCTTCAATGCCGCCAAGGTACAATTACTACTTTGTCCCTCTTTCCCAATAGCTGTTTCGGATACGTAGTCAGCTAACCTGTAGAGTTGTAGTGGAACTTTTCGGAGGACGAGAAAGTTGAGCATGTCAGTTGGAAGTTTGGATTGGATTTGTTTTGTGGGTAACTTTGGTTGACTTTTTGAGATATCGAGATTTTCTGGGTTTGAAATTACAGAGGAATGTTTGAGTTTGGCGAATGTATCTTTAATCTTAGTGATGGTTTATAATGCGGGTGATGTCTAGGATCATCATTTTCAGTTTGTTTGAAGGTGGAATGGTTAGCAAACCAAATTCAATTGGATTAATAATTGCTGTCGAAAGTGAAATGTTGAGTTGCTAGATCTCTATGTTTTTTTTAGTGTTAATATTGAAGTTCATGTTTGTTCTTGCAAATCTGTTTGTTGTTCTTGTTTTTAGCCGTAACTATCTGTATTGTTGAATGACGAAGGTGTTTCAAACTTCAAAGTAGGGGTTACTGCTTACTCACACATGAAATTTTGTAGGAGTTGATGCCTGGAGGTGTGAATTCCCCTGTACGTGCTTTTAAATCTGTTGGTGGACAACCTATTGTGATCGATTCTGTCAAGGGATCTCACATGTGGGACATTGATGGTAATGAGTACATTGACTATGTAGGTTCTTGGGGACCTGCAATTATCGGGCACGCTGATGATACGGTTCTATTCTTTCCTCTCTAATATGTGTTATGCTGTTAAAATGCATGCTTCTGTTAAACATTCATTTTATGATTAGTAGTCTAGTACACATGGTTATTGTTCTGGAGAATCATAGATCTTCAAGTTCCTTTTTTAGGACAATGATCTATGCACCTCATTCTTATAAACTCATGCTTTTAGAGTTTTAGTTATTTAAACTTTCATTTGGTTGCAATCCGACTGACACTTACCTTCAGGTACTTGCAGCTCTGGCGGAAACAATGAAGAAAGGAACAAGCTTTGGTGCTCCTTGTCTTCTAGAAAATGTTCTGGCAAAAATGGTGATTGAAGCTGTTCCGAGCATTGAAATGGTTCGATTTGTTAACTCTGGCACAGAAGCATGTATGGGTGTGCTTCGTCTGGCCCGTGCATATACTGGCCGAGGGAAGATAATTAAGTTTGAGGGCTGTTACCATGGCCATGCTGATCCATTCCTTGTAAAGGCTGGTAGTGGTGTTGCCACATTGGGACTTCCAGACTCACCAGGTGTTCCTAAAGCAGCGACCAGTGATACTCTAACAGCCCCATACAATGACTTGTCCGCTGTGGAAGCTCTCTTTCAAAGTAACAAAGGAGAAGTTTCAGCAATCATCCTTGAACCAGTTGTTGGGAACTCTGGTTTTATCACTCCAACCCCAGATTTCCTTAACGGAATACGTAAACTCACCAAAGAACATGGTGCTCTCCTCATTTTTGATGAGGTGATGACTGGGTTCCGTTTGTCTTATGGTGGAGCTCAGGAGTATTTTGGCATTACTCCCGATTTAACAACACTCGGAAAGATCATTGGTGGCGGTCTGCCAGTTGGTGCATATGGTGGAAGGAGGGAGATTATGGAAATGGTGGCACCGGCAGGGCCAATGTATCAGGCTGGAACCTTGAGTGGTAACCCGCTAGCAATGACTGCTGGGATTCACACTCTCGAGAGGTTGAAGCAGCCCGGCAGCTACGAACACCTGAACAAGATTACAAGTGACCTTATTCAAGGTATTATAGATGCCGCTAAGAAGGCTGGGCATGCAATTTGTGGTGGGTATATCAGTGGGATGTTTGGATTCTTCTTTACTGAAGGGCCTGTTTACAACTTTGACGATGCAAAAAAGAGTGACACTGCAAAGTTTGGAAGGTTCTATAGGGGAATGCTGGAGGAAGGTGTGTACTTTGCTCCTTCACAGTTTGAGGCTGGGTTTACAAGCTTGGCGCATACTCCTGAGGACATCCAAAATACGATAGCCGCTGCAGAGAAAGTTTTTAGGCAGATATAGAACAATAAGTTGTGGCATCTTGGTATCAATGCTTCTCTTTATGTGGCGTTTTGCAGGTTTGTCAAATTTGTAGGTGATTTGGAGAGTTGTTTGAGTTACATTTTTTTTTTTTTTAGAATTAGTTATATTTATGTGGCTTTGTGCTGTTGTAATTGCTGAGTGTACCATCTGATCTTAAGCTAGTAAATAACATTGGAAAATTTGTTAGTATCTTCCATACTCTAAACTATTTGCGAGGCATGATCTGATTTTAAGATTCAAATGCTGTCTGAACTGCTTTAGTGTTGCAGAGATACGTAGAGAACTTGGATTGATTCATCCAAATACAAAGAAAAGAAAGCAAGCGCTCAAAATTCTTGCATGATAGAAAATCCAACATAAACACATCATTCTTCCTTGTAGTTTAGAAGTGGATCTTTGCATTGATATACAACTTTTACATAACTATACAATCATTCATGCAATCTACAGGGAAAGACGGTAAACAACGAGAAAGCACACTGTGATGGTGGAAGACATGGCCTAGCAATTGCAAGTAACAGCAACTAGAGAAATCATTCATGCAACTATACGCACAACTTTAACATTTACACGTTGATGCTCAAATAACAAGGAACAAATGTATCTCAAGAGATGGTATATGTCGTAAGAGCACTGATACCCGAGGTCACCAAATCCCAACACAAACAGTTTCTTTTTTTCACAATATGGAACATGAACAGACAACTTTCCGTGGCAAATCATCGATCTTCTTGTCTGTTGAGAAAAAACTAAGATAAGTTTTCCAGCACCTCTTACGGTTCGAAACAGAGGAATATAAAAGACAAAAGATATTATTAATTCCAATGAATTTTACTAATGAAATTGGTAAAATCCAACATGAAGGCTGAATTCCCAACCAGGTAAACTAAGAGAAAAATGAAAAGTCGAACATGTTAGTGAGAGTAACCCAACTAGCATGTATATAACACATTCCTCCCTTCTTGGCAGACTAAGGGTTCTTCCTAATGACATAGTGTAGCATTAAGGCCATGATACAAGTGGTTATCTTTTAGGAATTAGCTCTGCATTAACCTTGCTTAAAACTTTGATATGCTGTAGTACTGTAGTACTGTGGTCACTGTGATCCTACTTCGTGCTAATGAGTTGCTCTGATCCTTACAGGCACACTCATACTAAACTGCCAAAGATAAACAAACAAAGAAGATATTTCTACTCATGAATGAAAAGAAAACAGAGCAGCAGCTTTTCACACCCTCAACAAAAACAGTATGAACCAAGCCCCCATGAAAATTTGTATACCATATCTAACTTCTCTAGGATAAAGGCAGCAACAAACAATCCAGTATCCAAATGACTGAAACTAAATTTAAAGCCTATATGGAGGGAAGTGCCACCAAACAATAGAAACAACCTCATTGAACTTCGCACACACATATCATTCCGAACCACCAAGACATGAAAACCTTCAGATATTCAGATCATACCTGATTTTGCTTTATCTATAGTTGGCTGTACAACAACATGCATTACCATAACTCCCCCACCGCCAACATCACCAAAAGGTAATTTACACTGACCCACTGTCTTGCTGTTCTCCAAAATCTTACCAAAACACATTAGCTTCACTTCATTCGCCGTCTTGGGTGTCATCGTTTTGCCTATATTCAAAGAATTGTTCAATCAAATCAAAACCAAACCAATAAAACAACACAGTAAATCACTCAATCCATAAGAAGTCACAGCATAATCCACCAATTCCAGCCAGTACTGAATTGCTCAAGATTCAACTCAACTGATTCTTCCACAAGCAGCTAAATTCAGGCACAACCATAAAAAACAAACCCAGAATCCAGAAACAATCAAAACTTTCAAACACAGTAACCATAGACTAATCAGAAAGTGAGAAGTCAAACCTTTGGGCCAATCAGAGACGACCCTCTGCTTAAGCACATCGACTGTAGACGCCGATGAGTAGCTGAACGGCCCAATATCGGACCCATCATACAGCCGGAACTTTATGTCCACCAAATCCTCCTCCGGCATCTCAAAAGCTTCCAACTTTCTCAACCTCCACTCATCCAATCCCCAAACTGATCACTACCCACTACACCTCTTCCAATTCCGCACCAGACCCTCTTCTTCTTCTCCACCTTACAATCACCCCAAGCTAAATTCAGAGAGCTCCTCTATGGAGTTTGGTGAGCTTTAAAAAAAAAAAACAAGAGAGAAGAGAAAAGGGGCTGACGTCTTAACAGGTGCGAGTTGTAACCAAAGTTCGGTGCTTTGATAACGAAATAAAAACTTAGGTCTTTTTTCTTTTCTTTTTTGGGGATGCCAACGACGTCGTTTGGCTCTAGGGCTGCAAATTTGCAAAAATCTGAATAAAAGACGAACAAAAATGAAGAGGAAGATAGAAGAGACGGACATGGAGATCGTCTGGCAGTCGCCGGCGAACCCGCCGGAGCGGAAGGATTACATCTTTCGCAACGGTAAGTTCTAATTTCTCTCAAATTTGCTCAGAGCAGTAAGTCAGTAACTAAAGTTGTGAACTTTTTGGCGGGAATGTTTTGCAGGGAGGCGCCATGTGAGACCCTACTACTTTGAGTTCATAGCTCATGTAAGCTGCTTTGGTACATTTGGGTAATTTTGTTTGGTTTTTCAGTGAAGTTTAAAACCCTAATTGGTTTGGTTGCTGGGATTTAGGTTAAGAATAGGTGGGCGGGGAAGACCATCGTTGACTTGTTCACTGACGAGTTCAAAGGCCGGAATCGTGACTACTATGTAGGAGTTCATGCTCTTGTTTTGGTTGCTTTATAGTTAGATTTGTGTTTGTGATTTAGTATGAGGTTTCTGTGACTTGTGGTTATAATGTCAGTTGTTGTGCATTGTAGATTAGTGCAGTGAAATGTGGGAGGATACAAGTTGATGGGCAGCTTGTGCCAGTTTCGTTCATAGTTAAACCGTCGCAAAAGATAAGCCACTTCCTGCACAGGTAGCTTTTGCTGGTTATAGTTTTTCATAACTGTGCAGTTGATTGAAATCTGTGCTTTGGAGTTGTTTGGCTGGGAATTGATGTAGAAGTGTTTTGTAGGCATGAACCGCCAGTGATGACTTGGGATGTGAAAATTCTTCAAACGGAACCCGATGTGGTCACCATTTGTAAACCTGCATCTGTTCCGGTGAGTAGAGGTCATCATATAATTTACCTTGATGGCGAGGAAACATGTTTGGAAACCTGATTATGTTTCTTATACCTGTTTGTTTATGGTATTGTCTTAGGTGCATCCGTGTGGTCAGTATCGTAAGAACACTGTTGTTGGCATCCTACAAGCAGAGCATGGCTTGGCACCTCTATTTCGTATCCAATGTTCAAAATATAGTACTTCTGGAAGCATATTTTTTAGGTTACTGTTGTTTCAAGTTAATGTTCCTTCATGTTGTTTTAGTTTCTTTGCAAGAAAGCTTATTATTTCAGTATCATTTCCTTACATGATTTTGTCCACTGGTGTTCTGTTTCTCTTTTGTTCAAAATCTATTGTTCTCCATGTGTGTGTGATTTATTTGCGATAAGGTTTATCACTTCATTATTCTTTCCTTGACATGATCTCACCAGCAATTCATCGGCTAGATCGTTTGGTCTCAGGACTCTTTATCTTGGCTAGAAGTGCAGCACAAGCTGACATTTTCAGGCAACAGGTAGGCCTTCTTCTACACTAGCAATCATTATACTCAAGTAAAACAAAACAATAGTTAGATTTCTCATTATATGAAGTTTAGTATGTTATACTGAAGTATAATCACTTTCTGATTATATCCCATCACTTTCTGATTATATCATTATACTCAAGTAAAACAAAACAATGCTATCCCATCACTTTCTGATTATATCACTTACTGAAGTATAGTCACTTTCTGAAGTATAACAAAACAATCATTATACTGAAGTATAATCACTTTCTGATTATATGAAGTTTAGTATGTTCATGACTTCAGGTTCATGACTTTCCATTAAATGGTTTGTGCATTCACGGTCAAATTGGATTATCTTGTTCTACGTTTAATATGTGGGTGATACGAGAGTTCTGCTTTACATGTTTTGTGGGTAAGAGATGTTTTTGTCTTTGTCCTCTAAGTAAGATGTAATGCTTGCAGATTGAGGGAGGAATGGTTCATAAACAGTACATTGCAAGAGTCATTGGCGAGTTTCCTGAAGAGGAGGTTTGCATTTGTTAAAGCTGAATGCTTAATTTGATGTTCTTCATCTTATCTTGACAGATTGTTCCTTTCTTTTTCGTCTCTCCAGCAAGTTGTAGATGCTAACATAGATCATAATGCTCGAGAAGGAAGGAGCTCTGCCGAGGTGGGTCATCTATTGCATGATGGCACTAGTTGCTGCTTAAATCATGACTTGTGGGTCATCCCCCATTGTTAAGTGGTCCTATTTTGAATTATACCAAAAAGTATGATGTTCCAGTACTGAATGATAACGTTCTCTTGTTTATGTAGGTTGGTGATTCATGTAGTGATGCTCCCACAAAGGGGAAGACTGCTTGTACAAAGTTCACTAGAATCAGTACAAATGGAATTCAGAGCATTGTCTTGTGTGAACCAGTCACTGGCCGCACTCATCAAGTATTCAAATCAACTAATTAACAAATTTCTTTTGAAACATAATATTGTCTCACTCTAATTCTTGTAAGCATACAAGCATGTCTTATGTTTTTTTGTGTTGGCTGCCTCGGTAACTTTAAATTTGCAACTACTTTATTGGACCTTTTCATATGCTTATTTTCTTCATTAGTCTGCTTTTCACTTTGTTTTCTGAAACATCTATCCCTTTTAGGAACTTAGCTCTGAAATTAGTATGCTGACAAACTCTAATGATTGCTCATTCTGTGATGTAGATACGCGTCCATTTGCAACATGCAGGCCATCCAATAGCAAATGACATGCTTTACCTGTCCAAACATGTTAGTGATCGTTCAGCTGAAGGAATGGGTGCTGATAGAGCTGCTGCTAATTCAGACCACTCTCCGGCTTCTGGTGTTGGCAAAATTAAATCCACTTCGCATGAAGATTCTAGTGAGGACTTCAGCATTGATCCAATGTGTACAAATTGTCCAAGTTTAGCTCCAAAAGGGTAAAATCTTTTCTTTTCAGGCTTGTCTGCATGAATAGTTTTTTTTATATGTATGATAAGTTGATTATATTCTTTGATGTCGACTGATTACAGCTTCCCGTGTTACTCTCAATTGCAGATACGATTATCATGAAGAGGCCTTGTGGCTACACTGTTTTAGATATTCTGGGCCCGGATGGGTTTATGAATGCCCACATCCGGATTGGGCATCACTTAGCTAGTGATTCTTGAATTCTATACTCTGAAACAAATTTGTATATCCTTATTAATAGAGAGACCCTTTTGTGAAAATCTTTGTGGTCACTTATAAATTTTCTGAAACCGTACTGCAATGCAGTTCAATATTGTTCTCATGGACTTATGAGTGGTCCATTATCTGTGGCTGTGATATTTCAATATCCTGCAATTCTAACATGTTCAACAGCAAGAAGCACAAGAGAGGGTCAGCTTTTTACTGACGGAATTTTGTCTCTATGTTAAAAATCCTAAATTTTTTATGTGCATCTTTGCCGATGATAGTGCAGGTTTGATAAAAACTAAGGTACTTAGCAATTGCTCTTCTAGTCTTCTTTGGATCCCCAGTTTGGCATTGGAAGCTAAACTTTTGTACTGAAAACAAAACGTGCAAGCTAATATGCGCGCCTCCATTATTATGATTGATTACTACTTGAGAATGATTGGATCATGCAAGAACTAGTGGTGCAATCTGAATCAGAATAAGTTGATGAGAACTGAATTCACCTAACTTGTTAAAGAAAGGAGATAAATCATGGAATCGTAACTACCAAATTACCGAAGAAGAAGCAAGCAATAGTGCAATACAGTGGAATCCACTTGATTTAACAAGTATGAAAAGTTTGAACATGTATATATAGGGGAGGATCTAAAGAGAACCTCTTTACTTTAAGAATTTGAGGATTTCTACTATTTTACATTAGTAGATGACTTCTTTTAATGATCTCAACCGTTGATCCTCTAGATTCATATGTACATTACCAGAATATAGGTCTTGGGCGACGAAAAAAAATCGTCGCCCTGTTAAAAAATTTTGTCGCCTAAGTACTTAGGCGACGACATGTCGTCGCCCAAGAATTCGTCGCCAGAAGTGCGTCGGTCAAGAACTTGGGCGACGAAAATTCAGTCCATCGTCGCCTAAGAGTTAATTCTTAGGCGACAACACGAATTTCGTCGCCTAAGACCTATATATTAGGCGACGACAACTTTCTCGTTGCCCAACAATATTCGTCGCCTAAGATTTAACGCCTTGGCCGACGAGAAATTATTTCATCGCTTAAGATCTTATAACCTGGGGCGACGAAACTAAATATTTCATCGCCTAAGATCACTACATCTTAGGCGACGATAATTTTTTTTCGTCGTCTTATATGGTAAGTCCTTGACCGACGATTTAGCAATTTCGTCGCCTAATATATATTTAATTTTTTTTTAAATATTTAAATATATAAATAATGTTTTTTTAATTTTTGCTGGAATTTTTTTCGGCATTTCTTTAAATTTTTCTAATACTAAAATTTAATTAAAAATAACACAAATTTATAAATTTATAAATAATTTATTACAAAAATTCAGTCCATCTGCCTACGGTGAAACTCGAAATCTAACTCATCATTCCCGTTCGGAGGGTCTTGAGGCTGAGGCGGCGGCTGGTCAGGCTGAGGAGGCTGCTGCTGAGGCTGGGGCCACTGAGGTAATGGTATAGGCGTAGGCATGGGCGGAAAATCAAGTCCGGCCGCATGTGCAGCGATGCATGTAGTCATCCACCGTCTCATAGCCGCCTGGTTGGCATTGGTGACTTCATTCACCCGCTCCGTATGCGCAGCCGTGGAAGCCGCATATGATTCTGCCATGGCTATCTCCCTCGCTCTTTGGGCTTCCAGCTCAGACTGTAGACATTCGACCTGATCCTGTAGCCGAGGTCTGGCTGTTGCTGCTTGATGCTCCGGCGGCTCCCTTGCGCTGAAATCCTGACGTCGTCTTCAGGATCCCCTTTCCAGCGCCTCCCATACCCCGGCAGTAGTAGCTGTTGGAACGCTGCGCGAAGGCAGTGGCCATAATCCGCGCCCCAACGGTAGGATCTGAAGTGTCGATCCTAGACATGGCCTCTGACATGTCATCCTCTGTCGTGCCCGGCCATGTGTCTTTCACCATGCCCCTCATGACCTCTTGCTCCGCCTCCCTCACCCTCGCCTAATTGGATATATTAAAAAAATATATTAATATACATTTAATAAAATGTAATTAAAATTAAAAATTAGAAAAGATAAGGAACTTACAAGATCCTCCTCAGAATGAGGATATGCCCTCTGAAAGGTCCCCACATAGGGGTTCTCCTCTGGCCGCTCTCGCCGCACGTCGTCCATGATGGCCGAAAACGACCTCGAACCGGCATGATGGTTGGTTGTGTTCTGTTGCCGGTTCTCAGCGTTCACTAGGGCGAGGTGCTTCAAAAAAAAATTTATCGTTAGTAAATATTTAAAAACATACAATTATAATTAATTCACTAATTAAATATTCAAATTTGTTTACGAATTACCTGTTTGTGAGGGTCGTTGAACTGCGTGACAAGAAGCCACCGCCACTCGTACTCCCGATACTCGAACTCCTTCGGGGTACCCGAACGGTCGCTCCCGTACTGCTTCCAGTGTTCCCGGAGGTCGTGCTTCCACTCCTTGAACCTACATATACAAAAAAAATATTAAATATATTATTAAAAAAATAAAATTTAATAATTTATTAAATAGAGGTACCTCTCCCTATGGGCCTTGTCCGCCCAGTCACGTCCCTCCTCGGGAACCACAAACCATTGCTGCATTACCACTTGTTAGTATTTTTTTCGATAATTAAATAATTTATTAGTTAAAAAAATAGTAATTGATCGAGTAAACTCACCGACATCGACTGATGGAGCATCTCCTTCACTCCATCAGGAACCTGGCTCCAGACTCCCTACAACATAGGGAGTCTGGAGCGGATGGTGCCTCCCGCGGCGCGCGTGTACCGGTTTCCCAACACGGCGTCCACCGGTTTCCCGTTGGAAAACGGGATGGCGATCCGTCCAGCGGACTCGACCGCCCTATCGAGTCCCTTGTTACTGACGGTGCCTCTCCTATTCCGCCTTCTCGTTCCGGCGGCTGTGACATTGTGAATCAAATTTAATATTAATAATACATTTTTACAAAAAAAAAAATTAAAATCGACAAAAAAGTAATAATAAATTACCTGAGGATGAGGGTGAGCCGACGGATTCGTCTCTACGTATACGTTGTATTCAAAACGAAACTTAAACTCAACACTTATATAAAAAAGTTATACAACATTAGTACATATATCGTGATTTTGGTGATCAGAGAAGAGGAACTGAAAACTGACCATCAGATACGACCAGCATAACGAATTATGTGGGTGGGCAAAAATTCAGCTCCATCGGACAAAGATAAGGGCTCGATCCGTTCGGTCAATCGGCGCGGTCAAACCCCTAAACGGACGGAAACGGCTATTCGACCCTCCAAATCACGTAATCTGGCCGTACCTTCAACTGAGAATAGTTTCCAATCGACGAGACTCTTACGAGGCTATAAAAATTTGGTAAAAAATAAATACCCGGGATAGGGCTACCACTAGGTAGAAATAAGAGAAAAATTCGTTAACCGGAACAACCGGCACCGAAATTTTACCGGAATATCTTCATTTTTCACGGGTTGACGTATTTCACCGTTCTAGTCATATCTCATCTTATGAATTTTTTGCGTTTGAGGCCTCTACGTATACGTTGTATTCAAAACGAAACTTACACTCAACACTTGTATAAAAAAGTTATACAGCATTAGTACATATATCGTGATTTTGGTGATCGGAGAAGAGGAACTGAAAACCAACCGTTAGATATGACCAGCATAATGAATTACGTGGGTGAGCAAAAATTCAGCTCCATCGGACAAAGATAAGGGCTCGATCCGTCCGGTCAATCGGCGCGGTCAAACCCCTAAACGGACAGAAACGGCTATTCGACCCTCAAAATCACGTAATCTGGACGGACCTTCAACTGATAATACTTTCCAATCGACGAAACGCTTATGGGGCTATAAAAATTTGGTAAAAAATAAATACCCGGGATAGGGCTACCACTAGGTAGAAATAAGAGAAAAATTCGTTGACCGGAACAACCGGCACCGAAATTTTACCGGAATATCTTCATTTTTCACGGGTTAACTTATTTCACCGTTACGGTCATATCGTATTTCATGAATTTTTTACGTTTGAGGCTTCTACGTATACGTTGTATTCAAAACGAAACTTAAACTCAACACAAAAAAGTTATACAACATTAGTACATATATCGTGATTTTGGTGATCGGAGAAGAGGAACTGAAAACCGACCGTCAGATATGACCAGAATAACGAATTACATGGGTGGCCAAAAATTCAGCTCCATCGGACAAAGATAAGGGCTCGATCCGTCCGGTCAATTGGCGCGGTCAAACCCCTAAACGGACGGAAACGGCTATTCGACCCTCCAAATCATGTAATCTGGCCGGACCTTCAACTGAGAATAGTTTCCAATCGACGAGAATCTTATGGGACTATAAAAATTTGGTAAAAAATAAATACCCGGGATAGGGCTACCACTAGGTAGAAATAAGAGAAAAATTCGTTGACCGGAACAACCGGCACCGAAATTTTACCGGAATATCTTCATTTTTCACGGGTTGACGTATTTCACCGTTCTAGTCATATCTCATCTCATGAATTTTTTGCGTTTGAGGCTTCTACGTATACGTTGTATTCAAAACGAAACTTACACTCAACACTTGTATAAAAAAGTTATACAGCATTAGTACATATATCGTGATTTTGGTGATCGGAGAAGAGGAACTGAAAACCGACCATCAGATATGACCATAATAATGAATTACGTGGGTGAGGAAAAATTCAGCTCCATCGGATAAAGATAAGGGCTCGATCCGTCCGGTCAATCGGCGCGGTCAAACCCCTAAACGGACAGAAACGGCTATTCGACCCTCAAAATCACGTAATCTGGACGGACCTTCAACAGATAATAATTTCCAATCGATGAGACGCTTATGGGGCTATAAAAATTTGGTAAAAAATAAATACCCGGGATAGGGCTACCACTAGATAGAAATAAGAGAAAAATTCGTTGACCGGAACAACCGGCACCGAAATTTTACCGGAATATCTTCATTTTTCACAGGTTAACTTATTTCACCGTTCCGGTCATATCGTATTTCATGAATTTTTTGCGTTTGAGGCTTCTACGTATACGTTGTATTCAAAACGAAACTTAAACTCTAACACAAAAAAGTTATACAACATTAGTACATATATCGTGATTTTGGTGATCGGAGAAGAGGAACTGAAAACCGACCATCAGATATGACCAGAATAACGAATTACATGGGTGGCCAAAAATTCAGCTCCATCGGACAAAGATAAGGGCTCGATCCGTCCGGTCAATCGGCGCGGTCAAACCCCTAAACGGACGGAAACGGCTATTCGACCCTCCAAATCACGTAATCTGGCCGGACATTCAACTGAGAATAGTTTCCAATCGACGAGACTCTTACGGGGCTATAAAAATTTGGTAAAAAATAAATACCCGGGATAGGGCTACCACTAGGTAGAAATAAAAGAAAAATTCGTTGACCGGAACAACCGGCACCGAAGTTTTACCGGAATATCTTCATTTTTCACGGGTTGACGTATTTCACCGTTCCAGTCATATCTCAATTCATGAATTTTTTGCGTTTGAGGCCTCTACGTATACGTTGTATTCAAAACGAAACTTACACTCGTATAAAAAAGTTATACAGCATTAGTACATATATCGTGATTTTGGTGATCGGAGAAGAGGAACTGAAAACCGACCGTCAGATATGACCAGAATAATGAATTACGTGGGTGAGCAAAATTCAGCTCCATCGGACAAAGATAAGGGCTCGATCCGTCCGGTCAATCGGCGCGGTCAAACCCTTAAACGGACAGAAATGGCTATTCGACCCTCCAAATCACGTAATCTGGACGGACCTTCAACTGATAATACTTTCCAATCGACGAGACGCTTATGGAGCTATAAAAATTTGGTAAAAAATAAATACCCGGGATAGGGCTACCACTAGGTAGAAATAAGAGAAAAATTCGTTGACCGGAACAACCGGCACCGAAATTTTACCGGAATATCTTCATTTTTCACGGGTTAACTTATTTCACCGTTCCGGTCATATCGTATTTCATGAATTTTTTGCGTTTGAGGCTTCTACGTATACGTTGTATTCAAAACGAAACTTAAACTCAACACATAAAAAAGTTATACAACATTAGTACATATATCGTGATTTTGGTGATCGGAGAAGAGGAACTGAAAACCGACCATCAAATATGACCAGAATAACGAATTACATGGGTGGCCAAAAATTCAGCTCCATCGGACAAAGATAAGGGCTCGATCCGTCCGGTCAATCGGCGCGGTCAAACCCCTAAACGGACGGAAACGGCTATTCGACCCTCCAAATCACGTAATCTGGCCGGACCTTCAATTGAGAATAGTTTCCAATCGACGAGACTCTTACGGGGCTATAAAAATTTGGTAAAAAATAAATACCCGGGATAGGGCTACCACTAGGTAGAAATAAGAGAAAAATTAGTTGACCGGAACAACCGGCACCGAAATTTTACCGGAATATCTTCATTTTTCATGGGTTGACGTATTTTACCGTTCCGGTCATATCTTATTTCACTAATTTTTTGCGTTCGAGGCTTCTACGTATACGTTGTATTCAAAACGAAACTTACACTCGTATAAAAAAGTTATACAACATTAGTACATATATCGTGATTTTGGTGATCGGAGAAAAGGAACTGAAAACCGACCGTCAGATATGACCAGCATAATGAATTACGTGGGTGAGCAAAAATTCAGCTCCATCGGACAAAGATAAGGGCTTGATCTGTCCGGTCAATCGGCGCGGTCAAACCCCTAAACGGACGGAAACGGCTATTCGACCCTACAAATCACGTAATCTGGCCGGACCTTCAACTGAGAATAGTTTCCAATCAACGAGACTCTTACGGGGCTATAAAAATTTGGTAAAAAATAAATATCCGGGATAGGGCTACCACTAGGTAGAAATAAGAGAAAAATTCGTTGACCGGAACAACCGGCACCGAAATTTTACCGGAATATCTTCATTTTTCATGGGTTAACATATTTCACCGTTCCAGTCATATCGTATTTCACGACTTTTTTGTGTTTGAGGCTTCTACGTATACGTTGTATTCAAAACGAAACTTAACACATAAAAAAGTTATATAACATTAGTACATATATCGTGATTTTGGTGATCGGAGAAGAGGAACTGAAAACTGACCGTTAGATATGACCAACATAACGAATTACATGGGTGAGAAAAAATTCAGCTCCATCGGACAAAGATAAGGACTCGATCCGTCCGGTCAATCTGTGCGGTCAAACCCCTAAATGGACGGAAACGGCTATTCGACCCTACAAATCACGTAATCTGGCCGGACCTTCAACTGAGAATAGTTTCCAATCAATGAAATTCTTACGGGGCTATAAAAATTTGGTAAAAAATAAATACCCGGGATAGGGCTACCACTAGGTAGAAATAAGAGAAAAAATCGTTGACCGGAACAACCGGCACCGAAATTTTACCGGAATATCTTTATTTTTCACTGGTTGACGTATTTCACCGTTCCGGTCATATCTTATTTCAAGACTTTTTTGAGTTTGAGGCCTCTACGTATACGTTGTATTCAAAATGAAACTTAAACTCAACACTTATATAAAAAAGTTATACAACATTAGTACATATATCTTGATTTTGGTGATCGGGGAAGAGGAACTGAAAAAAGACCATTAGATATGACCAGTATAACGAATTACGTGGGTGGGCAAAAATTCAGCTCCATCGGACAAAGATAAGGGCTCGATCCGTCCGGTCAATCGGCGCGGTCAAACCCCTAAACGGACGGAAACGGCTATTTGACCCTCCAAATCACGTAATCTGGCCGGACCTTTAACTGAGAATAGTTTCCAATTGACGAGACGCTTACGGGGCTATAAAATTTGGTAAAAAATAAATACCCGGGATAGGGCTATCACTAGGTAGAAATAAGAGAAAAATTCGTTGACCGGAACAACCGGCACCGAAATTTTACCGGAATATCTTCATTTTTCACGGGTTGACGTATTTCACCGTTCCGGTCATATCTTATTTCAAAACTTTTTTGCGTTTGAGGTGTCTACGTATATGTTGTCTTCAAAACGAAACTTCAACTCAACACTAGTGAAAAAGTTATACAACATTAGTACATATATCATGATTTTGGTGATCGGTGAAGAGGAACTGAAAACCGACCGTCAAATATGACCAGCATAATGAATTACGTGGGTGGGAAAAAATTCAGCTCCATCGGACAAAGATAAGGGCTCGATCCGTCCGGTCAATCGGCGCGGTCAAACCCCTAAACGGACGGAAACGGCTATTCGACCCTCCAAATCACGTAATCTGGCCGGACCTTCAACTGAGAATAGTTTCCAATCGACGAGATGCTTATGGGGCTATAAAAATTTGGTAAAAAATAAATACCCGGGATAGGGCTACCACTAGGTAGAAATAAGAGAAAAATTCGTTGACCGGAACAACCGGCACCGAAATTTTACCGTAATATCTTCATTTTTCACGGGTTGACGTATTTCACCATTCCGGTCATATTTCATTTCATGAATTTTTTTGCGTTTGAGGCCTCTACGTATACGTTGTATTCAAAACGAAACTTGAACTCAACACTTATAAGTTATACAACATTAGTACATATATCTTGATTTTGGTGATCGGAGAAGATGAACTGAAAAACGACCGTCAGATATGACTAGTATAACGAATTACATGGGTGGGCAAAAATTCAGCTCCATCAGACAAAGATAGGGGCTCGATCCTTCCGGTCAATCGGCTTGGTCAAACCCCTAAACGGACGGAAACGGCTATTCAACCCTCCAAATCACGTAATCTGGCCGGACCTTCAACTGAGAATAGTTTCCAATCGACGAGACGCTTACGGGGCTATAAAAATAAAAAACATTTCCTTAAAATTTAAATGTGTTTTATTTATTTTAATTATTCGGATTATATTGGCCGACGAATTACCCTTATTTCGTCGGCCAATATTATACTTGGGCGACGATATTTGTTAAATTCGTCGCCTAAGGGTAAAAATAAAAAAGCTGTACAATGAAATTTAAATGTGCTTTATTTATTTTAATTATTCGGATTATCTTGGCCGACGAATTACCCTAATTTCGTCGGCCAATATGATACTTGGGCGACGATATTTGTTAAATTCGTCGCCCAAGGGTAAAAATAAAAAATCCTGTACAATGAAATTTAAATATGCTTTATTTAATTTAATTATTCGTATTATCTTGGCCGACGAATTACCCTAATTTCGTCGGCCAATATGATACTTAGACGACGATATTTGTTAAATTCGTCGCCCAATATGATACTTGTGCAATGAAATTTAAATGTGTTTTATTTTATTTTAATTATTCAGATTACTCTTGGCCGACGAAATTAGGGTAATTCGTCGGTCAAGATGTTATTAGGCCGACGAAATGCTTGTATTTCGTCGGCCAAGGAAAAATAAAAAAATAAAACACTTAGGCGACGATATATTTGAGTTTCGTCGCCTAAGGATTAAAAACACTTAAGCGACGACAAAATATAGTTGTCGCCGAAGAATAAAAACTTAGGCGACGATATAAATATCTTAGGCGACGAAATATTGTTTTGTCGCCCTAGTTTCTATATTAGGCGACGGAATTTAGCCTTAGGCGACGATTTTTGATTTCGTCGCTTAAAGTGGAACTTTAGGCGACAATTTTTTTTTCGTCGCCTAAGTTCCCTCTTAGGCGACGAAAAAAAAATCGTCGCCCTATTTTTTAAGTTTCGTCGCCTAAGGCTTTATTTTTGGTAGTGGTAAGAAACATGTCTACAAAATTTCAACTAATTCCATAATCATTTGGTCATTCAAATTGATGTAAACAATTGTTAGTTGTTAGATAAAATTAAAATGAATATTGTGCTAATCAAATGGTTAAACGTTTTTTATTTTGGTTAATTTTTTGTAGGATTCATATGTGAGTAAGTAACTAGGGAATGAGTGACTTTGATTGTCAAAATATATGCTAGAACTAAAAACATCCTTACTTTAACAGTTTAAGAAGGTCCTCTCTAGATCCGGACTTTATATATATAAGAAACTTCACACTTCAAATCGCTTTGCTCTGGATGAGAACTGTGTGTGTGTATATATATATTCCAGATATTAGATATATGGGTGTGTGTTTATATGGATCCTTAACTAATTCTTACAAGTATCCTTGTGATCAAACTATTATTGTACCTAATATCAAGATATTAGATATGAGATTTTCTTTATTGGACCATCCGCCTTGGTGGTGAATATTTTGGTTGAGGACTGAGATTTCTTAGATTCTGACCCCATATTCCACTTGGATAAGAGATGGTGCATTAGTTCAAGACGGCCCCATAAGGCGGGTCATGGAGGTTAAGGCCGTCCAAGGCGGGTCAAGACGGCCCCATGGCAGCCCTAGGCCGCCCCTTGGAGGGTCTAGGAAGGTCAAGGTGGCCCTAGGCGGGAGTCTAGGAGGGTCAACGCGGTTCAAAGTGGCCCCTTTGCGGCCATAGGAGGGTCATTGCGGCTCCTTGGCGAGTTAGGATGTTCAAAGCTGCCCTTAGCGGCCTTATATAGGTCAAAGCGGCTCAAGGCGGGTTAAAGCAGGTCAAGATAGCCCAAGGTGGGTCAAGGCGGCCTAAAGCAATCCAAGGCAGGTTAAAGTAGGTCAAGACGGGTCAAAGTGGGTCAAGACGGCACTAGGCGCGCCAAGGAGGGTCAAGGCGGCCCAATGCGGGTTAAGGCGGCCCAAGGCTGTCCAAAGTGGGTCAAGGCGGCCCCATGGTTGTCCTAGGTGAGTCAAGGCAGCCTAAAGCGGGTCAAGGTGTTCCAAGGCGGGCCAAAGCGGGTCAAGGCAGCCCTAGACAGGTCAAGGTGGCCCCATGGCGGCCCTATGCAGCACCATGGCGGCCCTAGGCATCCCCTTGAAGGCTATAGGTGGGCCCTAGGGAGGTCAAAACAACCTTGGGCGTGTAAAGGCAGCCTCTCGACGGGTCATGACGTCCCCTTGGCAGCTCTTGGCTTGTCAAGGCGTCCCTTTGGTGGCCCTAGGCAGGTCAAGGGTCAAGGTGGACTAAAGCAGTCCCAAGCGGCTCAAGACGGCTCCATGGCAGCCCTATAAGGGTCAAGGCGGCCCTATGAGGTTCAAGGCGGCCCTTTTGCAGCCCTATGAGGGTCATGGTGGCCCCTTGGCGGGTTAGGAGGTTCAAGGTGGCTTAAGGCGGCCCCATGGCAGCCCTTTATGTGTCAAAGTGGCCCAAGTCGGCTTAAGGCGGCCCTAAGCGGGTCTCGGAGGGTCAAGACGGTCCAAAGCGGGTCAAGGCAGGTCAAGGCGGCTCAAGGCCGCCCCTATGCAACCCTACGAGGGTCATGGCGGCCCCTTGGTTGGTTAGGAGGTTCAAGGCGCCCCTATGTGGCCCTAGGAGGGTCATGGTGGCCCCTTGGCGGGTTAGGAAGTTCAAGGTGGCTTAAGGCGGCCCCAGGATAGCTCTATATTGGTCAAAGTGGCCCAAAGCGGGTTAAGGCGGGTCAAGGCGGCCCAAAACAGTCCAAGGCGGCTCAAGGTGGCCCCAATGGCGGCCCCATGGCAGCCCTATATGGGTCAAAGTGACCGAAGGCGGGATAAGGCGGCCCAAGACGAGTTAAGGCGGCCCAAAGCAGTCCATGGCGCGGCCCCAATGGCAGCCCTATGCGGGTCTAGCAGGGTCTAGGTGGCCCAAGATGGTTCAAGGCGGGTCTAGAAGGGTCAAGGCAAGTCTAGCAAGGTCAAGGAGGCACTAGGCGGGCCTAGGAGGGTCAAGGCGTCTTAAAGCGGTTCAAAGCGGGTCAAGACGTGTCAAAGCGGCCCAAGGCAGGTCAAAGCAGCCTAAGGCAGGCCAAGGCGGCCCTAGACAGGTCAAGGTGGCCCTAGACAAGTCAAGGCAACCATATAGCGTCCCTAGGCAGGCCCTTGACAGCCATATGCAGGTCATGGCGGGCCCTAGGGACGTCAAAACAACCCTAGGTGTGTAAAGGTCGCTCCTCAGTGGGTCATGGCGGCCCTAGGCAAGTCAAGGTAGCCTCTTGGCATCCCTAGACGGGTCAAGGTGGGCCTAGGAGGGTCAAGACATGTAAAGGCAGCCCCGTGGTGGCCCTAGGTTGCTTGGTAGGGCCGATGAGGGTCAAGGCGGGCTAAAGCGGGTTAAGGCGGCCCTAGACGGGCCTCGGAGGGACATGGCGACCCCTTGGCGGCTTCTTGGTGGCCATAGGCAGGTCTAGGAAGGTCAAGCCGGTTCAAGACAGGTCAAGGCGTTCCAAGCTGGGTCAAGGCTTGCCAAGGCGGTTTAAGGCGGCTCATGACGTGTTAAGGCGGGTCAAGCCAGCCTTAGGCGGTTCAAGGCTTGCCAAGGCCAAGGCAGTCCAAGGCGGTCCAAGGCGGGTCATGACAGGTTAATGCGGTCTAAGGCGGGCCAAGGCAGTCCAAGGTGGCCTCATGGTGGCCCTAAGCAGCCACTTAGTGGGTCTAGGGGGGTCAAGGTGGCCCCTAGGTAGGTTTAGGAGGGTTAAGGCGGTTCCAGGCGGCCCCTTTGTAGCCCTAGGAGGGTCATGGGGGTCATGGAGGCCCTTTGGTGACCTTATTTGGGTCAAAGCGGGTTAAAGCAAGTCAAGATAGCCCAAGGAGGCCCAAAGCAGTCCAAGGCGGGTTAAGGCGGGTCAAGGCAGCCCTAGGTAGCCACATGGCGGCGCTAGGCAAGCCCTTGGCAGCCATATGCGGGTCATGGTGGGCCCTAGGGAGGTCAAAACAAACCTAGGCATGTAAGAGCAGCCCCTCGGCGGGTCAAGACGTCCCTTGGTGGCCCTAGGAGGGTCAAGACGTGTAAAGCCAACCTCGTGGTGGCCATAGGTTGCTTGGCAGGGCCGAGTAGGGTCAAGGTGGCCTAAGGCGGGTTAAGGCGGCACTAGACGGGCCTCGGAGGGACATGGCGGCTTCTTGGTGGCCCTAGGCGGGTCTAGGACGGTCAAGGCGGCCCTAGGCAGTTCAAGGCAGGTCAAGGCGGTCCAAAGCGGGTCAAGACTTGCCAAGGCGGTTTAAGGTAGGTTAAGGTGGTCCAAGCCGGGTCATGACTGGTTAAGGCTGTCCCTTTGCGGCCCTAGGCGAGTCTAAGAGGGTTATGGCTGTTCAAGACGGCCCCTTTGCAGCCCTAGGAGGGTCATGGAGGCCCTTTGGCGGCTTAAGGTGGCCTCTTGGCGGCCTTATATGGGTCAAAGTGGCCCAAGGCGGGTTAAAGCAGGTCAAGACAGTCCAAGATGGGTCAAGGTGGTCCAAGGCGGGTCATGGCGGGTTAAGGTGGTCCCTTTGTGGCCCTAGGCGAGTCTAAAAGGGTCAAGGCGGTTCAAGGTGGCCCCTTTGCGGCCCTAGGAGGGTCATGGAGACCCCTTGGCGGGTTAGGAGGTTCAAAGCGGCTTAAGGCGGCCTCTTGGTGGCCTTATATAGGTCAAAGCGGCTAAAGGCGGCTTAAAGCAGGCCAAAGCAGGTCAAGACAGCCTAAGGCGGGTCAAGGCGGCCCAAAGCAGTCCAAGGCGAGTCAAGGCAGGTTTAGGCGGGTTAAGACGTGTCAAGGCGGGTTAAAACGGGTTAAGGCGGGTCAAGACGGCCCTAGGTAGCCACATGACGGCATTAGGCAGGCCTTTGGCGGCCATAGGCGGGTCATGGCGGCCCTAAGGAGGTCAAAACAACCCTAGGTGTGTAAGGGCAGCCCCTCGGCGTGTCAAGACGTCCGTTTAGCAGCCTTAGGCAGGTCAAGGCGGCCTCTTGGCATCCCTAGACAAGTCAAGGTGGCTCTAGGTGGGTCTAGGAGGATCAAGACGTGTAAAGGTAGCCCCGTGGCGGCCCTAGTTTGCTTGGCAGGGACGAGGAGGGTCAAAGAGACCCAAGACGGGTTAAGGCAGCTCTAGATGGGCATCAGAGGGACATGACGGCTTCTTGGTGGCCCAAAGCAGGTCATAGCGGGTTATAGCGGTCCAAGGTGGGTCAAGGCAGCCTTAAATAGTCTAAGGCGTGTCATGGCAAGTTAAGGCGGTCCAAGGCATTCCAAGGCGGGTCAAGGCAGCCCCATTGCGGCCCTAGGGAGCTCATGGCGGGCCCTAGGGAGGTCAAAACAAACCTAGGCGTGTAAGAGCAGCCCCTTGACGGGTCAAGACGTCCCTTGGCGGCCTTAGGCAGGTTAAGGCGGCCTCTTGGCATTCCTAGACGGGTTAAGGTGGCCCTAGGTGGGTCTAGGAGGGTCAAGACGTGTAAAGCCAGCCCCGTGGTGGCCCTAGGTTGCTTGGCAGGGCCGAGGAGGGTCAAGACGGCCTAAGGCGGGTTAAGGTGGCCCTAGATGGGCCTTAGAGGGACATGGCGGCTTCTTGGTGGCCCTAGGCGGGTCTAGGAGGGTCAAGGCGGCCCTAGGCGGTTCAAGGCAAGTTAAGGCGTTCTAAAGCGGGTCAAGTCTTACCAAGGCGGTTTAAGGCGGGTTAAGGCGGTCCAAGGCGGGTCATGGCGGGTTAAGGTGGTCCCTTTGCGGCCTTAGGTGAGTTTAAGAGGGTCATGGCGGTTCAAGGCGGCCCCTTTGCGGCCCTAAGAGGGTCATGGAAGCACCTTGGCGGCTTAGGAGGTTCAAGGCGGCTTAAGGTGGCCTCTTGGCGGCCTTATATGGGTCAAAGCGGCCCAAGACGGGTTAAGGTGGCCTCTTGGCTTCCCTAGACAGGTCAAGGTGCCCCTAGGTGGGGCTAGGTGGATCAAGACATGTAAAGGTAGCCCCATGGTAGCCCCATGGTAGCCCTAGGTTACTTGGCAGGGCCGAGGAGGGTCAAGGAGGCCCAAGACGGGTCAAGGCGGGTCAAGACGGGTTAAGGCGGCCCTAGACGAGACTCGAAGGGACATGACAGCTTGTCGGTGACCCAAGGCAGGTCAAGGCGGGTCAAGGCGGGTCAAGGCTTGCCAAGGTGGTTTAAGGCGGGTCATGGCGGGTTAAGGCCATCCAAGGCGGGTCAAGACGGCCCCATGGCGGCCCTAGGCCGCCCCTTGGCGGGTCTAGGAAGGTCAAGGCGGCCCTAGGCGGGGGTCTAGGAGGGTCAACGCGGTTCAAAGCGGCCCCTTTGCGGCCATAGGAGGGTCATTACGGCTCCTTGGCGAGTTAGGATGTTCAAGGCTGCCATTAGCGGCCTTATATAGGTCAAAGCGGCTCAAGGCGCGTTAAAGCAGGTCAAGATAGCCCAAGGTGGGTCAAGGCGGCCTAAAGCAGTCCAAGGCGGGTTAAAGTAGGTCAAGACGGGTCAAAGTGGGTCAAGACGGCACTAGGCGCGTCAAGGAGGGTCAAGGCCGCCCAAGGCGGGTTAAGGCGGCCCAAGGCTGTCCAAAGTGGGTCAAGGCGGCCCCATGGTTGTCCTAGGTGAGTCAAGGCAGCCTAAAGCGGGTCAAGGTGTTCCAAGGCGGTCCAAAGCGGGTCAAGGGAGCCCTAGACAGGTCAAGGTGGCCCCATGGTGGCCCTATGCAGCACCATGACGTCCCTAGGCATCCCCTTGACGGCTATAGGTGGGCCCTAGGGAGGTCAAAACAACCTTAGGCGTGTAAAGGCAGCCTCTCGACGGGTCATGACGTCCCCTTGGCAGCTCTTGGCTTGTCAAGGCGTCCCTTTGGTGGCCCTAGGCAGGTCAAGGGTCAAGGTGGCCTAAAGCAGTCCCAAGCGGCTCAAGACGGCTCCATGGTAGCCCTATAAGGGTCAAGGCAGCCCTAGGAGGTTCAAGGCGGTCCAAGGCGCTCAAGGCGGGTCAAGAAGGCCCTAGGAGGGTCAAGGCGGTTCAAGGCAGGTCAAGGCGGTCCATGGTGGGTGAAGGCAGGTCAAGGCGGCCCAAGACGGGTCAAGGCGGCCAAAGGCGGCCCTTTTGCAGCCTTATGAGGGTCATGGCGGCCCCTTGGCGGGTTAGGAGGTTCAAGGTGGCTTAAGGCGGCCCCATGGCAGCCCTTTATGTGAAAGTGGCCCAAGTCGGCTTAAGGCGGCCCTAGGCGGGTCTCGGAGGGTCAAGGCGGTTCAAGGCTGGCAAGGTGGCCCATGGTGGGTTAAGGCGGCCTTGGGATGGGTAAGGAGGGTCAAGGCGGTCCAAAGCGGGTCAAGGAAGGTCAAGGTGGCTCAAGACGGGTCAAGGCTGCCCCTTTGCAGCCCTATGAGGGTCATGGCAGCCCTTTGGTGGGTTAGGAGGTTCAAGGCACCCCTATGTGGCCCTAGGAGGGTCATGGCGGCCCCTTGGCGGGTCAGGAAGTTCAAGGTGGCTTAAGGCGGCCCCATGATAGCTCTATATGGGTCAAAGTGGCCCAATGCGGGTTAAGGCGGGTCAAGGCGACCCAAAACAGTCCAAGGCGGCTCAAGGTGGCCTCAATGGCGGCCCTATGCGGGTCTAGGTGGCCCAAGATGGTTCAAGGCGGGTCTAGAAGGGTCAAGGCAAGTCTAGCAAGGTCAAGGCGGCACTAGGCGGGCCTAGGAGGGTCAAGGCGTCTTAAAGCGGTTCAAAGCGGGTCAAGACGTGTCAAAGAGGCCCAAGGCGGGTCAAAGCAGCCTAAGGCAGGCCAAGGCGGCCCTAGACAGGTCAAGGTGGCCCTAGACAAGTCAAGGCAACCATATAGCGTCCCTAGGCAGGCCCTTGACAGCCATATGCAGGTCATGGCGGGCCATAGGGACGTCAAAACAACCCTAGGTGTGTAAAGGCCGCTCCTCAGCGGGTCATGGCGGCCCTAGGCAAGTCAAGGCAGCCTCTTGGCATCCCTAGACGGGTCAAGGTGGCCCTAGGTGGGCCTAGGAGGGTCAAGACGTGTAAAGGCAGCCCCGTGGCAGCCCTAGGTTGCTTGGTAGGGCCGATGAGGGTCAAGGCAGGCTAAAGCGGGTTAAGGCGGCCCTAGACGGGCCTGGAGGGACATGGCGACCCCTTGGCAAGTCATGGCGGCTTCTTGGTGGCCATAGGTAGGTCTAGGAGGGTCAAGGCGGTTCAAGACAGGTCAAGGTGTTCCAAGCCGGGTCAAGGCTTGAAAAGGCGGTTTAAGGCGGGTTAAGGCGAGTCAAGCCAGCCTTAGGCGGTTCAAGGCTTGCCAAGGCGGTCCAAGGCAGGTCAAGGCTGGCCAAGGAGGTCCAAGGCGGGTCATGACAGGTTAATGCGGTCTAAGGCGGGCCAAGGCAGTCCAAGGCGGCCTCATGGTGGCCCTAGGCAGCCACTTGGTGGGTCTAGGGGGGTCATGGTTTCCCCTAGGTGGGTTTAGGAGGGTCAAAACGGTTCCAGGCGGCCCATTTGTAGCCCTATGAGGGTCATAGGGGTCATGGAGGCCCCTTGGCGGCCTTATTTGGGTCAAAGCGGGTTAAAGCAGGTCAAGACAGCCCAAGGAGGCCTAAAGCAGTCCAAGGCGGGTTAAGGCGGGTCAAGGCGAGTTAAGATGGGTTTAGGCGGGCCAAGGCGGATTAAAGCGGGTTAAGACGGGTTAGGGCGGGTCAAGGCGGCCCTAGGTAGCCACATGGCGGCGCTAGGCAAGCCCTTGGCAGCCATATGCGGGTCATTGCGGGCCCTAGGGAGGTCAAAACAAACCTAGGCGTGTAAGAGCAGCCCCTTGACGGGTCAAGACGTCCCTTGGCGGACCTAGGCAGGTCAAGGCGGCCTCTTAGCGTCCCTAAACGGGTCATGGTGGCCCTAGGTGGGCCTAGGAGGGTCAAGACGTGTAAAGCCAGCCTCGTGGTGGCCATAGGTTGCTTGGCAGGGCCGAGGAGGGTCAAGGTGGCCTAAGGCGGGTTAAGGCGGCACTAGACGGGCCTCGGAGGGACATGGCGGCTTCTTGGTGGCCCTAGGCGGGTCTAGGACGGCCCTAGGCGGTTCAAGGCAAGTCAAGGCGGTCCAAAGTGGGTCAAGACTTGCCAAGGCGGTTTAAGGCAGGTTAAGGTTGTCCAAGCCGGGTCATGACGGGTTAAGGCTGTCCCTTTGCGGCCCTAGGCGAGTCTAAGAGGGTTATGGCTGTTCAAGGTGGCCCCTTTGCAGCCCTAGGAGGGTCATGGAGGCCCTTTGGCGGCTTAAGGTGGCCTCTTGGCGGCCTTATATGGGTAAAAGTGGCCCAAGGCGGGTTAAAACAGGTCAAGATAGTCCAAGGCGGGTTAAGGTGGTCCAAGGCAGGTCATAGCGGGTTAAGGCGGTCCCTTTGTGGCCCTAGGCGAGTCTAAAAGGGTCAAGGCGGTTCAAGGTGGCCCCTTTGCTGCCCTAGGAGGGTCATGGAGACCCCTTGGCGGGTTAGGAGGTTCAAAGCGGCTTAAGGCGGCCTCTTGGTGGCCTTATATAGGTCAAAGCGGCTAAAGGCGGCTTAAAGCAGGCCAAAGCAGGTCAAGACAGCCTAAGGCGGGTCAAGGCGGCCCAAAGCAGTCCAAGGCGAGTCAAGGCAGGTTTAGGCGGGTTAAGGCGTGTCAAGGCGGGTTAAAACGGGTTAAGGCGGGTCAAGACGGCCCTAGGTAGCCACATGACGGCATTAGGCAGGCCTTTGGCGGCCATAGGCGGGTCATGGCGGGCCCTAAGGAGGTCAAAACAACCCTAGGTGTGTAAGGGCAGCCCCTTGGCGTGTCAAGACGTTTGTTTAGCGGCCCTAGGCAGGTCAAGGCGGCCTCTTGGCGTCCCTAGACAGGTCAAGGTGGCTCTAGGTGGGTCTAGGAGGATCAAGACGTGTAAAGGTAGCCCCGTGGCGGCCCTAGTTTGCTTGGCAGGGCCGAGGAGGGTCACAGAGACCCAAGACGGGTTAAGGCGGGTTAAGGCGGCCCTAGATGGGCATCGGAGGGACATGACGGCTTCTTGGTGGCCCAAAGCAGGTCATAGCGGGTTATAACGGTCCAAGGTGTGTCAAGGCAACCTTAGGTAGTCCAAGGCGTGTCATGGCAAGTTAAGGCGGTCCAAGGAATTCCAAGGCGGGTCAAGGCAGCCCCATTGGGGCCCTAGGGAGCTCATGGCGGGCCCTAAGGAGGTCAAAACAAACCTAGGCGTGTAAGAGCAGCCCCTCGACGGGTCAAGACGTCCCTTGGTGGCCTTAGGCAGGTTAAGGCGGCCTCTTGGCATCCCTAGACGAGTTAAGGTGGCCCTAGGTGGGCCTAGGAGGGTCAAGACGTGTAAAACCAGCCCCGTGGTGGCCCTAGGTTGCTTGGCAGGGCCGAGAAGGGTGAAGACGGCCTAAGGCGGGTTAAGGCGGCCCTAGATGGGCCTTGGAGGGACATGACGGCTTCTTGGTGGCCCTAGGCAGGTCTAGGAGGGTCAAGGCTGCCCTAGGCGGTTCAAGGCAAGTTAAGGCGGTCTAAAGCGGGTCAAGGCTTACCAAGGCGGTTTAAGGCGGGTTAAGGCGGTCCAAGGCGGGTCATGGCGGGTTAAGGTGGTCCCTTTGCGGCCTTAGGTGAGTTTAAGAGGGTCATGGCAGCCCCTTTGCGGCCCTAGGAGGGTCATGGAAGCCCCTTGGCGGCTTAGGAGGTTCAAGGTGGCTTAAGGTGGCCTCTTGGCGGCCTTATATGGCTCAAAGCGGGCCAAGGCGGGTTAAAGCAGGTCAAGACAGCCCAAGACGGGTCAAGGTGGTCCAAGGAGGGTCAAGGTCGTCCAAGGCGGGTCATGGCGGGTTAAGGCGGTCCCTTTGCGGCCCTAGGCGAGTGTAAAAGGGTCAAGGCGGCCCCTTTGCGGCCCTAGGAGGGTCATGGAGGCCCCTTGACGGGTTAGGAGGTTCATGGCGGCTTAAGGCGGCCTCTTGGCGGCCTTATATGGGTTAAAGCGGCCCAAAGCGGGTCAAGGCGGCCCAAAGCAATCTAAGGCGGGTTAAGGCGGCCATAGGTAGCCACATGACGACATTAGGCAGGTCCTTAGCGACCATAGGTGGGTCATGGCGGGACCTAGGGAGGTCAAAACAACCCTAGGTGTGTAAGGGCAACCCCTCGGCGTGTCAAGACGTCCGCTTGGCGGCCTTAGGCAGCTCAAGACGGCCTCTTGGCATCCCTAGACGGGTCAAGTGGCTCTAGGTGGGCCTAGGAGGATCAAGACGTGTAAAGGTAGCCCCGTGGCGGCCCTAGGTTGCTTGGCAGGGCCGAGGAGGTTCAAAGAGGCCTAAGACGGGTTAAGGTGGGTCAAGGCCGCTTCTTGCGGCCCTAAACGGGCATCGGAGGGACATGACGGCTTCATGGTGGCCCAAGGTAGGTCAAGGCGGGTCATGACAGGTTAAGGCGGTCCAAGGCAGTCCAAGGCGGTTCAAGACGGCCCCATAGCCGCCCTATGGAGGTCAAGGCGGGCCCTAGGGAGGTCAAAACAACCCTAAGAGTGTAAGAGCAGCCCCTCGGTGGGTCAAGACGTCCGCTTAGCAGCCCTAGGCAGGTCAAGGCGGCCTCTTGGCGTCCCTAGATGGGTTAAGGTGGCCCTAGGTGGGCCTAGGAGGATCAAGACATGTAAAGGTAGCCCAGTGGCGGCCTTAGGTTGCTTGGCTGGGCCGAGGAGGGTCAAAGAGGCCCAAGACGGGTTAAGGCGGGTCAAGGCCGGTTAAGGTGGCCCTAGACGGGCATTGGAGGGAAATGACGGCTTCTTGGTAGCCCAAGGCAGGTCAAGGCTTGCCAAGGCGGGTCATGGCGGGTTAAGGAGGTCCAAGGCGGGTCAAGGCAGCCTTAGGTACTCCAAGGTGGGTTATGACGGGTTAAGGCGGTCCAAGGTAGTCCAAGGCGGGTTGAGGCGGCCCCATGGCAGCCCGAAGCAACCCCTTGGCGACTCTAGAAAGGTAAAGGTGGCCCTAGGCGGGGGTCTAGGAGGGTCATGGCAGCCCTTTGGCGGGTTAGGAGGTTCATGGTGGCCTTATATGGTTCAAAGCGACCCAAGGCGGGTTAAAGGGGGTCAAGACAGCCCTAGGCGGGCCAAGGTAGCCCTAAACAGGCCTAGGAGGGTCATTGCAGGTTAAGGCGGTTTAAGGCGGGTCAAGGTGGGTCAAAGCAGCCTAAGACATGTTAAGGTGGCCCCATGGTGGCCCTAAAAGCCCCTTAGCGGCCCTAGGGGAGGGTTGGTGGGCTCTAGGAAGGTCAAAACAGCCCTAGGCGTGTAAAGGCAGTCCCTTGGTGGGTCAAGATGTCCCCAAGACGAGAAAAGGCGGGCCAAGGAGGGAAAAGGCGGCCCTAGACGGGCCTTGGTGAGTTATGGCGGCTTATTGGTGGCCCTAGGCGGGTCTAGGAGGGTCAAGGCCATCCAAGGCTGTTCAAGGTGGGTTAAGGCGAGCTAAAGCGGTCCATGGCGGGTCATGGAGGGTCAAAGCGGTCCAAGGTGGGTCAAGGCTAGCAAAGGCAGTCTAAGGAGGGTCAAGGCGGTCCATGGCTGGTCATGGTGAAACAAGGCAGTCCAAGGCGGGTCAAGGCGGCCCCATTGCGGCCCTAAGCAGCCACTTGGCGGGTCTAGGAGGGTCAAGGGGGCCCTAAGCGTCTAGGAGGGTCAAGGCAGTCCAAGGCGGGTCAAGGTAGGTCAAGGCTACCCAAGGCGGGTCAAGGCAGGTCAAGGCTGCCCAAGGCTGGTTAGGAGGTTCAAGGCGGCTTAAGGAGGCCCGTTAGCGGCCCTATATGGGTCATAGCGGCCCATGGCGGGTTAAGGCAGGTTAAGGTAGCCCAAGGCGGGTCAAGGCGACTCAAAGCAGTCCAAGGCGGGTTACAGTGAGTCAAGGAGGGCCAAGGCAAGTCAAGGTGAGTCAAGGCGTGCCAAGACGGCACTTGGCGGGTCCAGGAGGGTTAAGGCAACCCATGGCGGGTCATGACTCATGACGGCCCTTTAGCGAGTCATGACGGCTTGTTGGTGGCCCTAGGCGGGTGTAGGAGGGTCAAGGCTGCACTAGGCAGGTCTAGAAGGGACATGGCGGTTCAAGGCGGGTTAGGGTGGCCCAAGAAGGCGGTCTAAGGCAGGCCAAAGCTCCCCAACACTGATCAAGGCGGTTCAAGGATGGTCAAGGCGGGTTAAGACGGGTCAAGGCGGCCCAAAGCAGGTCAAAGGCAAGGCGGCTTCTTGGTGGCCTTAGGTGGGTCTAGGCGGGACTAGGAGGGTCAAGGCAGTCCCTAGGAGGTTCATGGTGGCCTTATATGGTTCAAAGCGACCCAAGGCGGGTTAAAGGGGGTCAAGACAGCCCTAGGCGGGCCAAGGTAGCCCTAAACAGGCCTAGGAGGGTCATGGCAGGTTAAGGCGGTTTAAGGCGGGTCAAGGTGGGTCAAAACAGCCTAAGACATGTTAAGGTGGCCCCATGGTGGCCCTAAAAGCCCCTTAGCGGCCCTAGGGGAGGGTTGGTGGGCTCTAGGAAGGTCAAAACAGCCCTAGGCATGTAAAGGCAGTCCCTTGGTGGGTCAAGATGTCCCCAAGACGAGAAAAGGCGGGCCAAGGAGGGAAAAGGCGGCCCTAGACGGGCCTTGGTGAGTTATGGCGGCTTATTGGTGGCCCTAGGCGGGTCTAGGAGGGTCAAGGCCATCCAAGGCTGTTCAAGGTGGGTTAAGGCGAGCTAAAGCGGTCCATGGCGGGTCATGGAGGGTCAAAGCGGTCCAAGGTGGGTCAAGGCTAGCAAAGGCAGTCCAAGGAGAGTCAAGGCGGTCCATGGCGGGTCATGGTGAAACAAGGCAGTCCAAGGCGGGTTAAGACAGGTCAAGGCGGCCCAAGGCGGGTCAAGACAGGTCAAGGCGGCCCAAGGCTGGTTAGGAGGTTCAAGGCGGCTTAAGGCGGCCCGTTAGCGGCCCTATATGGGTCATAGCGGCCCATGGCGGGTTAAGGCAGGTTAAGGCAGCCCAAGGTGGGTCAAGGCGACTCAAAGCAGTCCAAGGTGGGTTACAGCGAGTCAAGGAGGGCCAAGACAAGTCAAGGTGAGTCAAGGCGTGCCAAGACGGCACTTGGCGGGTCTAGGAGGGTTAAGGCAACCCATGGCGGGTCATGACTCATGACGGCCCTTTAGCGAGTCATGACGGCTTGTTGGTGGCCCTAGGCGGGTGTAGGAGGGTCAAGGCTGCACTAGGTAGGTCTAGAAGGGACATGGCGGTTCAAGGCGGGTTAGGGTGGCCCAAGAAGGCGGTCTAAGGCGGGCCAAAGCTCCCCAACACTGATCAAGGCGGTTCAAGGATGGTCAAGGCGGGTTAAGACGGGTCAAGGCGGCCCAAAGCAGGTCAAAGGCAAGGCGGCTTCTTGGTGGCCTTAGGTGGGTCTAGGCGGGACTAGGAGGGTCAAGGCTAGCCAAAGCGGCCCAAGGGGGTTCATAGCGGGTCAAGGCGGGCCAAGGCGGGTCAAGGTGACCCCATGGCGGCCCTAGGTAGCCCCTTGGTGGGTCTAGGAGGGTCAAGACGGCCCAAGGCAGTGCAAGGCGGGTCAGGGTGGCCCAAAGAGGGTCAAAGACGGCCCAAGACGGGTCAAGGTGGCCCTATAAGGGTCAAGGCGTGTAAAGGCTGCCCCTTGACCGGTCTCGGCGGGTCATTGCGAGTCATGGCGGGTCAAGGTGGTCCAAGGCGGCCCTAGGCAGCCCCTTGGCGGGTCTATGGGGTCAAGGCAGCCCTAGACGAGTCTAGGCGGTTCAAGGCAGGTTAAGGCGGCCCATGGTGGGTCAAGGCGGCCCAAGGTTGGCTAAGGCGGGTCAAGGCGGTCCAAGTGGCCAAAGGCAGCCCCTTTGCGGCCCTAGGACGGTCATGGCGGCCCCTTGGCGGGTTAGGATGACACAACCCACCCCGAATTTCACCCTGAAACCCGGAGTAAGTTTTGCGGGGACCACCTCCAAGGAAAATTCACTGAAAAGATTAAGAAAATCTTCCTTGCAGATGGACAACCCTAACTCGTAAATTTTAAATTTCACTCTTAATTCAACACTTCCAAATATCACATAATTATCCTTTAGAAATTCTACACATAATATACAATAATTCCAAAGTATTCAGAGCTACTAAACACTAGCGGAAACAAGAAAACACGAGTAGGTTGAACAGGTAACCTACTGACGGAAACTGGCAGAAATGCGGGTGACTATGCCTCGTCTCCTACTGGATCCAACCCGAACTTTGCAGACTGGGCAATTTAAAATGAAGGGCCCAGGGGAAAACATTTAATAACGTTAGAGTGAGTGGACAAAAATAAATTAAAATATTTATGTTTCCCCAAAACAATTTTCAAGGAAAATCGAATGCATGCTGCAAGCGATAAACCTTATCTCATAAATATCGAGCCTCTCAGACTCTATAATATATGTATGTATTTACACACGTCCATACTCCCTATATAAATTCATGGGTCTATATAGGGCTACTACGCTCGCGTCCAACGCTCACGTCACGCCTTAATGCGGTGCTACACTACGCCATCAAGGTGGACAGACGGGTGTATAAATATGTGTCCATACTCCCTATATGAATTAAACACTCAAATAGGGCTACTACGCTTACGTCCAACGCTCACGTCACGCCTTAATGCGGCTATATGCTACGCCATTAAGGTGGACAGACACATATGGCTAGCTAGCATTTTCTATACATACTCTCTCATAAATACATATTTATATCCACCGAAAATCCCATTTTCGGTAATCTCTCCAAGAGAAATAAAAGAGTCAAAATTAATTGACGTCAAAACTCCAACAAAAAAGGAAATGTTCAATCATGAACCATAGCATGCATATTATTTAAAAATAAACGTCCACTCACAAATTAGGCCTAAGCCTGATGTCGATCTGGGGCCTCGTCTGCTCGAGCCTCCTCACGTCCTGTTCCAAAACACAAATAATTCCTTAAAATAAACTCCCAAGGCATAATTAGAAATAGGCATAATTAACTGTGAGCTTCACACGCTCAACCGTACCTATCGCCCTAAATATTACATTCACCGCCAACCACAAATCTCCATAAATACTGACATCCTCAGAACCACCTTCAAACTCTTAATCACGAAAATAATCCAAAGGCCGGATTATAACTTATTAATCCGCCTAAAATACCAAACTTAAATAATTCCAAAACGTACTCAAAACTCCTCCAAAAATTATAAACCTTATTCCATTAAACTCCTCATAATATTCTCCACCAAAAACATTTTCTCGGCGGCGGCTCCGCCGTAGGCGGCTGCCGGCAGCCGTTTTCCGGCGACCTCCGATGCTCACCAAATTTTGGCAGCATCTTCCTCTCAACCTCCTCTACAACATTCCTAACTACCACAAACTCAAATTCTATGTTTAACCATGTCGATCGAACACAAACAACAAAAAAAAACCCTAAAATTTCCAATTATACAAAACACCACAACGAGATCGAAATAAACCGATTCCTTTTGAGGGAATACTCACCTTGGTGAGGGCTACAAGTTGAGCCAAGAATTACGGCCTATGGTGGCCGGAAGACGGAGCTCCGGTGAAAAACCCTTTCCGACAGTCGAACCTTTCGGGGTTGACCGCTCCTTCACGGCGGCGTTAGGAGGGCTGCTACCAGCCTAGAATGGAAGCTGGGATGGAGGCCGTTCGATTAGGACCGGTGCGGCGGTCTGGGGCGGCCGGACGGCGGCGGTCTGGCGGTCGAAAAACGGGACAGCAGGAGGGCTCGGGTGTGGGAGCGGGTGAGGAGAGAAAATCGGGAGGAAAAAGAATGGGTTTGGGCCTCACACCCCAAACCGGTCCATCACTTATAAACTATCCAAATTCCAAAATTAAACACCCCGAAAAATAATACCCGAATAAAAATTACCTTTTACTAGCTAAAATTTACCATTTTTACCGTCGCCGTATTTTCCTCATACGAATAATCCTCCGCACATAATCGTCCCCGAAACCCCTCTAGGGACCAATTAAACTATTTACTCAATGATCGAGACGGTAAAATTCTTATTATAATCAAGCTAGTAAATAAGGTAGAAAATATAAGGGTCGGGATGTGACATAGGAGGTTCAAGGTAGCTTAAGGCGGCCCCATGGCGAGTCATGGCGGCTTATTGGTGGCCCTAGGCAGGTCTAGAAGGATCAAGGCGGCCCTAGGCGGGTCAAGGCAGTCCAAGGCGGTCCAAGGCGGCCCCATGGCGGTCCTAGGCGGCCCCTTAGCAGGTCTAGGAGGGTAAAGGCGGCCCAAGGCAGTTTAAGGCGGTCTCATTGCGGCCCTAGGAGGGTCATGGTGGCCCCTTGGTGAGTCTTGTATGGATCAAAGCGGCCCAAGGCGGATTAAAGGGGGTCAAGACAGCCCTAGGCGGGCCAAGGCATCCCTAGACGGGCCTAGGAAGGTCATGGCGACAACTTGGTGAGTCTTGGCGACTTCTTGGTGGCCCTAGGCGGGTCTAGGAGGGGCAAGGCGGCCCTTAGCTGGTCAAGGAGGCCCCGTTTTGGCCCTAGGAGGCTCATGGCGGCCCCTTGGCGGGTTAGGAGGTTCAAGGTGGCTTAAGGCGGCCCCATGACAGCCCTTTGTGGGTCAAAGTGGCCCAAGGCGGGTTAAGGCGGGTCAAGGTAGCCCAAGGTGGGTCAAGGCAGCCCAAAGCAGTCCAAGGCGGCTCAAGGTGGATTATGGCAGCCCTGTATGGGTCAAAGTGGCCGAAGGCGGGTTAAGGTGGCCCAAGGCGGGTTAAGGCGGGTCAAGGCAGCCCAAGGCGGCCCAAAGCAGTCCAAGACGGCTCATGGCGGCCCCAGTGGCAGCCCTAGGCGAGTCCAAGACGGTTCAAGGCTAGTCTAAGAGGGTCAATGCAGGTCTAGCAGGGTCAAGGGGGCACTAGGCGGGCCTAGGAGGGTCAAGGCAGCTTAAAGCGGTTCAAAGCGGGTCAAGGCTGGTCAAAGCGGGTTGAGGCGGCCCTAAGTTGCTTGGCATGGCCGATGAGGGTCAAGGCGGCCTAAGGCGGGCCAAAGCAGGTTAAGGCGGCCCTAGACGGTCCTCGGAGGGTCTTGGCGACCCCTTGGCGAGTCATGGCGGCTTCTTGGTGGCCATAGGCGGGTCTAGGAGGGTCAAGGCAGGTCAACGCGGTCCAAGCCGGGTCAAGGCTTGCCAAGGCGGTTTAAGGCGGGTCATGGCGGGTTAAGGCGGTCCAAGGCGGCTCAAGGCAGCCTTAGGCAGTCCAAGGCGGGTCATGCCGAGATAATGCGGTCCAAGGCAGTCCTAGGCTGCCTCATGGCGGCCCTAGGCAGCCTCTTGGCGGGTCAAGGTGGCCCTAGGTGGGTTCAGGAGGGTTAAGGCGGCCCTTTTGCGGCCCTAGGATGGTCATGGAAGCCTCTTGGTGGGCCTTATATGGGTAAAAGCAGCCTAAAGCGGGTTAAAGCAGGTCAAGACAGCCCAAGGCGTGTCAAGGCGGCCCAAAGTAGTCCAAGGCGGGTTAGGACGGGTCAAGGCTGGTTAAGACGGGTTAAGGCGGCTCAAGGCGGCCCTAGGTAGCCGCATGGCGGCACTAAGCAGGCCCTTGGCACCATATGCGGGTCATGGTTGGCCCTAGGGAGGTCAAAACAACTCTAGGCTTGTAAGAGCAGCCCCTTGGCGGGTCAAGACGTCCCCTTGGTGGCCCAAAGCAGGTCATGGCGGTCCAAGGTGGGTCAAGGCAGCCTTAGGTAGTCCAAGGCGTGTCATGGCAGGTTAAGGCGGTCCAAGACATTCCAAGGCGGGTCAAGGCATCCCCATTGCGGCCCTAGGGAGTTCAAAACAAACCTAGGCGTGTAAAAGCTGCCCCTCGACGGGTCAAGACATCCCTTGGCGGCCCTAGGCAGGTCAAGGCGGCCTCTTGGCGTCCCTAGACGGGTCAAGGTGGCCCTAGGTGGGCCTAGGAGGGTCAAGAAGTGTAAAGCCAGCCCCATGGCGGCCCTAGGTTGCTTGGCAGGGCCGAGGAGGGTAAAGGAGGGTTAAGCGACTAGACGGGCCTCGGAGGGACATGGCGGTTTCTTGGTGGCCCTAGGCGGGTCTATGAGGGTCAAGGCGGCCCTAGGCAGTTCAACGCAGGTCAAGGCGATCAAAACGGGTCAAGGTTTGCCAAGGCGGTTTAAGGCGGGTCATTACGGGTTAAGGCGGGTCATTACGACTCAAGGCGGGTCATTATGGGTCAAGGTTTGCCAAGGCGGTTAAAGGTGGTCCAAGGCGGGTTAAGGCGGTTTAAGGCGGCCTCATGGTGGCCCTAGGTAGCCCTTGGGGGGTCTAGGAGGGTCAAGGCGGCCCAAGGCAGTTTAAGGCGGCCTCATTACGGCCCTAGGAGGGTCATGGCGGCGCCTTGGCGGGTTAGGAAGTTTAAGGGTGCCCGTTGGTGGCCTTATATGGATCAAAGTTGCTCAAGGCGGGTTAAAGGGGGTCAAGATAGCCCTAGGCGAGTCATGACGACCCTTTAGCGGGTCATGACGACCCCTTGGCGAGTCATGGTGGCTTCTTTGTGGCCCTAGACGGGCCTAGGAGGGTCATGACGACCCCTTGGCGAGTCATGGCAGGTCTAGGAAAGGCAAGGCGGCACTAGGCGGGTCTAGGAGGGTCATGGCGGCCCCTTGGCGGGTTAGGAGGTTCAAGGTGGCTTAAGGCGGCCCCATGACAGCCCTATATGGGTCAAAGTGGCCTAAGTCGGGTTAAGGCAGGTCAAGGCGGGTCAAGGCAGCCCAAGACGGGTCAAGGCGGCTCAAAGCAGTCTAAGTCGGCTCAAGGCGGCCCCAATGTTGGCCCCATGGCAGCCCTATATGGGTAAAAGTGGCCAAAGGCAGGATAAGGCTGCCCAAGGCAGGTTAAGGCGGGTCAAGGCAGCCCAAGGCGGGTCAAGGCGACTCAGAGCAAGGTTAGGAGGGTCAAGACGTGTAAAGCCAGCCCCGTGACGACCCTAGGTTGCTTAGCAGGGCGGAAGAGGGTCAAGGCGGCCTAAGGCGGGTTAAGGCGGCCCTAGACGGGCCTCGGAGGGACATCACGGCTTCTTGGTGGCCCGATGTCCCTCGGCGGGTATAGGAGGGTTAAGGCGGCCCTAGGCAGTTCAAGTCAGGTCAAGGTGGTCCAAAGCGGGTCAAGGCTTGCCAAGGCGGTTTAAGGCGGGTTAAGGCAGTCCAAGGCGAGTCATGACGCCTTAAGGTGGTCCATTTGCAGCCCTAGGAGGGTCATGGAGGCCCCTTGGCGGCTTAGGAGGTTCAAGGCGGATTAAGGTGGCTTCTTGGCGGCCTTATATGGGTCAAAGCGGCCCAAGGCGTGTTAAAGCGGGTAAAGACAGCTCAAGGCAGGTCAAGGCGGCCAAAAGCAGTCTAAGGCGGGTTAAGGCTTGCCAAGGCGGTTTAAGGCGTGTTAAGGCGGTCCAAGGCGGGTCAAGGCAGTCCAAGGCTGGTCATGACGGGTTAAGACAGTCTATTTGCGGCCCTAGGCGGGTCTAGGAGGGTCAAGGCGGTTCAAGGCAGCCTCTTTGCGGCCCTAGAAGGGTCATGGAGGCCCCTTGGCGGGTTAAGAGGTTCAAGGCGACTTAAGGCCACCTTTTGGGGGTTAAAGGGGGTCAAGACACCCCAAGGCGGGTCAAGGCAGCCCAAAGCAGTCCAAGGCGGGTTAAAGCGGGTCAAGGCGGGTTAAAGCGAGTCAAAACGGGTTAAGACGGGTCAAGGCGGGTCAAGGCAGGTCAAGGCGGCCCTAGGTAGCCACATGTCGGCATTAGGTAGGCCCTTGGCGGCCTAGGGAGCTCATGGCGGGCCCTAGGGAGGTCAAAACAACCCTAGGCGTGTAAGGACAGCCCCTCGACGTGTCAAGACGTCCCCTTGGCGGCCCTAGGCATGTCAAGGCGGCATCTTGGCGTCCCTAGACGGGTAAATGTGGCCCTAGGTGTGCCTAGGAGGATCAAGACATGTAAAGGTAGCCCCGTGGCGGCCCTAGGTTGCTTGGCAGGGCCGAGGAGGGTCAAGGAGGCCCAAGACGGGTGAAGGTGGGTCAAGGCGGGTTAAGGGGGCCCAAGACGGGTCTCGGAGGGACATGACGGCTTCTTGGTGGCCCAATGTAGGTCAAGGCTTTCCAAGGCGTCATGGCGGGTTAAGGCGGTCCACAGCGGGTCAAGACAGCCTTACGTGGTCCAAGGCGGGTCATGGCAGGTTAAGGTGGTCCAAGGCGTGTCCTAGGCAGTCCATGGTGGCCCTAGGCAACTGCTTGACGGGTCTAGGAAGGTAGGTGGCCCTAGGTGAGGGTCTAGGAGGGTCAAGGTTGTTCAAAGCGACCCCTTTACGGCCCTAGGAGGGTCACAGCGGCCCCTTGACGGGTTAAGATGTTCAAGGCGGCTTAAGGCGGCCCCTTGGCGGCCTTATATAGGTCAAAGCGGCCCAAGACGGGTTAAAACGGGTTAAGACATCCCAAGGTGGGTCAAGGCTAGTCAAGGTGGGTCAAGGAGGGTCAAGGCGGCCCAAGACGCGTCAAGGATGGTCAAGGCGGGTCTAGGCGGGTTAAGGCGGCCCAAAGCTGTCCAAGGTGGGTCAAGGCAGCCCCATGGTTGCCTTAGGTGGGTCAAGGCAGCCCAAAACGGGTCAAGGCGGGTCAAAGCAGCCCTAGACAGGTCAAGGTGGCCCCATGGAGGCCCTAGACAACCCCTTGACGGCGATAGGCGGGCCTTAGGGAGGTCAAAACAACCCTAGGCGTGTAAAGGCAGCCTCTCGACGGGTCATGACGTCCCCTTGGTAGCTTTTTGATTTACTGAGTATGTGTTGCTGTTGTGGTTTTCATTAGATTATGCTCAGTATGTGTTTTGGTTTTGAAAGGTTGGTTTTGCTAAATTGCTAATTGGAATAGGAGGCTTACTACTCTTTTAGTTACTTGATATAACCTTGATATCAAGTGGTGGAATGTCTTGTAAGTAAAATGCATCCTTTGTAAATGTATTTAGTGAAGCACTTTTACCTTGTTGAATTATGGTAAATGTTTCTCTTTAAATTTTTGGAAACCATAAAGTTTAAGGTTATAATTCAGTTCTCAAAACTTTCAGTTTGCCTACGAGTGGATCCTTGCCAACATTTGAATAGTTCATATACATTTCCATTATACAGGTTTTGTTTCACGCAAACACAATACTTGCTTTCAGTGTTGACATTAAACCTATTTCTTTGGCCACTATACTTGTTACCTTTTAACCATAATTAAGTGCTTATGCTGCATCCCTTTTTGTATTAATTCAATTGCTTTTAAACAAGAGGTGCTATTCAGATCTTCTAAAAAAAACATATTTCTGGATTGATTTTCAAATTTCAAAATCCACCACAATTGTCATATCCCAAGGTCGGGGTGTGACAGTCAAGGCGGGCCAAGACGGGTCAAGGCGGGTTAAGGCGGCCCAAGGCTGTCCAAAGTGGGTCAAGGTAGCCCCATGGTTGCCCTAGGCGGGTCAAGGCAGCCCAAATCGGGTCAAGGCGTTCCAAGGCGTTCCAAGGCGGGTCAAGGCATCCCTAGACGAGTCAAGGTGGCCTCATGGAGGCCCTAGGCAGCACCATGGCGGCCCTAGGCAGCCCCTTGATGGCCATAGGAGGGCCCTAGGGAGGTCAAAACAACCCTAGACATGTAAATGCAGCCTCTCGACGGGTCATGATGTCCCATTGGCAGCTCTTGGCTTGTCAAGACGACCCCTTGGCGACCCTAGACAGGTCAAGGTGGAGTCTTGGCGTCCCTAGATTGGTCAAGGTGGGCCTAGGAGGGTCAAGGCATATAAAGGCAACCCCGTGGCGGCCTTAAGTGGGTCATGTCGCCCCCTTGGCTTCCCTTGGTTGCCGGGCAAGGCCGAGGAGGGTCAAGGCTGGTCAAGGCGGCCCAAGACGTGTTAAGGTGGCCCTAAAAGCCCCTTAGAGGCCCGAGGCAGGGGTGGGTATGCTCTAGGAAGGTCAAAACAGCCCTAGGCGTGTAAAGGTAGTCCCTTGGCGGGTCAAGATGTCCCCAAGACGGGAAAAGGCGGGCCAAGGAGGGTAAAGACGGCCCTAGACCAGCCTAGGAGGGTCATGCCGACCCCTTGGTGAGTTATGACGGCTTCTTGGTGGCCCTAGGCGGGTCTAGGAGGGTTAAGGCCGCCCTAGGCGGTTCAAGGTGGGTCAAGGCGGGCTAAAACAGTCCATGGCGGGTCATGGAGGGTCAAGGCGGTCCATAGCGGGTCATGACAAAACAAGGCAGTCCAAGACGACCCTATTGCGACCCTAGGCAGCCCCTTGGCGGGTCTAAGAGGATCAAGGGGCCTTAGGCGGGTCTAGGAGGGTCAAGCTGCCTAAGGCGGGTCAAGGCAGGTCAAGGCGGCCCAAGGCGGGTTAGGAGGTTCAAGGCTTAAGGCGGCCCCTTGGCGGCCCTATATGGGTCATAGCGGCCCATGGCGGGTTAAGGCAGCCCAAGGCGGGTCAAGGCAGCCCAAAGCAGTCTAAGGCCGGTTAAGGCGAGTCAAGGCGGGCCAAGACGGCACTTGGCGGGTCTGGGAGGGTCAAGGCGGGTTAACGCAACCCATGACGGGTCATGGTGGCTTCTTGGTGGCCCTAGGCGGGTCTAGGAGGGTCAAGACTGCAGTAGGCGAGTCTACGAGGGTCATGGCAGCCCAAGGCGGTTCAAGGCGGGTCAAGGCAGCCCAAGAAGGCGGTCCAAAGCTGGTAAAGACGGGTCAAGGCGGGTCAAAGGCGGCCCTAGACGGGTCAAGGTGTCCCTAGACAGTTCTAAGAGGGTAACGACGATCCATTGGTGAGTCATGGCGGCTTCTAGGTGGGTCTAGGAGAGTTAAGTCGGGCCAAAACGGGTCAAGGCGGCCCAAGGCGGGTCAAAGCGGCCCAAGGGGTTCATAGCGGGTCAAGGCGGTCTAAGGCGGGCCAAGCCGGGTCAAGGCGGCCCGATGGCGGCCCTAGGCAACCCCTTGGCGGGTCTAGGAGGGTCTAGGCGGGTCAAGGCGGCCCAAGGCAGGTCAAGGCGGCCCATGGCGCGTCAAGGCGGCCCCAAAACGGGTCAAAGACAGCCCTAGACGGGTAAAGGTGGCCCTAGAAGGGTCAAGGCGTGTAAAGGCTGCCCCTTGATACGCCTCAGCGGGTCATGGCGGTTCAAGGCGGTCCAAGGCTGGTCAAGGCGGCCCTAGGCAGCCTCTTGACAGGTCTAAGGGGGTTAAAGAAACCCTAGGCTGGTCTAGGAGGGTCAAGGCGGCCCATGGCGGGTCAAGGCGTTCCAAGACGGGTCAAGGAAGGTCAAGGCGGCTCAAGACGGGTCAAAGCGGACAAAGACGGCCTCTTTGCGGCCCTAGGAGGGTCATGGCGGCCCCTTGGTGGGTTAGGAGGTTCAAGGTTGCCCATTTGCTGCCCTAAGAGGATCATTACAGCCCCTTAGCGGCTTAGGAGGTTCAAGGCGGCTTAAGGCGGCCCCATGGCGAGTCATGGCGGCTTTTTGGTGGCCCTAGACAGGTCTAGAAGGGTCAAGGCGGCCCTAGGCGGTTCAAGGCGGGTCATGGCAGTCCAAGGCGGGTCAAGGCGGTCCATGGCGGGTTAAGGCAATCCAAAGGGGGCAAAGTGGTCCAAGGCGCCCCATGGCGGCCCTAGGTAGCCCCTTGGCGGATCTAGGAGGGTAAAGGCAGCCCAAGGCAGTTCAAGGAGGCCTCATTGCGGCCCTAGGCGGTTCAAGGCGGTCCAAGGCGGTCATGGCGGGTTAAGGCGGCCCTAGGAGGCCCTAGGCGGGTCTAGAAGGGTCAAGGCTGGCTAAGGCGGGTCAAAGCGGTCCAAAGCGGGTCAAGGCAGTCCAAGACGAGTCAAGGCAGGTCAAAGCGGCCTAAGACGGGTCAAGACGGCACCTTTGCGGCCCTAGGAGGGTCATGGCGGCCCCTTGGCAGGTTAGGAGGTTCAAGGTGGCATAAGGCGGCCCCATGGCAGTCCTTTATGGGTCAAAGTGGCCAAAGGCGGGTTAAGGCCACCCAAGGCGGGTCAAAGCGGCACAAAGCAGTACAAGGCGGCTCAAGGCGGCCACATGGCAGCCCTATATGACCCGTCTTAAACCGCCTTGACTCGCCTTGACCCGACATGGCAGCCCTATATGACCCGTCTGGTTTGCCAAGGCGGTTTAAGACGGGTCATGGCGCCTTAAACAGCCCAAAGCAGTCCAACTGCCTAAGGTTGCCTTGACCGGCCTTAACCCGCAATGACCCGCCTTAAACCGCCTTGGCAAACCTTGACCCATTTTGATCGCCTTGACCTGCGTTGAACCGCCTAGGGCCACCTTGACCCTCATAGACCCGCCTAGGGCCACCAAGAAACCGCCATGTCCCTCCGAGGCTCGTCTAGGGTCGCTTAACCCGCCTTTACCCTCCTCGGCCCTGCCAAGCAACCTAGGGCCGCCATGGGGCTGGCTTTACACTTCTTGACCCTCCTAGGCCCACCTAGGGCCACCTTGACCCGTCTAGGGACGCCAAGTGGCCGCCTTGACCTGCCTAGGGCCGCCAAGGGACATCTTGACCCGCCGAGGGGCTGCTCTTACACGCCTAGGTTTTTTTTGACCTCCCTAGGGCCCGCCATGAGCTCCCTAGGGCCGCAATGGGGCTGCCTTGACCAGCCTTGGAATGTCTTGGACTGCCTTAACCTGCCATGACATGCCTTGGACTACCTAAGGCTGCCTTGACCCACCTTGGAGCGCCATGACCTGCGTTAGGCCACCAAGGGGACGTCTTGACCCGCCGAGGGGCTGCTCTTACAAGCCTAGAGTTGTTTCGACCTCCCTAGGGCCAACCATGACCCGCATATGGCTGCCAAGGGCCTGCTTAGTGCCGCCATGCGGCTACCTAGGGCCGCCTTGAGCCGCCTTAACCCGCCTTAACCAGCCTTGACCCGTCCTAACCCTCCTTGGACTGCTTTGGGCCGCCTTGACATGCCTTGGGCTGTCTTGACCTGCTTTAACCTGCTTTAGGCTGCTTTGACCCATATAAGGCCCACCAAGGGGCTTCCATGCACTACCAGAAAAAGTACTTTAGCCGACGAAAAATTTTCGTCGGCCTGTTAAAAAAATTCGTCGGCTATAGTGTCGTCGGGAAAAGGCCGTCTATGATGACTTTACCCGACGAAATACTATAGCCGACGAAAAATATGTCGTCGGTTGACCGCCAAAAAATTTTGGTTCAAAATTTTTAAAATTTTTCGACTTTAGCCGACGACTTTTCATATATTTTCGTCGGCTAAAGTCCTTTGAAAATTTTGGTTGACCGCCAAAAAATTTTGGTTGAAAATTTCGAAATTTTTTCGACTTTAGCCGACGACTTTTCATATATTTTCGTCGGCTAAAGTCCTTTGAAAATTTCGTCGGCTAAAGGTACCAATTTCGTCGGCTAAAACTTAGAAAATGGTCGGCTAAACCTTCTAAATTCGTCGGCTAAAACTTTATAAATTCGTCAGCTAAAAGTATTTTTATACATTTGGCATGTTGTGATTGTGATGATCAAACTTGAGAAACAGAAATCCAACCGTCAGATCTGACCATCATGATAAAATATATGTATGGGAAAAAATTCAACTTGATCAGAAAAGAATAAGGGCTCGATCCGGACGGTCAATCTCGTAAGTCAAACCCCTAAATGCACGGAAAATGTCGTTCGACCGTCTAAATTACGTATTTTGGCCGGACCTCCAACTGAAAATAGTTTTAAACCGATGACACGCAACAAGTCGTATAAAAATTTTACGCAAAATAACCACCGAATATAGGGCTACTCATAGGGGGAAAAAATGAAAAATTGCATTGACCGCAACTATCGGCACCGAATATTTACCAGAATAGTGTGATTTTTCAACCGTGGATGTATTTCAACATTCTCGTCATATCTTATTTCATGACTTTTTAGCGTTTAAAGGTTTTACGTATAGTTTGTTTTTGAAACGGAACATTTACATAACACTTGGTAAACAAGTTATACAACATTAGTATGCAGGTTGTGATTGTGATGATCAAACTTGAGAAACAGAAATCCCACCGTCAGATCTGACCATCATGATAAAATACATGTATGGGAGAAAATTCAACTTGATCAGAAAAGAATAAGGGCTCGATCCGGACGGTCAATCTCGTAAGTCAAACCCCTAAACGCACGGAAAAAGTCGTTCGACCGTCTAAATTACGTATTTTGGCCAGACCTCCAATTGAAAATAGTTTTAAACCGATGACACGCAACAAGTCGTATAAAAATTTTACACAAAATAACCACCGAATATAGGGCTATAGTAGGTAATAGCACTACCAGGACAAGTACTTTAGCCAACGAAGAATTTTCGTCGGCCTGTTAAAAAAATTCGTCGGCTAAGATCTTAGCCGACGATCCTTCGTCGGCTATAGTGTCGTCGGGAAAGGGTCGTCTGTGATGACTTTAGCCGACGAATTTTTTTAACAGGCCGACGAAAAAATTCAGGATACATCGGACCTTCCGATGAGTGGTAGGAAGACGATGACCGTTGGGCAGCATCGAAGCAGTGTACTGTAGATACTCATCAACAGCCTTCACGGTCGATTTTGTCTCAACTTTAATCCTCATTACGTCCATCACACTTTCAAGAACGGTCTTCTGACAACCGGGGTACACAGGGGTCTGTTGGAAAGCAAGCAGTTTGTTGTACTTTTCTATACCAGCAGTGTTCACAGCTCTAGGGAAGGGCTGCACCGGGTCAGGCATATACTGTCCTTGAGCGCATACACTGCTCTCATACGGAAACATGTCGTTGATGAATGCCGTTGTTGGATCGTTGGATGTACTAGCACTGCCCGTCTCGGAAAATTGGCCATGATCATGCGGACCCCCTGATGATGTTTCACCGTGATATAACCAACATCTGTACTTCTCCCAAAACCCGTTACTCCTCAGGTGCTGCCATACTTTGTCAATGGGAAATCGATGCATATCGCTGCGACACTGACATTTCGTGCACGGGCAATAGAAAATTGTATTCCCGTTAGCATTAGCCAGTGCATATTCTATAAAACTCATAACTCCTGCACTGTATCTTTTGTCCCATTTTGGAAGCGAAATCCAACTCTTATCCATATCCTGAAAATATAACAAAAAATATATATATTTATAACGCTGCTAGCTAATTATTAATAAAATTTCATGCCATATATAAAATCTCAATTCATTTAGTATATATTCTACGTACTACAACTAATTAATAACAAAATCATCATGAACTCATATATATCATCAACAACTTCATACCATATCAACACAATAATATTATAAATTAATATTAACATATACATATATCTACTATTTATTAACAACAAATTAATTCATATATATTATCAATTCAAATCATCAACCAAATCGATCAACACACATATATATATATATATACATTCAACGTACTCAAAATTAATCAACTCAATCACAATCAAAATCAATAAACTCAATTAATCACACTAATTAAAATCGATCAACTCAAATAAAACTCAATTAATCAACATATATATACATAAACGTACCTATATATGGCTCCACAAACTGATTATGGACAGATTTCGACAACACCCAAACTTTTTCTCCCCTTTTTTCTTCTCCCGTTTTTTTCCAAATGAGCTGCTGCTGCCCAGATCCGCAAATATAAAGAACTTTAGCCGACGACTATGAATTTAGTCGGCTAAACTTTCAAATATTTCGTCGGCCATAGTTTCTGAACTTTAGCCGACGAAATAAATTCTTTAGCCGACGAAAAAATGATTCGTCGGCCTGGTTTTTTTTTTTTTCGTCGGCTAAAGCCTTTCTTCTGGTAGTGTAGAAAAATTTTAGGGTTTAGCCGACGAATACCCTAACGTATTCGTCGGCTATAGTTTGTAATTGTTTCTGCAAGAACCCGCAGGCTCCGCAGAAGCACGGTGGAACATGAACATAAACAGTAAACATCATGGGCAAGAGACAAGCACGTATAGTGGTTCACCATGCCGACGGAGGGCATGGCTACGTCCACTTAGAATTCACTATCGGGAGGCCTTAATGCCTTTTTGTGGGAGAAGAAGATCCAGCCCACTTAGGGGGAACCCTTCCTTTATAGATTAGGAAGGTTCCCACTTACAACACACTTTCGATGTGGGACACATTACACATATTTCTTATCATGATGCCTCATTGTCGTGCTTGGACGGAGGACCTCCTGATGTGGCATTGACGATCTTTCACCATGGCAAGGTAGGTGGGATGTCTGTCTACAAGTTCCATGACTGGTCTATGGGCAGATGAGGTAGTTTACTGAATACCGACAACAAGTCCCCCCAAGTTCCCGTTCAAGACATGTCTTGAGTGGGGACTTAATATACAAAATGTCCATAGACCAGTTATTTACATACGGGCACCCGGTAATTGTTTCTGCTCGAGCGCGGGGTATTATCCCCGCGTGGGTTATCAGGCCACTATTCTCCGTATGAAGGGAATGATACTGGCATGCCCAACTCCCACTCTACGGGAGATGTACAAGGGACTTACAGTGTGCATGGCGTTTAGTTGTTTCGCGCATGCTTCCCGGTGGTTCTTGCTCGGGTATATGTACATGCGTGTTGGTTCGTGCATGCCTCCCGTTAGTTATTATCCGGGAATCGTTATTTTCGTAAGCAGTTGTTGCATGCTTCCTCCCGTTAGTTCTTATCCGGGAGTCAAAATTGTCCTAAGCAGGTGGTGCATGCTTCCTCCCGGTGAAACTTATCCGGGAGGCAAAGTAAGATGCCAATATGATTTGCCTACCCATAAGATTTACCTATCTAGTAACTCAACACGTTTACTCAATACCCCAATAGTTGTTGCCGAGCATTATAAGGGTAAGGTTTTGAGTACCTAGCAAAACAATTGGTCTAACAATTAGGCTTGTGCTACGATTGGTACAATCATCCCCCATGCAACTATACTTTCCCCAATTGCTCTAATGTGCATGGTTGAAGGATGCAGAAGAATTAGCTCACGCACGTAACAAATACCCAACAAACTGGTGCATAGAATAACAAATGATAGGTGTCTGACAAACAAACAAGTTGCTCTTTGGACGCGTGGAATCAAGCAGGTGGCATGCAATGTCTAACCATTGATATGTATAACTTTCAGACTTCAAAACATGGCCAAGTTTGCTTATGAGAAAGAAAGGAACTTAGCTTGGCACCGGGGGTATGTACGACGAGCAGATGATCATGGTGCTACTGTGAGATAGAACAAACATGCTTGTTGGAAGTGTAACACCCCCCCGGCCGGTAGATTCACCGATAGAGAGACTCATCGTTAAGACGGGTGCCCAGAGTAGTTGTGATGGGCCTCTCTTCCCGTTTGTACAGTTGATTCATGCCTGTAATTGTATAAACACAACGGTTCCAAACACATGCATACTTGCGAATGATGCCAACGGGTTCCCGTACGGGTGGAGATGAACCCGGTGATTTGGAACAAACCGGAGGCTGCCACCGGGAGAGGGACCCTCGGGTCTCGTTGAATCATCTTCGGGTGGTGGTTGGAGTTTGTTGCCTGGCATTGGTAATGTCCCGATGATAAGAGAACCACTTGGCCCGGGAGTTAAATCCCACTTGGCCCTGGAAGAGTGCTCCTCGAGGCTGAACTCGACCGAGATGAATGCTGGCTCCCGGCGAATCATGCTTATCCTGCTAGAAAATGGTTGACAAATGGAGCTAATACGATATAGCTGGGCAGCTGAGTGCCTCTGCCATGCATATGCATGGAATAGTTATGTTCTATGAGTCATGCTTGATATGTGTACTGCATGAGTTGATAAGAGATAGGACTACAACTTTGTCCTATAGTGTGCAGACTCGCATGCATACTAATATATGCAGGTTGAATGAAATCATGGCATGAACATCAACAACTTTCAAAAATCAAAGAGACTATAGGAATCACAATCAAGACAAGAGACTCAGGGAATTTGGGTATCCTTCTTTCGTACAAAGAGAAGCAAACCCGACACGGCAACACAAGCAGGGAGAAGCTGATCACCGGGAATTTCAACTGATCAATCATTGAGCACTGATGGAAGTGATATTTCTGCTTCCGTCATTAAGGATACTACTTGTTGTCGGTATTCAGTAAACTACCTCATCTGCCCATAGACCAGTCATGGAACTTGTAGACAGACATCCCACCTACCTTGCCATGGTGAAAGATCGTCAATGCCACATCAGGAGGTCCTCCGTCCAAGCACGGCAATGAGGCATCATGATAAGAAATATGTGTAATGTGTCCCACATCGAAAATGTGTTGTAAGTGGGAACCTTCCTAATCTATAAAGGAAGGGTTCCCCCTAAGTAGAATCGATCTTCTTCTCCCACAAAAAGGCATTAAGGCCTCCCGATAGTGAATTCTAAGTGGACGTAGCCATGCCCTCCGTCGGCATGGTGAACCACTATACGTGCTTGTCTCTTGCCCGTGATGTTTACTGTTTATGTTCGTGTTCCACCGTGCTTCTGCGGAGCCTGCGGGTTCTTGCAGAAACACTACTGAATCAGGAAGTTCTGACGCTGAACATCTTAACAATAGTGAGAAGGGATCAGAGCAGACAAAGTAACATCTCCACTGGAATTGCTGGCTCTGTAAAGGACCAGCTTAGTGGTAACAATGGTCAAGAAGATTCAGAAGCCAGTAAGTTAGACCATAGTGTACATAATGATGGACTGAGTGATGTTTCTGTATCTCATGGCCATGTGAATACTATTGACCAGCAGACTGATGCATCAAATGTCTTGGAAGAGAAGCATACGCAAGGGAAATAACAGTCGATGGAAATAATAGTATTAGCAGTTCACAAGGAAGTGACAGAGTTAACCACATAGGTGAGGATAAAGTAGAAACAAGGGATCAGTTGGTTGGTATCAATCATGTAAACAACTATGCGGGTGATGGTGTTACTTCCATTATATACTCATATGATCAATAGAATGGTCACCGGGATGATGCTGATCGAAACCCGGAGAGGTGAAGCGGTTGCTGAGCTGGGTGTCCATAGTAATACTGGCTTGGGTGTGGCATGTGCTTGTTATCTCTGTAAGCATGTACTGCACCATATATTTCTGTGAGCATGTTATCTACTGCCGATTGGAATTGGTGGAATAATAAAAAACCGATACAAGTTCCAAGTCATGATGCAGTTATCAATGATTGATGCTCCCAGCAACCAACTTGCTTCCAATAACAAGCCTCAACCTTTGACCAGACTTTCCATCCTTCCATCAATGATAGCAGACTGAATTGGATCCCGAATATAAGCATGAAAGCTAGCACAAAAACCACAAAATAAGGATAAGCATTTAATCCCGGGCAGTGTTAAACAGATAAGAAGACTTAGCTTGTTTTTCTCTTTCTTTCTTTCCTTTCTTTCTTTTTCCTTCCCGAAAGAAAACTCCATCCGGGCTCCCGAAGGATGCTCCCGGACTGACTATCACCAACTTTCCAACTCTGGAACTTGTCACTTGCTGCACCCTCTTAAAGCTGCTAAGGACACCCAAAACCATCAAAGAAACCAGTAAACACCCGAGATGGTGCTTGAAGCAAATACGCATGCTGGCTGATGCAGGAGAAGTTGCTCCGGGTGTCCATAGCAATTTTTCAGTGGTCACCAAACGATTTGCAGGTGAGACCAGATGTCTTGATCGAGCTGCTTGAGCGGTGCCCCTCCCGGCCGGGCGACTGACCGACGCTGCCGGTGGATCCCGGGCGCTACTAGTTTGCTCCGGGCGCATCACTCCTGGTCGACACCGGACAAGCTTGGCCCGGGATAGCCAACCCTGGCCTGCGCTGAGTGGAGGTGTCCTCGAAGAGGTACAGCCGGCTGCACACCTACTCCTTGATGATGACCCGGACGCTGCCAATCGGGAACCTGGAGAGCCGCTCCTCGGACTGTAACTGGAGGCTGCCACCGGGAGAGGAACCCTTGGGATTCGCTGACTCTTCTCCGGGATGGCTGGAGGCATCTAACTCTTGGTGATGACTTGGTGAGAAAGGGAACCCGGGCGGGTCATGATAATGCCACCTAATGGCTTTGGGCCCGAAGCCTTGGGCCTATATACCGAACACCATGGGCTGATCTTCCTTCATGAATTTGCTGGCTGGCCTGCCTCCATGTGCTTGCTAGAATGCTTCTCGGGTGGAATTCCTCTCGGGTAGAGCAACGTGACTTTTTGCAACATTTCCCACAGACGGCGCCAATTGTTTCTGCAAGAACCCGCAGGCTCCGCAGAAGCACGGTGGAACACGAACATAAACAGTAAACATCATGGGCAAGAGACAAGCACGTATAGTGGTTCACCATGCCGAAGGAGGGCATGGCTACGTCCACTTAGAATTCACTATCGGGAGGCCTTAATGCCTTTTTGTGGGAGAAGAAGATCCAGCCCACTTAGGGGGAACCCTTCCTTTATAGATTAGGAAGGTTCCCACTTACAACACACTTTCGATGTGGGACACATTACACATATTTCTTATCATGATGCCTCATTGCCGTGCTTGGACGGAGGACCTCCTGATGTGGCATTGACAATCTTTCACCATGGCAAGGTAGGTGGGATGTCTGTCTACAAGTTCCATGACTGGTCTATGGGCAGATGAGGTAGTTTACTGAATACCGACAACAGTAATTAAAAAATAACTATAGCCGACGAAATATTAGGTTATTCGTCGGCAAAAACCATCTTAGCCGACGAGTATTTCGTCGGCTATAGTTATTTTTTTAATTTTTTTGACTTTAGCCGACGACTTTTCATATATTTTCGTCGGCTAAAGTCCTTTTGAAAATTTTCCTCCAACTTTGGTTTACTGCCTAAAAAATTTTGAAATTTTTTGACCTTAGCCGACGACTTTTCATATATTTTCGTCGGATAAAGTCTATAAATTCACGAAAACACTCATATCTCCCCCTATATTACGTAGTTTGGTCAAATCTTCCACACGAAAAACTCTCACGTAGATGAGACGCAACCACCTATATAAAATTTTTGAAACATTTACCTTTCGACGATAGGGCTCCCCATAAGAAATAATAACGGTAAATAGGGTTGACCGCTACTATCGGCTCCGAGACTTTACCCGATTTACGTGATTTTTGAACCATAGCCGTATTTCACCATTCTGACATCTTATTTCACGAGATTTTTAATAATTTTGCTTCCTATGTAGAGTTGGTTCACAAAGTTGTATAACCTACTAAACAAGTTATACAACATTAGTAGACACGTTGTGATTCCGATGACTAAAATTCACAAACCAAAATCGACCGTCAGATATGATCATTATGACGAAATACGTCTATGGTAAAAAATTCAACTGGATCCGATAACGTTAAGGGCTCGATCGAAACGGTCAACCATAATCCATCGTCACTTATCACACGAAAATGCTCATATCTCCCTCTATATTACGTAGTTTGGTCAAACCTTCCACACAAAAAACTCTCATGTAGATGAGACGCAACTGCCCATATAAAATTTTTGAGACATTTACCTTCCGGTGATAGGGCTCCCCATAAACCCGAATAACGGAAAATAGTAGACACGTTGTGATTATGATGACTAAAATTCACAAACCAAAATTCGACTGTTAGATATGATCATTATGATGAAAGATGTGTATGATAAAAAATTCAACTAGATTCGACAAAGTTAAGGGCTCAATCGAAACGGTCAACTCTAATCGAAAATAAGAAAACTGCATTTTGAAGCCCTAAACGAACTCGGATGGCCAAAAAAGCCTGTACATCATGGCATTAGCAATGAGTTTGACTCGTAGCGCCGTTACGCTTCTGAAAAGGTATCACAATAGTCAATCAGACACCAAACGCCAAATCTACAGCATAGTGAATAATAAGGGTAAGTCAACTATCGGCACCGAGACTTTACCGGAATACCGTCATTTTTCAACCGTAGACGTATTTCACCATTCTGGTCATATCTTATTTCACGACTTTTTTGCGTTTGAAGGTTCTACGTATAGTTTTTTTTTCCAGATGAGTTGTTGTCCAAATTTGTAAATATAAGACACTTTAGCCGACGAAATTATATTTTTCGTCGGCTAAACTTTTAAAAATTTCGTTGGCTAAACTTTAAAAATTTCGTTGGCTAAACCTTTGAAAATTTCGTCGGGTAAAGTTCACAGACTATAGCCGATGAAAAAAATTATTTAGCCGACGAAATTTTTAATTAGTCGGCTAAAGTTGATCATAGCCGATGAAGATTTTAAATTAGCCGACGAAGGAAAATTTCGTCGGCTAAAGTGGACTTCAGCCGACGAAAAAAAAATTTGTCGGCCTGGTTTTTTTTTCGTCGGCTAAAGCCTTTCTTCTGGTAGTGATGACCATCCTAGGGCCGCAAAGGGGCCGTCTTAACCCGCCTAAACCCACCTAGGGCCACCTTGACCCTCCTAGACCCGCCAAGAGGTTGCCTAGGGCCACCATGGGGCAGCTTTGGATTGCCATGACCCGCCTTGGACCGCCTTGACTCGCCTTGGACTACCTTGGCCAACCTTGAACCGCCTAAGGCTGCCTTGACCCGGCTTGGACCGCGTTGACCTGCCTTGAACCACCTTGACCCTCCTAGACCCGCCTATGGCCACAAAGAAGCCACCATGACTCGCCAAGGGGTCGCCAAGACCCTCCGAGGACCGTCTAGGGCCGCCTTTACCCGCTTTGGCCCTGCTTAGGCCGCCTTGACCGTCATCGGCCATGCCAAGCAACTTAGGGCCGCCTCAACCCGCTTTGACCAGCCTTGACCCACTTTGAACCGCTTTAAGCTGCCTTGACCCTCCTAGGCCCGCCTAGTGCCCCCTTGACCCTGCTAGACCCGCATTGACCCTCTTAGACCAGCCTTGAACCGTCTTAGACCCACCTAGGGCTGCCACTGCGGCCGCCATGAGCCGCCTTGGACTGCTTTGGGCCGCCTTGGGCTGCCTTGACCCGCCTTAACCCGCCTTGGGCCACCTTAACCCGCCTCTGGCTACCTTGACCCATACAGGGCTGCCATAGGGCCGCCTTGAGCCGCCTTGGACTGCTTTGAGCCGTCTTGACCCATCTTGGGCTACCTTGACCCGCCTTAACCCGCCTTGGGCCACTTTGACCCACAAAGGGCTGCCATGGGGCGGCCTTAAGCTACCTTGAACCTCCTAACCCGCCAAAGGGCCGCCATGAGTCTCCTAGGGCCACAAAGGGGCCGCCTTGACCTGCCTTGACTCGTTAAGGGCCGCCTTGCCCCTCCTAGACCCGCCTAGGGCCACCAAGAAGCCTCCAAGACTCACCAAGGGGTCGACATGACCTTCCTAGGCCCGTCTTGGGATGCCTTGGCCCACCTAGGGCTTTCTTGACCCCCTTTAACCCGCCTTGGGCCGCTTCGATCCATACAAGGCCGCCAAGGGGCCGCCATGACCCTCCTAGACCCGCAATGAGACAACCTTGAACTGCCTTGGGCCGCCTTTACCCTCCTAGTTACGCTTCCGGAAAGGTAACACAATAGTCAATCAGACACCAAACGCCAAATCTGCAGCATAGTGAATAATAAGGGTAAGTCAACTATTGGCACCGAGACTTTACCGGAATACCGTCATTTTTCAACCGTAGACGTATTTCACCATTCTGGTCATATCTTATTTCACGACTTTTTTGCGTTTGAAGGTTCTACGTATAGCTTTTTTTTCAGATGAGTTGTTGTCCAAATCTGTAAATATAAGACACTTTAGCCGACGAAATTATATTTTTCGTCGGCTAAACTTTTAAAAATTTCGTTGGCTAAACTTTTAAAAATTTCGTCGGCTAAACTTTTGAAAATTTCGTCGGCTAAAGTTCACAGACTATAGCGGACGAAAAAAATTATTTAGCCGACGAAATTTTTATTTCCTCGGCTAAAGTTGATCATAGCTGACGAAGATTTTATATTTGCCGACGAAGGAAAATTTCGTTGGCTAAAGTCCACTTTAGCCGAAGAAACAAAAATTCGTCGGCCTGGGTTTTGTTTTCGTCGGCTAAAGCCTTTCTTCTGGTAGTGATGACCATCCTAGTGCCGCCTTAACCCTCCTAAACCCACCTAGGGCCACCTTGACCCTCCTAGACCCGCCAAGAGGCTGCCTAGGGCCATCATGGGGGAGCCTTGGACTGCCATGACCCACCTTGGACCGCCTTGACTAGCCTTGGACTACCTTGGCCAGCCTTGAACCGCCTAAGGCTACCTTGACCCACCTTGGACCGCCTTAACCCGCCATGACCCGTCTTAAACCGCCTTGGCAAGCCTTGACCCGACTTGGACCGCGTTGACCTGCCTTGAACCGCCCTGACCCTCCTAGACCCGCCTATGGCCACCAAGAAGCCGCCATGACTCGCCAAGAGGTCGCTAACACCCTCCGAGGACCGTCTAGGGCCGCCTTAACCCGCTTTGGCCCTGCTTAGGCCGCCTTGACCCTCATCGGCCATGGCAAGCAACTTAGGGCCGCCTCAACCCGTTTTGACCAGCCTTGAACCACTTTAACCGCTTTAAGCTACCTTGACCCTCCTAGGCCCGCCTAGTGCCCCCTTGACCCTGCTAGACCCGCATTGACCCTCTTAGATCAGCCTTGAACTATCTTGGACCCGCCTAGGGCTGCCACTGGGGCCGCCATGAGCCGCCTTGGACTGCTTTGGGCCGCCTTGGGCTGCCTTGACCCGCCTTAACCCGCCTTGGGCCACCTTAACCCGCCTTTGGCCACTTTGTCCCATACAGGGCTACCATAGGGCCGCCTTGAGCCTCTTTGGACTGCTTTGGGCTGCCTTGACCCACCTTGGGTGATAAGACGTATTTGCACACGCATCAATTAACCCTGTCAACAAATCAGTTATAGTATAAAGCAAGCATGGATCGTTCTAAACCGGGGATCCAACTATAGGGTAGATCCATCTAATCTAAAGTAAATGTCAAAATAAGCACATAGGTTTTAAAGGTTTGATGATTTCGAAATAGACAATGAAAATAAATCCTGAATTACTTCTATACATATATACATGTGATCAACCAACAATCATGCAAACTCAACCAAACAACCATGTAAGAATAAAGAAGACAATTTCTAATCTCAATTAAGTCTACACCGTGAGCAAATATACAACCTAAATTTGATATGCACATAAGTTCCTACGGGGTTCCTATGACATAGACCAACTTAGAATTAGGCTACGGGTTTCATTCAACATCGCGACACAACAAGCTCGGCTACGTGCTCTACTTATAGGTCACACACATAAACTAATCATGCAATTACGTATCACATAAAGAATCGATGTGTTTAAGTACAAGTCCAAATCAAACATAGGTAGAAAATTGGTGAAATAACAAAGACAATGCAACTTATCAACTACGTGTATCAAAGTCGAACTTTGGATGATTAACACATGCAATATCAACTACTTGTATCAACTACACATGATAATATAAGAATGCACCGAAAATCTTAAAGTATTTAGACATAAAACTCACAGCATAAAACCTAAAATCATAGATTAAAAACTGAAAACTTTAAATTCAAAACATGGTTCAAAAGTTGTTCTATCTCATAGACAAGAATCGAAACATACTTAAGCAAAAACCTAAAACAACATAAAACAAGAACAAACACATACTAGTCCGAAAGTAGAAGATGAGTACACTCTCAGAATGTCCCTACGTGTTCTATTCTTTGAGTGCGCGGAGTCCTAGGCTACGTGCTTTGGACGAGTGCTGGAGGTGGGATCAGATTGTAGTGTTTGGAGGTTGATGGAGTTTCGGTAAAGGCTTTGGTGTTATTTGCACGGGTTGATGTTGATCTTCTATCCTTGGAGTCGTGCTTTATATAGAGGAAAAACCTAGAGAAGTCGGCCACAAAGCCTAAACCAAGTTGGTTTAGGATTCCTAGTTCTTCTCAATTTCGGCAGAATGACCTCCGTCTGATGATTTCGTCATAACTTCCTCTAGAAAATAGATATTGAGGTGATTCCAATTGATTTGGAAACTAGACTCCCGTATCTTTCTATCCATATCTGGCACGTTTTCTGATTCATTGTTAGCTGTCCTGGAGAGTCCGTTGAAGTTGACAGACATGCACAGGAATTCTCCCGATTTCATCCGGATTTGCAAGGCTTGGATATTCTTGAAATTCTGCCGAATTTAGATCTTCTTCTCCATATTGGACTTGGTTTTGGACCTCTCCTTCATGGACTAGGCTTCAAGGAAAGATTGAATCTTGATCCAAACAGGAATCCTGAGTAAACAAGGGTTTCCAACACTTAGCACAATTTCAACACCAAATCCTTCAATTCCGAAATTACAATGTATCTAATACTAAAAACTACATATTTCTAAATTAAGCAATTATTCTACACTAAACACAAATATAAAGCTAAAACAACTACATAGGAGTTAACAAAGGGTAAATAAAGGGTATAAACATATTAAAAACGTCACACTTTGTGCTCCTATCAACAACCCCACACTTAACCTTTGCTAGTCCCTTAGCAAACCACTAAAACAAAAACAACAAAACAAATATCGAAAATACTACAATGACTCAATCTAATGCCTTCAACGAAAATTGTCTCAGAGATCTTTAAAATCATAGCATCAAGAATAGCACAAGAATCGAAATTGAAAGATGAAGTCAATGGTTAATAAACATGAGATTTCGATGTAACAAGTAAGACATGACAGAAACATAGGTGAAATTAAGCTCGACACGTTCCAAACAAGTTCAAATTCAACTCACAAAGGATATGCACTCCGAATTTTTTCTCTCAAGAACATGGCATATGCTTAAAAGCTTTTCACACACAAGAGTTATAAAAAGAAATTAGTGATTTCGAAAACCTCATGAAAGATACCAATCATATGTACAAATGAACCACAACCATACGCTTACTCATGAAACAGACTCCACAAATCAAAGTTTACTTATCTTAAGAATCATGTGGATCTTTTAGAAAATAGGTTGGCTAGGCTCGGCATGGAAAAATTTTCAAAGTATAGGAATCACAAAGGTCATCCTCAAGACTTAGCAGAGCAAGAACATCCACCTTATGTCACCAAATACCATGAAGGGCCAAATAACATCATGTTGGACCCATCCTTCACTTTAAACATTGTGAAAATGAACAAAGGCTAAAGTATAACATATTGAGCCTTCAACAAACAAATCACAACTCCAAATTCACAAAATTCTTATCTAGGCCGAGACACCTTCAACAATTTGAAACTCTTTTTTTTCTTTTTCTCTCGGTTCATGCTTTTTTTTTTTGTAATTTATTTCGAGAGCAAAATTTTTCTTTTCTCATGTGTATCTCGGCAACTAAACTCCTTAGAACAACCCCACACTTGTATTGAATCATCACCTCAAATCACCACAAAAAGATAGCTCTGCCAAGCTCGAGACAAGGTAGAGGAATTCTATACTAGGCAAGGGATAATTTAGGTGAACAAGAAAGGCATAACGTAGGCTTTAGGGGGTTCAGACTAAGGGGTCCCAAACAGGGCTCAAAATAGGGATATATGGATATTTAGATAAAGTAGTGATAGTCCTAAGAAAGATCCACAATCCTTTTCAAAATCAAAGCAAGTTATGATAAAAGTTTTGAAAGTTTCACAAGTAAGTTCTAGCAATCTCTAGTTCATTAAATCTATGGCATATAAATCGATCAAGTAGTGTATAATGAGGTCATATATATCAAAGAATAGATAGAGTAAACTCTCCAAAGAATAGGCACATATATATGGCTCGAAAATCTCACAAAGGTAACATGAAATCAAACAAGTAAGGAACATGCTCATTCTGTACCTAAGTTTCAATGGTCCTCATCTACTACAAGTTCGTACAATTTCAACATATCCATTAACCATCAAATAACATATAAGCTCAAATATTCGAAATTATGCTCATCTCAATAACTAATCAATCAAAGATCATATGTTCATCCTAGACACGTTAGAAGACACCTAAGACTCAACAAAATAAAAACAAAACACAAAATAAAGAAACAAAGTTGTAATCCGAATCTAAGGAAATAAAAAGCTAAAAATGTTTAAAAGTGCATCTAAAATCGGAAAACATAAACAAAAATTCAAAATTAATCCTAAAAATTAAAAACAACTCAAATCATATCAAAGCATAGCAAATCAACGAGTAATGACATCCCACCCCACACTTAAAATCAACATTGTCCTCAATGTAAGAAAACTAAGAGCAATCCGAAAAGAAAAGAGGAGGGATAAAGAAATATGCAAACTCTCGTTGATGGCTCCTTCTATGGGTTGCCTCCCATGCAGTGCTTAAGTGTTTATAGTCCTTTAGCCTAGACTATCATCTTCTCTTGCTCATGCCGTAGCATCTAGGAGAGAAACTTCCTCCACCGTGTGGTTCACCATGTTCTCCAAGTAAGGCTTTAATCGATGACCATTAACCTGAAATTCAGCTCCTTTAACCAAGCTCCTAATCATGACTGCACCAGAAGGAAAGATATTAGTGATAACAAAAGGTCCTATCCACCTAGAACTTAGCTTGCCTGGAAACAACCTAAGTCTAGAATTAAATAAGAGAACTTTCTGGCCAATAACGAAATCTTTCTTTCGAATCATCCTGTCTTGGAACGCCTTGGTCTTCTCTTTATAGATCACGGCAGACTCATAGGCCTCATTCCTGATTTCTTCAAGTTCACACAACTGCAACTTCCTGTGTAATCCGGCCTCATCAATATCCATATTAAAAGTTCGAACCGCCCACCAAGCTCGATGTTCCAACTCCACAGGCAAGTGACAAGCCTTGCCGTACACCATACGAAACGGTGACATCCCCAAGGGATTTTTGAATGCAGTTCGATATGCCCATAGTGCATCATCAAGTCGTTGGCTCCAATCCTTGCGTGACGGCTTCACACTTTTCTCCAATATCCGCTTGATCTCTCGGTTACTAAGCTCCACTTGCCCACTTGTCTGGGGGTGATAAGGTGTAGCAACCTTATGCTTGATTCCATACTTCTTCATTAGAGCTTCAATTGTTCGATTGCAAAAGTGGGAACCTCCATCACTTATTACAAATTTCGGCATTCCAAACCTAGAGAAAATATTAGAGCGTAGGAAATCTGCAACAACTCGAGAATCATTAGTCCGGGTGGCTTTTGCTTCCACCCATTTAGAAACATAATCCACACATACGAGAATGTACAAATATCCCTGAGAATTAGGAAAAGGCCCCATGAAATCAATACCCCAACAATCAAATATTTCAACATGTATAATAGGTTGCATAGGCATCTCATCCCTAGGTCCTAAATTCCCTGTCCTTTGACATCTATCACATGAAGCACAATACATGTAGGCATCTCGAAAAATAGTAGGCCAAAAGAATCCACATTCTAAAACTTTCAAAGCAGTCCTACGAGAACCAAAGTGACCTCCACAAATTTGATCATGGCAAAAACTAAGAATAGACCTATGCTCATTCTCCGGGACACACCTCCTAATAACTTGATCAACACAATGCTTCCATAAATAAGGTTCATCCCACACATAATGTCTAGCTAAAGCCTTAAGTCTATTTCTAGCATGGTAGGACATAGAATTTGGAAATTGCTTTGTAACAAGGTAATTCACAATATCGGCATACCAAGGCTCACTTACCTCACTTACCTTGCCTACCTTGAAGAGTTGCTCATCCGGGAAGCATTCTTGGATGGCCACGGAATCCGAGTCACGCACCAACCGGCTAAGGTGGTCGGCAACAACATTGTCCGACCCCTTCTTGTCTTTGATTTCCAAATCGAACTCTTGGAGAAGCAATATCCACCTTATCAATCTCGGCTTGGCATCCTTCTTTGTCAACAAATACTTCAAAGCCGCATGGTCAGTGTAAACAATAACTTTAGATTGAAGTAAGTAAGAACGAAACTTATCCAAAGCAAACATCACAGCAAGAAGTTCTTTCTCGGTGGTGGTGTAGTTCTGTTGCGCATCATTGAGCGTCCGAGAGGCATAATAGATGGCATAGGGCTGCTTGTCTCTTCTCTGTCCGAGCACAGCCCCCACGGCATAGTCTGAGGCGTCACACATCAACTCGAAGGGCAAGGACCAATCCGGTGGCGCCATGATCGGTGCCGATGTCAACATGGTCTTCAACCGCTCAAAAGCTTCCTTGCACTCGGCATCAAAGTGGAAGGGCACCTCCTTTTGCAACAAAGAACTCAAGGGTCGAGCTATCTTGGAGAAATCTTTGATAAATCGACGATAAAAACCTGCATGTCCAAGAAAGCTTCGAACATCCCTCACACTTGTGGGGATGGGTAAGTGACGCACAAGATCTATCTTAGATTTATCAACTTCAATACCCCTAGAACTAACAATGTGGCCGAGCACTATACCCTGATTAACCATGAAGTGACATTTTTCCCAATTAAGCACAAGATTAGTTTCCTCACATCTCCTAAGCACAAATTCTACATTTTCTAAACATGCATCGAAATCCTCACCATAAACAGAAAAATCATCCATAAAGACTTCAATCTTAGAACCTATGAACTCAGAAAATATGTGGTACATGCATCTTTGAAATGTATCTGGAGCATTGCACAAGCCAAAAGGCATGCGGCGGTAGGCAAAAGTGCCAAAGGGACATGTGAACGTTGTCTTCTCTTGATCCTCTTCCGTAACACTTATTTGATTGTAACCACTATAACCATCAAGAAAACAATAGAAGGAATGACCGGCTAACCTCTCAAGCATTTGATCAATGAATGGCAATGGCATGTGATCCTTCCTTGTTGTTGCATTGAGCCTTCTATAATCGATACACACTCGGTGGCCGGTTACGGTCCTTTGCGGCACAAGCTCGTTTTCATCATTCTTCACCACTGTGATTCCGCTCTTCTTTGGCACAACTTGAACCAGTGAAATCCACCTTGAATCCGAAATTGGGTAGATGACTCCACAATCGAGCAACTTTGTCACCTCATCCTTCACAACTTGCATCATAGGTGGATGAAGACGTCATTGACCCTCCTTGGTCGGTTTTGCTCCATCTTCAAGCAAAATTCGGTGAACACACATTGTAGGGCTAATTCCCTTGATGTCGGCTAAGGTCCAACCTATGGCCGTCTTGTGTCTCTTCAAAACTTCGATCAATCTCTCCTCTTGCTCCTTCTCTAAAGATGATGATATGATAACCGGCAATGTTTCATTCTCTCCCAAGTACACATATTTCAAATGTTCCGAAAGAACCTTGAGATCTAATTTTGGGGCTTGGGCAATGGAAGGAAGAAACTTGTTAGATGGAAAGAGAATTGGACTAGGGGAGGAGTAGCATACCTCGGCAGCCACCTCAAGGGACTGCACGGTTTCAAGCAGGGATAGAGGTACGGCATCTTGAGCTAAGGTGATTTTGTTCCCCATGGCATCAAATCCGATTCCTTTTTCCAAGGTGAGTGCCAAGGTGTCTTGAGCTATTGTCTCCACATACTCATCTGCAAGAGCATCCACAACATCAATAGAAAAGGAATCTCGAAAAAGTTCAGGAAGTGGATACCTCATTGCATCAAAAATATTGTAACTAATGATGTCTCCATCTATTTCGAAAGTTAGTTCCCCTGAGTAGACATCAATTTTGGTCCTTGCGGTTCTCATGAATGGCCTTCCCAACAGAATGGGAATTTCTTTGTCATCTGCATCCACCGGTTCCATGTCAATGACATAGAAATCTGCAGGAAATGTTAAACTTGCAACCTGCACTAAAACATCCTCAACATATCCCAAAGGGATCTTGTTGGAGCGGTCAGCCAATCTAATGATAATTAATGTTATCCTTTTTCAATTCGCCTAGACCTAAATCCGCATAAAGATAAGAAGGCATAACATTTATCGAAGCACCTAAATCTAACATGATTTTATCGAAACTATGAGTACCAATGGTGCATGGAATCGAAAAACTCCCTGGATCCTTGAGCTTAGGTGGTAGTTTCCTTTGAAAAACCGCAGAGATGGTTTCATTCATTACCGCTACATCATTCTCTCGTGGTAGCCTCTTGTTGGTGCACAACTCTTTCAAGAATTTCGCATACTTTGGATTTTGTTGAATGCACTCAAGCAATGGCATGTTTACTTCCACCTTCTTAAATAACTCAATCATTGCATGATCAGCTTCATCATGCTTTGATTTAGCAACCCTGTTGGGGAAAGGGGCACGAGTATGGACATTAGTAGAAACTAAACCATTAGAGCTAGAAGACTTACCTTTCTCAAGCACGGCTTGAGTGGATTTCGGATCAGCAGGGACTGCAAGAGGCACGGCCTCTTGCACCTTCTTCTTCTCGGCTAGAACTGCCGATTCTCTCTCGGACTGAGGCACGGCCTCTTTGTCCGGCTGCTTTTCGGCATAAACCTCTTCAATATCTTCGTCATCTTGCAGCAATATGCTCTCGGCCTCACCTTCCTTAGAAGGCTCCGACTTCTTCAACAACGGCTCCTCAAAAACTCGACCACTCCTAGTTGCAACGATCTTGAATTGTCCGGCATTCGGGTTTGGCAAGGTTTGGCCTGGCAACTTACCACTTTCATGGATTTTACCCATGAAATCGATAACTTGCCCCATCTGCTTCTTGAGCTCCGCAATCTCTTTAGAATTAGCCTGTTGACCTGTCACTAAAGCTTGAGTTGCAGATGTTAAGTTCTGTTGCCCTTGAGCAAGGGACTTCAAGATTTCATCATAATTAGGAGTAGAAGAACTAGCATTATTATTTGAACCTTGAACATTGGCATTATTAGGCACGAAATTAGAAGAGTTAGGAACAAAACTTTGAGGTACCTGAGGCCTCACAAACAAACCTGAAGGACGAGGTCCTTGACCTTGAGTATTGGCCGGTTGAGCATTGTTGTTACTCCACCGAAAATTCGGATGATTTATAATTCCAGGATTGTAGGTGTTCGAATATGGATCATAACGTTGCCTCTGTTGTCCCATAAAGTTCAACTCCTCCTCACTCATAGCACCATTGGGACATGAATCCGTAGAGTGATCTGAAAGTGAGCAAATTCCACAAGCTTGGTTGCCAAGATTTGAACCATTGAAAGCCTTGACCAAGACGTCAAGCTTCCTATCCAACATGATCATTTGATTACGAGCTTCCATGTCATAGACACCACCACGGCCCCCTGCCGACTTCCTTGAGGTCTTGGTGTTGAATTGACGATTGTTATCCGCCAAGTCCTCAATCAAGTTATATGCTTGCCGTCCGGTTTTGTTCATAAACGTGCATCCACAGGCAGAGTCCACCATACCCTTGTTGGTGTTGTCAAGTCCCTCATAAAAAGCTTGAACTAACTCGTCTAAAGAAATTCCATGATGAGGGCACTTTCTCTGAAGTTCCTGAAACTCTTCCCATGCCTCATAGAGAGTGTCACCATCCTTTTGAGTGAAGTTCTGAATCTCCCTCCTTAGCTTCTTCGTGAGTTGCGCAGGGAAGAACTGTTTCAAGAACTTCGAGGTCATCTCATTCCAATTGGTGATAATTCCTGCAGGTAAAGAATACAACCAACGTTTAGCATCATCTTTAAGAGTAAAAGGAAATAAAAGCAATTTTAGGCCTTCTGGAGTAAGATGATTGATTGATTGCAATCTGCAGATATCGAGAAACTCTCTAAGGTGAACATTAGGGTCCTCCATTGGAGAACCCGAGTACTTAGGCAGTTGCCCAAGTAACTGAACCGGTATGGAGAAGTTGGCTTCATTAGGCACGGTGAAAGCAATGCATGAAGGTGATTCCGGGGCTGTGGGAATAAAAGCAGATTTGAGTGGTGAGTCGTTCATGTTGATGGCGGACTTGTCCTCCTCAAAATCAGATTCGGATGAAGATGAAGACTCGGAATGGAGAAGGAGGCTCGAGTTCTTCAACTTCCAAAGGTCCAACCGTGCTACTTGATACTGCTTTTTGCTTCTTTCGTTGTTGTTTCCAGGCACGGTCAATCTCCGGATTCAGTGGAGCAAGAGCTCCTTGTGAAGATGAACGAGTGAGTCGAGGCTGCATGCACGTCTAGCACCTGAAAAACCAATCGGCCAAGATCAAGTTAGAATGCATGAGAATAAAACGAAATCAAAAGCAATAAACTAGATTAAACTAAGAAAAACAAAACAAAGGAAAACAAAAGAAATTCAAAAATCAAGAGATAAATTTCAATACAAAATCATATATGGCACCAATCTTTAAGATTACATAGTCATATAAGTTTATTTTCGAGTTGCTACTAAAAGACTTGAATAAATAATGATTCTAGATGGTAAGACACGGTGGACGTGCGGCCTGGATATTGATGTTTCGATCACAAGCTTGAAGCGTTGTTTCTAAAGGCCAATAGCTCAATCCAGAGATAGTGAACATGGTAGGACTCGTTTAGTGAGCAATGAGAACTCCATCACCGAGATGTATGTTTTCAAGGCTCTTGAGATCCAATTTTGGTCCCATGCACCAGAGTAATAGAAGGAGCGTACCAATGTACTCAGCTAGCAACAAACTTATGAACCAAACATGACTCCAAGTGTTAATAAAAGCCGCCCACAACCTCATGCAAACCCGAGGGTAAACAAGAAAGGTTAAGGCTAGAATTAACAAAAGGGATCCTACCTATTCCTGTGTAGTACAACCTACAACATTATTCATACAAGTATTAAAGTAGAAAAACAAAAATAAAACACAATTACATCATATACAAATTTATGGTTTTAACTTTACAAATATAAACATATAGACATATATACAATGCAAATTTCGGCAATTAAAAAGATCGAGGATCCCGAAGGATCCCCGGCAACGGCGCCATTTGTTAAGACGTATTTGCACACGCATCAATTAACCCTATCAACAAATCAGTTATAGTATAAAGCAAGCAGGGATCGTTCTAAACTGTGGATCCAACTACAGAGTAGATCCATCTAATCTAAAGTAAATGTCAAAATAAGCACATAGGTTTTAAAGGTTTGATGATTTCGAAACAGACAATGAAAATAAATCCTAAATTACTTCTATACATATATACATGTGATCAACCAACAATCATGCAAACTCAACCAAACAACCATGTAAGAATAAAGAAGACAATTTCTAATCTCAATTAAGTCTACACCGTGAGCAAATATACAGCCTAAATTTGATATGCACATAAGTTCCTACGGGGTTCCTATGACATAGACCAACTTAGAATTAGGCTACGGGTTTCATTCAACATCGCGACACAACAAGCTCGGCTACGTGCTCTACTTATAGGTCACACACATAAACTAATCATGCAATTACGTATCACATAAAGAATCGATGTGTTTAAGTACAAGTCCAAATCAAACATAGGTAGAAAATTGGTGAAATAACAAAGACAATGCAACTTATCAACTACGTGTATCAAAGTCGAACTTTGGATGATTAACACATGCAATATCAACTACTTGTATCAACTACACATGATAATATAAGAATGCACCGAAAATCTTAAAGTATTTAGACATAAAACTCACGGCATAAAACCTAAAATCATAGATTAAAAACTGAAAACTTTAAATTCAAAACATGGTTCAAAAGTTGTTCTATCTCATAGACAAGAATCGAAACATACTTAAGCAAAAACCTAAAACAACATAAAACAAGAACAAACACATACTAATCCGAAAGTAGAAGATGAGTACACTCTCAAAATGTCCCTACGTGTTCTATTCTTTGAGTGCGCGGAGTCCTAGGCTACGTGCTTTGGACGAGTGCTGGAGGTGGGATCGGATTGTAGTGTTTGGAGGTTGATGGAGTTTCGGTAAAGGCTTTGGTGTTATTTGCACGGGTTGATGTTGATCTTCTATCCTTGGAGTCGTGCTTTATATAGAGGAAAAACCTAGAGAAGTCGGCCACAAAGCCTAAACCAAGTTGGTTTAGGATTCCTAGTTCTTCTCAATTTCGGCAGAATGACCTCCGTCTGATGATTTCGTCATAACTTCCTCTAGAAAATATATATTGAGGTTATTCCAATTGATTTGGAAACTAGACTCCCGTAGCTTTCTATCCATATCTGGCACGTTTTCTGATTCATTGTTAGCTGTCTTGGAGAGTCCATTGAAGTTGACAGACATGCACAGGAATTCTCCCGATTTCATCCGGATTTGCAAGGCTTGGATATTCTTGAAATTCTGCCGAATTTAGATCTTCTTCTCCATATTGGACTTGGTTTTGGACCTCTCCTTCATGGACTAGGCTTCAAGGAAAGATTGAATCTTGATCCAAACAGGAATCCTGAGTAAACAAGGGTTTCCAACACTTAGCACAATTTCAACACCAAATCCTTCAATTCCGAAATTACAATGTATCTAATACTAAAAACTACATATTTCTAAATTAAGCAATTATTCTACACTAAACACAAATGTAAAGCTAAAACAACTAAATAGGAGTTAACAAAGGGTAAATAATGGGTATAAACATATTAAAAACGTCACACTTTGTGCTCCTATCATTGGGCTACCTTGACCCGTCTTAACCCGCATTGGGCCACTTTGACCCACAAAGGGCTGCCATGGGGCCGCCTTAAGCTACCTTGAACCTCCTAACCCGCCAAGGGGCCGCCATAAGTCTCCTAGGGCCACAAAGGGGCCGCCTTGACCTGCCTTGACCAGTTATGGGCCGCCTTGCCCCTCCTAGACCCGCCTAGGGCCACCAAGAAGCCGCCAAGACTCACCAAGGGGTCGACATGACCTTCCTAGGCCCGTCTAGGGATGCCTTGGCCCGCCTAGGGCTGTCTTGACCCCCTTTAACCGGCCTTGAGCCGCTTCGATCCATACAAGGCCGCCAAGGGGCCGCCATGACCCTCCTAGGGCCGCAATGAGACCGCCTTGAACTGCCTTGGGCCGCCTTTACCCTCCTAGTTACGCTTCCAGAAATGTATCACAATAGTCAATCAGACACCAAACGCTAAATCTGCAGTATAGTGAATAATAAGGGTAAGTCAACTATAGGCACCGAGACTTTACCGGAATACCGTCATTTTTCAACCGTAGACGTATTTCACCATTCTGGTCATATCTTATTTCACGACTTTTTTGCGTTTGAAGGTTCTGCGTTTATTTTTTTTCCAGATGAGTTGTTGTCCAAATCTGTAAATATAAGACACTTTAGCCGACGAAATTATATTTTTCGTCGGCTAAACTTTTAAAAATTTCGTCGGCTAAACTTTTGAAAATTTCGTCGGCTAATGTTCACAGACTATAGCCGACGAAAAAAATTATTTAGTCGGCTAAAGTTGATCATAGCCGACGAAGATTTTAAAGACTTTAGCCGACAAAAAAAAATTCGTCCGCCTGGTTTTTTTTTTTTTCGTCGGCTAAAGCCTTTCTTCTGATAGTGTTGACCATCCTAGGGCCGCAAAGGGGCCGCCTTAACCCTCCCAAACCCACATAGGGCCACCTTGACCCTCCTAGACCCGCTAAGAGGCTGCCTAGGGCCACCATGGGGCAGCCTTGGACTGCCATGACCCGCCTTGGACCGCCTTGACTCGCCTTGGACTACCTTGGCTAGCCTTCAACCGCCTAAGGCTGCCTTGACCCGCCTTGGACCGCCTTAACCCGCCATGACCCGTCTTAAACCGCCTTGGCAAGCCTTGACCCGGCTTGGACCGCGTTGACCTGCCTTGAACCGCCTTGACCCTCCTAGACCCGCCTATGGCCACCAAGAAGCCGCCATGACTCGCCAAGGGGTCGCCAAGACCCTCCGAGGACCGTCTAGGGCCGCCTTAACCCTCATCGGCCATGGCAAGCAACTTAGGGCCGCCTCAACCCGCTTTGACCAGCCTTGACCCACTTTGAACCGCTTTAAGCTGCCTTGACCCTCCTAGGCCCGCCTAGTGCCCCCTTGACCCGGCTAGACCCGCATTGACCCTCTTTGACCAGCCTTGAACCATCTTGGACCCGCCTAGGGCTGCCACTGGGGCCGCTATGAGCCGCCTTGGGCTGCCTTGACCCGCCTTAACACGCCTTGGGCCACCTTAACCCGCCTTTGGCCACTTTGACCCATACAGGGCTGCCATAGGGCCGCCTTGGACTGCTTGGGCCGCCTTGACCCATCTTGGGCTACCTTGACCCGCCTTAACCCGTCTTGGGCAACTTTGACCCACAAAGGGCTGCCATGGGGCCGCCTTGAGCTACCTTGAACCTCCTAACCCGCCAAGGGGCCGCCGTGAGTCTCCTAGGGCCACAAAGGGGCCGCCTTGACCTGCCTTGACCCGTTAAGGGCCGCCTTGCCCCTCCTAGACCCGCCTAGGGCCACCAAGAAGCCGCCAAGACTCACCAAGGGGTCGACATGACCTTCCTAGGCCCGTCTAGGGATGCCTTGGCCCGCCTAGGGCTGTCTTGACCCCCTTTAACCCGCCTTGGGCCGCTTTGATCCATTCAAGGCCGCCAAGCGGCCGTCATGACCCTCCTAGGGCCGCAATGAGACCGCCTTGAACTGCCTTGGGCCGCCTTTACCCTCCTAGTTACGCTTCCGGAAAGGTATCACAATAGTCAATCAGACACCAAACGCCAAATCTGCAGCATAGTGAATAATAAGGGTAAGTCAACTATAGGCACCGAGACTTTACCGGAATACCATCATTTTTCAACCGTGGACGTATTTCACCATTCTGGTCATATCTTATTTCACGACTTTTTTGCGTTTGAAGGTTCTGCGTTTATTTTTTTTTTCCAGATGAGTTGTTGTCCAAATCTGTAAATATAAGACACTTTAGCCGACGAAATTATATTTTTCGTCGGCTAAACTTTTAAAAATTTCGTCGGTTAAACTTTTGAAAATTTTGTCGGCTAATGTTCACAGACTATAGCCGACGAAAAAAATTATTTAGTCGGCTAAATTTGATCATAGCCGACGAAGATTTTAAATTAGCCGACGAAGGAAAATTTCGTCGGCTAAAGTCCACTTTAGCCGACAAAAAAAAATTCGTCGGCCTGGTTTTTTTTTTTTTCGTCGGCTAAAGCCTTTCTTCTGGTAGTGTTGACTATCCTAGGGCCGCAAAGGGGCCGCCTTAACCCACCTAAACCCTCCTAGGGCCACCTTGACCCTCCTAGACCCGCCAAGAGGCTGCCTAGGGCCACCATGGGGCAGCCTTGGACTGCCATGACCCGCCTTGGACTGCCATGACCCGCCTTGAACCGCCTTGACTCGCCTTGGACTACCTTGGCCAGCCTTGAACCGCCTAAGGCTGCCTTGACCCGCCTTGGACCGCCTTAACCCGCCATGACCCGTCTTAAACCGCCTTGGCAAGCCTTGACCCGGCTTGGACCGCGTTGACCTGCCTTGACCCTCCTAGACCCGCCTATGTCCACCAAGAAGCCGCCATGACTCGCCAAGGGGTCGCTAAGACCCTCCGAGGACCGTCTAGGGCCGCCTTAACCCGCTTTGGCCATGCTTAGGCCACCTTGACCCTCATGGGCCATAGCAAGCAACTTAGGGCCGCCTCAACCCGCTTTGACCAGCCTTTACCCACTTTGAACCGCTTTAAGCTGCCTTGACCCTCCTAGGCCCGCCTAGTGCCCCCTTGACCCTGCTAGACCCGCATTGACCCTCTTAGACCAGCCTTGAACCCTCTTGGTCCCGCCTAGGGCTGCCACTGGGGCCGCCATGAGCCGCCTTGGACTGCTTTGGGCCGCCTTGGGCTGCCTTGACCCGCCTTAACCCGCCTTGGGCCACCTTAACCCGCCTTTGGCCACTTTGACCCATACAGGGCTGCCATAGGGCCGCCTTGGACTGCTTTGGGCCGCCTTGACCCACCTTGGGCTACCTTGACCCGCCTTAAACCGCCTTGGGCAACTTTGACCCACAAAGGGCTGCCTTGGGGCCGCCTTGAGCTACCTTGAACCTCCTAACCCGCCAAGGGGCCGCCGTGAGTCTCCTAGGGCCACAAAGGGGCCGCCTTGACCTGCCTTGACCAGTTAAGGGCCGCCTTGCCCCTCCTAGACCCGCCTAGGGCCACCAAGAAGCCGCCAAGACTCACCAAGGGGTCGACATGACCTTCCTAGGCCCGTCTAGGGATGCCTTGGCCCGCCTAGGGCTGTCTTGACCCCCTTTAACCTGCCTTGGGCCGCTTTGATCCATACCAGACCGCCTTGACTCTCCTTGGACTACCTTGGCCAGCCTTGAACCGCCTAAGGCTGCCTCGACCCGCCTTGGATCGCCTTAACCCGCCATGACCCGAATTAAAACGCCTTGGCAAGCCTTGACCCTGCTTGGACCGCGTTGACCTGCCTTGAACCGCCTTGACCCTCCTAGACCCGCCTATGGCCACCAAGAAGCCGCCATGACTCGCCAAGGGGTCGCCAAGACCCTCCGAGGACCGTCTAGGGCCGGCTTAACCCGTTTTGTCCATGCTTAGGCCGCCTTGACCCTCATCGGCCATGCCAAGCAACTTAGGGCCGCCTCAACCCGCTTTGACCAGCCTTGACCCACATTGAATCGCTTTAAGCTGCCTTGACCCTCCTAGGCCCGCCTAGTGCCCCCTTGACCCTACTAGACCCGCATTGACCCTCTTAGACCAGCTTTGAACCGTCTTGGACCCGCCTAGGGCTGCAACTGGGGCCGCCATGAGCCGCCTGTTGTATGTTTTAATATAGTACTCACAAGTGCACGAACCGCTTATAGAATAGAAGTGTAAGCACGAGGTCGTTCCCTCTAAGGATTGATTAGAACAACTTATTATGCCAATTATACTATACCTAATGAAATGACAATATGATTTTATGATGTTTGGATTGAAAACAGAAAATAAAGTAATAAAACTGAAATTAAAGACAAGAGAACAATGAAATTTCTAAGAGTTTAAGAACAGATTATAAAGATGCTAAAGCTTTGAATCCACCACCTAATACGCCTACCCTTCTCTCTAGTTGATAGCAATTGAACTCCCTAGATTGCATGCTAAAGATTTTCGTACATAAGCCTTATTGATCCCGGACATATGCCAAAGTTCTTCTAAACAATGAATTCTAACTTATTGATCCCGTATAGAACTCAAGTAGTCAAACTATAATCTACTTCACGTTATGATCAGGTTCAAGTAAAACATGTTCAACTCCATTAAGCACCAAAGAACTAGGAAATCATGTAAACAAGAATATCGACTATGATCAAGCACTTGTATTCTTAACTTACAACTCTTTAATCACAAGATTAAATAAATCCTTTGGAACCCTAGAAAACATCTACTCTCGATCAAGCCTCATGTTTTCAAACCAAATAACTAATAAACAAAACATAGGTCTTATTGATCCCGAGCAAAGATTTTGAATAAAAGTTCTATTAAAACGGTGATTGAGAATTTAACATAGCAATCCATTGAATCAAAGCAATCAACTAAAGAAATAGAGTAATCATACTAGGGGCTTCATCTCAGCCCTAGCTAGAAGTTTAGAAATTCATAGATAAAGAAAACATGACTAGAAATAAAGATAGCATGGAAGAAACAATGGAAGAGATAAGAACTCGGGTTGAGCGATGGTGAAGCTCTGTTCTTCTTTTCCTCTGCGTTCCTTGCTGCCTCCCTGTTCTGCCGCCTCTCTCTCCCCCTCTTTAACGTGCTTAGGGTTCTCTTTTATCCTTCTTGAAATCCCAATTGATTTGGGCTTTTTAGTCTCCTTGTCCACTATGGAATAGCTTTCTTCTCTCCAAATAACACAAGGTTACTATTGTCAATGCAAGAGTAACCTTCCAAATATGTTAGCCACGTTCAGCCCCTTTACTTGTAGTATTAAGATTGATGGACTTGGACTTCACAAATTGGAATCATGAGAAGAAACACAAAATTCGTCAGAATATGCCTCCACGCGCTGCGTTCACTCAAACCTTCATAACTTGCTCTAGAAAAATGCAAATTCACTTCCGCAAAATTCCTCAGAAAGCTAACATCAGTAGCTTTCCAATGATGTATGGCTCGCCTCCAGATTCCTCGTGAGCAGGTACAGTTTAATCCTCAAAGTTGACGCACAGCAGAGCAGTTTCTGGATCACTTCGCACCAAATTGTCTTTTTCTCCAACTTAACCTACAAAACATAAAAACCAAGTAAATGACTTACAATTGACAAGAACTAAGCATATAATCATGTATCTAAGGGTATAAAAATGTATGAAATATGAATCTATCAAATACCCCCAAACTTAGATATTGCTAGTCCTCGAGCAAAACAAGAAAACTAAACACAAACCTAACGACTTCCAAACATATCAGAGAACTATAATGCCCACACATATGGTCAATTAAGATTCAAACAGTCACAATATTAATTCACAACCTCACTTAAAAACTAATCCATTTTGATAACCATCCTGCTCAAAATCTCATGTTTCAACTTGATTCCTCGCAAGGGTGCACTCCAATCTTTTCACTCATGATTTTCTGACTTTTGCACACATCCTATGTACTTGAGAGAGATAATATGTACAAAACAAATAGCTCACGTAAATAACAAGAATACTCTTTATAAATATAATTGTTTAATCAGATTTCACGAACGATACCAAACATTGACCAAATGAAACCCAAGCCATAGGCTCATCTCCACACACAAATCTCCAACAGACCAGCTGCCATCCCCAATGATCAAATAAGACTTTGTTTCAGGTTGTAATGGGGCCAAAGGGTGTAGGGTTTCATGAAAGAAGGGATAAGGAAACACAAAGATCCTAAGGAAATTTAGTAGAGCACTACAACGATGTCTCCTTGAGGCATTGAACTTGAAATTTCATGAAGCAAGTAATCAGATTTTTCTTCTTCCTTTATGAGGCCAGATGTCACCGTTTTGGGCCTTTGCTTCATTCTAACCTTCCCAAGTACAACCAACAATGAATCAGATTCAAGGAAGCTAACTTTTTACATCTTTTAATTTTTCTTCTTCCTTTTCTCTTTGGCTATGCATATTGTTTCTTCTTCTTCTTTTTCAACAGCCAACAACTTTATTTTTCCTCTTTTCCTTCCTTGAATCGATAAGTAGCTCCCCCAAACTTGCTTACAACAGTACCACCTTAACCACAATGAATCTCCAAATATATTGTGCTCCACTAATTCCTTAGGATAGGGTAAAGATATATCTACACTAAGCTCAAGGTAAAGAATTTGTGGTTTAGAAATAAACGGCTCAATGCAGGCTCAAAGGGTTAATCTAAGGGTAGCACAACTTGTGTGCAACAATAGGACACAAGCTTATTTGGCTTTGACGGTTAATCCTAATGCCTATATCCTTTCAGAGGTTCCAGCATTTAACTGGCATAAAGCTTCGACAGGTGTGAAGACAAGTTCTAGCATTCTAGTTTCATCAAAGAGCTGTGGTCAATGACTAGTCAAGATAAAACGAAATGTGAAATCAACAAAACTTCATGTCAAGAAATAAGGATGATCTAAGCAATCGCTCAGAAAAGAAAAGCACAAATAGGCTCAATAATCTCACATAAGGTTCAAATCAAGTATTAATGCAAAACAAATCAAGCATGATAATCATAAAAATCCATTAGCAATTATTTAAGGTTATGGATTAACACATGCTTGTTCTCATCTCATGACCATATCATTCCTGTAAAAGTTCTTACTCATCACAATGTTTGGAAGACTCTTAAGACATAACGGAAAATAAACCTAAAACTAGACTTTTTTTTATTATTATTAATTATTATTTTTTTGAATAAAAGAACTTAAAACAAACCTAGAAATCACACAAACAAAAACAAAACACGAAATCCCCACCCCCAAACTTAAATTGAGCATTGTCCGCAATGTGAAGAAAAATCAGCACAGAACAGGGATTGCAACACAGCTTGCAATCCCGAAAAGTTGCAGAACAGTACAGTAACGAAAATAAGGGGATAAAGCATGACCAAAACAACTAAAATCGGAAAAAAAAATAGGAGAAAAGGGATAGGAAACGTCCCCGATATGAAGGCAATAGATAGGAGCACATTAAGAAGCCTTGTTCCATGCTGAACACGCATCCATCTTCTTCCAAAGGTCTTCGGGTTGCCTCCCGGAAAGCGCTAAGTTTATTGTCTTCAGCCAGACCATATTAAGCTCATTGTTGTGGAGGATCATTGAGAGGAACACGTTGCTCATTGGTCTCAAAAGTAGTCTCCAAATAAGGCTTGAGACGTTGACCATTCACCTTGAATGTAGAGTTGTTCCTTAAGTTCTGAATTTCAACTGCTCCATGAGAAAACACCTTTGTAACCACAAAAGGACCCATCCACCTTGATTTCAACTTCCCTGGAAAGAGTCTAAGTCGAGAGTTATATAGCAACACCTTTTGATTTGGCTCGAAAGTCTTTTGACGAATGACTTTGTCATGAAACTTCTTGGTGCGCTCCTTGTAAATCTTGGCATTCTCATAGGACTCATTACGAATTTCCTCCAAAATATTCTTGATTTCCCGGTTAGAATTAATTGGATATATAACTCCAACATCAGGAGGCTTCAAAATTTCATCTTGTTCAACTTCTTTCATTGGTGGATTCAAACGTCTTTGTGCATCACGTGTCAGCTTCACATTGTCAATTTGCAGCAGCTTCTTTTCATCCTCTTCACAAAGGTCTGAGGCAATAATCACCGGTAGTGTCTCACTACCACCCAAAAATACATACTTCAAATGTTGGGGTAGCGGTTTGAGCTCTAGCTTTGGTGCTTGCTGAATAGAAGGCACAACTTTGTTTGTAGACAGAGGTAAAGGCTCAAATTGGTTCCACTTCCTTGGTTCAAGAATCGGTGCATCATTAAGAAGCTTTTCCAACTCATCAACTTCTTTCTTGGCATCAAAATCCATTAGTGCTTGTGTTAAGCATACCTCAAGAGGATCTTTGTAAGAATTCAAAACAGAAGCTTCATGAGTAATAGGAGAAAAGGACTCAACCATAAAGCATTTACCATCATCTGAAGGACGTCGACTAGCTTCAAAGACTTTATACTCCATGGACATGTCACCAACTTTCATTGATAAACTGCCATCATTCACTCTTATCACCGTATCAGCGGTAGCCATGAATGGACGTCCCAAGATAATAGGCACTTCTGCTCTATCAAAAGCATCTGGTTCAATTTCAAGAATGACAAAGTCTGCAGGCAATATGAGCTTATCCACTTTCACCAACACATCTTCCACAATTCCTTTCGGTCGCTTGACTGATCGGTCTGCAAATTGCAAAGTCATGGATGTAGGTTGCAAGTCACCAAGCTTTAATTTCAAAAACAATGAGTATGGCATCAAGTTGACACTAGCACCCAAATCCATCAAAGCACGCTCAAAGTGATGATCACCAATGGTGCAAGGTATTGTAAAGCTTCTTGGGTCCTTCAACTTTGGAGGGAGTCTCCTTTGAATCACTGCACTAACCTCTTCTGACAACAACACCTTCTCATGATCTTTGAATCTCCTTTTGTTAGTGCATAAATCCTTCAAAAACTTTGCATAAGCTGGAATTTGTTGAATAGCATCAAGCAAAGGAATATTGATCTGCACCTTGCGAAATAATTCCATAATCTCAGACAAGTGACTATCTTTCTTTGGCTTCTTGAGCAACTCTGGATATGGAGGTTTAGGAACAAATTGAGACTCTGTAAATGGCTTCAAAGTCGTCACTGGACTGCTGGAAGTTGCTAGTTTCGGATCAGTCTTTCTGCCCGGGATGGAAACAGTCTTTTCAATCCTGGTTTCAGAGCTCTTCTCTGCTGATTCAGTAGCTACGGGGATAGCAGCAGTATCATCAATCCCTGTTTCGAACTCTTCTTGCTGCTCTTCTTCTTGAACATCTTATGAACCACGAACATTGGTATCAACTTTTTTCCCACTCCTCAACGTGATCACAGCTTTCATAGTCTCATGCTTCTCAAATTGACCCCTCGGATTAACAAGAGGTTGGCTAGGGAAACGCCCTTGTTCTCTCTCATTCAAAGCATTGGCAATCTGTCCAACTTGAACTTCCAACTTAGAAATAGCTTGAGATTGAACTTGCTGCTCTTTCTTGGTCTCTTGAATAGCTTAAAGCATCTGAGCATTGGACTTTTGAAATTCTAGCTGATTTTGTGCAAGTTGCTGCATAGTTTCTTCAAGAGATGGTTTTCTTTGTTCACTTAGCCCTTGATAATTCTGAATAGGAAGATTATTTCTTGGCATCTGCACATGATTGTTGTTGCTATAAGAAAGATTCGGATGTGGCCTCCAACCCGAATTATAGTTATTGCCAGAGAAATTATTCATTGGCCTTTCATAGTTATTCACCATGTTGACTTCCTCATCACCATGAAGTTCTGGACAAGCTTCTGTGGTATGTGAAAAACTTGAACACAAGGCACATGTCTCCTTTGCCGCCTTATTTAATAGCGGAGTAAGGCTCTTCATCTGTCTTGCCAAAGCTGCAACTTGCTCTTCTAGCTTGGTATTTGCACTAACCTCGTAAAGACCTCCTCTTTTAGGACCTGATGCATAAGGCTCATACTGTTGCGAATTCTCACTTATAGTCTCAAAAGCTTGAATTGCTGCTTCTGCTGTCTGTCCCATTAAGCTTCCACCAACTGTAGCATCCACCATACTTCTGTTTTGAGAGTTCAAACCTCTATAGAAAAATTGAGCCTTCTGAGGTTTGGTAAATCCATGGTGAGGACACCTCACAAACAAATCCTTGTAACGCTCCCAACCCTCATAAAAAGGTTCTCCATCAGGTTGACGGAAATTAAAAATTTCTGTTTGGAGAGCATTGGTCTTTGTAGCAGGGAAGAATTTCAACAAGAACTTCTTAAGCAAATCCTCCCAAGTATTGATGGTATTAGGAGGAAGAGAACTCAACCACTTTCTTGCCTTGTCTTTCAAAGAGAATGGAAAAAGCCTCAAACGAATCTGCTCATCTGATATCCCATACTTGAAAGTTCCACATATGTCTTTGAATTCCTCCACATGGAGATAAGGATCTTCATTTGTCTTCCCGTAAAAATTAGGTAGGCTCTGGATTGTTGCTGGTCTAATCTCAAAACGCACCCCATCAGGAATAGGAGCCACAACGATGCAAGATGATGTTGTGAGTGCAGTAGGAGCAGTGAACTCCTTCAATGCTTTCGTCTCCTCATTTGCCATTGCACCTTGAACTTCAGCTTGAGCTCGCCCTTGCCTCAATAGTCTTCTACGAGTTCGTTCAATCTCTGGATCGTAGACAATGAGCTCTAAATTATGAGATCGACGACCTTGCATAAACCAAATTCAAACCTATAAGAAAGACAAACAAACAAAATCAGAAAAAAAAAAGAAAAAAAAGAAAAAGAAAACAGAAAATAAACAAAAATTAAGTATTGTACAACTGACAAATCAAATTGAATTAACACAATCCCCGGCAACGGCGCCAAAAACTTGTTGTATGTTTTAATATAGTACTCGCAAGTGCACGAACCGCTTATAGAATAGAAGTGCAAGCACGAGGTCGTTCCCTCTAAGGATTGATTAGAACAACTTATTATGCCAATTATACTACACCTAATGAAATAACAATATGATTTTATGATGTTTGGATTGAAAACAGAAAATAAAGTAATAAAACTAAAATTAAAGACAAGAGAACAATGAAATTTCTAAGAGTTTAAGAACAGATTATAAAGATGCTAAAGCTTTGAATCCACCACCTAATACGCCTACCCTTCTCTCTAGTTGATAGCAATTGAACTCCCTAGATTGCATGCTAAAGATTTTCGTACATAAGCCTTATTGATCCCGGACATATGCCAAAGTTCTTCTAAACAATGAATTCTAACTTATTGATCCCGTATAGAACTCAAGTAGTCAAACTATAATCTACTTCACGTTATGATCAGGTTCAAGTAAAACATGTTCAACTCCATTAAGCACAAAAGAACTAGGAAATCATGTAAACAAGAATATCGACTATGATCAAGCACTTGTATTCTTAACTTACAACTCTCTAATAACAAGATTAAATAAATCCTTTGGAACCCTAGAAAACATCTACTCTCGATCAAGCCTCATGTTTTCAAACCAAATAACTAATAAACAAAAGAATTAAATTCAGTTTACCCCCCTAATCTTTGATGTTAAAATCAGTTCAGTCCTGCAACTTTTTTTAAAATCAGTTCGCCCCTTTAACATTCATAAACACATCAGTTTACTTTGTGTTAAATCAGTTCGCCCCTTCAACTTTTGTAAACACATCAGTTTTGTCCAATTTTTGTCACCAAACTGACAAGGGGACCCATTTTTAACAAAAAGTTGCAGGACTAAACTGATTTTGACATCAAAAATTAGGGGGTAAACTGAATTTAAAAAAAGCTAAAGGGGCGAACTGATTTTAAAAAAAGTTACAGGACTGAACTGATTTTGTCACCAAAGATTTAGGGAGTAAACTGAAATTAACTCTAAACAAAACATAGGTCTTATTGATCCCGAGCAAAGATTTTGAATAAAAGTTCTATTAAAACGGTGATTGAGAATTTAACATAGCAATCCATTGAATCAAAGCAATCAACTAAAGAAATAGAGTAATCATACTAGGGGCTTCATCTCAGCCCTAGCTAGAAGTTTAGAAATTCATAGATAAAGAAAACATGACTAGAAATAAAGATAGCATGGAAGAAACAATGGAAGAGATAAGAACTCGGGTTGAGCGATGGTGAAGCTCTGTTCTTCTTTTCCTCTGCGTTCCTTGCTGCCTCCCTGTTCTGCCGTCTCTCTCTCCCCCTCTTTAACGTGCTTAGGGTTCTCTTTTATCCTTCTTGAAATCCCAATTGATTTGGGCTTTTTAGTCTCCTTGTCCACTATGGAATAGCTTTCTTCTCTCCAAATAACACAAGGTTACTATTGTCAATGCAAGAGTAACCTTCCAAATATGTTAGCCACGTTCAGCCCCTTTACTTGTAGTATTAAGATTGATGGACTTGGACTTCACAAATTGGAATCATGAGAAGAAACACAAAATTCGTCAGAATATGCCTCCACGCGCTGCGTTCACTCAAACCTTCATAACTTGCTCTAGAAAAATGCAAATTCACTTCCGCAAAATTCCTCAGAAAGCTAACATCAGTAGCTTTCCAATGATGTATGGCTCGCCTCCAGATTCCTCGTGAGCAGGTACAGTTTAATCCTCAAAGTTGACGCACAGCAGAGCAGTTTCTGGATCACTTCGCACCAAATTGTCTTTTTCTCCAACTTAACCTACAAAACATAAAATCCAAGTAAATGACTTACAATTGACAAGAACAAAGCATATAATCATGTATCTAAGGGTATAAAAATGTATGAAATATGAATCTATCACCGCCTTCGCCATGCTTAGGCCGCCTTGACCCTCATCGGCCATGGCAAGCAACTTAGGGCCGCCTCAACCCGCTTTGACCAGCCTTGACCCACTTTGAACCGCTTTAAGCTGCCTTGCCCTCCTAGGCCCGCCTAGTGCCCCCTTGACCCTGCTAGACCCGCATTGACCCTCTTAGACCAGCCTTGAACCGTCTTGGACCCGCCTAGGGCTGCCAATGGGGCCGCCATGAGCCGCCTTGGACTGCTTTGGGCCGCCGTGGGCTGCCTTGACCCGCCTTAACCCGCCTTCGGCCACTTTGACCCATACAGGGCTGCCATAGGGCCGCCTTGAGCCGCCTTGGACTGCTTTGGGCCGCCTTGACTCACCATGGGCTACCTTGACGCGCCTTAACCCGCCTTGGGCCACCTTGACCACAAAGGGCTGCCATGGGGCCGCCTTAAGCTACCTTGAACCTCCTAACCCGCCAAGGGGCCGCCATGAGTCTCTTAGGGCCACAAAGGGGCCGCCTTGACCTGCCTTGACCCGTTAAGGGCCGCCTTGCCCCTCCTAGACCCGCCTAGGGCCACCAAGAAGCCGTCAAGACTCACCAAGGGGTCGACATGACCTTCCTAGGCCGGTCTAGGGATGCCTTGGCCTGCCTAGGGCTGTCTTGACCCCCTTTAACCCGCCTTGGGCCGCTTTGATCCATACAAGACCGCCTTGACTCGCCTTGGACTACCTTGGCCAGCCTTGAACCGCCTAAGGATGCCTTGACCCGCCTTGGATCGCCTTAACCCGCCATGACCCGTCTTAAACCGCCTTGGCAAGCCTTGACCCGGCTTGGACCGCGTTGACCTGCGTTGAACCGCCTTGACCCTCCTAGACCCGCCTATGGCCACCAAGAAGCCGCCATGACTCGCCAAGGGGTCGCCAAGACCCTCCGAGGACCGTCTAGGGCCGCCTTAACCCGTTTTGGCCATGCTTAGGCCGCCTTGACCCTCATCGGCCATGCCAAGAAACTTAGGGCCGCCTCAACCCGCTTTGACCAGCTTTGACCCACATTGAATCGCTTTAAGCTGCCTTGACCCTCCTAGGCCCGCCTAGTGCCCCCTTGACCCTGCTAGACCCACATTGACCCTCTTAGACCAGCTTTGAACCGTCTTGGACACGCCTAGGGCTGCCACTGGGGCCGCCATGAGCCGCATTGGCCATGCTTAGGCCGCCTTGACCGTCATCGGCCATGGCAAGCAACTTAGTGCCACCTCAACCCGCTTTGACCAGCCTTGACCCACTTTGAACCGCTTTAAGCTGCCTTGACCCTCCTTGGCCCGCCTAGTGCCCCCTTGACCCTGCTAGACTCGCATTGACCCTCTTAGACTAGCCTTGAACCGTCTTGGACCCGCCTAGGGCTGCCAGTGGGGCCGCCATGAGCCACCTTGGACTGCTTTTGGCCGCCTTGGGCTGCCTTGACCCGCCTTAACCCGCCTTGGGCCACCTTAACCCGCCTTTGGCCACTTTGACCCATATAGGACTGCCATAGGGCCGCCTTGAGCCTCCTTGGACTGCTTTGTGCCGCCTTGACCCACCTTGGGCTACCTTGACCCGCCTTAACCCGCCTTGGGCTACTTTGACCCACAAAGGGCTGCCATGGGGCTGCCTTAAGCTACCTTGAACCTCCTAACCCGCCAAGGGGCCGCCATGAGTCTCCTAGGGCCACAAAGGGGCCGCCTTGACCTGCCTTGACCCGTTAAAGGCCGCCTTGCCACTCCTAGACCTGCCTAGGGCCACCAAGAAGCCGCCAAGACTCACCAAGGGGTCGACCTGACCTTCCTAGGCCCGTCTGTGGATGCCTTGGCCCGCCTAGGGCTGTCTTGACCCCCTTTAACCCACCTTGGGCCGCCTCGATCCATACAAGGCCGCCAGGGGGCCGCCATGACCCTCCTAGGGCCGTAATGAGACCGCCTTGAACTGCCTTGGGCCGCCTTTACCCTCCAAGTTACGCTTCCGGAAAGGTATCACAATAGTCAATCAGACACCAAACGCCAAATCTGCAGCATAGTGAATAATAAGAGTAAGTCAACTATCGGCACCGAGAATTTACCGGAATACCGTCATTTTTCAACCGTAGACGTATTTCACCATTCTGGTCATATCTTATTTCACGACTTTCTTGCGTTTGAAGGTTCTGCATTTTTTTTTTTCCAGAAGAGTTGTTGTCCAAATCTGTAAATATAAGACACTTTAGCCGACGAAATTATATTTTTCGTCGGCTAAACTTTTAAAAATTTCGCCGGCTAAACTTTTGAAAATTTTATCGACTAAAGTTCACAGACTATAGCCGACGAAAAAAATTATTTAGCCGACGAAATTTTTATTTCGTCGGCTAAGGTTGATCATAGCCGACGAAGATTTTAAATTAGTCGACGAAGGAAAATTTCATCGGCTAAAGTCCACTTTAGCCGACAAAAAAAAAATTTCGTCGGCCTGGTTTTTTTTTTTCGTCCGCTAAAGCCTTTCTTCTGGTAGTGTTGACCATCCTAGGGCCGCAAAGGGGCCGCCTTAACCCTCCTAAACCCACCTAGGGCCACCTTGACAATCCTAGACCCGCCAAGAGGCTGCCTAGGGCCACCATGGGGCAGCCATGACCCAACTAGCTTGGACCGCCTTGACTCGTCTTGGCCTACCTTGGCCAGCCTTGAACCGCCTAAGGCTGCCTTGACCCACCTTGGACCGCCTTAACCCGCCATGACCTGTCTTAAACCGCCTTGGCAAGCCTTGACCCGGCTTGGATCGCGTTGACCTGCCTTGAACCGCCTTGACCCTCCTAGACCCGCCTATTGCCACCAAGAAGCTGCCATGACTCGCCAAGGGGTCGCCAAGACCCTCCGAGGACCGTCTAGGGCCGCCTTAACCCGCTTTGGCCATGCTTAGGCCGGCTTGACCCTCATCGGCCATGCCAAGCAACTTAGGGCCGCCTCAACCCGCTTTGACCAGCCTTGACCCACTTTGAACCGCTTTAAGCTGCCTTGCCCTCCTAGGCCCGCCTAGTGCCCCCTTGACCCTGCTAGACCCGCATTGACCCTCTTAGACCAGCCTTGAACCGTCTTGGACCCGCCTAGGGCTGCCACTGGGGCCGCCATGAGCCGCCTTGGACTGCTTTGGGCCGCCTTGGGCTGCCTTGACCCGCCTTAACCCGCCTTTGGCCACTTTGACCCATACAGGGCTGCCATAGGGCCGCCTTGAGCCTCCTTGGACTGCTTTGGGCCGCCTTGACCCACCTTGGGCTACCTTGACGCGCCTTAACCCGCCTTGGGCCACTTTGACCCACAAAGGGCTGCCATGGGGCCGCCTTCAGCTAACTTTAACCTCCTAACCAGCCAAGGGGCCGCCATGTGTCTCCTAGGGCCACAAAGGGGCCGCCTTGACCTGCCTTGACCCGTTAAGGGCCGCCTTGCCACTCCTAGACCCGCCTAGGGCCACCAAGATGCAGCCAAGACTCACCAAGGGGTCAACATGACCTTCCTAGGCCCGTCTAGGGATGCCTTGGCCCGCCTAGTGCTGTCTTGACCCCGTTTAACACTCATTGGGCCGCCTCGATCCATACAAAGCCGCCAAGGGGCCGCCATGACCCTCCCAGGGCCGCAATGTGACCGCCTTGAACTGTCTTGGGCCGCCTTTACCCTCCTAGTTACGCTTCCGGAAAGGTATTATAATAGTCAATCAGACACCAAACGCCAAATCTGCAGCATAGTGAATAATAAGGGTAAGTCAACTATCGGCACCGAGACTTTACCGGAATACCGTCATTTTTCAACCGTAGACGTATTTCACCATTCTGGTCATATCTTATTTCATGACTTTTTTGCGTTTGAAGGTTCTGCGTTTATTTTTTTTTTCCAGATGAGTTGTTGTCCAAATCTGTAAATATAAGACACTTTAGCGGACGAAATTATATTTTTCGTCGACTAAACTTTTAAAAATTTCGTCGGCTAAACTTTTGAAAATTTCGTCGGCTAAAGTTCACAGACTTTTAGCCGACGAAAAAAAAATTCGTCGGCCTGGTTTTTTTTTTGTCGGCTAAAGCCTTTCTTCTGGTAGTGATGACCATCCTAGGGCCGCAAAGGGGCCGCCTTAACCCTCCTAAACCCACCTAGGGCCACCTTGACCCTCCTAGACCCGCCAAGAGGCTGCCTAGGGCCACCATGGGGCAGCCTTGGACTGCCATGACCCGCCTTGGACCGCCTTGACTCGCCTTGGACTACCTTGGCCAGCCTTGAACCGCCTAAGGCTGCCTTGACCAGCCTTGGACCGCCTTAACCCGCCATGACCCGTCTTAAACTGCCTTGGCAGGCCTTGACCCGGCTTGGACCGCGTTGAGCTGCCTTGATCCGCCTTGACCCTCCGAGGACCGTCTAGGGCAGCCTTAACCCGCTTTGGCCATGTTTAGGCCGCCTTGACCCTCATCGGCCATGCCAAGCAACTTAGGGCCGCCTCAACCCGCTTTGACCAGCCTTGACCCACTTTGAACCGCTTTAAGCTGCCTTGACCCTCCTAGGCCAGCCTAGTGCCCCCTTGACCCTGCTAGACCCGCATTGACCCTCTTAGACCAGCCTTGAACCGTCTTGGACCCGCCTAGGGCTGCCACTGGGGCCGCCATGAGCCGCCTTGGACTGCTTTGGGCCGCCTTGGGCTGCCTTGACCCGCCTTAACCCGCCTTGAGCCTCCTTGGACTGCTTTGGGCCGCCTTGACCCACCTTGGGCTACTTTGACGCGCCTTAACCCGCCTTGGGCCACTTTGACCCACAAAGGGCTGCCATGGGGCCGCCTTCAGCTAACTTTAAACGCCTAACCCGGCAAGGGGCCGCCATGTGTCTCTTAGGGCCACAAAGGGGCCGCCTTGACCTGCCTTGACCCGTTAAGGGCCGCCTTGCCACTCCTAGACCTGCCTAGGGCCACCAAGATGCCGCCAAGACTCACCAAGGGGTCGACATGACCTTCCTAGGCCCGTCTAGGGATGCCTTGGCCCGCCTAGGGCTGTCTTGACCCCCTTTAACACTCCTTGGGCCGCCTCGATCCATACAAGGCCGCCAAGGGGCCGCCATGACCCTCCTAGGGCCGCAATGAGACCGCCTTGAACTGTCTTGGGCCGCCTTTACCCTCCTATTTACGCTTTCGGAAAGGTATCACAATAGTCAATCAGACACCAAACGCCAAATCTGCAGCATAGTGAATAATAAGGGTAAGTCAACTATCGGCACCGAGACTTTACCGGAATACCGTCATTTTTCAACCGTAGACGTATTTCACCATTCTGGTCATATCTTATTTCACGACTTTTTTGCGTTTGAAGGATCTGCGTTTATTTTTTTTTTTTCCAGATGAGTTGTTGTCCAAATCTGTAAATATAAGACACTTTAGCTGACGAAATTATATTTTTCGTCTGCTAAACTTTTGAAAATTTCTTCGGCTAAACTTTTGAAAATTTCGTCGGCTAAAGTTCACAGACTATAGCCGACGAAAAAAAGTATTTAGCCGACGAAATTTTTATTACGTCGGCTAAAGTTGATCATAGCCATGAATGACCTTTGAATTCAATAGATAATAGAGACATGAGCCACCTTGGACTGCTTGGGCAGCCTTGGGCTGCCTTGATCCGCCTTAACCCGCCTTGGGCCACCTTAACCCGCCTTTGGCCACTTTGACCCATACAGGGCTGCCATAGGGCCGCCTTGAGCCGCCTTGGACTGCTTTGGGCCGCCTTTACCGACCTTGGGCTACCTTGAGCCGTCTTAACCCGTCTTGGGCCACTTTGACCCACAAAGGGCTGCCATTGGGCCGCCTTAAGCTACCTTGAACCTCCTAACCCGCCAAGGGGCCGCCATGAGTCTCCTAGGGCCACAAAGGGGCCGCCTTGACCTGCCTTGACCCGTTAAGGGCCGCCTTGCCCCTCTTAGACCCGCATAGGGCCACCAAGAAGCCTCCAAGACTCACCAAGGGATCGATATGACCTTCCTAGGCCCGTCTAGGGATGCCTTGGCCCGCCTAGGGCTGTCTTGACCACTTTTAACCCGCCTTGGGCCGCTTTGATCCATACAAGGCCGCCAAGGGGCCGCCATTACCCTCCTAGGGCCGCAATGAGACCGCCTTGAACTGCCTTGGGCCGCCTTTACCCTCCTAGTTACGCTTCCCGAAAGGTATCACAATAGTCAATCATACACCAAACGTCAAATCTGCAGCATAGTGAATAATAAGGGTAAGTCAACTATCAGCACCGAGACTTTACCGGAATACCGTCATTTTTCAACCGTAGACGTATTTCACCATTATGGTCATATATTGTATCACGACTTTTTTGCGTTTGAAGGTTCTACATATAGTTTTTTTTTTCAGATGAGTTGTTGTCCAAATCTGTAAATATAAGACACTTTAGCCGACGAAATTATATTTTTCGTCGGCTAAATTTCGTCGGCTAAACTTTTAAAATTTCGTCGGCTAAACTTTTGAAAATTTCGTCGGCTAAAGTTAACAGACTATAGCCGACGAAAAAAAGTATTTAGCCGACGAAATTTTTATTACGTCGGCTAAAGTTGATCATAGCCATGAATGACCTTTGAATTCAATAGATAATAGAGACATGATCACGCTATGAACAAGTAAGACATAGAGAAAACAATGGTGAGTTTAAGTTTGTGCATGTTTCGAATGAAGTTCAAATCAACTCATATGGATGCTCTCATCATATTTCCACTCATGCAAAGATGATTTCACTCAAAGTGTTTAAATCAATGAATGGAATGAATTACTTGCTCAAATGAACCAAAACCATATGCTTACTCACGCAACTTACTCCACAGATTGAAGGCTACTCATCTGAAATATCAAAAAGGACTTTTAAGGGTTGTAATGGGGCTGAGGTTAAGGCATTCGAAATTTAGATATGTGGTGATTAAGAACATTCTAAAGTACCAAAACTTGATCAAATTTAAGCTCCCATCTCACCAAAAACGTCACTATGTATGACTTTGAAGTACAAGGGCCGGATTTCATCATGTTGGGCCCTATCTTCATTCTAAACTTCCCTTGAGCTCTGTGACAGGACAAAGGCCGTATTTTGCATTATTGGGCCTTCTATTCGAAACAAACTCCAAACTCACAAGTACTGGGGACATTAATCCAAACTTTAGACACTTAGAACCTATTGCCGGAGAGCTTTTTTATCTTTCTTTTGTTCTTGCTCTCGACACTCACAAGTACGTCTTGACCTGCCTTGACCCGTTAAGGGCCACCTTGCCCCTCCTAGACCCGCCAAGGGCCACCAAGAAGCCGCCAAGACTCACCAAGTGGTCGACATGACCTTCCTAGTCCCGTCTAGGGATGCCTTGGCCCACCTAGGGCTGTCTTGACCCCCTTTAACCCGCCTTGGGCCGCTTTGATCCATACAAGGCCGCCAAGGGGCCGCCATGACCCTCCAAGGGCCGTAATGAGACCGCCTTGAACTGCCTTGGGCCACCTTTACCCTCCTAGTTACGCTTCCGGAAAGGTATCACAATAGTCAATCAGACACGAAACGCCAAATCTGCAGCATAGTGAATAATAAGGGTAAGTCAACTATCAGCACCGAGACTTTACCGGAATACCGTCATTTTTCAACCGTAGACATATTTCACAATTCTGGTCATATCTTATTTCACGACTTTTTTCCATTTGAAGGTTCTACGTATAGTTTTTTTTTCCAGATGAGTTGTTGTCCAAATCTGTAAATATAAGACACTTTAGCCGACGAAATTATATTTTTCGTCGGCTAAACTTTTAAAAATTTCGTCGGGTAAACTTTTGAAAATTTCGTCGGTTAAAGTTCACAGACTATAGCCGACGAAAAAAATTATTTAGCCGGCGAAATTTTTATTTCGTCGGCTAAATTTGATCATAGCCGACGAAGATTTTAAATTAGCCGACGAAGGAAAATTTCGTCGGCTAAAGTCCACTTGAGCGGACGAAAAAAAAATTCGTCGGCCTGGTTTTTTTTTTTTCGTCGGCTAAAGCCTTTCTTCTGGTAGTGATGACCATCCTAGGGCTGCAAAGGGGCCGCCTTAACCCTCCTAAACCCACCTAGGGTCACCTTGACCCTCCTAGACCCGCCAAGAGGCTGCCTAGGGCCACCATGGGGCAGCCTTGGACTACCATGACCCGCCTTGGACCACCTTGACTCGCCTTGGACTACCTTGGCCAGCCTTGAACCGCCTAAGGCTGCCTTGACCCGCCTTAACCCGCCATGACCCGTCTTAAACCGTCTTGGCAAGCCTTGACCCGGCTTGGACCGCGTTGACCTGCCTTGAACCGGCTTGACCCTCCTAGCCCCACCTATGGCCACCAAGAAGCCGCCACGACTCGCCAAGGGGTCGCCAAGACCCTCCGAGGACCGTCTAGGGCCGCCTTAACCCGCTTTGGCCCTGCTTAGGCCGCCTTGACCCTCATCGGCCATGCCAAGCAACTTAGGGCCGCCTCAACCCGCTTTAACCAGCCTTGACCCACTTTGAACCGCTTTAAGCTGCATTGACCCTCCTAGGCCCGCCTAGTGCCCCCTTGACCCTGCTAGACCCGCATTGACCCTCTTAGACCAGCCTTGAACCGTCTTGGACCCACCTGGGGCTGCCACTGGGGCCGCCTTGGACTGCTTTGGCCCGCCTTGGGCTGCCTTGACCCGCCTTAACCCGCCTTGGGCCACCTTAACGCGCCTTTGGCCACTTTGACCCATACAGCGCTGCCATAGGGCCGCCTTGAGCCGCCTTGTACAGCTTTGGGCCGCCTTGACCCACCTTGGGGTACCTTGACCAGCCTTTGTCCACTTTGACCCACAAAGGGCTGCCATGGGGCCGCCTTAACCTACCTTGAACCTCCTAACCCGCCAAGGGGCCGCTATGAGTCTACTAGGGCCACAAAGGGGCCGCCTTGACCTGCCTTCACCCGTTAAGGGCCGCCTTGCCGCTCCTAGACCCGCCTAGGGCCACCAAGAAGCTGCCAAGACTCACCAAGGTGTCGACATGACCTTCCTAGGCCCGTCTAGGGACGCCTTGGCCCGCCTAGGGCTGTCCTGAACCCCTTAACCCGCCTTGGGCCGCTTTGATCCATACAAGGCCGCCAAGGGGCCGCCATGACCCTCCTAGGGCCGCAATGACCCTCCTAGGGCCGCAATGAGACCGCCTTGAACTGCTTTGGGCCGTCTTTACCCTCCTAGTTACGCTTCCGGAAAGGTATCACAATAGTCAATAAGACACCAAACGCCAAATCTGCAGAATAGTGAATAATAAGGGTAAGTCAACTATCGGCACCGAGACTTTACCGGAATACCGTCATTTTTCAACCGTAGACGTATTTCACCATTCTGGCCATATCTTATTTCACGACGTTTTTGCGTTTGAAGGTTCTACGTATAGTTTTTTTTTCCAGATGAGTTGTTGTCCAAATCTGTAAATATAAGACACTTTAGCCGACGAAATTATATTTTTCGTCGGCGAAACTTTTAAAAATTTCGTCGGCTAAACTTTTGAAAATTTCGTCGGCTAAAGTTCACAGACTATTGCCGACGAAAAAAATTATTTAGCCGACGAAATTTTTCGGCTAAAGTTGATCATAGCCGACGAATATTTTAAATTAGCCGACGAAGGAAAATTTCGTCAGCTAAAGTCCACTTTAGTGAACGAAAAAAAATTTGTCGGCCTGGTTTTTTTCGTCGGCTAAAGCCTTTCTTCTGGTAGTGATGACCATCCTAGGGCCGCAATGGGGCCGCCTTAACCCTCCTAAACCCACCTAGGGCCACCTTGACCCTCCTAGACCCGCCAAGAGGCTGCTCAGGGCCACCTTTGACTGCCATGACCCGCCTTGGACCGCCTTGACTCGCCTTGGACTACCTTGGCCAGCCTTGAACCGCCTAAGGCTGTCTTGACCAGCCTTGGACCGCCTTAACCCGCCATGACCCGTCTTAAACAGCCTTGGCAAGCCTTGACCCGGCTTGGACCGCGTTGACCTGCCTTGAACCGCCTTGACCCTCCTAGACCCTCCTAGACCCGCCTATGCCCATCAACAAACAGCCATGACTCGCCAAGGGGTCGCCAAGACCGTCCGAGGACCGTCTAGGGCCGCCTTAACCCGCTTTGGCCCTGCTTAGGACGCCTTGACCCGCATCGGCCATGCTAAGCAACTTAGGGCCGCCTCAACCCGCTTTGACCAGCCTTGACCCACTTTGAACCGCTTTAAGCTGCCTTGACCCTCCTAGGCCCGCCTTGGACTGTTTTGGGCTGCCTTGACCCGCCTTAACCCGCCTTGGGCAACCTTAACCCGCCTTTGGCCACTTTGAGCCATACAGGGCTGCCATAGGGCCGCCTTGAGCCGCCATGGACTATTTTGGGCCGCCTTAACCCACCTTGGGCTACCTTGACCCGCCTTGACCCACAAAGGGCTGCCATGGGGCCGCCTTAAGCTACCTTGAACCTCTTAACCCGCCAAGGGGCCGCCATGAGTCTCCTAGGGCCACAAAAGGGCCGCCTTGACCTGCCTTTACCCGTTAAAGGCCGCCTTGCCCCTCCTAGACCCGCCTAGGGCCACCAAGAAGCCGCCAAGACTCACCAAGGGGTCGACATGACCTTCCTGGGCCCGTCTAGGGATGCCTTGACCCCATTTAACCCGCATTGGGCCGCTTTAATCGATACAAGGTCGCCAAGGGGCCGCCATGACTCTCCAAGGGCCGCAATGAGACCGCCTTGAACTACCTTGGGGCGCCTTTACCCTCCTAGTTAGGCTTCCGGAAAGGTATCACAATAGTCAATCAGACACCAAACGCCAAATCTGTAACATAGTGAATAATAAGGGTAAGTCAACTATCGGCACCGAGACTTTACCAGAATACCGTCATTTTTCAACCGTAGACGTATTTCATCATTCTGGTCATATCTTATTTCATGACTTTTTTGCGTTTGAAGGTTCTACATAAAGTTTTTTTTTTTTCCTGATGAGTTGTTGTCCAAATCTGTAAATATAAGACACTTTAGCCGACAAAATTATATTTTTCGTCGGCTAAACTTTTAAAAATTTCGTCGGCTAAACTTTTGAAAATTTCGTCGGCTAAAGTTCACAGACTATAGCCGACGAAAAAAATTATTTAGCCGACGAAATAAAAAAGTTGATCATAGCCGACAAAGATTTTAAATTAGCCGACGAAGGAAAATTTCGTCGGCCTGGTTTTTTTTTTCATCGGCTAAAGCCTTTCTTCTGGTAGTGATGACCATCCTAGGGCCGCAAAGGGGCCGCCTTAACCCTCCTAAACCCACCTAGGGCCACCTTGAACCGTCTTGGACCCGCCTAGGGCTGCCACTGGGGCCGCCTTGGACTGCTTTGGGCCGCCTTGGGCTGCCTTGACCCGCCTTAACCCGCCTTTGGCCACTTTGACCCATACAGGGCTGCCATAGGGCCGCCTTGCTTTGGGCCGCCTTGACCCACCTTGGGCTACCTTGACCCGCCTTGACCCACAAAGGGCTGCCATGGGGCCGCCATGGGGCCGCCTTAAGCTACCTTGAACCTCCTAACCCGCCAAGGGGCCGCCATGAGTCTCCTAGGGCCCCAAAGGGGCCGCCTTGACCTGCCTTGACCCGTTAAGGGCCGCCTTGCGCCTCCTAGACCCGCCTAGGGCCACCAAGAAGCCGCCAAGACTCACCAAGGGGTCGACATGACCCTCCTAGGCCCGTCTAGGGATGCCTTGGCCCGCCTAGGGCTGTCTTGACCCCCTTTAACCCGCCTTGGGCCGCTTTGATCCATACAAGGTCGCCAAGGGGACGCCATGACCCTCCTAGGGCCGCAATGAGACCGCCTTGAACTGCCAAGGGCCGCCTTTACCCTCCTAGTTACGCTTCCGGCCGGAAAGGTATCACAATAGTCAATCAGACACCAAACGCCAAATCTGCAGCATAGTGAATAATAAGGGTAAGTCAACTATCGGCACCGAGACTTTACCGGAATACCGTCATTTTTCAACCGTAGACGTATTTCACCATTCTGGCCATATCTTATTTCACGACGTTTTTCCGTTTGAAGGTTCTACGTATAGTTTTTTTTTTTTCCAGATGAGTTGTTGTCCAAATCTGTAAATATAAGACACTTTAGCCGACGAAATTATATTTTTCGTCGGCTAAACTTTTAAAACTTTCGTCGGCTAAACTTTTGAAAATTTCGTCGGCTAAAACTCACAGACTATAGCCGACGAAAAAAATTATTTATCCGACGAAATTTTTATTTCGTCGGCTAAAGTTGATCATAGCCGACGAAGGAAAATTTCGTCAGCTAAAGTCCACTTTAGCCGACGAAAAAAAAATTTGTCGGTCTGGTTTTTTTTCTTCGGCTAAAACCTTTCTTCTGGTAGTGATGACCATCCTAGGGCCGCCTTAACCCTCCTAAACCCACCTAGGGCCACCTTGACCCTCCTAGACCCGCAAAGAGGCTGCTTAGGGCCACCTTTGACTGCCATGACCCGCCTTGACTCGCCTTGGACTACCTTGGCCAGCCTTGAACCGCCTGAGGCTCCCTTGACCCGCCTTGGACCGCCTTAACCCGCCATGACCCGTCTTAAACCGCCTTGGCAAGCCTTGACCCGGCTTGGACCGCGTTGACCTGCCTTGAACCGCCTTGACCCTCCTAGACCCGCCTATGGCCACCAAGAAGCCGCCATGACTCGCCAACGGGTCGCCAAGACCGTCCGAGGACCGTCTAGGTCCGCCTTAACCCGCTTTGGCCCTGCTTAGGACGCCTTGACCCGCATCGGCCATGCTAAGAACCTTAGGGCCGCCTCAACCCGCTTTGACCAGTCTTGACCCACTTTGAACCGCTTTAAGCTGCCTTGACCCTCCTAGGCCCGCCTAGTGCCCCCTTGACCCTGCTAGACCCGCATTGACCCTCTTAGACTAGCCTTGAACCGTCTTGGACCCGCCTAGGGCTGCCACTGGGGCCGCCTTGGACTGTTTTGGGCTGCCTTGACCCGCCATAACCCGCCTTAACCCTCTTAAACCCTCCTTGGGCCACCTTGACCCTCCTAGACCCGCCAAGAGGCTGCCTAGGGCCACCATGGGGCAGCCTTGGACTGCCATGACCCGCCTTGGACCGCCTTGACTCGCCATGGACTACCTTGGCCAGCCTTGAACCGCCTAAGGCTGCCTTGACCCGCCTTGAACCGCCTTAACCCGCCATGACCGGTCTTAAACCGCCTTGGCAAGCTTTGACCTGGCTTGGACCGCGTTGACCTGCCTTGAACCGCCTTGACCCTCCTAGACCCGCCTATGGCTACCAATAAGCCGCCATGACTCGCCAAGGGGTCGCCAAGACCCTCCGAGGACCGTCTAGGGCCGCCTTAACCCATTTTGGCCCTTCTTAGGATGCCTTGACCCTCATCGGCCATGCCAAGCAACTTAGGGCCGCCACAACCCGCTTTGACTAGCCTTGACCCACTTTGAACCGCTTTAAGCTGCATTGACCCTCCTAGGCCCGCCTACTGCCCCCTTGACCCTGCTAGACCCGCATTGACCCACTTAGACTAGCCTTGAACCGTCTTGGACCCACCTAGGGCTACCACTGGGGCGGCCATGAGCCGCCTTGGACTGCTTTTGGCCGCCTTGGGCTGCCTTGAGCCGCATTAACCCGCCTTGGGCCACCTTAACCCGCCTTTGGCCACTTTGACCCATACAGGGCTGCCATAGGGCCGCCTTGAGCTGCCTTGGACTGCTTTGTGCCTCCTTGACCCACCTTGGGCTACATTTACCCGCCTTAACCCGCCTTAGGCCACTTTGACCACAAAGGGCTGCCATGGGGCCGCCATAAGCTACCTTGAACCTCCTAACCCGCCAAGGGGCCGCCTTAACCCTCTTAAACCCACCTAGGGCCACCTTGACCCTCCTAGACCCGCCAAGACGCTGTCTATGGCCACCATGGGGCAGCCTTGGACTGCCATGACCCGCCTTGGACCGCCTTGACCCGCCATGGACTACCTTGGCCAGCCTTGAACCGCCTAAGGCTGCCGTGACCCGCCTTGGACCGCCTTAACCCGCCATGACCGGTCTTAAACCGCCTTGGCAAGCTTTGACCCGGCTTGGACAGCGTTGACCTGCCTTGAACCGCCTTGACCCTCCTAGACCCACCTATGGCCACCAAGAAGCCGCCATGACTCGCCAAGGTGTCGCCAAAACCCTCCGAGGACCGTCTAGGGCCGCCTTGACCCTCATCGGCCATGCCACGCAACTTAGGGCCGCCTCAACCCGCTTTGACCAGCCTTGACCCACTTTGAACCGCTTTAAGCTGCCTTGACCCTTCTAGGCCCGCCTAGTGCCCCTTGACCCGGCTAGACCCACATTGACCCTCTTAGACCAGCCTTGAACCGTCTTGGACCCGCCTAGGGCTGCCACAGGGGCCACCTTGGACTGCTTTGGGCCGCCTTGGGCTGCCTTGACCGGCCTTAACCCGCCTTTGGCCACTTTGACCCATACAGGGCTGCCATAGGGCCGCCTTGAGCCGCCTTGGACTGCTTTGGGCCGCCTTGACCCACCTTGGGCTACCTTAACCCGCCTTGACCCACAAAGGGCTGCCATGGGGCCGCCTTAAGCTACCTTGAACCTCCTAACCCGCCAAGGGGCCGCCATGAGTCTCCTAGGGTCACAAATGGGCCGCCTTGTCGGTCTGGTTTTTTTTCTTCGGCTAAAACCTTTCTTCTGGTAGTGATGACCATCCTAGGGCCGCCTTAACCCTCCTAAACCCACCTAGGGCCACCTTGACCCTCCTAGACCCGCCAAGAGGCTGCTTAGGGCCACCTTTGACTGCCATGACCCGCCTTGGACCGCCTTGACTCGCCTTGGACTACCTTGGCCAGCCTTGAACCGCCTAAGGCTGCCTTGACCCGCCTTGGACCGCCTTAACCCGCCATGACCCGTCTTAAACCGCCTTGGCAAGCCTTGACCCGGCTTGGACCGCGTTGACCTGCCTTGAACCGCCTTGACCCTCCTAGACCCGCCTATGGCCACCAAGAAGCCGCCATGACTCGCCAAGGGGTCGCCAAGACCCTCCGAGGACCGTCTAGGGCCGCCTTAACCCTCATCGGCCATGGCAAGCAACTTAGGGCCGCCTCAACCCGCTTTGACCAGCCTTGACCCACTTTGAACCGCTTTAAGCTGCCTTGACCCTCCTAGGCCCGCCTAGTGCCCCCTTGACCCGGCTAGACCCGCATTGACCCTCTTAGACCAGCCTTGAACCATCTTGGACCCGCCTAGGGCTGCCACAGGGGCCACCTTGGACTGCTTTGGGCCGCCTTGGGCTACCTTGACCGGCCTTAACCCGCCTTTGGCCACTTTGACCCATACAGGGCTGCCATAGGGCCGCCTTGAGCCGCCTTGGACTGCTTTGGGCCGCCTTGACCCACCTTGGGCTACCTTGACCCGCCTTGACCCACAAAGGGCTGCCATGGGGCCGCCTTAAGCTACCTTGAACCTCCTAACCCGCCAAGGGGCCGCCATGAGTCTCCTAGGGTCACAAATGGGCCGCCTTGACCTGCCTTGACCCGTTAAGGGCCGCCTTGCCCCTCCTAGACCCGCCTAGAGCCACCAAGAAGCCTCCAAGACTCACCAAGGGGTCTACATGACCCTCCTAGGCCCGTCTAGGGATGCCTTGGCCCGCCTAGGGCTGTCTTGACCCCCTTTAACCCGCCTTGGGCCGCTTTGATCCATACAAGGTCGCCAAGGGGCCGCCATGACCCTCCTAGGGCCGCAATGAGACTACCTTGAACTGCCTTGGGCCGCCTTTACCCTCCTAGTTACGCTTCCGGAAAGGTGTCACAATAGTCAATCAGACACCAAACGTCAAATCTGCAGCATAGTGAATAATAAGGGTAAGTCAACTATCGGCACCGAGACTTTACCGGAATACCGTCATTTTTCAACCGTAGACGTATTTCACCATTCTGGTCATATCTTATTTCACGACTTTTTTGTGTTTGAAGGTTCTACATATAGTTTTTTTTTCAGATGAGTTGTTGTCCAAATCTGTAAATATAAGACACTTTAGCCGACGAAATTATATTTTTCGTCGGCTATACTTTTAAAAATTTCGTCGGCTAAACTTTTAAAAATTTCGTCGGCTATACTTTTAAAAATTTCGTCGGCTAAATTATAAAGTTCACAGACTATAGCCGACGAAAAAAATTATTTAGCCGACGAAATAAATAGCCGACGAAGATTTTAAATTAGCCAACGAAGGAAAATTTCGTCGGCTAAAGTCCACTTTAGCCGACGAAAAAAAAAATTCGTCGGCCTGGTTTTTTTGTTTCGTTGGCTAAAGCCTTTCTTCTGGTAGTGATGACCATCCTAGGGCCGCAAATGGGCAATCTTAACCCTCCTAAACCCACCTAGGGCAACCTTGACCCTCCTAAACCCGCCAAAAGGCTGCCTAGGGCCACCATGGGGCTGCCTTGGACTGCCATGACCCGCCTTGGACCGCCTTGACTCGCCTTGGACTACCTTGGCCAGCCTTAAACAGCCTAAGGCTGCCTTGACCCGCCTTAACCCGCCATGACCCGTCTTGAACCGCCTTGGCAAGCCTTGACCCGGCTTGGACCGCGTTGACCTGCCTTGAACCGCCTTGACCCTCCTAGACCCGCCAATGGCCACCAAGAAGCCGCCATGACTCGCCAAGGCCCTCCGAGGACCGTCTAGGGCCGCCTTAACCCGCTTTGGCCCTGCTTAGGCCGCCTTGACCCTCATCGGCCATGCCAAGCAACTTAGGGCCGCCTCAACCCGCTTTGACCAGCCTTGACCGACTTTGAACCGCTTTAAGCTGCCATGACCCTCTTAGGCCGGCCTACTGCCCCCTTGACCCTGCTAGACCCGCATTGACCCTCTTTGACCAGCCTTGAACCGTCTTGGACCCGCCTAGGGCTGCCACTGGGGCCGCCTTGGACTGCTTTGGGCCGCCTTGGGCTGCCTTCACCCTCCTTAACCCGCCTTGGGCCACCTTAACCCGCCTTTGGCCACTTTGACCCATACAGGGTTGCCATAGGGCCGCCTTGAGCGCCTTGTACTGCTTTGGGCCACCTTGACGCACCTTGGGCTACCTTGACCCGCTTTGACCCACAAAGGGCTGCCATGGGGCCTCCTTAAGCTACCTTGAACCTCCTAACCCGCCTAGGGCAGTCTTGACCCCCTTTAACCCGCCTTGGGCCGCTTTGATCCATACAAGGTCGCCAAGGGGACGCCATGACCCTCCTAGGGCCGCAATGAGACCGCCTTGAACTGCCTTGGGCCGCCTTGACTTTAACGGAATACCGTCATTTTTCAACCGCCTTGGCAAGCCTTGACCCGGCTTGGACCGCGTTGACCTGCCTTGAACCGCCTTGACCCTCCTAGACCCGCCTATGGCCACCAAGAAGCCGCCATGACTCGCCAAGGGGTCGCCAAGACCCTCCGAGGACCGTCTAGGGCCGCCTTAACCCGCTTTGGCCATGCTTAGGCCGCCTTGACCCTCATCGGCCATGCCAAGTGACTTAGGGCCGCCTCAACCCGCTTTGACCAGCCTTGACCCACTTTGAACCGCTTTAAGATGTAAAAAGTTAGCTTCCTTGAATCTGATTCATTGTTGGTTGTACTTGGGAAGGTTAGAATGAAGCAAAGGCCCAAAACGGTGACATCTGGCCTCATAGAAGAAGAAGAAAAATCTGATTACTTGCTTCATGAAATTTCAAGTTCAATGCCTCATGGAGACATCGTTGTAGTGCTCTACTAAATTTCCTTAGGATCTTTGTGTTTCCTTATCCCTTCTTTCATGAAACCCTACACCCTTTGGCCCCATTACAACCTGAAACAAAGTCCTATTTGATCATTGGGGATGTCAGCTGGTCTATTGGAGATTTGTGTGTGGAGATGAGCCTATGGTTTGGGTTTCATTTGGTCAATGTCTGGTATAGTTCGTGAAATCTGATTAAACAATTATATTTATAAAGAGCATTCTTGTTATGTACGTGAGCTATTTGTTTTGTACATATTATCTCTCTCACGTACATAGGATGCGTGCAAAAGTCAGAAAATCATGAGTGAAAAGATTGGAGTGCACCCTTGCGAGGAATCAAGTTGAAACATGAGATTTTGAGCAGGATGGTTATCAAAATGGATTAGTTTTTAAGTGAGGTTGTGAATTAATATTGTGACTGTTTGAATCTTAATTGACCATATGGGTGGGCATTATAGTTCTCTGATATGTTTGGAAGGCGTTAGGTATGTGTTTAGTTTTCTTGTTTTGCTCGAGGACTAGCAATATCTAAGTTTGGGGGTATTTGATAGATTCATATTTCATACATTTTTATACCCTTAGATACATGATTATATGCTTAGTTCTTGTCAATTGTAAGTCATTTACTTGATTTTTATGTTTTGTAGGTTAAGTTGGAGAAAAAGACAATTTGGAGCTAAGTGATCCAGAAACTGCTCTGCTGTGCGTCAACTTTGAGGATTAAACTGTACCTGCTCACAAGGAATCTGGAAGTGAGCCATATCATTGGAAAGCTACGGATGTTAGCTTTCGAATTTTGCAGAAGTGAATTTGCATTTTTCTAGAGCAAGTTATGAAGGTTTGAGTGAACGCAGCGCGTGGAGGCTGGTTCTGACGAATTTTGTGTTTCTTCTCATGATTCCAATTTGTGAAGTCCAAGTCCATCAATCTTAATACTACAAGTAAAGGGGCTGAACGTGGCTAACATATTTGGAAGGTTACTCTTGCATTGACAATAATAACCTTGTGTTATTTGGAGAGAATAAAGCTATTCCATAGTGGACAAGGAGACTAAAAAGCCCAAATCAATTGGGATTTCAAGAAGAATAAAAGAGAACCCTAAGAACGTTAAAGAGGGAAAGAGAGACGGCAGAACAGGGAGGCAGCAAGGAACACAGAGGAAAAGAAGAACAGAGCTTTGGCCCGTCTTGACCCACCTTGGGCTACCTTGACCTGTCTTAACCAGCCTTGGGCCACTTTGACCCACAAAGGGCTGCCATGGGGCCGCCTTAAGCTACCTTGAACCTCCTAACCCGCCAAGGGGCCGCCATGAGTCTCCTACGGCCACAAAGGGGCCGCCTTAACCTGCCTTGACCCGTTAAGGGCCGCCTTGCCCCTCCTTGACCCGCCTAGGGCCACCAAGAAGCCGTCAAGACTCACCAAGGGGTCGACATGACCTTCTTAGGCCCGTCTAGGGATGCCTTGTCCCGCCTAGGGCTGTCTTGACCCCCTTTAACCCTCCTTAGGCCGCTTTGATCCATACAAGGCCGCCATGACCCTCCTAGGGCCGCAATGAGACCGCCTTGAACTTCCTTGGGCCGCCTTTACCCTCTAAGTTACGCTTCCGGAAAGGTATCACAATAGTCAATCAGACACCAAACGCCAAATCTGCAGCATAGTGATTAATTAGGGTAAGTCAACTGTCGGCACCGAGACTTTACCGGAATACCGTCATTTTTCAACCGTAGACGTATTTCACCATTCTTGTCATATCTTATTTCACGACTTTTTTGCGTTTGAAGGTTCTACGTATAGTTTTTTTTTTCAGATGAGTTGTTGTCCAAATCTGTAAATATTAGACACTTTAGCCGACGAAATTATATTTTTCGTTGGCTAAACTTTTAAAACTTTCGTCGGCTAAACTTTTGAAAATTTCGTCTGCTAAACCTTTGAAAATTTAGTCGGCTAAAGTTCACAGACTATAGCCGACGAAAAAAATTATTTAGCCGACGAAATTTTTATTTCGTCGGCTAAAGTTGATCATACCCGACGAAGATTTTAAATTAGCCGACGAAGGATAATTTCGTCGGCTAAATTCCACTTTAGCCGACGAAAAAAAAATTGTCGGCCTGGTATTTTTTTTTCATCGGCTAAAGCCTTTCTTCTGGTAGTGATGACCATCCTAGGGCCGCAAAGGGGCCGCATTAACCCTCCTAAACCCACCTAGGGCCAACTTGACCCCCCTAGAACCGCCAAGAGGCTGCCTAGGGCCACCATGGGGCAGCCTTGGACTGCCAGGACCCGCCTTGGACCGCCTTAACTCGCGTTGGACTACCTTGGCCAGCCTTGAACAGCCTAAAGCTGCCTTGACCCGCCTTGGACCGCCTTAACCCGCCATGACCCGTCTTAAACCGCCTTGGCAAGCCTTGACCCGGCTTGGACCGCGTTGACCTGCCTTGATCCGCCTTGACCCTCCTAGACCCGCCTATGGCCACCAAGAAGCCGCCATGACTCGCCAAGGGGTCGCCAAAACCCTCCGAGGACCGTCTAGGGCCGCCTTAACCCGCTTTGGCCCTGCTTAGGCCGCCTTGACCCTCATCGGCCATGCCAAGCAACTTAGGGCCGCCTCAACCCGCTTTGACCAGCCTTGACCCACTTTGAACCGCTTTAAGCTGCCTTGACCCTTCTAGGCTCGCCTAGTGCCCCCTTGACCTTGCTAGACCCGCATTGACCCTCTTAGACCAACCTTGAACCGTCTTGGACCCGCCTAGGGCTGCCACAGGGGCCGCCTTGGGCTGTCTTGACCGGCCTTAACCCGCCTTTGGCCACTTTGACCCATACAGGGCTGCCATAGGGCTGCCTTGAGCCGCCTTGGACTGCTTTGGGCCGCCTTGACCCACCTTGGGCTACCTTGACCCGCCTTGACCCACAAAGGGCTGCCATGGGGCCGCCTTAAGCTACCTTGAACCTCCTAACCCGCCAAGGGGCCGCCATGAGTCTCCTAGGGCCACAAAGGGGCCGCCTTGACCTGCCTTGACCCGTTAAGGGCCGCCTTGCCCCTCCTAGACCCGCCTAGGGCCACCAAGAAGCCGCCAAGACTCACCAAGCGGTCGACATGACCCTCCTAGGCCCGTCTAGGGATGCCTTGGCCCGCCTAGGGCTGTCTTGACCCCCTTTAACCCGTCTTGGGCCGCTTTGATCCATACAAGGTCGCCAAGGGGCCGCCATGACCCTCCTAGGGCCGTAATGAGACTGTCTTGAACTGCCTTGGGCCGCCTTTACCCTCCTAGTTACGCTTCCGGAAAGGTGTCACAATAGTCAATGAGACACCAAACGCCAAATCTGCAGCATAGTGAATAATAAGGGTAAGTCAACTATCGGCACCGAGATTTTACCGGAATACCGTCATTTTTCAACCGTAGACGTATTTCACCATTCTGGTCATATCTTATTTCACGACTTTTTTGTGTTTGAAGGTTCTACGTATATTTTTTTTTTTCAGATGAGTTGTTGTCCAAATCTGTAAATATAAGACACTTTAGCCGACGAAATTATATTTTTCGTCGGCTATACTTTTAAAAATTTCGTCGGCTAAACTTTTGAAAATTACATCGGCTAAAGTTCACAGACTATAGCCGACGAAAACAATTATTTCGCCGACGAAAAAAATTTCGTCGGCCTGGTTTTTTTTTTTCGTTGGCTAAAGCCTTTCTTCTGGTAGTGATGACCGTCCTAGGGCCGCAAAGGGGCCACCTTAACCCTCCTAAACCCACCTAGGGCAACCTTGACCCTCCTAGACCCGCCAAAAGGCTGCCTAGGGCCACCATGGGGCAGCCTTGGACTGCCATGACCCGCCTTGGACCGCCTTGACTTGCCTTGGACTACCTTGGCCAGCCTTGAACCGCCTAAGGCTGCCTTGACCCGCCTTGGACCGCCTTAACCCGTCATGACCCGTCTTATACCACCTTGGCAAGCCTTGACCTGATTTGGACCGCGTTGACCTGCCTTGAACCTCCTTGACCCTCCTAGACCCGCCTATGGCCACCAAGAAGCCGCCATGACTCGCCATGGGGTCGCCAAGACCCTCCGAGGACCGTCTAGGGCCGCCTTAACCCACTTTGGCCCTGCTTAGGCCGCCTTGACCCTCATCGGCCATGCCAAGCAACTTAGGGCCGCCTCAACCCGTTTTGACCAGCCTTGACCCACTTTGAACCGCTTTAAGCTGCCTTGACCCTCCTAGACCCGCCTAGTGCCCCCTTGACCCTGCTAGACCCGCATTGACCCTCTTAGACCAGCCTTGAACCGTCTTGGACCCGCCTAGGGCTGCCACTGGGGCGGCCATGAGCCGCCTTGGACTGCTTTGGGCCGCCTTGGGCTGCCTTGACCCGCCTTGGGCCACCTTAACCCGCCTTTGGCCACTTTGACGTATACAGGGCTGCCATATGGCCGCCTTGACCCGCCTTAACCCGCCTTGGGCCACTTTGACCCACAAAGGGCTGCCATGGGGCCGCCTTAAGCTACCTTGAACCTCCTAACCCGCCAAGGGGCCGCCACGAGTCTCCTAGGGCCACAAAGGGGCCGCCTTGACCTGCCTTGACCCGTTAAGGGCAGCCTTGCCCCTCCTAGACCCGCCTAGGGCCACCAAGAAGACGCCAAGACTCACCAAGGGGTCGACATGACCTTCCTAGGCCCGTCTAGGGATGCCTTGTCCCGCCTAGGGCTGTCTTGACCCCCTTTAACCCGCCTTGGGCCGCTTTGATCCATACAAGGCCGCCAAGGGGCCGCCATGACCCTCCTAGGGCCGAAATGAGACCGCCTTGAACTGCCTTGGGCCGCCTTTACCCTCCTAATAACGCTTCCGGAATGGTATCACAATAGTCAATCAGACACCAAAGGCCAAATCTGCAGCATAGTGAATAATAAGGTTAAGTCAACTATCGGCACCGAGACTTTACCGGAATACCGTCATTTTTCAACCGTAGACGTATTTCACCATTCTGGTCATATCTTATTTCACGACTTTTTTGCGTTTGAAGGTTCTACGTATAGTTTTTTTTTTTTCAGATGAGTTGTTGTCCAAATCTGTAAATATTAGACACTTTAGCCGACGAAATTATATTTTTCGTCGGCTAAACTTTTAAAAATTTCGTCGGCTAAACTTTTGAAAATTTCGTCCACTAAAGTTCACAGACTATAGCTGACGAAAAAAATTATTTAGCCGACGAAGATTTTAAATTAGCTGACGAAAAAAAAATTTGTCGGCCTGGTTTTTTTTTTCGTCGGCTAAAGCCTTTCTTCTTGTAGTGATGACCATCCTAGGGCCGCAAAGGGGCCGCCTTAACCCTCCTAAACCCACCTAGGGCCACCTTTTCTCTTTCTTGATCAGGATTCCTTTCTTGATCAGGATTCCATCTTTTCTCTTTCCTAGTTTCTAATTTTCTTATTTCTATTTCAGGAAAGTCTAAACCCGTGTTGACTAGGAAAATGTTTTCCTGACTCATGAGGGAAAGGTGGCCGGCAGCTAGGAATTCCTGCTTGAGCTAGGTGAAGTACAATCCGAGATATGTATGGAGATGCCGTGAAGATTTCCCAAGTCACCAAGGAGAGAGAAAATGTGCGGCCAAGAGAAGGTTTTCCAAGTTCAAGATGGTTTTATCATTCCTTAATGCATGAGGATTACTTGAAGAACAAGAGAAGAAATTAAATCCAACTTGGACTTGGTTTTGCCGATTCAATAGGATTCCTTGTGCTTGAGGAATTCTTGGAGTTACTCTATAAATAGGGCACGTCATGGCAGTAGAAGATCATCATCAACCCGTGCAAATAACACCAAAGCCTTTGCCGAAACTCCATCAACCTCCAAACACTACAATCCGATTCCACCTTCTGCACTCGTCCAAATCACGTAGCCTAGGACTCCGCACACTCAAAGAATAGAACACGTAGGGATATTTTGAGAGTGCATTCCATCTTCTATTTTCGGATTGCTATGTGCTTGTTCTTGTTTATGTTGTTTTAGGTTTTTGCTTAAGTATGTTTTGATTCTTGTCTATGAGATTGAAACACTTTTGAACTATGTTTTGAATTTAAGTTTTCAATTTTTAATCCATGATTTTAGGTTTTATGCCATGAGTTTTATGTTCTTTATACTTTAAGATTTTCGGTGCATTCTTTCATTATCATGTGTAGTTGATACAAGTAGTTGATATTGCATGTGTTAATCATCCAAAGTTCAACTTTGATACACGTAGTTGATAAGTTGCATTGTCTTTGTTATTTCACCGATTTTCTACTTATGTTTGATTTAGGACTAGTACTTAAACACATCAATTCTTTATGTGATACGTAATTGCATGATTAGTTTATGTGTGTGACCTATAAGTAGAGCACGTAGCTGAGCTTGTTGTGTCGCGATGTTGAATGATACCCGTAGTCTAATTCTAAGTTGGTCTATGTCATAGGAACCACGTAGGAACTTATGTGCATATCAAATTTAGGTTGTATATTTGCTCACGGCGTAGACTTAAATGAGATTAGAGATTGTCTTCTTTATTCTTGCATGGTTGTTTGGTTAAGTTTGCATGATTGTTGGTTGATCACATGTATATATGTATAGAAGTAATTTAAGATTTATTTTCAATGTTTATTCCGAAATCATCAAAACCTTTAAACCCTTTATGCTTATTTTGATATTTACTTTAGATTAGATGGATCTACCCTGTAGTTGGATCCCCAGTTTAGAACGATCCCTGCTTGCTTTATACTACAATTGATTTGTTGACAGAGTTAATTGATGCGTGTGCAAATACGTCTTATCACCGCTTTGGCTAGCCTTGACCCTCCTAGACCCGCCTAGACCCACCTAAGGCCACCAAGAAGCCTCCATGACTCACCAAGGGTGGTCGTTACCCTCTTAGACCCGTCTAGGGCCGCCTTGCCTTTGACCTGCTTTGGGCCGCCTTGACCCGTCTTAACCCGCCTTGATCAGCGTTGGGGAGCTTTGGCCCGCCTTAGACAGCCTTCTTGGGCCACCCTAACCCCCCTTGAACCACCATGTCCCTTCTAGACCTGCCTAGTGCAGCCTTGACCCTCCTACACCCGCCTAGGGCCACCAAGAAGCCGCAATGACTCGCTAAAGGGCCGTCATGAGTCATGACCCGCCATGGGTTGCCTTAACCCTCCTGGACCCGCCAAGTGCCGTCTTGGCACGCCTTGACTCACCTTGACTTGTCTTGGCCCTCCTTGACTCACTGTAACCCGCCTTGGACTGCTTTGAGTCGCCTTGACCCGCCTTGGGCTACCTTAACCTGCCTTAACCCGCCATGGGCCGCTATGACCCATATAGGGCCGCTAACGGGCCGCCTTAAGCCGCCTTGAACCTCCTAACCAGCCTTGGGCAACCTTGACCTGCCTTGACCCGCCTTGGGTAGCCTTGACCTACCTTGACCCGCCTTGGACTGCCTTGACCCACCTAGACGCCTAGGGCCCCCTTGACCCTCCTAGACCCGCCAAGTGGCTGCCTAGGGCCGCAATGGGGCCGCCTTGACCCGCCTTAGACTGCCTTGTTTCACCATGACCCGCCATGGACCGCCTTGACCCTCCTTAGACTGCCTTTGCTAGCCTTGACCCACCTTGGACCGCTTTGACCCTCCATGACCCGCCATGGACCGCTTTAGCTCGCCTTAACCCACCTTGAACAGCCTTGGATGGCCTTGACCCTCCTAGACCCGCCTAGGGCCACCAATAAGCCGCCATAACTCACCAAGGCCCGTCTAGGGCCGCCTTTTCCCTCCTTGGCCCGCCTTTTCTCGTCTTGGGGACATCTTGACCCACCAAGGGACTGCCTTTACACGCCTAGGGCTGTTTTGACCTTCCTAGAGCCCACCAACCCTCGCCTAGGGCCACTAAGGGGCTTTTAGGGCCACCTTAACACGTCTTAGGCCGCTTTGACCCGCCTTCACCCGCCTTAAACCGCCTTAACCTGCCATGACCCTCCTAGGCCTGTTTAGGGCTGCCTTGGCCCGCCTAGGGCTGTCTTGACCCCCTTTAACCCGCCTTGGGTCGCTTTGAACCATATAAGGCCACCATGAACCTCCTAGACCCCCTCCTAGGGCCACCTTTACCTTTCTAGAGTCGCCAAGGGGTTGCTTCGGGCTGCCATGGGGCCACCTCGACCCGCCTTGGACTGCCTTGGACCGCCTTAACCCGCCATAACCCACCTTGAACTACCTAAGGCTGCCTTGACCCGCCTTGGACCGCCTTAACCCGCCATGACCCGCCTTGGCAAGCCTTAACCTGCCTTGGGCTACCAAGAAGCCGTCATGTCCCTCCAATGCCCGTCTAGGGCCGCCTTAACCGGCCTTGACTCGCCTTAACCCGTCTTGGGCCTCTTTGACCCTCCTTGGCCCAGCCAAGCAACCTAGGGCCGCCACGGGGCTACCTTTACACGTCTTGATCCTCCTAGGCCCACCTAGGGGGACTTGACCCGTCTAGGTACGCCAAGAGGCCGCCTTGAGCTGCCTAGGGCCGCCAACCGGACGTCTTGACACGCCGAGGGGTTGCCCTTACACACCTACGGTTGTTTTGACCTCCCTAGGTCCCGCCATGACCCGCCTATGGTCACTAAGGGCCTGCCTAATGTCGTCATGTGGCTACCTAGGGCCGCCTTAACCCGCCTTAGATTGATTTGGGCCGCCTTGACCCGCTTTAACCCGCTTTGGGCCGTTTTAACCCATATAAGGCCGCCAAGAGGCTGCCTTAAGCCGCCTTGAACCTCCTAACCCGTCAAGGGGCCTCCATGACCCTCCTAGGGCCGCAAAGGGGCCGCCTTGACCCTTATAGACTCGCCTAGGGCCGCAAAGGGACTGCCTTAACCCGCCATGACCCGCCTTGGACGACCTTGACCCTCCTTGGACCACCTTGACCCGCCTTGGGCTGTCTTGACCTGCTTTAACCCGCCTTGGGCCGCTTTGACCCATATAAGGCCGCCAAGAGGCCACCTTAAGCCGCCTTGAACCTCCTAAGCTGCCAAGGGGCTTCCATGACCCTCTTAGGGCCGCAAAGGGGCCGTCTTGAACCGCCATGACCCTCTTAAACTCACCTAAGGCCGCAAAGGGACCACCTCAACCCGCCATGACCCGCCTTGGACTGCCTTAACCCGTCTTAAACCGCCTTGGTAAGCCTTGACCCGCTTTAGACCGCCAAAGTATCATTCCAGTTTTACTTGGATTTCCAAACTCAGTATCTTATAAACTTATAATATGTCTGATTTTCTTCAAATGTACTACCTAGCTAGCTAGGTAGAATGATATGGGAGAGTGGGTCCTTTTAGATTAGCTTGGTGTATTCTTTCGAGTCATTCAACACTAGCACGATAGCTGTAGAGATTCTCCACTACGTACTTGGATTTAGAACAGACTAATTTTTTGTTTGAATTTTGGTCTAATATGCAGCATCTCAAAATCAAACGTAAACCAGCAAGCTAACTATACTGATGTGTTTAACTGGCTAGTTGGATTATTCAATAATATTATAGTTTGATTACTTCTTCAGTCAGTTGTATGATAACCAGAATTTTGATTGTAGAACGTTATTGCGAGAGAAGTCTTGATCGATCCGAATCCCTTCTCATGACTTTGATTTTCAAGGTGAGTGAGGCTACACCAACACCTGTATGTTTCTAGCTCTAATTCTCTCTATCACATTCACTCGATCTATCTGAATTAGGAGAGTTTCTAAAGAAGTTGGCTTTCTTCATATTGGCAACAATTAAGTCTTAAATAATGTGGATAGACTTGGAAGACGAAGATTCTGTGCCTTTTTTAGTTTATGTTGCATTCATCAGGCCCTTTTCTTGTTTATTACTGTCTTTTTCAGATGCTAGCTTGCATTATTGTCATGTAATAGTGACAGTTATAGAAACATAACAAAAGGAGCTATACTCCACTCTGCGCTTTCTTAATTTCCCCCAAACTTACTCTTATATTGTCTCTATTTTGCAACTTATTGGAGAGAGATCACCAAGATCGATCAGATACCAGCAAAATTAAACCATGAATATGATTTTTATCTTGCTGTATAATTTTTCTCAGCTTCTTCCTTTTTTCTTCTTCTTTTGTTCCGTTTTTTCTGGCATATCTCAACTTGAATTTAAATGGTCCCCAAAGATAAACATAAAGAAAATCATTAAAAAATAATTAGAGGGAGATATACTGATCTAAAAAATAAACATAAATGATCCCCAGATCAGCTCTAAGCTGGAGAGAGATACGCTTGCTTCAAAGGACAGACATTGAAAGAGGCAATGAGATCATTAGAGGGAGATATACTACTGATATAGTACAAGACACTACCCATGACATTATTACAGCTAATAGAAAAATAAACCCTACTTTAACACCCAATTAACCTTTGACGAAGGTAAAGATATTAGCCCTAGGAATATGCATGGTGCATGCATGTCAATTCCTTCATCAAATTGTTACTATGAACTAAACTTTAGTGGAGGCATCATCCATGTCTTCCTTTGATTCTTCAGCCTTGATTCCCTTGAAAACGTTATTTGGGTCAAGTGGTATTACTTCGATGAGGTCAATATTAATGTCATTTGGCTGAAGAGCCACTGGAGTCAGGTCGGGACACACCATGGTGCTGATCTTCATTACCTCAATAATATGGTCTGATAGCTCCTGAACCTTACTTGGCTCCTCCAGAAGTACTACTTTTTTGGCATTCTTGTAGACTATGTAGAGCACCATTTGCGCAATCCCGAACATGAACCCCAGTATGTTTGGAAACTGCATATTACCCAACCATTATTAAAGGAAACAAAAAGAGAAGAAAACGTTTATGTATAAGACATCAGTATATGCCTGAATTATTTACTTACAGCTATGTTGTAGTCTTTGAGCAGAAAACCATAGAAGAACCACATGACTGCACCCAATGTCAGGAAAAATGAAAGGGGAAATGGCATGAACTCAACACTCTTGGTCCGTATCACTTTTTTCTGCAGTTTAATCATGACCACCAAGTTAATTGCCGAAATATATAAAGAAGCCAGAACATGCACCAGTATATAGTTGATGTAGCTTCTAACTAGATAGGTATAGCTTTGTCTAACAAGGTGCTTACCAAGATGCAGAGAGGTGCAGCGAACACGGTTAGATTGAAGACAAGACAGATCCACCCCACAACCTTGAGACGTATTTCACCTTTTGCTAGAAAGAGAGTCAGCACAAGCATCAAGCCATACCCGAGCACGTTTAGCAACAGCAGAAACTTCACAGTTGAGATCTGCAAGTTCCGGAATACTTGAATCAGATAACGGAAGACGATTAACAAAATGATGGAGATCGAGCTTTTGGTTAATATTGTTTTGATAATCGAATCTGTACCCTAGCCTTCTTGGGGGAATAGAAAATGAAAATGGCAAGGTAAACAGTCTCAATGACGCAGCCAACAGAGTTGATAGTGATGAGAAATGTGGCGTCTTGTTTGAGCAGCGCATAGTAAATCCACAGCATGCAGCTGAAGAGTGCCACCACATATGGCAGTGCTTGAAACCCTTCAGTTGTTTTCTTCTTATAAATTGTATAAAAGGTTGGCCTGCATGCAATAACAAACAACGTCAATATGAATTTGTTTGACTGATTAGACATTAGTAATGATATGCAAAAAAATTAACTGTTGCGCAGCGTACACAAAATAACTTACATTGGAGCAAGGAACACCATAAAGGAGATGATGTTGCCTAGAGAAAAAGAATTGAGCAAGTGCATTAGTTTTTAGAGAACGAATTAGTACAAGCATGCAGCTATGCGATATATAATGTATAAGAACTGTGTGTAGATACACAAATCTGATTTGGCGAACCAGCATTGTCTTAAGAACATGAAAAGATAAGCACGCAGAAACAATGAAATAATTGATGGGTGAAGAGCTTATATATACCTAAGAGGCCAAAAGCCAGAGTCAATGGGTGATGAATGGCCATGTCTTTAGCTTTGATCACAACAGAAAGAACCTGAACCCTCTCTCACTCCGATATCTCTTGCTCTAAATTAAAGCAGTGATATCAGGTGAAGTATAGTAGCAGATGCTTCTCAATACTTCACTTGTATGCTTCGAGGCAAAGGGGGAGATCTATTATATAATGGTTTGGGGAAGGAGGGTCACCAATCAACCTGAATCAACTTGCATGCAAGTTAAGAAAATGTGTTACGGTACTCACTCACTCTTGGGTTATTCCCTAGCTTTCCAGTTGTTCAGTGAGCTTTTTAAGTTTACATAATCCAAACAGCTTTTACTTGTATCCCCCTATTGCCCTATATTTTCTCTATTTGGTCTCTTTCACCTAAGAAGAAAACCCTTCCCACCAGTTAAGCCTACTAGTTACTACTCCTAGTACATTCTCAACATTCTCTTGAGGTCCCAAAGTGCTTCCTTTCTGATGTGTCACCCACCAAGTGGTGTAAGGCTTACAACTCATAGTTCTGTTCTAGGGACTTCCTCCCTCTTTCTCATCTAGGGTTTGGCTCCTCTACTTCATCAAACACCAGAGCCGACTGACTTTGGAAAGTATGAATTACCTGTTAATTAGGTTAAACTGAATTAATCCAAACATACATAGATGTCATCATTGTCAAAAAAATCGACTAAATCCAATCCAATGTGGGATTCAATTGGTTTTTCTTCATCTTTTGGAACAAATGCATGAGCTCAGAGAGCTCTGAATATCATAGAACAAGTAAACATTATCATGGAGCTACAATCCCGTTTAGGTCTCACCCCACAAAAGCCAGAAAGCATATACCAATATATAGTCACTGATCGAATATGCTGCAAATTAATATAGCGTAATTGTGTTGTTGACCTAGGTAGTATACGTAGTTCAGGTACATGATGGTTGGTCCTGATCTATCACCACCATTTTTTCACAGCAAGGAGGTAAGAATTAATCTACTGGAACACGTACTGGATTGAAGTTAAACTCGAAGCAACTTGCTCAGTACTTTTTAGGGTTCCAGAATCCAGAGGGATTTGAAATTATTTCATTCACTGAGAATCCCACTAGGTAACTTTTTGATGTGTAATCGCACTTACTGGGCAGGAATATCCGGATCTTGGTTCTCATCTGTCATAGAAATTCAATCTAACGGAGGATAATGAAACTGATAATCAAGATGGATCCTTTGCTGTCTTAATTACCATAACAAGAAACAACTTTTCCAGTTGACCCTTACAGAGTTACAGCCGCCATACCCAGTCCCCAGAACCCTAATCCTGTATTCTATATATTCCTGTGTACCACTCCATCTGGTTTACCATTATTACCAGGTCATGTGACAGACTTTTTCACCCATTTCATCTTTGGAAAAAGTTAAATAATGTAAGCTAACCTTGCTAAGCAACCCAATTAGCTCATCCAAAAGTAAACACTGATTCTTTTGTATGGATCATTATCTTTTCATTCTTCCAAGTGACAGCTTCCAGTGTTAACATCAAGTCCTAAATTTAGACAAAGTTAATTCACTAGCTCAAATGAAAATAGGGAATCGAAAAAACTATGCTGGTGCTTGTGATGAAGTGGCGTCGAGCATCCATGACGTAATTGATGACTAAACAGCCTCGAGCACTAAAAATTTCCAGCTAGATATTATTTGAACACAGTAATTATGAGTCAAATTTGGAATCTAATCGAGTTTTAATAGAAAGATCAAAGATGCATCGAATGCTGCAAGACCACTGGCAAAGCAGCAACCGATTGTGGTGTTTAGGTTAACAAATAATGATTTCCAAAAACTTTGGCTAGCTCCCTTAATTAATTAGATACCGCATTTTGCATAAGGTTAGGGGAAAAGAATTGCATGAATTTAACTATGAAAAAACTATGTACTGTAAGCCTGTGGAGAAATAAAGCTAATGCATATACTAATCAGAGTCCATTTTACTTTTTAAAATTTAAAGTATTTATGCTTAATCTTCAATTCAAAAAGTTCATTAAGGTTGTCCTCAGACCAAACGAATGAAAATCATGTAGGGTCCTCGGACGATTCCCAAAACACTGGAAGCATTACTAAAACAAAAGAAAGATCTCCACGAATCAGAGTCTTGTCTGGAGGAAGTAACAAACAGTAGTCACTAGTCAGTATAAGTTGATATTGCAGAAGGATGATTATGCATTAGTGTTTAGGCCAGGGAAAATACCAAATTAACAACTGTATACGAAAATACCAAATTAACTACAGGGAGTTAGACTAATCTTTATTTCTTGGAAGGTCTATGCATGTTTGATGTTCTATAAATATATGCATAAACAGGAAGGACAAAAAAACATAAAACCGATAATGAATTTGGTTAGGGAAAACTGGAAATTCTTGTATGCACAACGTGTATTTACACGACACAATCTTAACCGTTCATAACAATTCATATGTTTGATCACCATGTTTCTATATTATTTCTTCTAATCCTGACCATCCATGTATGTATGTGAAGATACACGCCGTGTACTAAAGATACTCTCAGGGAAAACGAGCGAACTAGCTTCTGCGAATGAAACTAGTCATTTTATTCCTGCATTGTTTACTTACTTATTTGCTGATTGCTGTCATGACATGCACTAACTGTTATGTAGATTTTTTCTCTTACGTACTGCAAAAGTGCAAATGAGGATGCCATCTACAGCTAGAGAATACACAGATTAAGTAAATACCTAGCTAGAAACAGAAACTAGTGCTACCTCTAAGACAAATATTGCATCATTTGCATGCAGCTTTCGGCGTCAATAAACAAAATATGCTAACCGTGGTAATGATGTTTATTCAATTTTGGTTCACAGATACCCACTATATAGTTTTTATTTCAGAACAAGTAAAAGAACAAAGGAAAAAAAATGCATATAAATAAATTAAGTAGTGCATGCACTTGTTCGTTGTACTTCTGGGCTAAGTGGTATCAACTGCATGCGCTAGCTACTTGGTACCATATATGCTTATCATCATCATGATCAAACACAAGTGCAGCACCACATGACTACGTATAAAGCAGCTGCAGCTCACTAGAAGCAGGTCAATTGCACCAGTGCTGCACTAATCAACCTGCACAAACCCAGACTTGTGATTGTACTAATTGCAGTTTTATTGTGCTTCAAGGTATCTTGATAGGATCACAAAGTGTGACGTTTTTAATAAGGAAAAAGCCCTAATGCACAAAATAGAAAAAGTCAAACCCTATTTCAATGATAATCTTTTTTTTTAGTCCATTTGAATACAAGGTACTTATTTTAAGCCCAAATACACAAATCTTTATTAAAATATAATAAATTGATATTTTAAAAGACTTTTTTACCCTTAACCTTTATTTAAAGAGAAAAAATGAAAAAGAAGTAGGGAAGACTTTCCCGAAAGCACACCGGACACCGGCGCCGGTCGCCGAACACCGGTTGCCGGATTCCGGTCACCGGACACTGGCCGCCGGATTCCGGTCACCGGTCGCCGGAAAATTGATGGTGATCGGAAAATCGCCGGAGATGCCGGAGTATTATTGGATTTTTTTGGAAAAAATGTCACCGGAACCCACCGGATCTTGCCGGAAGCATACCGGCATAAAAATGAAGATTACTACCCCTAGTAAACTTTTACTGGGGGTAGTAAACTTGCAAAACAACAGCTCCAATGCCATAATTCACACTGAAAAGGAGAAAAATCAACTTAGATGCGAAAAAAATGAAGATTACTACCCCTAGTAAACATTTACTGGGGGTAGTAAACTTACAAAACAGCAGCTCCAATGCCATAATTCACATTGAAAAGGAGAAAAATCAACTTAGATGCGAAAAAATGAAGATTACTACCCCTAGTAAACTTTTACTGGGGGTAGTAAACTTGCAAAACAGCAGCTCTAATGCCATAATTCACATTGAAAAGGAGAAAAATCAACTTAGATGCGAAAAAATGAAGATTACTACCCCTAGTAAACTTTTACTGGGGGTAGTAAACTTGCAAAACAGCAACTCCAATGCCATAATTCACACTGAAAATGAGAAAAATCAACTTAGATGCGAAAAAATAAAGATTACTACCCCTAGTAAACTTTTACTAGGGGTAGTAAACTTGCAAAACAGCAGCTCCAATGCCATAATTCACACTGAAAAGGAGAAAAATCAACTTAGATGCAAAAAAATGAAGATTACTACCCCTAGTAAACTTTTACTGGTTGTAGTAAACTTGCAAAACAGCAGCTCCAATGCCATAATTCACACTGAAAAGGAGAAAAATCAACTTAGATGCGAAAAAATGAAGATTACTACCCCTAGTAAACTTTTACTGGGGGTAATAAACTTGCAAAACAGCAGCTTCAATGCCATAATTCACATTGAAAAGGAGAAAAATCAACTTAGATGCGAAAAAATGAAGATTACTACCCCTAGTAAACTTTTACTGGGGGTAGTAAACTTGTAAAACAGCAACTCCAATGCCATAATTCACACTGAAAAAGAGAAAAATCAACTTAGATGCGAAAAAATGAAGATTACTACCCCTAGTAAACTTTTACTGGGGGTAGTAAACTTGCAAAACAGCAGCTCCAATGCCATAATTCACACTGAAAATGAGAAAAATCAACTTAGATGCGAAAAAATGAAGATTACTACCCCTAGTAAACTTTTACTGGGGGTAGTAAACTTGCAAAACAGCAGCTCAAATGTCATAATTCACATTGAAAAGGAGAAAAATCATCTTAGATGCGAAAAAATGAAGATTACTACCCCTATTAAACTTTTACTGGGGGTAGTAAACTTGCAAAACAGCAGCTCCAATGCCATAATTCACATTGAAAAGGAGAAAAATCAACTTAGATGCGAAAAAATGAAGATTACTACCCCTAGTAAACTTTTACTGGGGGTAGTAAACTTGCAAAACAGTAGCTCAAATGCCATAATTCATATTGAAAAGGAGAAAAATCAACTTAGATGCGAAAAAATGAAGATTACTACCCCTAGTAAACTTTTACTGGGGGTAGTAAACTTGCAAAACAGCAACTCCAATGCCATAATTCACATTGAAAAGGAGAAAAATCAACTTATATGTGAAAAAATGAAGATTACTACCCCTAGTAAACTTTTACTGGGGGTAGTAAACTTGCAAAACAGTAGCTCCAATGCCATAATTCACATTGAAAAAGAGAAAAATCAACTTAGATGCGAAAAAATGAAGATTACTACCCCTAGTAAACTTTTACTGGGGGTAGTAAACTTGCAAAACAGTAGTTTCAATGCCATAATTCACATTGAAAAGGAGAAAAATCAACTTAGATGCAGTTTACTTCAAATTTACTACCTCCTAGTAATGAACTACTTCACATCATTCTCTTATCAAACACATAACTGAAGCATTACTAATGCAGAATTTCCAACCGTCAATGCTACGAGGTATTAAAAAACACTATTATTCAATCATACACAAATGAATTCTTATCAAACGAAAACAATTATGCATAGAACAGATTACCTCTATAAAATGTCTCTTTCTGATTCTTGATCTTCATTAGTTTTCATACACAACGCTTTCCTTTTCATTATCTGCAAATCAAATGAAAGAAGAAGAAGAAGTTGTGTGGTTCAACCGGGTCAGCCAACCAAGCAATATGGGTCAACAGTGCACAAACCAGTTATCCTTCCACTTGTGAGTTATTATTCTATTTTCTTCTCTGTGGGAGTGAACTACCCACACGGACAAAGTTTTCTGGGGCACAAATTGTGCTGCTTATAGAAGCGTGGCGGCCAAAGTTTATTAAGATCATCAACATAGATTGGAAGATAGTTGGGTTGTATCACTCGGAGCTCGGCGGCTTGGAGATCGAATCTTCTCCTTGAGCCTCCGGCAAAGGCGTGTTGGACCGAGACGGCATGATGAAGATGCTTGGAGTTGGAGATCGGAGCTCCTCCTCGTGGCTTGCCGGCGACGACGCACTGCTCCTCCTCGTGGCTTGTCGGCGACGACGCACTGCTCCTCCTCGTGGTTTGCAACCGTGCATTGAAATCGAGGCGGCAATGAAGTCGAAGCCGAAGCCGAAGGCGAAGCAATCTAAGGCGGCTGCTCCTTCCTCCTCTGCAAAGATGAAGCAGCCGGTGGTGGTGGTGGTGGAGGACGATGAAGAGTCGGCGATGGAGAGTACCGAGACGGCCGAGAAGGTCTCGGAGTACAGTGAGATTGCTTCAATGGTGGAGAGTTTTCTGAGAGAGAGATAATGATCGGGAAAAAATAGGAGAAAGAGAGTTAAATTAGGGTGAGGGTATTGACGTCTTTTTGTTAAAATTCATTGGAATTGGGTTGCTGAATAGATTTTCATTGGAATGGGCTAAAAGGATGTTAAATTAGTAGTAAATGGTCATTTACTCTTTTTAATATGATTATACCCTTTATTTACCCTTTGTTAACTCTTATTTAGTTGTTCTAGCTTTATATTTGTGTTTAGTGTAGAATAAATGCTTAATATAGAAATATGTAGTTTTTAGTATTAGAATACGTAGTATTTTTGGATTTGAATAATTTGGTGTTTAAATTGTGCTAAGTGTTGGAAACCCTTGTTTACTCAGGATTCCTGTCTAGGTCAAGATTCAGTCTTTCCTTGAAGCCTAGTCCATGAAGGAGAGGTCCAAACCAAGTCCAATATGGAGAAGAAGATCTAAATTCGGCAGAATTTCAAGAATATCCAAGCCTTGAAAATCTGGATTAAATCGGGAGAATTCTTGTGCACGTCTGTCAACTTCAACGGACTCTCCAGGACAGCTCACAATGAATCAGAAAACTTGCCAGATATGGGTAGAAATCTACGGGAGTCTAGTTTCCAAATCAATTGGAATCACCTCAATATCTATTTTCTAGAGGAAGTTATGATGAAATCATCAGACGGAGGTCATTCTGCCGAAATTGAGAGGAACTAGGAATCCTAAACCAACTTGGTTTAGGCTTTGTGGCCGACTTCTCTAGGGTTTTTCCTCTATATAAAGCACGACTCCAAGGACAGAAGATCATCATCAACCCGTGCAAATAACACCAAAGCCTTTGCCAAAACTCAATCAACCTCCAAACACCACAATCCGATCCCACCTCCAGCACTCGTCCAAAGCACGTAGCCTAGGACTCCGCGCACTCAAAGAGTAGAACACGTAGGGACATTCTAAGAGTGTATTCATCTTCTACTTTCAGATTAGTATGTGTTTGTTCTTGTTTTATGTTGTTTTAGGTTTTTGCTTAAGTATGTTTCGATTCTTGTCTATGAGATAGAACAACTTTTGAACTATGTTTTGAATTTAAGTTTTCAATTTTTAATCAATGATTTTAGGTTTTATGCCGTGAGTGTTATGTTTAAATACTTTAAGATTTTCGGTGCATTCTTATATTATCATGTGTAGTTGATACAAGTAGTTGATATTGCATGTGTTAATCATCCAAAGTTCGACTTTGATACACGTAGTTGATAAGTTGCATTGTCTTTGTTTTTCACCGATTTTCTGCCTAAGTTTGATTTAGGACTAGTACTTAAACACATCGATTCTTTATGTGATACGTAATTGCATGATTAGTTTATGTGTGTGACCTATAAGTAGAGCACGTAGCCCAGCTTGTTTGTGTCGCGATGTTGAATGAAACTCGTAGTCTAATTCTAAGTTGGTCTATGTCATAGGAACCCCGTAGGAACTTATGTGCATATCAAATTTAGGTTGTATATTTGCTCACGGTGTAGACTTAAATGAGATTAGGAATCGTCTTCTTTATTCTTGCATGGTTGTTTGGTTGAGTTTGCATGATTGTTGGTTGATCACATGTATATATGTATAGAAGTAATTTAGGATTTATTTTCAATGTTTATTCCAAAATTATAAAACATTTAAACCTATATGCTTATTTTAATATTTACTTTAGATTAGATGGATCTACCCTGTAGTTGGATCCCCGGTTTAGAACGATCCCTGCTTGCTTTATACTATAACTGATTTGTTGACAGGGTTAATTGATGCGTGTGCAAATACGTCTTATCATATCTTCGATAATAGTCGGTTAATTGGTTATCGTTTATGATGTTTTATACACTTTTAACTAACAGTTCACATCTCTAAGCTATTTTTAAGGGACTCTTCTACTGTACATGTGTACAACATACATTAAGCAGTAAACCGTCCGATCATCTTGAATTTTGAATTGTTAAACGATCGGACGAATCACGACATGATGTATGTTATACAAATATGTATAGCAACCGAACCCATTTCTAAGTTGGAAAACAGGCCTTGTGTTATATATCACATTTTACTGTAACAATGTCATTGTTTTCACGATTGGTTACTGTCACTTCTAAGTACGCTTTTACAGTAAAAACTGTTTTTAATCAAATTCTCTAAATTCAAGACAAGAACACCAAAAAGCGGAGGTTCTTCAGCTCACATAGTGATGCTTCACCAACGGTGATATTAACAGCGTGTGGGGCCACGCGCTAACAGACTTTGTGCGTGAAACAAAAAATTGACGACGATCAAGATACGGTAAAAAGGAGTTACCAATAGGGCATCGATTTAAAACATACACCATCGAGCCTCCAAACATAGAGCAGAGCCTCCGAACAAACGAAAACAAAAAAAAAAAGCAAAAAAAAAAAAAAAAGCAGAGCAGAGCCTTCAGGGAAACCTATCGAATTTGGGCAATATATTGAATTCCGTTTAGAGGGGGTTGTTCGGTGATTGTCGAGGGTCGTCCGAAATTCATCATCTGTAGATGCAATTTTCGAAACGTTGAGATTTTGGGTTTCAATTCTAGGTGAATCACCTGAAAGTTGGAATCTTGTCATGAAATTCTAATGGGTAAGTTAGGTTTTTGTTGATTTCAGTATATATGTGTTTGTGTTTTTATATGAGATTGATTGTTGAACTGATATTAACATTATCAGGAAGCTGTGTTTGCTATTTCATTCTCCCAAGATAACCCTTTTTTTCTGGCCATGGGAGGCTCAAAAGGGAAATTGGAAGTGAGGAGTCATTTCATATCCCAATACTTTCGAAATTAAACATGTTTGAGATGAATCCCAAATTGAGGTCACCGGAATCCAGAGGAGGGGATGTTGTTCATGTCAACTGCGTGTAAGTAATATGTAGGCTTATATCACAGATCTGCATTTGATGGGTGATTATATTTAGGGTGGTGCTAAATGTATCAAGCAAATTACTATATAAACCCAGTAAACAATTTTATTTGAAAATACAATTTTATCCTCATACGAAAAGACATTAACAATCATGTTAATATGCTATTAATAAAGCTGGAAGGAAAGTTTGACTTTGTCAAAGGTTAAATTTTTGAACTTCCTAAAAAACCCAAATTTAATTAATTTACATCTATGTGTAAAAATCATTGCAAGGATACAATTGTAACTTTGCAAAACAAACCTTGAAGAGAACAATACGGGAAGATAGGACGAGAGGAAAAAAGAAACAGGATATGCGGAAGAGAGGAAGAAAGAGAGAGAAAAAAATGAAGAGAGGAAGAAAGAGAGAAAGAAAGAGGGAGTATTCTACGGAAGAGAGGAGGAGAGAAAAAAGGAAGAAGAAAAAGAAGAAGAAGCAGACGCACGAATGCATTCGCTCCATCTCCCAACTTGAAAAGAACTGCCAGCAAAACTACCACTCCACGATCTCCACATAGACGGAAACCGCCACAACAACGTTGGGTACAAATGGAACAGAAGAAGCAAATGAACAAGAAACCAAAAGAAAAAAAGAAGAAGCAAAGAAGAGCAGAGAAAAATAAAATCCAAAAGGAAGAGTAAATTGGAACCGTATCGGCAGAGGTGGGAGCGATCAGATTTGTTGTAATTCGGTACCGATTTTTGTGAGTAATATTGATTGTTGTACCAAATTGGTTTATGGGGTTTTTTTTTTTTCCTTTTTCTAAGTTCTACAGATTGGGGATCTCTATTTGGAATGGGATGGGAAATTCTTGACATTCATCTCCATGTATTTTCCTTTGGTTTTGTGGAAAGCAACTGCTAAAACTAGATACAAGTTCGGCTGGAATTGGAACAAAGCCAAGTACAAATTTAGGAAACAACCAATGAGATACTCGCAACAAGTACAAAGTTCATCTCGAAGATATTCACACTATCATATGCGAATAAAAAGTATGGAACATTGGTTTGCAGCTATAGCTTTATAAAATACCCAATCAACTTTTTTTTTTCTTTCAGTTTTGGGTTTTTGATTTATATTTTCAATGGAGTTGCCCCTTTTAAGTTGGATACACTTCTTATTCATAGGAACAATGAGGGGGAATGAAGGCATCAGAAGACATGTTCCACTGTATTTTTCAAGTTGGCTCAAGGAAAAATTGAGAAAAAAGAAGAACACTGTTGATAGTGTTACATTACATTCACCTGGTTCCCGCAAGAAGATATAGATAAAAGTGAACACTGCTAATCTAAGCAAGTTGATTTTGAAAGAGTGGAACCGGAAAAAAGATGAGCTATATGTATTTTAACCTCTCTCTCCGTTCAAGATAAAATAGTTACAAATTATTTAGATGTATTTTCGTGAAAATACTACAGCTTGCAGTACAAAAATGCACACAAAGAGTTGATGACTCATTCAATATCTCACATCAATCGAACATGGAAAAAAGTCATGCGGATTAGGTATACATTGTGATATAGAATTTGTTCATTGTTCTTCATACATTTTGAATACTAAAATTGTTATCTTTAAACATGACAAAAATTCACCGTGTCAATGTTAGTGTTTTAGATCTGGTACTCTTAAGTCTAACTGGTTTTTGTTTGAAACTTTTATTAATATAAAGTATCATGTGCTAATTGTATGTTGCTGCTAACAGTTCTACAACATCAAACGTCTAGAGGAGTTGAAGTGTAATGTCGAGGTAATTATTCATAAACTGTACTTGGTTAAATCAGACAGATATTAAATTGGATGTTTTTACATATTTCTTTTGATAATTGGAGCAAGGGTGATGCAGTAAGAGAGTTATCATATTATAAGGTATCTGTGTTATACTTAATAGATACATTTCAATATACAAAATTAAGGATCAAAATCAGTGTCTTATGTTTTTGTTTACTACTATTGATTTGTAGTTTGAGCGACGACGATTGTCAAATGGATGGCTGAGATGGAGTTAATTGGAACATGTGAACTTTATTGTACATTATGTATACATGCATGTACAACAATTTCTTTTTAAAGAGTGTGTCTTCTTTCCCGTAGTAGTACCGATAATAAGTAGAGTTAAACACGTGATGGTCTACCCTCCTGTTCAGTCATTGAAATTGAAATTGTATATATTTGCATGTTATAAGAGTTTGTGAACGTGTAACATTCTTATTTTCCCGTATGACACAGAATGAGCTAAAAATGACTAACTGACTGAATATACATATGCAAAACGTATTTCATGACCAAAAAAACATACGCACGTGCGAGCGCGGCACTTCTTCTCCTCTCATTTGGGGACACTACCAAAAATAAAGCTTTAGGCGACGAAATTGAAAAAACCGGGCGACGATTTTTTTTTCGTCGCCTAAGAGGGAACTTAGGCGACGAAAAAAAAAATCGTCACCCAAGAAAAAAAAATCGTCGCCTAAAGTTCAACTTTAAGCGACGAAATAAAAAATCGTCGCCTAAGAGGCTAAATTTCGTCGCCTAATATAGAAACTAGGGCGACGAAACAATATTTCGTCGCCTAAGATATTTATATCGTCGCCTAAGTTTTTATTCTTCGGCGACAACTATATTTTGTCGTCGCCTAAGTGTTTTTAATCCTTAGGCGACGAAACTCAAATATATCGTCGCCTAAGTATTTTATTTTTTTATTTTTTCTTGGCCGACGAAATACAAGCATTTCGTCGGCCTAATAACATCTTGACCGACGAATTAACCTAATTTCGTCGGCCAAGAGTAATCCGAATAATTAAAATAAAATAAAACACATTTAAATTTCATTGTACAAGATTTTTTATTTTACCCTTGGGCGACGAATTTAACAAATACCGTCGCCCAAGTATCATATTGGCCGACGAAATTAGGGTAATTCGTCGGCCAAGATAATCCGAATAATTAAAATAAATAAAGCACATTTAAATTTCATTGTACAGGATTTTTTATTTTTACCCTTGGGCGACGAATATAACAAATATCGTCGCCCAAGTATCATATTGACCGACGAAATTAGGGTAATTCGTCGGCCAAGATAATCCGAATAATTAAAATAAATAAAGCATATTTAAATTTCATTGTACAGGATTTTTTTTTTTACCCTTGGGCGACGAATTTAACAAATATCGTCGCCCAAGTATCTTATACACCAACGAAATTAGGGTAATTCGTCGGCCAAGATAATCCGAATAATTAAAATAAATAAAACACATTTAAATTTTAAGGAAATGTTTTTTACCAAATTTTTATAGCCCCGTAAGCGTCTCGTTGATTAGAAACTATTCTCAGTTGAAGGTCCGGCCAGATTACGTGATTTGGAGGGTCGAATAGCCGTTTCCGTCCGTTTAGGGGTTTGCCGCGCCGATTGACCGGACGGATCGAGCCCTTATCGTTGTCCGATGGAGCTGAATTTTTGCCCACCCATGTAATTCGTTATGCTGGTCATATCTGACGGTCGGTTTTCAGTTCCTTTTCTCCGATCACCAAACTCACGATATATGTACTAATGTTGTATAACTTTTTTATACAAGTGTTGAGTTTAAGTTTCGTTTTGAAGACAACGTATATGTAGAGGCATCAAACACAAAAAAGTGGTGAAATAAGATATGACCAGAACGGTGAAATACGTCAACCCGTGAAAACTGAAGGTATTCCGGTAAAATTTCGGTGCCGGTTGTTCCGGTCAACGAATTTTTCTCTTATTTCTACCTAGTGGTAGCCCTATCCCGGGTATTTATTTTTTACCAAATTTGTATATCCCCTTCAGTGTCTCGTCGATTGGAAACTATTCTCAGTTAAAGGTCCGGCCAGATTACGTGATTTGGAGGGTCGAATAGCCGTTTACGTCCGTTTAGGGGATTGACCGCGCCGATTGACCGGACGGATCGAGCCCTTATCGTTGTCCGATGGAGCTGAATTTTTGCCCACTCACGTAATTCGTTATGCTGGTCATATCTGACGGTCGGTTTTCAGTTCCTCTTCTCCGATCACCAAACTCACGATATATGTACTAATGTTGTATAACTTTTTTATACAAAGTGTTGAGTTTAAGTTTCGTTTTGAAGACAATGTATATGTAGAGGCCTCAAACACAAAAAAGTGGTGAAATAAGATATGACCGGAATAGTGAAATATGTCAACCCGTGAAAAATGAAGATATTCCAGTAAAATTTCGGTGCCGGTTGTTCCGGTCAATGAATTTTTCTCTTACTTCTACCTAGTGGTAGCCCTATCCTGGGTATTTATTTTTTACCAAATTTTTATATCCCCATAAGTGCCTCGTCGATTGGAAACTATTCTCAGTTGAAGGTCCGGCCAGATTACGTGATTTGGAGGGTCGAATAGCCGTTTCCGTCCGTTTGGGGGATTGACCGCGCCGATTGACTGGACGGATCGAGCCCTTATCGTTGTCTGATGGAGCTGAATTTTTTCCCACCCATGTAACTCGTTATGCTGGTCATATCTGACGGTCGGTTTTCAGTTCCTCTTCTCCGATCACCAAACTCACGATATATGTACTAATGTTGTATAACTTTTTTATACAAGTGTTGAGTTTAAGTTTCGTTTTGAACACAACATATACGTAGAGGCCTCAAACGCAAAAAAGTCGTGAAATAAGATATAACCAGAACGGTGAAATACATCAACCTGTGAAAAATTAAGATATTCCGGTAAAATTTCGGTGCCGGTTGTTCCGGTCAATGAATTTTTCTCTTATTTCTATCTAGTGGTAGCCCTATCCCGGGTATTTATTTTGTACCAAATTTTTATAGCCCTGTAAGCGTCTCGTTGATTGGAAACTATTCTCAGTTGAAGGTCCGGCCAGATTACGTGATTTGGAGGGTCGAATAGCCGTTTCCGTCCGTTTAGGGGTTTGCCGCGCCGATTGACCGGACGGATCGAGCCCTTATCGTTGTCCGATGGAGCTGAATTTTTTCCCACCCACGTAATTCGTTATGCTGGTCATATCTGACGGTCGGTTTTCAGTTCCTCTTCTCCGATCACCAAACTCACGATATATGTACTAATGTTGTATAACTTTTTTATACAAGTGTTGAGTTTAAGTTTCGTTTTGAACAAACATATACGTAGATGTCTCAAACGCAAAAAAGTTGTGAAATAAGATATAACCGGAACGGTGAAATACGTCAACCTGTGAAAAATGAAGATATTCTGGTAAAATTTCGGTGCCGGTTGTTCCGGTCAACGAATTTTTCTCCTATTTCTATCTAGTGGTAGCCCTATCCCGGGTATTTATTTTGTACCAAATTTTTATAGCCCCGTAAGCGTCTCGTTGATTGGAAACTATTCTCAGTTGAAGGTCCGGCCAGATTACGTGATTTGGAGGGTCGAATAGCCGTTTCCGTCCGTTTAGGGTTTTCCGCGCCGATTGACCGGACGGATCGAGCCCTTATCGTTGTCCGATGGAGCTGAATTTTTTCCCACCCACGTAATTCATTATGATGGTCATATCTGACGGTCGGTTTTCAGTTCCTCTTCTCCGATCACCAAACTCACGATATATGTACTAATGTTGTATAACTTTTTTATACAAGTGTTGAGTTTAAGTTTCGTTTTGAAGACAACGTATATGTAGAGGCATCAAACACAAAAAAGTGGTGAAATAAGATATGACCAGAACGGTGAAATACGTCAACCCGTGAAAACTGAAGGTATTCCGGTAAAATTTCGGTGCCGGTTGTTCCGGTCAACGAATTTTTCTCTTATTTCTACCTAGTGGTAGCCCTATCCCGGGTATTTATTATTTACCAAATTTTTATAGCCCCGTAAGCGTCTCGTCGATTGGAAAATATTCTCAGTTGAAGGTCCAGCCAGATTACGTGATTTGGAGGGTCAAATAGCCGTTTCCGTCCGTTTAGGGGTTTGACCGCTCCGATTGACCGGACGGATCGAGGCCTTATCGTTGTCCGATGGAGCTGAATTTTTTCCCACCCATGTAATTCGTTATGCTGGTCATATCTGATGGTCGGTTTTCAGTTCCTCTTCTCCGATCACCAAACTCACGATATTCTGAATTTTATGATAGAACTCTTGGCCGACGATTTTCTTCATCTTGGGCGACGAGATTTATAGTGAAGAAAATCGTCGCCCAAGAAGGGTCTTAGGCGACGATTTTCATAGTTTTAGGCGACGAGATTTATATTGAAGAACATCGTCGACGAGATTTTCTTCATCTTAGGCGACGACTTCAAAAAATCGTCGCCCAAGATTATCTTAGGCGACGATTTTGAAAAAATAGGGCGACGATTTTTCTAAAATCGTTTCCCAAGAACGCCAATATAAAAGACAAAAATTCGGAACCCTAGCCATTCGCGCAGCCGCTCACAATTCCAACCTCTCTCTCTCTCTCTCTCCGAAAATCCACCGAAGCCCTCTCTCTCTCCCTCTCTCCGACCCCGACCCGCAACCCGACGCCGACCTCGATGCCGACCCCGACCCGGACCCCGACCCACAATTTAAGGTATAACCCTAAAACCCTAAATTGGTTATGTTCATGAAAATTTTAATTGTTGTTGTTGTTGTTTGAAATTGTTGAAATTGTTTGAAATTGGGAAATTGTTTGAAATTGTTGAAATTGTGAAATTGTGAAATTGTTTGAAATTATTTGAAATTGTGAAATTGTTTGAAATTTGGGTGAAGTACAAAATTATTGTTGTGTTGTGAAGTTGTTGGTGAAATTATTGTTGTTGTTGTTGAAATTTAGGAAATTAATGGTAAATTAGGGTAAATTTGTGTAAATTATGGTATGATTTTAGGGTAAATTATGGTAAATTGTGATGTAAATAATAATTGTAAAATATTAGGGTTTACGGTTTAGGGTTTAGGGTTTAGGGTTTAGGATTTGTGGAAATAATTTGTAAATATATTGTAAATGATTAAATAATTTTTGATTAAATAATTAAATAATATAAATTATAATTGTAAATATATTGTGGAAATTTTGTAAAAAATAATGGATTATTTTTTAGTAAGGATGTAAATATTCGTAAATAAATTTTTGTGAATTTTAATTATTTAATTATCGAAAAAAATTATTTAATTATCGAAAAAAATACTAACAAGTGGTAATGCAGCAATGGTTTGTGGTTCCCGAGGAGGGACGTGACTGGGCGGACAAGCCCCATAGGGAGAGGTACTTCTACTTAATACATTATTAAATTTTATTTTTTTAATAATATATTTAATATTTTCTTTGTATATGTAGGTTCATGGAGTGGAAGCACGACCTCCGGGAACACTGAAAGCAGTACGGGAGCGACCGTTCGGGTACCCCGAAGGAGTTCGGTATGGGAGGCGCTGGAAATGGGATCCTGAAGACGACGCCAGGATTTCAGCGCAAGGGAGCCGCCGGAGCCTCAAAGCAGCAACAACGAGACCACTCGGCTACAAGATCAGGTCGAATGTCTACAGTCTGAGCTGGAAGCCCAAAGAGCGAGGGAGATAGCCATGGCGGAATCATATGCGGCTTCCGCGGCTGCGCATATGGAGCGGGTGAATGAAGTCACCAATGCCAACTAGGCGGCTATGGGACGGTGGATGACTACCTGCATCGCTGCACATGCTGCCGGACTTAATTTTCCGCCCATGCCTACGCCTGTACAATTACCTCAGTGGCCCCACCCTCAGCATCAGCCTCCTCAGCTTGACCAGCCGCCGCCTCAGCCTCAGGACCCTCCGAACGGGAATGATGAGTTAGATTTCGAGTTTCTCCGTAGGCAGATGGACTGAATTTTTGTAATAAATTATTTATAAATTTATAAATTTGTGTTATTTTTAATTAAATTTTAGTATTAGAAAAATTTAAAGAAATGCCGAAAAAAAATTCCAGTAAAAATTAAAAAAACATTATTTATATATTTAAAAAAATTATTTAAATATTTTTTTAAAAAATTTAAATATATCTTAGGCGACGAAATTTCTAAATCGTCGGTCAAGGACTTACCATATAAGACGACGAAAAAAAATTATCGCCGCCTAAGATGTAGTGATCTTAGGCAACGAAATATTTAGTTTCGTCGCCCCAGGTTATAAAATCTTAAGCGACGAAATAATTTCTCGTCGGCCAAGGTGTTAAATCTTAGGCGATGAATATATTTGGGCGACGAGAAAGTTGTCAGGCGACGAAATTCGTGTCGTCGCCTAAGATATACTCTTAGGCGACGATGTACAGAATTTTCGTCGCCCAAGTTCTTGACCGACGCACTTCTGGTGACGACTTCTTGGGTGACGAAATGTCGTCGCCTAAGTACTTAGGCGACGAAATTTTTTAACAGGGCGACGATTTTTTTTCGTCGCCCAAGAGCTATATTCTGGTAGTGGGAGGACCTTTTCTAGTTTAAAACACTAACATTCATGCAGTCCTCACCATATCTTACTGCATCACCTTTGCTCCAATTTTCTTCTTCCTTTTTTCTCTCCTCCTCTCTTTCGTAGAATACCACCTCTTTCTTTCTTTCTTCCTCTCTTAATTTTTTTCTCTCTCTTTCTTCCTCTCTTCCGCATATCCTGTTTCTTTTTTCCTCTCGTCCTATCTTCCCGTATTGTTCTCTTCAAGCTTTGTTTTGCAAAGTTACAATTGTATCCTTGCAATGATTTTTACACATAGATGTAAATTAATTAAATTTGGGTTTTTTAGGGAGTTCAAAAATTTAACCTTTGAAAAAGTCAAACTTTCCTTCTGGCTTTATTAATAGCATATATATATATATATATATATATCTTTTTTTCTTTTATTTTGACATTGTGTCATGAGATTTCTGATATTAACATTATGGTTTAACTCTGTTGCATAAAACCTAGGTAATAAATATGTTTGCAAGCTACCTAAATGAGCATAATTCAGTCAAATGGTTTTTCCCTACGTTCTTTGCGGTACGTACAACTTCATTTAAGTTCATATATGTGTGTGTGAAGAAATAGCCAGTAAATACTAATACGCAAATGAATGTGGTTGAAAAATATGTTACAGGCTAGTGTAACAGTTCCTCACACAATGATGAGTAATGAACTTTGGATTAAGAATATATTTTCACTAAGCAAATTGGACAGATTTAGCTGGAGGATGAAAGAAGCAAGTCAAGTATTTTAATGCCCTTCAAATCAATAATGTATATTGACTAAAATCTATATTTTCTATATAATAACATAACCATGTTTAAAATAATGACCGCATATATTCGTTCATCTGCATGACAAGATTACTGCCAATCTTGGCCACTGGTTTTTGTTGATGGTTCGTCCACAAAGTAGTGATGTTATCATTGTTGACAGCTCTCCGGACACTACAAGATAGGCTATTCGCGTAGAGCATGCAAGAAGAGTGGTAAAATCCTTCCCTTAGATTCTAAAAGTAAATATATTTATGCAGTTGTCATAGGACAGAAAATATTAGTGATATTCATTCAGTTCATTCATATATGATAAAGTTTCTTCATATATGACTTATTGCAGCTCAAGTTGCTGGACTTGGTATTTGAAGATGAAATTAGCAGGTTGGACATGCGTGAAGGTTTTCAGTTTGCTACTTTACCTTGGGCGACAATAGATTATACTTTCCCGATTCAAATGAAAGATTTTGATTATGGACTTTATATCATATGGAAACATGCAACATTATCAAAAAAAAAAGGATGTAGAGGTAACGTTCTCATTTCGATCATTGTAGATATTACACTTGTAGTATGTATTGATCTATCGGAAGATCATAGGACAAGTTTGGTGGTTGAGTGTGTCTGTCATCATCGAAATGAGCTCCGGCCAAGGGATCAAGCAAATGGTACAAGAATGTTTGGGGTGAGAATCAGGTCGATGAACGTTCAAAACTTTTTGTGGACATCATCCGAGTTTTTGGTTTTTAGGCGTGTGTTTGGGGTGAGAATCAGGTCGATGAACTTTCAAAACTTTTTGTGGACATCATCTGAGTTTTTGGTTTGTAGGCGTGTGTGGGAATAATTGTTTTCCCTTTTTGAAGTATTAAAGAGTTAATGATACTGTTAAACTCTAATGGGTCGGGTGATGTATAACGTTCATTGACCTTGGAATTTGTTTTTCATGATTTTTAAACTCCAAGATGATTCCCAATCTTCCACACGTAGTCCAGCAAATATCAAATGACAAAAATCTCTTTGCACATCAACATTCCCCACATTCTTAACGACATTCTTTGCAATGTGCCATGCACACAATCGATGGCGTGCTTCGGGAATGAGGCGGTTAACTGCATTTCTCATTGCATCGTCGCTGTCGGTGATAACCGATATTGGTTTTTTGCCTGTCATTGAAGCTAAAAATGCTGGCAGCGCCCAAAGATAAGTCTCCTCTTTCTCGTCAACCAGCAACGCAAATCCAAATAATACAGCGGCCCTGTGGTTGTTAACGCCAACGAAAACAGCCAACGGTTTACTGTATTAGTTTGTCTTGTATGTGCTATCCGGGATCAAAACATCCCCAAATGCGTTGTAATCAATCAGTGACCTTGTGTCTCTCCAAAACAGATTACAAAGCCTATCTTCCTCATCCACACTAAACAAGCGCGCAGTAAAAATTCGGGTCCTTTGCAGCCTTCAAATTCATGAAGCTGATAGCGGCCTGCCCATCACCATTGATACATAATTAACTGCGTGGCATCAACTTTGTTATACAAATCTTTTAAAATTAAATTCAGTTTACCCCATGAGGTTTGGGGGTAACTTCATGTTAATCCCTATACTTTCAATTTCATCAGTTTACCCCTCAAACTTTTGAATTTTCCTCAAGCGTGACCAATGTCCTATATTCTGTTCAAATCGGATGTTAACTACTGATAATTTTAACCTTAACTGTGAGGCCCGTATCTAGAATTTGGGCAAATTGGACCTTATCTGTCTAAATCAAACCTTAACTGCTGATAATTAACGGTCAATTCAAACGGAATATGAGAATTTAGACACGGAAGATAGAAATTGAAGAGTTCAAAGGATAAACTAATAAAAATAAAAATGTAGGGACTAACATAAAGTCACCCCCAAACCACAAGGGTAAACTGAATTTAATTCGATCTTTTATAATGAAACCCACAAACTCATAGCCCCCTGCTTGGTGCACCAACAACTCATATGCCCAGGTCACTGAAACATTTCGTAGAGCGGTCACTTGAGCCACAGCGTGGTCCCGCACCTTCCGATTCGTTATCAGAAAGGATTTCATCTCAGTTGGAGTGAGGGCATGATTGTGTTCTGTAATAAATTCAGCAGCTCGGAACTTACCGGTTTTATTGCATCTCTTAACAGTTAGGCGGGCAAGACAATTCCCTCTTGTTTCTCTGCGAGAATGTGGACACTGTCTTTTGTTGGGGTTACCGCCCTCCTCCTCCTCAGCTTGCATGCCATGAGAATTTCTCTGCTTCCCTTTTTCAGGTATGCCAACAGATTTCATAAAGGATGTTATCGAGCCTAGGTTGTGTGATACTGGATTACTATAGCAAGAATTGTGGTTATCCTTAGGAGGACCCTTTTTCTTTCTAGTCCCTTCCTTAGAACAAACCAATTGCCTTCTGACCACAATCCCATATATATTTTTGTCCAACTTCTCCTTCCGAAAGCGAAAACCCATTGCAAGTGAACAAAAAGAATAGAATGTGTCGACCTCTTTCAGAGATTCGAAGTCAGCTTCTTTCAAATCTTCATATCTAAGATCTTCATACCGCTTCCCCTTATAGTGTAAGCAGTTTTGCGTATCAACCAGTGTTTTAAAAAACGCGCCTCGGGCGCGCCTTGAGGCTCAAAAGGCGCGAGGCGCATGAAAAATTCCTTGTGTTTTGCTGGTTAGGCGTAGAGGCGCAAAAGGCGCACAAAGCTCACCCCAAGGCGCATAAGGCGTGCGCCTAGTTTGATAAGGAAAACGGGGTCTTTTTCGTTTTACTGAAATACTGAATAAAGCCTAGTCATGCGCCTCCCTCCTTCAGTCCTTCCCTCCTCTCCCGACCTCCCTCTCCCTCTCCCGGCCTCCCTCCCCCTCTCCCGACCACCACCAGTTCGCGATCACCACCACCTGCAACGGCTGGTCAATCTGCAACGGCCACCTCCCTCCCTCTCCCGACCTCCTTCCCCCTCTCCCGACCACCACCAGTTCGCGACCACCACCACCTGCAACAGCATGTCAATCTGCAACGGCCACCTCGTCAATGTCTTCTGCAAGCCGAGGCCACACCCTCCAAACCGAGGCCGCACCCTCAAACCACCACCTTCCTCGGTCACCAACTCACCATTGATTTGAGGTACGCACGATTGATTCCGAATTTTCGATTCAATTGTGTTTTCTTAATGAGAAAGATGAATGCTTGAGCTATGTGTGTGGTTCATTGGAATTTGTGATGATGATGATGAAGGTGGTGATGGTGATGGTGATGGTGATGATGATGATGATGATGATGGTGATGGGGGTGATAGTGATGGTGATAATAGTTTGGATAGGGATATCTTAATTGATGATGATTATGATTTTGAAGCATGAAGTTTATTTCCATTATTGTTATTATATTTTGATCTTGCAAGACTATCTAGTGTACTTTGATCTTTCAACTTGACCCTTTGGATGTGTTTTATGTTTGGTGATTTGCTTGAATTGCATTGTTTGAGTACTTACTAGGAATGGATGACAATATATAATGTTGTGTTAATTGCAATATATGTTCTATATATAGGAGGAATAATGACATAAATACAAAGTTTTTTTCAAAAGCCTTACGCCTTACGCCTCAAGGCAAGCGCCTTGGTGAGGCTCTCGCTTCATAGCCTCGGCTACGCCTTAGCCTTTTAAAACATTGGTATCAACCGAGTTTGATACAAGAGTCTCTTCCAGTTCATCCTCCAAATCTTCTTCCTCAGATTGGACCTCTTCATTTTCAACTGAATCGTAATAATTAGATTCTGAAAACCGCAAGCCATTATCATCCATGAAACCAACGACTTTGGAGATCTGCAAAAGAGATAAACTACCAAAAGATTTTCCAGAACTTCAGTTATACAGAATAAAATGTAACAACAGAAAGCTAGATTTCGAATGGAAGGAAGAAACTCATACCGAGTAGTTGACAAAGTCAGTTGAATGTGGCAGTGCTGTTCTTGGTTGAATGTGGAGAGGAGGCGGCCAAATATATTTCCTAAACCTACAAGTGGGTTGTTTCTCAAGTAAAACCCTACAAGTCGTCTCCTTCTTCTTTTTATTTTTTTTAAGCGGAAACGACACCGTTTCACTATTCATTTAACTGATTAATACTATATTATCTTTTTCAACTTAATTGGTCTTTCTTGTAAGATAAACACCATTGACACGTGTGAATTAGAATAATCCAACCGTTAGATGATATGAAAGTGATACCATCAACTTTGGGAAAAAAAAAAAATTATGAAAGTTCACTCATTTTTGGACTTTAATCTGTTCAGTCAAACCTAAGAATGTTTATAAACTAATGGGTTGACCAAAGTAGTATTCACTAAGAATCAAACAATGACGAAAACGGATGAATTTTCTATCACAAACGTGTTTCAATATACCGATCACATCCAACGGCCGATTTTTCAAAATTTTATTTGCTAGATATAGTTGGTTCAAAAAATATACACTTACATATAACCCACTAAACAAGTTATACCACATTAGTAGGCATATTATGGTTCCAATGACAAATATTCATAAAATGAAAATTCAACCATCTGATGTAATAAGTATGCTTAAACATGGATATAAAAAAAAATTCTCTTATTTTCGATAAGGTTTGGGTCTCTATCGACGCGGTCAACTTTAAAATTACGTCACTTATTACTGAAAATTCTTGTATGCACGACGTGTATTTACACGACACAATCTTAACCGTTCATAACAATTCATATGTTTGACCACCATGTTTCTATATTATTTCTTCTAATCCTGACCATCCATGTATGTATGTGAAGATACACGCCGTGTACGTACTAAAGATACTCTTCACTTATTACACGAAAATGCTCTTACATATCCCTTCATTGCTTATTTTGGTCGATTCTTTGACCTACACACTCTCACATAAATGAGATGTAGCAGGCCATATAAAAATTTAGGAAAATTTTAATTCCGATGATAGGCTTCCCCATTCCCCATAAGAAACCATAAGCATAGAAAAAGTTGACCACCTTGATTGGGGTCCAAATATTATCGAAAATGATTGAATTTTTCACCATAGCCGTATTTTACTATACCGATCACATCCTACGGCCAATTTTTCAAAATTTTATCCCCAAGATATAGTTGGTTTATAAAGATGTACATTAACATATAATACATTAAACAAGTTACATCACATTAGTAGTCATGTTGTGGTTCCTATGATTGAATTCACAAAATAAATATCCGACCGTCTAATGTAATAATTATACTTAAATATGAATATAGAAAAGATTTCACTTATTTTCGATAAGGTTTGGGTCTCGATCGACGCGGTCAACTATAAATTCACATCACTTATTACATGAAAACGCTTTTACCCATCTTTTTGTGACTTATTTTGGTCAATTTTTCTGCCTATGTACACACTCTCACATATATGACATGCAACAACCCTTATAAAAATTTAGGGAAATTTATCTTCCAACAATATGGCTCTTCATAAGGAAACATAAATGTAAATATGGTTGACCGCCTTGATTGAGGACCAAATTTTATCGAAAATATGTGAATTTTATACCATAACCGTATTTTACTATACATATCACATCTAATGGCCAATTTTTCAAAATTTCATTTGCTAGATATAGTTGGTTTATAAATATGCATACTTACCAATAACCCACTAAACAAGTTAAACTACATTAGTAGGCATGTTGTGGTTTCATTGACTAAAATTCATCAGTACACTTAAATACGTCAAGGAAAAAAATTCACATATTTTTGATAATGTTTAGATTTTGATCTGCGTGGTGAATTATATGTATCATTTTACCTACATAAGGGTAGCCGTGTCTATAGATGAATTTCTGAAAATTTTAAAATATGTGGATAGAACACATCCTCACGAGAGCATAACAATTTTCGACAATGTGAGCAGTTGAGCTATATTTGTGATTTCCTAAGATTCAGAACTTTTAAAAATCATTTTCATGTAAAATATAACCTATTAGGCAACATGGTTCGTTTATTTATTTACTTTATTAAATATTAATTTCTAAAGGCCATTCTCATATAATTTAATATAACATCAATATTTCATATTTGAAATCAAAATTTTCCAAAATATTGGTGGGAATATTGTATATGAAGAAATTTAAAAGAAAAATGAAAAAAATTGCATTTATGCAACCCAAACCCAAACCTCATCTCTTTCTTTTTTTTGGTCAATACTCAAACCTCGGGAGCCCTTCTAGTGAAGACTTTTAAGTTGAGGACTTTTCGGTTTATGGTTTAAAAAACTCATTTTTCGATCACATTTTGACATCTTATCCGTTCAGTTTTTAGGTTTATATAAGTATATCATTTCTACAAATTTTCAGCCAAATTGGTGTTCGTTAAGATAACAAACTAGATCAAATTAATGGACGAACCAAATCTGTCAAATATGAACTGTTCAATTTCATAATTGATAAATCACACTTATGAATGCCTTAACAAATTTCAATATAACTGAAAATTTAGAGAAATGATCTACTCATAAATACATATAAATTGAACGGTCAAGATGTGGATATAAGATTGAAAGGTGTGATAAGCCGAAAAGTCCTCAACAAGTCCTCATTAGAAATGCTCCCCCAAACCTCATCTCTTTCTGTCAATACCCAACCTCGATCTCTTTCTTCATCTCACGGTTCTCACTCTAATATTCGACTATTCCCCTTCCCTTTTCTCCGCTCTCCATCGCTGCCTTCTCTCCACCACCACTACCTGTGCAAATCACATCTCAGTAAAAAAAAAAAAAACCTTAATCTCATCTTTGTTTCCCTTTTTTCAAACCCAAACCCCCGTCACCCATCCCCTCCGTGATCTCCACCAAACCTAACCTAGACCATCTCCGACTCCTCCGCTGACTCTATCGCCTCCCTCAGCGACGATCCATTCGCCGCCTCCAGCGGTCAACCCATCGTCAGCGTCGAGAGCTGCTTCCGCGTTGTCTACCACCTCGTCATCTCAATCTACGTCCTCGGCATCACCACCGCTGACCACGACAACTCCATCAACTAAATATGAAGACCTCGTTTGGGACAGAAAGGATTTTTTTTTTGGTCTGAAGGGGCAGAAGGATTTACCCCCTTGTTTTTACCTTGCACCCACCAATTCTGAAGTTTCAAAAAAAAAAAGTATCTTTAGTACACGGCATGTATCTTCACATACATACATGGATGGTCAGGATTAGAAAAAATAATATAGAAACATGGTGGTCAAACATATGAATTGTTATGAACGGTTAAGATTGTGTCGTGTAAATACACGTCGTGCATACAAGAATTTTAAAAAAAAAAACGTTAACAGAGAAAATGGTGTTAAGTCAGATCTGGGTCAACACTGAAACAGGTGATTGTAATGCTGCCACGTCACTTGGTGAGTTTTCACCCAGTGAATGGAAGAATTTTCGCACCAAAAAGTACCAAATCAACAAATTAGGACCACTATAAAAGACCTGCTGCTGTTTTTTAAATTACAGAATCTAAAGATGATGAACTCGATCAACCCGGGTTGGCCTTTTGCTAATTAAGAAATGAGAGAGCAATAATAATTAATTAGGTTAAGTCCCACAAAATTATAAAAGATACAGCCTATTAAGCGAATAAACCTTAATAAAAAAGCGTCAATTTGTTAATTGGGTTTAGGCTTCAGAGGTGGTCCATTTAGGTTTGCACATAAAATGAATTTCCCATAGATACTGGAGAAATTAACAAACAAGATAAAACAAGACAAGAGGAACCAGAAAAGTATATGCCACTACTAAATATCTTGTCTCAATGCAAACTAGTGATAGAAAACTGTCAGTGGAGATCTATGATTTGTTTGCATAGATTAATTTCGTTTGATTCATACTATATGGCCGGTACATAAAAGTACTGGTGTTCTTCCTGCAACCTTGTACTGTTTGTTTTGTGTAGAGAGAACTTCAGATGAAACCAAGTCTACAACATTTTATGAGACCAGCGCATTGTTCCTACTGAAGTTAGGATTTTCGTGCAACAAGAATTGTTGACATAAATAACGAAGAGAGAAATAACAAAGAGATCGAGATTAATTTGGAATTGTTCTTATCGATCCCACTTCAGTTTGTGCAACAATAATATTTTTGCTTAACAGCTAGATTTCGCTTAATAATGCGATCTCTCTTCTTGTTTTGTACGTAGTTGTTAGACACCCAGACCTCAATGCAATTTGAGGCTCAAGAATTAGTAGTACGATGTGGAACGATTGGACTTGAAAAGTTCAAAGAATCAGTGCATATGGGCTAGGATTAGTTAATTCTATTCCCTTAATCAACTAAAATAAGAGTTGGAAAGAATAATGGGATTCTGCCACCAAAATTGTAAAAGTGTATAAATATAGTAGCTGTTGGCCAGATTTCTGGTAGTGTTTGCTATGATTAATATTGTAAGTTTGTAACTACAATTAATTATTTTCTCTTACGTAATGTGAATAAGAGTGTCGCAAAGAGAGCCTACTCCCTGCATCAGTGGGACAACTGAACCAGACAAATTTAACGGGGCGTGATTGCACGAGCTATTTGTGCGATCTTGCCTAGTTTCGTTGTTTGACTGGTGACTGGCTCCTCTTTCTCTTCTTCCTTTCTCCCATACTTAATCGACTGGCGCATGGAATAATTTTTGGAATATATGGTAGAGCGAACAGCAAAAATAACCTTGGAAGATGATGTGGATTGTCTCAAAAAACCGCTCCAAGAAAGCTCATTCTCAAATTTCCAGCTTTTTACTTATCATTTGACTGACTTCTTGAGCTTGTATCTTGATTGTCCAATAACCTTTCTGGATGATTCTTGAACTCAAAATGCTCTATGACATCACATGTTGATGTAAAAATTACGAAACCATTAAGATACACATTAAGATTACGAAACCATGCCTCAAAAAACTCAATATAGTTTAGTTTTTTGGAAATGTTGTTTCAAGGTGCCGACTTCTGAAGCTCATAACTCATGCTTCAAAATAGCGAATGACATGATTATTTTTCAGATTTGAATTTCAATATCATGGTTCAAAAATGGTGTAGGGCGATCAAACATTAAACCCTTGGAAGGAGGCGCGAATGAGCCATGAAAATGCCTCAGAGGAAGCCAACTTTGAAAATTTCCAGATTTTCTCATTGAAGGGACAAAGACTTTCATGATGACTTTCATGACTTTCTCTTATGTCTTCTGAGCAATATAGCAGTTGAATCCGTCTCAGAAAAAATCAAATCCCTATCTTCGGTAAAGAATGCATCTTTAAGACCAGGAACGATGTCAAAAATAAGTAAACACTACCAGAAATTTCAACTTGGGCGACGAAAAAAAATCGTCGCCCTGGTAAAAAATTTCGTCGCCTAAGTACTGTCGTCGGCCAAGAAGTCGTCGCCAGAAGTGCGTCGGCCAAGAACTTGGGCGACGAAAATTCATTCCGTCGTCGCCTAAGAGTAATTATTAGGCGACGATAATAATTTCGTCGCCTAAAATCTACTTCTCGTCGCCCAAAAATATTCGTCGCCCAAGATTTAACACCTTGGCCGACGAAAATTTTTTTCGTCGCTTAAGATGTTATAACCTGGGGCGACGAAATTTTTTTTCGTCGGCTAAGACGTCGTCGCCAGAAGTGCGTCGGCCAAGAACTTGGGCGACGATAATTTTTTTCGTCGTCTTATATGGTAAGTCCTTACCCGACGATTTAGCAATTTCGTCGCCTAAGATATATTTAAATTTTTTTAAATATTTAAATAATTTTTTAAAATATATAAATAATGTTTTTTTAATTTTATCTGGAAATCAAAAATGCATTTAGCTTCTAATCAGTAGATCCATTCTAATCAGTATATCCATTTTTGATTTCCAAGAATGGACACCATATCTCAAATTCTAATCAGTATATCCATTTTTGATTTCCACGATTGGACACCATATCTCAAACTCAATGACACACATTGGATTAAAAGACCGCTTGATCCATCAAACATGACTGAACAAAAGGCCGATAAAATAAAAATTATCCACTTCCATTGCATACCATACTATCCTCAAACACAAAGTATCAAACAGTCAAATGGAATAGATTGACGATAACTAGATATTCTGCATTAATCCACCAAAACTTAACTTGACTGAAGATGCTAAACTAAAATGTATTTTAAATAACACAGAAAGAGCAACAACATGACATCCTCCCAGACAGCCAGAACATATTCTTCAACGCTTCTTGGACACACCAACAGTCTTACCCCTGCGACCAGTGGTCTTGGTGTGCTGTCCACGCACACGAAGGCCCCAGTAGTGATGCAGACCACGGTGATTCCTGCATAAAGAGAAAGTAGCATGAGTCATGATATTCATATACACTGGACCTTCAAGACAATAGTTAGCTCACACATTTGCATATTAAGCCCACATTTGCATACCTGGTTGCGGGGTCGGGGTAGGGGTCGGCGTCGGGGCCGGGGTCGGGGTCGGCGTCGGGTTGCGGGGTCGGGGTCGGAGAGAGGGAGAGAGAGAGGGCTTCGGTGGATTTTCGGAGAGAGAGAGAGAGAGAGAGAGAGAGAGAGAGAAAGAGAGAGAGAGAGAGAGAGAGAGAGAGAGGGCTTGGAATTGTGAGCGGCTGCGCGAATGGCTAGGGTTCCGAATTATTGCCTTTTATATTGGCATTCTTGGGCGACGATTTTTTGAAAATCGTCGCCCTGTTTTTTCGATTTTCGTCGCCTAATATATCCTTAGGCGACGATTTTTTGAAGTCGTCGCCTAAGATGAAAAATCTTGGCCGACAATGTTCTTCTATATAAAAATCGTCGCCCAAAACTAAGAAAATCGTCGCCTAAGACCCTTCTTGGGGGACGATTTTCTTCACTATAAATATCGTCGCCCAAGATGAAGAAAATCGTCGGCCAAGCGTCGTTCTATCATAAAATTCAGAATATCGTTATTTTGGTGATCGGAGAAGAGGAATTGAAAACCGACCGTCAGATATGACCAGCATAACGAATTACGTGGGTGGGCAAATATTCAGCTCCATCGGACAAAGAATAAGGGCTCAATCCATCCGGTCAATCGGCGCGGTCAAACCCCTAAACAGACGGAAACGGCTATTCGACCCTCCAAATCACGTAATCTGGCCGGACCTTCAACTGAGAATAGTTTTCAATCGACGAGACGCTTACGGAGCTATAAAAATAAAAAACATTTCCTTAGAATTTAAATGTGTTTTATATATTTTAGTTATTCGGATTAGTCTTGGCCGACGAATTACCCTAATTTCGTCGGCCAATATTATACTTGGGCGACTAATTTAACAAATTCGTCGCCCAAGGGTAAAATAAAAATACTGTATATTTATTTATTTTAATTATTCGGATTACTCTTGGCCGACGAATGTCGTTAATTTCGTCGGCCAATATGATACTTGGGCGACGATAGTTGTTCAATTCGTCGCCCAAGGGTAAAATAAAAATACTGTATATTTATTTATTTTAATTATTCGGATTACTCTTGGCCGATGAATTTCGTTAATTTCATCGGCCAATATGATACTTGGGCGACGATATTTGTTAAATTCGTCGCCCAAGGGTAAAAATAAAAAATTCTGTACAGTGAAATTTAAATGTCCTTTATTTATTTTAATTATTCGGATTACTCTTGGCCGACGAATTACCCTAATTTCGTCGGCCAATATTACCCTTGGGCGACGATATTTGTTAAATTCGTCGCCCAACGGTAAAAATAAAAAATACTGTACACTGAAATTTAAATGTGCTTTAGGGTTTTAGGGTTTAGGGTTTTAGGGTTTAGGGTTTAGGGTTTTAGCGTTTAGGGTTTAGGGTTTAGTCGGCCAATATTACACTAGGGCGACGATATTTATTAATTTCTTCGCCCAAGGGTAAAAATAAAAAATACTGTACAGCGAAATTTAAATGTGTTGTATTTATTTTAATTATTCGGATTACTCTTGGCCGACGAATTTCCTTAATGTCGTCGGCCAATATTACACTTGGGCGACGATGTTTGTCGAAGTCGTCGCCCAAGAGTGAAAATAAAAATACTGTACAATGAAATTTAAATGTGCTTTATTTATTTTAATTATTCGGATTACTCTTGGCCGACGAATTTCCTTAATTTCGTCGGCCAATATTATACTTGGGCGACGATATTTGTCAAATTCGGCGCCCAAGCGTAAAATAAAAAATCATGTACAGTGAAATTTAAAATTTTGAAATTTTTGGTTTACCGCAAAAAATTTTGTTTGAAAATTTTTCGACTTTAGCCGACGACTTTTCATTTATTTTCGTCGGCTAAAGTCCTTTGAAAATTTCGTCGCCTAAAGATACCAATTTCGTCGGCTAAACTTTCTAAACTCGTCGGCTAAACCTTTTAAATTCTTCGGCTAAACCTTTGAAATTCGTCGGCTAAAAGTATGTAATTAAAAAATAATATAGCCGACGAAATATTAGGTTATTCGTCGGCTATAGTATGTAATTAAAAAATTAAAAAATAACTATAGCCGACGAAATATTGTTATTCGTCGGCTAAAGTCTATAAATTCACGAAAACACTCATATCTCCCCTTATATTACGTAGTTTGGTCAAACCTTCCACACGAAAAACTCTCACGTAGATGAGACGCAACTACCCATATAAAAATTTTGAAACATTTACGTTCCGACGATAGGGCTCCCCATAAGAAATAATAACGGTAAATAGGGTTGACCGCTACTATCGGCTCCGAGACTTTACCCGATTTACGTGATTTTTGAACCATAGCCCTATTTCACCATTCTGAACACATCTTATTTCACGAGATTTTTAATAATTTTGCTTCCGATGTAGAGTTGGTTCACAAAGTTGTATAACCTATTAAACAAGTTATACAACATTAGTAGACACGTTGTGATTCCGATGACTAAAATTCACAAACCAAAATTCGACCGCCAGATATGATCATTATGACGAAATACGTCTATGGTAAAAAATTCAACTGGATCCGACAACGTTAAGGGCTCGATCGAAACGGTCAACCATAATCCATCGTCACTTATCACACGAAAACGCTCAGGTTAGTCCGCTATATTACGTAGTTTGGTCAAACCTTCCACACAAAAAACTCTCACATAGATGAGACGCAACTGTCCATATAAAAATTTTGAGACATTTACCTTCCGACGATAGGGCTCCCCATAAACCCGAATAACGGTAAATAGTAGACACGTTGTGATTCCGATGACTAAAATTCACAGACCAAAATTCGACGGTCAGATATGTTCATTTTGATGAAAGATGTCTATGATAAAAAAATCAACTGGATTCGACAAAGTTAAGGGCTCGATCGAAACGGTCAACTCTAATCGAAAATAAGAAAACTGCATTTTGAAGCCCTAAACGGACTCAGATGGCCAAAAAAGCCTATACGTCATGGCAAAGCGATGAGTTTGACTCGTAGGGCCGTTACGCTTCCGGAAAGATATCACAATAGTCAATCGGACACCAAAAACCAAATCTGAGGAATAGTGAATTTCTTCGTAAGTCAACTATCGGCATTTTAACTTAGGCGACGATTTAAAATATATTAGGCGACGAAATTTCGTCGCCCTAGTTTCTATATTAGGCGACGAAATTTAGTCTTAGGCGACGATTTTATTTTCGTCGCCTAAAGTTGAACTTTAGGCGACGATTTTTTTCCTTGGGCGACGATTTTTTTTTTCGTCGGCCAAGTTTTCTCTTAGGCGACGAAAAAAAAATCGTCGCCCGGTTTTTTTTGTACGGTCGCCCAATACCCATTTTCTGGTAGTGAAATTTTCTACCATACCCGTGTTTCATTACATTGATCACATCTTATTGATCACATTTTATATTTATTTATTTTTTCTAGATATTGAGATGATTATGCCTTGATTATGTTGACATCATATACTAAATGAGATGATTATGCCTTGATTATGTCGACATCATATACTAAATGAGATGATTATGTCTTGATTATGTCGTAATCATATATTAAATGATATGATTATGCCTTGATTATGTCGTAATCATATATTAAATGATATGATTATCCAAAGATCTCTGTATTTTGCATATCAAAGATTACATCTCTCCTAAATTAATCTGCAATCACAGAACCATACCAACACTGAAACCGGCAAATCAAAGAGCACAACCTCCGTGGCTCCACCTTTCGAAAATTGGGTTTCCGGGAGATTTCCATTCTCCGGCCGCCTCAGATTTCATGGCTCAAGTCTTGGATTGATCTATAATCTATCATCTCCTGGGCAAAAATTGGGATCGCTCAACATAGCTATCTGGAATGCGGGTCGTGGGTAAGATGAGCGTTCCATGCAACTCTGGTTTGGCGAAACCATATAAGTATTGATGATTGATCATTTGATGCAGACCTTTTCTCTTCCCTTTCTCCCCTTCAGTCGCCTACAAACGACCCTCGAACACCCAACTAACGTCCCTAATAACAAACTGATCCACGCGTCAAAATTGACGATTCAGATTACTGGTGCAGCTGTCCCACTGGTGCAGGGAATAATTTTCGCATAAAGTGATCAATGGTAACCTATTGATGAAATACCCCCAAAAGCAGACGCACCACAATCATAACCATTATAATATATAGACTCATTTCATTCAGGGACACATACTCATGTATAATACCTAAACCATATATATATACACGTATAATGGTACACACACACTCCACAGACATGCATACACGGAATTTTATTTCATGATTAATCGAAGGAAGGAGCAGTACAGAATAAATGTTCACAGCAAGCGACTATATATGCCCTCCAAAGCTCAGATGCAAGAATCGAATGAAGCAGCAAGTCTGTGAACGAACTAGCTATTAGGATTACAGGAAGATAAAGATGCACCAAATTAAAAGGACATATGTACACATCCTCTATGTTACATATGCACTTCCACGTACAATATCAAGGGTAGAAATGAAGATCAGACCAGGTAGCAGTAGCACAAAGTAGATCGATCACAATCACAGACGCCAAAGTCGAAACGATGCTCAAACTTCGCATTGAACAAGTACCGGGACTTGCTTAGAGATCAAGTCGGCTCCTTGAGCATCAACGTGACATGGCTGTGGAACATGCTCACGTTGTTGATCGTGTACGTTTTGCTCATGATCGCCGCTGCTTTCGTCGGAACTGTCGGCACGGGCGGGGCTTACGGCCTCTTCTTTTACTTGTACTTGTACTTGTACCTCAGGAGAAGGCAAAACCGTGATGTTGATTTGCTTCACAATATCATCAGCTGTTTTGTGCTCTGCTAGCTTCTCCTCGTCCACAAGAACCGTCTTCTTGTTTCTGTAGACTGCATACAGTATCATCTGAACCACACCGAAGCTGAAACCAAGTATGTTTGGGGCCTGCACAACCATAAAATCAATTAACCAATTAGCTCAAACGAGGCAATACTATAGAATTGGCCCATAAATGTGCAAATTGTACAAATATCAAGCCCGGTTAGGTCAACTTGGCCCAGAAAATTGGTCATGGTCATAGATCTTAGGCTATCTCTTACAATTGATTAACTAAATAAAGTATTTTTAGAATGCTTTTTGGTTTGCCACAGAGATTGTTAAAGTCTTAAAGATATATGCATGGTAGAGCATTATGTTAGTTGTATAATCACACATTAGCATATATTATTACTCTGATTCACCATATTTTCTGAAAGCCAAAGATACCTGCATATTTTATTTCATGATTGATTAAGGACAGCGAGCCGTACGCAGCTCAAATTAACAAAAAGCTAGGAATAGAAAATGGATTAAACTTACCGCAACATAGAGATCTTTAAGGAGTAAACCATAGAAGAGCCACATTATCGCACTGAGGGTGAGGAAGAAGGACAGAGAGAACGGCATGAATTCTACGCTCTTGGTTCGAATTACCAATCTCTGCAAAATCAGAATAAAGAAATTAGACATGAGTGAGTCAGTACTGTATATGGAAGAGTCAATTATGTAGAAGAATCAAGAGGTTATCCCCAATTAAGATATGATTAGCTTAATTAATTACCATGATGCTTAAAGGTGCTGCAAAGACACTGACAGAGAAGGCTACACAAACCCATCCAAGAACCTTAACCCGAGTTGGCCCTTGTGTTAGGAAGTGAGACAAAAGAAGAATCAAGCAAAATCCCCCAAAATTCACAAGAAGCAATAGCCTCAAGGTGTTCACCTGGAAATTGTATTACAACAAATATTAGTTCGATTAGTCCATTGATTAGTAGCAGCTTTATTCAAAAACAAAACAACTAGCTAGTAGCAGCTTGATCAGAGAGAGAGAGAGAGAGAGAGAGAGAGAGAGAGAGAGAGAGAGAGAGAGAGAGAGAGAGAGAGAGAGAGAGAGAGAGAGAGGGTCTGGTATTGTACCCTAGCATTCTTTGGTGCATATGTAATGTACATTGCAATATAAATAGTCTCGATTACACAACCAAAGCCATTGATGGTGATAAGAAGCATCTCATCGGATTTAAGGGACGCATAGTAAATCCAGATTGTTGCACTGAAGAGCGCAAATATATAAGGAATTGATTGAAATCCTTCCGTTGATTTCTTTTTGTACACCCTGTAAAATGTTGGCCTGCATCCCCAAAAACACACGATCGTTATTTTCCGGATACTCTCTTCGATCCGAGAAGGTCCAAAATACGATCGGGAAATCTAATAATAAACTTACACTGGAGCCAGAAACACGATGAACGAGACAATGTTACCTAAACAGCAAGGAATAACAGAGAAGTAAGTAATTAGCAGAGGATTTCTATTGAAATCTAATAAACAAGAATGCCAAAGTAAGTGTTGATGAACTGCTGGTACCTAGAACGCCAAAGGCAAAAGCCAGAGGGGAGTGAGCAGACGTCATGGAAGTTTCTAGTAAATGAAACTGAAACTGAAGGAAGGATTAATAGAAGAAAGAGATTACAAGGTTATGTATGCTCTGAAAGCCTTAGCCCTGTATCTTTCTTCTGAAGCTAGATTAGATTACAAGTCATGGGACGAGAACTTAAGACCGAGACTCTTCCATATATATAGAGAAACCTCAGCTAGCTTAATTGTTGCATGAAGGATGATTAGTGGGGTGATTATATTTAACTAATTAAGCTTAGGAAAAGGCAGCAGTAGGTGGCATGAGCAAAGTAGTACAGAAAAGCCATGCACCGCAATCAAACATATAAGCAAGGTAGCGCAATGCATGCCAACTCAACCCCAGATGCCAATTCTGCAACTCAAACAACAACATACGTTACTGGTTTAACAAAGCTTACCTCTTTCACGTGACCATCCCTCAGCCACTTCCATTTTTCCATTTATAACTTTGCATTACTTTTTTTTACCGTTTCGCTCCTGGGATTCCGACTCTGGCCTGGCCTTTGGCATTACTTTCGTGCACACACAGACAAGATGCAACCGCCGAAACCCTAACATATTACATATGCATCTTCATTTTATTTGCATCACATTTTTCATCATGCATATTACTTCGCCCTATATCGTCCGTACGTTTAAAACTAACACTGATATGAAAATCAATAAATCATGGAAAACACCCACCAGCTAGTATACATGGATAACATGTCTTTGAGTATGAATTTTCAGAGGAAGTTATAAATTGCAGAGACCTTTAGGTACTTCAAGGGCAAACCATTCTAGAATCTTTGTTGAAGACGACTCCAGACCACTCATCGACTTCATACTTGGGAGGTGCTTACTGTACTCATTAGGCGTCTAGGGTAGTCATTAGGTTTACTGCAAGCATGTCACAAACGTCATGTTCGACTCTATATATAATTGTTGTAACATCGTTCTCCAATAATCATTACAATTACAATGTAACCTCTAGCTGAAGTCTTGTTTTTTCGCTTTCCTTTATTCTTTTGCATTTTCCCTTTCAATCATTTAGAGGTGGGCATTTGACACTGGAAATGTACCGCACAAATATAAACCGTTTACAAGCCGCACCGGTTAATGTGGTCTGGATTTATGGTTCAAAAAGACACCAACCCGCATGAAAGTGGATTAGATCCGGGTTCGGGTCTTATCCACCCGATTTAAATCAAACCGACCAGGTTTTTAAATTTATTCAATTTCTAATTTTATTTGTAATATATCTTATCTTATTCAATCTAGTTTTTGTTGAGCACTTTAGTGTCACTACCAAAAACTAAGTGAAAACAAGCATATAAGATATCATGTTACTTAGCACTTAGGTGAGGAACATGCATGTAAACTAAGAGTTATGTGTATATGGTGAGTTGAGTCAAGATGGGCTTAACCATTTAGGTGTGATTTTGTAGATTTCTTTTCATCCGGATTCAATCCGGAACCGCACCTGAACAACACCGAAAAACAGTTAACCTACATATTCAAATTGACTCATTTAAAATGCGGTTCTAGTTTGCAATATAACCAAACGAATACGAAAAAGCTGGATTGGGTTTGGTTTTGATCATAACCCGCCGGACCGCACTGTGCCCACCCCTACAATAATCCATGATTTCCATCGGTAGTGTATTTGAACTCTTCTTCGCTGGCTTTTTCATAATTTTTGATGAGGTGCAAAGTAAAAACTTAGTCGGTTGTTCTTTCAGTGACAACCTCGACTTGTTATTCAGCAGATCTAATATACATTTCTACATCTTTTTAGAAGATCCAATTCCGTAATATACATTTCTACCCTAATTTTCTTTAAAGGAGAGAGCAAGTGAGCTACATGTAAGCATTATTTACTCAAAATTATCCTGGCAAACAAGCCACTAGTGCAATAACAGACATGTCAAGTATTGAGTTCAAGTAACGACATTTCAAGTATTGAGTTCAAGTAACGACATTTCAAGTATTGAGTTCAAGTAACGACATGGGTAACATATAATGCCGAGAGGCAATTTCTTTTCAATATTTTTGGTGGGCGATTAGTAATTTTAGCATAGATAAAACTGGTTATTGCACTCTATCTCATATCTTTTGGCTTTTGACCACCACGCGTGAACAGAAGCATTCAAAAGACTCAAAGTTCTGATTGTTCCAACATCTGATCTACTGAAAGTTATATGTATCTACCTCTTTACATATAAAATCTCCACGAAGAGTTTTGTGTATTTGTGTTGCTGCGCGCTTTGGTTAGTGGTATACTCATAAGCTATAGGGTTCGTGTATGGATGAATAGAAAAGACTAAATAGGAAAACTGAGAAACTTTGTGATTTGCTTTTAGTCGTTTTAAGTAGAGACGGGCTCGTAAGTGGTATAGGGTGTGGAGGCTTAGAATATATGGTCTCCACCTGAGAAGGATAAGATTTTCCAAAGTATATCGCTCATGATCGATCATGCCTGGAATTAATAAGATTAGCCCTAGAAGCTTAGTGTATCTTCTCTCGGATTATTAACTAGTTTCTCAGAAAAGTAATTAGAATATCTTCTATGACATGCTCAGGTGATTAACGTTGGTGTGCTAGATGTGATGTGTCGTAGTCTCAGGTGTACGAAATAAGTTGAATCAAATTTAATTATCAGCATCTAATTCTGTTAATTACAAGGGTACCATCTAATCATACGTATACTTCATTTAAAGAGGACAGTCGTCAAATTCTCAATAAATCAAGAAATAGCTTCATAACAATATAATCGAAGTTAATATATGTAAACACGAAAATATCTGCAACAAATAACAGAATAACACGTGTACAAAGAATAATTTAATTTAATCACTGCGAATGCGGGTTACAATCTTTGTGAACATCCTCTGATTCTATCTCCAACGTCGATTTGATCTAAGGGTGACGAGCACTTAATCTTGAATCGAATTGTTGTGATTTAGACTTCTTGTCGTGTTGACGATTTGTAGAAGTTGATTGACTAAGGGCCGTAGAGGCTTGTTCTTGATCGGACTTAGGCCACGAGCAGTGTCACGTGGTGGTTTGTTCTTTATCTTAAAATTGGTGAAGATGACAGTTATTTGGCAGCTTGATGACTCTTCGGGATTTGATAACTTCTAGACTTGAGGTTGATGAAGAATCGACTATTTGGCAGCTTGATGATTCATCAGGATTTGACAACTTCTAAACTTGAGGTTGATGAGGAATCAGCTATTTGGCAGCTTGATGATTCTTCAGGGATTTAGTGAAGAACTGGCTACTTGGGGAGCTTGATAGTTCTTCAAGGATTTTGGGAGGCTTCTGAGCTAGCGGAGGGATTTCTCTCTCTCTCTCTCTCTAGTTCGCTCCTTTGTTTCTGCCCCTTGGTTTCGCTCCCCTCCTCTTGGTATGAGAGGGGTATTTATAGTGTTAACATTCCTCCACTTAAGACAAGTAATGAAGATTCTAAATCAATAATATTTACTTAATTGAATAAATGAATCTTGACTGATTGATTTACTTGCCGATTTTAACACAATCAGATCAATCAAATCTTAAGATTTAGATATGCCTAGATCGCTTTGGATTGAATGTCTTGTTTTGATCAAGATCATTAGTAAGGGGCAAGCCATCTCGCGGATAAGGAAAGTATCTCGCGAGGAACCTTGATTTCCAAGCAAGCGGTAATTTCTGATTCCACTTCGCGGATTCCCCCACGCTAGGCCATCTCGCCTCGCCTTCATGTAAATCCACGCTCGCGCAGCCATTTCGCTTCGCCTTCATGTAAATCTACGCGAAGTCCGTTTCGCCCCACAACGTCCAGTTCGCCTCGCGAAGTCCAGTTCGCCTCGCGAAGTCTATTTCGCCTCTCCAAGTCTTGTTCGCCTCGCCAAGTCTATTTCGCCTCGCCAAGTGCGGTTCGCCTCGCGAAGGTCAGTCTGCCTCGCCTTCGTTTATTTCTATGCGAAGTTCAGTCTGCATCTCCTTCATTTATTTCTATGCGAAGTGCGGTTCGCCTCGCTTAACTTCTTGCGAGCCATCACTTATAAACCTAATTATTTTGTTAAATTTTACATGTCTACAATATATATCACACACTAGCCATACGTATAATGACGATTACTTTTGTTTTATGGTGCTGACAATAACACTTACTATTTCTGGTCCCTTAACAACACAAAGAAATGATAAGAACAATCAATAGTTAATTTTTCACATACATTAATCAATTTCCCATGTTGATGCATTAACAGAAATTAGATTCATTCGCTTATGTAGAACATCAAGTTGAAATTTCAATTATATGAAGTGGTGCCATTACCACTCAGTTTGATCACTTCAAGCTTTTGTCACATCCCACACACACTCTAAATATCCTTTCGTTTTTTTGTTTTCCCAAAAAAATGAAGATGAAGAAGAAGAGGATCGGAGGAGGAGAAACCATTAATTCCACTGAAGTTTAATATCTTGTGGTCTTCGAATATAATCCAACATATAGATAAACTCTAACTAATAGTATTAAGCAAGGTCATGAGATCATATTAGATTGGGATATGTTGCGAGATGTCGATCAATTGCTTTACTTTTGAAACTTTTTTTTTTATATAATTTGTGAGACTTATTAAAGCATAAAAGGTTTAACGTACGTCATAGATAAACATACCACAAGCTAATTGATGCAATTAAGTTCCTAATTGCCACTTGTTAGGCCATTATCGCCGATCATCATCAGTAATCATCAACGTCTGCATGCATGCATATAGCTAATTAACGAGTAGTCTACTTAATCTTCCGCAAATGCTGCTCATTAATCCCTAACTTTGATCTGATTGCATCCATCGTATACATGATAAGATGAATGATTAGCGTTAACAGTAGTACAAATGTAGCCTTCTCATCGAGCTTAGCTTAAGGATAGTGGTTTATCACCAGCTGCTGCCTTAAAATATATTTGGTATAGTCTTGAATTCTTAAAGTCGGATAACAGCTGGGGTTCTAATCATGCATGTTTCTTTTCAATATATGATTGATATTCAAATATACAGCAATCCCATTCTTGCTGAAATTGAGTTTGATACGCATGAAATGGGCCACCTGGACTTGGATGAAGAAATATCTAAGTATATATCGGAAAATGTTATTATACCAGAACCGTGATCCATCATCGATTATAATCTCTTAATGAGAAGAGAAACACTTATCTTATTCGTAGTGCAGCAATCGCCATTATCCTGGTGCAGTAATATTTCATCCACCGGCTATACTACAAGTCTACAACCAAAGGATTCGATCGATTACTTGAACTCACAAACTGTAAAAGGATTCGATCGATTAAGTTCATACAAACTCGAACATTTGTGAGTACCAAGTAATGGGATAGTTAAAACGCAAATATCCATCGAGAACTTACGAAATTAGCTGGAGTAAAAATCTAGCAAAAGTTGCTTGGTATTATAAGGTACTATATATAATCATGAGAGGTGTGTTGACTTGGCCTTTGACTAAAATCATGCAAACCTTCCTGCTTTAATATATGTTTGTTTCGTCTAGCTAACATTTGTTTACTTACAAAGTTTCACTAGACTATATATGTGGATATATTTGGTACAATTTAACTGGTTAAGCTCTTACTTAGCTGTAGGGAAGCAATCGATTTCAGAAAGGAAATTAGGGTAAAGTTGGCATGGATATATAAAGCTAGCTAGTCCGGCCTTGCCTCCTTTCTTTTCTGACTTTGACACAATATGATCCGTCTATTCGAAGCCATCTTTCCTTTTCCTTTGTGTGTGTGTGGTGAAAAGAGACACATCCAGCTAATTAGGGCAACCTGACCTTTAGACAACTTCCCAGCTTCTAGACAACTCCAAGAATCCCACTATCCGGAAATCATAACCTAATTAATCAAACAAAGTAGCTAGTATTCATTCGTATATATAGGTCAAAATATCGATCATCCATATCCATCTTCTAATTGATATTCTTCTTGTATTTGTTTTGATTTCATTATGTATATGATAAATGTGTATATAGACACGCAAAGACATAAATCAAACTTGAAAGAAAAGCTTTGCGATGAAATGGGTATAGTTTCTAAATAAGATGAAGAACGTGTTGTGGGATATGAGGTGTGTTCCAACAAAATCTGATGGTCCATGACTCACTTAACTTATATGATCTACTAGGACAAGGTGCCGTGAAGAGCTCTGTGCATATGCTGAGGCCCCAAATCTCCCAAAATAAATCGATTTATGATTTCCAGTAGTACTCCCAATTCTGGATAAAAATGCATGCTAGCTAGCTAGGTCAGATGATCGACCATATATTATGCATATTACATTATCTAATTGAGCTATAGCTACTTTGGTTGCCCAGGAGTTATCAGAGATTGATGGAATCGTTGCTTGTCTCTTTGTCTGCAATATTGCGCCTATGTCGTAAGAAATTCCACTCAAACTTTAGATTTAGGAGAGTTACTAATAATTGGATGAGGCATAAATATCCTCCCTTTTTCCCATTATATATGATTAGCTGCATATGTACCAACCGCCAACCATGACGACCTCTTATCCTCATCAATCTCTTTCTTTTGCTAGCTATAAGCTTGTGTAGATCATATGATGTCAAGCAATCTAATTATTGTATTACTTTTTTTGGAATGGCAAACCTTATCTACCATGAACTTTTCTTTGATGAGATACGAATGGGGTCAGATCAGTTTAATTTTTAGGTTTTGAACTTTGAAGAAAATTTTAACTTGGCTCTCTACCATGCAATAGCTTATTAGCTTGTTAAGAGTTTATGTGGTGGAGTTGCTAACTGGAAATCGAAAAGGATTACCCCTCGTTAGTAAATTCGCGAATAATGTTGCTAATTGAAAATCGAAAAGGTTCATAGTTCACTACGACATCGATACAATTCCGGGTCGAACCATCGATTCATAAAAAAAATAAAAGGATAAATAATACAATTCTGCCTCACTTAGCAAATTGGTTCTATGGTGTAGTGGTTAGCACTCTGGACTTTGAATCCAGCGACCTGGGTTCGACTCCCGGTAGGACCTCTTTTTTTGTTTTGTTTTTGTATAGGTTTGTCCCAAGGCCCAATTACAACTCCGGCTCTCAGTAATGAGCAATTTCCAAAATCTTCTTCTTCTTGTTCCTTGTGCTTTTGTTTTCTCAACTTTTTAAAGCTAGAAGTAAGCAAGCAATTACCAAATGACAATCAAGTAATACATCCTCTCCAGACAGCATGACAGAGCCTCTTGTTTGATACTCTAGAATCGGTTTTTAACTTTCAACTCCTTTCAGTTCAGCCTGCATAAGAGAGAAGACCTTAATGAACTCGAAGGAGGCTAACTAGGAGAACATTTGGTCTTTGATTCATTTTATATGGAACAGTTGTTTGGGCCCAATTTTATATTGGTTATCTCACAAGTGAGTTAGCCCATGGACCGATGCCAGCGGTCCAATTATCTTTATTTCTTTCCTTGTTACATTAGGTAATTACTGGTAGAAGATTTACAGGATATCTTGAAGATATATTGTCAGAAGGCTCAGTTAGGAAAATATCTTTCCTGTTCAATTAGAGATTCGATTGCTTTGGAGACAAGTCATTCGTGAACCCTAACCGCTCAGTTCTCTATATAAGGAGGTCAAGGAGAATGAGAGAAGGCCCCGGACAATTCAACAAACTCTGCATCACTACAAATTGGACGCCTCCCCTGGAGCACCCAATCTACAAAAAAAAAAGCCTCTCTAGGGAGCACCACCAAAGCCTCATTGCGAGCAAATCCCACTTCACTCACCAGCCTCATCGCGAGCAAAAAGTCCACCCCTAGTCCATAAAGCCTCATCGCGAGCACAAGTCCATCCCATTGTTAAGGAGAAATCCTTAGCAAATATCATTTATTTTATTGTATTTGTCACTAAACTAAATCCTTAGGATCCGACCTAGGTCCTTGTGAAGGGCCCTAACAGCAAGACCGACTGTTCTTGCTCACAGTTGTTTGAAGAGAAGTGCGCGAAGGAAGCAGATCAAGACATGCACACCTCCTCAAGGTGTTGGCACGCTCGCACCAGACGGTTGTTCAAAGGACCTAAAAATCCGACCCGAACATTTTGGCACGCCCGTCAACGGGACACATCAGTGGCAAGATTGCGACTGAAAACATCTATAATAAAGTATATCCTAAGTGTTCCTTGTTGGAACATTCGCACTGTAAACCTCACAATCCTTTGAGGTGCAAAGGGTTGACTATCGAGCTAGTTAACCAGCATTTCGGTATAGAAACGATGACCGGAGGGTCTGGAGTTGAGAAGTTCATTTCTCAGGAACAACTCATGGACGCATTGGACAAGATGTTTGCGAACATATCTACAAGCATATCTGCAAGCTTGTCCGCAAGCTTGTCAAGCATGAAGATATCACAAGACTCGATGGTGTCTACTTTGGCTAAATTGGATGGCCAAGTTACCTAGTTGTGGGACAAATTAGGTGACCAGGCCGAGCACATTGCAGCGTCGCAGAGACTACTCAGAAGCTGGACACATTCTTTGTGGAAAAATTCTTGCGCAAGAAAGACATTGAGTATGGCGGTGCTAACCCACAACCAGAGGGGACTTCATGTACTAAAGTTCCTACTATGAAACCAGGAGGAACGATACTCGTCAAAGTGGTTCCACCAAATAACAAAGGAAATGGTGGAAACAAGTTCGAGCAAGTTAATGAGCCAATCGTTCAAGCAAGAGCACAACCATTGGCCGCAAACATTGTCGCACAGCCTGCAGCCGCGAATGGTGTAGTACGGCCAGAAGACATCCAAGGCATATATCACTGTGCACAGCAACAGCTTAGAACTGAGTTCAGGACTGAGTTGAGGGATCCTGGGGTAAACCTTACTTACTAGAATCCATTCCCGGACTACGTGGCATGTGCTGATTGGCCATAAAATTACAGGAATATTCGCTTTACTCCCTTTTCAGGGGAGGGGTCTAAAGACGCCGCAACACATATCTCGAGGTTCCAAAGTGAGTGCGGTCCCTATGGGAACGATCCTTTGCTGAAACTAAGGGTGTTCGGTTCATCGTTGGAAGGTTCAACTCTCACATGGTATACTAAATTGGTACCTGGGTCCATTCCTAATTGGGCCACTATGGAGCGAATGTTTAGAACGACCTTTGGTACAGTCGAGCCAGAGGTTGATCTTTCTTCTTTAACTTCAATGTACCAGAAACCTACGGAATCTCCAGTCGAGTTCCTCAAGAGGTTCAAGGTCCAAAATGCCGAGTGCAGTTCTACTGTCTTGGAGGAGGATGTTGTTCGCATCGCAATTAAGGGTTTCGAGCCAAGGCAAAGGCTCAAACATCATGACAGACAGTTTGCCTGCATGGCTAATTTGATGAACAAAGTTGGGAGTTAACATATAGTTCTGAATGATATGGATGAAAGGCAGAACACGCCTACAAGTACATACACTCCTGAAATGTTGAAGCCAAGATACGGGCCTAACCAACATAGAACCGTAGGAGCCATCTATTCACATATTGATCTATAGTACCCTACGTCAGTTGCTCACCGATACATTATGGACTATGATGACGAGGAGGAGGTAGCTGCTTTGGAACTAGTTAGCAAGAAGCCTGCTAGGTCACATAATTTGAGGCTCGCCCGGAGTCCAGTGAAGATCTCGGCAGCGACGTTTACTAAGCCACAGTTTTCATCGTACACTTACGATGCGAACAAGGCCCATGACGTGTTGGAGGATTTTTCAGACAGAAGCTGATAAAGCATGACTTTGGTCAGCTTCCAACACCAGAACAGCTGAAAGGGAAAAAGTATTGCAAATATCATAACATGTGGAATCACAACACTGCTGACTATGTTAAACTGAAAGATCAAATCTAGGTTTGGTTCAATGAAGGGGTCGTGACTTTGGATGAGAAGAAACCAATGTCATTGGTGGATGCGAATCCTTTCCCTAAGTGGCCATGGTGGATGTGGTCCTAGCACCGAGAAACAAGGCTAAGTCCAAATACGAGTTATACACATAATGCAGACTTGGCTCATGTTCTGTTTTATGAGTTGATTTAGGCGAACTTACTCAACATTCCCTGGGGGGCATACCCTTCAGAAGACCAGTTGGCAGGTAAAACTTATTGCAAATTTCATAATGGATGGAGCCATGATACCTCTGAATGTGTGCAACTCAAAGACCAAGTGCAACAATGGATCAACGAAAGGCATTTGGTCATGGAAGAGGGCTACACGAATGGGCCCCTAGAAGTGAGCTTTCATGTAGCAATGGTGGATGTTGTATGGAAGAAGAAGTCTGACAGGAAAGCAGCGGTAGAATTGCACAAAGATGGCCATACTGGAGAGGAGCCTAAAAAGGGCGAGCATGAAACAGTTCCTGAAGCTTCAAGAGTATTGTTGTGCTCCAGGTGCAAAGCCGAGTGTGGAATTCCGGTTTCCTATAATGAATTTAAGACAACGATCAAGGAAGTTAAAGCGAAGGACAAGCATTCATCGCTGGATCAGCTAGCCTGCCCTACTAAGTCATTAAAGCAAGTAGAAGTTGGGTTCAGGTTCCACGAATCCAACCTGTACAAAAGAACTGCAAAAGCAGGGACATCAACTGTCAGACCTGTACTAGAGGTTCAAAAGGATATCTTGACGAAGCCCTATATCCCTCAAGCATCAAGGAACATAATTAAAGATGACACCTGGTACATCAAGGAGAAGGGCAAAACCGTTGAGATTAGCCATAATAATATCAAGAACATGCAGAAGTGGTATGGTAGAGCAAAGAGAAAGTTGACAGCTCTAGAACAGGGTTTGATTAAACCAAAAGATCTGAGTCAGACACTGGAGCAGCTGCGAAGGATAGTCGATAGGCTTACTGTTAAACCCTACATACCATTAAAGAGGAACAGGGGTAGAACCGCTCTCACCCCCTAGAGAAAGTTCTTTCAAGAGGCTGTCTAGCACACCAAGTTCCCCAAAAAGGAAGTCTGTATTGGAAAGGTTAGGCCCAGTATTTGTAGACAAGTTTGCACCTTTTACCTCGGCAACCAAGCATATTATTACAGAGCTGGAGGCGAAGCGAATTAAGTCAGACCCTACACCTAAAAAAGGGGTGCAAGAGAGAAAGCTCCAATGGCGACCTAAGTTGACTCAACCTAGCACTGAGGTTGTTTTAAACCAACAAGCTAAAGAGCCTATAATTGAGGCTAAAAATGACACCACAATGGATATATCGTTGGTTACAGCCATAGTCCAGAAATTCACCAAGAATAATGCAACACTAGCTGTGCATATAGCGGAAAGTGAACCAAAGCTGGCTATGGACGAAGACGTTTCCACATATGAAGAGGAAGGGGATGTGCGAATGCACTGCAACATGGTCTACGTCCTCTCTTCCAACTATGCTTTGCCAAAGACAAGAGCAGTATGTTTCGTTATTGAGAATCAAGAGGCAGTGACAGAGGTAGCATTAGAGCTGGAGAAGGTCACAGTAGATTCAATAGCAGGTTCGTTAGTGAGTGGTCCTCCAGAGATCATGGACGCCATACGAGAGTGGTACATGATGTTTTTGAGACCTTTGTCTGCAATGATGGAACACATTCGCCCTTTTTACGTTACAGCGGATATCGATGGTAGGAAGGTCAACAAGATTTTAATAGATGCTGGAGCTGTAGTGAGTATCATGACAGTGCAAACGATGACCATGCTCGGCATAAAGAAATCAGCCGTGATTGAGACAGCTATAACTATGAAAAACTTTACTGTGGAGTTACAAAAACCTTGGGAATTATGATGGTCAGACTGAAAGTAGGTCCTTCGAATATCATACAGGGTTTCTTTGTAACTGATTGTACCGCTCCATGCAGCTGTATTTTGGGTAGGGATTGTGTCAAGACCCACCCCAAATTTCACCCTGAAACCCGAAGTAAGTTTTGCGGGGTCCATTTTCAAGGAAAATTTACTGAAGAACTCGGTAAACCTCCCTTGAAAATGGACAACCCTAACTCGGAAAATTCAAGAATTTACCATCCTAGACGAAACAACCAACTTCCAATTTATCCATAAATATCCAAATAAAATAACATGAATCTCAGCACACCACCATTAAAATATTCGATAACCCTAAAGGTAGTCAGAGCTACAAAAGAAAACTAGAGGAAGCAGGAAAATACAATGGTAGGTTTATCAGGTAACCTACTGGTGAAAAGTGGTGGAAAAGTGGGTAACTATGCCTCACCTCCTACTAGTGCCAACCTGGACTCTGTAGACTGGGCCTTTTTAAAACGAAGGGCCCAGGGGAAAACATTTGAAAAACGTTAAAGTGAATGGACAAAATGAAAGAATAAATAAAGAAAGTAATAACAATATTTATGCTTTCCCAATTCAAATTTTCGAGAAAATGAATGCGTGCTCCACGCGATAAATGTTTTATCTCAAAAATATATACCGATATATGTATGTATTTACTGACATATATATACCAATATATGTATGTATTTAAAATAATTTATATAGGGCTACTACACTCGTGTCTAACGCTCACATCACATCTTAATGCGGTGCTACACTACGCCATTAAGGTGGATGAACGGGTGTATAAATATGTGTCCATACCCCCTATATGAATTAAACACTCATATAAGGTTACTACGCTTGCGTCGAACGCTCACGTCACACCATAATGCGGTTATATATTACGCCATTAAGATGGACAAACACATATGGCTAGCTAGCATTTATATACATACTCTCCTCATAAAAATATTTATAATTTACCGAAAAATCCCCTTTTCGGTAGCTATTCAAAATAAATAAACCAACAAAATAAAATGACCTCAACAAAAGAAATTGTTTAGCTCAGGACCATAGCATGTATATTATTTAAAACAAAAGTCCACTCACAAATTAGACATAAGCCTGATGTCGGTCTGAGGCCTCTTCTGCTTGAGCCTCCTCACATCCTGATCCAAAAACATAATTAAATCATCAACTATATACCAACGCTTATATAAAAATAGGCAAAATTAATTATGAGCTTTGCATACTCATCCATGCCTACCGTCTTATTCTTAAATTCACTTTGATCCATATTTCACCACAATTACCGACACCCTTAATACCACCCTCTATAGTCCTAACGATATTTAACCAACAGCCGTATTTTATCTCATTAACCGCCAAATTCCACAAATCTTAGAAAAATCCAAAGCCTATCTAAAACTCCTCCAAAAATTTCAAACTACACATCAATAAATTCTCCTTAAGAAAACACATCTATTATCAAGAAAATCCCCTTAATAGCGGCGGCTCCGCCGGAAGTGTCGGCCGGCGGACGACTCCAACGACCTCCAATGTCACACCCCAATTTTCGAAGGATAAATTTTCAAAATTTTGGACATGATATAACTTAAAATCTTAATATCCCACAACCTGCTCAATAACTTCCAAACTAAAAACAAATACTGAAAATGTAAATATCAACAAACTCATCAACCGAGTTAAACGTTATATCTCCTTAATTACATCAACTTTAAAAGTCTAGTAATTATTAAGTCACTCACATGAGCTTAAAAACAAACTGCCATAAAAAATAAAATAAAGTGCATAAAAACTAAAATCCTGCCATTATGCCTCCGCCTCAACCCTGCTGATCAACACCTGCAGGTTTAACCCCTACACCATGAATTGATGCACCGGGTTGTAAAACAACAAACCCGGTAAGCTAAAAAGCTCGTATGAGTAACTCCTAAAAATAACTTAACTCAATATCATATAAGATAAAACCGGTAATTCTCGCTTTAGAACTTAAATCAGGAATCGCCTCAAAATAATAAATTTCGAAAGTGAGTAAATAAGATAACCCAACAAATCACAAAACAATCAAAATCATAAGTGAATCCTACAAAAAAAAAAGTTCAGGAAGTCCATTAAAATTCACACAATTAAGATTTAAGAATCTCCTGCATTAAGCATAGTTCAAGAGATACTCAAAACAAGGAAGTTAAAAGACAACAATTAAGAAAAATGTTAAAACCACACAACCAATACTTTTACAAATATACATATACACATGAGTCCCAGATACCAATAAGGTATCTCCCATGACCTACAACAAACACATGTACCCATGAGTCCTAGATATTAATAAATATCTCTCATGACCTACAACAACAATTTATGTACCCATGGGTCCCAGATACCTTCAGGTGCCTCCCATGACCTACACCGACAGACATAATAGAGCTCTATTCTTAACCGTAACCAATCACCTAGCTAAAGGCTTGGAACCCAGTTTGACAGTCCAATATCAAATCACAAAATAATAATAGTGTCATAACCATAACCAATCACCCGATTAAAGGCGTGGAACCCAATTTGACTATCTACACAACAAATCATAATAGATTAAAATCATCATAACCGTAACCAATCACTCGATTAAAGGCTTGGAACCCGGTTTGAATATCTAAACAATGGATCACAATATAATAATATCATCAAAAATCAACACAAGGAGCTAGGGGTGGACTTTGTGAGACCGGAAAACCGAAAACCGGCCATAACCGCACCGCACCGACCCGAGGAAACCGGAACCGGACAAAACCGACTGATCGGTGCCGGAAACCGCACCGAACCGGCCACTACGGTGCCGGTTTGCGGTTCAGTGTCCCCAGAAAACCGTTGTAACCGAACCGAACCGATTTTATTTTTTATTTTTACTTGGCCGACGAAATAAAATAATTTCGTCGGCCAAGAGTAATCCGAATAATTAAAATAAATAAAACACATGATTTTTTATTTTTACTCTTGGGCGACGAATTTAACAAATATCGTCGCCCAAGCATTATCTTGGCCGACGAATTACCCTACTTTCGTCGGCCAAGATAATCTGAATAATGAAAATAAATAAAACACATTTAAATTTCATTATACAAGATTTTTTAACTTTACTCTTGCGCGACGAATTTAACAAATATCGTCGCCCAACTATTATCTTGGCCAACGAATTACCCTAATTTCGTCGGCCAAGATAATCCGAATAATTAAAATAAATAAAGCACATTTAAATTTCATTGTACAGGATTTTTTAACTTTACTCTTGGGCGACAAATTTAACAAATATCGTCGCACAAGTATTATCTTGGCCAACGAATTACCCTAATTTTGTCGGCCAAGATAATCCGATAATTAAAATAAATAAAGCACATTTAAATTTCATTGTACATGATTTTTTATTTTTACTCTTGGGCGACGAATTTATCAAATATCGTCGCCCAAGTATTATCTTGGCCGACGAATTACCCTAATTTCGTCGGCCAAGATAATCCGAATAATTAAAATAAATAAAGCACATTTAAATTTCATTGTACATGATTTTTTATTTTACTCTTGGGCGACGAATTTAGCAAATATCGTCGCCCAAGTATTATCTTGGCCGACGAATTACCATAATTTCGTCGCCCAAGATAATCCGAATAATTAAAATGAATAAAGCACATTTAAATTGTAAGGAAATGTTTTTTATTTTTATAGCCCCGTCAGCGTCTCGTTGATTGGAAACTATTCTCAGTTGAAGGTCCGGCCAGATTACGTGATTTGGAGGGTCGAATAGCCATTTCCGTCCCTTTAGGGGTTTGACCGCGCCGATTGACCGGACGGATCGAGCCCTTATCTTTGTCAGATGGAGTTGAATTTTTTCCCACCTACGTAATTCATTATGCTGGTCATATCTGACGGTCGGTTTTCAGTTCCTATTCTCCGATCACCAAACTCACGATATATGTACTAATGTTGTATAACTTTTTTATATAAGTGTTGAGTTTAAGTTTCGTTTTGAAGACAACGTATACGTAGAGGCCTCAAACGCAAAAAAGTCGTGAAATAAGATATGACTGGAACGGTCAAATACGTCAGCCCGTGAAAAATGAAGATATTTCGGTAAAATTTCGGTGCCGGTTGTTCCGGTCAACGAATTTCTCTTATTTCTACCTAGTGGTAGCCCTATCCCGGGTATTTATTTTTTACCAAATTTTTATAGCCCCGTCAGCGTCTCGTCGATTGGAAACTATTCTCAATTGAAGGTCCGGCCAGATTACGTGATTTGGAGGGTCGAATAGCCGTTTCCGTCCGTTTAGGGGTTTGACCGCGCCAATTGACCGGACGGATCGAGCCCTTGTCGTTGTCCGATGGAGCTGAATTTTTGCCCACCGATGAAATTCATTATGCTGGTCATATCTGACGGTCGGTTTTCAGTTCCTCTTCTCTGATCACCAAAATCACGATATTCTAAATTTTATGATAGAACTCTTGGCCGACGATTTTCTTCATCTTGGGCGACGATATTTATAGTGAAGAACATCGTCGCCCAAGTAGGGTCTTAGGCGACGATTTTCATAGTTTTGGGCGACGAGATTTCTTCATCGTAGGCGACGACGTCAAAAAATCGTCGCCCAAGATTATCTTAGGCGATGATTTTGAAAAAACAGGGCGACGATTTTTCTAAAATCGTCGCCCAAGAACGCCATTATAAAAGGCAAAAATTCGGAACCCTAGCCATTCGCGCAGCCGCTCACAATTCCAAGCCCTCTCTCTCTCTCTCCGAAAATCCACCGAAGCCCTCTCTCTCTCCCTCTCTCTGACCCTGACCCCGCATCCCGTCGCCGACCCCGATGCCGACCTCGATCCCGACACCGACCTCGACCCCGACGCAGACCTCGACCTCGACCCCTACCCCGACCCACAATTAAAGGTATAACCCTAAAACCCTAAATTGTGGTTCCATCAGATTAATGATTTCTCTAAATTTTCCACTATTCCTTGTTTAATCTGTGGAATATGTCTCATTTCCTTTAATCTGTGTCTTTTGTAAAGATAATGGAGCCGGTTGATAATCTCAATCGAAGCTCTAGTCCACATGTTACAGTTCCAGTTCCAGTCCCAAATCCTTCAACACAACATCCAGTTCCAATCCTAGAAGATGAAGGCGCCTCAAATAAGAAGCAAAAAAAATGTGAAGCTTGGGCACATTATAAAATGATGAAGAAGGAGGATGGTGTGACTGATAGGAATGACAGAGCCCTGTGCAATTATTGTCGTACGCCAATTATGTGCGCTTCTAGGAAGAATGGAACTAGTGCCATCGGTTAACATCTCAAGAGCTGCAAAAAATCACCATTATATGAGGTGAAGGACAAAAGGCAGAGTACCATAAGATTTGAAAAGGCAGAAGATGGAACGGCTAAGGTGAAGTTTTGGAAGTTTAACCAGGACAGAGCTAAACTTATGTGTGTAAGGTACATCATAAGAGACGAGCTTCCGTTTAGTCATGTTGAGAAGCAGGGTTTCAAAGATTTTATGGAAGAAATATGTCCAGACTTCATAATTCCGAAGCGTAAAGCAATTGCCAAAGCAGTATGGAGCCTTTTTCAGGAAGAGAAATTGAAGCTGAATGGTATATTAAAAGGAAGGAGGGTTTCAGTCACTACTGATACATGGACGTCGATTCAGAATGTTAATTATTTAGTCCTTACAGCTCATTTTATGGATGATGACTGGGTGTTGCACAAGCGTATTATTAACTTCGCAGTGATTGGAAATCATACGGGGGATAGCATTGGCAAACTATACAAGGAGTGTGAGGAAGTTGAGGCTGGTAAGAAAATTTAAGTTCAAGAACTCCTCATTTATATTTTGTTAACAAATTAGCGTGTTCTAACCTAATCTTGTTTAACTTAATCGTTTCAGAAATGGAGAAACTTCAATTGACTGCTTAACAAAGCAAATGAACATTCAGCAATGTTTTGTCAACTTTCAGGTATAATACTGTTACTAATTTCACTTGTTTCATTTTGTTTCTTTGTTACTATTTGGAGTCCAGAACATTATTTAAAGTAGGTTATCAACTTATCATCTTGTTACTGTCATATTTTATTGTAGTTATGGAAAAGTAACATGATCAGATGGTAATTTAACCTTCTACATATGTGATATGTATTTGATATGTGTAATGGGAACAGGGAGGGATTTGATATGTGTATTTGTATTTGATATGTGTATAATGCAGATTTGTGTATATGTATTTTGAACATGGAGGGATTTGCTGAGGGCAAGGATCTCGTGGTGACTGTTATGTCTGCAATGGGAAACCTGTGTAAGACTTGTGTTATTTTGTTAAACTTGATGCTATATCAGTAGCTGTCTCTAATGGCAAACTATTTTTTGTTAAACTTGATGTTATCTTAGTAGCTGTTTCTGATGGCAATGAACCTTTGTTCAAATGGTTTGTTCAAATGGTATTTTAGTTATCCTAACAGGATGATATTTCTATGTTTCCATAACTCCTTTGAAGTATTGAACTCTTTTCTTTTCGTTTCATTTGCCAAGTGAAAGTTATTACGGAAAATAGGTTATGTAACCGAAACCGCACCAAATTTCGGTTAACCGACATGTGCGGTTTCTTGTATGTATCTTACGGTTTCGGTCTTGAGAAATAGGTAACCGAGGGGTGCGGTGCGGTTTGCGGTTCTTACTCTAAAACCGCACCGATTGGACCGAGTCCAGCCCTACAAGGAGCGCATCATAAAAATTATATTCATCCACATAGATATATTTATATGAACAAACATAGATATCCCCACAAGAATAATCTATCAATATCCAAAAACATTATGATTACATAACTTTAAAAATAATTATATAATAGGAAAAATTGTTTTAACTTACCTATGGGCCGTTGGCGATCAAGCTCATATATTTTAGGAGTAAATGCTTGTGACACCTTGTAGTTTACACCTAAAATCAGTTTTGTCCCTCACTTTTTTTTTAAACTGGTATACCCCTATACTTTGAATTCTCGACTGATTTACCCTTTTTTTAAACTGGTATACCCCTATTCACAGTCATAATCAGCTGGAAAAAGGGTAAATCAGTCGAGAATTCAAAGTATAGGGGTATACCAGTTTAAAAAAAAAAAGTGAGGGACAAAACTGATTTTAGGTGTAAACTACAGGGTGTCACAAGTATTTACTCCTATATTTTAAAACAAGCAAAAACATAATAATTTGTTTTAATTATAATTATCTTCAAAATCAATCATCATAATCATCCTCATAATAATTATAAATAATTGGTCGCAAAGTGGACCTTGGTGAGATTTTACTCACCTAAATAATCTCGCTGCGACTTCAACACAAAACAAGAGCCAATCTCAAAACACACTTCACAAGTCCCCTATAATTACACAAATAATAACCTTAGTAACCAAGGTACCATAGGATATCAAACACCCTTAAACTAAACCTTGCCCAAAAGAGGACAACCTTCCAAGGTCATTAAATTTAACGACCCAATAAAGTTGTCTCTAATCCTCAAAACCTAAAATCAAATCTCAACCAAGCCTAATATCAAATCTAAAGTTCTAGCATGTAATTCTTGCTCAAAACCTAGAATTCTCACCTCTCAACAAGCTCATAACAGCAAGAGCTTGCTAACCACAAAAAACTAAAGCCACAAATACTGCCGAACGCGCTGCCACGCGCCACCCCATCAACTTTAAAATCTAAGCAAACTCCCAACATAACATTTGTAGGTCACATCAAATGGAACACTTTTCATACATGTGGCCAAACCCAATTCGGCTAGAAAGAGGCCGGAAAGAAACAAGGAGCACTTCAAACTCAAACGTTCCACACTTCGAATTAGGCTTCAAGGCTGGTATCATCATGCTCAAAAGGACAAGAACTTCCAGAAATGGGTAGCCTCAAACCTCGATGTAGTCGGAAATGGTCGGAGCTTCACCGTCGGTGGCAGTAGTAACTTGCGGGCCTTTCTGCGCTGTGTACAATGCTCCATAGGCTGTGAGGCTGGTATGAATAGAAAGAGAGGAGTGAGAGCTTTCCAACGATACCAAGCACGCCCAAATCCGTTGCCAGATGGCCGAGTTATGGCCGGAAGAAGTTTGATGGTGAAAATGGAGACGAGAGAGAGAGAGAGAGAGAGAGAGAGAGAGAGAAATTTTCTGGATTTTTTTGGGTTTTCCAAAAAATTAAACCCCCAACTTTTCTATTTATAAACTTCCCAAAAATCGAAAACTAACTTTCTCTGACGACATCTGTTTCACACGTGTCATGTGTCTACGAACTCGTATTGCCAAACTCTACAACTTTTATGAAAGAAGTTTCTCGAGAAACCCAACTTTTATGAATAAAAAGTCAACTCTATAACCCTTAAAGAATAAAGAACCGTTTCGTGTAATTTAGGCGTTTGAACACTTCCGCCCTTTCTTCGAACCTCAAAAACACATTAACTTCTAACTCGAAAACTCCCAAATAATATTAGAAACTAATATCAAATTTCCGGGGTATTACATCCAATACCTACCAAATTTAACAACATCTTCCACTCAATCTCTTTTACAACTTTCCTAACTAGCATAAACACCAATTCCAAGCCTAGGTTGGGAAATCGAACACAAACGTCAAAAGAGCCCTAGAATTTCAATCAAGGATTTCTTCTTACCAAGCACGAACCAGACCAAAACCTTACAAGGGATTACTACCCTAGAAGAGAGCTTGAACATGAGCCAGAAGAGAGAGTTCCGGCGAGAAGACCACCGAGCTTCCAAGGAGGACTTCCTCTATTCGGTGGCGTTACAGCGTCCCTCACCAGTCCAGGACGACGGAGGAGAGGACGACAGACTATGCTGGACCGGTGCAGCGTCTACTCTTGGCCGGACGACGGCAATGGAGCTCGGGGAGTCTCTGGCAGTGCAATGAGGAAGAGAGAATGTCGGGAAGAAGAAGAGAAGAAAGAGAGGAGAGAAATGGTTTGGGCCTCCCCAAACCAGTCCAACACCAATATACCCACACCAAAAAAAAACTCAACTCCAAAAATAACACCACAAAATAATACCCCAATAAAAATTACCTTTTACTAGCCAAAATTTACCATTTTTACCGTCGTCATAATTTTCTCTTACGAATAATTACTCTGAAATATTCATCTGTCAACACTCCTTTAGGGACCTTTGAACTAAAAATTCATTTACGAAGACGGTAAAACAATTATAAATTCCAAGCCAGTAAATAAGGTAAAAATTTAAGAGTCGGGATGTGACAGATTGGATCCACAGAGCTGCTTGTGTACCTTCGTCAATGCATCAAGAGTTGCTTATGTGGGATGAGGCTACCAGACGCGCGGAGTTGGTTAAGGCTGACCCTAAGCCATTCTCTGTATCTACAAATGAGATAGGCACATACTATTACAACAACGATTTGCGTCCTTTGACAGTGGTCGGCATTGACCAAAATGGAAAACCGATTGGGGTTACGTCCACTGAGTTAGCACAATGGGGACTCTCTCAAGTCAAATTCAATACATCTAGACATGGCCTCATGGTGCCAAATCCAACCAATAATCAATGTTAACACACTTAGAAGGAGAAGAGTTGCAAGTGTTCAAGTTTCTACATCAGCGGTTGGCTATACATATGAAAGAAAGGGAGGCTTACGAATTTGCTAGCAACTATTGAATGTGTACCTAAAGATGTGTTGGAAGTGATTGATGAAGATGAGGAAGTTATCTTACCAGCTCCAGCTGCATTGGACAACACTCCACCTCAAGTTAAAGATCTAATAAAAAAGGTCAACCTGGGAACTGAAGAGGACTTAGTAAGTTGTTAGAGCCTGAGCAACGACATGGGCTTATTGATTTACTTTTAGAATTTAAAGACTGCTTTGCAGAGAAATATGAGGACATTCCGGGTTTGTCACCGCTTGTCTACCATACCAAGGGAAAGGTCGGTACAGCAGGAACCGTGGCGAATGAAGACGGAAACAACGGACACCGTGAAAGAGGAAGTAGAGAAGATGTTCAAGTTAGGTATCATCAGAGTAGCAAAGTATAATGAATGGTTGTCCACTTGTGTAAGAGGGTGCTCTGGAGGTACAATAGCCTCTGAGGACTCATCGGCTACCGACCAGTCAATCTCACGACTCATGAAATCCTCTTGACATTGTTCTTAATCCCTTGACTCATGAGTTAAGTAAGCCAAAATTGTATCAAGATGTCGCCCAATATTATCAAAATATTCGTTAAAGGTGTGTTCATGAGCATGAAGGTTCTGCACATAAGTAGCCACACTCTACGAAAAGGAAGCAGTACTCTATGCAAAGGATGCAATAGCATTAGTCATAGAAGCAACCGAATCTTTAAGAGACTCACCTTGAGATATTTACAACGGAGGATCATAATATGAATATGAGGAAGCTTCAAACCCATTGTAGGATCCTTCTTGAAAATATGGATGGCTATTCCACTCAGAGTAGGGAGGATGCTCCTATACCGGATTGTAGGCTGGCGGATAATGATAATTCCAATACTCTTGATTTGCTTGATATCCTCCAAACATGCTACTTTGATCGTAGTGACCTTGATACTGCATGCTTGGACATGTCTCCGATAAATGACCAACCGTGGAGCATATGGAACACACCTCGTATGACCACTGCCACATTGAAACAAAAATAAAAACAAGCACAAGTTAGTAATATATACAAAAAGAACGAAAAAAACAAAGCGAGTAATTAGAATACAATAGTCCCCGGCGACACAGCGCCAAAAACTTGATCGATTATTTATAAACCAATTTATTCTCCTTATTCACTACTAGATCGTCGTTTATAGTATGGGCAAACAAGGGTCATTCCCACAGAGGACCAAATGAATCTAACTACTCAAAATATGTCACAAAAGTGACCACTGATCCTAGCGACCAGAAGTCGTAAACCTAATCAGATACCTAATCTAAACTAGTCCGAAAAATACGAAAATTTACAGACACAAATTAGACACACAGAAGGACTCACACACGAAATTTCAGATGATTCGGAGTTGATTTAATATGTCAAATAAATACTAGAAAACAGAGGATAGAAAGTGACGAAAACTGGTTTTGGGAAACAATGAAATAAAACTAGCTAGGGGAAATGCAATCCACCCCGACAATCACACACAAGACAATTTGTTCAGTTATATTTCAATTAATCTAGATGAAGATGCTCAGGTTGGTTCGGTACGCTTGAAACACAACCTATTACCATTTCTTATTCGTACGCTAGACAGGAAGTGCTCTACACCTAAACTATTCTCAAGCAATGCAACCTAAAGGTAAGCTTTATAGATTAAACATGCAGAGATCATTAAATTCTAAAAGGGTTTGAGACATCACAAGGCATCGCAATAAACTTAGTGTCTTGCTAAACCTAGGATTTAGTCAACTTGCTAGCGAAAACTAACAATTGCTTCCTTAGATAGTTTGAGGAGTCCAATTTTGACACTGATATCAAACAATCAAAGCTGTAGAACCTTGAAATGTATACTAAGCGCGCACTCAAAGTAAACATGAAAAGAATTCATCAATGCAATAATAGTAAACCAAATCTCATCTTGGATTAAAAAAAACTAAAACCAAAACTCAAATCATCTTGGTGTTCATCTCTAGAGCTTCAAGCAGCCCCTAACTAAGGAAACTTAAATAAACATAATAAAAAGACAATGCAGAAGGAAGAGGAGAGAGCTGAAGAAGAGGCGAAGAAGGGAAGAAGACGCCAAAGATGATAGCGTAGGCTTTTATATTGTTTCCTTCAACCAATCCATCTTGATTTAGGTTTCCTTGGAAAATCTGATTGGTGTACATCTGTAGGACCAATGGAAGTGTGTCAACTCATTTAATTCTTCATAATCAGCTTCACATAGAGATAATAAGTTGGATAATGACGTAAAACTCGTCCATGGGCTTTCCGGTGTGATTTGGGCCTCAAAACACAAATTCCCGTTAAAAGTCAGATTCGCGCGCAGATTGACTTTCTGGTAGTAAATTGGCTATAACTTCTTGTAGAAAAATGTTATTCATGAACCGTAAAATGATATTGAAAGCTAACATCCTTAGCTTTCCGTTGATATAAGAATCACCATCTGGTTGTTCTTGAAATGTCCTCAGTGTTCTGTCAAAGTTGGCTGACTTGCGTAGGCAGATTTCTGAATTTTGTCTTTCAGTCTCTCTTTTCCTTCTTTTCTTCTTATTTGCTTCTGAACACCTAGAAAACAAATAAACAAAGTAAATAACTATAAAACACACCAAACAAGCAAAGAAAGTATAGAGGATTTGGATACAAATAATGTATAATTATGCACCTATCATTTATATCGATGATGTGGTAGTAAAGTCTAAAGTCACAAAGGACCATATTGCAGACCGCAGGAAAGTGTTTGAACGCATGCGAACACACGGACTTCGAATGAACCCCGCCAAATGTGTGTTTGGGGTACAGGCAAGAGACTTTTTTGGGTTTTGTCATCCATCGGAGGAGCATTGAGGTGCCTAGGGACAAAGCCAAGGCCGTTATTAATGCGCCTGCTCCTAAGACTAAGAAGAAGTTACAACAATTGTTGGGTAAGATTAACTTTTTCGGAGATTCATTTCAAATTCAGCTGGGAAAATCAAGCTTTTTTCCTCTCTGCTGAAACTACAAGGTGCCAAGGAATTTGTCTAGGAGCCGTGCCATCAAGAGGCTTTCGATAGGATAAAGGAGTATCTGGAAAACCCTCCGGTTCTTGTTCCTCCTAAGCCCGGTATTCCTTTAAAGCTCTACATCTCGGCTTCTAAGAGTTCCATTGCAGGCCTTTTGGCTCAAGACGATACTAACCAAGAAGGTCGGACCATTGAGCGCACCATCTACTATTTGAGTAGGACCCTCTTGGATGCTGAGACCAGGTATTTGCCTATTGAGAGAGGTTGTGTTTGGTTTTATACTTCGCGGGTTGTAAACTCTGGCCTTACATGCTTTCTTTTACAATTGTGGTCGTAGCTCAAACTGACTTGGTAAAATATATGTTGACAAGGCCTATTCTTCAAGGCTAAATTGGTAAGTGGATGTTCGTTTTGTCAGAATTTTCTTTGCAATATACACCACTTCGAGCACAGATCGGTCAAGCGGTGTCTGACTTTCTACTCCACCATCTTATTTATGAGGATCATTATTTTTGAGACTTGGACATTGGGGCTGTTTATCTTCAGCCTTGGACTTCGTATTTTGATGGTTCCAGTACTGACAAATTATCCAGAGCTGGTATCTCGTTGGTCAGTCCATCTGGGGGTAGATACTCTTATTCATTCCAGCTGGAGTGGAGGTATACAACCAACCAAGCAGAGTACGAAGCCGTCATAATAGGACTGGAGCTGTTACTAGATGTCGACACACAAGATGTTGACATACTCGATGATTCTTTGCTGGTCATTAATCAGTTACTAGGTAAATTCCAATGTATCAGCTTCACTTTAGTTCCCTTCCTAGAAAGAGCCTTGGAGTTGTTGGACAGGTTTGCTACTGTGTCTCTGGAACGGAATTTTGCGGCCAACAAACTTGCTTAGATTGCAACTGGAGTTAGTTTGGCTGACGGCCTTCAACGAGCGAATGTTGAAAGTTGAAAAGAGAACCTTACCCTCGTTTATGGCAAGGAAGGAGAACAATGACGAATGGTTAGTTGCAAGGGTTGATGCGTTGGACGTAGATTGGAGACAACCCATTATGGATTATTTGATCAACCCGTCTACTGTAACTGATAAGCAAATCAGGTTCCTCGTCCTCAATTATGTGCTGAAAAGCGGTGAGTTGTTGAGAAAGGGAGAAAATGGTATTGATTTCCTCTGTGTATACGGTCGTGAAGCCAAGCGAATTATGTGTGAAGTTCATTTAGGGGTATGTGCGTCATATCAGGCTGGTCCTAAGATGCGTTGGTTCATTCGCCGGCATGGTTTCTATTGGCCTACCATCCTCAAAGATTGTATCAGTTTTTCCAAGGGTTGTTTAGAATGCCAGGCACATGGTCCAATTCAGCATATCCCTAACATCCCTATGCAGCCTATCATCAAACCTTGGCTGGGTCGAGGCTGGGCTCTTGATTTTGTTGGCGTTATTCATCCATATTATTTCCAGCAACATAAGTTTATTTTAGTGGGAACAAACTTCTTTACCAATTGGGTAGAGGCAGAGCCAGTCAAGGAGGCTTCAGCGAAAACCGTTTGCCAGTTTATCTTCAGAAACATCATCTGCCGGTATGGTATTCCAAAATGTTTGGTGACAGAAAGGGGGGTAGCTTTCATGGCTGAGGAAACTTAGGAGTTTCTCAGTGATTATGGGATTCAGTTCCTACACTTTATCCCTTATTATGCTCAATTCAATAGTCAAGCAGAGGCCAGCAACAAGAATATCTTGTCCATTCTGAAGCAAATGTTGGCAGAGAACCCACACGACTGGCATAACGAGTTAGACAACACACTTTGGGCCTATAAGACTTCCAAACGGACCCTTACCGAGACAACATCCTATGCATTGATGTTTGGTCATGATGTTGTACTCCCACTTGAAATTAATGTGCGTTCACTGCAAGTCCGGGTTCAACATCAGTTACTTGGAGAAGACTACGTGCATGCAATGTGGCAGGAACATGAGAAATTGGATCTCACGTGAATGGCAGCCTTGGATCATCTGGTGGTTGAAAAGAAAGGGGTAGCTCGGATCTATGACAAGCGCACTCGAGGTCGTAGTTTTGGGGTTGGAGATTTGGTCTGGAAAGTTATACTTCCCCTTGTTGAAAAGCTGCATGGTTGAGGCAAATAGTCTCATAAGTAGGAAGGTCCTTTTGTGATTGATCAGATTTATGGCAACAGTGCTTACAGGCTTAGGGGTATTAATGGCGACATTCATCGAAACCCTATCAATGGGCGTTAAGAAGTACTTCCCTAGTGTTTGGGAATTTGACGACCCACCTACGGCAAACGTGACGGGGGGGGGGAACGATTTGACAACATAGAGTTCAACTATTGTTTACTCTTTGAACCATATCACGGGTTCTACATTCGCCACATAGTTGAACTGGGGGGCAACACTCTACACATATTCTTGTGGCGAATTTTTGAAACTTTTAAGGGTTTTGATTTACTTTACTCATTCTTTATAAACTGATTCTTGCAGTTTTAATTTTTTCTTCTGTTTTCTGGTTTGTGACAAACAAAATAATAAACACAGTTGAAGTTGGGAATTTGGAACAACAAAGTGTTTAGAAAGCAAATTTTATTACTTGGCTTTGTGGCCATGAACTTTACATAATACAAAAGAGCCAGAAAGTGGTTCTGATACCATAGACTACCCTATTTTCTAATATTGCTTGATCTTCTTTTCCAGTAGCGATGCTAACTTCTTGTTTCAGGCAGAATGACCCCTTAATTCGCCGATGCGGATATCTGGCATTCCCTTCTTTCTTGCCAGATCACATCAAGAGGTCATTCCAGAAGAAAACACCTTTTCAACCATGGCGATGGTCATATTGGTGTTTCCCATAATCCTCCTATGCACTCCCTGACAAGAATCAGGCATGAAAGCATCCATCTTTCTTGTCATATTGTACCACGAGGTGTACCCAAGGTTAAATCTTGAGACTTAACCCAAGTTCAAGGTTAGATATTGAAACTTAAGGGTTTCTATTGGAAACTAAGGAAGTCTGGGGACAAGAATTTCAAGGAAAGGAAAGAGATGAAAGAAGAAGAAGCCATTGCGTTTGGTTTTTGCAGAAAGAGCCTAATCTTCCTTCCTTTAAATAAAGGAATATGCATGGGTATATGTGGTTCGAAACGTTGCGCGGTAATTAAGGCCGAGTAAACGTTGCAGTTTTCAAAACTGCCATATTGCCCAGTTGTGCAGGCACGAGAGTATCAAAGAGATATGGTTGCCTTTTCAAATCTTAGTCATAACTATGGAGTTAATGATTTGGGCTTGGGCCCAGGATTGTTAACTAGGCCATTTAGGGTTTGAAAAAGCAGATTGGGCTTAAAGAAAGAAATTCTTATAAATAGATAAAGCCCATAAAAGGCCCATGGTCTACATATACATTCATACAAGTTTTCCCAGAAGATGGATGTCAAGCAAGGTACGCTTTAGGTCGGTCCGGCTGGCTTCAGTGTCATCTTTAGCCATTTTGGTTGCTTGAGCAACAACAAGGGTCGTTTCTGGAGTTCTGGAATCTTGGTTTCTACAGCTTGACCATGCTGAGTCTTTCTTTGTTTAGCAGCTTCAATTTTAGCTTCTATATTTTCTCGTTGATTTTCTAAGGATCTGATTTCAGTGTTTATTCCAATAAGGATGCAGCTGTGCTGAGAGTTGAGTTGTTCCTTTTCACTCCGAAACTTCTCCTCTAAGGTTGTATGTTTTTGGACACACTCGTTGGTGACTTGTTCCTTCTGGTGCAAGGTTTCTTGAAGATCAGGAATTTGCTCAAGGCGAAACTCAAGGTCCTCTAGATGCTTCATCTCTATCTCGTTCACGCAAGACCGCAGGGTTGCCATGGCTTTGGAAATTTGAGGCATGCATTCCTCGTCCGCTAGGTCAATCTGTTCCAAATTACTTAGCAGATTTCTGGTAGGAACCACCTCTAGAGAAAGGGAAGGCATCTCTAGATCATCCATCAGAGCCGCCTCCATAGAAGTTTGGGGAGACGACACAACAAGTGGATCTGAACAAGTAGTGTTCAAAGTTTCACCATCACCGGAACTATTTCTGCTCTCATAGATGTTTCCTCTGCTGCAGCATCATCGTCAGATGCTTCTAGGTTAATTTCTTGCATACTTTGACAATTAGTTACTACAATTCAAGGACGAAAGTCACGTGAGGGAGTTTAAGAGGTTTACCTCAGTAGCTTAAGGGGCAAGGTTTTCTCCTACATTTGTTTCCTCCGCAGCAGTTGTAGTCCTTGGTTCATCTATTTCAGTTTGAGCAGCTGTGGCATCTTCAGGTGCAAAAACAGAAGTTGGTGTTGCAACCGGAGGAACGTTAGCGCAGCCATGAGAAGAGGCGTTTGTGAGTAGTATCAGTGATCCTCCTTCTTCAACAACAGTTTCACTTTGTTGTTGATCGACATTTTTCTTCATGAACATTTAAAGCTTCAGCTTCAGAATTTCTCTCAATCTCTTCAAAAGGGCCAAAGGGAACTCGCTTTCCTAAATTGTCCATGGTAGCTATAGGGGTGGCATGCCAAACTGGTAGAATGTTGTGAAGAAGCTCGTTTAGAGTCATGTGATCATCCTCCTCAGGGTCATGATCTAGAACAGTGACATCCTCGTCAGTTGGAATTGAATTCCTTCGCCTGCGAACCTACAGAGTTTAGGAGGTCATTAAATATTTAAATGCAACATAGAATTGAGTATTATATTTTTCAGGGAATTCATACTAGTGGCACTTCTTCTTCATCCTCTGGATCTTGGGGTTCATCTCTTCTTCTTTTCTGAGGAGTTCGTGAAGATGAAGGTTGACAGGGTTCTGGAATGTTTTCTTCACCCTACACAATCAAATATAAAACTAGTTAGTGGTTTTTTCAGGCAACAATTCTTGAGGTTGTTTAGTAGATCATCCTTACCTTATCATCATGGACCGGTTCTAGATTCGATGTTGATGTCAATGCTGGTACATCACTCACAGAAGCGGTCTCGCCAAAGAGAGCTTGATCTTGTGAAGGTAGCAGGGTCCAACCATTAGCGAAGATGATTCTAAAAAGGTGTAGAGGGTCCATAGTCCAAAGTTCGCCATAAATCATAGACCACCATGCATTGTACGTTTGATTGACTTCCTTGCTGGCGAACAGGATGCTGATACTTCTAACTTTTACTTTGAATAGGATGAACTTAGGCTCAAAACGGGGATCATCACTGTTTCTTTCCCTTCTTCCTCTAGCTCCAGGAAGTATACATGTTCACACTTTCGAACAGAGGAAAGGGTATTTCATGTTAAAGACCAAGTTGTCGAGCAAAGTGGTTTGGAGCATATAGTTTAAAACCAACATCATCAGGAAGTCTTAAATCAGCAACAGAGATAGCTTGTTCAAACAAATGCATAGCCTCAGGGGAATGAGTTGTGCACCACATAAACTTATTTCCCAATGCTTCTTGATACATTCGGTTGAGCATTAGGTCACTGGCATCTAGTATAGAAGCATCCAAGGTGTATAGATGTTGGAAGCAATCGGAGTAATCGAGAGGGCCGTGGGCTTTAACTCTGGCGAATGTCATTCCTAATACTTGATTATTTGGAAAATCTGTGATTTGGGGATGCCTGAACTGAACAAAGTAAATCTGCAGCCAAAGGTCCAATATCCATAGGGGCCCTGATATAGTGCCATAGTTGAACGAATGGAGGGACATATCATAAATGGCTCGGTACAACATAGCTAAAGTCATCTGGGCTAATCCTAGTCTATGACCATTGAACAGAAGTGTAGCCGCGTGAACCCAAGCATCAGTTATCTTTTGAGTGCTAGTGCAGCCTATGAATTTAGTAACCCATAGTTCTAGAAATGCAATACCACTAGCTTCGCCACTTTGAGTAACATAATGATCAGCCCAAGATTCATAAGACTTACAGAAATTGTGGCGTTTAGGATCAGCTTCAAACGCCACTTCTTCTCCTTCGAAATCACTTTCTTGGTAAGGCATGTAATTGCATATAAGTCTAGCAGCGTAATTCTCATCTGTCCGAATTTGAAATTGAAGGTGTTGCTGGAGGTGTCCCAGAAACAAGTTGCTACTAGCATCGGAGCCCTGTTCGCTCATGTGCGTTGAAGTTTGAAGCTTAAATCAATCACATCTGCAATACCTGCTTGCTTCCACCTTTCTAAATCTAGGGCTCTGCGATTCTGGTACTATAGGAGCATGCACACAGAGGGATAAAGCCATACCCCTATTCTCACAGCTTGATGGCTTATTTGCCATTTCCGAAAATTCGCTGCAGAATTTTTAAAGACCAGGATTGGGATTCGGGTTACATGTTGATAATCTTCACGAATCGAAGGTGGTACTGGGTTCATCCATGGCCCTAAGCCTACTGTAGCATATGTAAAAAGTTTAAGACTGGATTTGGTTGCAGAATCATAAGGTTTTAGGCTAAGCATTTTTGTTTTGAACTCTTGAGCGTTCTCAGCGGTCAGAGATGTTGGAGTCATTTTTGGGTTTCTGTGTCTAAACAGTGAAGTGTTCAGGGTTTTATAAAGAACTGAAAGGGTTCTTCGAAATGTTGCGTTTTAATACAGAAGGAAACATTCGTGTCTCTTGGCAAGACGAGGTCTCATTTAGCGTCTTTTACGGATATACCCTTTCAGGGTTAGAAGGCACCTTTTGTGGGAATTGAAGGGTTAGCACTCTTCGATCATGTTTGGTAAACCAGGACTAGATCTCGAGGCCTGGGGGGCAATGTTTGGGCCCAATTTTATATTGGTTATCTCATAAGTGAGTTAGCCTATGGACAGATGACAGCGGTCCAATTATCTTTATTTCTTTCCTTGTTACATTGGGTAATTACTGGCAGAAGATTTACAGGATATCTCGAAGATATATTGTCAGAAGGCTCGGTTGGGAAAGTATATTTCCTGGTTCAATTAGAGATTCGATTTATTTGGAGACAAGTCATTCGTGAATCATGGCCTCTCAGTTCTCTATATAAGGAGGTCAGGGCGAAGGAGAGAATGCCCCCGACAATTCAACAAACTCTGCATCACTGCAAATTCGACGCCTCCCCAGGAGCACCCAATCTACCAAAAAATCCTCTCCAGGGAGCACCACCAAAGCCTCATCGCGAGCAAATCCCGTTTCACTCACCAGCCTCATCGTGAGCAAGAAGTCCATCCCCAATCCATAAAGCCTCATCGCGAGCACAAGTCCATCCCATTGTTAAAGAGCAATCCATAGCAAATATTCTTTATTTTTTTGTATTTGTCACTTAAGTAAATCCTCAAGATCCGTCCTAGATCGTTGTGAAGAGCCATAGCAGCAAGACCGACCGTTCTTGCTCACAGTTGTTTGAAGAGAAGTCAAGATAAGTGCGCGAATGAAGCAGATCAAGACAGGCACACCTTCTAAAGGTGTTGGCACGCTCGCACCAGACGGTTGTTCGAATGACCTAAAATTCTGACCCGAACAACAGTGTTATAATGAACTACTGAGATTTTCAAACTTACACAAGGCTTGTTGAATACTTGATAGAATTAAAAGGTTTTATTGAGTACATGGCATTTTGAAACATCAGAAATAAGCTTTACCCAAGGCAGCACAACAATGTGATCTTCATGCCTTCACGGGCATGTGTAATGAAGGTATTATGATTTTGACGACCATGTACAATGTCATGGAAGAAGTTCATGACCCAGTGACAAGTTCTACTAAATTGACTAAATTCATGACTGTAGGTATGTGATACCAAAGATGTACAAAACCTTTTGAGGGACAAGCGTGGCCCATTGATCATTTTTGTACTGATACTGTTCCAACTTAATCACTTTTAAGGTGTTGGGTTTATTCACAAAAAGTCTCGATACAATTAAGTGTGATTCATCTACTTGTAAGTTGTATATTATTTATCCCTTTTCTAATGTGAAATATTTCCTCTCCAACAGCTACTACACCACCAGCAGGCAGTGTAAGCAGCGCAGCGCAGCCGCCTGGAGGGTTCTGATGGCTTATTCACCTCTTCCATTGTTGGCATAGCGTACCGGCACACGGGACACAAGTTAGTGTTTTCTGGCCACTGGACAATGCAATCTCCATGATAAAGCTACAAGCACGGCAAGGATGTAATCATAAACCAAAGAAACAATAACAATAATAACAAGACAAAGGGTGAATTCTTGGGTGAAACTTCCCAAACCCTCAACATATACTTGCAAAGTTGCAATCTTTATCATATCAAATGAGACATAAGCCCAAGTCTATGATTTCTTAGGAACCGAACAGTTGGGAATGAGTCATGCTGACACTGTTTGTCCAAAGAAGCAGTCCAAGACCAAGAGGAATATAATGTTAAAAGTAAACCAAATACATGTGCCATAATACTATTTGCTTGTGCCCAAAATGATGATTGAGGCATGTATGCAGTAGTTGCACTACTTGACCAGTTCGACAGCCAGAGGTGACCGAAGTGCCACCTATGCCGGAATCTGACACCTAATCAGACCCCATTGAGCTTCTTCTAAGACACCATTTTTACATTCTTACTCAGAATGAATGATGCTGAGGAAAAGTCAGCTCCAGCCCACCCCTCAAATACCAACCCTTATTTGACTTTGCCTTTTACTTTTTTGTTCATTTCTTTGACACCCTGAACCCCCAATGCAATCGGAGCCACGTCAGCGGGGCTCGTCTGCCGGAGATGGGCCGGCGCTGGTTAGAAGTTACAAGGACTGGAAAGGCAGCAATGTAAGCTTGACTCTTACTTGGGGTGTTGTGTGTTTTAGTTTGTGTTGAACTTCAACCCAGAGTTTGGTTTGGTTTTGTTTGACTTTGGTAGATTGTGGTTCTTGGGTCTTACCCAGTTGCTTTAAAGCTTCTAGCTTTATGAGTTTGGTAGAAGGAATACATAGAATTGAGATTGTGGTTGTGATTGCCTAATCAGTTTGATGATTGAATTGAATTGAATTAGGAATGAAGTAGAACAGTTCAGTGTTCATCTTTGAATTTAGAACACTTCAGCTGAATCTGTAAAACTGAGGTCACTTTCATTAGTATTGGAAAGCTATTTGGCTTGGTTCTTTTGTGATATAAGTGGCAGCTTATGCATCATTTTCGTTTTGCACTTGTGTTTTCAATGTTTACTATAACACATTGCTGCTGCTGGCCTGTTCCATTCTCCAGATATTTCTTCTTGGTGGAAGGCTTATATTGGGACCGGATGCGAGATCTCTTGGGTTAACTGTATGCCTCATTGTTATCCCTGTTGCACTTTTCTGTGCCTTTGTGGGGAGAAAACTCGTTGATCATTTGGGAAATTCAGTAATGATTGCCGTTATTGTTCTGACGATATTTGTAAGTCCTCCTCTTTTAATTCTGCAATGGTTTCTTTGTGTATTAGCATATATATCTTACTGCGTAATTTGGGGATTTAGTCATTTACCAATCCATGGATGATAACTAAAAGTGTTGAGAAAATGTCTATTGATTAAGGATATAACTCTCTTGACAGCTAGTAATGTTTAGGTTTCTACTTATGCAACCTCTCTTTCAATCTTCACTATGTCCCATCTTCTTGAATGTTATTTTGGTAGGTGACATGGAAACCAAAATTATAATGAATTAATGATAGAGCTTTCTAGTTTCTGAACCTACATCTTGAACGAAAAAATTAGGTGCAACAAAGTAATCTAAGTTAGCTCTAGTTATATGAGGGATCAATTGGAAAAAGTTCACACTTGCTGCTCTACCCTGAAAGAAGAATGTATATTTCTTTTCACAGGTTTTGGTTCTCCTTCTAATAACCTCAGGCAGAGATCCTGGTATTGTACCTCGTAACCTTCACCCTCCAGAGCCAGATGACTATGATGGGAGTACAGAGACCGGTTCCGGTGAAACACCACAGTCACGTTTTCCACGCATGAAGGAAGTGCTTATCAATCGTATAATTGTGAAGGTCAAGTATTGTGATACCTGCATGCTTTACAGACCTCCCCGTTGTTCTCACTGTTCCATATGCAATAACTGTGTGCAAAGATTTGATCATCACTGTCCTTGGGTTGGCCAGTGTATTGGATTGGTAAGGGGAATTCTTTCAAAGATTATTAACAGAACCACAAGAACTAGGAGTAATTTTACATATTTAAGAAGCAATGACTAATAAGTCTTTGGTCCTTGGGCAGCGAAATTACAGGTTCTTCTTCATGTTTGTCTTCTCTGCAACTCTTCTTTGCATATATGTACATGGGTTTTGCTGGGTCTATGTCAAGATGATCATGAACAGCGAGGACATATCAATTTGGAAAGCACTGATTAAGACTCCTGCCTCCATTGCGTTCATAATCTACAGTTTCCTTGCTTCCTGGTTTGTTGGCGGCCTTACTTGCTTCCACTTATACCTCATCAGTACAAACCAGGTAAGCAGATCTTGTCACGCCAAGACGTCCTGAAATCCCACTAATATGTTTTTCTATACACTATCTCCCATTTCATCAAAAAATAGAGCACACTGCATTGGGTGCGTCTGTCAATGAAATCTTTGTAATATTAAATTTTTAATCTTTTGTGCTTTGGCAGTCTACTTATGAAAACTTTAGATACCGGTATGATGGACGAGCCAACCCGTTCAATAAAGGGGTAATTGAGAACTTCATGGAGGTATTCTGCACCAGCATTCCTCCATCTCAGAACAATTTCAGGGAAAAAGTTCCAATCAATCCTGCACAAGTTGGTAACAATTTTGACGGTCCTGTCATGGGGAAAGCCATTAGTGACATTGAAATGGGGAAAAAGCCAGGGTGGGATGAGACTGCCAGGGAGACAGGTGTCTATGGAGGACAATTTAGCAATGACGATGGAGAAGGAAAGGAAAATGGATTTAGCGAGGCAGATGTATCTCCGGATTTGAGCAGAACGCTTCCGACAGAGAGCACAGAGAGCCACAGCGCAGCCTTGCATCCTAGCAGGCGTTCGAGTTGGGGAAGGAGAAGCGGAAGTTTAAATATATCACCTGAAGTTCTTGCTATGGCAGCAGGAGTTGGGGACTCCAGGCGAGTCAGTGATCGAATCAGTGGCAGCTTTACCTTAGAGTCCGGACAACAATCTCAGATTTCCTAAATACTGAAATGAAGAGGAAGACCTCCATATATTGAATTGGAGCATAAACGCTACCTTCAACGTTAAGATGTGTTCATATTGTATGTATGATAAGCGTGTAATACTGGCATACTGGCACTTGATTTTTTCCAATGTGTCCCATTCTATGAGTTTATCTTGATTGTCTTTTCCTCATCTGTAACTTAACACCCTCATGTGGAAGGGGTTGATTGGGTTTGGGTTAGCAAGTGTTCTAGACTTCTAGCAGTAAGAAACTAAGAAACATGACGAGCATTTTCAGCGCATGTAGAACAAGTAGGCCAAGCATGAATTGAATATTTGAACGAGTTCATGGATGTAATCAAGATTATTAAAAAAATGTAGACGTTACTTGTTCATCAGGACATCAAATATTGAAGAAAATTACTTTAAGGTGAGACTGCTGGTGCTGGAGAACATCCAATACAGTAGATCCAAGTAAAAAAGGAAATAGAGGGAAACTGTTCCAGAACTTTTTCAACTGATACGTTAACTAACACCAGAAGCATAATTGGTTTACATCTTGCAATCGAGTAGGCACCTGGGTCTTCATTGCATGTTCTGAAAACGCTTCATAATAAGCATACTCATATCCATATAGCGTCGGGCACAGTTTGATAGGCAAGCTGTTTCACTGGAACTGAACTTGCTCCCAGGCGTACCGGTGATGCACTTGTCCCAGCATGCACTTGTAAGCTTTCCCACCATCTCATTGATCATCGCTCTTTGTTGCTCTTGCTGCACAGCATACGTGATTCTTTAAGAAAAATAAACCACATAAGGTAAAACACGGCAGAATTACCAAACTAGCAGCAGTAATAGCAACAATCACATAACAACCGGTTTTGCAAAGACACGAAAAAATAATGTTCAGACAAAGCCACCAGTGCATATCACCAGACAAAGCCACCAGTGCACAAGAATTTCCGAGAAAACATCTGATGTTAAATCCACAAATTGGACAATGCACCTATTTTGGAGGCAAACTAATCCTTGAACAGTTTTGCACAAAAATAGTTGCTTTAAAGAATTGAATGCCGACTATTGAACCAGCACTTCAACTTGAAAGGTCGAAGTAACGTAATGCATATGCAAACTCCAAAACAATAGTTTTTCTGATGCTTGAAAACATACTAACTGCTCAAATTAAGCAGCACCATGCATAGTAAACTTGTTCGATTATAACATATGCAAAAAGTTTATCTGTTCTCTTCTGTTGCTCAAATGTGTGCAAGAGCAAAGTCGAACAGGGTCAAACTAAGATTTCACTACAGAATCGAAAGGGTACCTCTCTAATGCCCTTAAGAATTTAAATCTAGCTACCGAAACAGCATTCATATAACTTCGGAAAGAAGCACACACAAAAAAAAATCCATTAAATGCAGAGTTCATAGTTTCATAACTCTCTTTCAATTGCTCAATCAGATTAGTATTACAATTTGCACACCCTTATTATGACCCACAAAACTCTAATACCCATAACTACTGGGATCACTTCAGACACAAACATAATCGATCAACCATATGAAACCCAGAAATTGATAGTATTGAAAGCTATAAACTTTAGCGAGTAAATTGGGAATGAAATAAGGAAAAAGGAAGAAGAAAACTTACACTAATGATGTTGGCCATCTCAGGGTTTTGCATGACTGAAGGATCCATGGAAGTTTGTGCTTTCTAATTCGATCAAACCCGCTCCAAATTCTTGAGCTTTGAGAGAGACAGAAGAGGCACGCTTTGAAAAACCCTTAAACCTTCGAGAGAGAGAGAGATGAAGAACAAATATAGAGGCGACTGAAAATCGATGAACTTATTGGGCAGGGTTTTGCATTGGCCCAACTGAAGGGAAGAGGTCATATGGCCCAAAGAGTTGAAAGACCAATAAATAATGTTAGAGATTTCGATATTGTGTCAATTGAACATGCTCTAGATGATATATCATGTCTTGTTAAAGCAAAGATCTTGATCGATACTACCCTAAATAATTCATAATCCAAACTTGTGTTTGAAGTCATTCCTAGCATCATTAGCTATAAGTTAATTAGGTTATTTATATTATTGACCGACTTTCTTATGCATTAAGCATTTGTCACTCTTTTTCTTCATGTAAAACTTTAGGATACCAAACACATGTATGATACACCTAAAAGACAATTGAAAATCCTCACATAATTACATAAATTATTCGAAGGCATTTCAAATTAAAGCTCTCCATTTCTTCTATCTCCACCTTTACTCAGTCCAATAATCTTATGTCCTTTAACAACATATGACTCGACGAGAGCTAAATCAAATCCAAAGAGAAAACATTAAACATCATTGAGTAGTCCCATGTGTGAAGCCGTAAGACATATCAGAAAAGGATTGCATGTAAAGATTAAACATAAACAAGAGAGGAGCATGCATAATGTTATAGCTTTTGTTGCTCTGTCGAATACTGAAGCAATAGCCCGAGACCCAAGTAGTCGACCATGTTCATAACAAATTGCCTACTTTTTTAGACAGCAGAAGCAAATCTAAATCTTAACTTTGCATGGATGGAAAAGCAGTACTTAGCAAGATAAGAACTAAAAGCATGCTTTTCTTCATCTTCGCAATGAAGAAAAGTACCAAATGTGATAGTTGACTACCTCCTCTATCTCTGATCAGGGTTTAGCAATTAGCTCAATCTCATACAGCTTTCCCAGAAAAGCAACGTTGCATGGTCTATAAATCCTTTATTCAAACCATTGTAGAAAGAAAAAGGAACAAAAATCTTTATGTTCTAGGATATTCTATATGTGTGTCTTGGCCTTACGCCATCAGGATATGTAGTTAGAATAAGACCATGTATTCCTTATCATTACCTTATTGGTACTTTGTAATTTCCTATATAAAGATAACAAGAGGCTAAATCAATAAATAAGATGATGATTCTCTTGTTATCTTTGTCTCTATACTTTATCATTCATCACGTTATCATGCACTTTGTTCTAACCCTAGAACTAATAACCCACCATTTGTTTTTCGAAACCCTAAAAAGTGTTTTTCGGCTCCTCTGTCCGACTACCGCCGCCACCCGTTTTTCCCGCCGCAGTCCGACATCATCGGCTGCCAATCCCTTGGTCGCCGCCTGACGATGATTCTTAATTTCCTTCAACCACGATTTTTGACTTCTTTAAGTATTTGAAGTTTCGAAAGGTATGTTTTGATACCCTAAAATTTTTCAAGTTCAATAACTCGGGGAGGATAAAATCTTTTCCTCCCTTCTCCATCTCCATTCTATATGCTTAAGATTTTCTGCATGCAGGTACCAAAATCCCGAAATTTTATTCGCGGGTCAAGAGTGTGTTTGATCACTCTTGTTTCCTTATTAGAGTTGTGATCAACCCCGACCTTTCTCTGGATTGTGTTTGATCAATCCGAGGCATTTTTCCCGAATTGTGTTTGATCAATTCGTGGCTTTTCCTGATTGTGTTTGATCAATCCGTAGGACAAACCATTAAAAGCATTATTTGTGACCTCTATCGAGTTTCATAACATCTTGGTTTTGTATGAAAGAACAATGTAACATTCTGCTCCTTTGAGTTTTGACGTACTCGATGCTTAAAGCGAATCTTTGCTTGGTATCTATGGAACCTTTCATTAGAAATGATTAAACCACATGTTTTGACCCCCATGCTAACAAGCCTAGATGCCGAGATTTCACATCTCATGCGCTCAAAGTCTTTGATGCGCCACATCGACAAAAGTCTTCAATGGCAATCTGTGCAAAAAGTAACGACCACAATGTATTGTGGAATGCACTTATGGAGCATTTCTTGAAACGTTCATACAACTCTACTTGTTGAGTTATTAGTCAAGTGAATTACTTATCACTTTAAATGACTACATATTGTCGATGATCTTTTGTGGCATCATGATCCATAATCTTTAGCGGATTCGATCATCATCAAGTTCTCTAGGTCTTCCAAGTTGGTTTGGAATTACCAACGAGACTTTATTTTGATCATACAATTGCAAACGGGAATTGTATATACGCTAATGCGATAAACGTATTTGGGATTGTCCCCTAATGTGGGGACAACAGTATGGGTCATGATAACGGCAGAAAACGTAGTGCCAATGTCTAGAAAAGAGGGGGAGGTTTCGCCGGCCCTAATGGCGACAGCTCTACCTACCCCTGACTTTGACGTTATTGGCTAGATATTGATTTTCTTTTCAAGCTATATATAATAAGGCGTCGTATCGACTTCCTTTGTCTATTTGAGACCTCGATGTACTCACATTAACGATAATGAATGCTTTGAGAATGTTTTCGAAGTTATGAAACTATTCTCCTCTTATGGTTTGTAATGATTTACAAATAAAATGTACATTTTTACATCGTTCTTTGAAGCATAACATATTTACAATCTACATGGTTAGATTGTGCCGTTTTGGTCTCTTCCAAGTGAAGATGATGCACGGCCTTGCATCCTCATGAAGGATCAGCAACGTGTTTTTGGTTAAGTCTTCTACCCTATAGCGGATTTTTCATCATCAATTGTTCAACTAGGCTCATCCAAGCTCAGTGTGATGTCTTCGAATTGTCCGAAATTAAGGAGATAGTGGTTTCAAGTGTGCCTCGCACTATCGACCATCTACGGACATGCTTGGTCATACTGACTTGGAGTTACCGAAAGTTTTTGATTTTGGATCCTCATACGCTATTAAACTAATTTCTCTCTTGTAAAAGATGTTGAAGACTTATCAAAACCGGACAATCATCATCATGATTGAATCCTCTAGGTCCTCTGAGTTAGTTTATGTTCATGTCAGAGAGCTTTTGCTAACTAGTCATGGAGTTTACTACCTTGGAATGACCGAAAGAACTTGGTTTTGATCATACACACGTCACTTTTGGCTAAGGCAAAAGCCTACACACCACCTGCAAGCTTCACAGCTTCGCACATGCCAATTCTGTGAAAAACAGCAATCTGTCCCTTCTAGACAGTCAACTTAGTTTGAGCTTTGTGAACAGCTCCAGATGAACCAGATAATGAGCTTTATATCATTAGAAAGATCTTCAAGTCTAGTTTTCAGAACCTTTCGCGGTTTTTCCATATCTATTTTAACGAAGAAGTTATTATTGTTTTAGTGCACAAAAGTCATTCTGCGCGGAAATCTTTATGCACTCTCGGGATTGCAACTTTTGGTAGCTTCTTTCAATCCTTCTAAATAGGTCAAGTTGAACTATTTACTCTTCTATCTACTCTATTTTATAGATATGTCTTATAGAGACATTGAGTGCTTGCAGATAGTGAAATTATCCACAACATTCTAAGGAACCGGCAACAATCTCTGGATTTTGTGTCTTGTAAATCTTCTGTGACTACAATGATTGAATCATACCGATCATTCAGGAATGCAGTTTAGCTTGAATCTTGATGCCTCATGGCACCATGATCAATGTCAGAGATTCCCTCTATGCATTGAGAGGCAACCAAACCATGTTGAGCTTTAAAGACATTCTTGCTAATAGTTTTAATTTGAAAACACATTGCGAGAATGAACAAGAGTTTTTTTGTGTATACCTTCTCATGAATGCGGACTGAAATGTATCTTAGAGAAGTTTATGAGTCAATCTAGTGGATTGTATGTCACTATGATTTGAATATCAAATCACATGTTGTCGCCAAACATGATATTTGGGACACCGACTCATATAGGCTCTGGTTTGACATCACCCGAACACGGCTCCAACTTCCATGGAGGTCGTCCGGTCAATCCCTCAAGCAATTCAGGTGCACCAGTCTTTCCTAGATGTCTCATTGGCCCCCTATAATGCTCATTACTTGTTTTGAAAGTCTATTTTTTAGTTAAATTAGGAGTGAGACCCTTCTACGCTAAATGACACAAAAGTGAACATTCTATTCTTACATCAAATTATGTAGATAGATACAACCAACTTGCGGAAGCCTTTTTATGTTTTATGGTGTTGGTTGAAGTGTTAACACAATGGTCACGTGTTACACTATTATCTACTGTTTATGTTGCTTATACTTCTACGGGTTCACTACCCATTCTTTAAAGAAGTTTATCGGGATATAAGTTGAAGTGTCATGTACCACATGTTCACAAGTAATATGGTCTCACCGAGGCTACAACCAAACAACTTTTGCTTGTCGCTCAAACATTATTGATGCGCACCAATCTTTCTATTGCGTTTTGGGGCAATGCAATATTTGCATGCAGCTTTACTATTTATCTACAACCCACAATCATTGAATATTTTTGTACTACAGCTCGTGACTATGTATGAGGATTAAGCTCGGAAGGATTGAAACGGATCTCCAATCCTTGAGCTCAATGTAGACATGTAAAATTTAACAAAATAATTGGGTTTATAAGTGATGGCTCGCAAGAAGTCAAGCGAGGCAAACCGCACTTCACATAGAAATTAATGAAGGCGAGGTGGACTGAACTTCGCGAGGCGAACCAGACTTCGCGTAAATTTACATGAAGACGAGGCGAAATGGCTCCGCGCGCGTAGATCTACATGAAGGCGAGGCAAGATGGCCCCGCGTAGGGAACCTCGCGAAGGAGCTAGATGACAGAGTTCACATCGATGTACGTCCAAGATAAGTTGTCAGCATGGGATCAGAAATCACCATTTGCTTGGAAATCAAGGTTCCTCGCGAGATACTTTCCATATCCGCTAGATGGCTTGCCCCTTGCTAAGGATATTGATCAAAACAGGACATTCAATCCAAAGCGATCTGGGCATATCTAAATCTTATGATTTGATTAATTTGATTATGTTAAAATCAGCAAGTAAATCAATCAGTCAAGATTTATTGATTCAATTAAGAAATATTATTGATTCAGAATTTTTATTACTTGTCTTAAGTGGAGACATATCAACACTATAAATGCCCCCTCTCATATCAAGAGAAGGGGAGCGAAACCAAGGGAGCATAAACAAAAGCAGCGGACTAGAGAGAGAGAGAAAAAAAAATATCTCCCGCGAGCTCAGAAGTCTCCCCAAAATTCTTGAAGAACTATCAAGCTCCCCAAACAGCCAGTTCTTCACTAAACCCTTGAAGAACTATCAAGCTCCCTAAACAGTCAGTTCTTCACCAAATCCAAATCTCAAATACTTGTTACGTCAACCCGCGTAACCCTCAAGAACAAGTGATTGTCACCATTGAGTTAAACCTACATTCAGAGATAGAATCAGAAGAATTCACAAAGATTGTAACCCGCATTCGCATTGATTAAATTAAATTATTCTTTGTACACATGTTGTTCTGTTATTTGTTGCAGATATTTTCGTGTTTACACTTGGGTAGATGTTATTTTTAGGTGCCAAATCGCATTGTCACTGCGTACAATGATGGGTCATTTAAGATGAATAAGTACTTAGGTTGGATATGAACCTCCACCTATAATCCGCTTATATAGAAACTTTGTCAGGCGATCTCATTCACCACTAAATTGCGGATTGTCACTTTTATGAGACAATATTCTTGCCGTTATGGGGAGATAAGAACACAAGTGTTCAAGTGAAATAACGTGAATTGTCATGGTTTATCTCCACTAAGTCTCATCTTGATCTCAAATGCTTAAAGTGTTAAAGTGACGAGATCACATGCTGCAAATGTGTCTGCAAGGATTGATGTCCTAACAAGAGGACATGGCGTGACCAAAAGAAGTTGGTTTTGACGCCATCACCATGGATGGTGATATGGTGACGCCATATAGTGGCAAAATTGGTGTCACAAGGCTAGCTCCCTAAAAGAAGAGAGGTTCTTAGGTTCGATACCTTCTCGCAGTATGAAGAAAGAGAGTTTGGCACAACCTGATCCATTGATCAGTGATACTCAAATTCGTCTCATGAAGTCTGAATTATGATTATCGTTGGGGGACACCTCAATGTCAAATCCAATCTATATAGAGATCTCTACAAGTATTACATGAGTGTACATGAGGACGTGAGATAATGAGTCTACTATCTAACCACCCTTTGTTGATTCGTTGATGGATATCAACTTAGTTGATTGGCCTAATGGAAAGATGTGATCAAACATTAACAAAGAGATAGGTCCTTGGGCAGGTGATGTCAACACCACAAGCTAAACCCTATCAACTATGCCTTTGTTAGATAGCGTAGTGAGAACAAGAGCTTAGACTCACCTTATGGTGCAAGGTCTCTCACTAACACGCATTGGGGTCGACTATAATGAGATATGCTCTCGTAATGGATGTCAGTGCACTACACTACTTTGTCAGTTTGGTAGTTTCTGAATAACTGAACATGCAGCCTACGAATGTGGTCTAATAACATCTCTATGGGATCAGAGATATACATGAAGGTCTTAAACGGACTTCATTCATCTGAATCAAGTAGCTCCAGACCACAGGAGCACGCGTTTGCTAAAGGTATTGAAACACACATGGACTCTACTTGATTTGGAAGAGATATGGTGAATTATATCTTTGCGTGTTCATTTTAGATTTACATGGATTCTTGATGGATCAAGAGATGCCAATATGTATCAACATTTGAAGTTAGAATGAAAAAGAGATCTTGGGAAGACATGGTCTCGATAAGGCACTCAATGATTGTATTGATGATGATTTTCCATCAATTGGCTTAGGTACTCTATAACTAGTGAGGCCTACATATACTCTCATGATTAGTCAAAGTCTTTGCTCTAAAGAGAGATCCGTTGTTTTGTCTAAAGCAAAATGAAAAATATGTGTTAAGAGATAGAGTTCACATTTAAGTACAATATGACGCATCAATGTACTCAACACAATACGAAAAACTTGACATCTCATTCTATGAAAAATTGTAAAACTAAGTGTAGTTATGTGCTCACGCAACACCAATGTAATGGCAGTAACTCCTTTTTCAATAATTAATGGTATGAAAGGTTGAGGCTTATTTTATCCCTACATAAGAAAGACACATCAAAAGCGAAATCAGAATCTGTTAAGTTTTGTAGGTCAACTTCCACCGGACCTACAGGAAATCTCACTCATTGGAAAATGGTAAAATTAGTACCACTGGAAAGTTATATGTGTCTACTTTCCAGGACATCAACCATTTGATCATACCTATCATATTGAGTGAGTTATGACCGTTTTTGTAAAGTATGATGAATCTGTCTGAAAATCTGATTATGGAAAAACAATCAACTTCGACAGGATTTTGTGAACATCTCCTAATGAAACGGAATGTGTTTAATATACGGTTGGAAAACTAAATGAGTCTAGTTTCCAAAACCATTTACAGTTTGTTCATATCTATTTCCTGGAGAAAGTTATGGCTGTTTTAGTAACTGAAGGTCATGTTGCGCGGAAATATAATTTCATACACGAACTTATGTTTTGAGTTCACAAGTGGTCTTCTCCTCAAGATCTAAGTGTAAAAGATCATGTTTAAGGACAATAAGACATAATCTAGTTAATCATTACTCAATGTCACATTTGAAGATATGTTAAAGAACATTGACATGCTAAGTTATTGAAATTTTCGTGATTAATATGAATCAGGAAGAGCCCTATGATTGATATAAAGATCAGGAGGAGGTGAAAACTTCAGGGGGAATCTAGCACATACATACATGTCACTATCAAATGTGAATGGTGCGTTGTACTCTTTTTCTCTTACGATCAAGATTTAGTTTTTTCTCTCATAGGGTTTTTGTTCTTTGACGAGGTTTTTAACGAGGTGACATATCAACACCATAGGCATATCGACACGCAGCACAAGGGGGAGTGTTCTAGGATATTCCATATATGTGTCTTGGCCTCATGGCATCATGATATGTAGTTAAAATAAGATCATGTATTCATTATCATTATCATATTGGTACTATGTAATTCTCTATATAAAGGGCTCATATCAATGAATAATATGATGATTCTCTTGTTATCTTTGTCTATATACTTTATCCTTCATCACTTTGCTCTTTTTAAGTGCGGCTGGGATCCTTTATGTGTCAGCCATCCATATTTCAAAGAAAAGTTGGCAGTAGTTAAGCTAATTGAATCCAAAATTGTTAAAGCTAGGAAAGAAAATGTAAATCTTAACTGGAGGAACAACCAAAAGCATATCATCAATAAGGCATCTGACGAATTTAATGAACTTAGCCGAGCTATTAACATGTGGTGTGATTAGTTACTGCATATATGCTTAAGTTTTGTTCCTTAATTTTTATTTGGATTAACAGGAGTATATGGTCCATGGAATTTTGCTTTTGGAGACAAGTACTGAACAAGCATGGTATATTCTAAACTACGTGATTGCATATGGAGCTGAGGGGACTTATTCTCTTAGCTTCGTATAGTACTCGATTCGGTGCACAAAAGTAGTGTTGCAGTGATTTCATCAGGCTGATATAGTGATATATAGAATGTACGTGTTTGATAGGACTCGATCGATTCACAGTTTCACACTGCAGTGGAGATGGAATTGACAAAACTAAATGAAATGAGTTACAAGTCATTTGGAGTTTATATGCTTTTCTCCTTTTTCACCTCCTGCATGTGTTGATGAAGTAATCACTAGCTAGTTCTTTTCTGTTATCACTTATATATCTTGTTCTCTCTCTCATCATTCGACATTTTATGTTTATCAGTTTGTTGATATATTGTTGTTTTGTGATGAGAAGGTTGAATTCTGGTGTGTCTCAAATTCTCGATCAGTATCTGTACAAATAATATGATCACAAATAATATGATCGATTATATACTTGTTTAACAATTTGCAATTCTAATGTATTATTCCTTGTTATTCTTTTCATATTACTTGAGGTTAATTAATTTCTATCTAATGGGTGAGCATGACATTGGAAATGACTTCATCTCTTTGAGAAAATACTCACCAATCCATTATAATTATAAGTAAATTGTCCTATATATCAAGAACATTTCAGTAAAATGTGGACTAATACCCTTCGACATTTTCACCAGCTGGTATCCGCAATTTCAACATACTTTTAGCAAGTACTCCAATTCTCTTTGATTGCTTCATTGCTTGTTAACATACGATACAATGAATTGCAAGTTTGATTTACTTTTGTATCAGAATTACAGTGATATATACCAATAATATCATATACAGGACAAAAAAGGATCTTTAAGTTGATTAATTTCAGTTTACTCCCTGAGATTTGGAGTTAACATCGTTTGACTTCCCATACTTTTAATTTTGAAAATTTACCCCCTAAAGTCTTCAATTTTCATAAATCAGACATAATTGTTAAAATTTCGTCTAATTTAGAGGTTAAATGATAGCATGAAATCTTAGAAAAAAATGTCCTAAAGGACGATTTATGTTGCTATAAGACTATTTTAGTCATTTTAGTGAGTTATGAAATTAAAATTAAAGTCCGAATTAAACAAAATTTCAACAATTGGGCATGATTTATGAAAATTAAAAACTTTAGGGGTAGATTTTTAAAATTAAAAGTATGAGGAGTGAAATGGTGTTAACCTTAAACCTGAGGATGTAAACTGAAATTAATCCTCTTTCAAAGTAAAGCTTTTTTAATTGTCAAACATAAAATATTGTTAACACAGAATCTTTTTTTTTTTTTCCTTCTGCAAGACTGCACCCACTGAGAAGATCCTTCTTCTGTTTTGGACTATAAATACTACAAGGTTGCTTGACCTTTTCTCATCTCATTCGACAGAGGCCTCTAAGTTTGATAACACTTAGGCTTTGATCAATGGACAAGTTCAACTTTGTTAGAAATGGGATGACTAGATTGCCTCCTGGTTTTCGGTTCCAGCCCACCGATGAAGAACTTGTCTTTCAGTACCTAAGGTGCAAGGTCTTCTCATGCCCTCTACCTGCTTCCATTATTCCTGAGATCAATGTCTGTGTGTATGATCCTTGGGATTTTCCAGGTAAATAGTACTGCAAAATAGTACCTCATGTTCTTCAATCAGTGCACTCCACTACTAGGTAGTTTCGTATACTTGCTCCAATGATCGATAAACATGTTTTTTTTTTGTAGGTGATTTGGAGCACGAGAGATATTTCTTCAGCAACAAGGAATCAAAATACCCTAATGGGAACAGAACAAACAGAGTGACAAGTTCTGGTTATTGGAAAGCAACCGGTTCAGATAAGAAGATTGTATCTGCTAGGAGAAATAACATTGTAGGGAAGAAGAAGAGTCTGGTTTTCTTTAGAGGAAAAGCTCCAAATGGTTCTAAGACTGATTGGGTCATGCATGAATATTCTCTTGTCAATAACCTAGGAACTAGAGCTTTATCAACTGAGGTGTGTTTTACATAAATCAAGTTCATGCACACAATTTACTAATATAATGCATCAAGAAACATCATCTGATATTGCTGGTAATTTTTCTGCAGAACTCGATAAACCAGCAAGGAAATTGGGTTCTATGCCGAATATTTTTGAAGAAAAGAAGTTCTCACAAAGATGAGGATAATTTGCTGAATTATGGTGGCTTCAAAGTTAACAATGCTGAAAAGGGTCAGCTTCAGATTACTAGGACAAGTCCTGTGTCTTCATGCTCTTCTTGTTCGAGTTGCAGTGGCATCACAGAAGTCTCCTTGAGTCATGAAGCTGGTGAAGAAGAAATCAGTGGCTGCACTAAATTTTGATCCGTTTAATGTAGCATTACAAAATCAGAATGAATTTACTTCCAAAATGATTTTTGATTTTCATGTACTATTGTATCCAGTGCTCCAAATAGATTAAAGTTCTTCCTTAAACCCTAGTAATTTGAAGTTTAAACATTGGTTAGGGGATGTAAAATTTGGCTGTAAGGTCAGTTAGCTATATAAAATGAACTTGTTCTTGTACTTGAATTGATTCAGCATCCTTACTTGACACTGAGATAGTAAAAAGGTGAAGGGTGAGACATGCTACAGGAATCATTGGCTTTTTCAAATCAAAAGGCAATTGATTTTTCAAAGAGATCAAAAAAGAAGCAAAGCATATTTAAACTTTGGATAAAGAAATTCCTTATTGAGAGCACCGGGTCCAAAATGAAAGTTAAGCCAGTTAGAATATAGGCACTCACAGCCTTCACATGATGGGTTTGTTTTAGGCTCTTTCCTAGTTTTCAAACTAAAATTAAAGAAGGAATCCATTTACTTTAATTGTTTGGATTCCTTGCTTCATTTTTACAACTCAATTTCTTTCTGGAATTAATGGACACATAACTATAGTACAGAGTGACTAAAGCCTCAGTTTGGTTTGTGGATCGAAGGCTTGGAATCAGAAACAGATTAATTTTCTCAAACTAAAGCCATATAGCCTTTTTCACTTTTTATTCCGGAAACTAAACAAGTAAATAGGCGAACTGCAGTAAATTTGGACTTTCATCTTTTTGAGTAACGCCGAAGTAATCACATTTTTGAACCACATTACCTGAAATCACTGAACTTACCTCGTTCTTCGACAAATGGTGTGATCTGAGAGATGTTCTGACTTTTTGTTGAAGCTGGCACAAATTGTTGTTAGCCATAAACAGGAGCTTACATACATTTCTCTCTTGACTAGCTCTCTCAAATTTCAACAGCCGAAAAACATGTCTGCAACTACAAAAATAGTTAGACATCGTTCTGATAATTACAGGCAGGACAACTGGAAAAACAATCATAAGTTTACAAATATAGGAATTACAGAATACTAACTATTTGCTAAAATTAACCTCCCAGATGTAAAATACAATTCAGCAAAACCAAATATATGAAATTATTACACTTGTTGTCTATCTGACATAGATCATGAAGTTTATCCTAAAATTAAATAACTGCCTCTGACCCTTCTGTTTCAAAATCACCATCCTAGCTCATAGTTTCTTTAATTTCTTCAGCATTTTCTTCCCTCACCATTGTGGCCTAAACCCCATTGTTCCCCCCCCCCCCCCCCCCCCCCCTCTCAAAATGGGGGGCCATAACTCAAAGCTCACCCCAGAAGCTGAAGCCATGCCTCCTAAAATACGTCCACTCCTACAGCGAAAGTACGAGGAGATCAAAGCCCGGATAAGGGCAGGAAAACTAAAAACTGATGCTGCACCCTCCAAGAAACAACTACTTAAGCCTGAAGATAATGAAGAGGAGGAGGATACCTCTGTGTTTCAATCGTTACAATCTTCACCTGATCATAGTGTAACATCTCCAAAGGTACAAACAGTACCAGAGAAGAAGAGTTCAAAGGTTGCACCAGTTTTGGTAGATCATGATGAGATTAAGGACCATAAAAAGGAGGAAAATAAACCAGACAACAGCATTAAAGAAAATAATGAGAAAGAAAGTGGGAAAGAGGCAAAGGTTGTGCCTGTGTACATAGGAGGGGTTTTTGCATTGGAGCAAGCCACAGATGGAGAGGAAGAGAATGAAGATCAAGAAGATATGAGGAATATCAACTACGAAATGTGGGATTCATCGCCAAGTTTCCGAGTTTATTGCCAAGATGAACCAACGGAATTTGAAAAAGAATTGGAAAAGCAAACTGACAAGGATGCAAGTAAGTAATGTAGAAATTTGAGTATAAATGTGTAGATCATCATAGGAACAGTTTGTAGTAATCCATGCAAATATGCAGGTAAAGATGACAACATTAACAGCAGAAATGAGGAAAAGAACCACCAAAAAACGCCAAGTGCCAACAGCAGTGTTGATAGCATGCCTGATAACAATGTACATACCTCATTCTTTTTTCTCATAAATATAAAAAGGGAAGGTTTAGGGGATTCTGTTCTATAATGTTCTCAATTTCATATATCAGGACCAGGACACCAAAACAAAGAAGAAATCAAGGAGAAGAAGAATGAAAATTCCATTCCATATGGGAGGAGCAGCAGACTGTTCTGTAAAGAATCTGTTGAATGTTAGAGGTTGCGCTGGCGCTGGCCACGACAGAGACATCCTTCTTGATGAGAAATCTGCAGCGACGTGATTATGATGGAACCATTAGCTTGAGATACGTTGTTGACCCATACCTGATAGCTTCAGCTTTAAGTGGTTGTCTAACATGGTATCACAGCTCTGATTCCAAGAGCTCCTCGACTTAAAGATCGTTGCCCATTGGTCAAGTTAGCATGTTAACCTGAAGGCTGGACTGCATGCATGCTCACTGTGCAGAATCAAGAGGTGCACAAGAAATGGTGTGTTAGCATGAGTGTTCTGTTTAAGATGGATAGTGATAGCATTCTCAGATTTCTCTTTCCATCTCTAGTGTTGTACTTTCTCTGCCATTTGGATTTCTTTTCCTTCAAATTATGTCTCATCAGTCGAGTCCTTTTGCAAAGGTAGGAAGTTTATCAGATCAAGAATGTGTCATAATGTAATCAGAAAAAGCATTATGAATACATTTCACAGTTATTGACAAGGATAAAATATCTGCAGATGGGGCACTAAAACAATGTAGACTTCAGGTAAGGCACAGCTATCTAATAATTTAGAAAATCAAACACAAAAAATTATATGCAAGCAATTAGATTATGAGACCATAAAAAGGATACTAACCAATAATCCTAGATATGTAGAAGAAACTTCTCTTTGCTGATCATTCCAGAACTAGATAGAACTTGTATATCTCAAAAAGAAAATGGCACTCGTGAAATAGAAGAAAGCAATATATAATGAAACATTCTACACAATCTACAAATTGATAAACCAAAAATACTAGAGAAATACGATACAAGCTGAAATATTAGTTGACAGCACAAACGAAAGCATTACTTGTACAGAACAACAAGAAAAATCAGCAGAAAGAAAGCCAGCATCAAAAACAAAAAGAAACTTCAAACGAAATACTATTTGACAATCAGGATCTATATTATTGTAAACACATAGCTAACCCACAAGGGTAGCTAGACAGTCTTGAGAAACTCCTCATCCTCCATAAAGGTTTCCAGATTCTTGACTTTCATCAAGAAATCAACTGCTTCCTCATTGAAGTCTAGCAAAGCCGCCACCTTGATCAGCTCAGAGAGTGAATCTATATGATCAGTGCTCTCCCATAACACAATCTCAGATATTGCTTCAGAGAAAAAAGTAGCAAACTCAATGGAACTCTTCTGTCCTCCAGACTTGTCCATTTTCTGAGTGAAGATCCTTGAATTTTCTCTATCAAACCGCATCTTTCGGCTTCCTTCCACAGTCAAAACTTTCCCAGACGTTAGTGATAGATTATATCTTACAGTGATTGGTTCAGTCGTCTCCACCACAGTCACATTCAGAAGGCCGTCAACAGCTTTGCGCCTCTTATCTGATTCCATTTCCATGGCAGGAGCAGCAAGAAAACCGAGAATCAGTTTGAAAAGCGGTGTCTTAATCAACTTTTCCCTTGGAAAAGACTCCACTAGAGCATCATTTGCAAGAGATAACTCTTCCTTCTGTACAGATTCATAAATAGTGCGAACACCAATTTTCCGATACATATCAAGCAACTTGGTCCTTGGAATGGAAGGCAAACTAGGCTGAGGGAACCAAACAAAAATTGACTCGCGAGAAGACTGCTCGAATAGATACTTCAGTAGAAGGTCATCAGCGATGAAAACATCGCACTTGTTGCGCAACAAGATTTCAACAGATCCTGAATTGACAGGTACCTTCACCAAGGCATCCGCAAGAGTTCTTTCGGTTTTTGAATTCCAGTGCTTTGAAACATAACTCCAGAACTTGCAACAATCAGCATTTGACAAACCACTTTCAGAACTTTCCCAAACCTTCCAAACCTTCAAGTAGTCATCAAGTGTGGGATTGGATTTAACTCCAAAAGCACAGGAGAAAAAAGGTAGAAGTTTATGCCCATAATGTTTCTCCAAAACAGTCAACTGCAAACCAAACAGCTCGTCCTTGTCATAAATAACACATTCATCAGGACGAACCCACTCCCCTTTCGGAATCCAGATCCACCGAGCAGTATCAGTGTCAGGCTTCCACTTGAACGCACTCAAGTAACTATAAAGTCGAACAAAAGCTTCCATCTCATTATGATTATCAAGGTGCCCAGCAATCAAGGAACATCCTTCTTCAGCTTCAACAACAACCCCCAATGCAGAGAGCTCATTTTTGTATGTTGCAATTTTAGCACCATAAAACTCCTCATCAATGAAAGGCCCATCAGTCCGCTTCAAATATAAGCCAAATTTTGAATCATACAGCAAGGACTCTTTGGGTGATCTATAACCAGCATGAGTCTTTATCCATGCTTGAGAAACTTTCTTCATGAAATCAGACTCAGGAGGAAAGGTGTGACCTTTATCCTGTAGTACTCTAATGCACTCCAGCAACGCAAGTGCATTTACAGGAAAAATACGGCTGGAATCCCTATGGAGATAAAGACAAGAGGCCACAAACTTGACTCCTTCCTTGTAATCTACGACAACCCCCATGCTCTTCAGCTCTTTTCTGTACTCGTGTATGTTCTTTCCATAGTGACTGTCAGAATCATCAATGAAAGGAAGCAGAGTTATTGGGGATATAGATTCCCACTCGGGACTAAAGAGAATGCATTCCCTTGGAGTTTTATAATCACCGAGACGAGTACGCAACCACTTGGCCTCACCAATACAGCTTTTAAGATCAGCAGGAAACTTATATGAAGTCCCCTTCAGCGTTCTGTAACACAAAAGCAATGATGCAACATTTTCCTTGGTGAGGGAAGTTTTCGATGCATACTGCCTGAAATATTGAGCAAATACTTTTGCAGCCTCTTCAAAATCAACCGCCACTCCAATCTTTCTCAGTGCATCTCTGTACAAGAAAACGTTGCTTCCGTAGAATTCATGATCAATCAGAGGAAGACCACCGACGACCTGAAGAATGCAACCCCATTCGTGATGAAACAAGAGACATTCCCCTGGACACTTGTAACCGATACTTGTCTTCAGGCACTTGGCTCCTTTCAGTGCATTAACAAGTTTATCAGATGATTTAGAAAGAATCATACACTTGAGCATTAAGATAACAACCTCAGGTGTCCAAGAAGTTATGCAAGATGGTGACTTCAGGTTGTCAATTATTAGTTGGTAACTGCTGTTGAAGGAGATGACCACACCGAGCAACTCAAGTTCAGTTCTGAAATTACAGATTTCGGCACCGTAGAAGTCCTGATCAATGAAGGGAATATTGCTAATTTTGGAGGCAACATTCCACTCTTTATCTGATAAAACAGATCCTACAGGAGACCTGTAGCCAAGGGAAGTCTTCAGCCAGTTCTCTTTTTTAATAGCAGAGATAAAATCAGCTGGAGAAAGACATTTGTCCCTTAAAAACTTGATAAAACGCAGAATGGAGAATACTTTTTCTCTTGTTAAAGAGGATGAAGCTGCCAGAGACATGAAATGCTTCCCGATGAATTCACATGCTTCGCTATATTCAAACATGACCCCAATTGTCTTTAGCTCCTCCTTGTATTCACTAATGCTCTCGCCATAAAAGCTCTTATCAATCAATGGAATGTCAACAGAAACGGATCCATTCTGCAGAGTATCTCCCCATGATGAGGTCAGCAGAAATGACTGGGACGGTGGCTTATAACCAGGGGAACCATTCAAAGTAACTTTCAGCCAATGACCTTCCTTCATGCAGGTCAAAAACTTCTGAGGGAAGTGAGCCCTTTTATATTTAAGCTGACGAATCCAATCCAAAAGCAGAAAGGCATTCTGCTTAGTAAGTGGTCCAGATACAGATGAGAAACCATCAGTTGGAGCAGAAATATGAGGGACGTCCAAAGCAGCAGTATGTTTTATAAGAAACTCAAGAAGCTTCTTCTGTGGTGTAAAATTGCCAGCAAAATAGCCAGAATTCATGTAATGATCTCCTAATTCAACATAGCCTTCGTTTCTCCACAGATTGGAATCAGTCAATCCCGCCCATTTGCTTCCATTGGCAGGGACAATAACCCCTCTTCTACTCTTGATGACATTCCCGTAGCTATCCACTAGTGGCATATATCCACATAACTTTTCAACTTCCCCGCTAGTGAGAAAATCGTTGTTGAATGACTGATATAAGAAGCGAACATATGCAACAACAAGCTTCCGCTCGTTAAGAGAATTCACAAGGAGATCAACTGCATATGTGCTGACATCAACAGAACCAACCTCAACCTGATCGGCCAGCCATTTCTTCAACGTATCCTTCCTAGCGCATGCCCAGATAGCTTCCTGTGTGGCTTTCGGCATAAAGGAAAGACAAGTCACAGATGAAAATTCCCGGTTGCAATCAATCAGCCATGAAACATAAGGAAAATGGCTCGATAAGCGAACTCTGCATTCACCCTTCTGGATTTCACTTATGCTGCACAAAGAGTCTGCACACTTTATCAATGGTATGTTCTTCATGTTGGTGCGGCAGAATTTAGAACCCCAATTGTCAGCAATAAACAGTAGAAGCTCCAAGTACACATCTTCTGACACTCCATCAACAAGATTGGAAGTACCCTGGATGCATTTAACATACCAGTCATCATGCACTGGTTCAACTCCAAGAAAACTGAGTATAGGATCATATTCCTTGCTGTCGAAGGAATAAGACAGAACAAATCTTTCATGTGATGAAAGATTGATCAGGCTTACACCTTGATCCCTCGCCTTCCTCAAAATAGTCCAAAAGGCAGGCATTAATCTTCCCACTTCACGAGGCTTGTGGAAGAACCTCTGCTCCATTTCAGGCTCAACTGGTATGATGTCTTCGTCAATCATCTTCCCTCTTATTGAGTCTCTTACAACATTTAATTCTTTATAGGAAGAAGCCTGAACAGGCAAGAATCTGAACATAGGAGGCAAACTTGATGCCGGTGCACCTTCCACAGTTTTCACAAGAGAGTTAAAGGCATGGGAAAATGCAGTGGGCACACACTCAAGAATCCCTTGATTCCACTTGTTGTCAAGTAGGATTGTCTCTCTTGAAGATGCTAAAAGAAAATCCGCCTGTATTATGAACGGAAAGTTGGTGATCATCTCTGTGGGAAGAAATGCATAAACACCAGGCGATGAGTTCATTGCTCTTCGAAGACGTTCTCCATTTGGAAATGCAAGAGTGATCACCCACTCATCCACCTCCATTCTCCTCTCAACTCTGAATTCCCGCCTGACAGGAAACGTTTGTTTCCACATGTAGTAACTGCATTCTCCATTACCATTATTTTCTTCAGCTGAAAGACGCAGAGTGTAGGATTGAGCATTAATGTTCTTCCTGCTAACAAAATCCGTCTGGCTTGCTATCTCAATTGCACTCACAGTGTTCTGCCTTGGATCCTCTTTGTCTTCCCTCACAGAGAGCCGTTTAATCTTCGATAGGAACAGGAGAACTTCCGGATGAATGATTGAGAGTTGCTTCTTCACAGCTTCAACCTTGTCAAGCTTTAGAGGTAAGACCAGTGTTGTGGTAGGAAAGGCAGTAGCAGAACCATATATCTTTTGTATATCAGAGAGAGTGGGATTCTGCTCAACCCATTCAGGTACTATGTAGCCAACATTGCATTGTGAACAAGGCTCTTCACTAAACCTGATCTGATAACCATTACTAAATATGTAAGGCTGAGCAGTGATCAGAAACACACTCTTGAAGCCAATTCCTGTTTATTAACCAGAAATTTTACTGAATTAGCAAAACAAAACCAACTGAAACAGAAGGAAGCAGATTATCTCAGCTAGGTATATTACTCGTTCTTATACCCACCCTATACTCCTATAGGAATTCCAATCACCAAGTATTAGCAACAGGCATCCTATAGTATTATGCAATCCAAATTTTGTTTGTAGTTGCAATCCAACTACTCATTCTCCACCACCAAACAGGAGTGATTGAAACGTGAAATTACTAAACTATTCGACTTTGGAGCAACTACATAATCAAAAATGGCCTGCAATAAACATGCATATGATGTAAAAGCAATAACATTACATGACTTCCATAAAATTCAATGACAAGCATTAGAAAAAAAGAAGCACCCCAGTTAAAGTTAGTATGCAAGTTGAACCAAACAGATTCAACTTTACAATATTATCTGGATCATAGCTAGGTTTCTTCTGTTTCTAATATTTTTCTGAAAATATGGGGAAGAAGTTTGTATATATGTGACATTTTACAGTGATGTCCAAGTCTCTAATATAATCATCTCATTTTTAGTCTAATCAGGTTTGTATGCACTTCATAACCAATGCTCCTGTGAATTGAGTTCAGAATTGTTAATCTACTTCAGAAACCAAACGCATTGTGCATTTCAGGTCATAGAAAGATATATAGGCTAAATTCTAATATGAATGACTTACCTTTCTCCCCGATATAACCACACTTCCTGTTGCCTTTCTTGGTGGACCGTCCAACACTGCATATGGAGTCTATGTTTTTGGGAGAAAACCCCTTCTCATTATTGAAAACCAGCAATGTGGCTGGAGCCCCTGTAGCCGTTATATCGCGGGAAGTAATCACAAACTCAAGGGATGGATCAACCCCCTCCAGGTACTCGTTGTCTTCTGCATTCTGCAACGTAAGTAATTTAACCATCATTTGGTATTGGAATCATTCATGCTTATAAATGTACTGTGAAAGAATCTAAAGGTATTTCTAAATCAAGTAACTGCATCCACTTGATCTATACCAAGTTACCATGGCTGATCAATTAAGGTTCACAGTCACTATCTTCAAAATTAATCCCTTGCTTTAACCCAATGAACCAAGATACCTAAACGCAATGTTGTAAACTAGTGACCACAAAATTAGACAAGTAAAAACAGGAGATTATCAAGCAATTAGAATTGTTTTGTTTTTTATTTTTTTTATTTTATTGAAATCACACAGATTCTTCAAAAAAACACATTCTAGACCCATGCCAGAGACTAATTCGTCCCGGAGGATCATGTCACAACTTCCTCCCCTAACCACCAAGAATATATATGGGCTTTCACACCTAGACGACTAGACTCTTACCAACTCAACCACATGATGTGGGTGGTTATCAAGTAATTAGACATAGTTTATCAACATTCACCAGCACAACTACTCATATGTTCCTCAAATCTTCCTTAAATTCATGTTCATCAATAAATGTTGGAAAAGTTACAAACTTTATACCATTCAGAAGCATATTGATAGTAAAGTAATGGGCGTTAATATTCAGAATAATCAGGAAGGAAGGAAGAAGCCATGTAAGTGAAAAGTAACCTGAACGAGTTCCATGAAAAAGTGGACGACTTTAGCGTAAAGCTCGCCGGAGAGGTTCTTGACGGCCTGGTGAAGATCCTCCGTTAAAGGGTTGAGCTTTTCTCCAATGGAGAACTTGGTCTTCCGTATATCTTCTATGTGCTCTCTCGGCGTCATTGCCGTCGCCATAATCGTATGATTGTTGGCAACACACAAATGCTCAGTCTTGGTTTTTTCAGAGAAAAGAGTAGACACAGAAGACTACTCTGGGTCACTATAACTACTCTGGGTGTTTCCAGTATGGTACAATAATATGGCATATTATTGTGCATCAAATTCTCTTTCACTTTTTCGTCAGAAAAAAAAAAAAAAAAAAAATCTCTCTTTCACTTTAGGACATTAGAATGAAAGATTCGTAAAACAAAGTAACAAACAAGACTTTTGGTGTAGTGGCATAATTGATGATATGTCTAGTTCATATTTTTTTTTGAAAAGAAAATGGAGTCAAGCTCCGATCATATTCATAACAACGTCTCTTGTTAATCTAGGAAATGGTTACCCCATATTACAAATCATTGCTTGATTATCAGCTAAAGCAGAGCAAAACCTATTCTACCCAACAATTGTCAAAGACAATCATATTATTCACTAACAAAAAAAAAACCTAGAAAAAAAAAGTATTAAAGAAACAACTACTCTTAAATCCTATCCTAATCAAAAATGAGTCCACTGTAAAGATTGTTTAGACGCTTAAGACCCTAATAGTGTATGTTTCGATATGTTTAGTTCATATTATTAGTGTAATACTATTATATATTAGTTAAAAAATTTCACGAGACAACAATTTATTTGTTCGATGTGTGAGGCAACAATTTATTCGTTCGATGTGTATATTTAAAATTATTAATGATATTTTCATTTGATGATTGTCCTAAAGTCTATTGAGCTACTATTGAAGTCATGAGCTTTAGACTTTAGAGACTCATTGGATGAGAGTTGTGAGACTTTGTATCTGAATGATATCTTTCTACTTTCCTGACCTTAAAAGCAGACAACGAGGGCATTTCCATGTAACATAGTTTTCTTTAGCTAAAGTAAGAGATTAAAGATGGTGAGTTTTGTTTCTTATGTTGTCACCTACTGATGTGCAAGGAGTGATATAATTGCTCTTATTACGTACTCTACCGGCATGTATTAGTGTATTATATGTTTTTTTAATTAAATAAATAATTTCATTACTTATCTACGGCCTACTCATAAAGACAGAAATGGAAAACCTTCACAAGGAAGGTAACGGTAGAAGAAAGTGAAGACAAACATGACGTGGAATAATAGTGAGATTTGTACGAAAAGCAAGAGGTTGATGAGCCCCTTATCTTTTCTATGTGCTCTTTCGGCGTAGCCATCTCAGTCCCTTCCTCTTCGCCAACACAAAACACACTGGCTTCTGACAGTGAGAGAGCACTAGACGGAAAGATGGTTATAGGACTGATGGTGTTGCTTATATATCTTTGAGAGAAGATGGCAAGTTATTGCTGGACAAGTTTCAATTAAAGCATGCGTGCATGAGCTTAATTAGATTGCTGATACCGAAAAGTCTAGTCTTTCTGTAGTTTTAGAGATGGGAACATGCAGATACCAAGAACCCTTTTCACTATCCCAAAGGAAGACCCTCCTCATCTTCTGCGTTACAATTGCATGATTCATTAATATGACACTTGAATGGAAACAGTTACAGTTACGAGTTTCCACCCTTTCAACTCTTTGTAATTTTAAAATTAATAGGTTGGGTGCACCATTCCTCAGTCTTGCACTCCGTTTTCCAATTTCATAGTGTCCTTCAACCTAGGCCAACTGTTAACTTTAGGTTGATGGAAAGAAAATTAGTTCCTTGGTCACTTCTATGTACATAAGTAAATTTTTTACTAGTTTCCCTTTGTTTGGGAACGTCGGATTCATAACAGCGATTGAACCAGTTAACAGATTCATAACAGCGTTTGTTCTCGTTGTTAGTGAACAGTAATAAAATGAAGACCAGAGTCTATAGCTCTGTTCTCTGCCTTTGTATTCAAATGCTATTGTGGCCGCCATAGTTCCTCTGCTCAGATCTATTCCTATCAATCTTCTACTATAATTATCTAAGCTACACCTGGAAAGCTAGTCTTGTGGGAGGCACCTCAGAGGTTAATCCATAAACAATTTTAAGCTCGAAGAATCTGATCCACTTCTGCACAGAGAGGATGAAGTTTCAGGCCATTTATTCGATCTCCACCGTCGACTGATGCCTGATGGAAGTCGGTTACGATGATACGAAGCAAACAATGGTGGTCCACCGCCACTATATTATCAGACGAGGAGGATCAAGGCGGGTCATGCTTTCGGGTCAAAGCTTTGGTGCTTCCGCACGGATACAAATTTACTCCCTGTCTTATTTTCCTACCTTCATCTTTATCTATTTAAATGCATGACACATGTCCTATGTTATTTAATTCATCTAACAATGGTTACCAATATAAATCTAAAATTATTTATTTAATTTAAATTTGTAAGATTGGGTATTGAGTTTTAAGATATAGGGTTTTGGGTTTTGGGGTTTAGGGTTTGGGGTTTAGGGTTTATTCTTTTATCATAATTAGCTAAACCATAATTAAGTAAAACCCTAAACCCCAAACCTTAAAACCTTAAAACCCTAAACCCTAAACCCCAAACCCCAAACCACAAACCTTAAAACCTTAAACCCTAAATGTCCAACCTCTCAAATTTATATTAAATAAATAATTTATATTGTTAACTATGGTTAGGTGAGTTAATAAAAATGGACATGTGTCATGCATTTAAATAGGTGGGGATGAAAGTGGGGAAGTAAGAGTGAAGAGCAAATTTATATCCGCTTATGCACGATCTCGTCTGAAGGTTAAGTGTTGAATTAAAAATTAACTTGTTTATACCGTGTTGATTAGCTTGTTTGGGATTTAATTATTTTAACAGTGGTTAACATCGATGTTAGTGCATATATACTAAATGCTAGATATCAAATAAACGGCTCAGATTGAATTATAATAACCGGTTCACTTGAACCTTGATGCATTGAAGAACTTTCGAAGAAAATAACATTAATTTACTAATTATATCCTTAGTATTAAAATATAAATATTCAAGATTCAAAATTATAGGGATAATGTGCAATTAATGTTAGGAAAGTATGAGAGAGATTGAATCCCATGGTATGTGGGAGGATCCAATTTCTCATCTATGTTCTCTTATTGTAGTAAAGTCTTTCTTTTTCTTAGGTGTACCAAACAAAAGAAAGGAACTACTTTCCCTTCCTAACCTCTACAATCCGTAAACCAAACGAGGCCCTACAGTCGATAATTCTTTTAACCAATGACATTAGATGGCATTCATATGGCTAAAGGTGTTAACTAAATAACTTGTGCTGCTTAGCAACATTGTAGGATTTGTAGGATTGGCGGGTGACCTGGAGTAATTGCTTGCACCATATTTCACACATGCATTTTCGGTCATTTCATATTTTCAGAAAATGTAATCAAGTGGCGAATGCGCTTGCTAATATTGGGTTGTCATTGACTGGCATGTCTTAATGGGATGTTCCTCTTCCTTCCATTGTTGATCATTGCCTGCTTCTTCAAGTTCATCAGCGATTTCTTTGAAGTAGTTTTCCATATTATTGTATTCGTACGCGTGCTCATATCTGCGGCTATCCAGGTTTTGGAGGCGAGCCTTGAGCCAAAAGGTTTTCCAAGTGTAACCACAGAGCTTGTCCGCTTGTGAAATCTTTTGTGTGCCGGAGAAGGCTTGGAGATAAGCTTGCATTGATCCAAGTTAGAAACATTTTGTCATGTTTTGGTCACGATCCTCAGCAGCAAGGGCAGAGAGGTAACTTAGCAATATCAAAAGTAAACAACGGGTGCGGGGTGTGTCACTGCGCGGGCTCGGAATGAGAACGCGCTAGTGCTTGACTTCTAATCAAACGAAGGGGCTCCGGTGCCACCTCGCAGACGAGGGATTACAAGTAGCTCTCATATTCGCTTGCAATTGATACTCACTATGGGTAGCGAGCAAAGCAATTAATCGAGACAGTAAGTACAGGCGAGACCAAACGGGCTCTGAAAGCTAAGGCGAGATGCATTTTAGCGTTAGAGTTTCGAGAAGCTCGAAGAGTTGTTGAGTTGTGTATGATTTGATTATGTGTGTAAATGATCCTCGAACTCCCTTTTATAGGGGTTCATAACCAACTGATAAAGATGTAACCACAATTCAATTCGAACTCAAAAATTAGAGTAACACAAGGACACGTCTTGCTCGCGAACTAAACATCTAGATGGCACGTGTACAATCACACAACCAAACTCCGCCTAGGTCACAAGTATTATCCCCGCGTTATCAAAAACTTTGTAGTCTTCTATGCGAACTCAAATAACAAAAGTCTCCTTACCCCGCGCTGCGCTATAGTCCTCGTAGGAAACCACCTCGCGCGTTTCCGAAGTTCGCGCTCTTTAGCAGGCTTTTAATTTAAAAAAGGTCACAGGTACTTACCCAAATGGTATCCAAAACTTATTATCTAGTCTTGGACCGAAATATCGACTGAGCTCAAACATGTCCCTCTTGATCCAATTGGTATAGGCAGGGTTTTCAACACTGCATCCTTGTTTATTCTCTTCTTCACTAGTCAGGAACCGTGGTGGACACTGCTCTCTTCCTTCGGCGAGATTCAGCATGTCATAAGCCTCCAGAACTAGAACGAACAAGGATTTCCAGAGTAGATAATTACGGTAGGTCAGTTGGATTGTCATAAGTTGAGGCGCCAGAGGTTGAAGAAAGGTTGAGGAGGATGATGATGAGCCGGCCGTGACAGGTGGCGGCGATATTTGTGACATCTCTAGCACTAGCTGATGATGGGAATCTTCAGCCATGTTGAATTGTTGATCAGTGTAATACCTTGGCATGCAAGTTTAAGGGAAAAAATATATAGGATCTCTCTATCATATATGTAGTAGTTAGGGGCGGATCTACACTTAGGCCCGACGTGGTCCAGACCCCTCCTTAGGTTTTGAGATTATATGACTTTTGGTTCTTAATTAGCTACTTAATATTGATTATGGGTTTAAATCTTCATTAAATCTATCATTGAACCCCCTAAATTTTTGACTAGCCAATCAGTTTTTGAGAAATCGATCATATTATGAAAGATAATTATTAAATTGATGAGTCTTTATGTCTTAGCAATCAAAATAGATATTGATTCTTGATTCTATTAAATAGTAAATTGAAGAGTCTTTGGTCCCGTTTGGTTAGCAGATAGGTAAATGATTTATATTCCTTTCCGTATTAATATAAAATATAAAAAAATTTGGTATTTTCATGTAGGTTTTTGGTTGATATTGTAATTAAATTAAAAATTTATTTCCATTCCTATTACACAATATTTCCCTTTAATTAATACGGAAAACAAACAAACTTGCTGCTCATCAATTCTCAGATTTGTTGAAGCTTCCAATAGCTAATTGATCAGGATGAAGTCTTGCAAAATGATTACAAATTGTACTTCAAACTTTCAAAAGCTAATTTGTACTTCAACCTTCATTATCTTGCTGAGAGGTTCTGACTTCTAAAATGATTACAAATTAAACTTTCCCGTCAATTTTGTTCATGAACACAATCACTATGTATACATTGCATGATATCATGGACAGAATCCCCGAGAGACTGAAAACAAATTGGATCAATTATGTGAACTGGGTAGCCCGATCGGAGGTGGTGGTGGTGATTGAAAGATGCGCTGTGCCGCTAGTATCGACTCCAAGAGCAAAGGACCTCCTTCTCCACCACCACCATGACGCCCCCATCTTGCGAACTTGTCTGTTCATCATCTTGTACTCCATCTCCTCCTTACCTATACATATTAATATGATACACATGCAAATATATATATATAATATCTTAGCTGTGAACTGTGAGGGTTTAACTCAAAAGATTAAACTTCAGCATGAGTTACCTGTGAAAAACATGCAGCAGCTCCATACAAACACAATCAGGAGGGCCAGATTATTGAAGAAGAGGATCATATGTTTCTTATTCTTAACTACTTGGTTAATAATCCTCATCATCGATCTTTGAGTTCTTGATCGACCTGGGGAAAACACATGCAACAATCCCTCCCTTTTACTTAATTATCTTCATGGTTTAAGTTCTATATATATATATATATATATCATCATCTTTCATAGTCAAACTTGGAATTAGTATGCAGTCATATAGCTAGCAAAACCATTTTTCAAATATTGACGCAAAAGAATGTCCTGGTGAAGAACGTATGTTCAACTACACTAGTATATAGATGGAAGATTTTAATGGCTTTGAAAATGTCCAAATCTGGTCTAATCGGATAGTTAAGCAGCCATGGCACATAATCTTTGATTTTCAATATATGCAAGCTGTCCCTCAATGCATCACTTATGCATCATCACTTCAAAATGGGGAATTGTCACAAGGAAGCTTTTTCTTCAAATTACTGTACAAGCTAAGTGGAACTCCACTAAGTGAGTGTCCAGCGAGGTTCTATTGAACTGTGGATTTTACAGCAGAATACTTATATAGAGAGTTTATATTACAACCAATGGGAACAATGAAGGGAAAAAAATGCATTCAAAAACCAAGCTGAGCTTGACAGAGAAAAAATAAAACCTAACTCGAAGGGGGAGGGGGGGGGGGGGGGGGGGGATGACATAAGTAATGCATTCTCTACTTTCAGCTTTCAAAAACCCTCGGGAATTGATTATTTACTACGGCTAAATAATAGATTCATTGATAGCCCTATCGAGGAGGGCTTAAACGCCTGGATGAATTTCCTGGAAGGAGCCCTTGTAGGGTTTTCTCTGTTGGTTTTCCTCCGCCTTGAAGAACCCCCAGCTGCTCCCATGCTTTTAACAGATGCCGAAGACTTGGTGTTGAAAACCACTGATCCAAATGAAGCATCACTAGTTACAAATGACAGAGGGCCTTTATGTGATGCTTCTTGGGGGTATCCAACAGCTCCATCCTGATGTGGGGGCGGGAATTTCTCACTCTTGCTCTTGGTGTTTGTTTGTGTCATTGCTCTCCACCTCTGGAAATCAGCAAAGAACCACATATTTAAGTAAAATGTTAACTGAAATACCAAGTCTAATATCAAGACTTGATGATGCCACAACTACCACTGTTATTAAACTGAGTGTACTTGTGGCTGCTTCTCTTTCCTCAATTAACATATAAGAAGACATCATAAGGACAGAAACAGTAGGATGCTCAATGTAAAACGAATCTGACCATCTGATCCACCACATTTTTTGACAGCAACACTTTATTGCCATGGCATGATATAAAAGTATACAAAATCCTATTATTTAGTGCAATGCAACTAGGGACCAATGGGACTCAAAGACATAATATTCAAAGTAGGGAGTTCAGATTTGACAATCAGGATCATCTCAGAATACTATAACTAACTAACTTGACAAGCATAGAGGTTAGATCTTGATGTAACTAAGAATGCTGGCAAAGTAAAACGGTTGATGAGAGAGAGAGAGAGAGAGAGAGAGATGTTTCCACATACGTCTAAGTTTCCTTGATTCTCTGCATTAGCTTCTGGAACAGGAATTGCTCGACCAGCTCGGTCACGAGCGTTAACTTTCTTTGGAGCATCAGCATTAGGCTTCCCACTTAGACCTCTTTGCCTGCGCACAATAGATATTATCTGTCAATAAGCCAAACGAATCCAGAAAATAGTAAACATAAAGAAGATTAAAAGTTAGACCTTCTAGATTCTGCATCTCGTAACTTTACATCCATTTCCTTGCTGGGAGGATATTTTGGTAAACTTGATGGCTCACAAGCAAAAGGCTCAGTAGTAAAGAACTGTTACCCAGATCACAAAATATACAATTAGATAAATTTTAGAAAGAAACATAAGTTTAAAGAAGATATATGGAGCTGACACTAAGTTCAAAAAAGTTCTTGAATTAACCAACCATCCTGATGATGCCTTTCCTTCTCAAAACATAAATAGATAATAACAATACTATTTCCTCGAAAGAAAAATACAAATTAACTATAGAATGCTTACTTCACTGTTTAAAGCAGCAGTAGCAGTGCCTCGTCCATCAGAGTCTATTGAGAGAAGAGAATCAATTAAAGGTAGGGAAGAAGGTGGGAAGTCCTTGAATGTTTCTGCCAAGCAGCGTTTGTATGGCTGCTGTGGTTTAAAAAGTGTTGCATTTGGCAGTTTATATTTTTTCCAGTATTCCTCAGATGGTGACCCACATAACTTGAATATCTTATGCAGTTGTTCAACCTAAAAAGGAAAATAATTGATAGGTGTTTGTCAACTTGAAGATTATGTATGAAAACAAAAATGGATAACATCTCACATTAATTGTTGCATTCTAGTTGTATACTTAGAGTCACAGATTTTTAGAAAGTATGGATCAGTAGATGAATTATCAAGATACAGAACAACTTATCAATAAGAACAGAAATCTTCAGAACCCATAAGCTTAAGAAACAGCCAGATTGAAGAAAAGGCAATCATAATACCTCTGTCCGTCCTGGCATAATAGGCTTCCCAGAAAGCAACTCTGCCAAAATGCAGCCAGCACTCCAAAGGTCAACACCAACTCCATAGTAAGTGGCCCCAAGAAGAAGCTCAGGCGGTCGGTACCAGAGAGTAACTACTCGACTAGTCATAGGTTGCTTTTGATGAGGATCAAAAAATGTAGCCAGTCCAAAATCAGCTATTTTTAGAACTCCTTCGTTGTCAATTAGCAGATTAGAACCCTTGATGTCACGATGCAAGACTCCATGGTTGTGGCAATGCTCAAGTCCGGACAGTAACTGTTTCATATAGCACTTGACCTGCCACAGGGATTATCGTGAGAAACAAACCAGCCTCTAAATGTCATATTTCTGTGTATGTGAATAAGAAAGCCACACAAAGCATATTCAAATTGCGTGGGAAGCCACATACAAGCATACCAACAAAGTGCTAGATTGCATTTCTGTACGATACAATTTTTAAGTCCATTTATCATTTTCAAGTAAGTGGACTTTCAAGCATAACTATATAATAAGCCATCAACAATATATGGATGATTCGGCAGAGAAAGTGGAAACCTGACAGCTTATTGCTCGTGCAACCAGGATGGAGGAAAATGATAATGACAATATGTAGTAGTGCGTAGAAAGTCTTGAGGCAAAGAGTTGCCAATTTGGTATCTTTAAACTATAAAAACCAATAAAACTGAATAATTTATTAAACTTGCAGTTCAGTTCATAGGAATTATAAGGTTGTAGCATTTTCATCCTGTTGAGTGTCAGTGAATTGAAAAATAAAAACCGGCATGCATGTTAGTCTCCAGTATCCACTACATTGTGACAGTGTTTGTGTTTGTGATTCAAAAACTGCATATTTGAAACCTTTTTTTTTTTATCGAAAATCTTTGAAACACCATTAGATAGATTTTAGTTGGTACAAGCAGGACTATTAGAAGTTATGGGGAAAAAGGATTGGGAGGAGATTAAAAAAAAAGGACAAAGGATAAAGGAGACTCAAAGAATTTGCAGCATATATCAAAAGCAATGTTAATCAGGGTGGCATTCCAGGTTAACTAAAGCCACAGGTAACGGAATTTTAAATTCATTTTCTTACCCCCCATGTAAATCCAAGCAATAAAAAACAAACAAGTTCCTTTCTTCCCCAGAGCTTCTGATGCATCATCTCACCTTTTCATCTAGGCTTCACACAGTGATGTGAGCAAGGAAAGTTCCTAAATTTAAATACCCGACATAGCCATGGCATCATATGACTTTCCCATTGCATATATATCATAAAAACCTGGATTTCCAAACCTAAAAGCTCAAAGCAAGCAAAACAAAAAGGACAACTGCCACATGAGTTCCAAGAGGCCAAAGTGGTCATATAAAGCGAAGTAGACAACACTTCCAAACGCATAAATACAAGCTTGAAAGGTAGACACCAAAAAATCTAACTCAGTTGCTCCCAAGACCCACCCACATTTCAATGGAATCTAATTAGCAACATAAAGTGATAAAACCTCATTCAATCAAGAAGCTAATCCACAACGTACCTGAGGCTCGGTGAACTTGATCCCCGTCGAGGCGGCTAGCCCGGACAGATCATGCTCCATGTACTCGAAAACTAAGTACAGACTACATGACATCCTTGAAGTGACTAGCCCTTCAAGCTTAACCACATTTGGATGGTCAAGTTTCCGCAGCACATTAATTTCTCTAGCCATGAATTTAACACTCTCTGGTTCCAAATTATCGAATCGAACCTTCTTTAGCGCCACGATTTTCCCAGTAATCAAGTCTCTAGCTTTATATACATTGCTATAAGTCCCTTGCCCAATCTGGACACACAAAAAAGCACACAGATTTTCAGATGAACACAAATTTGAGCTAGCAAAAAAATCTGAGATCTTTGAATCTCCTAAGCACCTTAGATAGCTTCTCGAAAGTGTTGGCCCGCCGCGGCGTCCATCCCTGGATCGCGTCGCCGGCGACGGCCAACAGCCACGACGGCCAGCCTTGCTCGTTCACCTGAAACGGCTTCCGCCGCTCGATCACCGGAAAGTCGCCGGTGTGATTTACTCTCTGCCTCTCCACCGCCTCCTTCCTGTCCCTAGCAACCACTCCGTCGGTGGTGACGGCGGCGGAAGGCTGCTCGATACTCCGGCTGCGATGCCGCCGGCTACGGCCATCGGAGCGAGCGACCTTGCCGAAAACGCACCCCATCGCTCAGCGACCGGAGCTCCGGCGATGACGCATTCGAGATTCCGGCGTCGGTTTAGCCGCTAACGGTGGGAGCTCTCACAAGCTCGAGTCTTGGTACTGCTGCATAGATAGAAACGCCGGCAGACGACGTCGTTTGGTGTGAGAGAAATAGAGAGAGAACAGAAGAGAGGAGAAGATGGGTTTTTGCGGTGAGAGAGAATCAAATGAATAGCTGGAGCTCAGTCTATGAGTGAGAGACAGAATCTGAGCAATCCTGTACTTAAATGGGTCATCGGTTTTGGGGTTAATTACGGGAATGCCACGGCGCTCAGATTCAAAAGGCTGAAGATTTTATTACGATTTTCAGATATTTACCGCGGGCGGGAGAGAGAAGGGAGAAGAAGAGTTGCAGAGAGAAAGCTAGAAGAAGAAGAAGATGGTGGCATAAATGGTTTGGGGGACCATTAAAGTCAAAACCAAACCAAGAAAGCTACTTTTTCTCAAGTTTCACTTTCATTTCTGTTTCTGTTTTGTGTCCAAACCATGAAAGAGTGACAACTCCTTGTGAAGCAATAGTGTTCTGGGTCTTCTACATGGTCAGCCATTGAAATGTTCTGGGTCTTCTGGTTGGTTTTTTTATGATTGCATTGGACTTATGGGGTTTTTATCATGGATAAATTAAAGATACCAAGACTTGTACCATTTCTTCATTTCTTGGGTTGTCTGTGACCTCTGCCTCGTTATTGAATGTGTTTCGGTTGAAAACGAAGCACTTCATTCAAGTGTTTCTTTTATTCAAGTGTTTTCTCGTGACGTATAATCAAACATATTCGTTTTAGGTCAGACGCTTTCAGATTAGCATAATAAGTTTTTGAACAGACATTTAAATTCACTTGTAAAACTAAGGATGTGACCGTAAAAGGACATCAAGAGGAGCAATGAACGGTAGGGAGGGGTTATAATGAGGACCACTAAGTTAAGGACTAGTTGAGCACTTTCTCATTAATCGTTTATTACACCCACTTTTCAATTACATTTTTCCATCTCAATCGTTCAAATTTTAGGTCTATATAAGTAGATCACTTCTACAAATTTTCAGCAAAATTGGTGATCATTAAGGGATCGAACTAAATCAAATCAATGGACAATCCAAATCTGTCAAACAAGAGCCGTTCAAGTTTATAATTGGTAAATCATATTTATGATTGCCTTAACGATTTTCAATTTGGATGAAAATTTGTAGAGATGATCACTCATATATATATATCTACAAACTAGACGGTCGAGATGTGAATATGCGATCGAAAAATGGGTGAAACGAAAAAGTCCTTAACTAGTCCTTAACTTAGTGGTCCTCATTAGAACTACTCCCATGAACGGTATTCTCGTTTTCAAAGTTGAATAAGGAATGATCTTCTAGTTGTTCTAGAAACCCGTTAGGAAATTTGTTCTTTGACATGTATGTTGCAACTATCGGTTTGAAATTTATTGATAACAAGTTTATATGGATAGAACAAACGACTAATATCTGTACGGTTGGTTTAGACTATGATGTTTGGATAGAACAGAGTTGAATCTCTTAGTGCATGAAGCCATCAACTACCCTAATCTCATGATTGACATTCTAATCCCTTCAAATTTTAAACTCCTGCATTCTAACAAGACACACGACTTCTTCCTTAGGCTGAGAGTAAACAGTTTAAAGGGTTAGTAACTTTCTGCAAAAGTAAGTGAAAAAAAAGTTATCAATGAGTCGTTGGAAATCAATTATACAACTACCCTACCAGACACATTAAAAAGAAGGATATAAGTGTTGGGTATTTGCATTTACTATTAGAAACAAGAATAGGGAGCAAAGCTATAAGTTGAAATGGATTCAGTTTGTGGTGAAGAAGCAAACGTCAGCAGGACAATTGTAAGTCCTCACTCCTCACTAGTCATACACAGTTTGAGTTCCCTTTGAAGTCGAAGCAAGACGTCAAGCATTCAAAATGTATATCATAGACTTTTACTTGCATCAAAATGTATGCTTAATATCTTTGAAACTTCAACTGGGTTATAATGCTAGTTATAAGTAATGCTTGGAACATATAAAGTTATCTTCTACATTATGAGTTTGTTGCTTGTTTAAAAAAAAAAAAAAACGAAGCTAATTTTAAAACAAGGAATGATGAAGTATAACGGGAGAATTATAAGGAATAGAACCAAATAATTGAAATTGAAGGAATTCCAATCTCAAAGTGCCGTGATTGAATGGAAATTGGACTTGTCATTGACCATCAGAGTCTTCCATTCAAAACTAGAAAAACTCCTGCATTCATTTTTTATGTCTCTGATTCTAAGATACGTTCATGTTTGAATCATTTGAGTTAGGTAGAACTGCAGGATAAAAATATCAATGTTTAGATATGTTAGAGTTTCGGGAACGTCTGCTGTGTACGCAGCACTCCGAGTACTTTTACTTTTGATATGAAACACGCGCGGTTGACGCGTCTCGCGTGGACAAGACCGTCGTTCCTCCCTGGTGCAACCCTATAGCGATGGGTTTGACAGTTATAACCGATTCTCACTCATTCAGTATCCTCTTCGTCTTCACCCCATCGCGTCTGGGTCGAGCGAGCAGCGACGATAAGCTTTGTGGCTGTGAGAGAGGGTTAAGCACGAGTCTAGTGAAGCATCTAGCTCTGAGTCTGACTAAAAAGCACAGGAGGTAAACTAAACTCGACCTCCACACTGGTATATCCATCACAGCCGCAATTTCCATCTTTGTCTTCTGCTCCTACATATGAGATTTCCCCATTTCCCAGGTTGGTCTCCTCCAGCTACTATTTTAATGGTTCTACATATTTTTGGGTAATACATCATGTACAAGTAACTCTCGAAAGTCATGCGCTGCACATACTCATCCCCACCAAAGCCTCTCTCGCCGCATCACTGCCATAAAACACCTTCTGCAACAAGTCCAAGAACCTAAACGTCATAATGTACTTAGCATCCCGTACGGGGCGGAGGGTCTTGCCGAAGTCGACAGCGAGGTTGGAGGGGGAGAAGATCCTCATGCGGGTGACGTGGCGGTCGATGAGGCGGGCCGGGATGTCGAACTCGTCGAGCATGCAGATTGGGATGGCTCCGCCGCAGGGCTTGGCCTCCGACGGTGCTCGCTCGAAGAGGAAGCACTCGGCTCCGCCGGCGGCTAAGGCCTCTGCGGCAGAGGACCCGGAGGGACCGGCGCCGATGACGGCGGCGCGGAGCTTCCGGCCTACGATGGGTGGGTTGGAGGACTTTGAGGCGGTTATTCTGAAGGTGACGGAGCGTGGCTTTGTGTGGAGAGGAGCGGTGGCGAAGAGAGCACCGGCGATCGCGGCTGCTTGCGTTGCTGAAGCCATTCAAAGCAAAATGGTGTGATAGTGAGGTCAAATGGAGGTCAACTGGTCAAAGTACCATTCCTCAAGGCAAATATACATGATCCGACTTAACCAGATGCAAAGCTTCCCTCCTTCGCAGAGAGAGAATCAGTGAGAGACAATTTCTCCACGCGCCTGCACTTCTCTAATGGGTGCTTGACACGTGTCCAGAACACCCGCAGTACTCGCGGTACTCGGTACATTCCAGAACACAGTTTCACCAGAACATCCTCTTCGACTTTTAGGAATTAGTATACAAAGTTGTTTAGTAGTCTCTTTTTTACATTCATATACTAGTTTAAGCTTCACTCTGATCGATTATTAACCAAGAAGACAAAAGAAGATTCAAGATTTATAATCTCTTATACTAAAGTTGTCAAAACAACGATGTTTGAAGAAATCGATCGTTCACATACAAACATCTTGAAGACAAAGACGCATAAGTAAATGTATTTGAAAGTGAGGTATATATATTAGACAATCAGAACAATTCAAACTACTAGCTAGAATTATACCTTCACGACATTTAGTTCATCGAATTATTAGTCTTTCAAGCTTTCATTTTCACATATATCATTTTCCATGCTTCATTATAATACAACTAGGGATCTTATAGTACCACCATCATTTTTCATCCTCATTTTCCCTCTCTTAACCTATTCACTAATGCACAACAACCAGTTTATTGGTTCCTAGCTTACTTAAATATTGAGGTTCTGGTCTGTATTTGGATGCGGTTTATAGGAAACTCATTTTCATATAAAAAAAATTATGTATGGTATACATAGAAGTAGAAAGAAAGACAGAGAAGAATGGAGTAGAATCAGAAACCTCAGGTTGAGTGGTAGCCACAAAGAAGCAAAGATAACCAAAACCACTCGAAGTTAGGGCACCAGATTGTTAATCACACGTGTCGACTTCTCACAGGCTGCATAAGCACTCCATGGATAGAAAGTTCGTACTTTCTCCCTTCATCTAAAGCCTCATGGTATTTGCTTAAGCTCACTCTCAAGTCGTTGAAACGCTTCTTTTCTTCTTGTTGAGATCTTCCTAGCTTGGAAAGAAGTTCAGAGTATGGCTTTCAAGAATGGGAAGGTTCTCTTGCTGCGCGGATCCGGCTGATACATTGTTGCTGGGGCTGGTGCTGGCTATAGTGTTAGCAATGGCTTTCTTTGTTATATGTCAGCCTCCTCCTCAAAGAAGTTGCTGTTTACCATTGTTATTGAAATGTTTCCTTCTTCAAAATATGTTTCAGTTGGCTTAATTACGTACTCTGCTAGTTCTGTATAGGTTTTTCTGGGTAGGCAATGTGTTTCAGTTCGATTACTCTGCTGATTCGATGTACGATTTCCTGTGTAGGCAGATACGTATAGGGGAATTCTCTCCCCTTGCACATTTAATAATGAGAACTTGAGAAGTTTATGTTTACACCTAAATTAATATTTTACTAGACAGTAATTGTCTAAAGTGAATGTTAGTTAAATTCATGGTTCACATCACACCGGTGAGCCCGAAATATTAGATTTACAAGTGATGGCCCGCCAACAAAGTCATATGAGCTAGATGTACAATTCACATGCGAGGAAAAGACTTCGCATAGAAGGACTAGGAGACGTGAGGTATTCTAGTTGACTTGCTCCAATGTTTAAATGATGGCGAAGTCTATATGCATGCGAAGAATAAAGGTTGCATGCGAGATGGATTGCGGGCGAATAGTAATTTTGCATGCGAGATGAATTCGGACAGTGGTGCAATCAAGTTTGGTGTAGACGTGAAGCATATGATCACTCATAATTCTATTTGATTAAGGAGATATACATGCAAGCTGTGCATATCTACTTTGCATGCACGTCCAAACTTCTAGTATTCAAAAGGCACTCATATAGTGCTTAGAAGGGGCATACATCCAAGAAATGTTCTAGGCGAACTCTACTGTTTAGAACAAAGCGACGACCGCAAAGTAATTAACATCGCATACGCCACATTTATCTTTAAAGACTTTTACAAATCTTTGACATGCTTTGGACCAACCCTTGTGGCCCTAAAATAACTATATATAAAGGAGTTCGGGGATACTCTCTCTACACACACTCAACAACTCAACGAAAATACAATACAACTATCGACCTAGTCGAACCCAGATGCTAAAGCATCTTGCCTTAGCAACCTTTTTCCTTTCAAGCTCCCCGGAGCTCTGTCTCTTTACTTTCTAGGCTCCCCGGAGTCCTTGCATCCTTTACTTTTCAAGCTCCTCGGAGCTCCATTCTGTTCTCGTTTTTCTTTGGTTGCTCTGCTCGCTACAACAGCGAGTATCGATATTGGTGGCGAATAAGCTACTGTAAATCTTCGTCCGCGAGGTGGCACTGGAGCCCTACTTTCGTTTGATTAGAAGTACATGTCAGTGCACTACAACAACAACCCTATTATATTTCACGTCCGCGCGGTGGCACGCTCCGCATCCCTAGAAGCATTGACTGCTATCATCTCTCTCTCTCCCTGCTGAGAATCGTGGCCAAAACAGTTTCTTCACAATCAGTACGTCCATTTTCAGTGTTTTATGTATTTGCTCTTTCAAGTCTTGCATTGTGTATTACAGAGTATCCATTCTCTAGACGGAGTGACGTCGTATAATGAACGAAACTTGACTCCTTTCCCTCGAAAAAGAAAAAATTATTCTGTACTTTCATAATAGAATGCTAGCTATGCATCCAAACAAGTCTCACGGTTTAGTTCAGACCATAACAAATGATGAGTGTAACCGTCCATCCAATAGTTATAAAAATTCCAAACAAATCCAAACAGAAAAATAAAATTCAACATTGTAATAGTATTGCGTATTGTTGTTTTGCGTCCAATTTATACTTAGACCGTGAGGGTGAATCATATTCATGTTGTTACCTACTTCTTGATCAATATAAAAGCTTTACATCATTCTTCACAAAAATGAAAATATAAAACGTTACCGATCAGTAAAGTACTGGAATTGAGATACCAAAGGAACATGCTTTGCATTTTAACCAATCAAACCAAGAATTAAAGAGTATAGCACTCGGGATTGATATTTCAAACAAGCACATTTGCTTGCCCGCTAAAACAATTGGATTCAGTACACCACCCTTGCAACAAAAGCAGCTTGCAGAGAAGCAAATCATTGGCATACTACTTGCCACAGAAGAAAGAGGTTAATGAGGATAAAAAGAAAGTGAGTCTGCACCAATACGAGAAAACAGGAAAAGATGATATGAACTAAACCAACAAATCCTTCAATCCAACTAAACATTTATGTCATTGTAATTCCCAGCCTCTTAGGGTGGTGGGTGGCATATGTAAATATATATACTTAATTAAGATTAAGTCTGCTGATAGCTAGCTGATGTCATCTGTAAAAGCTTTTCCTTTTAGCTAACCGGAGCAAAGACTTTCAAGGGCCAAGTTCTCATCCCCACCAACAGTTTCCAAAGCACTCCTTGCCCGACCTTCAGGGAAGCCCATCTCTACAAGTCTTTTTACCTGTAAACAAAATAACTAGCTTACAGATCTCCCAATTTAAGGATAATTTATTGGTCAAGAGTTGTTACTAAATTACTTCCAAACAAATTTGCCACAGACTGTTCCATTGGATCTGGAACGAGCAATATTCAACAAAGTTAATATACATGTTCTTACACAGGACATGAAAATTAAGCATATCAAAGGGAATGTCAGACTGACCTTTTCATCAATCCCAAGAGATGATGACTTAGCAAAGGATTCTGTCCAGTATCGAGCTGTGCCAACAAAGGTCTGATAGTCTCTCAGATACTGCATTATTATTAGGGACGCAATATCAGAATGATAATCTTTTATGTAATCTTTAAAATGAATGAATAATCAAGAGGCTTCATCTAGGCAAGATTGGAAGCAATTTGTGGATCAGTCTGAAACTCTCTCAGGAGCAACTTCACAGAACAGAACCTAACATCAATTGAAGGACTCAATTTAAGATAAATATGTTAGAAGCAGAATATACCTGCTGTGCCACCACAGCATCTTGAGGATCATCAGGTTGAGGAGCAGAAAGTAACGCTTGTACAGAAAGAAGTGCTGTTTTCAATGTCAGAGCTGGGCTCCATTGGTCCTTCAAAATATCCAGACATATTGCTCCACTTTGACTGCTGATATTAGGGTGCCTTCAACATGAAAATACACAAACAAATAAAAACATATGCAATAATGATTCATATACATATAGTTAATGAGTATTCTCTTACAACTTTTCTTCAAAAATGGTTTACTATTTTTTAGAAAATTACGATCAAATGTGCACAAAATATTGAACCTCAAGCTAAATCCACAACTATAGAAATCTTAAACCTGAAGTACCAAAGTTTCCAACTTGTAGTCCAAATTGATCAAAGAACTCCCCAGTATTCTATACTCAATCCATGGTACATGCAATAGGTGGTTCATTCACTTCAATGTCTGTGGACTACATACGATTTAAAAGAAAGAAACCTAATTGGGGCAAGTTTTTATATGTCAATGTGCAAAGAAAAAGTTATGTCTAAGAACATCTCATATAATATCCCAGAGTATGTGGTCCATAAAACAGAATCACAAAACAAATAAGCGGAACAGACATTAGTATAAGTTCAACCTACCAAACTTTGGTTGTGAATTGCATTTTGGGAGGCTCAAACGGATACGCATCTGCAAGAAACACGACAGTCACACAATCATGTTAAAACAGCTAGCTTACTCCTTTTGCATAATCAAAAGCAATCACTACCCTAATCCGGTGCTGCTTTTACCCACTACATCCAAACCAAACATCCAGACCATCACCAAACTAACCAATTACAAAACAGAACTTAAAATCAGCAATTCAACACTTGCAAACTTACTCTCCCCCAAAATTTGACACAACCTCATAAACCCCCAGAACTAAAAAGTACCACTCTTTCATGCTGCAAATGCCTTCAATTCAAAATCCTTTAAACCCAACAATCTTACTACAATAAAAATGCTCACTTTCACCCATATCAGTATCAAAGTCTTCACCTTTCCTCAATAAACAAACAGAACAAAACACCTAAATTACACAGAAACAAACAGAGCACACTGCAAATTGAACAGAACCCAAACCTGGCAATGAGATATCGATCTGAAAAGTGCCACCTTCATAAGGAGTGCTCATTGGGCCGGGTATGGTTCCAACTAAATGGGCAAGATTACCATCGCTTTTGGGGACGACTTTGATGCCAGAGCGCTCTATGTCTCTGCTGCATTCCAGAAGCTCCTTCTGAACCCTAGCAAAGTCCACCATCTTCAATTGAATTGCTTACAGAGAAACCCTTGAGTGAAAAAAGATGAAAGACCCAGTTGGGGTTGAGGTAGGAGATGACACGATAAACGAATGAAGCTCCAAGTCTCCAACCCTTACGTCTCTCTCCCTCACCTATTGAGATGCTTTACTTGCCCTTGTAAATAGAGATAGTGAGTGGTGAGATTAAATTCGTAGGGAAAGAGATTTCTCTTTCTTTTTGGAAATTGGAAAATGATGGACATTATTTTCTGAATTTATTTTTTTCCATTTCCAAAAACAAATATTAATTATTTGCAACAGAAATAGAAAACGATGGCTTACCGCTTACCAAACAATACAAATGGCAATCTGGCAACCAGAGTTGTGCTGAATTTGTTCGAGTACTTTGCTTATATAGGCATTTGATCATAACAATTCATCCAACAAACAAAAGTTTCACTTTTACACATGTATCCCAGATGTTTCTAGATTTGGTACATTGACATGGTTAAATATACTACAGAAAAACAAATTAATAATGTATTAGCCAAACAAAGCTATCATAATAATATACTAATATTTTTACTAACTCGTAACTAGATTTAATACTTATTAGCCGTGACTGCAACAAAGTTATTAAAATGTTCTTGTTAAGTACTTGCTTGAAGAGACTGAGATCTTCATCATCACTTGATTAGTATAGTGCACTTTAAAATCTACGAAATCTTTGTCATGACATTCTCATTTATATTTTGTAATGTGTAATTACATGTAAAATGAATAATCAATCTACACTAGGGTTCCTCCTGTCACATACTCGGTGAAGGCCAGAGCTACCAGACCCAACATTGCCAATCTTCCATTCCATAGCTCAGCATCTGAGGTCATCGACCCTTTTGATTTGGACTCCACAGTCATACCCTTTAACAATGGAACCGATGCCACTGAAAGCAAAATACTGGTGTCAAGGAACAATAGGATTCCGCCGTTGGATAACTGAGCAAACACATCTTGGCCCTTGGATAGTTCGACCGCTAGAGCCGCCACAAAGCCCACCATTGCTAGCCTGCCGTTGATTCTCTCTGGCGCCGGTCCACTAAATACAAAAATGTCTGAAAGCTTTGTGCTGACTGCATTTACATGTTAAATATAAATGAAACAAGGTGTGAGTGTGACAAGGATATACGAAACCAGTAATGGTTCACAATCATATTATAAATACATATGTTTTGGGTACGTAGTCAGGTACCTTAGGAGATGGAAGAGGAAGAGGTGATGTGGAGCTGGTGTCTGTGAACTTCCCAACGTGCTTGGTACAGTAGTTTGTTGCTCCTTATTCTGACCATCCTGCACATAGATGACAATATTTTCTCGAATATCAATATATACGAGTATGGAAGAATGGAAGATGCATTATGTGATATCTTGGACTAATTAAAGAGTTGGAATTATTACCTCAGCCATGGAGCGTACCCTCATGTTGGAAAACCTTTGAAGATAGCTTGGAGCATAAGTAACAGCAGAAACGTTTATCTGGTTCACTTTGTTCTTGCATGCTCCGTAAGCCACGGAGCTTCCCAGAATCGATTGCATTGCCACTGTTGACGCCATTGTGGTCGGAAACTAAACACTAAGAGGAGCAAAAATGTTAGGATTATAGGAAATATAGAGCAAGGTAGTTTGATATTTTAGCTATTCAACCTAGTTGTCTTGCTACGTAAACTCTTGTAAGCTATATTTTACTATTAATGAGAATAACCACAATATAGCCTCTAAAATATTCTTGCTCTCCGCTTATATTTTCTGTATTTCAAAACAATAAATTCATAATTCCTATTAAAAAATAGACAATGAAAGTAGTTTTTGATCGTTGAAGAAGTATGTACGCTGTGGTGACGGAGTAGAGGTAGTTTTTGATTGTTTTCGATCGTTGACAGTTTTTGACTGGAATAAGTTGCATGCCGTGGCGAGACTTATATAGTGAACTAGGCCTAGTCGTACTTGGATACTAGTGAGGGTAGCTCAACGGTGCTCATTCTGGCACCGAGTTTTCATTTGGCTTAGTGACTCACTTGGGTTCTGTTTGTCCACACATAGTTGTAAACATGTAATTGGCAATAGAGATGTACGTGGCTTTCTCACACACCATGCACAAAGCATACCAACTGGTTAATGAGTTATTTTCAGAGGTTACGTTTGCTTCAAAAGTTTTAATATTCACCTAGCAACGCAGCACATGCCACGGTGTAGGTAGAAAATAGCAATGAAACCAAGTCGGGGGTAGAAAGTAGTAACAACCAAACAGTTAGAACTGTTGTTTGAGAGGTCAGGTGTTAAACAGTATCATAAGGACGTTTTCAGATTCAATTCACTGTGAGGGGTTAAACCAAATCGATGCTCGCAAAATTGTTCAGAGTTCAAACTTATAATGTGCTCGGGAAAATGATATAAACCGAAAAGGGAAGAAAATTTTGGTGGAAGAAACTCAGAGGCAATGACATTGACATTGCATAGGAAACAAAGAAATGCGCCATAATGCAAAAACCATTAGAGATATTTCTAAGAAACAAACTTCAATCGAAATGCCTCACAGTAACATATGATAAAACACTAGAAGTACCCATGCTCTCTCATAGTAAAATATTTAACTAAGATCGAGCAAGTAATCGATAGTAGGATCCATCATCCATCAAAGCAAACTTCATAGAAGAAGTCGAGACTTCATGTGCAAGTTTAATGATGGGTAGTAGTAGGGCTGCCACTTGGTTTGGTAAATACCAAACCGATCGAAAATTTATGATTTGGTAAACCGAATTTTGGTAATCAAAATCAAAAAAACCGAAACCGAGAAATACCAAAAAAGTTGGTTTGGTTTTTGGTAAATACCGAATTTACCGAAATTCTAATTATTTAAAGACTTATATTTCTAAAAACACACAGACTAATAATCTTATCTTACGTTTTCAATTGTATATACCATTTAGTAAAAAACAAGACAATGAATAGAAAAATTCAACTATATTTGGTAGCATTCGGGTCTCAATTAAAGCGATCAACTTTAATTCAATGTTACTTGTTATATAAAAACGCTCTTACCTACCCGTCTTAGTCGATTCATCACACACACACATAGACAAACCCACTTAGATGACATGTAACCGCCCATGTAAAAATTTAGGAATGTTTTTACCTCTCTTGATAATAGAGCTCCCTATAGGAAGCACAAGCGTAAATAGGGTTAGCCGCCTTGATCAAGGCCAAAACATTATCAAAAATACCTAATTTTTCTACCATAGTCGTATTTCACTATATTGATCACATCATAGTTCACAAGGTTTTTGAAAATTTTACTTTCTTTTTGTAGTTGGTTCACAAAGATGTACATATGCATATAACTTACTAAATAAGTTATACCACATTACTAGACATGTTGTGGTTCCAATTAATGATTACAATTCACAAAATTAAAATTCGACCGTCTGATGTGATCATTATAGTATAATACAATTATGATAGAAAATTCAATTGTACTCAATAATGCTCGGGTCTTGATCAAAGCGGTCAACCATAATTTAACGTCACTTATTACACGAAAAAGCTTTTACTACCCTTATGTGACTTATTTTGGTCAACTCTTCCACACACACATACTTTCACATAGATGACACATAACTTGTTCATATAAAAATTTGGAAACATTTACATCCTGACTATTTCGGTAGAAAATTAAACCATACTTGATAATGTGTACTGAAATGACTATCTTTTGTATATGTATTATCAGACTCTAGAAACTCAAGTGATATTTAAATTTTTTAGTTTTGTATTGTTTTGTTATATTTTGAAAATATATTTGTTGTGAAGTTTGGTAATACCGAAAAACCGACATCCGAAGTTGGTAAGATTTATCTCATACCGAAGTTTTTGGTTTGGTAATTGAAAGTCATATTTCATTACCGAAAGCTTTGGTTTTGAAGTTGGTAACGGCCATTACCAATTCGAACCGACCGAGTAACAGCCCTAGATGGTAGGCAGATGGGGTGGGATGAGAACTGTTCTAGCACGTACACGCTCATATTCAACAAAGGGGAGCCATTCTCTGCCCTCCAAAAAATAAATAAAACGAAAGGCAAAAGTCCTGGGAGAGACAGAGTTGGAGGTAGACAGGACATGTGATGCAATAATAAGTTTAGAAATTTATCAATGGTAAGAAAGAGAGAGACCCAACTTGAAGAAGCAGAGAGCCCCTGGTTTTGGGTTTGGTCAGGTTTTCTTTGGTTTGGCAACAAAGCAATGCCACCTAAACAAAGAAAGGAAAACCGAAAACCGCAGCCAGCCAGAGCCAGTCAGAAAATTCAGGATAAACTACAAAGGACAGAGAGCTATTCATTCATTGATTAATTCATGACTCACAATTTTTAAATTGGTTTTCTTTTTGTTTATTGATAAAAATTGGGAGGCCATCACCAAATCTTCAAGCACCACTATCCTAACCCCCAACGCAACCCAACACATCATCATCAACATCATCATCCTTTTACACACACAAAAGGCAGAGCATGGAAACCATCGTAATTGCAAAGAGAATTCGAGTTAGAAGAAAGAAGAAGAGGCTTGTTGAATTACCCACAAGGAAAAGAAGCTTTTTATTCATTTGGGTGTAGTCTTCTGCAATCAAAGTTCCAATCTTTGATCATCTTTAGGTGCGTTTCTATCACAAACAAATACCCTTTCGGTTTTTGGTGTTTTTTTTTTTTTGGGTTATTGATCAAGTATTGCACTTTTGTGGTTTGATGAGGAAAAAGACTGAAATTTAATTCTGGCTTTTTCTTGTCTGGCTTTCTGGGTATTAGTGATTGAATTGGAAATTTAGTTGCATCTCTGAGTTTTATGTTAAACAGCTGAAGAATCAAACTGACAAAGTCTGTGAAAGATTTTATGTACTTACAAAACCAATTCTTTTGTTGGGTTGTTGATAATCTGGAGTGAGCTTTTTATCTTCTTGCAGTCTTTATCTGTTTGTTATTCGATCATGTCAAAGTGTTTTGAGTACTTGTTTGATCAGATATTACAATGGGGGTTCGACATTTGCGTAGTTGTCAAAAGTTTAATATTTTCTTGGAGTATCTGTTAGTTGTTATGGAGATTCTTGGTCGAATTGAGTTTTCTTAAATCGAGTCTTCTCGGAATCTCAGTCTTTTGATTCACTTTTGTTTTTTGCATCACTCTTAAGCCTCTATTATAGCTCTGGATTTTGTTCTACATCAGTTGTAACAATTAAGGTTAAGTTGGGTAGGATATTTCGATTGCTTAAACTTTTCCAAATGACAAAAGGGCGTAGTCCTGCATTTAGATTGTCAATCACCAGTTTCTGACTAAGCTTATAATTCCAGGACGGGGCATTGATATCTGGAACAACCATGAACTGCTTATTTCTGCTCAAGTGCCTTGTGATCTGATGAAAGAAATAGTCGAGATGCAGATATAGGGGTAGGCATGTGTAGTATAGTATATTAGCTTTACTTTAAATGTGTAGTCAGATGCTACTTAGAAGTGCTCCTCTCATATTTAAGAAGTTATAGATGGTTGAGCAACTTGAAACCGTTTGGTCACTTGGAAGATAGAAATGCAACTTGATTCTTATGCACGAATGCACTGAGAAGAAGGGAAAAGAAGCAAAGTTAACTAAGGACTTTATCTTGAAATTCTTTTGAAGATGGGCTTGCCTCAAGTGTCTTCTAGCAGTATTGCTGAGGAAGTGGCAGCATCACTATGCACTTTTATGCAACCTCCATCCAGAATTGCTGGCGTGAGTAGCTGTGATTTAAGTGGTTTGCATGGGGGAAACATGGGAAATCACATGCAGGATATGACATGCTCTTCTTCTGGAGAGCTCCAAAGGAAAACCATGACAGAGATTCCAAATAAACCAGATTTTTCGAATATGCGTACTGGTCGATCAAACATGCATTCCTTGAAGATCAACATCATGGAACAAAATAACTGGTTAAGTCAGAAAGTAGGTCCAAATGTTCAGACATCTATTCCCAGAATTGTTGGTTTTGAACCAAGAAACTTTAATTCTCCTCTTGATTTGTTCAATGCAAACCGACATTCTTCTAGTGGGGTGGCTGTCACAGGCAACACAAATGAGGCCACTGGGTTAGTAGCCAGGAAACAGTTATCGTCTCCTTTGAATGGAATGCATCTCCAAGATCAATTTAATGGCAATTCTCTAAACATTGGTGATGGGATCCATAAGACCTTTGGATGCGAAGATGGCTCTAATGTTCCCACATCTCAAGAGCATAAAAAAGCTCACATTGGCAACTCCAATTGTTTCGGTTCTACTATTTGGTCTGCATCTTGTTCCCCAGAGTGGAAGAATTCATTGGATGAGAAGTGTACCATAAACTCGTCCTTTGTAGTTGATGGTCCTTTGCTTGAAACCAAGGAGCCAAAATCACATATTCAGTTCATATCATCATCTGGACTTGATCACTCCCCAGAAACAATAAAGGTAAGGTCACAGTCTGGAGCCATAGCCATAAATTCAAGAAAGGTGGCGCTGCATCCACTTTCTTTATCTCCTCTTGGCCCAAAATTTCCTGAAAGAGTGAAATTGGGAAAACTATGCGGGGATCATACACCAAAGGCAGATGATGATTACATTATGACTTTGAAGAACATGGACCCTTCACTTGATGGGACTATCCCAGGCATGTCAGCTTCTTGGAAAGAGGAGACTTTTAGGGCTCCAAGTAATTCATTGGAAGATGTCGATATTTTGCAGAAAAAGTTTGTCCTCTTTAGTCCTGAGAGTCCCAACGGGATGCAACAGCAATGGAATCAGGATTTGAAATCCAAGTCGGAAGCTGTTAAATTAGCTCGAAGCCTGACTGGACTGCCTGTTAGGAGGTCCTTGGTGGGTTCATTTGAGGAATCCCTCTTGTCTGGCCGACTGGTATCAGCAAAGGTTAATCAGGTTAGCATTGACACTCCTGTAATATGATAAATGGTTTGCTGCATCTACAACTTCACTGTCCATCCTCTGAGTCATTTTATCTGTTTCTCTCATTACTTTGGCATAAATTCTTTGCAGAGAATTGATGGTTTTCTTGCTGTTCTGAATGTTACTGGAGGAAATTTCTCCCCAAAATCACAAAAACTTCCATTTGCCGTGACCAGTGTGGATGGAGAGAACTACTTGCTGTATTATTCATCAATAGATCTTGCTGGGAGAAGGACATCAGAAATGTATGGAGGACCCAAGATGAAAAGAAGCCTTAGCATGGATGATTCACGAGCAGACAGGAACCGTCTAAGAATACCTATGAAAGGCCGCATACAACTGGTAATACATAGAAAGTAGAGAGAACTTATGCTATCATTTCTCTTCATGAGATACAATAAAGTTGGGAAAAAATGTTTACTGTCAATCAAAGCTTTCTATGAGTTTTGAAATGGCGGGGTTATGCTGTTGTCAATAGTTGTTTGTGTTGTCTGGATGTCTATGTCTCATGTGGATAACACTTAAGCTATGGAAATTATTTAAGTTAATTTTTGGAGAAAAGAATAGCATATTTATAAAGGTGGTGAAGAGGGCAGGATTTCTTTCTTGTTATATCTCCAATGGTGCAACTGTGATTCTAATTTATAGTGTTCAATTACTTTCATGTAGTCGTACATATTGACTGACATCTGATGGTCAGGCCAAACGTTGATTGCCATACTCTGATTAACTGAATTGGTATGGCAGGTTCTCAGCAATCCAGAGAAGACACCAATTCATACATTCATCTGTAACTACGACTTGAGTGACATGCCAACCGGTAGCAAGGTAATCAGGAAGTACTAAAGTAGAAAAGGAACAATTATCTTTCAGGTTTTGCAAGTCTTATGCACGATAATTGATGTTTGAAATCTCTTTGATCTCCGCCTTGACATGATTTAAACTTCAGTTTATCTTGATTTGATCTGCATTTTGATATTAAATAACTGAGTGTTTCCCTTGTGTCATCAATTATGATTATAAAATGATGGTGTTTAAGATGTTCTTGCATATCCTCTGAAAGAAATAGCATAGTAAGAGTAGGAACTCAGTTTTTAATACATATAATGAGGAAGATTATTGAATTTGTATGGTACCACATGCATGGAAACCCGTATAAACCAGGTAAGAGAAGAAGAACCAGAAATACAACTGTGAATGTATTAAAATTTTAGTTGACAAGAGTTATAGAGGATTCAAAGTAACTGCTAGGCCTATTGAAGTCAGTTGGTCAACCCAAGCTCTTATCTAATTATGGAATCCCAACCTGAGTTAGTCGTATTGGTGATCTGCTTGGATATTCCCTAACCTGTGCATGTTTACGTAATGGTAAGTTCTTTTATATGATTACAATTCTGTATGAACTGCTTTATATTCCTTTCAACCTGCAAAATCTGTAACAACTGAACTGACATAAAAGCAAAAGTCCAAGTTTCTAGAACTTTTTGGATTTTTTATTTATTTACTTAACCTGCAAAATCTGTAACAACTGAACTGACATAAAAGCAAAAGTCCAAGTTTCTAGAACTATATGGAATTTTTTTTTATTTACTTGAGATCTTATTACGTTCATTGGTCTTGCACATTCTTCAAATGAAATACAGACATTTTTGCGCCAAAGAATCACTCTTGCCTCTTCTGAAGCAACCTTGAAGACTCAAAATGGAAGACCTTTTGAGTCTGGTGAAGAAACTAATTCAAATCCATCTTCGATCCTAGACACTGCTAAGTCTTTTCAGCTTAGTGGCAGTGATGTGGATTTAAATGGGTTTAATGTTGCACATAAAATAAGAACTGCAAAGCAGTGTGTAAGAGGATCAAATACAGGAGGTTCTGATTACACCAAGGACACAGTCAATCTTGGTGAGCTCAATTCTTGCAGATATGAAAAGACCGATGAGATGGACAACACGACAACAGGTATATACCATATCAGTGAAAATAAGTCTCAGCATAGCCCTTCAAAGATTAGAAAGAATACTACTGGTTCTGGTGTTCTACGTTATGCTCTTCACCTTCGCTTCTTGTGCCCTTTCCCTAAGAAATCTTCAAGGTCAGTGCAGAGATGTAAAGCAGATCCCTCATCTGGAGAAGTGAGAAACAATTTGAACACTGAAGGGGAGCGGCGCTTCTACTTGTATAATGATTTGAGGGTGGTTTTTCCTCAACGTCAGACGGACTCTGATGAGGGCAAGGTATATTATTTGCAACACTTCACATACACAATATACGTATATATTTGCAATGATTCAATTTAGTTGTTTCCTTTTCGATAAAAAAAAAAAATCCAGTTGTTTCCTTTGTTTGTTTAATTTTCAATTTATTGGTCATCAGTTCTTGTGCCTCAGGCATTCAATTACTCACCTATGAATGTTCACATGTTGCAGTTACATGTGGAGTACCACTTTCCTTCAGACCCGAAATACTTCGATATCAGCAACTAGAAGGGGACGTGACATTCTCTGCTTAGATAGATAATCTGTTTATCAGTAGTCTCAGTATGTACATATTTGTACATTCATTTCCCATCATCTTTTGGGGCAATTGCCCCATTTAAGCTGTATATAGTCATCACAATAATCATTCAATTCAATAAATCTGCCCGTCACACCTGTAGATATACTAGTACAAATCATTTCGATTACTGCTCTAACTTGAAGTACTGCATGTTGTTTTACATTTTGGCATAGGAGATTCTCTGGCAGAAGGTTTTTGGTATCGGTTGACGATATTAGATATACAGTTGATCCGACTTTTTGGTTCTAAATATATGGAACGATGTCAGGCTTTGGTTGTTTCCATTCATCTGTCCATAAACATTTCGTCTGGGACTTAAATTCCTTCTTTTCTGTTTCTCTTGTCATGTAAGATGATTCTGCTTTTCTGCTAAAAATGGTGATTATTGTGTCAGCTAATTCAGCCTTAGCTGGTACTTGTTATCACGAAGGGAAAGGGCAGGCACTTGTTTTCCTGAAACGTAGTAATCTATGATTTCCTCCGAGTCTTGTTATGCAACAAGCCAACAACCACTTATGCTATATGGAAATAGGAAACCAGTTAATCATGATCGTAATTAGAAGCAGTTAGTTATTTGCGTACCCGTTTCTCTAATATTATTGCATCCTAACTTTGCTAGCAAGCAATATTCCCCTAGGCCCTAACAGTTAGGATTACTGCATCCATTACTTGTCCAACTCTCTTATAACAGATAGCAGCCTTTTGTTGGAGATCAGTGAACTTTTGGTTATTTGGAATTGGAACGTAGCTAGCATCAACACATAATCACACACTATCAGGATCAATACAAATGCTCTTAGTCTCTACGACACTCTAAGTGGCTCTTTTACTAGGAGTTTTATAAGGAGATGGCTTTTCTTTATAAGAAAATCACAGGCTAAAACTAAAACATACACATAGCCAATCATAATTCCCAAATAAGCATGCAAGTGTGCAACCAAGCACCATGTATTGTACATGCCACTATCTAGTATATGTAGCGATACCACTGAAAATTGATAGAAGAGGAAAAAATCATGGATATATTGCATGAAAAACATGCGTTCTCGACTGAAATTGAACCAGAGACGAAAAAAGAAAAGAGAAAAAACAAATAAAAAGAGGTGAACTGTGAGTACCAATGTGATATGCTTACGCCATGTTTGTTGCTTCCAGATGTCCAATGAGTTATGACATATTCTTCTTCTATCTTTGCTATTCTTAGCAAGTATTGAATCGAATAACGTTACTGCTTATGCTGCATTTCTATATACAAACTAAACTTTCCGGTATAAACTAAACGAGTTTTACGATTTAGCTACAGTTTGGAATCAAAATGATCGAGCAGGCGGTTTTTGATGATGTTAGTCGATGAAGTGTTGTTCATTGTGAAGAATGATGTCCAAAACTACTAGAAAAGTATGATGTCTATGTTCTAAAGCTTGTTTAAACTTTTGGGCAACATCACCTTCTGTTTGCTTAACCAGATATAATTTTGAAAACTTAAACTTACGAAACACAGACATTCATTACCAAATTCCAGCAGCGAATGCTGGACATGAAAACATGCATTTTGGTTTGGTGCATATGAGATCAGATTGGTGTTCATCAATTTGATATTATACTGCTTACAGTAACCTTACATATCTATCTAAGGTGATAAAGGGGGACGTGATTAACTTCCATACTAGGGCATTGAATATATATGGCTAGCTAGGGTTCTTGCAGCTTTTGCGAAACCCCATTCCCCAAGCTTCCTTTATCTGATTAAAGTTTTGGGATAGTGTCACTTTAGACAAGAACTTTTAAACTTGCATGAGTTCCACCAAGTTAAACAAAAAGGGTTTTGCATTGTTTGGCTTTACAAATCTAGCTCACCTCTAAAATTTCCCCAAGCTTTTACTGAATGGATGCTGGACTAACTGATAGGTACCTGTTATATATGGGTGATTCAGACTTACACACCTATGTGCATGCAGTAAATGCTATACTTGAAGAAAGCAAGGTAAACTTTTGATCACTGATAACCTGCAATATGGGAACCCAATTCATTTTGAATCAACATATTTTCTTTCTTTAGAGTGAAAAGTGACAAATATGGTCTTGATTTAGGTCAGCAGTAAATATCACACAGTGGTATATAATATTACATGGGCCAAAATAAGTGGTTTTTCTAGGTCAATGAAATCAAGTGAATAATGCCATAACAATTGATGGAAATTTTAAAAAGAATTGGTTGCATGTATAACCATTTTTGTTCCTTTCTTTAATTTGTATTATTCTTTTATGATTCAAAATGTTCTTGGTTGATATTTACTTGAGAATCATTTTTTTATTGTTCAATTTGACCAATATGTGTCATTGTGATTACTGTGGAGATCAGTCACTAGTCGATCACTAGTTACTGCAAAGTGTAAACAGTCAAATTAGTAATTGAGTTGGTGAGTCGTGGCTTGGTTGGTTAAGGTGTTTAACTAACAATTTTGAGGTCATGAGTTCAAACCTCATTAAGTGTATGAATTATTAATAAAAAAAAAATAATAAAAAAAAAAAAGTAACTGAGTCCACCAAAAAGGAAGATCAAGCCTAACTATGGATGGTCAACCGATTATGCAAAATATGCAGGTTAATATAATGGTTGAGTGGTAATATTTTAAGTAAAACACCAAAACCCATTTTCCTCTTCAACTGACACATCATCACTCTCAAACTCCAAAGATTTCCTCACTTTCTTTCTTCTATAAATGCTCCCTATCAGTTACCACTTCTTTGCCTCTGCCTAATACCTTTCTCTCTAGCTATAACTTCTTTTCCTGTCCCTCCTCTCTTTTCTCCGATTGTTGTTGTTGTTCTTCTTCTTCTTCTTGAATCACGACCATCCAAGAACCTCACATGGAAACCATAGAAGCCAAGCTTCAGCCAAACCCTCCTGTGATGAAAAGCCAAAAGCTTCTTCTTGGTGCCCAAATTTGCTCGAGGACTTTTGCCATGGCCACTACATTAGCTGCAACTTGGATCACAATCACAAGCAAACAGTCCACTGAGATTGTTGGCATAACCTTTGATGCTAGATATAGCTACTCCTCTGCCTTCAAGTAATTATACTTTTTTTTTTTTTTTCAAAAGAAAGTAATCTATGTTGTTTGGTTTGGTTAATTAATTTTTTTGTATGTTTTCAGGTTCTTGGCTTTTGCAAATGCTGTTGTGAGTGCTTGTTGTTTGGTGTCCTCGCTCCTTGTTTTCCTTCTCCATCTTCAAGGCTCAAATCCCAATCACTACTTCTTCTTGTTCCTCCATGATTTGGTATGTATGCTATTGCTAAACAACTAATTTGTTGTATTATAAAGAAAGTACTATTGTTTGACATGACTGTCTTCTTCTGAGAGCTGCAGTTCATTATGTGCTTGGTGCTTGCTGGATGCGCGGCTGCAACTGCGATAGGGTTTGTGGGGCGGTATGGGAACAGCCACACTGGTTGGAGTCCAATTTGTGATCACTTTGATAAGTTCTGTCACAGAGTGTCAATATCGGTGATCCTCTCCTACTTGTCTTTCATAATTTTGCTGATGCTTACTGTTGGCTCAGCAATCAAGTCTAGACAGATTCGGGTTTAGTTTAGAAGTTGTACTGCTGGTTTTGATTCAGCTGCTGTTGTAGTTTCTTGTTGTAGAAGAAGTTTCTTATTTTCTTTTAAGGCTATGCTGTGTACTTGTGTTACATAAGAAGCATTATATGAAATGTAGGTCTTTGTTGATGGTATGATGTTGTAGATCTTCGTTGGTGTTATTATGCACAGCCGGATTAGTATCGATGTGTTTCAGAAATGTGTTAGATAATAAATTTCTACAAAGTTTGGATGTTTTTTTTTCACAACAAGACTAATGATAAAGACTGGAGTGATTAAGGTTGATGGAGATGATTAAGGCACCACGAAGCGTCGTTAAGACTTCAGATTGGTGAAGTATGTGATAATATCTGACCGAAACTGGATTGACGATAGATTAGCACAGGCATCAAGTATGTTGCACCACCTAATTACTTCCAAGAAATGACAACATTGATTGCAGATTCTTTGTGACTTGAACGAAAAAATAGACACTCTTTGCAATATGCACAGCGGGGGAGATTACAGAGGAGATGGAGCTGCATTCGCCGAAGCTGACATTCTTCGCAAGCTCATCTTCCTGCCACCGGATAGTAATAAATGAGCACCTTGGACACAATTTTATGACTTCCACGACTTCTTCATCCTGTTTCTTCTGATCTGAAGCAGTAGATGGTTTCAAACAATGGCCCTGGAATTCTCGTCCAGGTTTGAGAGGAAGCTAGCTAGTAGGGGCTAGAGACCATTCTCTGTTTCCACTTTCTAGTACAGGAGGTATCAGAGTTGTTTCTGCTTTCATCACAGTAAGCTCAAAGGCTTTGTCACTATTATTCCAATCATATTTTCTCGAGTTCTCAGTAATGTGCATAAGAATCTCACATGATCAAGGTGATGGAAGTTCTTAATGGACAGGATCATCGTTCTCTATTCATGACAGGAGATTTGGGCCCAAGAACTCTCATGTTAGTGTGAGGTTGGAGATCCTAAAATTTCAGTACTAACATTACCCAATCCAACAATCGGGATATTGATGGGAAGGTAGCCCTTGCCCTCCTATTGAGGCAACTTCACTCACCTAAATTACCACTGCTAGCTCATCATCAATCTAGCCCCCAGGTGGCTCCTTCAGGAATCCATTGCCCTTACAAATCCAAATTGTAAGGTAAGGCTACCGAGGCCAAGAGATGGACTGTAGTCCGAGACGTTCTACTGAGACTGAGCAGAATAGCAAAAGGGTTGTGAAAGAAAATTATTTCAGAACAGAAACCATATGTTCCGACTTTAAAGTTCAAATAGAACAACAATATACAGGTGTACTTTTTTTGACAAAGTGAGGACAAGCTTAACATTCTTCTGTTCTCCGAAGATTCCACCAGAGGAATAAAGAGATTCTGAAATGGACTACCAAAAGTCCAAAACCTGAGGCTGTTCAAATTCACAGCTGTGAAATTCATATCCAACTGGGGAATAATGCAGTAAAGTATACCATAGTAGACTTTCAATTCCATCCCTGTTTTACAGGCAGGAGTTCATTCTGACTAATTTATATAATAACACTACCTCCAAACCACAACTGCAAATAGTTTAAAGCAAGCAATGTTTAGGTGATTTGCCAACACAAGAGTGCAAAACTGGACACCGATTAGGATAAATGCACATGCTCACATGGTTCATAACCCACAAAACTCCACTAGCATCGTCAAAATTCCATCTATACTACCAAATTGACTGAAAATGTTACGGCAAGGACATCGACACAAGTTCTATGGAAAACCATGAACAGCATTCATTTAGGAACTTAAACTTGGGAGCCAAGAGCTAAGGATGAAAGAAAATGGACGCAGAAGAGGATAAGATGATGCTGGTCGGTGGTGCAAACCAATGTATGAGAAGCTGGCATTACCAGAGAGGAACATATTACACAGAAGTGCAAATAATCAAGCACATGCTTCTGGCCCACCTTTGTTCTGTATTATTGAGAAGAACCTCCAAGTCCTAACTACCAAAGAATACAATCTCATGTTTTTGTGCTTGAACAAAACTCAGAAATTGGACACAACAGGTATTCATATACTGGATTTGCCGAGATAAGCATAACTCATACAAAGATAAAGGTTTGATCAAACAATGAAGAACTAACCATTACAGTGGAAGTCTACAAAGAAATGGAATTTGAACACCTAACTCAAATTCCAAATGTGTACAAGAGCAGTTTGAAGTATGAACCCACAAATTAGGCAGCAATATCAATTATTGACTTTTGGTTCAGAAAACTTAGAAGGCCTATCCAGTTAGGTCACCAAACCTAGATACATCATACAACTAAACTAACAAAATGTAATTCCTAGACATAAATAAGCACAAACTATAAACAAGGAAGAAAATCAAAAACCAAAATCAACAGTAATCACAACTATTTTACAGACAGATCAATGAATCATCTTCATGTGTACCTATAATTGGTATGTGTCACTTGGACATTGTCTTCGATTGTTAAGATCCGGCAAAAACACCCCAAATTTTACTACGACAAAGGCTTTCCAAGAGCTTCTGAGACCCCTCTACTTCCAGATCAAGCAGTTTCTGCAAATGTACACATGCACCGGCAGCCACCATTTGCTTCTTGCACCTCTTCGAATGCACAAGTGCCGCTAACACAGCAACAGGGTACTTCTTATCCAACTTCTTCAAAGAAGGGTTTAAGAGCTGAACTGTACTCAAAATCGCCCCTTCAGTTTTCCTAAAAATCTTCCTATTGTCAGCATAAAGCAACAATGCCGACAAGGCCTTGGCAGCGGCTTCCTTCTCTTCCACTGCTTTGCCATCCAACATCTTCACCAAAGGCGGAATGCAGCCACGTTCCCCCATCTCCTTCCTAGTTCTGGAGCAGAACCCCAGCTCGTAAGCCGCCTTAGCCGCCTGAATCCTCACCCCCAACACGCCACAATTCATCACCTCAACAATCTTAGTCACAAACCCCTCCGCCACAATAGCTTCCGCAATTAGAGAGCAAGAAGCCAGGTGCGTCAGCAACTCCACCGCAGCCTCAAGACTTCTATTATTACCACACCCGGAGTCCAAGAAATTCTTCAAGCATGTAATCCCACCCTCCCTAAATACCAAAACCTTCTGGCTTTCGCTATCGGATACCAAATGACACAAACATCCAATCGCATTCTCCTGCGCTAAAGCCGTCCCGGAACCCGCCAGCCCCAAAAGAACTCCAACTCCATTCTCCTCAATAAAACTCTCCTTATTCTCAGCAAAAGCAGCCAAATTCCTCAGCACACCGGCCGCAGAGGCTTGCGATCCCGGCGTGCCGTCCTGGCAGATATCCAGCAGCAATGAAACGCCGCCTCTGGAAATAGCTCTGGCATTGTCCTTGGAAAAGCTCAAAGCTTGAAGCGCCACGCAGGCCTTCTCCTTGGCGAAGCCACTCCCGGAGTCCAGAACCCTCAGCAAGTGATTCAGCAGCAGCAGCCCCTCGGCAGCCAGAACATTCCTGCTGCTCTCCACCATAGCCACCATCGAAACCGCCGCCACGGCGTTCTCCTTCATCTCGTAACCGCTCGAATCGAGAAGCTTCACCAGCACCGGAACGATCCCCTGCGCGACGGCGATCATGACATTCTTGTCGTCCTCCGGAAGCAGCGCCAGGAGCGCCTCCATGGCGGAGCCACGCGACTCTGCGCCGCCGATTTGGAGGCGCGTGACGAGGTTCCGGCACTCGGCGCGTACGGTCTCTCTCTTCGAGGAGGAGCTGAAGCCGGCGGTGTCGTGGAGGACGCCGCTCTTGAAGAGAATCTCGCCGTCGCGGAGGTGGAGATCGAGCTTAGCGAGGACGGAATCGACGTCGCTCTGAGTCCGGAGCTTCCCCTCCGACGAATTCGCGGCATGGCAGCGGCGGGCGAGTGAGACGGCGTCGCGGAGGGTGTAGGCGACGGAGTGGAGGAGGTCGAGGGAGAGAGAGTTGGTTTTGGCGGTGGGGAAGTCGGACAAGTCGGTGAGCTGGGCCTGGAGGTCGGTGAGCTTGGACTGGATTAAGGCCCATTTGCCCTTGAAAATCTGGATGAGCGGGATTTCCGAGGAGAGAGAACGGAGGAGGTCGGTGCAGACGGCGATGGGGTCGCTGTCGTCTTTCATGGCGGAGGAGAAGTTAGGGTTTAGAGAGAGAAGGCGGAGGAAGAGAGTGGTGTTGTTGGGTTGGAGTAGACGAAACATGTGAAGGTGCTGAAGAAGAAGAAGAAGGACTAGCGGGGAGGGTGCTGACGTGGAGGACTGGCTGTGGTGGCTGCGCAGACGCAACTGGCGGGCGTGGCTTTCACGGGTTTGACGGCGTTCGGTTAGTTCTTCAGTTGAGTATAGAGTGTTGGGATGGTAATGTAACACTGAGTTTGAAGAAATTTTGGTTAGATTTTTCTCTGGTTTTTACTGTCTAGTTTGATCGAGAAATATAACAAGAACTGCGACTTATAATAAAAAATTTAAACAAACAGTTCCTAAAGATACAAGGATATAGTGAAATTAGGAAGGTGATGATATCTGATTTTACAAAGTAGGGGATTAAATTCCTACCTTATCACTATAAGGAAAAAAAATTATCTATTAATACGATCTAATAAGGAAAGCTAATTCAAACGAGAAGAAGGATATCAATGTTATATTTAGTTTTGTACCTCATCTCAAGAAAGTTGACATCATATTTTTTTATGTTTCTTGTATCTTGGTAACAACATTATATTTGAGACGACCGTATACGTACTTTTCTAATTACGTAATGTATTCTTGCTTCTTTCCTAATTAAGTAATGTTTTGAGTTCAATCATTATTTGTGTTGCCTACTTTCCTATCTTATATACCTTTATCAAAAATTTATGGCACATGTACATGTTTTGAAATAAAAATAATAATTATGAACGGAAAACAAGTGAAATGGAGAGAAGAATTGAATTGGTATTGTTTTAGAATGATTGATTTTTGAACATCTCTTCTCTTTATGATCAGACTTTTGATCAATCAGGAATCAGATTTTGATAAAAAATTATATATGACATACGTCAGTTCCTAATTTCTTATGTAAAAATTCACAATATCTTCAGCAGTGGTTGATAAAATAGTTGATGAATTTGAATAAAAATTATATTTATCAATTCATTTTGAGAGTTGTGTTCCAGCAGAGTAGTTATTAGAGAAAACTTAGATATTTATCGACAAATTATCTCTCTTGAATTGATAAATTTGTTAATTTTACTTATCAATTTCTAAATTTATCAACTTCTTAAATATACTGTCTGCAGCAAATATTCATTTAAAAATTAATAAATCTATAATTTTTATTAATTTATCAACGCCGGCGGAGACGCTCTCCCTACACTCCCTACAATTTTAACTTCCAAGGTGTGGCGTCTACCGTCTACTAAACCGTCCGTGTAGCAGGGGCATAGCGCGTGGAGAAAGCTCACCCACGTTGAGGATTTATAACGAATCGGAAAACGAGCCGGACGAATAGCGGTCCAATCTCTCTCTCTCTTTCCGTGGACCGAAGCGACTGAGTCACACACAACCGCGCAGCAGCGGTAGCAGCCTGCGGGGGACTTAAAGAAGGCGGCGGGGCCCATACCCCTTTCTTCTCAATTATGCGAGAAAGTGAGAGGGGGACAGGTACGACAGCGAAAGTTGCCCCAAGTCGCCCCTGCTCTTTCTCTCACAACCAGCCCCATCATCTCTCGCCGTTACAGTCACGGCCGCGTCTCAGCCGTCCGATCTGTCAGGCTTGCTTTGACCTTAAGTATGTGACTTTTTGGCGGGGGGCTCTGACTGTGTGTACGTGTTTTTGGACCGCGTCTTTCTTTTCCTCGCTTATTACGTCATAAATGTCTTAATAACGTTTTTAATTTCCTTTTATTTATTGCATCATTTTTTACTAGAGGGACAATTAGTTTGAGAAATAAATGGAAATTAATAATTCAGGAGAAATGGAATTATAGTGGAAATATGAAAAATTTAAGAGTTGAGGAATTCACAAGAGAGTTGCTGAGCTTTGTTGGTTCAGTATTTCAAGATATACGAACCACAGTTTACATTATCATATATATATATATATATTCAGTTTGTCACGTAATTTATATTTAAATACTAAATGATTGAAATTCAAGTTGTATAAAGTATTATTACTTTATTTGTAACGTCTCGGTTTAAATGTTGATAGAGCAAATTTCATTGTTCTGTAATTGATCTTGAATATAATACTATTGATTGTCTAAGTGAATCCATCTTGTTTAAAATCATATTGTTCTTCTTTGTTTTAACTTGGATAAAGGTTGCCCGGAGACGCTCCAAATGGGGTAGAATAATATAGCTCTATATCACGGTCCATATATTAATGTGCTTTTGTTTTACACTTTTACTAAACTTGGGCGTGGACGTATGAAAGGTTACATCAAATTCAATTTGCCATACCAAATTGAGAATTAAGTATTGTTACATCGAATCTCACTTTCATCATCATGACAAGAATTTAAAACTGATTGATCACTATCAAACCTATAGAATCCTTCATTTGTCAGAAACAACAACGAAGTAGTAAGTTAGTATGCATTTCATTAGAATGGCTGATCCAATTGTCACGTCCACACCAGTGACCGCTCGGGGTCTAAGAACTTAAATGATTTATAATTAGATGGTGAGCCAAATTAATTGTATATGCTATATAGCTTTGGGTGGTCAATTAAGTAGATGTCTGAGATTGATATTCAACCTTACACCTTTGTCAATGACCAAAATACATAAAAAATAAAAATAAAAATTAGATCCCTATCAATAATTCATTGAAAACTAGCCATAATACTAGTTTAAATATGCAAGTGATGGATGCAGTATATTGAAGTCAACGATTGCATGGATGTTTACATATGCCATGTAATATTTCATGTTGTTGACAGGCCAGTATACCCATTAATATTTTTTTTCTTTCTTTTTATTTATCCATTTAGGTTCTAACACGTGGCATTTATATATTTTTTATTTTATAAATTTAACAACATATTTACACTAATATAAGTAAAATCGTTCAAAACACGTAAATTTGGCTCAGATTTCATAATTACAACATATGAACATTTATTACAAAAGTTTTAACCAAATGTCATTATGTTTGTAAAAGCATCGTGAAAGATGTAATTATTTTCTCAATACAAAAAACATCACCCAATTATAAAACTGAGAACTATATTATGTGAACTAGGACAAATGATATATTTAGTCCAAATCAGAAAAATTACAATTTTGACAACACATTTGTTTTCAATTTTGTAAAACGGGTCATAAATTTGTAAATCTGGTTCATACCTTGTAATTATAACATATGAAAAATTATTACAAAAATTTTAATCAAATGTCCTTAAATTTGTATACGCGTTGTGAAAAATGTAATTATTTTTTCAATACAAAATACATAACTCAATTACAAAACCGAGAACCATATTACATAAACAAGGACAAATGGTATATTCGGTCTAAATCTGAAAATTTACCATCTCGACAACACATTCGTCCTCAATTTTGTAAAAAATGTCATAAATTTGTAAATTTGATCCAGACCTCATAATTACAACATATGAACATTTTATTACAAAATCTTCAATCAAATGTCCTTATGTTTGTAAAAGTGTTGTGAAAGATGTAATTATTTTCTCAATACAAAAAAATCACCCAATTACAAAACTGAGAACCATATTACATGAACGATGACAAAAGATCTATTTGGTATAAATAAAAAAAATTACAATTTCAACAACACATTCGTCCTCAATTTTGTAAAAAGGGTCATACATATGTAAATTTGGTTCAGACTTCGTAATTACAAAATATAGATATTTATTACAAAAGTTTTAATCAAATGTGCTTATGTTTGTAAAAAAATATTCAAAAAAACCACAGTATAGAAAACTGGTGGGTATTCTAGAATTTTTCATTTTTTCACACGATATTTAAATAGTTAATAAAACGGTAATGAATTCTACGTAAAGAAAAGACATTAAGACATTAAGATTGTCGATGAGCCACGACTTGGTTGGTTAAGGTGTTTAACTGACAACTTTTAGGTCATGAGTTCAAATCTCATTGACATATGTAGGATATGTGAGTTATTAGTAAAAAGTTTTTTTTTTTATTTTTTTTTTAAAAAGACATGAAGATGATACCTTTGTTTTGAACCGAATTTTTCACCTCAGTACTTGAAGTCGATCTTGAACTATAATTCCTTCACGTATATGCTTTGACAAAACCCTAAAGGTTATGGAAAGTTGATCTTCTAGTCGACAAGAGTCACCATTGAGGCGTCAAAAGGCTTCTTCACTAAAGGAAAGGGCTAGCTTAGATGGGAAGGAAAAGGCCTTAGCTTTGGTATATATTGAAAAGGCCTTGCAGACAAATGGGCAGGACAAATCTTATGGATCAGAAGTCCTACTTGTGACTTGTGAGGTTGAAGTTAATTGAGACTATATTGATGCAAGTTGAAGCCACCAATTCAATTTCATCATGATTCGGGCCCTTTGAGAGTTTTAGGAACTTTTTGTTTTTGTAGGAGATGTATGTACATATATTACATAAATGTATACGATTGTACATATACATGCTACATATATGTATACGATTCTACGTATGCGATAAATTGTTCTTAGCTTAATAATGTTCTTCATTTATAGTGATCGATCCTAGGGAACGATCTATGGCAATGAATTCCTTTTCATTCTTACGATTAAGAAACGGATTATAAATGTTAAATCGTAAGCGATGACAAGTGAATCTGCATATATAACAAGAGGAAGCAGAAGTGATTAGACATGTTATCTCAAAACATAATACATAAGGGACCTGCAATTAAGAATCTCATGCAAATCGATCAAGTCGACACACACATACAGAATTTGACAAATCCATGTGCTCGATCGCACACTGAGTAAGAATTATTGGAATGGAGGAGGAGGTCGACCTTGAAAACGAAATATAGCTGCTGCTGAATTATATATGCAAGTGAAGCAATGACCCTTGTTGTCGGAGAGAAACGTATGACTTTTACAAATCCTTATCTGATTAGGAATGATAAGGATGCTGGAACATTGGCTATGTGGCTTCTTCTTCTTTTTTGAGTCAAAACGGAACAAATTAATCCAAATGTCAAGTGATTAGCTTTGCAGGTCGAGACGTGGAGTCATAGTAGTTTTCAAAAGTGGGAATAATATGACATGTTGGCATGGTTGATCGACTTGAACAAGCTGTGAGCATTGGAATATATTCATCGATGTCACCAGAAAGCTGGTGGAATATTATCAAGCAAGGTCAATCTATCGGTATATATGGCACCTCATATATGGTGAAACCATGCATAAATCTGATCTCTATTTCAAGATCATGAAGATATTCCCACCGTGTAGTAAAGCTGGAAGTAATTTCATTTTCATAACCTTTTCGTTTTAGCGAGAATGTCAACTAGCTAGGAAAATAGAAGCTGGTCTGGGTTGGATCGATAACTAAGTTTGAGCAAACAGCATGTGTCGTGTGTGTGTAAACATGTATATACGTATATTGATGAAATGTACGTATATAAAAATGAACAGATATATGCATGATAAGTAGCAATAGCTGTAGTTTCAAAGAGATATACTATATATCTGCATAGGCTTCGTCCGCTTTACACATTTGTATGACATACATCAGGCCGTGAGCCGTCCGATCGTTTAACAATTCAAAATTCAAGATGATCGGACGGCTCACGGCTTGATGTAGATGTTATACACATGTATGGTAGAAAAGTCAATATATATCTGCACTGTACTAGTATCTGTAATCTATATGCTGCTTGCTTGTTTGCTTTCTAATTAAGTGAGAGCTAGCTAGCTTTTGCATCTTCTTTGACCCGATCGAAGTGTATATATCTACGCACAACATGACGCATCATTCCAAGTCTTCATGGATAAAAAAAATATGGACTCCCCTGACTGTTGCTAGGAATATATTCCAGATGATCTTATCTGCATGAGGAATTAACTTAGTAGCTACTACGCATTATGCAGCATATATGCATGTCATCACTGATACCTGAATCTAGCTCTATATGAACCCAGTACTCACTTTTCAATGCTATATATAGAGAGAGGTAAGTGGTAAGATGGAGCATAAGCAACTGATCGATCTAGAGGAAGAGAGGTCTAGTATGAAGGTAAAGGGAGCCATGTTTGGTAGCCAAGGATGACTTGCCTAAATTAATCATCCACAGCTTGGTTTCTAGTTAGCTGCAGCTAGCTAGTTAGCTAAAGAGTTCCAAGTCTGTTTGGGGAGCTCTCTTAGGCAGGTTGTCCTTCGCTTGTCTGACTGGCTCTTATCTTTCATGTCAGACCTTCATCTCTTCCATGTCTCTAATCTACGGATATCCTGCGGATGCAATTTTTTCTTTGCTAATTTCTGGCTTGAACTCCTTCTTCGTGTAAGTTGTCCTTTCTGTAGGTTATTGTTATCGGTTTGAATTGTGTGGTAGCAGTTGTCATTAGCTAATACAATATCCAACAATGAACACTGTTACTTTGTGTAAACAAAAGAATGAACAATAATTTAGTTCATTCTAGAGAAGTAGAGATCACACAGCTAGATATGAGCTTTAGATTGAGTGCGTGGTCTGATGCCATTGGTGTATAGCAAAGAACTAATTTATAATGTCTCTTGGATAAGAACCTGAGAAGTTGATTGGCGGTTCCAGCTCTAGGTTTGAAGATGTAGACATTCAACATCCAAGGATTTGAGCTTGAATTTCCCTGAGAAAAATTATGGATACGAGATCATCTCTGTCTTAGTCTCTCATTTATCCCAGAATTCCAACTTTCAGGAGGTTGTACCACATTTCAAGTACGCTAGATTCGGAAAGCAACATCGATGTCGATCACCACCTCCGGCAGTTCAACGAATCATTTCTGGCATTATGGTCATCCTCGGTAAGCGAAAACGGCCATTCTTCAGGTCAGAGATAAAGAAGACAGGCTCTCAGGTAATTCCTAGCAATGTAATTCTTTAGTGCTCTGTTGCCTCCAAAGATCAAGGGCCAGTCCTAGAGCACCACTAGATAAGTCGTTCAAGAAAGTAAGCCTGTGAACAAAACAAAATTGAAAATGAAGGAATGCGCCTCTCACGACAAAGAGTAGAATTGTAATGGGGTGCAATGTTACAAAGTAAACCCAATAGTGGCTCATTTGTATTGTTCGTACTACTTGAACAATTGTGTGATGGCTCTTCTTTGTATCGTTCATACTCATCATAAGTTCATAACGTTTTCTTCCGTGTAAGATAACTAAAAAAGAACAGAAGAAAAAAGGCATATTAATTTATCATCTCCAGTCGACACTTCACAACAATTGATGGAGTCCATTGTACTGGAATTCAGATCAAACCCGACAACCAGCCTTGCATGTCAAACTTCAGTAATCATTTACAATAATTTGAAAGCCATACACATCCTTCATATTGCAGTTCAGGTGGGCACACATGCTGGAAAATCATTTGATTTTCTGCTGTCCGGAGCCAGACGTCCGGACAGTCATCGTGAACAGACACGGAGCATAGAGATTTAGACTCCTATGGCTTGCCCTACTAGTTATCCTTATAAATGAAACTGAACACAAATTGATAGAGCAGTGCCAACAATGAGAAACAAAGGGTCCTGTAGCCCAATATAATACAAGATGTGCTTATACTCCTACAGTTTGCTAAAATTAATCATACATGAAACAGAACACAAATTGACACAGAACATGAAAATGTGGGCAAGATGCCATAGCAAGAACTCCTACAGTTTGCTGAAACTACATATATGGCATCTAACAACTCTATCACTCCTACAACTTGTCAGCACAAGTACTGAAACTAATAGTAAGGAAGCAATGAGCTTGCTTAAAAACTTCAGGTAAGGAAGCAGAGAAGAGTTTTATCTGTACAACAAGAGTGAAAGTAATCCGATACTCCACAACACTGCTTGAAGTGTACTCCTGATACTAGACATATAGCACCGACACAAGACAACAAGAGATCCATATTACTCTTGCCATACTGGAACTCAGTGGTTGAGTGATCCAGTTCACAATCTCACATGCACCACATAACTAGGACGCAAAATTGCACCATCTGCAAAACAGAATTAACCCCCTTAAAATCTTTAATCAAACTTTATATAATACCACCCCGCTTTCACATGAAGAACATTGTGTTGGGATTACCAACCGCTCTACTGTTAAATTCCCTCACTGAAACACCTGATCTCAACTTTCTGGCTTTCCTTCTGCTAGCCACAACAAACCAAGTTGGACTTCCAAAACTCAGTTCCTTGCTTTAAACATAGCTTCACTCTGTCATTACAAATCATAGAAAACTTCCCCCATCACCAAATAGATCTACAGTTTGGTTTAGTTGATCAGTTGTATCCTAAACATGCATAACTACAAAGATTCTCAGAGACAAGTACTGTACAGGAACAACTGAGTAAATGTAGTGAACTATTTTGCAGAAAATCAGAATGCAGAATGAAGATGAGATCCTATAGTTTTCTGGTATAAATTAACATCAACAAACAAGAGGGCCTACAGAGAGACAGCTTAAAAGCAATACGAGACATCTTCATACCTCGGAATATCAGTATACAGATTAGAGTGATTGGACAGTCCGTCTACTAAAAAATATAATGCATGCCTGACAAAAAAAAATGAAGAACTGAAAGGAAAATACAAGAAATGGTCCTTCCTTGATCCAATTCCAGAGGTTTCCTTAGCTCATTCTGTCCTAGGACCAAATGAAAAGAGAGTTCTTATCATGGCCATCAACGGATAACTACAACTAGTTCAGCATTACTATCAATATAAAGTATATGGATCAGAAATTGCACTCCAACTAAAAAAAGAGAAGTAATAGTGCAACCAAAAATAGAACCTGCTCATCGAAATTACCAATGAGCTGAGACTTGAGACAAAATAGAATTGTATAACCAAAAGCTCAAACCAGTTTTTCTTGAGGCATGTATCTTACATTGCCATGTCTGCGGCTTTGGTCTTTTTCAATCACCCACAGTCAAAAAAAAAACCTCAAGAAAACCCCTTCCCAAGCTTCTGAATAGCACAGTACATTTTCCTCCTGGACCCAACCGCATTTATCCCCATGTCCTTGAGGTCCTCCAAAGTCAGCATTGGCAATACTTCATCATCCACCTCATGAATTTCGAACACTGGGGCATACCTACTCAACCCTAACCCATTGAGCCAAACCCTAACCCCATCTTCCCCACACCTAACTCTCCCTTCATTCCCATTACTAGTCCCTCTCCCATTCCACTCCCTGCCATCGTTGTTCTCCGACGGCCCCGATAGCTCAACCCCATCATGCTCCAAAACCCTAGTCCTAATTGCTCTCCTACTTCCATGGATAGGCAAATTCTCCGAGGAATGAATTGGGCTCTGCTCCTTCATTGGGCTTTCCGACTCCTCCGGCCCAAATTCCCGATACCCATCTTCCCCATCCTCGCCGCCGCTGAACTTCTCACCGCCGCCGCCCTCGTCAATCTTGGCCGGGACCCAATTGGATCTGACCCTCTTGGTCCCAGTCGAAGCCCTCTTCTTGGTCTCTTTCACCTTCCAGCTCCCAATGGCGACGCTATCGAGGTTGCCCTCTCTCTCCTCCCTTTCTAGGGTTTCATCAAACTCGCCGCCGGAGCTCAAATTCACTAAAGGCCGAGTCTTTGACGACTTACTCGGCTCCTTCCGGTGTTGGTGGTGCTCCATCGGCGGCGGCCTCCACTGCTTCGCCGCCCGCCGCGGGTTCGAATCGTAGGGCTGGTCTCCGCCGATCTCCCCCAATCGGACGCTGGGCCTCCGCTGCCGCTTCGCCCCCACCGCCGCCGCCGCTGCAGCCTCCGTCGTGAATTTCCCGCCGTTGATCTCAGGTGGCTGTATCTCCGCCATCGATTAAAGACTCGAGCTTTATCTCTGTGTGTGTGTGTTATCAAAAATGCTTAGCAGGAAAGAAAGAAAGAAAGGGTGGGCGTTGGTTGTGCTGTACTCCTAGACTGTCCTTTTTGGTTTGTTTTCTAGAGAGAGAGAGAGAAAGGGAGTAAATGAAGAGTTTGGTTGAAGAGAGAGAAATTCAGTGAGTGAATGAGTGAGTCTGGAAGTTTGGGAGAGAGAGGGAAGGTGTGTGACAGGTGTCATGCTCTCCATGATATCATCAGATGGGAATGTCTCTCCCATTGACCAATGTATCTTGACACATCAATTTTATTTTAGCTATAATTGGTGATATGGAAAATATGGAATATGCTATGCTTATTTTTGTGTCTATTTTTCATGTTTCTTTCTTTCATTCTTTCTTTTGGGTGTTGAGTATATCCTTTACCTATATCCATACAGAAACTTGGATTCAATTTTGAATGATGAGCTGCAACCCCATCCACAATTCCATTTGTTTTTATCATGATATATGAGGAGCATACTCTTTCATCTTAATACAAACAAATATCCACACAATAATGCATACAAGTGATTCAACATTGATCACACTAATGATAGATGCTAATTGCTGATATACCAACATTGATTCAAAGCAAAATTGACATGGTACCCCACAAACTATTTTAATCACCTCACACACTTGATTTATTGAATGACTAATATACTCTTATGTAAATTTACAGTAAATGACAATAAGTTATTACAAATTATAAATTCTTTTTTTTAGATAAACACGTATTTCGTAAACCTTAACTTATAATTTATCATATTTGATCTTTCTATTAAGTCTGAAGAAGACACTAGCATTCAACTGAAGATTGAACTGTTTATATATATATATATATATATATATATATATATATATATTTCTTTGTATGTTTCATCTATCATTTTACTTATTATTTCTCATATCGATTTTATATGTAAATTTTCATGTCTAGTCGCTCACTGATATATATTCGATTTGTTTTTTTCATCGCCGTTAAAGCTTTTTCTAAGTAGAGTTTACAGACATTATGCATCTTGACATCGACGGATACCAATGAGTTGTTAAGTTTGAGAGTTTTTTCTTGTTCTTTAATTGAAATTTATACTTTAATGTGATTTTTATTGTTCAGTTCATGATTCCAGTTACCCAAATGATATTAATCTTATGATTTTCTTCAATTTCATTTTGTTTTTAGAGTTCAATGACTATCAGAAGAGACTGATATTGTGTGTATTGCAAATCAATGAATAAAATAAATTTAAAATTAAAAAATATATAGGCAGGGTGAGAAAAGATCAAATGTAGGGTGAACAAAGAAAATCTGAAATTGAAAAAAAATATATGTAGGGTGAAAAAAAAAAATTAGGGTGAACAAAGCGAATATGAGAAAATAGTATTTCACGTATTGTAAATAGGTGAATAAAATAGACTTGCAATTAAAAATATATAAGTGGGGTATAAAGAGAACACGAGGTGAACACAGTGGTTTGTGGGGTGGCAATAGATGCACCCAATTGACATCAAGGACCAGAAATTTAGAATAGGCAGTGAAGCTACTTCTCGGTGAAAGATCATGATTCTTGAATAGAAATCCTTCTGTACTTTTGTTCTTCTGATAGAGTACTTAAGAAAAGACCGCGAGAGAAATTAGAAATTTAAACTTTGATTAAGCTAGAAATTAGAAAAGCTAGTTGTACAATGTGCTAGAGATTAGGTAACAAAATACATAACTGGATAAAAGAGAGATTAAACTTCGATTGCAGTATTGCATTCATAAAATACAAGCACTAACTGGACCAGAGTCAAATGTCAGATACAACAGAACATCGATTACAGACCTGTCATCTATCCAAAAAATGGAAAACCTCGTAATGAATTCTTGGAAGACACTGCTAGTGCCCCAGAAACAGAGGGAAAACAAACGGCGAGATGACTCTAGCTACTGGTTTTTTTGGATATCAGTTCAATATTTTTGTATTTGGGTAATGAATAAATAAAATTATGATAAATGCAAGGCCGTGAGAAACTTACAACACTCTTTCAAAATTCTCTATTGAGTAGTCCAGTTGTCAATCTTCCTGAACAATTTTCAGCAGCATCTCCTTTCTGGGTCCTTAGCTCTAGTATGGCATATGGTATTTATTGACCACGAACGTCAGGTTGCACAATGACTGAGTTGCTTGGTGAAAATTCCAGTCCAATGACCTAGGAATCTAACTAGTTCACACAATGCACAGCATACCATGACCAGGACTATGTTCTAGAGGGTACAGGGTTGCACTTCTCACATATTTCTGGTGCTCAATAGCAGCCTTTCTCAGTCTGAGGAATGATGTAAGCTTTAGCTTGACTTGCTTCTTTACAATTGAACACATACGTAGTGGAGTTACATAGCCTGCTCCAATCCTCCTAAATACATGAGCAATAGCACATTATCACTTTTATAGCAGAAGATAATAATTATGTGAGGCATGGAAGGACACAATGCAGTGCAGAACACAAGCAATATTGTAAAGGAAACAGTGAATATCAAGTGTAGAATAGAAGTACAACGCACGAAAGTGCTCTAATTCTCTTGCTCTAATTTTAACATTTTCCACTAATTTAAAGACTAGTCATTTCCAACGACATAGCTGACATTAAAAAAAAATTATGTATACTTTGACTGGGGATTGCTAGAACTTCACAAGTACAATAGACTATATGAGATTCACAGAGGTACATTACTAACTCTTGATCAAACCACTGGCCAGTGATAATAGCTGCATACGTTAAAAAGAGAATGTGATCTCGACATACAAAAGTAAAATAAAAAGTGTTAGCTTACCTCATCAATTTCTCTGACGCAATTCTAGCGGCATTTATAGTACTACGGTCTGGTACGTAATGCACAACACGGTTTGGATCAGATCGAATAGGCGAATGAATTTTGATAAGCTTAACAGGAACAAAAAGAAGGCCATATCAGTAATAAGTAAAGTTGACAAGGGGACACTGCTCTCACAAGTGGTTTTTGAGTATTTTTTAGATAAACAACAAAATGAAACTTCATGTCGGGATTTTTTCTAACATAATTGAAACAGACAGGGTTCACAACATGTAACAGAACAAAGATAGTTAATGGTGAAGGTTTCATAACTTACCCCCAAGCACTCCATCATCTGATAGTATGCCCTGCCATGCAGAGGAGTATGGCCTTGTCGAGATTCTGAGAAGTATCTAGTCCTGAAAGGAAATTGTCAAGATCCTTTATTATATATGTTGAAACCAAGAGATGCAGGGCAGAAGCTCCTGCACCAATAAGAGACCAAATTGTAGGAGATATTGGCAGGCACGGTAGCAAGGAAATTTACCATTCTTTATATCCAGGATCTACAGTGAAGCCATACATATCTACTGAGTCACATATAGAGAGGGCAAATTCAAGAGCCTTCAAACCAGTTCCTTTTGCTGCAGAACCAAAAGAAGCACCTAGCATGAGATACACATGATTTTTTATTGGAATTTCCTGCAAATGGAAAAACCAAAAGTTATTGAAGTAACAATCAAACCAAAAAAGAAAAAGGAAATAACAATAGATGGGCAACATGGTGAGAAGCAAGTGAAGCTTGTGTTTGCAAGAGAGAGTTTTCACACTTTCATAGTTGTAACATTTCTAAATGCAATACAACATTATAAATTCTATAAAAACAGCTTGGTTGAGTGTTAAGGTCAAGAACGTGCATATAAGTTACAGATAAAGAATATACAAACCTTAATCATCTTGTTCATAGTGTCATGAATTGTTGTTTTGATGATCAAGACTTCCTTCCTGGACTCTGCAAAATTCGTATTTACTTAGTGCTCTGGATAGAAATGGCATATCTATAACAAATGGACTACTAATCATACCATCTAACTCCACAACTTTATCAAGAGCTTTAGCGGATCCCCTATTAAGAAGCCGAAAAGTACATTTCTTGCCCACATGATCAGTATAGTTCTGTAATAGAACAGATAATGTCAGAAGATTTCTTTTGAGTCAAAACGTTACTATTTGTACTCTAAATATGCAGTCAGCTTCACCTCAATTGGTGCACCGTTTTCTCTAACAACTGCATCATAACCATCTATCTCCATCCCAAACTTTGTTTTCAGAAGATCGCCTGAGTTTCCGATAACAGCACAACGGCCAAACATGTGAGGAACATATGGTGGTGTTTCAGGGAGTACCAAAGAAAGTTTCTCCACACACAAAGTTTTATTCTTACAGCGGTCACTGCAATACAGAAATACTTATCTCAATAATCATCCAGGACTTATAAATTCTGAAAAAGGTTTTCGTGTATGTTACTCACAGCTGTACTCCTTTATTAATCCTACGCCATGCATAATCCTCCCATCCATTTGGTAAAGCATCAATGAACTCCCGGGTGAGTATTGTGGTACTATTCCGCACCTGAGCAACCAACTCACTGAATAACAAATCAATTGTAAAGCATAAAACCAAATCAAACTTGACATGAAAGAGGGATCATGCATCACCAGACATAACACGGTACTCACTTGTTCCCAAGTAGCCAAAGCTTCGCACAGATTAAAATCATACGATAAACCTTCAAGCTCATTGGTTTTGGGATCTTTCTGTTTGCACATGAAAAATTCAGACAATACATGAGCCATCGAAGAACAACTTACATCAACCACAATAGCACACAATAAACATGCAAACACGTTCCAAATCCTTCAGACCATAAAATGTTCTCAACATTGGATTTTTCTCTCTAAATTAACTCACTAAGCAACTACACTGCAAAAACTGCGATTAGGAAATGCTCACCCATTTAGGAATGGTATCCCTAGGAAATTTCATCGTGACTTCGCACGAATCTTTACTACTCTCGACTTGTAATCCTAATCCATTCGCAGCCTGCATAACAAATCATCATAACCAACCAGCACCACACGCAACAGTAATTCAATGACTTCAATTTCCGCAAATACATAACCAAATTCAACAGAGCACCAAAATTCAAACTGAAAATAACGAAGAAGATGAACACTCACCACACATTTCTGAAAACGATCCTGTAGAGTTTGCAGCGCTTCCAAATCCTCATCGGTGAGCCGATTCAACTCGTCTGCATCACAGAATCCACATCATTCGTATATCTATACATAATTTATATATATATATATATATATTATATATATATATAGAGAGAGAGAGAGAGAGAGAGAATGAGAGAGAGAGATTCATACAGATATCGGAGACGCCGGTGATGTAGATGAGGATGGCGACCAATCCAAACAGTAAAGCGACGACGAAAGCTAAACGCAGTAGCCTCATTGAGAGAGATTCTAAGCTCTCGTAGAGAATCGAAGAAGCTTCGATTCAGTCCTTTCTGGATCGCTCACACTTGCTTTGCTTGCTCTCTTTGCTTTCTTGTTCGCTCTCTATTCCCAAAATCAATTTACCAGAGAATTCAAGACAACTTTAGCAGTTCTGGCCCAAATATTGATCTGCGTGGATTTAATTAGGCCCATAACTCGTTAACCAAGCCCATCATGGTCTTCCTTCGGTCAATCTCTCATTTTCCTTTTGGTCTGAACTCGAATTTAGTACACACCTTAATTTTCAGGTTTCTTGTACCCAAAGTTTAGAGGACAAGAATCGGTTTATTGAAATGAAAATTCTTGTATATATGACATGTATTTATACGACGTAATTTAAACCGTTCATAATAATTTATATGTTTAACCACCATGTTTTTATATTATTTCTTATAATTCTGACCATCTATTTAAAAATTGATGATCTAGCTTTTGTTGAGTAATTGATGATCTAGCTTGTATTGACATGAATGCAAACTTGGGGTTCAACATTAATTGAATATTTTCTATCATTGAGTCTTAAAATGAAAACCTACAACTTACTTCTTTGGATTATCCGCCAAAACAAACAAAACAAACATTGCCATTGTCAATATATCCCGGCAACAATATCATTTGATAGGACATTTTCCTAAAGGCAATATCATGAATGGGAACAACTAGTGATCCATGTTAATTTGATACATCAAATTAATAACAAGAATGTGTATATTATGGACCGAAGAAAACATAAACCAAGTGGGGATCAAACTCCGTAGGGGGCACTTGGGGAGGGGCCGGGTTCCAATTTCTAAAGGGCACCTCACTTCCTTGTTAAATCAATGTCACCTTCACTTCCTATCCCTCTCCTTCAACCAGAGACAACACAGTCGACAAAGGCAATTCAATGCCCTAAGGAGGGGACGTCCCTCATTGCCATGCTGCTGTGCCCTCCTCTGGGGCCGCTGTGGGTCCGTGGTGGTGGCCGGACCCATTTGGCCGCAACCGCAACCGGCCCACACCGTCCAAAACCGTTGTGGCTCTCAGATGGCCCCAGCTGCTGCTGCTATAGCTAGCTCCTCACCAAAACGTCCATCTCTCTCGATGCTGCATGGGATTATGAATTTATAACACACAGACCGAATATGAATATGTCATTGTCTTTTAACTAGCATAGTCATCAACAAAAAAGAAATCAAGGGGCCGTATATTTTTGTTCCCATGCAATATATATACCAAGAACAACACGTACATCAGGTGGCCACGATGTGTTTCAACTCTTGTGGCCTTCGATCAGGATGTTTCCGGGGAGCGACGGTCGATTTCTGTTTCGCGATTGCGTGTGCCGACTGTGGAGTACATTATTTGCGATCGATATAGGTGCGCATGAAAAGAGCAGTAATATTTCCACAAATTAAGACTTTTGGTCGATGAATTGGCTTCTTGGAAGCAAGCAAGAGTGCTCTAGATACATTACTAGAAAATCGATCAATAGGCACAGCCGTTTTCCGTCTTTATTAGAGGTCATTGGACACGGAATCTATGCCTATTGATTGATGGGGACGAATTTTCTGTCTGTATCCCCCCATACCATCTCCAAATTGGTTTTTTACTATTAGGGGACGGATATCTCTGTCCGTCCCACCCTGAGCACCATAACTCACGTGCTCTCTTTTTCCCTTTCTGACAGTAGCAATGGTCCCTGTTTTTTATATAGTATAATAATCTGATCTGTTGTTATTCATCCGTATAGTTTTGAGCGATGAAACTTGATACACCGTATATTCATCTGTGCCCAACCTGGGCAAATCTAACAAAAAAAAATTTGAAAATCCAATTGGGTTTTGAAATATTTACCCTTGTTTTGGTTTTTACTAATAGGGACCCAGTTTTTTGTCCTATATTGTACCACAGCAAAAATGTTAAGTATAAGCTACCAAATAAAAATACAATATTTCTCAATACCTATACTCAAATGAAAATCTACATAATCTTTTCCCTGTACAATGAACACTCCGTCAGCACTATAACAAACTCCTCCAATGGCTCTTGCCAAAATATATCTTGAAAAACAACATTTCAGCAAACAACATTTCATTTTGGTGGCATATATATTGGAAAATGTGGATTGAAATTCTGAGTACATATCAATGAGGAAATACTTAAATATAAATATGTCCCAATTAAAAAATGAATGTTCATTCGGTACCTTTTTGGATCTTATTCCGCTGATTCTTTTCTCCAATATTCCTTCTAGGTTCTTAAGTTCCTTGACGTTCAAAGCGCTAGCAGCTTCACCTATTATATGCCTGCAAACATCACTCGTACATTATCATATTCAAATTTTATACCTCCAGAAAAATTAAAAATAGATATTTCCTGAGTGTACACTTGGTACTTAACCTGTTTGAATTATGAATTTTTCTATTATGTCTTCTTAGTATAAATGCTTCTAGCTGGTAAAATTGAATCCACGAATGTAGTTACACCATAAGTCAAACAGACTGCACGTACATATCCAGAAGATCGTGTAAGCTTAAGCTCATATCTAAAATAACATGTAGGTACACCATAACATGACTAAAAAATGTAGCAACCGACAAACATATCCAGAATATCATGTAAGCTTAAGTCCATAAGAAAATCAAAAGAGTATGCTTCTAAAACAAACAAAAAATGACCTCTAAATGAACATCAAAGTATAGTTTAATGCTTATGTAGATAAATAAAAACAAACTTCAATATTGAGAAGACTAAATTGAAAACCAAACTTACTTTGTTCCTTTGAATAAGGTGTGTTTTCCCTCTACACCTTCAAGAGCTTGAATAACATCAGTTCCTAAGTTTCTTGTCATGTCTTTGGTGAGTCCACAAAAAAGAATTATGTTTCTAAGAGTTGTTTCACCATGAATCCTGTCAATGAAAGAAAAGTATTATCATAATAAAATTGAACCACCAATAACGTTTAGCTCACGGTCTAACAGAGAAATACTAATGTTCATCAAGTTTACAAGAACCGAGATTGAAAAAACTAGAGCTATATACAATAGATCCATAGTAACCAGACAAGCAACTGCAATACTCTTTACAAGTAAAACTAGAATCACAGATGCTAGTAGTACCTTCTCACTGATGAACTAAACTTCAAACACCCTGGTCCAATCAGAACCCCTAAAAAGATAGTCACAAGAACATGACCTGTATGCAAAATCCGAAATCAGTACTAGTAACACAAGTCCAGTGATGGCAACAGAAACTATGGTAACCAGAATATCAGAAAGTACACACACATATATAGGAATTAGAAAGAAACTTTTACATAATATAAGCATAACCAAACACCAAAAACAAAAGCAACTGGAACAAATTGCAAGTCTCAAAATTCTTTTATATAGTCCAAACAGCCAATCCCATAAGAGTTCTACAATCTAACATAACATGTACAGGTGCATATCAACAAAATATACAATCAAAGACAGTAAATGTCTCCGTAGCTACTTCCATGAATGAGAAAATACTTACAGAAATGTACAAGTGAAAAGAGAAGACCTAAACTCAAAACAACAACACACACCAAGTCCAATACAAAACTCCAGACCAAGATCAAGAACTAGGCAGGGGTCTCATACCTTCAAACTCCAAAACTGTGCCCATTGATCTATGCATGCCTATTGATCGATTTCCTAGTAGTGCCACCTACCAATACCACTTCGATAATCCAATTCACTCAACACACTTCTCCAATTTGAATTCTAACAACACTATAACAATAACTAAAAATTAGCAAACTTTCGATTATCCATCTTCTCCAATCCTTCAACTCTGTAACTCTAGTATATATATGATCATAAAAATCATGCTTTGAGATTCATATCTGACCATAAATTAATCAAACATTGATCACGACATCACCAAGAACAACAGACCCGATATACCAGAAAAACCCCAAAACTTTGATTCTTCAAAACTTAACCAAAATCGAATTCAAGCATATAAACAGGTAGAGCTCGACGAGTAGATGAATATTAATACCTGAGTCGAACCCAGTTTCATCGGAAAACTTCGAACCCTCGCCGGAAAACTCAAACCACTCCTCTGCATTGATTCTCACTCACCACTGCTCGTCTCGACATCTTTACCGTAACCCTAGATTGTGGTACTATAATGAAATTGGGCTAGAGAAACTGCTATTGGTGAAGGATGGATCGCTCCAGAGAAACTGTTTTATGATTTTGGGAGGAAGAGGAAGTGGGAGAGAATCGGTATGAGTGGTCGGTGGAACAAGGAAGAGGAAGAAAAGAGATAAGCTTTTGGTTTCAATTTTCAAAAATATTTTAGTGGGAAAAAATACAACAAAAATAAGAGTGTATAGACTACAAGGCACGATGACAAAAATGACAAAAATTATCCATTTTATATACCTCTTTACTGGCAAAATACGATTCATATACCTTTTTACTGGCAAAATAGGGGACAGATGCGTAAATTGTCAGTACCAAATTGTCGCTTATTGTCAGGAACTCAAGATGTTTCTATTCTCTCACATTTTGGGAGGGAAATTTGGGGACGGTTTGCGAAATCTGTGGCTATATTGTCACTCTAGGGACGGACTTCCGTGGCCAATTTGTGTATAGGCACGGATATCCGTGGCCAATTTGTGTATAGGCGCGTGGTAAGGGATTTTGAGAAAATTTGGGGACGAACATCTCATATCTGTCCCTTTTATGTCTATAAGGATACGGAAAACCTCGTCATGCCTATTTGATATGTGCCTATTGATCGATTTCCTAGTACTGATAACAGATGAGTGATTAAAACATGTGGAAATCATTTTCATTCGAGAATTAATTAGACGATTAGTGTACGTTGTGAGTAATAGCTGGATGAGAATTTGCCTGGTAAGCTAAAACTTCGATAGAAAATGACTTAACAACGCATATATATAATTGAAACTAACACATCAGATCTCTCACAGCAGTGAGCAGTAGCACACATCGTACACCACGGATCGAGTGCATAGGTACATTGACTCATCATCTTCGTTCCTAATCTTGTGAATTTATCAGATGTTAGTATACATCGAACTTGACTGTCCAATTCAATCAATTGATTAATTTAGTTCATTAGAATTCCTATTTTCCACCCAACATTTGTATTTGCAAGCTGCACAGAAGTAAAGCAACCAAAATTCGTTTCACATTCGGTGGAAATTGAACTACGATCTTCTAAGAATTTTAGGTGTTTGAGCGTAAATTAACATTTTTTGGGCAACAAAACAACGAGAATAGATTCAAAGCACCGACATGCTTTTGCACCAAAATGAAATGAAAGAATAAACATTGCATCAATTTCTACCGTAATCAAATGACGCAAATTTCACTAAATTTGTGTTAGTACGTAACATTCCCTTTTGAATCAATATGATTGTCTTCTTTCATGCACGGTCCCTTTTATCAGTGAGGATTCTTCATGTTACATTTACCAATCTTATGACTGATCCATCCTTTTTTAAGTTGCATAATTTGAATATATATGATCCCCGACAATTTACGTCCCCGACACTCGTACCTTGATCATAGCCTTTCTAAATGTCTAGCTATACAAGAACATAAGGTGATCTACGAAACTCATCATGTTCATCGCATCCAAACAGAAATTTATCAATCAAACTAATCAATTGAATCCCTGATCAATTTCGAATGACTACTCATCTATAAGTTAGGAAATTTATTATGATTGCTTACTTGGTTAGTGCTGATTTGACTAATTCGATGATCGTCGTGTCTCCACGAGAGCAACATTGAGGACGAGCTAGCTAGACAACGATGCTTTAGAGTTTCACCTTGATTGAGAAGAGGTTGCAACCAGCTACACATAACCCCCGATCTAGCCAGGACTGAAGCCCCAGAACAACAAATAGCTAGCAGGCTGCCCAGCCTCTGATAAAAACCGGCGGGTTGATGAACAACCCGACCTCATCTCCGATTACTCAACCGGCGGGTGTTGCATGCTTTACTCTTTTCATTAAGACCTAACTTAACTTGGAGATCATCATATGTGCCTAGCTATACACTACGTACCTAGCTTGTATATCTTCAGTTGAGCCAAATCGCAAATCTGCAGCGATGATACATCTGTCTATACACGACAGAAATGAACTGTTGCGGGCTCATGAGTCATGACATATATATAAAAGAAGAAAATCATATTCAGTTGTATTCATTATGTATTTGTTTTAATATCTACAACCATCTTAATATTTATCTCCCATGCATTTCATAAACACACCTGGGGAAGATCCTAAAGAAAAACGATATACAAGGCATAGAATAGAGAATCAAAGTTGGATCGATCATGATCAATATTCATCATTCATCATAAGTTTGTAGCTTCTACAACTGACACAATCTGTCTACCACATGATGCTCTCTGGTTTCAACTTCAAGCAGATCGATGGGACTACACTACTGGATAATATTTATCAAATGACAAAGAAAGAGCTATCTATAGTTGAATTTTCTTTGTTCAGATTAATGCAATCGATTTTATATGATTCAGAAGTTGTCCTGATTTATTATATAGACTATGGAATTAGCTACATTGGTTGGTCCGGTTAAGCCTTAAAAAAGTATAACTTGTGGGTCAACATAAAATAGCAAGAAGAACACAAAAACCACATGGATTGTTTTCCTCCATATGGCCAACTCAAGCATGTCGATTGGTCTATTAAGAACAAGCAAAAACTTAAAACTCCCTAAACATATAGCTCCATGTTTGTTCGATCAGGTAAGAATGAATAAGTATTCACTAAAAGGTATGTAGGATCGAACTTTACGTAAGAATATTGTTTTTCAGTTAAGTTGTTTTATTTTTAATCGTGTGTTAGATTTAGATCGAACATATTTTTTTTCGGTCAGCGGAGTCATCGTTATTTAACTAATTAGTTGTAGATCCTTTGGATTATTTTTTTTGTCGTGAAATAAGTTATATATCATAAAAGCCACAAGACAAATAGAGACCCAGCCAAAGCCATGAGGAGACCCGGCCATAACAAGTCTTTCAAAGTCAGATTCTTAAGGAATCAGGACAAGAGTAGAGTAACTAATTAACACAAACAAAACACATAAAGGCCCAATCAGCCCAAAAGGTGCAAACTCTAATCAAAACTTTTTATTCAGATTTGTCTTGTTGCCGCCATGTAAGATCCGTCACCACCGAAGCTCCTCCAGAAGATGCGAGCATGAGAGAACCAAGGGTGGTCTGCATAGGTGAGGATACAACTGGAGTTGCCATACATTCTCCATATGACCAATTACAAGACAATCTCGCATAGAAGAGTAACCACAGCCAAACCAAATAAGATCTCGGTAAATAAAACTGAAATCTAAAGAGGTGGTTGCAAATGGGTATGAATCCTTCAATGGCATGGCAAGATAGAAGAGCAGAAAGAGTTGTGTTCGTGGTTTAAAGATCTTGAGGAGTAAGTGAATACAAACATCTGAGAATGATGATAGGATTAGATTTGGAAGTATATCTTAGGATTTCAGATTTAAGATATGAAAACAGATATGATCTACGATGACCAAAATCAGATACAACCGAAGAAAATGAAGAAAAAATAACCACTTAAGGGTGAGGAATCACCACAATGATGAAGGATCACCACAATGGTGAAGAGAAAAGAGGAGAAAAGCTTGTTGAGAGATGAGAGAGAGCTTGGGTTTTAACCTGCTTCTCTCTCTAAACGTGAATAATAAAAGACTTGTATGTTTTCGAAATAGTATTATTGGGGAGGGAGCCCTTCTAGTGAAGACCTTTAAGTTGAAGACTTTTCTATTTATGGTTTAAAAGACATATTTTTCGATCACATCTTGGCATCTCATCTGTTCTGTTTTTAGGTCTATATGTGTAGATCAGCCCTACAGATTTTCAGTCAAATCGGTGATCAGTAAGGTAACAAACTAGATCAAATTAATGGACGAACCAAATATGTCAAACATGAACCGTTCAAGTTCATAATTAGTAAATCACACTTATGAATGTCTTAACAATTTTCAATATGACTGAAAGTTTGCAAAAATAATCTACTCATAAATACATATAAACTGAACGGTCAAGATGTGGATATAAGATCGAAAAGTGGGATAAGCCGAAAAGTCTTCAACTAGTCATCAACTTAAGGGTCCTCATTAGAAGAGTTTCATTGTTGGGAATCTTTGGATTTTGTATACTAGAAAATGTTTTTTTTGTTAAATAATTAAGTCATTATTTCCGGTACGTAAACCACAGTACTTAACTTTTGCCTATTGTCCACCAATGGTTAATTAATTGGTCTTGTGGATATACTCTAGTAACGTATGGGTTTAGATTATGAATCCATGTTATATATATGTAATGATATTGACGGAGAATGTTGAGTAATGTCCAATTAATATTATGCAGAATGTGATTCATAAAATTTATAGCTAAGAGAAATTATATATCTGTTCGACATTTTAGGAGACGTACATGCATCCCGCTCTGATTATCAATCAAATACGTACTTCCTTTCTGCATGTGAAGCATAGTGAGCTGAGGCTCTGAATTAATAAATATGGTGTTTGGTTCATGCAATTCATTCAATATAGTCGATCATTTGGTGAAGCATTATATAGGTGCAGTATCTACGCCCAAACTGCAAAATTGCCTTTCATTTCTGAGATTGATTAATCTGTTAGTATCAAAGAAGAGCAATTATTTCTTCTCGTTTGGTAAAAGCATTGAATGAGAAGCCTGTATGCGACAGTCATGTGTCCTCGAGGTAAAAACGATTTGATGGGGGTTGTGGTCCTCTGAATAAACTGTATCAACATTCATACTTTGGGGAAGAAGAACAATTATTTCTACTGCTCGATCGCCATCTTCTCATTTATGTTTCTCTCTATCTAGTTTGATGACCAACATGGGAGGCAAAAGCTTCATCGGTGCAGGTTTAATGGAGAGGAAATTCGACTTAATTTGCCGTTAAGATTAAAAGGAAGGTCGAGGTAGACGTGATGACCGGTGAACATGGCAGCTAATGAATTGTGTTCACCCGGTCAGCAATAGACTCGTTAGCTAAACCGAAAATAAGTCATTAGCTAAACCGGTATACAAAATATAGTGTTTCAAATGTTTGAATGATCTTTAACACCAATCATATATTGTGCTTAAGGACTTCAGCGATTGGCATATTCAATCTGCTGCTGTAGATGAGATGCTCTGTACAGAAGACTTCAGAACCGTTAGATAGGTGGGATAGGGGGAATTAACCTCAGAAAGCTCAGCTCACAATAAAACGCCAAAACACAGAGAAAGATTCCCACACAACAACTGCATTACCAGTCATGTCAACTACACCCTCCCACGAAACCGAATCAAACAAACCCATGCACCCCTCCTTTCTAGGCTTGTTATTACTTCCTCTTCTTTCTCGAATCAAGTATACCACAAGGGGAAAGAAGAAGAAAAAGAAGAAGAAGAACACAGACAATATAAAAGTAACTGAAATAACAGGAAAAACTGTAACCTCAGAATCAATAAATGAGTAGTCCAAGTAATATTCAATGCAGGGATTTACTGATATATTTTTATTACATTGTAATATTTTCACAGTGATAATACAAAGCTAACTACAGGGTTCTTGGAATTTGTGAACGCAAATAATCCAGAATGGACAGGAACAAAGGGATCCAGGAAAGATCTTGGTCTTCTTTGGTCGGTCTGCAGTATCTCTGTCCTTTTGATTTTGTGTTCGTTCTTTCTTCTTCATCCATTGAAATTGCTGCCCTCTACCTTTATTCATATATTGTACTTGAAAACCAGTGCCTTTGTTTTGACTTGGTTGAAGGAGAAGCTAAGCCAAAGCAAAGAAAAGCTAGTCCTCTCCAATGGAACCGATACTTGGATTTGATTCTCAGATTTTGGCTGCTAGCTTTATAGTTCCTCATAGAAAACTGGAAAACAAAAGAGCTTTGTAAGATATTTTTGAACAAACTGATTAGAACCAGAACAGTGTTTATGTTTGAAAAAAGTTTATGAGACAGGAATTGAAGGCCAACCATATGCTTGGTAGGGCAGGCAGCTTGTTGTTGGTGCATGTTATATTAATTGAAAGAACACAAGTTGTTGAACCCAGATGGATTAAGAAAGCTTTGTCTTTGATCTTCCCCATCCCACAATAGGCTCTCATTGTCCTGAAAATGATATGTTTGTCATGGTCAGAAAAATGTTATAGTATTACAGCCCCAAGTTGTAATATCTTGCTATCTCTCCCATTATTTGGATTTACACACAAATAGTGTATATAACTACATGTATATATACCTGATGGAAGGCAGTCGGCCTCGGCGATTGATGTAGAAGTGAATCCAGAAAAGGATAGTTGGTAGTAGCTGCTGTGAAAGTGGTGGCGGCAGCGGTGGTAGAGGTATCAGTAAAATTTGTTGGCTGTGTTGGGCTGCATTGTGGTCCAGTTGAAAATGTTGATGCCTGAACATTCATGTAAATATTATCAGCATTAAGAAATTTGGGTGATTATTGAGTTGAAGTGTGAAGAGTAGTAGCTTTTTCTAGTGTACCTCTTGTTTGACCATCAAATCACCAAGGTCTGGTCCAAACTCATACAACATTGGATTCACAGAAGCAAGCTTCATTGAGAGGAACTGAAAAAGAAAGAAGATGGAAAATATTTGATCACATTGGTTAAAAGTTCATTCACAATTTACACCAGGGTCACCAGCAGATAGTTAAAAAAGAAAATTGTTCAATTATAGTGGTACCTCCACTTGATTTTGTAGGGACTGAACATAATTGATAATCTCATCCAACATCACAGCCCTTCCAGTTACCTATTATTTAAGCAAATCCACATGAGTATGTTCAGAAAATTAAACCATATAAAGCATATAAACAAGTCTCTATTCTTTTAACAAGACAAAGTGAAGACAAGGAAGGAAGGGAGGTGCTCCACCTTGTCACAACCAGGAACAAGTCTTTGCAACATCTTCATCCTCTCACTGATTTTTTCTCTTCTTACCTGAAAAGCACAAGGCTACAACATTAACAAGGTGGGTACAATTTGAACTTTGGGAAACCATTTTGGGCATGTAATGAAAAAATGAACGACAGGTGAGACTGGACTCCAAGTAGTGTTTGTTTAGTACTAGTCTGAGAGAGAGCAGTAGAAGTAGTAGGAAATAGTACCCTCTCTGCAAGGCTATGGCTATCTGTAGCTTGACCCCTTCTTGCTCTAACATGAATGTAACCTGTTGGAGGTTCCACCTCTTGTACAGCTTTCTTTTGCTCTTTCTTCTCAGCTTTTGATTTCTTTTCCTCTTCAGCTTTCTTTTGCTTCTTAACCTTCAGATAGAGAAAATCAAAATCAGAATCAAAGCACCCAAGTTCTGTACAAAGAAGTATATATCTGAAACTCTATGCTTACCTTGGATTGAGCAGAACTGGGTGATGAGCTGCTTCTGGTTCTTCTCTTCCTTTCAATGGGAGTCATTACTTTCTGAGTAACATGTTCACCGGTCTCGAGCTTATCCACCACGGATGAGGACTCAGGGCTCTGTTTCTTGGTCACAGAAGGCTCATTGTCACTAAAAGTAGCAATCTTTGCCGAGCTTTGGTCAATACATGAGCTGCTCTCGGCAACTCTTGCACTCTGATCACCAGGAATATTCATTTGCTCAACTAAAGGCTCAGATGGGTAATGAGATTGAGAGAAATGGAGGTTGTTGGTATTAGTACTGTTGGGAGTGCCTGGAAAGAGAATAGAGTCAAAGAGAAAAGGGTGGTGGAGTAGATGTTGGAAAGAAAAGGCTGCCATGATACTATATCTGCAGAGATAGATAGAGAGCTTTGGAATTGGAAAACGGAAGTGAGAAAGAAAGTGACGGAAGAGGAGTGGGGGGTTGCAGCTTGAGTTGATGATACAAGTGAAGGCAGAAGTAGCAGTCAAGAAAAGTAGTGGGGGTCTCTGTGAGAGAAAACCAAGAAGGCAGAGGCTTATATAGACTTACAGAGAGAGAGAGACACTTGAAGCCAAAATGAGTAAAATCTTTTGGTAAGTCATTCCCATGCAAAGTTCCTCTGTACATTTGACCAGTCTTATCTCCACCAATCTCTTTCCCTCTTCTCTTTCTCCATAAATACATGCATACATATAATTCAATGAAAAATATTCATAGAAAGAACTAACGGGGTTGGTCTAATTGTGGGTATGTATATTATTTCCATTATTTATGGTGGATTGGTATTATGGTTAACAATGGTAGCTAGCTTCTGCAAATTTTAATGATCTTTGCACCCTGAACAATTTTCATAGGATAAGTTTTAAGTTGCAGTACTGTGTAGTAGAAGACGTACTGGATGGGTGTCTATGCAATATTGAAATTGAACCTTCTAAAGGCTGAAGTGCAAGTCACTATGCAAACAACCCAAAAGAAAGGAACCGGCTGCTAATGGTAACATGATTCTCATTGTTGATGCTGCCTTCCTCCCTAACCATCATCGGGGAGGAATTGGAGGAGTACTAAGTAATGGAGAAGACGACTTTAAAGCTGCTTTCACTCGGCCTATCCCGTACACAGCTTCACCTATGCGAGCTGCTAGCTATCCGTGAAGGTGACTGCCTTGAAGCCATAGCAGAAGTTCAAGCTCTAGAGCATGACCTAGCTATTAGCTAATGGAGGACTAATTGTTGATGACATTAAACACGTTAGTCGCAAATTGGTGAATGTAATACACCAAGAACATGTAATGGGGTCGCCCAAAAATAGTTGCTATAATATTTTAGGATAATTTAGCCACATGACTATATCATCCACCAGATTGTATCATGGATAATCTCCAGTTGGATCTTTACATATTGATTAATTTATTCATGTTTTTAATATTCACAACTACACTCTTTTAGGTTTCTAAAAACCTGCACATTCTATGAGTTTGTCTATCACCATATAGTATGACATACCTATTGCAAATATGTTTAATTGTATGACACATGAGGGCTTTTGAAGGGGTAAATGATCATTACATGGTCATTTAGTTGTTTATTCAAACAATGATAGCCACATATTTTGTAAGGCATGCTATACCATATAGTATACTAAATTTTTTCATAGTATACTAGAATTTTTCCACATTCTATTAGTATGTACATCTAGTTCCAAAACCAGTAAACTATAAGTCCATGTTTACTAAACTGTAATTAATGGGAATGACTCTATGCTTTCCCCTTCAAAATGTGTGTTTACCGACCAAAGGAGGAATGAAAATTGTGTGGGACCCATAAAAACCAAGGAATGAATCCTTCATTTTCATTCCGGTGGGGGGGGCTAAGTATTGATTCCTGGTCATGGGGGAATCAATTTTACATTTCCAAATTGTCCTCATGATTTACTGATATTTTAAAATTACCCATATGAAAACTCTACTCATATTAAACTATCTTGACTTATATGTAGGGATATTTTTGTAATTAACCTTATTATGATTATGATTCCCACATTTTAGTGAACACATGAATGAGAATCAACCCCAAGTAGCGAATGACTCATCCTCTCTCATTCCTCCTCAATCCCATTATTGTTTAGTAAACATGCCCTAAATACTATATACAGGTAACTTCGAATAGAGGTGTTAGTACATAGCCAAAATACTTGGCTGAGCCGAGAATAAGGTGCAATTATCCAGTCGCCGAAGATCATTCCAGACAAGATAAGCCCCTCACGGATATCCGAGGAGTGAAGGGCCAGTAACAAACCGCTTGCCAAAATCATTCTAGCGGCAAAACACCCCTAAAAGGGGAGACACCACAAAGACTAACAAGCAGTCTCACATTGGAGACTAAGGCCAAAGTGCCAAAGCTTAGCCTATAAAACAAGCTCAAGCTACCATAAAAGGTACACACTCTCTCTCTCTCTCTCACACTCTTCTACCTTGCAAGTGCTCAAAGTTAACTTAAGCATCGGAGATTCGAAGACTGGGCCACCCCAGTCCCGACCCTTGACGATGTCACTTGTGCAGGTTCCGAGTGAGAGACCCCAAGATTCTACTTCGCTCCGTCTCGCGACCCTATCCCGGCTCAGGACGAAGCAGGTAGAAACAATTAGCGCTAGAAGGAGGGTCCTATCTTGTGGAACTCCCATTTGACTTAACGTCATGGTGGAAATCATTGATGACCCTACGGACCCTGGCACTCAAGCAGAGGAGGACTTTTCCAACCCAGCGACACATCCCTTCCCCAAGCCAGGGATGCAGCCCCCATTAGCCATCCCGACCCCGCCACAGCCCTTGAAATCCTCAGCGGGACTTCCATTCATTCCGTGAGCAAGCGGCGAAAGAGAAGGCCGAAGCGGAAGCGTACCGGGTACGCATCGCCGAGTTGGAAAAAGAGCAATTCTTGCTCCGTGTCACGTTAGAGCATCGTAACGTGTACAACGACAGCTAGGACCGCGCGGCGCGAGTTGCCGGAACCCCAGACGCCCCTCCTAGCCAAGGCCAGACTGGTTCCATGCTCCCGGGAGGGCCTAGCCAGATCATATATGTATCTCATCCCCTTACCCACCCCTCATTTCCACTACCAGCCCCCAACCATCTCCAATCTCCAATGACTCCCCCTGCCACATCAGCCTAATCCATCTGCCCAGCCTATCTCCACTTCCACCACTGCTAACTCCCCTAACCCACCTCTCGACATGCCAACCCGCCTACTGCTCTAACTCAGCCAAACAGTCACACAGTTAGCCTCGCAGATTGAAGGCGTCGAGAGTCACGGGGCCCAGCGACCCTTGTTCTCTGGCTATGGACATCGCCCAAACCCCTTCACACCCCGAGTACAGATGGATAAGCGGCCTCTGAGAACCAAGCCATTCAAAATGGACAAATATAAAGGAACAGGGGACCCTCATCTCCACCTCGAGACATTCTTCTCACTCTGTAGCTCCGCTGGCTACAGCGACGCCATAGCCTGCCACGCCTTCCAAGAGACCCTCTCGGACGAGGCCCTCAGTTGGTTCCTTAATCTGCCGCCCAACTCGATTGACAACTTCGACCAACTCTCGGAACGCTTCCTCAGCCGATTCATGCTACACACCAGCATTTATCGAAGTGTAGATGCCTTGTTCCACATCAAACAGAACGACGGCGAGGGCCTCCATGAATTGCTGTCCCGATGGCAATCTGCCACAACGAGATGCCACAACTTGGAACCTCGCGTGGTAGAGCAGGCTTTCCGTCAGGCCCTGCTCCCCCGCAATTTCATAATGGAGATCAATAGGAACCCTCTCGGATCCTACGATGCCTTGATAGACCTGGCTATGCGGTGGGCCCGCACTGAGTTCGCCACTTTCGGACGTTCCGCTCCCACCACGTTAGCACTGCCTGCCCCGCCACCAGATGAGCACTTCGACCGCGGGCAAGATAAAGGGCAGACACGTGGATCCTCCTGAGACCAGGGACGCGGCTCCAATCGTCGCCATGGGGGACAAAGAAACCGCGACCACCCATATAAAAGGGACCAGAGACCTCCACAACAGCGTCGTTCCGCCCCGCCACCTCATTATGAGGTCCACACTACCCTGACCACCACATATGAGGACATATGGGCCAGGCACAAAGGTCTCATTCCCCCACCTCCTAAAAGCAGATATCCAAAAAAGCCCCGGCGAGCAACCGGCAACAGGTACTGTGCCTATCATGATGATAACCGCCACACAACAGAGCAGTGTCATGGCCTCCGCAATGCAATCGAGCATTTGGTACAGAATGAGCAACTCCACCAATATTGTGCTCCCGCCCCAGGCGCTAACGCCATTGAAGTACATGGCCAAATCTTAACTCTGCATGGTGGAGCCCCACAGTTCCCCCCACGCAAGTCTTCTGTAAAACGGCAATGCACAACATCCTCAGAAATCCTAGACATCCCACGCGGTGTCACGATCACCCCAACAGAGTGGGATCAAGTGACATTTTTCAGCGATGAGGATACCATAAAATGCCACCACTGTGAACCATTCATAATAAATGTGCAGGTGGATCATTACAGGTGTCACAGAGCTTTAGTGGACACGGGTGCCACCGTAAGCGTCATGTTTTCTGATTGCTACAAAGGACTTCGCCGAGACCGAACTAAGCTGTACAATAACCATGACCCCCTTGTCAGCTTCTCTAGCGAGACAGTGTAACCGTTATTAGGCTCAGACCGCCTAACCGTGTCAGTGGGAACAGCTCCTTATCACTCTTCCATCACGGCCCGCTTCCTCATTGTCGATTGCCCCTCATCCTATAATCTCATCTTAGGTCGGGACATCCTCTGGGGGCTGCAGTGCTTTATAGCAGGCCACATGCTTCTCATGAAAGTCCCCACCCCAGGTGGCACCCTAACCATTCAAGGGGATCGAGCAGCCATTGAGCATTGACACCTTAACGTCATCCAACAAAACCGAGGAGCCTATGAGATGTTCCCTCTCAACCCCTCGGAACCCATCAGTGATCCGCGGGACGACCCAGAGAGGAGCGGGAAAGAGAGCCCCGCGACCTAGTCCTACACTAAGTAAGGGAGAAGACGACTTTAAAGCTGCTTTCACTCGGCCTATCCCGTACACAGCTTCACCTATGCGAGCTGCTAGCTATCCGTGAAGGTGACTGCCTTGAAGCCATAGCAGAAGTTCAAGCTCTAGAGCATGACCTAGCTATTAGCTAATGGAGGACTAATTGTTGATGACATTAAACACGTTAGTCGCAAATTAATGAATGTAATACACCAAGAACATGTAATGGGGTCGCCCAAAAATAGTTGCTATAATATTTTAGGATAATTTAGCCACATGACTATATCATCCACCAGATTGTATCATGGATAATCTCCAGTTGGATCTTTACATATTGATTAATTTATTCATGTTTTTAATATTCACAACTACACTCTTTTAGGTTTCTAAAAACCTGCACATTCTATGAGTTTGTCTATCACCATATAGTATGACATACCTATTGCAAATATGTTTAATTGTATGACACATGAGGGCTTTTGAAGGGGTAAATGATCATTACATGGTCATTTAGTTGCTTATTCAAACAATGATAGCCACATATTTTGTAAGGCATGTTATACCATATAGTATACTAGATTTTTTCATAGTATACTAGAATTTTTTCACATTCTATTAGTATGTACATCTAGTTCCAAAACCAGTAAACTATAAGTCCATGTTTACTAAACCGTAATGGGAATGACTCTATGCTTTCCCCTTCAAAATGTGTGTTTACCGACCAAATGAGGAATGAAAGTTGTGTGGGACCCATAAAAACCAAGGATTGAATCCCTCATTTTCATTCCGGTGGGGGGGGGCTAAGTATTGATTCCTGGTCATGGGGGAATCAATATTACATTCCCAAATTGTCCTCATGATTTACTGATATTTTAAAATTACCCATATGAAAACTCTACTCATATTAAACTATCTTGACTTATATGTAGGGATATTTTTATAATTAACCTTATTATGATTATGATTCCTACATTTTAATGAACACGAATCAACCCAAGTAACGAATGACTCATCCTCTCTGGTTCCTCCTCAATCCCATTATTGTTTAGTAAACATGCCCTAAATACTATATACAGGTAACTTCGAATAGAGGTGAGTCAACCGTACCTTCTACAATATTGTAGAACAATATGCCTTAATTAAGGTCCATCCACCTCCTAAATTATTGGTTGTAACTATTCATAACTATTCAGGCTAGCTATATCATACGATCGACAAATTAAGGGTCCTAGCTAGTCCCTCATTCTTGGGTTGTAAACTCATTACTGTATGTACAAGTGCCGACATGCAATATTAGAAGTGTGTTTTGCAAACTTGTATTTTCTTCCTTTTTTAGGGAGGAGGTCGTGAGTTTAATCAATCGTACATTAAGGAAATGATCAAGATTTTCTTCCTCGTATTGTAACCGTTATGGCTCTAGGAAAGTCAATTATTTTTATTATTTTTTAAAATAAATTATTAATAACCCACACACCATACATATGTCTAGTGAGGTTTGAACTCATGATCTCAAAACTGTTAGTTAAACACTATAACCAACCAAAATACGGCTCACCGACAAAAGTCTATTAATTTCATTTGCTTTTGGTTTTGGAAATCAACGATCTCAAACTTTTTAAAAACATTAGCGATCCATGTTCATCATGAGAATTTTCATCCAATTTTTTTGTCAAATGATGCGATAACATAGATGTTTGAATGTTTCCTTCGTACACTCCACACCTGATCTATCATTTTTAAGTCGAGGGCATATAAGATGAAGGGTTTGAGCTGGAAGAAAACCCACAAAGGATATCCTAGTAACTAAAATGAAGGAAGGGTTCGAATTGATCATGGATCAACTCATACCCTCCAGAAATCAGAATACCGAAACAGAGATGAAAGCTATTAGACTGCGAAGGTCACAACAAAATTAAAGATGAACAGCATTCCGACTGGGTCGACGTACGTATGCTGCACGGTACTAACAGAAACCCAGAACTCCAGAAGTGGGTGTTAACTGGTTGTGAAAAATTAATGGAAACAGTACAGCAGTAGCATACTTCGTTTTATTTTTGGTCGAAGACAGTACTGGCATTTATAAAAACGTGTGCACTCAGAGACTCAAGATGTATGCACGTCTAGTTTCATCTGAAAAGTCCTGGGAGCTAGTCGTTGTTTGCTTGCTACTTCGATTCTTATATATAACTGCTTTTGAATCATAATAAGGTTCAAGCGTACGATCAATTTCCAGAAAATAAATAGAGTAAGCCATACCTAGCTAGCTATGGCGCATGCATATGTATTTTCACTTTGCTCTGAATCCTCTGATCACTGAGATTTCTAATATAAGTATGCATGAATATACATATATATATATTTTTTTGCTAAAAAACTCCTTATTTATTTTTAGGATGCGGATTTCCATTTTAGACTCATTTTTCAATTGAATTTTTACATCTCCACCGTCTAATCTTTAGATATTAATGTATAGTTTATCTCTGCAAAATTTCAACCAATTTAGTTATCATTAAGGCAAGAAAGCCTGTATAAATCCAAATCTATATATATTGATTAATATCAAATTATGGCGATGCGTGCTGATATATCCATCAAAATAAATCTGATATATAAATATCGAACTGATGAATCGAAATAAGTATGATGGATTCGCGAATTGTGAGGTATCTTTCGGTCCCCAGGATGTCTCTCTTTCTCGATCAGTCTGATAGAGTTTGTACCACACTAGCTAGAGACTACACTACTGCCATGAAAGGCATCATTCATTCATCCTACCGTGTCTTTCTGGTTCTGCTTCGTCGTCTGGATCGACATTGGTTGTTTCTTCTGCCCAGTTTATCATGCATATAGACTACAGTGGTCCCTCGCTAGTTACTCACTGCTGCAAGCTATGAATCGACGACCAGATTAATCATGTTTAGCTAACAAAATCAATAATGGCTTGTTGACGCCTCCTACGTAACTACGTTGTGACTCGTCGAATTCTATATAACGGCTTCATTATTAGGGGGTTGCAGCTTTCTATTCAGTACTTGATAGAAACTTAAAAACAAACCCTAGTTTCTTAAGTTTGAAAAGATTGATGTTTACAAGCAGCAAAGTGTCCGGCGGGGGAACTTCGTACAAAATTCCGGAGGGGCCAAAATTTCCGGAGCGTGAACTGGGGAATATATAATTATATGCAATTAAACTATAATTAAAAGAAAATTTCGAAACTGCCACGGGCCACAACCCTCGGCCGCTCCAACTGTGTTCCGCCACTGAAAGTGTCGCCCATACGCTGTGATTCCTCATCAAGATCTCTGTACAGGTTTAGTTAGGGTTTCAGCTTGATATTTGATATTTGCTTGAAATTCGAGAACCAAACTCAATTTTTTGTTTTCTTGGTCAGTATGAAATGATCGATCCACAATGATCACGAGCATGGAAAGTTTGAATTTGTTTCCAATTTAACAAAACTCAAGGGCAAACGATTACAAACGAATAGGTATTGTAATGCGCGCAATGCATGGTAATTAGAACTTAGAACATTGTAATATTTGACCGTCCTGTTACACTATTCAAAAATAAATAAAACATAAGCGCACATAAATTGGTCAACTGAATTTTTTCCGCGGAAGGAAATCTGCTGTGCCCAAAAATCCAGTGTCAAACCTGTGTCACCTGGAAAATTTTAACATTTTCTCCGACTTAAACAAATCTTAACCCTGTTAACTACAACGTTATCTTCTAACAAAAAAATAGAATTAAGTTTGACTATTTCTCTTTATCTTCCATGTTTATCCTTATCCTTTGATTCTTCTTTCTTCTTTCTCGGCAACTCTCGATCTGAAACAATAACCCATAATTTTTCTTCACCACTCCAACGACTATAGCTATCGTGGTTTCAATTTTTGTTCTTGTGAGTAAACCCATCCTAATTTCCCAATTTATGTTCGTCGTCTGATCTTTTGGCCTTACAAAGGAGAGATATGATTGTGATGAGAGGAATTGAAAAGGTATTACGACGAAGAGGAGGAAGCACTACAAAAGTAGAGGGTCTAGTTTCAGTTTTCATTGAATAATTACAATTAGGATTGAACTTGTTGTGTTTGATTGTTGTAGTGAGCTATTGGGCATTTTGTTTATGGTTTCAAGCACCGTGATTTTAACGAGTTATGATTGGAATTGTTGGGAACAACCAACACTTGTTCAAACTGACGAATCTCCTAAAAAATGGTACATCTCCGCTAGATGACATTTAAACTGACAAATCTCCTAAAATTATGAGTAACAACCAACACTTGTTCAACCTGAAAATCAGTTCAACATGCTCTAAAGCTTCTTGAGAAACATCCTGGGTTTTGTTGCAGAGAAAGAAGAAAAAAGACAGTTAAGAATAAACAAAGGGAAGAGGTAGAGGTATATATAGTCGAACTTCGTTTCTTGTACTCTTTAAATATTTTTTTATTAGAATATAACGTTGTGGTTAACAAGGTTAATGTTTGTTTAAGTCAGACACAAGTGTTAAAATTTGATAGATGACACAGATTTGGCAATGAGTTTTTGGGCACAATAGATTTCCTTCCTTTTTCCGCGTTACGTACATAAGCTTAAAAAGAAATTTTACACAAACGCGGGCACATATCAATACACATTTATTGATTGTTTTTCATAATTCGTGGGTTGAACTTTGAATCAAATCTTAGCTTTCAAGGGCTTCTAGGTTTGCAGTTCAATGACATATGACTATAGGTTGAGAATTTATTGCATCTTTTTGACTAGTTAGCTGAGCTTAGCTAGTTAGATCGATCTCATAGATCGAAAAGGACAAATCCATATCGATAACGATCACATTTTCATTGATTTTATTTCTCTTGTACGTGTATGTAGATAACATATATATATATATATATACAGGGCCATTCCAATGAGGGATCCCTTTTTTTGTTTATTTCTAGGGATAGGTCCACACCATTAGATCTGTTTTTTAATGGGCTTGAATGGTTGAGATTAAAACAAAAAACTTAACACTTATGTCAAACCTACACCGTTCAATATTATTAAAAATAAATCCCTCATTTGGATGACTTAACGATCACCAAATTTTCTGAAAATTTGTAGAAATGATCTACTCATATAGCCCAACGAACTGAACGGTGAAGATTTGATTTTGTAATCGAAAAGTTCGTCAAATGATATATCCCTAAAAATGAACAAAAAAATGGATCCCTCATTGGAAGGGCCCTGATATATATATATATATATATATATATATATATACATACATACATGTTCATCGATCTAACTAGCTAAGCTCAGCTAACTAGTCAAAAAGATAAAGATGCAATAAATTCTCAACCTATAGTCATATGTCATTGAACTGCATATATATATATATATATATATAAGTTTTCTTTCAGAGCGGTGTCTTGTTTTGAAATTAAAGTGTGAACCTCTTTATTTCGCTCACTTTTAGGTCGTATTTCCACATATCAACCGTACAATGTCTAGAACATAGTGTGTAGATCATTCATGCAAAGTTTTATCTAATTTGAAGATCATTTGGGTACCGAATTAGATTAAATAAATCAACATAACAAAAACTATCAAACAGAACCGTTCGTGTAAATCACGATTAGGGAAGCTCAAATAATCTTCAAATTGGATGACACTTTACAGAAATGATCTACACATTGTGTTAAGACATCGTACGGTTGAGATGTGGAAATGTGACATGAAAGTGAGTGAAATAAGGAGGTCCACACTTTAATTTCAAAACGGGACACGCTCTGAAAGGAAACAGTGTGTGTATATATATTAATTTTGTTGGAATTTCTGGATTGGTAGGTACATGTATGATTGATCAAAGAAAGATAGAACAATTATTGTTAATGATGGAAATCATATCTTGTGAGGGTGACTAGTCTTCCAGGCGTGAATAGCCGGGTTAGTTTCCGTTGTCACCATTCTTAAACCAAGCTCATTACACAAGACCAGTACTCCGACCGATATATATATATATATAGTCGGTGCGTACGTACGTAGCTCATACTTATGTTACGGGCTCGATAGCTTTCTGATTGATATTTTGATCTTGAATGTGAGGGTAAAAGGAACGCTGTCGTGGTTAATAATAATCCAACTTCACAAATTTCACTTAAGAATCGATCAGAATCAGTCCGGTAAGAGTTAAAAGTGATCAGTTGGATAAAATGTTGACAAACTCTTTTAATATTACATCATTTACATGCAAGTAGCTACATTGGTTTTCACTTTGTTGTTCTCTACGTACAATGGAGGGGATAGTACGTAGCTCTATCTCTAAAATCTTGTTCTGTTTAAATACAAAAGAAAAGAAATGATATATGAAAGTTTTTTTTTTTGTTTTTTAAACCTTTTATTAATAACTCACACACCCTACATATGTTATGAGGTTTGAACTCATGACTTTAAAGTTGTTAGTTAAACACCTTAACCAACTAAGCCACAGCTCACAGACAATGATATATGAAGTTCATTCCAACTAAAACTTAGCTAAACCACGCATGCATTATTGGACACGTAAATAGAGTTCAATCATTGAAGTACCACATCCTATTAGAAACAAACATGCATATATGGAATTGGCAATCATATGGGAATTAATAGGTAATTAAGTTAAACCTACTCTTTATCATGCAAATTGTACGTCATATGATGTGTTTTTACTTGTCCAAAATAACCTAAATCAGTAAAGTCGTTTGTTTTCTAAAGTGCTCGCTTGCCTAATTACGACTCACATTACCGATATTAAGGACGTAAAACTTGCAGAACATTAGAAAAACGTACATGTTTAATTATCTCCAATTAAACGAAAAAAACTAGCTAGTACAGATACAACCAGGCACGCATGCCATGGTCACTTTGAGAGTTTGGATTTAATACGTAACTTGGATGTTCACGCATCTAGCTAGCTGGCTAGTACTTCTTGAATTGTTACATGCATAAAACTCGTGTTTAATCTAGCTAGCACCGGAGAATGTGTGACCATACATCTAGCTGGTTTGAATAGGATATATCCAGGATTGGTTTGAAATAGATCAATTTCGCATCCACGTACGTCCTAGATTAGGTAATGGTTACACTGAATGTGGCTCTTTGATTTGGTGAAAGATAAGACAGAAACGATCAGCACGTTTGCGGGGGATGCATGCAAGTAAACCAAATAATATTGCTTACTACATATGGTGAATGATAACAGCTCAGCTAGATGGCTTAATTTCGAAAGCGCGCACCAGAACATTTGAAGCAGTGCGTGCACCTCCTGTGCTGTGCGTGTTTCACAATGTTGCACCGACCTGCAGCATCTTCGACATATAACCAGAGGCGGAGCTAGGAACATACAATGAAGGGGGCCGGCCAATATATATGTAGTAAAAGGAAAATCATGCCTTATCGAAATGAAATATCAAGCCTAGTTACTATATGCATGCGTACTTTGCTCTGTTACTTTTCATTTTTCCCCGCAAATTTTATAGCAACTATTTGTATCCCAAAAATATAAATTTGGAAGGTAAATTAACAGATTATGGTTATGAAAACGGAGATCTACCAAATAATAAAATTTCCATTTATTATGTTTGTTTCATTCATTACGAAAATAATATAAAGAATACTTAAATACAAACAAAATACTGCTATTTTAGTGTCACATAGCTCTTGATCTTTAATTTTTCACTTCATGACTAACTTCCCAAATATTTGTTAGGGGTGCCAGCTTGCAAATAAGCTAGAAGTTTTCTCTAGATGAATAGGTATCAAATCACACATTAAGTAGAAATAAGTTAAGGGGTGCCATGACACCCTTTGGCCTTGACATGGCTCCGCCATTGCATACAACATGCATGGAGAGGAGGATCGATCGATCTCTGTCATTGCATCTTTTGATATTTTCTTGTAATATTCGTAAATCCTCAATATTTTTGTTATTTTCAACATATATAATAGATTGGTGTTTGAAGAAAATATATATACCTCAATCTAGAACTTAGGAAACCTCTCCGGATCAAATATACGAATTGCATTCGTTGAGACATGAATGATCTATCCATATATATGTTGGTGTCCTTATTGGTGTTCATCAATCATCTTGCAGCCAAGGAGAAATAGTTTGCACTGTGTTGGCCTTCATGCATGATCGACAGTATTTTTTGTCTCTCACTTTCACATCAATACGACTAACCAAACGAAAAGAATGGTTGCTTCTTATCAGATCTATTTGGAAATCTTTGTGCACGTACGCCTGGATTTGAAAATTATTTCCAGTGCGTTAATCATATCATGAGCAGATTAAGCAGGGTCTAATCCTAATTATAAAAGCAATTGCTTCCTAATTCTGCGGCAGTTGATTGAATTAGATGGCCTGCTGGTAGGGAACGAGATATCTGATGATATGAAGTCACGCAATGACATGATCTTCTCTTCCAGTAGGTGAAACATGCTTTCATGAAAGGGAGGTTCGATTCATATCTCCAAAATATGTAGTTAGACCTCCCTCAATTCTGCGGCAGTTGATTATGAATGTACTTAAATGCTAATACGCACCACATCTACCACTAATAAATATATAGATTTTAGCCATTCCCTCCAAATACATATATGTATATACGGAGAGATTTAAGTAAATTAATGTCAGACTATCACTGTCTTTGATATTCTTAATTATTCAGAGAAATACGTCTAATATGTCTGAGAAAAATGCCTCCTAGCTAGAAGCATTTCATAATACACAGTATGACAGAAGGACTACTCATTTCTCCGCTAATTAATGAAAAACTTATATGCGATTCTACATATAACCACGAACAATCACTAGTGATCACATGGATAAATCGACTTAAAAAATCATCACGAAATTAGTTTCTGTATCGATCCATCGCAACGTCTAGTCCGAACTAATTTCCATTCGGATAGAGTGCGATAGATCGACTTTCTTACATATATAGGCAGTAGGTGGAACTTGCTTTCAAGTACTATATCTATACAAGATCCAGGTACGTTGTAATGGGGTTTTTGGTGGTCAAATCACTTTCAGGCTGCAGTGAATGATCTCAGAATTAGCTTCAAATTGCATGCATGAGGACGATGATCAGGCTGCTGCTGCTGCTGCTACTGTTGGCTACGCGTAAACAGAGACTCGTCTGAGCTTGTAGACAAGCATAAACCGTCGAAGCGAAATCCAACAACTTAAAATCAAAGAGATCGACATGATCTGGATGACGATGGAATAGAACGATCGAGTATGTTGCAAATTGCATTGAAAGCAATGGGGCTGGAGATATCATTCTCAGCCGTATGTGGGTAAACCGAGGGATGTGATATGCAACATTGCAGCGCCACACAGCTAAAACCAACTTCGCATGCCTAGCTTCATCTGTGTAAGACTATAACATCATAATCGTCGGCCTCCACCTAATTAGGCTTTTCTTCTTTCTTTTTTGTTGGGTCCCCAGCCCCTAGTGTTTCTGTACTCGTTCTCTCTGACTAAAACGTAAGAATTATGAATAATTATCATCACATTTGATGAATTATTCATCTTTTTGGTTTAAAATAAATAATTAAGGAATCATGGAAGCCTTGGACAATGAATCATTGATATCATGAGATGTACTTCATTCACCTTGCTAGAGAGTAGTCATTATATGGTGTTTTTATGTTAGAATCTATATACCCCGTACCAGAGGAATCTCTTATCATTTCGTCCTACCACCCCAATTCTTCTCTTTCAAGAAAAGTTATTCAGTATTCCTATTAACCGCATGTATACAACTTTTTACATTTTAACGGATCCATATAGCCCTATCTTGATGTTGCCTCGTTTTCCTTTTTCTGTCCCTTAAAATGGCGGCATTCTACTTACCGGAACTACAAACACATAGTAGTCCCGGCCCAAACCACGCAATAATCACTCCTCAAACTCGAGGATGGTTGAAGTTCGAAAATCTGGCCTTGAAGAAAAAGAAAATGGCATCCACATTTCAAATAAAGAAATAAACTAGCATCCATGTATGAATTGTGTGTATATATATATGTCCTGCCGGTTCTTAATTTTGTTTTTTTTGTTTTTGGTTACAAAAAGTTTAGATGAGAGCTTGGTTACGCTATATCACCATCGTCAGGGCAAACTTTCAACCTCAACTATGAAGAACTGATAGTGGACACGTATTTGTCACACCAGCCTCCCGGTATGGATTTCCACAGGAGAATTGACAGACCGCGAACCAATTTTTTTATGAATTAGGTAGGGGTTTTTCATGAATTAGGCACCTTTGTCAGAGGGAAACTGGCCCAAAATTGCTGGACTGAGCCCAATGATTACTAGTCCATTAAGCCCAGCTCATCCAAACTTGATCTTCTTGCGTCTCGAAACACTTCCAGTGACCGAAGCTCACACTTACTTCTGTCCCTATATTTCCTAAAACCCTAAACCCAGGGTTTGAGCTTAAGCTCTGCATCTAAAACCCTCACCAATGGCGATTTCAAGCTTAGGCTTCGCTTGCCGACCCAGTTTCAGCCTCCGCACTCCCACCTTTCAATGCTTTGGCAAGGTAAATGCCACTGTCTCTACATTTGGGCAATGAATTTCTGTACTGGGTCTCATATGATATCTTCTGGGTCGATTCAATTCAGGTACAATTGAATTTGGTTTCGGCGATGGAGGCGATTGATGAGCGAGAGGGTTATTCTAAGGACAACAATTCAAGCAAGTTTTCGAAGCTCGTTGTTTCTGATTTGGGTATTGTTATTTGGAAGTTTTTTAGATGGGGTTGTGAATCTTAACGTTTAGTTTTGTGAAAATGAAGGAGGAGATGGCAAGGCACCGCAGTGGAAGAAGCTGAATTCGAAAGAGCTTGGGATTAGTAGTTCTATGATTGACAAGCCTATCCGAAAGGTTTTAAATGGGCTGAAGCGAAAGGGTGAGCATCGTCATTGTCATTGTGTTTAAATGGTGTTGTTATGTTTTGAATTGTATTGGCACGAGTTTTTTATGTTGTCAGTTTTGTGTTTTCTGTTGCAGGATATGAGGTGTACCTTGTAGGAGGTTGCGTAAGGGATCTTATCTTGAAGCGCACACCAAAGGACTTTGATATTTTGACTTCAGCTGAATTGAGAGAGGTAATGCTGTGAAACGTTATTTGGAAGTGGGTTTTGATGTCATATGTTCTAGCTTGTAGTATCTGCAAATGATGTTTTCAGGTGACAAGAACGTTTTCTTGGTGTGAAGTAGTTGGAAGGCGGTTTCCTATATGTCATGTGCATGTTGGTGATATGGTAGTGGAGGTGGGTTATTTCGTTGTAAATGTACAAATTGCAATTGTGTATATGCATCAATAGAAATTTTACTTATATATAGGGTAAGGTCAGGGTAAATAACTACAAGTTAACCCAGTCTTTGTCTCCTGAACCATCAAACTCGAATAAAATCATTCACAATTTCAAGTGTTATAAACTTGATTGCATGGACTTGTACAAACATGCACAGACAGACACACACACAGAGTTCTAATCTAATGTTAATGGTTGTGTTCAAATTAGGTTTCCAGTTTTAGCATCAGCGCACGAAGTCATGGTAGGAACTCAAGTAGTGATATTAAAAAGCCTGTACGCTGTGATGACAAGGATTTTATGCGTTGGAGCAATTGTTTGAAGCGTGACTTTACAATTAACGGGTTGTTTATCAAACCATTTTCACTTGGAAGATGCAGTTTCACTCCTTTCTTTTCTTATCTCTTATAGTCTTCTTCATCTATTGCAGATTGATGTTTGATCCTTATGAAAGGATAGTGTATGACTACTTGGGAGGAATAGAAGATCTTAAAAATGCTAAGGTGTTCTTGTACTCTTAGAAGTTTAGGTTTCTAATACTAGCTGAAAAATCTATTGTCCTCATATCATCTTCTGTTGGCCTAGGTCCAAACCGTTATACCAGCAAATACTTCATTTCGAGAGGATTGTGGTGAGCTAATGTTTGCAGTTTTATATGTTTTCTATGCATTGATATTGCTAAGCTCTGTTTATTTTTCACAGAATTCACCCCTCATGTGCACATGCTGGACACTTTACTATTTTTTTTTTCCCTTTATGAGACACTAATATCAGATTCCAATTACTGTGCAGCTCGCATTCTTCGTGCCATAAGAATTGCTGCTCGTTTGGGGTTCCGTATTTCGAAGGAAACAGCTGATTCAATTAAAATTTTATCTTACTCAATTGTTAGGCTTGATAAGGTAGTTCAGGAGCACTTTGACCTTATCATTTCCCTGGCATTCAAGTTGAATTACTCATTCAGTACTTCTTCGTACTTTAGGGAAGGATCCTCATGGAAATGAATTACATGATGGCATATGGTTCTGCTGAGGCTTCTCTCCGATTATTATGGAAATTTGGACTTCTGGAACTACTTCTACCTATCCAGGTGTGTGTTATTTAAATTCAAAATAAGGTTCCTACTTGTCAACACATATTACAGGTTTCAATACATTTTCATATTGCAGGCGGCATATTTTGTTCGCCATGGTTTTCGAAGACGTGACAAAAGGTCTAATATGCTTTTGGTAATTGTCATTTCATCATCATTCATTTACTTGTTGCACTGTTAATCTGTTATAGAAGAGCTGATTATATTTGAAATTATGTTGTCGTATGAAGGTGTGACGTATTTGTTTTCTGGTTTTCACTTGCAGTCCCTTTTTTCTAACTTAGATAAACTTCTTGCACCTGACAAGCCGTGCCACAGTAGCTTATGGTAAGATGTTAGGGCAAACAGAATGCTTAATAAAACAAGTTTGATCTGACAGTGATCCAAGAAGATTGAATTGCATGTTTCTCGTGTACATGTGAGATAATTTAAAATACTTGCAAGATCATTGCAACTTTGACCTAGGGAGGGAGACTCATCACAAGTTTATAATTTCAGGATTGCAATCTTAGCATTCCACAATGCACTCTCTGAACAACCTCGAGATGCGTTGGTGGTTGCTGCATTTACCCTTGCTGTTCACAATGGTGGAGATATGTTGGAAGCAGTGGAGATAGCCAGGACTATCACTAAACCCCATGAAGTTAGCTTTCATGAACTATTAGAACCTCAGAGATTGGACTCTGGAGCATATACTAAAGAGATTAAGGATCTTGAGGCATCTTTTAGGCGGGCACTTGATCACATGACTGATGCACAAATTGTCTCAGAGGCCATGGCAGCGTACCCACAAGCACCGTTTTCTGATGTGGTCAGTGTGACATTTCTGATGTTTTCTGATTGTCTATATATCATCGTCTTTGCATTTAACCTCAGTTTAAGGAGAAACCGTAAAGCCCAAGCTTTATTTTATTCAATCTCAATTTGCTGCAGGTATTTATACCAGGGGGATTATCTTTGAGGGTCTCTCGGATTTTCAACTGTGAAAAGGTGAGTGGGGAGTTGTGGTCTGTGGCAAAGCAAGGCAGCAAGATTGACTACGAGTCATTAGCTCAGGGGAGCCTGCCAGAGATTCGGCATTTTTTTGCAAGAGTCGTGTTTGATACCATATATCCTCTTTAGCCTAGACCCTGATCATTCTCATAGCTTGATTGTGACAAATTTTGTAACATGTTATCATAATGAAAATAATGGAAATCAAATTTTTTTTTTTATAGTATTTAAAGAAAAGAAATTCTAGCTACTAGGACAATAACAATGCTGCTCATCATTGAGTCACAATATTTGTACTCATTGATGTAGTTAAACTTCAATTCTCAGCCACAGCATCAGATTAACATCCTTACTACATTCAACTCCGGTCTCTGCGCTAATTATTACAATAATACTATTCTATCAGGAGTTGGGCTGATACCATCATACAATTTCATTGCATTACAACGATTCAAATGTGCAGAGCTTCAAGCTTCCTCTCAATTCTCACCTCTGAAGTCTTCTCTATACGTGCAGGATTTACATTTGCAACAATGCACCTCTTCACAATCGCTATTCCTTATCATTGAGGGACTTTTTCCTCGTGTGTTTAGGAATTCTTCAAAACTGTTAGGATATAAATCTCACATCGGGAATATGAGAATTTGCTTGTGAGTTTGGGTCTCTCCATCCATTGTCAACGTGAACCCAAACTATTTTGTCAAAAACAAACGGTTTGCTTTTAAATAATTGTGAGCCCAAGGTCGGAGATTATTGTGCTGCTCTCCAAAACTACTGTTACTGCTTATGTGGTACATTTTAAGCATTTGCAATATGAAAGTAGATTTCTGTTGCTCTTTTGTTTAGCAGACTGCACAGCTTTTTCTTTTTCTGTTACGAGTGCATCACATTCTGATTATCAGGTAATTGATATACTGAATGGCCATATGCATCATGAGTTCATGACCACATCAAGACTGGGTATCAAGAAGATGCGGGCTTGCTGCAATACATGGGATCAAGAAGGTGGCTATATCATTCTTCTTTTGCTGCTGTCTTTCAAATCTTTTTCTCAACTTCATAAACACCTATAACAATTAAGCCTTTCCTTTACTCGTGCATTCGTGATGCGTTTTAGTTTTTGATCATTGTAACAAGTTTTGTGATTATAAAGAGGGAGGGAGAATGCGGTTCCTGGTCGAGTCGGGAGGGACGGTGGCGTTTGAGGTAGAGCTGGAGGAAGTAGAAGAAAGCGCAAGGGATTAGAGAGCCGAGAAGGAGCCTCCTCGGCCTTGGACGACGCCTTGGAGCGGGACGATGAGTCTCATCTCGGTGGTGGCCACGGCGGGCTTTTTGTCGGAGGAGGAGGTTTTGGATTTCCAGGTTCGAGTCATGGCGTCGCCGTAGGGGGGAGAGAGAGAGACAGAGAGAGAGAGAGAGAGAAGATAAGACAGATGAGAGAGAGAGAGAAAATAAGACAGATGAGAGAGATATATATTTGGTTAGGGTATTTTTGGTTGAGGTAGTGGCAGTTTTGTTGTTACTTAGAAAATATTAGTTTTTTGAATATTTTGCGTAAAAATTGTTGATATGGCGTGTGATTATACATTGTGGGGTTGAGCTTATGTACTTATTTGTTTAAATCTATTGAAATATGGTTTTTCTGTGTTTTATAACTGTTTATGGTAGTTTTTTGTCATTTTCTCACGTTGAAATCTATTCTAATAAGAAAACAGATTAATCAATCTAACGTGTATTATGACAAAACACATAATAGAAAAACGAAAATATAATTTTCTTAAATATCAACATAATTCAGGATTTTGATCATAAGCGCGGGGCCGTGGAATTGGGCCGAGTTTTGGTTTAAATCTCCAGGCCCAAAATGGGATTCCCATTCCGGACCGACATTAGAAAGCCGAGTCCGTTTGAGCTTTGTATTAGCGGAAGCCATTATAAAAGTGAAGTCATGTCTTTGTCAAACTGAAACCAAAGGCAAAACCGAAACACGAACCCATCATCAAACCCAAACATGTCCCCCAAAAGATCTCGAACCCTAGCCACCAGCCACCGCGTCGAAGAAAGGCATCGGGACGAGCGTCGGCACCGGCATCGGGACGAGCATCGGCACCGGCATCGGGACGAGCGTCGGCATCGGCGGAAGGTGAGGAAGACATCGAACAAGTTGAAGTTGGAGTTAGATGAGGAGGAAGCAAACAAGTCACTTTACTTATGTTACCTTGAACAGAGCGGAGATTACGTTGCTTATGTAATCCGCGCCGTCAGATTGTCCGATTTGTTGTCGTCCGAGAAGCCATCGAGATTACGGCTAGTGGGTTTTAAGGCCGGGGACCATCTCCCTGGAAGTGTAGGTTCCGGTGTTATGGGCTCCCAAATTCTTCTAGCCGGCGGGTTGAGACCCAACGTCCCTTTTGGGATTGGAGCACATATGCTTCCCTCAGCTGTTTGGCATAGAAATGTTTATGCCTTTGAAACTGACCCCAATAAGCAACCTCGTCCTTCAATCAGGAAGCTTGATGCCACTTTACAAGGTGCCAAGTTGGGCCCTGTGATGGTGGAGCTTGGGGGCAAATTGTACGCTCTTTCGTATTATCTGGTTGGCAACCCTCCCTCGTTTGAGGTGTTTGATCCCAAAATGGGAAGTTGGTCTGCTCTGCCACAGCCCCCATTTTTCCAACGTTTCTCGGAATATTTCGAAACCGCTCCCTTCTCTTATGCATTTGTCGGCACCAAGATGTTTGTGTCCCATGAAAAATGTCCTGTGTTCTGTTTTGACGTCGCGCACCCGGATAGAGAATGGAGACTAGTCCCTACTATGTGTCAAGGCGGCCCTTTTCCATTTGCTGGTGTGTGTTTGGTCCTGGACTTGCTGGAACCTGACAAGAAGATAGTGTTTGCCTATAGTCACGATCGTATCTAGGAGTTTATGTCATGTCATTGTGTGAAAACCAAGAGTCTATCACACGGATTGGTGATTTGAAGCTGCCGCGGTTGCCTTATGAATTGGGTGAAGCAACTGGCTGTGATTTTGTCCACATAGGAGGTCGGAAAGCCTGCATTGTTGTCCCCGGATTGGAGCCCCCCTGTGATGATGAAGGAGGAGACGAATTGGAGGTCGGGTCTCATAAGACATTGGGGGTTGCCATACCATTTCAGTTTGAAGTTGATATGACTAAGCTGGACAAGGACAAGAAAAATTGCTTCACCCTCCAATTCATGCCTATTCGCATCTTTGAATTTCATACCACTCCATCCACTCTTCCTGACCCCGAATCTGTTGGTAGCTATCTACTGTAGTATGTTTACTGTATTGCTTCGAGATATTATTGAGGGTCCTTGTGGCAGTCTAGAATTTTTATTAGTATTATTTTCTTGGTGAACTGTGAATTGTATTATCTATGATATCTGGTTTTACTGCATGATTATCAGTTCCCCTTTTCCTAATTTGTTTGTATAATTTTACACATGTTCTTGGAGAGATCAGCTTCTCTAGACCTTAAGTATTTCAGCCTTAGAGAAAGAGTTAAGCATAAGGAGCTTGATGTGTTGAAGATTGGCACTGAAGCTCAGCTAGCAGATCCCTTTACTAAACCCATGACTGTTGCTGCATTTGAAGAACATGCAGCTGGTATAGGCATTTTGCCTAAACTTGAATGATAGGATCAGTGGGAGCTTTATTTATAGCTTCAGTAATTTTTTGCTAGCATTTAAAGACTTTTCTTGTATAATTATCATTTTGGTTCCAGTTTTGAACCTTATGTTTATTTTTGCAACTTATGAATTTTCTGATTGAGAAATAAAAGTTCAGTGATGTTGCATTGCATTCTTTCTATGATTAGTTTGAATCATGATATTGTTATATGAATATTGTATTTTCTATTGAGACAATGTTTTCAGAATTTTAAAGGGCATATGTTATAATTTTCTTTTGAAGATGATGTCAGGTTCTTGCATACAGAACCATAGAGGATCAAAATTATTTTAGACTGTGTCAGATACATCAGGTAGTCTACAAATGATTACAGGTTGATAACTTTGTTTGATTGATGTGATTTGTGGTTGGAACCGCTGTGGCCTTGGAGTGGTTGTGTTTCAAATGCAATTCGTTTCTTGGTTCAGTACTACACTGCAGATTTTACAGATCAAAGTTGTAAACTTTTGTGTTGCCTTTTAATCTCAATGAGCTCTAAAGATTTACTACATTCTAACCAAGTTTATATCTTGTTGTATGAGTTATTCTTGGTCCAAGTGGGAGAATGTTAGAGTTATATCTAATGTGGACTCAAAGCTTAACACATGAAAGTCCAACATATATAAACATCTTGTGAAATAAGTAAATGAGGTTAATCAACAATACTTAACTTGGATATTTATCTTAGTAATCTGATTAGATAAATATAAAGAGTTTGAGATAACACATAATATATGTTATAGTTATCACATAAGGTAATTGATTGGTTTATTAGAGTTGCCTTGTGAGATGAGACTCTAAGTGAACTTGTCAATATATAAAGGGTCCCTGTATAAGCTCATACGACGCCTGTAAGTTTTTCATTCTCACTGTGAAAAGGTGATCTGGAGAATTACACAGAAGACTTCCTCTGCTCTAGCTTGATTGCGTTGAACATGAATAACCAAGGTTGGTGCTTCTAATCCTCATACATGTTTATATGATCTTGTTTTGCAATGTGTTTATGTATATATGTGGTTTTCAGTTCAACATCCATGAGACAACCACTCCAAGTCTCCAAGGACCAAATATCCAGACATCATTCACAGGGCTAGGGAGATTATTGTGCTGCTCTCCAAAACTACTGTTCCCAACTTCCAACATATTAGGTACCTTTTAAGCATTCATTTGAAATATAAAAGTAGATTTATGTTGCTCTTTTCTTTTTCTGATTCCAGTGCATAACATTTTGATTTCAGGTAATTGATAATTTGATATACTGAATGGATATATGCATCATGATCACATCAAGACTGGGTATCAAGAAGATGGGCTTGCCGCAATACGTGGAATCTAGGGGGTTGGAATTTCATTCTTCTTAATTAGCTGCTGTCTTTCAAATCTTTTCCTCAGCTTCATAAACACATAACTTTTCAGCCTTTCCTTTAGTCGTGGATGCGTTTTGATTAGATCATTGTAATTATTAGTTTGGTGATTAGAAAGGTTTGGACTAAAGAATTATGTTGTGGCGAAACATGTTAGTATGGGAATATTATGAGCCTTCACGTAAGTGCTCTGCTGCATATATACCAACTCCATGATGGTTCAGCGCCTTGCTGCATATATATTAATACCCTTCTTCTCTTCGTAATAGAAGCTGCAGTTTTAAAGAAAAGCTCCATTCTCATCTCGTCTAATCTCTACTTTGTTCTCTCTCTCTCTTTCCCTTTTCCCTTTCAGGGGCTATTCCTGGAAAGCTTATAGGTAATAAGTTCTATTTTTTGTGTTCCCGTGTTCTAGTATATTGGAAAAATGAATGAAAAGATAATTGGAAAAATGAATGAAAAGATAATTAAATAGCATATCCGTATCTTCACATTCTATTAGGTACTTACCATGGTTAATTGTCTCTGCTAACTACATAATTTGGATGCAGGACCTTTCACGTAGGGGTGGCATTCGGCCCATTCGGTTCGGTTATGGGCCAAAACTGAAAACTGAACCGAAAAAAAATTCGGTTCGGTTAGGTTCTCGGTTTTCAGAAAATCCAAACTGAAAACCGAACCGAACGGTTCGGTTCGGTTCGGTTCGGTTTTTTTCGGTTTTTTTTTTCAGTTCGGTTTTAAAAAAAAAAAAAAAACCCTTATAAGTGTACACAAAATCACAAACTATATAAACTTTGCTACTGCAAATTTGGAACATAGATGTTGAACAATATGGAGGTGTATCAAGAAGTTCTGAAATGGCAGAGATCCCAGAATTGGGTGAACCAAGTCAAACAATAGATATGCCAGATGTAGCAGCAGATGCCAAGTTCATCATAGTGGTAAATAAAAATCCAGTACCAAACAATAATATAGCCTTCAAAAAAGCATGCATGCAAATATAAGAGATTCTAGATGTGTGCCATAATAAACTAGACTTAAGTAGCTGTCACTTTGAACCAGGCATATAAATAGGCAAGGACCAATTGCTCTTGAAGTGTTTGATGTCAACATGTCGTTCCAAACATTACCCGCCCGTCCCGCCGCCGCATTTGAACAAAACTCAATTTGTAGTTCTACATACATTAATAAGAGAAACATCACATATTAAAAAAACTATACATTTATAAACAACTTAAAGAACATCAAAGTGATCAAATGTTACCTTCAACAACTTCATGACATATTTCAATCTCCTCCGAAGTGAGCTCATGATTTATGGCAACATTGTCATTTATAATCCAATTTTGAACACATATCAACGCCTCCACCATTTTAGGACTCAATGAAGCACGGTATGGATCAATCACCCTCCCACTAGTGCTAAAACAAGACTCCGAAGCTATAGTGGACACGGGAATAGCTAGTACATCTCTAACAATGCGTGCCAATATTGGGTAATTGTGAACTCCATTTATCTTCCACCATTCCAATAAATGAAAATTCCCATGATCATTCTCCATAGGATCTCCAAGATACCTATCTACATCATTATGAATGACTTCGGTTCTCCTTGCTCTTCTCCTCTCTTCTTTCTCCTTTAACTTCTTATCAAACTCCGTTAAACCCTCCATTGAAGTTGAACTCACTACATTCGCTTCATTAGACATTTGTGAACCGCCAACACTAAATCCTCCCTCAATTTCATAAACCTTATAAATGTCATACAAGAGATCCTTCACCATCTTTGAGTTCACTTCCACCCTCTCATCCATTTCCCCAAATAAAATCTCAAGATAATCAAGCACTTTCTCAAGCTTATAGCGAGGATCAAGCACAATAGCAATGAATATATATTGATTCAACTTATCCAAATCACCCCAATACTTATTATACTTCTCTATCATAGGTTCTCTTATCCCAATCAAATTTGGATTAACTTGAGCTTCTAAAAGACACTTAATTCGAAGCAAATCACCAAATGTATCATGAATTGAAGGATAATAAGAACAACATACCTTCAAGGTGACATCATAAAACGGCTTCAAAAAATCCATAAAGCCTTGTGCTTCTTCCCAATCAAACATACTTGGAAGTGATGGAGTGGCGCCGTCAAAAAATAATATGGCATTAGGATCATCACAAAACATCCTATCAAGAACTTTGTGGAACTTATAGGAGGATCTCAACATTAAGTAAGTCGAATTCCATCTAGTCGGCACATCCATAATCACACCCCCTTTGCCTTCAATTTTCATCTTCTCTTTCCACATATTGAACTTCTCAAGTCTTTGTGGGGAAGACCTAACATATCTCACCGCCGAACGAATAAGCTTAATACATTCATTCATCACACTCAACCCATCATTGACAATTAAGTTGAGAATATGAGCCACACACCTCATTTGCAAATTCCGGCCTCCATGCATAATGACATTTGGATTTCCCCAAGAAGTCACCCTTCTAATGAGATCTCTAATTGCCACATCATTTGCACTAGCAATATCCACCGTGATAGTGAGAAGCTTGTCTATACCCCACTCTTGCAAACAACTCTCCAACACCGCCGCAATAGTCTCTCCCTTATGATTGTGAATGGCACTAAAGTTGATGATCTTCTTGTGCAACACCCAATTGTCATCAATGAAATGTGCCGTGATCACCATATAGCAAATATTTTGAACCGAAGTCCAAGTATCCATGGTCAAACACACTCTATATCTACTCAACATCTTCTTCAAGTCCTCCTTTTCCTTCAAGTACCTCTTGAATACCAACTTTGCAATTGTCTTACGAGAAGGAGGAACCCAACCGGGATTGAGCCTAGACACAAAATACTTGAACCCATCTCCTTCTACATGCCTAAATGATAACTCATCCACCACAACGTAATACACACATGCATCGGTAATCTCCTCTTGATTAAAGTTCCCAATAGCCAACTCCATACCCTTTGGTTTCCAATGCAAAATTCTTTGCCCGGAAGTCTTCATCTTCTCCATATTAGGAGGGTACTTGCGGCATTTGTCTATGTGACTGTGCAAGCTAGAAGTGCCATTGCCGGTAGGATCGGCAAAATACTCTTTTCCACAATAATTACAAGCTCCCTTCACCCTCTTATCGACCATTTTCTTCTCAAAATGTTCCCAAATCGGAGCTCTTTCTTTTTTCTTCAACCGTGCCAAGTATGATTCTTCACTTTCTTCTTCCTCTTCTAAATCAACCACCGGGTCCAGGTTACCAACACTACTAGCTTGACTAGGTATAGGAGTAGGAGCGGTAGATGCACTTCCACTTGCATTATTTGCTTTTTTTGAAGTGGTAGAACGGCCGGTACTATTGTTTTTAGGGGCTGCAACTCCTTTCCTCTTCATTATAAAAACTTAAGTTTCTCCTGCAATCAAGCAATGAAACAAGTTTTCGTTTTCATTACCTTTTCATCAGTTACATACACTGCAAATTAGAACAATGCAGAGGAAGAGAATAAGAAGAGAACAATGCAAATTGTCATGTTTTTGAACTTCCTTGAGCACCACTGTCTACTAAGCTTATCTTCATAAAAAGTTCAAAATCATTGCAAAAGAACAAATACAGAATCTGATACATGAACATGAACAGATCAACACCACTGTCCCAACGATAGGCCTCCCTATAGGGAAGATTAAGCGTGAATAGGGTTGACCGTCTTTATCAGGACCGAGACGTTACTCAAAGTACATGATTTTTCAACCATAGTCGTATTTCATTATTCCAATCACATCCTATTTCACAAGATTTTTGAAAGTTTTGTTTCCTATGTGTAGTTGGTTCACAAATATGTAAACTTCAAAATAACCTACTAAACAAGTTATTCCGTTTTAGTAGGCATTTTGTGATTTCAATGATTAATATTCACAAAATAGAAATCGACTGTCTGACATTTGACGTCACCCAAAGCATTTAAAATATTTAATATTCACAAAATGAAAAGAATTTAAACCCCAGGAAATGTCAAACTGATCATTAGCCATCACCCAAAGCATGTCAGTCTCTCTGACATTTGACGAAGGTCAGTAAAAAATTAAAACTGATGAAAACTAACAGAGACGGTAAGTTGTCAAGTTGGGCAAGTGGAATTCCATGTGTTAAGTTTTTATTGTTGGCACACGGATTTTTGACACAGGTGATTTACTCCCGGTTTTCCTTTGCTAGATATGAACCAATATAATAAGGCTGGCCAACACACTTGACGTTCTGCAGTCCTCCTTTTAATCTACCGGGGACACGTGGTATGCTTTTCCAATTACCCCTACATCAATACTTTAATTTTTGAACCTCCATCCTCTTCAATCTCGACAAGTGGCATCAAATAAATATGGATTAAGGTTCACCGTTTCAATCAAGCCCGAAATGTTGTCGAATCCTGTTGTGTTTTATATCATAGCCATGTTTTACTATAATAATCACTTCAGATGGTCAATTTTCATTTTACGAATTTTAGTCATTGGAATCACAACATGCCTACTAATGTGGTGTTATTTGTTTGGTAAGTTATATGCAAGTGTACAACTTTATGAACCAACTATACAAAGGAAACAAATCCATCCCGTTTCGGATTTGTTACGCCCCCCCATCGAATCTGTCAACCTTAAATATACCTTGTTTTTTACACGAAACATGGTTGACCGGGTATCATGCGAGACTCTATTTTTCTCTGTTTTCGTACAAAAAGCGCCTATATTTGAAATTTAGGATCCCATGAATTTTTTTTGTTAAATTGTCCCTCCTGTGGTTAGGCTTCCTTAAGAGCGCCTAAGCGTAATTAAGATTGACCGCTTTTATCTGGGCCTAAACGTTATCGGAAACTTATGATTTTTCAACTCTAGTCGCATTTCATTATTTCAAACACATCCTATTTCACGAGATTTTTGAAAATTTTGCTTCCTTTATATAGTTGGTTCACAAAGATGTATACTTACATATAATCTACTAAACAAGTTATACCACATTAGTAAACACGTTACCGGAATCATGTGATTTTTCAACCATAACAGTACTTCACCATAACAATCACATCCTATTTCAGAAGATTTTTTTGTTAAATTGATCATCCAGTGGTTAGGCTCCCTATAGGAGTGCCTAAACGTAATTAGGTTGACCACTTTTATTAGGGCTTAAACGTTACCAGAAGTTTATGATTTTTCATCTCTAGTTGTATTTTACTATTTCGATCACATCATATTTCACAAGATTTTCAAAAATAGGGCTCCCGTAGGAAAGATTAAGTGTAAAAAGGGTTGACCGCTTTTATCGGCACCCAAACGTTACCCGAAATACGTGATTTTTCAACCATAGTCGTATTTCACTGTTACGATCATATCTTATTTCACGAGATTTTTGAAAATTTTGCTTCCTCTCTATAGTTGGTTCACAAAGTTATACGCTTACATATAACCTACTAAAGAAGTTATATACCACATTAGTAGATACGTTGTGATTCCGATGACTAAATTTCACAAAATAAAAATCCGTTCGTCAGATATGATCGTCATGGTAAAACAGGCCTATGGTGTAAAATGCAACTTAATTCGGCAATGTCTGGGGCTCGATCCAAGCGGTCAACCCTAATCTATCATCACTTATCATACGAAAACACTTTTACCTACCTCTCCGTGACCTAGTTTGGTCGATTCTTCCAAACGTTAAACTCTCACATAAATGAGACGTAACCACACATATAAAAATTTGGAGACGTTTACATCCCGAATATAGGGCTTCCGTAGGGAAGATTAAGTGTAAAAAGGGTTGACCGCTTTTATCGGCACCCAAACGTTACCCGAAATACGTGATTTTTCAACCATAGCCGTATTTCACTGTTACGATCATATCTTATTTCACGAGATTTTTGAAAATTTTGCTTCATCTCTATAGTTGGTTCACAAAGTTATACGCTTGCATATAACCTACTAAAGAAGTTATACCATATTAGTAGGTACGTTGTGATTCCGATAACTAAATTTCACAAAATAAAAATCCGTCCGTCAGATATGATCGTCATGGTAAAACAGGCCTATGGTGTAAAATGCAACTTAATTCGGCAATGTCTGGGGCTCGATCCAAGCGGTCAACCCTAATCTATCATCACTTATCACACGAAAACACTTTTACCTACCTCTCCGTGACCTAGTTTGGTCGATTCTTCCAAACGTTAAACTCTCACATAAATGAGACGTAACCACACATATAAAAATTTGTAGACGTTTACATCCCGAATATAGGGCTCCCATAGGGAAGATTAAGCGTAAAAAGAGTTGACCGCTTTTATCGGCACCCAAATGTTACCCGAAATACGTGATTTTTTAACCATAGTTGTATTTCACTATTCCGATCACATCATATTTCACAAGATATTTTTAAATTTTGCTTCCTCTCTATAGTTAGTTCATAAAGTTGTACGCTTGCATATAACTTACTAAACAAGTTATACCACATTAGTAGGTTGACAAGAATGTTCTTGAATGTTTAGAATTTTACTACTATATCATCTCTCTGTCAACCGCAACATATATTTGTAATTCAAGTGATCTTATCCCATTTCCTCGTTTAATTCAACATATATTGTGTGACTAGTTTTTCTTCACTTCTAAGCCACCAATACTAGTTTAAGACCAAATCCTTTTCACAGATGAGCTAACCTTAGAGAGTATCCAACAATTTGGAAGTGACACACACGTAAATTACCACCGAGGTAACTTGTAGTCTCAAACTGAGTGCTTCTACTTTCAAGACCAGAAGTTACCTGATTACTACCTCCAAGCTTTGTAAAGCCTTGCAACTAAGATCTACATGTCACCTACTGCTTTCTTTTGAAGATAATCTCATACAGCAGCATAAATCGGCTTGTCATAAACTATGGCAAACCATTGAGATGTTAAGCTAATGTCAGTGACAATCTAAATTGGGACAGAAGATTGTATTTCAGAGGAATCTGGAAGTTTTAATATACTGCATTTGAATAGTGACGCCCCCAGCAATTAAACTTCATAGAGACAAAATCCTTTAGCATCTACATTCACTAATAACATTAAGATAATGTTTTAGCACACATGAGTGAAAGGATAATCGACATGCTAACTACAGAGAGGTATGATGCACGCACCACCTTCTGGGTTCTGCTGTTCTTTCCATATTCGTCCTGTAACTCGCAGCTTCAGCTCTTTCCTATCCCCACCAGAGAAGAAAAGTGCCATGTTGCGCTGTATTATGAAGCCATAATGGCTGTCTCTAACCTTCTTGTGGCTATCCCTTATGCTTCTTGGGTTTCCTTCCCATATGATCTTTCGGCCATTTCCTCCAACCTCAAGGCTGTATGTGTAGTTCCGAGCTTCTGTTTCATCCCCCATGAAACGGAGGAATGCCATATAAACAGGAGCCATACCAAGCTGGAAGGCTTCAAAATGGAGACATAAGTACTGACCAAAGCAGTGGAAAACCTAACAAGGATGAAAAATAACAATTACTTCTCTATCTTGTAAATCAAACCATGATTCTTCTAGTCTTAAATATTAAAAAGGGACTCATGATTCCTAATTTCCTATATCCCCACAGTAGTAAGAAAGTCGAACAAATCCACTATAGGATACTTAAATGGTTAATAAGGCAATCTTATAGACCATATAACTTATGATTTCTTAATTGGAACAACCTAATAATGATCAAATCCTTACTATAAAATTAACTAGCTCAGCTTCAGTATCATAGCAACCATATAACCATTGAAGAGAGTGGCATTCATCAGATTCTTTCTTATCACTATTTCATTAGAAGCAAAAAGAAATTAAAGAGACACATATGACACATATGTGGAAGTACATGCATACTTACAGTTAGCATCCATGTGGCATTTTCTACTTCGCGGGGATTAGACTTGACGTAACGATGGTTAAAAGTACATCCAGAATGCATGTCCACCTTGTGGTCATCCCCTAGATGAGCAACAAGGAATGGAATATCCCCAACAACAGAGCAGTCTGATCCAGCATAAGGACAGTTGTATGGTCTGAAGTTGCATACAGCCTCATGTTTCAGTTTACTATAATACGAGAATATCTCAGGGCACCCAAGAGAGCAGTACTTGCAAGGCAGTTCAAGTGATTCATCTACCTTCTCCAATGCTAGACACCTTATGTCACCAAGTTCCTGTCTACAAGTTGGGCACCGATTGTGCACTCTTGTTTTACAGGTAGAGCAAAGGGTATGCCCGTTGTGGCACTGCAGAAACAAAATTTCAGAGTTAATAGCCTTCAAGCTCCATCAAACTTGGCAGAATTTCATAAGCAGCTACTTAGGACTAGAACAATCCCCCTTGCTTGCATGAACAATAAATCTTACTGTAGTGAACAACTGAGTATCTCTTGATTCAAATAATAATGAAATGAAACACAATGGAATGTAAAAGTTAAGAGCTCTATTTGCTAGAGTAGCATAATTATGGCTCATCCAAACTAAAGAACACTGCTACAACCAGTTTTACAGGTAGAGCAAAGGGTATGCCCGTTGTGGCACTGCAGAAACAAAATTTCAGAGTTAATCACCTTCAAGCTCCATCAAACTTGGCAGAATTTCATAAGCAGCTACTTAGGACTAGAACAATCCCCCTTGCTTGCATCAACAATAAATCTTACTGTAGTGAACGACTGAGTATCTCTTGATTCAAATAATAATGAATGAAACACAATGGAATGTAAAAAGTAAGAGCTCTATTTGCTAGAGTAGCATAATTACGGCTCATCCAAACTAAAGAACACTGCTACAACCAGAACTCATAAACTAAAGATGCATGTTATGCACATTACACCTTCAAAATTATATTAAGTCAACCTATACAGCAAAGAGTTGTAACATCACTTGGTAGAGGGTTTACACCTCTCCTCAACTCCAAGTAAAGGCAAAATATCTCACAAATTCAAGCAAACAACAAACGAAGTTTCAGCAGCAAAATGATTTGGAATGAATGATATGAACTCAATGCACCCAACATCTTTTCACAGATAATCTATCCTATCCTAATACATTCAACAATCTGGAAGTGTCACTACATTAAGCTGCTTCACATTACACACTATCCAGGGAATTCCAAACCTCCTATTGTTGGTAATATCCATCCAAACCAACTGACAAACAAGAGCCTCAACAATATGATCACCAACCCCGTGCTTTTCTAGACAATGTACTCAAATAATTTCCGTTAACTTCGCACTTGCTTGCTAGACTATGACTAAGAACTCCAAAAACATACCTCAAGTTCAAAATCTTTGATGATCATCACTTATCTCCAGAATGTAACCACACCAAACTAAAACCTTCGTGTTGAGTGTTCTAGCTAAAACAACATGCAATTCTAATGAACAAGAACCAATTTAGACTATCTTCTACTCTATCAGAACAATACCCCATTTTCCACAATCAAATCCTGCTCAATTCAATCAACCAATATCACCCATTTTCCACAATTAAAGTTTACTAAGCTAAGGGAAAGCACTAACCCTTACGCGTTAACCAGCCGATTTGAATAACCATGGGCTTAGAAGCTGTGGGTTGTGGCACGGCGTCACCAGATTGTGCCGCTGCCGATAAATAGTTGAGATTCGGACCCACCGCCAGGCGAGTCCTATAAATTAACACCACCTCTTCGATCTCCTCACGGCGGGCGAGCCTTATAATGAACGAACCCAGATCTTCTTCTGCAAAGAAAAGGAAGAAAAGACTTAGAACCCAGAATTGGGCAAGAGAGATGTCATCAAGACTGAGGTGGTATGTTTGGATGTGATCGATGAATTCAGTGAAGGATTGGGCCTCGGATAAGTCGGATGTGTTGGCGGTTTATGGAGAATGAGAGATGGCTGATGTAATTGAGGGAGATAAGAGAAGAGAAAGGAAGACAAAACAACACCATTCGGATCAAACGTGGTTTGGCTTACACGCGCTGTTAAGCGTCGTGGTGCAGCTGTCCCAGTGGTGTATGGAATAGGTTCTCCCAAATGATACGTTTATTAATTCTCTAGAAATATAACAATGGCGATCCACTCTAAAATATTTACTCATTCAGAACTATTTGATAATTAGCTGATCAGCCTAATTAACATTAAGTTAGTACGTACATATATACCTGCATGTTACACTTGACAACATCAATAGGAGTGACAGCCGTGTGGGTGGGTCCGGTGGCCAACATCCCTCCGACTGTACACGCCGCATAATATGCCGGCGAGTGCATCTCCAGTGCCTCTTTCGGTGACTGAATCATCACCCTCTTCGACGACGACGAAATAAACGGTGATGATGCATGAGTAGCACTACTTCTATGTGTCACAGCATCCAAATCAACCGATCTTTTCGACAGAATTGAAGAAGTGGAAGAAGAAGAAGAAGAAGAAGAAGAAGAAGAAGAAGAAGAAGAGTAGAGGAAGCTCGGAATGAGAGACTGGCGAGAACTATCTGCCATCGTTTCTCTTTCAATTTCTGGGAAATGATTCAGGGTTTTCTTGTGCCTTTGTGTACGTCTGGTCCAAAATGTTTGCAAATGCGCCTTTTAATACCAATAGAACAAAAGCCATTGCTTCACGCAGTTGACCGATTATCATAGACTAGTCGTTCAAATAATAGAAGATTCAAAACCTTGGCAAAGACTCAAACTTCTTCTTCTTCTTTTTCGATGGTGACTCAAACTTTATATTAGTTCAGGTAAGCAACGACGTAACTCGTTTCGATTCTTTCACAATTTTTCCTTCATACTTTTTAAACTGAAAGAAGAATTCATGAAAACATGTAAGACTTCATTTGGAATACGTTCTGTCCCAAATAGTAGGAGTAGAAGAGTGACCAAGATTAGCCAACCCGTCAACAACCAAGTTTGAAACTTCGAATACCATGAACAACTTTTCCTTTGTTCATATCAGAAGCATCTCTAGACGACATGTCGCTTGGTTTTTAGTCCCAATTGGCAACTTGGCATAGTAGGACCCACCAGATGTGGAATCCCTGCCACGTAAGTAGTAGATAGGGCTCTGTTCCAATAGAAGAGTCTTGCCTTTCTGTTACCATATCTGTGTTTGAGATTACTCTGCTCTTGTGCTTAGCTTCACTACTTCCAATCTCTTTGAGCTTCAGCAATGGCTTCTCTTTCAGCTACCAGCCTCTGCAGCTTCCAATCCTTGCAAAGCCAGCCCATCAAGACTAGCCAGGTACTAAGAAACATATAGTTTACATATATAATTTCAATGATTTTATTGCTATTTTGTAACCAAATGTGTGTTTTTCTTTGCAGGTAACAAGGACAGGTTTGGTGTCTACTGGCTGGGGGAAGAGTGGCTTCACTTCTTTGAGAACTTCCCGTTTTCGCATATGTTCCACAGTGAGTTAAGATTCTAATACGTACATTGTTTTGATGAAGAGGGTTTTGTTATAAGAATACGTAACGGATTCCTGTGAATTGGATAGGCTAAACCGGAGACGGTGCAAAAGGTGGTCGAGATTGTGAGGAAGCAGCTGGCTTTGCCTGCGGAGTCCGAGGTCACACCGGACTCCAAGTTCTCAACACTTGGTGCTGATTCTCTTGACACTGTAAGAAGTATCACTCAGTTTTCTTGGTTTTGCGTTGTGATGTATAAATGTGATGAGGGTTTGGATGAGTTACTATTGTGGTGATGGAACAGGTGGAGATAGTGATGGGTTTGGAGGAAGAGTTTGACATCAACGTGGAAGAGGATAACTCACAGAACATAACCACGGTTCAAGAAGCGGCTGATTTGATAGAGCAGCTCATTGAGAAGAAAACACAAGCTTGATAGCCTAGCACAAGAAGGAATTGATGAGTTTAGTCAAGTTTGTTGAGTTGTTATGAGTGAGGGAGAGGAAATATGCCAAGCTATTATGTAACGTTCTTGATTGATTTTGTTGAATTTGATTGGTTTACAATATATTTCTGGAGTTGAATGCCTGGATTTGAGTACTTGAAGATGCCTGCCTTGTTTTCTATGGGTGTTAGTTGTTGCCATGATCGTGCATGTTAATTGTCTAGCTACGTGTCTATTCTAGTTTTCAATGTTCATGTAGAAGAGAAGGACTTTTGAAGTTTGAGAGGTCGATCATTTTCACTAATAAGTATGTTTTGATAACATGTAAGTCATACATTTCATGTTAGTTCTAGACTTCTTTTGCAAAATTTAAGAAAATGAAGATTCTAGACTAACATATTATACGTTTGTTTAAGACTACAATTAGTTTCACCAATGTCCGGTAATGAAACTCAATCTACAAAGTCAAATACTAGAGTCAGATACTAGAGACTCGCGTAAAATGAAAAATTACCAGGTTTATGTAACCACTAACCTACCTCATAAGATAGTTTTATATAACGACACGACGATTCGAAAAAAGATTAAAAGGTAATCATCCTACATATTTTGTCTTTGATGCACCAAATGTATGTCCAAGTGCTTCATGTTTAACCCAATTTGGAAAAAGATTAAAACGTAATCATCCTACATATTTTATCTTTGATGCACCAAATGTATGTCCAAGTGCTTCATGTTTAACCCAATTTGTCCAGATCTTTACTTTCCCCCAAAAATGCTTCTCCTCCCACATCAAAAACGTCGTCGTCACACTGACCCCGTCCTAAATCTCCTCTCTTTGACCCGCATAAAAAAAAAAAAAATCTACGTGTCCGAATCACCGAACGGTACACCAGCCCCAAAGTTAAACTTAAAACACATGCCCTCGGCCGCCGGTTCCGGCCAACTCAATTAACACGTCACCACTGTCCGCTTCCCGCGAAACGTGCTTCAACGTCAATCCCACGCAAAACGCCACCGTTTCGTCTTCATATTTCCGTTTCAACCCCACACGAAACCCGTATTGACCCTCACCTGAAAACCTCTCTCTCTCTCTCTCTCTCTCTCTCTCTCTCTCTCTCTCAGTCCACCCCTCCCTATATTCCCTTCGATTCCTTCGATAAAATCTAGCTTCGTCTACTATGTCACACTGAAAATCCCACAAAGCTATATATACATAGCTACAATCCAAACACAATGGATCGGAGGAGACAAGCGAGTCCAGTGTACGCGCGGCAGTGGAGTGGAGGTTCCAGCAGCCCAGGCTCATCTCCGGCGATGTCGCCGGCGCATCCTCAGTCGCGCCTCAATCCTTCCGCCACTGGATTCTCCACCGTCAAGCGCAACCAGAACGTCGCCGCCAAAGCCGCCGCGCAGCGCCTCGCGCAGGTCATGGCGTCGCAGACGACTGCCGATGAAGACGATGACGACGATGACGTCGGTTACCGATTCCCTGCTCGGCAACCTCATGCGCCGTCTGCTTACTTCAGCAATGGCGCCAATAACGGCGGGAGTGGCCTTCCGGCGATTTCGACGACTCGGCCTACTAGATCTCCGTCTCCGGCGGTAATTTCCGAGCCTAATTTAAATTACGATGCTGATTTGAATCATGTGGAAACCGAGTCTGTTTGATTTTGGTGTTTATTTTGAGATCTGAGTGTTAGCTACTCTGAATCTGTTTTTGAATGTATTAGAGTGAAACGAGTATGAGCATGCTTTTGGAACTCTGATTAGAATTTCGGCTTGTTTGTGTTAATTCGAGTTTCGGAGTTTTATTATATGCTGTGGTTTTGATTCTTGTCATAGTTCAATAATGTACTGTTATTTTTGTGAATTCGATTGTGGCTACATTATGGCTAATTGTGATTCTTGTATTGTAATTAGTTTGCTCGGAACTTTGTAGAGCATACTACTTCAGTTCGTTCAGCATCAGCAGGAAGACCCTCAGTGTCAGTTCGTGCAGGGACTGTAGTGCCAGCCAGTAAGACCTCTATTAGGACTCCAGCATCCATACCTCCAATTGATCCTCCTTCAAATAGGAACAGAGATAAAAGGCAAGTACCTATAATTAGGGTCAACTTGTTCTAGCTAGTAGATGTTTTTAAAGTTTATGTAGCTCGTTCTATATATAATACGTTATTGGTATAGGTTTACACGGGACATTGGACAGCTTAACTCACAAGCCCCAGGAGATGAGCGTGAAGTTGCTGCTCTACGTGATGAAGTATGCTACTCAATCTCTGTTTAGAACAAAACTTGAAATTATACTGTACTTTCGAGGATGTACTTAGATAGTCACTGCCATCTTAAGTTTGGTATCTTCTGAAATATTTGGATTTCAAAGCAATTTTATGAAGCTAACATATATTGTACTTGCAGCTTGATATGGTACAAGAAGAAAACGAGAATATTCTTGACAAGGTGCGCTTTTTTGCAAACCCCATAATTGCAAATAATTCAAATCTAATATGCGTAACACTTATGCCTGAGTATTTTGCGCAGCTTCGAAGCGCTGAAGAAAGGTGTGAACAAGCAGAAGCCAGAGCTAAGGAGCTTGAGAAACAGGTATGAATTTCTATATATAGCTTGCAAATAAAGTGATCCGAATTAGTTCAAGGCTGATACCTTTGTCACAGTTACAGCTTCAGGTTGTTGTGAAGTTTCTTTCCAGTAAAAGTTGATTTCTATTGGAGTTAATATTAAATGTTTATTTTCATTGCATCTACTTATGACTGTTGAGTTCAAGTTCAAATAAAGAAGTTTGTGCTAGTTTTTTAGCTATCTTCACATTCAATTTTTCCTTCACAGGTTGCAGCACTAGGTGAAGGTGTATCCCTGGAAGCCAGATTGTTGAGCAGGTGAAATCAAGTTGTTTTGCATCTGTTCTGTTTTTATTTGATGCTTGGTTCTGATTATTTGAATGATTCACCTGCAGGAAGGAGGAAAATTTGCGTCAAAGACAGGTAATTGGGGAGATTAAAATAGGTTTGCATAGATGCATTGTGCTCCTTCAGTGGTTTTTCTTAGACAACAAAGCATTTATTCACAGGCCGCTCTAGATGCTGCAAGACAAAATGAGGATGGGAAAGATAAGGAAATTGCCACTCTTCATTCAGAAGTTGAGGTAATTGCTTTCGAACTCAGTGAAGTTAATCTGTTAGATATTCAGGAGTTGCTTCTTATATTTACTTCTCTATATTCAGAACCTAAAAGACAGTGCTGAAGCAGCAGTGGAAAAGCTCCGAGAAGCAGAATCTGAAGCGAACACTCTTCGCTCAAAGACACAAAGAATGATTCTAACAAAAGAAGAGATGGTTTGTTTTCTAATACTCAAGTGAGATTTTTGTTCAGCTGTTCATGATGGTAAGTTTACCACTGCATCTTTCTTGTAGGAGGAAGTTGTTCTCAAGAGATGTTGGCTTTCTCGCTACTGGGGTCTAGCTGTGCAGCATGGTATTTAATTTTTACCATCTTCTCTTTCTATAAAGAGCATAAACCATATGCTTAAAACTGATATATACGCTTGATGAAGCCAATTTTTGGTGATTTATTAGTTTCCAACTTACTGTTATTCCTTTGAAGATGATTCCTTTAAGTCTTAACAGTGAGAAAGGGTACATAACTGTATGTTCAGATATATGTAGTTATAAATTTTCCTCCTAATTTCTTAGTGTATATTCTGTTCTCCTTTTATCTTTTTAGGCATATGTGCGGATATAGTAGAATCAAAGCATGAACATTGGTCATCTTTAGCTCCTCTTCCGTATGAAGTCATCATTTCTGCTGGACAAAAGGCTAAGGATGAATCTTGGGAAAAAAGTTAGTAGATCCCTTCATTGTTTCAAACAAATATTATCCTATACCTTTTATTTGATATTGTTTTTCTCGTCATGTACTGAATGTTGTCTTGCAGGTGGTGATGATCCAGATAGAAGTAATCGTGATTTGAGTGACCTCACTGGGGAAGGAAATATTGAGAGTATGCTTTCTGTGGAAATGGGATTGAGGGAATTAGCCTCTCTAAAGGTATGATCCTAATTCTATAGTATATACAGACAATATATTCAGTAACATGGAAAATTAAAGAAAAATGGGAGGGGAAGGAGAGGGTCGGGGACTATTTATACTTTTGAGTTGGGCGCGGCACTCATATTCTAGAAGAGCTTTTTAAAAAAAAAAAAAAAACTCTTCTTTGCATGTGTTTAATAGTCTGTACAACCAAACGAGGGTATACTGTCCCTGCAATTCATCTAAAAGTGGAGGATTGAAACAGCTGACAACTCTTTTCATTCTTAACACCAAATGAGTGGTGAAGTCTCTTTTCTACCTCCCACCCTTCCCTTTTTCCCCGCTGTATACACAACTTCTAGGCTTTTTTTTTTTTTGACACGTGTATGACAGGCCACTCCATTATACAGATTTGGATTTACTTTGTCACGGGTTGGTTGAAAATATAAGTATATGACTGTTCTGATATCTTTTTTCTGTACTTCTAATTTCTCCATTATATTACTGTTTTGTCCATTATATTACTGTTTTGTTTAGGTTGAGGATGCTGTCGCACTTGCATTGGCCTGGCATAGATGTCCAGATTCTATTCGGCAGTCAGCTTTTGGTATGTTTCATTGCTATCTCGGGTTTGCTCACCAGACATGATATTGTTCCATTGCTGTCTGTTTATCAATGCGAATCTATAAACTCTTCTTACTTCATATGATGTCCTGAAGATTTTATGGAGGAAATGAATAATGTAATGCTTTCCTGAAATGTTCTAAATTATAGACTATGTAATACTTTCCTGAAATTGTTATTAATCAGTCCTCAATCTGATTATAATATCTTGTATGGCTCATATGTTGTATCACCAGACCTTGTTCTCACTGTCAAACTCTTTCATATATTTTTTTTGGTCTGATAATTCATGTTTGATAACATACAGATATCTGAAATTTCTGCATTTTTCTTTCTTAATTGTGGATAGGAGATTGTAGTTTAGAAAAAAGCTTGCTTACTTTTGTTTGTAATTCAGATTCAAAATCAACCGGTGATCCCAAGTTTATGGAGGCATTTGGTAAGAATGATATTCTTTGATCTGTCTGATATGCTAAGATGAAGAAATACTCACATATAAATCATAACATACAAAAAATGATTGTTGGACTATCCATAAAATTACCTCAGAATTAGTTTTCTCATAACATATGTATGATATTACCCATTAACATTTTGGGATGGGCTTAGGTGAAAGGCATTAGAGTGAATAGTAAAGATGATTTTTTTTTTTCATAATTTGCAGCAGTTTAGGGCATCATTTGTTTGTTTTCTAAAACAAAACAAAAACAATAATGATAAGAAAACAATAATGATAGTTATATGGTAGCCTATATAATTCACTCTCTCCTTACCCAAAAGTGGTATAATTGTGTTTGGCCGATTCTCTAGGACTCAAGTGGGTTGTGTTTCCAAAGCTTTTTAAAGTATGCTTCAAGTTAATTCATGTTATACGCTCACCCATTGTTTACACAGCAAGTTTATAGATGGATTTCAGTGTGGTATTACTATTTACCTTTTTCTTTTCTTCCTGCAGAACTTAGTGAAGAGGAGATTAATGATATTTGTTTTAAAGAGGTCGGTTTCTTTGCCATGAATATACAAAGCCTGCTTCAACCCCTTTTTGTCGTGATCTGTATTAGTTTTGTGGAAAGAAGACGATTTATTACTTGAGTCGACATGTTTTTCAAGACCACTGATATGTGCAGGCTTGGCTGGCTTACTTTTGGAAAAGAGCTAAAATACATGGTGTCGAAGAAGATATAGCAGATGATAGGCTTCAGTTATGGATAAGCCGCGTAAGCCGTAGCAGCACACAGTCACCGACTTCACATGATGCTGTGGATGGTAAGCTACACTATTACTGATGTCACCAAGCTTAGGCATGCCTAAATACATGAATATAATATAATTCACTTGTTACAAAGTCTCAAGTCCGGCACTAAAATCCAACGATTTAGAATTTGTCTGGAAATGATATAGAATTTCAGAAACAACAGAACAAAATGATTAAAGGAAAACTGGTGTTATTATTGGGAAATATCATTTCCGTTCTATTGTTTTATACTAAACAAACAAATGACAACTTGCGGCAGTGGAGGGAGGTTTGTTGGAGCTGAGGAAGCTGGGAATTGAAAAACAACTCTGGGAAGCATCACGCAAGGAAATCGATCATCCCAACTCAGATATTACTTATAATCACAATCACAAAACTTCCGCAGATTTCGACACCTCTTCATTATGATGGATGCTGCCTTGGGCTGCTGTTTATACCGATTGTTTTTCTTTTAGATTTTCTATTTATTTTCTCTTTACACATAATACTCAGATAAGTGTTTCTTTTTGGGTCAATAACTGAGATGGGATCTTATTGCGGATGCAAGTCCAATTTTTTTATGTAAGTAATAGCTTCATAGATTTGTGAATCATATGCATATATAGGGCGTTTTCAGTTATCAGCAATGGAATGTTATTGAATTCACTGTTACTAATATTACGGAATAAAGAGGACGAGGAATACGTAATCAGACCCCTCCATGGCCGATGAAACCTCGACAAAAGGAGGGAGCTGGATCCAACTGATTCTTGAGCATTTTTCGTTATTATGCAACTTATATGTGCAATTGATATTAGTAATCATGCTAGCTCAACGGGAACGGCTACAGACTCTCTTCTCTCATTCTCTTCCATGTCAATCAGTTTAATTCAGAAATGGTTTATTCTTTCTCTCATTCTCTTCCATCTCCAGTTTAATTCAGGAAGGAAACAACTTGAACCTTATGAAATGACCCTTTGTGACATATATATATTATCAATAAATTTGCCAAAAGGAAAGAAAGAAAAAAGTAAAAGGGTGAAAGGTGATTGCCAAACAGAAAACAACATAAGCAACTCTTGAAGCTAGTCTGCATCATAACCCCTAAATTGAGGAACATGATAGAGAGCAGACAAAGAAAAGGAAATTCATAAGCACCTCTCCTCTCAGTTAAAGACAACCTGCTTGTGAAATTTTGGATATGTGTCCCTCCCTATACATGCCCTTAAAAAGAAGGAACTCTATTTTTCTTTTTTCTTTTTGAGATATTAAAACACAAAAGTTGTTGAGCTTTTCTCCACTCTATGTATAATATGGGGATAACATAATAAAAGCCCTTGGAGCGCACTAATAAAAATAAGCAAATAGAGCTTATTGGTAAATGAAAGAGAAAAGGGGAAGCTTTGCTTTCATGGCAAGGTTCATATAAAGCCTACATATTTCTTGGTTTGACACATTTTCCAACTGTGGTACTGTTAGGTAATCTCATATATTATGAAACAATGGCATTTCCATAGAGGAAATCATATCAAAGAATTCTTATATTAGACATAGTCATAATGAGGATCAACCTCATTCATCATGAACTTTAGCTATGCTGGGCCATTTAACCAGGCATCATATAAGAATCTATAGTGATTCATAATAGAATTCAATCTCCCAAAATCTACTTATTGCTGATAATTCATATACTAATCCATGATCTTCTACTTTTTCTGAATATCTGGAGTTGTTTTTGCTGCACAATGAGAACAAACCTACCATTCATTCCTCTTTTGCAACGTGCAAAGAAATTTGACCTCCTACTCTTTTTCTTAGGTGTCAAGTCCTTTTGCTTGCTTACTTTCTAATTTTTTTTATATGAAATGGAAAATTACAAAGTGAAATCTCTCGGACAACCCGAGTTTACATTATCAAAGAGACGAGCTTGGATTCTTTTGCTTGCATAGTTTCTCTTGTCTTGGTTTATTTGACACAAATCGTCAAATATCTTCTCTTTACCTCTTTGAAAGGAACGATTCTCTTTACACCTCTAACTTAGATCGCCCCATCCCCCTAATTGTGATCATCAGAATAAAAAACTTAAAGGTAAAAGGAGTGAAGTGGTTGGCAAGTTAAAAGAAAATGCGTGACTTGAGGCCATGACCATCTTCCACAGTGGTCATTGGAGGACTTGAAAACTCAGTTGAAAGAAAATGGCACGCACTGTTAAGAGTACTGAATGAGAGAAAGAATGAGGAGGCAGGTCCCCATTAGAAGCAATAACTAGTTGTTTTGAAGCTATGATGGGGAACATGTGGTGTCTCATGTGGACCTTCATTGTGAGCTAGTATTACTATACAGCTAAAACAAAATGACAACTTAAGAAAGGGGGATGGTTACAGATCATACTGTAAGAGAAGCCTTTTTTAAACAAAAAGGTCAAAGAGAACCAATTCATCCCCAGATGAATACATAAAGAAAAGGTTTAGGAGCTTTTGCTCAATCTCCACTCTAAACTTTTGACACTGTTTTACTTGAGGCGCATGCTATATCCATCCTGCATTCTTTGATTATACAGAAGATCATATATTCCTTCTTCAATTTGATTAATAGAGTTTGTCAGTTGAATCACCATGCTTGTAATATGATAATGCAGCAAGTTTTTGGTAATTTGCTTTCAGTGATGTTGGTTTGAATCGAAAAACAAAGTGGGGATTGCATATACTAAACAGTCGATCGATGAGGAATGCTGGCAACTTTCTTCTTTCAACATTATGCATTTACGCATCCTTTTTATTCCTTTTGTTTCTGCACCCACATTTGCCTTCACAAATTTCTCTGAGTTGTTAGTTGGTAATTATCATATAGCTATGTTCAAATCTTCTTTAGAATTAGAACCAGATAAGGGGTTGTGTACTTGGAGATCAAGAAAAGCTTAAATCATTAATCCAACCATTTTTGGGAAAACCAAAAAGGAACTGCCAAGTAGTTCTAAAAAGGAGAATATGCAGAAGTTAACAAGGCTTTTCTGGATAAGTATAATTTGAAAATGTATTCAATTAGTTTCACACATTTTCACAGATGGAAAGTTATCTTGGGAAAAAGCCACTTTCCATGGATCATGCTCAACTGTGCTACTTTAGTCAAAAGTGAGAAGAATATGCAGAAACAACAAAACTGAAATTTCTGAGAATTCTAATCGTTCTAAAGCATTCAAGATTCCATCTATTGCTCATTTCAGCTTCACAACAATCTTATAAGTGCTGCTGACTCACTCACCCAAAAAAATTAGAACAGACCAGACTCACTCCCTAGTGATTGTGTCTCTTTCAACTCTCCATTGATTTCAGGCCTGCAAGCAAAAGGCCACAACTGTAATGATAACATAAAAACAAAAGTCTCCACATTTATAGTTTGCTCTCCACTTTGCTAAACTCAACCACCCTTCTCTCTCTCTCTCTCTCTCTCTCTCATCCATGAAGACAATGGCAATGGCTCTACTGCTTGTGCTTCAGCTGTGCTTCATTGCCATGGAGGTTGTTGAGTCCTCATCTCATCACTATGATCACAAGATAGCTAGGCTTCCAGGACAACCCAATGTGGGCTTTCAACACTTTTCTGGTTATATTTCTGTGGGTGATCATCAGAAAAACCACAAAGCTCTATTTTACTACTTTGTTGAAGCAGAGATAAACCCAGCTTCAAAGCCTTTGGTCCTCTGGTTAAATGGAGGTCTGTAACATTATCCCTTTTGCTTTCTTCCATGTAAACTCAAATTCACAATGTGGTTTCTTGATGGGGTTATTTTATTTTTCATTTAGGTCCTGGTTGTTCTTCTCTTGGGGTAGGGGCCTTCTCTGAAAATGGACCTTTTAGACCAAATGGTCAAGTCCTAGTTAGAAATGAGTACAGCTGGAATAGAGGTAATGCTATGGAGATGATACTGTATCTATTTTCTTGCATAATATGATAACTATTTTTTTTTTTTTTAATAATCTGATTCTGCAGAGGCTAATATGTTGTATTTAGAGACACCAATTGGTGTGGGATTCTCTTATTCCAGACATAGCTCCAACTATGTGGCAGTAGATGATGAAGCAACAGGTACTTCTGTTACAAGGATTTTATCCTTCAGTTTCTTGCTTCTGTCCACTTTTCTCCTTCTGTTTCTTGCATTAGGCTTTGAAAATACTAAAAATAGTGACAGATAAAACATTAATTCTGTCGGAATATACGCTGTGCGCACTTTTGTTTTGTTCTTCCCATGATTCAAACTGCTTCTATCTTGATATTTGAATGTTGTGTCTGCATATTTGACTTCTTAAGCCAGGGACAATCTTGTATTCTTACAACGCTGGTTCAACAAGTTCCCTCAATATAAGCAAAGAGATTTGTTTCTAACTGGAGAAAGTTATGCAGGTAAACTCTCCCATGCATGCACCCTATAATACTTAGAATCGACTGCTTTATCCTTTTTTGTTTAGTTAATCTGTAGCTGATTCTTGATACTAGGTCACTACATCCCTCAACTTGCAAAGCTAATGGTTGAAGCTAACCGCAAAGAGAAGTTGTTCAATCTAAAAGGACTAGCTGTGAGTTGAACTTCATGACTTATCAATATTGAGTGAAAAAACAAACAATTCTCATTTAGTACTTGACATCTTACATATGAACTATATGAACCTCTATAACTATATGTGTATACATGCAGTTGGGTAACCCTGTGCTAGAATACGCCACTGACTTTAATTCAAGGGCCGAGTATTTCTGGTCTCATGGACTAATATCAGACTCAACATACAGAATGTTCACTTCTGTTTGCAACTATTCTCGCTACGTGAGTGAGTACTATAGAGACTCGGTTTCACCTGTTTGTTCAAGAGTTATGAGCCTAGTGAGCAGAGAAACCAGTAAATTTGTGGACAAGTATGATGTCACTCTTGATGTCTGCATTTCATCTGTGCTCTCTCAGTCAAAGGCTATAAGCCCCAATGTAAGCCTTCTCACACTTTGAACTATATAAAGTGCCTTCTCTGCTAGCTCTTACACTTCTAACTCTTCATATATTAATGTGGCAGCAAATGACAGAGCGGATTGATGTGTGTGTAGAAGACAAGATCGTGAACTACTTGAATCGAATAGATGTGCAGAATGCTCTCCATGCTAAGCTCGTAGGAGTTCGAAGATGGGATGTTTGCAGCAAGTAATTCCATTTACTTGATTTATACATGAAGTTACATGCATTTTCTTAGTTACCAAGTAAAAATCTTATACTTTCTATTTTATATGTTGATCCTAGCATTTTGGACTACCAAATGCTCGACCTGGAAATCCCTACAATCTCACTAGTTGGATCGATTGTCAAGGCTGGAATTCCAGTTTTAGTCTACAGGTAACTATGTCATGAACTCATGATCTGAATCAAATTGATACTGACATTTACTTCCATTTGCTACAACCATAACTAAAGGAATTTCTCATTTCAGTGGAGATCAGGATTCTGTAATTCCATTGACCGGAAGCCGAACCTTGGTCGACAGATTGGCAAGGGAGTTGGGACTGAACACCACTGTCCCTTATAGAGTTTGGTTTCAGGGAAAGCAGGTATTTTGCAATGCTTATTATTTTCCTCATTGTAGGAATTGCCTTCTATAAATTGGATTAATTTGTGACGCAATTACAGGTTGGTGGGTGGACTCAAGTCTATGGGAACATACTTTCATTTGCTACCATCAGAGGTGCCTCTCATGAAGCACCATTCTCACAGCCTGAGAGATCACTCATGCTATTCAAGTCATTTCTTCAAGGCAGGCCTCTACCTCAAGTATTCTGATACCCAAAATTAATTTGGTTTGCAAGTTAATCTGCAACTCATATTCATGCATGATTGCTGAGAAGATGTTCCATTTTGTTAGACGTACAGCACGGCATTTTTGTTTACACACATGCAGAAGGTGATAATAAAACTCCCACTTTGTTCGACCATATTTTCTCAAAAATAATATATGCTAAATGATGCACAAGCAGCACAACTACTAACAAAATATCAATGACATACCTCGACTTAAGTATATCGATGTGATACTTCCATCACTGATCGATCTTCCATAACAATTTTGCACTTATTGATGACTTGGCTCTCGAGGGTTCCCCTTTAGGTCATTTGCTCAATGCCCATGATTACCAAATTTGTTGGGTTTAAATAGAGATATTTTGTATGTAACGTAACTGCGTGGATATAAATTTACCGACCATCTTTATTTGCTTATCAAAGTGCCTATCATGTTAATTTTTTTTAAGGGAAAAGAGACAGGAGCCCTAGAACCCACCATGTTAATATATTGACACATGTTCATTTTATTATCAAGAATAAAGTTAAACAATTTAAAAAGATATTTGTTAATAAATTAAAAAGATGTGCATTTTAATAGATAAATAAAAATAATAGACAAATTTGTACCGTATGCATGCAGAGTTGCAGACCTAATAACACAATATCAATATGCAAAATGCAATACTTGACCAGCGATCTAATCATGTCAATGCTTGGTAATTAGACACGTATGACGATTTTGCTTAATAGATCAATGAATTCTTATGGAAAATTTGTTCGCCTTGTTGTTTAGGGTAGAAGAAAATGAACCGTTGGAGATGAAGAAGAAGAAGAAATCAAATCAAAACAGTCGGTGGATCCGTGGATATTTATAGGATTCAGTAATACGATATTATATAAACACACAGTCACAAACCCCATTACTATTACTATAATAAACAACCAAGATATATAATGCACTATGTTGAAACTGAAACTGTTAAGAGCGTGTTCCTCATCATAGCATAGCTTGAAGCAACAGCAACAGTTACCAAATCCCAAAACCCCATCTCAATCTTACACAAGAGTTGCAGACCAAACCTGTAGCACCAGTGCACTACCTCTTTCGCACCAGTCACCAGTGCACCACCTCTTAAACTGTTGAGAAGAGCAGAGCCCTGAAAAGGCGCCAACTTCACCAAATTGGTTATATAAAGCAAACAGCTTTTCCCTCTGTTTCTCTCTCTAAACTCTCTCCATCTCCAAGCAAGGAGAGAGAGTTGGTGCCCTCTCTTTCTCTCTCATTATCTTTTCTAGAGGAAAAGGAAAACTAATCTCCCAAAAATAAACATAATGGCAAAACAGGAGCAAAAGCAGGAGGAGCATGCAATCATCCACCCTCTGCAGGTCCAAACCCCTCTTTTACATATATATACACCTTTTGTTTAAAACCCAGATCATCAAAATCTTGTACCCTATTTCTTATTTTACATTGGGTTCATTGCTTGTCGATTTTGGGATCTGGGTTTTTAGTGCATTGCATAAAGTTGCCATCTTTTTTATTGGGATTAATTTGTTTAGAGATAAAACTAATTGGGTCATGCTGAAATTGCAGGAAGACAAGGATTTGGACCCTGGATCTGATGACCTCGAGGCTCCTCTGCCTCTTACCGTCACTTCCCGGGTTAGTTAGTTTTGAGTGATTTGAATTTGCATAGTTTTTGCTTTGAAATGCTGTGTGTGATGTTGTACTGTTGATAGTTAATGATTTTGGAGAAACAAAACAATGGTTGATGTAAAATGTGGTTTGGGAATATGCAGGTCTTGTATATGTTAGGTGACATTGCGTCTGGACCGGCCTTTAAAATCACTCAATGGCTGGAATTGGTCCGTAAACGCAGTTCCAAACACCATGCCTCTGGCTTCCCTCGCCGCCCATTAAGGGTGGACTCAATGCCTCCTAGGTTGCTGTTAACTTTGTGTTATCTTGTGTTTACAAATATGTGCATTGTAATGTGGAACATAGTAGTGATCATGGTTGGGTTGGCATTCAGTGCAGGAGAGTCTAGTGAGGAATGGAAAGGCCCTGTGTCGCCTGAGCATACCACAGAAGTCAATCTCTGGGAAAGACTTGGTAAAGCTGCTACATTGGACATTGAGTCGAGTCTTTTCTCATGGGATTGGCTTTCTTCACTTCACCACACTGAACACAGTAGTAGCACTGATCAGTCTGAGGATGAAATGAACAAAGCTCTGGAGGTAAGCAATCCCTCTTCAGTTACATATGGGACATCTTATATTTATTGAATTGAATCAAATAAGTGTGTCATTATTATTTATGTACTTTTCAATGTTGCCTCATTGTCTCTCAGTTCTGTTGCATATAGGTGACTGTGAATTCGGGGGGAGTTGTTTTCTTTGCCCTTTTCAACCAACCAGGGACGGATGATAATTCTTCTAAAGAAGCAGCCGTTTGTATAAAGATATCATCATCAAGAATGGCCACACAGTCTGAACGTCTAGGTTACGAATTTGCAAAGTGGCTTGGAGTTCGAACTCCACAGGTTTTACCTTTTGAATGCTATCCTATTATGTTTGCCAGAATGCTTCTTTCTTCTCTGTGTAATTTTTGTTGGACATTGCAGGCCAGAGTCATACATAATTGTAGTATGGAGTGGTTCCAGATGAAGGAAGCCGCAGAGAAAGCAAGAGAAGCAGCAGTTTCAGAAGGAGACGAATGTGGGGAAATGACATGTTCGGAACTTTTGGAAGCTCTTGAACTTAGCCGATGCCTTTTGCTTATGAGGTATAACTAAGATTGCAATTTACTTATGCAAATAGCACAGTTATCCCTGCTTTTTATATACACAATGTTCACCATCTAGTGTTAACTGAATTTATTCTACAATATCAGTGAGTAGATGACATGGTACCATCTTGTGCTTTGAAAAATATGACTGTATTCTACATAGGCTTATTTATCCATTGTGCTATGTTTTTCAGAAGTTCTATATCATTTGAGGAAGCATTCTTATAGATTCATGAGTCTGTTACCTAGGATGCACATGACTAGTTAGAGCCATGGAAAAAAACTGTGTTGATTGCTAGGATCATTACATATACATTTAGCATGTTGCTTAGGCATTCTAGATCATGTTATGATTCCTCCTCAGCCTTTGCTTTATACTTATAATACTGATTTAATGATAAAGCATGACACTCTATGATGTGCAGCATTATTAAATGTTTTGCAGTGGATTACTGGATCTTTCATATGGTGTTTTGAAGACCAAATCTTTCATTTATGCAGCTATGTTCATGGATCTCCTTTACTCGAAAGCTCAAGTGTATTTGAGGCAAAGGAAACTGCAGAAAAAACAGCAGCTTCTCTTGGTAGGATTTTGTTGTTGGACCTTGTCATCAGAAATGAAGATAGACTACCTTGTCGTCAGCTCAGATGGTGTGGAAACTCTGCAAATCTATTGTTTGCAGACAAAATGGACTTTGGAAATATGGACAGATTGGAAGAAGCATTTGATTCAGCCATCAAGAGATACAAACCAAGAGTGATCAGATCTCTTCAAAAGGATAGAAGGGCAACTTCAGTAGATATCAGATTGCATAATGCAGGATTGGCAACACAGAAATCTGATCTTTCAGACATTATGGAGTCGCCGAGGTCTAGTCAAATGAGTGTAAAGAGTCAAGTCTCAGATGATTTAATGTTTTCTGATTTTCCAATTGTGGCTATTGATTCTGGTGTTCCTCGTCGACCTCCTGCGGGAAAACGTGCAAATGACCAGGAAATATATCCAAAGTTGGTTGAGTTACTACTGAACAATTCTGAATACTCCTCTAATCTGTTACATGAGATAACATTAGGGAAATTAGGACGTCCTCTGTTACAAGATACTGATGCATCTGATACACAAGCAATGGATATGACTTCAGTTGTTAAAGAATTCCGTAGTGGGTTCAAACGTGCTCTTAGGGATCTGCAGGGATTCCATATCTTCTTGCTCACTTAATAAAAAACTGGACAATTTGATGCGTATATTTTTCAATATTATAGATAAAGTAGGGGAGTCTGAGAAAGAGGATTTGGTAGTTACTGAGTCTCCATCACAAGCTGCTGGAACTGGTTATTTTCCCTCTACACCATGTAAGGAGAGGCTTGTCAATGAGAACCAGTCAGATTTTAGTGATTCCGAATCACAGAGAACTGCTACAAGGTCTTCAACTTCGGGACTTAAAGAAAACTGTGACTGCAGCTCTCCCATGTCAAGGGAGAATTGACACGGAAAATTATGGAAAGGGAGTGCAAGTTCAGATCCCCTCCGTTGTCTGTGCTTGACAGCAAAGCTCCGGGACTTTCATAAAAATGCCAAGGTTGGAAATTTTATAGTAAATTGTCCTTTGTATCATACCGCCGATGATAATATGCAAACTTAGCTGAGAAGTTTAATAGTTTCTGTTCATAGTTCTAGCATGCAGAGTTCACGCTTACGATAGTATCATGTGTAGAAGTGTCTTCTGTCTAAATAAATAATTATTATTAGATATTTGATAATAATACTACTTTCAAGGGGAGTTGTATGTTTAATTCCAGGGTTGCCCTTTTTTCATGTTAGAACACTAGATAATGTACTTGCATGTATACCAGACAACAGAAGGAGATACATGTAGATAACATACTCAGAGTTTTTCCTTTGGGAGGGGTGAGTTCCATGCTATGTGATACAGTCCTTTTATAATACAAGTTTTTAAGTGTTTTTATATTATACTGCTCAGGTTGATGCTGAAACGAGCAAAGAATTGGAACAGTGGAATGAAATGCTAAAGAGCGATGCCATCAAACTTTGCCAAGAGAACAACTTTAGTGCTGGCTTCTTTGAGGGTAGTGACAATAACGGCGTAGTTGATGCTTATGAATTGAAGGTAATTTTGCTTTTGCACATTTAAATTTTTTACACTGCTCAGGGTGGATGTCGCTCAGAAGCTGTTGTCCCTTCTCTTTTTCTCTTCGTGTTTTCTTTCTTTCACTTTTATCTTTATTAACAGGTCAGACTTGAGCACATTCTCGAGAGAATTTCATTGATATCAGAGGCTGCAAATACAGAGAGGCCATCTCGAATCACAAGTAGCCTGTTTATTGGTGGAGCACTTGCTGCACAATCTGTGTACACACTGCAAAGCTTAGGAATTACTCATATATTATGTTTGTGTTCCAATGAGATTGGACAGTCAGATTCTCAGTTTCCTGATCTATTCGAGTATAAAATTTCTCCGTAAGTAGTTTCTTATTTCTTCTCCAATTGTCTGTTCATCTTCATTTAGGGTAATTTTTTTATATATTTCCTTACACATCTCTTCAGCCCATGAAGGTTATGTCATGATATATTAGCTCCTTGAAATGCATATTCATAAGTCTCTTAAACAAACAGAATGAAAGAAAAAGCGAGTCAACTTCTTCCTTGAACCTTCTTATCAATTTAATAGGTCACACATAGCATAGCCTCTATTGCCGAACATCTAGAATTCAGGTTTGCTTCATTAGACATATTCCCTGATAGTGGTACTGTAAATTTTGATCAAGGGGACAACCCTACAAGCTAGTGTTTTTCATTATTTGACTATTTATTGTATCCAATATTTTGTGAACTTGGTCATATTTTTGTGTGTTGTATTTGTTCGTACCCCATCAACATGTGTATTTTTTTTCCATCATATTTTTTTTACCTGAACTATCCTCACAAGGCTGCATGTTGACTCTATGAACAGATATGTGACAGTGAAGATTTCAACATCACGAACATCTTTGATGAAGCTATTGAGTTTATTGATCATGTTGAACAAACAGGAGGGAAGGTCCTAGTCCATTGCTTCGAGGGAAAAAGTAGAAGTGCTACGCTAGTGCTTGCATACCTAATGCTCAGAAAGTAAGTAAAGAGTGCAATATACTCTGATATGGAGCGTCCTCACTACTTTTGTATGTGGCAACAAGACTACCTTTTGAAATGATTTGCTATATAATTGGTCTTTCTGTGGTGCAGGAATTCCACTCTGTTAGAAGCATGGAACGCTCTAAAGCAGGTTCATCGCCGAGCACAACCCAACGACGGGTTTGCGAAGATCTTGTTAGATTTGGATAAGAGACTGCATGGTAGAGCTTCAATGGAGTGGCAACAGCGGAAGCCAATGATGAAAGTTTGCCCCATCTGTGGGGTGAATGCGGGTCTGAGTAGCAGCTCACTTAAGCTTCATCTACAGAAATCACATAAGAAACTATCCTCCGGTAGTGTGGATAGTGCAATGACAATGGAAATACAAAAGGCTTTGACAGCACTCAAAATCACTCGAGGTGGAAGTGTCAGCCCCACACAAAGATCACATTCTGATGCTGAAGATTAGGGATCTCCAAGCTTCTTGTGTGCAGTAGAGATGATATAGAAAGTAGTCTTGCCAGCAAGGAGCCTTGTATCGGTGTAAACTAGGAGTGCATTTGATGTACATGAACTTCTATGCTTCAAGTAAAAATGTATCATGAACAAATGAGCTGATTACATTTTGAGCAAATCCCTCTTTGGCCCCCAGGATGTATGCGTGATGCACTCAAATACCGAGTAACAAATGTGAAAATCGAATTCAAGTAGTGAGAAAAGGAAGCATGGACATGATATAAACCTGAGCTTTTCGTTGATGAGTAGATATTGGCTTTGCAACTCTAATGTACATGTGGTTTTGCCTTGGAAGGGTTGGCGAAGCTCGAGATGGAAAATGAAGCATGCACAAAAATGCAACATTCTCAAACCGTGTTTCAAGTACGACATTTAGTGTAGCTAAAGATGGTTGTGAATGGTAAATGGTGTAGCCATTTCTGAGTGAAAATGAACCGGACACAATTACGTATAAGCAAGTGAAGCGTAGATGAATTATTCTTCCTTATGGTTGATTGAACTAAGCTTGTTTTCAAGCGAGCTTTGTTAGACTGTAATCCTTGTGGTGAGTGTATAGAGAATCGATTATTTCTTCGTTGTGTTTTTGTTCTCAAGTGTTTGTAGTCTCTTGTGCTCAAGTGTTTGTAGTCCCTATTCATCCTCAAGTGTTTGTAGTCTCTTGTGCTTGTGTGGTCTCTTGTGCTCAAGTGTATGTAGTCTCTAGCCTATTCATCCTTAATTGATCCTCAAGTGTTTGTAGTCTCTTGTGCTTGTGTGGTCTCTTGTGCTCAAGTGTATGTAGTCTCTAGCCTATTCATCCTTAATTGTTTGTACTGTGTAGTCTCTAACCTATTCATATTGTATAATCGAAAAAGAATTTAGTGAGCGAGTTTAGTAAATTGAATCTTGCAACGAAATGAACTACCCAACTGGCCATGTCTTCAATTTGTAACAGTTAATTCCGTTGAAGGAAAGTGAATTCCAAGTTAAACAAACAGCAATGATCGTTAATGGCGAAAAACTCAAGACATACCCAAGCAAATAAAACTGCAGAATCCAGGTAGTCAGCTATGCAATGATCATATTATGTTCTTTTAATACTAGCATTCCCAACAACCAAACGCAACTATGGAAGGGAAAAAAAAAAAAAAAAATACTACCCTACTATCTGCGACTGAACTATGCATGCTATTCTTCTGTATAACTGGTACAGCCTTGATCAGTCAAGTCAAGCATCAATAAACAGTTTTCAATTACCACTACCCACTAAAACTTACCAAGAAAACAGACTACTTTTAACGAGAAAGTTCAAATGAAAAATTACAAACATATTGGGAAAAAGGTGAGCTCAGGTGGCGTGCTGTTAGCTTTCAAACGGGAACAGGCTCTGGCAAAGATCCAGAACCACTGTTACCATTGAGCACAGTTACATTCCCATCAGAATCGACATCCACAATAACGGAGTCACCCTCTTTGATCTCCCTTGCTAGCATCTTCTCAGCCATGCTATCCTCCAAAAGTCTCATTATAGCTCTTCTTAGAGGCCTTGCCCCATAGCTTGGATTGTATCCTTCATCAACCACCCTATCTCTGAACCTCTCTGTCACTTGAAGCTCTATCTCTTTAGTCTTCAGCCTTTCAAAAACCTCCTTCAGCATTATATCTGCTATTTCCTTCACCTCTAACTTTGTGAGCTGGCGGAAGACGATCATTTCATCCAACCTATTTAGGAACTCTGGTCTAAAGTACTGTTTCAACTCCTCTGTCACCAAGCTCTTGATGCGATTGTAACTGCTGTCCTTCTCATCGTAATCAAGGTCAAATCCTATACGGCGGCCTCCTTTCTCAATTACACTGCTTCCAACATTAGAAGTCATGATCAGAAGTGTGTTCTTGAAATCTACAGTTCTGCCCTTACTGTCTGTCAATCTTCCATCCTCAAGAATTTGAAGCATCATGTTGAAGACATCCGGATGAGCCTTCTCAATCTCATCAAAAAGCACCACAGTGTAAGGACGGCGTCTAACAGCTTCAGTCAACTGACCTCCCTCAGTGTAACCAACATAACCAGGAGGTGAACCAATAAGCTTTGAAACAGTGTGCCTTTCCATGAATTCACTCATATCAAGACGAATCATGGCTTCTTCAGAACCAAAGTAGTATGCGGCCAAAGCTTTTGCGAGTTCAGATTTTCCAACACCAGTTGGACCAGAAAAGATGAAACTGGCAATTGGACGATTAGGATTCTTGAGTCCAACACGGGCTCGGCGAATAGCACGACTGATAGCCTTGACTGCTTCATCCTGACCAATAACTCGCGTATGGAGGGTCTCTTCCATCTTGAGAAGGCGATCGGATTCATCAGCTGACACTTTGTCCACAGGAATACCTGTCCAAGAGGCCACGATATGTTGAATATCCACCTCGGTTACCATGGGTCCTACATCCCCTGCCTCGCTCTCAGCCTTGCTCATCTCTTTCCCTTTCTCTGTTATAGCAGTGATCTGTGTCTTAAGGTCCATTTCTCTGTCACGTAACTCCCCAGCCTGTGGAAGATATTGTTGGCAGCTTAATCAGTTGAACCTTGTTATATAAATCAAGTAAAATAATCAAGACTTCTAATCTACCACACTGGATACATATCATCTCTTCTCCTAGTCACCTTGAAAGTTTACCAATATTTCAAGCAGCAATCTTATATAGATTCATTACTAATCTACTTAGTATATTTGCAACAAGAGTGATTTACAACTTCAGCATACATACTGATCCAACATGTACAGATTTATACCTTTTCAAAGTCTTGGCTCCGTACAGCTTCATTCTTCTCCTTGGTAATCTGCCTCAGTTCCTTGTCAAGTTCTCTAGCTTCTTCAGGTAGCTGCAAAAAGATCATATAGGTCATGTCAACTCATAGATCCCTGAGATGAACAATGGTGCCTGTATGGACTTTAAACTAAAAAGTGAGGTCCTACCTGTGCATGACGAAGGCGAACTCGAGATCCAGCTTCATCAATCAAGTCAATTGCTTTATCAGGTAGAAATCGATCACTATAGAAAACAAGATTGACAATCAGAACGAAATTATATATTTCACTAGATATGCGTAGAAGGATAGAAGTAGTTAGCATCACTACAAACATAAAAAATCAGTTAATTGCTGTACATATCCTAAATGAGTACAGACTACGGAGTACTTAATACATCACTGTTTATGCAAGCTAAATTAGCAGCCAGGCAACAATATCTACCGGATACAAGGCTACAATGTCTACCAGATTCAAGGCAACAATGTTCTACCATAATACCGGATTCAACAACAGCAGAATGTCCAAGAGGTAGCAATGCAAGACAAATATAATTCTGCTAAGTCGAGAGATGCCTACCTGATGTACTGGTATGATAGCTGGGCAGCAGAAATCAGAGCTTCATCAGTATACCGGAGTTTGTGGTGAATCTCATATCGCTCCCGGAGCCCTCGCAAAATCTGTATAGTTTCGTCCACAGTTGGTTCAGGAACTTTAACAGGTTGAAAACGTCTTTCCAATGCAGGGTCTTTCTCAATGTGCTTTCTGTATTCATCAAGAGTGGTGGCTCCAATACACTGCAGCATAGAGACAAAACTCAATAATTGAATGCACGAACTCCATCATTCTTAAATCAACAAGAATCTAAAGCACCCAAAACCAGCACCTAGATATAAATCTTGAAAGCCAACAATCCTCACAATTATAATTGCACTTTCCAATAACAATAAAACACGGAAAAGAACTTGATTATCATTCTGTACATTCATCGTTTTAAAAAAGAAGAAATTACCTGCAGTTCACCTCTTGCCAGGGCTGGTTTTAATATATTTGCAGCATCAATTGCACCTTCTGCTGCTCCTGCTCCAATTAGAGTGTGCACCTCATCAATAAACAAGATTATCTCATCACTTTGTTTGATTTCCTCCATTAGCTTCTTTAATCTTTCCTCAAACTCTCCACGGTATTTAGTACCAGCAACAAGAAGACCCATATCCAGAGTGATAACCTATATGCACAGGTAATATGTGTTATTCGTTTGCTCTCAAATGTATAACTACTGTCTTGATTTTACAAAATAATGTGAACTTGCTGAAACCCAAATACACTAACTCACCTTCTTTCCCTCTATTGTTTCAGGCACATCGCCACTTGCAATTCGTTGAGCAAGACCTTCTGCAATTGCAGTCTTCCCAACGCCAGGCTCTCCAATAAGGCAGGGATTGTTCTTTGTTCGCCTGCCCAAAATTTGGACAACGCGTTCAATTTGAGGTTGTCTTCCAACAACAGGATCCAGCTTTCCCTGAAAATGGGCAAATAAAAGATATTAAATAAGCCTTCTCAAAATTAAAGCAGCAACGTGACAAAGGGATAAATCAAAATAAATAAAAAACAAAAAAGGTGTCACAATTTACCTCCTCTGCTAGCTTAGTCAAATTGGTTCCATACTCCTCTAGAGTTGGCATCTTGTTGCCACTAGTTCCCTGTCCAGCTCCAACACCAACAGCTTCTGTGCTCTCACCCACCATACGAATAACCTGCTCAAACCAAAATAGAATTTCATGACTATATCCGCTGTGATGAATTGCTCTGGAAAGAAAGATAAACCCAGGAACACTAGCTTGCCTGTGTGCGAATGTTGCTGGGGTCAGCACCTAAATTCTCAAGAACACGAGCTGCCACACCCTCACCTTCCCGAAGCAGTCCCAGAAGCAAGTGCTCAGATCCAATATAGTTATGACCTGAAATTCACCAGATAAGGTATCTTACCTTTAGATAAGAGACTTATTTCTATACAAAGGAGCAAAAGCTTACTAATATGTATAGAATCAAAAGACATGAGCAAGTAAATGAAGTAACAATGGAAAGCAACCCAAGATGCTAAATAGACAATGAATATAGTTAGGGTCAAAGTTATTTAACCACAGACATTTAAGTCCATGCAAAAATATTTGAAATATATTTATATGCTCCACTTTTTCATTTTCTTTCTCTGGTCATGTTGCAATCTATCTTCAATAACCTACAATTGTCTCCAAGGCCATATATGGACCCAAATGTAAGTAAAGGTTATTCAATGAACTGTCAGTTGACTCCACGAAGATTATGTTGGTTAGAATACAGTCCATATACAATGCTGGACCTACTAAATGAAGAATTAAACTTCAAAATCACCAGAAACACCAAGATGACCTCAAAATGCGCGAATGAAAAAGTTGATGCTTCTTATTAGCTACTATCATGTTTTCTTTTTATATTTGACAAACAGAATACTATTATATACCTAGTTGGCGAGCTTCCTCCAGCGACAGTTCCAGAACTCTCTTTGCACGAGGAGTGAATGGGATTTCAACAGCAACAAAGCCACTGCCCCTTCCAATGATCTTTTCCACTTCAACGCGTGCGTCTTTAAGATTGATTCCCATAGATTTAAGGACCTTGGCAGCAATTCCAGTTCCTTCACCAATAAGACCCAAGAGTATCTGCTCAGTACCAACGAAGTTGTGACCAAGTCGCCTTGCTTCCTCTTGTGCAAGCATAATAACCTTTATTGCCTTTTCCGTGAAGCGCTCAAACATAGCTTTAGGCACACATCTGCTGGCCTTTCGACGCCGGGATGAGATAGCTACTCCCACCTTAGAATATAAGTCTTGCCCAGGCCTCGCCATGATATCTAACGCATTAACACTACGGAGTCCCGAGAAACTGCTAATTCTCAAAGCAGGAGCTCGTAAAGTGCACATCATCTTCGTTGACCTTCTAGCATTTCCAGAGCCTTTAGATTGACCAAGCCTTTGGCCGGCAACCAGACCAGGAATATTAGTAGAGTGAACCAAAACCCTAGCCATGATACCCACCTGCAGCAACAAGCAAACTCAAATTAGGTTCCATTTCAACACCATAACAACAGAAAATAACCAAAACCAACTCTAGCAAAAAACTCAGCGCTAATGTTACAAGCATAATGTATTCAAATTCATCAAGCCACACCCAGTCACTAACCCTCAATATATTCGAGGATTCAAAACTCCTATCAACACCAAGCATACATATCCACTACACACAAAAGCACAAACCCCTTTCGACACTACGTTCCTCTGCCACCAGGCTTCCCAAAACCACAACACCAATTAAAATCACCAAAACCCAGCATACAAGTGACCTATCAAGCTCTAACAAAATCTCAAACAGAGCCTAAAACCCATCTCAATTCGAAAAAAAGCAACAAAAAAAAAACAAAAAAAAAAAAACACTTCAAACAGAAAAAGGCTACCAGATAAAACTATAAGCACTATATACAGCAACAAAATCAGAGATTGAACAACACCCAAGCTCAAACACCCACAACACAGACAAACAAATACTCAAAATCGAAAGCAACCCATGAATGCAAAAAGCACGAATTGAAAAACTACATACCAAACATCAGAAACAAAAACCCAAATCGAAACGAGCAGAATCGAACCGAAAAACCCTAGTTCCTAACACAAACCCAATAAGCAACGAAACCAAACGAAAAGCTCACCTAAATCTTCTCGCTCCTGGATTAACCTCCAACCCTAAAAAAGAAGCAAACTTTAAACCACCCAACAGAAGAGGGTCTGAAGAAGAAGAGAGACCCTATTCTTAGAATTCTGATATGGTCGGCCGATAGAGGATGTGGTCTTAAACTAGCTCTTGCCACCCCCTACTATCTCTGCGCCTGCATCACCGTTCCATGCACCCTCGCCCACACGATAAGGCTACTGTACGCCGATGCTTAATCAGGACGGTGCGAGATGCGGCCACGTAGGATGGAGTTGTAAGATTTTAGCTACGGGGTGTTATCTGTAAGTCAATGTTGACGGGAGTCCCTATCTTATCCCGAGATATTTTACAGGGTGACGGTATTACCCTCGAGACGTAGGTCTTTATTCGCCACAGAAATTTTACAGGTGCATGATGTATGCGTCGCTTTTGGGCTCTCTGTAGCAAACCCGTACACGAGACCGGTTGCTTCAGCCCTTTTTTTTTTTGTTTGGATTTATCGGGAAAACCTTATTTTTAAGTAGTTTGAGTAGAGAAAAGTCTATGTTAAATTACATATTTTTGTTCGAGGGATTAGGCCTAGATGTATACATGGAATCGGAATGTTGAACGTGTAACATGAATCGCATTATGTTGAATCGTATAAAAGTATATCCTACGAAAGAATGTTACAGTAACTGAATCGGATCACCAACCATAAAAACAAGCTTTTAACTCAGAAAAAACGTATAAATATATTTAACGCTTTGAAAAAAAAAGGATATTAATGGAGCAAATATCAAGTATTTAGACGGAGCGGACAAACTAAATGGGGGGAGGCCTTTGAGGGCTTGTTTGACAAGTTTCAATGATTAAGATGGGTTAGATTGTTTGCATCTCTCTAAAAATATCAAAGTAGTGTTAATGGGGCCTAATGGGGCGGCAGCCTTAATTTTGGCCTTGTTGTAACTCCAACGACCATAATTTTGATTTTTTTTTTTCCTCTTCATTTCATAAACAAAACATTGTTCTTTGCCCTTTTGATGAAAGGGAAAGGATTCCCTACTGTTTTGGATGTTCATGAGGGCCATATTAGGGCTAATGGGTAGATGATGTGGCCCGATCATGGTGGGTGGTACTAGGAATCCACAACACATTTCCTGGTGTGTACACTATTGCACCAAGGCAAATTTAGGTATTTGTTCAGTATTTTGGTGTATATTCATCAATCGGAAGTTTCGTGCCGACTAGCACATCATTTTTCTTTAACAAAATGTTTATAGAGGTGCGAAGTTCAAACCTCATTTCTCCTCGATGGTATTAGATCTTTAGCGTCTCGTATATTTTTTTGGTGATTTATAAGTACGAATAGAAAAAATGGTTCAAAATGAGAAACCCTTCTCTGTCAATGTTCTTCTTGAATTCCACCGGCCTCATTGGTCCATTTGTGAAGTAGTGATAATCTGCCAGGTATTTTTCTTATTCTTCTGCATTTGTTGTAGTACATACACATGTTAGCTTAGTTGGGCTCATTGGGCCATGCCTGTGTGAGCTAATCAGGTTGGGCCACAACCTTCTATTGGTAACGTGTGGCAAAATGCCCCATCAACATTAGGGCTATGAAAATCCTCCGGAAGCTGCATTCTAATGACCAGGCCCAAACCGTCGAGCCATGTTTCCTCCCAAAATCACTCTGTATAAGAGGTTGTTGTGTACATGTCTATGCTCCTTCATGCTAATAACATTTCTAGTATATTCCTTTCAAACAAAAAAAAACGTTTCTAGTATATTAGTAACCTACCATTCTAGCGGATAAATCAAAATCGGTCTCAATCAACGACTCTCTCTCAACCTTTCCCTACACAAATTCATCCCTTCGAAGGAGTTCCACATTAATACACAACTTTGCGCTCATTCCTATCCGTCCAGGGAGCTGACAGACACTTCAAAGGAAGACCAGTCTGGACGGGTCGGGTCAAATTAGTCGATATCATAGTCATTTTGGGCTTCTATCTTCCCCCGTGTTGGAGGGGCATACACCATGGCGGCATAGTGTACCAACCCAAATAAATTATCTAACCCTTTTATTGATGAACCATGGATTTCCAAAGTAGTGAAAATGATGCATTATAGGGTGTAGGGTAACCCAAAGGAAGGGTAGTCTCTTATGCCAATGTCCCAAACTCACGAGGATAGTAGAGAAATATTAAAGGCGGTCTCTTTCTCTTTTCCAAAGCCGAAGGAACCCCCAGCTCTGCACCTAAATTAAAATTCTTGTCGCTTTCCCTTTAATCTCTCTCTCTCTCTCTCTCTCAAATTTTAATTACACACTTCCACTCAGGTCCACATATCACTCCCCACTTTGCCATATATGTATGCTATTTCATAGATTCAGTGGGTCCATTTCATTAACATGGTATCAATTTGATAATCTAGTAACTTACACTACCAAATCTACATACATCGTTTTCCTCTTTTTCTTACGAAGATGGCTTCTTGTAGGTTGTTTTGCGAGCACTAAAAGGTCGGTATCTACGAGAGCAAGTGTTTTGGTGGTTTTTGTTGTGAGTTTTCTTATTCAAGTTCGAAATCTGAAGCTATCAAAGTGGCTCGATACTACAGTGTAATGTATACCCGAAGCATTACATGCACATATGCGTTTATAGATTAACTTATAGACCTATAAATCTTTTAGGGTACACTAAATTGTCAACGATAAAAATAAAATATAGAACGGTAGAGAGCTGGAAATTAGATTTTAGACTTCTTATAATCTCCATTTATATGGTTGTTTAATTTGAACACCCAACATTAACGACCATAAGAAATGGTATTAGTGATATCAACCATTGGTGTACAACTTCATATTATTAATAAACAATGTCATTTTCTAACATATTTTTGTGATTTTTCAGTAAATTTGCTTGTTTGAAGAAACCAATTTTTTAAATATTCGCCTTGAAAGTCAAATGATATTTATGTTATCTCCACTGGCGGAACTAGCTTAGGACTAAGGGGTGCCATGGCACCCCCCAGTGTTTGAAAAATGTAAATTAATGTTATGTTATTAGTAAGATTGTATGGTTATTATTATAATTGGCACCCTCAAAATTTTTAAAAATATCAATTAATAGGATTGAATGGTTATGATTATAATTGTATAGATCTAGCTTCCTTTCTATGTAATATTATGTCATGTTTCCATTGCCTCTTATTACCATATGGATACATCACCATAATTAATTAGGTATTAACTAATCATTTTACATACATCTAAATTTTCAATACACATATATGTCGTTACATAGACATAAATGAAACTTTACAACGAACAGTTATGTTTAAAGATTATGAAAAAACAATAATATTACTTTTAGTTAAAACATAATTTTGTCAAACGATTTAAAATTATTATATATCTTTTTCCGTTCATTATATTTTGGCCCCCCTAAACTTACGGTTCTGGCTCCGCCATTGGTTATCTCTGATTCTTATGGTTCAAGTGTTATATCCCCTTTTAATATTGTGCATTTGTGTCGTTACTCGTTAACAATACTACGACTTGGTTCTAAAAACAAATAAAACTTATAAAAGAGTCGTTTGTTTAAAGAAACTAATCCTTGAAAGTTCGTCTATGTGACTGTAATACGTATTTTAGATTTCTTCACGGCTCTAATGCGAACATAAAAGTTAAGATTTCATTGATAGGTTTACACACCCAACTTTGACGGTTGAATACATGCATGAGATTTGAGCCATATACCAAGGTCCAAATAGTGTTTGATTGGTACAATTCCAAAGTCCAAAATAGAAAGGTGGAAGCATATATGGCAATGGCACTAGAACGAGGGGCAAGGGCAAAGACTCAAAGATAGAGAGATGGTCGGATGTAGATAGGAGGAAGGAGGCAACAGTTGAGCAACCACAGATTCTGAAAAGGAGAGAGAGAGAGAGTGAAAGAGAGGTGACATAATACTGGGATTGGATTAGATAGTAGGTGCGGTGAAACTGAAAGAAATCACGGGATACTTGGCTTCCCTACTAATTCTTCAATCAAGTTTAAATTTTCGAAAATTCTTCTCTCTTTCTTTCTGGAGCTACCCAGAAAGAAGGTACTGCACTACTACCCTCCTGTCCTTCCTGGCTGCAAATTGTTCATCTTTATGGGAGGCTGTTTACTTCTTTATTTGAATCCATCTCTTTGCATCAATAGTCTTTGCATTCAATTCAATTGTGTCACTCAACCATATGCTTCAGATTTCTAATACAAGGTCGAATAAGTCTGGCTCTTACCCTATAGATCTAGCTAGATGATGCAATGTCTTACGAAAATACGAGTATGAAGCAAGTTACATGATTGAATGTTTGAAACTTAACCCTCGTATGGGTTAGCCATTAATTACTAGCAGAAGATGTGGCTTTTGCTAAATCTCGAAGATCATAAGCACAAACCCTACAAGTATGATGTATCTGGTAGGGTGTCTATATACTTCGCTTGTTGTTAGATGACTTAAGATTACTAAATCCTACTGATACATATATAGATCGAGTTACATAGAAATTATTATTAACCATGTTCATCTGGTCACTAATCCACTAAATAAATTTTGCTCAGTCTCTTACATTTATATCCAACGGTGATTGAGCATAAGTTTTTTAGTGAATTAGTGATTTGGTAAACATGGATGTAGTTATAAACAGTTACCAAGTATACTTATATTAGTGTGGTACTCCAAGGAAATATTTGTAACTTTAAATTGCAAGAGTCTAGATTATCGATAAGCATATAGTTATTGAAACGGTAGCATCTTCTTTATTAAGATGCAATCATCATTTGTCATAAAGAAGATGCAGCTTTGGGCCGTTTAATGTAAAAAAGCGTGAATTAGTTTGTTGTATATGATCATGGTAGATAATGATACTAATTAAGCTGGTGTGTTTTTAACTAAACTACCTACGAAAATCATGAAAATTTAAACCAAAAGGCTTATTGATCACGGTAGCAGCTTCTTATCAATTTTGATTAGCTTACTAAATTGATCCTAAATTTCAGTATAACACTATAATATTATCCTCCAATATTGCTTTTGTTATACCTCAACATCTTAAACGCTTTATAGCACAGTTCATGTAACATGTAATGTTTACATATTTTGGGACATGAAGCTGTTAATAACATGCCCACTCTGCTTCTGGCCAAATGCATGAAAATAAATTCAGCAAAAATACAAAAATATAATTTAGCAAAGAATGGTTATTGTTATCTTTGAATAGGACATGCACCACCATTACCTTTGGGACCAGTGAGAGTCTGAGCACACCTTAAATATCATACAGCCTATCCTTCAGAAGCTCAGATTGATAGCAAAACCAGGACCTTAGGCTTTCATTCATTCAAAATTTGAAAGTAAAGGGATGTGATTGTCAGTAATTTCCTAAAATTGACTGCAATAATGCCCTTCATATTTCTTACATGCTTGAGACTATTCATATTCAAACAAAAAAAAAACAAAGTGGTGTGTAGAAGTGTAATGAGTTTCTGAAATTGTTAAGTACCATAGGGTTTTGACAACTATGTTGATCAAATTTAACATGTGAATCTTATGAACACCAAGACCTTAAGAGTAATTGAGCCTTTCTGGGATAAGGAACCCATTGGAGTTCAATTTAGAGTTTTTCTACCTTAGATTTTGAATGATTATCCTTGTGGTCTTTTAATTATAATATGCGTTTTTAATTATAATTCAAAAATAATTACAATACAGTCAAAATGTCAATATACTTAAAGCTTATCCAACATGATAACATCTTCTTTATTTTAGAGATTTCATGATTATTCTTTAATTTTTTTATAAAATTATAGAGTTTGTTGTAAATACACATTTTCTATTTTGGAGGAAGTTTTAGGGAATCTATTAGAGCAAAACAACAAAAATCTTTCCCAAAATTAAGAAAACCAAGAATTTGGGAAAACTACTAGAGATGCTTTTAAAACCAAGTAAAATCCAAAGACCAACAATTTGATTAACCTCTAGACAAGCCGAAAAAAAAAAAGAGGATTATTTGTTTGTCTTGCTTTTGCTTATGGTAATAATCAAAACTATGACTAGTTCAACTCATTTTGTTGTGAAACCGTAAAATTCAACGCAAAATTCATAATGAGTCAAAAATTTGAGGTTGTGTCATCAATAGTAGGCTTTATTTTTTATCTGTGACACAGAGCCACAATTTAATAGCTCATATACTTGCGCGATACACTATTACATATTCTTGATTTGGTAAAAAAAAAAAAGGAAATTAAATATAGTTCCCTTGTTAATCAAACAAATAAAACAATATGAAACTATGTGCTCAAAATGCAACTTTAGACAAAATGATTTCTCCTAATTTCCTTAACTGAGTGACAATTCCACACAAATTCATAATCAAAACTACATCTCATTCAACTTAATTCAATGTAAAACTGTAAGTTTCAACACAAGATCTTTGACGAGTCAAAAATTTGAAACCTCTATTTTATGAATAATACTTTGTTTTTCTTTAGTGAAACAGAGCCACAATTTAGTAGCCCATACACTTGCGTGGTACATCTTATTAGTTATTACATATTCCTGATATGGTAACAAAATAAAACAACCTTTTTTTAGAAATTCAAAGTGAAATTATGAGTTTGTTAAGACAAAATAAGGAAAGGAAGAAAAAATGTGACCAACAAACCGTTGTTACATAATGGGGAACTCCCCCAAAAGCATATTTAACTCCCACTCTCATCATCACAAACATCCATAATCAGTTGAAGATTTCTGCAAATTACAGAGCACCCTCTGCAGGAATTGAGCTTCTTCTCTCATACACAATGACACAAACAGCTAGAAGCTTAGCAGGATGCCGAAGTTACCTATGCTTTTGTGATGCTTATCCTTCCTGAGAGCTTCACTAACCGTTAACCCTGCACCAAAACCAAAACCAAAACAGAGTAATCATTACATAACTACAAACGGTGATAAGGTTTCTGAGACGGTGGTGATTTAGATTATAAGAGAAACAGAGAGAGAGAGAGCCTAGTACTAGTAGTACTAGTTTCTAGTGTGTAACGTTTCCAAAGGGTGTTGGCGTGTCAAAAAATGGTGCCCTCTTCCTTCTGCAACGTCCATTTACCTCTTCCTTAAAACCCCATTCTCTTCTTATCTCACCACAAACCCAACTCAACTCAACGCCCTCAGTTGAGTTGAGCTGAGCTCTCTGTTTCTGACCCAAAAAACCAAGCTCTGTTTGTTTTGTTCTTTCTTTCAAGAATTGGAAATGCTGCCGAGGCTGAACGGTGGTATTTGGATGGAGGACAGGGAGGGGAGAGACGCCGGAGACTGGACCAGAACCGCCGGAGCCGGCGCCGGGAACAGCAAGGACGAGATGGGTTCATTGTCGAATTTCAAATCCATGCTGGAGGTTGAAGAAGAGTGGTACTTGAACAACAACAACAACAACAATGGCATTCAGGGCCATTCTGACGTCGTCAGAGACTTGACGTTCTCGCCCAGCTTTGCTGACCCAGAAAGCTTGCTGCTGAACCAGGTTGACTCATCATCTTCTTGCTCTCCATCTTCCTCTGTTTTCAACAACCTCGACCCTTCTCAGGTTCAGTTCTACTTGCATCACAACCCATCTCTGTCTTCTCTGCTCAATGCTGTGCCCAACAACAACAATACATTAGACCATGGCTTTGATTTGGGCTGTGAGATTGGGTTTCTTGACAACCAAGGCTCGAGTTTGATGAAGAGGGGAGGTGGGGTTTTAACCGGGTTCAATGATTTGAGCTCCAATACCCACATGCAGCCTCAGAATATTTGCTCCAATTTGCAATTCACAACAACCCGTTTGCCTCATTTGCTTGAGAATAGTACTAACTTCTCGGGTTTTCGGGGTGTTGATGATGCTTCAGGGAATGGTTTGTTTAACAACAGGTCTAAAATGTTGAGGCCACTTCAGCCCTTGTCTTCTGAGGGAGCACAGCCCACTCTATTTCAGAAAAGAGCAGCCAAGAATTTGGGTGGGAATGGAGGCAATTTGAGTGGTTTGGGGTCTGAAGGGGGATTGGTCTTGAGTAACTATGAGGGGGGTAAGGGGAAGAGGGACATGGTTGAGGAGAATGAGAAGAAGAGGAAGTTTAGTGGTGGAGATGATGGTGAGGATTTGAGTTTGGATGGCTCGGGTTTGAATTATGATTCAGATGAGTTTACTGAGAATAATAAGGTGGATGAGAATGGTAAGAATGTTGGGAATAGCTCCATTGCTAATAGTACCGTCACTGGTGGAGAGCACAAGGGGAAGAAGAAAGGGTTGCCTGCTAAGAACCTGATGGCTGAGAGGCGCCGCCGCAAGAAGCTCAATGATCGGCTGTATATGCTGAGATCCGTGGTTCCTAAGATTAGCAAAGTAAGAATTCGTTTCACATTACAATATTTTTATCGTGATCTCGAATGTGCACTGATTTTACGTCTCATGTGATTCATAAGCAGTATGCTTTTAGCCTTTTTCATTTGATAAAGCACCTGTTCTATGAGGTTTTTCAAATGCTTCAGTTCATTGTTAAACATGACATTAATTTCTCTTGAGGTAGCTTAGTATATATGATGAAGAAAGCTTCTCAAGTACTTTTTCTGAGTTTTAGACAAAGAAGCTGAGGATAAAGAGGCTTTATAGGTTTTGTGTTGTTCTGTTTCATGAATATTGTGTGATCAAGTAACAAATTTTCTTTTTGTGCAATCAGATGGATAGGGCTTCTATCCTTGGGGATGCAATTGAGTACTTGAAGGAACTTCTGCAGAGGATCAACAACCTCCATAACGAGTTGGAGTCGCTCCCTCCTGGGTCTGCATTGACACCTACCGCGAGTACTTTCCACCCTTTGACACCCACTCCGCCTACTCTGCCAAGCCGTATTAAGGAAGAACTTTGCCCCAGCTTACCTAGCCCGAATGGCCAACCTGCAAGGGTAACATTCTTGAAAGTTATTTATGTAAATTTTCTTGTCAAGTAATATGTGCTCTATGCTTTCTGTACGATCACCTCAGGTAATTTTGTTAATATCAGAGATGTTGTTTCACATTTAGATTAAAAAAATGTCTTCAAACTATAGTGCCAGTATGTAACCAAAATTTCATTGCATTGTTCTGATGTTGATAATTATGTAGGTTGAAGTAAGGCTACGAGAAGGAAGAGCTGTGAACATCCATATGTTCTGTGGCAGAAGACCTGGTCTGTTGCTCTCCACTATGAGGGCTGTAGATAATCTTGGTCTAGATATCCAGCAAGCTGTCATTAGCTGCTTCAATGGGTTTGCCATGGATATATTCCGGGCTGAGGTAATATTATTACATCCGGTCATCGGTACTAGAATAATGTTCCATTGACATATTTATCGCTTAAAATTCTTGTGAATAATACTCTCTCATCACAGTATGCATGCTATGTTACATTTGTTAAACTGTTTATTCGAACCACGATTCAGAAATTCAATCCAGCTAGTCAATGAATTAGGATGACAGTTTCAAACAGTTTGACATGTACTGTCTCAAGGGTAAAACATTTCCCTTGACAAGGAATGTGTCACAGTCCCTTAATTTGAATAAGAGTTCAGCTTAGCCAGAAATGTTTAATGCTGTCACAAATAAGAGTGAAACGACTAACATCTCTTTGTTTTCAGCAATGCAAGGAAGGCCAAGACGTCCACCCCGAGCATATAAAGGCAGTACTATTGGATTCAGCTGGCTTCCATGGCATGATATAGGCATCAGAACAACAAACTGGAGTTGCTTTATCAAGATAGGGGAGGAGTCGGGCATATTGTTCACCATGTCTTCCCTAGCCAAAGCTTAACTTTGCCATCTTCAAATTTTAATTTAGCACCTATTGAAGAACTTTGTAGGTTTGCTTTGTATCATGGAAATTCAGGGTCTTGGTGCCACTACCACCTGAATTGACTGAAAGTTGGAACTCTTGAGCCTTTTTTGTTTTTTTTGTTTTTTTAAAGCTCTTAATAAAGTGTGTTTCTTTAGAAGTTAGAACCTAGTGTAATCAGTAATCTAGTCCTGTGGAGCAAAAAAGGGTCTCTCTGAAATTAACGGAATTGGGTTTCATTGCCGGTTGCTCGAAGTTCCGGGCTGGTCTCTAGCCCGGAGCCAAACTCCGGTGACGTAATACAGTTGAGATTCTGCGGATAAGATTATGATAACAGAATGAGAGCTTATTGGTCCAATTCAGATCACAATCACAAGGGATGAGTGTTTTTTGTGTGTTTGCAAATAATCATCCCGAATATTCCATAGAATCGGACTTCATTTACACAGACCATCCTATTTGCATTGTCCTTGAAGTTTATGGTGTCTGAGTTTAAGTTTTCCCATTTCATGTCCAAAACTAGGGTGAACGAAACCGAAAGCTGGCATCAGATGGACTGGAAATACACGGGCTAATCAAACTCACAAACCTTCAATTGCAATGGCAGAAACACAGTAATGTAAGAAAGGAGTCGGCAAAACAGTAATGTAAGAAAGGAGTCGGCAAAACTGAAATTATAAGATAATTTCTTCATTAACCGGAAAATCATAACATTAGACAATATGTGCACGTACTTATATTACACAGCAGGAAAATAGAGTCAAACAGCTGTACAAGGAGGGGGGATTCGTTTCAGAAAGCACGGCACACATCACCTTACTCCTTTACTCGAAACTAGGGTATAACTAATTTTTATCTATACCTATATAACCACACTTCAAGATACTAAATCCAGAAACATGCCCTAAACATGTGCCATCTACCCCAGACGTATCAGGTGAACTTTAAGTCCAATAGAGAAACGCACTGACATCAATTTCAATTAGTTCATATATCCGAACAGTTTAATAGCACTGACAAAAGAACCGTGAATATGACCTCCCCCCAAAAATCTACAGAACACCAGTAAGAAACCATGATAAATAGCTTAAGCATCTCTAGTTGATAACTGATAATATACCTAGTCATACCTAAACCAGTCCTAACACTCCTCAGTAATAGATGCTCAAGCAAGGTCACTGAGACTTCCCCTCTCTGGCATCCACACCCCCAGCAGCCAATGATGGGTTCTCCTCCCCAAGTGAAGTTAAGGTCCCAGGATTCATTTTTTGGACTTCCTCTCTCGTGTAGATGAAAATCTTCCGAACTATGCCACAAAATTCCCTGGTCACAGTGGAAAACAGTATTTAATCGACTTAAACAAGCAACGAAAAGAATTTTCAAATCCATGTAAGATAGGTACTTACTGCCACGGATCATCTCCAACAAGCATCATGTCATTCTCATCATCAGTATACACTAGCAACCAATTCTTTTTCGGGTCCATTAGTTCACCATTAAATTCAAACAACTGATCCAATTCAGCAATCAGTTCTTCATACTTGTGGAACTTCGTAAGATCAACAGACCTACCTAGTGCTATACCCTGCTTGTGAACCTGTACAATTAGCAAAAAAATCCATTCTGCTTCAGTAAATTGTCGGAGCTAAACATATTATAAAAATTATTCCGAAAATAAATATATATATATATATATACCTTGGTGCAACTCCTAGTTGAAGAGCCTTGTGCTTTACCCTGACCATCTCTGGTATGCTGCTGAGAAATTTGTTTATCAGACTCGTTAACAGCTGATAAATTATCCACTGATTTCAATCCCCTTGACACTTCCAACTTCTGGTCAGACTCCAAGGCAAGGGATTGGTTATGATGAGCTGACTCATTCATTGCAGTTCTATTTGTTGAGGGTTCATGTGTTATGAGGGGAATGCCAAAGAGCTTGCAGCTTACATCTTTTGGTTTAACAGCCTCATGTTTCAGTAGTGAAATATGCTTCGGCATGACTTCCCATGCATTTGCCTGATCAAAATGAGATGGTGGTGGAGGCATCAACCAATTTCCTTGGGTTTGCTCAACTCTATGACCATGGTGAACAGAATAGTCATTCAATCCACCATATCTAACATTCTGTTGTGCTTGGTAAGATGCATTGACAATAAGACCCTTCTGATTAGAGTCCAAGCCAAGTGACAGCGATGAGGGTAACATGGACCATGAATTCAAGTTAAACTTTCCTTCCTGATCCAGTGAATGTTTTCTCATGGAATTAGAAGATGCTACAGCTTGATCAACAAAGGGCTGGCAGATACCATGTGAGTCACCATTAGTTCCAAAGCCTGATAGCAAATCTGTGTAGGTTGGTTCATGCCTCCCCGAGGGCATCCAGTTATTTGTACCCGAACCATATCTTTTCGATCCAGAAATCAAATTGTCATCTACGGTAGCTGGTCGTGCAGCAGACTTCTGAGCCGTATCAGACTCACTCTCCACAAAATTGCCTCGCAAGGTCGAGAATTCTTGACCTTGCAAGACCATTGAATAACCACCTCCTTGTAGTACAGGGTCTACTGTTACCTTCGATGATCCTACAGAATTAACAATGAAACAAAAAATTAGTTCCTTCAGTAGGAAAAAAATTTAAAAATGTTACGGACATAACTACCCAAGTATCTAAAACAGATCACAACGGCAGTAAGCCTGTACCTTCCCTGGTGAGAACAGAAGAGTCCGGAGAAGAAGGAACCATGTTTGGCCGCGGCCTCTTTGGCCGGGGCATGGGAAGAGGATTTAGAGCAGGAGGAGCAAGAGCAGGCTCTATTTTCCAACACGATACTCTCTCTGGACGAGGTATGGTTGAATTTTCATCCCATCTCACCTTTATTTAACATAAGAATGTTAGATTAAGCATGTGAAGTACAGCATAAAAAGCTGCCTTCAGGAATATATACTACCTTAAGGGACCTCCATTTAGAATCTCGCCACCTCGCCGGGTCAGCATCTTCCATTCCAATTATAGTGCCAGTAAACCTACAACATTGTTGAATATATTATACATTTACTTCAAGATAGACAGAAGGGGAAGAAGCCTAAATTTAGGCAGCATTCATTATACATACCTCTGCTCTGGAGCTTCTTCACCTTCAAACCTCATTTTAAACCTCATCCCTATAGAATAGTTGTTTTTGACAGACTCCATGTACTGATCAAATGGAACAATGAACTCAGCAGGACTTGTCCTGTGCACAAACATTTCAAAAAGGAATTAAGTCTTAACAAATCAAGGGGAAAGTAATTCGAAAAAATGTATTGAATCCGTGTTTCAATCACGAAATTCTAGTATTTATATCATCTCTAAATGTTGAAGTCTAAAGTTTAAGCTAAGCAATTCAAACCAAATAAACCATACCTTGGCTTGTAGTAGACAGTGAACATGGTTCCTGTCATGATTGCATGCCATGCAGTTGCAAGTACACCAAGGTGCATGCTGTGACTAGATATTACTGAAGATGGAACATTGCCCTGCTGTCGCATCGCACGTCTAACACCGACACGTAGCTCCCCATTTTCACCCCTAGAGGTAAGACAACGTCCAATATCAGACAAAGAAATCGAGGAGCAAAAGAAATACAAACAAGATCCCGATTGTAATAAATCCACTAACCTTAGAAATATAAATGCATCGCCTGCAACAAGCCTCTTAGAGCTAACAAAAACACTCCAACCACTTTGAAGTAGATGCCTCCTTGGTTGACCTGTCAGTCCCATCATGATGTTAATTAGTGGATAAGAAAAGATGAAACGCCTACTTGTAGACAACAAAGCAAATCGGATTGAACTACAATAAAATCTTCTCCCAGATATGTCAATTATCTCATTACATATGTCAAGACATGTAAATCCATCTCATAACAATTACCTCGGAAGATATGGCGGAAGCGCCACTCAATTCCATGTAAATCTTTGGCAACCAACTCCTGGGTTGGAGGCTGACGAGACATGTCCTGCAGAAACAGCCACATTAGAATATAATCTACCAGCAAAACGACAAATTCCACGCTACGAAAAAAAATCCAACCAGTTGTGGAAGGCATTCATCGGCATGCCGCCTTAGAACGGAAAACCCGCCATGAGTGCTTGTGTCTGAAGCTGTCAAGGTCTTACAGAATGAATGAACTTGAAATCTAGGAGGCGGAGGTGGGGGAGGTATTTTCTCCACTGCACTCTCATCTTGCTGGATTAAAAAGAACACGGTGTCAGAATCAATCCCTCCCCAAAGTCAAATAAACAATCAAATCTTATTATTAAGAGAAATCCTCCAAACACTTACATTTGGCTCAGGAAGTAAAGTTACTTGCGCAAACACCTCGTCTGTATCGGGTTCAGCCTATATTCAGTATACATAATTAGTTAGACGAGCTAAATACAGTACATAAAAAGCTGAAAATCCAGTAATTATGAGCGTAAAAGTGGACAGGCACTACCTTCAACTGAACATTGATCACCCGGCACAGTATCTTCGGTGGAAGATTATACACTGGCATCTGCTGGTCAGCCACCTGATTGGTCGACGCCTCCACCTGAAGACCCAGAAGAACAACTCAATAATTAATAACTCCGATCAAAAACCCAGACGGCCGTCAATTCACATCAATATACAATTAAAATCCGAGAATATATACAGACCCAGGCCGAAAACAGAAGACCACATCAACCATAAATCTGGTCAAAAAAGCTCGAAACACGAAAAAAAAAGGGAGAAAAGAGAGAAATCAAAAGCGAACCTGCTCGATGTGTCCCTGAGGGAAGTAAAAGACACGCTCCCGTTCGCGCGGCACAGTCACGAGCGGCCCGGCGCAGGCGTGCCATAGCTCCGTGTAGAGTGCAGTTTCGGCATCTACATAAACACATATCAAAATCAAACACAGCAAACATGGACGACTCACTTTTTAATATTATCTTTTTCGGCCGAATAATCACATGGACTAACTAATACTACTACTACTCCACAAAACCACACAAGATTTGTCACCCAAATAACAAACCGGAATTACCTCTGCCAGCCACCGGCACAGCCGAATGACCGTTCTGCCCCTCGCCGGCATTCCTGCCGTCGTTGTGGTCGCTGAAACCCGACGAGAAGCTCTCTCCACCTCCTCCTCCTCCTCCTCTCTGGTTTCCGCCGTTGTCCTTTATCGAAACCTCCGATGACGTCATCTTTCTTCTTTGAAAACCTGACCCTCTCAGCTCAGCACAGATCTCTCATCTGAGACACTAGGCTCGTCGATTTCTGACCTCTCACGCACACCGTGAGATCTACTCAGCCTGCTCCTTGAGCCGCTGTAACAATCCAGTAGCTTATATCTCTCTCTCCTCACAGACCTCTCAATCGTTTAACCTCGCCGTCTCTGTCACTCACCTACAATTTTGACCTATCTGTCTCCTACTAGCTTCACAAACACCCCCAAACGCTCAAATCTGGACCAATCCGCTCGATTCGACTATCAATGTCCGCCGCGCTATCTCCTCCGCCTCAATATGCAACTCACGGCGTCGGTTTCCCTCCTCCGTCACAGCTCTGCGAGCCAGAAACCTCTCAGCGCTCTCTGCTTCTTTTCTCTCTCTCTCTCTCTCTCTCTCTATTTCTCTGAGTCTATGAGTGTCTGAAATTGGGGCTTAACCTCATCGTGAGTCAAAACAGCGTGTAATGATTTCAACCGCGGTCAATTTCTAACCAGCGACCCGGAATCACCGGTGACCGAGCCCTTTGTTACCGGCTACAGCCCGCGGCCCAGTCTACAATTGCCCCCATACAGCGACACCTCGCTTAGGTGTTGTTTAATAGTAAGGCGGCTTTCTGGACCAGTAGAAACGCCGTTTGGGGTCGCCGTTTACAGGTGTCGCCTAGTTATTGGGGGCAGGTAACGGCGTTTAGTGAGAAAAAGTTGTCGAGTTTTCATTGGGAAGTGGCATTGTCGTGCTATTAACGGGCAGGCTTGGATGGATGAGGAGGGGTAAAGGAGGGGTCCGTACTTAAATACCCACTATTACCCTTTCCGAGTGTGCGCATCGTAACCATGGTTACTTTTCTTTTTTTCTTTTTTCGTTTTCCTTTTTAGTTCTAAAAGAAATTGTCATTTTTTTTTAGTTGTAAAACTGGTTGGTTTTAGGTTCATTTTACTTTCTGCTTTTTCCCCAGTCACACCTCCACCAAATAACTTCCCCGGGTCATTTACTGATTTTGTACCACGTTTAATAGTATATACTTTCGTAACTTTTTTAAGAAGTATATGACACAGATTCTAACAGTGATTGTTGGATTTTTTTTATTGCTAAATGATCGTAACATTATCTGGAAGCTTATGTAATAATTAAGAAGGATCATTGCTATATTCTTTTTATCAATATTATGATATGACTTTAGAGGCTTGATGCTTACAAGTAGATCTTTTAAATAAGATAAAAGATTCTTTATAAGATAATAATATCAACGCACCTTATACGATATGTAGTATGGCCAATAAGATTAAACTCATTACTTGAGATATTTTAAAAAAGATATTTTAAAAGATACTTTCGAGCCATAAAAGTTGGAAGAGATGTACTCAATACATCGGTAAGGAAAAAAATAACTACATTGTTTCCTAAAAAAGAAAGAATAATTACATTGTTAATGTAACAAATTAAGAATGATAATTTTGGCCAAGCGATGAGAGTCATGTCATATTAATTATTCATATGACAATCGTTGGATTTAATGACCTACCATTTTCACACATTCATGATTTGCTTCGATGCCTATAGGTGAGAATCTAATATTGGTGCAAATTGATGTAATGTGAACCAACTTAATTTTAACTTGAGAGGAAATAAATTAATGTAACCCTAGATAATGACCCGATGAATAAACTTTAGGGTAATCACAATACAATCAACATGTCTTTCCTATATAAGGGGATTTAGCTCTTTAGGAAGGTGCCCACATTAGATTAGAATCTAGTATGTATTATTTAAATGATTTTCTTACTTGGGATGTATTGCCAGGATTTGCTCATCAAAGGAAATAATCAAATCTATACTTACAACTAATGAAAAATCAATTAGTTCATAATACAAATTTATTGGTCTGTATCTCTGGCATGTAAACAACGGCTAATCTTTTTTCCTAAGAAGACTCAAAATTTTCCAATATATAAGACATGTCATGGTATGCATGATGGGTCAAGAGTAGGTCCATAAAAAGCTCACGTATGTTATTAGAAATTTATTTTTTCCATACATTATTTTTCTCTATGATAATATTGGAAAATAAAAAAAGATTTTATGGTAAAGATAAATCGGTTCTTTTCTTATTTGCAGTTAAATTTCGATGTCAGAGCAGTAAAAAGGTATCTCCGTTACGGGGGTCAGGGGGTATATATCGCCAGACATGGGAAGCCCAAGTCACGTGGTTGGGTGAAATTTTATTAATTTTTAAAGTTTGTTGGGAAAGAAAATGAGTGGGGGCCCATGTGGATTGTCTAATCGCAAGTGTGTATGGTCTAAAGTAACAAACGGAGGAATCTCAATCTCTGTCCGGAAAAAGGTTGTATTAACATGTATTATTCGCTGTTAAAATTAAAATTAAATTATAAATTAGGAACCACTTTAGTTACTGTCCATACATACGCGGCTCTCCCCCTTTTTGAAACACTAAAACGGTTCGTTTCCACCCGCTAGGCTCGTTCTTCACGGCGTCATCTTGACATTCCCTTCACAACTTTTCTGGGCCAGAATTTCTCGTAGAAACGTGAACTAGACTTTTGACCCGCATTACTACGTGTCAATTTCCTCTTCAATTTTTTTCTTTTTTTTTATTTCTTATTTTCAATTTACTAGTTTAATTGAGGGCATCTTTAAATCTCTAACAGCTTCCTTAAAATTTTTCTAAAATAAAAAAGTAAAATTTAAAATCTCTAAAAAAAATTATGCTTAAAATCCATCAGGTTTCTATTTTAGAGATTCGGCATTTAATACAACAATAAAATATATTATATCATTATTAATTATAACAAAAAAACATTATATATTTCATTATAATAATAAAATACCCAATAGAATATTCTATTGTTGTTTTGAATTCGTTGGAGCACGTAAAGAATTTAATTTTGGGGAGTGAAGACTTCTTATTCTTCTTAATCTCATTTTAAGAAATGAGATGAGGAAGCTGTTGGACCTAAAAACAGCTATATATTCCTTAAAATTGAGAAGTTCAAGAAAATTGGGAAATTGTTAGAGATGCTTTGATGACTCCCGTCTCTCTCATTTTTTTCTCCCTAAACGAAGGATTGAAATTTAAAAAATAAAAAAGCTTACAGTTAAGTTGTCCAGTTTACCCATGGTTTCTTAAATTCTTAAGTTTGAAATCTTAATCAATAGACGATATTTTAGGTAGTTCAAAAATTTAATCATCCTAAAATATTATAGTATTTCAAAAAAAACATACGCACATGCGAGCACAGCCCTTCCGCACGAGCATCGCGCTTGCAGGAAGGCTAGTTAATAGAGATTTATATTTAAGAATTACATGTTTGTCCACGGTTATATAGTAGGATGTGAGAGATTATGAATTAAACTTGTAATTTTGTAAGTGCCAAATCGTTTGGTAACATCATTTTATTTAAACTAGCATTTTATCCGTGCAAATTTGCATATTTTCATCAAGTCACCTAAACTAAGACCTAGTTTAATATTGAGTTTTGAAAATTAAAATCACTTATGATCACCAATTTTTAATATATTTTTAGTTTAAATAACAACGATTTTAGAAATTATGTTGAAGGTTGCTTATTTAAAACTGAATTTTTAAAAAATTCAGTTTTTAAACCATAATCCTAAACTAAGCCTAAAGAATATGGTTAATTTTCATATGTTTGATGGAGTACAGTTAATCTTTGTAATCACACTTTATAATTTCTATCAATTACCCACGTTTTCCTCTCTCCTATTATCTCTTCATTTAAGGTTATTTTTTTATTTTTTTATCTACTATAATAACCATTACTCTTAATAATCTGAAGCAACTTAATATGGATAATATCAGAATAACACAGTTTAGTAATTTAAAGAAAACTCATTTTATATATAGTAGAGATTACATCTTCTTACTTACATTATAGATAATAAAATTGTTAAGTCTCGTTTACTCTACCTACCTACTATGTGGTAGTTGATAGTCTAAAAGCTCTTTTAATGGAGTATATACTCGTCAATTGATTGGACATAATATATGTATCAAGGTGCTTCTGTCACAGACTCTTCTTCAACCCTATGTGAATAGACGGAGGATGTATATATTCCCCACAAACTTAAGATCATCTAATCCATTAGGTTAGCAATACGGCAAATAATAACTACATGTCTATAAATCATCTAATATGCATGTGACATTACACATGAAAATGGACATAAATTTGTGTGTGAATGAGCCAAACCTTGGTGGTACAATTTTATAGTTCTTATGGCAGAAGTTTGACAACTCACCACCCAAAATGAATGCAAGGAAATTGAATAACACGTGTGGAGTTCAATTTCGGACTCGAACCAAGTAAAGCTTCCGTCATCTAATACGTAGTGAGGCTACTTAGGGACCAACATATTAAAGTGTAATGGTACAATTTGCCTAGTGTATGGACCATCTTTTATCAAGTGTATTCGGACGACACATAGCAAATAATTAGGACATGCACCACTAGAACAAAAGTAGGTAGAAAATCAGTAATACGATACGGGCATGAGACTAACGAGCATATCTACAACATTTCGGTTTATTATTACTCAATGCTGTAGAAAATACCATAGTATCTAAGTATGACTCGCAATAATGAAAAACGTGTTGGTATATCTATTCTTCAAACATTGTTATCTAAATGTTTTTCACAATACATCATTCATGGGTGAAATTTACTTATCATTTTTATAGATGTGAAATGTTTTTACTTGTTGAATTTCAATGCTATTTTTGTACGAATACACGTCGTTTTAGTGTCTGTAATATGTTGGTTTTGTTCATCACGTAAATAAGTCGTTGTTTGTATCTACTAAAATTATCTCATCACTTTGTCCTATTAATCGTCAGTCTAACTCATTCGGTTTCATTCTTATGATGAAGTTAGTGTCATATTAGATCCACCGAGCCTCCACATAGAGGATGTTTACATCTCAATGTAGTTTATTGTCATTAGCATGACAATGTAGTTTATACAACGTTAATAAAAGTTAAATTTTGTCACTCTTATGTTAAAACCGTATGTAGTTTAAACATACGATTATAAATACAAGTGTAAAGAAAGGGGCTATAACGAGTTTAAGTGTGAAAAGAGCCACTTTGACCGGCCGGTAAAGAGAGGGAAGGAATTCGCGGTGAAATTAGGGTGGGTCCGGCGGTGTTCCCGGACTAGGTTACAATTAATCTGAGGTGTAGGGCCATGGTTTCTCTGCCTCCTCCCTCCTTAGCAATTCGGACAGTCCCTTAATCTCTCTCTCTCTGACCCCTAACCCACAGACCGAACCTCGTCATGTCCTTCAAACCCCCCCTGCCCTTAACACCTTTTACTTTATTAATTTTTTTCTTTAAATTAATTTTGCTAATCTCACCGCACCTCTATCACAGCCGAACGTCACCATTACGGACCACATGCACCCAACAACGGTTACGGACGCCAAGCGCGATTTAACTCTGGTTTATTTTTTATTTTTTGCGGACTCGAAATGGGAATTCATTTGGGTTGAGAAACTTTATGGGGGAACTGACTCTTTTTGAGAGGCTAATGGGTGGTCTACACGCGTAGAAGAGATTAGTCGGGCCACGTGGGTCGCTTGAATAAATGCCACGTAAAACACTTGTGTGTGAAAAAAAATTTAAAACACCTGACAGAATAATGTAATCATACGTTATAATCAAATATTAATATTTAGATTTTAATAAGAAAAAATTACATCAACTATTTAGTTTGTTGTTGCTTTTTTTTAAACCCTAAATTACAAACCCTAGACCCTAGATCCAAAACCCTAAACCCTAAACTTTATACCCAAAACCCTAACCCCTATACCCAAAACTCTAACCCCTAAACCCTAAACTTTAGTCCAAATTCAACAAAGACCCATAAACGTCTTTTCATAAAAAATAGAAAACTTAGTTTATATTTTAGTTGTAATAAATTTAAGTGTCAATATTTAATTTGAATATAAGAACACGTCATACTGTCACGTGGTCCTCATGTAACATAAAAATTTATCATGTGTGTGTGTTTGTTTTTTTTGCCTGAAACGTTGTGGATTTTTTAAGAGAGAGAAATAGAGAGGAGGGGGGTTGCGTCCTAATCCGTAACCCCATCACGGGTTGGTTTGCATGACTATGATTAGGTGAGGGTTAGGATATTACGGGGGAGGCGTCATAAATCATGTGTGAACCGTCATTTTGTTCATTTTGTTTTCATGTTTTGTTAAAGAGTAGTGCTACATCCACCAGAACATTTTACTAAATATGTTCTTCAAATGATGTGGCAGAAGCCACCTCAACATTTTTGTTTATCAATGTTATTGACGTGGATTGTGACTAATTAAGAAAAGAATTTATAGAATTACTATTATTTTATTTTGAAAAGATGGAATTATTTTGTAAAAATAAAACAGAAAAGAAACAAAGAAGAACCCTAATTCGCTAACTAGCCCCCATGAATCAATCATAGGTTATCTCATGAACTGTAGAGACCTAGCTAACACAATTGATCAAAATTTCATGAAGTTTCAGGAGTGTTTGTAAAATAAACAGATCGTTTGTGTTTTTGTGTGTGTGCGTAACACATACACAAATATAGTGAAAGAATCTGTGATAAGTATTTGGTAAATTGATATTCACAAAACATGAAGAAAAACACCCAATTTTAGTTGGACTTCTGATTGAATTATGGTGCTCAACTGAGTGATAGGTTTGAAAAATAGCTCTCAACAGTCTTCAATTATTCACAAATTAGGGTATTTAAAGACAAATGAAATCTACAATCAAGATGATGTGAAACTGTTAGTTGTTATTTTGCATAAGAGAAGTAAATTTTTTTTTTTTGAGAATTTATAGGAGATAATGTCCATTCACTCCAAAAATAAAAAAATATATAAAAAATAATTTTGGGAATCAAAATATATACATGTAGGAAATATATGGCACTGCCACATCATTTGGGATATAGTTTTGGTAGAAACTTTTGTTATATATATTATGGTTTTAGACCAACTAGGGTGTTCTACATATGGCTCAATTTTGTCATGTCCTATTTGTGTAAGTTATTTCTATGTAACTTGTACCATCTTAATGTATTGACGTCCTTCTCTTAGAGAGAGAGAGAGAGAAAAAACAACAAATCTATCAAAATTACTAATGATAAAACATATATAACATACAACTACGACACGTCGTTTAAAATAATATCAGTAACTTATCTTATATAATCCAAATAAAATTGAATACAATAGATGTACAATTAATATCTTAAACTCAACCTCCAAATAGAACAACCAATTAGTGAACCACTCACTCCATTAATGTCACATCTCGACTCTTAATTTATACCTTATTTACTAGCTTGGTATTAATAAGAGTTTTACCGTATTCGTAAATGAGTTTATAGTTTCAAAGGTCCCTAGAGGAATATTGAGGGACGAATATTTCGGAGAAATTATTTGTTGGAGAAAATTATGACGACGGTAAAAATGATAAATTTTAACTAATAAAAAGGTAAGTTTTATTAGGGTATTCTTTTAGGGTGTTTAATATTTGGAGCTGGGTTTTATTTTGTGAGTATAAAGAGTTGGGCCGGTTTGGAAAAGGCCAAAATTCTTTTTCTCTTCTTTCTCTTCTCTCTCCTCCCTCCCGATTCTCTCTCCCTCTCCTTCTGCCCGGAATTTCTTTCTGACTGTTCGCTGCCGTCCGACCGCCTCAGTCCGCCGCACCGGTCCCAAACGGGCAGCCGTCGACCCAGCCATCTTCATGGACCGGTGGCAGCCTCTCTAGCGCCGCCATGAGAGAGAAAACGCAACCAAAAGGTCCGACTGCCGTGGTGGTTTTCTCGCCGGAGCTCCCTCCTCCAGCCACCATAGCCGGAGCGGCTTGGCTCGTCGGAAAGCCCTCCTCCTGTGCAGCAATTCCTCCAAAAGACTCCCTCCCTCTTGAACTAGATAAAGAGAAATGTGGAGTTAAAATTCTATGGCTCTTTTGATGTTATTAGTCGGTTACCCTATTTAGGTTTGGAATTAGTGTTTGTGTTAGTTAGGAAAGTTGTAGAAAAGATTGAGAGGAATATGCTGTTAAAATTTGGTAGCTATTGGAGATCGCCAGAGTCTGCCGCCAGCCGTTGTTAGGGGAATTTTTATGGTTTTAGATGTGGAATATTAAAGGGAGGTTAATGATGTGAATTTTGAAATTTTTGGAGGTGGACCCCGTAAGACTTACTTTGGGTTTCATGATGAAATTCGGGGTGGGTTTACTGTGATGACCTAACTAGACAAACAAACTAGTAGGTGCATCCGTCCCACATCGCCCGGGGGAGACAAGTTGTTATACTTATATGTGTAGAGCTAGCACCTTACATTGATACGCGTTTTGGGATGAAATCTCAAGAACAAAACCGTGAGGGCCGGATGGACCCAAAACGGACAATATCTCAATGGACTGGGCCGGACTATTACTTATTACTGGGCCGGACAATATCTCAATTTGGCCTTAACGATTACCAAATTGGCTGAAATTTTGCAGAGATGATCTACACAATATTATCTAGATACTAGACGGTGGAGATGAAGAAATTTGATCAAAAAGTGATGCAAAAATGAAAATCCGCACCAAAACCATTGGTGCGGACGTCCGCAGCTGAGAAGGGTTATATATATATATATATGAAAGCGTGATAATTAATAGTCCACACTCCCTCTCTTATGAGAAGTCTCCCAGCTCGCATGAAACTTCAGTCCTTGTGTGCGAAGGCTTCTACACAGCTCGCATGCTAGTTTCTTCACATGCAAACTCCTAGACTCACGCAAACTGTACCGACTAGCTCACATGCTTCTGTTGGCGGGTCATCACTTGTAAACTCAATTATTTTGGGCTCGCCGGTGTGACGTGGATCATGAATTTAATTAATATTCACATAAACAATTATTGTTTAATAAAATATTAATTTTAATGTAAATAATCCTTTTTTGTGTATGATCAATACTTTTTTTTTTGGTTACATTGTGTATGATCAATACTTTGCCTCCAATATAGTTCATAGAAACTTGGACTTCTTGGGTGCTAGAATAATTGTCAATAACGGAGGCAGGCGAGATGGGGAGTCTTAAGTGAGAGATGTAGAGAGAATGGAGTCAATCATCTTTGGTGTGTGGAAAAGCAACAAAAAGGAAACAAAGACGGAGACAATAACACTAAACAAAGTGGTGAGGGTGATGTGCCTTTGATTTAGATATTTAGGACATGCCACTAATCACAATCTCAATTAACCAAGTAATTATCATGTGATTAGGAGGAGATAAACATCAGGCAAACCAATAATTAGATGGAAAGTGAAACCAGATTGGGTAAATCGGGCCGGTGATGCATGTCGTTTTCTCTTTCCAGTGGGTGGAATAGTGGGGTGACAAATTGACTGTATCATAAGGTCGGAAAATTCTTAGCCGTTTCAATCGGGGCGCTACGTGTGTCCCTTTCTCATTATCGTGTGGATAATTTTAACTCGGGTAAAGGTGAAACGTTTTTACAGCGTGGTAAATCGGGTAAAGATTTTGTGCTTTTGTATCCAATTTTTGACACTAAGTAATGGTAATTAGCGTGACTAAATGTAGTCTTGGTCACCCTTCTACTAATGTTGGGTCTTTAGTCAATTTCCAAAATATGGTAAAGTAAAACCATAATCAACTCCATTTTGGACGGCCCTTTTGGTTGTTTGAACATAAAAAGGAAAACTTTGAACGACGTTGAAGTGTTTTGAAGTAATTATGTGCGTAACAAAAGTCATGATGCTACCTCCTAGCACGGGGAAATGGGTTGGTGCTGGATTTGTCTGGACATTACATTCTTAATTATAGATTATCATTAGCCCTTTAAACCCTATTATCATACTAATGGTCTCTGATTAGTGGCACAAGAACCCTAACACATACACATTATATAAAACAAAGAGGTGCACTAGTCCCAGTGGGCATGGAAACCATAACTTGGTATTCGTATTTGTTTGGTGTATATATATTAACCAGATATTAGTTTGGACAGTCAACATTAGCTTAGGGTTTATATAATTGAAAATATCATTATCATAGTTTTCATTTTTGTTGCCTGCACGTACGGCTCAAACGGTTCAATATTTAACCAAAATTGTGAAGCCTTAATTGTCCTCATCACTCTAATTTTATTTATAATTGGTACTTTGGTAGGGTTCGTGTTTGTTGTTCAAAATATCAAGAACTTAACAACTGGATAAATCATTCCGTATACGTCTCTTTCGTGTAAATACTTCACCATACGAATAGAATCTTATATAAATAGCTAGCCGAGAAATCAATCACTTGTTGAATCATTCCGACTTAAGTGCTTGGCTATAAGCATCCTTTTGTCGAACAAAGAAATTTCTGAACTCGAACTTAATTAAAATGAGATAGGCCACCTATGTGACACGAAATGATACACTAGTATTGGCCCTCAAGCCTAAAGAGCATGGTAAACATATGCATGCGTTCTTTGCAGATGTCTAGCAAGGGAAAAGGTAAAACGAAGAAAGCGTGGTTCGCAGGGGTGAAACCGAAACGAACTTCACTAAGCAAATCCTCATGATTTCTTTTCCTATCGGCGGATTCATATCCGTATCTATATTTCTCAATTACAGTAAATAGTTACTCTGAAGTTTTATTTTTTTCTTTTCTTAGAAAAAAGATCTTAGAAAGGTTGAGATGACAACTGGGTACGAAAAACAAGTTGGTACTATCTCGCATCCTTGCAATCCCGGAATCAGTAGTTAGCTTAATTATACTACTCTCACCAAGAATTTTTTCCCATTGAATTTATAATAATTATCATTTTTGTTCCAGTGTTTGTTCAACTAGTCACATTTACAAGTAGATCACACCTGCATATTTAAATCATGTCGGAAGACTTCAGTGATTTCTGGGTTTTTCATGGTGTTCGTTTGGCCATTTCCAGTCATGATTAAGAATTAAGAAGATTCAATTAACAATGTTTTCGAGTTATAGATAATAGATACGTATCTTGTTATGAACCATGAGTAATATATACGAATTTAACATATGACAGTTTATCAAGTATTAAGATGTGGCACAGAAGATAATCATTTTCACTCAAATTTTTTGTTTATAACCCTGCTGGCTGCTGTCATGTTTACAGATTCTCTTAGTTTTAGTTATCTTCTTTCATTTTCAATGACTCAATATCCTATGATAGCCATCATCTCTGTTGTCTATGAGAAAATGAATATTGGTAGAGATGTGTCTATGCGACCAACCACAGTAAGATGCTATGCATATGCAAACACACCTGTGAGTTTAGGGTTTAGGGTTTTATCAGTTTATGATAGCACTATCCAACCGCCCAGTGAGTTGTGTGACACATTACACACATTATAAACTCAAGTAGGCACCGGCTTGACCTAGCCTCACCCTTCTTTGATCCTCCAGACCATTTGATATTCGCAATAGTTTTCTGGGTTTTTAGGAGGCGTTGAAACATATAAGAACTATGATACGCAAATAACTGGGAATTATTTCATTGTTTTTAAGGTGGAACATGCACTTAATGGGAGACAAATATATTCATAGTCTCAATGGCTGCTTTGGGTCAATGGCCCTGCATGTTATGAGGCTTTTGAAGAGAGAGTTTCCATCTTCAAGTGCATAGAAGTGCATTTTCCTTTTGATGTAAGGAGTTGGAAACCATGACCTTATGTTGCTTTACAGTTCAATGGTTCGATGCATGATATCTTCTTGACTTTTGATTTTGAAAGGGTTAGCGGGAATAGTTCAGCTCACCGAGGATGATATTGCAGACCCACAGCACTGGTTTTTGAAGCTAGTGCCAACTATGGCTCTGAATTCTTTTACTGAAAGAACCTTGGTGTCAGTAGCAGGTTTCTTTGACCATGAAGATGGCAAAAATGTGATCTTTGCCTTTGGAAAGCCAACATTGTTCAAAGGCTTTACCATGCAATTTGCTACATGTTCTGTTAAAGACTCAGAGATGACGCATTAAGAATTTGAGGGAGTGATGGTGAAACAATCATAGTGAAGTTTTAAAGAGCATTTTTGGGGATCACAGAAGGATCATAAACACACAACTTAAATAGAAATGAAGTAAACAAAGAGACATGCTTCTCAGAAATGGAAAGATTTTCTCACACATACTATCTCAGGGTTCTAGATGTTACAGCAACTTAAAATCATCCTAAAATTGCAGTAATCACCACATCCATGATCCCTGAAGATTATTTCAGAACCTCATAGACGGTAAGTTAGCTGGCAAGGGCTTTGATCCTAATTCATAAACACACAACTTCTATGCCACAGTATTTGATTATTGGATGTGCCATTAACATATCAATTCCAAAGAAGTTCTCACCTGCATATATAAATCAAAAGACTTAAAAAATTTCTGGGTTCATGGTTTTTGTTTGACATTTCCTTTTCAATTTGTAGTTTACACATGATGATTGAGAATTTCCAACTAAAAATGTTTTCTTAGTCAAGTATAATAGAGATGTATCTTCTTTTAATTGAACCAAGTGTAGTGTACACGAACAATTTATAGATCAATAAAAGTTGTCAACAAAAACAATCATTTTCACTAGTTTTTCTTTACAATCGGCCGCTATCATTTCTGTTGTTTTAGTCATCTTCGTCATTTTTAATGATTCAATCACACCATAGAAACATCATATTCATTGTTATTTGGTGGCATAATCTGCCTGGCTTTGCTACCGGGATTTGTGATAGGGAGCTGTCTATGCACACTAGTTATCGCTTTAATTAGTCCTTTTGATGTTTGTAAGATTGCTGGTTATAGTTTTCTTTGGATAAGAAGAGTGTCGGTTATAGTTGGCAACTCTCTAAATTGATTTGTTTCTCATGGAAACGATTTTGGCTGTCCTCATTCACTTTGTACCTAACTTTTATTTCAATGAAATTTTGAACAAGGGAAGAGTTGGCCCTCTCGAATTTGCAGATAGCACAAATTGATAGTAATCGGGGATTATGGGATTCGTCTGTTTGTGGAAGATAAGGTTTTCCACCTATTGGGAGACAATTATATTCAAGATTTCAATGGGTGCCTTGCACAAGGGTCGTGTTATTATATGACTATATGAGGTTTTTTGAAAGAAAGTTTTGATCTTGAAGTGCATACAAATGCATTCTCCTTGTGATATGAGGAGTTGGAAAAGGGTCAGTGGGAATAGTTCAGCTCACCGAAGATGATTGAAGACTCACAGCCCTGGTTTTTCAAGCTTGTGCCAATGTCTATGGTATTGAAATTATACTGATAAAAACTTTGGTAACAAGCAACGGTCTAAAATGGGTCAGAAGCAGATCTAACATATAGGAAGTAGCAGGTTTCTCTGACCATGATGTTGGCAAATATGATGAAGCCAACATTGTACAAAGGCTTTACCTGATGCAGTTTGCTACATGTTGTGTTACAGATTACGCATAAAGAATTGAGGTTCCTCAAATGTTTTGTTCTTTTCAATTTTTTTAGGTAGTGACGGCCAAATTAGCCAGGGGGAAAGGGTTGAGGTCGATTGTGACTTGCGGGTACCCAATTGGGATTTGAATCCTGCACTTTGGGATTGTCAGGTGAATCAAGCATCTTATGCACATATGAATTTTCAAAGAAAACGTTGGGGGATCACAAAAGGACCATAAATACACAACTTAATGGATATGAAGTAAAAGAAAAGACGTGTTCCTAACAAATTCTGAGATTTTTCACATATAGTAATACTATCTCAGGTTTCCAGATGATAGAGCAACTTAAACCATCTGTTTGTAACAATAATCACCATAACCATGAGGTTTATCAAAAAGATTACTCCAGATCCTCCTAGATGGTATGCTAGCTGGTAAGTACTTTGATTATCTGACATACCATTGTAGAACTTTGATGCCACAGTATATGATTATAAGATTATTGTATGTGCGATCAACACTCAAAACCTCAGATCACTTTTCACCATGTAATATTACTCAAAAAGTATAGGGACAAGTTACCTGGAACCGCGTCTAACACTCTCTTCAGCCCGAGCAAATGCATCTGTGAACACATCAATTGTCCAATCTTTCAAATCCTCCTGCAAAAACAGTGAACAAGTATAAACCCAAACATGTCTTCACCCATATAATCAAAACATAAGGTTTGGATAAACATAATTACAACATACTACAATACGAATCCCGGGAATATATTTTTCTTACTTAAATGTTCTTTCAGGAAATCCATCAAAATCATATGGTTTGAGGTCCATGATTGTGCAAGTTTTGATACAATATGTGTCATGGTAGTAACAGAAAGGTATTTGGTCAGGTTATATTGAGTTAAAGACAGCAAAGAAAACAAAGTTATGAAAGCAATAAGCAGCGAATATGTTATTAGAGTGATTGTGTACTGCACGATACTGGCCATGGCAGTTACTGACAGCAAGTTCATAACACCAAATAACTGACGAAGAAGCTACTCACGTACTATGATCCAACTGAACTGATGGTTTCTTAAACTACAATAGAGCATCTGAATTAACTAAGCTATCTGTAAGAACAGTCTTAAAAGCACACAAGATAAACCCAAAAAAATGAAAGAGATAAAACAGTTGGAGCAGATCAAATGACATGCCAAAGACAAGTGATGATGTTAATACTCTATGCGGGTGACCACCTAGATTAACATACCATAAGAAACTGAGGGTGGGAAACCATGTATAATTCCGAGAACAAAAGAGCGAAACAATAGTTAAAACAAAATACCTAAACAAAGGTAGAGAGGATAATTATAACTAGCAGTAATGTAACATCATCCAATTTGTCCAGTTTTAGATATGTAAATATCCAAATGAAATATGACCAGTAAGCTAAAAGAACAAAACGATTAAAGATGTGGTTTTTTCTCAAGTACCATTTAGGCATGTTTTCAGTATCTAGCTAAAAAGCAGAATGGCTCAATTGAGCTTTGGGAGAAGTTGTGTTTGAAACTAGTGCCATAAGTAACGTGAGCAGTCATACTGTTTTTTACTGTATCTGCCCATTAGCAAGACTGTATTTTTCTTTTCCCACAGAACTGTCGTTGAGAGTATAAATTTAATTGATAACTCACCATGCGTACTGGTTCTCCAGTTCTTAGACGTGCATTTGGACGAGCAAGCTTGGATTCAAATGGAGTCCTTGGCCTCTCTGCTCGAATTTCTTCCCACTCCTCACGACTGAGCATCCGAACAGTGCCTTGATCAGCAGGAGCATTCCTTATCTTGCGTTCAATCAATTCTTGCGACCTTGAGTCATCATACTGCCAACATAAGAGATCAGTCACATAAATCACATCATAAACCAGCCAATCAAGCTACACCATAACATTCTCAACTAACACAAGGTAACGGGCAAGCTACACACTCTTCATTGCCAAAGATTACAAAATAAAATCCACACACTAAACACTCCATTCTCCACTCAGAAAGTCAGAAGGGATCCTAAAGCATTTCGTTTACTTTACTCCCTCCCCAAAATCAAACAGCAAAATTGAGCAGTACTTTGCTCACTATTGTTCAGCTGAATGCAGCTTAATTCTCAAACTCAAACAACAACAATGAGCTAAAAAGTAAAACAACACTGCAGGAATCATGACTTGAGACCCGAAGTCCTTAATGCAACCAACAATTGTTTCTAGCAAAACACAAGCAACACATAATTCATATCCTAAAAGTGAAACAACCCTGCAACTCTATCAAATATGGCAGCCATGAACAGCCTCACATTCAACAACGAGCAATTCTTCTAAACAAAAGTGACAAAAGACACAAACTTCAGGAAATAATCAAAGATATTTACCATCATGAGGAGCTTAGCAAAGAGAGCCATTCCGGCAGCGGCGAGATACATGGGCATGGTGGCTGTGTCCAAATAGGACAAAGACTCCGGAACCTCAACAAACACTTGGTTCTTTTGTCTCTTGAAGCTCCTACTCTTGCTCTTCCTCATCTTCTCCAACTCCGCCATCTTCCTCTTCAAACTCTCACTCGGCCCATCATAGCTATGCAATCGCCTCCCTATAGAAACCACCCCTCTCTGCCTCACCCAGTTCATCATTCTCATCATTCTCACCATTGCAATTCAACTCCAACACATCAAATTATGAGTAAATGGGCTAATGAACGGCGTCGTTTGTGTCAAAGCTTCAGTCTTTATTGACCCAAAATATAAAATGGGAAGCTTTTTTAGTGAAAAAACAAAAAAAGCTTCAGTCTTTGCGACTCTGGCATTTCCAAGCGAAATGGGTTTAGCTTCACATGGGAGAAGCCTCGCATTTCAGATAGCTAATACAAAATCAAGGCCTTTGAATAGGGTCAAGTACTATTGCAGTTACAAATCAGAGAGCAATAAGCAAGAAGATGAAACAGTGAGGGGAATCTGTAGCATTCTGAAGCGAAGCAAAGAGTGGCAATCGGTGTTGAGCTCATCAGGGTTTCCCAAGAAGCTAAACCCACATGTGGTTCGATCGGTTCTGCAGCAACACCACCAGGTTGGTGACCCAGAAAGACTTTTAAGTTTCTTTGATTGGTCTCATAGTCAGTTGGGTGTGCCCCAAAAGTTGCATTCCTTTTCGATTATGGCTGTTGTTTTGTGTAATAACAAGCTTTTTGGGCATGCCCATGGTGTGTTGGAGAGAATGGTTAGGACTAGGAAGCCGGCTTTGGAGGTTTTGGATTCTGTTGTGAGGTGTTTTAGAGAGTTTGATGGGTCTGATATGGTGGTTTTTGAGATTTTGATTAATGTGTATAGGATAGGGGGTGGGTTGTATGAGGCTGCTGATGTGTTTTTGGGTGTTAAGAGTGTTGGGATTTCGCTGCGATTGGAGTGCTGTAATGCTTTGTTGAATGAGTTGTTGAAGAATAATAGGATGAATCTGTTCTGGAAAGTGTATGATGGGATGGTGGAGGCTAAGATTGAGCCGGATTTTTACACTTACAGTAATGTGATTGATGCACATTGTAAGTTTGGGGATGTTAGGCAGGGTAAGAGGGTGTTGTTTGAGATGGTAGAGAAGGGATGTAATCCTAATTTGAGTACGTTCAACGCGGTGATTGATGGGTTGTGTAGAAGTAGGGCTGTTGATGAAGCCATTGAGTTGAAAAAGTTGATGGTTGTGAAGGGATTGACCCCTGATAGGTATACTTATTCGGTACTAGTTGATGGATTATGCCGACAAAAGAGATCAGAAGAAGCAAAGTTGGTATTGAACGAGATGATTGATATAGGTTTGAATCCTGACCGCAACTTGTACATTACTTTGATTGACGGGCTCTTGAAAGAAAGTGAGGTGGATAAGGCCCTGAGGATCAAAGAAGAGATGGTCGCTCGAGAAGTTAAGTTGTGTGATGTCACATATAATGTGATTTTTGCAGGGATCTGTAGAATAGGTAAGATGGGGAAGGCAGAAGCTTTCTTGTATGAGATGAATGCTATGGGAATTGAACCTAATATCCAGACATATAACCATTTAATTGATGGGTACTGTCGGGAGCACAATGTAAACAAGGCTTATGCATTACTTAAAGAGATGAAGCAACGGAATTTGGCACCCAATGAGGTAACTTGTGGAGTGGTAATAAATGGCCTATGCCGGTCTGGAGATCTACAAGGAGCTAATAATGTTTTGAAGGAAATGATCAGTGGGGGTTTGAAACCTGGTAGAGTTATCTACACAACTCTAATAAAAGGTCATCTACAAGAAAGAAAATCTGAAGAGGCAATAAAATTATTGAAGGAAATGAGTGAAAGAGGTGTCACTCCTGATGTCTTTTGCTACAATTCTCTTGTAATTGGCCTGTGCAAAGCCGGTAAATTTGATGAAGCCAACACTTATTTGGTGGAAATGGTTGACAGAGGACTAAAGCCTAATGCATATACTTATGGGGCTTTTGTTCATGGGTATTGTAAGGAGAGGGAAATGCAACTTGCGAATAGGTATTTTGAGGAGATGCTAGGTTGTGGTATAGCTCCTAGTGATTTTATCTACAGCACCCTGATTGAAGGACACTGCAAAGAGGGTAACTTGGTGGAAGCTCTTTCAACATTTAGATCCATGTTTGGACGAGGGGTGACCCCAGACATCAGAACATACAGTGTCATCATCCATGGTCTCTCCAAGGGAGGAAAACTTGAAGAAGCAATGGAGATTTTCTTTGAGCTCCTTGGCAAGGATTTGGTTCCAGATGTATTTACATACAGCTCTCTCGTATCTGGCTTTAGCAAACAGGGAAATACAGAGAAGGCTTTCCAACTTCTTGAACAAATGTCTCATAGAGGTATTAAACCAAACATTGTCACTTATAATGGCTTGATTAATGGATTGTGCAAGTCTGGCGACATCGACAGAGCCAGAAAACTGTTTAATGCAATTTCAGGAAAGGGTTTGGCTCCTAATGCTGTGACTTATGCTACAATGATGGACGGGTATATCAAATCTGGAAAATTAACTGAGGCTTTACAACTATTAGATGAGATGCAACTCCATGGGATTCCGACTGATAGCTTCATTTACTGCACCCTGATTGATGGGTTCTGCATGGCAGGTGATATAGACAAGGCCTCGTCTTTATTTAATGAAATGGTAGATAAGGGCCTTGCTGCCACTTCTGCTTTCAATGCATTGATCGATGGCTTCTGTAAATTGGGGAAGCATATTGAAGCTACACAGTTGGTTGAAGATATGGCTATGACGGGTAAGCATGTGACACCAAATCATATTACGTACACGATTCTGATTGATTCTTTCTGCCAAGAGGGCCTGTTGAGGGAAGCAGAACAGCTATTTGTGGAAATGCAGGAAAAAAATCTGCAGCCCAGTATTGTAACATACACTTCACTCTTACAGGGCTACGACAGCACAGGAAGCAGATTAAAGATGTTTGCTCTTTTTGAGGAAATGAGAGCAAGTGGATTAAAACCTGATGAAATAACCTATGGTCTGATGGTCGAGGCTTATTGCAAAGAAGGTGATGTGGTAAAGTCTCTAAAGCTGATGGATGAAAGTTTGGTCAATTTGAACAGTGATGTGGTAGATGCTCTGGCAAATGCCATATTCCAAAAGGCAGAATTTTCAGAAGTGATGAAGTCACTTGATGAAATGGGAGAGCAAGGATTTGTGCTCAGTCTTGCTACATGTAAAACATTAGTTCACGGATTTTTCTACAAATCAGGGAATATAGAGAAGGCAGCAAGGATTCTTGAGAGTATGCTCAGGCTTGGATGGGTTTCGGAGTCCACAAGTTTGAGCGACTTAATTAATGATGAAGACCAAAGTGAGGCTAGCTCTGGGATCTCTTGAAGTCTAGTCGAGTACAGTAGGATTTCTGGTTCCATCCTATGGTTCCATGAACCAATGCAAATGCTGGCCCAAGCAAGGTAGCAAGTTGTGGTTATGGAAAAGTGATGCTTTTGCACTGTGCAGCTTCCTCATTGTGAAACGGTGATTGTGGGCACCCGTTCAACAAACATGTTAGACTCCATGGTTATAAAGGTAACACTCTGAGTTTCACTTGATTTATTAATAGAAAGATATTTCTTTGTGTAATATCTGTCTAGCCACTGCAGATTGGCTAGAAAAAGTTACTTTTCTTTTCATTAGGTTTCACCTCTTGATTTAAACAGACATTCATATACAGAGCACGAGGAGGGGAGAAAACGGGAAGGACTGCTGACAAGGTAGTTAACTGGAATACAGGGTTCAGGATGATTACGATGGGTGATCATGAACGACTGCAACAGTCAGCAATGTCGAGACTTGGTTAGAGAGGTGGCCAAATCAGGTGAGTTGTGCTTGTAAAGAAACCTCCTGGTCTGATTGGGATGATATTTCCCTGCCTGAACTTTATTCAGAATTGAACCTAGTTATAAAACTTGTATTTTATGGAATGTAATAATGTAGGTGGGATTAGGAATTGTGGAATTCGATTTCAGCAATGAAGTAAATAAAAAAGTCATTAAATCAAAAAATGTCCTCATTTTCTTTTTTGTTGTCAGCGTGTTCAACTAGCACACTTCAAGCTAAGATTTAAGTTTTTAACACATTAATTTTCAGTGAAGTTCACAGAACTTGGAATAAAACTGTTTTTGTGAAGTGTTTAGTAGCATTAGGCCTAATAATAGTGTGCTGAAGACATTTATCTCCAGCAAAATGTGAAGTTCAACTCAAATTATCTTATCAAGAACCTAAAGAACCTAAAGAAGCAAATTTAAGCAAATTCACCCTCATGTCATCAAGCCAGAAGTACATTCAATTGTATATACACCAAGAAAAGAATTTGCTACCACCTCCTAAAATTCTATACAGGAAAGCAAATGAAGAAAAGTGCATAAGCACGTAATAACAAATCAAATTTCCTATATTTACCTCATAACCTCAAGCCGCAAAGCTGAACTGATCTACATCTATGAAGAGGGATCAATCCCATACTGTTAATCTGTGCTCATGTTTTTACACTATAAATTGATTTCTCCTTCCATTTGAGCCATCACCTGCCTGTGTTTAGCATAGAAAGCATTCCATTGTCATTTACGGCTGATTCTGATACAAGCTTACTTGGTGTTTTACCTTCTATATCAGTCGCTTGAGGATCTGCTCCTCTGCAATTGTATAGGTAGGATAGCTTGAGAGGCCTTTAACAATTAATGGACAGCATAATAATTATGAAGAAAGCTAAAAGACTTCAGACTGAAAAATACGGTATCACCGAAAAATATTGTATAGCCTGAAATCTAATGTCAAGAAATAGTATGTTACTTTGGAACAAGCTAGCAGTATAAATCTTTTAATAGTGAGAAGAGAGAGGCGGGTCATAAATATACATATATATATATATATATATATATATATATATATATATACATACAGGAAGGTTCCAAAGCGGACGTCCGCACTCGGCTTAAAGTGCGGACGTCACTCCGTTCGCCACCGTACAGCGCCGGCGAAGGCGCACCTCCACCACAGCGGATTCCAGCAGCGTCCCCGACCACTTTCCCTCATTGGCGAGTCCGCCGAATTCCAGTTTTCCGGCTAGATCACCCAAAACTTCAAATAAAGTCGATCTGGCCGGAAAACTGGAATTCGGCGGACTCGCCAGGGATGGAAAGTGGTCGGGGACACTGCTGGAGTCCACCGAATTCCAGTTTTCCGGCTAGATCACCCAAAACTTCAAACAAAGTCGATCTGGCCTGAAAATTGGAATTCGGCGGACTCGCCGGGGATGGAAAGTGGTCGGGGACACTGTTGGAGTCCGCTAGGGTGGAGGCGCGCCCTCGCCGGCGCCGTACGGTGGCGAAAGGAGGGACATCTGCTCTCGAACGGCTTCGTGTGTGTGTGTGTGTATAGGGTGTCTAAATATGGAAGCATATTCCATAATCACAAATCAATGGCAGGAAAGATGATGATTAATCATGGATAAGCCAATAAGATGAGAAATTAAACGAGCTAATTCCAAAAGGTTGTGATTTTCAGTTTTTCACTGAAGATTATGTAATGTAGTTAACTACTGACATACTATGTGTGTGTTGGGGAGGTCAAGTAGCCTGTAACTTGTATGCATTACCTCATGAGTAGCATCTTTGTAATAGCAGGATTCCCTCTCATAACACAATAATGGAGTGGCGTTTGGCCTTTTGAATCAGAAGCATTTATATTTGCACCATACTGTAAAAGTAACTCTACCATGCCAATATCAGCAATTTGGCAGGCTATGTGAAGCAGGGAACAACCCTCTGGGATGTTTTCTATGAGGCGATCTTCTCTTCTACTTGATGAGTTTGAACTACTCGAGGAAGGCTTGTCTATAGAATTATCTGCCAAACAACAAAATTGATATCATGTCTTCTATACTCATCCACTTCTGTAACATTTCACAAGATTCTAAGGGCATACCACATGATGCTCTCCCACATGCAGCGTTAATATCAACTTCAAAGCTTACAATATAGCGGTAAACAGCTTGCTTGTCATTCGTGTAGACGCTTTTCCACAACTGTTGCTCCACAGGGTGGAGTTTCTTACTTATCTGTCTGGGGCGAACAAAACGTTTTTCTGCATACTGCAGTTAGATAAAAATCTCAATTCTAGGTCCTAAGAACAAGTTCATCAGGACAAGCCCAAAGAAAGTAAGCAAATTACTGGGAAGAATACCTTTGCTTGAATAAATCTCTCCTTAACTGATATCATATCATCATAACAGGGCTTTGTCACAAGAGATTGATCAATTGAATTTCTATCGGACTTGAAAAAACTACAGCACATAAACTGACAAGTTATTAGCACAGCATGAATGTTGGTTTCAATCATATAATATATGCAGTACTTACCTAGTAAGAATATCATCACACTGAAGTACTTTTTGTAGGCAACATCTCCTCCCAAATCGAGTTTGCATAAGCATTCCCCAATGATTGAAACAAGGTTAAGACAGAAGGTTCCCATACTTTCACATCGAGCGTCAGTGATCTAACCTGCATCAAAGGTTTTTCAAAAGAACTACCTGAATAAGAAAATTGAAGAATGACATACCAACAGAGTTGTATATAGATACGATAGACAATCCTCAGACAACTATAGAGCCAAACAAGCATTTTAGATATACTTGCTATGGATGCTTTTAGTTCACACTTGGCATACCTACTTTTGTTCTAGCTTCTAAACATTCCTTTTACAAAATGAACTTCACTCTGAACCATTTGTTACTGACTACAGCTTGCACAAGATTTTTAAGAGCACGTTTGATGCTGGTATTTCATCCTCCCTAACAAAAAATAGATAGGCCCTTCCTACCTGACCTTTCATTTGAACAAACTGACAGCCTTACTATTTCACAATTACAAAACTGGAAAAAGAAACTTGCCTTTGATACATGTACACCAAGATTGCGATGAACACCAGAACATTCGATGCAAATGAGAATACCAAGGTTTAAGGATGCCCAATCTGGTTCAGGTGCTCCACAATCAGCACACTTGTCATTACCACTTACTCTTCTCAATATCTCAATTGGCTTTTCAGTCTTCACACTCGGCTTATAAGGTTGCAAACTTTTATAGGCACGAAAATAATTATTAGTGAAGATTCTTGGCGATTGGTCCTGAACAGCTGTCTGATCAGCATCAGGATAACTTTCTGATGAATTGTTCTCGCTTGCAGAGAAATGATCCTCGCTACTCATTTGGCTGGTTGACAGACGCTGCCAAATAATTTGATAATAGCCATTACAGCACTATGCAAATCCAAGTTTTCATAAGTTTAAGAGTGCACATTATGAACAATTACCTTCTCAGGTGCCTGGAAACTCAATAATGAAGAAATTACTCCAGTTATTTTCTCAATCCAATCCATTTGGTCGAGTGCATTCTCTGCCTGCATTACTGACAAAACTGAGAATCCACTGCTATATAATTTTATCAAGGTTTATCTTACAATCAATAAAAAAATTAAACACACATTATGCGTTTAAGGAAACATACCTGCAAAGTGTAAATCTTTGAAGGTGATATAATCCTGAAGCAGAACCTTAAGTCTGTCTGGTCTGCATCAACCTTTATTGTTGATGTCAGCAAGTTGACAGTGTGACGTGCAATGGATTTTTCATCATGCACACCACCATGATAGTGGGAAGAAAGCCATCGACTCAAAATCCCAGTGCCATTATTCTCAGAGGAATTATTCTTCTGTGGAGAAGACTGCCCTCAGACAGGAAGAATATAATAAACATCAAACATGCAGCGGGAGAATATATATATATATATATATATATATATATACAGTCTCTATCCAGAGCGAAGCTTCGCTCTGGAATTAACGTGCGAAGGTCCTTATTTGACTCACTTTTCGGTCATATTTTTCGATTATACCCGGTCAGTGTCTAGATACATATCGTATGATCATCCTTACAAAGTTTCATCCAGTTTGGTGATCGTTTGCACACCGAATCAGATAAAATAAATCAATAGAACAAAATCTGTCCAAGTAGAACCGTTGGAGTAAATCATGATTATGGAGGCTTAAACGGTCACCAAATTGGATGAAACTTTGTAAGGATGATCATACGATATGTATCTAGACACTGACCGGGTATGATCGAAAAATATGACCGAAAAGTGAGTCAAATAAGGACCTTCGCACGTTAATTCCAGAGCGAAGCTTCGCTCTGGATAGGGACTGATATATATATATATATATATATATATATATATATGAAAAAGAGCTTTACAATATATATCCTCCAGATATTGACTTACAGATGACCAGTTCCATGGTTTGCGATAGTAATACAGCATCCCTCTACTATCAAGAATGAAGTACCTTCTTTTCCAGTCACCTCTCAGATTGGAGGACCGTTTTGAGAGATATCCTTGACGAATGGTTTGAATCTGAAATGTATTAATAGCCATAAGCATGCAAGTCAATTAAGACTATAGTCAGATAGTAAAAGAAATCGAAAAACGTAGTTTGGTTTCAGTAGAAAGTCATGCAAAGGAAAAGAGGGGACATAATATGTGCAACTGGAAGTACCTTCCCCTTTGCAGCAGATTGCATCACTTCCTCTATCACTTTATTTGATCTTCTAGCCAAAGGCTGCAGACTATCTCCACTAACAGAACCATGACAACCACGTAAGGACTGCCTACTTTCTCTATCAATCTGCCTTCTGTACTCTAGTATTCTTTCATTGAGAATTGTCTGTTCCTCGTTGCAACTTTCTCTAGTCTGTTGTGCATAATCCAAAACCTGTAACAAAAAATAAGTAACTCTTATAATTTGACGACTAAGAGAGATAAATTTGATGGTGATCGGACCAAAAGATTTCCAAAGAGAGCATTGATATCCAACTATGTAAAGCTACCCAGCCTCTGATAGAAAAATATCAAGGATGAAAATAAAAAAGCAAGGTTGTTAACCTTGACAGGACACTTTCCCAGAAGAAGAGCATACTATCAGGCTTTGGAGGTATCTTGGTCTTAAAAATGAAAGTACTCATACAAACCTGATGAATATACGGTTCCATTGTGTGCAGTAGCTCATATCCCTGCAAAAGGATGGGCAAAACTTCTGTTACTTTCCTATATTCTGAGCATTTTGTCCACTTCCATTATTGTATATATCTTCTGATCAATAAAATCTGTTTCTTTTGGGAAAAGAAAGAAAATATATAGTAGCACAAGTCATCACATTATGTCAAAACCTGTTTGAAGTAACGAAGATGAGCATCCATCACCCCACTAACAGCTTCATGAAACTCAAACTTCTTTTTGGCCTCAATTTCAGAGAGAGCAGTAGCCTGAAGAGACAAGAAAACTATACATTGAAAGCCTAACTGCTTCTGTATTGTGCCTTTATTTAAACTGAAATATCTTTGCGAAACATATCTTACCAGGTTAAAGCGGGCTTGCTCAAATGAGGATCTTGCATTATTCAGTTCCTGGAATGTCTCTCTACCAAATTAGTTATAGAAGGATAATGGTCACCCATGCCAAACTATCTTAGCTCATAATGATTCACAGATAAACGATTCTATACATACCTCCTCTATACTAGCAGCTATATCCATCCTAGTGCTCTTCCTCAATGACAGAAACTTCTCACGTGCCTGTGCATTGACCATATAAGTCATAATCAGAAGACATGGGTGGGGATTTAATTTTCTACACAACCTCAGCTCTTAATTAACTTAAAAACAGTCCCTTCAATAACATTTCTGGATGCTCATATTATAAAATATTGCACAAAACGCTATAATTTAGGAACTTTAGGAACTTTACAGTACCTGATCATATACAAGTGAAGTCTTGTCAAAACGCTTTCTGGCTTCCTGCATCAAGAAGAGACTTTAGCTAAAAAAGGAATTGGTCAGAAAACGAGAGAAAGAAGGCAACAAGGCTGATACTGAATCAACACCATTCAATGTGAATACCAAGCAACATTCCTATGTGTTTTGTGCTGACAAATGTACCTACTCCAATTATCTTAAATAAACAAATGTGCAAACAAAATTTCTATACAAGGCCAGAATGGACAATTTTGGTTCATGTTTGCATTTTGTTTAAACATCTCCATTTGGTGACTGCCCTTACTTTCTCCTCTAAATTGAGTTGGGGAAGCTACAGCCTCTTAGTCTTTTTTTGCAGTGGCGAACTTGTTCCCTTTATTGGTGTGCTGGATATGTTTCAAAGGTCATCAACTTATTATCCTCTATGTATATTGTTTATTGTAGGGTGAGGATTGTAGTTAGCACTATGAGATTGCAGGATAACTTGAGAATGCCATAATGATCACTAGTACCTCCATCTCTGTTTGTCAAATATTGTTGGAAATGAACAACAGAAAAAGGCAGACCAACGAAGGAAATGTTATTCCTGAACTAGCAACACGATAAGATGTCATATAAGACCTTTCAAACAACCTAGAAACTGAGAATAGAGAGGGAATTGCAGAGTTCACTGCTGAAACAGAAACACAACTAACAAGATTCTGGGCACCACCTTGATAAAGGATGTATTATGAGTATTGTACCTTGACATCAGGGAGGTCAACATTTACAAATTGCAGCAGCCTATCATTTAGCATGTGCTCTACCTGAGAATATTAAGAGACTTCAGCACAGAAATGTTAATCTGAACAACTCACTAAAATTCAATACGGTAATGGTGTCACTGTCATGTTGAAATTTCCACCCCTAACTTGGCCCTATTCTTGTCTCAGATAAAGAATACACACTTTGCATTCAACATGCGGGCATGAATTCCGCCAGAACAATTATCCATTTAATGAAAGCCAGTAACTACATGGAAAAACATTATATATCAAGTTCTATTTTTTCTCATAAACCTGCCCTTGCGGAGCCACAGCTAAGAAGATGCTAGTGATGAATAATGTCCATTGAACTTTACAAATCAGTAAGCATCAGGAGGAAAAGACAAAGATTTCATCAAATAGGTATTTTCCCAGATATCATTCAAGTCATGGTCGTGTTCATGACACAAAAATTATTACCTGTGACCGCAAAACTTCCTTGTATGTTCCAATTTCTCTCAATGCAATTGTGAATCTCGTCATAACATGGCCTGCACATATTAACTTGGAATGTTAAAAGTTAACAAAAAAATAAGATGATAAACAGACTGAAGCACTCACAGAGAATTATAGAGCCATGAGGGTTGAATATTATTTCTACAAGCATATTTCAAGGGAACAACAAAGATACCAGACCATACCCCCCATAGCTGCAAATATAGGATCATGATGCCCTCCTCCAAAAGTTTCAAGGGCAGTTGCAAAAGCAATTTCCCCATCGTACGCTTCTCCAAGCCCTTCTCTGAAAATTCAAGTGGAGTAAAGTCACTGAGCTTCTAAGATATTTCAAGGGTATCTAGTGCTTAAATGTCTTAGTGAAGGACGTAAACGCTAAAGGAATCTGATATATATCAGATTGTAAACATAAGGAGCTAGAGCGTTGATAGTGCAAAACACATTTGCAAGCGTACGTGTATTTTCGACATCCTTTGTAAAACTTAGAACATCTTCCCCTAAATGCCTCTGCTCCTTCTTCCATGCCTTGCAACTGTTTCGGAGAATAGCACATCAATTAGCTTACAGCAAGTGTATAGTGTTCAAGCAAAGCAACGACATATATGGAATTAATGCATATATCTGGAATCAAACATAACTACTCTTTCTAGAGTAAATCACTAACTTTCTTCATCTTGTACTAATGAACCATCAAGGCATCAACTCAATTAAAGATCAAATTACCTAATGATCTCCATGTTTTCACACTGTTTTCACAAACCATCTTATTTTCACACTGTCTCAAATTTTAAGTGCCTCTGTTCTTCCTTCTTAGATTAATCAGGCACCAAAAAAACGCCATTGAATTATGTATTAGGCAGACAATGGTTCATCATCTACATGCATTTATCTGAAATGTCACAACCTCTTAACCATAAATATACCAAAAGCTGTGAAATTCGCAAACAAGTTTTGAGCTTTTGCGTTCTATATATGGCATTTGCAGCTGATCAAACCAGAGAAAGATTATAACTTTATGACACAAAATGACCCAAAAAAAAAATTGAAGAAAAAAGGAACCTGCTGGCGGAACATTGGCGAATCATCGAGCTTTGGGAAAGTCATGTTTTAATTTGGATGCAGAGCTCTTCTTTCTCCTTGGTCTGTCTTCAATTCACATAGAGAAAGCTGGCTGGCTTGGCAATGCAGAAACGGCAACAGAGCTTCTGAAAATTTCTTTGTTTTTTTATTTTTTTTGGAAAAAAGGATGTGATTTTTTGTTGGAGAAGGCTAGCTAGAGGTTTGTGCAGCTGAAGATGAAGGTGTCTGCGATTTTTCATGACAATCACTAAAATTAAAATATACAAAAGGAAATTACAAGTCACCCGCCTTTTCTTTTCAAGTTTTCAACTCTCTAATAAGTAATTAATTACAAAATTGAATAATTAATTAATTAAACCCACTTTCTTTATTTTGTGTTTTAACGGCGACCAGTAACTTCCCAGTTACCACTATACAAGGCTTTACGTCTCCCTCCCCAAAATCAATCATCCGTTAAGTTTTTTTTAGTGTGATTGAGAATTGGCTTATCTCTTGAAATTGGAGTCCTGGTTTAGCTGTTAATATGTTCTTTGGGAATTATCTAAAGCCAACTCAAATGTAGTTTTCCAGAGCTAAACAACCAAATGCTGTAGTGTTTGGTGCCCAATCACCAAAGTTCATATTGTTTATTTTTCTGTGATTACAATTTCTAGTGAGATACCAGCAAAAGTCGAGTTTATAACATGATTATTGGTCCCATTAGTTATTAATTTGCTCCCAAAAGGCGCCCCTTTGATATAGTATTCCAAAGTTCTTCTTGCCCACTCGATCGAAATAAAAAAACAAAAGTGCCTGCAACATGCGATCCATTAGAGCCTGCAACATGTGGATTTATCAGGCGATTGTAACTAGCTAGTTTTCTCACATCTACTCTGAACGGAAGAGTGAATGCAAGAGATTCATGATCAACAAAATTTGGCGCAGGCAAGATGAAAGAGTTAATAGTAAAAACAGAAAAGTAATTAAGAAAAAAGATGGAGGATTGTTGAACTTCAAATTTATTTCAGAACAAGACTTGTTGCCAACAAAAGGTTTCTGCAACAAGCTTATTGCTTCATTTGACATGAAACTTAACGTCTATATATACTGCTACCATACTCAATCTTCCAAGAATTCTATGTCTCAGTTTTCAGCTTCCTTACATATGCATCATGCATGCTATTCATCAGATCAGATGAACCCTAAACCCTAAACCATAAACCAGCTAAACGATAGTAAACGGTCACCCTTCTAGAATCGAGACTAGTTTTAGTATCGATCTATTCTCTGACTGGCCTGGGCATCCCAATCTCTAGTGGAAGATTAGTAGCCGCATGCAAGAACCAGAACTCGAGCATGGTGATGTGATATGCATGTAGATCTGTAGTATATCTATCCCGGCGATAAAATTAAGCCGTATTTTGATAGAAGGATAACCCTAAAATCTCTCCGTATTCCTTTTCATTCTTGAAAACTACGTTCGTAATCCATGTTGAGTAACGACTACATTCTCCTACTCATTTTGTAAATTTTACATCATGAAGGGTACTCTGCAAGTATTAATAGTAACTTAATGGTGTATCGAAAAAAAAAAAAAAAAAACTAGTAATAGTAACAGATAAAAGTAGTAGATATGTACAGAACAACTAGCTAAATATGCAAACCCTCAAGCTTCCTCTCTAAGGCGACCCTCGCGTTCGTCATCCTGACAAGATCTGCAGCATTCACATTTTCAACAACGCACCTCTCCGCAGCCCTTCTTGCCGTTTCACACATATATACTACCCAATGCATCAGAATAACAAACGATAAGTAAACCCTAGTTTACATTAACATAAATCTGACAACCCAACAGGCGTTCAAGTTCCTGCACCCAAATCGCCTTGTTAGCTAGAAAGAACTAAACATAAAGCAAGTACTTAACATAGTGAAGGGGAGAAAACATAAACCAAATTGCTTCATACAAGCACCTTTCTGTGACCCATGAGACTCTTTTTTTGTTTATGAAATTGTTCCTGATAAAATAAGATTGGGAGATATTAGAGAAGCTGAAAACTGAGACATAGAATTCTGGGGTCCATATATAGGCTCATATAGTTCATAATCTCCCCGTACTAACTAATTTATGTTTCACTAGCTAAACCATAAACCAGCTCTCTATATCTATTACTAAAACTTCACCACTACAGAAAAGGATTATGAAAACGTGAACATTATGCGTTTACTAATAACTAATAAGTACTTGTAAGGAAAGGAAAGCTGGAGAACACCAGGAAAGGAAAATGCAGTATACCCACCTTGCTGATGCCATGTATCATGCACAACCCACCTTCTTGGAAGCCAAGCTTGATGAACTCATGATGCCGATCGCCATTCAGTATTAATTTGTATACACTGAGATCATATTGTTATGCATCCAAGTTACACAAAACAGGTCAAATAGAAGCATTAGGCCTAATACATTATAAGAAAAGGCAACATAACATCATAAAGCTTTAAATTCACATGAGAGGTATTGAAAAATCGGATGTAGTTAACAGAAGGAAAGTTTTTGAATCTGAAGCAAGTAGTGTACGTATCCAGCAGATATAGTTGACATGCAAATATATAGATTGAAACAATTCAAGGATAACAAATACATTATAAGAATATGAATATATACGAGTCTCTAGCTGGATGCAGGATGTGGAAATACTAATAGTACCCTAGAGGGTGAAACATCAGTTTTAGACAAGAGCTCGATAAACTCCCTAGCCCTTCAATCATATCTGGATCCCTCAACCAATCTTCACAACCAAAATTTCTCAAAACCTAGCTGTCATGGCTTGGTTTCTCAATCACAGTAATCGACACCGGTACCAAGCCGCTGCACCCGATCCTTCCTAAACCCTCGCCGCCTTGGCCTGGGTCTCCAAGGGCGCTTGACGCCGACTCTAAGCCTTTCCTTCTCGGCATCAAGCCCTCTTGTGGAGGCAAACCTTATTAACCTTTTGTGGTCAAACAACCATGGAGGTGGATGACGAAATGACGCCGAGCATGGATGTGAAGTGGAGGGTTACCTGCTACCATCGGCGATCACTGTACCGACGGAAGAGATTTTGCAGCCACCAGACATGGCTGAGAGCAAGGATCGGAATCTCCCAATTTAGTTCTGGGTTTGGACTCCGATTAGTGAGACTGAGTCTGAACTTGAATCCAAGAGAGCTACGCTTCTTCAACTAGAAGATCTGATGATGATGTTGGCGGGGACAGGGACGCCGGTGACGAAGCCATCTTGGTTGCCATTAGTGCGATTGGAGATTGTTGGCAAGCGACGATGCAAATCTGCTAGGGTTTGGGAATGGACTCAAGTGTTTGGGCTTGGGTCTGGCTTGAACCCATCAAAAGTCAGATTTGAAATTGGGTTATTAGGCCTGATTTCAAACTGACTGTGGCTTAAGTCGTATGTTTGGATAGCTTGGTAGACTAAGCAAGCTAGCTGCAACTAGATGGATTCATGAGGCTTGGAGTACCGCAATTGAGCGTCTTGGTTCCAGTTTTCATGTTTCTTTGGTATCTTGTTTTGTATCTGGTTTAATCTTCTGTTAAGCTCGATCAGTTGAATAAGTGAGCTAATTGTTTAATGTAATGGTGTTTTGTTGTCATTCTGGCTTGAGTTTATCAATGAATTATTTGAGGTTGCTGCCCCTTTTTCCCTTAGAAAAAAAAAAAAACTGATCCCTCGTGTATTTGGTGGTTTTCACTTTGATGTAGCGCGCGCTTCTCCTGACCATTATTATTGATTTCATATAAATCAAAAGCACCTTGAAATCGCAATGTATTCTAGAAAAGAGTTGGAGTACGAGCTAGGGCATATACTAGGTTAACTTGGCAAAAAAACACCACGCTCCTCCAAAGCCGGTCCTATCAATGCCCAACCTTCTCTGACTATTGGTACTATACAAAACAATTACTTGTGACCAATGATTCGAATGACTTGTGAACAAAAAAGGAGTTGATCGAAGAGGAGGAAAATGCACCATGGTGTCTTATGAAGCACTCAACATAAGAGATCTTTGGCATGCTATCTTCATTTGACGTCCGAGGGCCAAGCTTTTCTATCTCCATGTCATCGAATTTCCGGTCCGATTCAAGGTGATGCTCAGAGGCCACTGCTGTCTCCGTCGCCATCATTGTTGTAATGTTACCTCTGCCAGAGTACAAGTAGTTGAACGTCATTGTGATCCATGTTTATATTTGGAACCGATGAATTTACCTTTACGGAAATTTCTACTATACCATATAGTATGTTATGCATTTAAGCCGTCGGATCTTTTAGCATTTTAAAAATAAAGACGATTCAAGACTTGCCGCATAACATACCAGTATAACAGTCAAACCTTTTATTCTGAGGTTTACCCACACATTCATCCCTCTTTTTGCCAGCCAATCAGGTCGTGACACATGGATTATCCGTTAAAAACATCAGGTTTTACGTTTTTACTCGTGCGATTCGCACAATACCCCTCTTCTCATAAAACATGAATAAACTACCAAAAAGGGTCGAACTTTACAAATATGAATTTCATTTGTCTTAGCGTCATTCTAAGAGTATGTCACCGCCCATTCATATGATATCATATTATAAATGCATAAGAAAAAACATTCTGACAATGCATACAGCATATATACATTTTTCTTTTGAACGTAAGATATTAGAGAAAATTAATTACATTATGTTAATTCATGTTAATTAAGGAGTGTACTTCACCTCCGGGCTGTTTTATCGAAGTGGACTCGTTTGGGTATTCTCAACAATGATTGAGCTACACAGACCTTGAATTTCATCGAACTGCGGACGAGAAGAATTGGTGTTCCTTTTGGTACAGTCTAGGTTTTGTTTACTCTTATGGTCAGCAATAGAGGCCTTCGATCCATTGGCTTGACTGGTGTCATTGGCTTATATTGATGTGTAATAGGGATGTCTATGATTATGAGATGTATAGATTTGGCAAATTTGTATTGATTCTTGCTTTTGAATTTCATAGATTGTTTATAATTTCCTTTATAACAAAAATAATTGAAATTTGTTTAGTCTTTATGGTTTGAAGTCGATATTTGTTTAGTCCCTATGATTTTATTTTAATCTAAATAGTCCTTAAAGTCACGATTTTTCATCCAAATAGTCATTATGGTTTTATTTTAATCTGAATAGTTCTTAAAGTCATGATTTTTCATTCAAATAGTTATTCCAACAATTTACTCAGTTAAAGGGCATAAGGACTATTTGGATGAAAAATCATAACTTTAAGTACTATTCATATTAAAATAAAACCATAAGAACTATTTGGATGACAAATCGTGACTTTAAGGACTATTCAGATTAAAATAAAATCATAAGGACTAAACAGATGTCGACTTTAAACCACAAAGACTATACAATATTTTACACTAAAAAAAATGTCACATCAAAGTCGGAACTGTGTCTATTCCACACCATAGGATCAGGGTTAAATGAAAGGTTAAGGACAAAGCCTAATTCACAAAAATCCTCAAATTTGGAGTACGAAATGAAACTCATGTATCCAAAATACTCGTTTAGAAGAGATGGGAACTCAATATATATAAATACTAAGCTCTTCATCTTGTTTTAATTTATTTCTGACCTTCGAGCATCCACAACTTCTATAGATCAAAAGCTGTGTAGCAGTAGTTCGAATACCTAGCTCTTTAGCTTGTTTTGAACTTTTGTGATCTACACTTGGGATTCTTTTACATTCGGGTGCCGATTACCAAATGAGTTGTCAGGTGTAGACATCAAGAGCGGGGTGGCTAGAAGTGGAAATTGTTGGGCTGCTTCAAATAATCTGGTTTGGGAAGCAATCTGGTATCTCTGAATGTTGCAAACAAAACGAAAATTGTTTTCGTGGCGTGCTTGCCATGAAACAATGGTCCAGTGCTTGTGGTCTTATGCAAAGGCAAAGAAACTCTGTAAGCATGAAGCATCGCTTGGTTTTATAAAGTTCGGCATGAACCTGCAGCTTTCATCGACCTGTTTGTGCATTTTGCTCTGATGTCTAAAAGGAGGTACTGAACAGCTCTTTGGAATGGTGGCATGGCTGATATGAAGAAATAGAAATGGCTTTACGCTTGAGAAAGAAGGGGTTGAAGGCCAGCAGCTGGACGTCTATCTGGGGAAGCAAGGAAAACTGATCAAAATCTCACTGCACCAGATCGAATGAAGGCTTCCGATCAACCTGATCAAAATCGCACTGCTACTTTTGACAAGGTCACGTTACAACCCCGATAATCATAGTTGATAATGAAGGTTGCGTTTACTAAAGAAAGAATTCAATCTTGATCAACATGATGGAATACAATAACTGCAAAACTTTAAACACACCAGCACTTTGATCTGTCAAAATAATTCTAACTTGTTTATAATTTCCTACACAGAAAATAAAGGTCACATCTCTTTGACATGTTCTTCCTACTAATGTCAAAACTGTCTATTCCACCACCATAAGATCAGGGGTTCAATGAAAGGTCAAGGCCAAAGCCTGATTCACGGAAATCCTCCATCTAGAATCATCTCCAAAACCTACTAATGAAGCCCTTTGTTTCTTTCTTCATCCTATTTAGAAGAGATGGGAACTCAATATGATCATAGGCAAGGTCTAGAACAATTGGATTGCGAGGAATTGTTTGGAAGGGAGGAGGGAAAGCCTCAATCCGCGCACCACTTCTCACATTTGAATCTCCAACCGCAGATTCGTAGACCTCAAGTTTCTCAAGGAGGAATTTCTCCTGCATATAAGGTCAAGGATAACCCAAAAAAAGAAGAAACATGTAAGATATTGCATGACAATTAGACCCTGGCAAACTTTGCTACATCTTTGAGCAGAATCACGTAGATGCTCATCGTGCAAACTTATCTAGATTTACGGTACTTTATTAAGAGTATCAATGCTTAGGAGTCTGACAACCTAGACAAGACACAATAGCTTGAATATCTATAGAGAAGCATAATTTTAACAAAGTAGGGAAAAGGCCCGGACTATCCAAGCTGGGCTACCTAGAATTAGGGACAAGACCTTTTATACTACCAAAATCCATATTCAACTAGACCCCGTACACAAACCATGTCACATGGACTGAATATTGCTTTAAATTGAATAATGAGCAGAACACAAAATAACCTTGGCCAGTCTACAAAACTATGGAGGTTCAGGACAGCATTTGTTTATGTCCTGACAAAGAGGAAAAGCATAATACGTACCTTCGTGTCAACTCCAGATATATGGACATTAGAAATCTGTTTTGAGAGATTTTCAGGAGCCTTCAACTCTTCCATGATTCCCGTTGCATGCTCTATACAACTATTAGATCTGCATTCATCGCACAATCGCTTCAACTCTTTGATCACCACCTGCTAATATGAGAAGGGAAGAACAAATAAAAAGTACTTAGTTCATCTTGGTTTATCAATAAAAAATGGCATATGGTTTTGATAATGTCACCAAATGAACAATGTTAGCTTGAAAGGAACTTTGTTTCCCCATTTACATGGGTTATCAGAGGCCTATATAATAAATAGAGAACTAATGCTGACTAATAGACAGCTGAAAAATACCAGTTTAAAGGAAGCCCAGACATATTTACCAAATGTTCCTGCAAACGTAATGCCAAAAAAATAAAAAGCCTACACTAATACACACCTGATCAGCATTACCAACAGCTTGAAATTTTTGTAGCGCATCCTCAGCAAGACTGCGAGCACGGCAATACAATGCATATGCTTCCACCCTCTTACCAGCCAAACTATATGATGTACCCAAAAAGAAACACCTGCCAAAATAAAATGCAGACCCTTGGTTGATGGTTAAGAAGCAGGGGCAAACTAACAAGCATGAAATTGTACATGAAACGGTGAACTCTTGCCATTCTTAGCTCTTGTACGGGTCAATAAAGAAAAAGGAAAAGAAAAGAAGAAAAAACCTTTCAGCACGGAAAGCCAAACTTTTAAGCTCCAATTCTGCAATAAATGCATCTTCCTCTGGTGTTTTATGTCGCCCCGAACTGACTAAATCTAAAAGATCAGCTGTATTCTGCCAATAGTAGCAAAAACTACATAAGATTATGTATTTTTGACAGATATCAGCACTTACAAAACTTAGTAATATAAAATAGAGACAACCAACCTGTAACAGGAGATCGTATAAGCGGACAAGCTCTTCTGGCTTAGTAGTTCTCTCGTTTTTGTCATCTCGTCGTTTGGTAAGTTTGCTCTTTGCAATGCTAACCAAAAGTTGGTTCCGCTCAATGGTCCGTTGTCCTAATACAGCACCAACAGCTTTATCAAGGCCACTCAAGTCATCTTTTACATTTTCAGAACTACCTGCACTGACCTATATACAAAATAATGATGAGCCACATGGCCAAAAACAAAAAACAATTATCAAATGGATAAAAGAAAAACAGAGTATAATATACTTTAAGCACTGTAGCTTACACACCAAATCACTGCGAATGCTGCTCCTTGCCTCATGGTATGCAGTGAAAATTTTGTCAAAAACAGCTAGTCTTTTCTCAGTAGGTAGTGAATTAGCTGATGAACCAAGTATATCTTTCTCCAAATCTTGAGCTGAAAAAGTTTGTCATCCAATCAAAATTTGAATCATTATTGGGATTCTACCGAGCAGAAAGAAAGAAAAAGCTCCACACAGTGAATCATTAACCAATTTTTCATCCGAATGCTATAAATTTCATAGGTCGCATACTGAAAATGCTTAACATTACTCTAGTGAAATGAAGTAGTCTTCATATGATTTTTTAAACCAGTATCTAATTCTGGCTATACATTTGCATCTGAACATTATCTAAACAACATGACAGTTTACTATTTTAATGAAGCGCTGTTCATTTTTGTGGTTCTCGGATCCATTATTATTGTTTCAGTAAATCTAACAGTCTTTTCAGCTAACTTTCTTATGTCAAATAAAACTCCAAAGTATAACTAATTGATCCATGTATACAGACAGATCGTATCAAGAAATATCAATTCCTCAATGTCATCTATGAACTGAAGAAGGATAATTGAAACGGATAAAATAAAAGCTGTCGTATTGGAGTTCTACTAAAGAGATTACTAACCTTTCAAAATGGAAACCCGAGTTTTTGCATTTGAAATTGGAAATCTATGACCTAGCCAATGAAATTCTGTCATGGAGGCAGCCTGTTGAGATCTTGCCTCATCCATGACAGCCTGCAACCAAGTTCGGTAAAATCATTAGTAATAAAACAACAAGAAGCCTAAGACAGATCAAAGAATGAAAAAGCATCACATCTAGTAGTACACAATTGACAAATGATTATACCTCCAGTTTAGCCTTAAATAGGTCCAAAGCAGGTCCTTCCATTTCACCAATCTGTAGAAGTTCAGAGCCTTGTAGATTTGACTCTCCAACCTTGTGTAGACAGTACCGGATACTAGGTTCTAATTCCTCAACACGCTCACGGCATAAAACTTGATTCTCCAGGTCTCCATATTTCGCAAGTTCCTCATAAACCGCCCTAAAACATAAGTACAAAGTTAACCAAATTATATTCACTGACCAAAAGAATAATCAACTCTGTACATACATACCCAAAATCCTGTTAGTGCTCATACAAAATTTTAGTACAGAAGGCACAATGTGAAATACTATTTTCTTTCTTTCTGGCGAATATTTTAGATGTTCAATTTTTTATATATACCCTAGTTCAAATAGGTAAGACTATCTACAGGGGAAAAATTGAGAGAGCTTCTGAAGGAGTAATTAGAAGGTTAAAGCTCTCATTGCTCATAATGGATATGACAGGAAAGATGTGAAGACATTGCATTATTTGCGGCACAGTAGTAGTGATTTGTTTTTTCATACTTCTAGGTGTTACTTGCTTATCAATGAGACATTGAAATGCTTCCAATATAAGCAGCAAGAAAATTCGAAAAAAATGTATATCACACAAGACAAAAATGCACCTGGCACTTTTGAAGTTCAGTAATGCTGTGTCCCAATTTCGATCTTGTTCAAACAACAGGTTCCCTTTCATAAAGGAGGCATAAGCCTGCATATTGAATTTAAGAGTTAGCAAGGTAAGAAGAAAAAGCATGTCTTTTGGAAACAATTTATCTGAAGTCAATTTAAATCATAGGTTAAGCACACCATACATCCATAAACAGTTTCACGGGGGACTAAACATCCGGAAACATCATGTTAAGATATATAAATAAAACAATATCTATGAATTTAGGACACGACATGATGACCATGTACAACTCAAAACAACTTTGATGTACCTCAGCTTCTAAGGAAGTTCTAGGATCTCCCTTGATTGCAGACAATTGCGCAAAAAGAGTAGCCCATTTTACTGCCTTCCTCAGCCTACCAATCAGATAGATTCGTTGACGAGCATTTGGACCATCGAGAACTTGCCTTTTTTCCATGGCATGGCTCCAAGCCCTCTCTGCCGTATATAGAACCACATGCAGAAACCTATCAAAATCCAAGATTGAAACTGTTAAGGACAAAATTAAAAGCGGTTGTTATTTACAGATATGCTAGTGAAGTAATGTAACTAGAAGACTCGCACAAGTACACTTAGTGATCCTAACTAAATGCCTCAACTGAATAAAAGCAAGAACAACTGATGGTATGCCACAACTATCAGCACAAATTCAGCACAAGATTGGTTCATTCAATTAGACAAACAAAACGTATTACAAAAAGGACGCACCTCACTTCAGTGACAGTTGATTCGGTTATTGCTCGGCGGTTGTACTTGCCGCGGCCGTGAGTGAACTTCAATGACTTGTACAGCCTCCTCAACCTTGCAGTGCAATACCTCCTGCAAAAATATACAAAAAAACAATCACAACACACTGAACCTAAAACACAATTCCACAAAACAATTCCGATTTCGCAACGCAGACAAACACACACCATCACCAAAACAACAGTCTGATCAAGCAAAAACTGAACCAAACACAACCAAAACATACCGATAACGAGTGTAATCCCCGTGGCGCAATCCATGTTGCATCTGAGCAGATTTCAACAGCTGTAAAACTGTAAAAACCGCACTGATATCAGCATATCGTACAGAAAATGCGATGAAAATATCAATCAAACAACGAAGATAACGAAATCGGAGAGCAATGGATCGGAAAACGAACCGTTGATGGAGAATTTAGGACCGATCTGATCGGAGGTGTTGGCCTTCGGATTGTCGATCTCCATAGCCGACGTCGTCTGGTTCTGGCTATCTTTCCCCATCTCAAATAACCTTCATTAACAAATGACAACGACACTGATTAGTTGAAAGCAGGAGAAACAATACTGCGTCTTTTTGTGAGGCGGGAAATACAACGACGGAGATTTTGGCTGACGGAAAACGTACCTGAGATTGCTCCGGCGGCGGTTTCGCAGTGACCTCTACTAGCTTTCGGCTTTGGACCTTGGCCTCTTATATTTCGATCTAATTTCTTTAAACATATTCATATACGTTACCGAGTTACCAAGGTTAATGTTATTAAAATTTTGTATTATTAATGTATTTTATTTATTTTTTATCTAAATTTTAATTTTATTTACAAACTTATCATTTAAATTTATTTCATAATTGATTATTATCATTTAAACTTATCATACACTAGCCATTTACCGATACAGTATTCTTATCTTGTATATTGGTCTAAACCGTCTGAGAGCAAACCCAAAGAGCAGCGACTTCCACTCCAAAACTCATCTCGTTCGGAGACCAATCTCGGTCGGAGCCGGCCTCTGGACGGGATCTATAAACTGCCAAGTAAGTTTTTACTATGGTTTTTGGCTTGAGGTTTGAGCAAAGGGATCTCGGCTTGCAGGCTTGTGCAAGGAAGGTGGTTGTCTCTTCCAACCTTTGAATCGGCGGCGACGTGATTTTGTCTAAAGTTTTTGGTTCTTGGTATCGACGGCGAAGCTAGTCTGATTAGGGCAGATTGATCAAAGGAGTCATGGCTTGCAGTCATGGTGAGGAAGATGGTGGATCTGTCTTGTTCGGAGGCTAACATCGTTGATGGAGGATTTTATGGCTTCGCGGTGGTCGTGGCGGCGGTGTGGTTGGCGATGTTGTGACGGTGCTGAAGGTAGAGGGTTTTGGTGGATGCAGGCTGGGTCACCATTTGTTTGGGGACTAGGAAGATACATGTGCCTTGGCGCGGTGTATACATTAGGTTTTTAATTTAATTTAACATTTACTATTGGTTGTCAGGGACAGTTACTGTTCACTAATGACAGTAAAATGACGGTTTTGTCCTTTTCATTCCTAAAGAAGGGCGCGGACTCCGCTGGGAGATCACTATTTTTATTTTTTGGGAACTTTCTCTCAATCTCTCTAGATTTTTCTATCTCTTGGGCGAGATCACTATTTTTTTTGGACGAACTGTCTCTCGGTCTCTCTAAATTGGGAGATCACTATTTTTTTTTGGATGAACTCTCTCTTAATCTCTCTAGATTTTTCTATCTCTTAGGCTAGATCACTATTTTTTTTTGGACGAACTCTCTCTCAGTCTCTCTATATATCTCTATTTCTCCGCCCAAGAGAAGGCCACGGAGTCCGCTGGAAGATCACTATTTTTTTTTGGACGAACTCTCTCTCAATCTCTCTAGGTTTTTCTATCTCTTGGGCGATATCACTATTTTTTTTGACAAACTCTTTCTCAGTCTCTCTAGATTTCTCTATTTCTCTACCCCAAGAGAGGGGCGCAGAGTCCGCTGGGAGATCACTATTTTTTTTTGGACTAACTCTCTCTCAGTCTCTCTAGATTTTTCTATTTCTCCGCCCAAGAGAACGACGCGGAGTCCACTGGGAGATCACTATTTTTTTTTCTTTTTTTGGAAGAACTCTCTCTCAATCTCTCTAAATTTTTCTATCTCTTGGACGAGATCACTATTTTTTTTTTGGCCGAGAGGTTCTGTGTCTCTCTAGATTTTTCTATTTCTCCGCCCAAGAGAAGGGCGAGATCATTATTTTTTATTTTTTTATTTATTGTTTTTTTTACGAACTCTCTCTCAGTCTCTCTAGATTTTTCTATTTCTCCGTCTAAGAGAAGGGCAAGATCACTATATTTTTTTTATTTATTGTTTTTTTTTACGAACTCTCTCTCAGTCTCTCTAGATTTTTCTATTTCTCCGCCCATGAGAATGGCGCAGAGTCCGCTTGGAGATCACTTTTTTTTTTACGAATTCTCTATCACTCTTTCTAGATTTTTCTATTTTTCCACCCCAGAGAAGGGCACGGAGTCCGCTGGGAGATCACTTTTTTTTTTATGGACGAACTCTCTCTGGGCGCGGAGTCCGTTGGCAGATCACTCTTTTTTTTGGCGCGGAGTCCGCTGGCAGATCATTTTTTTTGGCGCGGAGTCTACTGGGAGATCACTATTTTTTTTTTGGACGAACACCCGCAGCAAAGCGCGGGCCTAATTTCTAGTATGTTCACTTACTTTCGTTTTTGATCAAACCCAATCCTCTAACAGGATCCACAAATTCTTTATAGCGATGTATAGAAAGTGAAAGGTTGAATGAGAACATAAAGTGAAAGGCTGAATGGGAGACACAGGGAGAGAGTGTATTGATATAGTAGAGAAGAAAGTCGATGGTCAATTGACGTCCAGATCGTTCTCGATCATCATTCACAAAGACACAACGAGAGAGTGGATTGATATAGAGAATAAGGTCGGTGCTTAATAGACGTGCAAATCATTCTCGATCATTCACGGTCTATTTGGATTTTGTCAACATCTGCTACATTCATGATCATTCACAGTCTCTCTAGATTTTTCTATTTCTCCGCCCAAGAGATGAGCGCGGAGTCCGTTGGGGAGAAGGGCGCGGAGTATGCTGGGAGATCACTTTTTTTTTTGGACAAACTCTCTCTCAATCTCTCTAGATTTTTCTATTTCTCCGCTCAAGAGAAAAGTGCGAAGTCCGCTGGGAGATCACTATTTTTTTTTGGACGAATGCTTTCTCAATCTCTCCAGATTTTTCTATTTCTCCTGCCCAAGAGAAGGGCGCGGAGTCCACTTGGAGATCACTCTCTCTTTATTTTTTTTTGGACGAACTCTGTTCACAAATCATTGTTCACAAAATCATTGTTCACTGGCGAGATCACAAATCACAGTTCACAAAATCATTGTTTACTTGCTTGTGAACAGTCACTTACAACACATAAAATCACTGTTAGGTAAATTGGTATAAACAGTCGACCATCTTTTAGTATATAGGTAAATTGGGCTAGGTAAATTTAAGGGTACTTAGGCCTAAACTTGGGTTAGGGTTTTTTGCTTCACTACCAGAAAATGGGTCTTGGGCGACGAAACAAAAAAAACCGGGCGACGATTTTTTTTTTCGTCGCCCAAGGGAAAAAAATCGTCGCCTAAAGTCCAACTTTAGACGACGAAAATAAAATCGTCGCCTAAGAATACATTTCGTCGGCTAAGAGAGAAACTAGGGCGACGAAACAATATTTCGTCGCCTAAGATATTTATTTCGTCGCCTAAGTTTTTTATCCTTAGGCGACGAAACTGAGATATTTCGTCGCCCAAGATTTTTCATTCTTAGGCGACGAAACTCAAATATTTCGTCGCCCAAGATTCTTCTATATATTGTGAGGCGGGATAGAAGAATGAGAACTTTGAAAATTTTAAACATAAATTTCTCTAGTTCTTCAAATCGTTCGGTGTTGTGGAAATTTGTCCATACATAGTTTGTGGAGCTACTCCCAGGTACGTACATATGCATATATATGCACATATATATATGTGCATATATATATATATATTGATTTTCAGTTTTATTTGAGTTGAATTAATGATATATATATATATATATGCATAGAGTTTGTTCCAAGCTGAGTAAGGGGCCGTTCTGTCATAGATATGGTTCACAGGTTTGTTTAACTGGATCTCAAGATCACAAACTGACCACTCTTCTCGGTGAAGGGGTCGATAGGGGTTCGCCTCCGTGATCACAAACGAGTCCTGCCTGGTTCCTGTAGGGGGTTCGCCCTCCGTGACATTGACACTTGCCTTCTGAAACCACGGAATCCGCTCGAACTAGATATATATAATTAATAATTAGTATGTTGTATTACATTAATATATATATATATATATAAAAGATATGTTTATTAAATATTGATATATATATATGTGTTATTTTCAGGATATGGATAAGAGTTGGATTTCTCTTCCAAGATATCACAGAAAATATGCTGAAGGAGTTTGGGATTTTATGCAATATGCGCAGGGCAATGCTGACGGGAGTGGCATGTTCTATTGCCCGTGCAAGATGTGTAAGTGTCGCAGTGATATGCATCGATTTCCGTTGGGGACAGTATGGGACCACCTGAAGAGTAACGGATTCTGGGAACGTTACACATGTTGGATATATCACGGTGAAACCTCATCACGCCCGCATGATCATGGACAGTTTGATGAGACGGGCAGTACATCCAACGATCCAACAACGACCTTCATCAACGACATGTTTCCTCATGACAGCGGTGTATGCCCTGAACGACAGCACATTCCTCAGGCGCCGATGCAGGCCGTCCCTAGAGGTGTCAACACTGCCGGTATAGCCAAGTACAACAGACTTATTGCTTTCCAACAGACCCCTCTGTGCCCAGGTCATGAGAAGACCGTTATTCAGTGTGTGATGGAGGTGATGCATATCAAGGTTGACACAAAATCGACCGTGACGGCTGTTGATAGGTATCTACAGTACGCTGCTTCGCTCCTGCCCGACGGTCATCGTCATCCCACCACGCATCATAAGGTCCGTCGTATCTTGAGAGATCTCGGGCTTTCCTACATCAAGATCCATGCATGCAGATATGACTGCGTTCTATTCTGGGGTAAAGATGCAGACGGTAATGACCTTGAAGGCCTTCATCGTTGTCCGGTATGTGGGACCGACAGGTATAAGCGGACTTCCGCAGGCAACAGGAAACCTGTTAAGGTACTTCGCTATTTCCCGTTGAGGGATAGGCTGGAGCGGTTGTATATGTCTTCAAAGACGGCCGAAGCTATGAGATGGCACGCTGTGAGGGAGGTGCATGACGAAGACCTCATGGTACACCCTGCTGACGGGGAGGCGTGGAAGCATATAGACAGGGAGTTTCCTCATTTTGCTTCAGAGGTGAGGAATGTGAGGCTCGGGCTGTCATCCGACGGGTTCAACCCTTTTGGGACCATGAGTCTTTCGTACAGTATATGGCCGGTCATTTTGGTGCCTTACAACCTTCCTCCATGGATGTGCATGAAGAAGGAATACAACATGTTGACCTTGTTGATTCCGGGGCCCGGTTATCCAGGTATCTACTTTCCCTTCATATTGTATATATTGCTGTTGGTTCAACACCTCTCCATTTATTGTTTTTGTTCTATATTGTTGGTCATATATAGTCGTTATCTGAATTTGTTGTGGTTGTTGTTGTTATCCAGGGAAGTGTCTCGATGTGTATATGAGACCGCTGATTGAAGAGTGTAAATTGCTTTGGGAGGTTGGTCATCCCACTTATGACTCCCACAAAAAGGAGATGTTCCAGATGCATACCATGATTGTTGGTACCATCAGTGATTTTCCTGCACGTGGGATGTTGTCCGGCAACGTTGTTAGGGGATACAAGGCTTGTCCTGAGTGCCTTAGCTCCCAGGGGTGCAGCAATCATTGCAACAAGATAGTCCGGATGGGTCACCGTGCTTACCTACCACATGATCACCCCTGGCGGATAGATACCGGGGCATTTGATGGGACCGAAGAGAGAGGTGTGGAGCCGCATAGATGGTCGGGGGAAGAGATTTTAGCAGTGCTGGATGAGTATGATTTTGGGCAGCTCAGCAATCATCCCGATATTGTGGCCAGAATACCTGAAAGACCAGACAGGTACAAATTCTGGACACATAAGAGCATATTTTGGGAACTCCCGTACTGGAGTACGCTGTTGATCAGGCACTACCTAGATGTGATGCACATAGAGAAGAATGTCTGCGACAGTGTGGTAGGTACAGTGCTCAACTTGGAGGGGAAGACGAAAGACGGTCCTAAGGCACGCGTTGATCTTAAGAAAATGGGAATCAGAAAACATCTTTGGCTGAAAGAGGGGAAGAAAAAGATGCCTTGGGCTCCTTACACCGTGAAGCCTGATCAGAAGACCCAGATCTTCAGGTGGATGAGTTGTGTGACGTATCCCTCAGGCGTTGCAGGAAATATAGCCCGGTGTGTGAACTTGCGGGAGAATAAGATATACGGCTTGAAGAGTCATGACTGTCATATTCTGCTACAACGTCTCTTCCCTGTTTTCATTCGACCGTTCCTTCACCGTCAGGTAAATTTGTGGTTAAAATTACGGTTAACCTGTCGTAAATGGATTTTATATTAAATTTGTGATGTGTGGTTGGCCAGGTTGTGGAGCCGTTAGTAGCGCTGTCAAGATTCTTCATGAAGTTATGCACAAGGGAAGTGAGAAAATCCGATCTCCGGGAAATGCAGGCAGACATCATATACATCATGTGTAAATTCGAGAGGATCTTTCCGCCAAATTTTTTCGATATAATGCCTCACCTGATGATCCATCTTCCCCAGCAATTGTTGCTTACCGGTCCAGTACACTTCACTTGGATGTATCCCATGGAAAGGTATGTTTTATTCACTTACATCTCCAGAATACATATATGTACGTACATGTTCAATAACCATAACGTATAGTTTGCAATCTTATATTTACAGGCAACTTGGTGAGTACAAAGATTATGTCACTAATAAATCCGCGCCTGAAGGATGTATAGCTGAAGCATATATTGCGCATGAATGCGTCACCTACATGAAGTTGTATTTAGGAGCGTCGTTGGGAGCTCCGCAAGCCATGGAGGAACATGCGCCGCGGTTCAATCTCTCTATAGTTTCCAGTGATGTCGAAGTTGGTGGAGCACGACTGTTCGCCGAGTATGCATTGTCGGATGAAGAGATAGCCATAGCGCACTGGTGGGTACTAATCAATTGTGAAGAAGTTAAATATTGGAAAGAGTTGCACCTAAATTTTCCGGAAGTTGATGGTGATCTCGAGTACCACAACATGACGTTCGCAAATTATTTTCGCACCTGGGTACGTAATTTAATCTTCCCTGTTATATATATATATATGTAATTATTTTCTATTGCATATATTTTCGGATATTTACAGTTCAATATCCGTTACAGATGGACATGATTAAATCTGATGATAATCCAAACTGGTCGCACGAACTATTACTTCTTGCGATGCAACCGCAACGGGCTAGAGTTTATCCCACTTGCACAGTGAATGGCGTGAAATTTGTATCTGAAGAGAGAGACAGCAGACGAAGAACACAGAATTCTGGGGTGATGGCGAAAGGTCATGGCCTTGACTATTACGGTGTTCTCCATTCAGTGGTCGAACTGGTTTATGCGGAAGGCATGAAAGTGCATCTGTTCAAGTGTAGATGGTTTGATACAGGTGCACAGAGCATGAAGATGGATCAGTACGGCAATTTATCGGTCAACACTGCTACAAGCGCCTACGAAGATGACCCGTTTGTTTTTGCGACATCGGTAAAACAAGTGTTTTATCTTGATGACCTCGCCAGGGGTGACGCGTGGAAAATAGCGAACATTGTGCATCCTCGAAACATTTACCGGGCGGCTACACTTGGAGTGACCATTCCAGGGCCAGAGGCTGATGCGTACCAGGAGCCGAACGCAGTAGGTATTCATGATGTAGCTACTGTTCGTCAAAATAATGTTAAACATGGTCGAGTGCTCAGAATTCGTGACGAAGATTCAACCTTTATTGATGTTGATCCAAATGAAGAAACAGACGATGACTCTGACGACGAATTAAGGCATAGATTACCAGATATTAATTCCGATACCGAAGAAGACTCATCGGATGACTCAGATTACGAGCCTTAGCTTAGTTATAATTGAGCCTTAGCTTTGTAATTGTTTGTATACTAAAAGAATATGTTTGTACTAAAATAAATAAAGCACATTTAAATTTCATTGTAAAGAAATTTTTATTTTTACTCTTGGGCGACGATTTTAACAAATATCGTCGCCCAAGTATCATCTTGGCCGACGAATTAGCCTAATTTCGTCGGCCAAGATTAATCCGAATAATTAAAATAAAATAAAACACATTTAAATTTCATTGCAAAATAATGTGATTTTTACTCTTGGGCGACGATTTTAACAAATTTCGTCGCCCAAGTACTATCTTGGCCGACGAATTAGCCTAATTTCGTCGGCCAAGAGTAATCCGAATAATTAAAATAAAATAAAGCACATTTAAATTTCATTTGAATAATTAAAATAAATATCCCGGGTATTTATTTTTTACCAAATTTTTATAGCCCCGTAAGAGTCTCGTCGATTGGAAACTATTCTCAGTTGAAGGTCCGGCCAGATTACGTGATTTGGAGGGTCGAATAGCCGTTTCCGTCCGTTTAGGGGTTTGACCGCGCCGATTGACCGGACGGATCGAGCCCTTATCTTTGTCAGATGGAGCTGAATTTTTTTCCACCTATGTAATTCGTTATGCTGGTCAAATCTGACGGTCGGTTTTCAGTTCCTCTTCTCCGATCAATAAACTCACGTTATATGTACTAATGTTGTATAACTTTTTTATATAAGTGTTTAGTTTAAGTGTCGTTTTGAAGACAACGTATACGTAGAGGCCTCAAACGCAAAAAAGTCGTGAAATAAGATATGACCGGAACGGTGAAATACGTCAACCCGTGAAAAATGAAGATATTCCGATAAAGTTTCGGTGCCGGTTGTTCCGGTCGCACGAAACACATTTATTTCTGCCTAGTGGTAGCCCTATCCCGGTTATTTATTTTTTACCAAATTTTTATAGCCCCGTAAGAGTCTCGTCGATTGGAAACTATTCTCAGTTGAAGGTCCGGCCAGATTACGTGATTTGGATGGTCAAATAGTCTGAATTTTATGATAGAACTCTTGGCCGACGATTTTCTTCATCTTGGGCGACGAAATTTATAATGAAGAATGTCGTCGCCCAAGTATCATCTTGGCCGACGATTTTCTTCATCTTGGGCGACGATATTTATAGTGAAGAATGTCGTCGCCCAAATATACTATCTTGGCCGACGATTTTTAAAAAAACAGGGCGACGATTTCAAAATCGTCGGCCAAGATACTCTTGGCCGACGATTTTTAAAAAAGGCGGGCGACGATTTTTATAAAATCGTCGCCCAAGAACGCCACTATAAAAGGCAAAAATTCGGAAACCCTAACCATTTCTTCAGCCGCCAAGCATATTCTCTCTCTCTCTCCGAAAATCCTCTCTCTGCCCTCTCTCTCTCCCTCTCTCCGACCCCGACCCCGACCCCAATTCGGAACCCCGACCCCGACGTCGACCCACAATTTAAGGTATAACCCTAAAACCCTAAATTGGTTTTAATTGTTTTTGTTGTTATAATAATTGTAAATTGTTGTTGTTGTTGTTGTTGTGATAATTGTAAATTGTAAATTGTTGTTGTTGTTGTTGTGATAATTGTAAATTGTTGTTGTTGTGATAATTGTAAATTGTGATGTACGGTTTAGGGTTTAGGGTTTACGGTTTAGGGTATACGGTTTAGGATTGTAAATGATTAAATAATTTAGGGTTTATTTAGGGTTTAGGGTTTGTAAGAAATAATGGATTATTTTTGAGTAAGGATGTAAATATTCGTAAATTAATTTTTGTGATATAATAAGCCCTTATTAATGTAAATAATTTGTTATGTGAATAAAAAAAATAATAAATCCTATAATAATTATTAAATTTTATTTGTGCTATTATTGTTGATAAATTTTTCGAAGTTTATCGAGCCTTTATTTTTGTGAACTTAATTATAAGACGGTAAAATATTTTTAATAAATTTATGGTTATTTTAAACAGGATGGCCAAGAGAAGAACTTCTGGACAAGACGGCTCGGACGGTACCTCAAACAACCCGTCGGAATCACCGTCGATCGGGTTTCCGTGGCAGTTTACGGCCCGACATGCGCAACTGATGGGTGGCGCGAGCGGCTCGGGTTCTGCTGGGCAGTCGGGTCCCGCAGCGACGGCTCCTCGTCATCCACCCATACTTCGCCGGTCGCGATCCCGCAGCGACGCCCCCACACAGTCGTCCCCGACCGACGGTGATGGCGGGTCATCCGGGGTCCCTATGGTGCCGTCCGGCCTCTTCCTTCCTCCGACGATACCGGCGATACCTCGCGTCGATGAGGAGGGTCGACCGATTCGGGAGCAGCTCCCGCATGTGGCACCGCACGAGGCCTATATCTACCGGGAGTTTCCCACGCCTCTTCATCCCGTGAGGGTCTCCGAGCAGGCGGACATAGACGAATCCGTCGGCTCAGCCTCATCCTCAGGTAATTTATTATTACTTTTTTTTTGATTTACAATTTTTTTTTTGTAAAAATGTATTATTAATATTAAATTTGATTCACAATGTCACAGCCGCCGGAACGAGAAGGCGGAACAGGAGAGGCACTGTCAGCAACAAGGGACTCGATAGGGCGGTCGAGTCCGCTGGACGGATCGCCATCCCGTTTTCCAACGGGAAACCGGTGGACGCCGCGTTGGGAAACCGATACACGCGCGCCGCGGGAGGCACCATCCGCTCCAGACTCCCTATGTTGTGGGGAGTCTGGAGCCAGGTTCCTGATGGAGTGAAGGAGATGCTCCATCAGTCGATGTCGGTGAGTTTACTCAATAAATTACCTTTTTTTTAACTATTTTTTTAACTAATAAATTATTTCATTATCGAAAAAAATACTAACAAGTGGTAATGCAGCAATGGTTTGTGGTTCCCGAGGAGGGACGTGACTGGGCGGACAAGACCCATAGGGAGAGGTACCTCTAGCTATTTAATAATTTATTAAATTTTATTTTTTTAATAAAATTATTAATATTTTTTTTGTATATGTAGGTTCAAGGAGTGGAAGCACGACCTCCGGGAACACTGGAAGAAGTACGGGAGCGACCGTTCGGGTACCCCGAAGGAGTTCGAGTATCGGGAGTACGAGTGGCGGTGGCTTCTTGTCACGCAGTTCAACGACCCTCACAAACAGGTAATTCGTAAACAAATTTGAATATTTAATTAGTGAATTAATTATAATTGTATGTTTTTAAATATTTACTAACGATAATTTTTTTTTTAAAAAGCACCTCGCCCGGGTGAACGCTGAGAACCGGCAACAGAACACAACCAACCATCGTGCCGGTTCGAGGCCGTTTTCGGCCATCATGGACGACGTGCGGCGAGAGCGGCCAGAGGAGAACCCCTATGTGGGGACCTTTCAGAGGGCATATCCTCATTCTGAGGAGGATCTTGTAAGTTCCTTATATTTACTAATTTTTAATTTTAATTACATTTTATTAAATGTATATTAATATATTTTTATAATATATCCATTTAGGCGAGGGTGAGGGAGGCGGAGCAAGAGGTCATCAGAGGCATGGTGAACGACATATGGCCGGGCACGGCAGAGGATGACATGTCAGAGGCCATGTCCAGGATCGACACTTCAGATCCTACCGTTGGGGCGCGGATTATGGCCATTGCCTTCGCGCAGCGTTCCAACACCTACTACTGCCGGGGTATGGGAGACGCTGGAAAGGGGATCCTGAAGATGACGCCAGGATTTCAGCGCAAGGGAGCCGTCGGAGCCTCAAGCAGCAACAACCAGACCACTCGGCTACAGGATCAGTTCGCAAGCCTACAGTCTGAGCTGGAAGCCCAAAGAGTGAGAGAGTCTGAGCTGGAAGCCCAAAGAGCGAGGGAGATGGCGGCGATGGCGGAATCATATGCGGCTTCCAATGCTGCGCATATGGAGCGGGTGAATGAAGTCACCAATGCCAACCAGGCGGCTATGGGACAGTGGATGACTGCCTGCATGTCTGCACTTGCGGCCGGACAGCCGTTTCCGCCCATGCCTACGCCTATACCATTACCTCAGTGGCATCCTCAGTGGCCCCAGCCTCAGCAGCAGCCTCCTCAGCCTGACCAGCCGCCGCCTCAGGACCCTCCGAACGGGAATGATGAGTTAGATTTTGGGTTTCTCGATCCATAGGCAGAATTTTTGTAATAAATTATTTATAAATTTATAAATTTGTGTTAGTTTTAATTAAATTTTAGTATTAGAAAACTTTCGTCGAAATGCCGAAAAAAAAAATAATGACAAAAATTAAAAAAACATTATTTATATATTTAAAATAATTATTTAATTATTTTTTTTAAAAAAATTTAAATATATCTTAGGCGACGAAATCTATAAATCGTCGCCCAAGATTTAACACCTTGGCCGACGATATTATTTTTCGTCGCCTAAGATGTAGTGATCTTAGGCGACGAAATATTTATTTTCGTCGCCCAAGGTCAGAAGATCTTAAGCGACGAAAAAAAATTTTGTCGGCCAAGGTGTTGAATCTTGGGCGACGAATATTTTTGGGCGACGAGAGGTATATTTTAGGCGACGAAATTAGTATCGTCGCCTAAGAATTACTCTTAGGCGACGACGGTATTAAATTTCGTCGCCCAAGTTCTTCACCGACGGACTTCTGGCGACGACTTCTTGGCCGACGACATGTCGTCGCCTAAGTACTTAGGCGACGAAATTTTTAAACAGGGCGACGATTTTTTTTCGTCGGCCAAGAACTATTTTCTGGTAGTGCTTGTGTCAGGTCTAAGTATTTAGATAGTCTATTTATAGTCACTCCTTTTAATAGGAACTTAAACATCTGTGTGTCTGATTGTTATGGTTTGTTATCATTTTAATTAGGTTCACTCATGCTCTTGAAATAAGTGAATGAGATTTGTAATAAATGATACTAGCATGTTAAGTCATTTACTTGCCAAAAGGTTCGCTAACGAAAGACATGTATCCGCGTCATTCTGGTTTCTGATTAATAAAATTTGCCGCTCGGCTTTTTATCAAAAATACAATTTTCTTATTGTTCGCTGATTAATAAAATTTACCGCTCGGCTTTCTATCAAAAATACAGTTTACTGGGCCAACATAGCTGGGCCTGTCATTATACTTTGGCATGTATAGCTTGAATAAGGGTCTAATAGTCATGAGCCGCCACTTACGAAAAACAAGCAAAATTATATGAAATTTGTGTATACCCACGATGGTGCAAGTATACGGTGTAATTTTGATCATTCATGTATAAAGACCTCATATACGTGGCATATAATCTGAACACTCTAAAAATTATCGATCATATCAAACTTTTAAGGAGTGTGAATCTCATTAGATAAGTTGTTACTACTAGACCAATTAAGTGTTGGTCTAACACTAATTCTTTCCTTCTCTGTTCTCTGTTGGAAGTAGTGATCAAGCTTTGATGATAATTTTATTGATAGAATAGAATCTACTAGTATTGTTTTGGGAAAATCAAAATACAACAAGTAACACAATTGCTTGGAGTACAAAACATGAGTGAAGCTTGTTGACTAGAAGTTGATTATAAATGTTCGAATTTCCAATGGTACAAGATCAACCACCAGCTTTGTTGGATCAATTGCTCCTCCCCTCAAAGCTTTTGGATCTTTGTTCCAGCCTTCTACACTCCAGACCAGTCTCTTCCTCTCCATTTCCCTTCTCTCTTGGTTAGCAGTTAAGCTCATTTCTGGTATTTTGAAAGAGTTGCTTTTGAATGTCTGTGGGTATTTGTTATGGGAGAATCTAAAAAAAAAAAAAAAAAAAAAAAAAAAAAAAAAAAAAAAATATATATATATATATATATATATATATATATATATATATATATATATATATATATATATATATATACACAGCCACCTTCCATTGAGGGATCCCTATTTTTAGCCACTTTCTAGAGATAGGGCATTACACCACTTCTCAATTGAATTTTTACATCTCCACCGTTCATATCTTAGTTCTATATGAGTAGATCACCTCTAAAAAAATTTATATGATTTGGTGATCGTTAAAACTTTCAAAAGTTTGATTTAGTTTTAATGATTTTGAACGGTCCAGCTTATGTCAAACTAAAACCGTTAAAGGTCATTAAAACTAAATTGAACTTTTGAAAGCCTTAACGATCACCAAATCATATGAAATTTTGTAAAAGTGATCTACTCATATAGACCTAAGATATGAACGTTGGAGATGTAAAATTATAATCGGGAAGTTGGTGTAATGCTATATCCCTATAAATGGCTTAAAATAGGGATCCCTCATTGGAAGGGCCATATATATATATATATATGTGTGTTATGGATGGAGAAACTTTATCATTGTCGTTATTACCCGTATTTTTACCAAATATTACACCGATCAACATGACTGAATAGTCCCATCATCAACTAGAGATGTCGCAAATAATATCGCCCTTCGTTTTAAGTGTTTTTAATTTGCATTTTGGTGGCCAAAGTTAGTGTCCTAATTATCCTGTACTTACTAATCTGTGACCGACCAAATTGCATTGCTTGATAAAAAAACAAAATATAATATTATGCAAAAATATGAATTCTAAACAGGAACAGAAGTAGATAGAGTGAATCAAAAACACGGTTAGAGGGAAGGAGAAAGCAACCAAACCAAGAGCGAGAGACAGAAGAGAGCGAGAGACAAACAGAAGAGTCACTTCGCCGGTCCGGCGGCGAGCCTTTCGCCGTCGTCGGACGGGCTTTAGATCTTTGTGGAAAAGGAGTACAGTCGGGATCTCGATTGAAGTTTCCTTTTGTATCGGGGGTCTCGCGGCAGCGAGCTGTGATCCAGGGGTTGGGAAACTCATGGCAGCGGCTAGGTTTTGGCTCTATCCTCTCTCGGCTAGGCGGCGTGGTGTATTGATGGCGGCGACAAGGTTGCTGAGTGTGGCAGCATTTGCGGCATGGCTGGACCCCTGTTTAAGGTTGTGCCCTTCTGCATGGGTGCTGCATCGAGGTTGTGGTGGTGTGACCCGGAGAAGGACGTGGTGCCGACTCCGACGAAAGGATGACGACCATACATGGAGGATGGTGGTCCGTCGCATATGGAGAGACGGGGAGGAGCTTGTTTGGCTGGCGGCTGTGATTATCTCCATCCCTTGGTCTAGCAGGGTTTTGGGTTGGGCCTGGGCTCACTTGTTGGGCTCAGTCCGGTCTGGCCTTATTTTATTTTTAGCTTTTATGGTTTTAGTTTTAATTGAAGTAGTTTTTAGGTCTGGTTTTCAAATCTCAAATAAGTCATTACTCTATCGAGTTTGTTGGTTAGATGTCATGGTTTCTGATAGGTACTTGAATTCGGGTAGCTGGTTTGTTGTTACAAGAACCCAGATTACAGCCGGCCTTTGGCCGCTCATTTTATTAGCCTGTGTTGAACGTGCCGGGAGATCTTGGAATGACCCACCCAATGATATTCTGTTGTGGTCAGATCCTGTTCCAGTAATTGCTACTTATGTTGGTCAAGTTATCGCGGACGACTGCCCAATTAGGTTTCTATCAGATACATTGACATGTCAGTCTCTCCTCTTAGGAGTGAGGAGAAGTAGATTGAGGCAAGAGTTATTTGCTCATAGTTATAATCTCTTGATGGGTGCTGTGAGTGTTTTGTAATTACAGTTTATTGAATGAAATTTCGTTTAATAAAAAAAAAAAAACAGGAACAGAAGTACATACGGAGATTACGGAGAGGGAGAGGTAGAGTAGGATTCCTTTGGTTTACTAGTTCAAGTGCATGTAACACGTACTCATGCATTTATCTTGTATATATACAAACCCTAGTTGAATGTTATGTTATGACTAAACCCTTCTTCTTTTTTTATCCTTCAACTTCGCAAGGGGTGTCAAAAAGCCTTTACACTCAACATGACGGAAGAGATGTCAGTCACGGCCGGCTCATCATCATCCTCCTCAACCTTTCTTCAACCTCCGGGGCCTCAACTCATGCCAATCCAACTGACCTACTATAATTATCTACTGTGGAAATCCTTGTTCGTCCCAGTTCTGGAGGCTTATGATATACTGAATCTCGCCGAAGGAAGGGAGCAGTGTCCACCACAATTCCTGAGTACTAGTGAAGATGACAATAAACAAGGCAGTATCGAAAACCCTGCCTATAGGAGTTGGATCAAGAGGGATAAAATGTTCCTGACTTGGATCAATGCAAGCTTGTCTCCGAACCTACTCCGACACACAAAAGGCTGCACAAGCGGACAAGCTTTGTGGCTACACTTGGAAAACCTTTTGGCTCAATCTGCAGAGTCCCTTGTCCTACAGCTCAAGGCTTGCCTCCAAAACCTGGACGCCCGCAGATTCCAGAACGCATATTCATACAATATTATGAAAAAGTACTTCGACTACGCTGGAGAAATAGCTTATGAACTTGAAAAAGCAGGGTCTCCTGTTGATGAACGTGAGCTAATTTCCCACATCATTGAAGGACTACATCCACCTTATGATGAACTGGTTTCCTCCATCATGATGAATCGACGTCTCCCCATAACTCGACAAGAATTGCGTGACTTAGTGGAAACTCATGAATGCCGTAGAACTCTAAAAAGAAAGAATAGAGTATGTTGTATCAAATTTTTGTCTATGTTCTTCGGGTTTGTTTTGATCGCAACTCCTACATTCTATTTTACGTTGCGGACTACACCCTAATACTGAAGCTTTGCATGACGAGGAAATCACTATCCTAGATATTATTTTTCAGATGTTCCTTTTGCTTCAGTACGTTTTTCATTTAAGTTGAATTCCAGTTCTATTATTGTCTTCTATCTTCAGTTATTGTCTTCTATTATTGTCTTCTATCACTTTTAGTGATACATTCCCTGCTTCCTTTGTTTTTAACATGATCGATCGATCGAGTAGGCAAGACATTCCCGGAGTTTATGAATTTTGCATATCACTGTTCTCTGATTAATTTAATCAATTCAATTTTTCTTAGAATATTAAAAAAAAAAAAAAACATGACTAAAGAGTCCCAAATAATATCGCCTTGCTGCTCCTACCATATTTTTAAGTCCTTTTAATTAGCATTTTGGTGGCCAAAGTTATATTATCCTGTACTTACTAATCTATGACCAACCAAATTGCATTGCTTGATTAAGCAGAAAACATATCGTGCAAAAATATGAATTCTAAACAGAAGTACATACGGAGAAGGAGAGGGAGCCGGAGACGGAGACGGAGTTCAAGTGTAACACGTACAGAGATGCATTTATCTTGTATATATACAAACCCTAGCTAGTTGAATGTTATGACTAAAGCTGAACCTCATTCCCTCCTTCTTCTTCTTTTTTCCTTCAACCTTCCGAAAAAGCCTTTACACTCAACATGACGGAAGACCGAAAGAGTCCCATCATCAACTAGAGATGTCAACAATATCACCTCCTCCCGTCACGGCCGGCTCATCATCATCATCATCAACAGTTCTTCAACCTCCGGCTCCTCAACTTATGCCAATCTAACTGACCTACCATTCACACTTTTCAGGTCCAAATATCTTTATTTATTCAAAAGATACGGATTTTCTTAATTGATCCACTTTTTTATATCATATTTTCTCATCTTAACCGCTCACATTGTAGGTATATATGAGTAGATAATCTCTACAAATTTTTAGCTAAATTGATAATCGTTAAGGCATTCAAAAATGTGATTTAAAACTAAAAACACGAACGGTTCAGGCTGAACAATTCGTTCATTGATTTAATTCATTTTCGATACCTTAACGATCTCTAAATTAGCTGAAAATTTGTAGAGATGATATACTCATATATACCTACAATGTGAACGGTTAAGATGAGAAAATATGATCGAAAAGTGGGTCAAATTAAGAAAATATGTACATTTTGAATAAATAAGGATGTTTGTATATGAATAGGCCTATATATACATATAAATATATACAGTTCTTATCCAGAGTGGGAGACCGCTTTGAAATGAAAGTGTAGGACTCCTTATTTGACTCATTTTTAGGTCATATTTTTTTTATCTCCACCATATAGTGTCTAGAACATAGTGTGTATGTCATTCTTGCAAAGTTTCATATAATTTGAAATTCATCTGAGTTTCCGTAATTGTGATTTACACGAACAGTTTTGTTTGGACAGATTTTGTTCAGTTGATTCATTTAGTCTAATTCGGTAAGAATAATCTACTTTTCTACACACTATGTTAACAGACTCGGCCCTAGGGCAAAATGGACCAGGCAAGGGTCTTAGGCCTCCAAATCTGGGGGCCTCAACTTTTTTATTATATGTATAAACCTATAGTAAAAAAAATATAGAAGAAGGCATGTGCGTCGCTTCTTTACGCTCAATCCAAAGCAATTAAACAATTAAACGTCTGTGCGTCTCTTCTTTTACTCATAGAAGAATGGAAGAAATAGACGAAAAAAAATAAAAAGAAAAAAAAGAGAGTAGCAAACTTGATGGAAAGAGCAACACAACTCAATTATATCAATCTAAAAGGGTCTGGTTTTTTATTCTTTCTTCTTTGAAGATATTTCTTTTCTAATTTGAAGAAATTGTGATTTTCCCTTAGTGTTTCTTGATTTGATTTGCTGAACATTGAATATGAATATATGATGATTATGAAATTTTGAAGTTTGAATTGTTTGTCGATTTCACATAATCACATCCTCGTTTAAGTGTTTGTAGATGCTATATATGCTATGTTTGGATTTTGAAAAATACATACTCTTTGATTTCATATTGATGTCAAGATTTTTGAAAAACAAAGTTATTGTTTTAGGGCCTCAAAAATTTTCTTGCCTTGAGCCTTTCTTGACACAGGGCCAACCCTGTATGTTAAAGACACTGTTGAGATGTGAAAATGTGACATAAAAGTGAGTCAAATAAAAAACCTCACACTTTAATTTTAAAGTTGTATCCCGCACTTGATATGAATTATATATATAAATAGAGGGTCCTTCCACTAAGGGATCTTTTTTGTGACTTATATGAGGGACAAGGTTTTACACCAACTTTTCAATCGCATTTTCCCATCTCTACCGTTCAATTTACAGGTCTCATTTATGGAAATTTTCAGCACATTGATGATCGTTAATGTCTCGATCTAGCTAAAATTATTGGATGGATCAAATCTGCCAAACCTGAACCGTTCATGCAAATCTCATTTTTGGGCTCATTAACGATTTCTAATGTGGCTGAAAATTTTAAAAAATGATCTACTCATATAGATCTATAAATTGAACGGTAGAGATGAAAAATGCGATCAAAAAGTTTGTGTAAAACTCCGTCCCTCGTATAAGTCACATAAATGGATCTATTAGTAGAAGGGCTCTACACACACAGTCTTTCTCCACTAAGAACATTGTTAACTTAACTATGGTGCGAATTTTCTTATTTTGACTCACTTTTAATCATATTTTCTCATCTTAACCATTCCTTATCTAGGTATATTATCTCTACAAAAATTCAACTAATTTGGTAATTGTTAATTGCTCGAAAATGTATAAAAATAAATGAACTAATTGAATATGTTAAACCTGAATCATTTCTGCTCTTAATGGTAAGTCATAGTTTTAAATGGTTTAACGATCACCAAATTAGCTTAAATCTTGCAAAGATGATCTACTTATATATATATATATATATATATATATATATATATATATATATCTAAACATTGAACTGTTAAGATGAGAAAATATGATTGAATTGCGACTCTTTAGCTATCACCGGTTTGACTGAAAATTTGTAGAAATTATCTACTTATATAGGCCTAAAAACTGAACTGTTGAGATGATAAAATGTGATTGAAAAGTGAGTGTAATAAACTATTAATGATAAATTTTTTAATTAGTCATCAACTTTACGGTCCTCATTAAAACCCCTTCGTGTCATTTTTTTTTAATAAACCCCTCTCTGTCGTTTGGAAGGAAGACATACTATTGTTTTATTATCTATCACGGTTTTTCCATCATCAAGTATTCCGTAAATACCAAGTAATAGTCGAAGATTAAATGTGTCGCATAAGTCATCTTACGAGACAATTTGCTATCAAATATAAAACGTGACGGCTACTGATGATTTGTGAACCACGTCATCATGCAAGAGTTTTGTCATATGATTGACAAATTATGCTTTTATTTCTTAGGATAATTAAGGACCGTTTTATTTCAAGCATAATGTATATGAACTAGTAACTATTTTACTCTCTAGAAAAAAATTAGTAATTCTTAAAAAAAAAAAAAAAGTAGCAACTGTCTCATCGAAAAACAGACTCACACACGTCACACTACCCTCGCTCTCGCTCTCGCTCTCGCTCTCGCTCTCGGCCCGAGACACGCGCTAGCGAAAGGAGAGTTATACGCACGCGCCCCCTTACGTAACAGAAAGCGTAACAAACTAACCGCCAGACCCACCGACCCGATTCCTTTATTTTCCCGCCTTCCCACTCCTCTCTCTCTACTTCAGCTTAAAACCCCCAAAACCCCCCAAATCGATTCTTCAAGCCCTAAAATTCAAGAGAGAAAAAAAATGAAAACCAAAATCCCTACCCCAAAATCTTTGTGAAAAAAAGAAGAAGAGAAAAGATGAAAACCTCCTCCTTTGTTGCTCTTGTTCTGATCATCTCCCTCTGTCCCTCTTCCTCCTCCGCCGTGGCTTCTCCGGTCGCGGCGTTGACCCCCGCCGATTCGCCCACAGTGCCTTGCCTCGCCGAAACGCTCGTCGCCGCCGCTAAAACCCTATCAGACACCGGACACCTTTCCATGGGGCTCTCTCTCCAGCTCGCCGCCACCGCCGGCCTCGCCCTCGGCTCTCCGACAGCGACGATCTTCACTCCACCGGAGACCGCCTTCGTTCAGTCCGGCCCTCCCTCCCTCCCACTCCTCTGGTTGCACGTGTCGCCACGACACCTCTCCATCGGAACCCTAACCCGGGGGACGACGATCGAGACTCTGCGCTCCGATTATACTCTAACGGTGACGTCATCACTCGCCTCCGACGGCAACATCTCGGTTAATGGGGTCCGGGTCGACCCGGACCCGATCTATGATGACGGTTCAGTGGTGATTTACGGTGTGGCTACGATCTTCAAGAAGTCCGCTTCGGTGGCTTCGGCTTCGGCGGCTTCGACTTCGGGTTCAGCGGAGCCGCCACGTCGGAGTATAGTTGCGGACGTTCTCCGATCGAGAGACTGCTCAATATTCGCCGCGTTCTTCGAAGCACAACTTGAGGAGTTAACCGGCTCGACCCTTTTTGCTGAGATCGATAACGCGGTGGAGGAGTTCGCGAATGTTACTTCCGACTATTCTTTGTTATTCAGGTGGTGCGTCGTGCCAAAGTTGCTGAGCTTCCAAGATCTGCTGGATATGGCTGACGAGAGCATTCTTGATACATTTGCCGAAGGGAAGAAGCTCAGGTTAACCAAGGTGGACGGCGAGCCTGTTGTCAATGGTGATTCTGTGGTGATGAGGCCCAGTATCTTAGATACGCCGTCCTTCAAGGTCCACCTCCTCCGATCGATGCGGTTGCGACGCCGCCAGGGCTTCTTTGCCGGTGGTTGCAGAAAGGTAGAGGCGGAACTTCGGATTAACACTGTGTCGAAGGTGCTGAACGCATTTTTCGGTATTATAACAATTGGAATCCTAGTTTGGTCGGTGATACACTTGGTAAGAAGCTGCATTGCCAGTTTTACGGACATCCCGAACGCGCCGCCAGTTCCCCTCAATCCAGCAGCAGCGCTGCAGCAGCAGCAACCACAGCAGCAGCCAATGCGCCCACGCACTGAACTCGATAACATGATCCAAATTGCTCAGGTGGAACGCGCCGCAGGGATGAGAGAGGATAATGCCTTCAACCGAATCAATCGAGCGTATCACTTTACTGCGGAATCTGTGTGGCAGGTGGGAGTACAGTGTGGAATGGCATACTTCTTACTGAGGCTTTTCTGGTCCGCCCTTGAAAGCCTTGACCCTCGCATGCATTGGGGGCATGGCCTCAATATAGGGGTCTGAACAGTATTCCATCCTGTTAGTCTTCGTTAAATACACACATTTAAAATGTCTCTCAACTGTAATACAATCGTGACTGATTGACATTAAGAAAATAACCAATGGCCAATGTTACCTGTAAATCAGATTTATTTGCATGTGTTCCATCGTCTCCTGGGTAGTAGCTATAAATGATTGATCTACAGACTCTTTTTAACCTTCAATTATAAACATGATCCAGAAATTCAGATGCACACAATATGTAGTTATAAACAAAATCAAAACGGATTTGAGAAAGGATTTTCATGGAAACAAAACAACAAGTATCAGAGAAAAAGTTGTTAGAGAAAAATACTTGAATTGAAAATGAGAATGTTGGCCAAAAGCCCAAAACACATACTGAGCTTTTGCTGTTTGTGTATTCAATAAGTTTTCCATCATTTCCAGAATAAATGAGTTTCAAGTTCCCTGGCCCAACTTTGATTTCATCGTTTTGACTTGGTTCTGTCTTGTGCAATTTAAGTCTCTCTGAAGTAGTAGCTGCAATTGCAAGGTAGCCTATGAAACAGAATCTAAGAAATTATGCAGAACAAATCTTTCCTATATATTGCATGAGTAATGAGTATCAAACAAATTAAAAATTCAAATGGCTAACCTGTGTGTTTGGAACTTGAGATACTGTAAGTGCTAAAGCCAAGCGGTCAAGCGGTGGTACAGTTGCTGAAAATGCAAGCCAATAACTTGAGGTCACACTCGGAGATATACCCAGACACTCCTTAACAAGGTTGTTTCTTATGCTCAGGGATTCATTAAGCAGGGGTAGAATCTGTGATTCAATTTCTTTTCCTGCGGAGTCCTTTACAGTGACATGTTCACCCATGGATGGAGTTGTTTTAATTCTTGCTTTGGAGGAGCACTCTGATCGATCTTCAGTTTCAGCCTCCTTTGTTTTCAACATGTATGCAGCGCAATTGATCGAGTAGGCAAGACATTATTCCCAGTGTATAAATTTAATTAGCTCATGCACAAAATAGTACAGATCATAACTGGAAGCTGCATCTGCATATCACTATTCTCAGATTAATTCAATCAATTCAATTTCTGTCCAACATCATATAGGCTTCCATTCTGATCCTCTATATATTCACAAGTACCTCTGCGCGCGCGCGCACACACACAAAATCACCCTATAGAATAACGTAGGTACGTTCTCCTTTTCTTCCGGATAAGTACATTTTTACTCTAATCATCACCAAAGACACCTTACCTACCCTAATTTTGGCTACACGTAATAATCTTGAGGGAAGACGAGCGAGCATTCTGAGATTGGACATAGCTAGATTTGACCATGGATAACTGCATTCTTTAAAACAGGCTACTGCAGCTTTGAGGTACTTTGAGATTGTTGCGCCCAAAGGCTAGGAAGACCAGGCTGGTGTCATTGCAAAGCATCATCTGGATCCTCAGCTATTGCCTACTTGAAGTAGGCAACAAAAATGGATATATATATATATATATATATATATATATATATATATATATATATATATATATATATATATAGGTCTTTTCAGATACAAACATATTTATTTATTTAAAGAGAAAAGTTCACCATCAGTCCCTCAACTCTTGTGGCAAGGCCAACGTGATGCCCAACTTATAAAAACTACCAACGTGATTCCTGCACTTTACTTTTCATATCACCGTGAGGCCTGAGGCCATTTTCCATCACGGCTCCGTGCGTAGCACGTGACCACACCAAAAAAGGGCATAAAAGACATTTTAGCTTATGGGAACCAGAATCGAGTAAAAACCCGATCTCCAACACTCGAACCACTATTTTCTCAAAACCTAAAACCAGATCATATCCAAACTCTCCCAAAATCGTCATTCCCACACTTTTTTTTTTACAAAGATTCGATTCGAACGAGGGAGAACCATTGATTCACACGAGATCAGTGAATCTGGACCACCTGAAGTAAAGGGTAAGTTCTAAAATCTCGTATTCTATTCTTCTGGCTTTGATCTTTGTCTCGTCTTCATCTTGTCTTCAGCTGATGTTGAATATTGCTGACTAAACTAGGGTTTAACGATTTGGGTTTCAAACTTGATTTTGGGGGTTTGGGGTTTAATAACAATGGATAAGAAGAGAATCGATTTGTGCTGAAGATGTTTGCTCATCTTGTCGACAATGACATGCACCATTGACAAGGATGTTAGAAGTTACTTCTATTTGAAAACTTCCTCCCACTACCAGAAAATGGGTCTTGGGCGACGAAACAAAAAAAACCGGGCGACGATTTTTTTTTTCGTCGCCTAAGAGGGAACTTAGGCGACGATTTTTTTTTTCGTCGCCCAAGGGAAAAAATTCGTCGCCTAAAGTCCAACTTTAGACGACGAAAATAAAATCGTCGCCTAAGAATACATTTCGTCGGCTAAGAGAGAAACTAGGGCGACGAAACAATATTTCGTCGCCTAAGATATTTATTTCGTCGCCTAAGTTTTTTATCCTTAGGCGACGAAACTGAGATATTTCGTCGCCCAAGATTTTTCATTCTTAGGCGACGAAACTCAAATATTTCGTCGCCCAAGATTCTTCTATATATTGTGAGGCGGGATAGAAGAATGAGAACTTTGAAAATTTTAAACATAAATTTCTCTAGTTCTTCAAATCGTTCGGTGTTGTGGAAATTTGTCCATACATAGTTTGTAGAGCTACTCCCAGGTACGTACATATATATGCATATATATATATATTGATTTTCAGTTTTATTTGAGTTGAATTAATGATATATATATATATATGCATAGAGTTTGTTCCAAGCTGAGTAAGGGGCCGTTTTGTCATAGATATGGTTCACAGGTTTGTTTAACTGGATCTCAAGATCACAAACTGACCACTCTTCTCGGTGAAGGGGTCGATAGGGGTTCGCCTCCGTGATCACAAACGAGTCCTGCCTGGTTCCTGTAGGGGGTTCTCCCTCCGTGACATTGACACTTGCCTTCTGAAACCACGGAATCCGCTCGAACTAGATATATATAATTAATAATTAGTATGTTGTATTACATTAATATATATATATATATAAAAGATATGTTCATTAAATATTGATATATATATGTGTTATTTTCAGGATATGGATAAGAGTTGGATTTCTCTTCCAAGATATCACAGAAAATATGCTGAAGGAGTTTGGGATTTTATGCAATATGCGCAGGGCAATGCTGACGGGAGTGGCATGTTCTATTGCCCGTGCAAGATGTGTAAGTGTCGCAGTGATATGCATCGATTTCCGTTGGGGACAGTATGGGACCACCTGAAGAGTAACGGATTCTGGGAACGTTACACATGTTGGATATATCACGGTGAAACCTCATCACGCCCGCATGATCATGGACAGTTTGATGAGACGGGCAGTACATCCAACGATCCAACAACGACCTTCATCAACGACATGTTTCCTCATGACAGCGGTGTATGCCCTGAACGACAGCACATTCCTCAGGCGCCGATGCAGGCCGTCCCTAGAGGTGTCAACACTGCCGGTATAGCCAAGTACAACAGACTTATTGCTTTCCAACAGACCCCTCTGTGCCCAGGTCATGAGAAGACCGTTCTTCAGTGTGTGATGGAGGTGATGCATATCAAGGTTGACACAAAATCGACCGTGACGGCTGTTGATAGGTATCTACAGTACGCTGCTTCGCTCCTGCCCGACGGTCATCGTCATCCCACCACGCATCATAAGGTCCGTCGTATCTTGAGAGATCTCGGGCTTTCCTACATCAAGATCCATGCATGCAGATATGACTGCGTTCTATTCTGGGGTAAAGATGCAGACGGTAATGACCTTGAAGGCCTTCATCGTTGTCCGGTATGTGGGACCGACAGGTATAAGCGGACTCCCGCAGGCAACAGGAAACCTGTTAAGGTACTTCGCTATTTCCCGTTGAGGGATAGGCTGGAGCGGTTGTATATGTCTTCAAAGACGGCCGAAGCTATGAGATGGCACGCTGTGAGGGAGGTGCATGACGAAGACCTCATGGTACACCCTGCTGACGGGGAGGCGTGGAAGCATATAGACAGGGAGTTTCCTCATTTTGCTTCAGAGGTGAGGAATGTGAGGCTCGGGCTGTCATCCGACGGGTTCAACCCTTTTGGGACCATGAGTCTTTCGTACAGTATATGGCCGGTCATTTTGGTGCCTTACAACCTTCCTCCATGGATGTGCATGAAGAAGGAATACAACATGTTGACCTTGTTGATTCCGGGGCCCGGTTATCCAGGTATCTACTTTCCCTTCATATTGTATATATTGCTGTTGGTTCAACACCTCTCCATTTATTGTTTTTGTTCTATATTGTTGGTCATATATAGTCGTTATCTGAATTTGTTGTGGTTGTTGTTGTTATCCAGGGAAGTGTCTCGATGTGTATATGAGACCGCTGATTGAAGAGTGTAAATTGCTTTGGGAGGTTGGTCATCCCACTTATGACTCCCACAAAAAGGAGATGTTCCAGATGCATGCCATGATTGTTGGTACCATCAGTGATTTTCCTGCACGTGGGATGTTGTCCGGCAACGTTGTTAGGGGATACAAGGCTTGTCCTGAGTGCCTTAGCTCCCAGGGGTGCAGCAATCATTGCAACAAGATAGTCCAGATGGGTCACCGTGCTTACCTACCACATGATCACCCCTGGCGGATAGATACCGGGGCATTTGATGGGACCGAAGAGAGAGGTGTGGAGCCGCATAGATGGTCGGGGGAAGAGATTTTAGCAGTGCTGGATGAGTATGATTTTGGGCAGCTCAGCAATCATCCCGATATTGTGGCCAGAATACCTGAAAGACCAGACAGGTACAAATTCTGGACACATAAGAGCATATTTTGGGAACTCCCGTACTGGAGTACGCTGTTGATCAGGCACTACCTAGATGTGATGCACATAGAGAAGAATGTCTGCGACAGTGTGGTAGGTACAGTGCTCAACTTGGAGGGGAAGACGAAAGACGGTCCTAAGGCACGCGTTGATCTTAAGAAAATGGGAATCAGAAAACATCTTTGGCTGAAAGAGGGGAAGAAAAAGATGCCTTGGGCTCCTTACACCGTGAAGCCTGATCAGAAGACCCAGATCTTCAGGTGGATGAGTTGTGTGACGTATCCCTCAGGCGTTGCAGGAAATATAGCCCGGTGTGTGAACTTGCGGGAGAATAAGATATACGGCTTGAAGAGTCATGACTGTCATATTCTGCTACAACGTCTCTTCCCTGTTTTCATTCGACCGTTCCTTCACCGTCAGGTAAATTTGTGGTTAAAATTACGGTTAACCTGTCGTAAATGGATTTTATATTAAATTTGTGATGTGTGGTTGGCCAGGTTGTGGAGCCGTTAGTAGCGCTGTCAAGATTCTTCATGAAGTTATGCACAAGGGAAGTGAGAAAATCCGATCTCCGGGAAATGCAGGCAGACATCATATACATCATGTGTAAATTCGAGAGGATCTTTCCGCCAAATTTTTTCGATATAATGCCTCACCTGATGATCCATCTTCCCCAGCAATTGTTGCTTACCGGTCCAGTACACTTCACTTGGATGTATCCCATGGAAAGGTATGTTTTATTCACTTACATCTCCAGAATACATATATGTACGTACATGTTCAATAACCATAACGTATAGTTTGCAATCTTATATTTACAGGCAACTTGGTGAGTACAAAGATTATGTCACTAATAAATCCGCGCCTGAAGGATGTATAGCTGAAGCATATATTGCGCATGAATGCGTCACCTACATGAAGTTGTATTTAGGAGCGTCGTTGGGAGCTCCGCAAGCCATGGAGGAACATGCGCCGCGGTTCAATCTCTCTATAGTTTCCAGTGATGTCGAAGTTGGTGGAGCACGACTGTCCGCCGAGTATGCATTGTCGGATGAAGAGATAGCCATAGTGCACTGGTGGGTACTAATCAATTGTGAAGAAGTTAAATATTGGAAAGAGTTGCACCTAAATTTTCCGGAAGTTGATGGTGATCTCGAGTACCACAACATGACGTTCGCAAATTATTTTCGCACCTGGGTACGTAATTTAATCTTCCCTGTTATATATATATATATATATGTAATTATTTTCTATTGCATACATTTTCGGATATTTACAGTTCAATATCCGTTACAGATGGACATGATAAAATCTGATGATAATCCAAACTGGTCGCACGAACTATTACTTCTTGCGATGCAACCGCAACGGGCTAGAGTTTATCCCACTTGCACAGTAAATGGCGTGAAATTTGTATCTGAAGAGAGAGACAGCAGACGAAGAACACAGAATTCTGGGGTGATGGCGAAAGGTCATGGCCTTGACTATTACGGTGTTCTCCATTCAGTGGTCGAACTGGTTTATGCGGAAGGCATGAAAGTGCATCTGTTCAAGTGTAGATGGTTTGATACAGGCGCACAGAGCATGAAGATGGATCAGTACGGCAATTTATCGGTCAACACTGCTACAAGCGCCTACGAAGATGACCCGTTTGTTTTTGCGACATCGGTAAAACAAGTGTTTTATCTTGATGACCTCGCCAGGGGTGACGCGTGGAAAATAGCGAACATTGTGCATCCTCGAAACATTTACCGGGCGGCTACACTTGGAGTGACCATTCCAGGGCCAGAGGCTGATGCGTACCAGGAGCCGAACGCAGTAGGTATTCATGATGTAGCTACTGTTCGTCAAAATAATGTTAAACATGGTCGAGTGCTCAGAATTCGTGACGAAGATTCAACCTTTATTGATGTTGATCCAAATGAAGAAACAGACGACGACTCTGACGACGAATTAAGGCATAGATTACCAGATATTAATTCCGATACCGAAGAAGACTCATCGGATGACTCAGATTACGAGCCTTAGCTTAGTTATAATTGAGCCTTAGCTTTGTAATTGTTTGTATACTAAAAGAATATGTTTGTACTAAAATAAATAAAGCACATTTAAATTTCATTGTAAAGAAATTTTTATTTTTACTCTTGGGCGACGATTTTAACAAATATCGTCGCCCAAGTATAATCTTGGCCGACGAATTAGCCTAATTTCGTCGGCCAAGAGTAATCCGAATAATTAAAATAAAATAAAGAACATTTAAATTTCATTATATTAAATTTTTATTTTTACTCTTGGGCGACGATTTTAACAAATATCGTCGCCCAAGTATAATCTTGGCCGACGAATTAGCCTAATTTCGTCGGCCAATATTAATCCGAATAATTAAAATAAAATAAAACACATTTAAATTTCATTATATTAAATTTTTATTTTTACTCTTGGGCGACGATTTTAACAAATATCGTCGCCCAAGTATAATCTTGGCCGACGAATTGGCCTAATTTCGTCGGCCAAAAGTAATCCGAATAATTAAAATAAAATAAAGAACATTTAAATTTCATTATATTAAATTTTTATTTTTACTCTTGGGCGACGATTTTAACAAATATCGTCGCCCAAGTATAATCTTGGCCGACGAATTAGCCTAATTTCGTCGGCCAATATTAATCCGAATAATTAAAATAAAATAAAACACATTTAAATTTCATTATATTAAATTTTTATTTTTACTCTTGGGCGACGATTTTAACAAATATCGTCGCCCAAGTATAATCTTGGCCGACGAATTGGCCTAATTTCGTCGGCCAAAAGTAATCCGAATAATTAAAATAAAATAAAGAACATTTAAATTTCATTATATTAAATTTTTATTTTTACTCTTGGGCGACGATTTTAACAAATATCGTCGCCCAAGTATAATCTTGGCCGACGAATTAGCCTAATTTCGTCGGCCAATATTAATCCGAATAATTAAAATAAAATAAAACACATTTAAATTTCATTTGAATAATTAAAATAAATATCCCGGGTCTTTATTTTTTACCAAATTTTTATAGCCCCGTAAGAGTCTCGTCGATCGGAAACTATTCTCAGTTGAAGGTCCGGCCAGATTACGTGATTTGGAGGGTCGAATAGCCGTTTCCGTCCATTTAGGGGTTTGACCGCGCCGATTGACCGGACGGATCGAGCCCTTATCTTTGTCAGATGGAGCTGAATTTTTTTCCACCTCCGTAATTCGTTATGCTGGTCAAATCTGACGGTCGGTTTTCAGTTCCTCTTCTCCGATCAATAAACTCACGTTATATGTACTAATGTTGTATAACTTTTTTATATAAGTGTTTAGTTTAAGTGTCGTTTTGAAGACAACGTATACGTAGAGGCCTCAAACGCAAAAAAGTCGTGAAATAAGATATGACCAGAACGGTGAAATACGTCAACCCGTGAAAAATGAAGATATTCCGGTAAAGTTTCGGTGCCGGTTGTTCCGGTCGCACGAAACACATTTATTTCTGCCTAGTGGTAGCCCTATCCCGGTTATTTATTTTTTACCAAATTTTTATAGCCCCGTAAGAGTCTCGTCGATCGGAAACTATTCTCAGTTGAAGGTCCGGCCAGATTACGTGATTTGGAGGGTCGAATAGCCGTTTCCGTCCATTTAGGGGTTTGACCGCGCCGATTGACCGGACGGATCGAGCCCTTATCTTTGTCAGATGGAGCTGAATTTTTTTCCACCTCCGTAATTCGTTATGCTGGTCAAATCTGACGGTCGGTTTTCAGTTCCTCTTCTCCGATCAATAAACTCACGTTATATGTACTAATGTTGTATAACTTTTTTATATAAGTGTTTAGTTTAAGTGTCGTTTTGAAGACAACGTATACGTAGAGGCCTCAAACGCAAAAAAGTCGTGAAATAAGATATGACCAGAACGGTGAAATACGTCAACCCGTGAAAAATGAAGATATTCCGGTAAAGTTTCGGTGCCGGTTGTTCCGGTCGCACGAAACACATTTATTTCTGCCTAGTGGTAGCCCTATCCCGGTTATTTATTTTTTACCAAATTTTTATAGCCCCGTAAGAGTCTCGTCGATCGGAAACTATTCTCAGTTGAAGGTCCGGCCAGATTACGTGATTTGGAGGGTCGAATAGTCTGAATTTTATGATAGAACTCTTGGGCGACGAAATTTATAATGAAGAATCTCGTCGGCCAAGTATACTATCTTGGCCGACGATTTTCTTCATCTTGAGCGACGATGTTTATAGTGAAGAATGTCGTCGCCCAAATATACTATCTTGGCCGACGATTTTCTTAATATTGGGCGACGATATTTATAGTGAAGAATGTCGTCGCCCAAGTATACTCTTGGCCGACGATTTTTAAAAAAGGCGGGCGACGATTTTGAAATCGTCGGCCAAGATACTCTTGGCCGACGATTTTGAAAAAAGGCGGGCGACGATTTTTACAAAATCGTCGCCCAAGAACGCCACTATAAAAGGCAAAAATTCGGAAACCCTAACCATTTCTTCAGCCGCCAAGCATATTCTCTCCCTCTCTCCGAAAATCCTCTCTCTGCCCTCTCTCTCTCCCTCTCTCCGACCCCGACCCCGACCCCAATTCCAATTCCCGACCCCGACGTCGACCCACAATTTAAGGTATAACCCTAAAACCCTAAATTGATTTTAATTGTTTTTGTTGTTATAATAATTGTAAATTGTTGTTGTTGTTGTTGTTGTGATAATTGTAAATTGTAAATTGTAAATTGTTGTTGTTGTTGTTGTTGTGATAATTGTAAATTGTTGTTGTTGTGATAATTGTAAATTGTGATGTACGGTTTAGGGTTTACGGTTTACGGTTTAGGGTATACGGTTTAGGATTGTAAATGATTAAATAATTTAGGGTTTATTTAGGGTTTAGAGTTTACGGTTTAGGGTTTATTTAGGGTTTAGGGTTTGTAAGAAATAATGGAATATTTTTGAGTAAGGATGTAAATATTCGTAAATTAATTTTTGTGATATAATAAGCCCTTATTAATGTAAATAATTTGTTATGTGAATAAAAAAAATAATAAATCCTATAATAATTATTAAATTTTATTTGTGCTATTATTGTTGATAAATTTTTCGAATTTTATCGAGCCTTTATTTTTGTGAACTTAATTATAAGTTCGCAAAATATTTTTAATAAATTTATGGTTATTTTAAACAGGATGGCCAAGAGAAGAACTTCTGGACAAGACGGCTCGGACGGTACCTCAAACAACCCGTCGGAATCACCGTCGATCGGGTTTCCGTGGCAGTTGACGTCCCGATATGCGGCGCTTAGGGGTGGCGCGAGCGGCTCGGGTTCTGCTGGGCAGTCGGGTCCCGCAGCGACGGCTCCTCGTCATCCAGAGATACTTCGCCGGTCGCGATCCCGCAGCGACGCCCCCACACAGTCGTCCCCGACCGACGGTGATGGCGGGTCATCCGGGGTCCCTATGGTGCCGTCCGGCCTATTCCTTCCTCCGACGATACCGGCGATACCTCGCGTCGATGAGGAGGGTCGACCGATTCGGGAGCAGCTCCCGCATGTGGCACCGCACGAGGCCTATATCTACCGGGAGTTTCCCACGCCTCTTCATCCCGTGAGGGTCTCCGAGCAGGCGGACATAGACGAATCCGTCGGCTCAGCCTCATCCTCAGGTAATTTATTATTACTTTTTTTTCGATTTACAATTTTTTTTGTAAAAATGTATTATTAATATTAAATTTGATTCACAATGTCACAGCCGCCGGAACGAGAAGGCGGAACAGGAGAGGCACCGTCAGCAACAAGGGACTCGATAGGGCGGTCGAGTCCGCTGGACGGATCGCCATCCCGTTTTCCAACGGGAAACCGGTGGACGCCGCGTTGGGAAACCGGTACACGCGCGCCGCGGGAGGCACCATCCGCTCCAGACTCCCTATGTTGTGGGGAGTCTGGAGCCAGGTTCCTGATGGAGTGAAGGAGATGCTCCATCAGTCGATGTCGGTGAGTTTACTCAATAAATTACCTTTTTTTTAACTATTTTTTTAACTAATAAATTATTTCATTATCGAAAAAAATACTAACAAGTGGTAATGCAGCAATGGTTTGTGGTTCCCGAGGAGGGACGTGACTGGGCGGACAAGACCCATAGGGAGAGGTACCTCTAGCTATTTAAAAAATTTTTAAATTTTATTTTTTTAATAAAATTATTAATATTTTTTTTGTATATGTAGGTTCAAGGAGTGGAAGCACGACCTCCGGGAACACTGGAAGAAGTACGGGAGCGACCGTTCGGGTACCCCGAAGGAGTTCGAGTATCGGGAGTACGAGTGGCGGTGGCTTCTTGTCACGCAGTTCAACGACCCTCACAAACAGGTAATTCGTAAACAAATTTGAATATTTAATTAGTGAATTAATTATAATTGTATGTTTTTAAATATTTACTAACGATAATTTTTTTTAAAAAAAGCATCTCGCCCGGGTGAACGCTGAGAACCGGCAACAGAACACAACCAACCATCGTGCCGGTTCGAGGCCGTTTTCGGCCATCATGGACGACGTGCGGCGAGAGCGGCCAGAGGAGAACCCCTATGTGGGGACCTTTCAGAGGGCATATCCTCATTCTGAGGAGGATCTTGTAAGTTCCTTATATTTACTAATTTTTAATTTTAATTACATTTTATTAAATGTATATTAATATATTTTTATAATATATCCATTTAGGCGAGGGTGAGGGAGGCGGAGCAAGATGTCATCAGAGGCATGGTGAACGACACATGGCCGGGCACGACAGATGATGACATGTCAGAGGCCATGTCCAGGATCGACACTTCAGATCCTACCGTTGGGGCGCGGATTATGGCCACTGCCTTCGCGCAGCGTTCCAACACCTACTACTGCCGGGGTATGGGAGACGCTGGAAAGGGGATCCTGAAGACGACGCCAGGATTTCAGCGCAAGGGAGCCGCCGGAGCCTCAAGCAGCAACAGCCAGACCACTCGGCTACAGGATCAGTTCGCAAGCCTACAGTCTGAGCTGGAAGCCCAAAGAGCGAGAGAGTCTGAGCTGGAAGCCCAAAGAGCGAGGGAGATGGCGGCGATGGCGGAATCATATGCGGCTTCCAATGCTGCGCATATGGAGCGGGTGAATGAAGTCACCAATGCCAACCAGGCGGCTATGGGACAGTGGATGACTGCCTGCATGTCTGCACTTGCGGCCGGACAGCCGTTTCCGCCCATGCCTACGCCTATACCATTACCTCAGTGGCATCCTCAGTGGCCCCAGCCTCAGCAGCAGCCTCCTCAGCCTGACCAGCCGCCGCCTCAGGACCCTCCGAACGGGAATGATGAGATAGATTTTGGGTTTCTCGATCCATAGGCAGAATTTTTGTAATAAATTATTTATAAATTTATAAATTTGTGTTAGTTTTAATTAAATTTTAATATTAGAAAACTTTAAAGAAATGCCGAAAAAAAAAATAATGACAAAAATTAAAAAAACATTATTTATATATTTAAAATAATTATTTAATTATTTTTTTAAAAAAAATTTAAATATATCTTAGGCGACGAAATCTATAAATCGTCGCCCAAGATTTAACACCTTGGCCGACGAAAAAATAATATCGTCGCCTAAGATGTAGTGATCTTAGGCGACGAAATATTTATTTTCGTCGCCCAAGTTCAGAAGATCTTAAGCGACGAAAAAAATTTCGTCGGCCAAGGTGTTAAATCTTGGGCGACGAATATTTTTGGGCGACGATAGGTATATTTTAGGCGACGAAATTAGTATCGTCGCCTAAGAATTACTCTTAGGCGACGACGGAATTAAATTTCGTCGCCCAAGTTCTTCACCGACGGACTTCTGGCGACGACTTCTTGGCCGACGACATGTCGTCGCCTAAGTACTTAGGCGACGAAATTTTTAAACAGGACGACGATTTTTTTTCGTCGGCCAAGAACTATTTTCTGGTAGTGTCCGCTGATCACTTCCAGAAACTGGGGTGTAAGATGTACACTGCTTTGATAGTTGATGGAAATTTAGACAAGGCCGCAGAGTTCCATAATGAAATTAAGGAGACGCGTATAGACCCCATGGTCTTAATCCACACTTCCGTTATTAAAGCCTACCTCAAGTTTGGTAAGACCAAGGGTGCTCTGGAGGCATACCTTGCCATGTTAGCTGCTGGGGTTGCCCCCAACTCCTACACTTACACAGTTTTAATCAAGGGACTTGCTGCTGATCCCAATTTCTTTGGAGATGCCAAGAAGTATTTGCTCGAGATGATGGACAAGGGGAAGCGGCCCAATGTTGCTACCTTCACTGCAGTGATAGAGGGCTTTGCAAAGCAGGAGGACAAGGCAGTTGAAGAGGAGGGAAAAGCATTTGTGTGGGTCATGATGGATAAAGGGTTTGTGCCTAATGCAAAGGCTATAATGAACGTTTTAAAAGGTAGACCAACACCTGTAATTAGAAGCGTCATGAGTATTGTCCTTTCCACCTTGAAGCAGTGAGCAGAGATGGGCATCACTTCTTCATGGATGTTATACCAGAAGCTTTAGGATTAAGATGCCAAAGATACAGAGGAGCTTGACATAGTAGGAAACAGGCTTTCAGTATATATTATGTGGGATTGTGTTTCAAAGAGACTTTTTGCTGTTTGTTATGATAAATATTTGTAGTGTACTATTGTTCGTTTCATTTATTCTGGTTGTCTGAATTTCGTATTATGTTCTTCTTGCTCAGATGGTATTATCTGCTTATAATAGGTTTGACATAATGAGAAAGCAGTTCTTCTTTGGTAATTTAAAAGGAGAAACAGTTTGATATTTTTGTTATACTAGGCTGTGATCTTGAAACTAACCAAAATAACTAGAAACTAATTCACTACAAGACCTCCTGTGATCATGAATTCCTTCTGCAGTTTGTAAAATTATTTTGCATTGTTGTCTTCTCTTGAAACTTCAGTCTCATATCCCAACTTGTGCAGTTATTCAAGGTTAACTCTTTTAATAATCACTGCTGTTTCCTTTCAAATACAAAGGAGTAGCAATCCTACTGATTGAAATAAGAGATATTTACTCTTCTTCTTTTTTTTAACAGGAAAGAGATGTTTATTCAAGTCTGATAAGGTTGTTGTCATCTTCATTTGACACTAGTCATATTTTGACTTCCTTTTGAATCAGAAAGAAAGATGCACTGCTTCTGGTATGAGGTAACATTCATTCATTTCCTTTTGATCTTATTTGACTGTTAGGTATTTAGGAAAGTTCTGCATATTTCAGTTTAATGCTATATCATGAGTCCTTATTATTTGGTTATATGCTTTTTCTTGATAGTTTCAAGTTACTTCAATCAAATTAGACTTCAGGAAAATAAAAGTTTCTTAATCCATTATGGTTTTGAATTTAACTTAAGTTTGCCTGGAAATTTACCTCTGCTCGAACCCTCAAACGCTCACTAAAAGCATTAGGTAGTTTATAGGATTTTTGATGCCTACCAGAATCGTAAAGAAAACTAAATCAACAGAAACTTCTGTCTTTTCTGGTTGAATTCAGAGCAAGAATCTTTTGTTTGTCAAATGTGTAAGTGTTCATTATCTTGCAAGAAGATTTTTGTGTTTATGTAATTCAGTTTGATCCTAGTTTCTTTTTTACTGTACACTTGTACAATAGCTCCATTGCTCACTTGTTATTAATTTTACCATTACTTACAGAGTTACAGTTGACTGATTTTGAAAAACATTTGTTTTCCATTCCTTGAATTTGTCAATGCATGTATATTGGCCAAGGTACAAAGTACAAACAGCAGTGTATTGAGAAATAAGAACAAATGCACACACACCAGAATACAGGAGTATTCTTGCACTCAAAGAAGTTTTGTGAAAGTCCATGTCATTGCCCCTCGTAAATGCACATAATCATGATAAGTTGACTGTGGAAGGAAGCATTGGCACAGGTAACACAGCTATGGTAGTCCAAGGGTTTGTGTAGAAATCTGAAATATTACAAGACTCTCCCTTTGTTTGAGTAAATCTGGGCGGCTATCAATCTAAGGAACTTCTAAAAGAGGTTTTGAGTTTTGACATGAGTGCTTAGTCTATTTTCATTCCATTTTTGTACCAAGTTATTTTTATATATTTTTATTTCGTTACACTCCTTTCTTCATTACCACCATCAGTTTCTTGCTGCTCTAAGAACAAGACTTGTTGCGTATGTGAATAACAGAAATAGCCTGCTACTGCACTTGTTACTCCAGATTTTTCACTGTTTAATGTAATATCAATTTTGAAACATTTATATCATAACCAAAATTCGATCAATAAAAAGCAGATAACCAAAGAAGTTGGGTTCGTTTTTGTTTCTTGCCATGAATTTCTTGGTGCCGAAGGAAAATGGACAGTCAGTTTATATATTTTGGCCTCTTTCATAGTTTCATCACACACACACAGGGTCGTGCTTGCATAAATGATACAGTGATAGCTTAGGAAGTTTAGCATATTGTAGTTTGCATTAATTCCAATAACAAATTGTTTCTTTTGACTTTACAATTTTGATATTCCCCTCCTGTCTTCTTGTCTAATGGAGTCATTCTTGTTGATGACAAAACCTCCATCACCTCCACCATTTTGCTTTAATGCACTGCAGGATATCTTCATCAATGCCTCCCATTTCCATTTCTCTCACTCAGTAGCATTAATCTATATATTGCTCTTGTTTTGTATTTAATGATCTTGGCTCCAGCTTAACTAGCAACTGTTTTGTACATGCTTATTTTGGAACTACCTAGCTAGGCCTCTTAGAGAATTAGATAAATGTTGAACGGCATCATCAACTAAATGTATTGCTTGACTAAATGTGAATGTTGTGTTGATAATGTTGTTGTGTTGAAGATGTGACTGTTGTGTTGATAATGTTGTTGTGTTGAAATGTCTATTTCTTTTGATTTCATAGGTGAGAAGAGCCCCAGCCCCACGTAATGTTGCATCCAATGTCAAGGACCAAATCATACGGTCTAGGAAGGGATGGTTGAAACGAAAGGCTGCTGAGGCTTCTACTTCAAATGCTGGTGCATCCACTTCAGCACAAGCTCAGGGGCCTCTTACTCAAACCAGCAAAATCCAGCAGCAAGGGGTGCTAGCAAAAATTGAAAAGTTCCAGCATCATAGCCTCTTTCTCATGCTGATCCTTATTTGCTGGTTTTAAAAGATTCTGCATTTTGCTGTATATTTAGGGTGTTGGCCTGTCGAATAGTTGTTGTATTGTTGTAATTTTGTTATGTTGGACAAGTTGAATTTGTTGAACTCATGTTTGTGGATGACTGGATGTTATCTATGTTGGAATTGTGGCATGTCTGCCTTTTTGGAAATGTACAAGAGAATATTTTGATGTTGCATTTCATTTCATTGTTCAAGATTGTTGCCAGTAACAGATTGCCCAGTAGGAAGGAAAAGAAAGGAAAATTAGGTACACAATGAAAATTGGCGGGAAAAAAATGCAACAGTAGAATTTGAAATTGGAGGAAAGCAGAGTTTTTGAACTCGTCATAGGGTTATTTCTGTAAAATGCCCTTTTTTGGTGTGGTCACGTGCGCAGCACGTGACCAAACACACGGAGCCGTGACGGAAAATGGCCTTAGGCCTCACGGTGATATGAAAAGTAAAGTGCAGACATCACGTTGGTAGTTTTTATAAGTTGGGCATCATGTTGGCCTTGCCACAAGAGTTGAGGGACTGATTGTGAACTTTTCTCTTATTTAAAAGATAAAAAATTTCTTAATTTGACCCACTTTTCAATCATATTTTCTCATCTTAACCGTTCATATTATATATTAGGGTATCGAAAATGAATTAAATCAATAAACGAATTAAAATTGTTCAACCTCGAACCGATCGTATTTTTAGAGCGAATACAAAAAGTATGATTCCTGGAGTACAAAACATGAGTGACAGACCTATTGGCTAGAAGTTGACTATAAATGTTCGAATTTCCATTGGAGCAAGATCCACCACCAGCTTTGTTGGATCAACAGCTCCTCCCCTCAAAGCTTTTGGTTCTTTGTTGGAGCCTTCTACATTCCAGACCAGTCTTTTCCTCTCCATTTCCCTTCTTTCTTGGTTAGCAGTTAAGCTCATTTCTGTTATATGCTTTATCTGAATTTCATGAAGATGTACAACATTACCAAAACATTACAGATGGCCTAGTAAAAAGAAATTCAATATCTACTAACCTTTTTGTTTGCAAACACCTTTTTCAGTTCCACACTTGCCATCACTGAAAGATCTTTGTCTTCTTCAATCTAGCATTTCATACAAAATATGAATTTGATTTCAGATGGCAAACTAAATGTAGCAAGGATGAGTGAGAAAGAAACTAAAACCTCGTATAAATGTGCCAGGCGTAAGAGTGCTTTTCCATCTTCCAGCTCCTGCAGAGTTACAATACAGTATTTAGTGAAGTGACATCTTTCACAGGATGCGCAGAGATTGAGTTTGACTACATTATGATCTTCATAGTATTGGAAACCTGGAGGGTTAGTAAGGCAATGTTATCAGGTAGAGCATAGGAATGATCCATTCCTGAAAAGGTTGTGACATGTGAGCTAGTCCAGTTATCTCCATCCTGCAATAAGATACCCAATAATTTGAGTTATGACAGATGGATCATGGACAACACGCTACCAAAAGAAGCATATCAACATTGTTCTATTACTTTGTCTGTGAAGGCTAATAGAAATGGAGAATATATCTCCTGACCAAATGATCGACGCCACTTAGCACCCTCTCCTAAAGGATCAATTCTCAGGTGGTACTTCCCTGTAATCTGTCAAACCATTAAAACTCAACTCATCAGATATGTAAAACAGTAATAACCTTATGGTTTGTTCTATGATCTTACTGTTAATCCTTTGCAATCCTCTTCTATGCACACCTTTTCATCTAGTTGTTCTGCAATACCTTTGTCATCGTCTGCAAGCAACCTCCTAATAAAAGGTAGTAAATTCATGCCTAGGCTTAAACAACCATGTGATGTAGGATAAATCAAATTGGTAGAACAAGACATTACAACATCAAAAACAAAACAAAAAACAAGAAGACAGTGCTGATTTCACTAGAATAAACCTATGAAGCATCAGTTCCAACTGCCCGTCCACAATGCTGGATCCCCCTACAGATCTATCCACTAGAACTGACAGCTCTGTGTTGTTATCTTTCATATAGATTCCCAGATTAATCTGAAAGAACAAAAATAAGTTGGAGTTTTGACATATGAGGACTAAAATTAAGTCTAGTATGAAATTCTTTTTTCCATACTGTTAAGTGCTAACTTTGTCCACAAAATTTATAGTGATCAAAATAAACTTTCACACTACATGAGTACAATAGGTGATACCGGATGATAGTTTCCTGCAACAGGTTGATTTACTTCCAGGTTCCAGTCTTTTCTGTAGTCTCGAATCTTCAAACAGAAATCATTAGTAACAGAAATTCTACATACTGAACTAGGGTGTACGAAAGTCGACTTGCAAACATGTTTTATGTATTGGTTGATTGGTACTATAAATGAAAGAAAGCACACAGCATACTCTTTGGATAAAATCGCGCCCGTTAGAATCTGTGTAGAATTGTTTGTTGGTTCTCATGCTGGTTGTAATCTTAGTTACAATCTCTTTGCCTATTCTATCATCAGTTGGTATAGGCCCGATCTGAAAATGAAAACATTGTGGTAAAATCTATTAATTCTCCAAACTTTACTAGTTTTCTGATATTCATATGAACATGAAATGGAGATGAAGGTCCTAGAGGGGGGGTGAATAGGCCTTTTTTAAATTTTCGTTGCCTTCTGGATCTGAGGATAGCAATGACTTGTGCTATCCCCAAGTTACAGGATACGAGTTTGCAGAAAGTAAATTGCAGCAAATAAAGAAACAACACAAGGATGTTTTTTACTCGCAGAAACCCTGAATGCAGGGAGAAAAACTGCGTGTCTCCAACTCTTGAGAGACAAAAACTTCCACTAAGATGAAACAACTTCTTACAAGAATAATAGTTCTAGTGATACACTACCACAGTGCTATCCTACCTAGTCCCGAACTAGTCTAGACCTATTCCCTCTCTTGTTTCTAAGTTCTTACAACATGGGACACTTTTTGAAGCCTTGTTCGTGAATTCAGCTAACCACTAGCAGATTCACCCTTGAACGCTTCATGGGTTGGTTGCACTACACATCCCTCATGGTATGCAACATGATATGAGTTGATGAAAGAAGTTTGAGTTCAAGCTCTAAGGTTTATAGTCACGAAGAAGACTTAGAGCAGCATGAACAATGCAAGCTAGAAACTAGACTCAACAAAGAAAAATGCAAGAAAGCAGTTTTCTACAACCATTGAGCACAGCCGTAGCTATAGCTATATATAGGCAGACAAGGCATCAACCGATGACGCCAGCTGACCTCAGCAGTGTTTCAGAAAGGGTTTGGACAGAAGTGTTTGGCTCCCATACTTGAAAGTGATGTGTCCAAACACAGAGATGACACAAGCAATCTTAATAGGACAAGTAACCCTTTCTTAAAACATGAATGATTCAAACCGAGAGCAAAGAGGTTTGAAACCCTCTTACTCAGTCCATTAGTGGACCTTGACACAGTTGATAGCAACTGGTCTTTGAATCATACG